>OX454527.1:159340607-162102607 GCA_949715645.1 Portevinia maculata
ACCTTTATACCAATTCAAGGTTATGCCCTTCGGGTTGTGCAACGCGCCCCAGCGTTTATGCCGCCTGATCGACCAAGTCATCCCATGTGAATGGAAGCATAAAGTATTCGTCTACCTGGACGACCTGCTCATTATTTCAAGCACCTTCACGGAGCATCTTGAGCTTTTGTCCGGAGTAGCCCGGAAGTTAGCCGAAGCAGGCTTAACCATTAATTTGGAGAAATCCAAATTCTGTTTTCGAGAGTTGAAGTAATTAGGTTTCGTAATAGGAAGCGGAGTACTTAAAGTAGACCCCAACAAGGTTCAAGCCATCCGAGATTTTCCGATCCCTCAGACTGCTCGTCAAGTTCGCAGATTTCTGGGAATTGCCGGATGGTACCGCAGATTCGTTCGAGACTTTTCGACTTTGTCGGGAGATCTCTCGGACACATTGAAGAAATGTATTAAGTTCCAGTTAGGCGAGAAAGCGATGCGTCATTTCACGCTATCAAAGAGATGTCAGCAAGCGCACCCGTCCTGGCCAACCCAGACTTCAAGCGACCATTCGTAGTTTCGTGTGACGCTAGTTCCACAGGCATTGGAGCAGTGTTGAGTCAGTTTGATGAGGAAGGAAACGAACGACCAGTTTTCTATTACTCTCACAAATTGAACTCGGCTCAGCGAAATTACACTGTAACCGAAAGAGAATGTTTAGCAGCGATCATGGGGATCGCGAAATTCAGACCATACATAGAAGGCTATCGATTTAAGGTCGTCACGGACCATGCGAGCCTGCATTGGCTCATGAGTCGGCGAGAGCTTAAAGGCAGATTAGCGCGCTGGAGTCTAGAACTCCAAGGGTATACGTTTGACATAGAGCACCGGAAGGGAAGTCTTCACGTCGTTCCAGACGCGCTTTCACGCTTTCACGAAGTTGAAGCTCTTCAAACCGGCTACACTATGTTGAGCGAGCTCTCCGACGTGCTGCACGTAGACCTGACGGACCCTAGTTTCAACTCGGATCAATACCGTCAGATCGTCGACAGCGTCGGTAATAACAAACACCAGCTACCGGATCTTCGTGTCACAGACAATTTTGTGTACAAGAAGATCCAATCAAGTACAAGTAACCCCATCCACGAAGAGCATCCATGGAAGCTCTGGATCCCAGCCGCGCTAACCAACCAACTGATTCGTCGAGCTCACTGCCCGCCAGAAGCCTCGCATGGAGGCATAGTCAAGACCTTATACCGATTACGAGCACAAAGCTCACGACCAGTACGAAAAGCAGTACAACCTTCGTTGCAACCCGACGAAATACCCAGTGGGAGACGAAGTTTATAAGCGGAACCATACGCTGAGTAACTTTCCCAAAGGTATCAACGCTAAATTTTGCCGCAAATTCACCAAAGCGAGGGTCAGTAAAGTTGTAGGAAACTTATACCAATTGGAAGATGACCAAGCAAACGACCTGGGACTTGTGCATACCAAGGACATACGGAGATAAAGGCATCCGCCTCCTCCCATAGCGATTCAATCGAGCATTGATTCAAGATTTTATACTTGGGCCACGCGCCAGGAAATCCCGAAGGAAATCCCGGGCGATAAGCACGCGCACGCCCTGATATAAAGGACGAGCTCTGCTTGGACAACGAAGCAATCAGAACCGAGAATCAATCTCACGGCACTACGAGTGGGACGATTTAACCCCCAGAGCGGCCGTGGAAAACGTACACGCTCCGACGACTGCATATCAAAGGTAAGATTGGGTCTCGCCATCCATTTTGTGGCATTCTTAATGACCTTCGGTCCCACGCAGAAGTCAGTAACACGGGCCAAGCCTTCATCAGCGCGCGAGTCAGCGAAAGTACCAGGAGGACCGCATGTAACTTACGAACGAGAGTAATCCAGCAGCATCATCACGCAGGTAAGCCTCCATCGACGGATGACAACGAGATTAATCCGGGGAACATTCCCTGCATTAAGAAGCATTTTATTAACCTTCCTATACCCGCGTCAAAAAAAATAACACGTATACCCGCGCACGGTCTCTGGGACCGAAACTCATGAGCCCGTAGTTTCTCTTCTACTTCGAATATTTTTGTAAAATTTGTTCAACATCAGTAGTGATATATTGTTAACGAAATAAAACAAGTTTTTTTTAGTTATTGCATTTAATAAATAAATGGCAGTCTTTTTATTAAGCCTCTTAAAAAATGCACTTTTTCATATAGGGTATACAAAAACTTGAACAAAAATTTTTTTTCTAAAAAAACAAAAAACAAAAACTTCATAAACTTAAAGCTAAAATATAAAGGAACAATAAAAAATTAACGTTCACCACCAGGGGTTTTTTCGTGGCAGTCGGGACAAACCATTATTGCATGTTCCAAACAAAAATAAGTCTTGCAAGAAACACAATTGTATCGTGTCTTTCGATTTTTTTTGGACGAACAATAACTGCAGCGACCAATTTTAGTATTATTAGCCGTTACCGAAGATTCTGGTCCATCTGACTTACATATATCAGTAATCCTTTGTCTTAGCGATCGCGGCAGATACGTGTTATTAGCCCGTTTCCTCAAATGTACATTTATGAGATCATATGATAAAGCTTCCAAAAATGCTCTGCGGTTGATTTTTTTATTCTGATTATTGCAACCATATATGACGTATGAATTTATACCCGCTACGTTCATCAGGCTATAAAAAATCACCATCGGCCATCTGTTGGTACCCCTTGCAACATTGTAAGTTGCACACATTTTGTCAACCGTATCTACGCCTCCTTTTGTCGCATTATAATCCATTATCATCTCAGGCTTCCCGGTCTCTTCATTGATTTCTTGATTATCATGCATACTTGATACAAGTAGAACATTCTTGTTCTTTTTTGGCACATAGGAAACAAGGGTACAAATGCCTCTATGTCCGAATAAGCTGGAAGTTTCTTCTCGGCGTTTTACGTCGGTGAAGTTTTTAGGCAGTTCCTTCTTATTTTTTCGAATCGTGCCTAGCACTGTCAGCCTGTAGTCCTTTTCTAGCTTATCAATAAGGGGAAGACTTGTAAAAAAGTTGTCAATTGTTATGTTGCGGCCACTATTATGAATAACATTACTTAGACGCAAAACCAACGCCATCGCCGAGTTATCCACAAAATAGGGACCTTCAGGTTGTTTTCCCAAATAAACTTCCATGTCGGACGTATAAAACATTTTGGCATCTGTCAATGCATATATTTTGATGCCATATTTATTTGGTTTTGATGTTCTGAAGGTTCTGAACGCTTCTAGCTTTTCGTCGATTGTTACAAACTGAGACGGACTGAAGTCGCTATGATTTCTTCAAACAAATCTCTAATAGGAGCCAATTTGTCAACAGAAGAGCGTACAGCTCGTGTACTTTTGTCATCAAACCTGAGACACCGCAATAGTAAATAGAACCGATTCCAACTCATAGTCAAACGAAAGATATCTGGGGACGAACCATCAGTTTTGAATAAATCTTTAGCATTCAGACGACTATTTCTCCGAACACCAGCAAAGAGTAAGAGACCAAATAGTGCCTGAATTTCAACCTCATCAGTTTCCGAGCAATCCCTTTCTCTTTCAAATTTAGGTGTTACCAGTTTTATTTGTTGGTTCGTGTAGGCCGTGATCTGGCTCATTACATTTTCAGTAAAAAACAACTTCCATATCTCACCTGGTTCTTTCATGTTCTTTGCTTCGCCCTTTACACCAGGTAGCTGAGTCACAATGTTTCTATTTCGTCGTCTTACCTTCATTGATGGAGGATTTTTCTTCCATTTTGTATGATTATCTTTGCCAATGTAGTAGTCTGCAGAGTTTTCTGCAACTTCCGCATCGCTATCAGAATCATCATCTTGCTCAGTGTCAATGTCTGCCTCCTGTTGTTCAACCAGGTCCTCCACATCGCTGTCATTTTCATCTTCGTAATTGGAATCCGAATTTTCTTCCTCAAACATCAACCTTATCCTTTCGGAATCCATATCCAATATTTAATATAATATACAGCTATATAAAACAAAAATTATAAGACATAAAAACGCATAAATACATGCATAGAAAAAAAAAATACCTGCTCAAATTTGTTACGTCTATACCCGCGCCGGTCTCACAGACCGAATAATGTTTGAAACCACTACACGTGCTCACCGCACAAAAACTTAAACCACAATAAAATAAGGGATGAAACAAATCACGAAGCTACTATAAAGCACACTGCGCTAAATTGCACCGTTACTAAAATATTTGCGGTAAAGTAATTTGACGGTCTCACAGACCAATGCGCGGGTATAGGAAGGTTAATGCTCAGTTTCCCCTCTTTAGAAGTACAGGCACACGTGCAACAGAGTGTAGCAGAACGACACCGTCACTATCACCAGCGACAAACGGGCATCACAAAGGCACAGTGTCACTGTCACCAGCGACACACGCGCCTCAACAACAGCGTCACTGTCCCCAGCGACAAACGCGCCTCATCAAAACCGTCACTGTCACCAGCGACAAGCGGTCGCCTAGTTCCAGACCACCAGCGCCAGCGCCACAGACTACCTATTAACTAGACAGTCAACTGAGAGGAATTTTTTTCGGATTGCCAACAAGCTGAAAACAGCTGAAAAACCCCGATAAACGCTTATCTGTATTAGTGTTTGCATGGAAAATCAAATGGGAAGCTTGCATACAGATAGGATATTTAGTGGGGACAAGTGTTAAGTTAGGAGCAAATAAGGAAATGTGGAAAATGCGCTGTGTTAACAAACCACTTCGTTTCGAGGTGTATTTGTAGAATTTTAATAAAGTACCTGCAAACTTCTTCGTTCCGTGGTGAATTAGTAATAAGTGTAAAATATAGTATAAATTGTACATAATAATGTTTTAAATCATTTATAATACTTTTTTTAGAGAAATAATAATTAAAAAACTAAAATATAAATCACAGCATAAACGAAAATAGTTCTATTTTGTCCGCTATGTACCCCCTAAATTAGTAGCAAGTAGGATCGTTTGTCGTATATAGGTCGAATATATATAAAAGTTTCTACTGGCTGCTCCTACATGGTCAAACATATAGTTGTTACTAGTAATGATGAAACTCTCCACTCACCACGGTCATTACTAAAACCTGATTACTTACTAACAAAATTATTATTTTCAGTAATTCGTACGAAATGAGTTTTATGTGTTCGAACATCTAAAATAAGTTTGTTTGAAATAATCTTTTCGTTACACCAACACTATAAATATCAATGACATTATAAATGCAGGTCATATGATCAGTGAAAATGATTTTGAATTTATGACTTACAATAATTTGATAGTTATTGCTTGTTGATTGACGTTCGTATATATAAAAATGAAACAAATCGGTAATGCAAACATTTCGTACCCTTTTTATTTTATTATATTATATATTGTATTACACACCTAATGACTATTCATACCAGAGTAAAAATCAACCTGTGTGAAATATTACAAAACACACAAGTCCTAATCCAAGAAAAATTATGAATGTCAATACTATTCTCTGCCTTCGCGTTGATATACAACGCTTGACAGCAACATTAAAAAACATAAGGTTTTGGTGTTACGAATACTATTTGAAAATTGAAGTAGAATGCAGCTTTGTTTTAGGTTTTACTGATTTCCTATTATTACTCTTCATGCGTCTTTCAATGCGGCTGTTTCAACATAAGCCGTTTTAAAATTTATTTCTTTTGAATTATTCTCGTCATAATGTGAAAAGATGGGCAAAAAAATAACTATAAATTTGTTAATACAAATTTTGTCATTTTTATTTCATTGCTTTCCTAACTTTCAATAACATTTATCTTTCAACACGACGCTTCAAAGTGTGATTGCATAAGTCAGCTTAACCTGTTTTGAAGTTATGTTGAATTGAATATTATTCTCAAAGTTCCAAGTGCTCCAAATGTATTCACTATTTATTTGTTAAATCATCTTGTCACTTAAGATACAGCGTTAATTGTTACCTTTGTATATAGACTCTATAGTACTCTCACTTTGTGAATACGTAAATACGCCACCAAACGACGTAAGTTCGTCATTAAAAAAAGCTATCAAAAGGTTCTACAAAATGCTAGTATATATTTGAATTTTGAGAAACAAACCAGTTTATTTGGTTTTCTTTCTTCGTTTTTCTTTACCTCTATATTCTTGTATACAATCATCAAACTAAGACACAAAACTTCAACCGCCATCCCTTTTTTTGCCAATTTCGTCGAGGTCAACGTTTTCAAATTCGTGTTGATGGTAGTACAATAGAGTCTATATACAAAGCTTTTACACATCTTTAGCTTAATCTATTTCGTCGTACCAAAAACTTAAATTTATTGTCACAGATTCATAAACTAATTTATGATACGCTTAGAATAGTAAAATGCGCAATTTTATTTTCATAAATGCATTAAAAGTGACTTGCTTATCATTTGGTTTTTGTTCGTTCGAGGTCAACAAATTGTGCGAAAAAAAAAATTTTCAAACAAAATAAGAATAATTAACAAAGAAATGATAAAACATAAGTGAAATTAATCAGTAAAAAAGTTTAAAAAACATTTGCAACAATTTGTATATGTTCCATTGGTTATTTGTTTTTCCAAAGCTACCACAGTGTTACTGAAAACCGTGCGAACACACCTGCAAACATATCCCAATCTCACCACAAGACAAAATTAAAAAACGTCAAAAGAAATCGTCAAGCCAAATATAAATTTATTTACTCGTACTTTTGAAGCAACAAGATATTCACTTGAGGTATACTGCCTAATTTTTATTTTCAACCATTAGAATAGCCAAAAATGATGATATTTACTATCAGATGTGGAGGCATTATACTACCACCCAGAGCTCAGGAAATATAGGTAGTCTGTGGATCCAGTATAGGAACGTTTATAAGGAATGTTTGCATGCAGCCGGTATAGATCCCAGCAGTATAAGAGCAATTGCAGTTACAACCAAGCCCGGTTTTTATTATCTAAAATAAACTACGAATTTTTGCTACTAGAATTCCGTCCTTAAGGTTTACCGATGAGTCTTATGGGGGGCTTATGCTATGCAAAGTACTTGGCACGTCAGTACTCTAAGCCAATAATACCAGCTCATCACATGGAAACTCACGCCTTAGCAGTGAGAATGGAACAAAGGAGGACATAGTCAAATTGTGTTTGTTCAAAAAGCAGAAAAAGAACTATACGCTGCATCAAAACTGTGGAGGAAGAAGAAAGTAAGTTCGTCCAACACGTTTATTGTGCTGTAAACTCAATGGAGTTTTTTTTTTGTTTATGTAGAAAAACCTCCAAATGCTATTGTTGCTCATTAAAGCGATTTCTGTGTGGGATTATCAAAAGCAGCAACCAGACAATCGCACACAACGAGCGCTGGAATTTTGCATACGAAAGGGACTTTTCGATAATGTAAGGCCGACTGTAGTTATCTCTGGTGGTGTTGCAAACAACGACTACATTTTCGAAAACATAGTAAACATGTCCAGGATATATGACACGGAAACGTTTCGTCCCTCTAAACGGTTTTGCTCAGACAATGGAGCTATGATTGCTTGGAATAGTATTGGGTTAAGGACAATCTATCTAGTGCCTTGGTGAAATTTGACAATTTGATTGTAGGCGGCAAGTGCACAATATGTAAAAGTTTAATGGACGAAGTTGTTAGGGAAGATATTAAGTGTAAATTGGTTAAGACTGACAATAAAATAAATATTTTTTTTTGTTTTAAGCGAAATATTACTTGTGTTGAATATTGTATTTTGATTATCACTTAAAGTAAGCTGTTGATTGATTTTGACAAAAAGTTAAAGGGAATACTCTGATCGAACTGCTCATCTTGGTAAGTCTTGAGTATTTGAGTACTTTAGTGAATGCTTAAATATTGGACTCTGGAACTGCTGGTCTGCGCTATGCGTAGTAGAGAAAGCAACGAAATAAATCAAGAAGATTGATTGGCTTTTACTTTAGACCTATTATGCTTTACAAAATGTATACAGCTAGATTTAAATACTCTGTATGTATTAGAAATGTAACAAAAGATTTATCATTTATCTCGATAGGTGAAAATATCCTCACTTTTTGGCTTCAATATTCAGCTCTCATTACAAAAGAAAACCAATGAAATAGCTCAAAATAATAAACAAAAGCAGATTTAAGTCAATTAAAACTTTATTTATCCACAATCTGATCGGGATTTCTCAAAATCGGTTATTTACATTTTACGTTCCTCTTATGATTTCATACATTTGCCTTAATAGATCAAGTAACTCTTAATGTTTGCATTTGCTTTTGTAAATTTTCAATCGACGTCGGATTATCCGTCCCATTTACTGTATTAACTTCGAGTGTAGACTGCCACTAGCAGCCCGTATTTTCATAGATAAAATCCAAGATGGTCTACAAAGAAATATACAATTAAAAAACTTATTTTTACTATACATCGCATGCTGGATTTGGATTACCTAATCTGTTTCATTGTAGAACAATATCTATAAGTCCCTCCTTATCATTAGCTTCCTCAAAGCTGGTTTGTAATTTAAAGTTTTCTGTTGTAATGCACCGTTCCAGCTCTTCAACGTCTTCGACATGATGCACCGTCTTGAAATGACGTTTGATCCTAAAAAGAGAATAACTATTTTTTTATTTTTATTTATAGGGTACTTCTATTTAGCAATTCATTGGAATAGTTTTAGTTTTTAGCCCCTGCACGGGCTACAAGATTTAATAATGTTTCGCAGCTATGGCTCTAACGAAATCATCATTGGTTTTCGGAAATTAAGTTATATTTTTGAAGTTACTTTTGCAATTGGATATGTGGTTAGGACACACCTCTTACACTCACCAACAACTTATATAGGCACGATAATTGATTGTTTCCAACAATATGGAAGTATACCCCCTCGGAACCTCATTGAGTATTTAAAACTTACTTGAATCTGGTTGGGAATCCTTTGTCGCAAACTGCACAGTTAAACGGCATTGCTGTGTGCTGGAACGAATGATTTCTGAGTCCCGACATGTTCATGAATTCCTTATCGCACACCTCACACTTGTATATGATGCCCTGATGACGTTTTTGGTGATAGTTTAAATGACTTACTATAGCAAAGCGGTTTTCACAGTACTGGCATTCGTAGGGGAAATTTCCAGTGTGAAAACGCAAATGAACGCTTAAGTCTGTTTTGCGCACAAACTGCTTCGCGCAGTACATGCAGGACATGGTTTCGCCACGGTGCATTTGCATATGTAGCCTGAGATTGACCTTCTGCAGGAATTTCTTGTCGCAGAGTGTGCAATTGTAAGGTTCACGGTTCGAGCGTGCACTTTATACGTTCTTTCGGTGAGAAATTTTTTGTGGCATTTGTCACACTCGAAATTCCGTACCCTATTCTCATTGTGGGTCTCGGAATGTATTTGTAAGCCTGTTTTGGTCTTAAAGGTACGAGCTATTGGGCGAAACAAAAAAAAGGTTGCAACTACAGAATTTTAAAAAGAAATAAACCTACGGCAAGCGGAACACAAAAATGGGGTCCTCCTATGAACTTGTCTTTTGTGGGTACGCAAGAAACTCCTTTTAACTGTGGTCTCACATATATTACATTTAATAAAGCATTCTTCGTGCTTGCTTTTCATATAATCTGAGAGCGTATACTTGCTGCTGAACCGATGAAAGCATGTCATACAACAAAAAGGAATATTCACTAGGAAGAAAATTGTTACGACAATCATACCGATATGTATTGTATCTAAACCGTTACCATGTTCACCGTGCTCTCTTAGATCTTCTTGATTACCAAATACTGTGTTACACAAATTACACTTGAACGTACTGTCAAGCTCGCGTCGAGCTGTTTCTTCCTCTTCATGTAGTTCTTCTAATCGCTCTTCGTTCAGTGTTTTCCTCCGATGCACCATGTTCATTTGCTAGGCTCTCATCTTCCTCTTTTATGTCTATGTCACCGAAGTTAAGAGATTCCTCTTCTAACTGAAAGAAAAAAAATTGCAACACGAATAAATAAAAAAAAAATCATACACTTTCCTCCTCATAGGCCATTTGGCTATCTGGACTACGGAAATCATCCAGCAGTTGCTCCACAGCAACCTTGCTTATCTCCAAAATAATACGCTGTGTCTTGTTTGAACACTTGGCTTTGGTGAATGCTCTCAGATATTTTTCTACTGCTTCGATAATCACAGCGACAGGATTAATTTCGACTGGTTCTAGTTCAACAGAAACAACGTCCTTCGAGAATTTGAAGAAGGATTTTCAGCTTTTGTGTGTAAGTTTCGATCGATAGATTGAAGGGTATTCAATTCCTCCTGATGAAGATAGAATTATATTATATTTATTGAAAAACATACTAAAGGAAATTGTCGTCGCCAACAAGTGGCAGCCTTGGTAAAGGAAAAAGCCAATAGGAGTCAACAAGTGACAGCCGAAAATAATAAAGGTAGCTCCCATCGCCCACCAGATGGACGCTAATTAAAGTAGAAGCATCTTCGATATTTTCCAGCCAATCAGCAGCGGCCTTCTATTAGTAATCTGCGCAAAATAATTTTCAAGCGAGAGTTGTAAAAAGCAAACGACGGGCAGCGGACGTGAAATTGGCCGGAAAGAAAAAACATTTTAAAACACCACCACACCACACACACCACAAGTCTTAACATTTTAAACTGTAACAAATACCAACAAAATAAATGTATTAATAACTATCGTAGAAGCAGTGTTTATTTTACAAAACGTTTTTGCTTGGTTTGTTACAAAACCTTTTAAAATGCGTTCTTAAAATTACTCCAAAAGAAATTCCACGCCGCTGCCCAACATCAGTCGTTAAATAATAGGCTTAAATCGCCAAGCCAGCCCTAAAAGGAATATAATTTGCAACACAAGTAAATTGCCATGCCGTGCACTGATTGCCAATAGCCACTCCGCCGCACATAGTAGCAACACAACGCCAGAAGTGTACGATTGATTGCACATATAATAAAATAATTGCCGCCGAACAACATCAAATCAATCTGAACTGCATTTGTCCCATTCATTTTACTGCCATTTAGTGATGGGTACCTCATACATGAGGCAATACAAAATTTCGCATACACCACTCTGAAATGCCCCATCACCTCAAAGCAAAAAAATGTATTACCTCACACCTCACCAAAAACAACAAAAATTATTTCTCTATCACTCGTGGTTGTGGATCGTGAATCGTGGATGTACCTGCTACGATTACGGTGTACCTACATACAAATGATCGCTCCTTGCACTCACATTGGTACATTCTCTCTACCACCAATAGGGCGAGGACGATTCTCTTATCTCTTAAAATGAGCAAACTGAGTGCGTGAAGTTTTGTATTACATACTCAACTCAAATGTCCCGTTCGACAAAATTCGTGACATTGTCGCAGGCTGTTAGATTGTCCCAGGTTGTGACATTTGCGGTACCTACGTTTGTTTGAGGAGAGAAAATGAAGACATACTAGTGTTGCATTAGCAATATGTAGCAAATGCAGATAATGAAGATGTGTGATAATCATCTAAAGGGTTGAAAATTAAAGAAGTTTTGTTATTGTTTTTGTTGTTTTTAACTTTTGTTTTTAAGCTTTTCTATTTTAAATTTTGTTTTTTAAAACTTTTTTAATTTCGTATTAAGTGAATTACCAAAATGTACCTATTTTCCTGATAGTTTTTTTTCTCTTATAAATACTATCCTTTTTTTACTTTTCTTAAACCTTGCACTTTTTTGTAATAAAATAGGTTTTAACTTTTTTGAATTCAAATGTACTCCGCTTAAGAAAAATCAAATTGTTGTTTTCATGATCATCAGAATTGAAGCGATGTCATTGAAAAATTGACATTTTGTTATTGAAAATGTCCATTGAATAGGTTTGTCCAATGGTACTTTGTCCCACCTCACTTCGAAAAATGAGCTCCTCATACAAACTCATTTGAAATTGGTGTCCTTCCCAACACTATTGCCATTGCCGCCCGTTTGCTTGAGGGAAATAAATTATTTGTCTGGCATATACATCGTCACGTCATCGTCATTGTCGCCTGAGGCCCACCGCATGTTGACAAAATTTGGTTTCTAGTGTGCACATTGCCTTCGCCGTCGCCGCACATCGCCAGAAAAATATATTTGTTAAGCCGTTCACATCGTTGTCGCCATCGCTGTCCCCAGTTGCCAGAGGAAGACTAGTTTATTCCCTTGACGTGCACATAGTCCACATCGTTATCCTCATCAAAGCCTTTTGTCATCTTTCTGCTGCCGCTCGATTGAGCTGCAGCAGTGCTGTAAGTACAAATAAAATACATTAAAAAACATCTGCTGTCCAGATTCCAATTGCAGTGTTGGCTAAACGGGTATAAAACATTCGGTGGCGCTTGGTAGCAGTCAGCAAGTGAAACCAAGTTGTTTGGTTTGTCGCCGGATGTCATTGCCGCCCCGCAGAAGCAATTGTCTTAACAAAGGAAAGCCACCAGGCCGATATCTGGACAAATCAATAGCAGCAGACAGTTCCGAGAGTGCAGAAGATTCGGACACAACATTTTTCGATATGCCAGCGACGGAGGGTCAGCAGCATTGAGGGGATGCAGATCTTATGATTGCCTTGATGACCCAAATCACAGCACTTAAGCAGTCGGTCGATGAACTACGTAAAGACGAAGGAGTCAACTAAGTTGAAACGCAACGTCTTCGCGAAGCAGTCGAACGCCAAAGAGATGACGTCACTATGGATCGCCGCCGCCAGGAAGAAACGCAGTCAACAACATCTGGCAGTACGCTAGGCCCTACGTCTGATGGAGGAACAATTCAGCAATATAAAAAGCTATACGACCTGCCTAATTTTTCAGGGAATCCGGAGGATTGGCCATTGTTCCTGGCAAACAACGAGGAGACGACAAGAAATTTTCGATATTCCGCAATGGAGAATACAACCAGATTGCAGAAATGTCTTCAGGGCGAAGCAAGGGAGGCAGTTCAATCGCTCTTGATACATCCTAGCAATCTGGAACAAACAATTAAGACGCTCTCTTTCCGTTTCGGACGCCCAGACGTTTTAGTCAAAGCCCAACTGCAAAAGGTGCAACAATTTTCTGCCATCAACGACTCCCGGGTGGATCAAATAATCCCGTTTACAACTATGGTGCAAAACATTGTGGCCTTTTTGGGAGCTGCTAAATGCGAGCAGCATTTAGCAAATCCAATGTTGCTGGAAGAATTGGTATTGAAACTGCCGATTTCTAGGAGGTTCGAATGGGCTAAGAAGGCGTCTGAAATATCACCCTACGCGACCATCAGACATTTTGCCACCTGGCTGAGTGAGCAAGCGAGGATAATCCAACTCCTACCGCAAGCAGGTACTTCCGTGGTTGCCAGAAGTCAAGGACAACATCCTCGAAGGATGTTCCACACCAATGAGACAGTTGTATCAACATCACATAGAGCGAGAGGTCAGTGCATGTGCTGCGGAAGTAATCACCAGGTGAGCGAGTGCAGTAAATTTTCAAGCCTCGACATCAAGGAGCGCTGGAAGTTCGTCAAAACTAAGCATCTGTGTTTCTCATGCGTAAATCCAGGTAATGGAACAGCGACGTGCCGTAGTAGGAGGAGGTGCAACGAGAGCGGTTGTGCTAAATTTCACCATAAGCTCCTGCACGAGGGGTTGGGTCCGTTTGCCCGCATATCAAAAGCTCGCACACGAATGCCCGCATATCAAAAGCCCGCATCACAAAAGCCCGCACCACAAAAGCCCGCATGTAATGGGGAAATATGAAATTCCCCATAAGAAATCTCTTTTCTGTGATTTTGGAAATTGAAGTAAACCAATCAAAACTCTTATAGAAAATATTTTGTGGCTTCGAAAATGGCGTGAAGTAGTTATTCACCACACTCACCTCTTCCCCTCTTTTTTTTTTGAAAACGTGTAAAATCTCTTAAAAATTTTTTGGTCGTCCTAAAAACAACCGATTTATTTACCATATCCACCTCTACCCCACATTTCCCCTCCTAAATTGAAATTGGTCAATATCTCTCATTGAATATTTAGTCGTCCTAAAAAGAACGATTTTGGTTCATAGAACCCAATACACAAAATCACTTCACTTGCACTGTTTTGGGAGCAACCGCACTGCTCCAGGCATCGTCGAAGAATGTGACAATTCAGAAAAATACCACTTCTTATATACACTTTGTCGAAGACATTTCGAATTGATAATATTTTTGACAACCAATCAAAACTCTTGCAGGATATATTTTACACAACTTCCCTCTCCGTGATTCTCATGATTTCTTGCATCTTACAGATGGATTTCTGTGTGAATTCAATGGATTTTAAATGTACATTACTTCTATTTTAACACGCAATTGTTTAGGAAATAACCATAGCCCAAGTGCGGATAGTACATGTGTTGAATAGATGCTCTTACAATTGAAAAATAATAGCATTCCTCCCAATAAAAGAGAAAAAAGTTCATAAAATGGAAAGAATTTGTATACATTTGATTAAAGCAGACCGCAAATCATGCGAGTAAAAGGAGTTCATATTTGGAATTATTCGTTTATTTAGTGGAAAAACCAGTTTAAATCCTAAGATTCCGCGAGCGGGCTACATAGACCCGACATGATGCGCATAAATTCGCCTTATCTTTTCAATTCGGCGCTTATTTGCATTGTTTATATACACTTTTTTTGTTTCGTTTTTTTCATTTTTTCATCCTTTTTTTCTATTCGAAACTCTGAAAATAATTAAGAAGGAAATCCTTTTAGTAATCATTTTTGCCTAGGTGGCCCGCTTCGCGGGTTCTTAAGATTTAAACTATCTCTCCGCAGGGTTTAGCACGCTCACGCAACTTCGTTGCTCCGCTAAGGATATAAGCTGGCTGTCTGGCAGGCGCCATAAACACAAACAAATAAGCCCCCAATTGTAAGATAATTATTCGCATCATTTTCGATCTGGGTGGCCCGCTTCGCGGGATCTTAGCATTTAAACTATCTTTCCGCAGGGTTTAGCACGCTCACGCAACTTCGTTGCTCCGCTAAGGGTATATGCTTATTGTCTGGCAGGCGCCATAAACACTTACAAATAAGCGTCAAATTTCATAGATAATGCCATTTAACTCGCATCATTTTCGTTGTGGGTGGCCCGCTTCGCGGGATCTAAGGATTTAAACTATCTTTCCGCAGGGTTTAGCACGCTCACGCAACTTCGTTGCTCCGCTAAGGGTATATGCTTATTGTCTGGCAGGCGCCATAAACATTTACAAATAAGCGTCAAATTTCATAGATAATGCCATTTAACTCGCATCATTTTTGTTGTGAGTGGCCCGCTTCGCGGGATCTAAGGGTTTCAACTATCTTTCCGCAGGGTTTAGCACGCTCACGCAACTTCGTTGCTCCGCTAAGGGTATATGCTTTATGCCTGGCAGGCGCCATAAGCACTATGATATTAGCGCTCAACTCCAAAGATAATGTCCATATATTCGCATCATTTTCATCTTTTACTGTGAGGAATAGTGTCAATCTTCCTTTGAATAGACAACTATTGCAGTCATGTACTTACGCACACTTGAGATCAGATTATTTCCAAGATAATTGCGTCTTAACGTCGAAGAAATGTTAAGCAGGCGCCATAAACACTGAAATTAGCGCCAAATTCTAAAGATTATAACCATATATTCGCATAATGTTCGTTCTGTGTGGCCCGCTTCGCGGGATCTTAGGGTTTCACCTATCTTTCCGCAGGGTTTAGCACGCTCACGCAACTTCGTTGCTCCGCTAAGGGTATATGCTGGTTGTCTGGCAGGCGCCATAAACACAAGCAAATAAGCGCCGAATTGAAAAGATAAGGCGAATTTATGCGCATCATGTCGGGTCTATGTAGCCCGCTCGCGGAATCTTAGGATTTAAACTGGTTTTTCCACTAAATAAGCGAATAATTCCAAATATGAACTCCATTTACTCGCATGATTTGCGGTCTGCTTTAATCAAATGTATACAAATTCTTTCCATTTTATGAACTTTTTTCTCTTTTATTGGGAGGAATGCTATTATTTTTCAATGGTAAGAGCATCTATTCAACACATGTACTATCCGCACTTGGGCTATGGTTATTTCCTAAACAATTGCGTGTTAAAATAGAAGTAATGTACATTTAAAATCCATTGAATTCACACAGAAATCCATCTGTAAGATGCAAGAAATCATGAGAATCACGGAGAGGGAAGTTGTGTAAAATATATCCTGCAAGAGTTTTGATTGGTTGTCAAAAATATTATCAATTCGAAATGTCTTCGACAAAGTGTATATAAGAACTAAGAAGTGGTATTTTTCTGAATTTTCGCATTCTTCGTCGATGCCTGGAGCAGTGCGGTTGCTCCCAATCCAGTGAAAGTGAAGTGATTTTGTGTATTGGTGGTTCTATGAACCAAAATCGTTCTTTTTAGGACGACTAAATATTCAATGAGAGATATTGACCAATTTCAATTTAGGAGGGGAAATGAGGGGTAGAGGTGGATATGGTAAATAAATCGGTTCTTTTTAGGACGAACAAAAATTTTTTAAGAGATTTTACTTGTTTTCAAAAAAAAAAGAGGGCAAGAGGTGAGTGTGGTGAATAACTACATCCCCCTCCATATTACTCGGAACAAATATTTCTTTCAAGCGATTTGATTGGCTTTAAACATTTTTAAAATTGAAGTGATGAGGTGAATAACAAAACAATAAGCCCGCATCATATGCGGGCTAAATCTGAAAATAAATCGTTCGGGCTTATGGCATGCGGGCTTTTGTGCTGCGGGCTTTTTCATAATTTGGCGTGCGGGCTTTTGTTACGCGGGCTTTTCATATGCAGGCTTATAGGGGTTTCCCCTGCACGAGGTAACCAACCCGCGACCATCACAAACACCAGTAGTCGAAGCCACTGAAACGCCGCACCAGGAACCAAATGTAGAAGCCCGCGCATCGACTTCCCAAGCATCCAGAAGAATGCACACATGCCAAACGCGAAATAATATAGGTCATTTATTTCGAATCCTGCCAGTGATGTTGACTGGTCCACGGGGAGAGATGCCAACTTACGCCATGTTCGACGAGGGATCCTCAATCACCATCTTAGAGGAAGAAGTTGCGGATGAGTTGGGACTGAAAGGTCAGCAGCAGCCACTAACATTGCAGTGGTACCTAGACAAGGTCGTAACGGAGCCGTCACGAAAAGTAGCCGTCGAAGTTCAAGGCATTGAAAAGGGAGATCAACGTTTCTTATTGCGGAATGTGAGAACGGTACGAGATTTGAGCCTTCCTAGTCAATCGTTTAACAAGGATGGTTTCCAACACCTGAAGGACGTTCCCGTTTGCAATTACAGAGATGCCAGGCCAGTGCTGTTGATAGGACTAGACAATTGCCACCTTGGTGTTCCCAGAGCAGTAATGGAGGACCAAACGAACAATGTAATAGCTGCCCATACGAAGCTAGGATGGGTAGCATATGGTCCTCAGTATGCCGATAACGTCAGTTCACCGGTAGTTATGCACATTAAGAAGGCAGAGGCTTTCAGTGACTTGGAAAGACTAGTTGAAGCCTATTTTACCGTGGAAGGGTTTGGCGTGCGCAAGGTGGAAACGGTTCTGGAGTCCGATGATGACAGTCGAGCCAGACAAATATTGGATTCAACAAAAAAACGAGTTGGGAAGCGTTTCGAGACTGGTCTACTATGGCGCCAAGATAATGTGGTTCTTCCTGATAGCCTGAAAATGGCAACGAGACGTCTTTATAATATCGAGGCCAAAATGAGGAGGCAACCAAACTTTGCACTTCTGTACCGATCGCAAATAGCAGGTTACGTAGAAAAGGGTTATGCCAGACAGCTGCAGCCGGAGGAAGTGGAATCCACCAACAGCCGAACGTGGTATTTACCACATTTTGGAGTAACCAGCCACCAAAAACCGGGAAAGGTGAGAGTAGTGTTCGATGCAGCCGCTGATGTCGCCGGTACTTCTCTCAACTCAACGCTATTGAAGGGGCCAGAGAGGGCCAAGCCATTATTATCAAATTTGTTCAAGTTCCGCCAGGGGGTGGTCGGTGTCGTCGGCGATATAAAGGAAATGTTCTCACAGATTAATATAAGTCCACCCGATCAAGTAGCCCAACGATTTTTGTAGAGAGACGGGAAAGAAGATCATCCAATAAGAACATACGTCATGACATCGATGATCTTTGGAGCCGCCTGCATCAAAAACAAAAACGCCAAGGAATTTGAGGAAGATAGTGGAAAACCATTATGTCGACGATTTCGTTTGCAGTTTTGGAAGTGAAACTGAGGCTGAACAAGTCAGTCTGGATGTCAAAAGGATTCATGCGGAGGGTGGTTTCGAACTTCGTAACTTTGCCAGCAACGAGAAAGCACTTCAATTAAAATTGAATGACTCATTGCATCCTGTTGAGGCATCGGTCAACATGGAATCAGACAAGGAAGCTGAGAAGGTTCTTGGAATGTACTGGAACCACGAAGAAGATGCATTCCGTTTCCGCCTCAAGTTTCACAAAATCGACACGGATATGTTAGGACGAAAGAGAGCACCTACCAAAAGGGAGATGTTGGGTATCATAATGGCCGTCTTTGACCCATACGGATTTCTCGCAGACTTCCTCATATACTGGAAGATTCTGCTACAAAGGACGTGGAACACTGGGATTGGTTGGGACGATCCACTACCCTGCGAACTTCACCTCCGATGGGCACTATGGTGGGCGGAGCTGGACAGGATTAAAGATTTCAAACTTAGCCGTTGTTATTCGCCGAGTCTACTATCGGCTGAAAGTCTTGAGCTCCATATTTTTGTCGACGCCAGCGAAAGTGCCTTTGCCGCCGTAGGATACTTTCGCATTAAATGCCAAGGATTAGTGGACGTCGCGTTCGTTTCTGGTAAGACCAGGTGTGCGCCGAAAAAGCTGCTTTCCGTCCCCCGCCTGGAGTTACAAGCCGCAGTTCTGGGGAGCAGATTACATACTGCTATACGAGCGAACCACGAAGTGGCTATTTCGCGAGTTATATTTTGGAGCGACTCCAAAACAAACATTTGGTGGATCCGGTCTTCACAGAGAAGGTATAAATCGTTCGTCGCACACCGAGTAGCGGAAATATTGGATACAATAAGAGCTTCAAACTGGTATTGGCTTCCGTCGGAATTAAACGTAGCCGATGACGCCACCCGAGCCCAGATTTACAACGAACAGCAGATGGATAACAGGACCAGGATTTCTTCGCCTTCCTGAACATGATTGGCCAAACCATTTCGACACTCCAGCCCCAGATAAACTGCAAGAAGAAGTTAACCCGAGGATGCTACATATAGTCCAGGCAAGTAGCCTTATATTACAGATTGCTAATTTGTCTTCCTTTAACAAACTTAGAAGGAGAACAGCTTGGGTGATGCGCAGTCGAGCATGGCTGAGTCGAACGAGAGCGACAGCTGTACCAAAGCAGAATGGTGAAACAGTCATCGGATGTCCTATACGTACTTCAGAAAGGAATCCAGCAATCCGCAATAACAAATTGACAGCCACGGAGATTGCAGACGCCGAAAAATTCCTTTGCCGGCAAGCTCAATTGGACGAGTTTTCAGAAGAAAGGTCTTGCCTGGAGAAGGGACTATCGATCGGCAGCAGACCGATTGACGCCCTTCATCCGACCTTTTACCTACACGGGCCTGGACTATTTTGGCCCACTTCAAGTTGCTGTCGGTCGCAGAAGGGAGAAAAGATGGGTGGCACTTTTTACCTGCCTCACTATCCGAGCCATCCACCTGGAATTAGCGGCGGACCTATCCACCGACGCCTTTATCCTATGCCTGCGGAATTTCATCAACAGAAGGGGAACTCCTATCCGAATAAGAAGCGACAACGGCACAAACTTCATAGGAGCCCAGCGGGAACTCATACGAGAGTCCACACTGTTCGATTTTGATCGAATTCAAGGTGACATGACTGGAAGACGGATTGACTGGAAGTTCAATTGTCCCCTTAATCCCAGTGAAGGAGGTATATGGGAGAGAATGGTACAGTCGGTGAAGAAAGTTCTGATGGTGACGATGCGAGAAGAAGCGCCAAGAGTAGAAACTCTTCGAAGTCTTTTAATCGAGGCCGAAAACATCGTGAACTCCAGACCTCTAACGGAATTGCCCACGCCTAGCCTCGATGACTCGCCAATATGTGACCGTAAGCAGTGGAAAATTGCGCAGCAACTTAAGGATCGTTTTTGGAAGTGGTGGATCTCAGAGTATCTTCCGATGTTGACGAAACGGAGCCAGTGGCATGTTGTAGTACCACCTCTTAAAGTTGAAGACCTAGATAAGTGGTGAATCTCCACGAGGATTCAAGGAGGGTGGGATGTCGTCGCCAGCAAGTGGCAGCCTTGGTAAAGGAAAAAGCCAATAGGAGTCAACAAGTGACAGCCGAAAATAATAAAGGTAGCTCTCATCGCCCACCAGATGGACGCTAATTAAAGTAGAAGCATCTTCGATATTTTCGAGCCAATCAGCAGCGGCCTTCTATTAGTAATCTGCGCAAAATAATTTTCAAGCGAGAGTTGTAAAAAGCAAACGACGGGCAGCGGACGTGAAATTGGCCGGAAAGAAAAAACATTTTAAAACACCACCACAACACACACACTACAAGTCTTAACATTTTAAACTGTAACAATTACCAACAAAATAAATGTATTAATAACTATCGTAGAAACAGTGTTTATTTTACAAAACGTTTTTGCTTGGTTTGTTACAGAAATACCTTTTTTGTAGACAAAAGAGCTTCAATGTATTGAGTATTTTCATCAGTTACTTCATCAGTTAATTGTGTCTCCAATCCGAATCCCTTTATGCTACAAATCACTTCCGTTTCCACGCTAATAAATATAAATCGTATGTCAAGTGTCGAGATCATTTTATTTTTATTTTTTTTTTGGCAGGCTGTTGCACATTTATCAATATTTAAACTTTGGAATAAAAGATAATCACAAAGTTCTGTCAAATGAAAATTAAATTCACCATTAAACTCACCACACAAACTTGTCATATTTGACAATCAGACAGAAGAATAACATTTGGCGCGTTCAATTTGCAAGTCAACTGCAAGTTCACTACTAATTAAATGTCTATTACTTGCCAAACGATGGTCACGTGACTTATTTGATCAATGAGAAAAGGTGAAATAGTAGTCACTAGTAGTTGTCTTGTAAATTGAACGCACCCATTTTCAAGCGGCTAACTTCACTTTTATTGATTCACATGTATTCACCGATAGGAAATTTTGAGCGAGGATTCCGCTCTCCCATTTGAGGGGCGCAGCGGACGGGGGTAGTGAGAGTTGGCTGTCTAATATAGGTAGTCTGTGGCCAGCGCAGACCAACCACACTTAAAAGTGCAGTGTTATTGTGGGTGTGGAATAGCCGCCCCCACATCGTAATTTTTATTTATATATGATACTTTTTTTATTAATCTTTATCCGATCTCTCGGTCGAGACTTAATAGTATAAGTATTTGCACCTGCCCGTGGGCATTTAAACATTAAAAAAAAACACCCCCTTTGGGTGAAAGCATTTTTAACATTGGCATCCGCGTTCCGGAATACTTTATTAGTTTTGTTCGGTATTTCACCGTGGAGTACGTGTTCCGCGATACAAATTCGTATCTCTTCATACCTGTGACCGTGTAGCATCCGATATACATACGTGAGAGTGTAGATGTTCGTCGGTTAACAACATCCACCTCTCTAAGTTAGATTCCATCTGGAGTAAAGCGCTGGTATAGAACCAAGCCTCCAAGAGTAGTAGCGTTTCACAATAGCATCAATAACGATAACGATTGCTTATCTCCTAATCGTATGGTAAACCGAATTCGCGTTATCTTTCGAAGACGTATATGTATAATTGCATACAGGTATCTTAGTGATTTTACAGGTACATGATCATCGGCAAATGTGCGCACATCGGCCGGAGATACCCAAGTAAGTTTTTATAATCTACTCATGCTGTTTGCATATTCAAACATATTACACTATATTACTTTAAATACCATTATACACATACATACCTCCGCGAGTACCATCGTAGAGATACCTCATCTATGAAGAAGAGCAAGTTGTTGTTTGCCTCCCGTCGCGTGCGGACGCGTTGCCTCTTTTAAACGCAATTTCGGTGCCACTAAACCGTCAAACATAATACCTACCGGCTCGCCAATACGTTTCGCGAAAAAAAATACAACATCGCGTGTGTGTGAAAAAAGAAAAAAAAATCCACATAGAGCCAGTGCCGGTGGCCGGTGGCCGGTGGCAGTGATAACGAAAAAAGCGAAAAAAAAAGCAACAGCGTAGGGTCTTCCTTCCGTCCCCCATCCCACTTCATCCCTGTTGCTCTTTCTTGACTATTGCATGTGTCGATCGATTATCGTTTGTGCACTTGCAATGTTTGGGTAAAGGCAGCATCGGGCGAATAGCGGGTCGTGAGTTGTTGATTCTGTTAGTGGACCAAACAAATTACCGTACGGGCATAACACCTGCGGTAGATTGTTTTGCAAATCTAACGTATATTTTCAATTCACGGCCTATGCTTAGTTAGCGTCGGAGTTGTGTTTTTTATAATGTGTAGGAATTTCGTTGTGGATATCAGCAACATTCGTGGGTTGAGAAAGATTTTTTTTTCATTATACGCCCATGTTTTTCACAACAAACCAGCTGTTTTGGCACTTAGTGAAACCCAGGTTAGCGTTGGCTCTGATTTAACAGAGTTTAGTCTACCTGGGTACAACTTAGTGCCTTTATTCTTTGCCCATCGCGGTATCGCCGTTTATATACGTAGTGACGTAGCCTACCAACTTCAGCCTCAATATGGCCAATGTGCCAACCCAAAATTTAATTTCATTTGGCTAAAACTCCATGTCCGTAGGCAATTAATACACTACTGTTTTATTTACAGAAGCCCCAACTTGGACAGACATTCAACTTATAATGAGTTTGATGCCCTGTCCGATTCCATTACAAGAATTGTGACCCTTCATCCTCGTTCTGAAATCGTTATTGCGGGCGATTTCAATATACACAATTCAGGCTGGCTTCGACATTCTGGTCAGACAACACCCGAAGGAAGGTACGTCGAGATCTTTGCTGAGGTAAATAACCTGACTCAGCTTGTAAATGAGCCGACACGGATACCGGACATTAGCAGCCAAACTGCCAACGCATTGGACTTGTTTCTTACCTCTCACCCTGATAAATACGGTTTGAACGTATTATCGCCTCTAGGTTCGTCAGACCATTGCATCATATCAGCAAATTTCTCGTACTCCAACCACATAGTTAAAGAACAAACTCCTAAAGGAACCGTATGGCAGTACGAGAAAGCCAATTGGGAAAAATTAAACGGTTTCTTTAAGAGTTTTATGGTTCCATGGACCACAATAAAAGAGTATATTATTAATCCCCAACTGGGGTTTACAAAGTTACTTTATTACGTAATTAATTACCACTCTTGGTTATTCTACATTCTTTAAATACAAAACCGAGATGCGTCGTTTGTCAACGCCGCCACCAACTCCTACCGTTCTGCGCACTCAACAGCAACTAACTACTCTTGCCCATGCTAAAGCGCATGCGGTGTTTCCATCTGTTTTCTCCCTTTGCTTCGTTTTCTTTACAATAGAGATGCGCGGTAAATTCCGTCGTTAGAGATGCGCGTTTGTTATTTGCTCAGTTGGTCGTGTCGCCACAGTTTTAACTGGTCGCTGTGCTTCCTCGACAGCGACGTGGATGCTGCTGCTGATATGGTCACAAACATAATTCACTTGGGTATGAAGACTTTTATCCCTAACAGGATTAAAAGTATCAAACCCAAGGTTAACGCGTGGTGTGACTCGAGCTGCAAAGAGGCTATCAGGTTAAAAGAGGTAAGTTTTCGGCTATTCAAAGCCAACCCATCTGAGGAAAGTCGTAAAAAGTTTAAACGAGCCAGAAATGACTGCAATGCCCACATTAATCGTGTCAAATTCTCCTATGACCAAAAGTTGAGGCAAAAAATACTACAAAGTCCCACTGGTAGTAAAAACTTTTGGTCATTTGTTAAAAACATCAAGAATTCGGCCTCGTCATCTATCCCGACACTCATTTACAACGACATTCCAGCTGTCAGCTCTACAGATAAGGCCAATCTGCTTGCTGCTCACTTTGCAGTCAGCTCAACGCTCCCAGATTGTGCTTTGTCTCCCCCTGTACTCGAGCGCGTAGAATTCTCTATGGGACCAATCCACTTTCGCACTCGTACAGTGGCTAGAGTACTTCAAGATCTTGACGTTCACAAATCCGCTGGTCCAGATGGTATTTCCCCTATCGTTCTGAAGAGGTGTTCTTCTTCGCTGGCAAAACCATTGCGTAAGCTTTTCAATCTGTCCTATTCTTCAGGACTCTTCCCGGGAAGATGGAAAACAGCATTTGTCCAGCCTGTACCAAAAAAAGGCAAATCTTCTTCTCCCTCCTCCTACCGACCAATTGCACTTACGTCCCTTCTTTCTAAGGTCATGGAAACGCTGATAAACCGTCAGCTAATGAAATATCTTGAATTGCGAAAACTTCTTAATGACCGGCAGTATGGTTTTCGCAGCAACAGGTCCACTGGTGATTTGATGACATATCTAACCGAAAAGTGGAACCAATCTCTTCACCAAGGTGGTGAAAGTAAGATCGTTGCGCTTGATATTTCAAAAGCATTTGACAGAGTTTGGCACCAAGCTCTCTTGTCGAAAATGCGTGCATTTGGAATCGATGATACTCTTCTTCAATGGATTAGAAATTACCTTTCAATTCAAGTTGTTTTGGACGGCTTCAAGTCTGCAACTCAACAAATAAATGCTGGTGTCCCCCAAGGCTCTGTTCTGTCCCCGACTCTCTTTCTCATTTTTATAAATGATCTACTGTCTGTTACTTCTAATCCAATCCATTCCTTTGCTGATGACATTACCCTCAGCTTCTCATATTCGTTTCTTGGGTCACGCCCCTCATCTTCGGGTGTGGAACTGGAACGGCAACGTATGTTAAGCTCATTAAATTCCGATCTTAACAGCATAACTCAGTGGGGTAAAACCAATAGAGTGGAATTTAATGCTTCCAAAACTCAATGCTGTCTCCTGTCATTAAAGCAAAACCCACACACACTGCCATTATCTATGAATGGCACTTACATCGCTGAAACCGAAAGACTTTCCATTCTCGGTATGTGTGTTAATGACAACCTTCGTTGGAATGACCACATATTCGATGTCGCCAAGAACGCCGCGAAATGTCTAGGCTTCCTTAAGCGTTGTAAGAAATATTTCACCCCTTCTGATCTGGCTACAATTTATAAGGCGTTTATTCGCCCGAAACTCGAGTAAAACGCTCATATCTGGTCCGGTGCACCAATAACTTATTTGGAGCTACTTGACAGGATCCAAAAACGCGCGATAAAACTCATTGGCGACCGAGACATCGCGAGATCGATTGACTCTCTTAGTCATCGTCGTAATGTCTCCTGCCTGTCGTTATTTTATCGTTATTTCCACCATAAGTGCTCAAACGAAATAGCCAGTTGCATTCCTCCCCTTGAACATTTCAACCGCAATACCCGCCATGCAGGGAATGCTCATCAGTTCACCCTCAAGCCTGTGTTCGGACGTACAGTGAAGTTCAAAGAATCTTTCCTCATCCGTACAACACGAATGTGGAATGCTCTTCCCCGCTCCATTTTTCCTACACATTGTAACCTACAGACATTCAAAACCAACGTGCATCGGCATCTCTCCTTTTCCTCTCACCCTAATTTCCTTAACGCCCGCGCTGTGTAGCTAATACATTATAAGGGTCCCAACAAATCCCTTTGGTGCGCGCTAATTATAAAAAAAAAAAAAAAACAACCATTTCGTCGGTCAGCGCAGTCTTTGGTTTATCAAGAGTGCATCGATCTATTTTCGCGACGCGTTTTTATATAAATTCATCTTCTGAGAGCATCACCAGTAGCGGCATCGTACCGAACACGATTCATTTCCGGCTTTGTACTTCCAGTCTTTAGGAATAGACATATTATAGTAAATTGGCTAAATCGTTGATGTTTGTCCGGATATTAGTAGCTCGAATTATCATTTCGGTCAAGGCTATTTAATAGGCCAGTGCACGTATATGTGTAAGTTCGTACCGTTCATTCTTTCTCTTAGTATCAGTGTAGTTTTTTTATTAAATCGACTAGAACCCTCCGTTCAGTCAGGATAGTCATTTTCTCCTTTTAATTATAAATGAGAACGTCAAGTTATCCACGCGTTTAGCTCGTATTACTTTCCGCGCGGGGGATTCTTGGTACCTTCTGGTCCGGGATCATAACTTAGCATCCCCGAACTATTAAAGCGACGAAGAGAGGAAACCCTACGTGTATGTTTTATGTTCCGCGAATCCGTAAGGACGTTAGATTAGAATAAGCTTATAGACCTAGGATTATATATTGAATTCTCAGATTCTATTTTTATATATATATATCTATATATATACATCCATATGTATATAACCAATATTAGATTTCATAAGCCTTTATCATAAGACATAGACATATAGTTTTTTGGTAAAAAATAAAGCCGTAATGGAACGGAATACTCCTTTTAATCTGTGTGTATTTGGTACCGCATTGTTACAAGCCATTGAGGCTTGAGGTAGTCCATCGCGAGGGAGGAGTTGAATATGGAATGAGGACGTGTGAGGTTTTCAAGGAAGAAAGTTAGATGGGAGCAGGCTTTGTCTTAAAGTAAGAGGGCTTGTCTCCGTCTTCATAGATCTCCCAGCACACTGGGAGATACTCCAACTCCTCCTCCCCGATCCGAGGCGGTTACGCATCGGGGCGTTGCTTTTCTTCCAGTAGTAGGAAGACCCAACGCTATCATAGCACCCAGGGGATATTTAGGAACTTCAGTTCCTACGTCCGAGCACACCAACAATGGCCCAACTTCTTTCTTATTCGACCAGGGTTTCGCAATGGTGGTCCAGCGTACATTGTGGGTCGAGAGAAGGCTTAGGATGCGGGTATGCCTCCGGTATGCCTCATCTGAGAAATCTGGCACGTTAATAATGTAACCCCAGTCCAAGCTGGTAGCAACATCCCACTCCCACCGACGAGCTAGCGCGGGGAGGTATCGTGCCCAGCTTCCAGTGGTTGGACAACCCTTCACGGTCCACGGAGTGGTCGTGCCCTAAGCGCCTGTACGCGGGGGCAGGTCGACTTCGTGTCATCGGATGACAGCTACTGTCATCATGGGACCGGAAGAGTGTTTACATGTGGCGTCGCACATGTCACGAGGTAGTCGTTACAGGCGGCGCACATTATGTAACCTCCGCACTCATGCACATGTATAGGCATGAGAGAGTGAGTCGACGTTACAGGTGGCGGCTATCAAGGGGCAAGATAAACCATAGAAAGAGGAACAAGGCCCGCGCATCGATGGTCCGCGACATGACGTCACTCGATCCCAGCGGGAACGTTACAAAACTTTCGTGCAAAACTACACAAACGCGTTCGCGTACTGAGAAAATGATAAAAAGATGAACGGAAGAAAAATGTACTTTCGTTAATTTTTCTTCACACAGAATTTCAGCTGGTAAGAAAATGAAAACTGTCAAATGATGAAATCCTATGAGTTTGCCAGCAAAAAAAAAGGCTGTTGCCTCTTTTCAAGCTAAACTAAGACGTTTTTCACCTTTTTACACAAAAGCGTTCGCGTACTTTTCTTAGAAATGAGAGGATTCTCTCTCGATTTTAGGGATTTGACCCTTTTAATTTTTCTACACATAAAGTACGCGAACATCTCCTAGTGACACCTCTCGAAATTTCCAGATTCGTTGAGTTTAGAAGGTTGGAGAACAACATAATTATGTATGTACTAGTTATTCCACAGCTACTCAAACTGCTATTTAAATGCTGCTAAAATCGGTAATATGGCTTTCTACTAGATGGCGGTGCGAGTGACTCATGGATGCTGAATGTCACAGTTTGAGCTAACATGCAACAATATGATTGAAAATATATGATGTGCAAATACTGTCGCATATCGTGTGAACACCTCGCATATATCCCTCAACATTTGCGATCTTATTTGCAGACATATCATATGCGAGCACCTTGATCGCAAATGCATTTGCGATTTTTGGGACAAAAGTTGCATATCGTGTGAACACGCCTATATACGAGTTTGCGAGCACTGCCGTACGTATGGAATTTGCCTCACAATTTGCGGGTGGCAATGGTGCAATAGTAGTGTATTCGCTTACGGAATGGAAGGTCGTGCGTTCGAATCCCGGCCAAGTCCATTACTTTATACCGAATACATGAAATCGTAATCTCCCTAAGTAACTTAGACACCACCCGTGGAGAAAAACCCTACAACTGCACCCAAACACTTCTTTCCTATCTCTCTATTATTTCTAATACCAAGTAGCTTACACTGTGTTCTTAGCATTATAAGGGTACTGTAACAACAGAAAAAATCTCTTTAGCGTAAGCAAATTATAAAAAAAAAAAAAAAAAATTGCGAGTTATTTCGGGACGTCAGCACTTGTATACATATGCGACTTTCGCATACCGTCTGCTCTAAGCTTAAGAAATAAAATGAACATGAACAAATATTTTTGATTTTTATTTTAACGATACTTGATTCTCTTCTTATCTCCTCCATTTGTACCTTTATTTCGGATCAGTCCTGGAATCGTTTTTTGCTGAGCACAGTGAACTCAATCTGTCACATACACATGTGAGTCCGTGGATATTACAATTTCCATACGTCGTTTTTCGGACCCGTATGCGGAGTAGTCCATATGTCATTGACTCCGTTTGCGGACGTAAAACGGAGTCTCTTGCTTGAAGGGGTGGTTGTCGTGGACGGTAACTGACATCGGCGATGGGCCGTGGATTGAGTTCGTTACATATTTTACTTAAATTTGTTTCTCATCTCCTGAGTTTTCTAGGAATATAATGTAAATATTGTTCAAAAACATAAAGCAACGTGATAAAACCAAATTCATTTTTTTTTCTGTCAAGCATTACTCTCCTCCCGCATTTGTTTATATTTTTGGATCAGTTTTTGATAATTTTTTTTGCTAAGCGCAACGAGCTCACTCTTTTACAATGCATACACATGTGGGTTTGTTGCTATTTTAATTTTCATATTAATTGGAACGGAAAAAATCGTTTCGCGGACCCGCATGTGGAGTGGTCCATCTGTCGTTGACTAGTTTGCTGAAGTTAAACATAACACAATCACAATACAAAATATGTACGTATACTAATGATAATGAGGAATAGTGAACTGTTATTTTATTTGAACTCAATTTCTCAAATCGTTGAAAGTGTTGTTCGAGTATCGATTCAGTTTTAACTCAATCTTTTGATTCGCTAGTGTAAACGAGGTAACGTACTTATTTGTATTTAATAAGAAAATGGGCAATGTAGGTATGTACAAATTTGTATATGTACCAATTTTCACTTCCAATGGATTCTGAAGGGTTTCAATTTATCGCATATTTTATTTACGGTTCGCGTCAATGTTCATAAGTCCACTTGCGTTGAAGGCAACGCTGTGAGTGACACATTTAAAATCTTGATTAAAAATTCAGTTAACAAATTTTTGATATGATGGTTATGGCGTTCTTAACTAAAGTTAGGCACATTCACTTTTCTTTGTAAATTGCATTTACATATTTTATATTTTAGGTTCTCCGCGTTTCAGCAAGGTGCACGCAAATATGTGAAAGAAGATATTCTGCTGGTGGACCTTGCTTTGCTTTAAATGAGGAACAGAAGCAGATGCAAGCTATTGCTCGTAAATTCGCGCGAGAAGAAATAATACCTGTTGCGGCTAAACATGATAAAAGCGGTGAATATCCATGGGATATAGTAAAAAAAGCTTGGAGCATTGGGTTACTTAACAATCATATACCTCAAGATCTCGGTGGCCTTGGATTAGATGTTTTTACAACTTGTGTTATTGCGGAAGAGCTTGCATATGGGTGCACTGGCATAATGACGGCAATGGAAGCCAGCTCGCTTGGGGTATCGTATGAATGAATGCTCTTATTCATTATGTTATATTAAGTTTTTAAACTTCTGAACTTTTTACAATTCGTTTTATTACATATTACATTCTATATCAGTAGGTACATTAACTAAATACATATATTTATTTATCATTCTTTCAAATACAAGAATACCCTTCATGGAACGTCGTAAACGTGTAAGTTTACGAAGTTTTAAATGAACTACAAATTTTTGTGTTTTACAAAATGAAACACCGTCTCGTTCAACAACGTTATAATTAGGGTTTATTCAAACAATTGAATAATTCATATAGGTTAATTTAGGATATAAGGTTTGAGTAGAAGTCAGTATGCGCGCGAGCTGCCCTCGTGGAAAAAAAGAAGTGCCTAGACAAGTGACAGCTGTCAATTGCCTTACTGTTTGCCATTGTGCTGAATTCCTACTTCATCTACAGGGTGTATATGCAACACTCCTTCGCCCTTAGATGAAGCCACTCCGGGGATCTGATTCTTGTTTCGAATTCGTTCGGATCGTCGGACCTCCGGCGGATCGGTAGCAACGGGTATTGGCATGTCGACTGTGTTTTCTGGAAGTATTGGTTCGGCCACGGTAGCCTGTTCCGCTGACCTACGGCGAACCTGATCTGCATGGCGGTGAACATCTTGGCCGCCTTCAGATTCGACAACAACCGAAACTGGACCCTTGACTTCAGATATGCGGCCCGGCATCGATCTAGGTCCTGCGTAATTTCGATACTACACTGCCTCGCGAACCTCGTAGTTGGTGGTCTTTGACACGTCCTGCATCGGAGGCTTAGTTTGCACCGGCAAAGTATCTGGATGGAGTTTGTCGAAATACGTGCGAGGTCTGCAGGCGATCGACCCGTAGATGAGTGTGGGGCAACGTGTTGGCTCAGCAGGAATCGAGCCAGGTGAAGTCGAGTATCCCCGTTTGGAAACTTCTTCAGGTAGTCTTTAGTTGTACGCACCATTCGCTCCACTTGCCCATTTGTTGAGGGATGAAATGGAGCTGAAAAGATTTGTTTAATTAAATTGTTTTCACAAAATAGTTTAAATTCATTAGATGTGAACGCCGTCCCATTGTCAGAAACAACGACGTCGGGTAGCCCATGAGTATCAAAAAGTTGTCTCAAAACAGAAATCGCGCAGGAGGACGATGTTGCAGAAACTGGGTGAACTTCCAACCATTTGGAGTACGAGTCAACTACCAGAAGAAAAAGACTTCCCTTAAACGGACCAGCAAAATCTATGTGAATCCTTAACCAAGGATTTTTCTCTTCTTCCCAAGCATAACCCTTGATAGGAGAATTTCCTGGACGCATCTGTTGACACACATTGCACCGCTTTACTGCCTGTTCGATGTCTCCATCGATCTTTGGCTACCAGATATAACTCCTGGGCAACGCCTTCATGCGGACTATCCCAGGGTGATTTGCGTGAAGTGCTGCGAGTAGTTTGGGTCGATGAACTTCTGGAATCACCACCCGCTGACCCCATACTACGCATCCTCTAATAGACGAAATCTCATTCTTTCGATTAAAGAAAACTTTGAATTCCGGAGCTGCTGCAGCCGGCCATCCCCTTAACGTCCAGTGTAATACGCGTGATAATAATACGTCCTTCCTGGTATCCTTTGCTATGTCCTTTGCTTGAATAAGCGGAGTATAGAGCGATTCGATCATTAGGACATCTTTCTCTCCGTTGGAACTAATTGGGACTTCTACCGGTAGGCGACTTAACGCGTCTGCATGTGCGATGGTTTTCCCCGCTTTGTGAAAAAGTTTGTAATCGTATGCGTTTAAAAAAATTATGTAACGTAGCATCCTCTCCGACAAGGTATTTGGCGTTGGTTTACCCGAAGAAAATAGGCCCAATAGGGGTTTATGATCTGTATATATTGTGAATGGGCGGCCATATAAGTAATCATGGAATTTCTTTATGCTTGCAATAATGGCAAGTGGCTAAGCGTCCTTGAATAGTAGGAAATCGGACGCTCAGAACCATCCGGCAGTAAATGAGCTAAGACCGACCCAATTCCGTATGGAGAAGCATCACGTGTTAATATGACAGGTAGTTTATCGTTGAAAGGCATAAGTACACTATCCGATGATAGCAGTCCCTTTAGCTTGTCGAATGCAGTTTGGTGAACCGGTGTCCATTTCCAAACATTCTCTTTATCCAGAAGTCTGTGAAGGGGTGCTAACGTCGCTTTGGAACGTAGAAAGTAGTGGTAAAAATTTAAGAGCCTGAAGTTCGCTTTTGTTCTTTGGCGCAGGAGCATTTTGAATCGTCTCAAGTTTGTCCTTAAAAGGATGAATTCCGTCTGCATCGATACGAAATCCTAAGAAATCAATTGAGGGAACATCGAATGCGCATTTTTCTTTTCGTAATCCAGAAGATCGTATTCGATCGAAAACAACTCGGAGTTTGCTAGCTAAATGTTCTGAACTCTCGCCTACAACAACCACATTATCCAAATAACATACCACTCCATCAATACTACGCAGCAAAACTGACATGCACTTTTGGAATTCCCCTGGCGCAGAAGAAATTCCATACTCGATTCTTTTCACCTTGAATGCGCCCTTGTGTGTGATAATAGTTTGAGCTAGTGCCGTCTCGTCATCCACTATCAATTGCTGATAGGCTTGCGCCAAATCGATTTTTGCAAACACTGATCCTCGTGAAAAATTCGCAATTAGCTCGTGCATCGAAGGGATAACAATGAGGCTGTAATGCCTTATTTACGGTGGCTTTGAAATCACCACAAATGTGTATAGTTCCATTCGGTTTTAGTACTGGAACAATAGGAGTGGCCCAACTTGAGTAATCAACTGGTTCCAGAACTCCCTGTGAAACCATTCGATCTAATTCTGCTTCTACCTTGGACCGAATCGCAAAAGGAATCTTCCTGACAGGTAAATGGATTGGTGCAACTTCCGGATTTAAATTGAGGTTTATGGGTGGTCCTTTATAAACACCCAGTTCGTTTGAAAATAGGTCGTTGTAATTTTTGACTAATTCATTGACAACGGATGATGTCACAGAATGCACACCTTCGATCGAGATTCCTAAAGGTGCAAACCAGTTGCACCCTAAAATGTTTGTGCGTGTACCAGCAGCAATAAATAAGCGCAAATTTCGAATTTCTCGGCCTTTATACCACACGTTTACTGTGCATTCGCCTTTAAAAGTGATCGCATTTCTTTGAAAATCCATTATGTTTAGCGCAACTTCTGATAGTTTTGGTCAGTAGTGGATTGTCGTGGGGTGCACATCAATTTGAAACTTGCTAAATTTTTAACATTACAATATGAAGTGTTCCGTGTGTTCACAAAAAATCGATCGGAACTGTTCAACAAAAATAAATTGTAGTGATTGTTTGAGTTTTTCTCATTTTGCCTGCGTTAATATCACTGAACAAGAGGCTGAATATTATAATACAAGTGGCAATCTATTTCGGTGTGATAAATGTGCAATACTAAGACGCCGTTCTTTACGTATGCCGGCGCCGGTCGAGCCCATACAGAACAACAACAATGCAAATAAAACGTATATTCCACCAGAAAGTTGTATTGCTCAATCAGCAGCGAATGATCCAACATCTAAGCAAACTGATGTCATTGAAAGCGAATGCACCCTCCAAATGATTTACCTTAAGCTAACTCAATTGGAAGAAACAAACCAGCGTTTTCTTCAACAAATTAATGAATTACGATCCGAAAATTCAGAGCTGAAATCGAGGGTCAACAACCTGGAGAGTAAGCTCAACTGGCAGCAGCAACACTTACTGAGTAATTGCATGGAAATTGTTGGTGTATCAAACGTAAATGACACAAACGCACTCAGCAAGGCAAAGCAAATCTTCCACAATGCCTTGTCCATCGATGTCTCGGACAGCGAAATTGAGAACTGCTATGTGAAGAAATTGCAAGTCAAATTAACTAACAACGGTGTATCTTCCTCGGTGAAATCAAATTCTATCATCTGTTTATAATTCACTGATTTACCAACGAAGCAGCGAATAATGAGTGCAAAGAGGAATAATAAAAAAAATCTTAACACACATGTAAGTGGAGTCGATTGTGTAGGCGAAAACATCAGCAGCAGAAATTCCAACAACAAAAGTAGCAGCAAGGGGAACAGCATTTATTTAAACGATTCACTTACAAAGTATACGCAGGCTCTCTTTTTCAAGGCGAAAGAAGCTAAACGACATAATCGCGCTAAATATGTCTGGATCTAAGACAACAAAATTTTAATGAGAAAGGTTGAGGGTGGAAGAGTCATTTCAATAAGATCGTTTAACGATCTTGTACTTATATAGTACAGTTTGTTAATTCACATCTGAAAATGAATGATGAAAATAATTTAATCGATGACTTTTCCACACTTGATCTTAGTTTTTCTAATTGTGATAATCTGTTTACTAATAGTTCCTATTGCGATAACAAACTTTTCATTGTCCACCAGAATGTCAGGAGTTTAAGAGAAAACTTCTCATCTCTAGTCACTCACCTTGACTCTTTTGTGTGCATCCCAGATTTTGTGTTTGTCTCCGAAATATGGATTTATAATTTTGAAATTGAAGATTACTCACTGCCCGGGTTCAAGTTTTTTGCTAATTCCAATGAAAATTACGCTGCAGGAGGTGTTGGTTGCTTCGTGAAAGATGATTATAAGATTTTAGATGTAGTTTGTGTTAACTTTTTGAGTGCCGATGTTTTAAAGGTTTCCATTGAAATTAACCGTGAAGAATATGTTTTTTTATGTGTCTATCGACTTCATATGTTTAATGTTTTGACGTATTTGAAAGAATTTGCTGGTCTCTTGGTAAAAGAAAAATCAAATAATTTAATTATTATTGGAGATTTTAATCTTAATATTCTAGATAATAGTGAAATGGTTTCGAATTACTTGGCCCTGCTATCTTCGTATGGCCTAGCATGTTACATCAATGAGCCCACTAGGAGTGTTTCGGGTAGTTGCCTAGATCATATCTATGGACGCTTCAAACGCGTCTCGTGCAGTAGCTGTGATAAGCGCGTTCTCGACCTTATGATCACAGATCACTCTATGACAGTGCTACTGGTAGACATGGCAATTAACTTGAATAGTAATAATCCTAATTCAGCCGATAGAGTGATGAAAATCGACTTCAGTAAGCTAAAAGACACTCTTTTCCATGAAATTTGGGAAGATGTTTACTCGTGTAGAGATGCTTCTATTTAATACACACTTTTTATCGACTTATTCAAGAAACATATCCTTAGCAGCTCATCTGAATCATCTTCTAAACAGCGCGTAACAAAGCTTAAACCTTGGATTTCGAGGTACTTGCTGAATAAGGTAAGAGTTAAAAACAAACTAAGGTTCAAATGTTATAGGGACCCTTGCAATCTGAATTTAAGAAGTAAATATTCTAAATTGTGCGCTGAACTTAAAAGGGAGATTCCGATTTGTCGAGATACCTACTATCGTAATCAACTAAATTCTGCTAAGGGTAACCTAAGAAGTGAATGGAAAATAGTAAATAGCCTGCTTAATAAAAGTTCTTCTTCTAGAAAACCGTCGGTTATTCGTGTGGATGACTGCGAAGTTTCAGACAAACTTGTCATTGCCCATGCTTTCAACTCCTACTTCACGAATTTAGCCAGCAGTTCACAGGCGTGCGTTGTCCTATCGCACTGTAGTTTGTGTTCGCGTATTAGTAGCTCTGTTGAAGTGATGAACGATAACAGCTTTGTTTTTGATCCAATAACTCCTTTTGAGGTATTAAAAGTAATTGGCTCCTTAAAAAATTCCAACACACCTGGAGCTGATGGTGTTTCGGTCTTGGTTGTAAAAAAGGTTGCATGTTTCATAGTGGAAGTTTTAGCTGATATTTTTAATTGCTGTGTATTTGAGGGGGTCTTTCCAGAAGCCTTCAAATGTGCTGATGTTGTTCCCTTATTTAAGAAAGGTTCTCCTATTGAAATATGCAATTACAGACCCATATCACTTCTCCCTGTTTTCAGCAAAATCTTTGAAAAACTTATGAAAAAGCGGATAGTAAGCTTTCTGAGTAAAAGTAAATTCGTTAACGAAAATCAATTTGGCTTTCAGAAAGGCAAGTCAACTGAAGATGCACTTCTTCAGTTTTGTAGCCAAATAATGTCGAACCTTGATTCGAAAAAATGCACGGCTGGGTTATTTATAGATATTACCAAAGCTTTTGATATGGTCGATCACAAAATTTTGCTGCGTAAGCTAGAAAAAGCTGGTTTTCGTGGCTTCATTCTTGACTGGTTTGGATCATACTTAAAAAATAGGTCCCAAGTAGTGAAGATAGACCAGATAAGGAGCAGGATTGGATTCTTAAATTTGGGTGTACCCCAAGGCTCGGTTTTAGGCCCAATTTTGTTTCTTATTTATATCAATTCGCTGTTTGCACTTAATTTTAGAGGCTCACCAACTGCTTTTGCAGATTTTTTTTTTTTTTTTTTTTTTTATTTTTTTAAAAAAAAGGAAATCCAACTCCCAGAGCACTCAGACTCGGTAACGGTCCATTGTACTACCAGGCAGAAATCCTTCTTTTGGTGTAGAGGCATGTGATTGGGTGGCGTATGTTGTTGTTCCCCATGGGGATTGAACCTGCACCGCACGGGTCACAAGCCAACACACTAACCTCTGCACCGTCGCCACCCTGCTTTTGCAGATGATATAGGTTATTCTTATGGCTTGAATAGTCCTCTAGATCTAGTCTCTGACATAAACTGGGATTTAAATCTATTAAGAACCGGGTTTGCTGAACATAATCTGGTATTAAGCTCCAAAACTAAAATCATGTTCTTCAGTTTATCATCCATAAACAATTTGGATGCAAATGTTTCATATCACGCACCTGAATGCTTAAAATATAAACTTTTAAATTGCTACTGCAGGTCCAGCTCTTGTTTCTTTGATGATGTTAGCTGTAGTGATAATTGCTTCCTAATCGAAAAAGTTGATGAATTTAAATACCTGGGGCTCACCATAGACGCTAGAATGAGCTTTTCTAATCATTCAGAAACTTTGAGGAAGTATTTTCGCTACACACTTAGACATTTTTTTTACTTGCAACAAATTTGCTTACAATGCTCCTAAAAACAATCTATTATGGTATTTTTCATTCCAAACTGCAGTATGGAATCGCATGTTGGGGAGGTGCTTATCTAAACAAAATTCAACCATTATTAATTCTGCAAAAATATATGTTACGGAAAATATGCCGCAAACCTAGTAGACATCCTAGTTTTCCATTGTTCTGTGAACAGAAAATTCTTCCAGTTCGTCATATATACTGTTTTAAGGTGGTAAAATTTTTTTTTTCGAAGTCCGGGAATCGTAATTATCGGTTAATTTCAAACTACAATTTACGTGGAAACTTTTCAAACATGGTGTCTGTACCAAGTTTTCGTACTACCGCATATCGAAATTTTTATACTATATCCTCATACCGTCTATATAATTTGTTACCTCATTCAATAAGGATGATTTCAACGTCTGAAATGCCTATAAACCTTGTAAAACACTGGCTTTTCAATTTTAACTTTGATAATTTGGAATCCTTTCTTTCAGACATTCTGGTTTAAATTTTAATTCCAATGAATTATGTATATAATATATGTATTTATTAATTTTTCGCACTTATAAACATAGCATTTGTATTTCTAAAAAGTAATTCGCTTCTAGTTATTCCATTTGTGTTTTTATGTTCTTACTCATTTTTTATATTCATTCATTTCATAATTGGATACTTTGAAAACACTATATAGGGTCACCCCACCCAAAACCAATTTTGTGAAATTTGTAATATCTCTTTGATGTGACATTCAACACTATTTTTTGTACTTAGTGCATGAAAATATAGAATGTCTCTAATTTTCTTAAATTCTATACTTAGTACTTATAAACATTTTCGTATTTGTGAACCTTGAATTTTGTACTGAATTTAAAGAAATAAATTATATCTTGTAACGGACCTCCAGTCGTCCGCGGAGAAAAGTGGCCGTGGATCACGTCGAACAAACAATTTTTGTTTTACGTTATAAAAATCTTTATTGACAAAATTTACAATTAGAGATCAAGATTATTTGCGTATACCGATTCTGTAGCGTATATGATTAAAGAAAAATGCTCCTTTCCCTTTGCTTATGCTGTCGAGGACTGCAGTAAGCACTGGAACAGGAGTTTTTATTTCCGCGCTGGGGCGTGACAACCTCTGTGTGACGGTAGTATACGGTCGACAACATCAGATGCCAAGCGCCAGAAAAGTGTGCTCACGCCGTCTTGGCGGCCGGTATTTATACCAGAACCCATGGGAGCTTTTTCTATTCGTTAAACTTTTGAAAGCTTTGAATCGGTTCACGCGGTTCTTTTACAGTGGCACAAAGTGTTTATTTTTTGTTTGAATTCATGTTGTGTAACTTATACTATATAAAATTAATATTTAACAGTAATAATTCATGTATGTTTTTTTTTTTTTTTTTATAATTCTTTACAATAATAATGGTTGTTATAATCTATCTATCTATCAAAAATATGGCCATAACCTATCAAAACTGGCATTGGAAATTATTGTGAAATTAGACCCAGAGTCTACTTCGAACTCACAATTTCGACCATTTAAAACCACATTTGTTCTTTGTTTCAGATTTGGAATACCGGATACTAAATTAACACTTGCATTTTCGCATCTCTTGAAATTCGTATGACCTTGAATATTTCTCTTACCACCTATACATACCTTCTTTATGTGACCCGTTTTTCCACAATTATTACAAACCGCTGTTCGGAATCGGCAAGAAACACGTTGATATGCCCCTCCGCAACTGTAACAAGCGGCTGTACGATAATTAGCAGCAGTAGAACTATTTTTTGTAGTTGTTGTATGTTTTTCTTTGTTGAATCCCTTGCGCAATGCGATGACTTGGTCGTCACTTTCGCTCGTTTTCGCCGTGCTTGATTTGATCATTTGCCAACTACGAATAGCTGCTTCCGCTGCCACTGCCTTCTCCTGAGCACTTTGAAATGTAAGTGCTGGTGTTGCTATAAGCTCCTGTTGTAGCCGACCATCTCGGAGTCCACAAACGAACCGGTCTCGCAGCATGCGGTCTAGTGCAGTACCAAAATTGCAGTGACTTGCAATTTTTCGAAGCTCCGCAATGTATTCTGAAATTTGTTCGTCCGGAAACTGGTCTCTTTTGAAGAATTTGTAAAACGATGAGATTTCCGACGGGGGTGGTGAGAAATGGTCAGAAAGAGTGCATATAGTATTGTAATCAAGATCGGTTACCTTTTTGGGTGAAATTAATGACTCCAGCAAATCAAATAATGGTGCTCCGCATACTGTAAGGAATGTAGCTCGCTGTAAGGTAGCCGTCGTAATGCTATTCGCTTCTAGGAAGATGTCGAAACGCCTCTTGTAGGATCCCCATGAGCTCTGCCTTGTCACATCGAATGCCTCCATGTGTCCGACCGAAATAGAAGTCTCCCTCAACATTTTTCTTGTATTTGTAGAATCTAACTCTGCCAGTGGTGAATTAGTAGATGCAGTTTCTTTTTTAATTGGTTTGCTGAGATCACTGGGCGGAATTATCTTTTCGTCAGATGAGTTGGACTTACTATGCGATTAGTTTGCAGTACCCAGCAATCCCATCCTCGTCGCCACTTTTGTGTTTTACAAAATGAAACACCGTCTCGTTCAACAACGTTATAATTAGGGTTTATTCAAACAATTTAATAATTCATATAGGTTAATTTAGGATATAAGGTTAGAGTAGAAGTCAGTATGCGCGCGAGCTGCCCTCGTTGGAAAAAAGAAGTGCCTAGACAAGTGACAGCTGTCAATTGCCTTGCTGTTGGCCATTGTGCTGAATTCCTACTTCATCTACAGGGTGTATATGCAACACAAATGTTGACAGCTTTGAGAAGCTTACGACGTTTACAAATTCGTCGACGGGCTTACGACTTTGTATGAATACCCTTACAGGCGTTTTTCTTTTTTAGTTCAGAGCAGAGTTCAAAATAAAAGTTTGTGTTTCTTTGTTTAGCACTGACACATCAGTGTTGGTGTTCGAATTGTATTTCTTTTTTCGTTCCGATCTTGATCAGAGTGCGGTCTATCAGCTCAGAATAAATTGACAGCATTCTGAGTAAAAAAATTAACACAGCCAAGGACGGACAGAGGGGAGGGAAAATAAAGGGAAAACGAAAACAAAAATACGTTCGGTGGTTGTGTTTCTGGCGAATAAAGTAATACAATCTTATAAAACAAGTTTTATTTAAAAACAAGCATGATTTATAATCAAATGATAGTTGAGCGCTCAAGTGTGTTTCATTAACAAGTCGGAACGCTCTAAGCACGCTCGGTTCAGAGCATGCTTTACTTGCTAACGGTCTGTTGAGTGCTCAGCTCTAAACAAAAAAAGGAAAACGTCTTAAGAGTATTCATGCAACTTTGTAAAACCTTCAAAAACGTCTGAAGTTTAAGAAGCGGCAAAGAAAATTTCTAATGCCATTACAATTTTGGCAGTTTTACGAGGTTTTCAACGTATTCACGACGTTGCATAAATAAGCTTATTATGTGCATTTTTAATGTCGTTTAGAAGGGAAGAGCTTTACTCATATCGTTAATTTGTTTGTATGTCATTTCCGCTATTTTCACATATTTCTTGCGCTTTTTTCATTTATTTTATCCGCTTATAATACCTCTTCAATTACTTTCAGTAAGCTCTTAGTTTCCTGTCTTTACATAACGCCTCCTTAAGTTCACTTTTAAAATGATCTTTAAATTTACAATTTTTTCTTTACAATTTTCGCTATATCTTTTTTAACACTATAGTATTTATTCGTCCGTCGGGCATTTAAACTGTCGAGGTACGGTTAAACTCTCATTGCTCCGATTAACTTCTTGGTGCTCAGACCTTGTTAACCTTTCATTTCGTGACAGTGCCACGTCTCACCATCAATTATAATCACATTTACACCATATAATGTTTGTAATGCGTTTACTACTCGTAACGTTTTACCATCCCGTGTCAATAAATCTGGTTCACATGTAGAACAAGTGAACACTCATTGTTTTCATTTCGTGACTGATTGTATTTTTTGATAAAGATCAGACCCAGAGACAAAATAAGTATTTTCGAGTGCGTTCTGTAACGTCGGGACGCCCTGTGCTAGAACGGAGCGCCTTCGCGTTGTCCTCCCTGCGTCGTCCGGCGAATAGCCTTTTAAATGTAAACCTTGAACCAAGGCGCCAGTAATGGGAGATACATTTCCACTGTGATTCCAACGAGTTGCTATGTTAAAAGACGAATGTTTAGGTTTTGCTTCTAACTTCAAAGTGAAGATCGAAGTTGTAAGTATTTAAAATAAATGTTGAGCTTTTGTACTAATATTTTCCACACGTTGCATATTATTAATAGCCAATAAAAATTTGTAAACGTCTTAATTTTATCTCAGTAGGTATAAATTATTAATAATAGTCTTAAGAGTCGAAGTAATTTTTTGGTCTGAGAGGTAACCGAATGGTATTTGCATATTGCGTAGCCTGAGTAGAGGGTGTATCGATAATATTAGTCTGGCAGCAAATAGTGGCAGCCGTTATTTTCCACAATAGTAATAATGAGTGTAACAGAATGAAATTTTCAACATACATAGAACATGCCCTCTTGAGTATGAAAATATCACTCCAAGACGTTTTGCACGCAGCCAAGTCCATGCCAGACGCGACCAAAGTTCAGCATCAAACAAATTTTATAATATTTGACGTAACCGGATAAAATTTTCAACATACATATCACATGCCCTCTTGAGCATGAAAATATCACTCCAAGACGTTTTGCACGCAGCCAAGTCCATGCCAGACGCGACCAAAGTTCAGCATCAAACAAATTTTATAATATTTGACGTAACCGGATAAGATTTTCAACATACATATCACATGCCCTCTTGAGCATGAAAATATCAGTCCAAGACGTTTTGCACGCAGCCAAGTCCATGCCAGACGCGACCAAAGTTCAGCATCAAACCCATTTTATAATATTTGACGTAACCGGATGAAATTTTCAACATGCATAGCACATGCCCTCTTCAGCATGAAAATATCAGTTCAAGACGTTTTGCACACAGCCAAAGTCCGTGCCAGGCGCGACCAAAGTTCAGCATCAAACATATTCTACTTGTATAATATAATATGAAAAGAATCAAACCCATTTTTTAATATTATTATATTATACAAGGAGAATTTTTTTGATTGGTCTATAAGCATGAGTGTAAATTCTAACGATGAACGAATATTCATCACAATTGAACATTAATGTTTTTATTTTTGTCCGTACTCCAAATAAATCGTCGTTCCAAATACGAAGTGGCGTATGTGCAAAACTTAACTTCACAGTAGAGCCAAAACAAAAATTTACGAAATTTTGTTTTCTTGTGTTTTTTTTTGCTTTAATTGAAAACTTTGAACAAAGCTAACCATTATTTCAGGAAGTGGGTATTATAATGTGTTAAAATAGTTTTTTTCATAAACATTACTCTATTCCAAGAGAAAAAAATGCAGATACGCCACTTCGTGTTTGGAACGACGAAATATAAGCGAACACTGACGCATATTTCGCTCTTTGCTTTGGCGCTGTGGTTCAAAGCAGGCAAGTGTCAACGCTTTGTGTTCCAATTCCCCATAGCGATAGTTAATATATTAATGTTAGGTATTTCACGTTAGCTATTATGAAAATGAAAAGGTACACAAATTTTAAACGTAGAGTCAGGTTGGCATGTACTATACTATGTATATAGTTTTATTAATCATGCCTTATGTTATCGCAAACGATTTTTCCTAGAATCTTTTTCTTCCTTTAATGGCGGCGAAGCTATGATCGATTAAATGGATCATAACCCTCCCACTTAAATCCATCCCTACTGGTGCGCCTGTGGGGTTCGCCGGTTCAACCTGAGAAAATCGCCGCTGGTCTCCCGATTTGAATCAATTCGTCGCTGAGGCTAATCAAATGCTGGTGTTACTGCATTTGTGTGATCCAGGAGTTTTTAGGTCTGCCTCTCTTTCGCGTTTGTATTGAGACTTTCTCGCATCTTGGAACTTTTCATTCGATCAATGTTTGTTACTCCTGCTTCATGCGAAACATCTTCATCTCAGCTGCCGTTAATTTGCACTCATACTTTTTGTACGCTGTTAAACATTGTGAACCGTATTTTAGCCGGCCGCACATTTGGTCAAAACTTCCTTGCAGCATAGGGGGCATTTTTGATCAAATAAGATGGCTGAGTTTTCCCGCTACTTCATCCAGCCTACACTTACGCGATGCTTAATGTCTTCATCACAGCTTGCTTCGCTATTGATTATAGATCCCAGATATTTGAACCTTTGCCACTTGGGAATCACTCCTCCATTCATGTAAATGTCTGGCATAGGTCGGAGTGGATCAGAGAACCGAGTACAAGTATTCTGTTTTCTTCGGACTAATACGATACACATTCCCCTCCAAAACTTCCACCCATACATCAAGTGCTCGTTGCAGGGACGTTTGATCCTCGCTTATGATAGCTCCATCGTCAGCAAAGAATAACTGATGCACTTTGGGATCCATCCCTTTTTCTTCAAGCAGATAATCAAGGACTGTAATAAATATTAAGGAACTTAAACGCTTCCCTGTTGTACACCGGCTTTGATTGCGAACTCATCGGTGACGCCAACGGGGCATCTTACTCTTGTCTTTACTCCCGCATACATGCCTATAATCTACAGATGATTTCTGGAACTCCTCGCTGTCTTAGCGCCATCCGTAACAGATCCCTTGAATAGATTTTTCTTAGCATAACATATTTAATGCCCCGAACGCGTATTGCCAAACTGTATACCAGCACAGACACCCATAGTCTGTGCCGAACTATTTTGTGCTCACCAATTTCACCATCATTGTACAGCAAACAAAACATATAGTTTGCTTGTTATTTGAAGAACAAACCGGAGCAAACTATATGCTACTACAGATCATTGCGTGGGCATATAACTATTCGTTGTTTATCAGGCTGTTTTGTGGTCATAGAGTTCTATAGAATTGAAATAAAACAGCGTTTAGTAATGAAAAATTAAATTATTTCTTTTTTTTTTTAAATAAATTCATATGAACTTCCATTTTTGATATGTGACATAAACAACATTAATTTAATAAGGAATGGACATGAAATAAATAACCGAATGAAAACAGTGGGTTACAAGTCCACAAATCAATTGTGGGCTTATAACCCACCCAGTTTTTGACTTTTGACTCATCTGTTGTGGTGTTATGACTCACTATGGCCAAGTGCTAAATATAACCTCGCACCTACTCCAAATCAAACAGTGACCCCAAGCAGGGGGTTTGCAGGGGGGCTGCATGGCCCCCATAGGCATTGAACTGTTTATGGAATCTACTTGCGATTTCGCAACTAACCCCATAAACAGTACAATGCATATGGGGGCCATGCTGCCCCCCCCCCCCCCCCCCCCTGCAACCCCCCTGCTAATCGATCGCAACAACGCCAAACGCACTGGAATTATACATACATACATATAGAAAACATACATATAAAACGCGTGTGTAGATACGTGAAAATCTCTCGAATCTCACTGATGTGTCTGTAATAACAGGTACTTTGCTCTTGTAAATGTAGAGCTAAATGTATACCGTTTCAGAGCAAGTGTAGTTTTCTCTGAGTCGGTATACATTTTGCTCTACATTTGCATGAGCACATTGTTGTATATTGCCATTGTATATACACTTTATAGTAGTGCCATCATGTCGATTTTTTTGTTTTAGCCGACTAAATGCAGATGGCGTTATGAATTGAGCTAGAATGTTTGTGTCTAAACTTTTGCTGTCATCTTCATTTTAAATACACACTTTGAAAACGAAGAAAGCAAGACCAAATAAACCGGTTTGTCTCTCTCGAATCTTTCCGCCGAACGAATTTCATTCCATTGTGTATGCATTTTTTTTTTCATTGTAAGAAGGAGCATAGGCGTAGGCAGCGCAGGTAGCATGTTCATGTACGTATGCTTTGCAAGTAGCAGAGGTTGATGATGGAAACCAAGTAAGTTATTATTTGTATGGATAATGGATTTCGCATTACGACTCTCTGGATGGAAGGGGCGATTCGTTTGAAACGAAAAATTTAATAAAATTTGATTTGGGTATTTTTCTTTCAAATGAGAAATTATGAATTTATCGCATTTTAGATTCTCGCTATTTTGGCTATATCTTGTCGAAAAATGTACCGATTTATATCATTCTTTTTGTAATTGTATAATCTACCAATATCTGCTACCAGCAGACCACTTCGTTATATCTTCGGAACTCAGTTGTTCTCTGAGGCCGGACATTCACCTAGAATGTGTTCAGCTGTTTCGTCTTCCTCAAGACATAGCCGGCATTCTGCAGAGTCAACTATTTTCATTATGTTTAGGTGATATCGCAACCCGTCGTCGGCCTTTTCGTTGCCTTCAAAACCTTCGTGGCCCGGAATCCACCACAGTTTGGTCTTGTTCCTTTACTTTACCTACTGAACATGTAAGAAGTAAAGAAATTATGAGTTTATGGTTTTTTAGACTCTTGCTATTTTGGGTATATCTCGTCCAAAAATTCACCGATTTCTATCATTTTTTTTGTAATTGATTCAGAAATATTCGATTTGTTTTTTATTAGATATTTATAAGCGAACACGTTGTTGGATACGTATTTCTGTTAGAGGCAACTCACCTGTCGATTTACATTTTTTTTTTTATTATTTGAATGAATGTCAAACAAACTACCTACCTATTTAGACATGCAAAAATATATGTTTTCATTGCTTTCTTAAAAGAAAAAAAAAAAACAAATACTGAGAATATTATGTATGTAGTTTAAAGATAAAGAAATGTTCATTTAACCAATTTGGATATTCGAGGCATAGGTACCAATCACAGCATTGAATATTTTATTTAAATTTTTTTTAATGCTGTGGTTGGTACTAATTCATTTATTAAAATATAACTTTATTTATAGATATTTATTTACATGATGCTTACCCTTAAAGTTTGGCAGCCTTAAATCCTTGTTGTTTTTTTTTATTGTAAATTTAATCAGTCCGATTAAAATAAATTTAACGATGTCTTCGTTGTGTCCATAATTGCTACACGTCATGGTTTCTGTCACTTCCAACTGGTTTATCATCTGAGACATGAGGTTTTCAACCAAGTTTACTTGTTTGCGGTCCTCCGGAAAAACTGTTTCGAATAGCTCCTTTATTCTTTTCGCAGTATTTTCAAAGCTTATAGTAGGCACCGTAAGCTTCCCAAACTCTGACACAGTTTGTGTGGTCTCATAAGCCTTGAGACGTATTAACAAGGCTTGTTCTCGATAAGAATTTGTCTCATCGATCGCAATTAATCTTGTTCCGTAACTTAAACGCTGCAAATCCTGCGTAGAACGTCAAAGCTCCTTCCTGTAGCTTCTCTGAACATCCTTTCGTTAGTACTGTTTCTATAGTGTTGTTCCTTGCGTAGTCTTCATCTGCGTCATCGTACTCGGTATTGTTTAAAATATCGGTCTCCATGATGTGGTCTTCTAATGGGACTTCAACTGAAAATTCTTCATTCGCTGCCCGCTCAATATCTAGTTCTTCGCGATCTGCTTCATCCAGCAATAGCTCTGCTCCAGAATCTTCATAGCCCGAATGATCTGAAGATTTTAAATTTTTAAATATAATTTGCTTAAGATTTCTTATGAATCCCCTATTTGTCCGCACCATCGAAAATAAGTTCTCTGCTGGATCTGTGTTAAGATGCGCAGTCAGGAGAAACTTCTGCTCAGTACTCTTAAGATGTGTCCACATCATCTCAATTCCTGGCAGTGTCTGCTCCAAGCCGAAAAAGCAAGGAGGTTTTTGCAGTCTTCCGGTATATTCCCACGTTTTTATCCACTTGAGAGCATTTCGTATTGACTTAAGTGTGTCGGTCGAATCTGAAATTGGCTGACGACTTGGATTCCTGGAACTCAGTCTGTCGCTATTCAGGTTGTCGAACAAGTCATTCATTTTTTGTATGAAAGTTGCTGTTGATTCGGCAACTTTCTGTTCCTCAACTGTTTTGTAGCAGTTTGCTTTCACTGCATACAAAATTCCGGCAGCTACATTAGCGCTGAATATTTGTGTTGCCAGTTTAACCGATAGTTTTTCAAAACCATTTGGGCAAACATGCTCTTAGTAAGCTTGAAGAAGACTTGCAAAACTCCTTTCGAGTCTTCTTCATACAGCTTAACAACTACGTTCCAATCTATAATTTCTCCTGAAATTATGATTTTGTGCTGTAACAATATATTCCGCACGCTCTTGAAGAGATGCGGATAATCGTACAGCATGAAAACCCTTTCATTCCCAACATCGTAATAAGGCTTTTCTACTGACACTCCTAGCAGTTTGTAAGCCAGTACGTTGTTTGATCCTTGGTCGCAGCTTGTCGCGACGACATTTAGGCCGCATGCCATTATTTTGTTGATGTTTATTTTTAACATCTCTGCAATATCTTTTCCTTTTGGGCATCCCACGTAGTAGGAAACGGTTTGCTTCCAATTTCCATTAAGCCCTCTTAACGTAAATACCATCACTTTGGTGGCTACTGTGGTCGTCCTGCCAAGCTCTCCAAAGTCGGTAAATCCATAAATTAGGTCGTCCTTAATATTATAATCGAGTTCGGGTTTAATTGCCATCTCGTCGAATAATAAAACGCATTTCCTGTCCATCGCTGTCATCACTTTAGCTTTATTGCTTAGCAGGCAAAATATTTGCTCTGAAAAGCCGGCCGGCAAGCTTAAAGCCAAATGCCAATGATAAATAGTTCTTACCGCTGGCAATTTGAATTCCGTACTCAACAAATATGAGTACGCAGATGGGGACTTATAAAAGAGTTTTAAACAAACGTCTTTTTCGTCATTTGCCCAATGACTTTTGGGTTTATGGAAGGCTTGCGCAAAGATGAACGTCTGCACGTCAGCAGGCAAACCTTCCAATTGACGATCTAACTGCTTACGCAAGTTATACTCCCTGTCCATCTTCAGTCTTTTTGGCGTTTCAAAAATGTGTTGGGGAATGTTCCTTACTTGCAACAATTTGGGTTGCTCCATTCTATGAATGGAGTCCCGGAGAAGGAAATTGACTGGGTGAAATGTGGGAAGAATGAGGAGCTAAATCCCGTAGAGAATAATCTCTTATATAAGTTATGGGGTCCGATGGCCTTCTTACAATGAAAGGAGTGAAAGGAGACGAAGGTGGCTCATTCGGTCGGCGAGAAGATCCCGATGGCTCAATGGGCTGATCAATTTGCCCCAACGTGACCGTGGAAGTCGGCTCATGTCGGGGCATGGACGAATTCATGATCCGGAAGCACGAATAATCAATAGCAATTTCGGAGCAACTGCAGATTAAAGCCAATGATATCGGCAAAGCATCTGCATCCAGGTGCTTCCGATTGTCCCTATGTCTTATGTTAATATCATAAAAGTGGTTTTCACAAAGAAAGACAGATTTGAAAGACTTATCACACTGCGCGTGCTTAAGCCAAATTTGCCGCCTGTGATCTCCCGGGATCTTAAAAACGGAGCAACTACCCGGTCTTTTAACGGTGTTGCATCCTTTATACGCACATAGAACCAGTATATAATTATATGTTATATGATATGTAAAATGATAAAAAATGTGTATGTAAATAAATGTAAAATCTATATGTAAATTAATTAAATTGAGTCTTAAAAAAAACTATTTGTAATGTAATATGAATAGTGAAGTGTAAAATAATATAAAATTTATATGTTATAATAAAATTAATAAATGAATTAAAAGTATTTTTAAATAAAATTTGTGAATAAGTTAGTACTTAACAAAATTTTAAAATGCGTTTACTCCTTCTGACAATCTTATTTAATTCACAAGAAAATCCTTAAGCACTTATCACAACAAAAATTTTGAACTTCTAATTGAAAAAATTGGTTTTGGTCATGTATGTAAGTTAAATTGGCGGGTATTTCTAATTTCTTAACTGCCACTACCTCTATCAAAGATTACCATTCCAACATACCTACGCTTTGTGTAAATCATTCATCAATCGCACACTTCCAGCTCCTACTACTACAAGAAAAACCTACCTACCTATTAATGAATTTTTTTTTTTACCCTTAGTTTTTAGTTTAAGAAATTATGTTTTGAACTAAGGTCCCTGTTACTCTTAATGCCTTTAATTTTATTTAAAATATGATAACAGGTAGATATGGTTACTTTTTGTAATCAGGTGCGACGAAAAAAAGGACTAATTTTATAACCTTTTTGGGAAAAGCATCAATAAAATCGAATTTATCTACCTAATCCCAATTTTTTTTTTACAACATAAACTTGATATAGCCTTCTTTCATATTGCATTTGGTTTTTCCCATATTATCGAAGGAGTTAAAAAAAATTCGTAAAATTAAATCAAGAAACTACCTGTTCGTAATCAGGTGAGACAGAGGTACATACCAATTGTATTAAATACCAGCAAACATCCTACGGCCTCCTCGCAATATGCCATAACCTACCCCAAATTTCCATTAGAGCCAACAATTAATATACCATCTTTGTATATACATACATAAGTGAATATGAAGACTTTTCTTTTTAGCTTAAAGATGGATAAGTTGTTTTAATTTTCCTTAAACGGTAAACTCTCTTAAGCGGACAAAAATGTGCACCATTAATGTCCCCTCAAGGAAGATTTCACTGTATGTATATACATACATATGAAACTTATATTTTTTCTGGCTGAGGTATTACCGAGGCTAGAATAAAAAATGTGGGTTTCTATAACATGCGATACGTCTAACCATGCGTTTGATGGAGTTCAATATTTTAATGCATTTGGGTACCTACCTATAAAACATCATAATTGTACCTACCTACTTCAAAAGATAAATTTAAACTATACTTCATTTCTTTAGTACCTACTGGGACATCCTGAAACTGAAATTTGCATTAAGTATATCGGCCGCTAGTGGTCGGTATGACGGTATCCAAAGAAGTAGGTATCAAAAAGAATACCGAAATCAATGATATTTAGCTCCCCAAACTGAGGCACTCAGGTGCTTGTGCAAAACCAAATGAAAAAATTCTGTTTATATTCGGGGATTCGATTGTGTAACATAATGCAAACGAAATATGAACCTTATATGATTTTGAATACCGATTATGAATGAATGCCCTTTTTATTTGATGAACCAATAAATAAACCAATTTGAGTTGTTCATGAATAACCTACGGCAGCTATTATTACAAGCAGGGCACGCGCTCGTACACACACTCTAACTTGTCTTATCTTATCTCTGCCTCAATTAATTTTTTTCACATGCAAATATGATATGCCTCACTGCTGAAATGCGAATCTCCTTTGCCGATCTTAACATATACACACCAATTGTATAAAATACAACAAAATAAGTTCCAGGTGACGGTTTTGTTCTAATTGCAATATGCCATAACCTACCCCAAAAACTTTGATCAGAGCAAACAAATAATATACCATCAATCTACCCAACTACAATTATCCCACCTCTCTTCATCCACCATCGGCCCTACCATTAAATATGAATATCTGCTTTTCACTTGCAAATACTCGTATGAATTATAAAAAAAAAACATTTGAGAATCTTCACTGCTGAAATGCGACTCTCCTTCAACGATCATACACACACATACCAATTGTGTTAAAATCCAGAAAACATAACATACCCCTTCCATCAAAGCAAACAAAAAATATACCATAAATCTACACGAAACCTGTTTTGCCAACCACCACCACTACCTGCATCATCCTCCTACTCATATTCCCAGCACGAGAATGGTGTAGAACTAGACTATCATGATTTGTTGCGGGCGAATGCGCACTGGTGGCGTATCGTCGTTTACGCACGGTTGCACTACTATAAGGTTTATATACAATGATATTGCAGAGCGCCCGATGTCTGTGCTGGTATACAGTTTGACAATACGCGCCCCGAACAGGTGTACTTCTATCTCTGTTACTTTTAATGCAAAACTAAATTATTTAACCATGTAGTGTTGAGGACAAATTAATCCTCGTCGGCTTTGTTGATCAAGTTGGTCTTGCAATGAAACTAGTTATTTCATTTACTTCCCGACGTTTCGACAGGGGTTGCTGTCTTCTTCAGGGGATCTTTATTGATTGAAAACATATATTAACAAAATATGTATATAATAATAAACTATATTATATGGTGAAACAAACTTACATAGATAAAAAAGTGAATTATTTTTATTTTTCCATTTAGAGGAGAAACTAATTTTAGTTGAATGTACAGGATTACACAAAAAAAAAAATTTAAATTAACCACTTCTTGTGAAGTTTAGTCGTGGAGTCAGCTAATCGCAGATGGAGAAGAAGTAATAAGAAAAGTACAAGACGAAAGCGAACAAGAGATGATTAGAACAAAATACAGTCATATGTTGCACTCTTTTCAACGTCACCACCAACATGATAGGTTTGCTAAGTACGTGTTAAAGATTCATAAAGAAACCATAAAATTCCTTAAGAGAAACAATAACATAATAATAACAACGGCTGACAAAGGCAATGTAACTGTGGCCATGAATAGGAGCGAGTATGAAGACAAAATGACTGAACTGCTGTCTGACCGCTCGACATATAGACAAGTCAGAAACAATCCAACAACAACTCTTCAAAATAAAAACAATGAGTTGGCCAAATGGCTCAACCGTACCAACATTGTGTCTGATAGAGAAAAGACGAAGATGACTACGTACACGGCGGAACTCCCCTCCATCTACGGTTTGCCGAAAGTCCACAAGCCAAATTTACCTCTTAGACCAATTTCGTCATCATTCAAAGTGCCGTGTTATGAACTAGCGAAGTACGTAGGAAATATCCTACAGTGTGCGACAAAGAATTCGGTATACTCGATAAAAAATTCTCTCGAATTTGTTGAGCGAGCAAAAAATGTGGTGCTTAGTGATAATGAGGTTCTGGTTTCGTATGACGTAGTGTCCTTATTCACCAATGTACCAACACAACTTGCCATTGCGGTAGTAAAAAACAAATGGAACACCATCAGCGGAATCACTAAGATAAACCTAAGCAAATTCCTTGAGATATTGGATTTCTGTCTTAAAGAAAACAATTTTCTCCAGTTCAAGGGGAAAATCTTTAAACTAATTCATGGCATGCCCATGGGAAACCCATTGTCCCCCACGATCGCAGATCTATTCTTAGACTTCCTCCTTGACGAATGCTTCAAAACAATGGAGAGACCAAAATTCATCGTCAAATATGTGGATGACATATTCGCCATCATAGACCACAAAAAGATTGATGATATGCTGGGTTGCCTCAACCGATTCAATCAGAAAATCCAATTTACTGTTGAGGTGGAAAAAAATAGGGCGATCGCATTCTTGGATGTCAAAATCCATCGGGAAGAAACCATCTCTCGTTCAACTGGCACCAAAAAGATACAGCATCTGGAAGACTCATCAATTTTCACTCCAACCAGGCGAAACACATTATCATGAACGCTGCATCCAACTTGCTGAACAAAGTGTTCACATTGAGTGATCAAAAATTTCACTCTATTAATGAGGACAAGATCACCCAGATCCTCACAAATAACAACTTCCCCATTCAAGTCATAAGGAGCCTTATACTACGGCAAAAACATAAAGCTCCTAGAGATAGAGACAAAGAAGCGGAAGGCACTAAAAAGATATACAAGAGCATTGTCTACGTTCCTAGAATAGCGGAGAATTTTAAGGATGTAATTTCCAACAGTGTCAAAGACGTAGGCCTTGCATACACATCCAACAGAACCCTAGCACCACTATTCACCCAACTCAAGTCTAAACGCGACAAGTCAAAACGCACTGATGTTATATATAAAGTCGACTGTTTAGGTAGTGAGGGGACAACTTGCGATCTTTGCTATATTGGGACGACCAAACAATTTTTGTCCCAAAGAATATCCAACCACCGATCCGACATAAGAAGCAAGAAGGCAGGAAAGACAGCGCTTGCCAGTCATATAGTTGAGAGTGGACACCAAGCAGATTTCGACAATGTCCAAATCCTACAAACGGAGAGGCACATGTCAAAGAGGTACACTCTGGAAACCCTGCACATAATCAACAACCGCAACAATATGAACAGAAAGCAAGACACCCAAAACATCTCGGCGGTATATAGCTCTCTCGTTTCGGCGAGGAAATTTTGAATTCTGTCCGTCACTCCACGACTAAACTTCACAAGAAGTGGTTAATTTAAATTTTTTATTTTTTTTTGTGTAATCCTGTACATTCAACTAAAATTAGTTTCTCCTCTAAATGTAAAAATAAAAATAATTCACTTTTTTATCTATGTAAGTTTGTTTCACCATATAATATAGTTTATTGTTATATACATATTTTGTTATTATATGTTTTCAATCAATAAAGATCCCATGAAGAAGACAGCAACCCCTGTCGAAACGTCGGGAAGTAAATGAAATAACTAGTTTCATTGCAAGACCAACTTGATCAACAATGCCGACGAGGATTAATTTGTCCTCAACACTACATGATTACAATTTTAATTGGTCACATAAATCCTATATAAATTATTTAACGGCAAGTTGAATATTATATATTTTATTTCATTTTGTTTTGTTTTCATCATTATCTCTTATAAATAAAATCTTCTCCAGTTAATACTCTGACGTAAATTGGTGGCCAGGCTAACGTCCTTTTGTATTTTATTCGAATGTTTATATCTCGAGTTCTGTTGAAAATAATGTTAATAATAATAAAAAAGAAAAGTTGTTTTTGCCGTGTCCCTTCATATTTACGAAGTGGATACTTTAATTGCGTAATTAAGTAATTGCTTGTGTGGTCCCCCCTTCACACAGCCCTTCCTGGGGAAAAAGAGAAAACATGATCTATGATTTCTTCTTTCCGCACTTACAATAGGATTTGATTTGTTTTACACCTGGATTATGAAATATATTTTCCCAATTTCCAATTTTAGCATCATACAAAGCATATACAAAGTGTAGGTTAGTTTTTCGATAATGGTAAATCATCTTATTCTAATTCAATAATAATTAACTTATTTAATCAAGGTTAATAGCCATCTGGTTCAAATCTCAATTCTTATTGTACTTCTTATGAAACATCTTATTTTACTTTCTGGTTATGTTTTATTAATTAAACATTTTATTCAAGTTTTAATTTATTATTGTATTCGATTTGGTACAAACATTTAATTGTGAATTCTTTTATTATTTTGTTATTTTATTTTAATTTGTAATAACACGTGTAATGTTGTCATCCAAGGCTGCAACTGACGCACCGGTGAACTGGCCGGCTAGATCGTGTGCTTTGACGCCTTTAGAATATTGGGATTCGTCAAATCAGTCGTCTATGCCGATAAGCCAGCATCAAATGCAGGCTGGGAAGACAACATTACACGTGTTATTAGCGAGATATCAGCCAATATGCTCGAAAAAGTGACTCTAAATTGGACTTATCGTGGGCTTAAAACGTATGCATGGTCAAAATTTACATGAAGTAATCTTGATTTATCAATTCAAATAATTCCAAACGCTTTTGCAATTTAGCTGTTTTTTCGACAATTTTAAACCAAACGCTTAAAAAGTCACTCTTTATTTTGAAGCATGCGGCTTATTTCTGCATGTCAGGTGCCAATGGTGCGATGGTAGTGTATTCACTAAGTGATTGGCAGGTCGTGCGTTCGAATCCCGACCAGGGCCATGATTTTTATAAATTGAATATCCACAACAAAAACAGATCTCCCTAAGGCGTGGAGAAAAAAATCCCATCGCACCAAACTTCTTTCCTATCTTTCTATTCTTTCATGCAGTAAGTAGCACCCAAAAATACAACAAAAACTTTTCCTATATACGCTAACTTTAGCGGAGATAGCTATCGCCGCTGAGTCAGTTAGCGGGGATAAACAGTGTTTCCAAAACCCATTTTCTTCGTTTCTGATGAACCGATGCGATGAATTTTTCAGAAAATGTCAAAGTTTCCCTCCGACCACTAACACATGATTTTATGTTGATTTTATTATTATTATTTTTTCAAACTTCATTATAAAGGTAATTTAAATTCAATCTGTTAATGTGAAATTATTTTTCATAATTTTAGAATATGCTTGGCATCAATTTCAATTGGCGGAAGTAAATATTTTTCAATTTCAGGATTTTCAATACAAATTTCTTAACGACAACTTACAGCTGTGTCACGGTGCATGTCATAGGTGCATGTGCCAAGTTTTTTTTGATAAATTCTTAAGCGGCGATGGTCGTTTTCTGATGCCATCCCTATATCCGCGTACAAACAAACACGGCTTATATCACAGAAAAAAGAAATTCCTTTAGCGCACGCAAATTATAAAAAAAACGTATGTTGGTATTAATTCCTTCTTACAAGGATCGGTCATTTCAATGCGTTTAGCTATCACGTGGACTTTAATATTACTTTCTTTAAACATTTCTCCTAATGTTTTTTAGGATTCTTGGCAGCACACACGCAAGTTTCTTTAATGCACATTTTTAGTAATATGTATATTTTTAGTTGAAGATGATCCGCAGTCTTTGCAGATCCTTCGAAAAGTTTTGCCAAACAGTGTCGATTGGGTTGTAGTGCTTTCCTTGAATATCTTAAGGAGCAAACAATTTTCTTTTGGGATATATGCCAAAACTTTGTTTGGGCTAAGTATAACGTCCATATCCTTGAAATAAACTATGTATATCCAGTCAACATTCTTAAGTTCTATGACTTTCAGTCCGTTTGCGGGTAGTTTCAGTAGTTCCGTTATAAGATGTTAAACGGTTTATACATTATAGTCTTCTTGACTTCACTACTAACTTACTTAACTGGCTTCCTACATCCCTTGAGAACTTACTGGGTGAGGTTTTTAAATCTATGCATCAGAAGTAACTTTCTCCTCCTACCATATGATAAATATCTGTTATGTGTGGCAGGGGTAATTTGTCATCTTAGATTTGGTCGTTGATGTAACGATAGTCGGTAATCATTCGGAAGACCGGCAACGGTGATTTCTTTTTGGTTGCAGTTAGCATCGGAGAATTACAGGCGGAAGTAGATGGTTCTATGATGTCGCCTGCTAACATTTTCCGTATGTCTTCCTTTATATCTTGTTTCTGGGTATGTGGCAGACGATACGGCTTCGTATATTTCGGTGATGACCTATCTATAAGCTCGATATCTGCTTTGCCAATATGGGTATACGTGAACTTACACTTATACACGTCGAATATATCTTGGTATTCGGAACATAATGCTTCAATTTCTGAGTTTTCTTCGCTATTCCATGTTTCAAAATTGTTTCACTCATGGTTTATTAACTCGCGTGGTTATTGATTTATCCGTCTGGCTGCTACGTAAAATGTATTGTTCTAAAGCGGGTAAGGATAACGATTCAGCCCATTTCAGGGTTGTATCCCGTGCATTCAGAAGTCGTATGGGTACTTTCCCATTTATGGCAGTGAATAATGATCCAGCCGTGAAAATTTGTTCGCATAACTCTTGCGGGTAAAATACTCCAGCTTCTTTGACTTGTGTATTTAGCCTATAGATTGCTTCACACCTGGGAGCTAGAGAAAGCGAGCTTACACTTCTGGGTATGTATGGGTAGGTTGTTTGTTTGGCTATGGTTGTTATTATTACTGCTTAGAGTCTGTTGTTATACTGCCTACGGCTTGTAGTGTATTGGTGCTTGGTGTGACTTGGTGTAAAATTGTTGTCAGTTTAGCCTTGTATTTTGATTTTCGTACCTATTTCGTTTGTCAGTACCTACTACCCTTTGAGTATTCCAATTTTGAAAATATCAACCATGTAAGTGCCGGTTGTTTGGATATGTGCATTATTGGGCTTAACATATTGAGGTTGTCTTTGAGCAGGATTATTATTTCAGACTTCTGAAGACTTCTATACCTATTATTCATATATCTTAGTGGCTCAGTGGTTAGTGTGTTATACTACTAATCGAAAGGTTTCCCTATTTAAATCCCGAAGGGGCCAAATCACATCTAATACCACACTTTTCTACTAAAACTTATTTTTAGTGATGCAACATCTTCTGCACCCTTATTGCTAAGATCAATTAATAATGGACATTTATCAATCAATTTTTTTAATTGGTATTGTGACTGTCAATAGCCGTGTTTCTTTGCACGCGGATATAGGGATAATTTGAAATTTGCATTTAAAATACAACAACAACTTATCCTATATACGCTAACTTTAGCGGGGATAGCTATCGCCGCTAAGTCAGTTAGCGGGGATAAACAGTGCTTCCAAAACCCATTTTCTTCGTTTCTGATGAACTGATGCGATGAATTTTTCAGGAAATGTCAAAGTTTGACATCCCTCCGACCAATAACACATCCCGCCGAATATTTTGTTCGTGATTTTATTATTATTTTTTTCAAACTTCATTATAAAGGTAATTGAATTTAGCAAATCTGTTAATGTGAAATTGTTTTTCATAATTTTAGAATATGCTTGGCATCAATTTCAATTGGCGGATGTAAATATTTTTCAATTTCAGGATTTTCAATACAAATTTCTTAACTACAACTTACAGCTGTGTCACGGTGCATTTGTGCTGCCAAGTTTTTTTTGATGAATTCTTAAGCGGCGATGGTCGTTTTTTAATGCCATGCCTATATCCGCGTGCAAAGAAACACGGCTAATATTGTTGATACTTTGTGCATTTTTTATTTTGAATGAAAAAATCGGTATTGTGAAGAACAATTTTCATCGATTTTCTTGTCAGCTGTCAATTTTTCTTTGAATCGTAAATTTGCAGTCGATGTGTTCTTGCTGGTAAAAAAAATAACTAAGAAATGTGAGCTTCGAATTAAATAAGTGATAAAATGTTTAATTTCTTTATTTCCAAAGGTCTCAAAAAGTAGTAAGTAACAAAAAACAGTTATGCAGATTGGTCCAGTTGATGGAAGAGAACTAGAAACTCGCCAAGGGATTTTGTTCCAAAGCTGTGGCAAGTACAAAATGGGAAGTTATTGCTGTGGAGTTGCATAGCTTAGGGCCTCCAGAACGAACTTCAGAAAAGTGACAGAGAGTATGGATCAATCTAAAATGCAAAATAAAAAAGAAGAAAACAGAAAACAAAATAGAAGTAACAGCCACTGGTGAGGGCCCAAACAGGCTTCACAAATTCAGCGATTTAGAAGAAGCTGTTGTAAGTTTGTTAGGATTCAATACATGCGTTAATCCACCTGGAAGAGAATTTATTTGGGAAAATGTTACCACCTCCAATGAAAATTATATGTCAACTGAAGACGCCGCACATGAACAATCTACAAATCAGATTGACGGCATTCACAATAGCACAATTTTTATCAATTAATTTTCACAATACCGATTTTTATTTGAATTGATAAATTCTATCAATCGTCAATCGGTTGATAGTTGATCTTCGCAATAAGGCTCCTGGATACCTAGTTTTGTAACCAACCTGCATTGAGGGTATCGTGGTAAAATTCGACAGTATTAATAAAATCTTTTAAATCATCTGTTTTTTTGGTTTCTTGCTCTATGCTTGAAGTAGACAATTCCTAATGTTCAAAACACACCGGATAAAGCAAAACGTTTTTTTTTTGTTTTGTGAAACAAGAGCACATTGGTTCTTATGAGATTACACACACCAAAGAAAACGAAACAAAACACACGTTTTTGTTTTGAAGTGTTTCGGTGGTGGTTGTCGAAAATATATGCCATTGTATACGAGCAACACACACCGAATGCAACAAAACTGTTTCAACCGATGCATTTCTCTCTTCCCTCTTTTGCCATCGTTGTCATTGTCTTATCTGCCGCGTCCATCACCATGAGGTGTATAGGGGTCAATTCCATTAGCACCCCATGGCTGTGGTTAGGCAGCTACGCATTGCTTCGGTGATTCACAGGCACGATAGCCTTTGCACTTTACTGAGGGTCTCCTGTCGTGACCAGACTGGTTCGTTTCGCCCATGCTACTGGTCCGTATATGATCATTCTTCTCACAAATGCAATGTACATCCATCGCAGGATACTCGGACAGTATCCCCATTCCTTCCGCGCTAGGCTCCTACATATCATAAGAGCACGGGTTCCCTTCTTGGATATCTCATTTGTATGCTTTCGCCAGAGGAGTTTACTATCTAGGCCAAAGTTAGGCCGGCTATCATAGGAGCGCTGTTCCGCTGAACCACTGGCTAGATGTGTTGAAACTGGATGTTTTTACGCATTTTGTTCCTTCATCGGCCACGTTCAGTTTCGTCGGATATGGTTAGCAAACAGCTTAGCACAGTTTTGGAGTCGGACCGACTTGCTCTCGGAATGAAATTCAGTAAAATCCTACGATGCTCCAGCGAATCTAGCTCCAAGAAGAGCTGCTTGAAGCTCCAGTGTGGAAATCGGCACACCCAATCAGTGCACACTCAATTAGATCGCTTGAGGTAGACCTTGCGTAGCCCACGGCAGCGAATCCATTTTCGCTGTCATCTACGAAGACGTGAAATGCATTTCTGGGTATTCGGTACATTTTGAGGAAATGTAACACCTTGAAATCCGCACTTCTTCCAGATAGATTAGCAGTACGTTCCAGTGCAGACATTTCTTGTGCAGCGCTTTCATTATTTCCTCGTCCCAGTTAATGCCAGTGCGTCTGACTTCCGGGAGTAAAACTTTGGCGTACTTCAGAAATTTCGTCAGTAGTCCCAATGGGTCGAAAATCTGCATGAGGATACGCACTTTACGCTTAGTAGGAATTTGTCCACCTTGAAGCTCTGTGGGTTTGGTGAGATCATGAATGTGCATAGTCAGCTGACGTACACCATTTCATTCCAAGCTGTGCTAAGTGGCTAGTTTGGCGTTGATATTACGGATAACTCTGTCCCTCTGTTCTGTCACCAAGAGAGTGGAATTTAATGCTTCCAAAACACAATTTTGTCTCCTGTCATTAAAGCAAAACCCACACACACTGCCATTATCTGTGAATGACACTTGCATCGCTGAAACCGAAAGACTTTCCATTCTCGGTATGTGTGTTAATGACAACCTTCGTTGGAATGACCACATATTCGATGTCGCCAAGAACGCCGCGAAATGTCTAGGCTTCCTTAAGCGTTGTAAGAAATATTTCACCCTTCTGATCTGGCTACAATTTATAAGGCGTTTATTCGCCCGAAACTCGAGTACAACGCTCATATCTGGTTCGGTGCAACAATAACTTATTTGGAGCTTCTTGACAGGATCCAAAAACGCGCGATAAAACTTATTGGCGACCGAAACATCGCGAGATCGATTGACTCTCTTAGTCATGGCGGGTGGCAATGGTGCAGTAGTAGTGTATTCGCTTACGGAATGGAAGGTCGTGCGTTCGAATCCCGGCCAAGTTCATTACTTTATACCGAATACATGAAATCGTTATCTCCCTAAGTAACTTAGACACCACCCGTGGAGAAAAACCCTACAACTGCACCCAAACACTTCTTTCCTATCTCTCTATTCTTTCTAATACCAAGTAGCTTACACTGTGTTCCTAGCATTATAAGGGTACTGTAACAACAGAAAAAAAAATTATTTTATCGTTATTTCCACCATAAGTGCTCAAACGAAATAGCCAGTTGCCTTCCTTGCCTTGAACATTTTAACTGCAATGCCCGCCATGCAAGGAATGCTTATCAGTTCACCCTCAAGCCTGTGTTCGGACGTACAGTGAAGTTCAAAGAATCTTTCCTCAGCCGTACAACACGAATGTGGAACACTTCCACGCATTGTTTTTCCTTCACATTTTAACCTACAAACATTCAAAACCAACGTGCATGGGCATCTCTACTTTTATTCTCACCCTAATTTCCCAATTATAAGGGTCCCAACCCCTCTAGTGCGTGTTTATTATAACAAAAAAAAAAAAAAACGTTCGTTATGTAGAAACCACCCCATTATTGATGGATAAATTTTACATCTGTGACAAGTCCACGGAATCATCTTGGCGACTATCTTTTGACTTTCTTTTAGTTCTATTTCATATGATTTGAGGGATTCCTTATAGGAGTCCCCGTCAGTCATTGACCTCGAGCTTTTAGTAAGATTGAAAAGTCTCCTACATTTGTTTCTAAGTGGTCCCAACTCTGGGGTCCACCACTGTGGAGGGGACCTAAAGCAGACATCGCTTTGTTAAAAGCCAAGGTAAGCTCATTGACTTTGCAGTCAAGTTCGTTACAGTTACAGGGCGGGCTTAAGAGTTCAGAGATAACTTGTTTGCGAAAAGTTTCTCTGTATTTGGGTCAGTTGGTTTTCCGAGGATTATGGAAGCAGGGAGGACCAACGTTAAGGTTGAATTGAAGATAACGGTGTTCCGATACCTTCCAACCCGTTATCATATCTTTGATGGTTTTGGAGACAAGAGTAATATCGAGGACTTGTCGATTTTTGGTAACGATAGTGGGTATGCTACCTATGTTACAGACAAGATGGTTGGTACTTAAAATATATTCAAGAGGTGATATCCGAGCTGCCGGTTATGAGTTCAGCCTTATACCACCCTGCTTCTTCGATCAGCCTCTCTAGGTTATCGCTACGGTAAGGCCCCACGCGATCGTCTGCGAGATATGCCGATGCTAACCAGAATGGTCTGCCTGCAGTCTCCAGTTTTGCAGCAATCATATCCTGATCGCAGAAATTAGGGAGTAAATAAGTATTAAGGTTATTTTTCACTAGTATGCGCGATCTAGGTTTAGCTTTGTCGGTCAAAGACAGTGAGTAATATACAGGAGTCGATGTCACTACTGTCAATAACCGCGACCACTATCTTGTCTTTGAGGACCTCGCTGAATGGCCTGCGAGATGTCACGGTGGGAGAGTTGCCGGTGCTTTGCTCCCTTTCTCGCTGTGGAGCTAAAATGGTTCGCTCCACCGATCTCTGGCGTTTTGTCGACGAGTTACCGCAGGTCTTGTTAAGGATGTGTTGGGCTGAATCAAGTTTCGCGATGTGGTCGGGAGTCCTGTCCTTCACCGCGATGTTGGCAAAAATACGTTGGATCCGGATGGATGGAGTTACGTCGATCCTTATCGCCGTGGACGGATTGCGGTGACGCGGTCCAGCGCAACAGGAAGTGTTAGTTGCCGACAACGGAAGGACCATGAGTCACCACAGTCCCTCCTCCTGCCACCTTTGCAAAGCGGCGACAGTAGACAACATTATGCTGTTATCCTTTGTAGGGCCAGCAGAGGGAGGACCATGATGCACAGTCCTCTCTCTGTTGGAAAGGGTTTATTAAGCTCGTAGCCACTAGTAGAGGGACCATGTGTATCCACAGTTCCAACCCTAGCTGCTGCCGAAGTAGCTGTGCCGGTAGACAGCTTAGTCGCCGTACTACCGTCCGGTTTCGAAGAGATACCGGCCGTACAATTTTTTGTTTTTGCTTGCTTTTTTATATTTATATTTAGACCTACGAGTGGCGGAGAAAAAACGTCCATTTGCAGAGAGATCGCATTGTGCAGAGAAGGCTGGCTAATCCGGAAGTCGCCAGGTATCCGGATACTCCGTTAGCGACTGAGCTACCTGTGAACTGGGCCCTCAGCCAAGTTGACTATCGGAAGGGTCGTTTGAAACCTCAAGTCCAGCCTAGGGGATAATGGAAAAGGAAAGGAGGCGGGAAAGTGAGAGGGTGGAAGGACAATGGGGGCTGGATGGAATGTCCTATGGGCAGTTCTTAGTTGACGCTCAAACAACGGCCTGTCTGCCATGGGTGACAATTCTGACGACAATAGTCGTCGACAGCATAGCCCGTTGAATCAACATCATTAAGCCTCCACACCGGCACCATCCAAAGCAGGATGGTACACTCGACTGATCCTTCGTGGAGGAGCCTCGAAAGCAACTATGGTCAAATTCCTGGTGAAATATAAAATTCAGGGAAAGGCGCTCACAGAGCTAGGGATAATACCATATAATTTTACATCCCTAAAGAAAACTCATGGGAAAATGTGGACCTAAAGAACAATTGAGACCATTCAAACAAGCTAAAACAGAACACACATTTTTTTTTATATACATAATGTACTCGTACTAAAGGGATTTTTGAATACTCTTATAATGTAATAGCTACACAGCGCGCACATTAAGGAAATTAGGGTTAGAAGATAGGGAGAGATGCTGATGCACGTTGGCTTTAAACGTTTGTAGATTATAATGTGTAGGAGAATGGAGTGGGCAGAGCATTAAAGATTCGTGTTGTACGGCTAAGGAAATTTCACTGTACGTCCGAATACGGTTGAAATGTTCTAGGGGTGGAATGAAACTGGCTATTTCGTTGCACTTTTGATGGAAATAACGATAAAATACCGAGAGACAAGAGACATTGCGACGATAACTAAGAGAGTAAAGCGATCTCGCGGTGTTACAGTCACCATGAGTTTTATCGCGCGTTTTTGGATCCTGTCAAGTAACTCCAAATAAGTAATTGGTGCACCAGACGATATATGTGCATTGTACTCAAGTTTTTGGCGGATACCGAGAATGGAAAGCCGTTCATTTTCAGCTATACACGTGCCATTGATGGACAATGGCATGGTGTTAGGGTTTTGCTTTAACAACAGAAGACGGCAATGCGTTTTGAAAGCTTTTAAATTCCACTCTATTAATTACACCCCACTGAGTTTTGATGTCGATTTCGGAATTCAATGAGCTTGACATACGTTGCCGTTTCAGTTCAACACCCGAAGATGAGGGTCGTGAACCAAGAAACGAATATGAGAAGCTGAGGGTACTGTCATTCGCAAAGGAATGGATTGGATTAGAGGTAATAGACAGGAGATTATTTATTAAAATGAAATTAAAATTAAATTAAATTAAAGCCGTCCAAAACAACTTGAAATGAACGGTCCGAAAGGTGATTCCTAATCCATTTAACCCTTAATGTGAAAAAACTCGCATTTGTGTAATATTGCTTTTTTCAATATTTAGGATATGTTTCTGAAAAGAATTACTTTTATTCTTTGAACCTCAACTTCTTCCTGATAAAATAAAACAAAAATATTTATAAAAATGCTCTACAATTAAGATTATATTGTTTTTAGTTTATATCAATTCAATTTTCACTTTGAATATGAAAGGTAAACTTACTGGGTTTGCCGATGACATAGGTTGTTCCTACTCTAACAACTCCCTTTTAGATCTGGCAGCCGATATCAACTACGACTTAGAAATATTGCGGCATTGGTTCAGTTTGCATAAGTTAGTCGTGAGCAATAAAACTAAAATAATGTCTTTTAGCATATCTGCTCTGAACTTACAATTTCCAGTTTTCACTTTTCATAGTGCGAACTGCAACAACACCTTTATAAGTTCTGATACTTGCTGTAACCCTTATTTTGAAGTTACGTATAATACCAACAATAGCTGCTCGACAAATTGTTTTGTTGTAGAAAATGTAGAGGTCTTCAAGTATCTGGGTCTTGAAATCGACTGTAGGTTAAACTGGAGATCTCACACTTCTTCGCTAAGGAAATACCTTCTAAAAACCACTAAAATACTGTACCATTTGAGGCTATATTGCACTAGAAAACTTTTAGAAACAGTTTATTATGGACTGGTCCAATCCAAACTACAGTACGGGTTGACTTTTTGGGGAGGCACACATAAAAACAAAATACAACTTTTGGTGGTAATACAAAAGCATTTGCTCAGAATTATCTGGAACAGAAGACGCCATGAACACAGTTTTCCACTTTTTTTGCATTCCTTTATACTACCTTTAAAGCATCTTTACTTTTACAAAGTCTTAAAAATATTTTTCTCTAGAAGCGGTTATTCTTTAAACCATGATCCGAATCTCTACGGTCTTCGTAGCTCCGTAAGGAGTCTTGCTTGTGTTCCCCCGCACAATACTCAACTATTCTTGAGTTATTACTCCTCTGTAGCACCGCGTATTTTTAATAAATTACCCATTGAATTAAGGCGCTCTCGGTCGAGCTGGTCGAGCTTCACGTGCGCAAAGGTGCTTTGCGATTGCACCCACTATCTCCGATGCAACATGCCTATCAACGCGGAAAATCCTGCGAGACTGCGCTCCAAAATCTAGTTGGTAGAATTGAAGGCGCGCTTGACAGAAAAGAATACGCGATGGGCATTTTCATCGATATTGAGGGCGCTTTTGACAATGCGACTTTTGATAGCATGTGCAGCTCCGCCAGACAACACGGAGTAGACGAACCATTGGTGTTGTGGATTAAAGCAATGCTAATGAATAGAACGTTGGTTGCGGATGCGGACTGTGGCCGCTATGTTATGGCGGGGGTAAACAGAGGCTGCCCGCAAGGCGGCGTCATGTCTCCACTGCTGTGGTGTATGCTGGTCGACTCTCTGTTGAACGCACTCAACAGTTCTAATATTTACGCTCAGGCGTACGCGGATGATGTTGCCGTGCTTTCTGTTGGATCATGCCTAGCGACTGTATGCGCCAAGGCGCAGGCGGCCCTTGACGTGATCGACGAATGGTGCACTAGGAATGGGCTCTCGGTCAATCCTCTTAAAACTGAGGTTGTTCTCTTCACGAGAAGGAGGAAGCTGGTCGGGTTGACTCAGCCAGTGCTAAAAGGCGTCACAATCCAACTCTCCAATGAAGCAAAGTATTTGGGAGTCATCCTGGATAGCAAACTTCTTTGGTCCAAACATGTTGAGCTGAAGACTGCCAAGGCGCTGTCTATTTTCTGGCAGTGCAAAGGCATTTTCGGCAAGACATGGGGCTTATCACCGAAAAGAGTCCTATGGATTTATACGGCTATGATAAGACCATTTATAGCATACGCATCGGTTGTTTGGTGGAATAAGCTTTCACGTAAATACGTCACTGCTGCTTTTGCCAAACTCCAAAGGCAGGTATGTCTCGGCTGCACGGGGGCCTTCCCCAGCACGCCTGGCTCCGGCCTAGATGCACTATTGAACCTTCCGCCCCTTGATGTTTACATCATGGGATGTACAATCAAGGCTATCTCGCGTCTTACAAGAGGTGGCTTTTGGTATAACTCGCACTGGAGTTTTGATGAACTTGCGCAACGGTTGTCCTTCGACTCCTGTCTTATGGATATGCCGTCTGATGCGATGACACCGGAACTTCGGCTAAAGCGTAAATACGAGGTCGACTTTCCTCGCGTCCAGGACTGGCTCTGGCCGGATTCTGAACCTGGAAGGGAATGCAGTCGAATCTTTACGGATGGCTCCAAAACCGATCAAGGATCTGGTGCTGGTGTCTTCGTGGAGAGCGATAACGTTAGACTTTTCTTTCCGTTAGGCAAATACGCGTCAGTCTTCCAAACAGAGACTTATGCTATCCTAATGGCCATGGACTATGTTATGAGGAACAGGTGGAGGGGGCGAAGTATCTGCGTCTGTAGCGACAGTCAGGCTGCGCTTAAGGCCCTACTCAAACCCTTAACTACCTCCAAAATAGTACGTGAATGCAAGATATCTCTGAATTCGGTCGGAAGGCTGAATTCACTTAAACTTGTCTGGGTCCCGGATCATAACGGGATCACGGGAAATGAGATCTCCGATGAACTTGCTAGACAAGGCTCAGAGGGGGACCTCTCAGGACCTGAACCAGCGATCTGTCTGCCTGCGTCCTCGGTCAGGGCTTCCATTGACGGTTGGGTTTCCTATGAACACAATCGCCGTTGGCATGACTCTCCAGGGTGCAGACAGACTAAGCAAATGCTCCCCGACGTCTGTGGGAAATCCGCGGCATTCTTGTTGTCTCTCAACAGAAAAGACTGCGGACAGACTACTGGCGTTCTTACGGGACACTACGTTTTTGCCAAGCACCTTAAGGTGCTAGGCCTAAGCGACACCACCAACTGCGAAGCCTGTGGAGAAAGCGACGACACTGCGGAACATTTCCTCTGTGATTGTCCTGCTTTTGCTCGTATCAGGTGGCAGGTATTTGGTGCGGATATGGTGAGTGCTGTAAACCTAAGCTCCTTATCATTGAAGCGCCTTCTCGTTTTTCTTAGAAAAACGAGTAAATTCCCACAGTAAAATGTGGTGTGTCTGCCTGGCAGTACAATGGACCAGTATTGAGTCTGAGTGCTCCAGTGCAGAAAGTTTCACACATCCCGACAAAAAAAAAAAAAAAAAAAAAAAAAAAAAGGCGCTCTCGGAATATCTTGTCGTTTAACAGAAAAGTAAAACAGTGGCTCTTTAACTACGACTTGAAGGAGATTTATAATTTATCTAACGTAATTATATAGTCACAAATGGTCACCATGCATTGCAAATCATCCCTATACACCAATATTCTTTTTTGAATTATATAAATACTCGTATATTGAATTATATCTTGTTGTACTGTAACTCGATACATTCGGAACTAGTTTTTTATAACTATAGAATGTATCTAACTATTCATTTCCTGATGAAAAACACTTACAATTTACTTATTCTTTGAAGTACTTGTTATTATTTTTTTTTTTTTATTATTTAATTTTGTATCTTTAAGCGTTACTTTTACATATTTAATAAATTGTAATAAATAATGTATTATATTTCAATGGAATGAATAAAATCTAATCTAATCTAAAAAAAAAAAAAAAAAAAAATCTAATTTATTCATCGAAGTTTCGAAGTCTTTTTTTGAAAATCACATTTTTTAGAAATAAAAAAAAAATATATAAAAAAAATAAATAAAAAACCAGCAATTCACTTTTCAAAACAAAAAAATAACGCTCAAATCATATTTGATGCAAAAAGTAACTGTCTCCATTATGAAGAAAAAAAACCTGCAGGTACTCAAATGCAGACTTGATTTTAGAAGTTTTTGCATATTTTGCGGGAGCATCCCAGGCAAACTGGCTCCTTGCATACGCAACAAAGGTATGCAGTCTTAGGCCCCAATTGCGAGTGGCGATTACTGATAGATGAGCGACATTTATCTATTGTCAATCGTCGATTGTAGATTTTGGTATTGCGAATGGCAATCGTGATTGACATTTGTCGTTTGTCTATCGTCGATTGCAGATTTTGGTATTGTGAATGGCAGTTGTGATTGACATTTTTGTCGATTTGACAATGAGCCTTATTGCGAAGATCAATCGACAGTTGATAATTGACTATTTTCAATGTGTGCTATTGTGAACGAACGATTCTAAAGGATTTTGTCAATCGCAAAAATTAAAAAAATGCGATTGACAAAAATGCCAAATGAATTGTTCGTTCACAATAGCACACATTGAAAATAGTCAATTATCAATTGTCGATTGATCTTCGCAATAAGGCTGAATCGCTTGTTGTCGTTTAAGTTTCTCTGATCGACTGTGTGAAAACGAAAACAAAAATATTGTTTGCAAACATGTAAGTTGGTTAAATACAATTAAAGTGCATATTCTTCTTCATTACACGAATAATTATAGGTCGAAGGTATGAATGTGACGTTAGCTACTGTCAAGAAACTGTCAAAGCATTTCGTAGTTCACAGTAACCCAGATGTTTTTCAGAATAACTTCAAACTTTAGTCGATTGTGTTACACAATACCAACTTGAAAATTAATAGACACAATCGACAATTGTCGTGTCGATTGCCAATCGACACTCGCAATAGGGGGCTTAGTCCTCTTTTTGGAGCTGCAATCATGTCAGTATTTGCGCTCACCTCTGGGAAGTATTTATTCTGCAGCCTCGGGCGCGTCAGGTATTTCTCTTTTGGTAATCGATGAAATTAATAAACGTAGTTCAAATGGCAAAATAGTGCTGTATAAACCCGAAATTAGATTACTTCTGTTAAGATCTTCACCAGCTTGGCCTGGTTTATTTAAATCCATAGCACTGAATTTCTTGCAAAAAAAAAACAAAAAATTATAAAGCAAAAAATATGCAAATTGTAACATAAATACCTACCTGAGTCCCTGGGACTCACACATCCGACCAGTATCGCGTTTGTCACCACACTACCCGTGTGTTTCTTTATTCATTCGGAATATTCCGAGTGAGCCATTTACGTTTTTTTATTCAATGGAATATTCCGGATAATCCATTTCGTTGTTTCTTTATTCATTCTGAAATAAATGGAATGCATTCTTTTTATTCCTAGAGAAAGGTGGAATAAAAGAAATATTCTCTTGTTTGACAGATGCACTTGATCAAAAAAAATTAAAGCAAGAGCAAACAATCAAATGGATGAGTTACTGTCTTTTTATGTGTATTTTTTCAAGTTAATTATTTATTTTATTACATATTTTTAATATCCTTTAATGATTTAAAGAATCAAATACATTTTTTTTAATTCGTACTAAATCCTTACTCGAAAGGACAATTTAATGTTTTACTTTTTTCCTTCGATTTAACATATTCAACATAATAACAACACGAAAATATTATGTTGTTCATAAAAATAATAACAATATCTTTGTAATAAAAAAATATATTAAGCTTTTTCCAAGAGAAACTCTTATATTACTGTATTGGGTACTTCGTTAAGAAACGCAGCTGTGTAGACTTAAATAGGGAAAAGTCGTTTTCCGGTATGTATTGTTTTGGTTGTGGAAAATATTGATAGCTTTAAAATGTTCGGTCAATCACAAATTCGTCACTGACAAATAAATTTCGAGCATTCATTCGCTGTTTTTGTTTGTAAAACAACATTTTTAAAACGAAATGTCGTGAGTAGAATTGTTTTTTGAGAAAATAAAAAAATATGTATTGAGTAAATACAATCACTACCATAAATCTTATGAACAAAAAGCAGTCACAAAATGCATGAACTTAAACAAAACAACTTAAAAAGTTCATAAATTGCTTTCGTTTCATTAACTCATTAACAACAAAGTGAAAATTAAATTTTAAATTAAGCAAAACGAACGAACCAGAGATAACAGATTTCAATAACATAGACGTCAGATGAAATACATGTTCACAATAGTATGTAATTCGTGACATCCTCAGTGTCAAGTGAAATCAAAAAAAAAACTTCTGATTAATTTTATAAACAAATTGGTGAATTTCTATGGTGGGAGACGAGTTTTGCATTCCAGAATTAAGAAGGAGTATCTAAACACTATTTTGAATAGTAAAACGTAAAAAATTCTATAGAATTGTGTACGAGAAATAAAAATTTACTTTTGGCAAAAATATTTTTTTTTTTAAACAAATTAGGTTGAACAAATTTCCTACATACATATTTTTAATACTACTAAGTACAAACGATCAAAAAACAATTAATTAATAACCAAATATATACATAATAAAAAAAAAAGTGAAAATACCTTTCAATTGCTGCATCAGAAGCTGCACAAGCCCTTTTGGTCAACATATTCACTGTTTTTATATCATTTTTTTTTTGCTTTAACATACCTCCTCAGGTTTTTATCAATAAATTGGTAGATTTTATCTTTTGATTTCACATGTGAGTTCAACAAATAGGAAACATATACAAGGTGGCGCAAAAATAACCTTCCGATGTGCCAAAGTCACCGACCGATTATTGCTCAAATAAATAGTCACCAATATTCCGCGTTCTGGAGCAGTGTAGCGTAACATTGTTTATTAACGTGTATTTCGCATGTGTTTACTACACGAATGTCAAAACAGAACTGACATTAGGGGCCAATCGCAAAATTTATAGCATTTTCTGATAGGAGGATTACTTTTGCGCCACCTTGTATTAATTATAAGTACTAAATCTTGTACTTGTTCTTGAACTAAGTGGCAACGCTGGTCATGAGCCAAATGACTGTCATTCTGTTCAGTCTATTTTTGTTTCTTTATTCATTCCATTCTGGATATTCCGGACACAAGATTCGAAAATTCTGTCTTTTCTATTCCTTATCAGGGAAAAATAAAGAAACACACGGTACATGAAGGAACTGTGGATCTTATGTGTGTGTGTGTAGAAATGCACGATCTGTGTGCGAAAGAAAAAGATGGGTGAGTCCCAGGGACTCCCCTAGTGAATTAAGGGTGAAGGAAAAGGAAAATATCATCCATTCCAAATGCACGCATTTTCGACAAGAGAGCTTGGTGCCAAATTCTGCCTTTGAAATGTCAAGCGCAACGTCCATCGCAAAAAGCGGCATCATTTTCTATCAATAACGAGCGACTTAAATATAAATCATAAGGGGTGTCCCATGAAGAACGCCTTTATGCAATTTGGAATAAAAACTCTGGGGGAGAGTACGATAACTCAGGCGACAAAGTTTAACGACAGATTTGTGTAGAACAGTTATTTACAAGAATTTGTTACTATAGCCGTGTTTCTTTGCACGCGGATATAGGGATAATTTGAAATTTGTATGTAAAATACAACAATAACTTATCCTATATACGCCATTGAATAAAGAGACAAGGAATAGCTCTTTTTCACACACACAGTATGTGTGAGTGAAGCATTTTTCTTACAAATTTTTGACATTAGTCTCCCACAGGGTCACAGAAAACTATGCTAAAACATAGGGACGGGCTACAGTCCGCTTGGGCGAACTGTTGGATACCCTATTCTTATTCCTATCCCTCATAAGTGAGCGTGACAAAAGTCTAAGTATGGTTAAATTGTTAAGAACGCTCTACATATTTTGTTATATAACATTTAAAAGATTTTATCAAAAAAAAAACGCTCCCTAGCTCAAACTTGGGTGTTTCAATAAAATTGTTTTATTTAATTGTGGGCGTGTCAGTAGGCGGATTTAAAAAAAAATTAACACATGAGCATAAAGGGCCCCTAGAGAGTATATATTATAAATTTCAGCTCCCTAGCTCAAACTTTGGATTTTCCAAAAAAATGTTTTATTTATTTGTGGGCGTGTCAGTGGGCGGATTTTGAAAATATTTATACATGAGCTTAAAGGGCCCCTAGAGAGTATATATTATAAATTTCAGCTCCCTAGCTCAAACTTTGGATTTTCAAAAAAATTGTTTTATTTATTTGTGGGCGTGTCAGTGGGCGGATTTTGAAAATATTTATACATGAACTTAAAGGGCCCCTAGAGAGTATATAACAAAAGTTATGGACAAATTGATAAAAAAAATGTCTCGGTCAAATTAGTCGGGCGTACTCAAAAAGGTAGACTTTTTCACAAGATAGGCTGCACTAGATAAAGAAGTGTAGGTAGACATTTGAGTAAGTATGTATATGAATTCTAAAAGCAATTCCATACACCTCATGGAAATCGATAAAATATAAATAAATAAATTATATTCGAATAATAAATAAATGTTCGAATCTTTGAAAGATGCTGCAAATAATGTTAAAAAGTTAAGTGAAATGTTTAATACTTTCATATGGGTCCTCATTCAAAACTACAGATTACCTCATGCCATATCTGGTCGGATTGAGAAAAACGCCTTGTATTAGTAAACACTCACACCACTTAAACAGATGCTTCACTTTTCTCCCAGAACACCGCTTCCTTGCAAAGAAACACGGCTTATGGAAAGGGCGATTTTATAAAAAAAATAAAAAAAACACTTCAAATGGGGAAAAAAAATATTTAAAAATAACGGCAATACTTAATTGTAAGTATTACCGTTATTTTTAAATATTTTTTCCCCCATTTGAAATGTTTTTTTTTTATAAAATCGCCCTTTCCATAAGCCGTGTTTCTTTACAAGGAAGCGGTGTTCTGGGAGAAAAGTGAAGCATCTGTTTAAGTGGTGTGAGTGTTTACTAATACAAGGCGTTTTTCTCAATCCGACCAGATATGGCATGAGGTAATCTGTAGTTTTGAATGAGGACCCATATGAAAGTATTAAACATTTCACTTAACTTTTTAACATTATTTGCAGCATCTTTCAAAGATTCGAACATTTATTTATTATTCGAATATAATTTATTTATTTATATTTTATCGATTTCCATGAGGTGTATGGAATTGCTTTTAGAATTCATATACATACTTACTCAAATGTCTACCTACACTTCTTTATCTAGTGCAGCCTATCTTGTGAAAAAGTCTACCTTTTTGAGTACGCCCGACTAATTTGACCGAGACATTTTTTTTATCAATTTGTCCATAACTTTTGTTTCCTGGGTATTTTTGGAAATTATTGCTGAACTCAAATTCTTTTGCCATTGGTCCATTTGTTTGATAACCAAGTGATTTCACATATTTTATTTGTAGCTAAATTAATTTTCCTTTCCCATTGCAAATCAACATTAATGAAACACGAATTTTTTTCAATTAGAATTTTTTATTTTATAAATGGTTTCAAAAAAAAAAAAAACGATCACATCCCCTTAAAATGAACAATCTTAGTTAATTTGCATCTTACTGAATTATTTTCATTTTCTCAAACTCAAACTTTTTCGATTTTCCATTCCCTTTCCTTTTTTCATTTATCTTTCAAAGAGATCTGTATTCATGGCACCAATTCCTCCCAAAATTACAGAAGTTTCTTCATTCATTAGATTATTCTGCTTTATTTTAAGCAAAACTTCTTTTAATGAAGCTATTTTTTTCGATTTGCGGCGAACTTTTTGATTAAGTACTTTCATTTTTCTGTCTTTATCTATAAACTTTCTTAAAATACTTATTTTTGTTTTCATCTTTTTGCTTCTTGGTGAAGTATTTATAGATGATGCCCCATCAGAAGAGACCATTGCTCTTTTTAAAGTCATTCTCCGATTCTTCGTAAATTTTAAATACCTACATAAGTTAATAAATTTGAAATAATATATTAGCACTTGACTTACAACCAGAGCTGGATCATGAGTTGTTCCAACTGTTGGTGGGAAAATAGAAACGCACTCTGGGACTTTTTCCTCTACTATAAGATTAGCGGTATCTTCTACAGCCGGTACAACACAGCGATGCTCAAAATGTACTCTCGGCGCAATAATCGAAACTTCCTCCACACCATGGTGGTCCATATTACTGCAGCTTGAAATGACTTGGCTAATGAAAAAAATTTAAAAAGTAATGGCACATTATGTTTTAAACACACAGCACTTACCTGGTTTTGCACTTATAAGACTTTGAACGAGGGAATCCACCACAATAACAAACAGAAAAAGGTGCACACGAAGTGGAATAAGACATCACACAATCACTCAATCACTTTACTGTCACGAGGATCAACCAACAAGGAAGTTGACGCGAAAAGATCAAAACGCATAACACAAATTTTGATGTACACAACATTAGCAATAATACCTTTCATAGGCCGAGGTTCCATCGAGAGATGATACTGCAGACGGCATTAGTCTTTTCCTCTTCACATTGAAAACAAAATCGCTGGCATTAAAGTGTTTCGAACACACAATACTACGGATCGTTATATCTTCATTTTTAAGGTTCAGGGCAGATATCCAAAGATTTCTTTCGCACACTGAGGAAACCTTAAACACGAACAGAAAAGTAAAAGCCATAAATAACTGAATAACTAGATAATTACTTGCGTCCCCTTTGCCCTACAACACTTATTTGTTTACGTTTTTTAAAGAATTTTTAAAATTTCTGGTGAATAAAACCTTCAGAAAAACACTACATTAAAAATTTGAAAATCCTCAGGTTACATCCCTGCCAATTATAACATCACTGTAAATTTGCATTACTGTTTATAACACCCCTGAGTGTCACTGAGTTAAAGTGACATTAGTCCCCCATTTGTTTTGGCGCGATTTTCTACATATAGTTTTTTAGCATAGTTTTCTGTGACCCTGTGGGAGACTAATGTCAAAAATTTGTAAGACAAATGCTTCACTCACACATACTGTGTGTGTGAAAGAGCTATTCCTTGTCTCTTTATTCAATGGCGTATATAGGATAAGTTATTGTTGTATTTTACATGCAAATTTCAAATTATCCCTATATCCGCGTGCAAAGAAACACGGCTATAGTAACAAATTCTTGTAAATAACTGTTCTACACAAATCTGTCGTTAAACTTTGTCGCCTGAGTTATCGTACTCTCCCCCAGAGTTTTTATTCCAAATTGCATAAAGGCGTTCTTCATGGGACACCCCTTATGATTTATATTTAAGTCGCTCGTTATTGATAGAAAATGATGCCGCTTTTTGCGATGGACGTTGCGCTTGACATTTCAAAGGCAGAATTTGGCACCAAGCTCTCTTGTCGAAAATGCGTGCATTTGGAATCGATGATATTTTCCTTTTGCTTCACCCTTAATTCACTAGGGGAGTCCCTGGGACTCACCCATCTTTTTCTTTCGCACACAGATCGTGCATTTCTACACACACACACATAAGATCCACAGTTCCTTCATGTACCGTGTGTTTCTTTATTTTTCCCTGATAAGGAATAGAAAAGACAGAATTTTCGAATCTTGTGTCCGGAATATCCAGAATGGAATGAATAAAGAAACAAAAATAGACTGAACAGAATGACAGTCATTTGGCTGATGACCAGCGTTGCCACTTAGTTCAAGAACAAGTACAAGGTTTAGTACTTACAATTAATATATGTTTCCTATTTGTTGAACTCACATGTGAAATCAAAAGATAAAATCTACCAATTTATTGATAAAAACCTGAGGAGGTATGTTAAAGCAAAAAAAAATGATATAAAAACAGTGAATATGTTGACCAAAAGGGCTTGTGCAGCTTCTGATGCAACAATTGAAAGGTATTTTCACTTTTTTTTTATTATGTATATATTTGGTTATTAATTAATTGTTTTTTTTTCGTTTGTACTTAGTAGTATTAAAAATATGTATGTAGGAAATTTGTTCAACCTAATTTGTTTAAAAAAAAAAATATTTTTGCCAAAAGTAAATTTTTATTTCTCGTACACAATTCTATAGAATTTTTTACGTTTTACTATTCAAAATAGTAGTAAAAACACCACTTAAACAGATTCTTCACTTTTCTCCCAGAACACCGCTTCCTTGCAAAGAAACACGGCTTATGGAAAGGGCGATTTTATATAAAAAAAAAAAACACTTCAAATGGGGAAAAAAAATATTTAAAAATGACGGTAATACTTACAATTAAGTATTGCCCATTTGTTTAAAGATAAAAGTCGGTTCTATCATCTTGTTTTTGAATCAAGTAATTTCCATGAATAGTTTTGAAAAAAAAACTAATTTCAAACTTCTTTAAATCCAGGTTCCTTAAACGCAAAAGAAACTTTGCATGCACCCAACCTAGCACATACCCCAAATCCTACAGTAGTCTTACAATTTGGATCAAAGATAATATAAACTTGTTTTTTCACTTTTTTCCGAAATTTTGAGTTCGAAATTTGTTTTTCAAAAACTATTAATGGAAATCACTTGATTTAAAAACAGTATAATAGAACCGACTTTTAGCTTTAAAAAAATGTGCAATACCTAATTGTATATTACCGTTATTTTGAAATATATTTTTTCCATTTGGAGTGTTTTTTTCGAAAATCGCCCCTCCCGCCCAAATAGATAGACTCCCCCCTCCCATAGCAAAAAATGCTTGTATCTAACTGTTCTACACAAAACCGTTATTTTTTCTTGTCGCCTGAGTTATCGTACTCTTGTCAAACTCTGTGTTTATTTGAAAACATCTGTTTGTTTTTATTTTTAGAGTATACATGGACCCCCTTTACTTTCTGTGTTATTAATAGATCTATTTTTTATTGTTTTACTGGTGTAAATTCAAGTAGTAAATGTTAATTTACTTCATAAATTTAATTTAATCATGAGACACAAAATCGGGATTGATGAAGTTGCAGAATCGTGGGTACTGCTATGCAGTAAAAACATGTTCTCATATCCTGACAAATAGAAGGTCAATTTGAATCTATATGGAGAGCTACGAGTGGCTGCGGATTGTTTTTTAGGTCTACTAGGCCAAATAAAGCATTTACTAATTTACTAATTTTATTGTTTTATTTCTATAAATTATTAGAAACAGTACAAATATGTTCATCATCAAAAAAATGCAACATTTAATATTTTGATAAAATTTAACAAGAACACATATATTTTCAGCAAACTCCAGTGTTATTATCAGGCAATAACGAGCAAAAGAAAAAATACCTTGGAAGATTGCTAGAGGAACCATTGGTAGCTGCATATTGTGTTACTGAACCAGGCGCTGGTTCAGATGTAAACGGAGTAAAAACAAAAGCTGAAAAAAAGGGTGACGAATATATTTTAAATGGGCAGAAGATGTGGATCACAAATGGTGGAGTAGCTAATTGGTATTTCGTTCTCGCCCGCACGAATTCTAATCCAAAAGCACCTGCTAACCAGGCTTTTACTGGGTTCATAGTAGAACGCGATACTCCTGGACTCTCACCTGGTCGGAAAGAACAAAATATGGGTCAAAGAGCTTCAGATACTCGCGGAATCACTTTTGAGGACGTTAGAGTACCTAAAGAAAACGTTTTAATCGGCGAAGGTGCCGGATTTAAAATTGCAATGGGTACTTTTGATAAAACCCGTCCACCTGTAGCTGCTGGAGCTGTGGGATTAGCTCAGCGGTGCATGGATGAAGCACTCAAATATTCGATGGAAAGAAAAACTTTTGGAGTTCCAATTGCACACCATCAGGCAATTTCTTTTATATTAGCTGACATGGCTATTGGGGTGGAAACATCTAGGTTGGCATATCAGCTTTCAGCTTGGGAAGTAGATCAAGGTACTGCATTATATTCTCTGCTTTAAAAAAAATATTTATCTTTATTAATTGTTTGAATTTAATTTAAGGACGCCGTAACAGTTACTACGCATCGATAGCCAAATGTCACGCCGCAGACGTTGCAAACAAAATCGCATCTGACGCTGTTCAAATATTTGGTGGAAACGGATTTAATACCGATTATCCAGTAGAAAAATTGATGCGAGACGCAAAAATTTATCAAATATATGAAGGAACTTCACAAATTCAGCGGTTAATTATATCAAGAAATATGTTTGAGAAGCTAAAGGAAACTTTTAAATAATGTTTTGTAATTTGACTGAACTGTGTGGTTTAAATAAAGAGCGTGCCTTATATTGTCTTGCTTATTAAGCTTGTTTTGGCATTTGACGTTTATGTTGTTAAATCCTTTTTATTATGGTTCGTTCGTTTTGCTTTGGTTAAAATTTAGATAAATTCAATTTTCGGTGTTAATGAATTTGGTGATGACTTTCGTATATACATATATGAAATTTTTGATTTGTTTTTGTTTAAACTCGTACTGCGATTGATTTTTTATTCACAACTTGTATGAAAGTAAGTTCAAGTGATTGTATTTATTCAGCCCAAGAAAAAGTTCTACTGATGACATTTCGTTTTGAAAATGATGTTTTACAAAAACAACGAATATTTATTTGTCACCGAAGAATTTGTGATTGACTGGAAGTTCGATAGGTATCAATAAGCGGTTTTTTTTTTATAATCACCCTTATTCCCTATGGCGTCTTTAAAAAACGCCTTTTGGCGTTTCTTGTGTCGTGTCGTTTTTCAATCGGCATTCCGTAACATCATTGTACATATATAAACTCTATAGTACAGTACAGCCTCGCTAGTCCGGACACATAAAGTTACGGCTGTGTCCGGAATAGCGAAATGTCCGGACTATAGAGACAAAATAAAATAGACAACCGAAAGCTTTTCAAACACCTTTTATTTAATATAATTTAAATATGTATACATATATGTATGTACGCTTTTCAAAAATATTTAAAGAGTAGGAAAGCACGCGTTTATTTTTAGTTGGAGCGCTTTATCTAAAAACATCTTCTCAGCTTTTTCGCGTAACCTCTTTAGAAGAAGGATATCCATTTGAGATGCATTATTTTGTTCAGCCCACTGAATGCCCCTGGCGAATAATTTCCTTGCTTCATCGTTTGAAATTTTCCCAACTTCTTTGTTTACATTTTCATTTTCTTCACTGTCTTCTTCGTCAGCTTCATCAACATTTTGTTGGATTTGTAAAGCGGACTGAATAATGTCTTCATCAGAAAAGTCGTAGCAATGTTCATTTTGACCAGTTGCCCATTTATTTATTTCATCTGTAGATGTGCTACCATTTGGATCAATGATTCTAATTATGCCATGAATTCTATTTAAATCAGCAAGCGAGGAGTCAGAGTCAATTTGTTGCCGTAACTGTGCAAGTGGTATAAGGTCTTCATTATCCCATTGGGATGCCAATTCTGGCCATAACATTGACCAACTTTTTTTTAATATTTTTCTCTCCAATACCTCTCCAAAAAGAAAACCGCATCTCGCAAATTGAATTTTTTTAAGACTGCTGCAACGTTTTTATCATCTTCCAATAGAATGTGGGTCAACAGCTGCTTTCTATTTGCTACCTTTAAATTCTGGATTAAATTTTGATGCATCGGCTGCAATACTGCCGTACAATTAGGCGGTAAAAATAAGACTCTGAAGTTGGGATCAAAGTTTATTTCGTCCTCTTTAGGATGTGATGGGGCATTATCCAAAATCAAAAGCGCTTTCAATGGCATATTAATCTCTGTCAAAAACTTTTTCACACATGGAATAAAATTGTTCTTAAACCAATCAAAAAAAATGGTTGTCGACATCCAGCCTTTTTTAGTAGCTTTATATGCCACTGGAAGATTAATGTTCTTGAAGGCCCTCGGATTAACTGATTTTCCGATCACTAAGAGGGGTAACTTGTGCGTTCCTGCAGCGTTAGAACATGGCATAAAAGTAACGCGATCTTTGGATATTTTTCTGCCAGGAGCAGATTTTTCATTCGCATGAACCCATGTCATTCCCGGAAGAACCCTCCAAAAGGCAGCTGACTCATCAGCATTATAAATCTGTTCTTCACTTAAGTTCATTTCTTGAATCACTTTTAAAAATTTAGCTTGAAAATGCTTAACAGCAGCAACGTCGCTGGATACTTTTTCTCCACAAATCTTTAGACATCGAATTCCATGCCGCAATTTAAATTTTTCCAACCAACCTGAACTTGCTGCAAAATCTTCCTTTCCTGTCATCTCTTTGTAAAAGAATTTGGCCTTGGTTTGAATGATGTCTGTAGAAATTGGCACATGATGATTTCTTTGTTGGATAAACCATGTCATCAAAGCTTCTTCTACCGCTGGATGTTCACCTTTTCTAATCATCTTTCTCTTTCCTGGAAACCAATTGTAAAATATCCTTGAAAAGTGGGTACATATTCTTAGAACATAAATGTTCAGCTTACCTGATCCTTGAAATATGTTAGATACATATTTCCGAATTTTAATCTTATTGTTCTTTATGTCGAAAACAGTTGACTTTGAGACTTTGAAAATTTCAGCTACTTGCCTAACTGATTTTCCAGATTCAATATCATCCAATATTTTAAGCTTTTCAGAAAGTGTCAAGGTTACGTGCTTCCTTTTCTTTGCAGAAGCCATAATAAATAATAAAAACATACACTACAAAATAACTAAACCGCAACTGACAAGGCTCGCAATGAAATGCAACAGAACATGAAATATCAACAAACACAAACATGAACTTGCAATGAGTAAAATTGCAACGGTAAAAATGTCTAGACTCAAGAGCCGAATACAAGCGACAAAACTAGTAGGGGAATTCCCGTAATTGTATGAACAAATATATTTCCATAGAACAGAGTCGAATTATATACGCATTTTAATACTCTGTCCGGACTGTAGAGGTAAAATTTTGAAAGTGTCCGAAATATAGAGGTGTCCGGACTACTGAAGTGTCCGGGCTAGCGAGTGTCCGGACTAGCGAGGTTGCACTGTACTATCATGAAGCCTTTTTTGTGTTAGCAATCCCCACCGTCTGGCGCATGCATCGATGTTACGATTTCGATTTAGCTTGGGTAATGAATTTGAATTGGTTCTTGGTTTTGATATGACAGCAGTAAGAATGAATTTATTGTGTAGGTGGGAATGAAACCACAAGTATGAAAATTAAAAAAATGATAAATTCATTTGGATTTTCTCACATTTTGAAAGAAAAATTATCCTGTGAGTGTGAAGAAGAAGCAAATAATATGATTTTGCTTCTTTTAACTTATATTAAATTTAAAGTGAGATAGGTCATGCAGAATGAAGAAATTTGTTTTCGATGTACGCCTTATCATAATGAACATTGAAAATGCACAATGTTTGTATGTATTTTTTTTTCTTTGTAAGAAGGAGCATAGGCATTTTTGTTGTTTCGAAACAAATGTAGAATGTAGGATTTGCAAGAAGCAGAGGTTTATGATGGAATTAAAGTAAGTTAATTTGTATGGATAATGGATCTCGCATTATCGACTCTCTGGTCATGCCATATGATTTTCTTTCTTATGGAAGTGTTAGTATTTATTAATTTTTCTGTGTAACAGCCGAATACTTTTGATGATTTGCAATGTTGCCTTCGCTTCGGCAATAGTATGTTTGATGAGAGGGAGATGATGGAAAAATAAGAAATCTGGTTTCTTCGTCTGCGAGTAGAATGTATGACGGAAGAGGCAATTCGTTTGGAATGCAAAATTGAATAAAATTTGATTTCGGTATTTTTCATCAAATGAGATATATTATGAGTTTGTCGCATTTTAGACTCTCACTGTTTCGGCTATATCTTGTCGCAAAAGGTACCGATTTCTATATTTTTTTTTGTAATTTTTTGTAATTGATATATTCGATCTAATTTATAAAGCAATGACATAATTTTTTTTGTCAGTATTGTGCCATGCCGCACCACAACTTCATGGTCAATAGGTAGGTACCTACCTATACGATGAGTATTTATATTGTTGCATGTTTGCTTGAACTGTGTCATTAATTAGTCAACTACGCCATCTAGTAGAAAGTGGCCATATTACCGATTTTGGCAGCATTGGAATAGCAGTTTGAGTAGCTGTGGTATAACTTGGTATGTTGTTCTCGAACCTTCTGAACTTAACGAACCTTCTCAACGAATCTGGAAATTTCGAGAGGTGTCACTAGGAGATATAAATAGATGTCGCAGGAGCACCCAAGACATTCTAGTTGTGAACCGCGATAAAGAAGGGCGATAGATGACAGTAGTGAAAAGTATAGAGAATATTGAATAAGAGAAGTGATTGTTTATTTAAAGTGATTAATTGTGAAAGTGAATTGTTGGATTAAATAAGTGAATTATTAGAATAATAATCAAGAAGTAAAAGACATTGAAAGAGAACTAATAAAGATTAATTAAATAGAATTACGTTTTATCTTTTCGAATCCTAGCCTGGATGTAACATTGGTGTCAGAAGTGGGATAAAACGTATTCAGTGTGAAATTAAAGTGAAGTGAATTAGTTAAAAAAAAAGGAAAACAATAATGGGCCGCACATTGAAATTGCTTCAGCTCAGTATACCGCAGTTAAAAGCTGAACTAGAAAAGCGGAATCTCTCCACAGCTGGAGGAAAAAGTGATCTGGTGCTTCGACTGCAGGAAGCTGTTGAAAACGAAGGAGAAAATCCCAAGTCCGTTTTGTTCGACGTAGCAGAAGAACAAGTAAGTACAGCCGTTGATATGACTGCTATGATGGAACTACTTCTGGCCAAGTTCGATCAGAAATTCGACTGTATGGACTCTAAATTTGATGAACAGAAGAATTCTCTAGATTCCAAATTGGAAGAACAACAGAATTCCATAGTTGCCGCCCAAAAGAGCGCTGTGGACGATTTTAAAAATGTTCTTGAAGGAAAACTTGAAGAAATTGACCAAAAGTTCGAGAAGGTTGAAACCAAATTCGACGAAATCCATCAGACGTTTTGCAAGCATGAAACAAACTTCGAAAACTTGGCTAGAGAGCTCGAGAAAGTGAAGAAGCAGAAGGCTCGAGAAAATTCTGCGGACTGCCCGAGAAGGAAAGAGATGCAGCCTCCTGTTTTCGACGGTCAAACATCATGGCCAATTTATAAGAAACAGTTTGAAGCAGCTGCAATGGCGAACAGCTGGGACAACGAGGAAAAGTCGATTGCGCTAACGCTCGCACTAAGAGGTACAGCTGCGGAGTTACTCCAAACCGTCTCAGAAGAGAAGCAACACGACTACGACGCCCTGGTCAAGGCTATAGAGATGCGCTTCGGTGATGAGCATATGCAGCAAGTGTACAGGGTCCAGCTACGCAGTAGAGTCCAGAAGCGGGGGGAAACACTTCAACAGCTGCAAGCAGATATCGAACGTCTGGCACATTTGTCATATCCTAATGCTGGTGAGGTTCTCATCAATGAAATGGCTGTGGAGGCGTTTATCCAAGCCATTGAAGATAGACAACTGCAAATGGCCGTAAGAATGGCTGGAAAGAGAACTCTCGCTGAGGCCCTAGCATTTGCCTTGACAATGCAAGCTGCTGATCAGGCATCGCATGTGTTCCACCGCGTAAGGGAAATGACAGCCGTTGAATGTTCATGTCAAAGAGCAGACATCGTAGACCGGAGCAGAGATAACAGGGGTCAAATGCGCTGCTGGAACTGCAACAAAATAGGGCACCTACAGAGACAGTGCAGAGCTCCACCCAGACGAGGCAGTTGTCCGCATTGCGGGCCTAGGAGGGGCAACGAAGAAGCATCTGGCAGGGATAACAACCATCCTGCAGATATAGCTTCGCATAACCAGCAGTCGGGAAACGTGTAAGGACCAGCTTCGTGGGGCAGAAGTTGGTTTCCGGAATCGACGACCCCAGGACCACAATTCAAGTCTCCCAAACCAAACGAGGAAACCAGAGTCTAACAGTGGAAGCCTATATCGGACAAAATAAGTGCGTGGCAACCATCGACACCGGTGCCACCGCTTCCATCATAAGGAGGGACATCGTCCGTCAGTCTTGGCTGCACAACACCAGCAATTACTGTCTGAAAACAGCAACAGGAGCGACAGCGAAAGTGTATGGAGAGGTCATACTAACAATAAATTTGGCAGGATTAGTATTCTCCCACGCTTTCCTAGTAGCCGATATATGTGACGAATGCATCATTGGAATCGATTTCATGAAGGCGCATGATGTAGTATTGGACATTGGTATGCAAGTACTCAAGTATCGAAACGTAGAAATTCCGATGGTGTACGGGAACGAGAACGTCGCATCCCTGAGGACAGTCATTAGTAAGGACGAGGTCCTACCACCTTCTTCAGAGACACTGATTTGGACAAAGCTGGAAGGTGATTCTGGGGCCCACCGATTCTTTCTAGTCGAGCCAGAAGACAACCACTGCCGAAATTGCGTGGTTGGAAAAATGCTTGTCGAGCCGAAGAACAATATGGTTCCCGTACGAGTTCTTAATGCGGAACACAAAAGCGTCAAATTGAAGCAAGGTGAGGTGGTTGGAAAGTGTGTACCGGTTACGGCCATCACGAAACTATCACAGGAAGGTGTTGCGAAGCCTCGTTCACCAATGGGAATGACTGAGGTCAAAAGAACTTTATTCCAGCACTGCGATCTGAATCAGGAGCAGCAAGCCTTGGCAGGGAACCTCATCAACGAGTTTGCTGATATATTCGCTTCGCGGGACTGCGAGTATGGCCGAACACACCTTGTACAACACCGGATAGACACTGGAGATGCGAGACCGATTCGTCAGCCTCCCAGACGATTACCATTGGCTAAGCAGACGGAGGTTGCAGATATGGTGTCAACGATGGAGAAGGAAGGAGTAATCGAATGCTCTAAAAGCCCATGGGCATCTCCAATTGTCCTAGTCAAAAAGAAAGATGGCAGCACTCGGTTCTGTGTAGACTATCGCCAACTGAATAATGTCACTAAAAAGGATAGCTACCCTCTACCAAGGATTGACGATACGCTGGATACACTGTCCGGAGCTCGATGGTTTTCCACTCTAGATCTGAAGAGTGGCTACTGGCAAGTGCAAATACATCCGAAAGACCGTGAGAAAACAGCTTTCACAGCAGGAAACGGGCTCTGGCAATTCACAGTAATGCCATTTGGACTGTGTAACGCGCCGGCAACCTTTGAGCGACTAATGGAGCGTGTTTTGTTGGGGCTAACATGGAAAACGTGTTTGGTCTACTTGGACGATGTCATCGTGGTTGGAAAAACGTTTGAAGAACATCGAGATAACTTGAAGGAAGTGTTCCAGAGACTACGAAGTGCACAATTAAAGCTTAACCCGAAAAAGTGTGATCTCTTTAGATCTGAGGTAAAATATCTGGGGCACATCATCTCGTCCGAAGGAGTAAGGACTGACCCAGAGAAGGTCGATGCGGTGAAAAATTGGCCCGTTCCCAAAGACAAACACCAACTGAGAAGCTTCCTGGGACTTGCAACTTACTACAGACGGTTTGTGAAGGACTTCGCAAGGATCGCAAAGAGCTTGCATCAACTGACGGAAAAGGGAAAACCATTTAAATGGTCAGGTGAATGCGAAGCGAGTTTCAAGAGTCTCAAACAACAACTGTGTGATGCTTCAATTCTAGCGTACCCTACTCCAGGAAAGACATTTATTGTTGATGCCGACGCTAGTAATGTTGGGATCGGAGCCGTTCTTTCGCAGATCCATGATGGCCAAGAGAGAGTAGTTTCCTACTTCAGTAAAGTGCTATCCAAGCCGGAGAGGAATTATTGCGTGACCAGGCGGGAACTCCTGGCTTTGATCCTGGCAACAAAGCACTTCCACAAGTACTTATATGGGCAGAAATTCATCCTGCGTACAGATCATGCGTCTCTAAAGTGGCTGCTGCAGTTTAAGAACCCTGAAGGACAAGTCGCGAGGTGGATTGAGCGGCTGCAGATGTATGACTACGAGATACAGCACCGAAAGGGAACTCTTCACTCCAACGCAGATGCCCTCTCCCGGCGACCCTGCAAGGCTGATTGTAAACATTGCGTACGCCAGGAGGAAAAAGATAAAGTGTCAGTCCAACGGTTGAGAGCTGAGCCCATTAGCGGCTGGAGTGCACGGGAGATCCGGAATGCTCAACAGGAAGATCCGGATATCGAGCCGATTCTCGCCTGGAAGGAACATGAGGGCAAGCCGGACTGGCAGCAGATCTCCAATAGGAGTCCGGAATTGAAGGCATACTTGGCACAATGGGATTCACTTCATGTCCAGGATGGCATTTTGAAAAGAAAATGGGAAAGTTCGGATGGAACATCAGCCGTGATGCAACTTGTGGTACCCAGATCGAAAGTCAACGAAGTACTTAGGGAACTACATGATGGAGTGTCCGGAGGTCACCTGGGAGTAAATAAGACACTCGAAAAAGTGCGAGAACACTTTTACTGGATCCACGCAAGAGACGATGTCGAAAACTGGTGCCGAAAATGCGCCGCTTGCGCAGCCAGTAAAGGCCCGAGAGTAAAAATGCAAGGCAAGATGCATCAATACAACGTTGGAGCGCCCTTTGAAAGGATTGCAGTTGACATCGCAGGACCGTTTCCAGAAACCAACAGTGGAAACCGCTATATCCTCGTAGTGATGGACTACTTCACTAAATGGCCTGAAGCCTTTGCTATACCTAACCAAGAAGCTAAAACCGTGGTAGAGCAGATTGTCCACAACTGGGTAAGCAGATTTGGCGTACCAATGGAATTGCACTCGGACCAAGGTCGCAACTTCGAGTCCAAGATCTTTCAAGGAGTATGCCAGCTACTAGGGATTAAGAAGACAAGAACAACCCCGCTTCATCCACAATCGGACGGAATGGTGGAACGCTTCAATAGAACCTTAAACGAACACCTTTCTAAGGTTGTTGGCGACTGCCAGCGGGACTGGGACAAGCACATCCCCATGTTCCTATTAGCTTATCGAAGCGCAGTTCATAACACAACAGGACATACTCCATCCGAAATCCTTTTTGGTCGAACCATCCGGTTACCTAGTGAATTGATGTTTGGATCTCCGACTGATGAAGCAACGAATGAGGATGATTATGTTGCGGATCTCAGAGAAATCGTCAGAAACATTCATCGGAAAACTAGAGATAAGATTCGGATATCCAGCGACCGCATGAAGACGAGGTACGATACAAAAGCGACCACCACAGGATTCCAGGAAGGAGATCTGGTATGGCTATACAACCCTCATCGCCGAAAAGGTATGTCACCTAAACTACAGCAGGATTGGGAAGGACCCTATAAGATAGTGAAGCGCATCAACGATGTTGTCTACCGGATCCAGCGAGGAAGAGGCAAGCTAAAAGTTGTCCATGTGGATCGTCTCCATCGCTACCATGGGGAAAATATTGACGTGCTTGTTCGGGACGAACAAGTTTAAGAGGGGGATATTGTTGCATGTTTGCTTGAACTGTGTCATTAATTAGTCAACTACGCCATCTAGTAGAAAGTGGCCATATTACCGATTTTGGCAGCATTGGAATAGCAGTTTGAGTAGCTGTGGTATAACTTGGTATGTTGTTCTCGAACCTTCTGAACTTAACGAACCTTCTCAACGAATCTGGAAATTTCGAGAGGTGTCACTAGGAGATATAAATAGATGTCGCAGGAGCACCCAAGACATTCTAGTTGTGAACCGCGATAAAGAAGGGCGATAGATGACAGTAGTGAAAAGTATAGAGAATATTGAATAAGAGAAGTGATTGTTTATTTAAAGTGATTAATTGTGAAAGTGAATTGTTGGATTAAATAAGTGAATTATTAGAATAATAATCAAGAAGTAAAAGACATTGAAAGAGAACTAATAAAGATTAATTAAATAGAATTACGTTTTATCTTTTCGAATCCTAGCCTGGATGTAACAATATGGATAGTAAGAATTTTCGTTGTTTTGCGTGGAGCTAGATTGCTAAATTCGATGAACGACATACGAGTATTTTATAGGAGTATTGCACAAGTTTATTTATCTTTAATCAACATGTGAAAATGTTGGTATAGGTATATATTTTAAAGTCCATGTACCTTTTCAATGAAGCATTGAGGAAGGTCACTTGTTGGTATTTTTTGCTTAATGGAGGCTGCTTGCTTGTTTCTCTTTTGCAATAAACATATTCTAACATTAGATCCTACTTTGAGGTATTAACAACGTCACTACAAAGATTATGCTGGCTAACCCTAGAGCTTTTAGCTAAGCTCCAGCAATTGTAAAGTGTTCTATTGTGTCTCTTGGCGGTTCAAGTTGAGTATAACTTTCATTAGTATAGTCCCGGCTTATTCATAGTTTTAATTGTTGTCCCCGTTGCGACTATTGAATATCAGAAAGAGTTTAACTGCTTTTTGTATTCATATTGGTGTAATTTTATTCGTGAAAGGATAAGTTGTGCATATGAATATTTTTATAATATATAAATCCTAATTCTTTTATAGTATAGTCCATTGTTTGGTAGTCATAACAGTGGACTATGTTGCTACTATATCACCTATAGTTTCCAATTACAGGCAAAGATCGATTTGCGCACTAGGTAAAATTTAAGCCATTTGCGCAAATCGAGAATGTGCGCAATTCGAATGTTTACAAAACAAACATAAAACATAAGAAAAATCATGTATGCATACTAAATGATGACGCATTTATTTATAGTCAATTGGACTTATTACACCCAATACTAAAATAATCGTCCAATTTTGTCTGTTTAAAATTTCACATAATGGTCATTTTTACGGATATTTCGGGTAAATTTTGTAAAAGGGAGATTTCTTGAAAATTTTTGCTATTTTCTTCAGCCCATCTTAGAGTGCCGTTAAACATCATGATAGCATCTTGATGGGAAACTAACGGAACATTAAAGGAATTTTTTTTAATAGTATGAATGCTCAAAGAAATCTCGCATTTACACTAAGGGATCTATTTTCGTACAATTGTGTGCGGAAATCGAGCGGTAGTGCAAATATTTTACTTTGTGCTGAATTCTAGCATTTGCGTAAATCGAGCATTGCGTAAATCGAGTTTTGCCTGTATATACAGTGTTGTTCGTATTGTGTGCATTGATTTGCACAGCCCGTCTGTTTACCAAGATAGATATCTTGCTCTTAAGCATATTGTATCTAATCTTATCAAATTTAATATCGAATTTAGCACCAACCGCGCTAACCCAAAATTATGCATGTACAGTGATCCCCGGATAAGTGACCCTCGCTTAATTGCGTTGCTCGCTTATTTCATCCGAAAACTGTGCAAACAAAGCATTCCATAAGAAATATACACAACTTTTCCCGTTTAAATGCGTCCCGCTTAAATGCGTTACCCGGTTAATTGCGCTAAAAGTTAAGTTTTTCATTAAACTTCATACAAAATCTCCCGGTTAAATGAACACACACAAAAAAAGAATTTAAAACTTGTTGTGCTTACAGCTTAAATAAAATCAAAAAGCAAAGTTGCGAATAATTGCTGACGCTACGGAAAGCAATAAAAATTAATTGTGTGTCAAATATGGATGTGCGGGTCGACGTTGATTCGAGTTCTACAAAATCAAGAAATCATTCTTGAAAAGTCGAAAACTTGCAATTTGACAAGCAAACGATTAAGAAGTAAAGCCTGTCCTGAAGTCGAACGAGCAATTACAGTTTAACCAAATGAGGGCGTCTGGAGCAATAGTTTCTTTAAAAATAGTTCTCGAGAAAGCAAAACAAGACAATACTTTTTATTGTAACGCTACCGGAGATTTTAAAATAGCCACTGTTATCGGAAAACAAGATCCTACCACTGAAATGCTACTCCCATAAAAAAGCATGGATGACGCAGGTGCTCCGGAATAAAATTTTAGTTTCATTAGATGAGGAGATGTTAAGTCAAAATCGAAATATTTTTCTATTCGTGGACAATGCGACATCTCACAATACAACGATGACTTTAAGACAATTACTGCCACCTAACACAACTTCAATTATACAATATTATTTTTCATTAATAAAATATTTGTTTACAATAATGCGTATATGATGATGCTAATAAAAATGATTTATTGCGTTTTCAATGCAATAAAGCAGGGTTTTCCTTATTGCGTCAACAATGCACTTAAGCGAGATTCTCGTAATTGCGTTCCTCGGATAAATGTGTTGAAAATTGTAAATTTTTCCCGACGCAACAATTCGGGGATTACTGTATTAATTTTTTTTTATTAAAAGATATTGAAAGTTAAAAACAAAAAAGTTGTATTTAAAATCCGAAATTTCCTATTATGGATAATAGAGTTCCAAATACACGTTCTAGAGGAAGACCAAGTAATTTGAGAAATTAGTCCACTTTTCGAAATATAACTCCTAGTTCAGGAGCAATGGAATCCTGGCCAATAGTTAGTCGTACTCCACCTGGGGTTAGTGTAGGCTTAAGCCAGGATACGATTTTACCACAAGTAGATAACCCTCCTGCAGCAATGCAATCCGGTCAGGCAAGTAACCACAATAGTGATGATAATAATGAGCGACGATATATTAATGAACTGCGTCCACCTGTTCAAGAAGAAGCCACAGACTCGAGGCAAACCAACGAGTTTTCATTCGTGAAATGCAGTCTATTAGAGATACCTTAGTTGGAAGATTGGATAATTTGAATTTAAATACTCCCAATGTGAATCCTAAGAGGCCTTCGAAAGCTCGTTCTGACTTCGAATATTTTTTAAACAACGCTTAGTTTTCGATCCACCGCAGACAAGCACCACCAATAAGTTAACCTACCCAAACTTGCATCGAAGCCAAAAAATAATATACCATCAATCTACTCGATGACAATTCTCCCACTTTTCTTTATCCACCATCGCCCATACCTTTAAATATGAATATCCATTTTACACTTGCAAATATGAATTATAAAAAAAATCATTTTAGAATCATACACATACATACCAATTACCAATTGTATTAAATACCAGAAAACATAACCTACCCCAAACTTCCATCAGAGCTGTAACAGAACGCCAACCGACATCATAAAAGAACAGAACTTTCTATTTATTAACCATGACCACGAGTCATCTCTGTCAAACCAAAGTTTGTGCCTCTCGCTCTATCATTTTCTATTTGCCAATTCTTTATTCGTTGCGCGCATTTGATATCATTGTTCATTCAACATCTATAGTTCCTTCAAGACGAAAGCGAGTAGAGAGACGCAAACTGCGGTAAGAATTTCACTTGTAATATTCAGTAATTGTAAAACTAATGTAATGTTTCCTCAGAAATAAAATCTTCACATAATTCTTGTCAAGATTAATTTCGAGTCTCTTACTCGTCTGCGTAAGGAACATTTTTTATTTCGCATAATGCATTCCCAGCCGTGGAGTACATTGTGAAGCCGCCATCTTATTCATTTAATTCGATCGTGAGATTCTCTTAGCCGCCGTGGAGTTCCACTATTAGAATACGCCAAAGAAACGAACACCGCCAAGGAAAAGCCCACGCCTTAATTCTTCACAAAACACGACGTCCAGCATTGCAATGGAAGTACAATCGAATCCCGCCGCCTCCGCTGTACCAGCACACACAACTACTTCCACGGCCAGTGCCGCTATAACAGTGCCGCCTATTTCACCGAATGTTTCCATCTCATCAGCCTCTGCTGCACCACAGGTAGAAACCCCTATGGAAATAATGCAAAGGCAGCTCAACGCCCTTGAATGTCAACTTAAGGTCACCCAAGTGAAATTAAAGGAACGTGATTTGCAGTGTCAAACGTTGTTACAGACCCTACACAGCACCGTTACCGTATCGAATGCATCGCCGCCGTTAGACACGCCATCAACTTCAACGGCACTGAACAGTTTCACCTCGGCAACTGTACCACATGAGCAGCTAATATTGACATCATCTGCTGTTTCGCCATTGAACTCAAATTCAATACCATTTCCAATGCCTTTAACCGCTGAGAATTGTTCATTTACAAGTGGAAGAATAGCTCCCACCCACATTGCGCCACAACCGAGTGCCTCCATGCCAACTATGTTTCCGTTAACATCATCGGGATATAACATACCGTACGCGAGCAGGAGTAACTGCATAACATCTACAGGAATATTTCAGAATGACGCCACCTTTGTTTCTTCCGCTACGAATTCAAGAACAAGTGATCGTACAACACAGTCTCAGTTTACCACCCCAAGAAAAATACAAGATTTGCCAGAGTTTTGCGGTTATGCTGAGGATTGGCCAATGTTTTTCACGGCATACACTGAGACAACCGCAGCATATAATTACAGCAATCTTGAAAATAGTACGCGCTTACAAAAATGCCTTAAGGGCGAGGCAAGGGAAATAGTCAAATCGTTGCTCATACACCCAGCCAACGTTGGTGCAGTGATGGAACAGCTGCGATTTCATTTTGGTCGTCCGGAACAACTGATACGCACGCAGCTAAAACAAATCAGGGAAATAGCTGCAGTTTCCGAAGGCAATGTGGAAAAATTGATTCCCTTTGCGACAAAGGTAAAAAACTTTGCAGCGTTCTTGCAGTCTGCGAATGGTCAACAGCATTTATACAGCTCCACACTGTTAGATGAACTCATCGCTAAGCTCCCCTTAAGTAAGAAGATTGAATGGGCCGCCTATGCAGCACCGATACAGCCGTTCCCAACTATCATTGATTTCAGCAACTGGGTAAGTGCAGTTGCAAATTTGATTTCTACCGTTCAGGATTACCGTGGCGGTCGTACAATTTCAGAACCAAGACAGCGTGTGGTATTGCATACCACAGACGTTCGAAGAGTAAATCCAATAAAATGTCAGATATGCCAGGGCCGGCACAAAGCGTATGACTGCAGAAGATTTCTCGAACGTACTGCATACGATAGATGGACCGATGTCAAGGATGCTCAGTTGTGCTTCTCCTGCCTAGAGCCAGGACATTCAACACGCAACTGTCGTCGCCGAAAAGCATGCGGTGTTGATGGATGTAAACGGAACCATCATAAGTTGTTGCATGAACCTAGAACTAACATCGTTACTAGCCAATCATCACCGGCTGTACAACAACAGGCAGCTGCAGTAGAAAATGAAGCAGTACTTAGCTGTTCAACTAGCCCAACTTCGAATTCGCTCCTTTTCCGTGTACTTCCCGTCACCCTGTTTGGGCCCATGAAGCGAGTTGATACCTACGCGTTGCTGGATGAAGGATCGTCTATAACGATGATGGATAGTGCTTTGGTTGAGGAACTGGGTTTGATAGGTCAGCGACAGCAATTAAACATTCAATGGTTTGGAGGAAGAACAGCCCAGGAGGCCACAACAGTCGTAAACTTACATGTCAGCGGAGCAAAGATGAAAAAGAGACATCTGCTACGAAACGTCCAATGCGTGCCAAACTTGCGCTTGCCGATACAAAATTTACATCGTCGTGATATTCAGACGAACAACAGCCATGTTAAGCGTTTGCTATCCCAGCCGTACTCCAACGTTATGCCGAAACTGCTTATAGGCTTAGACCATTGCCATCTAGGTTTGCCATCTGAAGTGGTTCACTTGAGAGATGAAGGCCCGTATGCTGCTAATACTCAGCTAGGGTGGGTCGTTTTCGGGCCGACGAAAGCGGCCGACACAACAGCAATGGCAGCGTCATGTCTCATGATAAGTTCAGCAAGTGAGGATGCCCTTCACAAGTTGGTAAAGGATTATTTTGACACAGAGAGCTTCGGGGTACGGCCAGCACCAGTATTAGAGAGCGAAGCTGATATGCGCGCCCGAAATATCCTTGAATCAACTACAAGGAGAGTCAATAGCAGATTCCAGACCGGACTTCTTTGGAAGAGTGACACTGTACAGCTGCCTGATAGCTACGCCATGGCCATGAGGAGACTGACTACCATCGAGCGCAAGATGAAGAGAGAAAATTCGTTTGCTGTCGCCTACAACAAAATAATTCAAGGTTATATCGCCAAGAACTATGCCCGCAAACTCCAGCCATCCGAAGCAGCCGTCGTGGGGCCAAGAACATGGTACCTTCCACATTTTGGGGTAACAAATCCCAACAAGCCGGGCAAGTTGCGCCTAGTATTTGATGCCGCCGCTACTGTAAATGGGACTTCGTTGAATTCCGTTCTGTTGAAAGGACCACAGCAATATCAACCAATGCCATCGGTCCTGCTTAATTTCCGCGTAGGAGCCATAGCCGTGTGTGGTGATATACAGGAAATGTTCCATCAAGTGCAAATTCGACCGGAGGACAGAAATTCCCAAAGATTTCTCTGGCGTGGTGGAATTGATCTTCAGCCGCCTGATGTCTATGAAATGTTAGTTATGACATTTGGTGCCGCTTGTTCACCATGTGCAGCTGAATATGTTAAGAGGCTGAATGCATTGGAACATCAAGACCACGACGCACGAGCAGTTGAATCAATTCTTCGCCACCACTATGTCGATGACTACGTGGATAGCTTTGAGTCGCCTGAGGAAGCCATCCGAACCACCAAGCAGGTGTGCCAAATCCATAAAGACGGTGGATTCGAGCTGCGTAGTTTCACATCCAACTCGCCAGAGGTAATGCAAGCTTTGGTTTTCAACGTGGACTCCGAAACAAATAACATTCGTCGTTCTATGGAAGAGAGTCTAGCTTCCGAAAAGGTGCTCGGTATGTATTGGCAACCGACTAATGATACATTTGTATTTCAACTGAAGTTCCATGGTGTTGATACGAACATCATCGAGGGAAAAAGGACTCCTAGCAAAAGGGAACTACTAAGCATCATCATGTCGGTGTTTGATCCGATGGGGTTTTTGTGTCACTTTATGATCACAGCGAAGCTGTTAATGCGAGAGGTGTGGAGGCATGACATTAAATGGGACGAGCCACTGCCTAGGGATATCAACATAGCATGGAGGAAGTGGTGCCAAGACATAAGCCGTGTTGGAGAGTTCCAGGTACCACGTCACTATTTCTTCAGCACTGTTCCGAATCAGCTCCAGCTACACGTCTTCTCAGATGCCAGTGAAGACGCATTCGCCGCTGTAGCATACTGGAGGGCCACGGATGTCAATGGAAAAGTTATGGTTGCGTTTGTATGCGCTAAAACTAAATGCGCACCATTGAAACCGATGACCATTCCTCGGCTCGAGCTCCAAGCCGCCATTTTGGGATCGCGGTTGATGAAGACAATTATCGATGAACACTCTCTGAAGGTTAACGCCCGCTTCCTTTGGAGTGACTCCAAAACCATTATCAAATGGATCAGATCCGCATCTCGTCGATACAAGCCGTTCGTGGCTCACAGAATTGCTGAGATTTTAGCCGTGACTGACGTCTCTAATTGGAGGTGACTGCCAACTCACTGCAATGTCGCAGATGAAGCTACTCGACCAAACAGCCGGGTTGACTTCAGCCCTTCGTCCAGATGGCTTCGAGGTCCAGACTTCCTCTTAGAACCCGAAAGAAAGTGGCCAGCCGATCACACTGATGTTGATCAGTTCGTTGAAAAGGACGCCGAAGAGCTTCGCCCGAAGTTCACCTTATTGGCCGTGAGTTATAGCTTTATTGAATTTAATCGTTTCTCCTCCTTTATCAGGCTGAAAAGAACAATTGCTTGGGTCATTCGTTTCATCAAACGGTGTCGACGAAGAAGCCCTGGAACACACAATGGCTTGACTGCAACCGAACTGAAGGCGTCTGAAGTTGAGTTATGTCGTCAAGTTCAGTCCGAAGTGTACAATGCTGAGTTACAACAATTAGAACGGGGTCAAAACTTGGACAGAAGGAGCAGCTTGTACAATCTTTCACCATACAAAGACGATGAAGGTGTCCTGCGTGTTAATGGACGCATCGACGCAGCCAGTTAACTTCCGTATAGCGCAAAACGGCCTGTAATATTGCCCCCAGATCATGCATTTTCTTATCTGGTTGTATATCACCACCATCAGCAGATGAAACATCAGAATGTCGAAGCGGCGATATGCCAGGTACGGATCAGGTATTGGATTCCACGTTTAAGGCAGGTTATACGCAAGGTGATAGCGAACTGTAACGTGTGTAAAATAGCTCAAGCGTCACCTGTCACCCCCCAAATGGGACCACTCCCGGAAGATCGTGTGACGCCTTACATGCGACCATTCTCCTTTACTGGATTGGACTATTTTGGGCCGTTAACAGTCTCGACTGGTCGCCGAATAGAGAAGCGATGGGTAGCGCTGTTTACGTGCCTGGCGGTGCGCGCTATTCATCTTGAAGTCGCTGCCGATCTTACAACCGACGCGTGTATCGTTGTCATCAGGAATTTTATAAATCGTCGTGGACTACCGGTGCGGATACGTAGCGACAACGGCAAGAACTTCGTTGGTGCAGATAAGGAGGCAAAACGCTTCTCAGAAGTCTTCGATTGCGGACGCATCCAGGACGAGCTATCATCGCGTGGCGTAGAGTGGGCGTTTAATTGTCCAAGTAACCCCTCTGAAGGTGGCATATGGGAACGGATGGTACAGTGTGTGAAAAGGGTCTTGCGCCACATGCTTAACGAAGTAACGCCTCGAGAACATACATTACAGTGCCTAGTTATTGAAGCCGAGAATATAGTCAATTCGCGTCCGTTGACACATCTGCCAATTTCCGGCGACCAGGAGGAGCCGTTGACTCCAAATCATTTCCTTCTCGGATCAGCCAACACCGCTCAAACACCAGTTTCACGCGAAATCCCGGAGAAGTTATGCGTCCTACGAAAGCAATGGCGAATCGCCCGCCAACTGAGGGAACGGTTCTGGAAGCGGTGGATTGCGGAGTACCTGCCTACCTTAACGCGACGAGTCAAGTGGTGCCAGAACATAACACCATTGAAAAAAGGACAACTAGTTTTCATCTGCGATCCAAATTTGCCAAGGTTACAGTGGTGCCGCGGGAGAGTGGAACGAGTATATCATGGAGCGGACGGAGTAGTAAGAAGAGCAGACGTGTCAACCAAGACGGGAGTTCTCCGTCGTCCTGTATCCAAGTTGGCTGTTCTTTGTGTGAATGATGGTGAATCGGACTGATTCACGGGGGCGGGGATGTAACAGAACGCCAACCGACATCATAAAAGAACAGAACTTTCTATTTATTAACCATGACCACGAGTCATCTCTGTCAAACCAAAGTTTGTGCCTCTCGCTCTATCATTTTCTATTTGCCAATTCTTTATTCGTTGCGCGCATTTGATATCATTGTTCATTCAACATCTATAGTTCCTTCAAGACGAAAGCGAGTAGAGAGACGCAAACTGCGGTAAGAATTTCACTTGTAATATTCAGTAATTGTAAAACTAATGTAATGTTTCCTCAGAAATAAAATCTTCACATAATTCTTGTCAAGATTAATTTCGAGTCTCTTACTCGTCTGCGTAAGGAACAAGAGCAAACAAATAATATGGCATAAGGCTACCCGATTGTTATAAAAATATGGTAGAGTCCGTGGTGACAGTTTTGGTTTCCCGAACAAACATACCCATCGTAAGAATTCCTCACTCGTATCTAAACGCAACCATTAGCGCGCGCAAATGGGTGTAGGAATACGGGCATATGACGTAACTAGATAACAACCCTTCAAGCAAGAGACTCCGTTTTACGTCCGCAAACGGAGTCAATGACATATGGACGACTCCGCATACGGCTCCGCATAGGGAACCCTTCAAGCAAAAACACTGACCCAACTTTTCCCGCCATTTTTGGATCCGCGATATATGAGGCGTTCCACGCACACATTTGTAAATGGACTGTAACTATATTACCAATAAGAAGAAGAGCGAGAGTCGAGAGTAGTTATTTGTAATGGCGATTCGTTCATCTGTCACTGACACTGTCTCTGGCTGTAGCTGCAGATATAATTTTCTTTGAAAGGTAAACTAAAATTGAATTTATTATTGCACACAATTATTTGCTTAATTAAACTTTGTTTGAATTTAGATTTATCAAAACCAAAAAAAAAAAATAGCAAGCGATGAAGGCGAAACTACCATTTGTGCGCCGCATTTCGATGATTTAAATGCTACCGGCACAAATAATTCATGCTGAAAGTAAGTAACATACATATGTATAGATAACATGCACATTTATTTGATTCATTTATTTAGCAGGATAAGGAGAAATGGTTACAGGTATACGAAATGGAAAAATGTATTGTTTTTAAGAAATAAAAAAAACATGAACAAACATTTCTGATTTTTATTTTAGCGATACTCGATTCTCGTTTTTCTTCTTATCTAGCCTCGATTTGTACCTTTTTTTTGGGTCAGTTTTGGATTCGTTTTTTACTGACCAAAGCGAACTCAATCTGTCACAATACATACACATGTGAGTCCGCGGCTATTACAATTTCCATACTAATTGGATCCGAAAAACGTTGTTCGTCGTGCGTCAAGCATTGATATTTCAGCCGAGAGGGTTTCGTCGACAACAATTTTATTCATTACGATCGAAAGCCAATTTTGTTTCTGCAAAGTTATTGCCTTACTTTGCAAAGCCGCAGTACTTTACATTGCCGCCAGCGTCTGTTTCAAAGAAAAGCACTGAAGAATCGTACTGCATTTGATCATCCAGTGAGCCGCAGCATTCCATTGTCGCAGTCTAATTGTCCAGTTGCCAGCAACCAAATTACTGCTGTTGTCTATGCCGAACCATTCACAGGTAAGAAGAAGTTCTCGCCTTATTAAACAAGCCTCTATTGCAGAGAAAAAAGTCAACCTGATGTCCCAGCCAGAAGATAGAGAAAATCCCGACACGGGTGAAAGTGACCCCGATATGAATGCCATCATGAGGGAAAATATCAGCCAGCCAGACAACCCTTCGACATCGACAGTAATCAAGGAACTTCAGAAGCAGATGGGGGAACTTCGTGTGCAGTTAGGAGCAGCTGTAGCCAACGCTGCTTCCGAAAAGGCAGAGCGCATTCGCATCGAGCAAATGTTCATCAGCCGTCAGCCAGCCAGCACCAGCCAGTCCGATTTTCCCCTAAAGCCACTTCCAGTTCCACCAGTTTTTCAACAAGCCACGATTTGGAAAATTGCCTCTCAACAACAGCCATGTGCACGAGTGCTGGAACAGCCCAGTACGCACCACACACAACTTCATCAGATTCAGTTCATCAGCCACTATTTATGCCGCCAGCTACAACGACAGTCACGTGCAACAGTGTTGGAACGGCTCAGTACGCACCTATGCCATGGCGAATGCCGACACAGCCATTGCCGCCACAACCAGTAACTTCAGAGCCGAGATTAGCAACTTTCCTGCCACCAGTAAGCACCTTCCAGCTTACCAGCCAGCAAACAAATCAATCCTCGCAACCGATTCCGCCGCAAATGTTTGTGGCTAATCAACCACTAACACAAACAAGTCAACATGGGAACGGACGAAAACTCCACGACCTACCCGCCTTTACCGGTCGTCCTGAGGAGTGGCCGATGTTCTGCACCGCCTTTTTGGAGTCGACCGCCATGTTTGGGTACTCTGATGTCGAAAACCTTTTCCGTTTGCAGAAGAGCATCAAAGGGGATGCGAAGTTGGTCATGGAGGCTCTTCTAATTTACCCAGATAATGTGGATAGAGTAATGGCAGCTCTGGAATTCCGTTTTGGTCGCCCGGAGTGCTTGCTGCACAGCCAATTAGCGAAAGTCAGAGAGATTGTTCCAATTTCAGAAGGCAGATTGGAGATGCTAATTCCATTTGCCACCAGGGTCCAAAATCTTACCACATTTCTTCAGTCGAGTGGAATGCATCAGCACTTAGCCAACCCCACTTTAATAGATGAACTTGTCAGCAAGCTCCCAATGAGCAAACGTTTGGAATGGGCCCAACGAAGTGTCTATATCATGCCCTATCCCACAGTGAAACATTTCGACGAATGGTTGAGCGAAATTGCCCGCCCCAACCACCCGCCAAAACTGACAAGAGAATGAAACCTAGAAATGTGATGTTAGCTTCGGAGGCTGCTGGAAAGCAATGCCAATGCCAGGATGGACAAACAACATCCAAAGTTCTGCACGCCGCCGAACAATCTTCGTCAGCCGCCGCCAAGAAAGATATATGCCGTCAATGCAAGGGAAATCCACATCCCATAGTTAACTGCAAAAGCCTCGTCAACTTGGAGATCGCAGCGAAATGGAACTTCGTCAAGAAGAATAGACTGTGCTTCTCCTGTTTGAAGTACGGACACAACGTCAGTGCCTGTCGACAGCGAAAGTCCTGTGGAATCGATGACTGCTCCAAAATTCACCACCCGTCACTTCATGAGACCAACTCCCCAGACGCCACCACCATCCTCCGATGAGAACGAAGCAGCACCCAAAACATTGTTGAGTTGCAATACAAACACGAATCCAACAATTTTCTTCCGTGTGCTACCAGTGAGGCTCTACAATGAAGACATCATGAGGAGAACGTTTGCGCTATTGGACGAAGGCTCATCCGTGACGATTATGGACTCCAATTTGGCTGCACAACTTCGCCTGAATGGCCAAAGGAGGTCTTTAAATTTACAATGGTTCGGCCAAGGGATATCAACTAGAGAATCGGTAGCTGTGAACCTTCAAATCAGCGCGGATGAAGATAACGCCCGAAAGTTTTCATTGAATGAAGTTCAAACTGTCAGCGACCTGAACTTGCCAATTCAATCGCTTACTGCCGCCGATGTAAAGCAGTCCGCAGGCAGACGGCAGTATTGCCATGTCCTTATTCTTAAGTATACCAATTTATAAACTTTATGATGAAAAAATAAAGAATCTATCTATCTATCTATCTATCTAAAGCAGTTTCTTCATCACTGAATTTTGATGTCTTTTGCCGAGTACGACAACGCCAAGCCTCAGCTGTTAATTGGACTCGATCACTGCCACTTGGGAACGCCAATACGCGTCATTGAATCAACAGAGAATCAGCCAATTGTCACGGAAACCAAGTTAGGATGGGTCGTTTATGGCAGGGCATCCGGAAACAGGGTGAAAGATCACAATGGTGAATTTATTCTTCATAACGAAGCAGCCAGAGAAATCGAGCAGGAAGGTCTGGACCAGATAGTAAATGAGTTCATCGACTTGGATAGTTTTGGAACCCAAAGGCCAGCCGAACAGTCAGTCTCAGCAAGTGAAAAGAGGGCTCTAGACATCCTGTCCAAAACAACAAAGAGGGTTGGAGATCGCTATGAGACGGGACTATTATGGAAGGATGACGAGCTTACAGTTTCATCAAGCTTCGATATGGCGAAGCAGCGACTACGAAGCATTGAATCATAAATGCCAAGGAATGCAGAATTTGGTGCAGCGTATCGGGAAATTTTGAGGAGGTATGTCCAGAGTGGATATGCGAGGAAGCTGACAGCAGTAGAGGCGAGCACAAGTACTACGAGAACCTGGTATCTTCCTCATTTCGGTGTCCAGAATCCGAACAAGCCAGGAAAGGTTCGACTGGTCTTCGACGCGGCAGCCAAGGTGACTGACACGTCACTCAACGATTTTTTGCTCAAAGGCCCTGACGATCTTAAGCCATTAGTAGCTATCCTTTTCAACTTTCGTATGCGTCCAGTAGCCGTCACTAGGGACATCAAGGATATGTTCCTTCAAATTTCAATTAGATAAGAGGACCGGGATTCACAACGCTTCCTGTGGAGAAATCAAAGGGACCAGCCAATCGATGTTTACGGCATGAGTTCTATGACATTTGGGGCCAGCTGTTCTCCATGTTCGGCTAATGTTGTCAAGAATCTCAACGCCATGACGTTCATAAAGCAATATCCGAGGGCCTTCGAAGCGATTATAAACCACCACTACGTTGACGATTACGTCGACAGTTTTGACAGCGAGGCAGAAGCATTGGAAGTTACCAAGGCCGTAATCTCAATCCACAAATGCGGTCTGTTTGAACTGCGAAATTTCAACTCGAGTTCAAAAAGGGTGCTGAGAGATATCTCCGATGTGGACGAACAGGGTGATTATAATCGGGAGGTTGACATGAACATCGATGCTGCGGTGGAAAATGTTTTGGGAATGTGCTGGGTGCCAACAGAGGACATGTTTACATTCAAAATTAAATTCCCTAGAGTGAGCGAAGATATCATCATTGGAGAGAGATGCCCAACCAAGCGTGAGTTCCTGAGTGTGGCGATATCCATTTTTGATCCTGTCGGGATGATCGCCAACTTTGTCATCTATCTCAAGCTGCTTCTGCGAACCTTATGGATCAGAGCCAGGCAACACTGGCATGAACAGATCCCCGTCGATATGTTCCGGAAATGGACAGCGTGGAAAGCGGAGCTTCCGACGCTAGTTAGCTGCAATGTTCCTCGGTGTTATAGTCCTTACATTTCGACAGCGCATCGCACAATGCTTCACATTTTTGTTGATGCCAGTGAAGACGCCTTCAGTGCGGTTGCGTGCCTACGTATCGAAGGAGGTGTAAGGATTGATGTGTCATTTGTATGTGGCAAGACGAAGACAGCTCCCAAGAATCTCATGTCCATCCCACGTCTAGGGCTGTCAGCCGCCGTATTGGGTAAACGACTTTGCAACATGATATGTGAGCATCACAAGTTGTCACTATAAAGCCGGGTGTTTTGGAGTGACTCAAGGACGGTTCTTAGTTGGCTCCGCTCGGATCCGCGACGCCATAAACCATTTGTCGCATTCCGTATTGCAGAGGTACTGGAAAGCAGCCGGTGCAACGAATGGCGTTGGGTACCAACTAAACTTAACCCAGCTGATGAAGCGACACGTGCGACAGTAATCAAGGAACTTCAGAAGCAGATGGGGGAACTTCGTGTGCAGTTAGGAGCAGCTGTAGCCAACGCTGCTTCCGAAAAGGCAGAGCGCATTCGCATCGAGCAAATGTTCATCAGCCGTCAGCCAGCCAGCACCAGCCAGTCCGATTTTCCCCTAAAGCCACTTCCAGTTCCACCAGTTTTTCAACAAGCCACGATTTGGAAAATTGCCTCTCAACAACAGCAACAACAACAGCCATGTGCACGAGTGCTGGAACAGCCCAGTACGCACCACACACAACTTCATCAGATTCAGTTCATCAGCCACTATTTATGCCGCCAGCTACAACGACAGTCACGTGCAACAGTGTTGGAACGGCTCAGTACGCACCTATGCCATGGCGAATGCCGACACAGCCATTGCCGCCACAACCAGTAACTTCAGAGCCGAGATTAGCAACTTTCCTGCCACCAGTAAGCACCTTCCAGCTTACCAGCCAGCAAACAAATCAATCCTCGCAACCGATTCCGCCGCAAATGTTTGTGGCTAATCAACCACTAACACAAACAAGTCAACATGGGAACGGACGAAAACTCCACGACCTACCCGCCTTTACCGGTCGTCCTGAGGAGTGGCCGATGTTCTGCACCGCCTTTTTGGAGTCGACCGCCATGTTTGGGTACTCTGATGTCGAAAACCTTTTCCGTTTGCAGAAGAGCATCAAAGGGGATGCGAAGTTGGTCATGGAGGCTCTTCTAATTTACCCAGATAATGTGGATAGAGTAATGGCAGCTCTGGAATTCCGTTTTGGTCGCCCGGAGTGCTTGCTGCACAGCCAATTAGCGAAAGTCAGAGAGATTGTTCCAATTTCAGAAGGCAGATTGGAGATGCTAATTCCATTTGCCACCAGGGTCCAAAATCTTACCACATTTCTTCAGTCGAGTGGAATGCATCAGCACTTAGCCAACCCCACTTTAATAGATGAACTTGTCAGCAAGCTCCCAATGAGCAAACGTTTGGAATGGGCCCAACGAAGTGTCTATATCATGCCCTATCCCACAGTGAAACATTTCGACGAATGGTTGAGCGAAATTGCCCGCCCCAACCACCCGCCAAAACTGACAAGAGAATGAAACCTAGAAATGTGATGTTAGCTTCGGAGGCTGCTGGAAAGCAATGCCAATGCCAGGATGGACAAACAACATCCAAAGTTCTGCACGCCGCCGAACAATCTTCGTCAGCCGCCGCCAAGAAAGATATATGCCGTCAATGCAAGGGAAATCCACATCCCATAGTTAACTGCAAAAGCCTCGTCAACTTGGAGATCGCAGCGAAATGGAACTTCGTCAAGAAGAATAGACTGTGCTTCTCCTGTTTGAAGTACGGACACAACGTCAGTGCCTGTCGACAGCGAAAGTCCTGTGGAATCGATGACTGCTCCAAAATTCACCACCCGTCACTTCATGAGACCAACTCCCCAGACGCCACCACCATCCTCCGATGAGAACGAAGCAGCACCCAAAACATTGTTGAGTTGCAATACAAACACGAATCCAACAATTTTCTTCCGTGTGCTACCAGTGAGGCTCTACAATGAAGACATCATGAGGAGAACGTTTGCGCTATTGGACGAAGGCTCATCCGTGACGATTATGGACTCCAATTTGGCTGCACAACTTCGCCTGAATGGCCAAAGGAGGTCTTTAAATTTACAATGGTTCGGCCAAGGGATATCAACTAGAGAATCGGTAGCTGTGAACCTTCAAATCAGCGCGGATGAAGATAACGCCCGAAAGTTTTCATTGAATGAAGTTCAAACTGTCAGCGACCTGAACTTGCCAATTCAATCGCTTACTGCCGCCGATGTAAAGCAGTCCGCAGGCAGACGGCAGTATTGCCATGTCCTTATTCTTAAGTATACCAATTTATAAACTTTATGATGAAAAAATAAAGAATCTATCTATCTATCTATCTATCTAAAGCAGTTTCTTCATCACTGAATTTTGATGTCTTTTGCCGAGTACGACAACGCCAAGCCTCAGCTGTTAATTGGACTCGATCACTGCCACTTGGGAACGCCAATACGCGTCATTGAATCAACAGAGAATCAGCCAATTGTCACGGAAACCAAGTTAGGATGGGTCGTTTATGGCAGGGCATCCGGAAACAGGGTGAAAGATCACAATGGTGAATTTATTCTTCATAACGAAGCAGCCAGAGAAATCGAGCAGGAAGGTCTGGACCAGATAGTAAATGAGTTCATCGACTTGGATAGTTTTGGAACCCAAAGGCCAGCCGAACAGTCAGTCTCAGCAAGTGAAAAGAGGGCTCTAGACATCCTGTCCAAAACAACAAAGAGGGTTGGAGATCGCTATGAGACGGGACTATTATGGAAGGATGACGAGCTTACAGTTTCATCAAGCTTCGATATGGCGAAGCAGCGACTACGAAGCATTGAATCATAAATGCCAAGGAATGCAGAATTTGGTGCAGCGTATCGGGAAATTTTGAGGAGGTATGTCCAGAGTGGATATGCGAGGAAGCTGACAGCAGTAGAGGCGAGCACAAGTACTACGAGAACCTGGTATCTTCCTCATTTCGGTGTCCAGAATCCGAACAAGCCAGGAAAGGTTCGACTGGTCTTCGACGCGGCAGCCAAGGTGACTGACACGTCACTCAACGATTTTTTGCTCAAAGGCCCTGACGATCTTAAGCCATTAGTAGCTATCCTTTTCAACTTTCGTATGCGTCCAGTAGCCGTCACTAGGGACATCAAGGATATGTTCCTTCAAATTTCAATTAGATAAGAGGACCGGGATTCACAACGCTTCCTGTGGAGAAATCAAAGGGACCAGCCAATCGATGTTTACGGCATGAGTTCTATGACATTTGGGGCCAGCTGTTCTCCATGTTCGGCTAATGTTGTCAAGAATCTCAACGCCATGACGTTCATAAAGCAATATCCGAGGGCCTTCGAAGCGATTATAAACCACCACTACGTTGACGATTACGTCGACAGTTTTGACAGCGAGGCAGAAGCATTGGAAGTTACCAAGGCCGTAATCTCAATCCACAAATGCGGTCTGTTTGAACTGCGAAATTTCAACTCGAGTTCAAAAAGGGTGCTGAGAGATATCTCCGATGTGGACGAACAGGGTGATTATAATCGGGAGGTTGACATGAACATCGATGCTGCGGTGGAAAATGTTTTGGGAATGTGCTGGGTGCCAACAGAGGACATGTTTACATTCAAAATTAAATTCCCTAGAGTGAGCGAAGATATCATCATTGGAGAGAGATGCCCAACCAAGCGTGAGTTCCTGAGTGTGGCGATATCCATTTTTGATCCTGTCGGGATGATCGCCAACTTTGTCATCTATCTCAAGCTGCTTCTGCGAACCTTATGGATCAGAGCCAGGCAACACTGGCATGAACAGATCCCCGTCGATATGTTCCGGAAATGGACAGCGTGGAAAGCGGAGCTTCCGACGCTAGTTAGCTGCAATGTTCCTCGGTGTTATAGTCCTTACATTTCGACAGCGCATCGCACAATGCTTCACATTTTTGTTGATGCCAGTGAAGACGCCTTCAGTGCGGTTGCGTGCCTACGTATCGAAGGAGGTGTAAGGATTGATGTGTCATTTGTATGTGGCAAGACGAAGACAGCTCCCAAGAATCTCATGTCCATCCCACGTCTAGGGCTGTCAGCCGCCGTATTGGGTAAACGACTTTGCAACATGATATGTGAGCATCACAAGTTGTCACTATAAAGCCGGGTGTTTTGGAGTGACTCAAGGACGGTTCTTAGTTGGCTCCGCTCGGATCCGCGACGCCATAAACCATTTGTCGCATTCCGTATTGCAGAGGTACTGGAAAGCAGCCGGTGCAACGAATGGCGTTGGGTACCAACTAAACTTAACCCAGCTGATGAAGCGACACGTGCGCGCTACTCGCCCAGATACAAAGTGGACAACAAATGGTTATTCGGCCCTACATTTTACCCGAGGATGCTTGGCCTGCCCATTCCGATGATGACATTGACTGCGTATGTAAGGAGGAACTCCGGCCCAAGTATCTTTTGCATACCAAACTGGTGAGTAGCCCTGTTATTGACCTTTCAAGGTTCTCTAGATATACAAAGTTGCAAAGGACCGTTTCCTGGGTTATAAGGTTCATCAAGGCATGCCAGCGTAAGCCCAGAGAAGGTGGAGAGCTTTTTGTAGCCGAGCTTTGCGACGCCGAACGAGTGCTCTGCTCAGAAGCCCAGTGTGAAGTCCACGCCGATGAAATCGCCCAACTAAGCCGCCAACAACACGTCGAAAAAACTAGCAGCATCTACAAACTCACTCCGTATACTGACGATTATGGCCTACTACGTGTATACGGACGCATAGATGCCGCTACTACCATACCATTTGCAGCGAGACGTCCCATTATATTGCCAAAAGCCCACACGCTGACGAAGTTGATAGTGGATCACTTTCACCGCCGCCGCCATCACCAGAATGATGAAACGATAGCCAACGAAGTCAGACAAAGGTTTTGGGTGCCCAGCCTTCGCACCATAGTACGTCGAACAAGGAATAAGTGCCAAATTTGCCGAATACGCTCTGCTTTACCGATGCCGCCGCTGATGGGACAACTTCCCGAGGACCGCCTTACGCCGTTTGTAAGGCCTTTCACTTACACGGGAGTGGACTACTTTGGTCCAGTCATGATAACGAACCTACGTCATAAAGAAAAGCGTTGGATCGCTCTCTTTACGTGCTTGACGGTAAGAGCCGTGCACGTCGAGGTCGCAGCCGATCTTTCAACAGATGCGTTCATCCTATGCCTCCGCAACTTTGTCAACAGGCGAGGGGTTCCAGTCCGCATCAGGAGCGACAACGGCACCAATTTTGTTGGTGCCAAAGATGAATTGCTGAACAATACCATCTTCGACAACGAGGCCATTAAGGCCGAACTCGCTGGGAAGGGGATCGAGTGGGTGTTCAACTGCCCGTCCAATCCGCATGCCGGTGGATGTTGGGAGAGGCTGGTCAGATCAGTGAAGAGGGTTCTGACTTACACACTACGCGAGCTAGCGCCAAAAATAGAAACCTTGACCAGCGCTCTAATCGAAGCGGAAAATGTAATAAACAGCCGACCATTAACATACCTGCCAGCGTCAACCCAAGAAGAGGAACCATTGACAACAAATCACATCCTCCTAGGAGCATCCAACTCGACCCAAACGCCGGGTTCGGTTGATGACAGAGCTCTATGTGTCCGCAAGCAGTGGCGTGTTAGCGAGCAGATCAAGGACCGCTTTTGGAGAAGGTGGATGCAGGAGTACTTACCGATGCTTACAAGGCGCTGCAAATGGTTTCAGCAAGTGCCACCTATTGCAGTAGGAGACCTGGTACCTGTTTGTGACGTCGATCTGCCAAGAAGTCAATGGACACGAGGAAGAGTTATCAGGGTGTTCCCAGGCCAAGATAATCAAGTGCGCTCAGCCGATATCAAAACCGCATCGGGAATCCTGAAGAGACCATCAGTGAAGCTGGCAGTGTTGGATGTTGATGAGGTTTCCGTGATCCCAGAGCTCCTCATGGGGGGTGGGATGTTATAAAAATATGGTAGAGTCCGTGGTGACAGTTTTGGTTTCCCGAACAAACATAACCATCGTAAGAATTCCTCACTCGTATCTAAACGCAACCATTAGCGCGCGCAAATGGGTGTAGGAATACGGGCATATCACGTCACTAGATAACAAGAAGAACCATTTTTTAACTTCACTTGAAAACGAAACCCAGAACGATCGCCACGGACGAGATCAAAAAACAATGAATAAACCATGTACAATTTAAAAGGTTGAGTTTTATTTTACTTGCGTGCGTTAAGCATTGATATTTCAACCGAGAGGGTTTCGTCGACAACACCGATAATAATTCCTTCACCTTCAAAAAAGCGCAAAAATAATTTGCAATACGAATGCATAGTCACTACACACACACACCTGCATTCATGTATTTATGAAAACAAAATACGAAACTGGTGTCTTTCTTGCTATATAAAAAGCTATCATTATCCATCCTTTTCTAACGAAAAGGCCAGAGCCACCGAACCATTTCCAAATGTTAACAAACATTCATCTTCATTCTTTTTTGGGATTCAGCTGGTAACATTCACGACACGTCATTTTAGGAGTCCACATTCCACACATATTCCACATACATCCTACAATGAATGTAATAGATTATGTATGAATCTAATACATAAGGCTATCAGTTTCATTCATAAAAAACGAGAAAACGAAGCGAGAAACCAATAAATTCGCAAAAAGCAATTCCAAACCGATAATAATTTAAATAAAAAAATGAATAGTGCAGCAATGGCATTATTTTGGGATAGTTATGAAAAAGAGGAACAAAAGAAATCAGATTTGATTCGTATTCGAAAAAAAACATTCGCACAAAGTCTAATCAACTAGACCTGCCCGATATAAAGTGAGTAATAAAATAAAATAAAAATTAAAATACAATACATGTTCCCCCTGTTTTTTGTTTTTACAGATTCAAAATGTCTAAGGAAGCGTTTGTATATTTGTTGGGCGAAATAAAAGGGCATCTACCTGACACTTTTCGCTCGTCATCAGTACCGACGATTCATAAACTAGCCGCAACTCTACGTTTTCTGATTGAAGGCAGCTACCAAAAGGGAGTCGGAAATCGTTTTAATTTGGGATTTGCACAACCCACTCTTAGTAAAATCATTAAGGAAATGCTTTCTATTATTGAAACTTACATTATTTGCCCGCAACGGATATTATTTGAATACACCGCCACTCTTGCCAAACTGATATTTTTTTCCATAAGTTCGACAAGGCATTTCTGTTGTTTTCGAGTAGTAAAGTGAAAATAATTAATTTAAATTAGAATTTATTTCACACACTGAATTTAATAAATTTTATTTCATTCGAATTTTTGAAAAAAAGTACATTTTAACGGTTTCAGTGCTTGTCGTTCACTATTTTGCCATCGACTAAAATCGACGTTTTTGCTGTCGTTTTTCAACGTTAAACGCCTTACAGAATAACAGTGAAATCTATAACATGACAATAGTCGTAATTGAATAGAGTCCACAACACGTTCCACATAAAATGGCGTTAACGACTAACGAAACGCCAACAGTAATTCCAATTCAATTTTGTCGTTTTAAAAACGGTCGTTAACACCATAGGGAATAAGGGTGAATATACTCGCACTAAGGGGATTTTTGAATACCCTTATAATGTTATAGCTACACAGCGCTGGCGTTAAGGAAATTAGGGTTAAAAGATATGGAGAGATGCCGATGCACATTGGTTTTAAAAGTTTGTAGATTATATTTATTTATTTGTGAATGCTTAAAAACAGTAAAATACAGTATCTTATAAGTTTGTCTTGAGCTAATTTTACAGTCTAGAGCTGAGAATAAAGGCTCAAATATACAAATAGTATCTTCAGTTTTAGATTCAAAAATGTTTAATATATATAATATATGCGTATTTACTGAAAAATTATTCTTTATAACCTTTTTCATTCTTGCTGTTTTCTGAGTTTTTTTAATGTAACGCGGTAGAGAATTCCACAGTTTCAAAAGCCATAAGGAACAGGCGATTAGCAAAACCAGAAACTCTATCATATCTACGTAGGCCAAAGACATATCTAAAAGTGCTGTTAAACGCTACATTCACTTTTCTTTTACTTCCATACCATACCTTCCATACCATACCATACCTACATAAAAAAAATTTCACACCCGTAAATTAATATTGATGCGGTATAATTTTCCGCAACAGGGACCACTCTTCGTTCCTTTACTCACCCTACCAATTCACTCTTCACATTGGTTGGCGTACCTGGGATCTAAAGAAGTGGAGGGGCAGCCGTGGTACCATCAGAAATTTGCCCACTTCTCTCGAGCCTGGGGACAAAACCACCACAGGTATACTCGGGCATGGACGGGCGGTCCAAAGCAGAGGAACCAACGCGGACAAGGGTCGACGCGCGGCGCAGAAGGCTGCCCACGAACAGACGGACGGTCCATGGTCCAGGGCAGCCCAACGAGTGGGAACATCTCAACGGACGGACGGTCTGCAACGGCGGAGTTGTGTAAACATCCAAACAGACGGACTATCTGCAACGGCGGAGTTGTGTAAACATCCACTACCATACTCGCGAACAGACGGACGGTCTGACTACGAAGCAGACACAAAACCAACTGCTTCAACCCCGTCGATGGAGCAACGTAGGAGCAGCTGGGGAATGCGGGCGGACGGCCATGTATACGCACCCCAAACCACCATATCAAACACAGTGCGTACAGTAAAACACTTGGCCATATTTTTTTTTTTTTTTTTTTTTATTATTTCCATGAATTATACATCTGTCTTACGACACTAAGTATATTTTATAACAATTTGAAAGGAAATATTCTTGATATTTGTGACCATTGTCAGCAAAGTAATTTTGTTTATTCTGATGGGTTCAATTGTTGTGAAATTATACTATTTTATATAATGCTAGTATCTGATGTTATGTAGGTATTATATGATATGCTTATTCATAAGTGAAATGATTGTTAATAATTACTTAAATGATTGTTAATAACTACATACTTATGTACAGTGTTGGAACTCAGGTTATAAGGTCACTTGGTCGCCTTCTTTTGAGTCTCCGTCTTCTTGTAGTTTCTTGGTCAAATAACGTGTTGATGTCGTTGTTCGCATGCGAAAGATTTCTTGTCAGGTATCTCGTGCTGGTTTTTATTATTTCCTCCCTGACTGTTGGTATTTGAAGGTCACGATGTATGTCATTGTTACAGATGTACCACTCAGCATTAATTATAGTCCGTAGGATCTTAGATTGTTGTCTTTGAATTATGTTGATGTTAGATATTTTAGATGTGCCCCATATTTGCAGCCCATAGGTCCATATAGGTTTGATTATTGCCTTATAGAGTAATAGTTTGTTGCTTGTTGATAATTTGGAATCTTAAGAGAGGAGCCAGTACAGTTGTTTGAATTTTAGTTTCACATGGTTACGTTTTTGTTCAATGTGATGTTTCCATGTCAATTTGGAGTCCAAGTACATTCCTAAGTATTTTGCTACTGAACTTATAACGATGGGTTTATTGTTAATGTTTAACGCTATGGGTGTAAACTTTGTTTTAGTTGTGAAAATAACTTGTACTGATTTATCATCATTAATTTTAACGTTCCAATTTTTAAACCATAACATTATTACGTCGAGATATTTTTGAAGTTGAGTAGTTGTATCGTGAAGGCATTTGCCCGAATTCAGGAGAATCGTGTCATCAGCAATCGTTGCAATCATGGAGGATGCCCTGGTAGGAGGCGGAATGTCAGCTGTAAAGAGGACATAAAGTAAGGGTCCTAGGACACTACCTTGTGGGACTCCGTCTTTCGTTGAATATAAGTCTGATGATTCATGATTGTATCTTACGTAGAACTGTCGATCCGTTAGATAGCTTTTGATTAAAAGGTAGAAGTCTTCTGGGAGTAGATTCGCGAGTTTGTGTAGAAGGCCAGCATGCCATACCTTATCAAAAGCCTTTGCCACGTCAAGAAATACTGCTGCGCAAACATTTTTTTCATCCAGGTCTGCTGATATTTTGTTTATGACTCGATGTACTTGTTGAATTCTTGAGTGTTGTTTTCTAAATCCGAATTGATGGTCGGGTATTAACTTTGATCGGGTCAGGATGGGTTCTAGGCGTTCAAGCAAAATCTTCTCAAATACTTTGGAGAGAATGGGAAGTAAACTAATCGGCCTGTAAGAAGATGTTTTTGTTGCGTCTTTTCCTGGTTTTTGTATAGCAATTATCTCTGCAACTTTCCACACTTTCGGAAAGAATTTAAGTGTTATTACAGCATTGAATAGGTTGCGTATGTATAAGAATGCTACATTAGGTAGTTCTTTGAGTAACTTTCCTGTAAGTAGGTCATAGCCCGGAGTTTTCTTTTGATTCTTTACTTTATTTCCTTTAGCTTCACTTTTTTTATTTGAATATCGCTAGTCGTATAAGTCGGAAAATGTGGTAACTGGGCATTGTCAGCGGCGTTTGAGAACATTTCTTTAAAGTAGTTTGCTAACTCAGTTGCTTTGTCACGATTTGCTCGGGCCCAGGTTTCATCTGCTTTTTTTAGAGGTGGACAGTGTTTGGTCTGATTTTTTTTTAGAGATTTTGTTGTTTTCCACAGTGAGTAGTTTGTTTCTGATGTTGGAGTCAAGTTTTTAAGGTAATTTGTCAAATTATTATTCTGAAAGTTTTTCAGGGAGACCTTGAGGTCTTTAATTGCTTTGTTAAGCTTTGCTTTGTCTCACGGTGACCTGGTTTCCTGCCATTTTTTCCGGAGTTTCCTTTTTTCTTGGATCTGTTTTCTTATGTTTGTGGGTGTAAATTTGGCATGAGGTTTAGGTAGAGCTATAGGTGTAGATTTGAAGGCTCCTTTGATTATCATGTCATTGAGATATATAATGGATCTTTCGATGTCGTGTTCGGATTTGAGTGGAATGTTGGTCACAAGTTTTAAGTTGATGAATTGCCGAAACGAGTTCCAGTCCGTCTTTTTATTATAGAGTTGAGAAGGTTTTCGGGTATCTATAGGGTGCTGTGCGTATTCTAGTACAATTGGAGAATGGTCTGAGGAAAGGTCGAGACTGGATCGGATTTTGAGTAGGGCACGGCTAATGTTTTTCGTAATGCAGAAGTCAATAAGGTCAGGAGTTTTTTTGATGTCAGTTGGCCAGTACGTCGGTTCGCCTGTGCTAATATGCCTGCAGTTGTTGATATTAATTGCGTCCAGTAGATTCTTTCCCTTCCTGTTTGATAATCTTGAGCCCCAGTCAGTGTGTTTCGCGTTGAAGTCACCTGCTGTTATGAATCTGTGTCGCAGTGTTTTGATATATTGGTCGTATTTGTGTGTTGTTATTTTGTGTTTTGGAGGACAATACACGGCAGAAATTACTAATTGTCCGAAATTATCTTCTAGCTGAACTGACGTTGACCGTATGTGGTCCGTATGGTAACTTTGAAGTTCGATGCATTTTATTTGTTTTCTGATAATTACTGCACTACCCCCGTGTGCTCTTCCGTCAGGGTGATTAGTGTACAAGATATTGTAGCCTGAAAATCGTGAAAGACTTTTTTCTGTAAAGTGGGTTTCACTGATCAATAATGGCCAATACTTGGCCATATAACACCAACAATTAGAAGCAATGTTACGAGGACGAAAATGAAAGTGGCCAGAAAAACGATCGCAACTAAAAGGGAGAAACGGTGCGAATAAGGAGCGTTCAGGGACACATACAAAGGGCATACACAGCAACAAAATAAACACAAACTACCTGTAAGAGCTGGCGCAAGAATAGCACTTTCCCATTCCCCCAAACCTGCGTGCGATTTGACCGAGATAGCTAGGTTCTAATACACTTTTATTTTATTTTTGAGAAAATTGTTTCACTCGCAGACTTCCTGGGCGATTGTCTATCCAAGTAGTTCCTTGGTGCCTGGTCCTAGGGATTTTAGTATCCTACCTTTCTAGGTGTGGCCTTCTTTGGGAGTGCAAAAGGGAGGGAGCATGTTCAAAAGTTGTAAACTTACTTTAACAATGCACTTTGGGCATTTTTGCAAAAGATTAATTAAACTAATGTCCTCCTCGAACGATTTTTTCAATTGTTTCAATTGTTTACATTGTCCATTGTCGGATTCGTTTGACACTGAAGGCCTCCAACAGTGGCGAATTCTAAAGTCTGAGTGGGTGAGAGCATTAGCGGGACCAAGTCAGCGCACTTATGTAACAAATACATAGTGTATCGAAAACGGCAAGGTCCAGCTAAATGCGCGTGAATGGAGGGGGAAGGAACAGCGGTTGGTAATCTCAGAGCGACAGCTGAATTGCCGAGTGGGAGCCGTTGATTCCACTGCCCCAGTATGTGTGGTTATGGGGAAATATGAACAGGGGTGCATACCAGAATAAACTTCAGCAACTGCCTGTACTGCAAAAATGTGCAATAAGAAAAGTTTGTAACTCTTCCCGGCTAGCTCATTCCATGGAGCTATTTAGGCTTACGAGAACTCTCCCATTGAAACATCTTTTTTATTTTAAGGTACTTCGAATTTTCTCTATGAGAGGTGGGTACTTGCAAAGTCCAATATCTGACGCTTATATACTTTACAAAGCAATTCTCAGTATTATGTCCCTGTTCCTCCTTTTCGCACCACTAGCTTTAGAAATTCATTTTCCATTGTCTCATGCAAATTATTTGACAATATCTCTTTTGACATACGAACCATTGTAACTCTATCCTCATTTTTGAAAAAGTTAAACTTTGGCTTCTTGATTTCGATCATAATGAAATTGAAGTTTTGCTGCGCTATACATTTTAATTATTTAATTATTTATTTGTTAGTTATTTTGTGTTGTCATAAATTTGCTCTAAATGATTATTTTTTGCTTTATTTACTTCCCTTATTACTTATAATCATAATTTGTTATAATTTGCTCACCCCACATTGAATTGTTACTTGAAGTGGCATTAGCTCTATTTTTTTCTTCTTGAAATAGTATAAAATTGTATCTATATTATATAATGAAAATAAATAATTATAAAAAAAAGTTGACAATCTCAGCGATACAGCTGAATTGTCTAGTGAGAACTGTCGTTGGCTCTGCTTCCCCAGGTTTGTATGAATGTATGACTGGGACAGCGGACAACGGCATGGACAAAAGTTTTGGCAATCACTTCTTGGTTGTTCAGCGAGCGTGAAAGACAATTTTTTCTTTAGTTTTGGTAATTGATTATAACCGTGGAACAAAGGAATAGGAACAATCCAGAAGGGCAGATAAAGGAAAAGAAGGAACGTAGAATAAAGAAGGATCGCATCTGGAAGAGGTTAAGTGTACAGGCGGGACCAATATCCAAGGGACTTGTCTGTATATACAGGAGTTCAGGAAGAGAAAAAACAAAAAAAAAAAAAGAAACAGATAAGTAGAGTGATTTTGTGTGAAAAATCACTGAAAATCAATGGACGCGCCACCATTTTCTTTTTTAAATATTTCCAACTTTCGGAATAGCGTGGTCTTGCGCCATTTCAAAAACGGCTTTTCGTTTTACTCTTGTATAACTGCAACTAAAATAGATAATAATAAATTTTGCCGTGCTCCACCGGGGCATTTATAACGTTGTGGAAAGAAACGGTTCGTCTTTTTCTTTGTTTTCAGTTTGCCGGAAGCGGTTTCCATTGGTCGGAATTTTCTGGAATTTTTTTGTGTTTTTTTTTCTTTTTTCGTTTTACCACGGTTTCGCAATTATCCAACTGCCGAATCAATAAAAAATTGTGTGGCGTCCATTTCACTTATTGCCCTCGGGAAAAAATATTTTCCTCGTCGACAGTAAGTCAGTACGTACCTTCCAGCTTATTTTCTAGGTTAGCTAAAGGCATCAGCGAGCGCTAAGGTTATCGAACCCACCCCTAAATGGGCGACCGGGAATCCAGCATTTCTTTCGCTGGAGTTGCACTTTGGCTTTTGACAGTTCGGTTAAAACTTCGATGCGGTAGTATTCATCGCAATTCACAATAGTTTCGAGTTTTTTTGTATACGATTAATTAACAATTTGCTCGCGAATTCAAAATGTAACAATATAGGTATTATCAAGGTTATCCCAAGTAAGATGCAGATTAAATGTTATCCCATGATTTTTTGCAGTTGAAGGAAGGTAAGAAAGATCCTAGATATTTCGAGATATTACCAAACATTTCGACTTTTTGTGATTTAAATTAAGACCATTTATGTATGTATATTGTATATATTATATTTATTTTATTTATTTCTCTTAAATTATAATATAAAATACAAATTCATATAAAAATTCAATATGTTAGGAATTACAAAGTTAAGTAAGAAAACAAAAATCGGATGGCATTCGATATTTTATACAGAGTGAGTTCAAATAGTGTTGAACAAAAAATATAGAAGAAACAATTTTCAGGCGATTTAATTCACTTAATCATGGTATCAATAAGTTATTACTTCATAAAGGATGCAAAATTAGGGGAATCTATATACTAAGATCAAAAGTTGAGACAAAAGTTAGATCAAAATATTAGAAGTAAGAGAGTCTAAACTATAATAATCATGAGAAAACAGCCAATTTTTTACGCGCTTTAGAAAACATTCGGACATGTGAATACATCTGATTTCTTCCGGGAGGACATTAAATAAACGATTACATATAACTGAATAAGAATTTCTATATGCGGTGGTTCGATAGTTTGGCACTTGCAATATATTGAGTGAGTTATTACGTAGGTTGTAGTTTGGGATTATGCGAAAATTACAGTTACCAGACTTCATAAAGAACGCTTTTAGAACCTTAAAACAGTATAAGTGACGAACAGGAAGAATCCCTAATTGACAAAACAAAGGAAAACTAGGATGCCTACCAGGTTTACGACAAATTTTCCGGACAACATTTTTTTGCAAGACTAGCAATGGCTGAATTTTGTTTTGATAGCCACCTCCCCAGCAATTTATACCGTATTGAAGCTTAGAATTAAAAAGCCCATAATAAATTGTGGTTAGGAGCTTAGTTGAACATATGTTACGAAGGTAGTAGAAATGCCTAAGCGTGGAGATAAAGTATTTCTTCAATGCAATAGCATGAGATGAGAATTTCATATTAGAGTCGAGTAAGAGTCCTAGGTACATAAATTCGTCTACATTCTCTATCAAAAAACAATCATCACTACAATTTTCACTAGTACAAAACAATTGACCAAACACACTGGTGCCCGTCCAATCCGCATGCCGGTGGATGTTGGGAGAGGCTGGTCAGATCAGTGAAGAGGGTTCTGACTTACACACTACGCGAGCTAGCGCCAAAAATAGAAACCTTGACCAGCGCTCTAATCGAAGCGGAAAATGTAATAAACAGCCGACCATTAACATACCTGCCAGCGTCAACCCAAGAAGAGGAACCATTGACAACAAATCACATCCTCCTAGGAGCATCCAACTCGACCCAAACGCCGGGTTCGGTTGATGACAGAGCTCTATGTGTCCGCAAGCAGTGGCGTGTTAGCGAGCAGATCAAGGACCGCTTTTGGAGAAGGTGGATGCAGGAGTACTTACCGATGCTTACAAGGCGCTGCAAATGGTTTCAGCAAGTGCCACCTATTGCAGTAGGAGACCTGGTACCTGTTTGTGACGTCGATCTGCCAAGAAGTCAATGGACACGAGGAAGAGTTATCAGGGTGTTCCCAGGCCAAGATAATCAAGTGCGCTCAGCCGATATCAAAACCGCATCGGGAATCCTGAAGAGACCATCAGTGAAGCTGGCAGTGTTGGATGTTGATGAGGCTTCCGTGATCCCAGAGCTCCTCATGGGGGGTGGGATGTTATAAAAATATGGTAGAGTCCGTGGTGACAGTTTTGGTTTCCCGAACAAACATAACCATCGTAAGAATTCCTCACTCGTATCTAAACGCAACCATTAGCGCGCGCAAATGGGTGTAGGAATACGGGCATATCACGTCACTAGATAACAAGAAGAACCATTTTTTAACTTCACTTGAAAACGAAACCCAGAACGATCGCCACGGACGAGATCAAAAAACAATGAATAAACCATGTACAATTTAAAAGGTTGAGTTTTATTTTACTTGCGTGCGTTAAGCATTGATATTTCAACCGAGAGGGTTTCGTCGACAACACCGATAATAATTCCTTCACCTTCAAAAAAGCGCAAAAATAATTTGCAATACGAATGCATAGTCACTACACACACACACCTGCATTCATGTATTTATGAAAACAAAATACGAAACTGGTGTCTTTCTTGCTATATAAAAAGCTATCATTATCCATCCTTTTCTAACGAAAAGGCCAGAGCCACCGAACCATTTCCAAATGTTAACAAACATTCATCTTCATTCTTTTTTGGGATTCAGCTGGTAACATTCACGACACGTCATTTTAGGAGTCCACATTCCACACATATTCCACATACATCCTACAATGAATGTAATAGATTATGTATGAATCTAATACATAAGGCTATCAGTTTCATTCATAAAAAACGAGAAAACGAAGCGAGAAACCAATAAATTCGCAAAAAGCAATTCCAAACCGATAATAATTTAAATAAAAAAATGAATAGTGCAGCAATGGCATTATTTTGGGATAGTTATGAAAAAGAGGAACAAAAGAAATCAGATTTGATTCGTATTCGAAAAAAAACATTCGCACAAAGTCTAATCAACTAGACCTGCCCGATATAAAGTGAGTAATAAAATAAAATAAAAATTAAAATACAATACATGTTCCCCCTGTTTTTTGTTTTTACAGATTCAAAATGTCTAAGGAAGCGTTTGTATATTTGTTGGGCGAAATAAAAGGGCATCTACCTGACACTTTTCGCTCGTCATCAGTACCGACGATTCATAAACTAGCCGCAACTCTACGTTTTCTGATTGAAGGCAGCTACCAAAAGGGAGTCGGAAATCGTTTTAATTTGGGATTTGCACAACCCACTCTTAGTAAAATCATTAAGGAAATGCTTTCTATTATTGAAACTTACATTATTTGCCCGCAACGGATATTATTTGAATACACCGCCACTCTTGCCAAACTGATATTTTTTTCCATAAGTTCGACAAGGCATTTCTGTTGTTTTCGAGTAGTAAAGTGAAAATAATTAATTTAAATTAGAATTTATTTCACACACTGAATTTAATAAATTTTATTTCATTCGAATTTTTGAAAAAAAGTACATTTTAACGGTTTCAGTGCTTGTCGTTCACTATTTTGCCATCGACTAAAATCGACGTTTTTGCTGTCGTTTTTCAACGTTAAACGCCTTACAGAATAACAGTGAAATCTATAACATGACAATAGTCGTAATTGAATAGAGTCCACAACACGTTCCACATAAAATGGCGTTAACGACTAACGAAACGCCAACAGTAATTCCAATTCAATTTTGTCGTTTTAAAAACGGTCGTTAACACCATAGGGAATAAGGGTGAATATACTCGCACTAAGGGGATTTTTGAATACCCTTATAATGTTATAGCTACACAGCGCTGGCGTTAAGGAAATTAGGGTTAAAAGATATGGAGAGATGCCGATGCACATTGGTTTTAAAAGTTTGTAGATTATATTTATTTATTTGTGAATGCTTAAAAACAGTAAAATACAGTATCTTATAAGTTTGTCTTGAGCTAATTTTACAGTCTAGAGCTGAGAATAAAGGCTCAAATATACAAATAGTATCTTCAGTTTTAGATTCAAAAATGTTTAATATATATAATATATGCGTATTTACTGAAAAATTATTCTTTATAACCTTTTTCATTCTTGCTGTTTTCTGAGTTTTTTTAATGTAACGCGGTAGAGAATTCCACAGTTTCAAAAGCCATAAGGAACAGGCGATTAGCAAAACCAGAAACTCTATCATATCTACGTAGGCCAAAGACATATCTAAAAGTGCTGTTAAACGCTACATTCACTTTTCTTTTACTTCCATACCATACCTTCCATACCATACCATACCTACATAAAAAAAATTTCACACCCGTAAATTAATATTGATGCGGTATAATTTTCCGCAACAGGGACCACTCTTCGTTCCTTTACTCACCCTACCAATTCACTCTTCACATTGGTTGGCGTACCTGGGATCTAAAGAAGTGGAGGGGCAGCCGTGGTACCATCAGAAATTTGCCCACTTCTCTCGAGCCTGGGGACAAAACCACCACAGGTATACTCGGGCATGGACGGGCGGTCCAAAGCAGAGGAACCAACGCGGACAAGGGTCGACGCGCGGCGCAGAAGGCTGCCCACGAACAGACGGACGGTCCATGGTCCAGGGCAGCCCAACGAGTGGGAACATCTCAACGGACGGACGGTCTGCAACGGCGGAGTTGTGTAAACATCCAAACAGACGGACTATCTGCAACGGCGGAGTTGTGTAAACATCCACTACCATACTCGCGAACAGACGGACGGTCTGACTACGAAGCAGACACAAAACCAACTGCTTCAACCCCGTCGATGGAGCAACGTAGGAGCAGCTGGGGAATGCGGGCGGACGGCCATGTATACGCACCCCAAACCACCATATCAAACACAGTGCGTACAGTAAAACACTTGGCCATATTTTTTTTTTTTTTTTTTTTTATTATTTCCATGAATTATACATCTGTCTTACGACACTAAGTATATTTTATAACAATTTGAAAGGAAATATTCTTGATATTTGTGACCATTGTCAGCAAAGTAATTTTGTTTATTCTGATGGGTTCAATTGTTGTGAAATTATACTATTTTATATAATGCTAGTATCTGATGTTATGTAGGTATTATATGATATGCTTATTCATAAGTGAAATGATTGTTAATAATTACTTAAATGATTGTTAATAACTACATACTTATGTACAGTGTTGGAACTCAGGTTATAAGGTCACTTGGTCGCCTTCTTTTGAGTCTCCGTCTTCTTGTAGTTTCTTGGTCAAATAACGTGTTGATGTCGTTGTTCGCATGCGAAAGATTTCTTGTCAGGTATCTCGTGCTGGTTTTTATTATTTCCTCCCTGACTGTTGGTATTTGAAGGTCACGATGTATGTCATTGTTACAGATGTACCACTCAGCATTAATTATAGTCCGTAGGATCTTAGATTGTTGTCTTTGAATTATGTTGATGTTAGATATTTTAGATGTGCCCCATATTTGCAGCCCATAGGTCCATATAGGTTTGATTATTGCCTTATAGAGTAATAGTTTGTTGCTTGTTGATAATTTGGAATCTTAAGAGAGGAGCCAGTACAGTTGTTTGAATTTTAGTTTCACATGGTTACGTTTTTGTTCAATGTGATGTTTCCATGTCAATTTGGAGTCCAAGTACATTCCTAAGTATTTTGCTACTGAACTTATAACGATGGGTTTATTGTTAATGTTTAACGCTATGGGTGTAAACTTTGTTTTAGTTGTGAAAATAACTTGTACTGATTTATCATCATTAATTTTAACGTTCCAATTTTTAAACCATAACATTATTACGTCGAGATATTTTTGAAGTTGAGTAGTTGTATCGTGAAGGCATTTGCCCGAATTCAGGAGAATCGTGTCATCAGCAATCGTTGCAATCATGGAGGATGCCCTGGTAGGAGGCGGAATGTCAGCTGTAAAGAGGACATAAAGTAAGGGTCCTAGGACACTACCTTGTGGGACTCCGTCTTTCGTTGAATATAAGTCTGATGATTCATGATTGTATCTTACGTAGAACTGTCGATCCGTTAGATAGCTTTTGATTAAAAGGTAGAAGTCTTCTGGGAGTAGATTCGCGAGTTTGTGTAGAAGGCCAGCATGTCATACCTTATCAAAAGCCTTTGCCACGTCAAGAAATACTGCTGCGCAAACATTTTTTTCATCCAGGTCTGCTGATATTTTGTTTATGACTCGATGTACTTGTTGAATTCTTGAGTGTTGTTTTCTAAATTCGAATTGATGGTCGGGTATTAACTTTGATCGGGTCAGGATGGGTTCTAGGCGTTCAAGCAAAATCTTCTCAAATACTTTGGAGAGAATGGGAAGTAAACTAATCGGCCTGTAAGAAGATGTTTTTGTTGCGTCTTTTCCTGGTTTTTGTATAGCAATTATCTCTGCAACTTTCCACACTTTCGGAAAGAATTTAAGTGTTATTACAGCATTGAATAGGTTGCGTATGTATAAGAATGCTACATTAGGTAGTTCTTTGAGTAACTTTCCTGTAAGTAGGTCATAGCCCGGAGTTTTCTTTTGATTCTTTACTTTATTTCCTTTAGCTTCACTTTTTTTATTTGAATATCGCTAGTCGTATAAGTCGGAAAATGTGGTAACTGAGCATTGTCAGCGGCGTTTGAGAACATTTCTTTAAAGTAGTTTGCTAACTCAGTTGCTTTGTCACGATTTGCTCGGGCCCAGGTTTCATCTGCTTTTTTTTAGAGGTGGACAGTGTTTGGTCTGATTTTTTTTTAGAGATTTTGTTGTTTTCCACAGTGAGTAGTTTGTTTCTGATGTTGGAGTCAAGTTTTTAAGGTAATTTGTCAAATTATTATTCTGAAAGTTTTTCAGGGAGACCTTGAGGTCTTTAATTGCTTTGTTAAGCTTTGCTTTGTCTCACGGTGACCTGGTTTCCTGCCATTTTTTCCGGAGTTTCCTTTTTTCTTATATCTGTTTTCTTATGTTTGTGGGTGTAAATTTGGCATGAGGTTTAGGTAGAGCTATAGGTGTAGATTTGAAGGCTCCTTTGATTATCATGTCATTGAGATATATAATGGATCTTTCGATGTCGTGTTCGGATTTGAGTGGAATGTTGGTCACAAGTTTTAAGTTGATGAATTGCCGAAACGAGTTCCAGTCCGTCTTTTTATTATAGAGTTGAGAAGGTTTTCGGGTATCTATAGGGTGCTGTGCGTATTCTAGTACAATTGGAGAATGGTCTGAGGAAAGGTCGAGACTGGATCGGATTTTGAGTAGGGCACGGCTAATGTTTTTCGTAATGCAGAAGTCAATAAGGTCAGGAGTTTTTTTGATGTCAGTTGGCCAGTACGTCGGTTCGCCTGTGCTAATATGCCTGCAGTTGTTGATATTAATTGCGTCCAGTAGATTCTTTCCCTTCCTGTTTGATAATCTTGAGCCCCAGTCAGTGTGTTTCGCGTTGAAGTCACCTGCTGTTATGAATCTGTGTCGCAGTGTTTTGATATATTGGTCGTATTTGTGTGTTGTTATTTTGTGTTTTGGAGGACAATACACGGCAGAAATTACTAATTGTCCGAAATTATCTTCTAGCTGAACTGACGTTGACCGTATGTGGTCCGTATGGTAACTTTGAAGTTCGATGCATTTTATTTGTTTTCTGATAATTACTGCACTACCCCCGTGTGCTCTTCCGTCAGGGTGATTAGTGTACAAGATATTGTAGCCTGAAAATCGTGAAAGACTTTTTTCTGTAAAGTGGGTTTCACTGATCAATAATGGCCAATACTTGGCCATATAACACCAACAATTAGAAGCAATGTTACGAGGACGAAAATGAAAGTGGCCAGAAAAACGATCGCAACTAAAAGGGAGAAACGGTGCGAATAAGGAGCGTTCAGGGACACATACAAAGGGCATACACAGCAACAAAATAAACACAAACTACCTGTAAGAGCTGGCGCAAGAATAGCACTTTCCCATTCCCCCAAACCTGCGTGCGATTTGACCGAGGTAGCTAGGTTCTAATACACTTTTATTTTATTTTTGAGAAAATAGTTTCACTCGCAGACTTCCTGGGCGATTGTCTATCCAAGTAGTTCCTTGGTGCCTGGTCCTAGGGATTTTAGTATCCTACCTTTCTAGGTGTGGCCTTCTTTGGGAGTGCAAAAGGGAGGGAGCATGTTCAAAAGTTGTAAACTTACTTTAACAATGCACTTTGGGCATTTTTGCAAAAGATTAATTAAACTAATGTCCTCCTCGAACGATTTTTTCAATTGTTTCAATTGTTTACATTGTCCATTGTCGGATTCGTTTGACACTGAAGGCCTCCAACAGTGGCGAATTCTAAAGTCTGAGTGGGTGAGAGCATTAGCGGGACCAAGTCAGCGCACTTATGTAACAAATACATAGTGTATCGAAAACGGCAAGGTCCAGCTAAATGCGCGTGAATGGAGGGGGAAGGAACAGCGGTTGGTAATCTCAGAGCGACAGCTGAATTGCCGAGTGGGAGCCGTTGATTCCACTGCCCCAGTATGTGTGGTTATGGGGAAATATGAACAGGGGTGCATACCAGAATAAACTTCAGCAACTGCCTGTACTGCAAAAATGTGCAATAAGAAAAGTTTGTAACTCTTCCCGGCTAGCTCATTCCATGGAGCTATTTAGGCTTACGAGAACTCTCCCATTGAAACATCTTTTTTATTTTAAGGTACTTCGAATTTTCTCTATGAGAGGTGGGTACTTGCAAAGTCCAATATCTGACGCTTATATACTTTACAAAGCAATTCTCAGTATTATGTCCCTGTTCCTCCTTTTCGCACCACTAGCTTTAGAAATTCATTTTCCATTGTCTCATGCAAATTATTTGACAATATCTCTTTTGACATACGAACCATTGTAACTCTATCCTCATTTTTGAAAAAGTTAAACTTTGGCTTCTTGATTTCGATCATAATGAAATTGAAGTTTTGCTGCGCTATACATTTTAATTATTTAATTATTTATTTGTTAGTTATTTTGTGTTGTCATAAATTTGCTCTAAATGATTATTTTTTGCTTTATTTACTTCCCTTATTACTTATAATCATAATTTGTTATAATTTGCTCACCCCACATTGAATTGTTACTTGAAGTGGCATTAGCTCTATTTTTTTCTTCTTGAAATAGTATAAAATTGTATCTATATTATATAATGAAAATAAATAATTATAAAAAAAAGTTGACAATCTCAGCGATACAGCTGAATTGTCTAGTGAGAACTGTCGTTGGCTCTGCTTCCCCAGGTTTGTATGAATGTATGACTGGGACAGCGGACAACGGCATGGACAAAAGTTTTGGCAATCACTTCTTGGTTGTTCAGCGAGCGTGAAAGACAATTTTTTCTTTAGTTTTGGTAATTGATTATAACCGTGGAACAAAGGAATAGGAACAATCCAGAAGGGCAGATAAAGGAAAAGAAGGAACGTAGAATAAAGAAGGATCGCATCTGGAAGAGGTTAATTGTACAGGCGGGACCAATATCCAAGGGACTTGTCTGTATATACAGGAGTTCAGGAAGAGAAAAAACAACAAAAAAAAAAGAAACAGATAAGTAGAGTGATTTTGTGTGAAAAATCACTGAAAATCAATGGACGCGCCACCATTTTCTTTTTTAAATATTTCCAACTTTCGGAATAGCGTGGTCTTGCGCCATTTCAAAAACGGCTTTTCGTTTTACTCTTGTATAACTGCAACTAAAATAGATAATAATAAATTTTGCCGTGCTCCACCGGGGCATTTATAACGTTGTGGAAAGAAACGGTTCGTCTTTTTCTTTGTTTTCAGTTTGCCGGAAGCGGTTTCCATTGGTCGGAATTTTCTGGAATTTTTTTGTGTTTTTTTTTCTTTTTTCGTTTTACCACGGTTTCGCAATTATCCAACTGCCGAATCAATAAAAAATTGTGTGGCGTCCATTTCACTTATTGCCCTCGGGAAAAAATATTTTCCTCGTCGACAGTAAGTCAGTACGTACCTTCCAGCTTATTTTCTAGGTTAGCTAAAGGCATCAGCGAGCGCTAAGGTTATCGAACCCACCCCTAAATGGGCGACCGGGAATCCAGCATTTCTTTCGCTGGAGTTGCACTTTGGCTTTTGACAGTTCGGTTAAAACTTCGATGCGGTAGTATTCATCGCAATTCACAATAGTTTCGAGTTTTTTTGTATACGATTAATTAACAATTTGCTCGCGAATTCAAAATGTAACAATATAGGTATTATCAAGGTTATCCCAAGTAAGATGCAGATTAAATGTTATCCCATGATTTTTTGCAGTTGAAGGAAGGTAAGAAAGATCCAAGATATTTCGAGATATTACCAAACATTTCGACTTTTTGTGATTTAAATTAAGACCATTTATGTATGTATATTGTATATATTATATTTATTTTATTTATTTCTCTTAAATTATAATATAAAATACAAATTCATATAAAAATTCAATATGTTAGGAATTACAAAGTTAAGTAAGAAAACAAAAATCGGATGGCATTCGATATTTTATACAGAGTGAGTTCAAATAGTGTTGAACAAAAAATATAGAAGAAACAATTTTCAGGCGATTTAATTCACTTAATCATGGTATCAATAAGTTATTACTTCATAAAGGATGCAAAATTAGGGGAATCTATATACTAAGATCAAAAGTTGAGACAAAAGTTAGATCAAAATATTAGAAGTAAGAGAGTCTAAACTATAATAATCATGAGAAAACAGCCAATTTTTTACGCGCTTTAGAAAACATTCGGACATGTGAATACATCTGATTTCTTCCGGGAGGACATTAAATAAACGATTACATATAACTGAATAAGAATTTCTATATGCGGTGGTTCGATAGTGTGGCACTTGCAATATATTGAGTGAGTTATTACGTAGGTTGTAGTTTGGGATTATGCGAAAGTTACAGTTACCAGACTTCATAAAGAACGCTTTTAGAACCTTAAAACAGTATAAGTGACGAACAGGAAGAATCCCTAATTGACAAAACAAAGGAAAACTAGGATGCCTACCAGGTTTACGACAAATTTTCCGGACAACATTTTTTTGCAAGACTAGCAATGGCTGAATTTTGTTTTGATAGCCACCTCCCCAGCAATTTATACCGTATTGAAGCTTAGAATTAAAAAGCCCATAATAAATTGTGGTTAGGAGCTTAGTTGAACATATGTTACGAAGGTAGTAGAAATGCCTAAGCGTGGAGATAAAGTATTTCTGCAATGCAATAGCATGAGATGAGAATTTCATATTAGAGTCGAGTAAGAGTCCTAGGTACATAAATTCGTCTACATTCTCTATCAAAAAACAATCATCACTACAATTTTCACTAGTACAAAACAATTGACCAAACACACTGGTGGCACATTTACATTGATGCAATTTAAATTTCTTGCAATTCGGGGCATGAAAGTATACATCCGGTTTTGGATTAGAGGACGCAGATAAATTAAAGAACATTAATTTAGTCTTAGGACTTATTACAAGTTTGTGTTCAGCGAACTATTGTCTTAGAGTATGTACATCACAATTAATGTCGGAGATTAGATCTAAGGGACTGTTCACGCCATACGATAACCCAACATCGTCAGCAAAAGCAGTAGGTAAGCCTTTTAGATTGAGGTGGAATAGTGAGTTGATATATATTAAAAATAGAATGGGACCCAAGACTGAACCTTGTGGTACCCCAAGCCTAATTAATTGCACGTCACTTCTCGTCTCATTCAACTTTACTCTCTGCGATCTATTATTCAGATACGAATTAAGCCATTCAAGCATGAAACCACGCACACCTGCATTTTCCAGTTTACTTAAAAGAATTTTATGGTCAACCATATCGAAGGCTTTGGTTATATCAATGAATAACGCAGCTGTACATTTTCTTTTGTCAAGTTTGCACATTATCTGAGAGCAAAAATCTAAAAGTGCGTCTTCGGTTGATTTACCCTTTTGAAATACAAATTGAGTAGGATGAAAGAACATCGTCTTGTCTAAAAAGTTTACTAACCTAGTTTTTATAAGTTTTTCGAAAACTTTACTTATGCTGGGCAGAAGAGAAATCGGCCTATAATTTCCTATTTCAGTAGGAGAGCCTTTTTTAAACAAATGAATAACATCTGCACACTTTAGTCCGTCAGGAAAACTACCAGAAAAAACACTACGATTGAAAACATCAGCTAAAACATCCACAATGAAACATGCAATATATTTAAGGACATTAGAAATACCATCGACACCACATGAATTTGAGTTATTCAAACTGCCAACCGTACTTAAAATCTCTAAGGGAGTTATAGGGTCAAAAACAAAACTTCTACAGTGCACAGAGTTTGTATCACCAATAGCAGAACATTGAGAACATAGATTTTGAGCCAGTCCACTATGCAATTTAAGTCCGATACTTGAAAAATGTCTATTAAAAGCGTCAGCGATTTCATCTGTATTTGTTATTTCCATATTAGTACGTAGAACAATTGTTTTTCTGAATGGACGATTTTTTGTTGAGAATAGTATTTACAACTTTCCACTCTTTCTTAAGATTACCTCTAGCCGAATAAAATTGAGCACGGTAATAAGAGTCACGGCAAATTGGTATTTCCTTTTTCAAATCAGCACATATCTTCTTATATTTCATTTTGAGAAATACATTGCTAGGGTTCTTCTTGCAATTTACTCTAAGTTTATTTTTAGTTGTGACTTTATTTAATAAATAATTAGATAACCAAGGTTTAAGTTTATAAATAGATTGTCTTGTGGTCAGAGAACTGCAACTAGCAATATGGCTTTTCAGAGTGGTTAAGAAATTAAAACATGCAATCGATACGTCACTACAGTTATAAACATTGTTCCAGGACTCAAAACACAACTTATTTCGAAGCCTAGTAAAATTTATTTTTGACTTGCCTTGGACACGTTTCTGAATTGGCCTATTGTTTTTAGATTTTACGTTAAATAGAACGGCGGTCATGGAATGGTCAGTAATCAAAAAATCAAAAAAAAAACAGTATTCCCACTCTATGGAAGCAACATTTCGAAAACGTCCATATATATGGTCTAAACAAGTACCTGATACAGGCCTAGTAGGCACATTGATGAAGTTTGTCAAGCCATTTAAAGCTAATACAGAAAGATAATTTGATACCGTAGGACTTTCATCCAGACAATCAACATTAAAATCACCTACAACCATTAAGTTTTTGGATTTTTCCCTATCTAGCACAATAGAAAAATCATTAATAAACATCGTCACATTAAACATCTGCAATCTATAAACACATAAAAAAACAAACATTTCATTATTTATTTCGATGGACACCTTTAAGACGTCTGCACTAGGACAATCAACTTTGGAAACATCAATGATTCTATTAGTATTCTTTATAAAGCAGCCAACGCCACCTGCTGCGTAATTTTCATTTGTTTCATTTAGAAACTAAAACTCTTCCACCCTCCTCTTTTCTTAATAAAATTTGATTTTTACTAAACCATATGTATTTTGCACCTTTTTCCTTTGCGATCTCTTTCGTTTTCATTAAAAGAGCTTGCGTGTAACGAGTAAGGGAGTCGTTGACAAATACGCTGCTTCCTTTGTTGTTCTTGCTGTTGCTTCTGCTTACGTCCCCGCTGGAGTGGTCAACCACGATGAGTTTGTTTTTGTTTGCCCTCTTTGCGCACATTATGCGTTGCTTCGTTGTAAGATTAGAAAACTTAACGCAGATGATTGGCTTAAGCTGAGATTTTGAGCGCATTTTTTTAACATAGCATCTCACAATTTCACAGTCAGCAACATCTATAGATAGGGCATCACTGAAAATTTGTTTTGCCTTTTCAATTGCATTGCTGTCATTTACATTTGTGACACCAACAATGTCTATAGAGTTCACTAGCGATTCTTGTTGTTGCCAATTTAATTTGGACTCTAGACTTTGCACTTTTGCTCTAAGCTCTTCGTTCTCTTTCCTTAATTCGGCCAATTCTTGGAGAAAGCGGGTGTTACAGTTTTCCAATTTTGATAATTTTGCATATATCATCTGGAGAGTACATTGACTCTCGCTATTAATGTCACTGTTAGATGTCTCTCTCATTGACGGCTGATTACTGGATTCTGCAGTTGGTATAGTACTAGCTTTAGATGGAGCATTGTTGTTGGTGCGCTTCTTGGACGTTGCTGGCATTTGATCATGCAGAGAGCGTCTTCGTAAAACTGCACACTTATCACACCGATATGCATTACCACTTGATTTATAGAACTCAGCATCATCTTTAGTTATATTAACACATGTTAAGCGGATACGCTTATAGATAATGCGATAATATATTTATGTACATTAATACATATTATAAAATAGATCGTGGTGTCGACGGCTAATGGAGACGTGTAGAAAATGCTTAATAAGCATTGCGTGAAGTCAAAATGGCTTTTGCTACACAAACTCAATCTCCATTCACCCAAGGAATTTATGCTTTGTATAAATAAGAGATATTACTCTGCCTTGCAAGACACTTAAAACCATCATCGATTGTAAACATCCTACGATGAACAATCTCATGGGTATCCCATGATCGATTGTAAACATCCTACGATAAACAATCCTATGGTTTCACGACGCCAACAATAATTGTGCTTACGTAAACAGTCCAGAGACTGATCATATCGAATACGAGATATGATTTATACGTTGCCAATCTGTTGAATTCGCTATCTATTCTTCACCCTCATACCCTTTCTTGTGTGGAAGTGTACACTAAGTGACTGTGTGCACGGTGAGGATTCATTCGTGCTGAGAACTTTTGTCAATCCCCATTTAGCAGTCCAACTGATCAGTCGTTTTATTTGAAGAGCATACAAAATTGGTGGCAGCGGTAGAATTAGAAAAAGTTACAAAGTAAAAAGTGTTAAAATTGAAAAAAAAGTCATAAAGTAAAAAGCGGTAAAATCGAAAAAAGTTACAAAGTAAAAAGTGGTAAAATTGAAAAAAAAAATCATAAAGTAAAAAGCGGTAAAATCGAAAAAAGTTACAAAGTAAAAAGTGGTAAAATTGAAAATAGTTATACAGCGGTAAAATTGGAAAAAGTTTTGCAACAACAAGCGGTACCTACAAATATTAATACAACAAAGGAAGAAGCGGTAGAACCATACAAGCGGTGCAACAAAAGCGGTGGACGTTATAAAATGATACCAGTATTAGTACTACTAAGGTAAATTAGTGATAAGCCTAGTTAAGATTTTGAGTGTAATTAATTTAACAACTGTGGTGATTATACAAGTGGAGAGTGTACAGGCTTCAGAGAAGTAAAATTTTGTTTGTACCCATATAGTTCAATTTTTATTCAGAATGCCAAATAACGTAGAAGGAAACCAAAGATTAGATATTAATACGCTGGTGAAACTCGTCCCACAATTTCGAAGTGAGGCATCAGAGTTAGCGTCCTTTATTAACGCATGTGACGATGCGTTCCAATAGTCCAAAGAGGATCAAACCGACTTTCTATTTAAATATATCAAGGTCCAGATATCTGGCAATGCAAGGGTTATCCTTGAAAATAAGGTAATTGAGAATTGGCAAACTCTCAAATAACAACTCAAAAGTCTCTACAAGGAGACAAATAGTACATTGGGACTTTACAGAGAGCTCATTAGTGCACAACAAGGAACTAACACCGTACGACAGTTCCAACAATTTATGGAAACAATGTCTCGAAGGCTTGGTTCCGATGCAAAGGAAGTGTTAAAGACACCCAAAGATTTGCAAGTGATACATGAATATATAGAAAACAAGGTGATTTTAAATATATTCATAAATGGGTTAAACCCAGAAATATGCAGTTACGTTAATAACTGTAGACCAGCAACACTAGCAGAGGCAGCCAGACATGCTCAGCATGAGGAAGCACGTCTGCTTAATTTAAAGAGAACTCCTAAGAGTGATTTTTCGAACAAAAATTTGTTCAAAATAAACACTAACCAGTTCAAGTGTTTCAAATGTGGGAAAATAGGCCACAAGGCAAATGAGTGTTTCTCAAAAGAGAATCCTAACAGAAGGCCAAACGTAAAATGCAATTCGTGTGGTAAGATGGGCCATAATACAAAGGATTGTTTTTCGAAAAATCGGAATTTAAATTCCAAAAATAATGAAGCTCAAAATTTTCGCGATTAAGAAGCGCTAACAGTAAGGCAGCGTTTTCTTTAAATAGTGAAGAAAGCCCTTACATTTACATTAATTATAAAGACCGCGTGTATAAAATGTTGTTGGATACGGGTGCTTCGGTTAGTTTAATAAAAGCAAAGTGTATTTTTAGAAAAGAACTTAACGTTCAAAAAGTAATAGAATTGGTTGGACTGGGAAGTAAAAGTAAAGAAACATTAGGAACTAGTGATATAAGTTTTTGTATATGGGAAAATTCTAGTTCCAAGAAAGTATTTCATAGATGGGGATTCCATGTTGTTTCTAACAACATGATCTATGAATACGATGGTCTGATTGGTGCGGATTTCCTTAGGGAAATGAAATGCAGGATAGACTACGGTAGTAACACATTGTATGTAAAGGACAAATGTTATGAATTAAGATATAAAAGAGACGAAGCTAATGTAATGCCTAGAAGAGAGGTGTTTAGACTTGTTAAAATTAATAAAGAATTGGTAGACGGTACTTCGGTGATAGTGAACAGATTCGTAAATGAAAGTATTATAGTGCCGAGTTGCATAAGTGATGTAAGAGACGGGAAATGTCTTGTAAGTATGTTGAATATATCAGATAAGATAGTTAAAAATGATATTGAAGTTGAAGTAACGCATTTGAGAGAATTTGAAATGATAAAGAATGATATGAGTCGTTATAAAGATAATAAAAATAGAATCAATGAAAGAAAAGTTAATCACGTCAGGGATAGAGGCAAACTGATTCAGGATTCATTAAGGTTGGATCATCTTAATAAAGGAGAAGATGATGAAATCAGAAAACTCATATCAAAGTATCATGATTTATTCCTTTTAGAAGGTGAATCACTAACTAATACGAATTCGATTGAGTGTAATATAAGAACAGGGCAAGACGCGAAACCAGTTTATACTAAATCGTATAGGTACCCTAAGGTACATGATGAAGAGGTCAGTAAAATTATTAAGGAATTAATGAAGGATGGTATAATAAAAAAATGCTACATCGCCTTGGAACTCACCAGTATGGATAGTTCCGGAAAAAATTGATGCATCAGGGAAAAAGAAGTGGCGAATGGTTGTGGATTATAGGAAACTAAACGATCTGACAATTGCAGATAGCTATCCTATTCCGAATATTGCAGACATTTTAGATAATTTGGGTCATGCTAAGTATTTTACAATACTCGATTTGAGAGCAGGATTTCACCAAATTAAAGTAAGGAAAATAGATATGGAAAAAACTGCATTTTCGACTCCACATGGACATTTCGAATTTACGAGAATGCCATTCGGAATGCTCCTAGTATTTTTCAACCTATTATGGACATTGTCCTCACAGGATTAAAAGGCATAAAATGTTTTGTGTACATGGACGATATTGTAGTGTATGGCAAAGATTTAGTAGAACACAACATAAGGCTTGAGGAGGTTTTTGAACAGCTAAAAAGGGCAAATCTTAAACTGCAAGCAGATAAGAGCGAGTTTTTGAAAAAGGAAGCCAGTTATCTAGGCCATGTGATAGGAGAAGATGGCGTTAAACCAAACCCTGAGAAGGTAAGAGTTATAGAGAACCTTAAAGCTCCACAGAATGTGAAGGAAATTCAGTCATTCCTAGGAATGATGAATTATTACAGGAAGTTTATAAAAAATTCCAGCCAAATAGCTGGTCCTATTAATAAGCTTCTGAGAAAGGGAGTTGAATTTAAATGGGGGAGGGATCAAGAGAAAGCTTTTATTGAATTAAAGCAGGCATTATCAAGTTTTACTGTACTTCAATACCCAGATTTCAAGAAACCATTTATTGTTACAACTGACGCTTCGAATGCAGGATTAGGTGCTGTGTTGTCACAGGAACACGAAAATAAGGATCTGCCAATACAATTCATAAGCAGAAGTATAAATGCAGCCGAAAGAAACTATAGCACCACGGAGAAAGAGTGCTTAGCCATTGTTTGGGCGGTAAAGGTATTTAGACCATATTTATATGGGCAGCATTTTATAATTAGAACTGACCATAGACCATTGACATGGCTTTTTAATGTAAAAGATCCAGGATCACGATTGGTACGTTGGAGGTTAAAGTTAGAAGAGTATACATGTGTCGTTGAATATAAAAAGGGTCTCGATAACGTGGTTGCAGACCACTTAAGCAGAAATATCTGAGTAACAACAAGAAAAGTCAGGAAAAAGAAAAAATGTTCGTGTGAATGCGAAGATAGAGTTAGTGAAAATATTGACAATTCTGTAGATATAGAAGGAAATGAAAATGGTAGTGGAGGTTCTTTAGAAAATAATTTAAGCGAAGAAAGTCCAGAAGCATTAGCCCATACAAATTTGGAAAAGAACAACGAAATTGTAAAAACAAGTAACTTAATAGACATAACGGATAAGAAAAAACAATTGGATATTATTAAAGAATACCATGAAAGTTTGGTTGGGGGACATGCAGGACAGAGAGCGACTATTGCAAAGATTAGAGAAAAATATGATTGGGAAAATTTGAGTCATATGGTAATAGAATTTATTAAGAGTTGTACGAATTGTCAGCTAGGAAAAATAGACAGACATCCTACACGGATGCCAATGGTAATTGTGTCCAAAACTACGTACTGTTTGGAACAAGTAAATATGGATCTAACAGGACCATATCCAGTTTCAAAGAATGGAAATTTTTACTCGTTGAGTATGCAGTATAGCTTGTCAAAATTCATAAGGTTCGTTCCAATAAAAGACAAAAACGCAGAGACAATAGCAAAAGCGTTTGTAAATGGTTGGATTACGTATCTTGGTATTCCAAAAATAATCCTAAGTGACAACGGAACCGAATTTTGCAATGAATTAATGAAGAATTTGGCAAGAATATTCAAGTTCAAGCACATAACAACTAGTGTTGCTCATCCACAATCCAATGGAGCAGTAGAGAGGATACATGGTAGACTCAAAGAATATTTGAACATAGTAAATTTCGAAAAGGACGATTGGGATGAAGCTCTCAAATTTGCAAGTTTTTGTTACAACTCAACAATACATTCAACAACAGGTTATAGCCCACACGAAGTACTATTCGGGCGGCAAGCAAATAGACCCAGCAATATTGATAAGTTGGACTTGGTAACAGTAGGAGAGTATGTTAAGAACATTTCAGATAAAATCAGTTCCATAGAAGGCAAGGTAAAAGAAAATTTATTAAAGTCAAAGTTAAAGTCCAAGGAAACGTATGATAAAAGCACCAAGGACGCACCATCATATAAAGTGGGAGACCAGGTGCTAGTCAAAAATTTAAGCGTAAACAGAAAGTTGGAAAAAACATTTGTAGGACCATATGTTATTACTAAAGTAACCGACTCAAATGTGTTTTTGAGAACTAATAGGAAGACAAGAAAGGTTTCAAAAAACCTTGTTAAACCATACATTATATAGAATTAGGTTTGATAGTGATTTTAAAGGACTTAGGGATCTATTAGAACATTATAACAATAAAAAACAAAATAAAAATTACTATCTATACTGAAACTTGGTTATTTTTCCTATGATTTTTGTAGCATCTTTCAAGTGAGGGGACTTGTTATTGAAAACCTCAACGGTAATGGAGGATTTTATTTTGATTGGATTGGAAAGACTAAAGTTATCAATGGACACGTCACCATAATATCCAATGTAAATCTTACCATACACGAAGAACATATTTACTGGTTGACGCAAAAAGTTAACAATATCGAAAAGGAATGCGTCTCTAGCTTTCACCAGTGTGAAGAATTAATGATGATCGGAAAATCACATTATAGTAGATTGTTAAAGAAAATGGATACAATTTATAATTTATTAGGTATTAACAGTTCTCGAACAAAAGAAATGAAAAGTAGGTACAAGAGACGATTAATTAACATAGTAGGTACAGGTCTTAAAACATTGTTTGGAACTATGGATGACAATGATGCAAGGTATTATGATGAGGCAATAAAGTCCTTTAATAAAAACGAAGAAACAATAAAATAAGGGTTAGAAGAAGAAATTAATATAATAAAGAAGTTGAATGATCAAAATAAGAATTTGCAAAGTAATATTGAAACAATAAATAAGAAATCTTCTGAGTTTATGGAAGCACTGAATACTTTAATTTTTGATAACAATGAAGCAAAAAGGAAAGAAATGATTTTTGAATACCTGCAAGACATGCAACTAAAAATAATTTCCGCAAGTTTAGAGTTAGAATCTGAACTTGATATCACTATAGATGCCATTTTGTTTCTTCAATTGAGCACTGTACACCCTTCAACTATAACTCCAGAAAAAATTATAGAAATCTTAATGCTAAGTAAAAATGAACAAAATTTGATTTACACTCCAAGCATAAGTATGTACAATAAAATAATAAAACATGCAAAAGTAAAATGTTTTGAGAAAAATAAAAATATTGTAGTAATTGTGGCTGTACCCTTTCTTGAAGCAAATTCATATGATGCATACAAGGTAATTGCAATACCAATATTTGAAGACCACAAACAAGTAATGTTCGAAAAAAGATATAATTACTTTTTCATATCTAATGATAAAGAATATTTTGGATATAAGGATGATTTAAATGATATCACATTGTATGAAGATTCATATTTAATAACGCACAGTCTAGTTCTTGAGTCAACTATGTCTATGGAAGATTGTATTTTAAATAATTTTATGAAAAAAAGTAAGAAAATATGTAATATTCGAATAATCCCTCACAACATTGAATCATATATAAAGTTGTTAGAAAATAAGTACTTATTTTTTGTGTCAGAAAATACGCAATTTAATAACAATTGTAGTCACCATATAACTCGAGGAATAATTAAAGGAGTGGGATTATTAACTCTTGAAAATAATTGTTGCTTTAGTACTGTAGATTTTAAGATTGTAGTTTCAGAAAAAGGGAATGAAACTTACCTTAATAATGTATATCATAACTATTCTGAGGATTGTTGTTTTAACATAAGAATTAAAGATGTAGAGCCCATTGAATTTGTAAAAAAATATTAAGGCCAATAGTATAAAAGAAATTGAAGATCTAAGTATTGAAATCAATAATCAAAAATCGAATTTGTCAAAATTCTTGAATGTTAAACTTAGACCAGCAGAGTTTGGATATGGATTCATGAGTTGGTTAGTCTTAATTGGAATGGGTTTACTCACCATTAAATGTATTAAAGGTAACAATACCTTAACCTTATTTAATAAATGTTTTAATAAAAAGGAACGCAGACCTGTAGTAAAAGCATACCGTTACCTACAAAAATAATGTTGAACCTGTAAAACAGGAAAGTATTTATCCTAGAAATTTAAGATATAATTATGATTTATAAAAAGGAATCATGAAGAAACACATTATAATTTTATTTCATATTATATTCTTGTATTGTATTATACTTTGATTTTACATTATATTCTTAGTTTAAGAAGTACATAAATAAATAAATTAGAGGTGTGACATGGGTTTTTGATATTCGGATGGTCCTTGTGCTCACGGTTCATTCTGGTGAACATGGTCAACCTGAAAGTATTTTTTTTAATTACTTTTCTTAAGGGGGGATGTGTTAAGCGGATACGCTTATAGATAATGCGATAATATATTTATGTACATTAATACATATTATAAAATAGATCGTGGTGTCGACGGCTAATGGAGACGTGTAGAAAATGCTTAATAAGCATTGCGTGAAGTCAAAATGGCTTTTGCTACACAAACTCATTTTCCATTCACCCAAGGAATTTATGCTTTGTATAAATAGGAGATATTACTCTGCCTTGCAAGACACTTAAAACCATCATCGATTGTAAACATCCTACGATGAACAATCTCATGGTTATCCCATGATCGATTGTAAACATCCTACGATAAACAATCCTATGGTTTCACGACGCCAACAACAATTGTGCTTACGTAAACAGTCCAGAGACTGATCATGTCGCATACGAGATATGATTTATACGTTGGCAATCTGTTGAATTCGCTATCTATTCTTCACCCTCATACCCTTTCTTGTGTGTAAGTGTGCACTAAGTGACTGTGTCCACGGTGAGGATTCATTCGTGCTGAGAACTTTTGTCAATCCCCATTTAGCAGTCCAACTGATCAGTCGTTTTATTTGAAGAGCATAACACACAGTTTAAAAGAAAAATTTGCTTGCAGTGACCACAATTTATTTTTGCAGGGCAACTACGATCTATTTTTTGTTTACACACTAAACATTTCATTTTAACTTATTTTAACTAATTTTTTGTGATGTGTACCCCACGACAACAAAAGTTTTTTTATGGACCAGTGCATAATTTTCTCTAAGTCTTCGTTGACACAAGAAATGCCATGCTCGATAAGTCCGAGAGGGCAGCTTAGATATAGTTGAACGTCATCTACATACATGTGTGATGAGCAGTTCTTTACAATAAATGGGATCTCATTAACGTACATGGAAAACAAAAGAGGATCAAGTATATAACCTTGAGGGACTCGGATAATATTCTGGATAAAACCTGATAAGCTATCTGTTTAAGAACGCCCTTAAAAACAACCACCAAATGCTAAACGAACAGATCCTCACCGCAGCACCACCTATCCGACAGTCCATAAGCTAAATGAAATGTAGTCGTTCCACCGCAGTATGCACTGTTCACTGACCTAGCGCTTTACTTTGTCAAAGTCTTCATTCTATTTTCTTTCACTGGGATGGAAAATGAATTCTAACCTTTGCTTTGAAGCGAGCGGTTGTGGAAGTGCAAACTGCGATAAGTTAAAAAGCACATCTTTGTAATAATTTATTAATAATGTACATTTCATAGTAATAAAATCCATCTCTATATCTATCCACCAATTTGGATTATTTTTGAGCTTCCCAATCGTCTCCAAAGGACAACATTTTATTTCGCAATTTGATAATCCTGCCGCGGATTAAAATTGCGCCATTTAAATTGCAATTGGTAGTCCTGTGCCGTGGACTAAATTGTATTGGATTACCGCCATCTTGAAGACATCACCAGCCGAGAATGAAATTAAAGTTTCTTGAATATAGAAAAATATTGCCGTGGATCAATCTGCGTTTTCAATTTGCATTAAATTACTCTCCTCCCATTTACGAAGAAGTTTAGACACCCTCGCGGCCGTGGTTCTGTATTGCTGCTATGAAACGCACGCCATAAAGAAAAAGCCCTAGTTTTAGTCCGTCAGAACCGATAGTTATTGCCAACGTGACTAAGGAAGCAGAAGCCAAATCCGTAAGTGCTCATGGCGCAGCACTACCACTTAGTTCCTCGCAAGAGGCCACATTATGCGACGCCCATGCCGCCATATCGCTAATAGGTCTCTTGGACGGAGTTCCAGTGGCCTATGCCGCCGCATTGCCACATGGTTCTTCACAGAAGGTTCCAGACGCCGATGCCTATACCGCCGCATTGCCAACAAGTACCTAACAAATAGCCGCCTTGTTCTTCGAAAGGGCCTCGAATAGCAGATGCAAGTACCACCTCATCACTACCTGGTGCTATACATAGCGTTTCTGTGGCCGACAACAACGTCACCGTATACCAATGGGCCGCATTTCGTTGATATTAATGCTACCGGCACAAATTCATGCTGAAAGTAAGTAACAGTCATATGTATAGATAACATGCACATTTATTTGATTCATTTATTTTGCAGGAGAAGGAGAAATGGTTGCAGGTATACCAAATGGAAAAATGTATTGTTTTTAAGAAATAAAATAAACATGAACAAACATTTCTGATTTTTATTTTAGCGATACTCGATTCTCGTTTCTCTTCTTATCTAGCCTCGATTTGTACCTTTTTTTTGGATCAGTTTTGGATTCGTTTTTTGCTGAGCACAGCGAGCTCAATCTGTCACAATACATACACATGTGAGTCCGCGGCTATTACAATTTCCATACTAATTGGATCCTAAAAACGACGTATGCGGAGTAGCCCATATGTCATTGACTTCGTTTGCGGACGTAATACGGAGTCTCTTGCTTGGAGGGATATGATTATTTGTGGAGGTCACCGTACAAATATGTAACTTCTCCATCCTTAGTTTTAAGATTCTCCTGAATCGTTGGAATCTTTAATTTTTTGAATTTTTGGTTCTGGCTTAGTAATATTATTATTTTTTTTTTTAGTTTACGATTTGTCTTAGCTATGCAAACAATTACAGTTATAACTGCAGTGAAGTCGCTCTCTGAGTGAACAGTCGTGTTTTTTCTTTTTTGCAATTTCTTTATAAAGTAAAAGATATACTAGTGAATCCAAATATTAAAGTTTCTTTATTAGAGTCCACATAATCTTCTGAAAACTGCTTTATTGAAACTGTAAGTTTTCTACTTTTAAATACATAGTTTTTCAAGTATATAATGAATAATTGCACGAGATGTGAGGATCCGTTACCCAATGACGGTGACTTTGTTGTATGTGGAAAATGCAAAGGAGGTCTGGATTTTGAATGTTCCCCTCTCGCGAGGACTTCCTACAGGAAGATGTCTGCGCAAGCCAAAAACAATTGGGAATGTCCATCCTGTCGAGGCAAAGAAAAAAATCCTCCAGAAAATAACGCACAAACTGCAAAAAGATACCGAACGGCAGACTCTCCAAAGGCATCGGCATCAACAGCACTTCAAGAAGAAACAACAATACCCATAGAAACAGCTTTAGGAAATTATGAAATAAACAAAGAACTGAAAGAAATAAAAACTTTGCTAAAAGACTATACCAAGGCAGTCGAATTCACAACATCAAAATACGATGAATTGAGCCTTGTGGTAAACAAAAACAATATCTTAATGGAAAGTCTAACGAAAGAAATATTAGAATTGAAAATACAAATTGAAATAACAGATACGTTAGTCACAAATCTGCAAACACAAATTAATACACTAGAACAAAAAAAATCGATAGAAATGTAGAACTAAAAAATATTCCAGTGAACAATGATAATATTGCAAACGAAATAGTGCGCGCAGTGTGTGCAACTCAACATATCCGACGACGCCATAGAAGAGATATACGCGTACACAGACCGAAAAAATAAACAAATGAAAAATATTGTGATAAGCTTTACAAGGAAAAAAACAAAAAACAATTTCTTGGAAAAAGCTAAACAAAAAAGAACTCTAAAGTATGCTGAATTATGTACAACATTAAAAAGAGAACCCAATCCAATATACGCAAATCAAAACATTTATATAAACGATCAATTAACTGCTCACTTCAAGAAGCTTTTATGGCAAGCAAAAACAAAAGCAAAGGAGGTTAATTGGAAATATGTTTGGTTTAGAAATTATAAAGTTCTCGCAAGGAAAGGTGAAGGCGACCGTATTATGGAAGTAGAAACGTCAAGTGACATTGAGAGAATGAACTAACTCTCTCTTAATATCGTAAAAACACTCGTGCACAAAAGTGACATTATTTGGTGTACATTATGGAAGATGAATTAGTAAATAATGAATTAGATAAATTAGTAAACATAAATTTTAAGAATCTTAAATCAAAATATGAAACGATGACATAATATGTCAAGATAGTTCGCAGTTATTTTGTATATATTATATACAAAATAACTGCGAACTATCTTGCTTATCCATAAACCTGACTTCACTAAGAACAAACTGGAATAATCTGCGAAACAAACATTAAAAAAGAGGAAAATGATTTTTACAAAATAAAGGGTTTTAACAGCAGATATCATAATCGAATCGGCAAAAAGGAGGAGGTATAGCTATATTTCTAAAAGATAACATAGAGCTCCACACAGTAGAATGGATCAGCTCATCGTACGAAAATTACACTGTTAATATAAAACGTGGAAGCTTTGAGGCCTCCATAATATGTGTCTACAAGCCGCCGAAAACAAATATTAATGAATTTATTGAGGAGTTAAGTGATCATATCGATATCTTTCGATCAAATAAGAATATGATAGTCATAGGTGACATGAACGACAACTCAAAAGATACAGGCAATTCCTACGTCAATAACTACTTAGGAATGATAGCTTCAAAAGGACTGCAGAACACAATATTCTCATACACACGAGTGGATACAGCGCGAAATACGAAAACGCTTATTGATCACTGTTTAGTAAGATTACGAAATTCAAACATCAAATCCGCGGTAATCGAACTTAGTATTTCAGATCATTATGCTATCTACACGGGGATCGGTTTGAATAGAGAAAAACACACTAAACCAAATGAAAAAGAACACCAAATCATAAGCCAAATCGTTTCACAAAAAATCAACAACTACAACTGGAATGAACTCAATACTTGCACAGACGTCGATATTTTCTATGGCCGATTCCAACAAATAATCAACGAAATAGTTTCGTCATCAACTGTTGTAAGAAAAAAAAGAAGCACTGAACATAAACGGATAAACACTGAACTGAAAAATGCATGCAAAGAACGAGACAGACTATACAGGAGATACAAAAACAATCAACAAAATGAAGACTACAAAAGCGAGTTTAAAAGATTTCGAAACGAGCTCAACAAAAAAATATTGAATACAAAAGCTAATTACTATAAACGTTTATTTCTAAACGCAAAAAACAATCCGAAAGAAACTTGGAAACTGGTGAATACAATCTTGGGGAAGAAACCAACAAACCTCGATGACGTAATTAAGAAGAACTTTCCGAACGAGTTTAGGGTAAAGGACCTGACCAACAAATTCGCAAGAGTATTGACAGCCGAAGTTATGAACACCGTACACGAATGTGATCAACGAACGTATCTGCACTCAGGTAATAGCATTGAACGATCAATATATGTAGAACAAGCATCTACTACAGAAGTGATGAACATTCTCAATTCATTGAAAATCGGCAAATCAGCTGGAATAGATGGAATAAGACCTAAAGACCTTAAATTTAATTCGGAAACACTGTCCCCTGTGATAGCCAACCTCATTAATATGAGCATAGATCAGGCGTTAGTGCCAACAAATCTGACGACAGCGATTGTGCGTCCTATATACAAGAGTGGAAAGAAGGATGATGTTTTAAATTACAGACAGATTTCAATCCTCCCAACTGTTGATAAGGTACTTGAAGAAGTAGTAGCTAAGAGACTATCGAATTATATCGAAAGGTACTCAATTTTGCATAAAAACCAATTTGGATTCAGGAAAAATAGAAGCATAAACAGGTTGCTTGGAGATTTCGCAAGCTCACTTTACACCAGTCTAGATAAAAATCACAACTCAATTGTTTTATTTATTGATTTTAAGAAAGCGTTTGATACCTTAAATCAGAAACAGATACTAAGATGATAATGATGATAAAATAGGTGTGCAGGGTAATTTTTTACCATGGTTCGAAAGCTACCTTAGCAACAGAAAATTCAAAGTCAAGGTAGCTGAGCATACCAGCGATGAAGAAGCTATTAAATACGGCGTTCCACAAGGTTCAAAACTGGGCCCGCTACTATTCATAATTTACATGAACGATCTACTCTCAGTCCTGAACCAGAGCACGGGCTACGCATATGCGGACGGCACAGCCATTGTAGTTAGTCATAGAAATGTGGAAGAGGCAATTGATATAACACAAAAAGAATTCAACGCGGTAGTAGCTTGGTGTCATGATCATGGGTTGGTCATAAATGCACAAAAAACAAAGGTAATGCACATTCGACAACCACATATCCCGAAAACCCATATAAAAATCAAGATGCATGACGTACCCTGCTTGCACCGTAGCAGATGCCATGAACTTTTAAGGGACAGAGATAGTTGTTCTATGTATATCGAAAATGTATCGACGTATAAATATCTGGGCGTTACGGTGGATTATAATCTTAAATGGGGATACCATATAGACGCGTTAAGCAAAAAGTTGAGGCAAGCGACTTTTGCTCTCGCACATCTAAGATATCATTGCCCACCAACGGTGCTACAACTATGCTACTTTGGATTGGTTGAATCCCATCTGAGATATGGAATATTGGCTTGGGGAAGAGCGAAGCAAATGCAACCTTTACAAAAACTTCAAACTCGAATTCAAAGAATGATACATCAAGAGACTTTTGGACAACAATACGAAGGACAACAAATCACGAACGATGTGAAATTGCTAAATATCTCACAACTATATAAATTAGAGATATTGACAAATTTCTATAACAATAATACCTTGCTAATACCAACACAATAGGCGTACAACACCAGAAGACGAGAACAGCAGCGATATACCATCCCGAGGTCATGGAACGAGTATGGCAGGAGAAAATACAACGTAACGATACCGACAATATTAAACGAACTTCCGAATGAAATTCGCAACCTAAATAAATGCAATTTGTGAAAAAGCTAAAGATTTCTATCTAAGTTCAATATAGTAATTTAATGTATTTAATAATAATAAGTACAAAATAATATATACACATACATACAAGAGACTCAACAATATTTATAACCTAATTTTGTAACTAGTCTTCTGCAGACAAGCCTTTCAGGCTTTGCAGATAACACAACAATTGTAAATCTTAATCTTATCTTATCTTTAGAATAAATGTCTTATGAATTATGAATTATTATGAATTATGAGTATTACAAACATTGTTATGTTACTAGCGTAGTTAATAATTCTATGATATTTTAATTCTTGAATATGTTTTACATTTTCAATCTGCTGTATTTCAGCAATTTCTTTAAAGTTTAATTTTTCCGTCACGTTTATTTTTTCTTCATCTCCATAATGAAATCTTTGAATAAAATCTATTTGGTAGTTTACAGTAGTGACCTTTAGTATATTAATAGAACAGTTGCTGATATTTATTATAAAGTTTCCAGTTAGTTTTAATTGTCTATCGTCGCATTGATTAATTACAGTTTCTTTTTCCAAATTTTTGCATATTACAGTATTATCATCAATTTTAATTACTTGTTTTTCTGTATTGTAACGATAGGTGCATGAATTTTGTGTTCTACACGAATGACTTAAATTTAGTTGGTCTTTTAATATTTATGGGGTCTTCATTTCTAAAGTTATGCTTTCTATAGTATGTTTCATTCTTGTGCCTTAAATGTTTATAGTTTCTTATATAGCCCTCATTGCGTTTTTCTACATAATTTTCCTGTGAAGTATTTCTTTTATTTATTATTTTTTTCTTTTTCTCATCTATTTTGTTCTTTAAGTTTACGGGATTTGCTTCCTTAGCCTGATTTGGGGTCATATATTGGAATAGCCTTATAATATTTTCCTATTGGTTGAAATGTCTATGTCTTTTATGGTAAGTAAAATTTCAAGTAAGGTCGAGTGGAATATTTCTATATCTAAATTACCTGTATGAGAGTTGGCCTTTGTCATATGTATTTCTATTCCCTCTTTCCTGAAGTGTTCTTTTATGTTTTCCGAATTGAATTCATTGTCACAAACAATTTTTCTTGGTTTTCCGAATTTTGCTAATTGTTCACCTATGCATTCTAACTTACTTGTCCAATTTTTGCTAGTCGGACTATATCCGTAAGCCTTTTTAGTGAATTTGTCTATAAATGTCAGATATATTAACTTATTAAAATGATAGATGTCCATGTGCAATATTTCGTTTCCTTTGTTCGGAGCTTCAGTTAGCTTGAATTTAGGTCTAATCGGTTTGTCGTATTTCCCTTCCTGACAAGTCTGGCAATTTCCTATTAGGTACTCTTGAAATTTCTGATATCAGTTTTGGAAAGTATATTTTATATTTTAATTGATAGTATGTTTCTATTATTCCTGAGTGGTTACTTTGTTCGGTGTGATAAAGAGATATTTGTCTATGAACATCTTCAGCTTTTTCTAAATCTCCTGCCCTCTCTGTAAGCTTATAAAATTTAACTTCTTTATTATGTCCATACATTGCAATTAGTACTTTTTGTACTTTATTATATTCCCTATCTTCTACTTCGGAGTAAATACCAGTCGTCCCTGCTATAATTGTTCTACTAAACAGATTCCACCAGTGTTTGCTATCTTTCGTCATGTCGACCTCAATAATTCTTTTATCATGCAGCGTTTTTATTTCATTTTGGATTGAGTAGGTCAGTATTAACTATGTATTTACAATTACCTCTTTGATTGATATATGATCTAACAATTGTTCGTCCACTGAGTGTGCAGTTTCTGATGTTTCGTTTATTTCGTTTGGAATTCTGCTTAGAAAAACTTCAATTTTATTCTCCTTGCCTTTTATAATATACTCAATGTCAAACTCGAATTCCTGTAATTTAAAAAGTCCTCTTTGAACTTATTGACTGAACTCTTTTCCATTATATTTTTTAGTTAAATATTTTATTGGCATATGATCGGTGATTATTTTGAATTTTTGCCCCAAAAGATATGGTCTAAAATATGAGGTAGCCCAAACCACTGCTAAAAATTCTTTGTCTGTTACTGAGTAGTCTTTTTCATGGTAATTTAATGTTCGAGAGGCGTAGCATACTGGCTGTCCTTCTTGAGTAAGTACAGCTCCCAAAGCAAAATTCCTTGCATCAGTGAAGAATGAAAATTGTTTATTGAAGTCTGGAAATTTAAGTATGGGATGCTTAATCAGGGTTTCTTTTGATCTTCCAAAGGCTTGAATATATTCAGGGTCATTGCTATTGATTTTCATGTTCTTTTTTTTAAGTATTTTACCATCGGGTATGCTATTCTAGCGTAGTCCCTAATAAATTTCCTATAATACCCAGTGCTACCTAGAAATCCTTTCAATTACGCTAACGTCAAGGGTAAAGAATACTTCTGAATTACTTCTACTTTATTCGGATTTCTACAAGCTGAAAACAGCGGAAAAACTCCACTAAATGCATATCTGTATTAGTGTTGGCATGCAAATCAAATGGGAAGCTTGTACACAGATAGGATATTTAGTGGAGTCAGGTGTGAAGTTGGCAGCTCTCTCTCAAAATCACCTCAAAATGATGGAAAATGCGCTGTGTTAACAAACCGACTTCTTTTCGAGGTGGATTTGTAGAATTTTAATAAACTACCTGCAAACTTCTTCGTTCCGTGGTGAATTAGTAATAAGTGTAAAATATAGTATAAATTGTACATAATAATGTTTTAAATCATTTATAATACTTTTTTTTAGAGAAATAATAATTAAAAAACTTAATTTATATCACAGCATAAACGAAAATAGTTTAATTTTGTCCGCTATTTACTCCCTAAATCAGTAACAAGTAGGATCGTTTGTCGTATATAGGTCGAATATATATAAAAGTTTGTACTGGCTGCTCCTAAATGGTCAAACATATTGTCGTTACTAGTAATGATGAAACTCTCCACTCACCAGGGTCATTACTAAAACCTGATTACTTACTAACAAAATTATTATTTTCAGTAATTCGTACGAAATGAGTTTTATGTGTCCGAACATCTGAAATAAGTTTGTCATTACTAATCTTTTCGTTACGCCAACACTATAAATATCAATGACATTATAAATGCAGGTCATATGATCGGTGAAAATGATTTTGAATTTATGACTTACAATAATTGGATAGTTATTGTTTGTTGGTTGACGTTCGTATATATAAAAATGAAACAAATCGGTAACGCAAACATTTCGAACCCTTTTTATTTTATTATATTATATATTTTATTACACAACTAATGACCATTCATACCAGAGTGAAAAACAACCTGTGTGAAATATTACAAAACACACAAGTCCTAATCCAAGAAAAATTATGAATGTCAATACTATTCTCTGCCTTCGCGTTGATATACAACGCTTGACAGCAACATTAAAAAACATAAGGTCTTGGTGTTACGAATACCATTTGAAAATTGAAGTAGAACGCAGCTTTGTTATAGGTTTTACTGATTTCCTATTATTACTCTTGATGCGTCTTTAAAAAAAATAACTATAAATTTGTTAAAAAAAGTTTTGTCATTTTTATTTTATTGCTTTCCTGGCTTTCGACGACATTTATCTTTCAACAAGACGCTTCACAGTGTGATTGCATAAGTCAGCTTAAGCTGTTTTGAAGTTATGTTAAATTGAATATTTTTCTCAAAGTTCCAAATGCTGCAAATGTATTCACTATTTATTTGTTAAATCATCTTGTCACTTAATACACTGATACAGAGTTAACTTTTACACATCCTTAGCTAAACCTATTTCGTCGTATCAAAAACTTGAATTTATTGTCACAGATTGATAAACTAACGCCTAGAATAGTTAAATACGCAATTTTTTTTTCATATTTCATAAATGCATTAAAAGTGGCTTGCCTGTCATTTGGTTTTTGTTCGTTCGAGGTCAACAAATTGTACGAAAAAAATATTTTTAAACAAAATAAGAAAGAAATGATAATAACATAAGTCAAATGAATCAGTAAAAATAATTACCACACATTTGCAACAATTTGTTTCTGTTCCATTGGTTATTTGTTTTCACAAAGCTACTGCGAACATACTCCGTGCACCGCTCAATCTCACCACGACACAAAATCAAAAACTTTGGCAAACGTCAAACAGAAATCGTGAAGCCAAGTATTTATTCACTTTTGATTTTTGAAGTAGACATGTTTTGGCAAACACAGCCTATCTAAAATAAACTACGAGAATTCCTTCCTTAAGGTTTACCGATGAGTCTTATGGTGGGCTTCTACGATTTCGCAAAATACTTGGCGCGTCAGTACTCTAAGCCAATTATACCAGTTCATCACATGGAAGCTCATGCCTTAGCAGTGACAATAGGGCTTTTCACCAAGCTATCTCTTTCTGAAGTGCCGCATCCCTTTCTTAAACGTCAAACGTCAAAAGCAAATTGAATGAAAACAATGTCAGTGTCAAAAGTGCAAAAAAAAACAAACAAACAGCTGAATGAAATGAATAATCATTGTGATTGTTAATAAAGTGTATATTTAAGTGAAAACAGAAGCAATTGAAGATTAAAAAGTACCAGCTTATAGAGAAAAAACGTGAGAAAGTAAATTAAAGTAAAAAGTTGCTTCGAAACAGAAATATTTTTTTGCCACAAGGCTATTGTCACGGTTTCACTTTTATTTTTTGTACAGAATCTTAATGTATTGTTATCTTTTGAGTATTCCAAAATAGTGTTTGGATACTCCTTTTTAGTTCTGGAAATTTGTTTTTGTTATATTTCACTTTAATATAAAATTATTACGAGATCTTTGCAACAAAAACATTTTTTGCCACAACTACGATATTCTCACTTTTTCACTTTTACTTTTTGAACACAATAACATTATAATGTTAACTTTTTAATTATCCAAAACGTGGTTTGGATACTACTTCTTAGTTCCGTATTTTTTTTTTGTTAAAATTGGCTTTGTTATAAACTTTTAGTAACTATTCGTGAAGAACTTATTTCCCGCCATACAAATTCGCCATTGTATTCATTCATTTCATTTAGCTGTTTGTTTGTTTTTTTTTTCTCTTTTGACACTGACATTGTCGTTTTTTCTCTCTCTTTTGACACTGACATTGTCGTGACAAGCCCTATGGAACAAAGATTAAACTTTCTGTTTCTGTGCCTTTTAATAAGCGGAGGACATAGTCAAATTGTGTTTGTTTGTGTGTGTTGACTGAAAAACAACAACTATACGCTGCATCAAATCTGTGGAGGAAGAAGCACAGACTAGAGACTACCTATATTAGACAGCCGAATTTTTTTCGATTTGCCTACAAGCTGAAAACAGCTGAAAAACGCCGATAAACGCTTATCTGTATTAGTGTTTGCATGCACATCAAATGGGAAGCTTGAATACAGATAGCATATTTAGTGGAGTCAGGTGTGAAGTTGGCAGCTCTCTGTCAATATCACCTCAAAATGATGGAAAATGCACTGTGTTAGCAAACCGACTTCTTTCGAGGTGGATTTGTAGAATTTTAATAAAGTACCTGCAAACTTCTTCGTTCCGTGGTGAATTAGTAATAAGTGTAAAATATAGTATAAATTGTACGTAATAATGTTTTAAATCATTTATAATACTTTTTTTAGAGAAATAATAATTATAAAACTTAAATATAAATCACAGCATAAACGAAAATAGTTTAATTTTGTCCGCTATGTACCCCCTAAATCAGTAGCAAGTAGGATTGTTTGTCGTATATAGGTCGAATATATATAAAAGTTTTTGCTCCTACATGGTCAAAAAAATTGTTGTTACTAGTAATGATAAAACTCTCCACTCACCACGGTCATTACTAAAGCCTGAATACTTACTAACAAAATTATTATTTTCAGTAATTCGTACGAAATGAGTTTTATGTGTCCAAACATCTGAAATAAGTTTGTCATTACTAATCTTTTCGTTACACCAACACTATAAATATCAATAGCATTATAAATGCAGGTCATATGATCGGTGAAAATGATTTTGAATTTATGACTTACAATAATTGGATAGTTATTGTTTGTTGATTGATGTTCGTATATAAAAAAGTGAAGCAAATCGGTAATCCAAACATTTCGAACCGTTTTTATTTTGTTTATGATTTTGTTGAAACATATGAGTAGGACACAATTAATGACCATTCATAACAGAGTGAAAAACAACCTGTATCAAACATTACAAAACACTCAAGTCCTAAGTCGATACTATTCTCTGCCTTCGCATTGACATACAAAGATTGACAGCAACATTAAAAAATATAAAGTTTTGGTTTTACGAATACCATTTGAAAATTGAAGTAGAATGCAGCTTTGTAGGGTTTACTGATTTCCTATTATTACTCTTGATGCGTCTTTCAATGCGGCTGTTTCAACAGAAGCCGTTTTAAAATTTATTTCTTTTGAATTATTCTTGCGGTAATGTGAAAATATCGGCAAAAAATAACCATAAATTTGTTAAAACAAGTTTTGTCATTTTTATTTCATTTCTTTCCTAACTTTCAACCACATTTATCTTTCAACACGACGCATCAAAGTGTGATTGCATAAGTCAGCTTAAGCTGTTTTGAAGTTATGTTAAATTGAATATTATTATCAAAATTCCAAATGCTCCACATGTATTCACTATTTATTTGTTAAATCATCTTGTCACTTAAGAAACAGCGTTAACTTTTACACATCTTTTGCTAAACATGTTTTGTCGTACCAAAAACTTGAATTTTTTGTCACAGATTCATAAACTAATTTATCATAGTACGCCTAGAATAGTAAAATGCGCAATTTTTTTTCAATATTTCATAAATGCATTAAAAGTGGCTTGCCTGTCATTTGGTTTTCGTTCGTTCGAGGTCAACAAATTGTACGAAAAAAAATATTTTCAAACAAATTAAGAATAATTAACAAAGAAATTATAAAACAGAAGTTAAATTAATCGGAAAAAAAGTTTAAAAAACATTTGCAATAATTTTTATATGTTCCATTGGTTATTTGTTTTTCCAAAGCTACCACAGTGTTACTGAAAACCCTGCGAACACACCTGCAAACATATCCCCAATCTCACCACAAGACAAAATTAAGAACTTTGGCAAACGTCGAAAGAAATCGTCAAGCCAAATATAAATTTATTTACATTTGAAGCAACAAGATATTCACTTGAGGTATACGTATACTGTATACAGCCTAATTTTTATTTTCAACCATTAGAATAGCCAAAAATGGTGATATTTACTATCAGATGTGGAGGCATTATACCACCCAGAGCTCAGGAAATATAGGTAGTCTGTGGATCCAGTATAGGAACGTTTATAAGGAATGTTTGCATGCAGCTGGTATAGATCCCAGCAATATAGGAGCAATTGCAGTTACAACCAAGCCAGGTTTTTATTATCTAAAATAAACCACGAATTTATGCTACTAGAATTCCGTCCTTAAGGTTTACCGATGAGTTATGGGGGGCTTATGCTATGCAAAGTACTTGGCACGCCAGTACTCTAAGCCAATAATACCAGTTCATCACATGGAAACTCACACCTTAGCAGTGAGAATGGAACAAAGGAGGACATAGTCAAATTGTGTTTGTTCAAAAAGCTGAAAACAACTATACGCTGCATCAAAACTGTGGAGGAAGAAGAAAGTAAGTTCGTCCAACACGTTTATTGTGCTGTAAACTCAATGCAGTTTTTTTTTTTTGTTTATGTAGAAAAACCTCCAGATGCTATTATTGCTCATTAAAGCGATTTCTGTGTGGGATTATCAAAAGCAGCAACCAGACAATCGCACACAACGAGCGCTAGAATTTTGCATACGAAAGGGACTTTTCGATAATGTAAGACCGACTGACTTATCTCTGGTGGTGTTGCAAACAACGACTACATTTTCGAAAACATAGTAAACATGTCCAGGATATACGACACGGAAACGTTTCGTCCCTCCAAACGGTTTTGCTCAGACAATGGAGCTATGATTGCTTGGAATAGTATTGGGTTAAGGATAATCTATCTAGTGCCTTGGTGAAATTTGACAATTTGATTGTAGACGGCAAGTGCACAATATGTAAAAGTTTAATGGACGGAGTTGTTAGGGAAGATATTAAGTGTAAATTGACTCTGACAATAAAATAAATATTTTTTTTCGTTTTAAGCAAAATATTACTCGTGTTGAATATTGTATTTTGATTATCACTTAAAGTAAGCTGTTGATTGATTTTGACAAAAAGTATGTATCGAAAAATGTATCGACGTATAAATATCTGGGCGTTACGGTGGATTATAATCTTAAATGGGGATACCATATAGACGCGTTAAGCAAAAAGTTGAGGCAAGCGACTTTTGCTCTCGCACATCTAAGATATCATTGCCCACCAACGGTGCTACAACTATGCTACTTTGGATTGGTTGAATCCCATCTGAGATATGGAATATTGGCTTGGGGAAGAGCGAAGCAAATGCAACCTTTACAAAAACTTCAAACTCGAATTCAAAGAATGATACATCAAGAGACTTTTGGACAACAATACGAAGGACAACAAATCACGAACGATATGAAATTGCTAAATATCTCACAACTATATAAATTAGAGATATTGACAAATTTCTATAACAATAATACCTTGCTAATACCAACACAATAGGCGTACAACACCAGAAGACGAGAACAGCAGCGATATACCATCCCGAGGTCATGGAACGAGTATGGCAGGAGAAGATACAACGTAACGATACCGACAATATTAAACGAACTTCCGAATGAAATTCGCAACCTAAATAAATGCAATTTGTGAAAAAGCTAAAGATTTCTATCTAAGTTCAATATAGTAATTTAATGTATTTAATAATAATAAGTACAAAATAATATATACACATACATACAAGAGACTCAACAATATTTATAACCTAATTTTGTAACTAGTCTTCTGCAGACAAGCCTTTCAGGCTTTGCAGATAACACAACAATTGTAAATCTTAATCTTATCTTATCTTTAGAATAAATGTCTTATGAATTATGAACTATTATGAATTATGAGTATTACAAACATTGTTATGTTACTAGCGTAGTTAATAATTCTATGATATTTTAATTCTTGAATATGTTTTACATTTTCAATCTGCTGTATTTCAGCAATTTCTTTAAAGTTTAATTTTTCCGTCACGTTTATTTTTTCTTCATCTCCATAATGAAATCTTTGAATAAAATCTATTTGGTAGTTTACAGTAGTGACCTTTAGTATATTAATAGAACAGTTGCTGATATTTATTATAAAGTTTCCAGTTAGTTTTAATTGTCTATCGTCGCATTGATTAATTACAGTTTCTTTTTCCAAATTTTTGCATATTACAGTATTATCATCAATTTTAATTACTTGTTTTTCTGTATTGTAACGATAGGTGCATGAATTTTGTGTTCTACACGAATGACTTAAATTTAGTTGGTCTTTTAATATTTATGGGGTCTTCATTTCTAAAGTTATGCTTTCTATAGTATGTTTCATTCTTGTGCCTTAAATGTTTATAGTTTCTTATATAGCCCTCATTGCGTTTTTCTACATAATTTTCCTGTGAAGTATTTCTTTTATTTATTATTTTTTTCTTTTTCTCATCTATTTTGTTCTTTAAGTTTACGGGATTTGCTTCCTTAGCCTGATTTGGGGTCATATATTGGAATAGCCTTATAATATTTTCCTATTGGTTGAAATGTCTATGTCTTTTATGGTAAGTAAAATTTCAAGTAAGGTCGAGTGGAATATTTCTATATCTAAATTACCTGTATGAGAGTTGGCCTTTGTCATATGTATTTCTATTCCCTCTTTCCTGAAGTGTTCTTTTATGTTTTCCGAATTGAATTCATTGTCACAAACAATTTTTCTTGGTTTTCCGAATTTTGCTAATTGTTCACCTATGCATTCTAACTTACTTGTCCAATTTTTGCTAGTCAGACTATATCCGTAAGCCTTTTTAGTGAATTTGTCTATAAATGTCAGATATATTAACTTATTAAAATGATAGATGTCCATGTGCAATATTTCGTTTCCTTTGTTCGGAGCTTCAGTTAGCTTGAATTTAGGTCTAATCGGTTTGTCGTATTTCCCTTCCTGACAAGTCTGGCAATTTCCTATTAGGTACTCTTGAAATTTCTGATATCAGTTTTGGAAAGTATATTTTATATTTTAATTGATAGTATGTTTCTATTATTCCTGAGTGGTTACTTTGTTCGGTGTGATAAAGAGATATTTGTCTATGAACATCTTCAGCTTTTTCTAAATCTCCTGCCCTCTCTGTAAGCTTATAAAATTTAACTTCTTTATTATGTCCATACATTGCAATTAGTACTTTTTGTACTTTATTATATTCCCTATCTTCTACTTCGGAGTAAATACCAGTCGTCCCTGCTATAATTGTTCTACTAAACAGATTCCACCAGTGTTTGCTATCTTTCGTCATGTCGACCTCAATAATTCTTTTATCATGCAGCGTTTTTATTTCATTTTGGATTGAGTAGGTTAGTATTAACTATGTATTTACAATTACCTCTTTGATTGATATATGATCTAACAATTGTTCGTCCACTGAGTGTGCAGTTTCTGATGTTTCGTTTATTTCGTTTGGAATTCTGCTTAGAAAAACTTCAATTTTATTCTCCTTGCCTTTTATAATATACTCAATGTCAAACTCGAATTCCTGTAATTTAAAAAGTCCTCTTTGAACTTATTGACTGAACTCTTTTCCAATATATTTTTTAGTTAAATATTTTATTGGCATATGATCGGTGATTATTTTGAATTTTTGCCCCAAAAGATATGGTCTAAAATATGAGGTAGCCCAAACCACTGCTAAAAATTCTTTGTCTGTTACTGAGTAGTCTTTTTCATGGTAATTTAATGTTCGAGAGGCGTAGCATACTGGCTGTCCTTCTTGAGTAAGTACAGCTCCCAAAGCAAAATTCCTTGCATCAGTGAAGAGTGAAAATTGTTTATTGAAGTCTGGAAATTTAAGTATGGGATGCTTAATCAGGGTTTCTTTTGATCTTCCAAAGGCTTGAATATATTCAGGGTCATTGCTATTGATTTTCATGTTCTTTTTTTTAAGTATTTTACCATCGGGTATGCTATTCTAGCGTAGTCCCTAATAAATTTCCTATAATACCCAGTGCTACCTAGAAATCCTTTCAATTACGCTAACGTCAAGGGTAAAGAATACTTCTGAATTACTTCTACTTTATTCGGATTTCTACAAGCTGAAAACAGCGGAAAAACTCCACTAAATGCATATCTGTATTAGTGTTGGCATGCAAATCAAATGGGAAGCTTGTACACAGATAGGATATTTAGTGGAGTCAGGTGTGAAGTTGGCAGCTCTCTCTCAAAATCACCTCAAAATGATGGAAAATGCGCTGTGTTAACAAACCGACTTCTTTTCGAGGTGGATTTGTAGAATTTTAATAAACTACCTGCAAACTTCTTCGTTCCGTGGTGAATTAGTAATAAGTGTAAAATATAGTATAAATTGTACATAATAATGTTTTAAATCATTTATAATACTTTTTTTTAGAGAAATAATAATTAAAAAACTTAATTTATATCACAGCATAAACGAAAATAGTTTAATTTTGTCCGCTATTTACTCCCTAAATCAGTAACAAGTAGGATCGTTTGTCGTATATAGGTCGAATATATATAAAAGTTTGTACTGGCTGCTCCTAAATGGTCAAACATATTGTCGTTACTAGTAATGATGAAACTCTCCACTCACCAGGGTCATTACTAAAACCTGATTACTTACTAACAAAATTATTATTTTCAGTAATTCGTACGAAATGAGTTTTATGTGTCCGAACATCTGAAATAAGTTTGTCATTACTAATCTTTTCGTTACACCAACACTATAAATATCAATGACATTATAAATGCAGGTCATATGATCGGTGAAAATGATTTTGAATTTATGACTTACAATAATTGGATAGTTATTGTTTGTTGGTTGACGTTCGTATATATAAAAATGAAACAAATCGGTAACGCAAACATTTCGAACCCTTTTTATTTTATTATATTATATATTTTATTACACAACTAATGACCATTCATACCAGAGTGAAAAACAACCTGTGTGAAATATTACAAAACACACAAGTCCTAATCCAAGAAAAATTATGAATGTCAATACTATTCTCTGCCTTCGCGTTGATATACAACGCTTGACAGCAACATTAAAAAACATAAGGTCTTGGTGTTACGAATACCATTTGAAAATTGAAGTAGAACGCAGCTTTGTTATAGGTTTTACTGATTTCCTATTATTACTCTTGATGCGTCTTTAAAAAAAATAACTATAAATTTGTTAAAAAAAAGTTTTGTCATTTTTATTTTATTGCTTTCCTGACTTTCGACGACATTTATCTTTCAACAAGACGCTTCACAGTGTGATTGCATAAGTCAGCTTAAGCTGTTTTGAAGTTATGTTAAATTGAATATTTTTCTCAAAGTTCCAAATGCTGCAAATGTATTCACTATTTATTTGTTAAATCATCTTGTCACTTAATACACTGATACAGAGTTAACTTTTACACATCCTTAGCTAAACCTATTTCGTCGTACCAAAAACTTGAATTTATTGTCACAGATTGATAAACTAACGCCTAGAATAGTTAAATACGCAATTTTTTTTTCATATTTCATAAATGCATTAAAAGTGGCTTGCCTGTCATTTGGTTTTTGTTCGTTCGAGGTCAACAAATTGTACGAAAAAAATATTTTTAAACAAAATAAGAAAGAAATGATAATAACATAAGTCAAATGAATCAGTAAAAATAATTACCACACATTTGCAACAATTTGTTTCTGTTCCATTGGTTATTTGTTTTCACAAAGCTACTGCGAACATACTCCGTGCACCGCTCAATCTCACCACGACACAAAATCAAAAACTTTGGCAAACGTCAAACAGAAATCGTGAAGCCAAGTATTTATTCACTTTTGATTTTTGAAGTAGACATGTTTTGGCAAACACAGCCTATCTAAAATAAACTACGAGAATTCCTTCCTTAAGGTTTACCGATGAGTCTTATGGTGGGCTTCTACGATTTCGCAAAATACTTGGCGCGTCAGTACTCTAAGCCAATTATACCAGTTCATCACATGGAAGCTCATGCCTTAGCAGTGACAATAGGGCTTTTCACCAAGCTATCTCTTTCTGAAGTGCCGCATCCCTTTCTTAAACGTCAAACGTCAAAAGCAAATTGAATGAAAACAATGTCAGTGTCAAAAGTGCAAAAAAAAACAAACAAACAGCTGAATGAAATGAATAATCATTGTGATTGTTAATAAAGTGTATATTTAAGTGAAAACAGAAGCAATTGAAGATTAAAAAGTACCAGCTTATAGAGAAAAAACGTGAGAAAGTAAATTAAAGTAAAAAGTTGCTTCGAAACAGAAATATTTTTTTGCCACAAGGCTATTGTCACGGTTTCACTTTTATTTTTTGTACAGAATCTTAATGTATTGTTATCTTTTGAGTATTCCAAAATAGTGTTTGGATACTCCTTTTTAGTTCTGGAAATTTGTTTTTGTTATATTTCACTTTAATATAAAATTATTACGAGATGTTTGCAACAAAAACATTTTTTGCCACAACTACGATATTCTCACTTTTTCACTTTTACTTTTTGAACACAATAACATTATAATGTTAACTTTTTAATTATCCAAAACGTGGTTTGGATACTACTTCTTAGTTCCGTATTTTTTTTTTTGTTAAAATTGGCTTTGTTATAAACTTTTAGTAACTATTCGTGAAGAACTTATTTCCCGCCATACAAATTCGCCATTGTATTCATTCATTTCATTCAGCTGTTTGTTTGTTTTTTTTTTCTCTTTTGACACTGACATTGTCGTTTTTTCTCTCTCTTTTGACACTGACATTGTCGTGACAAGCCCTATGGAACAAAGATTAAACTTTCTGTTTCTGTGCCTTTTAATAAGCGGAGGACATAGTCAAATTGTGTTTGTTTGTGTGTGTTGACTGAAAAACAACAACTATACGCTGCATCAAATCTGTGGAGGAAGAAGCACAGACTAGAGACTACCTATATTAGACAGCCGAATTTTTTTCGATTTGCCTACAAGCTGAAAACAGCTGAAAAACGCCGATAAACGCTTATCTGTATTAGTGTTTGCATGCACATCAAATGGGAAGCTTGAATACAGATAGCATATTTAGTGGAGTCAGGTGTGAAGTTGGCAGCTCTCTGTCAATATCACCTCAAAATGATGGAAAATGCACTGTGTTAGCAAACCGACTTCTTTCGAGGTGGATTTGTAGAATTTTAATAAAGTACCTGCAAACTTCTTCGTTCCGTGGTGAATTAGTAATAAGTGTAAAATATAGTATAAATTGTACGTAATAATGTTTTAAATCATTTATAATACTTTTTTTAGAGAAATAATAATTATAAAACTTAAATATAAATCACAGCATAAACGAAAATAGTTTAATTTTGTCCGCTATGTACCCCCTAAATCAGTAGCAAGTAGGATTGTTTGTCGTATATAGGTCGAATATATATAAAAGTTTTTGCTCCTACATGGTCAAAAAAATTGTTGTTACTAGTAATGATAAAACTCTCCACTCACCACGGTCATTACTAAAGCCTGAATACTTACTAACAAAATTATTATTTTCAGTAATTCGTACGAAATGAGTTTTATGTGTCCAAACATCTGAAATAAGTTTGTCATTACTAATCTTTTCGTTACACCAACACTATAAATATCAATAGCATTATAAATGCAGGTCATATGATCGGTGAAAATGATTTTGAATTTATGACTTACAATAATTGGATAGTTATTGTTTGTTGATTGATGTTCGTATATAAAAAAGTGAAGCAAATCGGTAATCCAAACATTTCGAACCGTTTTTATTTTGTTTATGATTTTGTTGAAACATATGAGTAGGACACAATTAATGACCATTCATAACAGAGTGAAAAACAACCTGTATCAAACATTACAAAACACTCAAGTCCTAAGTCGATACTATTCTCTGCCTTCGCATTGACATACAAAGATTGACAGCAACATTAAAAAATATAAAGTTTTGGTTTTACGAATACCATTTGAAAATTGAAGTAGAATGCAGCTTTGTAGGGTTTACTGATTTCCTATTATTACTCTTGATGCGTCTTTCAATGCGGCTGTTTCAACAGAAGCCGTTTTAAAATTTATTTCTTTTGAATTATTCTTGCGGTAATGTGAAAATATCGGCAAAAAATAACCATAAATTTGTTAAAACAAGTTTTGTCATTTTTATTTCATTTCTTTCCTAACTTTCAACCACATTTATCTTTCAACACGACGCATCAAAGTGTGATTGCATAAGTCAGCTTAAGCTGTTTTGAAGTTATGTTAAATTGAATATTATTATCAAAATTCCAAATGCTCCACATGTATTCACTATTTATTTGTTAAATCATCTTGTCACTTAAGAAACAGCGTTAACTTTTACACATCTTTTGCTAAACATGTTTTGTCGTACCAAAAACTTGAATTTTTTGTCACAGATTCATAAACTAATTTATCATAGTACGCCTAGAATAGTAAAATGCGCAATTTTTTTTCAATATTTCATAAATGCATTAAAAGTGGCTTGCCTGTCATTTGGTTTTCGTTCGTTCGAGGTCAACAAATTGTACGAAAAAAAATATTTTCAAACAAAATAAGAATAATTAACAAAGAAATTATAAAACAGAAGTTAAATTAATCGGAAAAAAAGTTTAAAAAACATTTGCAATAATTTTTATATGTTCCATTGGTTATTTGTTTTTCCAAAGCTACCACAGTGTTACTGAAAACCCTGCGAACACACCTGCAAACATATCCCCAATCTCACCACAAGACAAAATTAAGAACTTTGGCAAACGTCGAAAGAAATCGTCAAGCCAAATATAAATTTATTTACATTTGAAGCAACAAGATATTCACTTGAGGTATACGTATACTGTATACAGCCTAATTTTTATTTTCAACCATTAGAATAGCCAAAAATGGTGATATTTACTATCAGATGTGGAGGCATTATACCACCCAGAGCTCAGGAAATATAGGTAGTCTGTGGATCCAGTATAGGAACGTTTATAAGGAATGTTTGCATGCAGCTGGTATAGATCCCAGCAATATAGGAGCAATTGCAGTTACAACCAAGCCAGGTTTTTATTATCTAAAATAAACCACGAATTTATGCTACTAGAATTCCGTCCTTAAGGTTTACCGATGAGTTATGGGGGGCTTATGCTATGCAAAGTACTTGGCACGCCAGTACTCTAAGCCAATAATACCAGTTCATCACATGGAAACTCACACCTTAGCAGTGAGAATGGAACAAAGGAGGACATAGTCAAATTGTGTTTGTTCAAAAAGCTGAAAACAACTATACGCTGCATCAAAACTGTGGAGGAAGAAGAAAGTAAGTTCGTCCAACACGTTTATTGTGCTGTAAACTCAATGCAGTTTTTTTTTTTTGTTTATGTAGAAAAACCTCCAGATGCTATTATTGCTCATTAAAGCGATTTCTGTGTGGGATTATCAAAAGCAGCAACCAGACAATCGCACACAACGAGCGCTAGAATTTTGCATACGAAAGGGACTTTTCGATAATGTAAGACCGACTGACTTATCTCTGGTGGTGTTGCAAACAACGACTACATTTTCGAAAACATAGTAAACATGTCCAGGATATACGACACGGAAACGTTTCGTCCCTCCAAACGGTTTTGCTCAGACAATGGAGCTATGATTGCTTGGAATAGTATTGGGTTAAGGATAATCTATCTAGTGCCTTGGTGAAATTTGACAATTTGATTGTAGACGGCAAGTGCACAATATGTAAAAGTTTAATGGACGGAGTTGTTAGGGAAGATATTAAGTGTAAATTGACTCTGACAATAAAATAAATATTTTTTTTCGTTTTAAGCAAAATATTACTCGTGTTGAATATTGTATTTTGATTATCACTTAAAGTAAGCTGTTGATTGATTTTGACAAAAAGTTAAAGGGAATACTCTGATCGAACTGCTCATCTTGGTAACAGTCTTGAATATTTGAGTACTTTAGTGAATGCTTAAATATTGGACTCTGGAACTGCTGGTCTGCGCTATGCGTAGTAGAGAAAGCAACGAAATAAATTAAGAAAATTGATTGGCTTTTAGTTTAGACCTATTATGTTTTACAAAATGTATACAGCTAGATTTAAATACTCTGTATGTATTAGAAATGTAACAAAAGATTTATCACTTATCTCGATAGGTGAAAATATCCTTACTTTTTGGCTTCAATATTCAGCTCTCGTTCTCTCATTACAAAAGAAAACCAATGAAATAGCTCAAAATAATAAACAAAAGCAGATTCAAGTAAATTAAAACTTTATTTATCCACAATCTGATCGGGATTTCTCAAAATCCGTTATTTACATTTTACGTTCCTCTTCTGATTTCATACATTTGCCTTAATAGATCAAGTAACTCTTAATGTTTGCATTTGCTTTTGCAAATTTTCAATCGACGTCGGATCATCCGTCCCATTTACTGTATTAACTTCAAGTGTAGACTGCCACTAGCAGCCCGTATTTTCATAGATAAAATCCAAGATGGTCTACAAAGAAATATACAATTAAAAAACGTATTTTTACTATACATCGCATGCTGGATTACCTAATCTGTTTCATTGTAGAACATAAATGCCAACCCTTTAGAATGTAAATGCTTAGAAATCCACCAATAGCAGGAAAAGCTGAGACTCTCTGTTTAATTACATTGGAACTGGAAGAAAAGTTATCCAATATCTAAAGGAAGCAATACCAATCTAATATATTTTTGTTAACCGTGCAAGTCGTTTCTGCAATGTGTAAAGAAAGATATCAAAATAAATATTTACACAATTTGTTTTAATAATATACTTTGTTTATGTAACATACTTCGCCCAATGAGACGGTGAATAGTGATTTTTAGCTCTCCTCTACCAATTCTTGGTTTCATTTTACGGCTAGTAACTCCTTGTTCAAAGACAATGTCCCGGTGGAGGGGTTTCAGTGCTTGAGAGCAAACAAGAACTTTGTAGAACTAAAGAATAGAAATGATTATTTACTATTATTTATGATTATTCATTATCAGTCCTTTTCAGATGGAAAATACTTACTTATCAGAATCAAACTCATATTAAAGAGCCATTTAGACAAAACTGTCGGGACTGAGTTTCTGCTGCTTAAGAAAGCCTTTGTAATATCGCTGGAATTGCATTGCGTGCATATGTAGGTCATCAGCTAGCTTGTCAAGGTTGGTTTTTAATGTTCCAATGTGCTTGTCCACAGCTGGAGAGGAGTTTAGAGGTCGTAACTATTAAAAAGAGAAAAATAAAATTACACGAAAAGAAACATATGAAAATAAATACTTACACAAGTTGTTTTACAATGTAGTCCATCATGAGTGCAATAGGTTGACCCTCGGCCGGAGAATGTTCATAGCTATTTCCATGGAATCCAATTCGACTGAAAAATAACTGCAGAAATAAATTTTAACCAACAGTTTGTAAACTTTAGAAAGAAGTTTCTTACTTGAATCGTCTTATCGAACCATCGATTAACACCTCACTTCTGAACACACAGCCATGAATAATTAGTAGATAATTTTTTCATTTGTACTTTTAAGCTAGTTATTTTGTGTATTTGCATATTGTTCCTAAACTATACAACTTAAGAGTGTACAAATATATTATTAATCTTTGGAATAAAAGAATAACAAAGTTCTGTCAAATGACACAAAATTAAACTCACCCTTCAAGCAAGAGACTCCGTTTTACGTCCGCAAACGGAGTCAATGACATATGGGCTACTCCGCATACGGCTCCGCATACGGGTCCGAAAAACTACGTTTTTCGGATCCAATTAGTATGGAAATTGTAATAGCCGCGGACTCACATGTGTATGTATTGTGACAGATTGAGTTCGCTGTGCTCAGCAAAAAACGAATCCAAAACTGATCCAAAAAAAAGGTACAAATCGAGGCTAGATAAGAAGAGAAACGAGAATCGAGTATCGCTAAAATAAAAATTAGAAATGTTTGTTCATGTTTATTTTATTTCTTAAAAACAATACATTTTTCCATTTGGTATACCTGCAACAATTTCTCCTTCTCCTGCAAAATAAATGAATCAAATAAATGTGCATGTTATCTATACATATGACTGTTACTTACTTTCAGCATGAATTTGTGCCGGTAGCATTAATATCAACGAAATGCGGCCCATTGGTAGTTTCGCCTTCATCGGTTGCTATTTTTTTTTGATTTTGATAAATCTAAATTCAAACAAAGTTAATTAAGCAAATAATAGTGTGCAATAATAAATTCAATTTTAGTTTACCTTTCAAAGAAAATTATATCTGCAGCTGCAGCCAGAGGACAGATGAACGAATCGCCATTACAAATAACTACTCTCGACTCTCGCTCTTCTTCTTATTAGCAATGTAGTTACATTCAATTTACAAATGTGTGCGTGGAACGCCTCATATATCGCGGATCCAAAAATGACGGGAAAAGTTGGGTCAGCGATTTTGCTTGAAGGTGCCCTTTTAGTTATTTGTAATGGCGATTCGTTCATCTGTCACTGATACTGTCTCTGGCTGTAGCTGCAGATATAATTTTCTTTGAAAGGTAAACTAAAATTGAATTTATTATTGCACACAATTATTTGCTTAATTAAACTTTGTTTGAATTTAGATATATCAAAACCAAAAAAAAAATAGCAACCGATGAAGGAGAAACTACCAATTGTGGGCCGCATTTCGATGATTTAAATGCTACCGGCACAAATTCATGCTGAAAGTAAGTAACATACATATGTATAGATAACATGCACATTTATTTGATTCATTTATTTTGCAGGAGAAGGAGAAATGGTTGCAGGTATACAAAATGCAAAAATGTATTGTTTTTAAGAAATAAAATAAACATGAACAAACATTTCTGATTTTTATTTTAGCGATACTCGATTCTCGTTTCTCTTCTTATCTAGCCTCGATTTGTGCCTTTTTTTTGGATCAGTTTTGGATTCGTTTTTTGCTGAGCATAGCGGACTCAATCTGTCACAATACATACACATGTGAGTCCGCGGCTATTACAATTTCCATACTAATTGGATCCGAAAAACGTCGTTTTTCGGACCCGTATGCGGAGCCGTATGCGGAGTACTCCATATGTCATTGACTCCGTTTGCGGACGTAAAACGGAGTCTCTTGCTTGAAGGGTCACCACACAATCTTGTCATATTTGACAATCAGACAGAAGACGTCTTCAAGCAAAAACACTGACCCAACTTTTTCCGTCGTTTTTGGATCCGCGATATATGAGTCGTTCCACGCACACATTTGTAAATTGACTGTAGCTACATTGCCAATAAGAAGAAGAGCGAGAGTCGAGAATAGTTATTTGTAATGACGATTCGTTCATCTGTCATTGACACTGTCTCTGGCTGCAGCTGCAGATATAATTTTCTTTAAAAGGTAAACTAAAATTGAATTTATTATTGCACACAATTATTTGCTTAATTAAACTTTGTTTGAATTTAGATTTATCAAAATCAAAGAAAAAAATAGCAACCGATGAAGGCGAGACTACCAATAGTGGTCCAAATTTCGATGATTTTAATGCTACCGGCACAAATTCATGCTGAAAGTAAGTAACATACATATGTATAGATAACATACACATTTATTTGATTCATTTATTTTGCAGGAGAAGGAGAAATGGTAGCAGGTATTTCAAATGGAAAAATGTATTGTTTTTAAGAAATAAAATAAACATGAACAAACATTTCTGATTTTTATTTTAGCGATACTCGATTCTCGTTTCTCTTCTTATCTAGCCTCGATTTGTACCTTTTTTTTGGATCAGTTTTGGATTCGTTTTTTGCTGAGCATAGCGGACTCAATCTGTCACAATACATACACATGTGAGTCCGCGGCTATTACAATTTCCGTACTAATTGGATCCGAAAAACATCGTTTTTCGGACCCGTATGCGGAGCCGTATGCGGAGTACTCCATATGTCATTGACTCCGTTTGCGGACGTAAAACGGAGTCTCTTGCTTGAAGGGACTTCACTTTTATTGATTCACACGTATTCACCGATAGGAAATTTTGAGAGAGGATTCCGCTCTCCCATTTGAGGGGCGCAGCGGACGGGGGTAGTGAGAGTTGACTGTCTAGTATAGGTAGTCTGTGCTGTCTAGTATAGGTAGTCTGTGGGAAGAAGAAAGTAAGTTCGTCCAACACGTTTATTGTGCTGTAAACTCTATGAAGTTTTTTTTTGTTGCTTATGTTGAAACACCTCCAAATGCTATTATTGCTCATTATAGCTCAAAAGCAGCAACTAGACATTTATGTAATCGCACACAACGATCGCTGGAATTTTTCATACGAAAGGGACTTTTCGATAATGTAAGGCCGACTAAAGTTATCTCTGGTGGTGTTGCAAACAACGACTACATGTTCGAATACATAAAAACCATGTCCAGGATATATGACGTGGAAACATTTCGTCCCTCTAAACGGTTTTGCTCAGACAATGGAGCTTTCGAGAAGGGAAAGTATATGGTGCAATCAATACCCTATGAATTAAGTTTGGACGAAGCCTCGTTACTTACTGCCGCTTTAAGTACTGATCAAGGATTCATAACCATCCAACTGCTTGTTGACCAATTGGGGTAAAAGTGAAGTTTATTGATATTACTTTCGAACTTATTTTTCATTTGTTCTTCGCTCAGGTGAACTGAGTATCGTGCTAAGCAATGCGTTGAAAAGGTCCTAAGTGTAGGGTTATGTTGGATAGATGAACAGGATAAAGAAACAAGTTATTGGTTTCCCAGCCTGTTTCCCGGATGAACAACAGCTTGATTTCATAGTTAATTTTTAAAATTGTTTATTATTAAAATTACGAACACAATAAATCTTGACAAAAATAATGCAAAATAGCCTAGTCCACATGTTTACTTTACATCCAGGTGAGCCTAGTGACAAATTTAACATATTGAAGCTGCCCCACAAGCGTGCATGCAAATCCGTGGGTTGACCCGACTGTGTCGGTGTCGTTAAAGGTCGATCAAACAATACTCAATAATGGGAACATGCAAGTGTCGAAATCGTAAAAAAAATCACGCATAAAAACTCCCAGATCATCACACCAATGCAACAACACCAACATTGATACTGCAAGGAATTTCTTCTTTCCTTCATAGCTATTTCAACTTGGTGAACTAGCGAACAGCAAGGGTAGTTGAAACAGAGATTCTTAACCAAATTACCACAGCTAAAAGGAAACCTCGACTTCAGTCCAAACTGCAACTCTGGGAGCACCTTCACATCCACCCCAACACCCTTTGCACGAGTTGTTGAAACTTCGAGCTCCGAATTTGTGTTCAAAACAGCTTGGAGCTTCTGTTTTAAGTTTCGATTGGATTTTTCCAAATGCTGCCTCTCAAATAAGTTTTTTTCTTGCTCTTAAGAGGAGAACTTTTACCTTGAAGAAAACCTTCTCAATCTCATTTTTCTAAATCTAAAATTTAAAGGAATAATAAAAATAATCAATTTAATTGAACATAATATATTTAGTTTCTAAAAAAAACAGGTTTTTAATTTTGAATAAATTAGGATCATCTGTCTCATTTACTGCATTAACTTCGCTAGATAAAATCCAAGTGGGCCTACAAAGAAATATACAATTAAAAAGCTTATTTTTACTATACACCGCACGCTGGATTATCTCATCTGTTTCATTGTTGAATATAAATGCCAACGCTTTAGACACAACTTCTAGAATTACGGAAGTGTTTTCATCAAGATCAAAACGTAAGAGAAAAAAAAACCTTTGCTGTAAATGATTAGAATTCCACCAATAGCAGAAAAAGCTCAGACTCTGTTGAATTACATTGGAACTGGAAGAAAGGTTATCAAATATCTAAAGGAAGCAATATCAATCTAATATATTTTTGTTTACGGTGCTAGTCGTTCTTGTAATGTGTATCCCGGTCGGAAAGGCTCCTCACCATGCAAATTTAGTTTCCTTTCGTCTGTCGTTTTGTTAGCCTCTTCGGAATATGGATGCAATCAAATCTGGCTTCATACGAATTGCCAACTTTGAGTTTTGCAGTTGAGTTTTTGTTTGAGGAATATCCCGCACTCATTCCAATTTGTCAGTTTCAACTACATCAAAGTGCATCCATTGCTCATTTATTTTAACAATTCCGACGCTGGATTACCGTCAGGTAATTGCATGTTATCTGCGTCATCGTTGTTCTTTAATTGAAAAGGAACTATACGCTGCGGTTGTTTCTGTGATAATTTTTGTTTCCGTTTCATAGCGAGGAACTCCAGCAATCCTGGATCTAAAAGCAACTCATATCTACAATTGATCACTTACCTATGACTTTAATAATTTTTCCTACACTGCCAGAATTTCTTCCTATTTCATTTTAGCCAGAAGTTTAAATTTTTTTTGTGAATCACCTTATCCAGATTTGATTTATCCATGATCCAACTTGAATCAACTAATGCTTTTGCTGCAAGTTGATAATTTATGAGACTTCAGCAATTATCTCAACCTTCGGAAAAGGAATTTCGCAACATCATTTAGTTTTTTCGGTGTGGTTAAGTTTTTTCTACGATTTCGCCGACTATTATATTTGCTCCTGAGCTCATTGTTGATTTATTGTTGGACTATTACCACAGACTACCTATACTATAATAATAGATAATGTCCTGATGGAGACTGTTTACTCCTGATCGTTTCAGTGATCAACCTTGTAGAACTAAAGAATAGAAATGATTATTTATTATCAGTCTTTTTCAGAGAAAAAAATACTTACTTTATTATTGCCATATAGCTGGAAATGCATTGCGTGAAAAGTAGGTCACCAGCTAGCTTGTCATGGTTGTCTTCGCTGTGTGAATTATGCTGTGAAAAATTAAATTAGGTACATGAAAAGAAAGATATGAAAATAAATATATGTACTTACACAATTTGTTTTACAATGTAGTCCATCATGAGTGCAGTAGGTTGACCCTCGGCCGGAGAATGTTCATAGCTATATCCATGGAATTCAATTCGACTGACAAATAACTGCAGAAATAAATTTATCTAACAGTTTGTACACTTACTTGAATCATCTTATCGAACCGTCGATTACCACCGCACTTCTTGAACACACAGCCAAGAATTAATTACTATAACTTTTTTTTTCATTTGCTTTCGGATCGCAACATCCAATGAGATGGTGAATAGTGATTTTTGGCTCTCCTCTACCAACTCTTGGTTTCATCTTACGGCTAGTAACTCCTTGTTCAATGTCCCAATGGCGGGGTTTCAGTGCTTGAGAGTAAACAGGAACTTTGTAAAACTAAAGAATAGAAATGATTATTTACTATTATTTATGATTATTTATTATCAGTCCTTTTCAGATGGAAAATACTTACTTATCATAAGCGAACTCATATTAAAGAGCCATTTAGACAAAACTGTCGGGACTGAGTTTCTGCTGCTTAAGAAAGCCTTTGTAATATCCCTGGAATTGCATTGCGTGCATATGTAGGTCATCAGCTAGCTTGTCAAGGTTGGGTTTTGTTCTTTCAAAAATGAAAAATGCTCTAAAGACAGCCATAGACTGGTACATTAAGGAAAATCTTTCCATAAATCCCAGTAAAGCCATCATCGTTCCTTTCACTAAAACTAGGAAATTAGACCTAGGCCTAATCACAATAAACGACACGGTCGTAGGGTATTCCGACGAAGTCAAGTATCTTGGAGTAATCCTGGACAAGAGACTTAACTGGAACTCTCACATAAACAACAAAATCACTAAAGCTAATAGAGCTTTATGGGCCTGTCGTAGAGAAGCTCAAAAAGGTAAAACGGCTTGTGTGCCTTGGTATCTCCGGAGCCAGGCGAACCTGTCCAACAGCTGCCATAGAGGCAATAACAGGAATTACACCTCTCCACATATATATCCAAAAAGTGGCGATCCGCAGTGCAATAAGTCTAATACAGTTAAACGAGATAAGTCTTAATGATCATCCGGAACTAAAGACCCTTCTCGATGAACTGCCAGAACTTAACATGAACTGCGCGGACACAGACCGCATTGAAAACACACTATGCTTCAACAAACGGTTCTCCACGGAGATACCCAAGAGAGAAGCATGGGTTAGTAATAACCCACCAAACAGCCACAACGGCATAAAGTGGTATACGGATGGTTCTAAAATGGAAACGGGGGTAGGAGCGGGAATATACGGACCACACAAACGCTTTACGATACCCATGGGAAAAAGTCCCAGCGTATTTCAAGCAGAGTTCCACGCCATTCAAGAATGTGCCAGCCACATTATTTTATCTGGCATAAAAGGTGCAACCATCCATATTTTTACGGATAGTCAAGCACCTATAAACGCTCTTAGCTCGTATACCATTGACTCCAAATCAGTCATGTACTGCTTCAATACCCTACAAACACTTGGAATACGAAACAAGACCAAATTATGGTGGGTTCCGGGTCATGTCGGGGTAGAAGGTAACGAAAAGGCCGATGAACTGGCCAGAAAAGGTTCAGAAACACCTTTCATAGGTCCCGAACCTTTCTGCTGCAGAAAATGTATCTACCTTTGGAAAAGCATCCCAGGTCTAAGACAGGTCAAACGAGCCATTCGGCCCTTCAATCAAAATGCCAGCAAATGACTAAACCTAAGCAGGCATGATATCAAAAACCTAGTAGGTTACCTTACTGGTCACCATGGTTTAAGATATCATCTTCACAAAATGAGAATATCAGACTCTCCTTAGTGCCGACTCTGTCTTGAAGAGGATGAGTCAGCTGAAGACATTTTATGTGAATATCCAGCCATTAATGGAATTAGAAAAAAGATCTGTTTCAGGGAGCAAATGAGCCCCGAGGATATAAAGAATTCTTCAACTGGTAAAATTGTCCGCTTTACACGGAAAGTGGATATTCTACTAGTTTAAACTTTTCTGGCCCATACGGTACAAAAGATCTGTTAGGTCAAAGTACCCCCCCCCCCCCCTCCCCTTGTAAATCGCCTTGGCGAGCTAGAATTAAAAAAAAAAATATTTCCTTAATCTAACCCTACATATGAATATAGTCATTGTATATAGACTCTATAGTATTCTCACTTCGTGTATACGACGATGCGCCACCAATCGCCGTAAGTTCGTCATTAAAGAATCTACAAAAAGCTTTAAAAATGCATTTTCGTAGTTATATCTGTTGTCTTCTTCCATTCTCGTTTATATTTGCAGCGCGTACTCTTTACTACTCTTTCCTTTGATAATAAAGAAGATTTCCAAAAGTATGTGTTTTGTCACTTTAATTTTTCTTTACTTCTCAGGATGGGAATATGATGTGATGGTGAGAGGGGTGGGGTATATGTATAAAATTATGCATTTTTGTAGTTATTTTTGCTGTCTTCCGTTCTCGTTAATATTTGCAATGCGTACTCTTTAAGTAGCTACTCTTTCCTTCGATAATAAAGAAGATTTGAATAAGTGTGTGTTTTGTCACTTCAATTTTTCTTTACTTCTCAGAATGGGAATATGATGTAATGGTGAGAGGGGTGGGGTATATGGTTGGTGTATCATGTGTTGGTTTTGATGGAAGTTTGGGGTAGGTAATCTCATATTGCAAGCAGCTGTATTTAAAAAAGACAAGTTTCCGTACTTTTGCAAAGCCACAAGTTTTAACTTACAAAGTGATACAAAGTGAATAAGAGTTTTTTTCCGATTTCAAGACTTTCATTCTGATAAGTATCAAATTATTTATCATTATTATATTATTATTTCATTCTTTTTCCTATATTTTATTATATTCATATTTATATATTTTGTTACGTTTTTATAAATTTTAATATATTTATATATATATATACCTATATACATTTATTTTATAGATTATATATTATTTATTCTTCGACTTAAAAAGATCTTTTGTACCGTATGGGCCAGACAAATTTAAATTAGTAAAATTTCCACTTTCCGTGTAAAGCGGACAATTTTGCCAGTAGAAGAATTCTTTATGTCCTCGGGGCTGAACCTAAATAAGGCAATCATGGACGGTAATAAAACTTCTATTCCATTTTGAATGAGGGCTGGAAAAATAACGTCTGTATATACGCAATACGACGTTCATCAATGACTGATCAACGGCTTTCTTTTATAACATTTGAAAAAAAAATGATATTTTACATAAATTAGCCAAAAAAGACCGAGGAATAGGTACAACTTTTTTAATTCTAAGTAGATATTCGTACTACTTGTGTGTGTATAAAAAACATATTATATACCTACCCATTTCTTGATCTATAGCATATACGTTTAATTCGTAGTTTAAAAACATGAATGTGATATTGCTTACACCTAACGTTTTAATAAAAATTAAAATTTTCTAGACTGTACATTTTAACTTTCTTTTAAAAAAAATGTCAGCTCACCCAAAAAAATGGAACTTACCCATACATTAGGTCCTGGCTACGGCCGTGGTGGGCAGATTTTAAAAATTCTTAACATATATTTTTTCGGGCACGTAGAGAGTATATGGTAAAAATTTCAGCTTTCTAGCTTGAGTTTGAGATAGTAGATACACGTTACTATCGATGCTGACCACGAATATATTACAGAAAAACTGCAAAACGACAGGTGACCTGCCTCAATATTAATGTAGGTCATCAATTCGCTAAAAAATAAATATACCTATCCAACAACTATTTCTTTGAATAAGGGCTGATACAACACGAATTGAATATTTCCGAATCAAATACTGAAGAAATGATAGAAATCGGTGGATTTTTGGACGAGATACAGCAAAAATAACAAAACCCTAAAAAATCATAAACTCATAATTCCTTGTTTGATGGAAAATACCAAAATACCGAAATCAGCTTTTATTAAATATCCTTTAGAAAAATGTTTCCTTCCCCTTCCATCATCTGCCTCTCATCTTACATTCTATTTACCAAAAAGTATTCGGCTGTTACACAGAAAAATAAATACTTACACGTCCAGAATGAAAATCATATGGCGCGACCAGAGGCAATCAGTTGAAAATGCGAGATATCCATACAAGATAACAAAAGTACATACAATGATAGAATTCTTATTTTTGTCAGAAATCCTTACGAAATACCTCATCGAAGAAAAGAGGACCAAGTAAACTCTTGGCTCTGTTTGGTTCTCTTTTCTTCGTTTTACCTTAATTCAAAGCTCATACAAATATTTTATGCTTAAATTGAGAAGCAATTATGCCATCCTTTTTGTCTCCAAATTCGTGGAGGTCGAGCTTTTTGAAATCGTGTTGATGATTTTACTATAAAGTTTATATACAATGATATAGTACAGTTTTTATTGTATGTAAGTCGTATTCATCTCTAATTTCTCTAGCTAAGTTCCCTGTCGCTAACTCTCTAATCTTATTTACTATTAGGTTATAAAAAAAGAACCTAAGACTATCTTTTTTATTTTCATACATTATTATAGTAATAATATCCGTTAACAAGAACTCAATTTTGTTTCTTAGATCTAAAATCGAACTTACCCTTAAATTAGTAATTTTCCTTGTAATTTCTCCAGTGTCGATGACTGGTCGAAATGTCAATCCCAGCAGCTTCTTCGCTTCATCCCACGACGTTGTTGCATTGGTCAGCATAGCTCCTTCGCTCTCCCGATCACCTTGCACTGCGAGATTGCTGTCCATGTAGCGGGTCTTCTATCCTCCTATTTCAAGTTCATATGGTTGTCCACCATATTTTAAAATTGGGTCAGCTCTTCATTGTTTCCCGAAAACTCCTTTATGTACGAAATTTCCCTCATTATAACTAGAGTTCGGCTATCAGCTTGCTGTGTATTGGCCTCTAGCCTAGTGAGGATTTGAGCCATAGTAGCACAAATGATATTAGGGTCAGTTACCATTTCGAATTCTTCCTCTTTTGTTAGGTTCCTTCTGGAATCGTGAAGTATATGTCGCGAAATGTTGGTGTTTTTTTTACGGCACTTTTAACAGACACTTGTTTCTTTTTGTTGCGACTGATTTTTAGTCTGCAACTATCACTTGAATTCAGCATCATCAAACAGGGATGTTATAGAACACCCTGTCGATGACGACACGACATCAGTCAAAGGGATAGAGTCGGTAATCATCGACTCTGAAATGGGGGAACCTGAAGAGAACTTGTCTCAACTCAGTGACTCTATTTCAGAATCCAGCACCATATGCAACAGCATATTATCGGATGAAAGACATCCCGATATAGAGGACGTACCTAAGACAGTCGGCAATGTGGCACGGACTGAGTCTGAGTATGTTAGGTTCACACCATCTGAACAGCGCAAATTTAAGCGCGCGCAGAAGAAGGTTAGCACCATTGAGCAGGCCAGTCTCTATGCGATCCAAACGATGGAAAACATGAGGTCCCGAGGTGAAGCGAATGCGATCCGAGGATAATACCCCGCCTCATTTCGAAGCGAAGCGAGGTCGCACTGGGAAGACAACCGTCTACAAAGTCTGGTATAGCAATATAACGAGCTATGTTAGACTGGGTGTTGTACCGGTGGACATCGATCGTAGTCCTCTCTCCAACGAACAAATGGGTTTGATACAGGAGAGGATTATGGATATCACGATCGAACAGCGTGACGAGGAGGTCAAACCAGTCTTTCGCGGTACTACCTTCAAAGCCGGATGGCTCATGATCGTATGTGCGGACGCCACCACTGCAGAGTGGATGAAGACAACCTTCGCCAAGCTAAAAGAGAAATGCGGGTTAGAGGCGATGCTTGTGGGAGAGGAAAAGTTTCCAAAACCATATGTCATCAGAGGGTTCTTCCCGCAGAGTACCGGCGTAGCTAGCGAAAGGATCCTAGCCTTATTAGATGGCCAAAACAAAGAGCTCAACACGAGAACGTGGAGAGTTCTGCAAAGATCGGATGAGCGAGACATCGCACACATGGTCTTTGCTATTAATGACAGCACCATGAGGAGACTCATGGAGCTAAAGGGTATGGTCTCTTTCCGTTTCGGACAGGCCAAACTTATCCTAAAAAGTGCTGACAAGACGGCCAAACATGGCCCTAAAGACCAGAAACAGCCCGTTTTGGATATTCAAAATGTCACAGCTCACGGCAGCACCGCAACTGACCCAACAAGGGCCAGCACCAGCGCTGCCGCTAAGGCTGCAGCTTGAAGCACGGCAACACCTGAAAAGGCTGATAGTGCCCACAGCACTGCCAGAGAAAGCCAAAATCGATTCAGGCCTAAGTTAGGCATGGATCATAAGAAAGCACTGGCACAGGAAGGACATAAAAACAAAAGTCCTAGAGGCAGACAAACTGTTCTTCCTCAACAGGGTATCATACGTAGGAGAGGTGACAACAAGCCCAATAGAGTACGAAACCCTGAATACAGAAGCAAATGATGACCACCCGTCTCGGCGTTTTGCAGGCCAACCTGCACAGGGCTATGGGTGCCTCGGACACCTTTAGCCAGCGATGTGCCGAAGGTAACATTGCTATTGGACTAATCCAGGAACCATGGGTAACCAATGGTAAGATATCCGGATTAAATTGTTAACACAGAGAGCTAATTTTCGCCAAAAGGTCCTTTCAGACCAAGGGCGGCTATCTCTATTAAGAAAGATATAAAATTTTCTCTCATTCCAGATTTCACAACAAGGGACCTGGTGGCGGTTCTAATAGAGCACCACAAAGGCCGAGAGCTGCATAAATTTGTATGCGCATCGGCGTACTTTGCTGGAGACACGGATGTAGTGCCTTCCTTATCAGTACAGGAACTTGACCGGTACTGTGAGGACCAGAAAGTACATATCCTAATCGGCTGCGACGCAAACGCACATAATACCATCTGGGGCAGCCGAGATACGAACAATAGAGGTGAGTCGTTATTAGAATATTTATATAGCAATAACCTCGTCTTTCTAAACAAGGGAAATAGTCCTAGGTTTAGAAATTCCATAAGAGAAGAAGTTTTAGACCTTACTATCTCATCTCCTTTTATGAAGGATATTATAGAGGGCTGGCATGTGTCTGGCGAGGCTTCTCTATCGGATCATATGCACATCCGATTCGAGATAAAATGCAATGCCGAACACGCGTCAGTCCGTTATGACAACAGACTGACTAGACAAAAAAGCCTCATGGCGTGCAAACTGTGAGAAGATCGAAAAACTTCCAGAGGTGGCACGCCTCCAAAGGGCTCTGTCACAGTATCAAGAAAAAAGCATGGGATTGTTAATCAAATCAGATGGTTCAATCACACGCCACCGGGAAGAAACGCTGAAAACTTTGCTTCAGGCACACTTCCCGGGGTCTCACACGATGGTCATTACAGATGACCATATAGCGGAGGTCTCAATTCCAAGAAACCTCAGCAGAATTAATAGTTTATCCGGAACACTTTTTGTTCCGGATAAGGTTAAATGGGCAATTAACTCATTTAAACCATTCAAGGCATCGGGAACAGACGGTATTTTTCCAGCCCTCATTCAAAATGAAATAGAATTTTTATTACCATCCATGATTGTCTTATTTAGGTTCAGCTTCAACTGCGGGTATATACCAGTTACCTGGAGGGAGGTAAGCGTAGTATTTATACCCAAACCGGGAAACAAGCCGAGCGAATTACCTAAATCATATCGTCCGATTAGCTTGACATCGTTTTTTCTGAAAACAATGGAAAGGATTATTGGCATCCACATTAGAGAATGCATATCAAAAAGCATGCCTCGGCACCCTCACCAATATGCGTACCAAAAAGGTAAATCCACGGAAGGCGCTCTGTTAAGACTAACTACAGAGATAAAAAACGCATAATGTTGCAAAGAGATCGCACTTTGTGCTTTTCTGGACATAGAGGGTGCTTTGGACAACACTGGATATGAATCCATATCAAATGCTTTGTACCATAGAAACATAGACAAACCAACCATTCAATGGATCAAAGCGATGCTGGAAAGTCGCAAAATAACTGTCTCGTCAGGAATGACCTTAGTATCAGTAACAGCCGTAAGGGGCTGCCCACAAGGGGAAGTACTTTCACCCCTTTTGTGGTCATTGGTCATCGATGACCTGCTACACAAGATGAGCAATTTGGGCTACACTACAATTGGGTACGCCGATGATATTGTCATCATAGTCAGGGGCAAAGACTCAATTGGAGTCACATCAGAAATGAAAAATGCTCCAAAGACAGCCATACCCTGGTGCATTAAGGAAAATCTTTCCATAAATCCCAGTAAAGCCGTCATCGTTCCTTTCACTAAAAGGAGGAAATTAGACCTAGGCCTAATCAAAATAAACGACATGGTTGTAGAGTATTCCGACGAAGTCAAGTATCTTGGAGTAATCCTGGACAAGAGACTTAACTGGAACTCTCATATAAACAACAAAATCACTAAAGCTAATAGAGCTTTATGGGCCTGTCTTCGCACATATGGCAGAACTTGGGGAATCTCTCCAAAGATCGTCCACTGGATCTATACAGTGATGATAAGACCCATTATAACATACGCCTCCATAGTATGGTGGACAAAATCCACACAAAAGGTCGCAATAGAGAAGCTCAAAAAGGTACAACGGCTTGTGTGCCTTGGTATCTCCGGATCCATGCGAACCTGCCCAACAGCTGCCATAGAGGCAATAACAGGTATTACACCTCTCCACATATATATCCAAAAAGTGGCGATCCGCAGTGCAATAAGTCTAATACAGTTAAACGAGATAAGTCTCAATGATCATCCGGAACTAAAGACCCTTCTCGATGAACTGCCAGAACTTAACATGAACTGCGCGGACACAGGCCGCATTGAAAACACACTATGCTTCAACAAACGGTTCTCCACGGAGATACCCAAGAGAGGAGCATGTGTTAGTAATGTAATGAAACGCACGGTTGTAAGGTTTAAGTCGAACTGACGGCATAGGCCAAGCATAAAAGTTATCTAGCATGCACCAACGACATGCAGCGACATGTGCTATTTGATACGCCAGGAGAACCATAGTTAGTGATGGTTCCCAGGGTGTAATTAAATGCAGATTAATCATAAAGTAAATAGAACAATATGATACACCTGGAGAACCATAGGTAGTAATGATTCCCAGGGTGTAACCGTATGCTCTTTAGAGGTTTTGTAATAGATGTCCAGGGAATTATGATTGACCCTGAATTCCAAGACGATACATGATAAGGCTGTTATTACACCTTCCCCCTTTTGAAGTATAATTTTATTTTAATGAAATTATGCTTGACCCATGTAGTAAGTCCCTGTTTTTTTTTTATTTAAAAAATTATAAGATTTGCTAACATTTTAAATATAAAAATATTCTTAAACTAGGTATATGGGGTAGGTATATAGGATAGGTATATAGGAGAGTGATATAGGAGAGGTACGTACCTATATAAAATAAACTTATTAATTATTAATATTATGTTATAAAAATTAAAATTATTAAATTTATTAATTATTTACCTTACTTTTATTTTTCAATATTAAATTTATTAATTATTTATTGTATTTTTATTTTTCAATATTAAATTTATTAAGTATTTATTTGTAATATAGTATTACCCTCTTCTTCTTTTTTTTAATTTTTTATTTTTTTTGAACAATAATAAACTTAAGACCAAGCCTAGGATAATATTTAAATTTATGAAGTAGGTATAATTTTTATAAAACTTAAATTTTTATTTTTTTTTTGAAAGTTCTTTATTGGCGATAGTAACTTAAGTACTATAGTATATATACTTACTTCTAATTAGTTTAGTTACAAATTTAATGTTTTTCTTATCTTATCCTTATGAACAATTATCTCCTTATTATTCTTATCAATAAGTATACAATTTGGGGAATTGACCTCTTTAACTGTATATGGTCCTTTAAAAATTGGATCCAGCTTATGCCTTGGTTGGTTTTCAATTAGTACTTTATCATTGGGAAGGATAATTTGTGGTCTAGAGGATTGGTCGTATAATGTCTTTCTAATAAGCTTACTTTTTTCGACTAGTTCTTTTGCTCTAAGATTAGCAAATTGAAGACGATATTTAAGTTCCTTATCATATGCGTCGAGGTTATACAACGGCTCTATTTTTGTTGTATTAACGAATTCAAATGGATCTGGGAGCTTACCGAAAATTAGCTCAAAGGGGCAGTAACCGTGTACGGTTGATGGAGTGGTATTGTAGCAATAAAGAAAGAAACATAGCCAATCATCCCAATCAGATTTGTCATTGTTTATATAAGACCTAATGTATTCGTTGAAAGTTCTATGAGATCTTTCTACAGTACCTAGTGATTGGTGATGATATGCTGTTGAGACCTTATGATTAACCTTAAGTAATTTAAGGACTTCCTCCAAAGTTTTGTTTTTATATTCTTTTCCTAAGTCCGTCCTTACCTCTTTCATAGGGCCATAAACTAGTACAAATTGTTCAAATATTGCCTTTGCTATTGTTATCGCTTTTTTGTCCATTATTGGTATTGCTACGAGATACTTAGTAAGTTCGCATATTATAGTAACGGCGTATTCGTTACCTTTAATTGACTTTGGAAGTGGGCCTATTGTATCTATTAATACAATATTAAAAGGCCTTTCTGGCGTTGGGGTAATTGTCAGTTTTTCCTTATTATTTTTTAAACTTTTATTTGTTTTGCACTTTTCGCAGTTTTGGATATGGTGTTTTGCATCTTTTGTCATATTTTTCCAATGGTATTTGCCTCGAAGTTTAGCTAGCAATCTAGAAGTACCACAGTGTCCACCATTAACAGGGTCATTGTGATATGTTTTCAGTAGATTCTGTTTTTCATCTTCATCATTAATTGTAGTAACTTTTGGTTCTAGTCCTATATAAACGTTTTTTAAAATGTTATGGGCTACCGACTTGAATTCATTTATGCCCACTTTTTCAAATATGTTGTCACTTAACGACAATCTCATTTGCGTCACTGCTATACTGTCGGCTTCTTTTTCAAGCCTTGAAATAACTTGATCTAAATCCAGTTTTTCATTAACAATATATTCACAGACGCTAAAGTTAATTAACGAACGTTTATTTAACAAAACCCTACATCTAGGTGTAGCTATATCCAATTCAAATAACAAACGTGGGTACTTTCGCAACTCAAATGCATTAAGCGCTTCATAAATATTGGGTTTTACTACATAATTGTTATTACTAATATTTTCCTGAGTTTTATTTTCTAAATGCACTTTTTCTTTTACCGCTGACCTGGTTGTCATCCTTGCTATTCTACTGCCTGGATTTGTGATTTTTCTAATGTCTTCAAAGTCAATGCGTGAAAGTGCATCAGCGGCAACATTTTTTTTTTCCTTTAATAAATTCTATAATGAAGTCATATTCCTCTAGATCTAGCCTCATGCGAGTTAGTTTCGAACTGGGATTTTTCATTGAGAATAAATAGACTAATGGTCTGTGATCAGATTTGACGATGAATTTCGTACCAAATATATATGGCCTAAAGTAGTTGATTGCCCAATGAATGGCTGCTAATTCTTTTTCTATTGTTGATTTATTTATTTCTCCTTTAGTGAAACTTCGAGACGCAAAAGCAACCGGTAAATCACTGGTACCATGTATTTGGCTAAGTACGGCACCACAGGCATTCTTTGATGCATCGGTTGAAATGATAAAAGGTTTCTGAAAGTCTGGGTATTGAAGTACCAGAGGAGAAATTAAAGCGTTTTTTAGGTAGTTAAAAGCTTCCTCGCAGCTCTCTGACCAATTGAATTTAACTTTTTTTTTAGTTAGTTGGGTCAGATGTAATGAGTGTCGCGCGAAGTAAGGAATAAATCGTCGGTAATAATTGCAAAATGCAACAAATCGTTTTACCGAGTCAGCATCGTGAGGTGTAGGATAATCCCGAATGATGGTGAATTTTGAATCGTCTGGTAAAATTCCTTTATCAGTACATTTGTGCCCTAAAAAAGTTACTTCGTGTTGAAAAAACGAACACTTATCAGGATTTAGTCTCAAATTATATTCTCTACACTTCGTAAATATTTCTTTTAAGTTTTTCATCATATGGTTTGCTGATGCTGCTATAACTATTAGATCGTCCATATATATAAAAGACTTCAATGGGGAAAGACCAGCAAAGGCTAAAGACATCATTCGTTGGAAAGAATTAGGTGCTATCTTAAGACCAAACGGAAGTCTTCTAAATCGGAATGATCCTGCTTCTGTGGAAAATGAAGTCATATCACGTGACTCTTCTTCTAACTCGATCTGATGGAATCCTGATAGTAGGTCAAGGCAACAAAAAAATTTTGCTCGTCCGAGTTGGTCGACAATGTCGTCTATGCGAGGAAGGGGAAACTTATCAGCTAATACCTTTTTATTGAGCTCCCGGTAGTCTATTACCAGACGCCATTTTTTTTGTGAATTATTGTTATGCTATTTCTTAGGAACCAATAATACTGGACTATTGTATTCGGAAATGGAAGGTTCAATAATATTGTTTTCAAGTAATGTGTTGACTTGATTGTTTATTTCGGACTTTTGGGAGTTTGGTATTCGATAATTTTTTATATAGACGGGAGTGTCATCTTTAAGACGTATTCTTTGTTTGTAAAAATTATTAACTGTGACTTTATCAGATTCTAATGCAAAAATATCTACAAATTCAGTACATAACTCGGTAAGTTCTTTCGAGACAAAGCTTGGAATTTTTTCTTTCAGCTTATCGATAACCTTATCCCTTTGAGTATTTTCGTACAATTCGAGTGGGAATATATTATAATTCTCTAACTTTTCCGCTTTGAGTCTTATATTATGTAGGAACACATTTTCCGTGTTGGTATTAATGATTCTCACGAAAGCATTTGTATTCGATACTATAGTTCTTCCAACAAAAATACCTTCAGCTAGCTGCTGATTTAAAATCAGTAAGTCCTTTTCGATAGAATTTAAATTGACCTTGCGAATTACTTCGCTTCTAGCTGGTAATGTTAACGTATTTGGTCCTATGCTATCATGAATAGGAACTATAATCTTTCTAAAGGAATTATTTGGTCGTATTACTAGTGTCCAATCCTTCTCGTCATAATCTAGTAAGCAGTTATATTTCCTTATAAAATCTAATCCTAATATTCCATCCGCTGGGACTGGAAAATTATCCTCAACGATTTGAAAGTCATGCTCTAGTGAAAATTGGTTAATTAAGAGTACAGATTTAAGTAATCCACAGGTTGTAACGAGACCTTTCGAAATACCATTTATTTCGCATTTATGATTAACATTAACAAATAAATCGTTCAGGAATTTGCCTTTTTTAAAAGTGGAAATAGTTGCACCTGTGTCTAGAGAGAAAGTGTTGACAGAGCCGCTCATTTTACTTTTTAGAATTACATAACTGCTAAGGGAAAGATTCATGCCAAAAACTGGCTTTGTCGCTTGGAAATTATCATTTATATCTAATGCAATTCCTGTGTAAACCCTAGGCTCACTTGCCCAGGGATATCTGAGTTTCCCTGCGTCGTGTCTGTAAAGCGAATAGAGTTGTTGTTTCTAGCGCTGTGATTTTGAAAATTTCTATTGTTATTCGAACCACGCCTATTATATCTGGAATTAGTTTGACGAAAAGAGCTATTGCTGTAGTTCGAATTTTGTCTTGCAAAACCGCCACGAGGGTTTTGCTGGTAGTAATTGTAGTTCTGATTAGAATAGTTACCCCTATTTCTGTTTCTATTTCCAAAGTACAGTACAGATTGTACTCCGCTTGCCTCCGTACTAGTGTTAACAAACTTTGCAACGGCATCATTTATGTTATTAAATTGCCCTGCTTCCATTATTAGCTTTACTTTTTCATTTGCGGCGTTAGTTGTCATTGACGTAACGGCATTTTGAGTAGAATATTCGTCGGCTAATTTAACTGGGACCCCTTCCGAAATATATGCCCTTTTTAGCGCTGTAGTAAGATCTTCAATTTCTTTAACGTATGTGTTGGTGGGTTTGTTATGTTGCTTAATGCTCATAATTTTGGCCGTTAGTACTTTGGAAGATTCTCCTTTGATATTATTTTCGAGTGTTGATCTAATGCTTGCCACTGTCCCCTCATTATTAATTAAATTTCGAGCAGTCCCTGAGAGTTTTGTTTTTATTAATGCAACAGCACTACTTTCATGAGCTCCTAAATTATCTTTTACAAGATTTAAAGCATCCAGAAAGCGCAATAAATTTTCTGGTGACCCATCGAATTCCGGAATTATTTTAGACGCAAAGTTCAAAAAATCTATGGTTGTAGTGGTCATATTGACAATATCTTGCTTCGTTTCTTGTTCAGAGTCTGATTCAAGGCTACTATCGGTATTATTTATGTATACTACCTCGGTTAATTGAGTGGGTATGTGTGCTTTGATACTAAGTCTATCAAAGAGCTTGACTAACTTATCCCTGAATGTGAAAAAAATATCTTTTGTTTGTTCTTTATGTTCCTTAGTTAGATTAGTGAAATTACTAGCTAGTAGCGTTGTTAGTTTGTTGTAAACTTCTACAATATTTATTAAATGTTTCCTTTGGGTATCTGCAGAAGGCGGATCCCTTTTATTTAAACATTTGTAAATTCTTTGAAATTCTTTTCCAAGTTGATCTATTCTTATTAGCCTATCATCCCATTTCTCCATAAATAGAATCTTTGAGTTACAATCGCTGATAGCTACCAGTAATAAAAATCTTACAATTAATTAATGCACACTATAGGATATAACGTCTTACATTATTGATGATGCTGAGTTGACTTTTCCTCTTGTTGTGTCCTCTCTCGATGATAGTGATTGTCTTTATTGTGACCCCTTCTAATCATGTAGATTTTCCTTGCTTGTGACCTCTTATTATTAAGTCTTTATTCCATTATTTTTTTCGATTTAGTCTTTATTTATTTTTCACTGTACACATAAATGTTTTCCAACAATTTAGTGCTTATTTGCTGTTTACTGTGCACATATATTTTATTTTTGACTATTAAGCATTTGTCTGAATCTCACTGTACACATGCATTTTTTTTTCTTTGCACACACTGCACTAGCATCTTATCCGATACTCTTTTTTTTTTTTTGGTTTTTGTGTTTGTGTTTTGTTTTAAATTTGTTCCCGCGATTGGGCGTGTGTTATATATTTTTTTTTAGGTTTTTGTGCCACATTTTATACGCGGTTATTATAAAGTTTAGCACTTGGACTATTCCAATTAAGTATACGAAGAAGATGACATCTTCATTTTCAATCGATGCGCGTTGTATAATCACGTCGTTTATAATTGTTCCGGCATTATCCGTTTGAACAGTTTTCGATTGCTTTGTTCCCATTTTTATTTACTAGGGTTTTATTTTGTTTTAACTTATCGGACTTTTGACTTTTCGTTTTAGCCACCGTACATTTCTTTTGGTTCCGATATTAATTACCTGTCACGGTCGCCATGTAATGAAACGCACGGTTGTAAGGTTTAAGTCGAACTGACGGCATAGGCCAAGCATAAAAGTTATCTAGCATGCACCAACGACATGCAGCGACATGTGCTATTTGATACGCCAGGAGAACCATAGTTAGTGATGGTTCCCAGGGTGTAATTAAATGCAGATTAATCATAAAGTAAATAGAACAATATGATACACCTGGAGAACCATATGTAGTAATGATTCCCAGGGTGTAACCGTATGCTCTTTAGAGGTTTTGTAATAGATGTCCAGGGAATTATGATTGACCCTGAATTCCAAGACGATACATGATAAGGCTGTTATTACAGTAATAACCCACCAAACAGCCACAACGGCATAAACTGGTATACGGATGGTTCTAAAATGGAAACGGGGGTAGGAACGGGAATATACGGACCACACAAACGCTTTACGATACCCATGGGAAAAACTCCCAGCGTATTTCAAGCAGAGTTCCACGCCATTCAATTTTTATCCACATTATTTTATCTGGCATAAAAGGTGCAACCATCCATATTTTTACGGATAGTCAAGCAGCTATAAACGCTCTTAGCTCGTATACCATTGACTCCAAATCAGTCATGTACTGCTTCAATACCCTACAAACACTCGGAATACGAAACAAGACCAAATTATGGTGGGTTCCGGGTCATGTCGGGGTAGAAGGTAACGAAAAGGCCGATGAACTGGCCAAAAAAGGTTCAAAAACACCTTTCATAGGTCCCGAACCTTTCTGCTGCACTCCTAGATCAGCAGCAACGGCAGCAATTAAAAGCTGGGAACATAGAAAATGTTTCTATCTTTGGGAAAGCAACCCAGGTCTCAGACAGGCCAAACGAGCCATTCGGCCCTTCAATCAAAATGCCAGCAAATGTCTCAATCTAAGCAGGCATGATATCAAAAACCTACTAGGTTACCTTACTGGTCACCATGGTTTAAGATATCATCTTCACAAAATGAGAATATCAGACTCTCCTGAGTGCCGACTCTGTCTTGAAGAGGACGAGTCAGCTGAACACATTTTATGTGAATGTCAAGCCCTTAATGGAATTAGAAAGAAGATCTTTTTCAGGGAGCAAATGAGCCCCGCGGACATAAAGAGTTCTTCAACTGGTAAAATTGTCCGCTTTACACGGAAAGTCGAAATTCTACTAGTTTAAATTTTTCTGGCCCATACGGTACAAACGATCTTTTAGGTCGAAGTTGAAGGGTGATGCACGAGATGTGGTGAGGTGCATGATGATTCATGCAGACAATGTTAACATGGTGATGGAGCAACTACGTTCTAGTTTTCGCCGTCCTGAACAGTTGATAGACAGTCAGCTTCGACTTGTTCAGCAAATAGCTCCAATTTCAGAATCGTCAGTGGAGAAACTGATCCCATTCGCAGTGAATTCCAAGAACTTAGCAGTGTTCTTGTCTTACACTAATAGCCAATATCATTTAGCCAACCCCACTCTTTTGAAGGAGCTCGTTCTTAAGCTTCCTATGAGCCAAAGGATTCAGTGGACTGGATATGCCGCACGGATACAGCCGTATCCAACAATAGTAGATTTCAGCAATTGGTTAAGTGGAGTTGCGAATCTGATTTCAATTGTACGATACACTAGCAGTAGCGTTCAGTCCTTCAAGCAAAGGGGAGGTCGCCAGCAGATACATTCATGTGTCCAATCTGTCAATATCGTCACAGTAAAGTTGAATGCAAACAATTCTTGGAATACAGTTTGAGTGAAATTTGGACTCAGGTAAAACGTTGTCGGTTATGTTTCACATGCTTCGAAGTGGGACATGCTGTTCGGAACTGCTGCCGTAGACGAAGATCCTGTGGTGTTGACGGGTGTCAATGAAGTCACCACCTGTTGTTACACGAGCCAAGACAACCTGTCTCCGAGGATGCTCCACGCCGCGGGCACCCCAACAGCAGAACGTAAACCAGAGGAGGGGAGCCGTTTTAAGCTGCACAATGAGTCCAGTTAAGAACAACAAACTACTTTTCCGAGTGCTGCCAGTCACTGCGTACGCGATACGTATGCGTATGCGATACGTACGCTCTTATGGATGAAGGTTCTTCAATAACGATGATGGACAGTAGCCTTATTCAGGAGCTTGGTTTGGATGGCCATCAACGCAGTTTGGATCTCCAATAGTTTGGAGGCAGAGCTGCCCAAGAGCCCGCAACTGTTGTTGACGTTCACATCAGTGGTGCGCATAACAAAAGGAAGCATGTGCTTCGGAGTGACTACGGTATTTCTAACCTCCGCCTGCCGATTCAAAGCCTGAACGAGCGTTACCTACGTAGGGACAAAAGATGTTTGAAACGATTGCCAGCCTTTCCTTACGATGATGTCATACCTCAGATACTCATTGGCTTAGACCACTGCCACCTAGGTCTACCGAGTGAGATGATTCAACTTCGAGATGGAGGATCATATGCTGCCAATACAGAACTAGGCTGTGTGGCATTTGGCCCCACGAATGGAGCTGCGCCAACGCAGATGTCATGCCTCTTGGTCAGCAAAAATGATGACGCAATTCACGAATTGGTAGCCGACTACTTCCGCACGGAAAGCTTCGGGGTGCGGTCAGCACCAGTGGTAGAAACCGAGGCAGACATACGTGCTGGAAGTATACTGCAGTCCACTATGGTCAAGGTCGAAGGAAGATTCCAATTTGGTCTACTTTGGAAACTTGATGATATCGAGCTTCCCGACTCCTACGCTATGGCTAAGAAAAAACTCGTTGGCATTGAGCGTAAGATGAGGAGAGATGATACGTTTGCTGCCGCCTGCAACGATATCATTAAAACTTACGTCACCAATGGGTATGCCCGCAAGCTGCAGCCAGTAGAAGCCGTCAAGACCGGTCCTAGGATGTGGTACCTTCCACACTTTGCCGTAATGAATCCCAAAAAAAAACCGAGCAAACTTCGGCTGGTGTTTGATGCCGCCGCTACAGTTAATGGGATATTACTTAATACCTGTTTGCTGAAAGGACCACAGGAGTACCAGCCGATGCCATCAGTGCTGTTCAATTTTCGGGTGGCAGCAATCGCAGTGTGTGGCGACATCCGTGAAATGTTCCACCAAGTGCTCATCCGACCAGAAGACAGGAGCTCACAAAGATTTCTCTGGCGCGATGGCAATGAAGATGTTCTTCCTGACGTCTATGAGATGCAAGTTATGGCCTTTGCTGCGGCCTGTTCGCCCTGCACAGCCCAACATGTCAAGTCTACAAATGCCCTCGCACATCGTGACACGCGTGCCAGAGCTGTGAGGTCTATCCTACTGTGTCGAGGCATTGCTCTGTTTTATCCTTGGCAGGTCACACTCCTTAGAGCACAGCGTCCAGTCCAGTTTCTTTAATGTATCTGAGAATGAGCTGTGGGTCCATGGTTTGTATGTCCTTGTCTGTTATTTGGTGCCTGCCCAAATATTTGTGTGGGGCAGTGCCCCATAGGATACCAGTATGTGGTCTGGAGTTTCTGCGGTTTCACTGCAGAATCTGCAGAGCCCGTCCTCCGATATGCCCATTTTCCTCAGGTGCTCCTTGAGTCTGCAGAGCCCCGTGAGGATTCCTGTTAGGATTCTTAGGTTGTTTTTATTAAGGCCGCTACAAGGTTTGAATCTCTTTTGGTTGTAATTTGCTAAGAGTTTCTTTGCTTGCCTTAGACCTTGGAAGTTGAGAAAGGTTTTGGCCCTTATTTCTTCCTCCTGTCTCCTGAACTCTTCGCGTATAGTGTGTTCTTCTATCCCGCAGAACGGTTCAGGTCCTATAAAAGGTTCCTCTGCCCTTTTCTTGCCAGAGAGTCCGTTGCCTCATTGCCTGTAATGCCAACATGGCCAGGTACCGCGCAGATGGAAATCCTGTTATTCTTGCCCAATCTATTCAGTCCGTGTAGGCATTCCCACACGAGTTTTGACTTGATAACATAGGCGTCAAGAGCCTTTATAGCTGCTTGGCTGTCAGACATTATTGCTATGTTGCAATTTCTGTAGTTTTTCTCGAGGTTGATTCGAACGCACCTGTCTATGGCACATATTTCTGCCTGGAAGATGCTGGTACATTTGCCCATGGATTCGAAGTGCTTAGTTCCTGGCCCAAACACTACTGCACCAGTTCCCTCCTCGGTCCTCGAGCCATCCGTGTACCACTTTGTTGTGTGGTTGCTCAGTCCATAAGTTATGGATTCATTGCTACAGTTCTCCTTATTGCTGAGCTTTATCTGGAAATTCTTCTCGAAGTTGAATTTCCTGATGCTGTCGTCCCTAGGTATGCCAAGAAGTGGGAGTTTTTTGAGTGAGTCACCGTGTTCTTTCGAACGGATGCATTTCCCTCTCCCAATTCCCTCCTTTGCCATCCTTAGGATTGTTTTGTCTGCCTCGTTCATCACCATGATGTGTAGAGGGGTCAGTTCCAATAACACCTCCATGGCTACGGTTGGGTAGCTACGCATTGCTCCGGTAATGCACAGGCACGCCAGTCTTTGCACTTTGCCGAATGTTTCTCTTGTTGTGGCTAGACTGGTTCGTTTCGCCCATGCTACCGCTCCGTATGTGATCATTGGTCTCACGATTGCAGTGTACATCCATCGCAGGATGTTTGGGCTGCATCCCCATGCCTTCCCCGCTAGGCTCCTACATATCATGAGAGCGCGGGTGGCCTTCTTGGATATCTCCTCTGTATGTTTTCGCCAGAGGAGTTTACTATCTAGATGGAGTCCTAGATATTTTACTTCTTTGACTGGTATCAGTGTCGTGCCTGATAGGGTAATGTCCTTAAGTCTTTGAAGTTGTCTTTTCCTTGTGAATGGTACTATCGTTGTTTTTGCCGGATTGATGTTAAGTCCGATAGTACGGCACCATTCCTTGGTTACTTTAAGCCCCCTTTGTATGATGTCCCCAAGGGTTTCTTCGAACTTGCCTCTGGCAATCATTACAATAACATCGGCGTACGCCTGACAGTTGATGCCGAGGTTGGTTAATTTTTCCAGCAGTTCGTCTACAACTAGGCTCCACATTAAGGGTGATAGTACCCCTCCTTGTGGACATCCTCTTGTTGTGTTTACTCTGATGGTTCCAGATGGTGTTTGAGTCTCTGCTGATCTGGTGCTCAGCAGCTCACACATCCAGTTGGATACTGTACTGTTAACTCCTTTCCTATCCAGGGATCGTTTAATCGCCTCATGTGATGTGTTGTCCAATGATCCCTCTATGTCTAGGAAAGCGCACAGTACTATTTCTTTTGCTTCCAAGGCACTTTGAATTATCTCCGTCAGCTGATATAGGGCGGTCTCTGTTGATCTGGCCGCTCTGTATGCCTGCTGACGATGATGTTAGGGGGTTGTGTTCAGTAAATCTTCCCTTAAACTCGACTCATGCAGACAATCATTGCCGAACAGATCGCACTAGACGTCAGCCGATGTATAATGTGGACCGATTCTAAAACCGTCACCAAATGGATTGGCTCTCTAAACCGCCGCTACAAACCCACCGAGGTTTCCAATTGGAGGTGGATACCTACCCAGGAAAACGTTGCTGATGACGCCACTCGATCGAATCGCCAGATTGATTTCAGCCCGTCGTCAAGATGGTTGACTGGGCCAGGTTTTCTAAGACAAGGAGAAGCCTCATTGCCTGTTGACTGTGCCAATGTCAGCCGCTGCGAAGAAAATGAAGACGAGGAACTCCCCTCAAAGTTCGCTCTTCTTGTTTTAAGTAGCATCTTCATCAAATTTTCCAACTTTTCTTCTCTTCTAAAGCTCAAAAGAACGATCGCATATGGCATACGATATGTTCGCCGACTTCGTCATATAACACCAGAAAGATGCTTGACAATAGAAGAACTTCATGCAGCCGAACTCGTGCTATGCCGCCAAACACAAGCTGAAGCCTATGCCGCCGATATCAACCTAGTCAAAGACGGCGAACGCCTGACCAAGGAGAGCCCGTTGCATGATATACTGCCATATGTCGATGAGGAAGGCATCTTACATGTCAGGGGTCGAATTGACACAGCCAGCTGGCTTCCACATGATACGAGAAGACCCATCATGTTACCGCCTGATCATGTGTTCACTGAACTGGTCGTGACTCACTATCATTCCGAGATGAAACGTCAAAACGTCGAGGCTACTATTTGTGAAATCCGTCGCCTATACTGGATTCCTCGCCTTCGACAAGTCATGCTCAAGGTGATAACAAAATGTTGCCTAAGCAAGCTATGACGAATCAAGCCTGTGGCACCACTGATCAGGGCGGGCTCCAGCCAAACCAGCGCCCTGTGCAAGATTTACAGAAAGCGCCCTTTAATTTGCACACATTCATAAGTCGTTTCCCCATTACCCAGGACGTAGACATTCAATGCGTTTTTTTTTATTGAGGTATCCCCGGTAGGCCTAATCCTCAATTAAAAACAAATATGTATATTGACATATATGTTTATATGTCTTAATAGAAAATTAATAATTAAACAAATAAATAAAAAAATAAATTAAAATAATAAATAAAAAAAAGGTGAGCCACGCTGTATAGTTGATGTGTAAACATGTAGGCTCGTCAGTGTTGCATGTGGAAATATCACAGAGGTTGTGGTTTTGATAAACAAGAGATTTGGGTATTGTATTGAAATAAAACCATGATATATATTTAATGTCAACGACAAAATTTATTTAATGTTTGACCGAACAAATAATTGGTTTGTGAAAGCTGAAGTAGGAGACGTACACCGTCGACTCAAGTGTGTCGATGTACTGGGAAAATATAGCATCGATTGTCGTTTAAGTGACATTCTTAAATCGGCCATCGGTTACCGAAGTACAAATCGATATTTTTCCTCTTACCTTCAACTGATGTACAACAAACTACAAGCTATACAACCTCAATTATTCAAAACAAATCTACTTCCACACAACTTTCCGGTGTTTCGTAAGGACATAATAATCTCTAAAATTGAACATACATAATTAATAAAAAAAACAAACAACGACATGCGGTTGTTCTCAAACGGTCACCCATCTACGTACTAACCGCGCCAAACGTCGTTTAATTGCGGTGATAATTGAACATACATAATTAATAAAAAAAAACAACGATAGGCGGTTGTTCACAAACGGTCAACCATCTACGTACTAACCGCGCCAAACGTCGTTTAATTGCGGTGATCTGTCGAGCAGCGATTAACTCACGTGGTAATGAAAATTAACGGGAAAATCTGACGATGATGGTGACGCTAGATATTTACAACTAGCCCCTACCGACAAAAAATATATTCACACATCAACGAGAGCAAAAATGTTTACACATTAAAAGAAAATAATAGTCTAAGAGCCCGCAGTAAATTTTGGACGTGAGAGGCAACCGGATGAATTTTGCGTAAATATATAGCTCTGATGTCCATGATTGCAAGCTGAGGGGTGTAGCGGCATGTTAAAAATCCGTTTTAATGCAAAATAGGAATAATTGGTGCAACCACTTGAATTTGGTGGCAAATAATAGAGTACGAATACCTCAGTACAAGCATGTGTAAATTCAGTAACGCATCACTGGCATCATGATGCTCATGATGCTTTGCAAAGTGTTCATTAACGCAACTATTGGCATCACTTTCAACGTCAAGTGTTCATTATTGCAAAGTTGATCAAACTGATGCGCAAACATAATGAAAAAAAAGCATCACAGAAATACCTGATGCGCAGTTGATTCGCCGGAAAAAAAGCAAGAAAAATGTCGGAAGAGAAAGAAAAGTAAGTAAACAAACATTTTAATTGATAGATACTATAAGAAGGTGTATGAAAAGGTGTCCAAAAAGGATTTAATGATTTTCGCAAATTCTAGAAACATGGTTTGGTTTTCATTTAGAAAAGTTAAATCATTAGTGGACTTACATCGAAGGTGGAGCGGCACATTCTTAAATGATTTTGAAATACATCGTCTGGACATTCTTCTAGAACTTTGAAATAGTCCCTAATCTAAGGAATTTTCCTTCTTTTAAATCTGCTAATTAAAGTCCGTATGCGTTTCGACCTCTTTCTTCTTGCTTCACACATATTAAAACTAAATTTATCGTCTTTACGATCAAAGTTATCGACTAAAACTTTTATTAGCAAAACTTCCATTTTAAATGTTTGATTTAAACAATGCGTTCTAAAACTCAAACACCATATTCAATCAGCAACGCATCAGCTTAAACTGTGCATCGCATCAGCATCGCAAATAAGCAGTGATGCTGCATCACTGCGCAAATGTTTGACGTTTCTGAATTTACACCATTTGTATCCAAGACGTTTTAGGTGTCGCCAAAACTCTGCCAGACGCGGCGGAAGTGCGTTGAAAATTCCAATTTTGAATAATTAATGCAACCGCACCAATTTCTCCTAAAACGTAGGATATTACAATACAAATATGAAGGTCCAAGACGTTTTGGATGTCCCCAAAGGCTTGCCAGACGAAGTCGAAATATTAACAAAAAGCCAATTTGGAATAATTGATGCAACCACTTAGTTTTTGTTTTAGAATTTAGAGAAAAATGTCTTGATAGCAAATATATAAGTCCAAGACGTTTTACTTGTCGCCAAGTCCTTGCCAGACGCATTCAAAGGATCGAGATCCGCTGAAAATACCCTATTTATACAAAAAAAACTTGCAACTCAACCTTGAAAAATTGACGCAACCATACAAAATCTTTCCTACATATAGAATGAAACATCACAAACAAAACTGCATAAGTCCAAGAAGTTTTACTTGTCGCCAAGTCCTTGCCAGACGCATTCAAAGGATCGAGATCCGCTGAAAATACCCTATTTATACAAAAAAACTTGCAACTCAACCTTGAAAAATTGACGCAACCACACAAAATCTTTCCTACATATAGAATGAAACATCACAAACAAAACTGCATAAGTCCAAGACGTTTTACTTGTCGCCAAGTCCTTGCCAGACGCATTCAAAGGATCGAGATCCGCTGATTATCATAGTCTAAAGATTTTAATAGTTCCTTTTCTATAGACATTATAGATAAGCCTACCAATCTCTCTTGAGTCATCGTTATCCTGAGACAATTTTTAATAATTTTAAGTTTAGAAAAACTACGTTCTCCAGAAGCTACTGTCACAGCGATTGTATTGAGAATTTGAAGAGTAATAACTAAATTAGGAGCAAGATCTTCAAGGCTTGAGATGAATATAAAATTCAACACATCTAAACATGAACTTTGTGGTGTAACAAGCGAGGAGATGAGTTTTAACTCTTGATACAATTCTGCTCCATCTAAATCTTGAAAATTACCAGATGTTAAAACATTCTGCAAATTAAGGCATGACAAACGTAGATATCTATTTTTCAAACATTCGCTTATGTTACTTAAAAATGAAAAATGTATACTATTATTATTTAACTAAATTCCGGAAAAATAAAAACAGTAGAATTATAAGATTCTCAAAGATTAATTTTTATTTAGACCTCGTTTAATCGAATTTCAAATTGTACCTTCTTACTCAAATCTAAAAGTCAGACGACAGCTGTCAAAAGAGTATGCAAAGTTCTAAAAATTGTTGTTGAGGGTGCGATAACATTTTATAGGGTAACAGCTCGGCCTTCCTGAATTTAAGAGTCGTCCTCGACCTCGGTATCATCGGTATTGTCAGCGAAACTATCATCATCCAAGTTTTGACACCAAGCCTTCATGTTGTCTGATGAGTAGACCGATTTAAATTTTCGCTGTGTCCTCTGAGCGCCCGGAATATCTTCTACGACGTATCTGTTATGATCCAATACTGCCGTCACCATGTAAGGACCTTTATATTTTGGGTCCAATTTGCGAGATTCTCCAGTTGATATTGATGGTCGATCAATTAGGACTAGTTCACCATGCTTGTAAACACACGGAGACTTATGATGCATGTCATATGTTTGTTTCTGCTTTGCTTGAGATTTGGTAATAGCCGCCACCGCCTCCTGACGTATCGTTTCCAAGTCCAAACGCTGCTCCTCTTGATTTCCGTCATGTAACGCGAGCAAAACTTTGTTTCCCAGAGGGTCTCGGGGCTGAAATCCAAATAATAAGCTATGCGGTGTTTGTTTTGTAGATTCGTTAATGCATGAATTCATTCCCCATTGTATAGCTTTAAGATGAGTGTCCCAATCGACATTATCGTTCGCCATAGTGGACAATGCATGCAATAAAGTACGGTTACTTCGTTCGATTTGACCATTGGCTCTTGGGGTTCGTGCTGCGGTCATAATGTGTTTGATGTCATTGGCAGAGCAATACTTCTCGAACTCCTTTGAGCTAAAGGCTGTTCCTCTGTCGGTGATAATTCTGACTGGACTCCCGAAACTGGACGAAATCTCGTCTAAAATACGGATGACAGGTTTTGTAGACACGTTTTTGACAGGTCTTAGAACGATATACTTCGTAAACCCATCGATAATTCCCAAAATATGAGTGTTTCCTTTATGGCTATTAGGAAACGGGCCCAAATGGTCGAGGTGAATTGTATGGAAGGGCACAGGGATTTTCTCTATGCAAAATAACTCGCCTTCCTGTTTGCCCGACGGACGTTTGTAATATGCGCATTCGATACAGGCTGATAGGTAACTTTTAACTTTACTTCTCATGCGGGGAAACCAGTAATCACGCTGCAAAAGATTTAGAGTTCGTTCTAATGCGTAATGACCTACCTCGTCATGACAGGACCTTATAATTTTCCAAACGGCAGACCCTGGTACAACCCACTTTAAAGCATTATCCACCTTGCGATATAAGCGCCCGTTTTTGATCTGATATTGTTTACGTAGCTCCTTATCCTGGCTCGTTGTTCCATTTTGTTTTAGCTTGGTAGCAATTTCATGCAATTTGGGATCCTGGATTTGAACAGTCATCAGCCAGTCTTCATTGTTGATTTCGACGGCAAATACATCCATGCTAACAACATCACACTGCTTTGGTTCGTCATGCGGCGATCGGCTAAGTGCATCGGCATGCTGAATATTTTTTCCTCTCCGGTACTCTATTTCAAAGTCGTATTCCATTAGCCGCAACCACCAACGTGCAATCCTGGGGACTATGTTTCTTTTATTAATCGTTGCTCTCAAGGAATCACAATCAGTTACGACCCTAAAATGTTTTCCGAGAAGGTAACTTCGGAATCTAGTTATTGACTCGACGACGGCAAGAGCTTCGAGTTCGTAGCTGTGATAATGCTTCTCATATTCATTTGTTTGCCTGCTAAAATATCCCACCGTTCGCAGTTGGAGATCTTGACCCTTCTGCAGCAAAATACCAGCAATTCCAAGAGCGCTCGCGTCCGTGTGTAGCTCATGTTGCAGTTCATGATCGTACAAAGTTAGCAGCGGCCTAGACGTTAATACTTCTTTAAATTGCTCGAAAGATTTTTGGTGAGCGGTCGTCCATTTGAACTCCACATTTTTCCTCGTCAGTGTCGTAAGTGGTTGCGCTATGGTTGCATGACCTAGGACAAATTTCCTGAAGTAGCTGGTGAGCCCTAAAAATTGTCTCAGTTGATGCAAATTTTCTGGCTGAGGAAAATTCGAAACTGCTTCAATTTTCTTTTCATTTGGCCTTATACCAGCAGAAGATACCTCGTATCCGAGAAAATCTATTTTTTTCTTAAAAAAGAATGACTTCTTTAGCTTGAGGGTTAAGCCTTCATCTTCTAAAAGGGAAAGGAGTGTTTGAAGACTTTGAATACCTTCCGGAAAATCCTTACATGGGATTAGAATATCGTCCATGTATACTATTAACCGACCTGATTTCATTTTTTGCTGAATGCTGTTCATCATCCTTTGGAAACACGATGGTGCATTTGACAGTCCAAACGGCATCCTTTGAAACTCATACTCGCCGTCAGGAGTAACAAACGCAGTATACTTTCGCGACTCTTTAGCAACAGGGATTTGATAGTACCCAGATGCTAGATCTAGGCCGATGAAAAATGCACTACCTTTTAATTGCTGCAAGAGATCCTCAATAACTGGCAGTGGGTACCGGTCTTTGACAGTTTTGTCATTTAAACGGCGATAATCGATCACCATTCTGTCCTCCCCGTCCTTTTTCTTTACGAGAAGAGCTGGAGAGACGAACGAAGAATCTGATGGTCGTATTATGTCATTATCCAAAAGTTCTTGCACAATTCGTTGCATAGTTGAGCGTTGAGAATATGCGATTCTATACGGCCGGCATGCCATTGATCCATTTGTTGTCAATTCGATTTTCATTTCGACCGATGAAGCACGACCTAGTTCTGAAAGTTTCGTAGCAAAACAGTGTCGATACTTATTTAGCAATTTAATAAGCTCTCCCATCTCAATAGTCGAGAGAGACCCACAAGCAATATCGCTATTTGAAATCGGTTGCGGTACACTATTGTTTTGTGGCAAAGTGTGCATTTCGTTCAACCCAACGTTCGTAACAGCATTTTCATTAATTCCAAATGATACGTTATCGTTTCGTGACGTGTTGTTCATCTCAGTTGTTGCTTCGTTGTTGACGTGGTCGTCGCCAAAATGTTTAATCCCGCTGTTCTGGGAATCCGAAAGTTTCAGCTCACCTTGTATTTTCGTAAGAGTAACGTGCTCTTGATCTAAGAAGTCTCTTCCGACCAACAGCGGTTCGTTCAATGTCTCATCGTCCACCACATATAGGAAGATAAAAGCCGCAACTTCATCGACTTTTAAGTTAACTCTTATGCGTCCGCGAGTTCTAGAAAGTCCGTTTCCGAAACCATGGAGTGTTACATTATGTGGGTCTAATTGAATAGTCAATAGTCAAGACAATTATTAATAGAAGCTTTGAACAATGCTGTGTTCCCAGCATACTGAAAACTTCTATAATCCGACCGATTTATAAAGGAGGGCTTAAAAGCGAAACAGGAAACTATAGGCCTATAGCAATTTTACCCATTGTCGAAAAATGTATCGAGGAGATTTTCGTGAGACGCCTGACCAATTTCATACAAAAAAAAAAAGTTCTACAATCAAACCAATATGGTTTCCAAAAGGGAAAGAGCACAGGAAGACTCTTGGGAGAACTCTCGAACTTAATTACTACGAGCTTAAACAAAAGCCACCATGTTTTAGTTATGTTCGTTGACTTTAGTAAAGCATTTGACACGCTTGATCACGGTAAACTTCTAGAGAGCCTGCACAGGATCGGAGTAAGGGGAAATGTAGCGAAATGGATAGAGAACTACTTATCAGACAGAACGGCTAAGGTAAAAGTATCTAATGTGACTAGCAGTGGAAAACAGATCCAGTTTGGTGTACCCCAAGGGTCTAAATTGGGTCCACTGCTGTTCATTTTATTCACCAATGAACTTCTACGTGTGTTGGAAAAAGGTACAGCATTCGCATACGCAGATGATATTGCTATCGTGGTGAGGCACAAATGCCTTGACACTGCGACGGCAATAATGCAGGAGGAGTTTGATAAGGTTTCGAGATGGTGCCACGACTACAGTTTGGTGATAAACTCAGAAAAGACTAAGATGATGCACATACGAACGCCGAACAAACCAACCGCGACTATAAACATTTACCATCAAAATGAAGACTGCCCAACAACAACAAGAGGAGAAGCAATACAGATTGTTAAAAGCATAAAATATCTGGGAATCATTATAGACGATCATTTCACCTGGTACGAGCACATGCACCGACTGAGACTACAACTGAAGAGTGCGGTTTTTGCGATGACATATCTGAAGAGATACACCACTGTAGATGTCCAGAAGCAAGTTTACTACTCGCTTGCAGAATCACGAGTTAGATATGGCATATTGGCATGGGGAAATGCGTCAAAAACACATATCGATAAGATTCTCAACCTTCAAAGACGATTAATAAAAATTATCAACTATAATAATAACACTAATAATTTTAAAGTTTTAGATGTAAACAGCATATTTAAGATGACAGCAGTCTTGGAGTATTATGACGACTTCCGATTTCAACAACCAATAAGTCACAATCAAAACACGAGAAGACGAGCTCAACAACTCTTAGAAATACCGGAAATCTACAACAATTACGGAAGAAGACGGCTTACATTTGTCATCCCAACAATAATTAATTCACTGCCTAACAACCTTAAAAATATTCGAAACTTTAAAAAACGTAAAAAAGAAATCAAATTGCACTTTTTGAATTTTAATTGCATTTTTTGAAATTATGTACATATATTTAAAAAACAAAAATAACGAAACCATTTTTTGTATGCAAAGTAAATTAATCTAAAGAATGAAAACTCATGTATAACTTAACACTTTAAAAACTAAAACTTTCAAATAGTATTCAATTGTGAAAATCAATCACCTGCAGATAAGCCATAAGCTTTGCAGGTAACACAATTATATATGTATTTGTAACGTATTGAAGAAAAAAAAAAAAAAAAAAAAAAAAAAATTTAATTCCCTAGCCAGAGAAGACTTAATCAAACTGACATCACTTCCCGTATCGACAAATGCAGTTGTATAAATCATGCCATTGATAACAGCTGCCTTGTTGAACGTATTTGAGCTTATTAGTGACACTTGACGACGATTTTTCCCTTGATAGCAGTCTTCCTTAGCATGACCCGTTTTTTGGCATATGTCGCATCGAGCTTTTCGTTGGGGCTTCGGACACTCTCGTGAGAAGTGTCCAAACTCATTACAATTAAAACATTTTCTCCTATCATTCGGTTGCTGTTGTTGTTCAGCTGATTGATGTTGTTGTTTAACTGCATACGTTGTTGTGGTTGCCAAACACTCTCGTTGCCTCGGTTGGTGATGGTCCGACGTAGTGAATTCTTGCATTTCTTCGTACCATTTGAAGTGTTCAAGTAATTCCTCCGGTTCAGTGAAATGGTGAAGTGACAGCGTTCGTTTTATATCGTTATTATCTACCCCATTTATAATGTATTTCAAGATGGATTGACTGCTAAATGTTGCGCAACTAGCTATAGACAACATTTCGTAGAAATACTGTTCGAAACTTTCGTTAACCTGTTTTCGCCGTTTCAAAAGTCTCATTTGGACATCAGACTCATCCGCGTAAGAAGGGAATGCTTTTAAAAGGCCTTCCTTTAGCTGAACCCAATTTGTGATACGAAATTGTTGAGTAGAAAACCAGCCTTTTGCTGCCCCTTGGAGTTTCGATGAAGCGATCAATAAGGTCATTTGGTCCGTCACGTGATAAATATCACGAAGATTATCGACTGTTTGCGTCCACTTCTGGCATGAAAGAATTGATTTTTGACTTGGATCGAAAAAGGGGACAAGTGAGTTTAGTTCTGCGTAGCTGTACGTTTGTGAATTATTTAAGCATGAGCTGCCGTTGGGATTCCTCGTTGACTGGCGCTGTAAAATAGAAAGTTCACGTTTAGTTAATTCTAGTTCCTGCCTCAGTACCTCTCTTTCTCGACGTAATAATTCAAGCTCTCGTTGATCAAGCACGTTTGTTCTTCCTTGTGGTGTCTGCAACAGATGACTTGCGTGCAGGTTAGGGCTGTCACCGCCTGATGTTAAAACTGCGCCAGGATTCGTAACGCCTCGCATTCCAAAATTCGTTGCTTCGCTTCCGTTGACAAACATTGTCGATTCTGCTAATGGTACCATCGTATTATCCTATCGTGATTCTTCGTTGATCATCGTGGTAAGTCTTAGCAAATCGAGAATTTGGTTAGAGATCGAATTTCGCGCAATTTTCAATTGTTCCTTCTTTTAATAGAACTGACTACTTCAGGCGTAAACCAGGGGCATGCTCTGTTTTGGATTTTTACTACTTTCGTTGGTACACAGTGATCAAATAATTGTTTTAACATAGCTTGAAAAAACATTACTTTTTCATTTGGATCGGTCTTCAGACGGCATTGCTCCCAGGGGGCCGAATAGGTAGCAATTTGTAGGGCATTTAAGTCTATGGAATTGAGATCTTTAAACGTAAAAGTGTCAGAGAGAGCGGTTTTGGACAAATTCACATCATAAGTACAGAAAAGCAGATCATGGTCAGAAACGTCAAACTATAACTGGTCACACAGTAAAACAAGAGACGGATTAGAAACAATGATCAGATCTAGAAGACTGGGAACGCGATTCTCCGCAAAACGAGTAGGGTAGGTTGTATTCATTATTTTCATTCCTACTGAAGAAACTAAATCATTCATTTGATAGGCAAGCGAGTCATTTATCAATAAGTTAGTATTGAAATCTCCACAGATAATTATGTGCTGATAGATCGCACAGTATTCAGAGATAGACGAAAAGAATGGCGCTGGGGAGCAGCTTTTATTGTTACTGTATGCACACGCAATCATACATTTTGTGTTGCAATCCCGAATTTCGATTACGTCATATTCAATTCCATTGGCAGTAGAGTTGGTAATCATTTCACACTTTAAATTAGATTTACAAAATATTGCTACCCCTCCACCCCTTGTATCAGTAATTCTATCGTTCCTGAATAATTCGTAATTATGAATTTTATAGGACAAATCAGGTACCAGCGGGTTAAACCAGGTTTCACATACACAAATAATATCAACGCAGGAACAAGAAAACAAGTACTTTAAATAATCTAATTTGTTGTCATTTAGACTACGCGCATTTAAATAACATACTCCATACCATAGCGTACGTTGAATTTACATCCACACTGTGTTGGTTACCTAACCTTGTGAGATCCATTGAAAAAGAGAAAAAGAAAAACAAACAACAAAAAAAAATAAAGAAAAAATTTACAAAAGTGCAATTCAACTAGAGACTAGAGTTTGATGAAAGGGAGTAACAAATGAAGAAAAAGAATAAAGACAATAAAATGACAGTGCGTGATTAGGCTTACGTAAAAATAAAAAATAAATAAACAATCATTAATGTATCGCAGCTGCAGTGGCCAGCTCATCGGTGCTTTCAATTAGAAAGCTGTTATCATTCGCCGACTTCTTCACATACACAGATCCATATTTAGTGTGCACAGAAAACAGATGTTTCTTTCGCATGAGCCCCAGGGCGCTGTTCAAGAGAAATCGTGTATGTCTCGTTAGACTTTTGTTGAGATAACAGCTGTTATCCGATTCAATGCAAAGATCATGGAGACGTAATTCGGTCTTGTAATGTTTGCGGTAATTCGCTGCAGCCATCAGAACGGCGTTTCTCTCTTGTGGGTTGCTGAACTTTAACACAATAGGAGATGTTGCAGTGTTGTTGTTATTTTTGCCCATTTTTGTGCAAAAGGCATTTAGCAAGAGCGGCGGCTTACAGTCGATGGTGTGGCAGAGTCGGTTGAATAAGTTTTTAATGTTCTCATTTGGGATTACTGGTACTCCAAAGAGTACTGCGTCGCATGCTATTTCCTTCCTTTCCAGAGCATCACATCGCCGTTTAAGAGCTACAATTTCTGCATTATGCAATTGTGTGGTGGTGTTGGTGGTGTTTTCATGTAGATCGATGCGTTCAACTATGCTGTTGATTATGCTGTGCATTTCGTTTAAACGCTGACTCCAAGTTGTTTTATTTTCCTCAATCTTAAGAATAAACTCATTTTGCATTTTGGAGATTTCTTCGACGAACCCAAGTCGCAATATTTCAGCCTGCTTCGCAAGATGTTCTTCTAAGACCTTGACGGTAAGGGGGGCAGTGTCGCTATTCGGTTGTTTTACTGCGGGTGAGGATGATTGTGTGGGTTGTGTAGGCGTTGGTGGTAAGCCTTTTGAAGAGATGATTCTTGAGCGAAGGTTCGGAGCGGACATTTTGATGACCGAGAGAACTGCTTTTGCGTGGTGGTAGTGCAAAAACAAAACTTAAAATGTCGACAGTAGCAATAAACGAATTATGGACCGAGAAACAATTTAGTCTTTTTAAGTGGATTAATGTTTTTCGTTACACAGTAACCGGCCAAAGTTTTATAACCACTGTGACTTAGGTTTTATGATAAATATTTAAATTATTTTTCGATTAGCACACCGTATTAGCTCACTTTAGCTGGACGATTGAAAAAACGCGTCTATTCGTGATTACTGTTCATCATTAACCTGTCTGTGGTTATCAATTCTTCAAACGTATCTTTGTCAAAGAGCGCGTCTTTCCATTTTGGTCACGCTGGATTGGGGTGTTTTAGATTATTTTTATCAGCAGTTTCAAATATTATCGCTTGGTGGTCGATTTGCGTATATTCTTGACACACACACACTTTTCTGAGCCAGAAAAGTGTGTGTGTGTGTTTTTTTTCTTGGCTGTGCCAATGGAATGCGCCTACGTAGTAATCCACACCCAGCAGACGTCAGCCACTCTCCCCGCGAGACTGCCGTTAGGTATTACTTCTCGGGGCTGGTTAGCAATTCATGCTATGCGTCTTGTCTTGTGTCAGTTGCTTCTGACGTTTCTGCTGCTTCTGATGCTCTCCTTAGCCTTTTTACTCTCCGCAGATAATTTTGGATAGTTGTTACCAGATTACAAACTGTCGTCCAATTGTCCTCCGACCGCAACATATGGTCTATTACGAAAGATGGATTGGGCAGATTCGTTCTCCATGATACGAATCGCCTACAATGAAAAACTGCGTGCTCCATGTCTTCCTCCTGGTCTGGACAATCTGGGCAAAATGGCGAGCTATCGTGTCCAAATCGATGTAGGTATTTGCGGTAGCCGCCGTGGCCAGTCAGGAACTGCGTAAGGTGGTGGTTGCTGTTTCCATGTGCTCGCTTTGTCCAGGTCTCGATTGACGGGATCAGCTTGTATGTCCATCTGCCTTTTGTAGTGTTGTTCCACCTGTTTTGCCATATAGCAATTGAAGCTGCTCTTTCTTCTACTTTAATTCTTGCCATTTCACTTGCATCTTGTATGCCCGGCGTTTTTCTGTTGTAGATCCTCAACATCTCGCCCGCTAGAATGTCTATGGGTATCATTCCAGCTATGACGAAGGCCGCTTCGTCCGAGATGGTTCGAAAACCACAGATTGTCCTTAACGCGCTAAGCCTGTGTGCGGATGATAGTTTCCTTCTTGTTTCTTTAGTCGCTAGTGCCCCCGCCCAAACCGGGCGGCGTAAAGGAGGACTGAACTGACTACTTTTGGTAAAACGTTCCTCCTAGCGTATCCAGGTCCACCGATGTTAGGTAGTATGCGTGAGAGAGCTCCCTGTATTTGCGATACTTTCGTTGTAATATACTCCACGTGCGTCTTGAACTGCAGTCTGTTGTCTAGCATGACTCCAAGATATTTGACTACTTCTTTGGATCTGATGATCTGGTTTCCCACCTGGAAATTGGCGAATTCAATGGTTTTTCGACTTGTTATAAGGAGAGTTTCTGTTTTATGGTCGGCTAGTTCTAGTCCGGCGGATACTAGCCAGTGTTTTACCCTGGAAATTGATTCATTTGTAGCTGATTGCACTTCATGGATCTGTTTAGCTACTGTCACGATGGCAATGTCGTCGGCAAATTCAATTATCGATACTCCGCGAGGTAGCATTAATCGTAGGACTCCGTCATACATGTTGTTCCACAGAAGCGGCCCCAGTACGGATCCCTGTGTAACGCCCGCGGTAACCTTGTAGTATTTGACTCCTTCGTCGGTATAATACCTTAACTTCCTGTTGTTAAAGCAGTCCGTCACTATCCTCAGCAAGTAATATGGTGTATCCATTCTGGCGAGAGATCTTCTTAGGAATGACCAGTTCGAGGCTTGTCCACAGGGGCATCTTCGGAGTAGTGGAGGTGGACGGTGGCACGCTCGCGGTTGCGCGGCTATCGCTCGTCGGACGGGATTAGTTCTTGTCACCCCTCACACTAAACCACCTTCTCACAAAGAAAAATTACCGTGCCTGAAAAAAAAAGAAGATAAGCAGAGAACTAAATGGGACGGACAGAAAAAGAAAGGAAAGAGAAGCGAAGAGAAAGATAGGACAGACGAAAAGAAAATCTCTATACCTTTGCCCGCCAAGGAGAGAGTACAGGAAGTCACATGCATCTCACTTACCCTAACTATGCTAAACTAATCCTATTCTAACCTAAAACGTAAGATAAACCTAATTCTATATCCCTAATCTAACTTAAATCTAACCTAATTCTAGCCTGCTTTGCATCCACTGCTTCCTAATGTCGCTCCCTGGTAAGGTTCGTCTCGTTCCTGAGACTTGCCAGATGATGTTGGCTCTGGCTCGGCCTGCCCACCCTATGTGTCGAATGGCACTCCTTTGGCTATCTCTCTGGCCGAAAACAACGAGAGACAGCCACTTGACCAGAATCCAGTCACTTGTACGTCCGTGTACTAGTAGTGGAAAGTTGCGTCCTCACGTTCGTTGGTCGTCTACGTACCGTCTACGTCATTGCACAGGCGGAAGGATGGCCTTCTCAATTACTCCACACACCAAATCACACTCATTCCTACTCCATTAAAACACAGATAACAGATTCGCTTGTTAAATCAATATAATTCATATTATGTAAATACTAAGACTACGGTAAAATTAAAAAGGAATCCAACGAATACCGGTGTTCTGGCCTTTGAATATCCGAAAATGTTGGGCTTTACCGCCTCTTTTCCGCGTATTCACTTTTGGAACACTATATCCTTACAAACTATTTTAATTTAAACTCATATAAATAAAAAAAAATCAATAAAACTAATCAAAAACAAACCAAAGAAAATTCACTACACTACTTCACTATTGCTAGATTTTCAATTATTCACTAATTCACTCCTTTTTTTCTTCTTCTTTAAATTCACTAATGCACTGTTCCTTTATGAAGGGGGATATAACCCTACTGGAGCACAATTGCTGACAAGCGGAGCGCCTTCTAAAAGCGATGACCTTTTTTGAAGTTCGAAGTTTCTGGGGTCTTTGTCCGACCCTTTTACTGCGTCCGTTGCTTGCTATTGTGCTGAAAACAAGCGCAGCTAAGCCGACGCGACGTTTACTGAATGGTCTGTGGGCGAGAATATCGGATTTCCGATCCCAGGACAGAAAAAAAAACAGAGGTGAGGGTCGTCTTTTGACTAAACGCCTCAACCCAATACCTAGTGGGAACATTAGTTTAATCGCCGGCTCACAAATATATCTTAAAATAGCCTACCTCTGCTATGTTTTTTTTTTATTTATTTTTTTATGTTTCCGATTCGGTTTCGGCACCTTCTTTGTCTGGGATAATACTGGTTTTCATGTTTCCCATATTTATTCCTAACTTACCTCCTAAATATTTTATGTTTAAAAATGAAATTTTCAGACTTCAATTGGACGGAAATCGCTAGTTTGTCCATGAGAGCTGTATGCTAGTGTACCGGCTGATTTACTATAAGGCAATGACCCTCAACCGTCCTTTCCTAACAAAATTCAAATTCCTATGTAAAAGCTACATACATAGCCACATCGATCTGTCTCTATCGTACACTGGTGTAGATTCTGTATCAACCCTATCTATTGCAACATGTTGACCATTTCTGCATACTTTACTTTAACATAGCACAAACAGATACCTATTCTAAGTATCATAATACATAATACGTAACCTTAATCTAAATTGCACTTTCCTAATCCTAATATTGCACTAATCCTAATTGATTTAAATTCCTACCACAGTTCGTTTATATGTATTTTAAAAATATGTAACTACTTAAACTTAACACTACCTTATCATAACTATTATTGCAACATCCCATTGTCCCCGTAATAGATAACCTTTAAAATTATCTGCGAGGTGCGAACAGGCACGCAGGTGTGACGTGTTCATCGAGTGAGTGCAGTCTTGTTTTCTAATTAAATGTCATTATTGCAAATATTTTGTTTTGGTTCGCATAATGTGGTGTGGATTATTCAACTTCAACGTCAGGTAAGTGTAATTGTTTTATTTATTGTATATTATTTATTGTGCCCAGTCCAACCATTTAATGATTTCTCATTTCTAGATTTTACGTCGCTGTACCACCGAAGAAGATTATCCGCAGTGGAATGCACAACAAATTCGTAGAAGTCAACCCTTCACGTGGTGCTGGGAAGGGCATCAAACAAATTGCACGGAATTGGAATTCATAGATCCACAGGTAGGTGCCTACTTATACTCGTTATTATTGGCCTGCGTCTATCAATTGCACTTGGGATTTTCCAAATCCAAACAAAATTTAGTTTTGGTCAGGTAAAGAATTTGGAGTCCAATTGAGTCGCACATTGTTGTGTTTGTATGTGCGTGTTGTTATTGCACATAGTTTTCATTTATTGGAGTTTTTATTTGGATTTGATTTCTTAGCATTTCTTTATCTTTCAGGATGCCACCAGGATTTATTTTTGACTTAAACAACGGTAATTTTGTACTCCGCTCCGATGTTTCATCCATGCCCTATTGACGAAATAGTCGCGGCATTTCATCGACGTCGCAGGTAATAGACATATGTATATATATTTTTTTTTTTTGAATTTTATAGATTTTCATATAGGTACTAATTGTATTTACTTCCTTTTAGGTAGGCTGAACAGGTACGCCCAAGGAGACATGACCCCGTCACAGGATCGACGGCTGTTGGCGAGTGGTCGCAAGTCAAGCGAACTCGTAGAAAAGAGGGTCACGGCGACTATCAATTCTCAATGCATTTTGCTGTTGTGCTGCTTATTGTATCGCGAGCGTGGTCTCCTCTCTGTGCCGAACGTGTGGCAAGGGCCTACGCCTTGAGATGTCTCCAAGCCGGGCATTTTTGGTGAGTTTTTTTTCCATCCTATCCGGTATTGCACGTCAAAAAAAATACATAAATAACTATACTTAACCCTAGTCAGTCTTAGTCTCTATGCTCTATATTATACTTAACTTCCTAAATACTACATTATGAGTTGTTGCGACTAGCAACATGAACCTACAATGTAGAGCAACTAATTATTGTCATACGATCATCCAGGCCATCAGTTCCAGCAGCGACCCATTAACCACATTGTACAACAGCGTCGTGCCCATTAAAAAACTGTACAACAACGTTGACCACATTGTCATTGCCAGCGGAAGAACAATATTATGTGTCGGCCTGACCCACTGCCGGCTGACATAACAACACCACAATATTATGTTCGATTGCCCCACTGCCACTGCCGCTGTCATAACAAACGAAATATTATGTTGCAGCGATTCACTGTCGGTTGGCATAATATCAAACTTGGATATTATGTTGCAATCTGGCAAACCTCTGTTGCCATACAAAGAAAAACGAAGCAATTATGAAAGTGAATCATCGCCACTTGAACAATGTACTTGGAGCCATAAAAGGGGAACGACGCCGAAGCAAACCCAGAAGCACAATATGGGAAATGCATATACAATTATTGCCGTCATCTGCACTCTTGGTGGTGGGCGTATATTATCAACGAAATTTGGAAGGCCGTAACATGGTACAAGGTACTGAAGGCAGCGCATATCTGGGACTTGCTGGATTGGGGATGAGTTTTGTACAAGGCAGTAATCAACCAGTACTCGCCGCGAACGATCAACTTTGCTCTGCTACATTATAAAGATAATTAAAGAAGATTTAATAATAAAGTTGTAACTCGAATTGAAAATTGTTCTGTTTCATTGACGTTCGATTTAATCTCCTTTGCAAGTTGCCGTGGAGCAACATTTGGTTCCTTTTCTAGTTCTGATCGTCGTAAGTTGCAACATTTGGTCCTTCGAGCCGGATATCCTTCGTCAAGGATATTTTTTGTATCGTGTCGTGAAGTGAAAAGGGGTGTTGTGATCCAACATCGGGAAAGACAGTCCCTATAACCTCTAGTGAACTCTATAGCCTCAAGTGAAACTCCAAACTCTATTCTGAACTCTAAACATCAATTCTAAAAGTGAAACGGATCATCAATCAGGTGCGTTGGAACTTGTATAATAATTTAAATTGTAATTCTATTGAAGGCAAGGTGCAGAGAAATTTAAATATATTAAGGTCTCTAAATCAGGTAGAATAGGAAATTAGTAAAACTAAGATAGCTACGGCCTGCGAAACGGTCACAAATTTTCTAAGGGAAGTGAAGGGTGAATTTGACAAATATGTCGAAAATAAAGCCACTCCTCAATCACGGTTCGCTATTCAAGCACGATTGGAGGAGCTGGAAGATATCTTCTCAAGTGCCAAACGGCACCACATGCTCATTGTCTCGTCCACTGCGGCAACTGACATTAAGGCTTCTTATTTGGAACGGAAAATTTTCGGACAATTAAAGGAAGCATATTTTTTGTATTTGGCTACATTGAAGGAAGCCCTTGACGCCCTCAATGTGTCCAAGGAACCACTGGGTCCCACCATTTCCAGTGATTTTAAACTTCCAGCCATCAAAATACCATGTTTTGGTGGCAATTATGAAGGCTGGCCAGAGTTCAGCAATTTATTCAGAAGCATTGTACATGACAATAATTCACTGTCAAAGGTGAAGAAATTGCATTATTTAAAGGCAAATGTAAGCGACGAAGCCGCACGGCTGCTGCAGCATTTGGTAATCAATGAGAAGAATTATGAATCAGCTTGGGCAATTCTGACTACGCGATACGAGCACAAACGCTTGCTAGTCAATTGTCAACTGAGACTCTTTTGTAACCAACCGAAGTTACACAACGAAGATGTAAGAGGCATCAACGCATTATTGGACACCACTAATGAGTGCATTCAATCGTTGAAAAATTTGGAGGTGCCCGTTCATCAATGGGATGCCATAATTATCCATCTTATGATCCAGAAGTTACCGTCGCAAACTCAGGGTCTTTGGGAACAGCATCTTGGATCTTATAAACCACTGCCTGATTTCGCGGATTTCACAGAGTTTCTTACAAATCGGTACAGAACTATGGAAGCCATTGGTCATATCGCCAAGATTGGGCATGGACCAAGCTCAAGGAAAATCTCCTTGCACACACGGGAAAATGATCATTATTCATGTGCCCTGTGCAACGGATCCCACTCTATTCGTCGATGCAGCAAATTTCTGTCAGCCGAGCCAAGGAAACGGCAAGAAATTACGCGTCAACATCATTTATGTTTCAATTGCCTGGCAAGAGGGCATGATCGAAATAATTGCACCAGTCAATACAAGTGTGCTGAATGCCAAGGTCAGCATCACACTTTATTGCATCTCCAGGTAAACCATGCTAGAGGAGCCAACCCGTCATACCAAGCACCTAATAGGAAAGGCCAGCAAATTAATAAACAAAGCCCTCAACCTTCGACATCACAAAACTGCAACGCATACGTGATGGAAAAGGTTCCAGAAGCAGCAGGAGTGAGACAGGAGAAGAAGCCACCAACAGTTCTATTGGCAACAGTGCTGGTGAATGCGGTTTATCGATCAGGACAACTAATCACACTGCGCGCGTTGTTGGATCCTGGATCCGAAGCCTCGTACATAACAGAATCCGCAGCTCAATTGTTGGAATTAAAGAAGACAAAACAAATAACCGAGATTGGAGGGATTGGCGGAGTAAGTAATTGTTGTTCAAAGGCAAGCGCCTTGGTCAGGGTACAGTCGTTAATAGAACAGGATGTGGGCATTACTATTCAGGTTTTAGTATTGTCCAAATTGACAGCATGGCTTCCAAGCAAGAAAATGGATAGGTCAGAGTGGCCACACATATCCGGACTTGCACTAGCTGATCCCCAGTTTAATCAACAGGGCAAAATAGATTTATTGTTAGGAAGTGATGTCTACCCCGACATTGCGCTCCAAGGTCTAATCAAAGGAAGTAGTGGTACGCCCATGGCACAACAAACAGTGTTTGGATGGGTGCTAATCGGCCCAGTTTTTGGAGGCAACCGCGTTGCGAATTCCTTTTACTCGCAGACTGAAAATGTGGAAGGGATCCTGCAGAAATGTTGGGAAATTGAACAGGAACGACAAACAATGGTCTTTACCCGTGAGGAAGAAGACTGTGAATCTCATTTTTGCGAAACGCATGACCGCCTTTTAGACGGAAGGTATAAGGTCTCATTACCGTTCAAGGAAGGACGTCGTCCAGAACTTGGGATGTCGTACAACTCAGCTTTAGCTAGATTTCTGCAACTTGAAAAACGTTTCAAAACGAATCCAGATTTTGTCCAAAAATACAAACAGGGAATAGAAGAATATTTTGAATTAAACCATGCTGTACTGAAGGACTCAAGTACAACAACCAAACTTCGAATTATTGTCGATGTATCCTGTCCCACATCGGACGGATCATCCCTCAACGATTACTTGCTGACCGGACCTAAGCAACAAGATAACATCATCGATCATATACTGCGCCTCCGCAAGCATCGAGTTGCATTCGTGGTTGATATCAACCAAAATGTATCGCCAAAGTTGGGTAGCTGACCAAGACGCTATGTACCAATTAATTTTGTGGAGGAGGAGAGAAGATGAAGCAGTCAAAACATTTCGTCTGAAGACAGTAACATTCGGCACTGCAGCGGCACCGCTTTTAGCGATCAGAACATTATTGCAATTGGCAGCAGATGAGGGACAAGATTTTCCATTGGCAGCAACCATCGTCAACAACAACCTCTATGTGGATGACGTCATACACGGAGCAGATTCCATCCCCGAAGCCAACCTCATGAGAGAGGAATTGATGAGAATGATGTCGTTAGGAGGTTTTCCTCTCCGCAAATGGGCTAGCAATTCCAACGAAGTCTTAGAAGCCATTCCCGCTGAATTCCGTGAAGTAGAGTTGCCACTATCCTTCATCGAAAAGGACTGCATTAAGACTCTAGGGATTCAGTGGCACCCAGCACGGGCTATGTTTACGTTCAAATTGAATCGGGTTGAACGCAAATCATGTACTAAACGCACAATTTTATCAGATATAGGACGTATATATGATCCCATGGGTTGGATCTCGCCGTGCAACATAAAAACGAAAATGCTCATGCAAGAGTTGTGGAAACGGGAAGTTGATTGGGATGAGGAGGTTGATTCTGAGATTAAGGCAGAATGGGAAAGGTTTAACATGGAACTTCGGGAGCTAGATAATTTACGGATTCCACGATGGATCCACACAACCAAGGGGTCAAAGGTACAACTACATGGGTTCAGTGACGCCTCCGAAAGGGGCTACGCCGCAGCAATCTATCTGCGCACACAGACGTATGGAATAGTAACAACAAGCCTCATAATCTCAAACCCAAGGTGGCACCAGTTAAAAGGGAAACTTTGCCACGCCTGGAATTATGTTGCGCACTACTACTAGCAAAACTGATGAATCACGTGGAAAAGACGATTCAATTGGACCAATTTCAAGTATTTACATGGACGGACTCTCAGATTGTGTTGGCATGGATAACACATGCACCTCATAAACGTGAGACATTCGATATATGAAATTCAACGTCCCGTCCAAGGAAAATCCAGCTGACATCGCATCCAAGGGAGTTTACCCAAGACAACTAATGGAATGTCGGCAGTGGTGGAATGGACCAGAGTTTCTTGAAACTTTTAATGCTCAAACACACCTCGAACAAGAAATCACAGACACTGATTTGGGCACGAAAAGAACGCTTGTAAAACAAGGCATCGTATGTGAGCCATCTGAATCAATGCAACGCCAACCAAAGTATCCTTTCAGTCTGCATGCACATTCGCGGTACAGGGGATCCATCGCTAATGGATCGATTCTCATCGCTTCACCGTTTGCTTAGGGTCACCGCATATTGCATTCGATTTATTAGCAATTGCAAGAAAAATGTCCCCAATCTTTCTGGCAACTTAAACGTTGAAGAATGTGAAGCAGCACTGATTGAACCAACTTCGTAGGAGCTAAGAACATGATGACCGCTGAACTAAAGCAATTGACCAAGCAATGGAATGCCGAGATTAAGGATCAATTAATTGCGAATGGCACCACTTGGCATTTTAACCCGCCGTCAGCACCACACTTCGGGGGATTGTGGGAAGCGGGTGTAAAATCAATAAAGCTTTATCTGCATCGGATCTTGAAAAACTACACATTAACATTTGAAGAACTATGCACCACCTTGACACAAATTGAAGCGTGTTTCAATTCACGACCATTATGTCCATTATCAGAGGACTCTGAGGACTTGCGCGTTTTAACCCCCGGACATTTCCTTATCGGATCGCCTCTCTACACCATGCCAGAGAAAGATTTCACTGAGTTTAAGGAAAACTCATTGACGCGGTGGCAGTTAATGCAGAGGATAATGCAAGATTTCTGGAAAATATGGAAAACACAATATCTAGCGCGATTACAGCAACTACCTAAGTAGATGACCCCCTCAACAAATCTTGACATCGGTGAGTTGGTACTGATGAAAGACAATGAAACACCTCCTTATGGCCTTTGGGACGAATCGTCAGCACAACACCTGGAGCAGACGGATTAACACGCGTAGTCTCAGTGAAAACGACGAAGGGGACTTATGTCAGACCAATCGCAAAAATATGCAAATTACCAATGGAATCGTGAGCATGATAACAATACTCCTATACTGTTTAGAGACTTTAATTTAGTTATAGATATCCATAAGGTAGATCATTCTATAAAATACGTTCCAACACAAACCAACGCACTTGTATATTTCTTTTTATTTTCATGACTACTGGACAACCCTCGCGTCGCGGGGGGGGGGGGGGGGGGGAGGATGTTGCGACGATCAACATGAACCTACAATGTAGAGCAACTAATTATTGTCATACGATCATCCAGGCCATCAGTTCCAGCAGCGACCCATTAACCACATTGTACAACAGCGTCGTGCCCATTAACAAATTGTACAACAACGTAATTCGGCCACATTGTCATTGCCAGCGGAAGAACAATTTTATGTGTCGGCCTGCCCCACTGCCTGCTAACATAACAACACCACAATATTATGTTCGATTGACCCACTGCCACTGCCGCTGTCATAATAAACGAAATATTATGTTGCAGCGATTCACTGTCGGTTGGCATAATATCAAACTTGGATATTATGTTGCAATCTGGCACACTTCTGTTGCCATACAAAGAAAAACAAAGCAATTATGAAAGTGAATCATCGCCACTTGAACAATGTACTTGGAGCCATAAAAGGGGAACGACGCCGAAGCAAACCCAGAAGCATAATATGGGAAATGCATATACAATTATTGCCGTCATCTGCACTCTTGGTGGTGATCCGTATATTATCAACGAAATTTGGAAGGCCGTAACATGCTACAAGGTACTGAAGACAGCGCATATCTGGGACTTGCTGGATTGGGGATGAGTTTTGTACAAGGCAGTAATCAACCAGTACTCGCCGCGACCGATCAACTTTGCTCTGCTACATTATAACGATAATTAAAGAAGATTTAATAATAAAGTTCTAACTCGAATTGAAAATTGTTCTGTTTCATTGACGTTCGATTTCCTCTCCTTTGCAAGTTGCCATGCAGCAACATTTGGTTCCTTTTCTAGTTCTGATTGTCGCAAGTTGCCGTGGCGCAACATGAGTAAACAAAAATGAGAATAAATAAATAAATAAAACTTAAAACTAGATAAATAAACTCTGTTTCTATACCTAAAGCTAGTTGGATAAATAATAAATAATTAAAATAAAATGAAATATATCTCTGGACGATACTATAAATAATAATTTAACAAACAACACGAAAATAGACACTAACTTATCTCATAACTTGACAACGGCAGCATGAGTGCGTCATTTTTCTTTGGCATGTTTATGTGTGGAGGTCCTTCGCTTGGAGACTCCGATCTTCTCGCCTCGTTGGTTCCCTATCTCGTAGAGAGAGTTACCTATGGCTTTCAGGACAATTGCTTTTAGGAATTTTGGTCACAATTTTGCATTATAGCCATCGGGTTGGCTAGTCTGCTTAAAATTGCGTCGGTAAACGACTTGTCCTACCGTGTATTTTACGTCCCTACTTCTCGTATTGTATACTTTCGTAGCCTTGTTGTGCACTAGCCTCAAGTTGTCATATATTTTAGTCCAAATTAATCCTAACCTATCAGTCTTATTGGTGATTCGTATTCCAGTGTCCTTAAGCATGTCCAGTCGGCGTAGAATTTCGTACGCGCTTGCGTGCTGGATCATTGGTACGCCAAATACAGCGCAATATGGTTCTAGTCCGGTCGCCTCGTGCACTACGCTCCTCAAGGCAAATGCCGCATTGCTCACATGCAGATCCCAATTACTTTGGTCGCCGTCTATGTATGACCGTATTTTGGTCAACAGAGAACGGTTCACCCTCTCGGTGACGAAGCGTCGCACTGTATATAAAAATGTTTTGTAAAGTCAGGGTTGGTCAGTATTGGCGCGGTAACCAGTGACATTTTGAGCTGGTTGAAAGCTCTAAGCGCCTCGTAAGTCATGTTGAATGTTTGTCCTTTTTTCAAGCAGTCTGTTATGGGGCTTGATAGAGTGGCAAAGTTCGGTATGAACCGCCTGTACCACCCTGTCATCCCTAGGATTCGAAGGAGTTGCCTGGGAATCTTTGGAACCGGGAAGTTCTCGACTGCCGACACTTTGTCTTTGTGGGTTCGTAAGCATCCATCACGGAGTATATAACCTAAGTACTTTATTTCTTTGTAGCAGAACTTACTTTTCTCCACATTGATGGTAAGCCCCGAATCCCGTATACACTTCGAGACCTCCTCTAGCGATCGGACATGTGACTCGAAGTCTGGAGAACAAACCAAGAGGTTATCGAGGTAGACAAAGACATTCTCCTTTAACTTAGAGGGTATGACTTTGTCCATAAGCCTACACATTCTCTGGGCAGCATTGCACAATCCGAACGGCATAACCGTGAATTGGTACAACGGCCGCCCTGGGACTGTAAAGGCCGTATTCTCTCTTGATTCCTTCTCCAGAGGAATCTGCCAGAAAGCGTCTTTGTGGTCTATCCCTGAGATGTACCTTGTTTCCTGCAGGCGACTAAGCAGACCCTCAATGTGGGGAAGCGGATATGCATCCTTCTTAGTCACCGCGTTAACTTTTCGTGAGTCCAGGCACAATCTGTTTTTGCCTGGCAATCCTCACCAACACAACCGGTGAGCTCCAGGCGCTATTGCTCTCCTCGATCACACCTAACGACAGCATACGGTCGAGCTCTTCAAACAGAAATTTCTGTATCGCGGGAGAGATCGGGTAGTGTCTCTGTTTGATGGGAATTTTGTCGTCATCCACTTCTATCACATGTTCTTCGAGACTGGTTTTAACCAACCCCGGCACAGCAAATGATGGAAAGAGCTATTTGATTCGCTCTAGCCGCTGTGCTTGTGCTTGGTGAGAGTGCCTGGACTGGAGGAGCTTCTGGTGTCGGTGATGGAGTTTCGATCTCGCTGATCACATTCGGAGTGACCCTAAACGCACTCCAGAAGTCTACACCCAGATAGAGTTGTTGTTGCAGGTTTGGGACCACAACGAGCTCGATCTCCTGAATTTGGTTACCCCACGAAACTTTTGTCGTAAACCGTCCCTGTATGCGTTGTAGATTTCCGTCTGCTGTCCTAAGGTCTGTTGCCATCTTAGTCATCGTTAAGTTGTGTCTCTTTAAAAATTCGTCCGCCCCTTTTCTTAGGCAGCTAATCGAGGCACCACTGTCTAATAGCCCTAAGATTTCTTCTAAATCTATTTTCACTTTAGCGTAAGGTCTATTGTCGTCTGTTGTGTTTAGTACTGTCGATTCTATTCTACTCTTTCGTCGCCTAAATATTGCACATTTTTCCCTTAGCCTTGAAATTTTCTTCAAATTTCTATCTACCGCGTCAATTCTTCTCCGAAAATTCTCTTTCTAGCTTCTTCGTATTCTTGCAATCGTCTATGTAAACTCTTTTTTTTCGTAATGCCATTTTTATTGAAGGGAATCTTCAATTCGGGGTCCCTTCTTAAGATTCGGACTGGCCCGCGTCCATCTGTATCCCCGGGATCGCGTTTGTCGTAGACGGTTTGCTCCCGCATGCACCGCCGATCCTCGAGTTTTTCTGACACTTCGCACAGTTGAAGACCAGACTTCCTTGCCCACAACTGAAGCACGTCAAGGTGTGAAAGTGTGAAGTGCAATTTGCTTCGGCTTTGGGTGCATTCCTACTTCTACTTTCCTGCCTATTGTCTTTTGTCACTTTGGTCGTTTTGTCCCTGTCCGTATAGTTTGTCAGTCTGTTCGTTTGTCTTTGTTGGAGCGCAGATTCTTCAAACTCGTCTTCATCTGGCTCGGTAAAAATACCTTCCTCAAGCGCTACCCTTTCGACTTCGCTCACATTTCTCCGAGCCCTACTATCTCGTGCAGCGATATGACTTTCTGCTCTTCTGCACTCATCGCGTAGTTCCCGGATCGTCAAGATTTTGCACCCAAATATCAGGTTTGCTACCCTGTCCTTCAAGTTCTGGCGAAGAATGGCCAGCAAATCCCTCTCGTTTGGTCTTTGTCACATTTGTAATGTCAATGTCCGTATGTCGCTGTGGAAGTCGTCAAATGTTTCGTGGGGCAACTGCCTCCTATCCATGATTTGCCGAAGTATCTCATGGTCCCCTCGGTTATTTTTGAAATGGTGGAGCAGTTCGGCTTTGAGGTCGAAATAATTTATAAGAGCGTCTCCTGCGTTCTCCCCCATGTACTGCCAATACCAAACCTCGGCCGGCCCTGTCACCAAATGGTGAAAGTTCGCAAAAACCTGATCGCTTGACAGGCCGCTCTGACGTTGGAGAGTCTCTATTCTGAAGATAAAGCTCTCCACGGACATACTTTTGTTTGTGCCATCAAATTTGATGCCCCATTTGTGGACGTCAATCCTTCTCCCTTCGGAGCGTGAAAACTTCTGTCGGGAAGACTCCTCCCTATGGGACTCTTCCCAACCAAAACCATGTGGCGGACTGCCCACTAGCTGCTGCTGGGCTGACCCTGCCTATCGCCCTCAACATTGCGGGAGGAGGTTTGGGGAATCGATGACCTGCGATTGGTCGACGCATGGGCAACGGTTAGCTGTGCTACGCTTTCTTGGAGAGCTTTCAAGTTCTCTTGGAGTGTATTTTGGACTCCTTTCAAACCTCCGGCGAATATCGTCAGCAATTCGGTCCTATTTTCCCTGATCGCTAACGAGACCTCCCTTTGAACCTGGGCCGAGATTCGGTACTCTAGCTATCGAGCCCCTGCTATGGCCTCTCCTTCTTTCTCTTGGCACCGTCGATCCCCATCGTATCGTACTTCACGATCCCACTCTGTGATCTCTCGGGCTGTCGGGTTTTGATCCTCCGCACAATCAACCATTGTCACAGCAGAATTGCCATGAGCCCTTCAATGGGACGACTCGCCTGCTGTTGACCCCGGACCTGGCGAAATGCCCAACTCCTGCGTCATCTTACGCGTCACTCGCCCAGCTGGCGGCTCCGCTTGCTGAGCCAAAGTTGCCTTAGCAACTGTCCCTTTTCCTTTCATAGCTCTTTTGATTGAAAGTTTACTTCAAGCTAAACTAATTCAAACAAATTAAAAATTCAAAAATCCTACAAAAGGTCTAAACGAAAATCCTACGAAAGGTCTAAACAAAAATTCAAAAAAAAATATTAAATAAGAAAATAAAAAAAATTGTGGTTAATAAACTGTACAAAAAATAAAGGAAATAACAAAATATAAATATGTAAAAATGATAAATAAATTCAAAAAACTTAAGAAAGTAAAAAAAATGTTGTAAAAACTAATAAATTCAAAACTCGAAAAAAATATCCCGAAATTAAAAGAATTGCAGAACTGTTGTATATTTCAAAAAAATATAAAAATAAAAGATAGATCCTATCTAATTAATCGAAATGTTTTATTTCTGCTAGATAATTGTGATGGTGTGTGAAGTTTTGGCTCGGTTCTCCTGTACCATTCCGCCGGAGAATCAGTTTTCAATTTCAATTTCAATTTCAATTTCAATTTATTTTATTCACATAAGTAGCATTGTAAGACTAATAGTCTTTTAAGTTAATACTATATTACATAATTTACAATTGATTAAATTTATTATTATTATTAAATATATGAATTTAATTTTAAGCTAATCCCTAAAACCCTACTGAAGTTAGAGAACATGATTGTTTAAAGAAAGCATAGCTATTTACACTTTTTAACTATTCAAATGCCGTATTAGTGCCTTCTCGAAACCGCTCCTGCTGTCCAATCCCCTAACGCTGAGGGGAAGTGAGTTCCATAGCCTTACAGAATATACAAAAAATTGTTTTTGAGTTGATCTGAATTTACAACTTGGCAATATAAGAATTTTATTTCTCTCCGAATTAGCAAATTGGATTCTCTCAAAAAGGTATTGGGGACTTTTTTTGAACTTTAAGTCGAACAAAAACATTATTATTTTATAGTTAAGATAGCTTTGCAATCGCATTTTGAATACACTGTTTGTGTATCCAGAGACATGATCATATCTTCGTAGGCTATAAACAAATCGCACCATGTTATTAAATGCAACTTCGAACTTTCGGTTACTTGAGCTATCGAGGTCGCAGAAAACGGGTTGCGCGTAAAACAGGATTGGTATCAAAAGTGACTTTATCAGCATCATCTTAATATTTAACGGAAGACATGACCCTGAGAGATAGAGAACCCGAAGTCCACCATAAACCTTCCCTACAGCTTGTGTTATGTGATCATTCCAAGTAAGCGTTTGATTCAAAATCACCCCTAGATTTTTAACAGATCTGCAGTAATCCAAAGCAGCACCATTTACCTCAATTGTTGGGAAGTACGATGTCTCAACAGCGCTGCGGGATATAACAATTGCTTGGCTCTTTTTTGAGTTTAGCCTAAGTCCGTTTTTTGTTGACCATTGGGATACCGCTATTAAATCCTCATTAATTCGCGCTGTTGCATCTTCGACTAGGCCTAAAGGATAGCTAAGATGAATTTGCACATCGTCCGCATACATTTGGATCTTGCAATGCTTAAGAACTTCTGGTAGATCATTGTTGAACATTGTGAAAAACAATGGTCCAAGGATAGAACCCTGAGGAACTCCTGCAATAGTCGCTAGGAAGTTGGACATATTTCCATTAACAGAGACTGCCTGGGTTCTACAGGTAAGATAGCTTTCTCTCAATTTCAGTGCCGTCCACTCAAAATTAAAATAGTTCTTTAGCTTATATAAAAGTATCTTGTGGGGAACTGTGTCAAATGCCTTCGAAAAATCCAAAAGCACTAACGACGAGACGCATTCTTTGTCCATCTCTACACGCAATTTCTCTACTGAATTCAATACTGCAGTTGTACAGCTGTGGTATGCTCTAAATCCTGATTGACAAACAGTGAGTAATTTTTGCTCATTCAGGTAGTTTACGATTTGCCAGTTAATTAATTTTTTGGATACCTTCGATAGAAATGGAAGGATTGCTATAGGCCGATACTCTTTGATGTTACTATTACCAGTTTTCATTAATCTTTTTATTAATCTATTAATAATAATAGTTTATTCGGAACACTTTTTACTCCGGATAAGGTTAAATGGGCAATTAATTCATTTAAACCATTCAAGGCATCAGGAAAAGACGGTATTTTTCCAGCCCTCATTCAAAATGGAATAGAATTTTTATTACCATCCATGATTGCCTTATTTAGGTTCAGCTTCAACTGGGGGTATATACCAGTTACCTGGAGGGAGGTAAACGTAGTATTTATACCCAAACCGGGAAACAAGCCGAGCGAATTACCTAATGGTTGATTTACACGGTCACACATTCCTAACATGTAAGATTAAAGGGATGCTAAATACTAAATATCCGTGTGACTGAAAGGGACAGTATTACCTAACATGCAAAAAAACGTGACACGTATTCAGGTCGGCCATCTTGTTTACGTGGTAGGAATTATAGGAAAGCTATGCATGTTGATATTTTTATAGCGATGGCTTACGAAATTTCAATTTCCTATAAAACAAAATGGGCGCTGCTATCATATGTTTTAATCGCCATAATACATTTTTGACATTTCTCTGCTTCACATCGCCGATTGTACCTACTCAAGATGGAAAACACTATTAATACGGCAGCCTTTACGAGATCCATGTTTTTATTTATTTTTTAATTCTACCACAACAAAACCGATGAATATAAATTTGTTTGTTTACATGTGATCTGTCAAATCTCCATAAAAATGTTATAGCAAGTTAAAGTATGTATGTGATCTCACTCTTACACCTTATTAGCATTGACTGCGGATAAACGGATCTCTCTTTTCGGTTTTGTTGCAAAAATGCGCGTGCGTGATGGTGTAAATGCGCTATAAATCATATGGTCCGATAAGCTTGACATCGTTTTTCCTAAAAACAATGGAAAGGATTATTGACGTCCATATTAGAGAATGCATATCAAAAAGCATGCCTCTGCACCCTCACCAATATGCATACCAAAAGGGTAAATCCACGGAAGGCGCTCTGTTAAGACTAACTACAGAGATAAAAAACGCCTACCGTTGCAAAGAGATCGCACTTTGTGCCTTTCTGGACATAGAGGGTGCTTTTGACAACACTGGATATGAATCCATATCAAGTGCTTTGTACCATAGAAACATAGACAAACCAACTATTAAATGGATCAAAGCGATGCCGGAAAGTCGCAAAATAACTGCCTCGTCAGGAACGACCTCAGTATAAGTAACAGCCGTAAGGGGCTGCCCACAAGGAGGAGTACTTTCACCCCTTTTGTGGTCATTGGTCATCGATGACCTGCTACACAAGATGGGCAATTTGGGCTACACTACAATTGGGTACGCCGATGATATTGTCATCATAGTCAGGGGCAAAGACTCAATTGGAGTCACATCAAAAATGAAAAATGCTCTAAAGACAGCCATAGACTGGTGCATCAAGGAAAATCTTTCCATAAATCCCAGTAAAAACGTCATCGTTCCTTTCACTAAAAGGAGGAAATTAGGACTACGCATACTCACAATAAACGACACGGTCGTAGAGTACTCCGACGAAGTCAAGTATCTTGGAGTAATCCTAGACAAGAGACTTAACTGGAACTCTCACATAAATAACAAAATCACTAAAGCTAATAGAGCTTTATGGGGCTGTCGTCGCACATATGGCAAAACCTGGGGAATATCTCCAAAGATCGTCCACTGGATCTACACAGTGATGATAAGACCCATTATAGCATACGCCTCCATAGTATGGTGGACAAAATAGACACAAAAGGTCGCAATAGAGAAGCTCAAAAAGGTACAACGGCTTGCGTGCCTTGGTATCTCCGGAGCTATGCGAACCTGTCCAACAGCTGCCATAGAGGCAATAACAGGAATCACACCTCTCCACATATACATTCAAAAAGTGGCGATCCGCAGTGCAATAAGTCTAATACAGTTAAACGAACTAACTAAACTGCCAGAACATAACATGAACTGCGCGGTCACAGACCGCATTCAAAAAACACTATGCTTCAACAAACGGTTCTCCACGGAGATCCCCAAGAGAGAAGCATGGGTTAGTAATAACCCACCAAACAGCCACAACGGCATAAAGTGGTATACGGATGGTTCTAAAATGGAAACGGGGGTAGGAGCGGGAATATACGGACCACACAAACGCTTTACGATACCCATGGGAAAAAGTCCCAGCGTGTTTCAAGCAGAGCTCCACGCCATTCAAGAATGCGCCAGCCATATTATTTTATCTGGCATAAAAGGTGCAACCATCCATATTTTCACGGATAGTCAAGCAGCTATAAACGCCCTTAGCTCGTATACCATTGACTCCAAATCAGTCATGTACTGCTTCAATACCCTACAAACACTCGGAACAAGAAACAAGACCAAATTATGGTAGGTTCCGGGTCATGTCGGGGTAGAAGGTAATGAAAATGCCGACGAACTGGCCAGAAAAGGTTCAGAAACACCTTTAATAGGTCCCGAACCTTTCTGCTGCACTCCTAGATCAGCAGCAACGGCAGCAATTAAAAGCTGGGAACATAGAAAATGTATCTATCTTTGGGAAAGCAGCCCAGGTCTAAGACAGGCCAAACGAGCCATTCGGCCCTTCAATAAAAATGCCGGCAAATGTCTAAACCTAAGCAGGCACGATATCAAAAACCTAGTAGGTTACCTTACTGGTCACCATGGTTCAAGATATCATCTACACAAAATGAGAATATCAGACTCTCCTGAGTGCCGACTCTGTCTTGAAGAGGACGAGTCAGCTGAACACATTTTATGTGAATGTCCAGCCCTTAATGGAATTAGAAAGAAGATCTTTTTCAGGGAGCAAATGAGCCCCGAGGACATAAAAGTAAAATTGTCCGCTTTACACGGAAAGTGGAAATTCTACTAGTTTAAATTTTTCTGGCCCATACGGTACAAAAGATCTTTTAGGTCGGAGTACCCCCCCCCCCTCCCCCACCCCCCTTATAAATCGCCTTGGCGAGCCAGAAATTAAAAAAAAAAAAAAAAATACCAGGTTTTAAGAGTGGAACTATTTTTGAAATGTTCCCCTTTTTTTTTTTATTTTCAATCAGATGAGTACATCTACTGTTCTCGCTAGATTACTTTTACTTAATACAAAAATATACTTAAAAACGACCACCAAAGCCTAACAACAGAATTAATTTATTCCTAAATGAATCCCTACTAAGATTAAAATCAAATATAATAGAATATTTATTGGATTCTCTAAGACATCTAGAAATTGGTTCATTGTATCCATATTTAACTCTATGATAAGGTACATAAAATAAAACACGATTTCTAAGAGTTCTCGAAGGAGCATAAAATCCAATAAAAGAGGTACGTTTTCGGCTATTCAAAGCCAACCCATCTGAGGAAAGCCGTAAAAAGTTTAAACGAGCCAGAAATGACTGCAATGCCCACATTAATCGTGTCAAATTCTCCTATGACCAAAAGTTGAGGCAAAAAATACTACAAAGTCCCACTGGTAGTAAAAACTTTTGGTCATTTGTTAAAAACATCAAGAATTCGGCCTCGTCATCTATCCCGACACTCATTTACAATGACATTCCAGCTGTCAGCTCTACAGATAAGGCCAATCTGCTTGCTGCTCACTTTGCAATCAGCTCAACGCTCCCAGATTGTGCTTTGTCTCCCCCTGTACTCGAGCGCGTAGAATTCTCTATGGGACCAATCCACTTTCGCACTCGTACAGTGGCTAGAGTACTTCAAGATCTTGACGTTCACAAATCCGCTGGTCCAGATGGTATTTCCCCTATCGTTCTGAAGAGGTGTTCTTCTTCGCTGGCAAAACCATTGCGTAAGCTTTTCCAACTGTCCTATTCTTCAGGACTCTTCCCGGGAAGATGGAAAACAGCATTTGTCCAGCCTGTACCAAAAAAAGGCGAATCTTCTTCTCCCTCCTCCTACCGACCAATTGCACTTACGTCCCTTCTTTCTAAGGTCATGGAAACGCTGATAAACCGTCAGCTAATGAAATATCTTGAATCGCGAAAACTTCTTAATGACCGGCAGTATGGTTTTCGCAGCAACAGGTCCACTGGTGATTTGATGACATATCTAACCGAAAAGTGGAACCAATCTCTTCACCAAGGTGGTGAAAGTAAGATCGTTGCGCTTGATATTTCAAAAGCATTTGACAGAGTTTGGCACCAAGCTCTCTTGTCGAAAATGCGTGCATTTGGAGTCGATGATACTCTTCTTCAATGGATTAGAAATTACCTTTCAATTCAAGTTGTTTTGGACGGCTTCAAGTCTGCAACTCACCAAATAAATGCTGGTGTCCCCCAAGGCTCTGTTCTGTCCCCGACTCTCTTTCTCATTTTTTTAAATGATCTACTGTCTGTTACTTCTAATCCAATCCATTCCTTTGCTGATGACAGTACCCTCAGCTTTTCATATTCGTTTCTTGGGTCACGCCCCTCATCTTCGGGTGTGGAACTGGAACGGCAACGTATGTTAAGCTCATTAAATTCCGATCTTAACAGCATAACTCAGTGGGGTAAAACCAATAGAGTGGAATTTAATGCTTCCAAAACTCAATGATGTCTCCTGTCATTAAAGCAAAACCCACACACACTGCCATTATCTATGAATGGCACTTACATCGCTGAAACCGAAAGACTTTCCATTCTCGGTATGTGTGTTAATGACAACCTTCGTTGGAATGACCACATATTCGATGTCGCCAAGAACGCCGCGAAATGTCTAGGCTTCCTTAAGCGTTGTAAGAAATATTTCACCCCTTCTGATCTGGCTACAATTTATAAGGCGTTTATTCGCATGAAACTCGAGTACAACGCTCATATCTGGTCCGGTGCACCAATAACTTATTTGGAGCTACTTGACAGGATCCAAAAACGCGCGATAAAACTCATTGGCGACCGAGACATCGCGAGATCGATTGACTCTCTTAGTCATCGTCGTAATGTCTCCTGCCTGTCGTTATTTTATCGTTATTTCCACCATAAGTGCTCAAACGAAATAGCCAGTTGCATTCCTCCCCTTGAACATTTCAACCGCAATACCTACCCGCCATGCAGGGAATGCTCATCAGTTCACCCTCAAGCCTGTGTTCGGACGTACAGTGAAGTTCAAAGAATCTTTCCTCAGCCGTACAACACGAATGTGGAATGCTCTTCCCCGCTCCATTTTTCCTACACATTATAACCTACAGACATTCAAAACCAACGTGCATCGGCATCTCTCCTTTTCCTCTCACCCTAATTTCCTTAACGCCCGCGCTGTGTAGCTAATACATTATAAGGGTCCCAACAAATCCCTTTAGTGCGCGCTTATTATAAAAAAAAAAAAAAAAAATTAATGATAATAGGAGAGGGCAATCGATATGACCATTTATCAAATCACGAATAAACATAATTGAAAAATATTGCCTTCGTTTAAAAAGAGGTAAGATACCAAATAATTTGCACCTAGTCTCGTAAGATGGCATTTCAATATTCCATCGCAGTCTACGAACAGCTACTCTAGTAAGACGCTTTTGGATCTTCTCTATTCTAACAGAATGTACTTCATAAAACGGATTCCAAACTATACTGCAGTACTCAAGGTGAGACCGGACAAATGCAAAAAATAAACATTTGAGAGTATGTGGATCATGAAAGTCTTTAGAATTCCTCAATATGAAACCTAACATCTGATTACCTTTGGCAACCAAAGACTCAATGTGCTTACAAAAGTTTTATGTCAAAAATTACTCCAAGATCTTTTTTGGACGAAATAATGGACAGGGAGGTATTATCGATTCCGTACGTAAAGTGAATTGGAGAGTGGTTACGGTAAAAAGAAAGGCTTTGACATTTAGAGACATTGAGATGAAGATCATTATTTTGACACCATATGGAAAGTCGTTCAAGATCCTCTTGTAAAAGAATACAATCGTGAACTGAACGTATAGGTCGGAACACTTTCAAATCGTCGGCAAACATTAGACACTGGGAACTCAAAACCAAGTCAGGAATGTCATTAATAAATAAAAGGAAAAGCAAAGGGCCTAAATGACTACCTTGAGGTACTCCAGAGGTAACATAAACTGGTGACGAGAACGTGTCATTTATGCGAACATACTGGATACGATCCGTTAAGTAGGAATGAATCCACTTTAGGAAATTGGAGTGAAGTCCTAAGCCAGTTAGTTTGGAAATTAACATATTGTGGTTAACGCGATCAAACGCTTTAGCAAAGTCCGTATATATTACATCACATTGCAAGCCGTTCTCAAGGTATTTCAAGGCAGAATTACAAAAAAATTGAGAGATTTGTGGTAGTAGATCTGCCTGCGACGAATCCATGTTGAAACGGAGATATAAATCTCTTTAAGAGAGGTGTAAGTTTGTCACAAACCAGTTTTTCAAACAACTTAGGAATAGTAGAAATCTTACAGATTGGACGATAGTTAGTAATAACATGTCTCGACCCAGATTTATATATGGGCGTTAAAAATGAGCTCTTCCAATTTTTCAAAAAATGTCCAGACCGGAGAGACAAATTAAAAACTAAACAAAGAGGTACAGAAAACGCGAAGGAGCACGTTTGAAGTAAAATTGGCGGGATGCCATCCATACCAGGATTGTTATCTAAATTTAATAAAGAAAGAGCAGTTTGAACTTCAGGGATTGTACACTCTAACTTGCCGATATTAAAGAAATCACAGGACATTGAGCTATTACTAGGGACTATAGGTGTGGTAGTACCAGAAGAATATACAGACTGAAAGTGGTTAGCGAACATATTACAGATGGTTGAAAGATCAGATGAAGATACGTTATTTAGACGCATACAGTTAGGAATACCATTAGATTGCTTTTTGCTATTAATAAAGCTCCAAAAGCGTTTACTATTTATCTTTAAATTAGAATCAACAGAAAGAACATACTGTCTATAAAGAAACTTATTTAAGACATCGAATTGTTTTTGGAGCGTCCGATAAACTTTCAAAAGTTCCGCGTCGTTATTGCTATTACGGAATCGCTTATAGGCCTTATTTTTCCTATTATTTAAATTTATGATTCTATCATTAAACCAAATGGGTTTATTACCCTTGGTAGACTTTACTATAGGTGTAAACAAATCAATTGCCATTTTTACAGTGTTCATAAATAAATTAAAAGAATTATCTAAATTACAATTATTAAAGATTTCTAACCAATTCATGCTATCTAAATAGTTTGAAATGTTGCTGAAATTGGCTTTAGCATAGTTATATTTAAAAAAAAGTGTCACCGGAACCTGGTTTAAAAAATTCATAAAACTCAAACTGCATGGATAATGCTACATGAAAAACAGAATTACGAATGAGTGGGACCATGGAGTTGTTGATACTAATGTCGAGTTCGGAATCAACAAATACCAAATCTAGGATATTATTAAATTCATTAGCGAAGTTATTTATCTGACGAAGGTCAAGCTGGGCAAGAGCATCAACGACTTTACGCTCATAATCTAGGTTAACATTGAATGGAAGAAGTCTAGAATCATCGCAGTCAAATGACCAAATTAGGTTGGGTAAATTAAAGTCCCCAAGAAGGATAACGTGCTGATGATCTTTTAAGTTATTTAAGATAAAGGAACAATTATCTATATGTGCTTTATATAATAGGTAAGGACTCCTTGGTGGTATATAACTTACAATAACAATAACTTCAGTTCCAGAAATGAATTTTATTGAGACTGCTACTTGGTCAACATCCAAATCTGCTGCTGCTGGAGGTAGATTGATTTCATCACTGCGCAAAGAGGCCCGAACCGAAACCAATACTCCACCACCTCTCTTACAATCGGTTAGAACGGAGCAACGGTTTTTGCGGAAAACTTCGTACTGGTCTTTGTTGAACAATTCTTCGTTGTGATGATTCTGCGTAAGCCAAGTCTCAGTGAAAACAATAATATCATATTGACCCGATGAAGAGAAGAGCAAGACATCGCGGAGTTTTGTTCTTAGACCACCAGTATTTTAGTAGTAAAGACTAAAGGCTGTAGGATCTAAACTATTTGGTTGGAGTTTTTTGGAAGGTTTTTTGGTTGAGTCTTCTTGAAGCTAGGTCTGCTCACGAATTCTTTTACAAGAATATCTTTAGGCCAAAAGTTCGGGTTGACCAGCAGTTTTCTAGTTGGTTGAGGCGTTAAAAGTTTGAATGACGATGTCAAGCGACCTGTTAGGTTATCCGCTGTCAGACTGTGGCATTTTATAATGCTGGTATCAATGCCTTTCCCAGCAATGTAGTTAATAATTTCACTGCTTTTGGTACCATATTCAAGCCGTGACAAAAACACTGCAAAGTGGGGTGGTATCACTCTAAGAGTACAGTCCGTACTCGGAACACCGATCAATCGTTCGTGGGAATCCAAGGCCACCATACTAGTAGATGGTTTGTCAATCGGAGTTGAGGTAGTATTGTCATTAACGTTGACTCCAAAAGGTGTGATACTCCCTGATGGCGATTTACCTTGCGAATTAGATCGAAGAGTTCTTTTCGCCAGAGCTAGCTGGAGTTGTGGAATAGGATCTTGTAGAACTTCCTGAAACGGGCGTTTCGAACCTTCCGGTATATTAATATTAGTACCACTTTGAGGAATCAGATTGCGAGGCTGAGGTTGAAGATGCAAGACTGGTTCAATCAAAGTCGGTGTTATGAGTACATTTGGTGGTTGCAGCGGTGAATGAAGTACTTGGCTTTCGATGTTCGGTTGCTCTTGGATGATATTAGGGCATTGTGCGGGTGATTGGTGTACCTGATGCTGTAAGATCCGGTCCATGCTCGAAAACCCTTCAATCAGCTTGTTACCGCTGCTGACATTGAAGTTGAACACATCCTGCATTTCCGAAAATAACATCGACATGCTATTAAAGGCCTTTTGAAGTTTAATAATTTTCCAGTGCAAGGCATCAGGTGAAATGCTTCGGTGCTTAGCACAATAAAAGCAAATACCGGGAGTGGAGATAATGTTATCTACATCCTTTCCTTTTAGGCCTAAGCATTTAGCATGAGCCGTATCAAGGCAAATACCGCACGATAAATTTATACCATTCGTGTCCATTTCACAAATGTAACAATTTGGGGTACTTTTTGAGGTACTCATACTCCAATAGGAACACAATGGTAACTCTGCTTTCAGCTTTAAAACGAGATTCCACCAAAAGCTCGGCTCGATAATAAGGTTCGTGGATTAGATAAATAAAAATGACGTGGTGAATATCAGGCTTGCTTTAGCGGCAAAACACACACTAAAAGTGTACTCACACGGGCGATGGAGTAGGAAGACCAGGTATTCCACGGATGGTAGAGGAGTCCGAAACGATTTAGCACTCAGATGCAAACGTTGATACAGTTGCAGCATGAAATGAGAACCGTGCGGAGAGTTGAGTGAAGAATCAATAAAGCTTCAGTGGCAGAACATCCACTAATAATTGAACTCACCGGTATAAAATGAGTTAGGAAGAAAGAAACAAATGCAAAATAATAATGAAGTGAGGAGGTGGGATGGTTTGATTCACAATCTCACTCAGCGATAATACACGATTCAAAACAAAGAGCAACAATAGAAGAATGAGTTAAAAAAAAGAAAATATTACTCGTTGAAATTTAAATGCAAGTGGGAAGAATTTCTCCCATATATGTAGGTATATTAAATTAATGAGTAGAGTAAAAAGTTTCAAAGTACACTACAAATTTTAGCGATATTGTATTAGTTTAAGAAGATAAACGGTGTAAAAGAGAGAGCCGAAAAAGAACACGACTTGTCGGATGTCGACTTGTTGACTGACTGGCTTTGTAGGGTAGGTTGACTTAGTAAGAATGCTATTATAGATATACGTAATATACGGTAATATATGTGCGATAATAGTTCTTAAAAATTTAGTGTGTATTAGATGCAATCCTATCGCATCGGATTTGATTGCGGAAACAGCTTTCCATACTTCACTCATATTTACGCTATAAAAGCTGAAACTGGTACCGTGCCTAAAACTGATTGCAGGCAATTCTACGCGAGGCGCCACAGATATAATGGAGGCACTTGCAAAGTTTTGATTCAATTCGTTAAGATCAGAATCTATGGGATGGGTTGATTTTTGCTTGCTGATGCCAATGCTCTTCATGTTATTCCAAATCTTTTTCGTAGAAAGACCAGGTTTAAATTTTCTAGCAAAGAATTTCGTCTTCGACTTTTTTATTTCTAAGTTAACCAAATTACGTGGTTTTTTTAAAATATAACTGAAAGACAGGTAGTCTAAATCTTTTCCACCTTTTATAAGCAGCATCTCTTTTTAAACATAGCAATTGTATTTTATCGTTGAACCACTCGCATTTTTTATTGTTAATAACAATATGTTTTATAGGAACGTGTGATTCAAATAGATTATTTATCGAAAGTGCGAGAAATTGTACTTGTTCATCAACAGATGGCATGTAATAAATACTCTGCCATTCAGTTGAGAGTACATCATTTAGCAAAGCATTTTGATCAATCCCTTTGAAATCTCGAAAAAATGTTGTTTTCTCACTTTCTGCTATGTCCAGATATAAATCGTAGGATAATACGATCAAATCATGTTTAGAAAACCCATGCACGCTCAACTGATTGTAAGAATTTACACAACTCTTCCTATTAACCAAAAACACATCCAATAGCGTTGAATTGGTTGCACTAAAATGTGTAGGACATGAGGTGTTTATGGAAGAGATGTGCATGGGCTTTAATGCATCTATAAAATTGGCATTAATTACATCAAGCAGATTTATATTGAGGTTGCCAGCGATTATGATATGATTGTTTTTATATCCAATGTTTTCGATAAGACTAGTTACAGTACAAGTATCGATAATATTCGGTGGTTTGTAAACCACACCCACCAAACACTTTGTTGCAGAATAACTTCTAATCTAATGATCTGAACACTACCACCGTGTTACCATATGCTGACGAATAGAGGGACGTCAAGTCATCATGCATCGTATTACCTAAGTTGGCACATATGAATCGTCTAACCTCGTTTTTTCTGGCGTATATAAGAACCTCGTGAATTACGAAATTGGTTTTTTTTTGGCTTCTTTAGGTAACCAATTTGTGACACATAATAAATTAAATCAAGAGTCTAAAATTGAAATATAAAAAAAACTGAATTGAAACAAAAAGGCTTGTTTTAATTAAAAAATACATGGTGACCCCGACGTGATTGTCACATAATCATATCGTAATTATCGACGATTACGCATTCATCACTTTACACATAACCAAAAGCCACGATGCCGACGGAAGAATCATTAACAAAGGCTGCTAGAAGAATTGATGCACTGAAAAGTCGACGCACCGTAGCGTGCAAACAAATTGAGCGTGCCAAGGACTTCGTAGCTGCCATGCCAGACGACGTGTCAGTGCAACAACTGGAACTCCGATTAGCTGCACTCGACAACAGCTTTACCGCCTTCGAAGAGCTTCAAGGTAAGATCGAAGAACTAGATCAAGAGGAAGTTACAAGCAAGGAGGATATTCGTGCCATGTACGAAGAAATTTACTACGTTCTTCAACCCCAAATCATGGTAAGAATTCAGTCAAAGCAACCAATTAAAAAGGACATTGATGTGAGCATGCAATTTAAGTCAAATGAACAATTGAAACTACCCAAAATAAAATTGCCCTATTTTACAGGTGAGATCACAAAATGGTTGGATTTTCACGAATCTTTCAAATCCCTTATTCATTCCCATCCTTCCCTTGATAAAACGTCAAAATTTCAATATCTAAAATCATCGCTTGGTGGCAGCGCCGCCCGCGCAATTGACTCTTTAGAAATCAACGAAGTAAATTACGATGTAGCAGTCAAAATTCTTGTTGACCGCTATGAAAATAAACGAGTCATCTGCTCCGAACACATACGCAAAATATTTGAAGCTCCAGCAGTTCATAAGCCATCCGCAGCTTGTCTTCGAGAACTCATCGACGAAACAAAGGGTCATCTATGCGCCTTATTATCACTCGGACGCCCAGCCGACAAGTGGGACGACGTCATTATCCACATTGTTGTCTCTAAGCTCGACATGGCCACCCGGAACAAATGGCAAGAAGAATGCACAACCGATACCCTACCACCGCTCTCCAGATTAGTGCAGTTTATTGAAAAGCGATGCCAAGTCCTGGAGTGCTATTCCTCAACAGTTAATACACAGGCAAGTACCAGTACTAATTCATCTTCAAGGCCAAATAAAAGCTGCCCCGGCAAAAGCCTAGCCATAACTAAAAACGCAGACCAAGGTAGGCTCAAATGCTTGTATTGCAATGGTATAGGTCATTTTATTCATAAATGTTATAAATTTCTTAATTTACCTCAAAACGAGAAACATGGATTCATAAATAAGCAGAAAATTTGTGCCAATTGCCTAAAAAATTATCACAACCTCGAATCGTGCCGATCTTCTTCATGCCGCAAGTGTGACGAGGCACACCATACGATTCTCCACACAACTAATTATCCATCCACCAGTCGTGCTCCTACCACACTTAATGCAAATGCAGATGAGTACGTTGCCAAAGACCATAACAAAGTCCTCCAGGCTACTGTTCCGGGTGATCAAAGCCGTACCATACTGGCCACAGCCATTGTCCATGTTCTGGACAAACATAACACTCCTATTCCATGTCGTCTTCTTCTTGATTCCGGATCACAACTAAATCTCATAACCGATCGTCTTGCACAGATCCTAGGAATACAGCGAACAAAATTTCACACGTCTATATCTGGTATAGGAGCCAATACAATATCCTCTAAACAAAAAACAAGCATTATGATAAAGTCGCGTTTCAACGAGATCAGTCATGTTGTAGAAGCCATCGTGATTAAACGAATCACACAGTTAGTACCTGAAAATCAAATCGATATTTCCGATTGGCGTATTCCCGAAAACATAAACCTCGCAGATCCACAATTCAATAAACCACAGCACATTGATTTGTTGCTTGGTGCTAGCCACTTCTTATCACATTTGTCAATTGGACAGATTCGCATAAATGAAAATTTGCCAATTCTTCAAAATTCGGTTCTTGGATGGATAGTCTCAGGAATATTCAAGGGCAAAGGCAAACACGACAGCATTTCATCGTGTCATCTTTGCACGGATGACGATTGCGAGAGCCTCGAACAGATTATGAATTCATTCTCCAAGACCGAAAACATTATCGAAACCGCACCGTTAACAAAAAATGAGCAGATATGTGAGGAACTGTTTCTCAAGAGCTTCGAACGTTTACAAACCGGTCGTTACAAGGTACGACTGCCGTTTAAAATTGATTCACAGGAACTAGGCAGCTCATATAACACAGCAATGCGTCGATTCATCAGTTTAGAAAAAAAAAATACATAAAAATCTGAACATAGCGACAGATTACATTGAGTTCATGAGAGAGTACATCTCTCTCTCCCACATGAAGCTTGTTGATCATGTAAATTACAGCGAACCTCACTTCTTCTTGCCTCATCATTGCGTCGTCAAGCCAGAAAACTCCTCCACAAAGTTACGCGTCGTATTTGACGCTTCTTGCAAGACCGATAGCGGACTTTCTCTAAACGATATCATGCATGTGGGGCCAGTCATGCAGTTGGATTTATTCTCCATTGCTCTTAAATTTCGTTATCATAAGTATGTGTTCACGGCTGACATCACCAAGATGTACCGGCAGGTGCTCATGCACGAAGATGACCAAAGATATCAATATGTACTTTGGAGAGAATCGCTGGATGAACAAGTAAACATATACAAACTCTGCACGGTTACTTATGGTACCGCTCCGGCTTCTTATCTGGCAGCTAGGGTATTGTCTCAGCTAGCCGACGATGAGCGAGATCTTTATCCAATTGGTTCTCACGTCCTCAAAAATAATTTCTATGTCGACGATGTACTCTCGGGCGCTAACACTATGGAAGAGGTGCTTAAGATGAAATATGAACTTCAATCTATTTTAGTGCGAGGCGGCTTTCAGCTACGAAAATGGTGTGCTAATGCAGAAGAAATCATACAAGACATTGCTGCAGAGGACAGAGAAAAGTTATTCCAATTGAAGCAGGATAATGTAATAAAAACGTTAGGCTTAATTTGGGAGCCCCGTAACGATACTTTCCAAATACAAGTCAATCTGCAAAGGCTCAGTAGAGTTACCAAAAGAAACATACTATCTGATGTGGCTAGGCTATATGATCCCTTGGGTCTCATTAATCCGGTAATAGTACGAGCAAAAATATTCATGCAGGGCCTATGGAAAAGTAAGCTTCATTGGGATGAGGCTCTCCCTCAAGATCTGCATCAAGCTTGGTTATCCTTCAGAGAAGAACTGGTCGATCTGGAGCAAATATCGATTAAGCGGCACGTCTTAAAGAATAATGTCCATGAGGCAGAGTTGCATGCGTTCTCAGATAGTTCCGAAAGAGCATTTGGGGCATGCGCGTACGTTAGATCGCGAACAAAGGATGGTGATGTGTATTTGAACTTGCTCTGTGCGAAATCAAAGGTAGCACCAATCAATAAGCAACGGATAACATTGCCCAGGCTCGAACTATGTGCGGCCGTAATGATGGTGCAACTTGTCCATAAAATCAGGACGGCTACCAAACAAGATTTTAGGAAATATTATTATTGGACGGATTCAAGCATCGTCCTGCACTGGGTGGCAGAGGAAACGCACCAATGGCCCACATTTATAGCTAATCGTGTTTCAATAATTCAAGGTCTATCTGAAGCTCATCAATGGCACCACGTTAGCGGAAAGTGCAATCCTGCAGATATATTGTCAAGAGGGTCCACACCGATGGAGCTGATTAATAGTGACATGTGGTTCTCTGGCCCAGCCTTTTTATATAAAGGAGAAGCAGAATGGCCCACGTGGAAAGAGAAACCCAATCTCTCGGATGAAGAGTTAGAGCGAAAGATACAGAGAAACGTACTCCTTGTACATGAGCTCATGGACATATTTTGCCATACCAAATTTAAAAACAATTACATAAAATTTATCCACACAGCGGCTTATGTCCTACGATTTATCAAAAATACGATGACCCGAATGAGGAAAGAAGTGAGGCAACTCGGGGAAATTACACTGGATGAATTTAAGGCAGCCATCAACGTTATCATAAGGGCTGTGCAGAAACAGCACTTCGCTTGTGAACTATCACAATTACAGAAGGGACAACAGGTGAAAATGAGATCTCATATGTCATCGTTAAACCCATTCCTAGATGATCATGGAATAATCCGTGTTGGAGGACGACTAAAAAATTCCGCAATTGGATATGAATTTAAGCACCCCATTCTACTACCGGCTAGAAGTACATTCACGGAAGCGGTTATGCAGCATATTCATGAAAAGAATCACCATCTGGGAGCACAGGGACTGCTGGGTTTTGTAAGACAGCAATACTGGCCAGTCCATGGGAAGGTATTGGCAAAAAGGACCATACGTCAATGTGTTAAATGTTTTAGAACCCAGCCAAGGACGGATTATCCTCCACTCACTCCACTCATGGCTGATCTGCCATTACATCGTATTAGCCCGTCACGGCCATTTGCAGTAAGCGGCACTGGCTTTTGTGGACCATTCGCAATTCATTTCAAACGAAGAGGAACTACTCCAATAAAGGCATACGTTGCGATTTTTATCTGTTTTAGCACAAAGGCAGTGCACTTGGAGTTAGTGGGTGATCTGAGCACGGCAAGTTTTTTAGGTGCTCTAAGAAGATTTTTTGGTAGAAGGGGCCTAAGTAAGATAATTTATAGCGACAATGCCACCAACTACATAGGAGCAAGAAACGAATTAAAGGACTTATATTTGCAGTTGGCATCTACAGAACATCAAAGAGAAGTTACGAATGCGTTGACTCAAGAAGGCGTTTTTTTTTTTTTTTTTTTTTTTTATAATTTGCTTACGCTAAAGGGATTTTTTTTCTTACTGTTGTTACAGTACCCTTATAATGCTAAGAACACAGTGTAAGCTACTTGGTATTAGAAAGAATAGAGAGATAGGAAAGAAGTGTTTGGGTGCAGTTGTAGGGTTTTTCTCCACGGGTGGTGTCTAAGTTACTTAGGGAGATTACGATTTCATGTATTCGGTATAAAGTAATGGACTTGGCCGGGATTCGAACGCACGACCTTCCATTCCGTAAGCGAATACACTACTACTGCACCATTGCCACCCGCGAGAGGAGTATCTTCACAATCTACAAGCAAGGTCCAAATGGCGCAAGGTAAACCAAGGACTCCAGGTTGATGATGTGGTGATGCTAAAGGACGAAAACTTGCCCCCACTAAGATGGAAACTAGCCCGCGTTACTGAACTTCACAAGGGAAAGGATGGAGTCATTCGTGTGGCGACTCTTAAAACAGCGACTGGCACGACTACAAGGGCATTAAGCAAGCTCTGTCCCCTACCTAAGATTGAAGATCTTACGACCATTCAAGGCGGGGAGAATGTTGCAGAATAACTTCTAATCTAATGATCTGAACACTACCACCGTGTTACCATATGCTGACGAATAGAGGGACGTCAAATCATCATGCATCGTATTACCTAAGTTGGCACATATGAATCGTCTAACCTCGTTTTTTCTGGCGTATATAAGAACCTCGTGAATTACGAAATTGTTTTTTTTTTGGCTTCTTTAGGTAACCAATTTGTGACACATAATAAATTAAATCAAGAGTCTAAAATTGAAATATAAAAAAAACTGAATTGAAACAAAAAGGCTTGTTTTAATTAAAAAATACACACTTGTTGAAATCGCCCATTTCAGCCTAACGTTACATAAATGTTACACCCAGTCACATTGTTTTTTTTTCAAAATAATTACTGTTTGTTTTTCATAGACTGCTGAGTTTAAAGTTTATGCATTGTAAAGAATGAAGGATACCAAAGAGAATAATACAAAAATACTGCATTGTGGTTGTGATTTTGTTGACAGTAGAAGCTTTTTTAAATATTCGCATTTGAGTTGATAGCAAAATGGCGACGAGCAGAAGGTAGATATTTGTTTGTGTTTGTTTTAGTGAACTAACTGTAGATTCCAAGAAAATATATGAGTGGTGTCTTATTGTATCATATGTATAGGGTGATTTTTTAAGAGCTTGAGAACTTTTTTTAAAAAAAAAACGCATAAAATTTGCAAAATCTCATCGATTCTTTATTTGAAACGTTAGATTGGTCCATGACATTTACTTTTTGAAGATAATTTCATTTAAATATTGACCGCGGCTGCGTCTTAGGTGGTCCATTCGGAAAGTCCAATTTTGGGTAACTTTTTCGAGCATTTCGGCCGGAATAGCCCGAATTTCTTCGGAAATGTTGTCTTCCAAAGCTGGAATAGTTGCTGGCTTATTTGTGTAGACTTTAGACTTGACGTAGCCCCACAAAAAATAGTCTAAAGGCGTCAAATCGCATGATCTTGGTGGCCAACTTACCGGTCCATTCCTTGAGATGAATTGTTCTCCGAAGTTTTCCCTCAAAATGGCCATAGAATCGCGAGCTGTGTGGCATGTAGCGCCATCTTGTTGAAACCACATGTCAACCAAGTTCAGTTCTTCCATTTTTAGCAACAAAAAGTTTGTTAGCATTGAACGATAGCGATCGCCATTCACCGTAACGTTGCGTCCAACAGCATCTTTGAAAAAATACGGTCCAATGATTCCACCAGCGTACAAACCACACCAAACAGTGCATTTTTTGGGATGCATGGGCAGTTCTTGAACGGCTTCTGGTTGCTCTTCACTCCAAATGCGGCAATTGTGCTTATTTACGTAGCCATTCAACCAGAAATGAGCCTCATCGCTGAACAAAATTTGTCGATAAAAAAGCGGATTTTCTGCCAACTTTTCTAGGGCCCATTCACTGAAAATTCAAGCGTTGCTCGTTAGTAAGTCTATTCATGATGAAATGTCAAAGCATACTGAGCATCTTTCTCTTTGACACCATGTCTGAAATCCCGCGTGATCTGTCAAATACTAATGCATGAAAATCCTAACCTTAAAAAAATCACCCTTTATAATAGTAAATACCGGAAAAAAAATATTTTTTGAAAATTCGTTTGTCTGATCGCTCAGGTTTTTGGGTACTGTTACATATATGTAACGTTAGTCCGCATATAACATAACATAATTTGTGACGGAAAATACATTTATGTTACATTAGTCCGTATCCAGTAGGCCTTGTTTCTGATTACTTTTTGTATTATTCGGCTTGATAGGTACGGTTGCACTGTTGAAGACATTGTCCGAATTATAGAGGAATTTGATTCGGATGAAGAAGAAGTTGATCGGATATATTTAGAACCACCAACTGATGAAAACTTATCTGGAGAAGATTCAGGTGAAGAAGACGGAGGTGGTGAGTTCATAAATTTACCAGTCAAGCAATTGAAAGCGCCATGTGAGATTGTGTTCCATGGAAATGTGGAAGAAGACGAAACTCCATCTGTAGATGTTGATGAAGGACTGATAGATTATTTGAACGATGCTATAGGTAACTCATTTCTTAATTTGGATGTCAACCTTCTAGAGCAATCAGCATCTATTCCCTTAGTAACACCAGAGGCAACAGTGGCAGACTTGCCAATTGTAAGTGCGGCACCATCAAATTTACCATTATCTACCAATGTGACAGAAGGTACAACAAACGAAACAACGCCAACCAAAATAAATGTTCGTAAAAGTGGTTTGAAAACGCAGGCAGATACTCGACTCTCTTCGAGGGCAGAGACAGTTCGCCTTCTCAGAAATTTCAGATGTCAAGCAAACGAGGAACGGCTGCAAAACTTTGAGAAGTCGAAAACAGAAAATGAAACTCGGTCTATCCGAAAAAGAAAAAGAACAAAGGCAATAGCAGAGCTTGTGTGGACCAATGACGATGATGGAGCATTAATTCCGTGCTTTCCTGAAGCCAATTACACCGATTGTTTAAGTTGTTGTATGAGGAAACGAACAAGTATGCTGTGTTCCGAGGAGCTGCTAACCCAAACATCACTACGAACGAAATGCGCGTGTATATTGGCATATTGATAGTGACTGGTTATAATACTCATCCTAGCAAAAGAGACTATTGGGCTGAAGATGATGACATGATGGTTGGAATGGTTGTACAAGCAATGAGACGTGACAGATTCGAAACAATCAATCGTTATTTGCATTTTATCGACAACAATTTGCAAGACCAAAATGACAAAATTTGGAAAATCCGTCCGATAACTGATGGCCTGAAAAAAAAGTTTGCTCAAAATTTCCATCCGGAGCAACACCTTAGTTACGATGAATCTATGGTGGAGTATTACGGCAGACACGGCTGCAAACAATTCATCAGGGGAAAACCACTACGCTTCGGCTATGAAATGTGGTCGCTAACTACACCTGACGGATATCTCATAAACTTCGAGATGTACCAAGGTAACAACCCAAGGCTAAACGTGGATTATCCTGCAAAATACGGTAAGAACGCAACACCATTGTTTTGTATGCTCGACGAATTCAACGATGCTATAAAGCCTTTGCCGTTTTGCATTTATTTCGATAATTTGTTTACGTCAGTGCCTGTCTTACTTGGACTAAAACAAAGAGGTTACAACGGGACCGGAACCATCCGGGAAAATCGCATTCCAGTTTCTTATCCTGCGGTACAATTGGATTCTCGAAATTAGTGGCAGCAAATATTTATGTAACGAAATGGATTGACAATTCTGTTGTGAGTGTTGCGTCTACACTTTTTGGAAAAAATCCAGTTACGAAAGTGTCTAGATATTCCCGGAAAGAGCATAAGCCTATTGAACTGCCACGACCCTATGCAATTGCACGGTATAATGCAAACATGGGTGGCACGGACCGTATGGACCAAAATGTAAACAACTATCGAATAGGTGCTAGAGGAAAGAAATGGTGGTCATCCATTTTTAAGTGGCTGATAGAAGTTTCCATTCAAAACGCTTGGTTACTCCACAAAAAAGCTGGCTCAAATTTACCCCAACTTCAGTTCAGGCGTTCGATAGCACGGTTTTATTGTCAGACTCTTGATGAACCGAAACCTCCTGGAGGTTTTCGTAGACCTAAAATGGAAACAGAATATGCTAATGCTCGCTACGATCGAGTGGACCATTTTATTATAAAGATCCCCAATGAGAAAAGACGACGATGTGCAGGTTCACTATGCAAATCACATTGTACTACAATGTGTTCTAAGTGCGATGTAGGCCTTTGTGTATCTTGCCTCCGGAAATATCATTACATATTTTCAAATTAGTGAAATAAATAAAAATAATATTGAAATAAAATACATTATTTGTTTGCAGTGTTTACAGTGTTATTATTTATACTATGTTTGTGGTATCAGGACTAACGTTACATATATATAACGGCCTAGTGTGACCAAACCTTATCAGAAAAAAAAAAAATAAAAAATCCGATCTAGGTTTCCACACACAATACAAGCCACGCCTGAAAATTTCAGGTTTGTATCGAACATTTTGGACTCTCGTCATTAATGGGTTAACAAAAATAGCCACACCTCCCCCGCGCCTGCCTACACGATCAGCTCTATATAATTTATAGCCACCAACCATAATTAAGGTACTGCTTATATTACATGACAACTATGTCTCCGAAACACACACGATATCTATATTAGAGTTCGTAAAAATAACCCTAAACTCATCAATATGCTTTGACAAGCTTTGAGCATTTATATGGGAAACAGAAAGTCCCGAATACCTTCTACAAAATATATCCAACAATATGCGCGTAATATTATATGTTGGTTCTGCATTTGAATACTCACTTACCCCTACTACATGTTCTTCATTCATATATCACAAGTACAATAAAAATATAAGAGGGAAACTTTAAAGAGGAAAAAGTACACAGCAGCAGCAATAACGATAATGGCTCTAGTAAAATTGTTAAAGACATTTTTGAACGGATTGATTTAATTAATAATGCCATATGAGTAATAACTATGAGAAGACTAGCTAAACCTGACAATTTAAGATTTGATAAAAAAGCAAAAGAAACTAGACAATAAAGAGTGAAATAGTTATTTAAGGTTTGATGTTCGCTGTGGTGGGCCTCTAGTGGCGTCAGGCGGATTAATGTTATCAGTTGACATGCTATTGTCCGCATGTTGTTGTACGTGTGCGTAGGCAATCTCATTTAGCTCTTCCAAGCTGTTTATACAAACAGCTGCTGCATTTTTACTAGTTTTCACAACTACATAGCCACGAACGGTGTAAACAGAAACAAGCCTACGTTGACGTTTGTCGTCGTAAAATGGAGCGGTTGTAATTCGTTAAACTCTCGTGCAAGTAAACAACTTTATCAGAATCGTATCCAGCATCTCTTAAATTAAATTGTCGCGAGTGCGTTTTTCGAAAATTTGCGACGTGTTTAAGGGTTTGATATTTGTCGTGGGGTGAATAGAATTTTAACACAATAACTGAGTCGGTTTGTGGTTTTGCGCGAAAAATTCTATTTAGTACCGGTGGCTGGTAATTAATCGTGTGACACAGGTTATTAAACAATTGTTTCAGATTCTCATCCAGTAAGAATGGAATGCCAACAAGAATTGCATCCGTTTCAAAGTGTTTGTGATGAAGTGCTTCTAATTGTGTCTGTAGTTCTTTAATTTCCTTGCACATACTCCGATCAGGTTGGTGTTGCTGGACTTGTTTTTGTTGGAGTTGTTTTTCAAGCGTAGTTTTGTCGTTGGCGTTTCTGTCCTGTTACGTTTGTTTGTCCTAGTCTTGTCTAGTCGTGACTGGGTCTCAGGAACTAGATGAGTGTTGAAAGTATGCCTTTCTGCTCCTTACCACTACTTGCTATCTGGTGAGTAACCTGATTAAAGGCTGACTAGGAGCTCCGGGCATACTCCCAAGACGATTAAGGCTTTCAGACCAATGTTCTTACCTCACGATGAGCCGTACTCTTGGCACTTGCTCATTGGATAGCAATTAGAACACGGGTCTGTCCACCCCGATCCGCTCTGCGTTCTAATATGAACTTCCAATTACCTCACATGATCTTTTGGCGCTTGGCCTTCAGATTGGACAGCCGTCTTCCGTTCATATTAAGAACTCAGAGCTTATGCGGTTATTGAGAATAAGAGAAAGACAGAAAAGTAAAAAAAAATAAAAAAAATAAAAGAGGAAAATAAACTAAAAATCGCGAAAAAAAGTTGAAAAAAATGAACAAATCTGTTGCGGGTCCAAGGTAACGACCTTTGCAACTAAAACCCGTTCCCTTGGAAGCGAAACTTGACTGTCTTAAGGTTGGGCGCCATTGTTATGGGTCGAGGCTTGGCCACAGGGGCATCTTCGGAGTAGTGGAGGAGGACGGTGGCACGCTCGCGGTTGCACGGCTATCGCTCGTCGGACGGGGGTAGTTCTTGTCACCCCTCACACTAAACCACCTGCTCACAAACAAAAATTATCGTGCCTGAGAAAAAAAAGAAGAAGATAGGCAGAGAACTAAATCGGACGGACAGAAAAAGAAAGGAAAGAGAAACGAAGAGAAAGATAGGACAGACAAAAAGAAAATCTTAATACCTTTGCCCTACCAAGGAGAGAGTACAGGAAGTCAGATGCATCTCACTTCCCTAACTATGCTAAACTAATCCTATTCTAACCTAAAACGTAAGATAAACCTAATTCTATATCCGTAATCTAACTTAAATCTAACCTAATTCTAGCCTGCTTTGCATCCACTGCTTCCTAATGTCGCTCCCTGGTAAGGTTCGTCTCGTTCCTGAGACTTGCCAGATGATGTTGGCTCTGGCTCGGCCTGCCCACCCTATGTGTCGGATGACACTCCTTTGGCTATCTCTCTGGCCGAAAACAACGAGAGACAGCCCCTTGACCAGAATCCAGTCACTTGTACGTCCGTGTACTAGTACTAGTAGTCGCGTCCTCACGCTCGTTGGTCGTCTACGTACCGTCTACGTCATTGCGTACCTAGGGTATTATACGAAGCTACGTCAATACTGGTTTTCATGTTTCCCATATTTATTCCTAACTTACCTCCTATATATTTTATGTTTAAAAATGAAATTTTCAGGGAATATCGCCTGTAGTTGATCTTTTGCCTCTGCTAGACTTCAATTGGACGGAAATCGCTAGGTTGTCCTTGAGAGCTGTATGCTAGTGTACCGGCTGATTTACTATAAGGCAATGACCCTCAACCGTCCTTTCCTAACAAAATTCAAATTCCTATGTAAAAGCTACATACATAGCCACATCGATCTATCTCTATCGTACACTGGTGTAGATTCTGTATCAACCCTATCTATTGCAACATGTTGACCATTTCTGCATACTTTACTTTAACATACCACAAACAGATACCTATTCTAAGTACGAGTATCATAATACATAATACGTAACCTTAATCTAAATTGCACTTTCCTTATCCTAATATTGCACTAATCCTAATTGATTTAAATTCCTATCACAGTTCGTATATATGTATTTTAAAAATATGTAACTACTTAAACTTAACACTACCTTATCATAACTATTATTGCAACATCCCATTGTCCCCGTAATAGATAACCTTTAAAATTATCTGCGGGGTGCGAACAGGCACGCAGGTGTGACGTGTGCATCGAGTGAGTGCAGTCTTGTGTTCTAATTAAATGTCATTATTGCAAATATTTTGTTTTGGTTCGCATAATGTGGTGTGGATTATTCAACTTGATCGTCAGGTAAGTGTAATTGTTTTATTTATTGTATATTATTTATTGTGTCCAGTCCAACCATTTAATGATTTCTAATTTCTAGATTTTACGTCGCTGACCACCGAAGAAGATTATCCGCAGTGGAATGCACAACAAATTCGTAGAAGTCAACCCTTCACGTGGTGCTGGGAAGGGCATCAAACAAATTGCACGGAATTGGAATTACATATGTTTAGATCTTGCATATCTAATATCTTATTGTAATGACCCAATCTCTTGTGTCAGCCTTATCATTCATTTTATCTTAGTCACTTTTGTTATTATCCAGGCCAAGAGAGCTCACGTTCTTCATCAAATCCACTGCTTCAGCAAATTCATTAGATCATTGGTGTCTTATTTTAGTGGCCTAAATTAAGACGCAAATAAATGGCGAGCGCAATTAAACGAACTGCACAGTAGCGAATTCAGCACAAGTGGCAAGTCAAAGGAAAAAAGAATGCAACCAATAAAGATCACATTAATCGTCGCAGGAATTTGCTGCGCTGGCTTCGCAATACACATAGCATGCAAGCTCTGGGCGGCATATAGAATCATGAAGAATTTTGACGTGTGGCAGTGGATAGGGTGAACGACGAATTTTGCTGGGCATGTGTAGTCTGTCTCCGTTCTCCATGGCTTTCAGTCGGCCACCACAATTCTCCTTTAAATTGCATTGTTTCAAATTAGTTGTTAAATAAATTTCATCTTATAAATTGTGCGTTTTTCAAATAAATTAGTTGTTGTCAATTAAATTGCATTGCTTCAAATTAGTTGTTAAATAAATTGCATCGTATAAATTGTGCGTTTTTTCAAATAAATTAGTTGTTGTCAATAAATTGCATTGTTCAATAAATTGCATCGTATAAATTAATTCGTGACAGTGAGCTTACGATTTGTCTGTCTGGTAGTATCAAATTAGATACTTCCCCGCAAAACATTGGTGCCGAAACCCGTGAATGAACCGGGGACATTTAGATATTGAATAAAACGAAATAAAGTAGACAAGTAATATGTGTATTATCGAATTACTGCTACTAGCCTTATCCGGAATTGCCTTGATCATGCTATATGTCGCCATCAAAGTAATGTGTTGAAATAAATATAATAATAAATAAATCATAAAAGAGCATATTAGCCATTAATCATCTCATATTCTCATATATTGTTGCGAGGTGTTAGTGCGTTTTGTTTACGGATTAAAAACACAACTATGGCCGAAGTTATGAAAAAGCTAAAGAATCGTCGGGGGGGGGGGGGGGGGGTCGTAAAAGGGCAGGTAACCCGAATGAGGACCAGCCTGACGGACGAACGGATGAAAGCACTCAACCAATTTGAACTAGAAACAAAACTGGGATTGCTTGAAAACCATTTCACGAACTTAAACAACATCCAGTCACAGCTGGAGGAAAACGACGAGAACGAGGCGACGGAAAGGGATGATTTCGAAGACTCCTACGCGGAGATAAAGGCAAAAATGTTGTCGCACATAAGCGAAACCATAGACAGGCAGGCCGCTTCCAACAATAATGCCACATTTTTCGGATTGCCGCAAGGTCCATCTGAGCTGCCAAAACACAAGCTCAAAACTTTCTCAGGCGAACCAGACAAATGGTTAGATTGGTGGAATATGTATTCCATCATGGTGGAGGAGAAGGAGGGCAACGCATACGAGTGCATAAGGTCACTGGAGCCAACAGCGGAGAACTACCCCAAGGCATTACGGATACTCAAGGACCAATACGATAATCAACGGTATCTATACCGAATTCACGTGAGTAAAATAATTGATTTACAAAATATTTCATTCGCTTCAGTGGAGCATCTAATCACTATTATTAATACAATTAATGCCAACATGAGGGCCCTCCTTTCGCTGGCGACCAAGGAACAAGTAACAGACGGCTTGTTGTTGGCCTTGGTCACGGCAAAGCTCGATGTTTCCACGGCAGCTCTTTGGGAGGAGCACGTTACTGCATTAGCAGACTCCCAGCAGCAGGAAGAACATGAAAACAATACCTATCTCCCCACATGGGAGGACTTCTCAAACTTTGTACAAAAAAGATGCCGAACATTGGAACTTATAGAGTTCAACAAAAGGCAGCACAATCCAAACAAACAGCAGCATCAATCGCTCCAACCCACACGTTATCAACACAAACAGCAGTCGTTTCCAGTAACGCAAACTTCTAGTTGTCTGTTTTGTACCAATAGTTGCCAAGCTGCAACAAAATGCTCTCTATCCATGCTCGCAAAATGATCGTTACAATTTATCAAAGTCGCTTAAGTTGTGCCTCAATTGCCTAAAGCCTGGTAATGGCACTCGCACTTGTCAGTTAGGTAAATGTAGGCACTGTCAGGGGGGGGCATCACACACTATTGCATAGAGAACCCTCGAACAACTCGGTATCCGGTGGAAACAACCACCGGCCTACTAATTCATTTCACACGGCGGAGGAACCATTAAGTTTACCTCAATTGGCGCCAGATTCATCCGGATCCTCTCCTCTTTGCCAAGCAAGGCAATCATTTCACACGCTTTCAGATGAACCAGCTCCTAAAACTATCATGGACTTACCAAAAGGGCAGGTTATTCTGTCCACCGCTATAATAGAAGTGAAATCATCAAACAATTCCTTTATTTGTTGCAGAGCCCTACTTGATAGTGGATCTCAGTCAAATTTTACCACTAATCGCTTAGTTCAGCTATTGGGCCTAAGGCGCTCCGTATCTATGATTGCCATCAACGGCATAGGTGCGTTAGGTATAAACTCAACCGTGGCGCAACATGAGTAAACAAAAATGAGAATAAATAAATAAATAAAACTTAAAACTAGATAAATAAACTCTGTTTCTATAACTAAAGCTAGTTGGATAAATAATAAATAATTAAAATAAAATGAGATATATCTCTGGACGATACTATAAATAATAATTTAACAAATAACACGAAAATAGACACTAACTTATCTCATAACTTGACAACGGCAGCATGAGTGCGTCATTTTTCTTTGGCATGTTTATCTGTGGAGGTCCTTCGCTTGGAGACTCCGATCTTCTCGCCTCGTTGGTTCCCTATCTCGTAGAGAGAGTTACCTATGGCTTTCAGGACAATTGCTTTTAGGAATTTTGGTCACAATTTTGCATTATAGCCATCGGGTTGGCTACTCTGCTTAAAATTGCGTCGGTAAACGACTTGTCCTACCGTGTATTTTACGTCCCTACTTCTCGTATTGTATACTTTCGTAGCCTTGTTGTGCCCTAGCCTGAAGTTGTCATATATTTTAGTCCAAATTAATCCTAACCTATCAGTCTTATTGGTGATTCGTATTCCAGTGTCCTTAAGCATGTCCAGTCGGCGTAGAATTTCGTACGCGCTTGCGTGCTGGATCATTGGTACGCCAAATACAGCGCAATATGGTTCTAGTCCGGTGGCGTCGTGCACTACGCTCCTCAAGGCAAATGCCGCATTGCTCACATGCAGATCCCAATTACTTTGGTCGCCGTCTATGTATGACCGAATTTTGGTCAACAGAGAACGGTTCACCCTCTCGGTGTCGAAGCGTCGCACTGTATATAAAAATGTTTTGTAAAGTCAGGGTTGGTCAGTATTGGCGCGGTAACCAGTGACATTTTGAGCTGGTTGAAAGCACTAACCGCCTCGTTATTCATGTTGAATGTTTGTCCTTTTTTCAAGCAGTCTGTTATGGGGCTTGATAGAGTGGCAAAGTTCGGTATGAACCGCCTGTACCACCCTGTCATCCCTAGGATTCGAAGGAGTTGCCTGGGAATCTTTGGAACCGGGAAGTTCTCGACTGCCGACACTTTGTCTTTGTGGGTTCGTAAGCATCCATCACGGAGTATATACCCTAAGTACTTTATTTCTTTGTAGCAGAACTTACTTTTCTCCACATTGATGGTAAGCCCCGAATCCCGTATACACTTCGAGACCTCCTCTAGCGATCGGACATCTAGACAAAGACATTCTCCTTTAACTTAGAGGGTATGACTTTGTCCATAAGCCTACACATTCTCTGGGCAGCATTGCACAATCCGAACGGCATAACCGTGAATTGGTACAACGGCCGCCCTGGGACTGTAAAGGCCGTCTTCTCTCTTGATTCCTTCTCAAGAGGAATCTGCCAGAAAGCGTCTTTGTGGTCTATCCCTGAGATGTACCTTGTTTCCTGCAGGCGACTAAGCAGACCCTCAATGTGGGGAAGCGGATATGCATCCTTCTTAGTCACCGCGTTCACTTTTCGTGAGTCCAGGCACAATCTGTTTTTGCCTGGCAATCCTTACCAACACAACCAGTGAGCTCTAGGCGCTATTGCTCTCCTCGATCACACCTAACGACAGCATACGGTCGAGCTCTTCAAACAGCAATTTCTGTATCGCGGGCGAGATCGGGTAGTGTCTCTGTTTGATGGGAATTTTGTCGTCATCCACCTCTATCACATGTTCTTCGAGACTGGTTTTAACCAACCCCGGCACAGCAAATGATGGAAAGAGCTATTTGATTCGCTCTAGCCGCTGTGCTTGTGCTGGTGAGAGTGCCTGGACTGGAGGAGCTTCTGGTGTCGGTGATGCAGTTTCGATCTCGCTGATCACATTCGGAGTGACCCTAAACGCACTCCAGAAGTATACACCCAGATAGAGTTGTTGTTGCAGGTTTGGGACCACAACGAGCTCGATCTCCTGAATTTGGTTACCCCACGAAACTTTTGTCGTAAACCGTCCCTGTATGCGTTGTGGATTTCCGTCTGCTGTCCTAAGGTCTGTTGCCATCTTAGTCATCGTTAAGTTGTGTCTCTTTAAAAATTCGTCTGCCCCTTTTCCTAGGCAGCTAATCGAGGCACCACTGTCTAATAGCCCTAAGATTTCTTCTAAATCTATTTTCACTTTAGCGTAAGGTCTTTTGTCGTCTGTTGTGTTTAGTACTGTCGATTCTATTCTACTTTTTCGTCGCCTAAATATTGCACATTTTTCCCTTAGCCTTGAAATTTTCTTCAAATTTCTATCTACCGCGTCAATTCTTCTCCGAAAATTCTCTTTCTAGCTTCTTCGTATTCTTGCAATCGTCTATGTAAACTCTTTTTTTCGGAATGCCATTTTTATTGGAGGGAATCTTCAATTCGGGGTCCCTTCTTAAGATTCGGACTGGCCCGCGTCCATCTGTATCCCCGGGATCGCGTTTGTCGTAGACGGTTTGCTCCCGCATGCACCGCCGATCCTCGAGTTTTCCTGACACTTCGCACAGTTGAAGGCCAGACTTCCTTGCCCACAACTGAAGCACGTCAAGGTGTGAAAGTGTGAAGTGCAATTTGCTTCGGCTTTGGGTGCATTCCTACTTCTACTTTCCTGCCTATTGTCTTTTGTCACTTTGGTCGTTTTGTCCCTGTCCGTATAGTTTGTCAGTCTGTTCGTTTGTCTTTGTTGGAGCGCAGATACTTCAAACTCGTCTTCATTTGGCTCGGTAAAAATACCTTCCTCAAGCGCTACCCTTTCGACTTCGCTCACATTTCTCCGAGCCCTACTATCTCGTGCAGCGATATGACTTTCTGCTCTTCTGCACTCATCGCGTAGTTCCCGGATCGTCAAGATTTTGCACCCAAATATCAGGTTTGCTACCCTGTCCTTCAAGTTCTGGCGAAGAATGGCCAGCAAATCCCTCTCGTTTGGTCTTTGTCGCATTTGTAGTTTCAATGTCCGTATGTCGCTGTGGAAGTCGTCAAATGTTTCGTGGGGCAACTGCCTCCTATCCATGATTTGCCGAAGTATCTCATGGTCCCCTCGGTTATTTTTGAAATGGTGGAGCAGTTCGGCTTTGAGGTCGAAATAATTTATAAGAGCGTCTCCTGCGTTCTCCCCCATGTAAAAAAAAATATTAAATAAGAAAATAAAAAAAATTGTGGTTAATAAACTGTACAAAAGAATAAAGGAAATAACAAAATATAAATATGTAAAAATGATAAATAAATTCAAAAAACTTAAAAAAGTAAAAAAAAATGTTGTAAAAACTAATAAATTCAAAACTCGAAAAAAATATCCCGAAATTAAAAGAATTGCAGAACTGTTGTATATTTCAAAAAAATATAAAAATAAAAGATAGATCCTATCTAATTAATTGAAATGTTTTATTTCTGATAGATAATTGTGATGGTGTGTGAAGTTTTGGGTCGGTTCTCCTGTACCATTCCGCCGGAGAATCAGTTTTCAATTTCAATTTCAATTTCAATTTATTTTATTCACATAAGTAGCATTGTAAGACTAATAGTCTTTTAAGTTAATACTATATTACATAATTTACAATTGATTAAATTTATTATTATTACTAAATATATGAATTTAATTTTAAGCTAATCCCTAAAACCCTACTGAAGTTAAAGAACATGATTGTTTAAAGAAAGCATAGCTATTTACACTTTTTAACTATTCAAATGCCGTATTAGTGCCTTTCGAAACCGCTCCTGCTGTCCAATCCCTTAACGCTGAGGGGAAGTGAGTTCCATAGCCTTACAGAATATACAAAAAATTGTTTTTGAGTTGATCTGAATTTACAACTTGGCAATATAAGAATTTTATTTCTCTCCGAATTAGCAAATTGGATTCTCTCAAAAAGGTATTGGGGACTTTTTTTGAACTTTAAGTCGAACAAAAACATTATTATTTTATAGTTAAGATAGCTTTGCAATCGCATTTTGAATACACTGTTTGTGTATCCAGAGACATGATCATATCTTCGTAGGCTATAAACAAATCGCACCATGTTATTAAATGCAACTTCGAACTTTCGGTTACTTGAGCTATCGAGGTCGCAGAAAACGGGTTGCGCGTAAAACAGGATTGGTATCAAAAGTGACTTTATCAGCATCATCTTAATATTTAACGGAAGACATGACCCTGAGAGATAGAGAACCCGAAGTCCACCATAAACCGTCCCTACAGCTTGTGTTATGTGGTCATTCCAAGTAAGCGTTTGATTCAAAATCACCTCTAGATTTTTAACAGATCTGCAGTAATCCAAAGCAGCACAATTTACCTCAATTTTTGGGAAGTACGATGTCTCAACAGCGCTGCGGGATATAACAATTGCTTGGCTCTTTTTTGAGTTTAGCCTAAGTCCGTTTTTTGTTGACCATTGGGATACCGCTATTAAATCCTCATTAATTCGTGCTGTTGCATCTTCGACTAGGCCTAAAGGATAGCTAAGATGAATTTGCACATCGTCCGCATACATTTGGATCTTGCAATGCTTAAGAACTTCTAGTAGATCATTGTTGAACATTGTGAAAAACAATGGTCCAAGGATAGAACCCTGAGGAACTCCTGCATTAGTCGCTAGGAAGTTGGACATATTTCCATTAACAGAGACTGCCTGGGTTCTACAGGTAAGATAGCTTTCTATCAATTTCAGTGCCGTCCACTCAAAATTAAAATAGTTCTTTAGCTTATATAAAAGTATCTTGTGGGGAACTGTGTCAAATGCCTTCGAAAAATCCAAAAGCACTAACGACGAGACGCATTCTTTGTCCATCTCTACACGCAATTTCTCTACTGAATTCAATACTGCAGTTGTACAGCTGTGGTATGCTCTAAATCCTGATTGACAAACAGTGAGTAATTTTTGCTCATTCAGGTAGCTTACGATTTGCCAGTTAATTAATTTTTTTAATACCTTCGATAGAAATGGAATTATTGCTATAGGCCGATACTCTTTGATGTTACTATTACCAGTTTTTATTAATCTTTTTATTAATCTATTAATAATAATAGTTTATCCGGAACACTTTTTAGCTTCAACTGGGGGTATATACCAGTTACCTGGAGGGAGGTAAACGTAGTATTTATACCCAAACCGGGAAACAAGCCGAGCGAATTACCTAATGGTTGATTTACACGGTCACACATTCCTAACATGTAAGATTAAAGGGATGCTAAATACTAAATATCCGTGTGACTGAAAGGGACAGCATTACCTAACATGCAAAAAAAACGTGACACGTATTCAGGTCGGCCATCTTGTTTACGTGGTAGGAATTATAGGAAAGCTATGCATGTTGATATTTTTATAGCGATGGCTTACGAAATTTCGATTTCCTATAAAACAAAATGGGCGCTGCTATCATATGTTTTAATCGCCATAATACATTTTTGACATTTCTCTGCTTCACATCGCCGATTGTACCTACTCAAGATGGAAAACACTATTAATACGGCAGCCTTTACGAGATCCATGTTTTTATTTATTTTTTAATTCTACCAGAACAAAACCGATGAATATAAATTTGTTTGTTTACATGTGATCTGTCAAATCTCCATAAAAATGTTATAGCAAGTTAAAGTATGTATGTGATCTCACTCTTACACCTTATTAGCATTGACTGCGGATAAACGGATCTCTCTTTTCGGTTTTGTTGCAAAAATGCGCGTGCGTGATGGTGTAAATGCGCTATAAATCATATCGTCCGATAAGCTTGACATCGTTTTTCCTGAAAACAATGGAAAGGATTATTGACGTCCATATTAGAGAATGCATATCAAAAAGCATGCCTCTGCACCCTCACCAATATGCGTAATAAAAGGGTAAATCCACGGAAGGCGCTCTGTTAAGACTAACTACAGAGATAAAAAACGCCTACCGTTGCAAAGAGATCGCACTTTGTGCCTTTCTGGACATAGAGGGTGCTTTTGACAACACTGGATATGAATCCATATCAAATGCTTTGTACCATAGAAACATAGACAAACCAACTATTAAATGGATCAAAGCGATGCTGGAAAGTCGCAAAATAACTGCCTCGTCAGGAACGACCTCAGTATCAGTAACAGCCGTAAGGGGCTGCACACAAGGAGGAGTACTTTCACCCCTTTTGTGGTCATTGGTCATCGATGACCTGCTAGGCAAAGACTCAATTGGAGTCAGATCAAAAATGAAAAATGCTCTAAAGACAGCCATAGACTGGTGCATCAAGGAAAATCTTTCCATAAATCCCAGTAAAGCCATCATCGTTCCTTTCACTAAAAGGAGGAAATTAGGACTAGGCCTAATCACAATAAACGACACGGTCGTAGAGTACTCCGACGAAGTCAAGGATCTTGGAGTAATCCTAGACAAGAGACTTAACTGGAACTCTCACATAAATAACAAAATCACTAAAGCTAATAGAGCTTTATGGGGCTGTCGTCGCACATATGGCAGAACCTGGGGAATATCTCCAAAGATCGTCCACTGGATCTACACAGTGATGATAAGACCCATTATAACATACGCCTCCATAGTATGGTGGACAAAATAGACACAAAAGGTCGCAATAGAGAAGCTCAAAAAGGTACAACTGCTTGCGTGCCTTGGTATCTCCGGAGCCATGCGAACCTGTCCAACAGCTGCCATAGAGGCAATAACAGGAATCACACCTCTCCACATATACATTCAAAAAGTGGCGATCCGCAGTGCAATAAGTCTAATACAGTTAAACGAGATAAGTCTTAATGATCACCCGGAACTAAAGACCCTTCTCGATGAACTGCCAGAACATAACATGAACTGCGCGGTCACAGACCGCATTCAAAAAACACTATGCTTCAACAAACGGTTCTCCACGGAGATCCCCAAGAGAGAAGCATGGGTTAGTAATAACCCACCAAACAGCCACAACGGCATAAAGTGGTATACGGATGGTTCTAAAATGGAAACGGAGGTAGGAGCGGGAATATACGGACCACACAAACGCTTTACGATACCCATGGAAAAAAGTCCCAGCGTATTTCAAGCAGAGCTCCACGCCATTCAAGAATGCGCCAGCCATATTATTTTATCTGGCATAAAAGGTGCAACCATCCATATTTTCACGGATAGTCAAGCAGCTATAAACGCCCTTAGCTCGTATACCATTGACTCCAAATCAGTCATGTACTGCTTCAATACCCTACAAACACTCGGAACAAGAAACAAGACCAAATTATGGTGGGTTCCGGGTCATGTCGGGGTAGAAGGTAATGAAAAGGCCGACGAACTGGCCAGAAAAGGTTCAGAAACACCTTTCATAGGTCCCGAACCTTTCTGCTGCACTCCTAGATCAGCAGCAACGGCAGCAATTAAAAGCTGGGAACATAGAAAATGTATCTATCTTTGGGAAAGCAGCCCAGGTCTAAGACAGGCCAAACCAGCCATTCGGCCGTTCAATAAAAATGCCAGCAAATGTCTAAACCTAAGCAGGCACGATATCAAAAACCTAGTAGGTTACCTCACTGGTCACCATGGTTCAAGATATCATCTACACAAAATGAGAATATCAGACTCTCCTGAGTGCCGACTCTGTCTTGAAGAGGACGAGTCAGCTGAACACATTTTATGTGAATGTCCAGCCCTTAATGGAATTAGAAAGAAGATCTTTTTCAGGGAGCAAATGAGCCCCGAGGACATAAAGAATTCTTCTACTGGTAAAATTGTCCGCTTTACACGGAAAGTGGAAATTCTACTAGTTTAAATTTTTCTGGCCCATACGGTACAAAAGATCTTTTAGGTCGAAGTCTTTTAAGTTAATACTATATTACATAATTTACAATTGATTAAATTTATTATTATTACTAAATATATGATTTTAATTTTAAGCTAATCCCTAAAACCCTACTGAAGTTAAAGAACATGATTGTTTAAAGAAAGCATAGCTATTTACACTTTTTAACTATTCAAATGCCGTATTAGTGCCTTCTCGAAACCGCTCCTGCTGTCCAATCCCCTAACGCTGAGGGGAAGTGAGTTCCATAGCCTTACAGAATATACAAAAAATTGTTTTTGAGTTGATCTGAATTTACAACTTGGCAATATAAGAATTTTATTTCTCTCCGAATTAGCAAATTGGATTCTCTCAAAAAGGTATTGGGGACTTTTTTTGAACTTTAAGTCGAACAAAAACATTATTATTTTTTAGTTAAGATAGCTTTGCAATCGCATTTTGAATACACTGTTTGTGTATCCAGAGACATGATCATATCTTCGTAGGCTATAAAAAAATCGCACCATGTTATTAAATGCAACTTCGAACTTTCGGTTACTTGAGCTATCGAGGTCGCAGAAAACGGGTTGCGCGTAAAACAGGATTGGTATCAAAAGTGACTTTATCAGCATCATCTTAATATTTAACGGAAGACATGACCCTGAGAGATAGAGAACCCGAAGTCCACCATAAACCTTCCCTACAGCTTGTGTTATGTGGTCATTCCAAGTAAGCGTTTGATTCAAAATCACCCCTAGATTTTTAACAGATCTGCAGTAATCCAAAGCAGCACAATTTACCTCAATTTTTGGGAAGTACGATGTCTCAACAGCGCTGCGGGATATAACAATTGCTTGGCTCTTTTTTGAGTTTAGCCTAAGTCCGTTTTTTGTTGACCATTGGGATACCGCTATTAAATCCTCATTAATTCGCGCTATTGCATCTTCGACTAGTCCTAAAGGATAGCTAAGATGAATTTGCACATCGTCCGCATACATTTGGATCTTGCAATGCTTAAGAACTTCTGGTAGATCATTGTTGAACATTGTGAAAAACAATGGTCCAAGGATAGAACCCTGAGGAACTCCTGCATTAGTCGCTAGGAAGTTGGACATATTTCCATTAACAGAGACTGCCTGGGTTCTACAGGTAAGATAGCTTTCTATCAATTTCAGTGCCGTCCACTCAAAATTAAAATAGTTCTTTAGCTTATATAAAAGTATCTTGTGGGGAACTGTGTCAAATGCCTTCGAAAAATCCAAAAGCACTAACGACGAGACGCATTCTTTGTCCATCTCTACACGCAATTTCTCTACTGAATTCAATACTGCAGTTGTACAGCTGTGGTATGCTCTAAATCCTGATTGACAAACAGTGAGTAATTTTTGCTCATTCAGGTAGCTTACGATTTGCCAGTTAATTAATTTTTTTAATACCTTCGATAGAAATGGAATTATTGCTATAGGCCGATACTCTTTGATGTTACTATTACCAGTTTTTATTAATCTTTTTATTAATCTATTAATAATAATAGTTTATCCGGAACACTTTTTACTCCGGATAAGGTTAAATGGGCAATTAATTCATTTAAACCATTCAAGGCATCAGAAACAGACGGTATTTTTCCAGCCCTCATTCAAAATGGAATAGAATTTTTATTGCCATCCATGATTGCCTTATTTAGGTTCAGCTTCAACCGGGGGTATATACCAGTTACCTGGAGGGAGGTAAACGTAGTATTTATACCCAAACCGGGAAACAAGCCGAGCGAATTACCTAATGGTTGATTTACATGGTCACACATTCCTAACATGTAAGATTAAAGGGATGCTAAATACTAAATATCCGTGTGACTGAAAGGGACAGCATTACCTAACATGCAAAAAAACGTGACACGTATTCAGGTCGGCCATCTTGTTTACGTGGTAGGAATTATAGGAAAGCTATGCATGTTGATATTTTTATAGCGATGGCTTACGAAATTTCGATTTCCTATAAAACAAAATGGGCGCTGCTATCATATGTTTTAATCGCCATAATACATTTTTGACATTTCTCTGCTTCACATCGCCGATTGTACCTACTCAAGATGGAAAACACTATTAATACGGCAGCCTTTACGAGATCCATGTTTTTATTTATTTTTTAATTCTACCAGAACAAAACCGATGAATATAAATTTGTTTGTTTACATGTGATCTGTCAAATCTCCATAAAAATGTTATAGCAAGTTAAAGTATGTATGTGATCTCACTCTTACACCTTATTAGCATTGACTGCGGATAAACGGATCTCTCTTTTCGGTTTTGTTGCAAAAATGCGCGTGCGTGATGGTGTAAATGCGCTATAAATCATATCGTCCGATAAGCTTGACATCGTTTTTCCTGAAAACAATGGAAAGGATTATTGACGTCCATATTAGAGAATGCATGCAAATGCATATCTGCACCCTCACCAATATGCGTACCAAAAGGGTAAATCCACGGAAGGCGCTCTGTTAAGACTAACTACAGAGATAAAAAAACGCCTACCGTTGCAAAGAGATCGCACTTTGTGCCTTTCTGGACATAGAGGGTGCTTTTGACAACACTGGATATGAATCCATATCAAATGCTTTGTACCATAGAAACATAGACAAACCAACTATTAAATGGATCAAAGCGATGCTGGAAAGTCGCAAAATAACTGCCTCGTCAGGAACGACCTCAGTATCAGTAACAGCCGTAAGGGGCTGCCCACAAGGAGGAGTACTTTCACCCCTTTTGTGGTCATTGGTCATCGATGACCTGCTACACAAGATGGGCAATTTGGGCTACACTACAATTGGGTACGCCGATGATATTGTCATCATAGTCAGGGGCGAAGACTCAATTGGAGTCACATCAAAAATGAAAAATGCTCTAAAGACAGCCATAGACTGGTGCATCAAGAAAAATCTTTCCATAAATCCCAGTAAAGCCGTCATCGTTCCTTTCACTAAAAGGAAGAAATTAGGACTAGGCCTAATCACAATAAACGACACGGTCGTAGAGTACTCCGACGAAGTCAAGGATCTTGGAGTAATCCTAGACAAGAGACTTAACTGGAACTCTCACATAAATAACAAAATCACTAAAGCTAATAGAGCTTTATGGGGCTGTCGTCGCACATATGGCAGAACCTGGGGAATATCTCCAAAGATCGTCCACTGGATCTACACAGTGATGATAAGACCCATTATAACATACGCCTCCATAGTATGGTGGACAAAATAGACACAAAAGGTCGCAATAGAGAAGCTCAAAAAGGTACAACGGCTTGCGTGCCTTGGTATCTCCGGAGCCATGCGAACCTGTCCAACAGCTGCCATAGAGGCAATAACAGGAATCACACCTCTCCACATATACATTCAAAAAGTGGCGATCCGCAGTGCAATAAGTCTAATACAGTTAAACGAGATAAGTCTTAATGATCACCCGGAACTAAAGACCCTTCTCGATGAACTGCCAGAACATAACATGAACTGCGCGGTCACAGACCGCATTCAAAAAACACTATGCTTCAACAAACGGTTCTCCACGGAGATCCCCAAGAGAGAAGCATGGGTTACTAATAACCCACCAAACAGCCACAACGGCATAAAGTGGTATACGGATGGTTCTAAAATGGAAACGGGGGTAGGAGCGGGAATATACGGACCACACAAACGCTTTACGATACCCATGGAAAAAAGTCCCAGCGTATTTCAAGCAGAGCTCCACGCCATTCAAGAATGCGCCAGCCATATTATTTTATCTGGCATAAAAGGTGCAACCATCCATATTTTCACGGATAGTCAAGCAGCTATAAACGCCCTTAGCTCGTATACCATTGACTCCAAATCAGTCATGTACTGCTTCAATACCCTACAAACACTCGGAACAAGAAACAAGACCAAATTATGGTGGGTTCCGGGTCATGTCGGGGTAGAAGGTAATGAAAAGGCCGACGAACTGGCCAGAAAAGGTTCAGAAACACCTTTCATAGGTCCCGAACCTTTCTGCTGCACTCCTAGATCAGCAGCAACGGCAGCAATTAAAAGCTGGGAACATAGAAAATGTATCTATCTTTGGGAAAGCAGCCCAGGTCTAAGACAGGCCAAACGAGCCATTCGGCCCTTCAATAAAAATGCCAGCAAATGTCTAAACCTAAGCAGGCACGATATCAAAAACCTAGTAGGTTACCTCACTGGTCACCATGGTTCAAGATATCATCTACACAAAATGAGAATATCAGACTCTCCTGAGTGCCGACTCTGTCTTGAAGAGGACGAGTCAGCTGAACACATTTTATGTGAATGTCCAGCCCTTAATGGAATTAGAAAGAAGATCTTTTTCAGGGAGCAAATGAGCCCCGAGGACATAAAGAATTCTTCTACTGGTAAAATTGTCCGCTTTACACGGAAAGTGGAAATTCTACTAGTTTAAATTTTTCTGGCCCATACGGTACAAAAGATCTTTTAGGTCGAAGTCTTTTAAGTTAATACTATATTACATAATTTACAATTGATTAAATTTATTATTATTACTAAATATATGAATTTAATTTTAAGCTAATCCCTAAAACCCTACTGAAGTTAAAGAACATGATTGTTTAAAGAAAGCATAGCTATTTACACTTTTTAACTATTCAAATGCCGTATTAGTGCCTTCTCGAAACCACTCCTGCTGTCCAATCCCCTAACGCTGAGGGGAAGTGAGTTCCATAGCCTTACAGAATATACAAAAAATTGTTTTTGAGTTGATCTGAATTTACAACTTGGCAATATCAGAATTTTAGTTCTCTCCGAATTAGCAAATTGGATTCTCTCAAAAAGGTATTGGGGACTTTTTTTGAACTTTAAGTCGAACAAAAACATTATTATTTTATAGTTAAGATAGCTTTGCAATCGCATTTTGAATACACTGTTTGTGTATCCAGAGACATGATCATATCTTCGTAGGCTATAAACAAATCGCACCATGTTATTAAATGCAACTTCGAACTTTCGGTTACTTGAGCTATCGAGGTCGCAGAAAACGGGTTGCGCGTTAAACAGGATTGGTATCAAAAGTGACTTTATCAGCATCATCTTAATATTTAACGGAAGACATGACCCTGAGAGATAGAGAACCCGAAGTCCACCATAAACCTTCCCTACAGCTTGTGTTATGTGGTCATTCCAAGTAAGCGTTTGATTCAAAATCACCCCTAGATTTTTAACAGATCTGCAGTAATCCAAAGCAGCACCATTTACCTCAATTGTTGGGAAGTACGATGTCTCAACAGCGCTGCGGGATATAACAATTGCTTGGCTCTTTTTTGAGTTTAGCCTAAGTCCGTTTTTTGTTGACCATTGGGATACCGCTATTAAATCCTCATTAATTCGCGCTGTTGCATCTTCGACTAGGCCTAAAGGATAGCTAAGATGAATTTGCACATCGTCCGCATACATTTGGATCTTGCAATGCAAATTGGAGTGAAGTCCTAAGCCAGTTAGTTTGGAAATTAACATATTGTGGTTAACGCGATCAAACGCTTTAGCAAAGTCCGTATATATTACATCACATTGCAAGCCGTTCTCAAGGTATTTCAAGGCAGAATTACAAAAAATTGAGAGATTTGTGGTAGTAGATCTGCCTGCGACGAATCCATGTTGAAACGGAGAGATAAATCTCTTTAAGAGAGGTGTAAGTTTGTCACAAACCAGTTTTTCAAACAACTTAGGAATAGTAGAAATCTTACAGATTGGACGATAGTTAGTAATATCATGTCTCGACCCAGATTTATATATGGGCGTTAAAAATGAGCTCTTCCAATTTTTCAAAAAATGTCCAGACCGGAGAGACAAATTAAAAACTAAACAAAGAGGTACAGAAAACGCGAAGTAAAATTGGCGGGATGCCATCCATACCAGGATTGTTATCTAAATTTAATAAAGAAAGAGCAGTTTGAACTTCAGGGATTGTACACTCTAACTTGCCGATATTAAAGAAATCACAGGACATTGAGCTATTACTAGGGACTATAGGTGTGGTAGTACCAGAAGAATATACAGACTGAAAGTGGTTAGCGAACATATTACAGATGGTTGAAAGATCAGATGAAGATACGTTATTTAGACGCATACAGTTAGGAATACCATTAGATTGCTTTTTGCTATTAATAAAGCTCCAAAAGCGTTTACTATTTATCTTTAAATTAGATTCAACAGAAAGAACATACTGTCTATAAAGAAACTTATTTAAGACATCGAATTGTTTTTGGAGCGTCCGATAAACTTTCAAAAGTTCCGCGTCGTTATTGCTATTACGGAATCGCTTATAGGCCTTATTTTTCCTATTATTTAAATTTATGATTCTATCATTAAACCAAATGGGTTTATTACCCTTGGTAGACTTTACTATAGGTGTAAACAAATCAATTGCCATTTTTACAGTGTTCATAAATAAATTAAAAGAAATATCTAAATTACAATTATTAAAGATTTCTAACCAATTCATGCTATCTAAATAGTTTGAAATGTTGCTGAAATTGGCTTTAGCATAGTTATATTTAAAAAAAGTGTCACCGGAACCTGGTTTAAAAAATTCATAAAACTCAAACTGCATGGATAATGCTACATGAAAAACAGAATTACGAAGGAGTGGGACCATGGAGTTGTTGATACTAATGTCGAGCTCGGAATCAACAAATACCAAATCTAGGATATTATTAAATTCATTAGCAAAGTTATTTATCTGACGAAGGTCAAGCTGGGCAAGAGTATCAACGACTTCACGCTCATAATCTAGGTTAACATTGAATGGAGGAAGTCTAGAATCATCGCAGTCAAATGACCAAATTAGGTTAAGTAAATTAAAGTCCCCAAGAAGGATAACGTGCTGATGATCTTTTAAGTTATTTAAGATAAAGGAACAATTATCTATATGTGCTTTATATAATAGGTAAGGACTCCTTGGTGGTATATAACTTACAATAACAATAACTTCAGTTCCAGAAATGAATTTTATTGAGACTGCTACTTGGTCAACATCCAAATCTGCTGCTGCTGGAGGTAGATTGATTTCATCACTGCGCAAAGAGGCCCGAACCGAAACCAATACTCCACCACCTCTCTCATAATCGGTTAGAACGGAGCAACGGTTTTTGCGGAAAACTTCGTACTGGTCTTTGTTGAACAATTCTTCGTTGTGATGATTCTGCGTAAGCCAAGTCTCAGTGAAAACAATAATATCATATTGACCCGATGAAGAGAAGAGCAAGGCATCGCGGAGTTTTGTTCTTAGACCACCAGTATTTTGGTAGTAAGAACTAAAGGCTGTAGGATCTAAACTATTTGGTTGGATTTTTTTGGAAGGTTTTTTGGTTGAGTCTTCTTGAAGCTAGGTCTGCTCACGAATTCTTTTACAAGAATATCTTTAGGCCAAAAGTTCGGGTTGACCAGCAGTTTTCTAGTTGGTTGAGGCGTTAAAAGTTTGAATGACGATGTCAAGCGACCTGTTAGGTTATCCGCTGTCAGACTGTGGCGTTTTATATTGCTGGTATCAATGCCTTTCCCAGCAATGTAGTTAATAATTTCACTGCTTTTGGTACCATATTCAAGCCGTGACAAAAACACTGCAAAGTGGGGTGGTATCACTCTAAGAGTACAGTCCGTACTCGGAACACCGATCAATCGTTCGTGGGAATCCAAGGCCGGCCACCATACTAGTAGATGGTTTGTCAATCGAAGTTGGGGTAGTATTGTCATTAACGTTGACTCCAACAGGTGTGATACTCCCTGATGGCGATTTACCTTGCGAATTAGATCGAAGAGTTCTTTTCGCCAGAGCTAGCTGGAGTTGTGGAATAGGATCTTGTAGAACTTCCTGAAACGGGCGTTTCGATCCTTCCGGTATATTAATATTAGTACCACTTTGAGGAATCAGATTGCGATGCTGAGGTTGAAGATGCAAGACTGGTTCAATCAAAGTCGGTGTTATGAGTACATTTGGTGGTTGCAGCGGTTGCAGCGGTGAATGAAGTGCTTGGCTTTGGAAGTTCGGTTGCTCTTGGATGATATTAGGGCATTGTTCGGGTGATTGGTGTACCTGATGCTGTAAGATCCGGTCCATGCTCGAAAACCCTTCAATCAGCTTGTTACCGCTGCTGACATTGAAGTTGAACACATCCTACATTTCCGAAAATAACATCGACATGCTATTAAAGGCCTTTTGAAGTTTAATAATTTTCCAGTGCAAGGCATCAGGTGAAATGCTTCGGTGCTTAGCACAATAAAAGCAAATACCGGGAGTGGAGATAATGTTATCTACATCCTTTCCTTTTAGGCCTAAGCATTTAGCATGAGCCGTATCAAGGCAAATACCGCATGATAAATTTTTACCATTCGTGTCCATTCCACAAATGTAACAATTTGGGGTACTTTTTGAGGTACTCATACTCCAATAAGAACACGATGGTAACTCTGCTTTCAGCTTTAAAACGAGATTCCACCAAAAGCTCGGCTCGATGATAAGGTTCGTGGATTAGATAAATAAAAATGACGTGGTGGGTATCAGGCTCGCTTTAGCGGCAAAACACACACTAAAAGTGTACTCACACGGGCGATGGAGTAGGAAGACCAGGTATTCCACGGATGGTAGAGGAGTCCGAAACGATTTAGCACTCAGATGCAAACGTTCATACAGTTGCAGCATGAAATGAGAACCGTACGGAGAGTTGAGTGAAGAATCAATAAAGCTTCAGTGGCAGAACATCCACTAATAATTGAACTCACCGGTATAAAATGAGTTAGGAAGAAAGAAACAAATGCAAAATAATAATGAAGTGAGGAGGTGGGATGGTTTGATTCACAATCTCACTCAGCGATAATACACGATTCAAAACAAAGAGCAACAATAGAAGAATGAGTTTAAAAAAAGAAAATATTACTCGTTGAAATTTGAATGCAAGTGGGAAGAATTTCTCCCATATATGTAGGTAAACGGTGTAAAAGAGAGAGCCGAAAAAGAACACGACTTGTCGGATGTCGACTTGTTGACTGACTGGCTTTGTAGCGTAGGTAAGTCGAACAAAAACATTATTATTTTATAGTTAAGATAGCTTTGCAATCGCATTTTGAATACACTGTTTGTGTATCCAGAGACATGATCATATCTTCGTAGGCTATAAACAAATCGCACCATGTTATTAAATGCAACTTCGAACTTTCGGTTACTTGAGCTATCGAGGTCGCAGAAAACGGGTTGCGCGTTAAACAGGATTGGTATCAAAAGTGACTTTATCAGCATCATCTTAATATTTAACGGAAGACATGACCCTGAGAGATAGAGAACCCGAAGTCCACCATAAACCTTCCCTACAGCTTGTGTTATGTGGTCATTCCAAGTAAGCGTTTGATTCAAAATCACCCCTAGATTTTTAACAGATCTGCAGTAATCCAAAGCAGCACCATTTACCTCAATTGTTGGGAAGTACGATGTCTCAACAGCGCTGCGGGATATAACAATTGCTTGGCTCTTTTTTGAGTTTAGCCTAAGTCCGTTTTTTGTTGACCATTGGGATACCGCTATTAAATCCTCATTAATTCGCGCTGTTGCATCTTCGACTAGGCCTAAAGGATAGCTAAGATGAATTTGCACATCGTCCGCATACATTTGGATCTTGCAATGCAAATTGGAGTGAAGTCCTAAGCCAGTTAGTTTGGAAATTAACATATTGTGGTTAACGCGATCAAACGCTTTAGCAAAGTCCGTATATATTACATCACATTGCAAGCCGTTCTCAAGGTATTTCAAGGCAGAATTACAAAAAATTGAGAGATTTGTGGTAGTAGATCTGCCTGCGACGAATCCATGTTGAAACGGAGAGATAAATCTCTTTAAGAGAGGTGTAAGTTTGTCACAAACCAGTTTTTCAAACAACTTAGGAATAGTAGAAATCTTACAGATTGGACGATAGTTAGTAATATCATGTCTCGACCCAGATTTATATATGGGCGTTAAAAATGAGCTCTTCCAATTTTTCAAAAAATGTCCAGACCGGAGAGACAAATTAAAAACTAAACAAAGAGGTACAGAAAACGCGAAGTAAAATTGGCGGGATGCCATCCATACCAGGATTGTTATCTAAATTTAATAAAGAAAGAGCAGTTTGAACTTCAGGGATTGTACACTCTAACTTGCCGATATTAAAGAAATCACAGGACATTGAGCTATTACTAGGGACTATAGGTGTGGTAGTACCAGAAGAATATACAGACTGAAAGTGGTTAGCGAACATATTACAGATGGTTGAAAGATCAGATGAAGATACGTTATTTAGACGCATACAGTTAGGAATACCATTAGATTGCTTTTTGCTATTAATAAAGCTCCAAAAGCGTTTACTATTTATCTTTAAATTAGATTCAACAGAAAGAACATACTGTCTATAAAGAAACTTATTTAAGACATCGAATTGTTTTTGGAGCGTCCGATAAACTTTCAAAAGTTCCGCGTCGTTATTGCTATTACGGAATCGCTTATAGGCCTTATTTTTCCTATTATTTAAATTTATGATTCTATCATTAAACCAAATGGGTTTATTACCCTTGGTAGACTTTACTATAGGTGTAAACAAATCAATTGCCATTTTTACAGTGTTCATAAATAAATTAAAAGAAATATCTAAATTACAATTATTAAAGATTTCTAACCAATTCATGCTATCTAAATAGTTTGAAATGTTGCTGAAATTGGCTTTAGCATAGTTATATTTAAAAAAAGTGTCACCGGAACCTGGTTTAAAAAATTCATAAAACTCAAACTGCATGGATAATGCTACATGAAAAACAGAATTACGAAGGAGTGGGACCATGGAGTTGTTGATACTAATGTCGAGCTCGGAATCAACAAATACCAAATCTAGGATATTATTAAATTCATTAGCAAAGTTATTTATCTGACGAAGGTCAAGCTGGGCAAGAGTATCAACGACTTCACGCTCATAATCTAGGTTAACATTGAATGGAGGAAGTCTAGAATCATCGCAGTCAAATGACCAAATTAGGTTAAGTAAATTAAAGTCCCCAAGAAGGATAACGTGCTGATGATCTTTTAAGTTATTTAAGATAAAGGAACAATTATCTATATGTGCTTTATATAATAGGTAAGGACTCCTTGGTGGTATATAACTTACAATAACAATAACTTCAGTTCCAGAAATGAATTTTATTGAGACTGCTACTTGGTCAACATCCAAATCTGCTGCTGCTGGAGGTAGATTGATTTCATCACTGCGCAAAGAGGCCCGAACCGAAACCAATACTCCACCACCTCTCTCATAATCGGTTAGAACGGAGCAACGGTTTTTGCGGAAAACTTCGTACTGGTCTTTGTTGAACAATTCTTCGTTGTGATGATTCTGCGTAAGCCAAGTCTCAGTGAAAACAATAATATCATATTGACCCGATGAAGAGAAGAGCAAGGCATCGCGGAGTTTTGTTCTTAGACCACCAGTATTTTGGTAGTAAGAACTAAAGGCTGTAGGATCTAAACTATTTGGTTGGATTTTTTTGGAAGGTTTTTTGGTTGAGTCTTCTTGAAGCTAGGTCTGCTCACGAATTCTTTTACAAGAATATCTTTAGGCCAAAAGTTCGGGTTGACCAGCAGTTTTCTAGTTGGTTGAGGCGTTAAAAGTTTGAATGACGATGTCAAGCGACCTGTTAGGTTATCCGCTGTCAGACTGTGGCGTTTTATATTGCTGGTATCAATGCCTTTCCCAGCAATGTAGTTAATAATTTCACTGCTTTTGGTACCATATTCAAGCCGTGACAAAAACACTGCAAAGTGGGGTGGTATCACTCTAAGAGTACAGTCCGTACTCGGAACACCGATCAATCGTTCGTGGGAATCCAAGGCCGGCCACCATACTAGTAGATGGTTTGTCAATCGAAGTTGGGGTAGTATTGTCATTAACGTTGACTCCAACAGGTGTGATACTCCCTGATGGCGATTTACCTTGCGAATTAGATCGAAGAGTTCTTTTCGCCAGAGCTAGCTGGAGTTGTGGAATAGGATCTTGTAGAACTTCCTGAAACGGGCGTTTCGATCCTTCCGGTATATTAATATTAGTACCACTTTGAGGAATCAGATTGCGATGCTGAGGTTGAAGATGCAAGACTGGTTCAATCAAAGTCGGTGTTATGAGTACATTTGGTGGTTGCAGCGGTTGCAGCGGTGAATGAAGTGCTTGGCTTTGGAAGTTCGGTTGCTCTTGGATGATATTAGGGCATTGTTCGGGTGATTGGTGTACCTGATGCTGTAAGATCCGGTCCATGCTCGAAAACCCTTCAATCAGCTTGTTACCGCTGCTGACATTGAAGTTGAACACATCCTACATTTCCGAAAATAACATCGACATGCTATTAAAGGCCTTTTGAAGTTTAATAATTTTCCAGTGCAAGGCATCAGGTGAAATGCTTCGGTGCTTAGCACAATAAAAGCAAATACCGGGAGTGGAGATAATGTTATCTACATCCTTTCCTTTTAGGCCTAAGCATTTAGCATGAGCCGTATCAAGGCAAATACCGCATGATAAATTTTTACCATTCGTGTCCATTCCACAAATGTAACAATTTGGGGTACTTTTTGAGGTACTCATACTCCAATAAGAACACGATGGTAACTCTGCTTTCAGCTTTAAAACGAGATTCCACCAAAAGCTCGGCTCGATGATAAGGTTCGTGGATTAGATAAATAAAAATGACGTGGTGGGTATCAGGCTCGCTTTAGCGGCAAAACACACACTAAAAGTGTACTCACACGGGCGATGGAGTAGGAAGACCAGGTATTCCACGGATGGTAGAGGAGTCCGAAACGATTTAGCACTCAGATGCAAACGTTCATACAGTTGCAGCATGAAATGAGAACCGTACGGAGAGTTGAGTGAAGAATCAATAAAGCTTCAGTGGCAGAACATCCACTAATAATTGAACTCACCGGTATAAAATGAGTTAGGAAGAAAGAAACAAATGCAAAATAATAATGAAGTGAGGAGGTGGGATGGTTTGATTCACAATCTCACTCAGCGATAATACACGATTCAAAACAAAGAGCAACAATAGAAGAATGAGTTTAAAAAAAGAAAATATTACTCGTTGAAATTTGAATGCAAGTGGGAAGAATTTCTCCCATATATGTAGGTAAACGGTGTAAAAGAGAGAGCCGAAAAAGAACACGACTTGTCGGATGTCGACTTGTTGACTGACTGGCTTTGTAGCGTAGGTTGACTTAGTAAGAATGCTATTATAGATATACGTAATATACGGTAATATATGTGCGATAATAGTTCTTAAAAATTTAGTGTGTATTAGATGCAATCCTATCGCATCGGATTTGATTGCGGAAACAGCTTTCCATACTTCACTCATATTTACGCTATAAAAGCTGAAACTGGTACCGTGCCTAAAACTGATTGCAGGCAATTCTACGCGAGGCGCCACAGATATAATGGAGGCACTTGCAAAGTTTTGATTCAATTCGTTAAGATCAGAATCTATGGGATGGGTTGATTTTTGCTTGCTGATGCCAATGCTCTTCATGTTATTCCAAATCTTTTTCGTAGAAAGACCAGGTTTAAATTTTCTAGCAAAGAATTTCGTCTTCGACTTTTTTATTTCTAAGTTAACCAAATTACGTGGTTTTTTTAAAATATAACTGAAAGACAGGTAGTCTAAATCTTTTCCACCTTTTATAAGCAGCATCTCTTTTTAAATATAGCAATTGTATTTTATCGTTGAACCACTCGCATTTTTTATTGTTAATAACAATATGTTTTATAGGAACGTGTGATTCAAATAGATTTATCGAAAGTGCGAGAAATTGTACTTGTTCATCAACAGATGGCATGTAATAAATACTCTGCCATTCGGTTGAGAGTACATCATTTAGCAAAGCATTTTGATCAATCCCTTTGAAATCTCGAAAAAATGTTGTTTTCTCACTTTCTGCTATGTCCAGATATAAATCGTAGGATAATACGATCAGATCATGTTTAGAAAACCCATGCACGCTCAACTGATTGTAAGAATTTACACAACTCTTCCTAATAACCAAAAACACATCCAATAGCGTTGAATTAGTTGCACTAAAATGTGTAGGACATGAGGTGTTTATGGAAGATATGTGCATGGACTTTAATGCATCTATAAAATTGGCATTAATTACATCAAGCAGATTTATATTGAGGTTGCCAGCGATTATGATATGATTGTTTTTATATCCAATGTTTTCGATAAGACTAGTTACAGTACAAGTATCGATAATATTCGGTGGTTTGTAAACCACACCCACCAAACACTTGTTGAAATCGCATACAGCTTCTATGAATAAGAATTCAATATTGTCGTTTTCGGTCGATGTCAATATTATTCTAATAGGAATAGCTTCCTTAAACCCCATTTCAGCCTAACGTTACATAAATGTAACACCCAGTCACATTGTTTTTTTTTTCAAAATAATTACTGTTTGTTTTTCATAGACTGCTGAGTTTAAAGTTTATGCAATGTAAAGAGTGAAGGATACCAAAGAGAATAATACAAAAATACTGCATTGTGGTTGTGATTTTGTTGACAGTAGAAGCTTTTTTAAATATTCGAATTTGAGTTGATAGCAAAATGGCGACGAGCAGAAGGTAGATATTTGTTTGTGTTTGTTTTAGTGAACTAATTGTAGATTCCAAGAAAATATATGAGTGGTGTCTTATTGTATCATATGTATAATAGCAAATACCGGAAAAAAAATATTTTTTGAAAATTCGTTTGTCTGATCGCTCAGGTTTTTGGGTACTGTTACATATGTTACCCTATAAAATGTTATCGCACCCTCAACAACAATTTTTAGAACTTTGCATACTCTTTTGACAGCTGTCGTCTGACTTTTAGATTTGAGTAAGAAGGTACAATTTGAAATTCGATTAAACGAGGTCTAAATAAAAATTAATCTTTGAGAATCTTATAATTCTACTGTTTTTATTTTTCCGGAATTTAGTTAAATAATAGTTCAGAAGTGGGATATTTGCCCAAATACAATATTTTTAAGAACAATTGAAAATTGCGCGAAATTCGATCTCTAACCAAATTCTCGATTTGCTAAGACTTACCACGATGATCAACGAAGAATCACGATCGGATAATACGATGGTACCATTAGCAGAATCGACAATGTTTGTCCTCGGAAGCGAAGCAACGAATTTTGGAATGCGAGGCGTTACGAATCCTGGCGCAGTTTTAACATCAGGCGGTGACAGCCCTAACCTGCACGCAAGTCATCTGTTGCAGACACCACAAGAAAGAACAAACGTGCTTGATCAATGAGAGCTTGAATTATTACGTCGAGAAAGAGAGGTACTGAGGCAGGAACTAGAATTAACTAAAAGTGAACTTTCTATTTTACAGCGCCAGTCAACGAGGAATCCCAACGGCAGCTCATGCTTAAATAATTCACAAACGTACAGCTACGCAGAGCTAAACTCACTTGTCCCCTTTTTCGATCCAAGTCAAAAATCAATTCTTTCATGCCAGAAGTGGACGCAAACAGTCGATAATCTTCGTGATATTTATCACGTGACGGACCAAATGACCTTATTGATCGCTTCATCGAAACTCCAAGGGGCAGCAAAAGGCTGGTTTTCTACTCAACAATTTCATATCACAAATTGGGTTCAGCTAAAGGAAGGCCTTTTAAAAGCATTCCCTTCTTACGCGGATGAGTCTGATGTCCACATGAGACTTTTGAAACGGCGAAAACAGGTTAACGAAAGTTTCGAACAGTATTTCTACGAAATGTTGTCTATAGCTAGTTGCGCAACATTTAGCAGTCAATCCATCTTGAAATACATTATAAATGGGGTAGATAATAACGATTTAAAACGAACGCTGTCACTTCACCATTTCACTGAACCGGAGGAATTACTTGAACACTTCAAATGGTACGAAGAAATGCAAGAATTCACTACGTCGGACCATCACCAACCGAGGCAACGAGAGTGTTTGGCAACCACAACAACGTATGCAGTTAAACAACAACATCAATCAGCTGAACAACAACAGCAACCGAATGATAAGAGAAAATGTTTTAATTGTAATGAGTTTGGACACTTCTCACGAGAGTGTCCGAAGCCCCAACGAAAAGCTCGATGCGACATATGCCAAAAAACGGGTCATGCTAAGGAAGACTGCTATCAAGGGAAAAATCGTCGTCAAGTGTCACTAATAAGCTCAAATACGTTCAACAAGGCAGCTGTTATCAATGGCATGATTTATACAACTGCATTTGTCGATACGGGAAGTGATGCCAGTTTGATTAAGTCTTCTCTGGCTAGGGAATTAAATATTCAATTAGACCCACATAATGTAACACTCCATGGTTTCGGAAACGGACTTTCTAGAACTCGCGGACGCATAAGAGTTAACTTAAAAGTCGATGAAGTTGCGGCTTTTATCTTCCTATATGTGGTGGACGATGAGACATTGAACGAACCGCTGTTGGTCGGAAGAGACTTCTTAGATCAAGAGCACGTTACTCTTACGAAAATACAAGGTGAGCTGAAACTTTCGGATTCCCAGAACAGCGGGATTAAACATTTTGGCGACGACCACGTCAACAACGAAGCAACAACTGAGATGAACAACACGTCACGAAACGATAACGTATCATTTGGAATTAATGAAAATGCTGTTACGAACGTTGGGTTGAACGAAATGCACACTTTGCCACAAGACAATAGTGTACCGCAACCGATTTCAAATAGCGATATTGCTTGTGGGTCTCTCTCGACTATTGAGATGGAGAGCTTATTAAATTGCTAAATAAGTATCGACACTGTTTTGCTACGAAACTTTCAGAACTAGGTCGTGCTTCATCGGTCGAAATGAAAATCGAATTGACAACAAATGGATCAATGGCATGCCGGCCGTATAGAATCGCATATTCTCAACGCTCAACTATGCAACGAATTGTGCAAGATTTTTTGGATAATGACATAATACGACCGTCAGATTCTTCGTTCGTCTCTCCAGCTCTTCTCGTAAAGAAAAAGGACGGGGAGGACAGAATGGTGATCGATTATCGCCGTTTAAATGACAAAACTGTCAAAGACCGGTACCCACTGCCAGTTATTGAGGATCTCTTGCAGCAATTAAAAGGTAGTGCATTTTTCATCGGCCTAGATCTAGCATCTGGGTACTATCAAATCCCTGTTGCTAAAGAGTCGCGAAAGTATACTGCGTTTGTTACTCCTGACGGCGAGTATGAGTTTCAAAGGATGCCGTTTGGACTGTCAAATGCACCATCGTGTTTCCAAAGGATGATGAACAGCATTCAGCAAAAAATGAAATCAGGTCGGTTAATAGTATACATGGACGATATTCTAATCCCATGTAAGGATTTTCCGGAAGGTATTCAAAGTCTTCAAACACTCCTTTCCCTTTTAGAAGATGAAGGCTTAACCCTCAAGCTAAAGAAGTCATTCTTTTTTAAGAAAAAAATAGATTTTCTCGGATACGAGGTATCTTCTGCTGGTATAAGGCCAAATGAAAAGAAAATTGAAGCAGTTTCGAATTTTCCTCAGCCAGAAAATTTGCATCAACTGAGACAATTTTTAGGGCTCACCAGCTACTTCAGGAAATTTGTCCTAGGTCATGCAACCATAGCGCAACCACTTACGACACTGACGAGGAAAAATGTGGAGTTCAAATGGACGACCGCTCACCAAAAATCTTTCGAGCAATTTAAAGAAGTATTAACGTCTAGGCCGCTGCTAACTTTGTACGATCATGAACTGCAACATGAGCTACACACGGACGCGAGCGCTCTTGGAATTGCTGGTATTTTGCTGCAGAAGGGTCAAGATCTCCAACTGCGAACGGTGGGATATTTTAGCAGGCAAACAAATGAATATGAGAAGCATTATCACAGCTACGAACTCGAAGCTCTTGCCGTCGTCGAGTCAATAACTAGATTCCGAAGTTACCTTCTCGGAAAACATTTTAGGGTCGTAACTGATTGTGATTCCTTGAGAGCAACGATTAATAAAAGAAACATAGTCCCCAGGATTGCACGTTGGTGGTTGCGGCTAATGGAATACGACTTTGAAATAGAGTACCGGAGAGGAAAAAATATTCAGCATGCCGATGCACTTAGCCGATCGCCGCATGACGAACCAAAGCAGTGTGATGTTGTTAGCATGGATGTATTTGCCGTCGAAATCAACAATGAAGACTGGCTGATGACTGTTCAAATCCAGGATCCCAAATTGCATGAAATTGCTACCAAGCTAAAACAAAATGGAACAACGAGCCAGGATAAGGAGCTACGTAAACAATATCAGATCGAAAACGGGCGCTTATATCGCAAGGTGGATAATGCTTTAAAGTGGGTTGTACCAGGGTCTGCCGTTTGGAAAATTATAAGGTCCTGTCATGACGAGGTAGGTCATTACGCATTAGAACGAACTCTAAATCTTTTGCAGCGTGATTACTGGTTTCCCCGCATGAGAAGTAAAGTTAAAAGTTACCTATCAGCCTGTATCGAATGCGCATATTACAAACGTCCGTCGGGCAAACAGGAAGGCGAGTTATTTTGCATAGAGAAAATCCCTGTGCCCTTCCATACAATTCACCTCGACCATTTGGGCCCGTTTCCTAATAGCCATAAAGGAAACACTCATATTTTGGGAATTATCGATGGGTTTACGAAGTATATCGTTCTAAGACCTGTCAAAAACGTGTCTACAAAACCTGTCATCCGTATTTTAGACGAGATTTCGTCCAGTTTCGGGAGTCCAGTCAGAATTATCACCGACAGAGGAACAGCCTTTAGCTCAAAGGAGTTCGAGAAGTATTGCTCTGCCAATGACATCAAACACATTATGACCGCAGCACGAACCCCAAGAGCCAATGGTCAAATCGAACGAAGTAACCGTACTTTATTGCATGCATTGTCCACTATGGCGAACGATAATGTCGATTGGGACACTCATCTTAAAGCTATACAATGGGGAATGAATTCATGCATTAACGAATCTACAAAACAAACACCGCATAGCTTATTATTTGGATTTCAGCCCCGAGACCCTCTGGGAAACAAAGTTTTGCTCGCGTTACATGACGGAAATCAAGAGGAGCAGCGTTTGGACTTGGAAACGATACGTCAGGAGGCGGTGGCGGCTATTACCAAATCTCAAGCAAAGCAGAAACAAACATATGACATGCATCATAAGTCTCCGTGTGTTTACAAGCATGGTGACCTAGTCCTAATTGATCGACCATCAATATCAACTGGAGAATCTCGCAAATTGGACCCAAAATATAAAGGTCCTTACATGGTGACGGCAGTATTGGATCATAACAGATACGTCGTAGAAGATATTCCGGGCGCTCAGAGGACACAGCGAAAATTTAAATCGGTCTACTCATCAGACAACATGAAGGCTTGGTGTCAAAACTTGGATGATGATAGTTTCGCTGACAATACCGATGATACCGAGGTCGAGGACGACTCTTAAATTCAGGAAGGCCGAGCTGTTACCCTATAAAATGTTATCGCACCCTCAACAACAATTTTTAGAACTTTGCATACTCTTTTGACAGCTGTCGTCTGACTTTTAGATTTGAGTAAGAAGGTACAATTTGAAATTCGATTAAACGAGGTCTAAATAAAAATTAATCTTTGAGAATCTTATAATTCTACTGTTTTTATTTTTCCGGAATTTAGTTAAATAATACATATATGTAACGTTAGTCCGCATATAACATAACATAATTTGTGACGGAAAATACATTTATGTTACATTAGTCCGTATCCAGTAGGCCTTGTTTCTGATTACTTTTTGTATTATTCGGCTTGATAGGTACGGTTGCACTGTTGAAGACATTGTCCGAATTATAGAGGAATTTGATTCGGATGAAGAAGAAGTTCTATAGCCTTACAGAATATACAAAAAATTGTTTTTGAGTTGATCTGAATTTACAACTTGGCAATATAAGAATTTTATTTCTCTCCGAATTAGCAAATTGGATTCTCTCAAAAAGGTATTGGGAACTTTTTTTGAACTTTAAGTCGAACAAAAACATTATTATTTTATAGTTAAGATAGCTTTGCAATCGCATTTTGAATACACTTTTTGTGTATCCAGAGACATGATCATGTCTTCGTAGGCTATAAACAAATCGCACCATGTTATTAAATGCAACTTCGAACTTTCGGTTACTTGAGCTATCGAGGTCGCAGAAAACGGGTTGCGCGTAAAACAGGATTGGTATCAAAAGTGACTTTATCAGCATCATCTTAATATTTAACGGAAGACATGACCCTGAGAGATAGAGAACCCAAAGTCCACCATAAACCTTCCCCACAGCTTGTGTTATGTGGTCATTTCAAGTAAGCGTTTGATTCAAAATCACCCCTAGATTTTTAACAGATCTGCAGTAATCCAAAGTAGCACCATTTACCTCAATTGTTGGGAAGTACGATGTCTCAACAGCGCTGCGGGATATAACAATTGCTTGGCTCTTTTTTGAGTTTAGCCTAAGTCCGTTTTTTGTTGACCATTGGGATACCGCTATTAAATCCTCATTAATTCGCGCTGTTGCATCTTCGACTAGGCCTAAAGGATAGCTAAGATGAATTTGCACATCGTCCGCATACATTTGGATCTTGCAATGCAAATTGGAGTGAAGTCCTAAGCCAGTTAGTTTGGAAATTAACATATTGTGGTTAACGCGATCAAACGCTTTAGCAAAGTCCGTATATATTACATCACAGTGCAAGCCGTTCTCAAGGTATTTCAAGGCAGAATTACAAAAAATTGAGAGATTTGTGGTAGTAGATCTGCCTGCGACGAATCCATGTTGAAACGGAGAGATAAATCTCTTTAAGAGAGGTGTAAGTTTGTCACAAACCAGTTTTTCAAACAACTTAGGAATAGTAGAAATCTTACAGATTGGACGATAGTTAGTAATATCATGTCTCGACCCAGATTTATATATGGGCGTTAAAAATGAGCTCTTCCAATTTTTCAAAAAATGTCCAGACCGGAGAGACAAATTAAAAACTAAACAAAGAGGTACAGAAAACGCGAAGTAAAATTGGCGGGATGCCATCCATACCAGGATTGTTATCTAAATTTAATAAAGAAAGAGCAGTTTGAACTTCAGGGATTGTACACTCTAACTTGCCGATATTAAAGAAATCACAGGACATTGAGCTATTACTAGGGACTATAGGTGTGGTAGTACCAGAAGAATATACAGACTGAAAGTGGTTAGCGAACATATTACAGATGGTTGAAAGATCAGATGAAGATACGTTATTTAGACGCATACAGTTAGGAATACCATTAGATTGCTTTTTGCTATTAATAAAGCTCCAAAAGCGTTTACTATTTATCTTTAAATTAGATTCAACAGAAAGAACATACTGTCTATAAAGAAACTTATTTAAGACATCGAATTGTTTTTGGAGCGTCCGATAAACTTTCAAAAGTTCCGCGTCGTTATTGCTATTACGGAATCGCTTATAGGCCTTATTTTTCCTATTATTTAAATTTATGATTCTATCATTAAACCAAATGGGTTTATTACCCTTGGTAGACTTTACTATAGGTGTAAACAAATCAATTGCCATTTTTACAGTGTTCATAAATAAATTAAAAGAATTATCTAAATTACAATTATTAAAGATTTCTAACCAATTCATGCTATCTAAATAGTTTGAAATGTTGCTGAAATTGGCTTTAGCATAGTTATATTTAAAAAAAGTGTCACCGGAACCTGGTTTAAAAAATTCATAAAACTCAAACTGCATGGATAATGCTACATGAAAAACAGAATTACGAAGGAGTGGGACCATGGAGTTGTTGATACTAATGTCGAGTTCGGAATCAACAAATACCAAATCTAGGATATTATTAAATTCATTAGCAAAGTTATTTATCTGACGAAGGTCAAGCTGGGCAAGAGTATCAACGACTTCACGCTCATAATCTAGGTTAACATTGAATGGAGGAAGTCTAGAATCATCGCAGTCAAATGACCAAATTAGGTTGGGTAAATTAAAGTCCCCAAGAAGGATAACGTGCTGATGATCTTTTAAGTTATTTAAGATAAAGGAACAATTATCTATATGTGCTTTATATAATAGGTAAGGACTCCTTGGTGGTATATAACTTACAATAACAATAACTTCAGTTCCAGAAATGAATTTTATTGAGACTGCTACTTGGTCAACATCCAAATCTGCTGCTGCTGGAGGTAGATTGATTTCATCACTGCGCAAAGAGGCCCGAACCGAAACCAATACTCCACCACCTCTCTCATAATCGGTTAGAACGGAGCAACGGTTTTTGCGGAAAACTTCGTACTGGTCTTTGTTGAACAATTCTTCGTTGTGATGATTCTGCGTAAGCCAAGTCTCAGTGAAAACAATAATATCATATTGACCCGATGAAGAGAAGAGCAAGCCATCGCGGAGTTTTGTTCTTAGACCACCAGTATTTTGGTAGTAAGAACTAAAGGCTGTAGGATCTAAACTATTTGGTTGGAGTTTTTTGGAAGGTTTTTTGGTTGAGTCTTCTTGAAGCTAGGTCTGCTCACGAATTCTTTTACAAGAATATCTTTAGGCCAAAAGTTCGGGTTGACCAGCAGTTTTCTAGTTGGTTGAGGCGTTAAAAGTTTGAATGACGATGTCAAGCGACCTGTTAGGTTATCCGCTGTCAGACTGTGGCGTTTTATATTGCTGGTATCAATGCCTTTCCCAGCAATGTAGTTAATAATTTCACTGCTTTTGGTACCATATTCAAGCCGTGACAAAAACACTGCAAAGTGGGGTGGTATCACTCTAAGAGTACAGTCCGTACTCGGAACACCGATCAATCGTTCGTGGGAATCCAAGGCCGGCCACCATACTAGTAGATGGTTTGTCAATCGAAGTTGGGGTAGTATTGTCATTAACGTTGACTCCAACAGGTGTGATACTCCCTGATGGCGATTTACCTTGCGAATTAGATCGAAGAGTTCTTTTCGCCAGAGCTAGCTGGAGTTGTGGAATAGGATCTTGTAGAACTTCCTGAAACGGGCGTTTCGATCCTTCCGGTATATTAATATTAGTACCACTTTGAGGAATCAGATTGCGATGCTGAGGTTGAAGATGCAAGACTGGTTCAATCAAAGTCGGTGTTATGAGTACATTTGGTGGTTGCAGCGGTTGCAGCGGTGAATGAAGTGCTTGGCTTTGGAAGTTCGGTTGCTCTTGGATGATATTAGGGCATTGTTCGGGTGATTGGTGTACCTGATGCTGTAAGATCCGGTCCATGCTCGAAAACCCTTCAATCAGCTTGTTACCGCTGCTGACATTGAAGTTGAACACATCCTACATTTCCGAAAATAACATCGACATGCTATTAAAGGCCTTTTGAAGTTTAATAATTTTCCAGTGCAAGGCATCAGGTGAAATGCTTCGGTGCTTAGCACAATAAAAGCAAATACCGGGAGTGGAGATAATGTTATCTACATCCTTTCCTTTTAGGCCTAAGCATTTAGCATGAGCCGTATCAAGGCAAATACCGCACGATAAATTTTTACCATTCGTGTCCATTCCACAAATGTAACAATTTGGGGTACTTTTTGAGGTACTCATACTCCAATAAGAACACGATGGTAACTCTGCTTTCAGCTTTAAAACGAGATTCCACCAAAAGCTCGGCTCGATGATAAGGTTCGTGGATTAGATAAATAAAAATGACGTGGTGGGTATCAGGCTCGCTTTAGCGGCAAAACACACACTAAAAGTGTACTCACACGGGCGATGGAGTAGGAAGACCAGGTATTCCACGGATGGTAGAGGAGTCCGAAACGATTTAGCACTCAGATGCAAACGTTCATACAGTTCCAGCATGAAATGAGAACCGTACGGAGAGTTGAGTGAAGAATCAATAAAGCTTCAGTGGCAGAACATCCGCTAATAATTGAACTCACCGGTATAAAATGAGTTAGGAAGAAAGAAACAAATGCAAAATAATAATGAAGTGAGGAGGTGGGATGGTTTGATTCACAATCTCACTCAGCGATAATACACGATTCAAAACAAAGAGCAACAATAGAAGAATGAGTTTAAAAAAAGAAAATATTACTCGTTGAAATTTGAATGCAAGTGGGAAGAATTTCTCCCATATATGTAGGTAAACGGTGTAAAAGAGAGAGCCGAAAAAGAACACGACTTGTCGGATGTCGACTTGTTGACTGACTGGCTTTGTAGCGTAGGCTGACTTAGTAAGAATGCTATTATAGATATACGTAATATACGGTAATATATGTGCGATAATAGTTCTTAAAAATTTAGTGTGTATTAGATGCAATCCTATCGCATCGGATTTGATTGCGGAAACAGCTTTCCATACTTCACTCATATTTACGCTATAAAAGCTGAAACTGGTACCGTGCCTAAAACTGATTGCAGGCAATTCTACGCGAGGCGCCACAGATATAATGGAGGCACTTGCAAAGTTTTGATTCAATTCGTTAAGATCAGAATCTATGGGATGGGTTGATTTTTGCTTGCTGATGCCAATGCTCTTCATGTTATTCCAAATCTTTTTCGTAGAAAGACCAGGTTTAAATTTTCTAGCAAAGAATTTCGTCTTCGACTTTTTTATTTCTAAGTTAACCAAATTAGGTTTTTTTAAAATATAACTGAAAGACAGGTAGTCTAAATCTTTTCCACCTTTTATAAGCAGCATCTCTTTTTAAACATAGCAATTGTATTTTATCGTTGAACCACTCGCATTTTTTATTGTTAATAACAATATGTTTTATAGGAACGTGTGATTCAAATAGATTATTTATCGAAAGTGCGAGAAATTGTACTTGTTCATCAACAGATGGCATGTAATAAATACTCTGCCATTCGGTTGAGAGTACATCATTTAGCAAAGCATTTTGATCAATCCCTTTGAAATCTCGAAAAAATGTTGTTTTCTCACTTTCTGCTATGTCCAGATATAAATCGTAGGATAATACGATCAGATCATGTTTAGAAAACCCATGCACGCTCAACTGATTGTAAGAATTTACACAACTCTTCCTATTAACCAAAAACACATCCAATAGCGTTGAATTAGTTGCACTAAAATGTGTAGGACATGAGGTGTTTATGGAAGATATGTGCATGGACTTTAATGCATCTATAAAATTGGCATTAATTACATCAAGCAGATTTATATTGAGGTTGCCAGCGATTATGATATGATTGTTTTTATATCCAATGTTTTCGATAAGACTAGTTACAGTACAAGTATCGATAATATTCGGTGGTTTGTAAACCACACCCACCAAACACTTGTTGAAATCGCATACAGCTTCTATGAATAAGAATTCAATATTGTCGTTTTCGGTCGATGTCAATATTATTCTAATAGGAATAGCTTCCTTAAAACCCATTTCAGCCTAACGTTACATAAATGTAACACCCAGTCACACTGTTTTTTTTTCAAAATAATTACTGTTTGTTTTTCATAGACTGCTGAGTTTAAAGTTTATGCAATGTAAAGAATGAAGGATACCAAAGAGAATAATACAAAAATACTGCATTGTGGTTGTGATTTTGTTGACAGTAGAAGCTTTTTTAAATATTCGAATTTGAGTTGATAGCAAAATGGCGACGAGCAGAAGGTAGATATTTGTTTGTGTTTGTTTTAGTGAACTAATTGTAGATTCCAAGAAAATATATGAGTGGTGTCTTATTGTATCATATGTATAATAGCAAATACCGGAAAAAAAATATTTTTTGAAAATTCGTTTGTCTGATCGCTCAGGTTTTTGGGTACTGTTACATATGTTACCCTATAAAATGTTATCGCACCCTCAACAACAATTTTTAGAACTTTGCATACTCTTTTGACAGCTGTCGTCTGACTTTTAGATTTGAGTAAGAAGGTACAATTTGAAATTCGATTAAACGAGGTCTAAATAAAAATTAATCTTTGAGAATCTTATAATTCTACTGTTTTTATTTTTCCGGAATTTAGTTAAATAATAGTTCAGAAGTGGGATATTTGCCCAAATACAATATTTTTAAGAACAATTGAAAATTGCGCGAAATTCGATCTCTAACCAAATTCTCGATTTGCTAAGACTTACCACGATGATCAACGAAGAATCACGATCGGATAATACGATGGTACCATTAGCAGAATCGACAATGTTTGTCCTCGGAAGCGAAGCAACGAATTTTGGAATGCGAGGCGTTACGAATCCTGGCGCAGTTTTAACATCAGGCGGTGACAGCCCTAACCTGCACGCAAGTCATCTGTTGCAGACACCACAAGAAAGAACAAACGTGCTTGATCAATGAGAGCTTGAATTATTACGTCGAGAAAGAGAGGTACTGAGGCAGGAACTAGAATTAACTAAAAGTGAACTTTCTATTTTACAGCGCCAGTCAACGAGGAATCCCAACGGCAGCTCATGCTTAAATAATTCACAAACGTACAGCTACGCAGAGCTAAACTCACTTGTCCCCTTTTTCGATCCAAGTCAAAAATCAATTCTTTCATGCCAGAAGTGGACGCAAACAGTCGATAATCTTCGTGATATTTATCACGTGACGGACCAAATGACCTTATTGATCGCTTCATCGAAACTCCAAGGGGCAGCAAAAGGCTGGTTTTCTACTCAACAATTTCATATCACAAATTGGGTTCAGCTAAAGGAAGGCCTTTTAAAAGCATTCCCTTCTTACGCGGATGAGTCTGATGTCCACATGAGACTTTTGAAACGGCGAAAACAGGTTAACGAAAGTTTCGAACAGTATTTCTACGAAATGTTGTCTATAGCTAGTTGCGCAACATTTAGCAGTCAATCCATCTTGAAATACATTATAAATGGGGTAGATAATAACGATTTAAAACGAACGCTGTCACTTCACCATTTCACTGAACCGGAGGAATTACTTGAACACTTCAAATGGTACGAAGAAATGCAAGAATTCACTACGTCGGACCATCACCAACCGAGGCAACGAGAGTGTTTGGCAACCACAACAACGTATGCAGTTAAACAACAACATCAATCAGCTGAACAACAACAGCAACCGAATGATAGGAGAAAATGTTTTAATTGTAATGAGTTTGGACACTTCTCACGAGAGTGTCCGAAGCCCCAACGAAAAACTCGATGCGACATATGCCAAAAAACGGGTCATGCTAAGGAAGACTGCTATCAAGGGAAAAATCGTCGTCAAGTGTCACTAATAAGCTCAAATACGTTCAACAAGGCAGCTGTTATCAATAGCATGATTTATACAACTGCATTTGTCGATACGGGAAGTGATGTCAGTTTGATTAAGTCTTCTCTGGCTAGGGAATTAAATATTCAATTAGACCCACATAATGTAACACTCCATGGTTTCGGAAACGGACTTTCTAGAACTCGCGGACGCATAAGAGTTAACTTAAAAGTCGATGAAGTTGCGGCTTTTATCTTCCTATATGTGGTGGACGATGAGACATTGAACGAACCGCTGTTGGTCGGAAGAGACTTCTTAGATCAAGAGCACGTTACTCTTACGAAAATACAAGGTGAGCTGAAACTTTGGGATTCCCAGAACAGCGGGATTAAACATTTTGGCGACGACCACGTCAACAACGAAGCAACAACTGAGATGAACAACACGTCACGAAACGATAACGTATCATTTGGAATTAATGAAAATGCTGTTACGAACGTTGGGTTGAACGAAATGCACACTTTGCCACAAGACAATAGTGTACCGCAACCGATTTCAAATAGCGATATTGCTTGTGGGTCTCTCTCGACTATTGAGATGGAGAGCTTATTAAATTGCTAAATAAGTATCGACACTGTTTTGCTACGAAACTTTCAGAACTAGGTCGTGCTTCATCGGTCGAAATGAAAATCGAATTGACAACAAATGGATCAATGGCATGCCGGCCGTATAGAATCGCATATTCTCAACGCTCAACTATGCAACGAATTGTGCAAGAACTTTTGGATAATGACATAATACGACCGTCAGATTCTTCGTTCGTCTCTCCAGCTCTTCTCGTAAAGAAAAAGGACGGGGAGGACAGAATGGTGATCGATTATCGCCGTTTAAATGACAAAACTGTCAAAGACCGGTACCCACTGCCAGTTATTGAGGATCTCTTGCAGCAATTAAAAGGTAGTGCATTTTTCATCGGCCTAGATCTAGCATCTGGGTACTATCAAATCCCTGTTGCTAAAGAGTCGCGAAAGTATACTGCGTTTGTTACTCCTGACGGCGAGTATGAGTTTCAAAGGATGCCGTTTGGACTGTCAAATGCACCATCGTGTTTCCAAAGGATGATGAACAGCATTCAGCAAAAAATGAAATCAGGTCGGTTAATAGTATACATGGACGATATTCTAATCCCATGTAAGGATTTTCCGGAAGGTATTCAAAGTCTTCAAACACTCCTTTCCCTTTTAGAAGATGAAGGCTTAACCCTCAAGTTAAAGAAGTCATTCTTTTTTAAGAAAAAAATAGATTTTCTCGGATACGAGGTATCTTCTGCTGGTATAAGGCCAAATGAAAAGAAAATTGAAGCAGTTTCGAATTTTCCTCAGCCAGAAAATTTGCATCAACTGAGACAATTTTTAGGGCTCACCAGCTACTTCAGGAAATTTGTCCTAGGTCATGCAACCATAGCGCAACCACTTACGACACTGACGAGGAAAAATGTGGAGTTCAAATGGACGACCGCTCACCAAAAATCTTTCGAGCAATTTGAAGAAGTATTAACGTCTAGGCCGCTGCTAACTTTGTACGATCATGAACTGCAACATGAGCTACACACGGACGCGAGCGCTCTTGGAATTTCTGGTATTTTGCTGCAGAAGGGTCAAGATCTCCAACTGCGACCGGTGGGATATTTTAGCAGGCAAACAAATGAATATGAGAAGCATTATCACCGCTACGAACTCGAAGCTCTTGCCGTCGTCGAGTCAATAACTAGATTCCGAAGTTACCTTCTCGGAAAACATTTTAGGGTCGTAACTGATTGTGATTCCTTGAGAGCAACGATTAATAAAAGAAACATAGTCCCCAGGATTGCACGTTGGTGGTTGCGGCTAATGGAATACGACTTTGAAATAGAGTACCGGAGAGGAAAAAATATTCAGCATGCCGATGCACTTAGCCGATCGCCGCATGACGAACCAAAGCAGTGTGATGTTGTTAGCATGGATGTATTTGCCGTCGAAATCAACAATGAAGACTGGCTGATGACTGTTCAAATCCAGGATCCCAAATTGCATGAAATTGCTACCAAGCTAAAACAAAATGGAACAACGAGCCAGGATAAGGAGCTACGTAAACAATATCAGATCGAAAACGGGCGCTTATATCGCAAGGTGGATAATGCTTTAAAGTGGGTTGTACCAGGGTCTGCCGTTTGGAAAATTATAAGGTCCTGTCATGACGAGGTAGGTCATTACGCATTAGAACGAACTCTAAATCTTTTGCAGCGTGATTACTGGTTTCCCCGCATGAGAAGTAAAGTTAAAAGTTACCTATCAGCCTGTATCGAATGCGCATATTACAAACGTCCGTCGGGCAAACAGGAAGGCGAGTTATTTTGCATAGAGAAAATCCCTGTGCCCTTCCATACAATTCACCTCGACCATTTGGGCCCGTTTCCTAATAGCCATAAAGGAAACACTCATATTTTGGGAATTATCGATGGGTTTACGAAGTATATCGTTCTAAGACCTGTCAAAAACGTGTCTACAAAACCTGTCATCCGTATTTTAGACGAGATTTCGTCCAGTTTCGGGAGTCCAGTCAGAATTATCACCGACAGAGGAACAGCCTTTAGCTCAAAGGAGTTCGAGAAGTATTGCTCTGCCAATGACATCAAACACATTATGACCGCAGCACGAACCCCAAGAGCCAATGGTCAAATCGAACGAAGTAACCGTACTTTATTGCATGCATTGTCCACTATGGCGAACGATAATGTCGATTGGGACACTCATCTTAAAGCTATACAATGGGGAATGAATTCATGCATTAACGAATCTACAAAACAAACACCGCATAGCTTATTATTTGGATTTCAGCCCCGAGACCCTCTGGGAAACAAAGTTTTGCTCGCGTTACATGACGGAAATCAAGAGGAGCAGCGTTTGGACTTGGAAACGATACGTCAGGAGGCGGTGGCGGCTATTACCAAATCTCAAGCAAAGCAGAAACAAACATATGACATGCATCATAAGTCTCCGTGTGTTTACAAGCATGGTGACCTAGTCCTAATTGATCGACCATCAATATCAACTGGAGAATCTCGCAAATTGGACCCAAAATATAAAGGTCCTTACATGGTGACGGCAGTATTGGATCATAACAGATACGTCGTAGAAGATATTCCGGGCGCTCAGAGGACACAGCGAAAATTTAAATCGGTCTACTCATCAGACAACATGAAGGCTTGGTGTCAAAACTTGGATGATGATAGTTTCGCTGACAATACCGATGATACCGAGGTCGAGGACGACTCTTAAATTCAGGAAGGCCGAGCTGTTACCCTATAAAATGTTATCGCACCCTCAACAACAATTTTTAGAACTTTGCATACTCTTTTGACAGCTGTCGTCTGACTTTTAGATTTGAGTAAGAAGGTACAATTTGAAATTCGATTAAACGAGGTCTAAATAAAAATTAATTTTTGAGAATCTTATAATTCTACTGTTTTTATTTTTCCGGAATTTAGTTAAATAATACATATATGTAACGTTAGTCCGCATATAACATAACATAATTTGTGACGGAAAATACATTTATGTTACATTAGTCCGTATCCAGTAGGCCTTGTTTCTGATTACTTTTTGTATTATTCGGCTTGATAGGTACGGTTGCACTGTTGAAGACATTGTCCGAATTATAGAGGAATTTGATTCGGATGAAGAAGAAGTTGATCGGATATATTTAGAACCACCAACTGATGATAACTTATCTGGAGATGATTCAGATGAAGAAGACGCAGGTGGTGAGTTCATAAATTTACCAGTCAAGCAATTGAAAGCGCCATGTGAGATTGTATTCCATGGAAATGTAGAAGAAGACGAAACTCCATCTGTAGATGTTGATGAAGGACTGATAGATTATTTAAACGATGTTATAGGTAACTCATTTCTTAATTTGGATGTCAACCTTCTAGAGCAATCAGCATCTATTCCCTTAGTAACACCAGAGGCAACAGTGGCAGACTTGCCAATTGTAAGTGCGGCACCATCAAATTTACCATTATCTACCAATGTGACAGAAGGTACAACAAACGAAACAACGGCAACCAAAATAAATGTTCGTAAAAGTGGTTTGAAAACGCAGGCAGATACTCGACTCTCTTCGAGGGCAGAGACAGTTCGCCTTCTCAGAAATTTCAGATGTCAAGCAAACGAGGAACGGCTGCAAAACTTTGAGGAATCGAAAACAGAAAATGAAACTCGGTCTATCCGAAAAAGAAAAAGAACAAAGGCAATAGCAGAGCTTGTGTGGACCAATGACGATGATGGAGCATTAATTCCGTGCTTTCCTGAAGCCAATTACACCGATTGTTTAAGTTGTTGTGTGAGGAAACGAACAAGTATGCTGTGTTCCGAGGAGCTGCTAACCCAAACATCACTACGAACGAAATGCGCGTGTATATTGGCATATTGATAGTGACTGGTTATAATACTCATCCTAGCAAAAGAGACTCCATCCGGAGCAACACCTTAGTTACGATGAATCTATGGTGGAGTATTACGGCAGACACGGCTGCAAACAATTCATCAGCGGAAAACCACTACGCTTCGGCTATAAAATGTGGTCGCTAACTACACCTGACGGATATCTCATAAACTTCGAGATGTACCAAGGTAACAACCCAAGGCTAAACGCGGATTATCCTGCAAAATACGGTAAGAACGCAACACCATTGTTTTGTATGCTCGACGAATTCAACGATGCTATAAAGCCTTTGCCGTTTTGCATTTATTTCGATAATTTGTTTACGTCAGTGCCTGTCTTACTTGGACTAAAACAAAGAGGTTACAACGGGACCGGAACCATCCGGGAAAATCGCATTCCAGTTTCTTGTCCTCGTAAAGAATAAAAAAGAATTGAAGAATGTAAAGCGGGGTACAATTGGATTCTCGAAATTAGTGGCAGCAAATATTTATGTAACGAAATGGATTGACAATTCTGTTGTGAGTGTTGCGTCTACACTTTTTGGAAAAAATCCAGTTACGAAAGTGTCTAGATATTCCCGGAAAGAGCATAAGCCTATTGAACTGCCACGACCCTATGCAATTGCAGGGTATAATGCAAACATGGGTGGCACGGACCGTATGGACCAAAATGTAAACAACTATCGAATAGGTGCTAGAGGAAAGAAATGGTGGTCGTCCATTTTTACGTGGCTGATAGATGTTTCCATTGAAAACGCTTGGTTACTCCACAAAAAAGCTGGCTCAAATTTACCCCAACTTCAGTTCAGGCGTTCGATAGCACGGTTTTATTGTCAGACTCTTGGTGAACCGAAACCTCCTGGAGGTTTTCGTAGACCTAAAATGGAAACAGAATATGCTAATGCTCGCTACGATCGAGTGGACCATTTTATTATAAAGATCCCCAATGAGAAAAGACGACGATGTGCAGGTTCACTATGCAAATCACATTGTACTACAATGTGTTCTAAGTGCGATGTAGGCCTTTGTGTATCTTGCTTCCGGAAATATCATTACATATTTTCAAATTAGTGAAATAAATAAAAATAATATTGAAATAAAATACATTATTTGTTTGCAGTGTTTACAGTGTTATTATTTATACTATGTTTGTGGTATCAGGACTAACGTTACATATATATAACGGCCTAGTGTGACCAAACCTTATCAGAAAAAAAAATAAAAAATCCGATCTAGGTTTCCACACACAATACAAGCCACGCCTGAAAATGTCAGGCTTGTATCGAACATTTTGGACTCTCGTCATTAATGGGTTAACAAAAATAGCCACACCTCCCCCGCGCCAGCCTACACGATCAGCTCTATATAATTTATAGCCACCAACCATAATTAAGGTTCTGCTTATATTACATGACAACTATGTCTCCGAAACACACACGATATCTATATTAGAGTTCGTAAAAATAACCCTAAACTCATCAATATGCTTTGACAAGCTTTGAGCATTTATATGGGAAACAGAAAGTCCCGAATACCTTCTACAAAATATATCCAACAATATGCGCGTAATATTATATGTTGGTTCTGCATTTGAATACTCACTTACTCCTACTACATGTTCTTCATTCATATATCACAAGTACAATAAAAATATAAGAGGGAAACTTTAAAGAGGAAAAAGTACACAGCAGCAGCAATAACGATAATGGCTCTAGTAAAATTGTTAAAGACATTTTTGAACGGATTGATTTAATTAATATTGGCATATGAGTAATAACTATGAGAAGACTAGCTAAACCTGACAATTTAAGATTTGATAAAAAAGCAAAAGAAACTAGACAATAAAGAGTGAAATAGTTATTTAAAGTTTGATGTTCGCTGTGGTGGGCCTCTAGTGGCGTCAGGCGGATTAATGTTATCAGTTGACATGCTATTGTCCGCATGTTGTTGTACGTGTGCGTAGGCAATCTCATTTAACTCTTCCAAGCTGTTTATACAAACAGCTGCTGCATTTTTACTGGTTTTCACAACTACATAGCCACGAACGGTGTAAACAGAAACAAGCCTACGTTGACGTTTGTGTCGAACAGCGTGTCGTAAAATGGCGCGGTTGTCATTCGTTAAACTCTCGTGCAAGTAAACAACTTTATCAGAATCGTATCCAGCATCTCTTAAATTAAATTGTCGCGAGTGCGTTTTTCGAAAATTTACGACGTGTTTAAGGGTTTGATATTTGTCGTGGGGTGAATAGAATTTTAACACAATAACTGAGTCGGTTTGTGGTTTTGCACGAAAAATTCTATTTAGTACCGGTGGCTGGTAATTAATCGTGTGACACAGGTGATTAAACAATTGTTTCAGATTCTCATCCGGTAAGAATGGAATGCCAACAAGAATTGCATCCGTTTCAAAGTGTTTGTGATGAAGTGCTTCTAATTGTGTCTGTAGTTCTTTAATTTCCTTGCACATACTCCGATCAGGTTGGTGTTGCTGGACTTGTTTTTGTTGGAGTTGTTTTTCAAGCGTAGTTTTGTCGTTGGCGTTTCTGTCCTGTTACGTTTGTTTGTCCTAGTCTTGTCTAGTCGTGACTGGGTCTCAGGAACTAGATGAGTGTTGAAAGTATGCCTTTCTGCTCCTTACCACTACTTGCTATCTGGTGAGTAACCTGATTAAAGGCTGACTAGGAGCTCCGGGCATACTCCCAAGACGATTAAGGCTTTCAGACCAATGTTCTTACCTCACGATGAGCTGTACTCTTGGCACTTGCTCATTGGATAGCAATTAGAACACGGGTCTGTCCACCCCGATCCGCTCTGCGTTCTAATATGAACTTCCAATTACCTCACATGATCTTTTGGCGCTTGGCCTTCAGATTGGACAGCCGTCTTCCGTTCATATTAAGAACTCAGAGCTTATGCGGTTATTGAGAATAAAAGAAAGACAGAAAAGTAAAAAAAAATAAAAAAAATAAAAGAGGAAAATAAACTAAAAATCGCGAAAAAAGTTGAAAAAAATGAACAAATCTGTTGCGGGTCCAAGGTAACGACCTTTGTAACTAAAAACCGTTCCCTTGGAAGCGAAACTTGACTGTCTTAAGGTTGGGCGCCATTGTTATGGGTCGAGGCTTGGCCACAGGGGCATCTTCGGAGTAGTGGAGGAGGACGGTGGCACGCACGCGGTTGCACGGCTATCGCTCGTCGGACGGGGGTAGTTCTTGTCACCCCTCACACTAAACCACCTGCTCACAAACAAAAATTATCGTGCCTGAGAAAAAAAAGAAGAAGATAGGCAGAGAACTAAATCGGACGGACAGAAAAAGAAAGGAAAGAGAAACGAAGAGAAAGATAGGACAGACCAAAAGAAAATCTCAATACCTTTGCCCTACCAAGGAGAGAGTACAGGAAGTCAGATGCATCTCACTTACCCTAACTATGCTAAACTAATCCTATTCTAACCTAAAACGTAAGAAAAAACCTAATTCTATATCCGTAATCTAACTTAAATCTAACCTAATTCTAGCCTGCTTTGCATCCACTGCCTCCTAATGTCGCTCCCTGGTAAGGTTCGTCTCGTTCCTGAGACTTGCCAGATGATGTTGGCTCTGGCTCGGGCTGCCCACCCTATGTGTCGGATGACACTCCTTTGGCTATCTCTCTGGCCGAAAACAACGAGAGACAGCCCCTTGACCAGAATCCAGTCACTTGTACGTCCGTGTACTAGTACTAGTAGTCGCGTCCTCACGCTCGTTGGTCGTCTACGTACCGTCTACGTCATTGCGTACCTAGGGTATTATACGAAGCTAAGTCAATACTGGTTTTCATGTTTCCCATATTTATTCCTAACTTACCTCCTATATATTTTATGTTTAAAAATGAAATTTTCAGGGAATATCGCCTGTTGTTGATCTTTTGCCTCCGCTAGACTTCAATTGAACGGAAATCGCTAGTTTGTCCTTGAGAGCTGTATGCTAGTGTACCGGCTGATTTACTATAAGGCAATGACCCTCAACCGTCCTTTCCTAACAAAATTCAAATTCCTATGTAAAAGCTACATACATAGCCACATCGATCTATCTCTATCGTACACTGGTGTAGATTCTGTATCAACCCTATCTATTGCAACATGTTGACCATTTCTGCATACTTTACTTTAACATAGCACAAACAGATACCTATTCTAAGTATCATAATACATAATACGTAACCTTAATCTAAATTGCACTTTCCTAATCCTAATATTGCACTAATCCTAATTGATTTAAATTCCTATCACAGTTCGTATATATGTATTTTAAAAATATGTAACTACTTAAACTTAACACTACCTTATCATAACTATTATTTTTTTTTTTTTTTTTTTTTTTATAATTTGCGTGCGCTAAAGGGATTTCTTTTTTCTGTAGTGACACAGTACCCTTATAATGGTAAAACCACAACGAAGGCATTTTTAGTTTGTTGCGCAAGTAGCTCCCAGCAATTCATTGCCTATTTTTGGGTGCTACTTACTGAAAGAATAGAAGGATAGGAAAGAAGTTTGGTGCGATGGGATTTTTTTTTCTCAACAGGTGGCGCCTAAATTACTTTAGGGAGATCAGTTTTTGTTGTGTGTATTCAATTTATAAAAATCATGGCCCTGGTCGGGATTCGAACACACGACCTGCCAATCACTTAGTGAATACACTACCATCGCACCATTGCCACCTGCAGCAACATCCCATTGTCCCCGTAATAGATAACCTTTAAAATTATCTGCGAGGTGCGAACAGGCACGCAGGTGTGACGTGTGCATCGAGTGAGTGCAGTCTTGTTTTCTAATTAAATGTCATTAATGCAAATATTTTGTTTTAGGTTCGCATAATGTGGTGTGGATTATTCAACTTGATCGTCAGGTAAGTGTAATTGTTTTATTTATTGTATATTATTTATTGTGTCCAGTCCAACCATTTAATGATTTCTCATTTCTAGATTTTACGTCGCTGACCACCGAAGAAGATTATCCGCAGTGGAATGCACAACAAATTCGTAGAAGTCAACCCTTCACGTGGTGCTGGGAAGGGCATCAAACAAATTGCACGGAATTGGAATTACATATGTTTAGATCTTGCATATCTAATATCTTATTGTAATGACCCAATCTCTTGTGTCAGCCTTATCATTCATTTTATCTTAGTCACTTTTGTTATTATCCAGGCCAAGAGAGCTCACGTTCGTCATCAAATCCACTGCTTCAGCAAATTCATTAGATCATTGGTGTCTTATTTTAGTGGCCTAAATTAAGACGCAAATAAATGGCGAGCGCAATTCCACGAACTGCACAGTAGCGAATTCAGCACAAGTGGCAAGTCAAAGGAAAAAAGAATGCAACCAATAAAGATCACATTAATCGTCGCAGGAATTTGCTGCGCTGGCTTCGCAATACACATAGCATGCAAGCTCTGGGCGGCATATAGAATCATGAAGAATTTTGACGTGTGGCAGTGGATAGGGTGAACGACGAATTTTGCTGGGCCTGTGTAGTCTGTCTCCGTTCTTCATGGCTTTCAGTCGGCCACCACACTTCTCCTTTAAATTGCATTGTTTCAAATTAGTTGTTAAATAAATTTCATCTTATAAATTGTGCGTTTTTCAAATAAATTAGTTGTTGTCAATTAAATTGCATTGCTTCAAATTAGTTGTTAAATAAATTGCATCGTATAAATTGTGCGTTTTTCAAATAAATTAGTTGTTGTCAATAAATTGCATTGTTCAATAAATTGCATCGTATAAATTAATTCGTGACAGTGAGCTTACGATTTGTCTGTCTGGTAGTATCAAATTAGATACTTCCCCGCAAAACATTGGTGCCGAAACCCGTGAATGAACCGGGGACATTTAGATATTGAATAAAACGAAATAAAGTAGACAAGTAATATGTGTATTATCGAATTACTGCTACTAGCCTTATCCGGAATTGCCTTGATCATGCTATATGTCGCCATCAAAGTAATGTGTTGAAATAAATATAATAATAAATAAATCATAAAAGAGCATATTAGCCATTAATCATCTCATATTCTCATATATTGTTGCGAGGTGTTAGTGCGTTTTGTTTACGGATTAAAAACACAACTATGGCCGAAGTTATGAAAAAGCTAAAGAATCGTCGTAAAAGGGCAGGTAACCCGAATGAGGACCAGCCTGACGGACGAACGGATGAAAGCACTCAACCAATTTGAACTAGAAACAAAACTGGGATTGCTTGAAAACCATTTCACGAACTTAAACAACATCCAGTCCCAGTTGGAGGAAAACGACGAGAACGAGGCGACGGAAAGGGATGATTTCGAAGACTCCTACGCGGAGCTAAAGGCAAAAATGTTGTCGCACATAACAATATGACCGCAATTATTTGACAGTTTTGTGCTTACTTGACTTCTCCAAGGCTTTTGACAGAGTAAATCATACAATATTATGTAGTAAATTGCGCCACTATTTCGGTTTCAGTGATAGGGCAGTCAGGCTTATTAAAAGTTACTTAAGTAATAGGTCACAGAGAGTTTTAGTTGGGGAAAATTATTCGAATGATAAATTCTTGCATGAGGGCGTACCGCAGGGTTCAATTTTAGGGCCTATTCTTTTTTCTATTTTTATTAATGACTTAGTTCCTAATTGTAAAAGTGTATCGTTCCATCTCTATGCTGATGATGTTCAGATTTATTTATCTAGGCCTGTCGGATTAATCGAAGATCTTTTCCATCGTATAAATGAAGATATCGCAGCTATGTATTTGTGGACCGTTAATAATGGACTAACACTAAATCCAGCTAAGACACAAGCTATCTTAATTTCCAAAAACTTTAAAGAAACTAGAAATCTGCCTCCTATCATGTTGTCTGGTATTGAAATTAAGTGTGCTGAAAAAGTCATGAGCTTAGGATTTATAATAAATCGGGATCTCTCTGGTAATGATCACATAAATTACACCATTGGTCGAATTTATGGTTGCCTTCGGAAACTATGGACGTGTGCCAGTTTTGTTCCCCGTGATATAAAGTCAAAACTAATGAAAACTCTGATACTTCCCATAATAACCTACACTGATGTTGTTTACTGTAAGCTTGATTCCATTTCACAAAATAAACTAAACGTTGCATTCAATGATATGATTCGTTATGTTCATGGGCTGCGAAGATATGATCATGTTTCGCCTTACCGGAATAACATTCTTGGTTGCTCTCTCACACAGTATTTGAAAGCCAGAAATTGTATTTTTTTGCATAAAATTATCTATTTAAAATCACCATTGTATCTATTCGAAAAACTGCAATTCACACAGTCGTCAAGAGTATTCAATGTAATAGTACAGCCTTGTAATTACACTAACTCATCGCGCCTGTTCTTTACTCACGCCATTCGGCTATGGAACTCTTTACCCGAAGTCATAAAACGAGCATCGAGAGCCTCTGAATTCAGGACAGCTATTTTTGAATACTTTTCTCAACAGCAGTAGATTGTCTTTTTCCTATTTTTCTTCTTTTCTTCTTTTCTTCTTTTTATCTTCCTGTCTTTAACTATTACTTCATCTATCCCACATTTATTTATTTTTTCTATTATCTTTATTTTTTATCTTTATTTTATATTAAATATACATGTAATCTCATTAACTGTTTTATTATATAATTTCTATAGTAAGGGAACTCTAAATGTTAATTTTGTTAGTACTCTTTAAAGACAAAGTCTTACATGTACTTAATAATTTATAAATAAATTAAATTGAAATTGAAATTGAATAAGCGAAACCATAGACAGGCAGGCCGCTTCCAACAATAATGCCACATTTTTCGGATTGCCGCAAGGTCCATCTGAGCTGCCAAAACACAAGCTCAAAACTTTCTCAGGCGAACCAGACAAATGGTTAGATTGGTGGAATATGTATTCCATCATGGTGGAGGAGAAGGAGGGCAACGCATACGAGTGCATAAGGTCACTGGAGCCAACAGCGGAGAACTACCCCAAGGCATTACGGATACTCAAGGACCAATACGATAATCAACGGTATCTATACCGAATTCACGTGAGTAAAATAATTGATTTACAAAATATTTCATTCGCTTCAGTGGAGCATCTAATCACTATTATTAATACAATTAATGCCAACATGAGGGCCCTCCTTTCGCTGGCGACCAAGGAACAAGTAGCAGACGGCTTGTTGTTGGCCTTGGTCACGGCAAAGCTCGATGTTTCCACGGCAGCTCTTTGGGAGGAGCACGTTACTGCATTAGCAGACTACCAGCAGCAGGAAGAACATGAAAACAATACCTATCTCCCCACATGGGAGGACTTCTCACACTTTGTACAAAAAAGATGCCGAACATTGGAACTTATAGAGTTCAACAAAAGGCAGCACAATCCAAACAAACAGCAGCATCAATCGCTCAAACCCACACGTTATCAACACAAACAGCAGTCGTTTCCAGTAACGCAAACTTCTAGTTGTCTATTTTGTACCAATAGTTGCCAAGCTGCAACAAAATGCTCTCTATCCATGCTCGCAAAATGATCGTTACAATTTATCAAAGTCGCTTAAGTTGTGCCTCAATTGCCTAAAGCCTGGTAATGGCACTCGCACTTGTCAGTTAGGTAAATGTAGGCACTGTCAGGGGGGGCATCACACACTATTGCATAGAGAACCCTCGAACAACTCGGTATCCGGTGGAAACAACCACCGGCCTACTATATCATTTCACACGGCGGAGGAACCATTAAGTTTACCTCAATTGGCGCCAGATTCACCCGGATCCTCTCCTCTTTGCCAAGCAAGGCAATCATTTCACACGCTTTCAGATGAACCAGCTCCTAAAACTATCATGGACTTACCAAAAGGGCAGGTTATTCTGTCCACCGCTATAATAGAAGTGAAATCATCAAACAATTCCTTTATTTGTTGCAGAGCCCTACTTGATAGTGGATCTCAGTCAAATTTTATCACTAATCGCTTAGTTCAGCTATTGGGCCTAAGGCGCTCCGTATCTATGATTGCCATCAACGGCATAGGTGCGTCAGGTATAAACTCAACCTGCAAAACACATACCACAATTAAATCTCTCCTTAACGAGTTTTGCACGGACATTGAAGCCATTATACTACCCAACATCACTGGAAACATTCCAGTCCAGAGAGTCGGGCATATTCTTCAGTCTACTATCCGTAGGTCAAATCCGATTCAGTCAGCAATCCAGCGCCATACTCCAAAAAACTGTTCTTGGATGGGTCATCTCAGGTGCAATCAAGGCTCAAATAAATTCATGTTTTCTATCTATTCAAGACAGGTCCCAGTGCGACACAGACACTGCATTGAATCAGCTAATCGCTAAATTCTGGGAGTTGGATGCCTGCAAGCCCCTAGGCACACGAATGAGCGCAGAAGTGGACGCTTGTGAAAGACACTTCATGAAAACACATAGTCGCCTTACCAACGGACGGTTTGTTGTTCGCCTTCCATATCGCAAGCCTGCCGGCACAATTGGTGAGTCTTATCAAATAGCACTGAAAATATATTTTAATCTTGAGAGAAGATTTAACAAGGATCCTCAGCTAAAAGGTTCTTACGCTGAATTTATAACAGAATATGCTGCATTAGGACACATGAAAAGAATTACAAGGATGGAGCTCAGCAGGCCTAACTATTTTTTGCCTCACCACCCGGTCATAAAGTCTGAAAGTTCGTCCACTAAGCTTAGAGTCGTATTCGATGGCTCTTGCAAAACCAGCAATGGATTGGCTCTAAATGACCTTCTCATGACTGGTCCAAAATTGCAAGATGATATAGTCGAGATACTACTTCGTTTCAGGTTGCACACATACGCCATCACAGCTGATATTGTTAAAATGTATCGTCAAGTCCAATTGAATGACCAGGACCAAGATATGCAATGCATTCTCTGGCGGGACAACCTTAAACAGCCGGTACAAATTTACCGACTCCATACGGTTACTTATGGGACCACCCCAGCGGCATATCTTGCCATACGAAGTATGAAGCAGTTAGCGGAAACTGAGGCGAACCGCTACCCAATCGGATCACATCACGTATTAAACAACTTTTATGTCGACAATATGATGACAGGAGCGAACACTATTAATGAGCTCAGTACAATCAAGAAGGAGGTAACAGAGTTGCTAATGAAGGGTGCATTTCCGCTGAAGAAATGGTGCTCGAATGCGGCAGGGGTGCTAAATGACATAAGGCCTGATGATAAGGAGACTCTTCTTGAAATAGATAATGACGAGGTTATTCGTGTCTTGGGATTATTATGGAATCCATCCACTGATAATTTCTCCTTTAGTTGCTTTAATCCAACTACAATTAACACGAGTTTAACAAAACGTATCATTCTTTCCCAAGTTGCCAGCTTATTTGATCCATTAGGTTTCATCAATCCAGTGGTAGTGAGTGCCAAATTATTCCTGAGGCATCTATGGACAAAGGGCCTGGACTGGGATGAAAGCTTACCCCAAGAACTTGACCATCAATGGAAAGGCTTTTACAATCAGCTCAAGGACCTCCAAGGAATGAGAGTCCCCCGGTTAGTCATAATACCAAAAACAAAGGTACAATTACATGGTTTCTCTGATGCCAGTATGAAGGCATACGCGGCTTGTATTTATTTTCGATGCACGCTTCCTAATGGAAGCATTAACTCTAATCTAGTTTGCGCAAGGTCGAAGGTTGCACCAATACTGTGCGAATCCTTGACACGACTGGAGCTGTGCGGGGCACTATTACTTGCAGAATTAATTCAGAGGGTGAAGGCCGCAACGAACATTGACATAGAAGCAACTTGCTGCTGTAGTGCCTCAACTATAGCACTGGCATGGATTAAATCGCCAGCAAACCAATGGAGTATTTTTGTTTCAAACCGCGTCTCCAAAATTCAGCAAATGACCGAAAAGGATTCATGGAACCAGGTACCTTCTCAGTTGAATCCGGCCGACCTCATTTCAAGGGGATGTTTACCCAGTGACCTACTTAAACACAATGGTTGGTTGCACGGTCCGAATTTTTTAATGAAAGGCGAAAACGAATCGCCAAAATTAGAAATTCACTCTACTCTTAAATGTCCAGAAAGGAAGAGAGAAACATTTTCCTTTACATCAAACACTTCGGATAAATTAGTAGATTTAACAACTGATTGCAAATACCTTAACTCATACTACAAATTAATATTAGTTTTTTGTTGTGTGCGCAGATGGAAGGCCAAGAAGGAAGAACGAACTAAACGCATCTCGAGTCAGGAAATAATAAATGCTACAAAGGCAATCGTTCGCAACATCCAAATGATTCATTTTAAAAAGGAAATTCAAGCTGCATCGCAAGGACATAGTATAAACGACAGTTGCTTGTTGCGGCTGAATTTGTTCCTAGACAAGGAGAACATTCTGCGGGTTGGCGGACGATTACGCAACTCTTCTCTTCCGTATGATGCACGCCATCAAATGATATTACCAAATTCACATCCATTTGTTTCCTCGTTAATAATGTATCGTCATTTACAATATCTCCATACAGGCAATCAAACAACACTATGCATAATACGAAGGCAATTCTGGATTGTCAATGGATTATGAACTGTTGGAAAGGTTCTACGAAAATGTGTAATATGCCAACGATTTAACCCCACGTTAAGCGGCCCGCTTATGGGTGACTTACCAGCAGATAGGACCACGATGACCAAGCCATTCTCCATCACGGGAATCGACTATTGCGGCCCTGTTTGCTTGACTCAGAGAGTACGAGGAAGGAATCCCATCAAGGCATACGTTTGTGTCTTTATTTGCTTTGCGACTAAGGCGGTGCACCTGGAGCTGGTGCCTGACTTATCTACAGAAGCCTTCTTGGCTTCTCTACGAAGATTTTTAGCACGTAGAGGTAACTGAGCCGGCACACTTTTTAGTCGGTGGGCCATTAACTGACCTACCACAACCAAACCTGCACATCAACTTTAACAGGCTCACGCACTATCATCAAATTCAGCACATGCGTGATCATTTCTGGAGGCAGTGGAGCCGCGAATATCTACATCTCCTTCAAGCCAGGAGCAAATGGAACTTAAATTCCCCAAGCATAAAAATCGATGATTTGGTTCTATTGTATGAAGACAACAGCCCCCCTTTGAAATGACCAATGGAAAGGGTAACGGAAGTTCACCCTGGGCAAGACGGTAGAATACGAGTAGTTTCAGTTCGCACAAAAGGAGGTACCTTCAAGCGACCAGTTCATAAGGTAGCATTAATTCCTACTGATTAATAAATTATGTAATTTTTATCTTATTATTATTAGAGTTCTCATTGAACAGTTACATAATATGTTTCATATATTAGTTTATTCTATAACTCCCCCTATTTTATTTGTTATTAAAAGTTTAAAAACTTTCAATTGGGCCGGCATGTTTAGATCTTGCATATCTAATATCTTATTGTAATGACCCAATATCTTGTGTCAGCCTTATCATTCATTTTATCTTAGTCACTTTTGTTATTATCCAGGCCAAGAGAGCTCACGTTCGTCATCAAATCCACTGCTTCAGCAAATTCATTAGATCATTGGTGTCTTATTTTAGTGGCCTAAATTAAGACGCAAATAAATGGCGAGCGCAATTCCACGAACTGCACAGTAGCGAATTCAGCACAAGTGGCAAGTCAAAGGAAAAAAGAATGCAACCAATAAAAATCACATTAATCGTCGCAGGAATTTGCTGCGCTGGCTTCGCAATACACATAGCATGCAAGCTCTGGGCGGCATATAGAATCATGAAGAATTTTGACGTGTGGCAGTGGATAGGGTGAACGACGAATTTTGCTGGGCCTGTGTAGTCTGTCTCCGTTCTTCATGGCTATCAGTCGGCCACCACAATTCTCCTTTAAATTGCATTGTTTCAAATTAGTTGTTAAATAAATTGCATCGTATAAATTGTGCGTTTTTCAAATAAATTAGTTGTTGTCAATTAAATTGCATTGTTTCAAATTAGTTGTTAAATAAATTGCATCGTATAAATTGTGCGGTTTTCAATTAAATTAGTTGTTGTCAATAAATTGCATTGTTCAATAAATTGCATCGTATAAATTAATTCGTGACAGTGAGCTTACGATTTGTCTGTCTGGTAGTATCAAATTAGATACTTCCCCGCAAAACAACATAGTTCCACAGGTAGGTGCCTACTTATGCTCGTTATTATTGGCCTGCGTCTATCAATTGCACTAGGGATTTACCAAATCCAAACAAAATTTAGTGTTGGTCAGGTAAAGAATTTGGAGTCCAATTGAGTCGCACATTGTTGTGTTTGTATGTGCGTGTTGTTATTGCACATAGTTTTCATTTATTGGAGTTTTTATTTGGATTTGATTTCTTATCATTTCTTTATGTGTCAGGATGCCACCAGGATTTATTTGTGACTTAAACAACGGAAATGTCGCGGCATTTCATCGACGTCGCAGGTAATAGACATATATATATATATATTTTTTTTGAATTTCATAGATTTTCATATAGGTACTAATTGTATTTACTTCCTTTTAGGTAGGCTGAACAGGTATGCCCAAGGAGACATAACCCCGTAACAAGCGTATGTACTACACAATACTCCTTTGTGCTGTAGAGCCATCTTACTCCTTCTATGGCACTTTCAGCTATGTGGACCAACGCTCTTATAGCATCAACTGTAGAACGCGCTCTTCTGAAGCCAAACTGTCGGTCTGAGAAGGCTCCTTTCTCTTCAGCCACTGCGAGAAGTCTATTATAGATTATCTTCCCGAAGATTTTTCCCATGGTGTCCAATAGGCATATCGGGTGGTAGGCCGATGGTTCTCCTGGAGGCTTCTTTCCTTTCGGAAGCAGGACCAAGCGCTGCATTTTCCATTTCTCAGGAAAGGTTCCCTCCTCTAGGCACCTCTGCATTGTTGATATGAAGAGGTCTGGTCTCTTTGTAACCGCCACCTTCAATGCCTTGTTTGGGATTCCATCTAGTCCGGGCGCCTTGTTGTCAACTATCCTGCTGCATGTCTTTAGCAGCTCCTCCAGAGTAATAGCAAGTATATCGTTTGGATTAACCTCTATTATTATGCTGCACATAGTAGCTGGTCTTTTGGGGAAAAGGTGTTCTACTAGAGATCTCAACATTCTTGGGCATGTTATTGGGGTGGTTCTACAGCCCTTCAGCTTCGTCACAACCATCCTGTATGCTGTTTCCCAGGGGTTAATGTCAGCTTCGTCGCATATACGCTTAAAGCATTTTGCCTTACTTTCCTTGTTAGCCCTTTTTAGTTCGTGTCTCACTATTCTAAAGTTATTCAGGTGTTCTTGAAAGTCAGCTCTCCCCCTGGATCGTTGGACCTTTCGCCTGGCTCTTGGGCACGCTGCTCTCAATGTGTTAATGTCCTCATTCCACCAATAGCATGGTGTTGCGTTACAAAACGCTACAAAAGTGTTGTTTCTTCCCAACCAATCCACTTCCATACCCGATTCACTTTTTCGCCCCGGTCTTTCCATTTTTCTGTCGTTCCTACTGGGAGATTGGTTAACTGGCCGCCTCTGATTGATTCCGATCAAGGTCGCTCGTTTCCATGAGTTCTGGGGGCCGACAAAAGCAGGTATCGTGCCCAACGGACGGTTGGTGTTGCGACAACGATGGGTGGGGGAGGACGATCCCTTGGCACACCCCAACGCGAACAGAAAGGGTAATCAGAGAGATCCATCACGATACCCCAACGAATCGGCGTAGGGTGTGGGTAGATATCCCTTAAAGAAGCACCCCAACGAACATAGCTAAACCCATTAGGGCAGTTGGCCCACAGGTGGCGGACGGCCTTAATATCCTCCCTATACAAACCGCAAACGAGCAGTGGCAGGTAGCCAAATTGACACATAAAACTATTAACACAACGCAAAACTGAAGAACAAACACCGAATAATACATCGAAACGAAGACATCAATGGCCAAGGCCCAACGAATACAAACATTGTAAGAAATGGCACGCTATCCAGGTTCTCCCTCCCCCAAATCTTCTCGAGAGTCCACCGGGTTATAATAGTTTCGCGGAGAGTAATTTTGAGCTTCCTTCTTCTCAAACACTTCACGGGTTTTCAAATTTGGGACATCAGCTGGTATAGTCCCAAAACAAGAATCAAACTTCACTCGGTTCTACGCCTTTTCTTTTCTCTTCTTTTTTAGTTAATTAGCGTTTTCTTTCGTTTGGACATTTTCGCGTTCTAATTACTTCCTCGCTTCTCACACTAAGTGTCTTGTCTAATTGTTTAAGTGTTTGTGAACTCGTCCCATTAGGATCTTTTGGGGAGTTGTGTGAATGCGTCCATCGAATTGTTCGGCCTGAGAAACCTCCTCAGAGTTTGGGCGAATTCAAAAACGGATGAGTGAGTGAGACGGAGACGGTGGCACACTACAGTAGAGTGACTGAGTGATCGCTAAAATAAGCCGTAGTGGATTCCGTCATTGCTGAATGTGGGGGTATGAGTGAGAGAGAGAATGGTCCATGAACGGACAAAAGAATCCTCGAAATGGACAAGCCGGCACTTCTTGGTTGACCATCAGAGGTTTTAGGCAGTTTTTTTTCAGTGTTGAGAATCGAGCGAGGTTTTAGTCGTAAATTAAAATTAAAAAGTAGTCTAGTTTAGACTTTGATTTTTCTGAGTTTTTTTAAATTTCGTGAGAGAACAAAAAAAAAGGGCAGACGACGAGCGGACAAGATAAGTGGCAGGACAGGCAGCGATATCCTAGAGGTCACGACAGGAATGTTAGAGACAAAGGAAATTTACAGATAAGTAGAGTGTCTTATTATCTTGTTCTTTTAAGTAGTACGTTTGTGTTTGTGCCCTTGAAACCCGGTAGGCTTTCGTTCCGGAACTTACCCAAAAATTACGGGACGCGCGACCTCTTCAATTTGTCTTTGTGTCCATTCGGGAAATAGCGATAGCGGGCCATTTCTAACGGCGATCTTCCTTTGTTCCGCAATTTAAAGTAAACTTCAATAAATCGACCGTTGCTCCCCAGAGCTATATAACGATTTGAAATTCTTCTTGTTTTATTTCACCACAATCATATCTTATTTTCAGTATTTCACCGTCGGCAATTTCTATCAAAGGTTTCACAATTCCTTTTTCAAAAAGATTGTGTGGCGCCCATTTTACCCCTTTTCCACTATTCAATTCGTCTGCGAACCCACCCAAGCTGAGTGACCGAGGCGGTAGCATACAACCAGCTACCCGTTGCACTTTTCCCATATTGCATCGGCGAATTCAATTCGACATTTCTCATTGATCGACTTTTAACCATCGGCGCAGCGGCGGCTGTAATTTGTCCGCGTTTAATTTATCCCTTTTTTCCGCATTTAAATTCGTTTACCCCACCCCAAATAAAAGTGCAACAATTGACGCCCAACGTGTGGGGCCTGTGAGAAAAAATATCTTTAACCCGTCAATAAAACAAATCTTAAATCGATATTTATACACGGGATTACATTATAGATAATTGCTGTATTATTTGCCGACGGTGTTTTCCCCCAACTTTGTGGTACAGTGTTGTTGGTAGAATCCTCAGGGAAGTGTTTGTGTATTTACTTTTTGTTGGTTCATTTACTTTGCTTCATTTTTCTTTATTGTAGTAGATAATTTTTGTGGGAATTCGACGTCATCATACCTGAAAGCATCTGGTGAGAAAATCCAGTCAAAACCCCAATTGGAAAACGAACCGGCTTACTGGAAATATATTTGTTTGCAAGTAAGATCGTTTTATTTACTTTTTTGAATTTGGTTTCTTTGACATATCGATATATAGACCTACCTATATACCTACCTACATAATATTTATAATTATTATATTGATTAATTTGCAAAAACTACGGGCATATACCTATATATAAATATATACATAGAATATAGCCATACATAAGTGGTTCGACAAGAAATATATTTTTACGGCACTTTTTCCTACGGAAGTTATTTTCTTGTTTGTGTTGGTTCTTATCGGTTTTGCGTTGCGTAAGGTTACCATCATCTGATATTTATTCGGGGATATCTTTTTTCTAAATTTATTCGATTTTTTTCTTTTCCATTTTTATAATTACATACATTGATCATTGGAATTGCAGTAGTACAGAAGTTATTTAATTTTTTTTGTCGTTCGGTGGTAAGGTTGCCATCATTTCACATTTATTCGTGGGCATATTGTATATCATTTTTATAATTACATACCCACATTGATTATTGGCATCGCAGTATTACGGAAGTTATTTTCTTTTTTTGTCGTTCGGTAGTAAGGTTGCCAATATTTCACATTTTATCGTGGACATTTTTTTATCAAATTTGTTCCATTTGCTTTTTCTCATTTCATCTTGTTGGTTGGGTATTAGTTATTTTTGTGAATCACCTTTAGCTAACATTTTGCATTTTTCGTTTATAATTTGGGATTTGAATATCCATTGAGTATTAAATTGCTTTAGTTTCGGGAAAACAAAATGGAAATAAACCGATTAGCTCAGGACGAGCTTTATTACGAAGTCGATATCCGTGGACTTTCGCGGGGCAATTTAGACTCCATGCGACGAGCGTTAAGGGCCGCGAGATTGCTTGAGCGCCGTGGTTCGGTGGGCACACAGAGTGATTATCCGTTCAGTTTCGAACAGGACTGTGATGCCATCGAAAGGAAGATAGCTGAAGTCGAGATTCTCTTAAGAGAGCCTCCAACGAACTCGAAATCTGGTGAATACCTCAAAGTTGTCACCAAAATAGAGTGGGCTTTGGCGCGGTTGGACAGGGCCGTCGCAGAAGAACCGGAATATGTTTCCGAAAAGGGGAAACTTCGCAATCGGTTAATAATGCTTTTAGGTATCCTAACCGATTGCGAAGGTGAAGACAATAATTTTAACGAAGAGCCCGAGGAAAAATCGACCACTTCGGGGACGGGGAGGAAAGATCCTAATAGCCCTCTCCAAACATCTGAACGATGTGCGGAGAGGATTGAGAAATGGGATGTGAAGTTCACAGGAGAGCGTTGTGGAACGTCAGTGAATTCGTTCCTGGAAAGGGTGGAAGAACTTCGTCAAGCCAGGGGGGTGACGGAAGCCCATTTGTTTAGGTCGGCTGTTGATTTGTTCGTCGGGAAGGCTCTTCTATGGTTTAGGGCGGTTAGGGTCTCGATGTCGACGTGGCAAGATTTGGTTAGGGAACTTAAAGAAGAATTTCTTCCTCCGAACTACGACGATCTCCTGTTGGACGAGATCAGACGTCGTACACAGGGCAAGGAGGAATCCATCGGCGTATACGTGGCGACGATGGCGAACATGTTTCGGAGGTTATCTGAACCTCTTTCGGAAAGGCGTCAGCTGGCGATTCTTCAAAGGAATCTGGCCCCGTTCAACCAAACACAGCTTGGATTGGCCGATCTCAAGTCGGTCAACGATTTGGTTGTGTTGGGTAGACGGTTGGAGACGGTCAGGGCTAATGTCGAAACATTTGCTCCCCCTCCTAGTAATCGTAGTAGGAACCTGTTGGAGCCAGACTTGGCATATGTTGCGGTTCAGGAAGAACCCATAGTTGCTTTCGTTGGGCGGAACGAACAACCCGATAGGACCCTTCGCTGTTTTAATTGTAATGGGGAAGGCCATTACGCTAGCCGTTGTTCTGCTCCTAGGCGTTGTATTGGCTGTGGGAGAGTAGGAGTCTCCCGCAGGGATTGTCGCACGTGTTCGGGAAACGGGCAACGCACTCTCGGGTCAGTAGGACGAGAGCGCCGTTGAAGTCCGTTGGGTTTCCTACTGGTAACCCACCGGCTCATCGTAGGGAAATTGTCCAGATAGGTTTTACACTCGAGGCAAACAGTAGTGATAGGCGTCCATATGTTAGGGTTAGCATTTATGGGGTTAACTTGTTAGGGCTTTTAGATTCCGGAGCTTTGCGATCGATCATCTGTAGGGATGGTTGGCAGATTTTAAAAGATTTAGGAATATGGCTAGTTAAAGGCAACATAGATAGGGTTTCATTAGCGGATGGTGCAGGTGTAGCTGTAGAAGGTGTAGTTTCGTTGCCAATATTAGTGCAGGGAAAAGTTGTTTTGTTGGAGTGTCTCGTCATACCGAGTCTTCCACATGTCCTGATTCTAGGAGCCGATTTTTGGGCTCTGTCGGGAATCGTCCCGGATTTGAGAACTGGACAGTGGCACTTTTCGAGCCAAAGTTCGTTGGCTCCTATCTCCAACATTCAAGACTTATCCGAGTTGGACGAGACACAAAGACAAAGGTTAGGGAATTTTGTCGATAGAGTTTTCAAAGATATGCCTGTAGGTCTTGGTTGCACCCATCTAGTGGAACACAAGATTAAGACCAATGCTGAGCCGATAAAACAGCGGTATTATCCGGTTTCTCCAGCGGTCCAGGTACATATCGATAAGGAGTTAGGAGAAATGATTAGGGACGGTATCGTTGAGAAATCGAATAGCCCTTGGGCTTCTCCCATAGTCATGATTAGAAAAAAGGATAATTCTTATAGGTTTTGCGTAGATTATAGGAAGCTTAACAAAGTTACTGAAAGGGATGCTTATCCTCTCCCTTACATATCGGCGACTTTAGATAAGCTTAGGGATGCGAAGTTTCTTTCCTCCTTGGATATTAAGTCCGCTTATTGGCAAATCCCTGTTGAGGAAAGTTCGCGGCCTTTTACGGCTTTTACTGTTCCTAATAGAGGACTTTTCCAGTTTAAGAGAATGCCGTTCGGGTTACACAATGCGCCAGCTACCTGGCAGCGCTTTATTGACACGGTGCTTGGGGCCGATTTGGAACCACACGTGTTTGTGTATCTTGATGACATCATCATAGTAACCAACTCCTTCGAACAGCATTGAGAGATTTTAGAAGAAGTTTTTAAACGTTTATGTCGTGCAGGTTTAAAGGTTAGCGAGGAAAAATGCAACTTTTGCAGACCCTCTTTGAAATTTTTAGGTTATATAGTTGATCGCAATGGCTTACATGTAGACCCCGAGAAGGTGGAGAGCATGGTGAACATCCCTGCGCCCAAGAACGTCAAGGAGGTTCGGAGTTTTATCGGAACGGTTTCCTGGTATAGGAGATTTGTGCCAAACTTTGCTGTTTTGGTTAAACCGTTATCCGATTTACTTCAAAAGAACAAGAAGTTTTGTTGGACGGAAGCTTGCGAGGAAAGTTTCAGGAAGGCTAAGGAATGTTTGGTAGCCGCACCCATCCTGAACTGTCCAGATTTTACGAGGCCTTTTGTGGTTCAGACCGATGCCTCGGATTTCGGGATTGGGGCTGTCCTTAGTCAGACGTTTGAGGAGGGCGAGAAGGTGATATGCTATTTGAGTAGGTCGCTCAACCGATGCGAAAAGAACTACTCAACCACAGAGAAGAAGTGTTTAGCTGTGTTGTGGGCCATAGAGAATTTGCGACCATACCTCGAAGGTGTACGATTTAAGGTCATTACAGACCATTACTCGTTGGTATGGTTGAGCAAGTTGAAGGATCCAGCAGGTAGGCTGGCAAGATGGGCTGTACGGTTACAGCAATTCGACTTTGAGATTATTCATCGGAAAGGGAAGGAACATGTTGTGCCAGATATGCTTTCGAGAAGCGTACCGGTAGTTGCCGGGATTTTAGAGCACAGTGACCCTTGGATAAGGAAAATGATCGAGAAGGTCGAAGCAAAACCATTAGACTTTCCTTCGTGGCGTGTAGAGCAGGGACTTTTATATAAATTTGTTAGGGCGAGTCATGTTGTAGTGCAGGATTATAGCTCCGAATGGAAAATGGTAGTAGGGAAGAATGATAGGGCCAATATTTTAAATCAATGTCATGACAATCCGCTTTCAGGGCACATGGGGGTTAAAAAAACATTCAGTAGGGTAGCAGAAAGATATTACTGGCCGAAGATGCGGTCAGATATCACTAGGTATGTTAGGAATTGTAAAGTTTGCCAAAGTGTAAAACCGGTCAACGAAAAGCCGGCTGGGTTGATGACGGAGAGGAAAGGGGTAACCGATCCGTGGGAGATGATCTGTATAGATCTTGTTGGTCCACTTCCAAAATCAAGTAGAGGTTATGTCTACATCCTGACTGTTGTTGACTATTTCACCAAATTCCCTCTTTTGTTTCCCTTGAGGTCATCGACGGCCAAATCCGTATGTAGGGAGTTGGAGGATAACGTCTTTTTATTGTTTGGGGTCCTGTGATGTTTGAACGCAGCCATTCGAAGATGTCAACATTGACAGCTTACATTGACAGGAAAATGGATTTAATAAGATAGTAGGCTGCTTTTCGACCAGACCATTCTTTTTTTATATACGTTTATCCTAATTAACCTAAGTTTAATAAATTGAAGTAAATAATTAAAAGACGTGTTTAATTCAAGGGTTTCTACAAAACACTTCACTGGCGACGAGGATTTGGGAATTGCTTTTCAGAGCAATCAATTTTATTACAAGTGTTGAAGCCTGAAATCACGTGTTTGGTGGTTGTTCCTCGTGGGTAATCGCATGGCGAAATCCGGGAAAAAGGTTAAAACTGATATAGAATCTATAGAAAATCAATCCGATAACTCTATTTCTAACATTATTCCAAGCAAAATGGCATCGATTGGATCAATAGAAGCATTTGATATAACAAACCCTGCATCGTGGGGCTCATATAAAAAACGATTTGAAATGTTTCTACTAGCTAACAGCATCACAACTGAGGAGATCCAGAAAGCGACGTTTCTCACAATTTGTGGAGCTCAATGTTTCAACTTAGTAGAGTCACTCATTTCACCGAAAAAATTGGAAGATCATACCTACAAATCCATCGTGGAAGAACTTACACAGCACTTCACACCAGCTCCATCTGAAATTGCGTCGTTTTATAGGTTTTTTAAGCGCGATCAACAGAACAACGAGTCTGTCGCTGAGTATATTGCAGAACTGCGTCATCTCATAATCGATTGTAATTTTGACGGCAATATGGTAGATCGAATGCTCCGAGACCGGTTGGTATGTGGGTTACGTAATACTCACTTGCAGCAGAGTCTTTTAGCGGAAACGAAACTGACTCTGAAGCTAGTCCAAGACCGTGCGATTGCTGCAGAGACCGCAGCCAAAAACCAACTAGTTATACAACAAGGTCCCCAGCAAGATCAGGTCCATGCAATAAAAAACAAACCACAGAAACACCAACACCAAACACAGCATTCACGAGTTACAGATGACTGGAAATCAGAGGCCAAAGGAAGTAGGCAAAAACAACAAAACTGCTATGGATGTGGGAATAGTCATGCTCGTTCCGCATGCCCATTTCGTACTGCTAAGTGTGACAAGTGTGGACGTATAGGACACATCAAAAGAGTCTGTCGTACTAAAGTAAACAACAGTTTTTCAAACACAACAAAGCATCAAGTTAATGCAATAAAGCGTTTCGGTAGTTTGAAAAAAGTGGCAACTGTAACCATCAATGGCATACAATGTGAATTTGAGGTTGACACAGGCTCAAATTATTCAATTATATCAGAGGTCAATGCTAATAAGCTTTGGAGCCATAACCTACCTAAAACTATTGACTCAGACTTGAATCTTTTCGATTATGGTAATAATCACATTCCCATTACAGGTCTTACCTATGTCGACGTTGTTTACAACAAGAAGAAAATACCTAACCTTCCTTTGTACATTGCAAGTGGAAATCATACAAATGTCCTGGGCTGCAACTGGTTCGATAAGCTGGGAATTGTTGTTCAAGGTGTTCACAACGTGCGTGCTCCAATTGAAGACCTGTTGGAAAAGTATGCAGCACTATTTGCCGAGGAACTAGGTTCGTATACGGGTGAAAAAATTTCATTGAACCTCGATCCAGCTATACGACCTATTAAACTTCAAGCAAGGAAAGTTCCTTACGCTCAGCGGGATGCAATAGAAGCTGAGCTAGAAAAATTAGTTCAACAGGGGGTTCTAGAACCAACAGAATACAGTGAGTGGCTCACTCCTATAGTACCAGTCACCAAATCTGACGGATCGGTTCGGATTTGCGGTGATTACAGGTGCACGGTAAATAAAGCGCTGTCGCCACACTGCTTCAAAACGCCAGCAATAAGCGACATTCTAGCTTCGATTCCGAAAGGCAACACCTTTGCAAAAATAGATTTGGCTCAGGCCTATCAACAGTTGATTGTTGATGAGGAAACGGCTAAGGTACTTACAATTACAACTCATAAAAATGCTTTCAAAGTTAAGAGGGTCCCATACGGGATTTCTGCTGGACCTGGAATATTTCAACAACGAATAGAGAATATCTTACGAGGAATAAGTGGTGTTATGGTATACTATGATGACATCATCGTGGCTTGCGAAAACACCGCTCACCTCATTGAGACTCTGGGAGAAGTTTTTCAGAGATTAAAAGAGGCTGGATTACGGTTGCGCAAAGAAAAATGTCATTTTGACGTACCATCCGTCAACTTCCTAGGGTATATAGTCGACTGCAGAGGAATTCGTCCATCGGATGATAAAGTTATCGCAATAAGGGATACTCCAGCTCCAACGGATAAAAAACAACTTCAGGCCTTTCTAGGACTCATCAACTTTTACCATGCTTTCCTAAAAGGCAAGGCGACAATTGCTGAGCCTCTCCACAGACTCCTGGATAAGAATAAGAAGTGGCGATGGAATACAAACCACCAAACCGCATTTCAACAACTTAAACGACTTCTTACCAGTGAAAGTATTCTGATTCATTACAACGAAAAATTACCGCTTGCATTAGTGTGTGACGCATCTCCGTATGGATTAGGAGTTGTTTTGTCACACAGTTTACCAAACAACCAGGAGCGTCCAATTTCATTTTACTCTCGTACTCTTACACTTTCGGAGAGGAACTACGCGCAGATCGACAAGGAGGCCTTGGCGATTATCGCAGGGGTTAAGAAATTCCATAATTTTCTTTACGGAAGAGACTTTTACATAGTGACTGATCACAAGCCTTTGCTGGGGTTATTTAATCCAGAGAAACCAACTCCAATTATACTGTCGCCGAGGATGCTTCGATGGAGTGTGTTTTTAAATGGGTATAATTTCAAGATAGTGCACAGGCCAGGTGATCAAAACTGCAACGCTGATGCGCTAAGCCGACTGCCCATATCTTCACCGGTTGCAGACGAATTACAAATTAATATGTTGGAGGAGTGTGATGCAAACATCCTTCAATCAAGCGATATAGCGAAGATGACTAAAAAGGACACAATTCTACAGCGTGTGTTTTCTTGGTCCTTAAAAGGGTGGCCTGCTGTACTAACGGAGGAGGAGTTCAGACCGTTTCATCAGCGTCGTCATGAAATATCGGTAAACAAAGACTGCTTGCTTCTTGGTGACCGAATTATAATTCCAGAAGCCGCCAGGAAAGATATGCTGAAAATTGTACATGCTGGTCATCCAGGAGTAGTTAGAATGAAAAGTCTTGCCCGAAGCTACCTATGGTGGCCGAAGATGGATGCAGACATTGAGTTAACAGTCAAAAGGTGCATCATCTGTCAACAATCTCGCCCAGAAAAGCCTCAGTCTCCTATTCATCCTTGGGAAGAAACTTCTAAGCCATGGTCACGGCTACATGTAGACTTCGCAGGACCTTTTCAAGGTAAGATGTTTTTTATTCTGGTAGATTCTTATTCGAAGTGGCTGGAAGTCAAATTAGTGTCTACAACAAGCACTAGTTGCGCAATCAACAGTCTTCGATCTATATTCGCAACCCATGGATTACCAGATTCAATTGTATCTGACAATGGTACAGCCTTCACATCTGAGGCTTTTAGTCAGTTTTGTAAAAGCAATTTAATTTCACATATATTATCTGCTCCGTTTCATCCTTCAACCAATGGACAGGCAGAAAGGATGGTACGCACCACGAAGGATTATCTCAAACGTAATAACACTGGATGTGTTAAGCTTCGCCTGGCAAGATTCCTGCTACTCAACCATACTACACCAACAACAGTTACTGGTAAGTCTCCAGCAGAAGTTTTGTTCAAGCGCAGACCAATGACTTACTTGGACAAGATCCACCCTGATAACCAATCCCTTCGTTCAACAAAAAGAGATCATGTTAAAGGTAATGATCTTCCACTGCAAACTAATGAACCGGTTTGGATACGAAACTATTCAAGAGGACCAATCTGGATTCCAGCCAATATAAACAAGCAAACGGGTCCAGTATCTTACTTGGTAGCAACTGAAGATGGAAATACTGTTCGCCGGCATTCAGACCAACTTCGACATAGGAGCCCAGAACCTCACGCAGAACCGGATCCAATACTAGGTCATAATAATACTGATGAAAGAAATGTTATCGAACCATTGCCTCATTCAACACAACCGAAAGCTGCACCTCAAACTAATCAAGCCGTACCTACACCTAGACGTTCCAAGAGACTTCGGGAATTGGAAGTTCAATCTAAGACGGGAGGAGTGTGATGTTTGAACGCAGCCATTCGAAGATGTCAACATTGACAGCTTACATTGACAGGAAAATGGATTTAATAAGATAGTAGGCTGCTTTTCGACCAGACCATTCTTTTTTTATATACGTTTATCCTAATTAACCTAAGTTTAATAAATTGAAGTAAATAATTAAAAGACGTGTTTAATTCAAGGGTTTCTACAAAACACTTCAGGTCCCTAGGTTCGTTATCTGTGATAACGGCCCACAATTTAAGAGCAAAGAGCTGAAGAGTCTTTGCGAAGGGTACGGGTCTTCGATTAGGTTCACCGCGCATTATCACCCTCAGGCGAATCCGGCGGAACGGATAAACCAAATCATCAAGACCACACTCCGGGCTTATGTTTCCGAAAATCATAGGCAATGGGATCAGCAATTAGCCAAAGTGGCGTGTAGCATACGCACAGCACAACATGAAGTTTTAGGGGTATCGCCGTATTACGCCAATTTCGGTCGAGGAATGGTGACTTTCGGACAAACGTCCTTAACCGCTATTCCGTGTGCTAGGGATCGTAATACAGGCGACACAGCCAGTAGGTTCAGGGAGCTTAGGCTAGAGATAGGAAAAAAGCTAGCAGCGGCAACCAAGAAGGCATCGAATTCGTACAACCTTAGGAGAAGGGATGTACAATACCTTCCAAATGAACTGGTTTGGAGAAGGAACTTCATTTTGTCGGATGCGGCAAAATACTACGCGGCTAAACTAGCGCCGAAATACATAGGTCCATTTCGAATAAGTAAAAAGGTATCACCGTGGACATATACCTTAGAGGACGAAGATGGCAAGGATCGAGGGACGTGGAACGTCAAAGACCTGAAGCCATATTGCGACGACCCCGAAGATGATCAGCGTGTGAGTCGCGTAACAGGACGGTTACGCTAATAGGAACTGAGAGCTTTATGCTCTGTGATGTTCATTACCTCTCGCCAGGGGCGATCGAGAAGTCGATGTTTCTTGTTAACATTGTGTTGTCTGATACCCTTTTACTTCGGCTTTCTGTCGAAAAGCCAACTTCTCCTCTTCAGGAGGTAAGGGTGGAGTTTGTTGCGTTACAAAACGCTACAAAAGTGTTGTTTCTTCCCAACCAATCCACTTCCATACCCGATTCACTTTTTCGCCCCGGTCTTTCCATTTTTCTGTCGTTCCTACTGGAAGATTGGTAAACTGGCCGCCTCTGATTGATTCCGATCAAGGTCGCTCGTTTCCATGAGTTCTGGGGGCCGACAAAAGCAGGTATCGTGCCCAACGGACGGTTGGTGTTGCGACAACGATGGGTGGGGGAGGACGATCCCTTGGCACACCCCAACGCGAACAGAAAGGGTAATCAGAGAGATCCATCACGATACCCCAACGAATCGGCGAAGGGTGTGGGTAGATATCCCTTAAAGAAGCACCCCAACGAACATAGCTAAACCCATTAGGGCAGTTGGCCCACAGGTTAAAAGGCGGTGGCGGACGGCCTTAATATCCTCCCTATACAAACCGCAAACGAGCAGTGGCAGGTAGCCAAATTGACACATAAAACTATTAACACAACGCAAAACTGAAGAACAAACACCGAATAATACATCGAAACGAAGACATCAATGGCCAAGGCCCAACGAATACAAACATTGTAAGAAATGGCACGCTATCCAGGTTCCCCCTCCCCCAAATCTTCTCGAGAGTCCACCGGGTTATAATAGTTTCGCGGAGAGTAATTTTGAGCTTCCTTCTTCTCAAACACTTCACAGGTTTTTCAATTTGGGACATCAGCTGGTATAGTCCCAAAACAAGAATCAAACTTCACTCGGTTCTACGCCTTTTCTTTTCTCTTCTTTTTTAGTTAATTAGCGTTTTCTTTCGTTTGGACATTTTCGCGTTCTAATTACTTCCTCGCTTCTCACACTAAGTGTCTTGTCTAATTGTTTAAGTGTTTGTGAACTCGTCCCATTAGGATCTTTTGGGGAGTTGTGTGAATGCGTCCATCGAATTGTTCGGCCTGAGAAACCTCCTCAGAGTTTGGGCGAATTCAAAAACGGATGAGTGAGTGAGACGGAGACGGTGGCACACTACAGTAGAGTGACTGAGTGATCGCTAAAATAAGCCGTAGTGGATTCCGTCATTGCTGAATGTGGGGGTATGAGTGAGAGAGAGAATGGTCCATGAACGGACAAAAGAATCCTCGAAATGGACAAGCCGGCACTTCTTGGTTGACCATCAGAGGTTTTAGGCAGTTTTTTTTCAGTGTTGAGAATCGAGCGAGGTTTTAGTCGTAAATTAAAATTAAAAAGTAGTCTAGTTTAGACTTTGATTTTTCTGAGTTTTTTTAAATTTCGTGAGAGAACAAAAAAAAAGGGCAGACGACGAGCGGACAAGATAAGTGGCAGGACAGGCAGCGATATCCTAGAGGTCACGACAGGAATGTTAGAGACAAAGGAAATTTACAGATAAGTAGAGTGTCTTATTATCTTGTTCTTTTAAGTAGTACGTTTGTGTTTGTGCCCTTGAAACCCGGTAGGCTTTCGTTCCGGAACTTACCCAAAAATTACGGGACGCGCGACCTCTTCAATTTGTCTTTGTGTCCATTCGGGAAATAGCGATAGCGGGCCATTTCTAACGGCGATCTTCCTTTGTTCCGCAATTTAAAGTAAACTTCAATAAATCGACCGTTGCTCCCCAGAGCTATATATCGATTTGAAATTCTTCTTGTTTTATTTCACCACAATCATATCTTATTTTCAGTATTTCACCGTCGGCAATTTCTATCAAAGGTTTCACAATTCCTTTTTCAAAAAGATTGTGTGGCGCCCATTTTACCCCTTTTCCACTATTCAATTCGTCTGCGAACCCACCCAAGCTGAGTGACCGAGGCGGTAGCATACAACCAGCTACCCGTTGCACTTTTCCCATATTGCATCGGCGAATTCAATTCGACATTTCTCATTGATCGACTTTTAACCATCGGCGCAGCGGCGGCTGTAATTTGTCCGCGTTTAATTTATCCCTTTTTTCCGCATTTAAATTCGTTTACCCCACCCCAAATAAAAGTGCAACAATGGTGCACGCTTTTTGCTGCTTACTCTCCTGGGCATTGCTGCATCGCACGCTGTAGTGATAGCACGGACGAGTTGGGCAGACATGGCTTCTGCCATTTCGTTCTGTCTCTGTTTGGTCGTCCAGCTCGGTCTAGCGTAACAACTGTAGAAGTTTATTCCATTTTTTTTGGCTCGCACGAAGACTTTCGCTTGTTCGAAGGTGGCTTGGAAAGCATGTCTTCCAGTTATCCATATAGAAGCTTTTTTCGATTTGTCACAGATCCATACGTCGCTATGGAGAGTCTTGTACGGTTCGCTGATCAAAATTATGTCCGCTTTCTTATCTTTTGCTGTTTGTGCCAGGAGATCCTGGGCTGCTTCGCAGTGATTTAGGTTTATTTGTATAATCTTCATGATTTTCTGCTGGTGATGGCTCTCCTAAATACCGCGCATTTACTGCTTCCGGCTATATTCTTCGCATGTTCTGGGTGGTTCTTTTTACAAAACATGCACGATGGCTCCTTTTAGCAGTCTTTTGCTATGCGCCCTTCCGTTCCACATCTCCTACAGAGCTTAGAACGATCTTCTAAGCTTTTGCATTGTTTGGCTAGGTGGCCAAACTTTAGACATTTGAAGCATTTTCTAAGCGATATCCGCTCACGAATGCGGCAGACAACCCAGCCTATTTTTATTTTCCTTGTTTCCAACAGTTTACCTGCGCTTTCTGCTGGAAGACTAACCTTTGCGGTCTGTGTACCGCCGTATGCTTTCCGCAGGGACAGAATATCTTTTGGCAATACCACTGTTCCAAATTGTGCTTTAATTGCCTCGCATTCTTTCGAGGTAATCTCATCCACGCCCTTGAACTCGATAATAGCGCGATGAGAGAGCGATCTTACCCTAGCTCGCTCCTTTAAGGCTTCACTGATGACCGTTTTGAACTTTGCGGTTTTGTCTCCAGCTTCTTTGAGCTGTATGAGAAGTTCACCTTTCTGTGTCCTCCTAATCCTGGATACTGCTTTGCCCATTTCTTCCAGCTTGGGGTCTGCCTTAACGCTGCGTAGTATATCCGCGTAGGACAAGTCCACCTTTGGTTCGATGACGATCGCATCGGGTCTACATTTCTTAGCCGGCTGGTGCTTCTTAGCTAGCTCTTTGTGGGCGATTTTAGATCGACTTTCTTCCTTGGGCAACTGCTTGTTTCTGTTCTAATTAGCAGCATTGGCCCTCTTTTGCCTGCTCTCCGCGGTTCTAAAGCCGGCCACTGCAGCTTTCTCCTTGGATTTTACTGCAGGATTTTTCTGTTTTCTTTACGGCACAGGCGTTACGATTTCTGGATCCTGTCTTCTTTTAGGTTCCAGGGACGTCTTAAGTCAGGGTGAGGTTTGTGAGAAGTTGTTTTTTCTAATCACCTCCTTTGCCCTCTCGTCTTTCAGTTGAATCGCAGACAGTTCGTAGAGAGCTTTTATGCTTTCGATGGCATCTCTCATCGGTTGATGAATCGATCGCCTTTTTCCATCTTCCAGCATGTCCACTAACGCTCTAATCTGCTCTCCAAGTTTATGAAAATCAGATCCTCGCTTTGCTCTCCTTGCACCGTGTCCATTTGCAGTGCTGTTACTTGCCCAGATGGTGACCGCAGCATTTTTGATTTCCTCTGAAAGGGATTCACTCCATTTTCTTCTCCGACAATTCCTTCTGTTGTTTTTGTTGTTTTTGTTGTGTTCATTTCTGTTGGGTCCCAACTCAAAACCGTTATCGATGTCCGAATGTGTAGTCACCCAAAGATCCCATGGTTATCTATGCAAGCAGTGAGGCCATGCAAGGGTTGACACAAGCCCTTATGAGGTTTTGTGCCAGTGCCAGATCGGTGCTAACCAGGAATATTGCATCTGCACCTACACCAACAACTAAATGATGACGAGTTATCGAGCGTTTTTTGAGGCCTGCCATGGTTTTAACGGGACGGGGGCGTGTGCAGCATTAGCCTGAAAGCCATTTCAATCGAATTTCACTCCTGCCTACTCAGGTAACAGAATACTACAAACGTCAGCCCACATATCTTAAAATCCGATTCGTTTTTCCAATATACCGTAATTACGACCTTACTGGGCTCAGTCGTAATGCCTAAAGCGGCGGTGTTCAAAGACGATTCCATTGGAATATGGTTTCCCACGAAACCATTCTCGACTAAGAGTTGAGACAAGGGTTTTTTTTTTTTATATATAATTTGCTTACGCTAAAGGGATTTTGTTTTTCTGTTGTTACAGTACCCTTATAATTCTAAGAACACAGTTTAAGCTACTTGGTATTAGAAAGAATAGATAGATAGGAAAGAAGTGTTTGGGTGCAGTTGTAGGGTTTTTCTCCACGGGTGGTGTCTAAGATACTTAGGGAGATTACGATTTCATGTATTCGTTATAAAGTAATGGACTTGGCCGGGATACGAACGCACGACCTTCCATTCCGTAAGCGAATACACTACTACTGCACCATTGCCACCCGGGAGGCGACGGTGTAGAGGTTAGTGTGTTGGCTTGTGACCCGTGCGGTGCAGGTTCAATCCCCATGGGGAACAACAACATACGCCACCCATTCACATGCCTCTACACCAAAAGGAGGATTTCTGCCTGGTAGTCCAATGGACCGTTACCGAGTCTGAGTGCTCTGGGATTTGGATTTCCTTTTTATAAAAAAAAGAAAAAAAAAAGAGTTGAGAAATGGAGTAGCACTTTGTCGTCTTGTCACAGAAAGTTCATAGGGGTTCCTGCAACCTTTTCAGTCACACCCTCCTTTTCCGCCGCTCTTGGTCGGGGACTGCTTATTGGTTTTTCGCAGCTAACCTACATATCTGCAGGCCTTTCACCATCCGCCACTTGTGACCCCCACAGTAGCCTGAGCACGAGGCCTGTTTTAAAAAAATGTGGAACGATTCACGATTTTGCGTGTCATCCTTGCGCAGGGTGTGTGTGTGTTTTTTTTTCCTGGCTGTACCAATGGATGTGGTAATCTTCAAAAGATGGCATGCACGATTCGCAAACCCGAATAATCGATGCCAGGAATGCGCCTATGTACTAATCCACACCCAGCAGACGTCAACCACTCTCCCCGCGGGACTGCCGTTAGGTATTACTTCGCGGGGCTGGTTCATGATATGCGTCTTGTCTTGTGTCAGTTGCTTCTAACGTTTCTGCTGCTTCTGATGCTCTCCTTAGCCTTTCTACTCTCCGCAGTTTATTTTGGATAGTTGTTAACAGATTACAAACTGTCGTCCAATTGTCCTCCGACTGCAACATATGGTCTATTACGAAAGATGGATTGGGCAGATTCGTTCTCCATAATACGAATCGCCTACAATGAAAAACTGCGTGCTCCGTGTCTTCCTCCTGTTCTGGACAATCTGGGAAAAATGGCGAGCTATCGTGTCCAAATCGATGTAGGTATTTGCGGTAGCGTAAGGTGGTAGTTGCTGTTTCCATGTGCTCGCTTTGTCCAGGTCTCGATTGACGGGATCAGCTTGTATATAACTTGCCATATAGCAATTGAAGCTGCTCTTTCTTCTACTTTAATTCTTGCTATTTCACTTGCATCTTGTCCGCCCGGCGTTTCTCTGGTGTAGATCCTCAACATCTCGCCCGCTAGAATGTCTATGGGTATCATTCCAGCTATGACGAAGGCTGCTTCGTCCGAGATGGTTCGAAAACCACAGATTGTCCTTAACGCGCTAAGCCTGTATGCGGATGATAGTATCCTTCTTGTTTCTTTCGTCGCCAGTGTCCCCGCCCAAACCGGGGCGGCGTAAAGGAGGACTGAACTGACTACTTTTGATAAAACGTTTCTCCTAGCGTATCCAGGGCCACCGATGTTAGCTAGTATGCGTGAGAGAGCTCCGTGTATATGCGATGCTTTCGTTGTAATATACTCCACGTGTGTCTTGAACTGCAGTCTGTTGTCTAGCATGACTCCAAGATATTTGACTACTTCTTTGGATCTGATGATCTGGTTCCCCACCTGGAAATTGGCGAATTCAATGGTTTTTCGACTTATTATAAGGACAGCTTTTCTTTTATGGTCGGCTAGTTCTAGTCCGGCGGATACTAGCCAGTGTTTTATCCTGGAAATTGCTTCATTTGTAGCTGATTCCACTTCATGGATCTGTTTAGCTACTGTCACGATGGAAATGTCGTCGGCAAATCCAATTATCGATACTCCGCGTGGTAGCATTAATCGTAGGACTCCGTCATACATAATGTTCCACAGAAGCGGCCCCAGTACAGATCCCTGTGGGACGCTCGCGGTAACCTTGTAGTATTTGACTCTTTCGTCGGTATAATACCTTAACTTCCTGTTGTTAAAGTAGTCCGTCACTATCCTCAGCAAGTAATATGGTGTATCCATTCTGGCGAGAGATCTTCTTAGGAATGACCAGTTCGCGGAATTGAAAGCGTTTTTGACGTCCAGCGTAACTACTGCACAATACTCCTTTGTGCCATAGAGCCATCTTACTCCTTCTCTGGCACTTTCAGCTATGGGGACCAACGCTCTTATAGCATCAACTGTAGAACGCGCTCTTCTGAAGCCAAACTGTTGGTCTGAGAGTGCTCCTTTCTCTTCAGCCACGGCGAGAAGTCTATTATTGATTATCTTCTCAAAGATTTTCCCCATGGTGTCCAATAGGCATATAGGGAGGTAGGACGATGGTTCTCCTATGAATGAAGAGGTCTGGTCTCTTTGTAACCGCCACCTTCAATGCCTTGTTTGGGATTCCATCTGGTCCGGGCGCCTTGTTGTCACCTATCCTGCTGCATGCCTTTAGCAGCTCCTCCAGAGTAATAACAGGTATATCGTCTGGATTAACCTCTCTTATTATGCTGCACATAGTAGCTGGTCTTTTGGGGAAAATGTGTTCTACTATAGATCTCAATATTCTTGGGCATGTTATTGGGGGGTTTTACAGCCCTTCAGCTTCGTCATAACCATCCTGTATGCTGTTCCCCAGGGGTTAATGTCAGCATCGTCGCAAATACGCTTAAAGCATTTTGCCATACTCTCCTTGATAGCCCTTTTCAGTTCGTGTCTCACTATTCTAAAGTTATTCAGGTGTTCTTGAAAGTCAGCTCTCCCCCTGGATCGTTGGACCTTTCGCCTGGCTCTTAGGCACGCTGCTCTCAATGTGTTAATGTCCTCATTCCACCAATAGCATGGTGCACGCTTTTTGCTGCTTACTCTCCTGGGCATTGCTGCATCGCACGCTGTAGTGATAGCACGGACGAGTTGGGCAGACATGGCTTCTGCCGTTTCGTTCTGTCTATGGTTGTCTGTGCTTATCAATTCTTCAAACGTATCCTTGTCAAAGAGCGCGTCTTTCCATTTTGGCCCCGCTGGATTGGGGTGTTTTAGTTTATTTTTATCAGCAGTTTCAAATATTATCGCTTGGTGGTCGCTTTGCGTATATTCTTCACTGACTCGCCATTTTATACTTCGTTGGATGGAGTTACTGGCGAAGGTAATATCTATAATCGAAACCCATTCCGGCTTTACGATATGTATTAACCCGGCCTCTATTTGCCAAGCCTATGTTCAGAGGTGCAAATGTTTCCAAAAGTATACGTCCTCTGGCATTGGTTAGTTTGCATCCCCACTCTGTTCCCCATGCGTTGATGTCGCCAGCAATAATAACTGGGGACCGTCCCTTGCCAGGTTATCTAGCATAGTTTGGTATTCGTTTGTCGTCCAGCTCGGTCTAGCGTAACAACTGTAGAAGTTTATTCCATTTATTTTGGCTCGCACGAAGCCGTTCGCTTGTTCGAAGGTGGCTTGGAAAGCATGTCTTCCAGTTATCCATATAGAAGCTTTTTTCGATTTGTCACAGATCCATACGTTGCTATCGAGAGTCTTGTCGGCTTTCAAATATTATCGCTTGGTGGTCGCTTTGCGTATATTCTTCACTGACTCGCCGTTTTATACTTCGTAGGATGGAGTTACTAGAGTTCGATTATAGATATTACCTTCGCCAGTAACTCCATGAGCCCTGTGTGTGTGTGTTTTTTTTTCTTGGCTGTGCCAATGGATGTGGTAATCTTCAAAAGATGGCATGCACGATTCGCAAACCCGAGTAATCGATGCCAGGAATGCGCCTACGTACTAATCCACACCCAGCAGACGTCAACGACTCTCCCCGCGGGACTGCCGTTAGGTATTACTTCGCGGGGCTGGTTCATGATATGCGTCTTGTCTTGTGTCAGTTGCTTCTAACGTTTCTGCTGCGTCTGATGCTCTCCTTAGCCTTTCTACTCTCCGCAGTTCATTTTGTATAGTTGTTACCAGATTACAATCTGTCGTCCAATTGTCCTCCGACTGCAACATATGGTCTATTACGAAAGATGGATTGGGCAGACTCATTCTACATGATACGAATCGCCTACAATGAAAAACTGCGTGCTCCGTGTCTTCCTCCTGGTCTGGACAATCTGGGCAAAATGGCGCGCTATCGTGTCCAAATCGATGTAGGTATTTGCGGTAGCCGCCGTGGCCAGTCAGGAACTGCGTAAGGTGGTAGTTGCTGTTTCCATGTGCTCGCTTTGTCCAGGTCTCGATTGACGGGATCAGCTTGTATGTTCAGCTGCCTTTTGTAGTGTTGTTCCACCTGGTTTGCCATATAGCAATTGTAGCTGCTCTTTCTTCTACTTTAATTCTTGCCATTTCACTTGCATCTTGTCCGCCCGGCGTTTTTCTGTTGTAGATCCTCAACATCTCGAACGCTAGAATGTCTATGGGTATCATTCCAGCTATGACGAAGGCTGCTTCGTCCGAGATGGTTCGAAAACCACAGATTGTCCTTAACGCGCTAAGCCCGTATGCGGATGATAGTTTCCTTCTTGTTTCTTTCGTCGCCAGTGTCCCCGCCCAAACCGGGGCGGCGTAAAGGAGGAATGAACTGACTACTTTTGATAAAACGTTCCTCCTAGCGTATCCAGGTCCACCGATGTTAGGTAGTATGCGTGAGAGAGCTCCCTGTATATGTGATGCTTTCGTTGTAATATACTCCACGTGTGTCTTGAACTGCAGTCTGTTGTCTAGCATGACTCCAAGATATTTGACTATTTCTTCGGATCTGATGATCTGGTTCCCCACCTGGAAATTGGCAAATTCAATGGTTTTTCAACTTGTTATAAGGACAGTTTTTGTTTTATGGTCGGCTAGTTCTAGTCCGGCGGATACTAGCCAGTGATTTATCCTGGAAATTGCTTCATTTGTAGCTGATTCCACTTTATGGATCTGTTTAGCTACTGTCACGATGGCAATGTCGTCGGCAAATCCAATTATCGATACTCCGCGAGGTAGCATTAATCGTAGGACTCCGTCATACATGATGTTCCACAGAAGCGGCCCCAGTACGGATCCCTGTGGGACGCCCGCGGTAACCTTGTAGTATTTGACTCTTTCGTCGGTATAATACCTTAACTTCCTGTTGTTAAAGTAGTCCGTCACTATCCTCAGCAAGTAATATGGTGTATCAATTCTGGCGAGAGATCTTCTTAGGAATGACCAGTTCGCGGAATTGACGTCCAGCGTAACTACTGCACAATACTCCTTTGTGCCATAGAGCCATCTTACTCCTTCTATGGCACTTTCAGCTATGTGGACCAACGCTCTTATAGCATCAACTGTAGAACGAGCTCTTCTGAAGCCAAACTGTCGGTCTGAGAGTGCTCCTTTCTCTTCAGCCACGGCGAGAAGTCTATTATTGATTATCTTCTCAAAGATTTTCCCCATGGTGTCCAATAGGCATATAGGGAGGTAGGACGATGGTTCTCCTGGAGGCTTCTTTCCTTTCGGAAGCAGGACCAAGTGCTGCATTTTTAATTTCTCAGGAAAAGTTCCCTCCTCTAGGCACCTCTGCATTGTTGATATGAAAGGGTCTGGTCTATTTGTAACCGCCACCTTCAATTCCTTGTTTGGCATTCCGTCTGGTCCGGGCGCCTTGTTGTCACCTATCCTGCTGCATGCCTTTAGCAGCTCCTCCAGAGTAATAACAGGTATATCGTCTGGATTAACCTCTCTTATTATGCTGCACATAGTAGCTGGTCTTTTGGGGAAAAGTTGTTCTACTATAGATCTCAACATTCTTGGGCATGTTATTGGGGGGGTTCTACAGTCCTTCAGCTTCGTCATAACCATCCTGTATGCTGTTCCCCAAGGGTTAATGTCAGCTTCGTCGCATATACGCTTAAAGCATTTTGCCATACTCTCCTTGATAGCCCTTTTCAGTTCTTGTGTAGTGGTGGAGTTTTGAGTTTGCTACTGTGTATTATTGTGTTTTCCCTATTGTTGGTATATAAGCGTACCACGCTGTAAGTATAGGCGATTGCTCGCCGCAATTTGAGAGAAAATACTAAAAGCAATACTGCCGACTTTAAGTATGTAAATTATTCTCTGTTTTACTCATCCAAAAACCATTCCTTAAATACTATTTACAAAACTGTTATACTTATCTCTTATCTTATTTCTACTTACATTATTGCTATGAATATCTTATTCTACGTTCTGATTGGCTATTTACCATTCATAGGATCTTATTTCTATTGAGTGATATTTAGTTCAATTGAGTGCATGACACACCAAGTTGTGTGGCACATTGCACTCTATTGAACTTTACATTCTTCGTCAGTTTATTATTGTTATGTACAGTGGTGCCGGCAAGTGGGTACACAACACCCTTACCCTTAAGAAAAATTTGTGGGTGCAAATTATTTATAATTTGTGAGGTAAAAAATTTATTTTTTTTTGTTTGTTTAAGTACCTTGGTTTGGTTTATATGATTTCAGGAGATTATTATGTATTTCTTTATTTATTCCGTTAAAATCTATAATTGAGTTCACTCCTCTTCTTTCTATTATTTTATATGGACCAATGTATGGTGCTAGGTCGCCTATATCTAAACCTAATTCTTTATTATATTTCCTATTTTCCTTCAGTGTTCTTTTTTCTTTTGATTTTGTTGTCATTTCTTTCGCTTTAGCGAGAGCATATTGCAACCTGATTCGTAGCTCGTGAGCATAATTGTCGTAATCATATATTTTTGTTTTGTTGTTTATGGTGTCGGAAGGTAAGCATGGTAATTTGCCATAAACGAGTTCGTATGGTGAATATCCGGTATCTACATGTGGTGTCGTATTATAAGCGAACGTGAAATTCGTTAAGAACCCTGTGATTTCTCTCAAGTGCGCCTATCGTTTGATGGTGGTATGGAAAGGAGAATGTTTGCTTGATTTTTAAAAGTGAACATATATTTGTTATCAGTTCGTTATTGAATTCTGTGCCTCTGTCTGATTTTAAGATTTTAAAGTGTCCATATTTAAGAATAAATTCCTCTACTAGAGTTTTAGCTGTTGTCGTTGGATCTTTTGATGGCATAGGATATGCGACGACGAATTTCGTTAACTCACACTGCATTGTAAGAATGTATCTTTTTTCATTTGATAATCTTAATGGTCCGACAGTGTCGATTGACACTACTTCAAAACTGTTGTTGGGTGTGTCAGTTATTGTTTGGGGTTCTTTCGTATGTCTTGTTTGTTTATTTCTTGCGCATGAGTCGCAGTTTGTAATGAATTTCTTTACTATTTGGCTCATTTTACGCCAGATGTATCTTTGTTTTAGTTTCGTTAGGGTTTTTCGTACACCTAAATGTCCTCCGTGCAAAGAGTTGTGGAATTCATCGATTAGTTTGTATTTGGTAATATCATCAAGTATTTGTTTGGGAGCGTTGTATATTATGATTTTTAGCTTAGGATTCTGGCCATTTATTTTTATATTTGCATATGCTTCTTTTACTTTTTCTTTTTCAAAATGCTTAAATATTTCATCATCGTTTATTAGGGCTAGCTCATTTATATTTTCTTTTTTCATTCTAGATGCTAATTTCTTCAGTGTCGACTCTAGTGTCGCTGAGTTATCGTTAGATCCTCTATGCATAGTATATGTTTCATTATCTGATGTATGCTTCCTCAAATTCGAATCTGGATTCGTTGATTTATCGCTACATCGCACGTGCACTAGATTGTTATCAATCGTAATTTTTGAATTCCTAGCATTTTTATCAATATTAAATTTTAGTTTCGTCATATTTTTGAAGTCACTGATGGATATGCATTCCCATATTTGAATTTGATCAGACTTCTGCTGAGAGTTGCATTTCTCCTTATTACTGTTTGTATTATTTTTATTTGTCATCCCTCTTGTGATAATTAGTGTTCTCTTTGCGTGTTCATCGATTCCTGTTGGTATCATTTTCTTGAGTCTGGAACCTCTTGGTCCCAGTATAGTTCCTTAGATTGCTCCTTACCGCTGGTGGGGGGTAGCTAATTAAAAGAACTTCTTTTTTGACTGCTGTATAACAAGTGATTTTATTACTAAAAATATTCTGCTTAAATACTATTATGACCACGGCAATCGTGGGAATAACTTATTAGATGTAGAAGACCAAATGTCTTATCGGAGCCAGCCGAAATGTGACGCTGCATTTTGAGTGCAGCTAGTTTGCGGTGTAGTGAATGTCCGGTGGGAATATGTCGATATCTGAGAACTGTGGATCGTCTGGCGGAACTGATGTGTGTGCACTGCTATCTATGCTGGAACATTATCGGAGCCAGCCGAAATGTGACGCTGCATTTTGATTGCAGCTGCGTTGAGGTGTAGTGAGTGTACGGTGAAACAATGTCGATATCTGAGAACCGTGGATCGTCTGGAGGAACTGATGTGGGTGCAGGGCTATGCTTGAACATTCTCCTCGGCGTTGAGGTCCTGGAGCTCAAAGACAATACTTTTCGAGTTTACCGGCTTCTTTTTTTTCTTTCGTTGGTAATAAGTGAAAACTACCAGCAATAGAACCGCAACTAGGGATAAGTAGCCAATGAAGTATTGATGGGCGTCATGATGAGTGAAGGTGTTAGGTAAACTCTGTTGAATATTCTGGTCTGCTATCTCCTTCAATATTAATGGCAAGTCTTCGTCCCCGCGAATAATCAATTCATTATCTGTGTCTGTTTCTGGAAGCGCCCGTGGGAGTGGAAGCCTTAATAGTTGGCTTAAGTTCAGGGCTGGTAGAAATGATCCAGCGGCGTTTGATGTATAGAAATTGTGAGAACTGATCGTCATCGTTGATTGCTTAATTACACAATTTTGGGCTAATTTTAATAATCCTACTCCGTTTAATTTAGTGCTGAGTATGTCGGTTCCACATACTATAGAGAGGGTTTCTTCCTGTTGAAAGGCGAATATCCAGTGGTTCGGGTTGTGTAACTGCACCCACATTTTGCCAGGGTTCGCATATTTGAGAGTGCAATAAGACGATAATTGTTTTCTGTGGTTGAGTAAATGAATTTCACACTGATTTTCCGTTGAATGGGTGTTAAAAATAGGATATCGTTGCTTGCAGAGATATTTCCGTTCATCGGTGGCGAGACATCCTTGGAATTCCATTTGAGATACTGGAAAATATTGGTCTCTATATGGACTTACTGCAAGGAAGGGTCTAGATGGCTGTATAAACACAAACGAGTCATTGTGGTGAACAGGTAATGGTGTCAGTTTGAATATCTGGAACACCTGATTACCTATCAGTGGTAGTGTGACGAGGAACAGTATCGCAGTGGACGTTATACGGGTCTTAATTCTTAACAGCTCGTATACCTTTGTTAGGTTTTCCTCATCGTACCCAGGTAATGTTAAGCTAGCTGGTATTTCTTTCCGAATTTTATGTAGTTCATTTAACAGTTGTCTAGGTGATAATATTAGTGAGGTCATTCTTCCTTGATAGGTGTTGGTTATTGCCTCAAGGATGGTAAGTTGAGTGCGCTGAAAGTTGTCCATCAGCCTTGACACGTATATACTAACGGAGTTGAACGTTTGTTCTTCGATGAATGTCTGGCTAAGGTTGTGGATATTTTCCTTCACATGGGTCAGCTGCTGCTTTATAATGATGAATTGGTCCTTAATTGATGAAAGGGTTTTATTCATAACATTAGTCGTTGATTCCACAATAGATGTTTGTCTCTTGTTCAATTCGAGTAGGTGCTCTGCGTTTCCTTTTGCCTTTTCGATGTTATCTTTCATATAATGTGCATAATCTTGGTCCAGAATACCAAACAGTTTATTTGCGACAGTGCCAATGAAATCGAAAGGAGATCGTTTCGGACGAATGGCCATCCTATTTCTATGTGTTAAAAGTTCGTTTAAGCTTTCTGTTGCCTGTAATTGTTGTTCGAGTTGGGTTGTAATCGGGTTGCATATGTTGTTCGGAAGTTGTTGCACTTTTTCACATTTCCGTTTTAACCTGGTTACACCTTCTTGAAGCCATTGATACTCCTGCCAATAGTTTGTCATGTTAAAATAAACGAAAAGAATCCAATCGTCGGTGATTAGACTAGCTTCCCCTAGGTCTTCAAAGTATATCCCAGGATTGTCAGAGAATTGTTCGACATTGACCGAATCCTTTGTTGTCTCCTGACTTAGTGTAGTTCCAATCAGTAGTAAGCCTAGTAAAAGTGTTTTTAGTGGGCTTTTCGTTAAGGTCTGTTTTTGAGATGTGTGCTTTCTTTTAAGATTCGGAGTACCAGCATAGTTCCTTGGTTCTTGTATTGGGCAAAACCGGCCTTTCAGGGGGTGAGCTGTTCCGGTTTTTGTCGGTATTTTTCCAGAAGATTCCTTTGGTGGTGTTGGTTGACTTTCATGTGGCAAGGGGCAGACCTTGGCGATGGATCTTCTTACTTCTCCGTTTGATGTCCTTATATCAACCACACGAGCCATTTTGTCTTGACCTGGACTCGTTTTGATAACTCTGCCTAGCAGCCATTTTAGAGGAGGTAAGTTGTCCTCTTTTACAAGGGTTCCTGGTTGAATCTCTTCCTGAGGATGCTTCCACTTATAACGTTGCTGGATCTCTTGCAAGTACTCGTTGCTCCATCTGCGCCAGAATTCCCGGTGTATCGAGGTGACCAAGTTCCATCGAGCGACGTTGGTGATGTTAGAAGTTCTGCAGTCGTAGTCGATGATTGCTGTTAATGGTGCTCCAATCAAAAAATGTCCTGGGGTGAGAACTTCTAGATCGTTAGGATCCGTGGCCATAGGGGTTAATGGTCTTGAATTTAGAACTGCCTCTATTTGTGCCAGGCCCGTGGTGAATTCTTCTTGTGTCAAAGCCGCCCCTGCAAATACTCGCTTTATGTGGTGTTTAGCGGACTTGACCGCGGCTTCCCATAAGCCTCCAAAATGTGGGGACCTGGGAGGTATTGGTCTGCAGTCGATGGATTTTTGGGTACACTGAGTCATAATGGATGCTGCCCCTTCCTTGGAAAAGATACTAGTATATAGTTCATTGAGTTCATTACGTGCTCCCATGAAGTTGGTAGCGTTGTCGGAAAATATTTGAGCTGGGCAGCCTCTTCTTGCCACAAATCTTTTGAGTGATCCAATAAATGCCTGGGAGGTCAGATCCGTTACGAATTCCATATGAACGGCCTTGGTTGCGAAGCATATGAAAACGAATACGTATGCCTTTGTTGGTTGTTTACCCCGTATTTTGTAATGGATGTAGACTGGTCCTAAGAAGTCCACTCCGACATTTATGAATGGTCTGGATGGTGTTACTCGTTCTGTTGGTAGATTTCCCATTAATTGTTCGATACCTCTTGGCTTAGCTTTAAAGCATCTCATGCAGCAGCTTACTATCGTTTGTGCTAGCCGTCGCCCACGCAGTATCCAATAATTCTGCCTGGTAATTGCAAGTAAGGCTTGGGGTCCCGCATGCTGGTGTTCCTTGTGTAGCTCCGTCATCAGCAATCGCGAAAAGAGATGTGAGCTTGGAAGGAGCATTTGATGTTTTGCATTGTATGACAAATCCGCTGCTTCTAATCGTCCTCCTACTCTGATCACATTTCGATCGTCAAGAAATGGTGTGAGTGAACTTAACTGGCTGTTCGGTAGAACCCAGCTAGATTTAGTTAGTGATGTTGTTGCCGCTTTAAGTTCCTGTACAGATAGCACCTTGTCCAGAAGTCGATAATTCTTTGCTCGCTTAAGGTTACTGATAAAACGAATCACATATGCCGTCACCCGTTGTAGAACCTTAAATGAGTTTCTATGATTGATTCGTTGAAGGAAGTGATCCCGTGATACTGCTAGTAGTATTGTCTTAATAATTTTCGTCTCTGGAACCTCGCCCTTTTGTTCCCTTACTGGTTGTTTGGGCCATTCTGATTGTGGTCTCTTTAGAAATGCTGGACCTTGGAACCAAATTTCGGATTTTAACAACTGTTCAGCGAAAACCCCTCGGGAAAGGAGGTCGGCTGGATTCAGTTCTGAGCTTATGAATTTCCATTGTGTTTTTGAGGTTTCGTCCTGGATTACGGTAATGCGATTAGCCACGAAGGTTTTTAGCGGTGCATTTGTATGTATCCAGGCTAATACAATTTGTGAGTCTGTCCAATACGTCGTTTGTCCGACTTCAATTGGTAGGCTTTCCTTTACCAATTTTACTAGTTGCACTAATAGTTTTGCAGCACAAAGTTTTAGGCGTGGAATGGTTTGTTGCTTTATTGGGGCGACTCGGGTTTTGGAGCAGGCCAATTGAATGTGAACCTCTCCCTGCGGATTAGTTGACTTCACATACACCACTGCGCCGTAGGCTCGTTGCGAGGCATCTGAGAAGGCATGAAGTTCTACATGGGCTGCATCTTTCAATATCATGTGGTGGCGAATTTTAAGGTGGTTGAACTTTAGAAGTTCTTTTCGAAAAGTTGTCCATTTGGTGTTCATGTCCATCGGAAGTGCTGCGTCCCAATCCAGTTTTAAAGCCCATAGTTCTTGAATAAATATTTTCGCCATCACCACTACTGGACTCACCATGCCCATTGGATCAAAAATGTGCGCCGTATCTGATAATATGGATCGTTTAGTTACCCTTTTTGTTTCCTTCCAATTTGTTTTTAGAAGAAATTGGTCTGATGCTGGTAGCCAAGTTAACCCCAATGTTTTGATGGATCCTTCTTCTTGATCGTGAAGAATAGTTTCTACTTCACAATCTTGGAGCACCATTTTCGTAGTTGAAATTCCCTTTGGGCCAGGAGGTTCTTCAGTTCTGATTGCATTTGTTGACTGTGTTCTAGCTCGTTGCTCCCCGTCAAGATAACATCCATGCATATATCTCGAAGGAGGATGGTAGCTCCTAGTGAATGGTGTTTGCTTGCTCCTTGTGCTAGGTCGTGCAGACATCTGATGGCGAGGTAGGGTGCCGATCTGGTACCATAGGTCACGGTATTAAGTTGGTACGTCTTTAGCGGTTCAGTAGCAGATTCCCGCCAAACGATACGTTGGAATTGTTTACTGTATTCATTCACCAGTATTTGACGATACATCTTGGAAATATCCGCAGTGAATACGTAGGTATGGATTCTGAAGCGCAAAAGAATGGATAGTAGATCATTCTGTAGTGCGGGACCAGTATGTAAAATGTCGTTAAGGGAGATATTTGTAGATGTCTTTGATGATCCGTCAAAGACTACCCTTAATTTTGTTGACGTACTTTCGGGGCGTAAAATGCAATGATGTGGCAGAAAGTATTCGGGTGTTTTAGGGTAACCGAAATTATATTTGATTTCTTCCATGTGCCTTAAGGAAATGTATTCTCGCATGAATTCAATATATTGTTTTTGGACCTCTGGGTTCCTTTGCAGCTTCTTCTCTAAGTTGAGGAATCGACGTACCGCTATTTCTCTGGATTGTCCCAGCCTTTTTGGGTCGTTTGAAAATGGTAATGTTACTACGTAACGTCCCGATTGCGTTCTAGTGGAAGTTTTAGCAAAACTGTCCTCACACTGTAGTTCTGCTTTAGTCAATCTCCTTTGAAGTGCGTGGGATGGTGTGCCTAGATTTTCTTGTAGCGTCCAGAATCTTTGCACCAGATTGTCCAAGTTAGTACCGGAAGTATCCGCTCCTATTCCACAAAATAGAGAGGACGAAACTCCAGTAAATGTTTTCCCAATCACGACCCATCCTAGTAAGGTATTTTGTAGCGTAGGTCCCGTTTGGTTTAACTTGATTTGGCCTACCGAAAGAAGCTCGGGATACAGCTCTGCACCGATAAGGATATCTATGTCTTGAGGTTGGTTAAAACCTTTATCGGCTAGTTGGATGTTCTCGGGGATTTGCCACTGGCTAGTATCGATCAGCTGATTGGGTTGTTGGGTTGTTATTTTGTTGAGCACGTATGCTTGGATTTGTGCTTTGTACCCAGTGACTTGCGATTGGAGCTGTATATTGACGGCTTTGTTTATTTTAAGCGGCCTATCTTTCATTCCTGATACTTCTACGGATTCATGTTTGGTAATGAGTTGCAATTTTCTGGCGAGTTTCTCGGTTATGAAGCTGAGTTGAGATCCAGAATCTAGTAAGGCTCGCGCCTGGATGGCTTTACTTGTGCGGCTTAGTATGTTTACCGTGGCTGTTCCCAACAGCACATATTTGGATCGTGTCGCCCTCCTTGTCTGGTCCTGTTGTCTATGATTGGACGTTGAGCTGCCGTTTGCTTTTGAACCTCTGGGGTTTCGATATGAAGCAGAGTGTGATGATACTTATTGCACTTAGTGCAATGTCCAGAATTACAATGGGGCGCCTGATGACCAAACCGTAAGCAATTAAGACATCTGTTGAAGGTCTTAACTTGTTGTAATCGTTTTTTTTGGAGAGATCTGTAGAAATTTAGGACATTTAAAAAGGGGATGCCCGTGTTGATTACACATGACACATCCGTGGTCCTCTCTTTCCAATGCCAGGGATACTCTGGGTAAGCGTTTTGTATCATTTCTTTTTGTTCTCAACGCCTCCAATGATTGGAACCTTGTTTCCAAAAAGGAAAGGAAGTCCGGGAAGCTGGGTAGTGCCTTCGGTTGTTTCAGCGATTGTTCCCAAATTGTGAGGGTGCTCCTATCTAACTTCTTGGAGAGAATGTTCATCAGCAGTGGATCCCAAGTTGTGGTGTTGATACCAAGGTTCTGTAGACTTAAGAGGCATTCTTGAGTTGTATCGTGTAATGATTTAATTGCTTGGGAGCTTTCATTGGATATTGAAGCTTGGCTCAGCAATTTATTTACCTGCGCAGTGACTAATAGCCGCGGGTTGTCGTACCGCTCGGTTATTACTTGCCATGCTGCATTGTAGTTGGCATCAGACGTCGTAAAGTGTCTGATGAGTTTTTCCGCCTCGCCAGTTAGCGTTGTTTTGAGGTAAAACAGCTTTTGGCAGTTGGCGATGTTTTGCTTATGGACCAGTTCCGTAAAAAGGTCGCTGTATTGCTTCCATTGAGTATAGTTACCGTCAAATTTAGGCAACGTAATATTCGGCAGGTTTAACGTAGCCTTAGGTAAGGTCACCGAAGGTGATTGTGGACGGAATGGGGTTGGAATCTGAACTGCGGATTCTTGTAGTCTGGTCGTAAGCTCAATTATAGCAGTCTGAACTTCGTCTTCCAGCTGGAAATATTCCGCAATATTGTATCCATGCTTGCTTGGATCTTCGGCTAGTTCGCTAACTACTCGATGATTTTCCTCTGAGTCCGTCCAATACTTCTGAAGTGTAGTTAATTTCACTTCGCAGAAAGTTGGGCTCCAGGTATCTGTTGGCATATTCTTCAGACTTAACAACAATCGCTGTATAGACTGTGCTGCTGTGTTTTGTCTGCGAATAATTCTGACAACTTCCGTCAGATTGTTTACTGGGAGATCTGGATGTTGTTTGGTCTGCTGGTCTTCAAAGGTTCTCTGGGCGGCTAGTTCCTTCCAGGTGTGGGTCGAAACCTTTGGCTTTGTTCCGACGTCTCGATCCTTTGTCCCCCCAATGGCTCCGACCAGTTCCTCTGGGTCTTCGGAAACCTCTATGCTCACAATTGAGTCCAGCGTAAGCTTTATTTCGCCGTAAGCTCTCTTGACTTTCTCATATGTATTTGCTTGGATATACGGAGTGTCTGCCTTCACAATTTTTTTTATTTTTTCGTGATTATGATAGAACTCCAACCATAGTGCTTCCAGTACTTGGTACTTCTTCTGCTTATAGGCGGGAGTTTTTCGGTCGGGGCCGTCCTTGCCTATATTGGTTTTGAGCCTTTGCAGCTCCTCTGTAATGGCCTTCTGTCTGGCCACGATTTTGAAGACCTCCATCTCATCCATTGTGGATCGGTATCTTCGGTCTCTGTGGATTGGGTAGTGATTCGTTCTTCTCTACCGCGCTTGGTGGTGAAGCAACTTAACTCTGACTTCTATTAAGTTGATCCTAGTGTGAGGAGATGATGAAGTACTTCTGACCGCTTGGTGGGGGAAGTAACTTCACGCTGAATCTCGATCACGTCGATAATAGTGTGAGGAGATGATGAAGTACTTCTTACCGCTTGGTGGGGGAAGCAACTTCATGCTGAATCTCGATCACGTCGATAATAGGGTGAGGAGATGATGAAGTACTTCTTACCGCTTGGTGGGGGAAGCAACTTCACGCCGAATCTCGATCACGTCGATAATAGGGTGAGGAGATGATGAAGTACTTCTTACCGCTTGGTGGGGGAAGCAACTTCACGCCGAATCTCGATCACGTCGGGGTCACCAATCTTGAGTCTGGAACCTCTTTTGGTCCCAGTATTGTTCCTTAGATTGCTCCTTACCGCTGGTGGGGGGTAGCTAATTAAAAGAACTTCTTTTTTGACTGCTGTATAACAAGTGATTTTATTACTAAAAATATTCTGCTTAAATACTATTATGACCACGGCAATCGTGGGAATAACTTATTAGATGTAGAAGACCAAATGTCTTATCGGAGCCAGCCGAAATGTGACGCTGCATTTTGAGTGCAGCTAGTTTGCGGTGTAGTGAATGTCCGGTGGGAATATGTCGATATCTGAGAACTGTGGATCGTCTGGCGGAACTGATGTGTGTGCACTGCTATCTATGCTGGAACATTATCGGAGCCAGCCGAAATGTGACGCTGCATTTTGATTGCAGCTGCGTTGAGGTGTAGTGAGTGTATGGTGAAACAATGTCGATATCTGAGAACCGTGGATCGTCTGGAGGAACTGATGTGGTTGCAGGGCTATGCTTGAATACATTTGTTTAAGTATGTCAGTATCTATTTTGATTCTGGATGGCGCATCTGCGTTTGTATTCATTTTTCCTTTTTTGTATATTATTTCAAAATTATAGTCATATAAATCTAGACGTATTCTAGTCATCTTTGATGATGGATTTTTATGTGAAAATAGCGATACCAGAGGTCTGTGACAACCGTAAATTTGTTTCCGTATAGATATGGTCGAAAAAATTGTATTCCCCAATTGATGGCAAGTAGTTCCTTTTCTATGACAGATTTGTTTAGGTCGTGTTTTTGAAGTGATTTGCTTGCGTATGATATAGGTAGATCTTCACCTATTTCGCCTTGCGATAGGATTGCTCCTAATGCATAGTTCGATGAGTCTGTAGTTAGAATAAATGGTTTTTCGAAATTCGAGTATTGTAGTATTGGGGGTTCAATGAGTTTTTGTTTTAATGTGTCGAATGCTTGTTGACAGTTTGTATTCCAATTAAATTTTGTGTTGTTCTTTAGAAGTGTGTTCAAACTTTGTGCAATTTCAGCAAAATTTGGTATGAATCTTCTGTAGTAGTTACAGAAAGCTATAAAACATCTTACTTCATCCGAATTTGTTGGTGTGGGATATTCTTTAATTGTTTTGTGTTTTGCCGGGTCAGTTTTCACGCCATCTCGCGTAATGAGATGTCCTAAATATATTACTTCTGGGCAAAGGAAATTGCATTTGTCTGCATTTAGTTTTAGGTTGTAACGTTTGAGTCGTTCAAGAACATGTACTAAGTTTTCATTGTGGTGATGAAGACTACACCCGTAGATGATGATGTCGTCTACGTATAAAAAGGCTTCGGTATCTAGTCCTGCTAGTGCAATTGTTAGCATTCTTTGGAAACTGTTGGACGAAATTTTTAGTCCGAATGGAAGTTTTTTAAATCGGTAGTGTCCATTGCAAGTGGGAAATGCGGTTAGTGGTCTTGAGTCTTTATGGAGTTCGATTTGGTGAAATGAACTAGTCATATCAAGTGTGGAAAACCATTTTGTTCGTCCTAGCTTGTCGAGTACGTCTTCTAAACGTGTCAATGGGAATTTGTCGTTTACTATCTTGTCATTTAGTTTTCTAAAGTCTACTACGACTCGCCATTTCTTTTTGTCTCCGACGTTTTTCTTTGGTACAAGTAATAGTGGAGCGTTATACGGACTTTTTGAATGTTCTGTTATGTCGTTTTTTAGCATTTCTTCGACTTGTTCTGATACAATGTCTAAATGTGTGTGTGGAAGCCTATAATTCTTTATATAGACTGGTGTGTTGTCAGATGTTTCTATTTTCTGAGTGTAAAAATTGTTCGTTGTTAATGGTTCATTTGCTATGTGAAATACCTCTTGGTATTCTTTAAATATGTCGATTAATGCCTTTTTTGCATGGTCATCTTTGCAATCAATTTTTATTTTATCTAAAAGTATCTCAAAGCGTTTGTTGTTATGTTTGTTTTCTTCTTTGCATAAAAGTATATCATAGTCTGTAAGTGGTTGTGTGTCTAGAGTTACATTATTTAGGGTAACTTCATAGTTATTTGTGTTAAGCAACTTTATGTGTGCCATTCCACATTTTGGTAGTATCGTATTACTTATGAATACACCTTGTGCTATTTCGTTGTTGGTAATCAGAGTGTCACTTTTTATACCCTATTCTAGGGGTATATTAATTTTGACGCATAGTTTGTAACATACCTTAATATTGCCCGTAGACCCCTAAAAGTTACTATATTTATGATCAGCATCGATAGTAATGTCGATCTAGCCATGTCCGTCCGTCCGTCCGTCCGTCCGTCCGTCCGTCCGTCCGTCCGTCCGTCCCTCCCTCGGCAAAAATTAGGCCTTTAAACTGGACCTAGAGAGCTGAAATTTTAACCATATACTCTCTAGGGTCCCGAAATAATCAAGTTTACGAATTTTTTAAATCCGCCCACAGACACGCCCATAAACTCAAAAAAAACAAAATTTTGGAAAAAATCGAATTTTGAGCTAGGAAGTGGATCGTCTGGCGGAACTGATGTGTGTGCACTGCTATCTATGCTGGAACATTATCGGAGCCAGCCGAAATGTGACGCTGCATTTTGATTGCAGCTGCGTTGAGGTGTAGTGAGTGTATGGTGAAACAATGTCGATATCTGAGAACCGTGGATCGTCTGGAGGAACTGATATGGTTGCAGGGCTATGCTTGAACACATTTGTTTAAGTATGTCAGTATCTATTTTGATTCTGGATGGCGCATCTGCGTTTGTATTCATTTTTCCTTTTTTGTATATTATTTCAAAATTATAGTCATATAAATCTAGACGTATTCTAGTCATCTTTGATGATGGATTTTTATGTGAAAATAGCGATACCAGAGGTCTGTGACAACCGTAAATTTGTTTCCGTATAGATATGGTCGAAAAAATTGTATTCCCCAATTGATGGCAAGTAGTTCCTTTTCTATGACAGATTTGTTTAGGTCGTGTTTTTGAAGTGATTTGCTTGCGTATGATATAGGTAGATCTTCACCTATTTCGCCTTGCGATAGGATTGCTCCTAATGCATAGTTCGATGAGTCTGTAGTTAGAATAAATGGTTTTTCGAAATTCGAGTATTGGGGGTTCAATGAGTTTTTGTTTTAATGTGTCGAATGCTTGTTGACAGTTTGTATTCCAATTAAATTTTGTGTTTTTCTTTAGAAGTGTGTTCAAACTTTGTGCAATTTCAGCAAAATTTGGTATGATTCTTCTGTAGTAGTTACAGAAAGCTATAAAACATCTTACTTCATCCGAATTTGTTGGTGTGGGATATTCTTTAATTGTTTTGTGTTTTGCCGGGTCAGTTTTCACGCCATCTCGCGTAATGAGATGTCCTAAATATATTACTTCTGGGCAAAGGAAATTGCATTTGTCTGCATTTAGTTTTAGGTTGTAACGTTTGAGTCGTTCAAGAACATGTACTAAGTTTTCATTGTGGTGATTAAGACTACACCCGTAGATGATGATGTCGTCTACGTATAAAAAGGCTTCGGTATCTAGTCCTGCTAGTGCAATTGTTAGCATTCTTTGGAAACTGTTGGACGAAATTTTTAGTCCGAATGGAAGTCTTTTAAATCGGTAGTGTCCATTGCAAGTGGGAAATGCGGTTAGTGGTCTTGAGTCTTTATGGAGTTCGATTTGGTGAAATGAACTAGTCATATCAAGTGTGGAAAACCATTTTGTTCGTCCTAGCTTGTCGAGTACGTCTTCTAAACGTGTCAATGGGAATTTGTCGTTTACTATCTTGTCATTTAGTTTTCTAAAGTCTACTACGACTCGCCATTTCTTTTTGTCTCCGACGTTTTTCTTTGGTACAAGTAATAGTGGAGCGTTATACGGACTTGTTGAATGTTCTGTTATGTCGTTTTTTAGCATTTCTTCGACTTGTTCTGATACAATGTCTAAATGTGTGTGTGGAAGCCTATAATTCTTTATATAGACTGGTGTGTTGTCAGATGTTTCTATTTTCTGAGTGTAAAAATTGTTCGTTGTTAATGGTTCATTTGCTATGTGAAATACCTCTTGGTATTCTTTAAATATGTCGATTAATGCCTTTTTTGCATGGTCATCTTTGCAATCAATTTTTATTTTATCTAAAAGTATCTCAAAGCGTTTGTTGTTATGTTTGTTTCCTTCTTTGCATAAAAGTATATCATAGTCTGTAAGTGGTTGTGTGTCTAGAGTTACATTATTTAGGGTAACTTCATAGTTATTTGTGTTAAGCAACTTTATGTGTGCCATTCCACATTTTGGTAGTATCGTATTACTTATGAATACACCTTGTGCTATTTCGTTGTTGGTAATCAGAGTGTCACTTTTTATACCCTATTCTAGGGGTATATTAATTTTGACGCATAGTTTGTAACATACCTTAATATTGCCCGTAGACCCCTAAAAGTTACTATATTTATGATCAGCATCGATAGTAATGTCGATCTAGCCATGTCCGTCCGTCCGTCCGTCCGTCCGTCCGTCCCTCCCTCGGCAAAAATTAGGCCTTTAAACTGGACCTAGAGAGCTGAAATTTTAACCATATACTCTCTAGGGTCCCGAAATAATCAAGTTTACGAATTTTTGAAATCCGCCCACAGACACGCCCACAAACTCAAAAAAACAAAATTTTGGAAAAAATCGAATTTTGAGCTAGGAAGCTGAAATTTTTTATATACGATCTATGACTCCTAAAACTGCTCGGGATATAAAATTTTCAAAATCCGCCCACTGCCACGCCAACAAAAAAATAAAACAATTTTATTGAAAAACCAAAATTTGAGCTAGGGAGCTGAAATTTTTAATATATACTCTCTAGGGGCCCTTTAAGCTCATGTATAAATATTTTCAAAATCCGTCCACTGACACGCCCACAAATAAATAAAACAATTTTTTTGAAAATCCAAAGTTTGAGCTAGGGAGCTGAAATTTATAATATATACTCTCTAGGGGCCCTTTAAGCTCATGTATAAATATTTTCAAAATCCGCCCACTGACACGCCCACAAATAAATAAAACAATTTTTTTGAAAATCCAAAGTTTGAGCTAGGGGGCTGAAATTTATAATATATACTCTCTAGGGGCCCTTTATGCTCATGTGTTAATTTTTTTTAAAATCCGCCTACTGACACGCCCACAATTAAATAAAACAATTTTATTGAAACACCCAAGTTTGAGCTAGGGAGCGTTTTTTTTGATAAAATCCTTTAAATGTTATATAACAAAATATGTAGAGCGTTCTTAACAATTTAACCATACTTAGACTTTTGTCACGCCCACTTATGAGGGATAGGAATAAGAATAGGGTATCCAACAGTTCGCCCAAGCGGACTGTAGCCCGTCCCTATGTTTAATTTTAGTTTTAATGGCTGTATCATTTCTGTTCTTGCAGGCACTTTTTTTGTTAGTGTGTGCAAGGGTTTGCTTTGCATTGGCAATGTTATTGTTTTTTCTTCATCATTTATCATTATAATTTATCATCAGAAAATCTCTGCCTAAAATGCCGTCTGTATCAATCGGGAAATTCTCTTCTACTAGTTGAAATTCGTGAATATATGTGGTTTCACATAGTTGGAGATTCAGTTTTATAATACCTAAAGACTACATTTCTTCGTTTGTTATACCCGTTAGTTTGCATCTATGTTCGGGAAAGTATTCTTCATCTGTAAGTTTGTTTGAACTTTTGCGAATTGAGATGTCAGCACCTGTATCGATGAGGAAGGTCATAGTTTTGTGATTATGCTTTGCTATGATAAAGTTTGTATTGGTATCCGATATCTTGTAAACATTTAATTTTGGCTGTTTGGAATTTTTATTTATTCCAAGCCGCATTCGTTTCCTTGGTCTTGTTCATTGTTCAATATCTGTACGCGATGTGTCACGTTTCTGTTGTTGCGGTTATTTTAGTTGTAGCTTTGGTTTCTAGAATTGTTGGGGTTTCTTGAACCATTGTTGTTGTTTTGGTTTCTTGAACTGTTCCAATTATTTTGGTTGCGATTATTGTTGTAATTATTGTTGCGTTGTCGATTGTTATTCCAATTATTAGTGGGTTGATAGGAATTGTTGTTGTGGTTATAATTTCGTGTTTGGTTGTCATCGCGTCTGTTGCGATTGTAGCCTTGGTTCGTGTATGTTGGGATAGGTCTGTTTGGGTTTTGTCTATATTGCATTATTGTTCTTGTGCTCGTTTTTTCTAATTCAATGACCAAGTTTGTTGCTTCTACTAGTGATTTGGGTTGTGAAGCAAAAATGGTTTGTTTGAGATTATCATTTAACCCGTTTTTGAAGATGTTTAATGCGTATATGGCATTCATTTTTCGTATGACATTTTTTTCTGCATTCGTCACTGCATCTCCCAGCTCATCAATTTGCAACGTGTTTAAATCAGATATAGTATTGAGTAATTTATCCTTAAATGAGGTTATTGACAAATTTCTTTGCGTAAGGCTCGAAAGTGTGTTGTGTATTTAGGGTATTGTAAGATTGCTTTTGTATCTCTCCTGGAGTAGACTTTTGAGTGTATCGAAATCACTTGGCTTTTCTCCACCTAAAGCTGTTTTTATAGTTGAACCTAATTTTACATGGAAAATAAAATCAATGAATTGTTGCGTACAAGTAGTTTTAAGTGATTTGTACATTATTTCAACTATTTTTAAAAAAACCATCTAATTCTTTATAATTCCCTGTAAATGTGGGTATGGCTTTCATAGCCGTTCCTAAGTCGAAATCTGACATATTGCTTTCTTGTTTTACTAACTGTTCTTCTAATAGGTTTTTTGTATAGTTGTAAAGGGTTTTAAATTCTAATCTGAGTGCTGAATCAGATTTGTTATCGCTTAGACTATTTGCTATGAACTCAAATTCTTCTTTCAATTCATTTATTATTTTTAATTTCGAAATTATGGTATTTTTCGTATAGGGTCTTCCTGAACTCTTTTTTATATTGATTAGAATTGTTTCTATTTGGTTTTTTATTACTTCCATTTATTATTTTCCTAAACATTCGTTATTGTGTTACTTATCTTATGCTTAAAATACATATTAATCTTATATGCTACGTATAGGATTATACCTATTATTATGATTGTTACTATCGATTCTGGTAGTAAGGCTGTCATCGGGGTGTGTTCCTCGACGTTGTTGACTACGGTTGCTTGGGCTGCTGGTTTGCCTTGGGTTGTTCCCATAATTTTTGTTTCTCTTCTTTGATTTTGTTGATGAGGCTGTTCTTTTGTTTCTTATCCGTTGTAATTGCTATTATACGGTGTAGTTCAGCAATTCGCTGTCGGGTCTTCACTTGTCGTCCTCCACGCGTCCTTTTTGGTTTTGCTGTGGTTGTGCTTTCTCGGAGTCTTCTGAGCTGTAGTGTTTTATATTCTTGGCAGTTCCGGTACTCAGTCAGGCTTATTGGTTTTGGTCCAGCACCAGCATTGATTGGAGTTGGATGGTATATTGGGACATTATCTTTGATGGTGTCGGGAATGTATTCTTCGGTTGGTAGCTCCCCTGTTTTTAAAAATGATTCGCATTTGTTGGCTATGTCGTCTATTTCCTCTGATGTCATCTGATTGTATTCATCTACTTTTTTTTTTTTTGTGTTGAAGATTTTGGTTTTTTTTTTTTTTTTTACAGGATCGTTTATTTTTGCAGGATCGCCTTGTAGTAGTGGAGTTTTGAGTTTGCTACTGTGTATTATTGTGTTTTCCCTATTGTTGGTATATAAGCGTACCACGCTGTAAGTATAGGCGATTGCTCGCCACAATTTGAGAGAAAATACTAAAGGCAATACTGCCGACTTTAAGTATGTAAATTATTCTCGGTTTTATTCATTCAAAAACCATTCCTTAAATACTATTTACAAAACTGTTATACTTATCTCTTATCTTACTTCTACTTACATTATTGCTATGAATATCTTATTCTACGTTCTGATTGGCTATGCATCATTTTTTTTTTTTTTTATAATTTACGCGCACTAAAGGGATTTTGGCTATTTCGTTAGAGCACTTACGGTGGAAATAGCGATAAAATAACGAAAGACAGGAGACATTGCGACGATGACTAAGTGAGTCAATCGATCTCGCGATGTCTCGGTCGCCAATGAGTTTTATCGCGCGTTTTTGGATCCTGTCAAGTAGCTCCAAATAAGTTATTGGTGCACCAGACCAGATATGAGCTTTGTACTCGAGTTTCGGGCGAATAAACGCCTTATAAATTGTAGCCAGATCAGAAGGGGTGAAATATTTCTTGCATCGCTTAAGGAAGCCTAGACATTTCGCAGCGTTCTTGGCGACATTGTATATGTGGTCATTCCAACGAAGGTTGTCATTGACATACATACCGACAATGGAAAGTCTTTCGGTTTCAGCGATGCAAGTGCCATTCATGGATAATGGCAGTGTGTGTGGATTTTGCTTTAATGACAGGAGACAGCATTGTGTTTTGGAAGCATTAAATTCCACTCTATTGGTTGTACCCCATTGAGTTTGCTGTTAAGATCGGAATTTAATGAGCTTAACACACGTTGCCGTTCCAGTTCCACACCCGAAGTGGGGCGTGACCCAAGAAACGAGTATGAAAAGCTGAGGGTACTGTCATCAGCAAAGGAATGGATTGGATTAGAAGTAACAGACAGGAGATCATTTATAAAAATTAGAAAGAGAGTCGGAGACAGGACGGAGCCTTTGGGAATACCAGCATTTATTTGGTGAGTTGCAGACTTGAAACCGTCCAAGACAACTTGAATTGAACGGTCCGAAAGGTAATTTCTAATCCATTGAAGAAGGTTATCATCGATTCCAAATGCACGCATTTTCGACAAGAGAGCTTGATGCCAAACTCTGTCAAATGCCTTTGAAATATCAAGCGCAACGATCTTACTTTCACCACCTTGGTGAAGAGATTGGTTCCACTTTTCGGTTAGATATGTCATCAAATCACCGGTGGACCTATTGCCCCGAAAACCATACTGCCGGTCATTGAGAAGTTTTCGAGATTCAAGATATTTCATTAGCTGACGGTTCATCAGCGTTTCCATGACCTTAGAAAGAAGGCACGTAAGTGCAATTGGTCGGTAGGAGGAGGGAGAAGAAGACTCGCCTTTTTTTGGTACAGGCTGGACAAATGCTGTTTTCCATCTTCCCGGAAAGAGCCCTGAAGAAAAGGACAGATAGAAAAGCTTACGCAGTGGTTTTGCCAGCGTAGAAGAACACCTCTTCAGAACGATGGGGGAAATACCATCTGGACCAGCGGATTTGTGTATGTCAAGATCTCGAAGTACTCTAGCCACTGTACGAGTGCGAAAGTGGATTGGTCCATGGAGTATTCTACGCGCTCGAGTACAGGGGGAGACAAAGCACAATCTGGGAGCGTTGAGCTGACTGCAAAGTGAGCAGCAAGCAGATTGGCCTTATCTGTAGGGCTGACAGCTGGAATGCCGTTGTAAATGAGTGTCGGGATAGATGACGAGGCCGAATTCTTGATGTTTTTGACAAACGACCAAAAGGTTTTACTACCCGTGGGACTTTGTAGTATTTTTTGCCTCTGCTTTTGGTCGTGGGAGAATTTTACACGATTAATGTGGGCATTACAGTCATTTCTGGCTCGTTTGAATTTTTTCCGGTTTTCCTCAGATGGGTTGTACTTATAAGACCGAAAGCTTACCTCTTTTAACCTGATAGCCTCTTTGCAGCTCGAGTCACACCACGCGTTTAACTTGAGTTTGATACTTTTTATCCGGTTAGGGATAAAGCATTTCATACCCAATAAAATCATGTTTGTTATCATATCAGCAGCAGCATCCACGTCGCTGTCGAGGAAGCACAGCGACCAGTTAAAACTCTTAAAGAAACCGTTTAGTTTTTCCCAATTGGCTTTCTCGTATTGCCATACGGTTCTTTTAGGAGTTTGCTCTTTAACTATGTGGCCGGAGTACGAGAAATTAGCTGATATGACACAATGGTCTGACGAACCTAGAGGCGGTAATACGTTTATTTCGTATTTTTCAGGGTGAGAGGTGAGAAACAAGTCCAGTGTGTTGGCGGTTTGACTGCTTATGTCCGGTATTCGTGTTGGCTTACAAGCTGAGTGAGATTGTTAACCTCAGCAAAAATCTCAACATACCTTCCTTCGGGTGTTGGCTGTCCAAAATGTCGAATCCAATGTGAATTGTATATATTGAAATCACCCGCAATGACGATTTCAGTACGAGGATGAAGGGTTACAATTCTTGTGATGGAGTCAGACAACGCATCCAATTCATTATAAGTTGAATGTCTGTCCAAATTGGGGCTTCTGTAAATAAAACAGAAGTGGATTAATTGCCTACGGACATGAAATTTGAGCCAAATGAAATTAAATTCCGGATTGGAACATTGGCCATATTGAGGCTAAAGTTGGTAGGCTACGTCACTACGTATATAGACGGCGAGACCGCGATGCGGAAAGAATAATGGCACTAAGTTGTACCCTGGCAGACTAAACTCTGTTAAATCAGAGCCAACGCTAACCTGAGTTTCGTTAAGTGCCAAAACAGCTGGTTTGTTGTGGAAAGCGTGGGCGTATAACGAAAAAAAATTGTTCCTCAACCCACGAATGTTACTAACATCCACCACAAAATTCCTACACATTATAAAATACAAACATAAACGAAAACACAAACTCCGACGCTACCAAAGCAAGAACCGTGAATTGAAGATCCGCGTTAGATTTCCAAAACAAATTACCGCAGGTGTTATGCTCGTACGGTAATTTTTGTTGGTCAACCAACAAAATCAACAACTCACGGGCCGCTATCCGTCGGATGCTGCCTTTACTCAGCCATTACAAGTGTACAGACGAAAATCGTACGACACCTACATTGGCCAAGCAAATGCAACAGTGATGAAGTGGGATGGGGGACGGAGGGATACCCAGCGATGTGGCTTTTTTTCCGCTTTTCTTTTGCGCTTTCCTTTCACGACACCGACACTGGCACTACGGTTTTGTTTTGCCTTTTTTTTTGATTTTTTTTTTGACACACACGATGTCGCGGCGCGTACAATAATTTGTTTAATTGAATAAACAGAGAAACTATGTAGCGGAGGCGAACACCAAACCGAAAAAAGCAGCACGTGCGCTTGCGTCGGGGTGCAGACAACAACTGATCATAGGATCTTATTTCTATTGAGTGATATTTAGTTCAATTGAGTGCATGACACACCAAGTTGTGTGGCACATTGCACTCTATTGAACTTTACATTCTTCGTCACTTTATTATTGTTATGTACAGTAGTGTCGGCAAGTGGGTACACTACACGTGTCTCACTATTCCAAAGTTATTCAGATGTTCTTGAAAGTCAGCTCTCCCCCTGGATCGTTGGACCTTTCGCCTGGCTCTTAGGCACGCTGCTCTCAATGTGTTAATGTCCTCATTCCACCAATAGCATGGTGCACGCTCTTTGCTGCTTACTCTCCTGGGCATTGCTGCATCGCACGCTGTAGTGATAGCACGGACGAGTTGGGCAGACATGGCTTCTGCCGTTTCGTTCTGTCTCTGGTTGTCAGTGCTTATCAATTCTTCAAACGTATCCTTGTCAAAGAGCGCGTCTTTCCATTTTGGTCCCGCTGGATTGGGGTGTTTTAGTTTATTTTTATCAGCAGTTTCAAATATTATCGCTTGGTGGTCGCTTTGCGTATATTCTTCACTGACTCGCCATTTTATACTTCGTAGGATGGAGTTACTGGCGAAGGTAATATCTATAATCGAACCCATTCCTGCTTTACGATATGTATTAACCCGGCCTCTATTTGCCAAGCCTATGTTCAGAGGTGCAAATGTTTCCAAAAGTATACGTCCTCTGGCATTGGTTAGTGTGCTTCCCCACTCTGTTCCCCATGCGTTGAAGTCGCCAGCAATAATAACTGGGGACCGTCCATAAGCACCCCTTGCCAGGTTATCTAGCATCGTTTGGTATTCGTTTGTCGTCCAGCTCGGTCTAGCGTAACAACTGTAGAAGTTTATTCCATTTTTTTTGGCTCGCACGAAGACTTTCGCTTGTTCGAAGGTGGCTTGGAAAGCATGTCTTCCAGTTATCCATATAGAAGCTTTTTTCGATTTGTCACAGATCCATACGTCGCTATGGAGAGTCTTGTACGGTTCGCTGATCAAAATTATGTCCGCTTTCTTATCTTTTGCTGTTTGTGCCAGGAGATCCTGGGCTGCTTCGCAGTGATTTAGGTTTATTTGTATAATCTTCATGATTTTCTGCTGGTGATGGCTCTCCTAAATACCGCGGATTTACTGCTTGCGGCTATATGCTTCGCCTGTTCTGGGTGGTTCTTTTTACAAAACATGCACGATGGCTCCTTTTAGCAGTCTTTTGCTATGCGCCCTTCCGTTCCACATCTCCTACAGAGCTTAGATCGATCTTCTAAGCTTTTGCATTGTTTGGCTAGGTGGCCAAACTCTAGACATTTGAAGCATTTTCTAAGCGATATCCGCTCACGAATGCGGCAGACAAACCAGCCTATTTTTATTTTCCTTGTTTCCAACAGTTTACCTGCGCTTTCTGCTGGAAGACTAACCTTTGCGGTCTGTGTACCGCCGTATGCTTTCCGCAGGGCCAGAATATCTTTTGGCAATACCACTGTTCCAAATTGTGCTTTAATTGCCTCGCATTCTTTCGAGGTAATCTCATCCAGGTCCTTGAACTCGATAATAGCGCGATGAGAGAGCGATCTTACCCTTGCTCGCTCCTTTAAGGCTTCACTGATGACCGTTTTGAACTCGGCAGTTTTGTCTCCAGCTTCTTTGAGCTGTATGAGAAGTTCACCTTTCTGTGTCCTCCTAATCCTGGATACTGCTTTGCCCATTTCTTTCAGCTTGGGGTCTGCCTTAACGCTGCGTAGTATATCCGCGTAGGACAAGTCCACCTTTGGTTCGATGACGATCGCATCGGGTCTACATTTCTTAGCCGGCTAGTGCTTCTTTGTGGGCGATTTTAGATCGACTTTCTTCCTTGGGCAACTGCTTGTTTCTGTTCTAATTAGCAGCGTTGGCCCTCTTTTGCCTGCTCTCCGCGGTTCTAAATCCGGCCACTGCAGCTTTCTCCTTGGATTTTACTGCAGGATTTTTCTGTTTTCTTTACGGCACAGGCGTTACGATTTCTAGATCCTGTCTTCTTTTAGGTTCCAGGGACGTCTTAAGTCAGGGTGAGGTTTGTGAGAAGTTGTTTTTTCTAATCACCTCCTTTGCCCTCTCGTCTTTCAGTTGAATCGCAGACAGTTCGTTGAGAGCTTTTATGCTTTCGATGGCATCTCTCATCGGTTGATGAATCGATCGCCTTTTTCTATCTTCCAGCATGGCCACTAACGCTCTAATCTGCTCTCCAAGTTTATGAAAATCAGATCCTCGCGTTGCTCTCCTTGCACCGTGTCCATTTGCAGTGCTGTTACTTGCCCAGATGGTGACCGCAGCATTTTTGATTTCCTCTGAAAGGGATTCACTCCATTTTCTTCTCCGACAATTCCTTCTGTTGTTTTTGTTGTTTTTGTTGTGTTCATTTCTGTTGGGTCCCAACTCAAAACCGTTATCGATGTCCGAATGTGTAGTCAGCCAAAGATCCCATGGTTATCTATGCAAGCAGTGAGGCCATGCAAGGGTTGACACAAGCCCTTATGAGGTTTTGTGCCAGTGCCAGATCGGTGCTAACCAGGAATATTACATCTGGACCTACACCACCAACTAAATGATGACGAGATATCGAGCGTTTTTTGAGGCCTGCAATGGTTTTAACGGGACGGGGGCGTGTGCAGCATTAGCCTGAAAGCCATTTCAATCGAACTTCACTCCTGCCTACTCAGGTAACAGAATACTACAAACGTCAGCCCACATATCTTAAAATCCGATTCGTTTTTCCAATATACCGTAATTACGACCTTACTGGGCTCAGTCGTAATGCCTAAAGCGGCGGTGCTCAAAGACGATTCCATTGGAATATGGTTTCCCACGAAACCATTCTCGACTAAGAGTTGAGACAAGGGTTTTTTTTTTTTTTATATAATTTGCTTACGCTAAAGGTTTTTTTTTTTTCTGTTGTTACAGTACCCTTATAATGCTAAGAACACAGTGTAAGCTACTTGGTATTAGAAAGAATAGAGAGATAGGAAAGAAGTGTTTGGGTGCAGTTGTAGGGTTTTTCTCCACGGGTGGTGTCTAAGATACTTAGGGAGATTACGATTTCATGTATTCGTTATAAAGTAATGGACTTGGCCGGGATTCGAACGCACGACCTTCCATTCCGTAAGCGAATACACTACTACTGCACCATTGCCACCCGGGAGGCGACGGTGTAGAGGTTAGTGTGTTGGCTTGTGACCCGTGCGGTGCAGGTTCAATCCCCATGGGGAACAACAACATACGCCACCCATTCACATGCCTCTACACCAAAAGGAGGATTTCTGCCTGGTAGTCCAATGGACCGTTACCGAGTCTGAGTGCTCTGGGATTTGGATTTCCTTTTTATAAAAAAAAGAAAAAAAAAAAGAGTTGAGAAATGGAGTAGCACTTTGTTAAAGACGGCGCTGACTCGTCTCGTCACAGAAAGTTCATAGGGGTTCCTGCAACCTTTTCAGTCACACCTTCCTTTTCCGCCGCTCTTGGTCGGGGACTGCTTATTGGTTTTTCGCAGCTAACCTACATATTTGCAGGCCGTTCACCATCCGCCACTTGTGACCCCCACAGTAGCCTGAGCACGAGCCCTGTTTTAAAAAAATGTGGAACGATTCACGATTTTGCGTGTCATCCTTGCGCAGGGTGTGTGTGTGTTTTTTTTTCCTGGCTGTACCAATGGATGTGGTAATCTTGTAATAAGCCTGTAGTTAGGGATATAGAGGGAGCTAGGAGTTGAAAAGTGCCAGGATGTAAGGATGTGGACGGGACCTTAGGATAGGATAGTGGATGAGAGTGGGAGAGAGTGCAGAGAGCGAGGAGCGTGGCATGCTTGCATAGCACGGCTAAGCTCGCCGGACGGGGTGGTCCTTGTCCTCGCTACTCCACAAAACCTATTACAAAAACATTTAACATGCCAAGAATAAAAGGTACTTACGTTGGCTTTTGTACCGGAAACGGACGGACGTCCACCACTCTGTAGGGCGCTGCGGATGTTTTTGCAGCGGAGCCATTGCCCTCCCGACCTTGAAGTTCCATGGCTATACTAGGAACTTCCCTTTTCTGGTTACTTTTGCCTCTGGATCAGTTCATCTTGAAGCCCTCTTGATTGGAAACCATCTTACCGCACCCCCTGAAACCTCGCCTTCAGCAAGTCATTTGGACTACTACAAACACAACAGAATCAAAAAAAAGAAACGACGAATTTTCCTCATAAAGGCGTGATACTTTTAATGTTCAATGCATTCTTACGTTGTAATATTACTCGGATAAGTATCGCTTTATACCAAATACAAAAACAAAAATGTATATTCAAAAAAAATTTAACAAAAAAAAAAACTAACATGAACTTCGTTTATCCGTCCTACCCGAACGCACGTAAGTATTCGCCGTGCTGCTGGACACTAACTAAAATTATAAAAACGTACCTACAGAAAGGGAGCTCACTTTATGTGGTTGGGGCCTAATCGTTCAATAGCCGACGCGGAATCATATAAAAAAAAAACAAGGGACGACGGAGAAAACTCGATTCTTACAAAACTATTTTTAGATTTTAAGAAAAAAAAAACTCAATTACAACTAACTTACGAGCTAGTTATTTGAATAATAAATCTTAAAACTATAAATATGGAACTAACTCACAAACAAAAATCACTGGAACGAAACTATATTTATTACAACTAGCTTATGAGCTAGTTATTTGATTAATAACTACTTAAAACTATCAAAAAAGACTAAATTTACAAAAACTGGAACAAAACTTTATAGCAAACGAAAACCAATTGTTAGCTTATATACACTATGTCGTGAGATAATTTCTCCATCTATATTTGTTAAGGACTTATGTGAATGGTCGGCTTCGAAGATTCTTTGTCTCTTAGTTTTAACGTACGGGGGTGTGCAAGATATGTAATACATATATATATCCTCCCCTCTCGTTTGGCGTTCGATTTCGAGACACAGCTTAGTTTATTTTTTTGTTTTTTTTTTCTTATTTAAACAAAATTAAGGGCGATCCCGACTCCTAATTAATTGTTTGTACTGGGTCGGTGATCGCCTTGCAGACTCTAAATGTGGTGAGTTGCCTCACTTCACACTGATTTTAAACATAAAAATTTAGCGAAAGATACTGACTTTGTCGTTTTCTTTATTAATTCTTTTCAATTTTTTTTTTTTCACTACCTTCTTTTTAGGATTTTATAATCAGACTTCACCTCACTGTTTCACTGCCGTGCTTATACGATATGCACCTCGATGTGTCTCGGATGGAGTTCTGATTTGAATTCATCCACCAGACCGTTTTCTCGGTAGTTGTCCCGTATTCAACTCATCATTCGATTTCCTATGTACTTTTCGGCAGCCGCTATTTTAATGTAAATGGTGGATTCACAATTTCCTTCTTTTACTACGGTTTGTGTACCTACTGCGGAATAAATTCGAACTAGATAGGCCAAAAATACATGGGCGAATTGGACCGGATTGACAGATACACTTTGAAACCACAGAGTGACACTTGACAGATCACCCAAAGTTTTAAATTGAGACGGGTTTGTAGTCTTGTTTTATTTTATGTTGTTTTCTAATTTATTTTATGCTTTCAGGTGACCATTACAAATCTCCGAGGATGATGGAGGTCCTCAGACATCATGGGCGGTGAAAGAGGCACCTGCTGCCCCGAAACGTGGGGAAGAACCCACTCCGCTAGACCGGACTAGGATCGCACGTGTCAACAACAAAAAATGTGGGGAAGAACCCAAACTTTGAAGTAGGCCGGGCAATATTAAGAATACATTTCTGTTCAGCTATTTATGTAGTTTCTTTGAAACTAACCTTTTCTTCCTTTTGTTTCATGTATTCATGGATGTTTTGGTGCACAATTGTCTGTGGAGGGCTGTCGCAAACATCACCTAGGTCGCCTCCAGTGGAAAAAGCAGATTGACGCCGTGTTACATGTTTTGTGTAAGTACTATAACCTCTTTACATTTCTATATTCCTGACAAAAATGTTTGCAAATCATCAGTAGGAAGACGGACAACACGGGGACGGCCTGGTTCATGGGAAGGCGTACATCGATTACCTGCCATACAAGCAGTCGATGGGCGCTTGGGTAATGCGTAAGGCATTTTTGAAATTGCGTAAGTACTTCATTGAATCTATATAAGAGAAATAAATATTGATAGGTTTTTGCGTCTTCTTATTTCAGGTCAATGCGATACTCTAGTGTGCCATCAAGCCTACCGCACGTGCCATGAGTGGTTAATTTTATCTGGAGTCGACGTTTTGTACCTGCTTAAGTCTGTGAGTACGTACTATTACACATGTATGTAGATATGTATACTTAGTAGATTGATAGGCACAACATACACCAGATTTAAGATAGTTTCAAAAGTAATTAAATAATAAATAAATAGGAAATAAGTGTATGTGTATCATAAAGCCAAATAAATTTGTAAATAGAACAAAGTAAGATTAAACTCTGAACATCTAAACCAGCATAAACATGAGTGTATGATTCTTTTGGGGTACATAATCGCTGAAAGGCATCCGAAATTCTAAAATCTCTAATAGCTACTTGTAGCAGAGTTGGAAGACTAGAGATCATTTAGATCGAGTAAATCACCTAAAATTAAGTGATGTCGGTAACCACATAGATCTTGGATTGTATGTACTGGTCAATTAATAAACATATATACATAACAGCTACATCAATAAATAAATAAATAGAAACGAGGATGAATAAATAGATCTGCAAAATGATCAAATAAATTAACATGAAGATACAATAATAAATAAACATTTGAAAAAAACTAATAAATAGATATAGCAATAACTGATGTACGACATTACACCACTAGATAGACATGATCAATAAACAGGATTATAAATAAATATGTAGGTACGAAAATGCATGAAGAGGCAATAAATATAATAAATAAATATAATAAATAATGAAATAAATAAACTAGTCGTGAATAAGTTAGGTACAAAAGTGAATACAGGTGGAGATAAATAAATAAATATGTACAAAAGTATATAAATGCAGACGGAAATACATAAATTGATAAATATCACTAACCTTATAACTCTATACTATACTAATAAATATGTAACAAGATACCACGACTGCACGCAAGCAAATATCACAGGTTGAAAAGGCTTTATGCCGACATACAGGGACGCGACATGGAGGCAGATTTTACTGCTTCAAGTCCTTTGCATGGAAAACTCCGATTTTCTTGCCTGACAGTTTCTCTAGTTCATACATATTTTTGCCTATTTGTTTGACTACGCGGCATTTGACGTATTTAGGGCACAGTTTGCTCGATAGGTATTTGGAAGTATCACTAAGTACGAAATTCCTGCGATATACCTCTTGTCCAGGTAGAAATCGTAGCTTCCGAGAACGTGTATTGTACAGGTTTGCATTTTTTTCGCCTGCTTTCAGGATGTTTTCTTTTATTTTCTCTCGCACACACTGCAATCGCGATTGTCGAGATCTGGTTAGTAGCTCGCTGTCGTCAATCGCGTTTAACATCTGTGCTAGCTTGTAGCAGCTACCGTGGGTCATCATATTAGTGCCGAATAGGGCAAAATATGGTGACACACCGATAGAGGAATGGATGGAACTTCGGAGTGCACAAGCGATGTCGCTAAGATGAACATCCCAATCTCGTTGATCGTTCTTTATGTATGTGCGAATAGCAGCAAGTAGTGTTCTATTTACCCGTTCTGATGCGTTGGATTGCGGCGAGTAATTCGCTGTTTTAAAATGTCGGATCTCGTATTTTGCTAATAAATTTTGAAAGTCCTTTGCAAGAAATTGTTTTCCATTGTCAGAGTGCACGATTTGCGGCACTCCAAACATATTAAAAACATGTTCGACAAGGAAGTTAACGACACTTCTGGTGTTAGCGTTTCTTAATGGTTTGAGCAAAACAAACTTCGAGAGGTGATCAAGAACCACAAAAACATACGCATTTCCGGATTTAGATCTTGGGTACGGGCCTAAAAAGTCTATATAGATCTTCTGAAAGGGTCGATCTGTACAAAAATCGTTACAAATAGGTGGACGTAGGGTATGAGTAGACGATTTACACTGTTTACAGGTTTCACATTTAGACACATATTTTCTTATTTGGACCGTCACGTTTGGCCAATAACAATACTGTCGAACTCGCTGAAGCGTTTTGGCTATCCCTCCGTGGGATGCCTGAGGGGGATTGTGTGCGCGGGCAATGATTTCCTCAGTTAAACCAGAGGGAATCCAGAGTTGCCATTGATGTTCTGACAAAATATCTTCACCTGCAGGTCGGAAAGCGCGTTTGTACACAAATCCGTCCTCTATTTTCAGGTCGGGTAACTCTTCGGCGTGATTTTGTATGGTCTCAATCAAACTTTTATACTCTTCGGAATGAAATTCGTCAGAGTCAAGGTCAATCAGGGGCGCAATTTCATCCAAGTCGATGCTGTCAACGTAGACTCGGGAAAGAGTGTCAGGTACCACATTAAGTGTGCCTTTGCGGTGCTCTATGTCGAAGGTAAATGCCTGTAGCTTAAGGCTCCACCGGGCCAGTCTGCCATTTAAGTCTTTGAGGCCCATTAGCCAACGTAGGCTAGAGTGATCGGTGATGACTGTAAACGACATTCCCTCGACATATGGCCTGAATTTTTGCACCGCCATAACCGCAGCGAGACACTCCTTCTCGGTCACGCTGTAGTTTCGCTGGCAACTATTGAGTTTTTGCGAGAAATATGAGATTGGTGATTCCTCATTTTCGCCGTTTTTCTGAAACAATACGGCTCCTATTCCAGAATCTGAAGCATCGCACTGTATATAAAATGGCTTCGTGAAATCAGGGTGTGTCAATACAGGGGCCGTAGTCAATGCCGTCTTTAGTTTTTGGAATGCTTCTAAGGCTTCATCCGTGATTTTGAACTTTTCCTTTCCTTTCTTCAGCATGTCCGTAAGGGGAGCAGTCAAATTGGAGAAATTCCGGATAAACCTCCTATACCAACCTGCGAGACCAAGCAGCCTACGCACCTGCCTTGGCGTTTTCGGGATCGGAAAGTCTGCGATTGCAGCAACTTTTTCCGGATCCGTCTTGAGCATCCCACCACCAACTATGAATCCCAAATACTTCAATTCCTTGAAGCAGAATTTGGACTTGTTCAAGTTGATGGTGAGATTTGCTTTACGCAGACATTGCGCGACCTCGTCAAGTAGTGCGATATGCGTTTGGAAGTCCGCAGCTACGATGAGCAAATCATCCAGGTAAACGAAGACTCTATCCTTTAACCGGGAGGGGATCACCTTGTCCATTAAACGGCACATCCTTTGGGCGGCGTTACAAAGGCCAAAGGGCATGACCGTAAACTGGTACAAGGGTCTCCCTGGTACCGTGAATGCTGTCTTTTCACGACTCTGTCTCTCCAGCGGTATTTGCCAAAATGCGTCTTTAAGGTCCACACTACTTATGAAGTAGGTGTCTTGCAACCGGCTGAGAAGTCCGTCGATGTGGGGGAGAGGATATGCGTCTTTTTTTGTTATCGCGTTCACTTTTCGCGAATCCAGACACAGCCTGTTTTTGCCGGGCTTGCGAATTAGGACCACTGGTGAGCACCATGCGCTCTCGCTCTCCTCCACAACGCCTAAACTTATCATCCGGTCGACCTCTTCGTACAAAAGGGCTTGTACCGCTGGGGACACAGGGTAGTGACGCTGTTTCACAGGTGCCGCATCTCCGGTGTCGATGACATGTTCTTCCAGCTCCGTCTTTCCGAGCCCATGCTGTGTATAACAGATAAATTTCCGCTTGACCGTCTCTAACTCAGATTGCTGTTCAACAGAAAGTTCATGTGTGTCTGGATAACTATTGGCATTTGACAGTGTGATTGAACTGATTACACTAGGTGCAATCTGAAATGCTTTCCAGAAGTCTACGCCTAAATACAGCTCCTGTTCAAGATCTGGGACTAAATACAAATACAGGACATGTAAACGGTCTTTGTATACCACTGGAGCTTGAACTCTGCCAATAATGGACTGGCTTTTGCCATCGGCAGTTCTTACTCCTGACTTGTATGGGTGTACGTGTAGGGACAATGACGTCACGAAATGCATGCAACCTTTGCCTAGGATACTGATGCTGGCTCCACTGTCAAGTAGGCCAAGTACCTCCTTATCCGCTATTTTGACTTTTGCGTATGGTCTTGGGTCAGTAACAGTATCGACTACTGAGGAAGATATGCGATTTCGTGTTTCTTTCCTAATTTTATGCCTGTTTCTGGCCTTCAATATTCGTTGTGAAGGCCGATGATTGCCTCTAAAAATTCTATCTCGCACTGTATAGTAATGCCTTATCCTAACATGTAACGGTTTTAACTCTACTCTTTTGCTTGGTTTGCCTACGTCTTCACTCTTATCTCTAACTAATAACTTAATTGGTTTTTCGACCGAAATTGGACGCTTGATCAACAGACTTTCAGTTTGCGTCTCAATCTCCCTCGATGCAGTTATTCGGGGGTTTGAGTCGAACGCGTTTCCCCCGCTCGCATCGCGTTCAACCGCCGGTTTTCCGGGTTACATCGTGAACATTTCGGAGTTATGACGCCCACCTGTCCGCATTTGTAGCAGAAAATGTTTCGCACATCCGCTGGGCAGTCTATAAAGGTGTGCCCAGGTAGTCTGCAATTCCAACATTGTTGGGACCTTTGATCTAGCTGAGGCCGGATCATTCTTTGACCTGAACGAGAAATGTTCATCGCCGCCACATTGCCATCCAGCTCAACTGTCTCGTCTTCGCCGTAATTTAGCTCGTGAACTGGGTGTCTGGCTGGTGCGCGATTAAGTCTGGGATCCCTGTTTGGAAACGCATTTTCGGCCTCTCTGCACATACTCCTAAGGTGTTCTAGGGTAAATATGGACATTGGGAACACTAATCTTCCCACACTTTCCTTCAGATTCTTTTTCATAATTCTGACCAATTCATTTTCCGGTATGGGAGTCTGAAGTTGAGATTTCAGTTTGAAAATTGCAGAAAAGAAATCGTCTGAAGATTCCCAGGCTCCTTGTCGTCGATCCATTATATCACGAACGATCTCGAAATCGGACTTTGAATTGCGAAATTGCCGCGTCAGGGCTTCGCGTAACGTGGGCCAATCAGGGCGGTAATTGCTCCTTTGAAACTGCCAGTACCACTCATAAGCAGCACCAGACAGCAGAATGAAAATCTCGGAGGATCTCAAACCAAGGACACTTATAATGGTGTTGAAGGGTCTCAAGCCGAAACACAAAATCTTCGACAGTGAGTATTTCCGGTCTTCCTTCGAAACTTAAACCCCATTTGTCTATTCTTATAGGTGCCCCAGTAGAAGGATAAGGATAACCCTGATTGCCGTTAGACGATCCTGGATATCTTTGTGTTTGAAGAGGAACGAAATTCTGATGATTAGTATTAAAATGATTAGCTTGTCTATTTTGTCTATTATTAGTATGTTTATTTCTTTGCAGATCGTTGTTACTTGTAGGCACAAACGGTGGCGCTTCGTGATGGAATTGATTGGCGATAGTATCGCTAGAATGTGGCTGTGTTGGCTCGGAGGCCTGCCTGTAAACGCTGCTATCTGTATCTGCGTTTTGTTGCAGTGGCTGACGTTCAGCATTTAACGGTCGAATTACCTGATTAATATCTTTTATAAAATCCATTAAACTACTCTTTAACTCCTTTTTCAGCTCGTTCGATATTTCATTCCTGAAAGAACCCTCGTATGAGGTGAAGGCATTGACGATGGCTAAGTTTATGTATGACTTCAGATCCGTTGGCACGAGAACGTCTTCGGTTACCTCAGGATGACTATTCCTAGATGGAATGGGGTACTGAGGTATATTTGTTAAAGTCCGAAGACTGTCATTCTGGGCTTCAAGAGATACAGCACCATTTCCACTTAGGCTACTGTACGATGGTGCTCGAGTTGATGACCATGAACTTTGAGGCCCATCAGATGAGTGTGGATGCTGAGTACCTGAGCTTTGGGAGCTATTAGATTTTGGGATAGCCCCTTGGCCAGGTAATTGCTCATGTACTGATCTTCGAAACTGCTCGTTTGCCTGATCGAAATTGGGTGAATGCCTAACTGGATGAACATTTGTGTTTTGTATTAAGTCGCTTGCTTCGTCTACCGAAGTAAACGTATTTTTGTGTGGTGGAGAACGTTGCACGTTAGCCATGGCGATTGGTGTCTTTACTGCCAATGATCTAGTTGTCGAACGCGTATCTATTCGCCTACTATCTACCTCTTTTTCTCTTCTTATTCGCTGATTAATCTTTTCCTTTGCAGATATACTCATGGTATTGGAGCTATGTAGCTACAATACTGGAAATGGATGCAGATGAATAAGCGGACCAGTAAGGACATACAGATGACAACAAATGAAATGAACTAAGGACTAACGCACGGATTGTAACTTAATAAGATGTATGTATGTATTTATTATTTTTATTGTATGGAAACGCTGTAAAGTGTAGCAAGAAATTGTAGCAGTATATATATTATGTTTACTATATTTAATATGTATGTATAAATCAATTTCTGGTAGGGTATATCCAATTTTTATTAAATTGTCTTAAGTACGACTACAAAAAAAGTTTTGTTTTGTGTTGTAATCTATCGTTGGTAGGGGTGTTTCAGATGGTTGTCTTTGGCTTCGTTGTTGGCGTTGAATCGATGATCTGATCTTTTAGCGGATTCCGATTTTAGACTGCAGACGGACGAAGTGATAAATCCTTCAGAGTGGCGGAGTGAGCAAACACAAAGGTACAAGGACACACAAGTTTGCTTCTCTTCACGCTTCCGCAATTCCATTCCAGCCACTACGGCGTCCGATGGAAGACTTGAAGCGATCCGATTTGCATAATAAGAAAACTACTACTAGATGGATTAATGCTACTTGACTTGACGCAATAATGTTCAGACAAGGCCACTAAACCCATGTAAGAATTAGACAAAATTTTAATGAAAATGGAAAAGTAAAATGCTGAGATAGGAAAGTAAAATGTAGACACTTAATAGAAAGAGTAGAAGATTACAAAGGACTAGAACAGGTTCCAATTGTTTCTGTTGTCACCACCAAAGATAGTCGTCGCAATTCAATATGACTCAAAACATGCCAAATGAAGACTTACGCTTTTTTTTTTTTTTTTTTTTGATGCTGGCAACAAGAACAATTGTGAACGGAAGACAACATTAAGGACGAAGGACGTGCACAGACAGACGTTGGGCGCCATTTGTAATAAGCCTGTAGTTAGGGATATAGAGGGAGCTAGGAGTTGAAAAGTGCCAGGATGTAAGGATGTGGACGGGACCTTAGGATAGGATAGTGGATGAGAGTGGGAGAGAGTGCAGAGAGCGAGGAGCGTGGCATGCTTGCATAGCACGGCTAAGCTCGCCGGACGGGGTGGTCCTTGTCCTCGCTACTCCACAAAACCTATTACAAAAACATTTAACATGCCAAGAATAAAAGGTACTTACGTTGGCTTTTGTACCGGAAACGGACGGACGTCCACCACTCTGTAGGGCGCTGCGGATGTTTTTGCAGCGGAGCCATTGCCCTCCCGACCTTGAAGTTCCATGGCTATACTAGGAACTTCCCTTTTCTGGTTACTTTTGCCTCTGGATCAGTTCATCTTGAAGCCCTCTTGATTGGAAACCATCTTACCGCACCCCCTGAAACCTCGCCTTCAGCAAGTCATTTGGACTACTACAAACACAACAGAATCAAAAAAAAGAAACGACGAATTTTCCTCATAAAGGCGTGATACTTTTAATGTTCAATGCATTCTTACGTTGTAATATTACTCGGATAAGTATCGCTTTATACCAAATACAAAAACAAAAATGTATATTCAAAAAAAATTTAACAAAAAAAAAAACTAACATGAACTTCGTTTATCCGTCCTACCCGAACGCACGTAAGTATTCGCCGTGCTGCTGGACACTAACTAAAATTATAAAAACGTACCTACAGAAAGGGAGCTCACTTTATGTGGTTGGGGCCTAATCGTTCAATAGCCGACGCGGAATCATATAAAAAAAAAACAAGGGACGACGGAGAAAACTCGATTCTTACAAAACTATTTTTAGATTTTAAGAAAAAAAAAACTCAATTACAACTAACTTACGAGCTAGTTATTTGAATAATAAATCTTAAAACTATAAATATGGAACTAACTCACAAACAAAAATCACTGGAACGAAACTATATTTATTACAACTAGCTTATGAGCTAGTTATTTGATTAATAACTACTTAAAACTATCAAAAAAGACTAAATTTACAAAAACTGGAACAAAACTTTATAGCAAACGAAAACCAATTGTTAGCTTATATACACTATGTCGTGAGATAATTTCTCCATCTATATTTGTTAAGGACTTATGTGAATGGTCGGCTTCGAAGATTCTTTGTCTCTTAGTTTTAACGTACGGGGGTGTGCAAGATATGTAATACATATATATATCCTCCCCTCTCGTTTGGCGTTCGATTTCGAGACACAGCTTAGTTTATTTTTTTGTTTTTTTTTTTCTTATTTAAACAAAATTAAGGGCGATCCCGACTCCTAATTAATTGTTTGTACTGGGTCGGTGATCGCCTTGCAGACTCTAAATGTGGTGAGTTGCCTCACTTCACACTGATTTTAAACATAAAAATTTAGCGAAAGATACTGACTTTGTCGTTTTCTTTATTAATTCTTTTCAATTTTTTTTTTTTCACTACCTTCTTTTTAGGATTTTATAATCAGACTTCACCTCACTGTTTCACTGCCGTGCTTATACGATATGCACCTCGATGTGTCTCGGATGGAGTTCTGATTTGAATTCATCCACCAGACCGTTTTCTCGGTAGTTGTCCCGTATTCAACTCATCATTCGATTTCCTATGTACTTTTCGGCAGCCGCTATTTTAATGTAAATGGTGGATTCACAATTTCCTTCTTTTACTACGGTTTGTGTACCTACTGCGGAATAAATTCGAACTAGATAGGCCAAAAATACATGGGCGAATTGGACCGGATTGACAGATACACTTTGAAACCACAGAGTGACACTTGACAGATCACCCAAAGTTTTAAATTGAGACGGGTTTGTAGTCTTGTTTTATTTTATGTTGTTTTCTAATTTATTTTATGCTTTCAGGTGACCATTACAATCTTCAAAAGATGGCATGCACGATTCGCAAACCCGAATAATCGATGCCAGGAATGCGCCTATGTACTAATCCACACCCAGCAGACGTCAACCACTCTCCCCGCGGGACTGCCGTTAGGTATTACTTCGCGGGGCTGGTTCATGATATGCGTCTTGTCTTGTGTCAGTTGCTTTTAACGTTTCTGCTGCTTCTGATGCTCTCCTTAGCCTTTCTACTCTCCGCAGTTCATTTTGGATAGTTGTTACCAGATTACAAACTGTCGTTCAATTGTCCTCCGACTGCAACATATGGTCTATTACGAAAGATGGAATGGGCAGATTCGTTCTCCATAATACGAATCGCCTACAATGAAAAACTGCGTGCTCCGTGTCTTCCTCCTGGTCTGGACAATCTGGGCAAAATGGCGAGCTATCGTGTCCAAATCGATGTAGGTATTTGCGGTAGCGTAAGGTGGTAGTTGCTGTTTCCATGTGCTTGCTTTGTCCAAGTCTCGATTGACGGGATCAGCTTGTATATAACTTGCCATATAGCAATTGAAGCTGCTCTTTCTTCTACTTTAATTCTTGCTATTTCACTTGCATCTTGTCCGCCCGGCGTTTCTCTGGTGTAGATCCTCAACATCTCGCCCGCTAGAATGTCTATGGGTATCATTCCAGCTATGACGAAGGCTGCTTCGTCCGAGATGGTTCGAAAACCACAGATTGTCCTTAACGCGCTAAGCCTGTATGCGGATGATAGTATCCTTCTTGTTTCTTTCGTCGCCAGTGTCCCCGCCCAAACCGGGGCGGCGTAAAGGAGGACTGAACTGACTACTTTTGATAAAACGTTTCTCCTAGCGTATCCAGGGCCACCGATGTTAGCTAGTATGCGTGAGAGAGCTCCGTGTATATGCGATGCTTTCGTTGTAATATACTCCACGTGTGTCTTGAACTGCAGTCTGTTGTCTAGCATGACTCCAAGATATTTGACTACTTCTTTGGATCTGATGATCTGGTTCCCCACCTGGAAATTGGCGAATTCAATGGTTTTTCGACTTGTTATAAGGACAGCTTTTCTTTTATGGTCGGCTAGTTCCAGTCCGGCGGATACTAGCCAGTGTTTTATCCTGGAAATTGCTTCATTTGTAGCTGATTCCACTTCATGGATCTGTTTAGCTACTGTCACGATGGAAATGTCGTCGGCAAATCCAATTATCGATACTCCACGTGGTAGCATTAATCGTAGGACTCCGTCATACATGATGTTCCACAGAAGCGGCCCAGTACGGATCCCTGTGGGACGTCCGCGGTAACCTTGTAGTATTTGACTCTTTCGTCGGTATAATACCTTAACTTCCTGTTGTTAAAGTAGTCCGTCACTATCCTCAGCAAGTAATATGGTGTATCCATTCTGGCGAGAGATCTTCTTAGGAATGACCAGTTCGCGGAATTGAAAGCGTTTTTGACGTCCAGCGTAACTACTGCACAATACTCCTTTGTGCCATAGAGCCATCTTACTCCTTCTATGGCACTTTCAGCTATGGGGACCAACGCTCTTATAGCATCAACTGTAGAACGCGCTCTTCTGAAGCCAAACTGTCGGTCTGAGAGTGCTCCTTTCTCTTCAGCCACGGCGAGAAGTCTATTATTGATTATCTTCTCAAAGATTTTCCCCATGGTGTCCAATAGGCATATAGGGAGGGAGGACGATGGTTCTCCTGGAGGCTCCTTCCTTTCGGAAGCAGGACCAAGTGCTGCATTTTCCATTTCTCAGGAAAGGTTCCCTCCTCTAGGCACCTCTGCATTGTTGATATGAAGAGGTCTGGTCTCTTTGTAACCGCCACCTTCAATGCCTTGTTTGGGATTCCATCTGGTCCGGGCGCCTTGTTGTCACCTATCCTGCTGCATGCCTTTAGCAGCTCCTCCAGAGTAATAACAGGTATATCGTCTGGATTAACCTCTCTTATTATGCTGCACATAGTAGCTGGTCTTTTGGGGAAAATGTGTTCTACTATAGATCTCAATATTCTTGGGCATGTTATTGGGGGGTTTTACAGCCCTTCAGCTTCGTCATAACCATCCTGTATGCTGTTCCCCAGGGGTTAATGTCAGCATCGTCGCAAATACGCTTAAAGCATTTTGCCATACTCTCCTTGATAGCCCTTTTCAGTTCGTGTCTCACTATTCTAAAGTTATTCAGGTGTTCTTGAAAGTCAGCTCTCCCCCTGGATCGTTGGACCTTTCGCCTGGCTCTTAGGCACGCTGCTCTCAATGTGTTAATGTCCTCATTCCACCAATAGCATGGTGCACGCTTTTTGCTGCTTACTCTCCTGGGCATTGCTGCATCGCACGCTGTAGTGATAGCACGGACGAGTTGGGCAGACATGGCTTCTGGCGTTTCGTTCTGTCTATGGTTGTCTGTGCTTATCAATTCTTCAAACGTATCCTTGTCAAAGAGCGCGTCTTTCCATTTTGGTCCCGCTGGATTGGGGTGTTTTAGTTTATTTTTATCAGCAGTTTCAAATATTATCGCTTGGTGGTCGCTTTGCGTATATTCTTCACTGACTCGCCATTTTATACTTCGTAGGATGGAGTTACTGGCGAAGGTAATATCTATAATCGAACCCATTCCTGCTTTACGATATGTATTAACCCGGCCTCTATTTGCCAAGCCTATGTACAGAGGTGCAAATGTTTCCAAAAGTATACGTCCTCTGGCATTGGTTAGTTTGCTTCCCCACTCTGTTCCCCATGCGTTGAAGTCGCCAGCAATAATAACTGGGGACCGTCCATAAGCATCCCTTGCCAGGTTATCTAGCATCGTTTGGTATTCGTTTGTCGTCCAGCTCGGTCTAGCGTAACAACTGTAGAAATTTATTCCATTTATTTTGGCTCGCACGAAGCCTTTCGCTTGTTCGAAGGTGGCTTGGAAAGCATGTCTTCCAGTTATCCATATAGAAGCTTTTTTCGATTTGTCACAGATCCATACGTTGCTATCGAGAGTCTTGTACGGTTCGCTGATCAAAATTATGTCGGCTTTCTTATCTTTTGCTGTTTGTGCCAGGAGATCCTGGGCTGCTTCGCAGTGATTTAGGTTTATTTGTATAATCTTCATGATTTTCTGCTGGTGATGGCTCTCCTAAATACCGCGCATTTACTGCTTCCGGCTATATGCTTCGCCTGTTCTGGGTGGTTCTTTTTACAAAACATGCACGATGGCTCCTTTTAGCAGTCTTTTGCTATGTAGCCTTCCGTTCCACATCTCCTACATAGCTTAGATCGATCTTCTAAGCTTTTGCATTGTTTGGCTAGGTGGCCAAACTCTAGACATTTGAAGCATTTTCTAAGCGATATCCGCTCACGAATGCGGCAGACAACCCAGCCTATTTTTTATTTTCCTTGTTTCCAACAGTTTACCTGTGCTTTCTGCTGGAAGACTAACCGTTGCGGTCTGTGTACCGCCGTATACTTTCCGCAGGGACAGAATATCTGTTGGCAATACCACTGTTCCAAATTACGGTTTAATTGCCTCGCATTCTTTCGAGGTAATATCATCCAGGTCCTTGAACTCGATAATAGCGTGATGAGAGAGCGATCTTACGCTTGCTCGCTCCTTTAAGGCTTTACTGATTACCGTTTTTAACTAGGCAGTTTTGTCTCCAGCTTCTTTGAGCTGTATGAGAAGTTCACCTTTCTGTGTCCTCCTAATCCTGGATACTGCTTTGCCCATTTCTTCCAGCTTGGGGTCTGCCTTAACGCTGCGTAGTATATCCGCGTAGAACAAGCCCCCCTTTGGTTCGATGACGATCGCATCGGGTCTACATTTCTTAGCCGGCTGGTGCTTCTTAGCTAGCTCTTTGTGGGCGATTTTAGATCGACTTTCTTCCTTGGGCAACTGCTTGTTCCTGTTCTTATTAGCAGCGTTGGCCCTCTTTTGCCTGCTCGCCGGGGTTCTAACGCCGGCCACTGCAGCTTTCTCCTTGGATTTTACTGCAGGATTTTGTTGTTTTCTTTTCGGAACAGGGGTTTCGATTTCTGGATCCTGTCTTCTTTTAGGTTCCAGGGTCGTCTTAAGCCAGGGTGAAGTTTGTGAGCAGTTGTTTCTTCTAATCACCTCCTTTGCGCTCTCGTCCTTCAGTTGAATCGCAGACAGTTCGTAGAGAGCTTTTGTGCTTTCGATGGCATCTCTCATCGGTTGATGAATCGATCGCATTTTTCCATCTTCCAGCATGTCCACTAACGATCTAATCTGCTCTCCAAGTTTATGAAAATCAGATCCTCGCGTTGCCTCGTTGTTCACTGCGCGAGGTAGCTCTCCTTGCACCGTGTCCATTTGCAGTGCTGTTACTTGGCCAGATAGTGACCGCAGCATTTTTGAATTCCTCTGAAAGGGATTCACTCCATTTTCTTCTCCGACAATTCCTTCTGTTGTTTTTGTTGTGTTCATTTCTGTTGGGTCCCAACTCAAAACCGTCCGAATGCGTAGTCAGCCAAAGATCCCATGGTTATCTATGCAAGCAGTGAAGCCATTCAAGGGTTGACACAGGCCCTTATGAGGTTTTGTGCCAGTGCCAGATCGGTGCTAACCAGGAATATTGCATCTGCACCTACACCAACAACTAAATGATGACGGGATATCGAGCGTTTTTTGAGGCCCGCCATGGTTTTAACGGGACGGGGGCGTTTGCAGCATTAGCCTGAAAGCCATTTCAACCGAATTTCACTCCTGCCTACTCAGGTAACAGAATACTACAAACGTCAGCCCACATATCTTAAAATCCGATTCGTTTTTCCAGTATACCGTAATTACGACCTTACTGGGCTCAGTCGTAATGCCTAGAGCGGCGGTGCTCAAAGACGATTCCATTGGAATATGGTTTCCCACGAAGCCATTTCTCGACTAAGAGTTGAGACAAGGGTGGCGACAGTGTAGAGGTTAGTGTGTTGGCTTGTGACCCGTGCGGTGCAGGTTCAATCCCCATGGGGAACAACAACATACGCCACCCATTCACATGCCTCTACACCAAAAGGAGGATTTCTGCCTGAAAGTACAATGGACCGTTACCGAGTCTGAGTGCTTTGGGATTTGGATTTCCATTTTATAAAAAAAAGGAAAAAAAAAAGAAAAAAAAGAGAGTTGAGAAATGGGTTAGCACCTTGTTAAAGACGGCGCTGACTCGTCTTGTCACAGAAAGTTCATAGGGGTTCCTGCAACCTTTTTAGTCACACCCTCCTTTTCTGCCGCTCTTGGTCGGGGGCTGTTTATTGATTTTTCGCAGCTAACCTACATATCGGCAGGCCGTTCACCATCCGCCACTTGTGACCCCCACAGTAGCCTGAGCACGACCCCTGTTTTAAACAAATGTGGAACGATTCACGATTTTGCGTGTCATCCTTGCGCAGGGTGTGTGTGTGTTTTTTTTCCTGGCTGTGCCAATGGATGTGGTAATCTTCAAAAGATGGCATGCACGATTCGCAAACACGAATAATCGATGCCAGGAATGCGCCTACGTACTAATCTACACCCAGCAGACGTCAACCACTCTCCCCGCGGGACTGCCGTTAGGTATTACTTCGCGGGGCTGGTTAGCAGTTCATGCTATGCGTCTTGTCTTGTGTCAGTTGCTTCTAACGTTTCTGCTGCTTCTGATGCTCTCCTTAGCCTTTCTACTCTCCGCAGTTTATTTTGGATAGTTGTTAACAGATTACAAACTGTCGTCCAATTGTCCTCCGACTGCAACATATGGTCTATTACGAAAGATGGATTGGGCAGATTCGTTCTCCATAATACGAATCGCCTACAATGAAAAACTGCGTGCTCCGTGTCTTCCTCCTGGTCTGGACAATCTGGGCAAAATGGCGAGCTATCGTGTCCAAATCGATGTAGGTATTTGCGGTAGCGTAAGGTGGTAGTTGCTGTTTCCATCTACTCGCTTTGTCCAGGTCTCGATTGACGGGATCAGCTTGTAAGTCCATCTGCCTTTTGTAGTGTTGTTCCACCTGGTTTGCCATATAGCAATTGAAGCTGCTCTTTCTTCTACTTTAATTCTTGCCATTTCACTTGCATCTTTTCCGCCCGGCGTTTCTCTGTTGTAGATCCTCAACATCTCGCCCGCTAGAATGTCTATGGGTATCATTTAAGCTATGACGAAGGCTGCTTCGTCCGAGATGGTTCGAAAACCACAGATTTTCCTTAACGCGCTAAGCCTGTATGCGGATGATAGTTTCCTTCTTGTTTCTTTCGTCGCCAGTGCCCCCGCCCAAACCGGGGCGGCGTAAAGGAGGACTGAACTGACTACTTTTGATAAAACGTTCCTCCTAGCGTATCCAGGTCCACCGATGTTAGGTAGTATGCGTGAGAGAGCTCCCTGTATATGCGATGCTTTCGTTGTAATATACTCCACGTGTGTCTTGAACTGCAGTCTGTTGTCCAGCATGACTCCAAGATATTTTACTGATTCTTTGGATCTGATGATCTGGTTCCCCACCTGGAAATTGGCGATTTCAATGGTTTTTCGACTTGTTATAAGGACAGCTTCTGTTTCATGGTCGGCTAGTTTTAGTCCGGCGGATACTAGCCAGTGTTTGTAGGGGACTAGAATCTAAATGAGATTAACAAATATGAAATATGTACTCTGAAACACTTTATATTTTGTACTGAATGCAACCCATTCACATCTACCTTGTACAAAAGCTTAGCCTCACTGTTGAGAAAATTTCACAACTTGCTGCGAACCACTATCATTTTCACGCACGAGAGTTAGCGCGCGAGACTAATATCCGCCTGCAAGAATCCAGCATTCTTTCTTTCTTTTTCAACTGAGACTTCGGAGATGGCGGTACTCTCTAATCAGTGGGAAAAATAACACCATTCTCGGACCATTTTCTAGATTTATCCATCTAAGTAAACAGGCATTCACAAAATAGAGTGTTGCAAAGTGACCATCGTTCGAAAAGTAAAATTAAAATACGAGTTGGTCGCATCGCGAGTGTTGACAACTACCTTTTCGATAACACCACGTGTCGTTAATAACCACCATCGCCACGCAAAATAAAAAGAACAAGAGAAAGGAAGCCTTATCCTTGATATCAGATGAGCCAAACCTCAAACCACTTGGCAAACACCCGCCAATTCGCGATCGACTACCGAAGCGATAATCGGCGATCCTCGTCATCAAGAACGCCCCAGAGAGCATAGTCTGAGCTTATCCCTCGAGTCGCTCCAAACAAAACGAATGGGCGCAAAAGATCATCGCACAATTCAAATCGTGAATGAAGCAACCCGGATCAAATCCATCTCGATCGAAAGAACCCAGCTTGGTAGATCAACCAACAACCAGTAGTACAAGCAGTCATCAAACACCGACAAGGGCCAATAGGAAACAACACCAACCTGAAAAGCAATAACACCTGCTTTCGAGCGCAGTCCAGCGAGTCGTGAAAATCAGTTCACCTGCACGGACGCAACAAACCACTCAAGCAGAAAGAAAATAAGGACCATCAACGCAACACCAGCCAGCCAGGAATAAAGTTCACTCAACTGTGCAATTGATCGCACCTGATCAATTGTTGGAGATTGCGCTTAATTGCTCTCTTCATACACACACACCTGGATCAGGCAATCCACAACGCATCGTATGCAGAGATCATCAGAAGTTTTTTTTTTTTTTATCAGTAACACCCACGCGCAAGCATATTAAAATAACAAAGCTAAGTATTAACAAATTGGTACTGTAAAGGGCGTTCAATTGGATAAAAAAACATTAATATCAGAAACATTTGTTCTTGATTTATTTCCTTAGCTAGCAAGATCAACCAACATGCTGTGTACACATATTGGGGACATCGACAACATAATTTATTAATCCCTAAAGAAAAAAACAAAAAGTCCGGTGAGTCCAATCCATTTTTTTTGTCCAATTGAACAAACTATTGGCGACATCATTGCCATTTTTTTGTGTGTTTACCTTTTTTTTGCGGAGCTTTTAGAGAACTTTGATTTGTTTTTATACCCTATTCTAAGGGTATATTAATTTTGACGAATAGTTTGTAACATACCTTAATATTTCCCGTAGACCCCTAAAAGTTACCATATTTATGATCAGCATCGATAGTAATGTCGATCTAGCCATGTCCGTCCGTCCGTTGGATAATTGTTACCAGATTACAAACTGTCGTCCAATTGTCCTCCGACTGCAACATATGGTCTATTACGAAAGATGGAATGAGCAGATTCGTTCTCCATAATACGAATCGCCTACAATGAAAAACTGCGTGCTCCGTGTCTTCCTCCTGGTCTGGACAATCTGGGCAAAATGGCGAGCTATCGTGTCCAAATCGATGTAGGTATTTGCGGTAGCGTAAGGTGGTAGTTGCTGTTTCCATGTGCTCGCTTTGTCCAGGTCTCGATTGACGGGATCAGCTTGTAAGTCCATCTGCCTTTTGTAGTGTTGTTCCACCTGGTTTGCCATATAGCAATTGAAGCTGCTCTTTCTTCTACTTTAATTCTTGCCATTTCACTTGCATCTTGTCCGCCCGGCGTTTCTCTGTTGTAGATCCTCAACATCTCGCCCGCTAGAATGTCTATGGGTATCATTTAAGCTATGACGAAGGCTGCTTCGTCCGAGATGGTTCGAAAACCACAGATTTTCCTTAACGCACTAAGCCTGTATGCGGATGATAGTTTCCTTCTTGTTTCTTTCGTCGCCAGTGCCCCCGCCCAAACCGGGGCGGCGTAAAGGAGGACTGAACTGACTACTTTTGATAAAACGTTCCTCCTAGCGTATCCAGGTCCACCGATGTTAGGTAGTATGCGTGAGAGAGCTCCCTGTATATGCGATGCTTTCGTTGTAATATACTCCACGTGTGTCTTGAACTGCAGTCTGTTGTCCAGCATGACTCCAAGATATTTTACTGATTCTTTGGATCTGATGATCTGGTTCCCCACCTGGAAATTGGCGATTTCAATGGTTTTTCGACTTGTTATAAGGACAGCTTCTGTTTCATGGTCGGCTAGTTTTAGTCCGGCGGATACTAGCCAGTGTTTGTAGGGGACTAGAATCTAAATGAGATTAACAAATATGAAATATGTACTCTGAAACACTTTATATTTTGTACTGAATGCAACCCATTCACATCTACCTTGTACAAAAGCTTAGCCTCACTGTTGAGAAAATTTCACAACTTGCTGTGAACCACTATCATTTTCACGCACGAGAGTTAGCGCGCGAGACTAATATCCGCCTGCAAGAATCCAGCATTCTTTCTTTCTTTTTCAACTGAGACTTCGGAGATGGCGGTACTCTCTAATCAGTGGGAAAAATAACACCATTCTCGGACCATTTTCTAGATTTATCCATCTAAGTAAACAGGCATTCACAAAATAGAGTGTTGCAAAGTGACCATCGTTCGAAAAGTAAAATTAAAATACGAGTTGGTCGCATCGCGAGTGTTGACAACTACCTTTTCGATAACACCACGTGTCGTTAATAACCACCATCGCCACGCAAAATAAAAAGAACAAGAGAAAGGAAGCCTTATCCTTGATATCAGATGAGCCAAACCTCAAACCACTTGGCAAACACCCGCCAATTCGCGATCGACTACCGAAGCGATAATCGGCGATCCTCGTCATCAAGAACGCCCCAGAGAGCATAGTCTGAGCTTATCCCTCGAGTCGCTCCAAACAAAACGAATGGGCGCAAAAGATCATCGCACAATTCAAATCGTGAATGAAGCAACCCGGATCAAATCCATCTCGATCGAAAGAACCCAGCTTGGTAGATCAACCATCAACCAGTAGTACAAGCAGTCATCAAACACCGACAAGGGCCAATAGGAAACAACACCAACCTGAAAAGCAATAACACCTGCTTTCGAGCGCAGTCCAGCGAGTCGTGAAAATCAGTTCACCTGCACGGACGCAACAAACCACTCAAGCAGAAAGAAAATAAGGACCATCAACGCAACACCAGCCAGCCAGGAATAAAGTTCACTCAACTGTGCAATTGATCGCACCTGATCAATTGTTGGAGATTGCGCTTAATTGCTCTCTTCATACACACACACCTGGATCAGGCAATCCACAACGCATCGTATGCAGAGATCATCAGAAGTTTTATTTTTTTTTATCAGTAACACCCACGCGCAAGCATATTAAAATAACAAAGCTAAGTATTAACAAATTGGTACTGTAAAGGGCGTTCAATTGGATAAAAAAACATTAATATCAGAAACATTTGTTCTTGATTTATTTCCTTAGCTAGCAAGATCAACCAACATGCTGTGTACACATATTGGGGACATCGACAACATAATTTATTAATCCCAAAAGAAAAAAACAAAAAGTCCGGTGAGTCCAATCGATTTTTTTTGTCCAATTGAACAAACTATTGCCATCCGCCCACAGAATCGAAATTTGAGCTAGAAAGCTGAAATTTTTTATGTATGATCTATGACTCCTAAAACTGCTCGGGATATATAATTTTCAAAATCCGCCCACTAATAAATAAAACAATTTTATTGAAAAACCAAAATTTGAGTTAGGGAGCTGAAATTAATAATATATACTCTCTAGGGGCCCTTTAAGCTCATGTGTAAATATTTTCAAAATCCGCCTATTGACACGCCCACAATTTAAAAAAAAACTTTTTTTGAAAATCCAAAGTTTGAGCTAGGGAGCTGAAATTTATAATATATACTCTCTAGGGGGGCCTTTATGCTCATGTGTAAATATTTTCGAAATCCGCCTACTGACACGCCCACAATTTGAAAATCCAAAGTTTGAGCTAGGGAGCTGAAATTTATACTATAAACTCTCTAGGGGTCCTCTATGCTCATGTGTTAATTTTTTTTAATCCGCTTACTGACACGCCCACAATTAAATAAAATAATTTTATTGAAAAACCAAAGTTTGAGCTAGCGAACGTTTTTTTTTACAAAATCTTCGTTTTTGTTTGATAAAATCTTTTAAATGTTATATAACAGAATATGTAGAGCCTTCTTAACAACTCAACCATACTTAGAATTTTGTCACGCCCACTTATGAGGGATGGGAATAAGAATAGGGTATCCAACAGTTCGCCCATGCGGACTGTAGCCCGCCCCTATGTTTTTTTTTTGTATTAAGTAAAGCGAGTGCGCTTAAAACTAAAGTTACTGATAAGAGTGAATGTCGATATTCAAAGATTTTCTTTTGTTTCGGGTCTAAGAACCCTGTTGGGTCGATACATAGTAACGTATCGTGATTGCATTCATTTGTAATTAAATTGTTAAATTAAAATTAGAATTACGATTTATAGCCAAAATGCATTGGCGTACCAATTCCTTTTTTTTAATAAACACATGAAGTACATATATGTACATAATGTGTAATAACATTATTATTCTGTTTACGAGAACGTATTGCTCCTCATAAATACTATTTTTTTTTCATTTTGTTAATTTGATTTCATACATAATAGACACATTTTTTGTTTATCTAGGTTTTATTATTTTTTTGAACCAAGGAGGTTCGTATCCTTAACATTATCATTAAGTTTATATTGTTTTTATTCGTTTTATTAAATACTGTTTTACAGTGACCAACATGATTAAGTTTTGTCATTTCTTTTTTTTTATTTTCGCCTTGAGCTGAATGAATATTAGAATGTTTAGGAAATAAACTTGTGCTGTGTTAGTGCGAAAGTGTGCGAGTAGTATAGATATGTGTCGTGACGAGTTTGTGAGCGAAGTTTTAAGGATCGCTCACTTGTACATAAGGGGCTATCGCTATAAAATTTAGAGTGGAGCGGTGGCCTAGGAAGTTCCCATCCTTTACGGGATGTTGACAGCGGGTGGGCTACACTCAGGGAAACCAAATTCCATCTACCGGTTTCCCAACTTTTTGGATATTTCAAGCAAATCTCTTTCGCGGTTTCAATGTTGATATTTTAAATGTTACCTCCTCCCCCTAGGCATGTAAAAATGTACGGTAGTTCAGCGATTAGCACAAGAACCCACCAATTTCGACGAGCTAGTTTCGTGAGAGAGCAAGCATGCCTATTCGCACTAAGTCGACTGAACACCCCACCAAACTACCTGTCGATTTCTGCAGGAGTTCCTGTGATCCTGGAAATGGATGGGATCTATCAAATGATGCTTGGTGGGACCAGCATCCGTTACATGTTTTATCCTGCAAATTGCTTCATTTGTAGCTGATTCCACTTCATGGATGTGTTTAGCTACTGTGATGGCAATGTCATCGGCAAATCCAATTATCGATACTCCGCGAGGTAGCATTAATCGTAGGACTCCGCCATACATGATGTCCCAGTACGGATCCCTGTGGGACGCCCGCGGTAACCTTGTAGTATTTGACTCCTTTGTCGGTATAATACCTTAACTTCCTGTAGTTAAAGTAGTCCGTCACTATCCTCAGCAAGTGTTTTATCCTGGAAATTGCTTCATTTGTAGCTGATTCCACTTCATGGATCTGTTTAGCTACTGTCACGATGGAAATGTCGTCGGCAAATCCAATTATCGATACTCCGCGTGGTAGCATTAATCGTAGGACTCCGTCATACATGATGTTCCACAGAAGCGGCCCCAGTACGGATCCCTGTGGGACGCTCGCGGTAACCTTGTAGTATTTGACTCTTTCGTCGGTATAATACCTTAACTTCCTGTTGTTAAAGTAGTCCGTCACTATCCTCAGCAAGTAATGTGGTGTATCCATTCTGGCGAGAGATCTTCTTAGGAATGACCAGTTCGCGGAATTGAAAGCGTTTTTGACGTCCAGCGTAACTACTGCACAATACTCCTTTGTGCCATATAGCCATCTTACTCCTTCTATGGCACTTTCAGCTATGGGGACCAACGCTCTTATAGCATCAACTGTAGAACGCGCTCTTCTGAAGCCAAACTGTCGGTCTGAGAGTGCTCCTTTCTCTTCAGCCACGGCGAGAAGTCTATTATTGATTATCTTCTCAAAGATTTTCCCCATGGTGTGAAATAGGCATATAGGGAGGTAGGACGATGGTTCTCCTGGAGGCTTCTTTCCTTTCGGAAGCAGGACCAAGTGCTGCATTTTCCATTTCTCAGGAAAGGTTCCCTCCTCTAGGCACCTCTGCATTGTTGATATGAAGAGGTCTGGTCTCTTTGTAACCGCCACCTTCAATGCCTTGTTTGGGATTCCATCTGGTCCGGGCGCCTTGTTGTCACCTATCCTGCTGCATGCCTTTAGCAGCTCCTCCAGAGTAATAACAGGTATATCGTCTGGATTAACCTCTCTTATTATGCTGCACATAGTAGCTGGTCTTTTGGGGAAAATGTGTTCTACTATAGATCTCAATATTCTTGGGCATGTTATTGGGGGGTTTTACAGCCCTTCAGCTTCGTCATAACCATCCTGTATGCTGTTCCCCAGCGGTTAATGTCAGCATCGTCGCAAATACGCTTAAAGCATTTTGCCATACTCTCCTTGATAGCCCTTTTCAGTTCGTGTCTCACTATTCTAAAATTATTCAGGTGTTCTTGAAAGTCAGCTCTCCCCCTGGATCGTTGGACCTTTCGTCTGGCTCTTAGGCACGCTGCTCTCAATGTGTTAATGTCCTCATTCCACCAATAGCATGGTGCACGCTTTTTGCTGCTTACTCTCCTGGGCATTGCTGCATCGCACGCTGTAGTGATAGCACGGACGAGTTGGGCAGACATGGCTTCTGCCGTTTCGTTCTGTCTATGGTTGTCTGTGCTTATTAATTCTTCAAACGTATCCTTGTCAAAGAGCGCGTCTTTCCATTTTGGTCCCGCTGGATTGGGGTGTTTTAGTTTATTTTTATCAGCAGTTTCAAATATTATCGCTTGGTGGTCGCTTTGCGTATATTCTTCACTGACTCGCCATTTTATACTTCGTAGGATGGAGTTACTGCCGAAGGTAATATCTATAATCGAACCCATTCCTGCTTTACGAAAAGTATTAACCCGGCCTCTATTTGCCAAGCCTATGTACAGAGGTGCAAATGTTTCCAAAAGTATACGTCCTCTGGCATTGGTTAGTTTGCTTCCCCACTCTGTTCCCCATGCGTTGAAGTCGCCAGCAATAATAACTGGGTACCGTCCATAAGCATCCCTTGCCAGGTTATCTAGCATCGTTTGGTATTCGTTTGTCGTCCAGCTCGGTCTAGCGTAACAACTGTAGAAGTTTATTCCATTTATTTTGGCTCGCACGAAGCCTTTCGCTTGTTCGAAGGTGGCTTGGAAAGCATGTCTTCCAGTTATCCATATAGAAGCTTTTTTCGATTTGTCACAGATCCATACGTTGCTATCGAGAGTCTTGTACGGTTCGCTGATCAAAATTATGTCGGCTTTCTTATCTTTTGCTGTTTGCGCCAGGAGATCCTGGGCTGCTTCGCAGTGATTTAGGTTTATTTGTATAATCTTCATGATTTTCTGCTGGTGATGGCTCTCCTAAATACCGCGCATTTACTGCTTCCGGCTATATGCTTCGCCTGTTCTGGGTGGTTCTTTTTACAAAACATGCACGATGGCTCCTTTTAGCAGTCTTTTGCTATGTAGCCTTCCGTTCCACATCTCCTACATAGCTTAGATCGATCTTCTAAGCTTTTTCATTGTGTGGCTAGGTGGCCAAACTCTAGACATTTGAAGCATTTTCTAAGCGATATCCGCTCACGAATGCGGCAGACAACAAAGCCTATTTTTATTTTCCTTGTTTCCAACAGTTTACCTGTGCTTTCTGCTGGAAGACTAACCGTTGCGGTCTGTGTACCGCCGTATACTTTCCGCAGGGACAGAATATCTGTTGGCAATACCACTGTTCCAAATTGCGCTTTAATTGCCTCGCATTCTTTCGAGGTAATCTCATCCAGGTCCTTGAACTCGATAATAGCGTGATGAGAAAGCGATCTTACGCTTGCTCGCTCCTTTAAGGCTTCACTGATGACCGTTTTTAACTCGGCAGTTTTGTCTCCAGCTTCTTTGAGCTGTATGAGAAGTTCACCTTTCTGTGTCCTCCTAATCCTGGATACTGCTTTGCCCATTTCTTCCAGCTTGGGCTCTGCCTTAACGCTGCGTAGTATATCCGCGTAGGACAAGCCCCCCTTTGGTTCGATGACGATCGCATCGGGTCTACATTTCTTAGCCGGCTGGTGCTTCTGTCTGTCTTTTTTTAGGTTCCAGGGTCGTCTTAAGCCAGGGTGAAGTTTGTGAGCAGTTATTTCTTCTAATCACCTCCTTTGCGCTCTCGTCCTTCAGTTGAATCGCAGACAGTTCGTAGAGAGCTTTTATGCTTTCGATGGCATCTCTCATCGGTTGATGAATCGATCGCATTTTTCCATCTTCCAGCATGTCCACTAACGCTCTAATCTGCTCTCCAAGTTTATGAAAATCAGATCCTCGCGTTGCCTCGTTGGTCACTGCGCGAGGTAGCTCTCCTTGCACCGTGTCCATTTGCAGTGCTGTTACTTAGCCAGATAGTGACCGCAGCATTTTTGAATTCCTCTGAAAGGGATTCACACCATTTTCTTCTCCGACAATTCCTTCTGTTGTTTTTGTTGTGTTCATTTCTGTTGGGTCCCAACTCAAAACCGTTCGAATGTGTAGTCAGCCAAAGATCCCATGGTTATCTATGCAAGCAGTGAGGCCATTCAAGGGTTGGCACAGGCCCTTATGAGGTTTTGTGCCAGTGCCAGATCGGTGCTAACCAGGAATATTGCATCTGCACCTACACCAACAACTAAATGATGACGAGATATCGAGCGTTTTTTGAGGCCTGCCATGGTTTTAACGGGACAGGGGCGTTTGCAGCATTAGCCTGAAAGCCATTTCAACCGAATTTCACTCCTGCCTACTCAGGTAACAGAATACTACAAACGTCAGCCCACATATCTTAAAATCCGATTTGTTTTTCCAGTATACCGTAATTACGACCTTACGTAATCGTAAGTCGTAATGCCTAGAGCGGCGGTGCTCAAAGAAGATTCCATTGGAATATGGTTTCCCACGAAGCCATTTCTCGACTAAGAGTTGAGACAAGGGTGGCGACAGTGTAGAGGTTAGTGTGTTGGCTTGTGACCCGTGCGGTGCAGGTCCAATCCCCATGGGGAACAACAACATACGCCACCCATTCACATGCCTCTACACCAAAAGGAGGATTTCTGCCTGAAATGGGGTAGCACCTTGTTAAAGACGGCGCTGACTCGTCTTGTCACAGAAAGTTCATAGGGGTTCCTGCAACCTTTTCAGTCACACCCTCCTTTTCTGCCGCTCTTGGTCGGGGACTGCTTATTGATTTTTCGCAGCTAACTTACATATCGGCAGGCCGTTCACCATCCGCCACTTGTGACCCCCACAGTAGCCTGAGCACGACCCCTGTTTTAAAAAAATGTGGAACGATTCACGATTTTGCGTGTCATCCTTGCGCAGGGTGTGTGTGTGTTTTTTTTCCTGGCTGTGCCAATGGATGTGGTAATCTTCAAAAGATGGCATGCACGATTCGCAAACACGAATAATCGATGCCAGGAATGCGCCTACGTACTAATCTACACCCAGCAGACGTCAACCACTCTCCCCGCGGGACTGCCGTTAGGTATTACTTCGCGGGGCTGGTTAGCAGTTCATGCTATGCGTCTTGTCTTGTGTCAGTTGCTTCTAACGTTTCTGCTGCTTCTGATGCTCTCCTTAGCCTTTCTACTCTCCGCAGTTTATTTTGGATAGTTGTTAACAGATTACAAACTGTCGTCCAATTGTCCTCCGACTGCAACATATGGTCTATTACGAAAGATGGATTGGGCAGATTCGTTCTCCATAATACGAATCGCCTACAATGAAAAACTGCGTGCTCCGTGTCTTCCTCCTGGTCTGGACAATCTGGGCAAAATGGCGAGCTATCGTGTCCAAATCGATGTAGGTATTTGCGGTAGCGTAAGGTGGTAGTTGCTGTTTCCATCTACTCGCTTTGTCCAGGTCTCGATTGACGGGATCAGCTTGTAAGTCCATCTGCCTTTTGTAGTGTTGTTCCACCTGGTTTGCCATATAGCAATTGAAGCTGCTCTTTCTTCTACTTTAATTCTTGCCATTTCACTTGCATCTTTTCCGCCCGGCGTTTCTCTGTTGTAGATCCTCAACATCTCGCCCGCTAGAATGTCTATGGGTATCATTTAAGCTATGACGAAGGCTGCTTCGTCCGAGATGGTTCGAAAACCACAGATTTTCCTTAACGCGCTAAGCCTGTATGCGGATGATAGTTTCCTTCTTGTTTCTTTCGTCGCCAGTGCCCCCGCCCAAACCGGGGCGGCGTAAAGGAGGACTGAACTGACTACTTTTGATAAAACGTTCCTCCTAGCGTATCCAGGTCCACCGATGTTAGGTAGTATGCGTGAGAGAGCTCCCTGTATATGCGATGCTTTCGTTGTAATATACTCCACGTGTGTCTTGAACTGCAGTCTGTTGTCCAGCATGACTCCAAGATATTTTACTGATTCTTTGGATCTGATGATCTGGTTCCCCACCTGGAAATTGGCGATTTCAATGGTTTTTCGACTTGTTATAAGGACAGCTTCTGTTTCATGGTCGGCTAGTTTTAGTCCGGCGGATACTAGCCAGTGTTTGTAGGGGACTAGAATCTAAATGAGATTAACAAATATGAAATATGTACTCTGAAACACTTTATATTTTGTACTGAATGCAACCCATTCACATCTACCTTGTACAAAAGCTTAGCCTCACTGTTGAGAAAATTTCACAACTTGCTGTGAACCACTATCATTTTCACGCACGAGAGTTAGCGCGCGAGACTAATATCCGCCTGCAAGAATCCAGCATTCTTTCTTTCTTTTTCAACTGAGACTTCGGAGATGGCGGTACTCTCTAATCAGTGGGAAAAATAACACCATTCTCGGACCATTTTCTAGATTTATCCATCTAAGTAAACAGGCATTGACAAAATAGAGTGTTGCAAAGTGACCATCGTTCGAAAAGTAAAATTAAAATACGAGTTGGTCGCATCGCGAGTGTTGACAACTACCTTTTCGATAACACCACGTGTCGTTAATAACCACCATCGCCACGCAAAATAAAAAGAACAAGAGAAAGGAAGCCTTATCCTTGATATCAGATGAGCCAAACCTCAAACCACTTGGCAAACACCCGCCAATTCGCGATCGACTACCGAAGCGATAATCGGCGATCCTCGTCATCAAGAACGCCCCAGAGAGCATAGTCTGAGCTTATCCCTCGAGTCGCTCCAAACAAAACGAATGGGCGCAAAAGATCATCGCACAATTCAAATCGTGAATGAAGCAACCCGGATCAAATCCATCTCGATCGAAAGAACCCAGCTTGGTAGATCAACCATCAACCAGTAGTACAAGCAGTCATCAAACACCGACAAGGGCCAATAGGAAACAACACCAACCTGAAAAGCAATAACACCTGCTTTCGAGCGCAGTCCAGCGAGTCGTGAAAATCAGTTCACCTGCACGGACGCAACAAACCACTCAAGCAGAAAGAAAATAAGGACCATCAACGCAACACCAGCCAGCCAGGAATAAAGTTCACTCAACTGTGCAATTGATCGCACCTGATCAATTGTTGGAGATTGCGCTTAATTGCTCTCTTCATACACACACACCTGGATCAGGCAATCCACAACGCATCGTATGCAGAGATCATCAGAAGTTTTATTTTTTTTTATCAGTAACACCCACGCGCAAGCATATTAAAATAACAAAGCTAAGTATTAACAAATTGGTACTGTAAAGGGCGTTCAATTGGATAAAAAAACATTAATATCAGAAACATTTGTTCTTGATTTATTTCCTTAGCTAGCAAGATCAACCAACATGCTGTGTACACATATTGGGGACATCGACAACATAATTTATTAATCCCTAAAGAAAAAAACAAAAAGTCCGGTGAGTCCAATCCATTTTTTTTGTCCAATTGAACAAACTATTGGCGACATCATTGCCATTTTTTTGTGTGTTTACCTTTTTTTTGCGGAGCTTTTAGAGAACTTTGATTTGTTTTTATACCCTATTCTAAGGGTATATTAATTTTGACGAATAGTTTGTAACATACCTTAATATTTCCCGTAGACCCCTAAAAGTTACCATATTTATGATCAGCATCGATAGTAATGTCGATCTAGCCATGTCCGTCCGTCCGTCCGTCGGCAAAAATTAGGCCTTTAAACTGGGCCTAGAGAGCTGAAATTTTAACCATATACTCTCTAGGGTCCCGAAATAATCAAGTTTACGAATTTTTGAAATCCGCCCACAGAATCGAAATTTGAGCTAGAAAGCTGAAATTTTGTATGTATGATCTATGACTCCTAAAACTGCTCGGGACATAAAATTTTCAAAATCCGCCCACTGACACGCCCACAAATAAATAAAACAATTTTATTGAAAAACCAAAATTTGAGCTAGGGAGCTGAAATTTATAATATATACTCTCTAGGGGCCCTTTAAGCTCATGTGTAAATATTTTCAAAATCTGCCTATTGACACGCCCACAATTTTAAAAAAAAACTTTTTTTGAAAATCCAAAGTTTGAGCTAGGGAGCTGAAATTTATAATATATACTCTCTAGGGGGGCCTTTATGCTCATGTGTAAATATTTTCGAAATCCGCCTACTGACACGCCCACAATTTGAAAATCCAAAGTTTGAGCTAGGGAGCTGAAATTTATACTATAAACTCTCTAGGGGTCCTCTATGCTCATGTGTTAATTTTTTTTTAATCCGCTTACTGACACGCCCACAATTAAATAAAATAATTTTATTGAAAAACCAAAGTTTGAGCTAGCGAACGTTTTTTTTACAAAATCTTCGTTTTTGTTTGATAAAATCTTTTAAATGTTATATAACAGAATATGTAGAGCGTTGTTAACAACTCAACCATACTTAGAATTTTGTCACGCCCACTTATGGGGGATGGGAATAAGAATAGGGTATCCAACAGTTCGCCCATGCGGACTGTAGCCCGCACCTATGTTATTAATTAAATTAAAATTAGAATTACGATTTATAGCCAAAATGCATTGGCGTACCAATTCCTTTTTTTTATAAACACATAAAGTACATATATGTGCATAATGTGTAATAACATTATTATTCTGTTTACGAGAACGTATTGCTCCTCATAAATACTATTTTTTTTCATTTTGTTAATTTGATTTCATACATAATAGACACATTTTTTGTTTATCTAGGTTTTATTATTTTTTTGAACCAAGGAGGTTCTTATCCTTAACATTATCATTAAGTTTATATTGTTTTTATTCGTTTTATTAAATACTGTTTTACAGTGACCAACATGATTAAGTTTTGTCATTTCTTTTTTTTTATTTTCTCCTTGAGCTGAATGAATATTAGAATGTTTAGGAAATAAACTTGTGCTGTGTTAGTGCGAAAGTGTGCGAGTAGTATAGATATGTGTCGTGACGAGTTTGTGAGCGAAGTTTAAGCATCGCTCACTTGTATATAAGGGGCTATCGCTATAAAATTCAGAGTGGAGCGGTGGCCTAGGAAGTTCCCATCCTTTACGGGTGGGCTACACTCAGGGAAACCAAATTCCATCTACCGGTTTCCCAACTTTTTGGATATTTCAAGCAAATCTCTTTCGCGGTTTCAATGTTGATATTTTAAATGTTACCTCCTCCCCCTAGGCATGTAAAAATGTACGGTAGTTCAGCGATTAGCACAAGAACCCACCAATTTCGACGAGCTAGTTTCGTGAGAGAGCAAGCATGCCTATTCGCACTAAGTCGACTGAACACCCCACCAAACTACCTGTCGATTTCTGCAGGAGTTCCTGTGATCCTGGAAATGGATGGGATCTATCAAATGATGCTTGGTGGGACCAGCATCCGTTACATGTTTTATCCTGCAAATTGCTTCATTTGTAGCTGATTCCACTTAATGGATGTGTTTAGCTACTGTGATGGCAATGTCATCGGCAAATCCAATTATCGATACTCCGCGAGGTAGCATTAATCGTAGGACTCCGTCATACATGATGTCCCAGTACGGATCCCTGTGGGACACCCGCGGTAACCTTGTAGTATTTGACTCCTTTGTCGGTATAATACCTTAACTTCCTGTAGTTAAAGTAATCCGTCACTATCCTCAGCAAGTAATATGGTGTATCCATCCTGGCGAGAGATCTTCTTAGGAATGACCAGTTCGCGGAATTGAAAGCGTTTTTGACGTCCAGCGTAACTACTGCACAATACTCCTTTGTGCCGTAGAGCCATCTTACTCCTTCTATGGCACTTTCAGCTATGTGGACCAATGCTCTTATAGCATCAACTGTAGAACGCGCTCTTCTGAAGCCAAACTGTCGGTCTGGGAGCGCTCCTGTCTCTTCAGCCACTGCGAGAAGTCTATTATAGATTATCTTCTCAAAGATTTTCCCCATGGTGTCCAATAGGCATGTAGGGCGGTAGGACGATGGTTCTCCTGGAGGCTTCTTTCCTTTCGGAAGCAGGATCAATTGCTGCATTTTCCATTTCTCAGAAAAGGTTCCCCCCTCTAGGCACCTCTGCATTGTTGATATGAAGAGGTCTGGTCTCTTTGTAACCGCTACCTTCAATGCCTTGTTTGGGATTCCGTCTGATCCGGCGCCTTGTTGTCACCTATCCTGCTGCATGCCTTTAGCAGCTCCTCCAGAGTAATAACAGATATATCGTCCGGATTAACCTCTCTTATTATGCTGCACATAGTAGCTGGTCTTTTGGGGAAAAGGTGTTCTACTATAGATCTCAATATTCTTGGGCATGTTTTTTGGGGGGGGGGGGGGGGGGGTTCTACAGCCCTTCAGCTTCGTCATAACCATCCTGTATGCTATTGCCCAGGGGTTAATGTCAGCTTCGTCGCATATACGCTTAAAGCATTTTGCCTTACTGTCCTTGATAGCCATTTTTAGTTCGTGTCTCACTATTCTAAAGTTATTCAGGTGTTCTTGAAAGTCAGCTCTCCCCCTGGATCGTTGGACCTTTCGTCTGGCTCTTAGGCACGCTGCTCTCAATGTATTAATGTCCTCATTCCACCAATAGCATAATGCACGCTTTTTGCTGCTTACTCTCCTGGGCATTGCTGCATCGCACGCTGTAGTGATAGCACGGACGAGTTGGGCAGACATGGCTTCTGCCGTTTCGTTCTGTCTATGGTTGTCTGTGCTTATCAATTCTTCAAACGTATCCTTGTCAAAGAGCGCGTCTTTCCATTTTGGTCCCGCTGGATTGGGGTGTTTTAGTTTATTTTTATCAGCAGTTTCAAATATTATCGGTTGGTGGTCGCTTTGCGTATATTCTTCACTGACTCGCCATTTTATACTTCGTAGGATGGAGTTACTGGCGAAGGTATTATCTATAATCGAACCCATTCCTGCTTTACGATATGTATTAACCCGGCCTCTATTTGCCAAGCCTATGTTCAGAGGTGCAAATGTTTCCAAAAGTATACGTCCTCTGGCATTGGTTAGTTTGCTTACCCACTCTGTTCCCCATGCGTTGAAGTCGCCAGCAATAATAACTTGGGAACGTCCATAAACATCCCTTGCCAGGTTATCTAGCATCGTTTGGTATTCGTTTGTCGTCCAGCTCGGTCTAGCTTAACAACTGTAGAAGTTTATTCCATTTATTTTGGCTCGCACGAAGCCTTTCGCTTATTCGAAGGTGGCTTGGAGAGCATGACTTCCAGTTATCCATATAGAAGCTTTTTTCGATTTGTCACAGATCCATACGTTGCTATCGAGAGTTTTGTACGGTTCGCTGATCACAATTATGTCCGCTTTCTTATCTTTTGCTGTTTGTGCCGGGGGATCATGAGCTGCTTCGCAGTGATTTAGGTTTATTTGTATAATCTTCATGACATTCTGCTGGTGATGGCTCTCCTAAATACCGCGCATTTACTGCTTCCGGCTATATTCTTTTTACAAAACATGCACGATGGCTCCTTTTAGCAGTCTTTTGCTATGTGGCCTTCCGTTCCATATCTCCTACAGAGCTTAGATCGATCTTCTAAGCTTTTGCATTGTTTGGGTAGGTGGCCAAACTCTAGACATTTGAAGCATTTTCTAAGCGATATCCGCTCACGAATGCGGCAGATAACCCAGCCTATTTTTATTTTCCTTGTTTCCAACAGTTTGCCTGCGCTTTCTGCTGGAAGACTAACCGTTGCGGTCTGTGTACCGCCGTATGCTTTCCGCAGGGACAGAATATCTGTTGGCAATACCACTGTTCCAAATTGCGCTTTAATTGCATCGCATTCTTTCGAGGTAATGGATTGACGTTTCAACTGTCAAAGTGGAATTGCAAAAATTTTCGAAGCTCCGTATTTTTTTTCAAATTAAATTATAAATCCAAGTAACTTCCTAAGAAAAACAACGTAAAAACACTCATTTAATCACTTTGAACTAACACCGCAAATTGCTAGTTAAATTTACTCAAGTAAACAAGCTCAAAAAGGAAAACAAAAAATAAAAAAAATAAAAAATTTCTCCGTGTTGCATCGAAATCAAATTGCGGTACAACGATTTGCCGATGAACCGCAAGCGATACTTATGTGAAATTTCTCCTGAACAAAACACTACCAACAAAAAGATTTCTCATCTAAAAGCAGCAAATATGGGAATAGGCGATTTATCAGTTGCTGATCTAAAAACTATCTTAAATGAGAGTCTCGAAGAAAAGCTTAAAGATCTAGTCACAAAAAATGACTTGTTGGTGCTCTCGAACGAGATACTTTCTTTGAAGACACTTAACACCCAACTCAGCAGAAAACTCACTTTAATGACAGAAAGATGCGATTTGCTTGAAACCCAATTGGAAATTCTCTCACGGAAATCAAACGATAAGTCTATTGTGGTACACCTTCCTTTAGACACAGAAACCGATGCAATCCAATTAGCTAAACAGACTTGCAAGGGGCTTCTGAAGTTAAATGAAGACGAAGAAATCCAATTTAAGAGCTCCAGACAAATACGCAACAACAACACTGAAAGAGCAACTGTCATCATCGAACTTCCAACAGCGGCGATCACCGATAAACTTATTACCTCCGCGCACACGCTCAAAGGCTCCGGAATAAGTATATTTCGCGAGCAATCACTTTTATCAAGAAGAAAAAGAAAAACACTAATAGAAATAAAAAACAATCTGCGGCAGATAAATCCAAACGCCCGAATTTTCGTTAAAGGAGACAACAAATTGCAAATCAACAATCAACTTTTTGTTTATCAAATTTCACGAGGTTTAGTTGTCAAATCAGCAGCGGACATGTCACTCATTAGTGAACTATTTGGTGACAGTGGTTACGAGTACTTTGACTGCAGCGAGGGAGCGAGGTTGGCCGTGGTTCCAAGCTCTTCTTCCGCTTTTGGCCTCCAACCGCAGCGAGCGCCATTTGGAAATCAGAGTTCACACCATGTTAGGGATAAAACACAATAGGTAAATTCTGTCGTCTGCCATAACACAACTATTTTTCAAAAATTAAATATATGCTCGTATAATATAACTGTTCTCAAAAGTAAGCTTTTACATTCCGATTTTTTTAAATATTTACACCAATTTGATGTTATAATTCTTATAGAAACTTTTATTGAAGAAAAGAATCAAAATGAATTTCTAAAATATTTCAAAGACTTTAAAGTAATGTTTACACCCGCGATAAGATCTAATTTGAATGGAAGAGCCAGTGGGGGTATTCTATATGGGATTAAAAAATCTTTATGGGGTAATCTTATTAATTTTAAAATTATTGAATCTAAAATTATTTTTCATATGGTTAGCAACAACCTAAACTATTATATTATTCCTATTTATTTAAATTGCAATCATTGGCTTAGCGACTTCGATGAACTAGTGGAATTTATGAATAACACTTCTCTTGACCATGTGTTAATCGTCGGTGATTTAAATGCTAGGATTGGTGAATATCAAAATTCTTCCGCCAATATTTTACGAGCACGAGTTGCACTGGCCGAGAGTAGATGTTCTAAGGATAAAATTTATAACCGCAACGGGGGGAGTTTAACAGAATTTTTTGAAGTTTTCGGTCTATTTGTTTTGAATGGGTCTTCTATTAGTGATGCATGTGGCGAATTCACTTTTGTTAGCGGGCAGGGACAATCCGTGATTGACTTTGCTGCGATTTCAGGGGACTGGCTGAACATTATCGATGACTTTGAAGTTGCACTAGTCAACTACTCGGCTCATTTTCCAATTGTAATTAAAATTCAGCTAAAGGAGTTAAACCAGCAAGCTACACCTTCTAGTTTTAATAAGCTGAAGTGGTCGGAGAACAATGCAACCCTCTATAGAAGCCTCCTTTCTCGGCACTTACTATCTCTGCCCCAACAATCCGCAGTCTCGTCTGAAGTGGTATGTGAAAGTATAGAACGGGTTATAAAGACCGCAGCCCCTTTTGCGTTGAAGAGTACACACACTTTTGTAGCTAAAAATGTATGGTTTGATAAGGATTGCAGAAATCTCCGTAAACTTTCGTTCGTTTACTTAAAACTGTTTAGAACGACCAATTCTCAATTTTTCAAAAACATCTATCTTCGCGTTAATAATGATTTTAAAAAAATGTGCTCAGTTAAGAAAATCACCTATTTAAAAAACGTGGCTAAGAAATTGGAAAACTGCACAAACTCAAAGATATTTTGGGAGACAGTGCGCAATCTTGTTGGGCGCAATCAGGGTATGAAGTTCTCTTTAGAAGCTGAGACGTTAGCAGCTCATTTTAAAACTCTACTCTCAGCTGATGAAGACCTTCATACCTTTGATTACGCGCTACCTGATACTAGAGTCAACGAGCTGGATTTAGAATTCTCATTGCCCGAATTGGAAGTAACGCTCCAAAGATTGAAAAACAGCAAGGCTCCTGGCCTAGACGGCATACCAGTCGAGTTTTATAAAAACAGCACTATTGATTTTAAAAACTACCTCGTGTCTTTCTATAACAAAGTGTACAATGATGGATGTGTCCCTAACAGTTTCAACGAATCTGTAATTTTTGCCATTTTTAAAAAAGGTGATGCTAACGCTGCGGAAAATTATAGAGGTATTTCAATTTTAAATTCAATAAGAAAAACTTTCACTGCAATCCTATATGAAAGGCTCTCAAAATGGATTGAGGTTAAAAGTCTTTTGAGCATCTTTCAAGCCGGTTTCCGCCCAGGTTTTTCAACCATGGATCATATCTTGGCCATTTCAAGCATTGCTCAACAATTTATAGATAGAAAAAAGAAACTATACACTTGCTTTGTTGATTTTAAAGCTGCATTCGATAAAGTCAATAGACAAGCTTTAATATACAAACTTTCTTGCATTGGTTTGTCAAGAAAGTTTCTCGAAGTGTATGCAAGTCTTATTTCGTCAACAAATGCAAGGGTATGGGACGGTTTCACATTTTCAAATCGATTTGATACAATTACAGGTGTTCCTCAGGGTTGTATCCTCAGCCCATTATTATTTGCCCTGTTCATAGATGATGTCTGCGAGCTTCTTCCGGGTGGAGTTAATTTTGCTAACATTATAATCAAAGTCCTGTTGTACGCGGACGATCTAGTCATGCTTGCTGATAATCCTTTCACGCTTCAATTGCAAATAAACCGTCTAAGTTCATTTTGCGAGTCTTGGGGCTTGCAAATTAATACCCAAAAAACTAAGATTGTTATATTTGAAAAGAGACAATCAAGAAGGCGAGCGGAAGAAAAATGGTCTCTAAACAATACACACATTGAGGTTTTACAAGAGTTTAAATATTTGGGTGTCCTCTTGACCTACAATTTAAGCTATCTAAAGCACTCCAAAGAAAAAAGCAACGAAGCTAAATTGGCTCTTAATATAATGTGGCCAAAGTTTTTTTCGAACCAAAATGTTGATTTAACGTCCAAGTACAAAGTTTTCAACGCGACAGTAAATGCATGCATGGCATATGGCGTCCAACCCGTCGGATACACACACTTCGAAGCTTTTGAAACTGTACAAAGGAACTTTTTTAAGAGGATATTTCGTTTGCCTAACTCAACACCCAACTACGCCATATATGTTGAGTCAGGAATAGTCCCTATATATATACAAAATTTGAAGGCAAATGCGAACTTCATTACTAGAGTGATGAAAAGAAGTGAAACTTGTCTTCACAAAATCATCTTAAGAAAATTACTTCGAGTGAATGCTTCCCCGTTTAAAAACTGGAACGAACTAGCTTTATCTTACGAAAGAAGTTTAAACTTAACAGAAACTAATGTGACCGATTGGCAGGCTCAGTTTTCTGATGTGATTGCTAAGGTGGATCACAAAATGTTTCTGGATAACCTTTCCAGAGCATCTTCATCTACTTCAAGAGCTATTTATAGTCATTTAAACCATGAACTGCCCTCGGAAGTCTCTTACTTTAGTAATGAATTTTCAGCCTCGGTTATAAGTATTATTTTTAGAGCAAGAGTTGAAATTTTAAATTTGAACTTTATACCTCATCGATCAGACTTGCCCCAGCTATGTGATCTATGTAACGGAAGAGTGAATGAAGATATATACCATTTCGTTGCTGCTTGTCCTATTCTACAAGAAATTCGCCGGTTGCATTTTCGGGAAAGTTTTATATCTTTGGACAAACTTTTTGAAATTTTAAATGGAGCAATGGGCTGGCTCAGCCTCTTTAAATATTGCCAACATGCTCTTTCTTACCGTAACAGTTTCACATATTAAACTTAGTCGATTACCCACTTATTGCAGTTTTGACCAAATTTTATACCTAACTATTTATTGTTTTGTTTCTGATCATACTAAATTTGATAATATCTCTTTTGTGTTTCAAATCACGTTAAAATTGATAATATTGTATAAACAGCTATTTCTAACCAAATTGTGTATTATCTTGGGTTTCAAATCATGTTAAAATTGATAAAATTTTGTATAAACAGCTAATCAAATTAACCAAATTGTATAATATTTTGTGTTTCAAATCACGTTAAAATTGATAGCATTGTTTTATATAGTAATATTTCTTCATATCTTTTGTTAAACATTTTTTCTTTTTTTTTTTTTCTTTTTTCCTTTTCTTTATATTTTAAAATTTTTGCTTTTTATTATTTCTTTTATTTTTAAATCATATTATGAAATGTCATCTCAGGCAGACGGCAGTATTGCCATGTCCTTATTCTTAAGTATACCAATTTGTAAACTTTATGATGAAAAAATAAAGAATCTATCTATCTATCTATCTATCTAATCTCATCCACGTTCTTAAACTCGATAATAGCGCGTTGAGAGAGCGATCTTACGCTTGCTCGCTCCTTTAAGGCTTCACCGATGACCGTTTTGAACTCGGCAGTTTTGTCTCCAGCTTCTTTGAGCTGTATGAGAAGTTCACCTTTCTGTGTCCTCCTAATCCTGGATACTGCTTTGCCCATTTCTTCCAGCTTGGGGTCTGCCTTAACGCTGCGTAGTATATCCGCGTAGGACAAGTCCCCCTTTGATTCGATGACGATCGCATCGGGTCTACATTTCTTAGCCGGCTGCTGCTTCTTAACTAGCTCTTTGTGGGCGAGTTTAGATCGACTTTCTTCCTTGGGCAACTGCTTGTTTCTGTTCTTATTAGCAGCGTTGGCCCTCTTTTGCCTGCTCCCCAGGGTTCTAACGCCGGCCATTGCAGCTTTCTCCTTGGATTCTACTGCAGAGTTTTGTTGTTTTCTTTTCGGCACAGGGGTTTCGATTTCTGGATCCAGTCCTCTTTTAGATTCCAGGATCGTCTTAAGCCAGGGTGAAGTTTGTGAGGAGTTCTTTTTTCTAATCACCTCCTTTGCCCTCTCGTCTTTCAGTTGAATTGCAGACAGTTCGTAGAGAGCTTTTATGCTTTCGATGGCATCTCTCATCGGTTGATGAATCTATCGCCTTTTTCCATCTTCCAGCATGTCCACTAACGCTCTAATCTGCTCTCCAAGTTTATGAAAATCAGATACTCGCGTTGCCTCGTTGTTCTCTGCGCGAGGTAGCTCTCCTTGCACCGTGTCCATTTGCAGTGCTGTTACTTGGCCAGATGGTGACCGCAGCATTTTTTAATTCCTCTGAAAGGGATTCACTCCATTTTCTTCTCCGACAATTCCTTCTGTTGTTTTTGTTGTTTTTGTTGTGTTCATTTCTGTTGGGTCCCAACTCAAAACCGTTATCGATGTCCGAATGTGTAGTCACCCAAAGATCCCATGGTTATCTATGCAAGCAGTGAGGCCATGCAAGGGTTGACACAAGCCCTTATGAGGTTTTGTGCCAGTGCCAGATCGGTGCTAACCAGGAATATTACATCTGCACCTACACCACCAACTAAATGATGACGAGATATCGAGCGTTTTTTAGGCCTGCCATGGTTTTAACGGGACGGGGCGTTTGCAGCATTAGCTTGAAAGCCATTTCAACCAGATTTCACTCCTGCCTACTCAGGTAACAGAATACTAACGTCAGCCCACATATCGTAAAATCCGATTCGTTTTTCCAGTATACCGTAATTACGAACTTACTGGGCTCATTCGTAATGCCTAGAGCGGTGGTGCTCAAAGACGATTCCATTGGAATATGGTTTCCTACGAAGCCATTTCTCGACTAAGAGTTGAGAAATAGGGTAGCACTTTGTTAAAGACGGCGCTGACTCGTCTTGTCACAGAAAGTTCAAAGGGGTTCCTGCAACCTTTTCATTCACACCCTCCTTTTCTGTGTGTGTGTGTGTGTTTTTTTTCTTTTTTTTTCTTGGCCGTGCCAATGGATGTGGTAATCTTCAAAAGATGGCATGCACGATTCGCAAACACGAATAATCGATGCCAGGAATGCGCCTACGTACTAATCCACACCCAGCAGACGTCAACCACTCTCCCCGCGGGACTGCCGTTAGGTATTACCTCGCGGGGCTGGTTAGCAATTCATGCTATGCGTCTTGCCTTGTGTCAGTTACTTCTGACGCTTCTGCTGCTTTTGATGCTCTCCTTAGCCTTTCTACTCTCCACAGTTCATTTTGGATAGTTTTTACCAGATTACAAACTGTCGTCCAATTGTCCTCCGCCTGCAACATATGATCTATTACGAAAGATGGATTGGGCAGATTCGTTCTCCATGATACGAATCGCCTACAATGAAAAACTGCGTGCTCCGTGTCTTCCTCCTGGTCTGGACAATCTGGGCAAAATGGCGAACTATCGTGTCCAAATCGATGTAGGTATTTGCGGTAGCCGCCGTGGCCAGTCAGGAACTGCGTAAGGTGGTAGTTGCTGTTTCCATGTGCTCGCTTTGTCCAAGTCTCGATTGACGGGATCAGCTTGTATGTCCATCTGCCTTTTGTAGTGTTGTTCCACCTGGTTTGCCATATAGCAATTAAAGCTGCTCTTTCTTCTGCTTTAATTCTTGGCATTTCATTTGCATCTAGTCCGCCCGGCGTTTTTCTGTTGTAGATCCTCAACATCTCGCCCGCTAGAATGTCTATGGGTATCATTCCAGCAATGACGAAGGCCGCTTCGTCCGAGATGGTTCGAAAGCCACAGATTTTCCTTAACGCGCTAAGCCTGTATGCGGATGATAGTTTCCTTCTTATTTCTTTCGTCGCTAGTGCCCCCGCCCAAACCGGGGCGGCGTAAAGAAGGACTGAACTGACTACTTTTGATAAAACGTTCCTTCTAGCGTATCCAGGTCCAAAGATGTTAGGTAGTATGCGTGAGAGAGTTCCCTTTATTTGCGATGCTTTCGTTGTAATGTACTCCACGTGCGTCTTGAACTGCAGTCTGTTGTCTAGCATGACTCCAAGATATTTGACTGCTTCTTTGGATCTGATGATCTGGTTCCCCACCTGGAAATTGGCGAATTCAATGGTTTTTCGACTTGTTATAAGGACAGCTTCTGTTTTATGGTGGGCTAGTTCTAGTCCGGCGGATACTAGCCAGTGTTTTATCCTGGAAATTGCTTCATTTGTAGCTGATTCCACTTCATGGATCTGTTTAGCTACTGTCACGATGGCAATGTCGTCAGCAAATCCAATTATCGATACTCCGCGAGGTAGCATTAATCGTAGGACTCCGTCATACATGATGTTCCACAGAAGCGGCCCCAGTACGGATCCCTGTGGGACGCCCGCGGTAACCTTGTAGTATTTGACTCCTTCGTCGGTATAATACCTTAACTGCCTGTTGTTAAAGTAGTCCGTCACTATCCTCAGCAAGTAATATGGTGTATCCATTCTGGCGAGAGATCTTCTTAGGAATGACCAGTTCGCGGAATTGAAGGCGTTTTTGACGTCCAGCGTAACTACTGCACAATACTCCTTTGTGCCGTAGAGCCATCTTACTCCTTCTATGGCACTTTCAGCTATGTGGACCAACGCTCTTATAGCATCAACTGTAGAACGCGCTCTTCTGAAGCCAAACTGTCGGTCTGAGATGACTCCTTTCTCTTCAGCCACTGCGAGAAGTCTGTTATAGATTATCTTCTCGAAGATTTTTCCCATGGTGTCCAATAGGCATATAGTGCGGTAGGACGATGGTTCTCCTGGAGGCTTCTTTCCTTTCGGAAGCAGGACCAAGTGCTGCATTTTCCATTTCTCAGCAAAGGTTCCTTCCTCTAGGCACTTCTGCATTGTTGATATGAAGAGGTCTGGTCTCTTTGTAACAGCCACCTTCAATGCCTTATTTGGGATTCCGTCTGGTCCGGACGCCTTGCTGTCACCTATCCTGCTGCATGCCTTTAGCAGCTCCTCCAGAGCAATAACAGGTATATCAACTGGATAAACCTTTCTTATTATGCTGCACATAGTAGCTGGTCTTTTGGGGAAAAGGTGTTCTACTATAGATCTCAACATTCTTGGGCATGTTAATGGGGGGGTTCTACAGCCATTCAGCTTCGTTATAACCATCCTGTATGCTGTTCCCCAGGGGTTAATGTCAGCTTCGTCGCATATACGCTTAAAGCATTTTGCCTTACTTTCCTTGATAGCCCTTTTTAGTTCGTGTCTCACTATTCTAAAGTTATTCAGGTGTTCTTGAAAGTCAGCTCTCCCTCTGGATCGTTGGACCTTTCGCCTGGCTCTTAGGCACGCTGCTTTCAATGTTTTTATGTCCTCATTCCACCAATAGCATGGTGCACGCTTTTTGCTGCTTACTCTCCTGGGCATTGCCGCATCGCACGCTGTAGTGATAGCACGGACGAGTTGGGCAGACATGGCTTCTGCCCTTTCGTTCTGTCTCTGGTTGTCTGTGCTTATCAATTCTTCAAACGTATCCTTGTCAAAGAGCGCGTCTTTCCATTTTGGTCCCGCTGGGTGTGTGTGTGTGTGTGTGTGTGTTTTTTTTTTTTTTTTTTCTTGGCTGTGCCAATGGATGTGGTAAACCCGATTCGCAAACCCGAATAATCGATGCCAGGAATGCGCCTACGTACTAATCCACACCCAGCAGACGTCAACCACTCTCCCCGCGGGACTGCCGTTAGGTATTACCTCGCGGGGCTGGTTAGCAATTCATGCTATGCGTCTTGTCTTGTGTCAGTTACTTCTGACGCTTCTGCTGCTTTTGATGCTCTCCTTAGCCTTTCTACTCTCCACAGTTCATTTTGGATAGTTTTTACCAGATTACAAACTGTCGTCCAATTGTCCTCCGACTGCAACATATGATCTATTACGAAAGATGGATTGGGCAGATTCGTTCTCCATGATACGAATCGCCTACAATGAAAAACTGCGTGCTCCGTGTCTTCCTCCTGGTCTGGACAATCTGGGCAAAATGGCGAGCTATCGTGTCCAAATCGATGTAGGTATTTGCGGTAGCCGCCGTGGCCAGTCAGGAACTGCGTAAGGTGGTAGTTGCTGTTTCCATGTGCTCGCTTTGTCCAAGTCTCGATTGACGGGATCAGCTTGTATGTCCATCTGCCTTTTGTAGTGTTGTTCCACCTGGTTTGCCATATAGCAATTAAAGCTGCTCTTTCTTCTGCTTTAATTCTTGGCATTTCACTTGCATCTAGTCCGCCCGGCGTTTTTCTGTTGTAGATCCTCAACATCTCGCCCGCTAGAATGTCTATGGGTATCATTACAGCAATGACAAAGGCCGCTTCGTCCGAGATGGTTCGAAAACCACAGATTGTCCTTAACGCGCTAAGCCTGTATGCGGATGATAGTTTCCTTCCTATTTCTTTCGTCGCTAGTGCCCCCGCCCAAACCGGGGCGGCGTAAAGAAGGACTGAACTGACTACTTTTGATAAAACGTTCCTTCCAGCGTATCCAGGTCCACCGATGTTAGGTAGTATGCGTGAGAGAGTTCCCTGTATTTGCGATGCTTTCGTTGTAATGTACTCCACGTGCGTCTTGAACTGCAGTCTGTTGTCTAGCATGACTCCAAGATATTTGACTGCTTCTTTGGATCTGATGATCTGGTTCTCCACCTGGAAATTGGCGAATTCAATGGTTTTTCGACTTGTTATAAGGACAGCTTCTGTTTTATGGTCGGCTAGTTCTAGTCCGGCGGATACTAGCCAGTGTTTTATCCTGGAAATTGCTTCATTTGTAGCTGATTCCACTTCATGGATCTGTTTAGCTACTGTCACGATGGCGATGTCGTCGGCAAATCCAATTATCGATACTCCGCGAGGTAGCATTAATCGTATGACTCCGTCATACATGATGTTAAACAGAAGCGGCCCCAGTACGGATCCCTGTGGGACGCCCGCGGTAACCTTGTAGTATTTGACTCCTTCGTCGGTATAATACCTTAACTTCCTGTTGTTAAAGTAGTCCGTCACTATCCTCAGCAAGTAATATGGTGTATCCATTCTGGCGAGAGATCTTCTTAGGAATGACCAGTTCGCGGAATTGAAGGCGTTTTTGACGTCCAGCGTAACTACTGCACAATACTCCTTTGTGCCGTAGAGCCATCTTACTCCTTCTATGGCACTTTCAGCTATGTGGACCAACGCTCTTATAGCATCAACTGTAGAACGCGCTCTTCTGAAGCCAAACTGTCGGTCTGAGATGGCTCCTTTCTCTTCAGCCACTGCGAGAAGTCTGTTATAGATTATCTTCTCGAAGATTTTTCCCATGGTGTCCAATAGGCATATAGGGCGGTAGGACGATGGTTCTCCTGGAGGCTTCTTTCCTTTCGGAAGCAGGACCAAGTGCTGCATTTTCCATTTCTCAGCAAAGGTTCCTTCCTCTAGGCACTTCTGCATTGTTGATATGAAGAGGTCTGGTCTCTTTGTAACAGCCACCTTCAATGCCTTATTTGGGATTCCGTCTGGTCCGGGCGCCTTGCTGTCACCTATCCTGCTGCATGCCTTTAGCAGCTCCTCCAGAGTAATAACAGGTATATCAACTGGATTAACCTTTCTTATTATGCTGCAAATAGTAGCTGGTCTTTTGGGGAAAAGGTGTTCTACTATAGATCTCAACATTCTTGGGCATGTTAATGGGGGGGTTCTACAGCCATTCAGCTTTGTCATAACCATCCTGTATGCTGTTCCCCAGGGGTTAATGTCAGCTTCGTCGCATATACGATTAAAGCATTTTGCCTTACTTTCCTTGATAGCCCTTTTTAGTTCGTGTCTCACTATTCTAAAGTTATTCAGGTGTTCTTGAAAGTCAGCTCTCCCTCTGGATCGTTGGACCTTTCGCCTGGCTCTTAGGCACGCTGCTTTCAATGTTTTTATGTCCTCATTCCACCAATAGCATGGTGCACGCTTTTTGCTGCTTACTCTCCTGGGCATTGCCGCATCGCACACTGTAGTGATAGCACGGACGAGTTGGGCAGACATGGCTTCTGCCCTTTCGTTCTGTCTCTGGTTGTCTGTGCTTATCAATTCTTCAAACGTATCCTTGTCAAAGAGCGCGTCTTTCCATTTTGGTGCCGCTGGGTGTGTGTGTGTTTTTTTTTTTTTTTTTTTCTTGGCTGGATGTGGTAAACCCGATTCGCAAACCCGAATAATCGATGCCAGGAATGCGCCTACGTACTAATCCACACCCAGCAGACGTCAACCACTCTCCCCGCGGGACTGCCGTTAGGTATTACCTCGCGGGGCTGGTTAGCAATTCATGCTATGCGTCTTGTCTTGTGTCAGTTACTTCTGACGCTTCTGCTGCTTTTGATGCTCTCCTTGGCCTTTCTACTCTCCACAGTTCATTTTGGATAGTTTTTACCAGATTACAAACTGTCGTCCAATTGTCCTCCGACTGCAACATATGATCTATTACGAAAGATGGATTGGGCAGATTCGTTCTCCATGATACGAATCGCCTACAATGAAAAACTGCGTGCTCCGTGTCTTCCTCCTGGTCTGGACAATCTGGGCAAAATGGCGAGCTATCGTGTCCAAATCGATGTAGGTATTTGCGGTAGCCGCCGTGGCCAGTCAGGAACTGCGTAAGGTGGTAGTTGCTGTTTCCATGTGCTCGCTTTGTCCAAGTCTCGATTGACGGGATCAGCTTGTATGTCCATCTGCCTTTTGTAGTGTTGTTCCACCTGGTTTGCCATATAGCAATTAAAGCTGCTCTTTCTTCTGCTTTAATTCTTGGCATTTCACTTGCATCTAGTCCGCCCGGCGTTTTTCTGTTGTAGATCCTCAACATCTCGCCCGCTAGAATGTCTATGGGTATCATTCCAGCAATGACGAAGGCCGCTTCGTCCGAGATGGTTCGAAAACCACAGATTGTCCTTAACGCGCTAAGCCTGTATGCGGATGATAGTTTCCTTCTTATTTCTTTCGTCGCTAGTGCCCCCGCCCAAACCGGGGCGGCGTAAAGAAGGACTGAACTGACTACTTTTGATAAAACGTTCCTTCTAGCGTATCCAGGTCCACCGATGTTAGGTAGTATGCGTGAGAGAGTTCCCTGTATTTGCGATGCTTTCGTTGTAATGTACTCCACGTGCGTCTTGAACTGCAGTCTGTTGTCTAGCATGACTCCAAGATATTTGACTGCTTCTTTGGATCTGATGATCTGGTTCTCCACCTGGAAATTGGCGAATTCAATGGTTTTTCGACTTGTTATAAGGACAGCTTCTGTTTTATGGTCGGCTAGTTCTAGTCCGGCGGATACTAGCCAGTGTTTTATCCTGGAAATTGCTTCATTTGTAGCTGATTCCACTTCATGGATCTGTTTAGCTACTGTCACGATGGCGATGTCGTCGGCAAATCCAATTATCGATACTCCGCGAGGTAGCATTAATCGTAGGACTCCGCCATACATGATGTTAAACAGAAGCGGCCCCAGTACGGATCGCTGTGGGACGCCCGCGGTAACCTTGTTGTTGAGAGTTCAATAGGACACCTTGTAGTATTTGACTCCTTCGTCGGTATAATACCTTAACTTCCTGTTGTTAAAGTAGTCCGTCACTATCCTCAGCAAGTAATATGGTGTATCCATTCTGGCGAGAGATCTTCTTAGGAATGACCAGTTCGCGGAATTGAAGGCGTTTTTGACGTCCAGCGTACCAACTGCACAATACTCCTTTGTGCCGTAGAGCCATCTTACTCCTTCTATGGCACTTTCATAATAATAATAATAATTTATTTATTTAGCAATTTGCTATTTAAAAAAATCTACAATTAACAATCTGTGATTAATACTTATACATACATACAAAATGTTAATAATTTGTGTTGACAAACAAAAGTATTTCACGTTTAAATTTTTTAAAATTTGTTTCATTTTTAACATTACTAGGTAGTTCGTTATATATTCTAAGACCTTTATAAAAAAGCATATTTTGGGTTCTATTATTTCTAAACAATTGCATATTAAAATCGTTATTGTTACGAAGATTGTATGGTTGAACACTTGCTCTAATTGCAAGTCTACTGCTTAAATATGTTGGCAAGAAATTATTTTTTATTTTAAATATAAATATTAAAGTACACATTACAATTCGTTGCTTAATACTAAGCCATCTTAACATTTGATGCATATACCTTATAGAGGTGTATCTGTTACATAATAATATAGATCTCATATCTTTATTTTGTATTTTTTGCAAATTTGCTATCATAGTATCAGTTCCCATTAGTAGAATTGTCGGGCAATACTCAAAGTGTGGCCTTATAATTGTATTATATATTTTAATAGCCAAAGGAATAGATAATTTCTTTCTTAACCTACGAAAGAAGCCTACTTTACTGGCCACTTTTTTTTGGATATATTCAAAATGCTTTTTAAAATCTAGCTTACAATCTATCATTATCCCCAAATATTTGGTTACATTCACACATTCAAATTCTTCAAATTGAATACCTTCGTTATTCTCATTTAAAAACATTATCTTAGTTTTCTCAACATTAAGTTTTAACTTATTCATACTCATATATCTTTTTATATTCTTTAACTCTCTTCGTAACTTATACTTACAATCTTCTAACTGGTCTCCCACTGTATACAATAAACCATCATCTGCAAAAAGGACAATCTGACTATAACTTAACACACTTTTAATATCATTTATATACACTAAGAACAATAGCGTCGCTAAAACAGCTCCCTGTGGTACACCTAATTCTACATCCATAGCATCCGACAATTCATTGTTGTACTTGACTATCTGCCTTCGGTTCTTAAGATAGGATTCAAACCACCTGCTTTCTACTCCTCTTACCCCATAGTTCTCCAATTTTTTTAGCAGTATACCTCTATCCACTGTTTCGAATGCTCTTTTTAGGTCAAGAAAGGCAGCCGCAACTCTTTTATGATCATGGAGGTTTTGTTTCCATTCTGCGACCACATAGTTTAATGCTGTCTCACATGAGTGCTTTTTCCGGAACCCCGATTGCTCACAAATAAGAATTTGGTTTTCTTCTAAATACTGTTCTAGTTGAATTTGAACGACTTTTTCTAATATTTTTTCATGTAAGGGCAGCATATTGACCGGTCTAAAGTTTTCACATTTGTTACTGTTTGCCACTTTTTGCACTGGTATAATTAAAGAGGTTTTCCAATTACAAGGAAAAATGCCACACATCAATGAATGATTAACTATGTTCATTAAAGCAGGGCCCGAATATATAAAGCTGTCTTTTATCATTGATTTGTTCATAAAATTAAAGTCATTTTTATTAGGCATTCAGCTATGTGGACCAACGCTCTTATAGCATCAACTGTAGAATGCGCTCTTCTGAAGCCAAACTGTCGGTCTGAGATGGCTCCTTTCTCTTCAGCCACTGCGAGAAGTCTGTTATAGATTATCTTCTCGAAGATTTTTCCCATGGTGTCCAATAGGCATATAGTGCGGTAGGACGATGGTTCTCCTGGAGGCTTCTTTCCTTTCGGAAGCAGGACCAAGTGCTGCATTTTCCATTTCTCAGCAAAGGTTCCTTCCTCTAGGCACTTCTGCATTGTTGATATGAAGAGGTCTGGTCTCTTTGTAACAGCCACCTTCAATGCCTTATTTGGGATTCCGTCTGGTCCGGGCGCCTTGCTGTCACCTATCCTGCTGCATGCCTTTAGCAGCTCCTCCAGAGTAATAACAGGTATATCAACTGGATTAACCTTTCTTATTATGCTGCAAATAGTAGCTGGTCTTTTGGGGAAAAGGTGTTCTACTATAGATCTCAACATTCTTGGGCATGTTAATGGGGGGGTTCTACAGCCATTCAGCTTCGTCGCATATACGATTAAAGCATTTTGCCTTACTTTCCTTGATAGCCCTTTTTAGTTCGTGTCTCACTATTCTAAAGTTATTCAGGTGTTCTTGAAAGTCAGCTCTCCCTCTGGATCGTTGGACCTTTCGCCTGGCTCTTAGGCACGCTGCTTTCAATGTTTTTATGTCCTCATTCCACCAATAGCATGGTGCACGCTTTTTGCTGCTTACTCTCCTGGGCATTGCCGCATCGCACGCTGTAGTGATAGCACGGACGAGTTGGGCAGACATGGCTTCTGCCCTTTCGTTCTGTCTCTGGTTGTCTGTGCTTATCAATTCTTCAAACGTATCCTTGTCAAAGAGCGCGTCTTTCCATTTTGGTCCCGCTGGGTGTGTGTGTGTGTGTGTTTTTTTTTTTTTTTTTCTTGGCTGTGCCAATGGATGTGGTAAACCCGATTCGCAAACCCGAATAATCGATGCCAGGAATGCGCCTACGTACTAATCCACACCCAGCAGACGTCAACCACTCTCCCCGCGGTACTGCCGTTAGGTATTACCTCGCGGGGCTGGTTAGAAATTCATGCTATGCGTCTTGTCTTGTGTCAGTTACTTCTGACGCTTCTGCTGCTTTTGATGCTCTCCTTAGCCTTTCTACTCTCCACAGTTCATTTTGGATAGTTTTTACCAGATTACAAACTGTCGTCCAATTGTCCTCCGACTGCAACATATGATCTATTACGAAAGATGGATTGGGCAGATTCGTTCTCCATGATACGAATCGCCTACAATGAAAAACTGCGTGCTCCGTGTCTTCCTCCTGGTCTGGACAATCTGGGCAAAATGGCGAGCTATCGTGTCCAAATCGATGTAGGTATTTGCGGTAGCCGCCGTGGCCAGTCAGGAACTGCGTAAGGTGATAGTTGCTGTTTCCATGTGCTCGCTTTGTCCAGGTTTCGATTGACGGGATCAGCTTGTATGTCCATCTGCCTTTTGTAGTGTTGTTCCACCTGGTTTGCCATATAGCAATTGAAGCTGCTCTTTCTTCTGCTTTAATTCTTGGCATTTCACTTGCATCTAGTCCGCCCGGCGTTTTTCTGTTGTAGATCCTCAACATCTCGCCCGCTAAAATGTCTATGGGTATCAGTCCAGCAATGACGAAGGCCGCTTCGTCCGAGATGGTTCGAAAACCACAGATTGTCCTTAACGCGCTAAGCCTGTATGCGGTTGATAGTTTCCTTCTTGTTTCTTTCGTCGCCAGTGTCCCCGCCCAAACCGGGGCGGCGTAAAGGAGGACTGAACTGACTACTTTTGATAAAACGTTCCTCCTAGCGTATCCAGGTCCACCGATGTTAGGTAGTATGCGTGAGAGAGCTCCCTGTATTTGCGATGCTTTCGTTGTAATGTACTCCACGTGCGTCTCCTGAGAGAGACTCCTGTCATGTCAATGCCGACAGAAATACTACTGACATCAAAAGTTTTGGGGGATATGATGAGATCCTGGGAAATAGATGGTACGATATAAAGGGTAAGGTCTTCTTCGCAAGGGTTGTACACAACTTTTGTGGCGATGACTCCCACGATACTCTGGCGTTTTCCATCCGCGGTGGTTACAACTGACGAGAACGGTTTCCCCGGGGTGTTGTTGGCTTGCAAGTACTCCACTCCAGTTTTACCAAGGACGCTGACGCATGCCCCGGTATCAAGGAGGCCGGACCACCATTTAGCGAACGTCTTCACGGAAGCGTATGGTCGCGGATCTACGCTGGTACGAGGCAAAGATTCAAAAGTCGAGGCTGATATTGCTACGTGCACCTCCTTTTTCTGTCGAAAACGTTCACTGACTTTCGTGATTTTGGGAGACGGCGCGACAGAGTCAACAATTCTTTTCCTAGCTTCTTGGTATTCTACCCATCGTTGTTCAAACGGCTTGCTGTGACGGTTCGGTAGGCTAGGGACATTGTCGGTTACCGTCGGAGCTGAACATGTAGCATGTGAAAGTGGCTTGGAATTCATCGGCGGCACGATTGGGTTTGTCTGGGCCGGACGTTTCGCGATGGTGATAGGGCGATGGGATGATGTGTTTAATTGTCGATGGCCGGGCGGGTGAACTTCGAACTTTTTCCCCAGTCTGAGAGTAGTTCGGCTGGCGGTCTTCCCGACAGCGAGGACAATTCACTGTGAAGACCTCAGGCATACCACATCGGAAGCAGAAAGGTGTTTCGGGAAGTTTCAAGCATTCGTACATGGTGTGGCCTGGTTCGCGACATACCCAACATGTAAGCTTGCTTCTGTCGCGCTGACGATAGGCTACAGCGTTTACGTCCGCTTGTGCTGGCCTTGCCTCCTACTCTTCTGGTTCGAAAAGCTCGTGAACATGCCTCCGGAAGGTGTTTCCGGTAACGGAGGATCCTTGAGAAATTACTCAATGCTCCGACAGACATAAACTTGCTCAGCGATGTAGGAGGTGTTAAAGGTCAGAAGGTATTGAGCGATTTTTCGTTTGACATTATGCTTCACGATCTCGATGAGTTCGCGGTTGCTTTTGGGGAACCTTAGCTTAGCGTTAAGCCTGAGTAAGTCTTCGTAATAATCGTTGAAATTTTCGTTCTCGCCCTGCTTCCTTTCGGACATCTGCCGAAAGATATCTAAGTCTGTTTCCAAACTCCGATATTGCTCCAGCAGCGTGAGTTTCAAGGCTTCCCAGGACGCGGAGGGGTTCTTCTTCAACCATCCCCAATACCACATCTTCGGCTGACCACGTACCAAATGGTGAAAGTTTAACAGTACGTCCGACCATGCTGCATTGCAAGACTCCCTCTGCCGGTTCAACTGAATCAGGAAGTCATCGACAGAGAGATCTTTATTGTCGAAGTGGATGTACCACTTCGGAATATTATGATAACGAGGATAGGTGCTTGGGAATGAGAGAGCTTGAGAGGGCTCTGGTCCGTGACTGGGTTGTCGAAGGGTTGAATCATTAAAGTTAAGATTGCTCAGCTGGGCCAAAAAGTTGTCGACATTGGCGCCGCGTGTTGTATGCCCAGGCTGAGCTACAGGAGGAATGTCTGGATTGGTGCGAGGAGGAGCCGGAGCGTTGTAGGACGCTTCGCTCTGCCTCACGGCGTGGACCCCCGGCGCTTGGCTTGGTCTTGCATTCGGGCCGAGGAGTGCTTCTCGGACGATGAGCGCCATATCTTGCCGCATAGCGTTTCTGTTGCGGTCTAGTTCCTCTCGAAAGAGTCGCATCTCATCGGTTCTATGCAGTCCTACTGATGCCGTAACTACTTGGCTTATATAATGCTCAAATTGAGCGCTTTCGTCGAAATCTGCCCCTGAGGTTTCTCGAAGCTCGGCAGCTGATCCGGTATTCCTTGGAGGTTGGCTTGTAGGTACGGGCTGACCTGCCTGGACTCCGATTCCAGAAGGAATGGCGTGGCTCGCACGAGAATTCGGATAGCTTGGCGACGAGAGAGACACAAATCCTGAGAAGGGTGGTTGCGACTCTAATGAGAGTGAGCGTTCGACGACAGGTTCGTCTTGGTGGATATCCACTAGGACACGCGCGTTGTCGCTTGGGTCACCCGGTTGTGAGGGTGAAGTCATTGACCTCTCTTTTGCTCATCAGCCATTGTAGACTGGCGTGGTCGGTTATGATCTTGAATTTATGTCCCTCTATATAGGGATGGAATTTGGCAATACCCATAATGGCCGCTAGGCATTCACGCTCGGTGACGGTGTAATTCCTTTGGGCCGCGTTCAAATTATGGGAATAGAAGAATATCGGGCGTTCGTTCTCCGCATCATCGTACTGGCTCAGGACCGTTCCGATACCGGAGGAACTTGCATCACAAGAGATGATAAACATCCTCTTGAAGTCTGGGTTGACCAGTACTGGCGCGCATGCCAGCCGCTCTTTGATGGCAATGAACGACGACGTCGCGGATTCGTTATACTCGAATTTCTTTCCCTTTTTCAGGGTGTCAGATAGAAGACTGGCTAAGGATGAGAAGTCTTTGACGAATCTCCTATACCATCCCGCCATGCCCAAAAATCGCCGCACTTGACGGGCGTTCTGGGGCGTCGGGAATTCTTTAATCGCGGTAACTTTCATCGGGTCTACCTTGAAATCACCATTCCCTACGATGAATCCGAGGTATCTCAATTCCCTATAGTAAAACTTTGATTTTTCTTCGCAACTTCTGCGCTACTGACGCCAATAGCTTTAAGTGCTCCGTGTAGGTGCTCGTGATTATCAGCAGATCGTCCAGATATACAAACACTTTATGACGCCATTCGGCGGGTATGACCAGGTTCATTAGCCGACATAGGCGCTGAGGCGCGTTACATAGCCCGAAGGGCATGACTTTAAAATGGTATAGAGGACGACCGGGGACGGTGAAGGCGGTCTTCTCCCGGCTTTCCTCGTCCAGCGGTATTTGCCAGAACGCGTCCTTCAGATCTACACTTGACATGTAGTAGGTATCTGGAAGGCGCGCTAACAATCCCTCTATATTTTGCTGTGGATACGCGTCTTTTTTAGTCACTCGATTGAGCCCCCGGACGTCAAGGCACAGGCGGTGTTTGTCACCCCGTCGCACTAGGACGACGGGTGAGCTCCAGGCGCTCGGACTGACTTCTATGACGTCCATCACCAACATGCGATCCAACTGCGCATAGAGGAAGGTTTCCACCGCTGGAGAGACGAGGTAGTGACGCCGCTTTATGGGCGCCGCGTCTCCGGTGTCTACCTCATGTGTCATGAGGTGAGTTCGCCCCAGGCCTAGATCGACGTAGGACGGGAATTGCTTTAGTATTTGGGCAAGTAGCTGGGCTTCTTCTGAGGTCAAGACATGAGCTTGCGTCAGAACTTGCGTCTTGGGGAGAGAGACTCCTGTCATGTCAATGCCGACAGAAATACTACTGACATCAAAAGTTTTGGGGGATATGATGAGATCCTGGGAAATAGATGGTACGATATAAAGGGTAAGGTCTTCTTCGCAAGGGTTGTACACAACTTTCGTGGCGATGACTCCCACGATACTCTGGCGTTTTCCATCCGCGGTGGTTACAACTGACGAGAACGGTTTCCACGGGGTGTTGTTGGCTTGCAAGTACTCCACTCCAGTTTTACCAAGGACGCTGACGCATGCCCCGGTATGTAGGAAGCCGGACCACCATTTAGCGAACATCTTCACGGAAGCGTATGGTCGCGGATCTCCGCTGGTACGAGGCGAAGATTCAAAAGTCGAGGCTGATATTGCTACGTGCACCTCCTTTTTCTGTCGAAAACGTTCACTGACTTTCGTGATTTTGGGAGACGGCGCGACAGAGTCAAAAATTCTTTTCCTAGCTTCTTGGTATTCTACCCATCGTTGTTCAAACGGCTTGCTGTGACGGTTCGGTAGGCTAGGGACATTGTCGGTTACCGTCGGAGCTGAACATGTAGCATGTGAAAGTGGCTTGGAATTCATCGGCGGCACGACTGGGTTTGTCTGGGCCGGACGTTTCGCGATGGTGATAGGGCGATGGGATGATGCGTTTAATTGTCGATGGCCGGGCGGGTGAACTTTGAACTTTTTCCCCAGTCTGAGAGTAGTTCGGCTGGCGGTCTTCCCGACAGCGAGGACAATTCACTGTGAAGACCTCAGGCATACCACATCGGAAGCAGAAATGTGTTTCGGGAAGCTTCAAGCATTCGTACATGGTGTGGCCTGGTTAGCGACATACCCAACATGTAAGCTTGCTTCTGTCGCGCTGACGATAGGCTACAGTGTTAACGTCCGCTTGTGCTGGACTTGCCTCCTACTCTTCTGGTTCGAAAAGCTCGTGAACATGCCTCCGGAAGGGGTTTCCGGTAACGGAGGATCCTTGAGAAATTTCTCAATGCTCCGACAGACATAAACTTGCTCAGCGATGTAGGAGGTGTTAAAGGTCAGAAGGTATTGAGCGATTTTTCGTTTGACATTATGCTTCACGATCTCGATGAGTTCGCGGTTGCTTTTGGGGAACCTTAGCTTAGCGTTAAGCCTGAGTAAGTCTTCGTAATAATCGTCGACATTTTCGTTCTCGCCCTGCTTCCTTTCGGACATCTGCCGAAAGATATCTAAGTCTGTTTCCAAACTCCGATATTGCTCCAGCAGCGTGAGTTTCAAGGCTTCCCAGGACGCGGAGGGGTTCTTCTTCAACCATCCCCAATACCACATCTTCGGCTGACCACGTACCAAATGGTGAAAGTTTAACAGTACGTCCGACCATGCTGCATTGCAAGACTCCCTCTGCCGGTTCAACTGAATCAGGAAGTCATCGACAGAGAGATCTTTATTGTCGAAGTGGATGTACCACTTCGGAATATTATGATAACGAGGATAGGTGCTTGGGAATGAGAGAGCTTGAGAGGGCTCTGGTCCGTGACTGGGTTGTCGAAGGGTTGAATCATTAAAGTTAAGATTGCTCAGCTGGGCCAAAAAGTTGTCGACATTGGCGCTGCGTGTTGTATGCCCAGGCTGAGCTACAGGAGGAATGTCTGGATTGGTGCGAGGAGGAGCCGGAGCGTTGTAGGACGCTTCGCTCTGCCTCACGGCGTGGACCCCCGGCGCTTGGCTTGGTCTTGCATTCGGGCCGAGGAGTGCTTCTCGGACGATGAGCGCCATATCTTGCCGCATAGCGTTTCTGTTGCGGTCTAGTTCCTCTCGAAAGAGTCGCATCTCATCGGTTCTATGCAGTCCTACTGATGCCGTAACTACTTGGCTTATATAATGCTCAAATTGAGCGCTTTCGTCGAAATCTGCCCCTGAGGTTTCTCGAAGCTCGGCAGCTGATCCGGTATTCCTTGGAGGTTGGCTTGTAGGTACGGGCTGACCTGCCTGGACTCCGATTCCAGAAGGAATGGCGTGGCTCGCACGAGAATTCGGATAGCTTGGCGACGAGAGAGACACAAATCCTGAGAAGGGTGGTTGCGACTCTAATGAGAGTGAGCGTTCGACGACAGGTTCGTCTTGGTGGATATCCACTAGGACACGCGCGTTGTCGCTTGGGTCACCCGGTTGTGAGGGTGAAGTCATTGACCTCTCTTTTGCTCATCAGCCATTGTAGACTGGCGTGGTCGGTTATGATCTTGAATTTATGTCCCTCTATATAGGGATGGAATTTGGCAATACCCATAATGGCCGCTAGGCATTCACGCTCGGTGACGGTGTAATTCCTTTGGGCCGCGTTCAAATTATGGGAATAGAAGAATATCGGGCGTTCGTTCTCCGCATCATCGTACTGGCTCAGGACCGTTCCGATACCGGAGGAACTTGCATCACAAGAGATGATAAACATCCTCTTGAAGTCTGGGTTGACCAGTACTGGCGCGCATGCCAGCCGCTCTTTGATGGCAATGAACGACGACGTCGCGGATTCGTTATACTCGAATTTCTTTCCCTTTTTCAGGGTGTCAGATAGAAGACTGGCTAAGGATGAGAAGTCTTTGACGAATCTCCTATACCATCCCGCCATGCCCAAAAATCGCCGCACTTGACGGGCGTTCTGGGGCGTCGGGAATTCTTTAATCGCGGTAACTTTCATCGGGTCTACCTTGAAATCACCATTCCCTACGATGAATCCGAGGTATCTCAATTCCCTATAGTAAAACTTTGATTTTTCTTCGCAACTTCTGCGCTACTGACGCCAATAGCTTTAAGTGCTCCGTGTAGGTGCTCGTGATTATCAGCAGATCGTCCAGATATACAAACACTTTATGACGCCATTCGGCGGGTATGACCAGGTTCATTAGCCGACATAGGCGCTGAGGCGCGTTACATAGCCCGAAGGGCATGACTTTAAAATGGTATAGAGGACGACCGGGGACGGTGAAGGCGGTCTTCTCCCGGCTTTCCTCGTCCAGCGGTATTTGCCAGAACGCGTCCTTCAGATCTACACTTGACATGTAGTAGGTATCTGGAAGGCGCGCTAACAATCCCTCTATATTTTGCTGTGGATACGCGTCTTTTTTAGTCACTCGATTGAGCCCCCGGACGTCAAGGCACAGGCGGTGTTTGTCACCCCGTCGCACTAGGACGACGGGTGAGCTCCAGGCGCTCGGACTGACTTCTATGACGTCCATCACCAACATGCGATCCAACTGCGCATAGAGGAAGGTTTCCACCGCTGGAGAGACGAGGTAGTGACGCCGCTTTATGGGCGCCGCGTCTCCGGTGTCTATCTCATGTGTCATGAGGTGAGTTCGCCCCAGGCCTAGATCGACGTAGGACGGGAATTGCTTTAGTATTTGGGCAAGTAGCTGGGCTTCTTCTGAGGTCAAGACATGAGCTTGCGTCAGAACTTGCGTCTTGGGGAGAGAGACTCCTGTCATGTCAATGCCGACAGAAATACTACTGACATCAAAAGTTTTGGGGGATATGATGAGATCCTGGGAAATAGATGGTACGATATAAAGGGTAAGGTCTTCTTCGCAAGGGTTGTACACAACTTTCGTGGCGATGACTCCCACGATACTCTGGCGTTTTCCATCCGCGGTGGTTACAACTGACGAGAACGGTTTCCACGGGGTGTTGTTGGCTTGCAAGTACTCCACTCCAGTTTTACCAAGGACGCTGACGCATGCCCCGGTATGTAGGAGGCCGGACCACCATTTAGCGAACATCTTCACGGAAGCGTATGGTCGCGGATCTCCGCTGGTACGAGGCGAAGATTCAAAAGTCGAGGCTGATATTGCTACGTGCACCTCCTTTTTCTGTCGAAAACGTTCACTGACTTTCGTGATTTTGGGAGACGGCGCGACAGAGTCAAAAATTCTTTTCCTAGCTTCTTGGTATTCTACCCATCGTTGTTCAAACGGCTTGCTGTGACGGTTCGGTAGGCTAGGGACATTGTCGGTTACCGTCGGAGCTGAACATGTAGCATGTGAAAGTGGCTTGGAATTCATCGGCGGCACGACTGGGTTTGTCTGGGCCGGACGTTTCGCGATGGTGATAGGGCGATGGGATGATGCGTTTAATTGTCGATGGCCGGGCGGGTGAACTTTGAACTTTTTCCCCAGTCTGAGAGTAGTTCGGCTGGCGGTCTTCCCGACAGCGAGGACAATTCACTGTGAAGACCTCAGGCATAACACATCGGAAGCAGAAATGTGTTTCGGGAAGCTTCAAGCATTCGTACATGGTGTGGCCTGGTTAGCGACATACCCAACATGTAAGCTTGCTTCTGTCGCGCTGACGATAGGCTACAGTGTTAACGTCCGCTTGTGCTGGACTTGCCTCCTACTCTTCTGGTTCGAAAAGCTCGTGAACATGCCTCCGGAAGGGGTTTCCGGTAACGGAGGATCCTTGAGAAATTTCTCAATGCTCCGACAGACATAAACTTGCTCAGCGATGTAGGAGGTGTTAAAGGTCAGAAGGTATTGAGCGATTTTTCGTTTGACATTATGCTTCACGATCTCGATGAGTTCGCGGTTGCTTTTGGGGAACCTTAGCTTAGCGTTAAGCCTGAGTAAGTCTTCGTAATAATCGTCGACATTTTCGTTCTCGCCCTGCTTCCTTTCGGACATCTGCCGAAAGATATCTAAGTCTGTTTCCAAACTCCGATATTGCTCCAGCAGCGTGAGTTTCAAGGCTTCCCAGGACGCGGAGGGGTTCTTCTTCAACCATCCCCAATACCACATCTTCGGCTGACCACGTACCAAATGGTGAAAGTTTAACAGTACGTCCGACCATGCTGCATTGCAAGACTCCCTCTGCCGGTTCAACTGAATCAGGAAGTCATCGACAGAGAGATCTTTATTGTCGAAGTGGATGTACCACTTCGGAATATTATGATAACGAGGATAGGTGCTTGGGAATGAGAGAGCTTGAGAGGGCTCTGGTCCGTGACTGGGTTGTCGAAGGGTTGAATCATTAAAGTTAAGATTGCTCAGCTGGGCCAAAAAGTTGTCGACATTGGCGCCGCGTGTTGTATGCCCAGGCTGAGCTACAGGAGGAATGTCTGGATTGGTGCGAGGAGGAGCCGGAGCGTTGTAGGACGCTTCGCTCTGCCTCACGGCGTGGACCCCCGGCGCTTGGCTTGGTCTTGCATTCGGGCCGAGGAGTGCTTCTCGGACGATGAGCGCCATATCTTGCCGCATAGCGTTTCTGTTGCGGTCTAGTTCCTCTCGAAAGAGTCGCATCTCATCGGTTCTATGCAGTCCTACTGATGCCGTAACTACTTGGCTTATATAATGCTCAAATTGAGCGCTTTCGTCGAAATCTGCCCCTGAGGTTTCTCGAAGCTCGGCAGCTGATCCGGTATCCCTTGGAGGTTGGCTTGTAGGTACGGGCTGACCTGCCTGGACTCCGATTCCAGAAGGAATGGCGTGGCTCGCACGAGAATTCGGATAGCTTGTCGACGAGAAAGACACAAATCCCGAGAAGTGTGGTTGCGTCTCTAATGAGAGTGAGCGTTCGACGACAGGGTCGTCTTGGTGGATATCCACTAGGACACGCGCGTTGTCGCTTGGGTCACCCGGTTGTGAGGGTGAAGTCATTGTGTCGTGGGAGTTTCCGGGGTTCGAAGGGCGGACCCCTGGATTGCTGCTCCGGCCTAAGAATCTGGCTTGGCCTGGCCTCTTGGCTCCGCCTCGAAATGAGCGAGTTTACTAAAACTACTTGGTCAAAACCGAGCCTGACGAACCGGTATAACTTCAAGGAGCTGTTCGTAGGACTCTTAAAGATGAAATGTATACTACGCTACGGGATTTCCTATGGGCTAAACTTACCTATAACTTAGGTCGAGAACGACCGTAACTTAACCCTAAGAGATTTTGGGGGACTAAGTTGCTAACGCGTCGACTATCGACCAGGATTAACAACACAAAAAAAAGGAAAAAGGATTTTTTTGTTTGTTGTTGAAAACGTATAACTCAACGCACTATACGTTAGGTTATACGATATTGCTTCATATAATGGGGAGGGATAGTGTTGGATCCTCTAATGACGGTTAAAGGAACGAAAAGAGGATGTAAAGATTGCTTTGAGGAACCGAGTATATAAATGAAGAATTGGGTCTATACTCGATCCGCATTGCGGGTCTGTCGTCAGATTCTTGTTCGCTGAGACTGGTTTGTTGTGAACAAAACTTCACCGATTATGATTTTGAAGTGGTATGCTGAGGATGGCTTGGTTATAGAACTATGCGGCTTCAGGCATGCACGGGGAACTATTTCTAAACCCATGCACCGGACAACATACGAACTATATCCAGGCTACTGTCCTCCATCCCTATGATCAACCATGGTGCAAAAAGAATCGCGACCGAGGGATCGAGTGGAGTGCATGCAACTGACGTAGAGGGGTCGCTTAACAGCCCCGAAACCGGACATGAATCTCCCGCTTCCATGAGGAGTGAGCGTGCTTACTCGAGCTCTCTCGAAGAACTGCAGCGGACGAACGCGGAGAACATCTTCAATCTACGTTCCGGTCAGGATCGAAAGAACATAAGCAGGTGAACCCGATTCACAACTGCAATCAACACGCTGGAAAAGGATGAATAAAGAATTCAAGTCACTCCCCAAGGGATGCTTACGCTTGCTCTGCTAAACTATGTTACACTTTTCCGCGGTTAAAACGGATTCAAAAAAAGTTAAACTAATGGCAATCACTACTGCCGAAAGAAAACAAGAACATTTAAATCTAACTCGCGATCTGTCACATACGACGACGTGCGCAAGAATAACCACAATAGGCTATTTCCCGGTAGTTCAGCCTGGGGTGGGTTCGTTTAGAAACGAGCAAAAACCTGAAAAATTAGCTTACGCTGGTGAACGTGAGTCTGCAAAAAAAAATGGGCGCCACACAATTTTGTGGGGAAATTGTGAAACCGTTTAGTGGACCGGTGATTGTCACTGGAAGAAATTACAAAAAAACACAACACCGTTTTTTTTTTGAAGTACGTTATAAAGTTCCGTTGGAGCTTGGTCACTTTATTAATTATTAGTATTATTAAATAGGATGACGAATTGAAAAAAAGGGGAAATAAAACCAAATAATCTCAAAAAAATTACGTTAAACGAAAAAGTATAAAGTTATAGGTATGAACTCAAAAAAAAGAACTATATAAAAGTGACCGGGCGTGACCCGCTATGGCGTCGCCCCCGAATACCAAAATGGTGGACCGGGTCGCGTGTTCCGAATATTCACGGGAAATTACGGGGCAGAATCCTACCAGACTTATGATTCTAACACTCCTAATCAACCGAATCTACTATTCTAGCTCGAGATTTTCAATACAAAAATTTCACTCTACTTAGCTTTATTCGTGGATCCGCTCCTTAACTCGAATTATTTTCCTTGTTCCTGTTATTCCTGTTCCTCTTGCTATCCCAAAACGAGAAATTCCTCCTCCGTCCTTTTTGTCCTTCAAATGACCTTTTTTTTCTTTTTTTTTGAAATTACTCTACACTCTTAATACAACTCCTGTCACAAAACTACACTGTTCAGCTAGCCAGGCAACCAAGAAGTGTCTGCCCAGCTCTTCTTGTTGCTCCAGTTCGGCCAGCGTACTCTCACTATCACGCATTCAGCCACTGGTAATGGGATCTCACTCATGGCGTGCAATGAACGCCACCTTTGTGTTGGTGGTAGTCCGCCATATCCCACTACCTCCATTCTCTCATGCAAGCCAGCGAGAAACATCATTCCGCCGCACCGCAGCGATTTCGCCATGGTGTGCGTGCGTCTACTCACTACCCTCTTGCTCTCATTTTTCATTCACACAATTCATCCGCTCTTCCGCTGAACGATCCACCACTAGAAAGTCCGGTGAATGAGTTGTCTGGCCGACCTGGAACAACCATTCAATCTTTTTATCTTTGTTCTATGTTTGACATTTATTTACCGGGAGTTTTGCTAAGGCAAATAAACAAAATTATTATTACCTTCCCACGGATAAAATTACCCTCAAATCGGGTTAAATTCAAGGAATAGCAGAAGGAAGAACAATACCAGGACAAGGATACAACCTGATCACCCCATTCAACGCCTGGAGGCTCTCTTACAACTTCCCCTGGGTCTGTGAATAAAGCCGAGTGAGTATTATTGTGCTATCTAATTCGCGCAGTTACTACTGTCTGGTGGGATTCTGTTCAGACAGGATGTGAGGGCCGTACCATTAGCGGGTCATTCCTTACATTCTGTTCTGCTGGACAGGATTTCTCCTTTTGTTGATTTGCTGTCCGGGTTGTATTTGTTGACGGTCTTCTTTTGTGTCTCGTGATTCCCTTCAGTGTTTGATTTTGCTTTTTGTTTGGGTGTCCCCAGTGCTTTTGATGTTGCTTTTTGTTTATGTGTTGCCAGTGCTCATGTGCGGAGTGTCTCTTATCGTGGCGATCCACCTACACTCCTCTGCTGCTCCTCCGGTGCTCCATCGACGGAGTAGAAAGGAAGAGCGTCTACTTCCACAACAGGGGAAACACATGTCCATCAATGGCCATATTGCCCGTCGAGCAAGATCAAAATTTACGCAATTACTTTAAGGTTGAGACTATGTGGTTGGGCCTTCAAGACAAAAGCTAGACTAATCGTCGCTGGTATCGTGAAAGGGCTTAAGGTCCTTCACGTGCCAGGTACCGCGTTCTTTCCCGTCTTCATCGACTATTTGGTAGGTCCATGGCGAGAGGCGCTTCCGGATCCGAAAAGGTCCGACATATTTCGGAGCTAATTTAGCGGCGTAATAATTCGCGGCGTCCGAGAGAATGAAATTTCGTCGCCATACAACCTCGTTCGGCAGATATTGAACGTCCCGCCGACGGAGGTTGTAGGTTTTCGCGGACTTCTTGGTCGCCTCCGCTAACTTTATCAATATATCTCTCCTTAGCTCCTTAAAACGCCTACCTAGCTCCGACATCTCTATTCTCTCCTGCTCTATGTCCCTATTTCCATCCGCTAACTCCATTTCCCTATCCCCGGAATCTATTCCGGTATTGGGCCTATCGCCCCTTCTCTCTGATGATGTTCTCTCGGAGGGACAGTCACGACCATATGTGACCATATCCCTTCCGAAATTTGCGTAATAGGGTGAAACCCCAAGACTTCATGTTGCGCTGTCCTGATACAGCACGCCACCTTTGCCAGGTGCGTATCCCACGTCCTATCTGGTTCTCCGAAACATAGGCACGTAGTGTCGTTTTTATAATTTGATTAATCCGCTCCGCCGGATTAGCCTGCGGATGGTAATGCGCAGTAAATTTTAGGTGTGACCCGTACGCTTCGCATAGCGCTTTCAATTCCTTGCTTCGGAATTGGGGACCGTTGTCACAGACGATCCACTTTGGTACGCCGAACAACGTGAAGACATTATCTTCAAGATCCTTACACACCGACTTCGCGGTTGCGGATCTAAGGGGAAACAGAAGAGGAAATTTCGTAAAATAGTCGACCACAGTTAAGATGTACATAAAACCCCTACTCGATTTAGGAAGAGGGCCTACCAAGTCTACACAAATCATCTCCCACGGGTTCGAAGTCCCTATCCTTTCGACCATTAAATCAGCTGGCTTGTCATTCACAGGTTTCACACTTTGGCATATTTTGCAATTACGGACGTATTTCGTAACGTCTGACCTTAATTTCGGCCAATAATATTTCGAGGCAATCTTCGCGAACGTTTTCCTAACCCCCATATGTCCGACCAATGGATGGTCGTGACATTGTTTCAAAACCCTAACTCTATCTATTTTCGGAACTACTTCCTTCCATTCCTGACCATTCTCGTGAACTACTATGTGATTTGCTTTCACGAATTTAAATAAAACCCCTCTATCGACCCTCTAGGCGGGGTAAGCTAAAGGATTCGATTCCACTTCCGCGATCATCTTGGCGATCCAAGGATCCGAACTTATCTCGTCGATTCCTGCCGCAAAAGCGACATTCCTCGAGAGCATATCCGGAACCACATGGTCTTTTCCTTTCCGATGCACGATCGTAAAATCAAATTGCTGGAGCCGAACCGGCCAGCGCGCTAATCTACCACACGGATCTTTGAGATTACTCAACCACACCAGGAAATAGTGATCCGTCACGACCGTAAACCGAACGCCTTCGATGTATGGCCGCAACTTCTCTACTACCCACAGTACGGCCAAGCACTCCTTCTCCGTGGTTGAATAGTTCCTCTCGTTCCAATTCAACGACCTACTTAAGTAGCAGCTCACCTTTTCTCCTTCATCAAAAGTCTGACTAAGCACTGCTCCAACCCCATAGTCCGATGCATCTGTTTGTACGACAAAGGGACGCTCAAAATCCGGACAGGTCAGAATCGGGGCCGTTATCAAGCATTCCTTTGCTTTCCGGAAACTCCCCTCGCACTCTTCAGACCAGACGAACCTACTCTTCTTCTTTAATAAATCGGTTAACGGCTTAACCAGAACTGCAAAGTTCGGTATAAATCTCCTGTACCAGGATACCGTTCCGACGAAACTTCTAACTTCCTTAACGTTTTTGGGTACAGGGATCTGGAGCATACTTTCGACCTTCTCTGGGTCGACATGCAACCCATTGCGATCCACCACATATCCTAGGAATTTCAGCGATGGCCTACAGAAGTTACACTTCTCCCTGCTAACCTAGAGACCAGCCGCACACAACCGCTTAAAGACTTCTTCCAAAATTTCCAGATGTTGTTGGAATGAGTTCGTAACGATGACAATGTCATCGAGGTACACGAATACGTGTGGTTCCAGATCGGCCCCAAGCACAGTATCGATGAATCGTTGCCAAGTTGCCGGTGCATTGTGCAGCCCGAATGGCATTCTCTTGAATTGGAAGAGTCCACGATTGGGTACGGTGAAGGCGGTATACTGCCGCGACGCTTCCTCCACGGGGATCTCCCAATACGCTGACTTGATGTCCAGCGAAGACAGATACTTGGCATCCCGGAGCTTGTTAAGGGTGGCAGAGATATAGGGAAGGGGATACGCATCCCGTTCCGAATCTTTATTTAACTTCCTGTAGTCCACGCAGAATCTGAACGACCCATCCTTTTTTTTGATCATAACTATGGGCGAAGCCCACGGACTATTCGATTTCTCGATGATGTTTTCCCTCAACATTTCTTCTAATTCCTCATCTATGTGACGTTGAACAGCAGGCGAGACCGGATAGAACCGCTGCTTAATTGGTTCAGACGTCGTCCTAATCTTATGTTCTACAAGATGGGTGCATCCAATGCCTTCGTGCATGGACTGAAAAACTCGCCCTATTAGTGTTTCGAGTTGTCCATTTTCGGTCTCATCCAACTCTGATCGTTCCATGATCGTGGAAATCGAAGCCACCGCGGCTTGATTTGAAAAACTCCACTCGCCTGATCTCAAATCCGGGACGATTCCCGTTCGGGTCCAGAAGTCGGCACCCAGGATCAGTGCATGTGGGAGAGTTGGAATGACCAGACAATCTAACAACACTGTTTTTCCCTGCACTATGGAAGGCAATAAAACACTACCAGCTACTTCTACCCCCGCCCCATCTGCTAAAGCTACCTTCCTAACGTTGCCTTTCCCTAAAGCTAATCCGAATTGGTTTAAAATATTCCACCCATCCCTACCGATGATAGTTCGCGATGCCCCGGAATCCAAAAGACCGATAAACTCTACTCCATAAACGCTAACCCTCAAATATGGGCGCGTGTCATTCGCGTGTGCCTCAAGTGTAAAACCTAAGTGAACGACCTCCTCTTGTCGTCCAGCCAACTGGTTGCCAGCAGGCAACCTATCCAGACTTAACGGCGCTCCCGTCCTGCTGGCCCAGGATTCCGTTGCCCATTTCCCGAACAGGTCCTACAGTCCCTACGCATCACCCCTACCCTTCCACAACCTACACAACGCCTAGGAGCGGAACAAGTGTTAGAAAAATGGCCCTCCTGGTTGCAGTTGAAACACCTCAACCGACGAGTTGGTTGGGGGTTCTGACTGAAAACCGTAACTGCTGGTTCCTCGGCCGCTATATAAGCTAAGTCGGGTTCCAGTAAGTTTCGCGACCGAGATGTAGGAGGTGGCGCGAATGTTTCAACATTCGCTCGAACCATCTCCAGTCTCCTTCCCAATACCACCAGATCATGCATGGACTGGGGCTCTGCCAAGCCGAGTTGGGTTTGGTAGAATGGGGCTAAGTTCCGTTGAACGATGCTAAGTTTGCGTCGTTCGGAAAGAGGCTCAGAGAGCCGGCCAAACATGTTTCCCATGATGGCGACATAAACCCCGATGGATTCTTCCTTCCCTTGGGTCCTACGCCGGATTTCCTCTAGTAGCACATCGTCGTAGTTGGGGGGGAGGAACTCCAGTTTCAGCTCCCGGACCAACTCCTGCCATGAACAAACATTTCTCCTAACCGCCCTAAACCAGAGGAGAGCCTTCCCGCTAAACAGTTCGACAGCCGACCTAAAAAGTTGTTGAGTGGTAACCCCTCTCGCTTCCCGAAGCTCGTCAACCCTTTCTAAAAAGGCATTGACGGAAGCGCCGCATCGTTCTCCCGAAAACTTTAAATCCCACTTGGATAAGTTTTCAAATCGTTCGTTTTGAACGTGTTGCTCACTTCGTCCACCAACGTTTGAGAAAGACTCCCTCTTTCTCCCAAAGGCAGAAGTCGTTGGTGGCGAAGGGTCCCGGGTCATCCTTCTATGTGGTGGTGTCTCCATTTGAGGTTGGCGCTTCGTTTTCAACGCGTCCTCATCCCCAGACTCGTTCCCGCTACCCTCGGTGTCGGCTTCACCCCCAGAAGTAAGCTTCCCCAAAGCAAAGACTAGCTCGTTTCGCAAACTAAGCTTTTCGTCCATGTCTTTGCTTTCTTGTGTGATCGCCCTATCAAGCCTTCCCATTGCCCACTCAATCTTGGTGAGAATCTTCAAGAATTCCTTTGACTTAGGATCTCTTGGAGACTCTCTCAACAAACCGTGTATCTCGTCCAGCTTCGATTTGATAGCATCTCGGTCTTCATCAAAAGAAAACGGGTAATTATCCTTATTGACCCCTCCCATTGAGCCCCGGCGTTCCAACATCCTTGCGGCCCGTAGAGATTTCCTCATACTCTCTACCGTGCCTGTTGGGAGCCTCCGAGCCTCGACTTCGTAAGCCAGCTCATCTGCGGAAAGGCGGTTTATCTCCATTTCAGCTACCCCAGGAACAATACACACAGAAAACGGCTGAATTCAGTAAAATCGAAGCGTAATATCGAGGGATGACTTCACGTCGGACCCCGCTGGAACAATTAACCACAAAGGAATACGAAAAAGAAAACAATTAAGGTATTTCAGTCCACCGACGGATCCACCAGAAGCAGCTGGAATCTATAACCGAAAAAGGAAGGAACACCCAGAGAAAGCCAGTGGATTCTATATAGTTGCAAAAGACCACCGAAGTAGAGAACAATTGGTATCGACACTACCCAATACGAGTACTAACCCCAAGGTAAAGATAATTCCGTATGACTTGGACTCAATAAATTCACCGTCCGAGCTGATGATGAAACAATTGAACTTAATACAGTACTTACAACCCAAAATATTGGTCCACTGAAAGCAACACAACAACTCGAGAAGATAATAAATTGTCACCAATAAGTTCAGTGAAAGAGCTCGATTATGATATAATATGTATGGACGTAGCACTCCGAAATCTATAAGATGTTACCGCCAGGGGTCCAAGATAAAATAAAAACAATCCCACACCATAATCTCCTGTATATGTATATCTAAAAATTCCAAGAATAAGCAATCGAATAAAACCGAAACACGTCCACAATGTACCACTACTTATTGAATTATTTACTTATAAAGTCACACCAAAATTCATAAAATCAGCAATTAAAATTACTTCCGAATAATCCCACAGTTAAAATCGCTAAAGGTAAATATGTATGCCACCCCCAAAATAATTACCCCATGATATAAAGGAAGGATCGTATCAAGGGGAGAGTATGAATGTTAGTAAGTATGATTCGATGTAAAGGAAAACCTCCACTTATTGTTAATAAGATACCCCGAAATGTATGAATATAATGAAATGGATAAATTTGTTGAAATGTGTTGACTTGCCAATTAATGAAATATTATCTAAAATATGTATGTATGTTTGTATTATATGATAAACGCAAATGCAAATCCACCCACTTGTTGATTTATCTCGAAACCAAAAGTAGGATCTATGTGTGTAGGTCAAAAAATATTATTTCTTTATCAACGAAGTAAAGCCCTTGATTGTAATCCGTATATTAGTTTATCTCTTTAAAAAGCGCTAAACGACAAACACAACGAAAAGAAAATCCACCTACTTGTTAATTTACCTCGAAATATGTGTAGAGATAAATAATAATTTTTCTTCTAATCGAAATAAATGCACTCGATAATAAATCTCTATATTTGTTTATGTTCTGACTGAGCGCAAAACTAATTAACAAAAAAAATCCACCTACTTGGTGATAATCAGGCGAGTTACCTCTGGTTATCGGTTGTCTCCCTTGCTCCTACTCGTTTCAGCGCTGAAGAAAACCGCACACACTGCACACTAAAACTGCAATTTTTTTCCTGCTAACTAGCGGTTGATGCACTATATACCTATATGTATATTTATGAATTCCACTATTTGCAGCCACTCGAAATCCTAGAAAAAAAATAAACTCAAAAAGTAAAAGCACTTTGAAAAAGGTTACAATAAAACGAAACTTCCCTAAACTCATGTATGTCGGTACAAAGGACCCCCCACGCTTGTACCGACAATTTTCCTACAATATATATATTTTTTTTCCTACAAAACGCGCGAACACGATTTACAACGAAAAACCAAAAGAAAAGGCCCACGTTGGCCGTCAATTGTTACACTTTTCCGCGGTTAAAACAGATTCAAAAAAAAGTTAAACTAATGGCAATCACTACTGCCGAAAGAAAACAAGAACATTTAAATCTAACTCGCGATCTGTCACATACGACGACGTGCAACAAGAATAACCACAATAGGCTATTTCCCGGTAGTTCAGCCTGGGGTGGGTTCGTTTAGAAACGAGCAAAAACCTGAAAAATTTAGCTTACGCTGGTGAACGTGAGTCTGCAAAAAAAATGGGCGCCACACAATTTTGTGGGGAAATTGTGAAACCGTTTAGTGGACCGGTGATTGTCACTGGAAGAAATTACAAAAAAAACACAACACCGTTTTTTTTTTTGAAGTACGTTCTAAAGCTCCGTTGGAGCTTGGTCACTTTATTAATTATTAGTATTATTAAATAGGATGACGAATTGAAAAAAGGGGAAATAAAACCAAATAATCTCAGAAAAATTACGTTAAAGGAAAATGTATAAAGTTATAGGTATGAACTCAAAAAAAAGAACTATATAAAAGTGACCCGCTATGGCGTCGCCCCCGAATACCAAAATGGTGGACCGGGTCGCGTGTCCCGAATATTCACGGGAAATTACGGGGCAGAATCCTACCAGACTTATGATTCTAACACTCCTAATCAACCGAATCTACTATTCTAGCTCGAGATTTTCAATACAAAAATTTCACTCTACTTAGCTTTATTCGTGGATCCGCTCCTTAACTTGAATTATTTTCCTTGTTCCTGTTATTCATGTTCCTCTTGCTATCCCAAAACGAGAAATTCCTCCTCCGTCCTTTTTGTCCTTCAAATGACCTTTTTTTTCTTTTTTTTTGAAATCACTCTACACTCTTAATACAACTCATGTCACAAAACTACACTGTTCAGCTAGCCAGGCAACCAAGAAGTGTCTGCCCAGCTCTTCTTGTTGCTCCAGTTCGGCCAGCGTACTCTCACTATCACGCGTTCAGCCACTGGTAATGGGATCTCACTCATGGCGTGCAATGAACGCCACCTTTGTGTTGGTGGTAGTCCGCCATATCCCACTACCTCCATTCTCCCATGCAAGCCAGCGAGAGGCATCATTCCGCCGCACCGCAGCGATTTCGCCATGGTGTGCGTGCGTCTACTCACTACCCTCTTGCTCTCATTTTTCATTCACACAATTCATCCGCTCTTCCGCTGAACGATCCACCACTGGAAAGTCCGCTGAATGAGTTGCCTGGCCGACCTGGAACAACCATTCAATCTTTTTATCTTTGTTCTATGTTTGACATTTCTTTACCGGGAGTTTTGCTAAGGCAAATAAACAAAATTATTATTACCTTCCCATGGATAAAATTACACTCAAATCGGGTTAAGTTCAAGGAACAGCAGAAGGAAGAACAATACCAGGACAAGGATACAACCTGATCACCCCATTCAACGCCTGGAGGCTCTCTTACAACTCCCCCTGGGTCCGTGAATAAAGCCGAGTGAGTATTATTGTGCTATCTAATTCGCGCAGTTACTACTGTCTGGCGGAATTCTGTTCAGACAGGATGTGAGGACCGTACCTTTAGCGGGTCATTCCTTACATTCTGTTCTGCTGGACAGGATTTCTCCTTTTGTTGATTTGCTGTCCGGGTTGTATTTGTTGACGGTCTTCTTTTGTGTCTCGTGATTCCCTTCAGTGTTTGATTTTGCTTTTTGTTTGGGTGTCCCCAGTGCTTTTGATGTTGCTTTTTGTTTATGTGTTGCCAGTGCTCATGTGCGGGAGTGTCTCTTATCGTGGCGATCCGCCTACACTCCTCTGCTGCTCCTCCGGTGCTCCATCGACGGAGTAGAAAGGAAGAGCGTCTACTTCCACAACAGGGGAAACACATGTCCATCAATGGCCATATTGCCCGTCTAGCAAGATCAAAATTTACGCAATTACTTTAAGGTTGAGACTATGTGGTTGGGCCTTCAAGACAAAAGCTAGACTAATCGTCGCTGGTATCGTGAAAGGGCTTAAGGTCCTTCACGTGCCAGGTACCGCGTTCTTTCCCGTCTTCATCGACTATTTGGTAGGTCCATGGCGAGAGGCGCTTCCGGATCCGAAAAGGTCCGACATATTTCGGAGCTAATTTAGCGGCGTAATAATTCGCGGCGTCCGAGAGAATGAAATTTCGTCGCCATACAACCTCGTTCGGCAGATATTGAACGTCCCGCCGACGGAGGTTGTAGGTTTTCGCGGACTTCTTGGTCGCCTCCGCTAACTTTATCAATATATCTCTCCTTAGCTCCTTAAAACGCCTACCTAGCTCCGACATCTCTATTCTCTCCTGCTCTATGTCCCTATTTCCATCCGCTAACTCCATTTCCCTATCCCCGGAATCTATTCCGGTATTGGGCCTATCGCCCCTTCTCTCTGATGATGTTCTCTCGGAGGGACAGTCACGACCATATGTGACCATATCCCTTCCGAAATTTGCGTAATAGGGTGAAACCCCAAGACTTCATGTTGCGCTGTCCTGATACAGCACGCCACCTTTGCCAGGTGCGTATCCCACGTCCTATCTGGTTCTCCGAAACATAGGCACGTAGTGTCGTTTTTATAATTTGATTAATCCGCTCCGCCGGATTAGCCTGCGGATGGTAATGCGCAGTAAATTTTAGGTGTGACCCGTACGCTTCGCATAGTGCTTTCAATTCCTTGCTTCGGAATTGGGGACCGTTGTCACAGACGATCCACTTTGGTACGCCGAACAACGTGAAGACATTATCTTCAAGATCCTTACACACCGACTTCGCGGTTGCGGATCTAAGGGGAAACAGAAGAGGAAATTTCGTAAAATAGTCGACCACAGTTAAGATGTACATAAAACCCCTACTAGATTTAGGAAGAGGGCCTACCAAGTCTACACAAATCATCTCCCACGGGTTCGAAGTCCCTATCCTTTCGACCATTAAATCAGCTGGCTTGTCATTCACAGGTTTCACACTTTGGCATATTTTGCAATTACGGACGTATTTCGTAACGTCTGACCTTAATTTCGGCCAATAATATTTCGAGGCAATCTTCGCGAACGTTTTCCTAACCCCCATATGTCCGACCAATGGATGGTCGTGACATTGTTTCAAAACCCTAACTCTATCTATTTTCGGAACTACTTCCTTCCATTCCTGACCATTCTCGTGAACTACTATGTGATTTGCTTTCACGAATTTAAATAAAACCCCTCTATCGACCCTCTAGGCGGGGTAAGCTAAAGGATTCGATTCCACTTCCGTGATCATCTTGGCGATCCAAGGATCCGAACTTATCTCGTCGATTCCTGCCGCAAAAGCGACATTCCTCGAGAGCATATCCGGAACCACATGGTCTTTTCCTTTCCGATGCACGATCGTAAAATCAAATTGCTGGAGCCGAACCGGCCAGCGCGCTAATCTACCACACGGATCTTTGAGATTACTCAACCACACCAGGAAATAGTGATCCGTCACGACCGTAAACCGAACGCCTTCGATGTATGGCCGCAACTTCTCTACTACCCACAGTACGGCCAAGCACTCCTTCTCCGTGGTTGAATAGTTCCTCTCGTTCCAATTCAACGACCTACTTAAGTAGCAGCTCACCTTTTCTCCTTCATCAAAAGTCTGACTAAGCACTGCTCCAACCCCATAGTCCGATGCATCTGTTTGTACGACAAAGGGACGCTCAAAATCCGGACAGGTCAGAATCGGGGCCGTTATCAAGCATTCCTTTGCTTTCCGGAAACTCCCCTCGCACTCTTCAGACCAGACGAACCTACTCTTCTTCTTTAATAAATCGGTTAACGGCTTGACCAGAACTGCAAAGTTCGGTATAAATCTCCTGTACCAGGATACCGTTCCGACGAAACTTCTAACTTCCTTAACGTTTTTGGGTACAGGGATCTGGAGCATACTTTCGACCTTCTCTGGGTCGACATGCAACCCATTGCGATCCACCACGTATCCTAGGAATTTCAGCGATGGCCTACAGAAGTTACACTTCTCCCTGCTAACCTAGAGACCAGCCGCACACAACCGCTTAAAGACTTCTTCCAAAATTTCCAGATGTTGTTGGAATGAGTTCGTAACGATGACAATGTCATCGAGGTACACGAATACGTGTGGTTCCAGATCGGCCCAAGCACAGTATCGATGAATCGTTGCCAAGTTGCCGGTGCATTGTGCAGCCCGAATGGCATTCTCTTGAATTGGAAGAGTCCACGATTGGGTACGGTGAAGGCGGTATACTGCCGCGACGCTTCCTCCACGGGGATCTCCCAATACGCTGACTTGATGTCCAGCGAAGACAGATACTTGGCATCCCGGAGCTTGTTAAGGGTGGCAGAGATATAGGGAAGGGGATACGCATCCCGTTCCGAATCTTTATTTAACTTCCTGTAGTCCACGCAGAATCTGAACGACCCATCCTTTTTTTTGATCATAACTATGGGCGAAGCCCACGGACTATTCGATTTCTCGATGATGTTTTCCCTCAACATTTCTTCTAATTCCTCATCTATGTGACGTTGAACAGCAGGCGAGACCGGATAGAACCGCTGCTTAATTGGTTCAGACGTCGTCCTAATCTTATGTTCTACAAGATGGGTGCATCCAATGCCTTCGTGCATGGACTGAAAAACTCGCCCTATTAGTGTTTCGAGTTGTCCATTTTCGGTCTCATCCAACTCTGATCGTTCCATGATCGTGGAAATCGAAGCCACCGCGGCTTGATTTGAAAAACTCCACTCGCCTGATCTCAAATCCGGGACGATTCCCGTTCGGGTCCAGAAGTCGGCACCCAGGATCAGTGCATGTGGGAGAGTTGGAATGACCAGACAATCTAACAACACTGTTTTTCCCTGCACTATGGAAGGCAATAAAACACTACCAACTACTTCTACCCCCGCCCCATCTGCTAAAGCTACCTTCCTAACGTTGCCTTTCCCTAAAGCTAATCCGAATTGGTTTAAAATATTCCACCCATCCCTACCGATGATAGTTCGCGATGCCCCGGAATCCAAAAGACCGATAAACTCTACTCCATAAACGCTAACCCTCAAATATGGGCGCGTGTCATTCGCGTGTGCCTCAAGTGTAAAACCTAAGTGAACGACCTCCTCTTGTCGTCCAGCCAACTGGTTGCCAGCAGGCAACCTATCCAGACTTAACGGCGCTCCCGTCCTGCTGGCCCAGGATTCCGTTGCCCATTTCCCGAACAGGTCCTACAGTCCCTACGCATCACCCCTACCCTTCCACAACCTACACAACGCCTAGGAGCGGAACAAGTGTTAGAAAAATGGCCCTCCTGGTTGCAGTTGAAACACCTCAACCGACGAGTTGGTTGGGGGTTGTGACTGAAAACCGTAACTGCTGGTTCCTCGGCCGCTATATAAGCTAAGTCGGGTTCCAGTAAGTTTCGCGACCGAGATGTAGGAGGTGGCGCGAATGTTTCAACATTCGCTCGAACCATCTCCAGTCTCCTTCCCAATACCACCAGATCATGCATGGACTGGGGCTCTGCCAAGCCGAGTTGGGTTTGGTAGAATGGGGCTAAGTTCCGTTGAACGATGCTAAGTTTGCGTCGTTCGGAAAGGGGCTCAGAGAGCCGGCCAAACATGTTTCCCATGATGGCGACATAAACCCCGATGGATTCTTCCTTCCCTTGGGTCCTACGCCGGATTTCCTCTAGTAGCACATCGTCGTAGTTGGGGGGGAGGAACTCCAGTTTCAGCTCCCGGACCAACTCCTGCCATGAACAAACATTTCTCCTAACCGCCCTAAACCAGAGGAGAGCCTTCCCGCTAAACAGTTCGACAGCCGACCTAAAAAGTTGTTGAGTGGTAACCCCTCTCGCTTCCCGAAGCTCGTCAACCCTTTCTAAAAAGGCATTGACGGAAGCGCCGCATCGTTCTCCCGAAAACTTTAAATCCCACTTGGATAAGTTTTCAAATCGTTCGTTTTGAACGTGTTGCTCACTTCGTCCACCAACGTTTGAGAAAGACTCCCTCTTTCTCCCAAAGGCAGAAGTCGTTGGTGGCGAAGGGTCCCGGGTCATCCTTCTATGTGGTGGTGTCTCCATTTGAGGTTGGCGCTTCGTTTTCAACGCGTCCTCATCCCCAGACTCGTTCCCGCTACCCTCGGTGTCGGCTTCACCCCCAGAAGTAAGCTTCCCCAAAGCAAAGACTAGCTCGTTTCGCAAACTAAGCTTTTCGTCCATGTCTTTGCTTTCTTGTGTGATCGCCCTATCAAGCCTTCCCATTGCCCACTCAATCTTGGTGAGAATCTTCAAGAATTCCTTTGACTTAGGATCTCTTGGAGACTCTCTCAACAAACCGTGTATCTCGTCCAGCTTCGATTTGATAGCATCTCGGTCTTCATCAAAAGAAAACGGGTAATTATCCTTATTGACCCCTCCCATTGAGCCCCGGCGTTCCAACATCCTTGCGGCCCGTAGAGATTTCCTCATACTCTCTACCGTGCCTGTTGGGAGCCTCCGAGCCTCGACTTCGTAAGCCAGCTCATCTGCGGAAAGGCGGTTTATCTCCATTTCAGCTACCCCAGGAACAATACACACAGAAAACGGCTGAATTCAGTAAAATCGAAGCGTAATATCGAGGGATGACTTCACGTCGGACCCCGCTGGAACAATTAACCACAAAGGAATACGAAAAAGAAAACAATTAAGGTATTTCAGTCCACCGACGGATCCACCAGAAGCAGCTGGAATCTATAACCGAAAAAGGAAGGAACACCCAGAGAAAGCCAGTGGATTCTATATAGTTGCAAAAGACCACCGAAGTAGAGAACAATTGGTATCGACACTACCCAATACGAGTACTAACCCCAAGGTAAAGATAATTCCGTATGACTTGGACTCAATAAATTCACCGTCCGAGCTGATGATGAAACAATTGAACTTAATACAGTACTTACAACCCAAAATATTGGTCCACTGAAAGCAACACAACAACTCGAGAAGATAATAAATTGTCACCAATAAGTTCAGTGAAAGAGCTCGATTATGATATAATATGTATGGACGTAGCACTCCGAAATCTATAAGATGTTACCGCCAGGGGTCCAAGATAAAATAAAAGCAATCCCACACCATAATCTCCTGTATATGTATATCTAAAAATTCCAAGAATAAGCAATCGAATAAAACCGAAACACGTCCACAATGTACCACTACTTATTGAATTATTTACTTATAAAGTCACACCGAAATTCATAAAATCAGCAATTAAAATTACTTCCGAATAATCCCACAGTTAAAATCGCTAAAGGTAAATATGTATGCCACCCCCAAAATAATTACCCCATGATATAAAGGAAGGATCGTATCAAGGGGAGAGTATGAATGTTAGTAAGTATGATTCGATGTAAAGGAAAACCTCCACTTATTGTTAATAAGATACCCCGAAATGTATGAATATAATGAAATGGATAAATTTGTTGAAATGTGTTGACTTGCCAATTAATGAAATATTATCTAAAATATGTATGTATGTTTGTATTATATGATAAACGCAAATGCAAATCCACCCACTTGTTGATTTATCTCGAAACCAAAAGTAGGATCTATGTGTGTAGGTCAAAAAATATTATTTCTTTATCAACGAAGTAAAGCCCTTGATTGTAATCCGTATATTAGTTTATCTCTTTAAAAAGCGCTAAACGACAAACACAACGAAAAGAAAATCCACCTACTTGTTAATTTACCTCGAAATATGTGTAGAGATAAATAATAATTTTTCTTCTAATCGAAATAAATGCACTCGATAATAAATCTCTATATTTGTTTATGTTCTGACTGAGCGCAAAACTAATTAACAAAAAAAATCCACCTACTTGGTGATAATCAGGCGAGTTACCTCTGGTTATCGGTTGTCTCCCTTGCTCCTACTCGTTTCAGCGCTGAAGAAAACCGCACACACTGCACACTAAAACTGCAATTTTTTTCCTGCTAACTAGCGGTTGATGCACTATATACCTATATGTATATTTATGAATTCCACTATTTGCAGCCACTCGAAATCCTAGAAAAAAAATAAACTCAAAAAGTAAAAGCACTTTGAAAAAGGTTACAATAAAACGAAACTTCCCTAAACTCATGTATGTCGGTACAAAGGACCCCCCACGCTTGTACCGACAATTTTCCTACAATATATATATTTTTTTTCCTACAAAACGCGCGAACACGATTTACAACGAAAAACCAAAAGAAAAGGCCCACGTTGGCCGTCAATTGTTACACTTTTCCGCGGTTAAAACAGATTCAAAAAAAAGTTAAACTAATGGCAATCACTACTGCCGAAAGAAAACAAGAACATTTAAATCTAACTCGCGATCTGTCACATACGACGACGTGCAACAAGAATAACCACAATAGGCTATTTCCCGGTAGTTCAGCCTGGGGTGGGTTCGTTTAGAAACGAGCAAAAACCTGAAAAATTAGCTTACGCTGGTGAACGTGAGTCTGCAAAAAAAAATGGGCGCCACACAATTTTGTGGGGAAATTGTGAAACCGTTTAGTGAACCGGTGATTGTCACTGGAAGAAATTACAAAAAAAACACAACACCGTTTTTTTTTTTGAAGTACGTTCTAAAGCTCCGTTGGAGCTTGGTCACTTTATTAATTATTAGTATTATTAAATAGGATGACGAATTGAAAAAAGGGGAAATAAAACCAAATAATCTCAGAAAAATTACGTTAAAGGAAAATGTATAAAGTTATAGGTATGAACTCAAAAAAAAGAACTATATAAAAGTGACCCGCTATGGCGTCGCCCCCGAATACCAAAATGGTGGACCGGGTCGCGTGTCCCGAATATTCACGGGAAATTACGGGGCAGAATCCTACCAGACTTATGATTCTAACACTCCTAATCAACCGAATCTACTATTCTAGCTCGAGATTTTCAATACAAAAATTTCACTCTACTTAGCTTTATTCGTGGATCCGCTCCTTAACTCGAATTATTTTCCTTGTTCCTGTTATTCCTGTTCCTCTTGCTATCCCAAAACGAGAAATTCCTCCTCCGTCCTTTTTGTCCTTCAAATGACCTTTTTTTTCTTTTTTTTGAAATCACTCTACACTCTTAATACAACTCATGTCACAAAACTACACTGTTCAGCTAGCCAGGCAACCAAGAAGTGTCTGCCCAGCTCTTCTTGTTGCTCCAGTTCGGCCAGCGTACTCTCACTATCACGCGTTCAGCCACTGGTAATGGGATCTCACTCATGGCGTGCAATGAACGCCACCTTTGTGTTGGTGGTAGTCCGCCATATCCCCCTACCTCCATTCTCCCATGCAAGCCAGCGAGAGGCATCATTCCGCCGCACCGCAGCGATTTCGCCATGGTGTGCGTGCGTCTACTCACTACCCTCTTGCTCTCATTTTTCATTCACAAAATTCATCCGCTCTTCCGCTGAACGATCCACCACTGGAAAGTCCGCTGAATGAGTTGCCTGGCCGACCTGGAACAACCATTCAATCTTTTTATCTTTGTTCTATCTTTGACATTTCTTTACCGGGAGTTTTGCTAAGGCAAATAAACAAAATTATTATTACCTTCCCATGGATAAAATTACACTCAAATCGGGTTAAGTTCAAGGAACAGCAGAAGGAAGAACAATACCAGGACAAGGATACAACCTGATCACCCCATTCAACGCCTGGAGGCTCTCTTACAACTCCCCCTGGGTCCGTGAATAAAGCCGAGTGAGTATTATTGTGCTATCTAATTCGCGCAGTTACTACTGTCTGGCGGGATTCTGTTCAGACAGGATGTGAGGGCCGTACCATTAGCGGGTCATTCCTTACATTCTGTTCTGCTGGACAGGATTTCTCCTTTTGTTGATTTGCTGTCCGGGTTGTATTTGTTGACGGTCTTCTTTTGTGTCTCGTGATTCCCTTCAGTGTTTGATTTTGCTTTTTGTTTGGGTGTCCCCAGTGCTTTTGATGTTGCTTTTTGTTTATGTGTTGCCAGTGCTCATGTGCGGGAGTGTCTCTTATCGTGGCGATCCGCCTACACTCCTCTGCTGCTCCTCCGGTGCTCCATCGACGGAGTAGAAAGGAAGAGCGTCTACTTCCCCCCCCCCCCCCCCCCACCCCCCCATCGAACCTAACACCCCACCGTGTCAGTGGTGGTTCTGGCGCAGATTTAAAGGTATGGGCAGTCCACCCACACTCATCTGCTACTCCTATGCTCTGTTTGCGGAGTGTCTCCAGGGTCTTCGTTGTATAGGCGGTCCGCCTACAACCCTGCGATGTGGTCAGTCTGTCTGTCTCGCACTTTCTTTGTGTGTGACCTCGTTGGGCCCATTTTGCACGGCTAGTTTGGTACCAGTGCGTGGGCACTTTTAAACGGCTGTTGCGTTGTGCCGTATGGGTCTTGGTTGCCCTCCACCTTCCTATGACCTCGCAGATACCACCCAGTAGAAGAAGGGTACGGGGAAGGAAGTGAAGGAAAGAAGGTGAAACTTGTTGCGTGGAAATATTCCGCAACAAACCCCACCCTCACCTCCGAGGAAATGGTCTTGGTTTCCGAAGGAACCCAAACCATTTTCTCCGACTAAGGGTAACGCCACAACAGGGGAAACACATGTCCATCAATGGCCATATTGCCCGTCTAGCAAGATCAAAATTTACGCAATTACTTTAAGGTTGAGACTATGTGGTTGGGCCTTCAAGACAAAAGCTAGACTAATCGTCGCTGGCATCGTGAAAGGGCTTAAGGTCCTTCACGTGCCAGGTACCGCGTTCTTTCCCGTCTTCATCGACTATTTGGTAGGTCCATGGCGAGAGGCGCTTCCGGATCCGAAAAGGTCCGACATATTTCGGAGCTAATTTAGCGGCGTAATAATTCGCGGCGTCCGAGAGAATGAAATTTCGTCGCCATTCAACCTCGTTCGGCAGATATTGAACGTCCCGCCGACGGAGGTTGTAGGTTTTCGCGGACTTCTTGGTCGCCTCCGCCAACTTTATCCCTATATCTCTCCTTAGCTCCTTAAAATGCCTACCTAGCTCCGACATCTCTATTCTCTCCTGCTCTATGTCCCTATTCCCATCCGCTAACTCCATTTCCCTATCCCCGGAATCTATTCCGGTATTGGGCCTATCGCCCCTTCTCTCTGATAATGTTCTCTCGGAGGGACAGTCACGACCATATGTGACCATATACCTTCCGAAATTTGCGTAATAGGGTGAAACCCCCAAGACTTCATGTTGCGCTGTCCTGATACAGCACGCCACCTTTGCCAGGTGCGTATCCCACGTCCTATCTGGTTCTCCGAAACATAGGCACGTAGTGTCGTTTTTATAATTTGATTAATCCGCTCCGCCGGATTAGCCTGCGGATGGTAATGCGCAGTAAATTTTAGGTGTGACCCGTACGCTTCGCATAGCGCTTTCAATTCCTTGCTTCGGAATTGGGGACCGTTGTCACAGACGATCCACTTTGGTACGCCGAACAACGTGAAGACATTATCTTCAAGATCCTTACACACCGACTTCGCGGTTGCGGATCTCAGGGGAAACAGAAGAGGAAATTTCGTAAAATAGTCGACCACAGTTAAGATGTACATAAAACCCCTACTCGATTTAGGAAGAGGGCCTACCAAGTCTACACAAATCATCTCCCACGGGTTCGAAGTCCCTATCCTTTCGACCATTAAATCAGCTGGCTTGTCATTCACAGGTTTCACACTTTGGCATATTTTGCAATTACAGACGTATTTCGTAACGTCTGACCTTAATTTCGGCCAATAATATTTCGAGGCAATCTTCGCGAACGTTTTCCTAACCCCCATATGTCCGACCAATGGATGGTCGTGACATTGTTTCAAAACCCTAACTCTATCTATTTTCGGAACTACTTCCTTCCATTCCTGACCATTTTCGTGAACTACTATGTGATTTGCTTTCACGAATTTAAATAAAACGCCTCTATCGACCCTCTAGGCGGGGTAAGCTAAAGGATTCGATTCCACTTCCGTGATCATCTTGGCGATCCAAGGATCCGAACTTATCTCGTCGATTCCTGCCGCAAAAGCGACATTCCTCGAGAGCATATCCGGAACCACATGGTCTTTTCCTTTCCGATGCACGATCGTAAAATCAAATTGCTGGAGCCGAACCGGCCAGCGCGCTAATCTACCACACGGATCTTTGAGATTACTCAACCACACCAGGAAATAGTGATCCGTCACGACCGTAAACCGAACGCCTTCGATGTATGGCCGCAACTTCTCTACTACCCACAGTACGGCCAAGCACTCCTTCTCCGTGGTTGAATAGTTCCTCTCGTTCCAATTCAACGACCTACTCAAGTAGCAGCTCACCTTTTCTCCTTCATCAAAAGTCTGACTAAGCACTGCTCCAACCCCATAGTCCGATGCATCTGTTTGTACGACAAAGGGACGCTCAAAATCCGGACAGGTCAGAATCGGGGCCGTTATCAAGCATTCCTTTGCTTTCCGGAAACTCCCCTCGCACTCTTCAGACCAGACGAACCTACTCTTCTTCTTTAATAAATCGGTTAACGGCTTGACCAGAACTGCAAAGTTCGGTATAAATCTCCTGTACCAGGATACCGTTCCGACGAAACTTCTAACTTCCTTAACGTTTTTGGGTACAGGGATCTGGAGCATACTTTCGACCTTCTCTGGGTCGACATGCAACCCATTGCGATCCACCACGTATCCTAGGAATTTCAGCGATGGCCTACAGAAGTTACACTTCTCCCTGCTAACCTAGAGACCAGCCGCACACAACCGCTTAAAGACTTCTTCCAAAATTTCCAGATGTTGTTGGAATGAGTTCGTAACGATGACAATGTCATCGAGGTACACGAATACGTGTGGTTCCAGATCGGCCCCAAGCACAGTATCGATGAATCGTTGCCAAGTTGCCGGTGCATTGTGCAGCCCGAATGGCATTCTCTTGGAAGAGTCCACGATTGGGTACGGTGAAGGCGGTATACTGCCGCGACGCTTCCTCCACGGGGATCTCCCAATACGCTGACTTGATGTCCAGCGAAGACAGATACTTGGCATCCCGGAGCTTGTTAAGGGTGGCAGAGATATAGGGAAGGGGATACGCATCCCGTTCCGAATCTTTATTTAACTTCCTGTAGTCCACGCAGAATCTGAACGACCCATCCTTTTTTTTGATCATAACTATGGGCGAAGCCCACGGACTATTCGATTTCTCGATGATGTTTTCCCTCAACATTTCTTCTAATTCCTCATCTATGTGACGTTGAACAGCAGGCGAGACCGGATAGAACCGCTGCTTAATTGGTTCAGACGTCGTCCTAATCTTATGTTCTACAAGATGGGTGCATCCAATGCCTTCGTGCATGGACTGAAAAACTCGCCCTATTAGTGTTTCGAGTTGTTCATTTTCGGTCTCATCCAACTCTGATCGTTCCATGATCGTGGAAATCGAAGCCACCGCGGCTTGATTTGAAAAACTCCACTCGCCTGATCTCAAATCCGGGACGATTCCCGTTCGGGTCCAGAAGTCGGCACCCAGGATCAGTGCATGTGGGAGAGTTGGAATGACCAGACAATCTAACAACACTGTTTTTCCCTGCACTATGAAAGGCAATAAAACACTACCAGCTACTTCTACCCCCGCCCCATCTGCTAAAGCTACCTTCCTAACGTTGCCTTTCCCTAAAGCTAATCCGAATTGGTTTAAAAAATGCCACCCATCCCTACCGATGATAGTTCGCGATGCCCCGGAATCCAAAAGACCGATAAACTCTACTCCATAAACGCTAACCCTCAAATATGGGCGCGTGTCATTCGCGTGTGCCTCAAGTGTAAAACCTAAGTGAACGACCTCCTCTTGTCGTCCAGCCAACTGGTTGCCGGCAGGCAACCTATCCAGACTTAACGGCGCTCCCGTCCTGCTGGCCCAGGATTCCATTGCCCATTTCCCGAACAGGTCCTACAGTCCCTACGCATCACCCCTACCCTTCCACAACCTACACAACGCCTAGGAGCGGAACAAGTGTTAGAAAAATGGCCCTCCTGGTTGCAGTTGAAACACCTCAACCGACGAGTTGGTTGGGGGTTCTGACTGAAAACCGTAACTGCTGGTTCCTCGGCCGCTATATAAGCTAAGTCGGGTTCCAGTAAGTTTCGCGACCGAAATGTAGGAGGTGGCGCGAATGTTTCAACATTCGCTCGAACCATCTCCAGTCTCCTTCCCAATACCACCAGATCATGCATGGACTGGGGCTCTGCCAAGCCGAGTTGGGTTTGGTAGAATGGGGCTAAGTTCCGTTGAACGATGCTAAGTTTGCGTCGTTCGGAAAGGGGCTCAGAGAGCCGGCCAAACATGTTTCCCATGATGGCGACATAAACCCCGATGGATTCTTCCTTCCCTTGGGTCCTACGCCGGATTTCCTCTAGTAGCACATCGTCGTAGTTGGGGGGGAGGAACTCCAGTTTCAGCTCCCGGACCAACTCCTGCCATGAACAAACATTTCTCCTAACCGCCCTAAACCAGAGGAGAGCCTTCCCGCTAAACAGTTCGACAGCCGACCTAAAAAGTTGTTGAGTGGTAACCCCTCTCGCTTCCCGAAGCTCGTCAACCCGTCATTGACGGAAGCGCCGCATCGTTCTCCCGAAAACTTTAAATCCCACTTGGATAAGTTTTCAAATCGTTCGTTTTGAACGTGTTGCTCACTTCGTCCACCAACGTTTGAGAAAGACTCCCTCTTTCTCCCAAAGGCAGAAGTCGTTGGTGGCGAAGGGTCCCGGGTCATCCTTCTATGTGGTGGTGTCTCCATTTGAGGTTGGCGCTTCGTTTTCAACGCGTCCTCATCCCCAGACTCGTCCCCGCTACCCTCGGTGTCGGCTTCACGCCCAGAAGTAAGCTTCCCCAAAGCAAAGACTAGCTCGTTTCGCAAACTAAGCTTTTCGTCCATGTCTTTGCTTTCTTGTGTGATCGCCCTATCAAGCCTTCCCATTGCCCACTCAATCTTGGTGAGAATCTTCAAGAATTCCTTTGACTTAGGATCTCTTGGAGACTCTCTCAACAAACCGTGTATCTCGTCCAGCTTCGATTTGATAGCATCTCGGTCTTCATCAAAAGAAAACGGGTAATTATCCTTATTGACCCCTCCCATTGAGCCCCGGCGTTCCAACATCCTTGCGGCCCGTAGAGATTTCCTCATACACTCTACCGTGCCTGTTGGGAGCCTCCGAGCCTCGACTTCGTAAGCCAGCTCATCTGCGGAAAGTCGGTTTATCTCCATTTCAGCTACCCCAGGAACAATACACACAGAAAACGGCTGAATTCAGTAAAATCGAAGCGTAATATCGAGGGATGACTTCACGTCGGACCCCGCTGGAACAATTAACCACAAAGGAATACGAAAAAGAAAACAATTAAGGTATTTCAGTCCACCGACGGATCCACCAGAAGCAGCTGGAATCTATAACCGAAAAAGGAAGGAACACCCAGAGAAAGCCAGTGGATTCTATATAGTTGCAAAAGACCACCGAAGTAGAGAACAATTGGTATCGACACTACCCAATACGAGTACTAACCCCAAGGTAAAGATAATTCCGTATGACTTGGACTCAATAAATTCACCGTCCGAGCTGATGATGAAACAATTGAACTTAATACAGTACTTACAACCCAAAATATTGGTCCACTGAAAGCAACACAACAACTCGAGAAGATAATAAATTGTCACCAATAAGTTCAGTGAAAGAGCTCGATTATGATATAATATGTATGGACGTAGCACTCCGAAATCTATAAGATGTTACCGCCAGGGGTCCAAGATAAAATAAAAGCAATCCCACACCATAATCTCCTGTATATGTATATCTAAAAATTCCAAGAATAAGCAATCGAATAAAACCGAAACACGTCCACAATGTACCACTACTTATTGAATTATTTACTTATAAAGTCACACCAAAATTCATAAAATCAGCAATTAAAATTACTTCCGAATAATCCCACAGTTAAAATCGCTAAAGGTAAATATGTATGCCACCCCCAAAATAATTACCCCATGATATAAAGGAAGGATCGTATCAAGGGGAGAGTATGAATGTTAGTAAGTATGATTCGATGTAAAGGAAAACCTCCACTTATTGTTAATAAGATACCCCGAAATGTATGAATATAATGAAATGGATAAATTTGTTGAAATGTGTTGACTTGCCAATTAATGAAATATTATCTAAAATATGTATGTATGTTTGTATTATATGATAAACGCAAATGCAAATCCACCCACTTGTTGATTTATCTCGAAACCAAAAGTAGGATCTATGTGTGTAGGTCAAAAAATATTATTTCTTTATCAACGAAGTAAAGCCCTTGATTGTAATCCGTATATTAGTTTATCTCTTTAAAAAGCGCAAAACGACAAACACAACGAAAAGAAAATCCACCTACTTGTTAATTTACCTCGAAATATGTGTAGAGATAAATAATAATTTTTCTTCTAATCGAAATAAATGCACTCGATAATAAATCTCTATATTTGTTTATGTTCTGACTGAGCGCAAAACTAATTAACAAAAAAAATCCACCTACTTGGTGATAACCAGGCGAGTTACCTCTGGTTATCGGTTGTCTCCCTTGCTCCTACTCGTTTCAGCGCTGAAGAAAACCGCACACACTGCACACTAAAACTGCAATTTTTTTCCTGCTAACTAGCGGTTGATGCACTATATACCTATATGTATATTTATGAATTCCACTATTTCCAGCCACTCGAAATCCTAGAAAAAAAATAAACTCAAAAAGTAAAAGCACTTTGAAAAAGGTTACAATAAAACGAAACTTCCCTAAACTCATGTATGTCGGTACAAAGGACCCCCCACGCTTGTACCGACAATTTTCCTACAATATATATGTTCTTTTTCCTACAAAACGCGCGAACACGATTTACAACGAAAAACCAAAAGAAAAGGCCCACGTTGGCCGTCAATTGTTACACTTTTCCGCGGTTAAAACAGATTCAAAAAAAAGTTAAACTAATGGCAATCACTACTGCCGAAAGAAAACAAGAACATTTAAATCTAACTCGCGATCTGTCACATACGACGACGTGCAACAAGAATAACCACAATAGGCTATTTCCCGGTAGTTCAGCCTGGGGTGGGTTCGTTTAGAAACGAGCAAAAACCTGAAAAATTAGCTTACGCTGGTGAACGTGAGTCTGCAAAAAAAAATGGGCGCCACACAATTTTGTGGGGAAATTGTGAAACCGTTTAGTGGACCGGTGATTGTCGCTGGAAGAAATTACAAAAAAAACACAACACCGTTTTTTTTTTAAGTACGTTCTAAAGCTCCGTTGGAGCTTGGTCACTTTATTAATTATTAGTATTATTAAATAGGATGACGAATTGAAAAAAAGGGGAAATAAAACCAAATAATCTCAAAAAAATTACGTTAAAGGAAAATGTATAAAGTTATAGGTATGAACTCAAAAAAAAGAACTATATAAAAGTGACCCGCTATGGCGTCGCCCCCGAATATCAAAATGGTGGACCGGGTCGCGTGTCCCGAATATTCACGGGAAATTACGGGGCAGAATCCTACCAGACTTATGATTCTAACACTCCTAATCAACCGAATCTACTATTCTAGCTCGAGATTTTCAATACAAAAATTTCACTCTACTTAGCTTTATTCGTGGATCCGCTCCTTAACTCGAATTATTTTCCTTGTTCCTGTTATTCCTGTTCCTCTTGCTATCCCAAAACGAGAAATTCCTCCTCCGTCCTTTTTGTCCTTCAAATGACCTTTTTTTTCTTTTTTTTTGAAATCACTCTACACTCTTAATACAACTCATGTCACAAAACTACACTGTTCAGCTAGCCAGGCAACCGAGAAGTGTCTGCCCAGCTCTTCTTGTTGCTCCAGTTCGGCCAGCGTACTCTCACTATCACGCGTTCAGCCACTGGTAATGGGATCTCACTCATGGCGTGCAATGAACGCCACCTTTGTGTTGGTGGTAGTCCGCCATATCCCACTACCTCCATTCTCCCATGCAAGCCAGCGAGAGGCATCATTCCGCCGCACCGCAGCGATTTCGCCATGGTGTGCGTGCGTCTACTCACTACCCTCTTGCTCTCATTTTTCATTCACACAATTCATCCGCTCTTCCGCTGAACGATCCACCACTGGAAAGTCCGCTGAATGAGTTGCCTGGCCGACCTGGAACAACCATTCAATCTTTTTATCTTTGTTCTATGTTTGACATTTCTTTACCGGGAGTTTTGCTAAGGCAAATAAACAAAATTATTATTACCTTCCCATGGATAAAATTACCCTCAAATCGGGTTAAATTCAAGGAACAGCAGAAGGAAGAACAATACCAGGACAAGGATACAACCTGATCACCCCATTCAACGCCTGGAGGCTCTCTTACAACTCCCCCTGGGTCCGTGAATAAAGCCGAGTGAGTATTATTGTGCTATCTAATTCGCGCAGTTACTACTGTCTGGTGGGATTCTGTTCAGACAGGATGTGAGGGCCGTACCATTAGCGGGTCATTCCTTACATTCTGTTCTGCTGGACAGGATTTCTCCTTTTGTTGATTTGCTGTCCGGGTTGTATTTGTTGACGGTCTTCTTTTGTGTCTCGTGATTCCCTTCAGTGTTTGATTTTGCTTTTTGTTTGGGTGTCTCCAGTGCTTTTGATGTTGCTTTTTGTTTATGTGTTGCCAGTGCTCATGTGCGGGAGTGTCTCTTATCGTGGCGATCCGCCTACACTCCTCTGCTGCTCCTCCGGTGCTCCATCGACGGAGTAGAAAGGAAGAGCGTCTACTTCCCCCCCCCCCATCGAACCTAACACCCACCGTGTCAGTGGTGGTTCTGGCGCAGATTTAAAGGTATGGGCAGTCCACCCACACTCATCTGCTACTCCTATGCTCTGTTTGCGGAGTGTCTCCAGGGTCTTCGTTGTATAGGCGGTCCGCCTACAACCCTGCGATGTGATCAGTCTGTCTGTCTCGCACTTTCTTTGTGTGTGACCTCGTTGGGCCCATTTTGCACGGCTAGTTTGGTACCAGTGCGTGGGCACTTTTAAACGGCTGTTGCGTTGTGCCGTATCGTTGGAGTTTTCGTCCTATTTCTACCCAATTCTGCGTCATCCTGGGACCTCCTATCTCATTACTGGTCGCTCGGGGTCATACGTCGCGGTTGGGTACCTGTGGGGGTGGTACCTTCGAGGTTCGGAGAAGGTGGCCCAAAGGCTGATGGGACCTTGGTTGCTCTCCACCTTCCTATGACCTCGCAGATACCACCCAGTAGAAGAAGGGTACGGGGAAGGAAGTGAAGGAAAGAAGGTCAAACTTGTTGCGTGGAAATATTCCGCAACAAACCCCACCCTCACCTCCGAGGAAATGGTCTTGGTTTCCGAAGGAACCCAAACCATTTTCTCCGACTAAGGGTAACGCCACAACAGGGGAAACACATGTCCATCAATGGCCATATTGCCCGTCTAGCAAGATCAAAATTTACGCAATTACTTTAAGGTTGAGACTATGTGGTTGGGCCTTCAAGACAAAAGCTAGACTAATCGTCGCTGGCATCGTGAAAGGGCTTAAGGTCCTTCACGTGCCAGGTACCGCGTTCTTTCCCGTCTTCATCGACTATTTGGTAGGTCCATGGCGAGAGGCGCTTCCGGATCCGAAAAGGTCCGACATATTTCGGAGCTAATTTAGCGGCGTAATAATTCGCGGCGTCCGAGAGAATGAAATTTCGTCGCCATACAACCTCGTTCGGCAGATATTGAACGTCCCGCCGACGGAGGTTGTAGGTTTTCGCGGACTTCTTGGTCGCCTCCGCTAACTTTATCCCTATATCTCTCCTTAGCTCCTTAAAACGCCTACCTAGCGCCGGCATCTCTATTCTCTCCTGCTCTATGTCCCTATTCCCATCCGCTAACTCCATTTCCCTATCCCCGGAATCTATTCCGGTATTGGGCCTATCGCCCCTTCTCTCTGATGATGTTCTCTCGGAGGGACAGTCACGACCATATGTGACCATATCCCTTCCGAAATTTGCGTAATAGGGTGAAACCCCCAAGACTTCATGTTGCGCTGTCCTGATACAGCACGCCACCTTTGCCAGGTGCGTATCCCACGTCCTATCTGGTTCTCCGAAACATAGGCACGTAGTGTCGTTTTTATAATTTGATTAATCCGCTCCGCCGGATTAGCCTGCGGATGGTAATGCGCAGTAAATTTTAGGTGTGACCCGTACGCTTCGCATAGCGCTTTCAATTCCTTGCTTCGGAATTGGGGACCGTTGTCACAGACGATCCACTTTGGTACGCCGAACAACGTGAAGACATTATCTTCAAGATCCTTACACACCGCCTTCGCGGTTGCGGATCTCAGGGGAAACAGAAGAGGAAATTTCGTAAAATAGTCGACCACAGTTAAGATGTACATAAAACCCCTACTCGATTTAGGAAGAGGGCCTACCAAGTCTACACAAATCATCTCCCACGGGTTCGAAGTCCCTATCCTTTCGACCATTAAACCAGCTGGCTTGTCATTCACAGGTTTCACACTTTGGCATATTTTGCAATTACGGACGTATTTCGTAACGTCTGACCTTAATTTCGGCCAATAATATTTCGAGGCAATCTTCGCGAACGTTTTCCTACTTCCTTCCATTCCTGACCATTCTCGTGAACTACTATGTGATTTGCTTTCACGAATTTAAATAAAACCCCTCTATCGACCCTCTAGGCGGGGTAAGCTAAAGGATTCGATTCCACTTCCGTGATCATCTTGGCGATCCAAGGATCCGAACTTATCTCGTCGATTCCTGCCGCAAAAGCGACATTCTTCGAGAGCATATCCGGAACCACATCGTCTTTTCCTTTCCGATGCAAGATCGTAAAATCAAATTGATGGAGCCGAACCGGCCAGCGCGTTAATCTACCACACGAATCTTTGAGATTACTCAACCACACCAGGGAATAGTGATCCGTCACGACCGTAAACCGAACGCCTTCGATGTATGGCCGCAACTTCTCTACTGCCCACAGTACGTCCAAGCACTCCTTCTCCGTGGTTGAATAGTTCCTCTCGTTCCAATTCAACGACCTACTCAAGTAGCAGATCACCTTTTCTCCGTCATCAAAAGTCTGACTAAGCACTGCTCCAACCCCATAGTCCGATGCATCTGTTTGTACGACAAAGGGACGCTCAAAATCCGGACAGGTCAGAATCGGGGCCGTTATCAAGCATTCCTTTGCTTTCCGGAAACTCCCCTCGCACTCTTCAGACCAGACGAACCTACTCTTCTTCTTTAATAAATCGGTTAACGGCTTGACCAGAACTGCAAAGTTCGGTATAAATCTCCTGTACCAGGATACCGTTCCGACGAAACTTCTAACTTCCTTAACGTTTTTGGGTGCAGGGATCTGGAGCATACTTTCGACCTTCTCTGGGTCGACATGCAACCCATTGCGATCCACCACGTATCCTAGGAATTTCAGCGATGGCCTACAGAAGTTACACTTCTCCCTGCTAACCTTGAGACCAGCCGCACACAACCGCTTAAAGACTTCTTCCAAAATTTCCAGATGTTGTTGGAATGAGTTCGTAACGATGACAATGTCATCGAGGTACACGAATACGTGTGGTTCCAGATCGGCCCCAAGCACAGCATCGATGAATCGTTGCCAAGTTGCCGGTGCATTGTGCAGCCTGAATGGCATTCTCTTGAATTGGAAGAGTCCACGATTGGGTACGGTGAAGGCGGTATACTGCCGCGACGCTTCCTCCACGGGGATCTCCCAATACGCTGACTTGATGTCCAGCGAAGACAGATACTTGGCATCCCGGAGCTTGTTAAGGGTGGAAGAGATATAGGGAAGGGGATACGCATCCCGTTCCGAAACTTTATTTAACTTCCTGTAGTCCACGCAGAATCTGAACGACCCATCCTTTTTTTTGATCATAACTATGGGCGAAGCCCACGGACTATTCGATTTCTCGATGATGTTTTCCCTCAACATTTCTTCTAATTCCTCATCTATGTGACGTTGAACAGCAGGCGAGACCGGATAGAACCGCTGCTTAATTGGTTCAGACGTCGTCCTAATCTTATGTTCTACAAGATGGGTGCATCCAATGCCTTCGTGCATGGACTGAAAAACTCGCCCTATTAGTGTTTCGAGTTGTCCATTTTCGGTCTCATCCAACTCTGATCGTTCCATGATCGTGGAAATCGAAGCCACCGCGGCTTGATTTGAAAAACTCCACTCGCCTGATCTGAAGTCGGCACCCAGGATCAGTACATGTGGAAGAGTTGGAATGACCAGACAATCTAACAACACTGTTTTTCCCTGCACTATGAAAGGCAATAAAACACTACCAGCTACTTCTACCCCCGCCCCATCTGCTAAAGCTACCTTCCTAACGTTGCCTTTCCCTAAAGCTAATCCGAATTGGTTTAAAATATTCCACCCATCCCAACCGATGATAGTTCGCGATGCCTCGGAATCCAAAAGACCGATAAACTCTACTCCATAAACGCTAACCCTCAAATATGGGCGCGTGTCATTCGCGTGTGCCTCAAGTGTAAAACCTAAGTGAACGACCTCCTCTTGTCGTCCAGCCAACTGGTTGCCAGCAGGCAACCTATCCAGACTTAACGGCGCTCCCGTACTGCTGGCCCAGGATTCCGTTGCCCATTTCCCGAACAGGTCCTACAGTCCCTACGCATCACCCCTACCCTTCCACAACCTACACAACGCCTAGGAGCGGAACAAGTGTTAGAAAAATGGCCCTCCTGGTTGCAGTTGAAACACCTCAACCGACGAGTTGGTTGGGGGTTCTGACTGACAACCGTAACTGCTGGTTCCTCGGCCGCTATATAAGCTAAGTCGGGTTCCAGTAAGTTTCGCGACCGAGATGTAGGAGGTGGCGCGAATGTTTCAACATTCGCTCGAACCATCTCCAGTCTCCTTCCCAATACCACCAGATCATGCATGGACTGGGGCTCTGCCAAGCCGAGTTGGGTTTGGTAGAATGGGGCTAAGTTCCGTTGAACGATGCTAAGTTTGCGTCGTTCGGAAAGTGGCTCAGAGAGCCGGCCAAACATGTTTCCCATGATGGCGACATAAACCCCGATGGATTCTTCCTTCCCTTGGGTAGTACGCCGGATTTCCTCTAGTAGCACATCGTCGTAGTTGGGGGGGAGGAACTTCAGTTTCAGCTCCCGGACCAACTCCTGCCATGAACAAACATTTCTCCTAACCGCCCTAAACCAGAGGAGAGCCTTCCCGCTAAACAGTTCGACAGCCGACCTAAAAAGTTGTTGAGTGGTAACCCCTCTCGCTTCCCGAAGCTCGTCAACCCTTTCTAAAAAGGCATTGACGGAAGCGCCGCATCGTTCTCCCGAAAACTTTAAATCCCACTTGGATAAGTTTTCAAATCGTTCGTTTTGAACGTGTTGCTCACTTCGTCCACCAACGTTTGAGAAAGACTCCCTCTTTCTCCCAAAGGCAGAAGTCATTGGTGGCGAAGGGTCCCATTGCCCACTCAATCTTGTTGAGAATCTTCAAGAATTCCTTTGACTTTGGATCTCTTGGAGACTCTCTCAACAAACCGATCTCGTCCAGCTTCGATTTGATAGCATCTCGGTCTTCATCAAAAGAAAACGGGTAATTATCCTTATTGACCCCTCCCATTGAGCCCCGGCGTTCCAACATCCTTGCGGCCCGTAGAGATTTCCTCATACTCTCTACCGTGCCTGTTGGGAGCCTCCGTGCCTCGACTTCGTAAGCCAGCTCATCTGCGGATAGTTGGTTTATCTCCATTTCAGCTACCCCAGGAACAATACACACAGAAAACGGCTGAATTCAGTAAAATCGAAGCGTAATATCGAGGGATGACTTCACGTCGGACCCCGCTGGAACAATTAACCACAAAGGAATACGAAAAAGAAAACAATTAAGGTATTTCAGTCCACCGACGGATCCACCAGAAGCAGCTGGAATCTATAACCGAAAAAGGAAGGAACACCCAGAGAAAGCCAGTGGATTCTATATAGTTGCAAAAGACCACCGAAGTAGAGAACAATTGGTATCGATACTACCCAATACGAGTACTAACCCCAAGGTAAGGATAATTCCGTATGACTTGGACTCAATAAATTCACCGTCCGAGCTGATGATGAAACAATTGAACTTAATACAGTACTTACAACCCAAAATATTGGTCCACTAAAAGCAACACAACAACTCGAGAAGATAATAAATTGTCACCAATAAGTTCAGTGAAAGAGCTCGATTATGATATAATATGTATGGACGTAGCACTCCGAAATCTATAAGATGTTACCCCCAGGGGTCCAAGATAAAATAAAATCAATCCCACACCAAAATTTCCTGTATATGTAAATTCATAAAATCAGCAATTAAAATTACTTCCGAATAATCCCACAGTTAAAATCGCTAAAGGTAAATATGTATGCCACCCCCAAAATAATTACCCCATGATATAAAGGAAGGATCGTATCAAGGGGAGAGTATGAATGTTAGTAAGTATGATTCGATGTAAAGGAAAACCTCCACTTATTGTTAATAAGATACCCCGAAATGTATGAATATAATGTAATGGATAAATTTGTTGAAATGTGTTGACTTGCCAATTAATGAAATATTATCTAAAATATGTATGTATGTTTGTATTATATGATAAACGCAAATGCAAATCCACCCACTTGTTGATTTATCTCGAAACCAAAAGTAGGATCTATGTGTGTAGGTCAAAAAATATTATTTCTTTATCAACGAAGTAAAGCCCTTGATTGTAATCCGTATATTAGTTTATCTCTTTAAAAAGCGCTAAACGACAAACACAACGAAAAGAAAATCCACCTACTTGTTAATTTACCTCGAAATATGTGTAGAGATAAATAATAATTTTTCTTCTAATCGAAATAAATGCACTCGATAATAAATCTCTATATTTGTTTATGTTCTGACTGAGCGCAAAACTAATTAACAAAAAAAATCCACCTACTTGGTGATAATCAGGCGAGTTACCTCTGGTTATCGGTTGTCTCCCTTGCTCCTACTCGTTTCAGCGCTGAAGAAAACCGCACACACTGCACACTAAAACTGCAATTTTTTTCCTGCTAACTAGCGGTTGATGCACTATATACCTATATGTATATTTATGAATTCCACTATTTGCAGCCACTCGAAATCCTAGAAAAAAAATAAACTCAAAAAGTAAAAGCACTTTGAAAAAGGTTACAATAAAACGAAACTTCCCTAAACTCATGTATGTCGGTACAAAGGACCCCCCACGCTTGTACTGACAATTTTCCTACAATATATATATTTTTTTTCCTACAAAACGCGCGAACACGATTTACAACGAAAAACCAAAAGAAAAGGCCCACGTTGGCCGTCAATTGTTACACTTTTCCGCGGTTAAAACAGATTCAAAAAAAAGTTAAACTAATGGCAATCACTACTGCCGAAAGAAAACAAGAACATTTAAATCTAACTCGCGATCTGTCACATACGACGACGTGCAACAAGAATAACCACAATAGGCTATTTCCCGGTAGTTCAGCCTGGGGTGGGTTCGTTTAGAAACGAGCAAAAACCTGAAAAATTAGCTTACGCTGGTGAACGTGAGTCTGCAAAAAAAAATGGGCGCCACACAATTTTGTGGGGAAATTGTGAAACCGTTTAGTGGACCGGTGATTGTCGCTGGAAGAAATTACAAAAAAAACACAACACCGTTTTTTTTTTTAAGTACGTTCTAAAGCTCCGTTGGAGCTTGGTCACTTTATTAATTATTAGTATTATTAAATAGGATGACGAATTGAAAAAAAGGGGAAATAAAACCAAATAATCTCAAAAAAATTACGTTAAAGGAAAATGTATAAAGTTATAGGTATGAACTCAAAAAAAAGAACTATATAAAAGTGACCCGCTATGGCGTCGCCCCCGAATATCAAAATGGTGGACCGGGTCGCGTGTCCCGAATATTCACGGGAAATTACGGGGCAGAATCCTACCAGACTTATGATTCTAACACTCCTAATCAACCGAATCTACTATTCTAGCTCGAGATTTTCAATACAAAAATTTCACTCTACTTAGCTTTATTCGTGGATCCGCTCCTTAACTCGAATTATTTTCCTTGTTCCTGTTATTCCTGTTCCTCTTGCTATCCCAAAACGAGAAATTCCTCCTCCGTCCTTTTTGTCCTTCAAATGACCTTTTTTTTCTTTTTTTTTGAAATCACTCTACACTCTTAATACAACTCATGTCACAAAACTACACTGTTCAGCTAGCCAGGCAACCGAGAAGTGTCTGCCCAGCTCTTCTTGTTGCTCCAGTTCGGCCAGCGTACTCTCACTATCACGCGTTCAGCCACTGGTAATGGGATCTCACTCATGGCGTGCAATGAACGCCACCTTTGTGTTGGTGGTAGTCCGCCATATCCCACTACCTCCATTCTCCCATGCAAGCCAGCGAGAGGCATCATTCCGCCGCACCGCAGCGATTTCGCCATGGTGTGCGTGCGTCTACTCACTACCCTCTTGCTCTCATTTTTCATTCACACAATTCATCCGCTCTTCCGCTGAACGATCCACCACTGGAAAGTCCGCTGAATGAGTTGCCTGGCCGACCTGGAACAACCATTCAATCTTTTTATCTTTGTTCTATGTTTGACATTTCTTTACCGGGAGTTTTGCTAAGGCAAATAAACAAAATTATTATTACCTTCCCATGGATAAAATTACCCTCAAATCGGGTTAAATTCAAGGAACAGCAGAAGGAAGAACAATACCAGGACAAGGATACAACCTGATCACCCCATTCAACGCCTGGAGGCTCTCTTACAACTCCCCCTGGGTCCGTGAATAAAGCCGAGTGAGTATTATTGTGCTATCTAATTCGCGCAGTTACTACTGTCTGGTGGGATTCTGTTCAGACAGGATGTGAGGGCCGTACCATTAGCGGGTCATTCCTTACATTCTGTTCTGCTGGACAGGATTTCTCCTTTTGTTGATTTGCTGTCCGGGTTGTATTTGTTGACGGTCTTCTTTTGTGTCTCGTGATTCCCTTCAGTGTTTGATTTTGCTTTTTGTTTGGGTGTCTCCAGTGCTTTTGATGTTGCTTTTTGTTTATGTGTTGCCAGTGCTCATGTGCGGGAGTGTCTCTTATCGTGGCGATCCGCCTACACTCCTCTGCTGCTCCTCCGGTGCTCCATCGACGGAGTAGAAAGGAAGAGCGTCTACTTCCCCCCCCCCCCCCATCGAACCTAACACCCACCGTGTCAGTGGTGGTTCTGGCGCAGATTTAAAGGTATGGGCAGTCCACCCACACTCATCTGCTACTCCTATGCTCTGTTTGCGGAGTGTCTCCAGGGTCTTCGTTGTATAGGCGGTCCGCCTACAACCCTGCGATGTGATCAGTCTGTCTGTCTCGCACTTTCTTTGTGTGTGACCTCGTTGGGCCCATTTTGCACGGCTAGTTTGGTACCAGTGCGTGGGCACTTTTAAACGGCTGTTGCGTTGTGCCGTATCGTTGGAGTTTTCGTCCTATTTCTACCCAATTCTGCGTCATCCTGGGACCTCCTATCTCATTACTGGTCGCTCGGGGTCATACGTCGCGGTTGGGTACCTGTGGGGGTGGTACCTTCGAGGTTCGGAGAAGGTGGCCCAAAGGCTGATGGGACCTTGGTTGCTCTCCACCTTCCTATGACCTCGCAGATACCACCCAGTAGAAGAAGGGTACGGGGAAGGAAGTGAAGGAAAGAAGGTCAAACTTGTTGCGTGGAAATATTCCGCAACAAACCCCACCCTCACCTCCGAGGAAATGGTCTTGGTTTCCGAAGGAACCCAAACCATTTTCTCCGACTAAGGGTAACGCCACAACAGGGGAAACACATGTCCATCAATGGCCATATTGCCCGTCTAGCAAGATCAAAATTTACGCAATTACTTTAAGGTTGAGACTATGTGGTTGGGCCTTCAAGACAAAAGCTAGACTAATCGTCGCTGGCATCGTGAAAGGGCTTAAGGTCCTTCACGTGCCAGGTACCGCGTTCTTTCCCGTCTTCATCGACTATTTGGTAGGTCCATGGCGAGAGGCGCTTCCGGATCCGAAAAGGTCCGACATATTTCGGAGCTAATTTAGCGGCGTAATAATTCGCGGCGTCCGAGAGAATGAAATTTCGTCGCCATACAACCTCGTTCGGCAGATATTGAACGTCCCGCCGACGGAGGTTGTAGGTTTTCGCGGACTTCTTGGTCGCCTCCGCTAACTTTATCCCTATATCTCTCCTTAGCTCCTTAAAACGCCTACCTAGCGCCGGCATCTCTATTCTCTCCTGCTCTATGTCCCTATTCCCATCCGCTAACTCCATTTCCCTATCCCCGGAATCTATTCCGGTATTGGGCCTATCGCCCCTTCTCTCTGATGATGTTCTCTCGGAGGGACAGTCACGACCATATGTGACCATATCCCTTCCGAAATTTGCGTAATAGGGTGAAACCCCCAAGACTTCATGTTGCGCTGTCCTGATACAGCACGCCACCTTTGCCAGGTGCGTATCCCACGTCCTATCTGGTTCTCCGAAACATAGGCACGTAGTGTCGTTTTTATAATTTGATTAATCCGCTCCGCCGGATTAGCCTGCGGATGGTAATGCGCAGTAAATTTTAGGTGTGACCCGTACGCTTCGCATAGCGCTTTCAATTCCTTGCTTCGGAATTGGGGACCGTTGTCACAGACGATCCACTTTGGTACGCCGAACAACGTGAAGACATTATCTTCAAGATCCTTACACACCGCCTTCGCGGTTGCGGATCTCAGGGGAAACAGAAGAGGAAATTTCGTAAAATAGTCGACCACAGTTAAGATGTACATAAAACCCCTACTCGATTTAGGAAGAGGGCCTACCAAGTCTACACAAATCATCTCCCACGGGTTCGAAGTCCCTATCCTTTCGACCATTAAACCAGCTGGCTTGTCATTCACAGGTTTCACACTTTGGCATATTTTGCAATTACGGACGTATTTCGTAACGTCTGACCTTAATTTCGGCCAATAATATTTCGAGGCAATCTTCGCGAACGTTTTCCTACTTCCTTCCATTCCTGACCATTCTCGTGAACTACTATGTGATTTGCTTTCACGAATTTAAATAAAACCCCTCTATCGACCCTCTAGGCGGGGTAAGCTAAAGGATTCGATTCCACTTCCGTGATCATCTTGGCGATCCAAGGATCCGAACTTATCTCGTCGATTCCTGCCGCAAAAGCGACATTCTTCGAGAGCATATCCGGAACCACATCGTCTTTTCCTTTCCGATGCACGATCGTAAAATCAAATTGATGGAGCCGAACCGGCCAGCGCGTTAATCTACCACACGAATCTTTGAGATTACTCAACCACACCAGGGAATAGTGATCCGTCACGACCGTAAACCGAACGCCTTCGATGTATGGCCGCAACTTCTCTACTGCCCACAGTACGTCCAAGCACTCCTTCTCCGTGGTTGAATAGTTCCTCTCGTTCCAATTCAACGACCTACTCAAGTAGCAGATCACCTTTTCTCCGTCATCAAAAGTCTGACTAAGCACTGCTCCAACCCCATAGTCCGATGCATCTGTTTGTACGACAAAGGGACGCTCAAAATCCGGACAGGTCAGAATCGGGGCCGTTATCAAGCATTCCTTTGCTTTCCGGAAACTCCCCTCGCACTCTTCAGACCAGACGAACCTACTCTTCTTCTTTAATAAATCGGTTAACGGCTTGACCAGAACTGCAAAGTTCGGTATAAATCTCCTGTACCAGGATACCGTTCCGACGAAACTTCTAACTTCCTTAACGTTTTTGGGTGCAGGGATCTGGAGCATACTTTCGACCTTCTCTGGGTCGACATGCAACCCATTGCGATCCACCACGTATCCTAGGAATTTCAGCGATGGCCTACAGAAGTTACACTTCTCCCTGCTAACCTTGAGACCAGCCGCACACAACCGCTTAAAGACTTCTTCCAAAATTTCCAGATGTTGTTGGAATGAGTTCGTAACGATGACAATGTCATCGAGGTACACGAATACGTGTGGTTCCAGATCGGCCCCAAGCACAGCATCGATGAATCGTTGCCAAGTTGCCGGTGCATTGTGCAGCCTGAATGGCATTCTCTTGAATTGGAAGAGTCCACGATTGGGTACGGTGAAGGCGGTATACTGCCGCGACGCTTCCTCCACGGGGATCTCCCAATACGCTGACTTGATGTCCAGCGAAGACAGATACTTGGCATCCCGGAGCTTGTTAAGGGTGGAAGAGATATAGGGAAGGGGATACGCATCCCGTTTCGAAACTTTATTTAACTTCCTGTAGTCCACGCAGAAACTGAACGACCCATCCTTTTTTTTGATCATAACTATGGGCGAAGCCCACGGACTATTCGATTTCTCGATGATGTTTTCCCTCAACATTTCTTCTAATTCCTCATCTATGTGACGTTGAACAGCAGGCGAGACCGGATAGAACCGCTGCTTAATTGGTTCAGACGTCGTCCTAATCTTATGTTCTACAAGATGGGTGCATCCAATGCCTTCGTGCATGGACTGAAAAACTCGCCCTATTAGTGTTTCGAGTTGTCCATTTTCGGTCTCATCCAACTCTGATCGTTCCATGATCGTGGAAATCGAAGCCACCGCGGCTTGATTTGAAAAACTCCACTCGCCTGATCTGAAGTCGGCACCCAGGATCAGTACATGTGGAAGAGTTGGAATGACCAGACAATCTAACAACACTGTTTTTCCCTGCACTATGAAAGGCAATAAAACACTACCAGCTACTTCTACCCCCGCCCCATCTGCTAAAGCTACCTTCCTAACGTTGCCTTTCCCTAAAGCTAATCCGAATTGGTTTAAAATATTCCACCCATCCCAACCGATGATAGTTCGCGATGCCTCGGAATCCAAAAGACCGATAAACTCTACTCCATAAACGCTAACCCTCAAATATGGGCGCGTGTCATTCGCGTGTGCCTCAAGTGTAAAACCTAAGTGAACGACCTCCTCTTGTCGTCCAGCCAACTGGTTGCCAGCAGGCAACCTATCCAGACTTAACGGCGCTCCCGTACTGCTGGCCCAGGATTCCGTTGCCCATTTCCCGAACAGGTCCTACAGTCCCTACGCATCACCCCTACCCTTCCACAACCTACACAACGCCTAGGAGCGGAACAAGTGTTAGAAAAATGGCCCTCCTGGTTGCAGTTGAAACACCTCAACCGACGAGTTGGTTGGGGGTTCTGACTGACAACCGTAACTGCTGGTTCCTCGGCCGCTATATAAGCTAAGTCGGGTTCCAGTAAGTTTCGCGACCGAGATGTAGGAGGTGGCGCGAATGTTTCAACATTCGCTCGAACCATCTCCAGTCTCCTTCCCAATACCACCAGATCATGCATGGACTGGGGCTCTGCCAAGCCGAGTTGGGTTTGGTAGAATGGGGCTAAGTTCCGTTGAACGATGCTAAGTTTGCGTCGTTCGGAAAGTGGCTCAGAGAGCCGGCCAAACATGTTTCCCATGATGGCGACATAAACCCCGATGGATTCTTCCTTCCCTTGGGTAGTACGCCGGATTTCCTCTAGTAGCACATCGTCGTAGTTGGGGGGGAGGAACTCCAGTTTCAGCTCCCGGACCAACTCCTGCCATGAACAAACATTTCTCCTAACCGCCCTAAACCAGAGGAGAGCCTTCCCGCTAAACAGTTCGACAGCCGACCTAAAAAGTTGTTGAGTGGTAACCCCTCTCGCTTCCCGAAGCTCGTCAACCCTTTCTAAAAAGGCATTGACGGAAGCGCCGCATCGTTCTCCCGAAAACTTTAAATCCCACTTGGATAAGTTTTCAAATCGTTCGTTTTGAACGTGTTGCTCACTTCGTCCACCAACGTTTGAGAAAGACTCCCTCTTTCTCCCAAAGGCAGAAGTCATTGGTGGCGAAGGGTCCCATTGCCCACTCAATCTTGTTGAGAATCTTCAAGAATTCCTTTGACTTTGGATCTCTTGGAGACTCTCTCAACAAACCGATCTCGTCCAGCTTCGATTTGATAGCATCTCGGTCTTCATCAAAAGAAAACGGGTAATTATCCTTATTGACCCCTCCCATTGAGCCCCGGCGTTCCAACATCCTTGCGGCCCGTAGAGATTTCCTCATACTCTCTACCGTGCCTGTTGGGAGCCTCCGTGCCTCGACTTCGTAAGCCAGCTCATCTGCGGATAGTTGGTTTATCTCCATTTCAGCTACCCCAGGAACAATACACACAGAAAACGGCTGAATTCAGTAAAATCGAAGCGTAATATCGAGGGATGACTTCACGTCGGACCCCGCTGGAACAATTAACCACAAAGGAATACGAAAAAGAAAACAATTAAGGTATTTCAGTCCACCGACGGATCCACCAGAAGCAGCTGGAATCTATAACCGAAAAAGGAAGGAACACCCAGAGAAAGCCAGTGGATTCTATATAGTTGCAAAAGACCACCGAAGTAGAGAACAATTGGTATCGATACTACCCAATACGAGTACTAACCCCAAGGTAAAGATAATTCCGTATGACTTGGACTCAATAAATTCACCGTCCGAGCTGATGATGAAACAATTGAACTTAATACAGTACTTACAACCCAAAATATTGGTCCACTAAAAGCAACACAACAACTCGAGAAGATAATAAATTGTCACCAATAAGTTCAGTGAAAGAGCTCGATTATGATATAATATGTATGGACGTAGCACTCCGAAATCTATAAGATGTTACCCCCAGGGGTCCAAGATAAAATAAAATCAATCCCACACCAAAATTTCCTGTATATGTATATCTAAAAATTCCAAGAATAAGCAATCGAATAAAACCGAAACACGTCCACAATGTACCACTACTTATTGAATTGTTTACTTATAAAGTCACACCAAAATTCATAAAATCAGCAATTAAAATTACTTCCGAATAATCCCACAGTTAAAATCGCTAAAGGTAAATATGTATGCCACCCCCAAAATAATTACCCCATGATATAAAGGAAGGATCGTATCAAGGGGAGAGTATGAATGTTAGTAAGTATGATTCGATGTAAAGGAAAACCTCCACTTATTGTTAATAAGATACCCCGAAATGTATGAATATAATGTAATGGATAAATTTGTTGAAATGTGTTGACTTGCCAATTAATGAAATATTATCTAAAATATGTATGTATGTTTGTATTATATGATAAACGCAAATGCAAATCCACCCACTTGTTGATTTATCTCGAAACCAAAAGTAGGATCTATGTGTGTAGGTCAAAAAATATTATTTCTTTATCAACGAAGTAAAGCCCTTGATTGTAATCCGTATATTAGTTTATCTCTTTAAAAAGCGCTAAACGACAAACACAACGAAAAGAAAATCCACCTACTTGTTAATTTACCTCGAAATATGTGTAGAGATAAATAATAATTTTTCTTCTAATCGAAATAAATGCACTCGATAATAAATCTCTATATTTGTTTATGTTCTGACTGAGCGCAAAACTAATTAACAAAAAAAATCCACCTACTTGGTGATAATCAGGCGAGTTACCTCTGGTTATCGGTTGTCTCCCTTGCTCCTACTCGTTTCAGCGCTGAAGAAAACCGCACACACTGCACACTAAAACTGCAATTTTTTTCCTGCTAACTAGCGGTTGATGCACTATATACCTATATGTATATTTATGAATTCCACTATTTGCAGCCACTCGAAATCCTAGAAAAAAAATAAACTCAAAAAGTAAAAGCACTTTGAAAAAGGTTACAATAAAACGAAACTTCCCTAAACTCATGTATGTCGGTACAAAGGACCCCCCACGCTTGTACCGACAATTTTCCTACAATATATATATTTTTTTTCCTACAAAACGCGCGAACACGATTTACAACGAAAAACCAAAAGAAAAGGCCCACGTTGGCCGTCAATTGTTACACTTTTCCGCGGTTAAAACAGATTCAAAAAAAAGTTAAACTAATGGCAATCACTACTGCCGAAAGAAAACAAGAACATTTAAATCTAACTCGCGATCTGTCACATACGACGACGTGCAACAAGAATAACCACAATAGGCTATTTCCCGGTAGTTCAGCCTGGGGTGGGTTCGTTTAGAAACGAGCAAAAACCTGAAAAATTAGCTTACGCTGGTGAACGTGAGTCTGCAAAAAAAAATGGGCGCCACACAATTTTGTGGGGAAATTGTGAAACCGTTTAGTGGACCGGTGATTGTCACTGGAAGAAATTACAAAAAAAACACAACACCGTTTTTTTTGTAATTTCTTCCAGTGACAATCACCGGTCCACTAAACGGTTTCACAATTTCCCCACAAAATTGTGTGGCGCCCATTTTTTTTTGCAGACTCACGTTCACCAGCGTAAGCTAATTTTTCAGGTTTTTGCTCGTTTCTAAACGAACCCACCCCAGGCTGAACTACCGGGAAATAGCCTATTGTGGTTATTCTTGTTGCACGTCGTCGTATGTGACAGATCGCGAGTTAGATTTAAATGTTCTTGTTTTCTTTCGGCAGTAGTGATTGCCATTAGTTTAACTTTTTTTTGAATCTGTTTTAACCGCGGAAAAGTGTAACAATTGACGGCCAACGTGGGCCTTTTCTTTTGGTTTTTCGTTGTAAATCGTGTTCGCGCGTTTTGTAGGAAAAAAAATATATATATTGTAGGAAAATTGTCGGTACAAGCGTGGGGGGTCCTTTGTACCGACATACATGAGTTTAGGGAAGTTTCGTTTTATTGTAACCTTTTTCAAAGTGCTTTTACTTTTTGAGTTTATTTTTTTTCTAGGATTTCGAGTGGCTGCAAATAGTGGAATTCATAAATATACATATAGGTATATAGTGCATCAACCGCTAGTTAGCAGGAAAAAAATTGCAGTTTTAGTGTGCAGTGTGTGCGGTTTTCTTCAGCGCTGAAACGAGTAGGAGCAAGGGAGACAACCGATAACCAGAGGTAACTCGCCTGATTATCACCAAGTAGGTGGATTTTTTTTGTTAATTAGTTTTGCGCTCAGTCAGAACATAAACAAATATAGAGATTTATTATCGAGTGCATTTATTTCGATTAGAAGAAAAATTATTATTTATCTCTACACATATTTCGAGGTAAATTAACAAGTAGGTGGATTTTCTTTTCGTTGTGTTTGTCGTTTAGCGCTTTTTAAAGAGATAAACTAATATACGGATTACAATCAAGGGCTTTACTTCGTTGATAAAGAAATAATATTTTTTGACCTACACACATAGATCCTACTTTTGGTTTCGAGATAAATCAACAAGTGGGTGGATTTGCATTTGCGTTTATCATATAATACAAACATACATACATATTTTAGATAATATTTCATTAATTGGCAAGTCAACACATTTCAACAAATTTATCCATTACATTATATTCATACATTTCGGGGTATCTTATTAACAATAAGTGGAGGTTTTCCTTTACATCGAATCATACTTACTAACATTCATACTCTCCCCTTGATACGATCCTTCCTTTATATCATGGGGTAATTATTTTGGGGGTGGCATACATATTTACCTTTAGCGATTTTAACTGTGGGATTATTCGGAAGTAATTTTAATTGCTGATTTTATGAATTTTGGTGTGACTTTATAAGTAAACAATTCAATAAGTAGTGGTACATTGTGGACGTGTTTCGGTTTTATTCGATTGCTTATTCTTGGAATTTTTAGATATACATATACAGGAAACAGGAACACAACACCGTTTTTTTTTTAAGTACGTTCTAAAGCTCCGTTGGGGTTTGATCACTTTATTAATTATTAGTATTATTAAATAGGATGACGAATTGAAAAAAAGGGGAAATAAAACCAAATAATCTCAAAAAAATTAAAATGTATAAAGTTATAGGTATGAACTCAAAAAAAAAAAGAAATATAAAAGTGACCCGCTATGGCGTCGCCCCCGAATACCAAAATGGTGGACCGGGTCGCGTGTCCCGAATATTCACGGGAAATTACGGGGCAGAATCCTACCAGACTTATGATTCTAATACTCCTAATCAACCGAATCTACTATTCTAGCTCGAGATTTTCAATACAAAAATTTCACTCTACTTAGCTTTATTCATGGATCCGCTCCTTAACTCGAATTATTTTCCTTGTTCCTGTTATTCCTGTTCCTCTTGCTATCCCAAAACGAGAAATTCCTCCTCCGTCCTTTTTGTCCTTCAAATGACCTTTTTTTTCTTTTTTTTTGAAATCACTCTACACTCTTAATACAACTCATGACACAAAACTACGAGTACACTGTTCAGCTAGCCAGGCAACCAAGAAGTGTCTGCCCAGCTCTTCTTGTTGCTCCAGTTCGGCCAGCGTACTCTCACTATCACGCGTTCAGCCACTGGTAATGGAATCTCACTCATGGCGTGCAATGAACGCCATCTTTGTGTTGGTGGTAGTCCGCCATATCCCACTACCTCCATTCTCTCATGCAAGCCAGCGAGAGACATCATTCCGCCGCACCGCAGCGATTTCGCCATGGTGTGCGTGCATCTACTCACTACCCTCTTGCTCTCATTTTTCATTCACACAAATCATCCGCTCTTCCGCTGAACGATCCACCACTGGAAAGTCCACTGAATGAGTTGCCTGGCCGACCTGGAACAACCATTCAATCTTTTTATCTTTGTTCTATGTTTGACATTTTTTTTTTTTTGCTAAGGCAAATAAACAAGGTATTATTACCTTCCCACGGATAAAATTACCCTCAAATCGGGTTAAATTCAAGGAATAGCAGAAGGAAGAACAATACCAGGACAAGCATACAACCTGATCACCCCATTCAACGCCTGGAGGCTCTCTTACAACTCCCCCTGGGTCCGTGAATAAAGCCGAGTGAGTATTATTGTGCTATCTAATTCGCGCAGTTACTACTGTCTGGTGGGATTCTGTTCAGACAGGATGTGAGTGCCGTACCATTAGCGGGTCATTCCTTACATTCTGTTCTGCTGGACAGGATTTCTCCTTTTGTTGATTTGCTGTCCGGGTTGTATTTGTTGATGGTCTTCTTTTGTGTCTCGTGATTCCCTTCAGTGTTTGATTTTGCTTTTTGTTTGGGTGTCCCCAGTGCTTTTGATGTTGCTTTTTGTTTATGTGTTGACCGTGCTCATGCGCGGGAGTGTCTCTTATCGTGGCGGTCCGCCTACACTCCTATGCTGCTCCTCCGGTGCTCCATCGACGGAGTAGAAAGGAAAAGCGTCGTCTTCCCCCCCCCCCCCACGAACCTAACACCCCACCACACGGTGGTTCTTTCGCAGATTTAAAGGTATGCTCTGTTTGCGGAGTGTCTCCATGGTCTTCGTTGTATAGGCGGTCCGCCTACAACCCTGCGATGTGGTCAGTGTGTCTGTCTCTCACTTTCTTTGTGTGTGACCTCGTTGGCACTTTTAAACGGCTGTTGCGTTGTGCCGTATCGTTGGGGTTTTCGTCCTCTTTCTACCCATTTCTGCGTCATCCTGAGACCTCCTATCTCATTTCTGGTCGCTCGGGGTCATACGTCGCGGTTGGGTACCTGTGGGGGTGGTACCTTCGAGGTTCGGAGAAGGTGGCCCAAAGGCTGATAGGACCTTGGTTGCCCTCCACCTTCCTATGACCTCGCAGATGCCACCCAGTAGAAGAAGGGTACGGGGAAGGAAGTGAAGAAAAGAAGGTGAAACTTGTTGCGGGGAAATATTCCGCAACAACTAGAACTGACGAAAAAGAAGGATAAACTAAAGGTTTATCCTGGATAACGAAAAAAAATAGTAATTTTAGATGGAGTTTAAATTAGTTTTTTTTAAAATCTTTATAATCGGTTGCTACTGTACAAAACTTATCTATAAGCTTTGTACAACACTTATCGGGCCCCACGTTGGGCGCCACCTGTGACGGAACACCCGTACTGGTGGGTTCGTTCAGGAGCCTAAACGTCAGACTCGACTCGACCCCGAGTCGACTGTCAACGTGGCTTGGTAGAGGACAGATCTACACTTGACATGTAGTAGGTATCTGGAAGGCGCGCTAAAAATCCCTCTATATTTTGCAGTGGATACGCGTCTTTTTTAGTCACTCGATTGAGCCCCCGGACGTCAAGGCACAGGCGGTGTTTGTCACCCCGTCGCACTAGGACGACGGGTGAGCTCCAGGCGCTCGGACTGACTTCTATGACGTCCATCACCAACATGCGTTCCAACTGCGCGTAGATGAAGGTTTCCACCGCTGGAGAGACGAGGTAGTGACGCCGCTTTATGGGCGCCGCGTCTCCGGTGTCTATCTCATGTGTCATTAGGTGAGTTCGCCCCAGGCCTAGATCGACGTAGGACGGGAATTGCTTTAGTGTTTGGGCAAGTAGCTGGGCTTCTTCTGAGGTCAAGACATGAGCTTGCGTCAGAACTTGCGTCTTGGGGAGAGAGACTCCAGTCATGTCAATGCCGACAGAAATACGAGTACTACTGACATCAAAAGTTTTGGCGGATATGATGAGATCCTGGGAAATAGATGGTACGATATAAAGGGTAAGGTCTTCTTCGCAAGGGTTGTACACAACTTTCGTGGCGATGACTCCCACGATACTCTGGCGTTTTCCATCCGCGGTGGTTACAACTGACGAGAACGGTTTCCACGGGGTGTTGTTGGCTTGCAAGTACTCCACTACAGTTTTACCAAGGACGCTGACGCATGCCCCGGTATCTAGGAGGCCGGACCACCATTTAGCGAACAACTTCACGGAAGCGTATGGTCGCGGATCTCCGCTGGTACGAGGCGAAGATTCAAAAGTCGAGGCTGCTATTGCTACGTGCACCTCCTTTTTCTGTCGAAAACATTCACTGACTTTCGTGATTTTGGGAGACGGCGCGACAGAGTCAAAAATTCTTTTCCTAGCTTCTTGATATTCTACCCATCGTTGTTCAAACGGCTTGCTGTGACGGTTTGGTAGGCTAGGGACATTGTCGGTTACCGTCGGAGCTGAACATGTAGCATGTGAAAGTGGCTTGGAATTCATCGGCGGCACGACTGGGTTTGTCTGGGCCGGACGTTTCGCGATGGTGATAGGGCGATGGGATGATGTGTTTAATTGTCGATGGCCGGGCGGGTGAACTTCGAACTTTTTCTCCGGTCTGAGAGTAGTTCGGCTGGCGGTCCTCCCGACAGCGAGGACAATTGACTGTGAAGACCTCAGGCATACCACATCGGAAGCAGAAAGGTGTTTCGGGAAGCTTCAAGCATTCGTACATGGTGTGGCCTGGTTCGCGACATACCCAACATGTAAGCTTGCTTCTGTCGCGCTGACGATAGGCTACAGCGTTTACGTCCGCTTGTGCTGGCCTTGCCTCCTACTCTTCTGGTTCGAAAAGCTCGTGAACATGCCTCCGGAAGGGGTTTCCGGTAACGCTTTTTGCTTGACTGGCCTGAGGATCCTTGAGAAATTTCTCAATGCTCCGACAGACATAAACTTGCTCAGCGATGTAGGAGGTGTTAAGGGTCAGAAGGTATTGACCGATTTTTCATTTGACATTATGCTTCACGATCTCGATGAGTTCGCAGTTGCATTTGGGGAACCTTAGCTTAGCGTTAAGCCTGAGTAAGTCTTCGTAATAATCGTCGAAATTTTCGTTCTCGCCCTGCTTCCTTTCGGACATCTCCCGAAAGATATTTAAGTCTGTTTCCAAACTCCGATATTACTCCAGCAGCGTGAGTTTCAAGGCCTCCCAGGACGCGGAGGGGTTCTTCTTCAACCATCCGCAATACCACATCTTCGGCTGACCACGTACCAAATGGTGAAAGTTTAACAGCACGTCCGACCATGCTGCATTGCAAGACTCCCTCTGCCGGTTCAACTGAATCAGGAAGTCATCGACAGAGAGATCTTTATTGTCGAAGTGGATGTCCCACTTCGGAATATTATGATAACGAGGATAGGTGCTTGGGAATGAGAGAGCTTGAGATGGGTTGGATTCATTAAAGTTAAGATTGCTCAGCTGCGCCAAAAAGTTGTCGACATTGGTGCCGCGTGGGGTATACCCAGGCTGAGCTACAGGAGGAATGTCTGGGTTGATGCGAGGAGGAGCCGGAGCGTTGTAGGACACTTCGCTCTGCCTCACGGCGTGGACCTCCGGCGGTCCGGGTTGGGTATAAACGTGCGAGTCTCTGCGGAGATTCGGTGGAGATAAGCCTGTCCTGCCGGTGTTCTGTCTTGGTCTTGCATTCGGGCCGAGGAGTGCTTCTCGGACGATGAGCGCCATATCTTGCCGCATAGCGTTTCTGTTGCGGTCTAGTTCCTCTAGAAAGAGTCGCATCTCATCGGTTCGGTGCAGTCCTACTGATGCCGTAACTACTTGGCTTATATAATGCTCAAATTGAGCGCTTTCGTCGAAATCTGCCCCTGAGCTCGGCAGCTGATCCGGTATCCCTTGGAGGTTGGCTTGTAGGTACGGGCTGACCTGCCTGGACTCCGATTCCAGAAGGAATGGCGTGGCTCGCACGAGAATTCGGATAGCTTATCGACGAGAAAGACACAAATCCCGAGAAGGGTGGTTGCGTCTCTAATGATAGTGAGCGTTCGACGACAGGGTCGTCTTGGTGGATATCCACTAGGACACGCGCGTTGTCGCTTGGGTCACCCGGTTGTGAGGGTGAAGTCATTGTGTCGTCAGGGCGGACCCCTGGATTGCTGCTCCGGCCTAAGAATCTGGCTTGGCCTGGCCTCTTGGCTCCGCCTCGAAATGAGCGAGTTTACTAAAACGACTTGGTCAAAACCGAGCCCCACGAACCGGTATAACTTCAAGGAGCTGTTCGTAGGACTCTTAAAGAGAAAATGTATACTACGCTACGGGATTTCCTATGGGCTAAACTTACCTATAACTTAGGTCGAGAACGACCGTAACTTAACCCTAAGAGATTTTGGTCGACTAAGTTGCTAACGCGTCGACTATCGACCAGGATTAACAACACAAAAAAAAGGAAAAAGGATTTTTTTGTTTGTTGTTGAAAACGTATAACTCAACGCACTATACTTTAGGTTATACGATATTGCTTCATATAATGGGGAGGGATAGTGTTGGATCCTCTAATAACGGTTAAAGGAACGAAAAGAGGATGTAAAGATTGCTTTGAGGAACCGAGTATATAAATGAAGAATTGGGTCTATACTCGATCCGAATTGCGGGTCTGTCGTCAGATTCTTGTTCGCTGAGACTGGTTTGTTGTGAACAAAACTTCACCGATTATGATTTTGAAGTGGTATGCTGAGGATGGCTTGGTTATAGAACTATGCGGCTTCAGGCATGCACGGGGAACTATTTCTAAACCCATGCACCGGACAACATACGAACTATATCCAGGCTACTGTCGTCCATCAATATGATCAACCATGGCGCAAAAAGAGTCGCGACCGAGGGATCGAGTGAAGTTCATGCAACTGACGTAGAGGGGTCGCTTAACAGCCCCGAAACCGGACATGAATCTCCCACTTCCATGAGGAGTGAGCGTGCTTACTCGAGCTCTCTCGAAGAACTGCAGCGGACGAACGCGGAGAACATCTTCAATCCACGTTCCGGTCAGGATCGAAAGAACATAAGCAGGTGAACCCGATTCACGCTGGAAAAGGATGAATAAAGAATTCAAGTCACTCCCCAAGGGATGCTTACGCTTGCTCTGCTAAACTATGTTACACTTTTCCGCGGTTAAAACGGATTCAAAAAAAGATAAACTAATGGCAATCACTACTGCCGAAAGAAAACAAGAACATTTAAATCTAACTCGCGATCTGTCACATACGACGACGTGCAACAAGAATAACCACAATAGGCTATTTCCCGGTAGTTCAGCCTGGGGTGGGTTCGTTTAGAAACGAGCAAAAACCTGAAAAATTAGCTTACGCTAGTGAACGTGAGTCTGCAAAAAAAAATGGGCGCCACACAATTTTGTGGGGAAATTGTGAAACCGTTTAGTGGACCGGTGATTGTCACTGGAAGAAATTACAAAAAAAACACATCACCGTTTTTTTTGAAGTACGTTATAAAGTTCCGTTGGAGCTTGGTCACTTTATTAATTATTAGTATTATTAAATAGGATGACGAATTGAAAAAAGGGGAAATAAAAACAAATAATCTCAATAAAATGACGTTAAACGAAAATGTATAAAGTTATAGGTATGAACTCAAAAAAAAAGAACTATATAAAAGTGACCGGGCGTGACCCGCTATGTCGTCGCCCCCGAATACCAAAATGGTGGACCGGGTCGCGTGTTCCGAATATTCACGAGAAATTACGGGGCAGAATCCTACCAGACTTATGATTCTAACACTCCTAATCAACCGAATCTACTATTCTAGCTCGAGATTTTCAATACAAAAATTTCACTCTACTTAGCTTTATTCGTGGATCCGCTCCTTAACTCGAATTATTTTCCTTGTTCCTGTTATTCCTGTTCCTCTTGCTATCCCAAAACGAGAAATTCCTCCTCCGTCCTTTTTGTCCTTCAAATGACCTTTTTTTTCTTTTTTTTTTGAAATTACTCTACACTCTTAATACAACTCCTGTCACAAAACTACACTGTTCAGCTAGCCAGGCAACCAAGAAGTGTCTGCCCAGCTCTTCTTGTTGCTCCAGTTCGGCCAGCGTACTCTCACTATCACGCATTCAGCCACTGGTAATGGTTGGTGGTAGTCCGCCATATCCCACTACCTCCATTCTCTCATGCAAGCCAGCGAGAGACATCATTCCGCCGCACCGCAGCGATTTCGCCATGGTGTGCGTGCGTCTACTCACTACCCTCTTGCTCTCATTTTTCATTCACACAATTCATCCGCTCTTCCGCTGAACGATCCACCACTGGAAAGTCCGCTGAATGAGTTGCCTGGCCGACCTGGAACAACCATTCAATCTTTTTATCTTTGTTCTATGTTTGACATTTCTTTACCGGGAGTTTTGCTAAGGCAAATAAACAAAATTATTATTACCTTCCCACGGATAAAATTACCCTCAAATCGGGTTAAATTCAAGGAATAGCAGAAGGAAGAACAATACCAGGACAAGCATACAACCTGATCACCCCATTCAACGCCTGGAGGCTCTCTTACAACTCCTCCTGGGTCCGTGAATAAAGCCGAGTGAGTATTATTGTGCTATCTAATTCGCGCAGTTACTACTGTCTGGTGGGATTCTGTTCAGACAGGATGTGAGGGCCGTACCATTAGCGGGTCATTCCTTACATTCTGTTCTGCTGGACAGGATTTCTCCTTTTGTTGATTTGCTGTCCGGGTTGTATTTGTTGACGGTCTTCTTTTGTGTCTCGTGATTCCCTTCAGTGTTTGATTTTGCTTTTTGTTTGGGTGTCCCCAGTGCTTTTGATGTTGCTTTTTGTTTATGTGTTGACCGTGCTCATGCGCGGGAGTGTCTCTTATCGTGGGGGTCCGCCTACACTCCTCTGCTGCTCCTCCGGTGCTCCATCGACGGAGTAGAAAGGAAAAGCGTCGTCTCCCCCCCCCCCCATCGAACCTAACACCCCACCGTGTCAGTGGTGGTTCTGGCGTAGATTTAAAGGTATGGGCAGTCCACCCACGCTCATCTGCTACTCCTATGCTCTGTTTGCGGAGTGTCTCCATGGTCTTCGTTGTATAGGCGGTCCGCCTACAACCCTGCGATGTGGTCAGTGTGTCTGTCTCGCACTTTCTTTGTGTGTGACCTCGTTGGGCCCATTTTGCACGGCTAGTTTGGTACCAGTGCGTGGGCACTTTTAAACGGCTGTTGCGTTGTGCCGTATCGTTGGGGTTTTCGTCCTATTTCTACCCATTTCTGCGTCATCCTGGGACCTCCTATCTCATTTCTGGTCGCTCGGGGTCATACGTCGCGGTTGGGTACCTGTGGGGGTGGTACCTTCGAGGTTCGGAGAAGGTGGCCCAAAGGCTGATGGGACCTTGGGGTTGCCCTCCACCTTCCTATGACCTCGCAGATGCCACCCAGTAGAAGAAGGGTACGGGGAAGGAAGTGAAGGAAAGAAGGTGAAACTTGTTGCGTGGAAATATTCCGCAACAACTAGAACTGACGAAAAAGGATGATAAACTAAAGGTTTATCCGGGATAACGAAAAAAATAGTAATTTTAGATGGAGTTTAAATTAGTTTTTTTTTTAAATCTTTATAATCGGTTGCTACTGTACAAAACTTATCTATAAGCTTTGTACAACACTTATCGGGCCCCACGTTGGGCGCCACCTGTGACGGAACACCCGTACTGGTGGGTTCGTTCAGGAGCCTAAACGTCAGACTCGACTCGACCCCGAGTCGACTGTCAACGTGGCTTGGTAGAGGACAGCCCCACACCACAAGAACAGAACATACAGAACTGTTCTATGCCACGAGAACGCAACCTATACGAGCGTACCCCGTCCACCCAATTCTATCTGCCTTGAAGAGTGCCCGGTCACAGGACTCCGGAGCACCTCCGAGGAGCTGGATAGACGAGGGTGTCCGGCCACCAGCAGCCAGGCATGGGAACTACATCCCCGCGCTAGCTCATCGGTGGGAGTGGATACTTGCCGGTGGTTAAAACTGGGGTTACCATTTTTATACATGCCTGAACTTGGGTTAAATGTTGGGGTATCTTCCTTGGCCGCTTTGATGATAAGCGGCCGTTACCATAGGAAGGACGATACCCGGAAAAGAGAGAGACTTAAGTCCCTCCCGATGGATGTTGAGCCAGAAAAGTGTGTGTGTGTGTGTGTGTGTGTGTGTGTAGCTTCACGGACCTTGGTCATCCTGGGACTCCGCAATGCGAAAATGGGAGGGGGGAGGGGGAAGCTGGTAAAAATGCCTCCCCCTCGAGCTGGCCCACCCCGCCATGCCTACACATGGACTGCGATGGCCATCGCGCCGCTCAATTGGCGATGGCCCCTAATCTGAATAGGGTAAATGCCCTTAAATGCGGTTCATTTACCCCTGTCCGTCCCCTTCGCCAAAGCCTCCACTACCCCTCATGGGGCGTTATTATCCTCGCATAGCGAAGGCTTAAACGCTACTTGTTGCATGGAGGAAAAAGTATCCGCCCCTCACACCAAGTAAAAGATCGAAGCATTAAGGAAAAAAAAACTTAGAGTATTTCGGTTTGATGGTTTCTTTTATTCCTGAACACCTTAGCTTTAGCTTAAGAGTAACTTAACTTACAGGAAAGATACAATCGGTTTCGGTATCGAAACTTACAACTATTCTACGTACTCGCTGTACTGAATCTTAAAAGAAATAATCAAGTACCCGATGTACTGAAACTCACAACTATGTTACGTACACGCTGTACTGAATCTTAAAACAAATAATCAAGCACCCGATGTACTGAAACTTATAACTACGCTACGTACACGCTGTACGGCTCCGTGAGCACGAATTTACAAGTGGGTGGTGGAGATCTAACTCTGTCCGACGTTCGCGGTTCAAAAATAAAATCGGATTATTATTCCTCGAGCAGGCGCATGTATATATATACATATATAGATCGAGTGGGGTTGGGTCACGCATGTATATGTATATATTGTGAAAGGTAATAGTATACCCCCTTTAATTTATTTCTTTAGTAGGCACGGAAATCAAAACAAATATAAGTATGTAAATGTAACTACTGTCTCCGGGCTAATGATTTCGGACCTGTGAACTAAGTTAGGAAAAACGATGACTTACCGAGCTTGCTCGACGATGTGCACACCTCAAGTTGATTCGCTGCATCTGCTGAAACCTGTAAGATGGCGACGAGATTCTCGCCTAAGAGTTAAACACTGATATTTGGCTTGAAAACCGACCGTGATACCAATATACATATATATTTATATTCATGCGGTTAAGATGGGGATGCGCCCCCTTTTCGCGCGTCCGAGATCACTTTCTAACAAGACGAATGACGGCCATTTCTGAACGTTATGCCAAGAAGCGCGTATACCGACGCGTACACCATACTTCCGAATGACACTAATGGCGCAAAAATTACCGAGCCCTACTCCGGTGCGTGGGAGGCGAAGCTAAGGTGGTCGCGCCTAGAAAACCACTGGCCGCGCACGAGTATGCCCCTACCGAGGGGTGTGGGTGTTTAAACTACTTCACTCCCCCTTCTTCACTGTCGCTGCGTGAGATTTTATGGCAGGAAAAGTAAACCAAAACGTTCCATGAAGCCCCGGGGCGTTAGATAAAATTAATTACACCTAATCTTGGTAGGCCTAGAGCCACAAAAGCACCGATTCCTTTAATTTATTCTAACTTAAGTAACACTTAAAAAAACACTGTGGTGGTTGATGAGGGGTGCTCCTTTTCCTAGTTGTCCCCGGCCCCTGATCGGGAGCTGGGCTCGGGTGATGTGTGCCTATGCCCGTCACTTGGGCAGAGTGGTTGTGCCGTGCTCCTACCACGAAAACATGCTGGTTCCTTCGCTGAAGGGGAGAACGAGAGTTCGTTAATGTCTTTGCCTACTAGATTCTATTAATCTTGCTTACCTTGCTCGTAACGTGGATTGCGTTGAGATTTGACTATGGGGAATACTACTCGTCCCGTAGGCGAGCTGGTCCGCTGACGAGCGTCCGGAAATCGTGCGTGGACGGAGGACGAATTCACGAGGTCTCGGCAGTAGCTAGAGATCTGAATTCCTTGACTTGGAGTCAGTTGCTGCGCGTTTCGCTTAGTCGCTGTACCGCTGCTGAAGGTACTGAACCCTTGGGCATCTGCTTTTAAGCGCCCTGGCCGAGGTGCCGCGTTGCTTTTGGGCGTAATTCGATCGCCCTGGCCCAGTCCTTGTCCGGGTCCCGGTTTTTTCCTGGTTTTACGAGTCGCCGTAGCCTCGTCCGACGTTGCCTAAGCTGTAAGTTCCTCAATTAGGATTGGAGTTTAGCCGAAAAGTCAAATTTCCTTACCAAATGGGAAAAATATCCCTGGTATCCGACGGGCCTTTTGTCGAGGAACACTCTGAGGGTGTTTCCGAGTGGATGGGCTCGGTTTGCCTCGATTGTTTCGGGATTATTTTTATTAACCCGAGGTCGTCGCCGTCCGCCTTGCACCACGTCCAAACTTGAAATAAAGTATTTGAATTTGGGCAAACTGACAGCTGAACGGGGCGCGTTCAGATTGAGACGGGCGAGTGAAGAGCTTGGTTGCGGGTGAGTGGTCGGAAAACACATTTCAGTGCGAAACCCCGTCTACTCCGAGTAAGATGGCGTTAGTCCCGGATTTCCTACAGATTATAATAGAGTACCTGTAAATTAAATTATACATAATAATTCTTTAAATCAATTATAAAACTTGTTTTAGAAAAATAATAATAAACAAACTTTAATATAAATCCCAGCATTATCGAAAAAAGTTTAATTTAAGCAAGTAGGCGCGTTTTTCGTATATAAGTCGAATATATTTATATAAAAGTGTGTTGCCTCAAGACTCCTCTGAAAAATTACCACCAATCCAAATATCCCATAATAGATATCGAAAATATTTAACGTAACCAAAACCACCAAATGCCACTAAGGAAATCACTTGCACTCCTTTTCGAATGTATTAATTCGATTTTATTTCCTGAAATAACAACGTTATTGCTTTAAACTCGATCTCATAAATAGTGTAATTACTTACAAATTGGTATTGGAATAAAATAAGAATTTATAAGTCCAGAGCAACCAAAAGCAATCTAAATCCAAAACACTTTGAATTTAGATATATAAAATTAACATAGCAAATTCAAACTCGACCGACTATTTTTTTTTTTTTTTTTTTTAACCTTTCAAAATAGTTTGAATAGGCATGGCATTAAAAAACGACCATCGCCGCTTAAGAATTCATCAAAAAAAACTAGGCAGCACACATGCATCTATGACATACACCGTGACACAGCTGTAAGTTGTATGTAGTTAAGAAATTTGTATTGCAAATCCTGAAATTCTGGTCGGCGGGATGTCAGACTTTGACATTTCCTGAAAAATTCATCGCAACGATTCATCAAAAACGAAGAAAATGGGTTTTGGAAGCACTCTTTATCCCCGCTAAATGACTTAGCGCCGATAGCTATCCCCGGTAAAGTTAGCGTATATAGGATAAGTTGTTGTTGTATTTTACATGCAAATTTCAAATTATCCCTATATCCGCGTGCAAAGAAACACCATGCAAATTCGTCATTGTTTTCCTTTATTTCATTCAGCTGTTTGTTTGTTTATTTTTTTTGTTGCTCTTTTGCACTGACATTGTCGTGACAAGGTCTATTTTATCATTCAATTTGCTTTTGACGTTTAAGAAAGGGATGCGGCACTTCAGAAAGAGATAGCTTGGTGAAAAGGTCTATCTTACTCTAATTCCTTTTAGTACACGTTAAAAGGAGACGAAAGATCGTTAACACTTACTAAAATGAGTAACTACAATTATACAAAAAAAACGATACATACTCAATATAAAATTAAAATTAATTTCCTAAACTCATATTGGAAATCTACGTAAACATTTTATTCTTTTCATAAATTTACCCCCCGATTGATTGCCTACCTTGTCGTAGTGGTGGGGCTTAAGTACTCCCCTCTCTATTGTTAATCGACAAAGAGGCGGTGGAAAACTAAAAGGCATCAAATCCAAGGTAAGGTTCGACGCGCCGAGACCTGCATGGCTGAGGGAGTGCTCAGTCGCTAGTGCAAACTCTGGATACCTGGGGACCTCCAGTTCTAACCCTAATTCCCCTTATCTGCATACGGGGGTGAGTGCAGATGGACCTTCCTTCCCCATTACTCGTGGGATTTAAAAATGAATAAAACTAACAAACCAAACAAACAAAACAAAACAAAAGAGACTATGGTGCAAGGATCGGTCACCACTGACTCTATAAATACCGATCCCCAAACGGAACGACTGACGGAAGAAGAAGAAAATCTTCTTCTGAATCCTTTCGCCAATCTTGGAGTATGGGATGGGGAGAGCGTTGGAACGGATGCTGGCATGGAAGGCATGAACCTTGATGTCAGCGACAGCTGTTCCGTCGCTAGCTTCAACCTCTCTTTGTTGTCAATCTCCATCAGACGGAAAAAAATTACAAACTGCAGGACAACGATAAAGAGACTAGGAACGAAAAGATAAGACGAACTCACTGAGACTGACCGCAAACGGCTACATAACGCACGTGCGTATCTGCAGGAACAGCATCTAATGGAGAACGAGCCTACTGCTCGTACACCGGCGGATACTAATCCTGGGGATAACACCAGCGGTAAGAAATTGATGGGACCACCTTCCTCCCAGATTGGCAAAGTCCATCCAGGGGGAAGGTCGACCGCATCAACCACTATGCCAAAGGATGCCACCGGGGAACCATCAAACCCTTCAACTGGATGTTGCATCGAGCCTCTTGCTCGTACGGGTCTAAAGAAAGGGGAGATGCTCCCTGCGGTAAAGAAGATGTTGCCTGCGGACGATCCGATGAAGAAAAACCTGCTCGGCTCACCGCAGACAATACCCTCGACTCCTAAGACAAACGTGACAATGACAGACACGAAGACTGAACGATTACAGGAACCGACCACAGGACTACCAGACTCATCGGCCAGACGTTGCATCGAGCCTCTTGCTCGTACAGCCCTGGAAGGATAGAAGATAGTCACTGAGGAGGTAGGAGAGAGGGAACTGCATCTGGAGCACATCCAGAGCCTCAGCTCCATTTGCAATTTGGATGCGGTATCCTCCCACCAACCAGGTAACTGCAGTCGTGACGTCTCGGGGGGTAACTTGACGATTGACAGCTGCCAAACAGTCGTGGAGACACAGCCTACCAATCCCGAACGGGACACTCAGAGAGCGTCAGACTCCAAAGTCCCCAAACCAAAAAAGCCTCTAGAGGAGCATCAGATCCTGCGCAGGCAAAGACGCAACGCGCTTATGATCGTCCGTAAGATTGGTAGCAAAATTCCGGAATCCTTAACGGAAAAGGAAAAGCTATCCCTCGACAAGGCGAGAGAACGATTAAGGACAATACCCGACAATACTACGGTGAAGAGTAAGCGTATGCCCAACTCTAAGACAATTCCGAAAAGACTGGGTGGAAAGAGGAAGGATAGCCCTCTGCTCTCCACCCCAATCGCAGCCAGACTCAGGAAACCCGTAATTGGCACGAGTGCGGATGCCCAATCCAATCTCGACCCGATTGCGAGCACGTCCAAGAGGGCGAGACAAAACGACACGCTTTCCCCAATCTCCCAAACGAACGCTCGAAAGAAAGCCAAAGTGTCCTTACCAACTGCAGTTGGGCAACAAGTAGCCGTAGTAGACTACGGCAATTCTTCACGGAAGTTGACAGAGGACCAATGGCGACTTATGGAACTTCGAATCCTGGATGAGGTGAATGAGGCCATCCTTAAAAACAAGGAACCCCTCCCGCTTTTTGGCACCCTCAACACAATCCAAGTGTTCAAACTTATGACCTGTGAGGAAGAGCACACTCTCACATGGCTCAAAGAGTTTATTGCCAGGACGAAAGCTCCATGGTCAAACGCCGACCTTCGTCTGATCGACAAGAAGGAGATCGTACGTATGACAAGGCCTAAGGCCAAACTTGTTGTACGAGGACCACATATCCCGAAGGATCGTATTAAAAGATATCTACGATCCTTAAATACCGATCAGCTGAGCCACACTTGGGAAGTGATCGAGATGGGAGAATACAATGAATCAGGCACGGAAGTGGTAGTGTTGCTTAGCCACAAATCCATTCCGTTGCTGAAAAAGATCGACTTCAAAGTTCGCGTCGGCATAAAGCGATGCAAGCTTAGGCTTATTAGGAACTCGGTCAATAAAAATAATAAGGGGTTGGGGGGGGGGGGGGGGGGCGTCTAAAAACCGTGATGAAGATAGTACAAATAAAACTTCATCACAGTAAGGAGGCCAGCGCCAACCTGATCTACCTCATGGAGGATAGAAAAAAAGACCTGGCCCTCATTCAAGAACCCTGGGTAGCAGGAGGCAAAATAAGGGGTTTAAACTCGAAGGGACTGGCTCTGTTTAAAATAGTGCAGACAGATCCAAATAGTAAGATCAGAACTTGTATAGTAGCTAGGAAACAGATTAACCTCTTTCTTCTATCTACCTACAGTGATAACGACCACGCGACGGTAAAACTTGAGCGCAATGGGCTCCCTCCGCTGATTATAACATCGTGCTACATGCCCTATGATGCAACGGAAGGACCACCGTCAGACCTGACCCACCTTATTGTTCAACGGGCTACACGGGAAAGATGGGACCTGGTGATGGGATGCGATGCCAACTCTCATCATGCCCTATGGGGTAGCTCAAACATAAATACAAGGGGTGAGTCACTTTTCGAATTTCTTATAGATCATAACTTATTAATAGCTAATAGGGTCTCAGAACCAACTTTTTTTTATTAGAAATAGGCAATGTTACAATATTAAGTAACTCGAATACAATCAAAATAGACCAGTGGAAGGTATTAAAGGAGGAAACTTTCTCTGATCACAAAATCATTGAATTCCTAATACCAGACACAAACAATCCCCCAAACCCATATAGGAACCATAGTAAAACTAACTGGGACCTTTTCAATATGGAAGTGGGAAAGAATATAAGAACGCTCCAGACAAATGCTGCGCATGCACCTGAGAGTACAGGCAGGAATGCCGAGGATCTAGGAAAAATCCTAGGTAAAGCCCTCGAAAAATCTTGTACCCTGAAAACGAAGAGTAGAAGAAAATCGACTCCCCCCTGGTGGGGGAGAACAAGAGAACTGTACGACATTAAAAAAGAAACTAGAAAATTTTTCAATGTAGCAAAACGTACAAGAACGGACAATGACTGGGAAACCTACAAGGCCAGTCAAAGAAAATTCAAAACAGAAACGCAACGAGCAAAGCGATCTTCGTGGAAATCCTTCTGCAGCAAAGTAGAAAACACCACAGAATCAGCTAGGCTCAGGAAAATACTTGCTAAAGAACAAGTATCCTTGGGATCTCTCAAGGATCCTATCGGCATCTGGACAGAATCCTGCAACGAAACGCTTAAGCTCCTCCTTGAGACTCACTTTCCAGGATGCAACAATGAGCACAATAACTTGGAAGAAGAGCACTACACGGAGCATACAGCACCAGCGGAAATTATAACGGAAGAAAGGATAAGATGGGCTATCAACTCCTTCTCTCCATATACATCTCCGGGTATTGATGGCATCTTTCCTATGATGCTACAAAGATGTGAAGAATATATAATCCCACACCTTAGGAACATATTCCTAAGTAGCCTAACATGGGGATATGTACCAAAAGTATGGCGAGAAGTTAAAGTGGTTTTCATACCCAAAGCCGGAAAACTCAGTCACACTACCGCTAAAGACTTTAGGCCAACAGCCTAACCTCTTTTGTTCTGAAATCTTTTGAGAGACTGATTGACATTTATATTCGTAGCAAACTGAGTCCAGAGGTCTTATTCCCAGCTCAGCATGCGTACACGAAAGGTAAATGTGTAGAGACAGCACTCCATAGTGTAGTCAGCACCATAGAAAAGACATTAAGGGATAAGGAATATACTCTAGCCGCCTTCCTGGATATTGAGGGTGCCTTCAACAACGTCCAAGGTGAAGCGGTAGAAAGAGCCCTAGTAAACCTTAATGTGGAGAATACCATTATTAAATGAATAATGTGCTTGCTTAAAGGAAGATGCATCAACTCAGAGTTAGGTGGTGAAATAATCAAGGTGTCAGCATCTAAAGGAACTCCTCAAGGCGGAGTCCTATCACCCCTTCTATGGGTACTCGTTTTAAATGAGATTCTGAACGAACTTAGACTTAGTGTAGTCAAGGCAGTAGCCTACGCAGATGACTTACCACTGCTAGCGACAGGGAAATTCCCATCCACTCTAAGCGAACAAATACAGAATGCCTTATCTATGGTTGGTACCTGGACAAAAAACTGCGGACTGGCGGTTAACCCACAGAAAACAGAACTGGTCCTCTTCACCAATAAAAGGATTATACCACAATTTAATAGGCCAACAATTGAAGGTACTCCACTACAAATATCAGAATTCGCGAAGTATCTGGGCGTGATTTCAGATAGAAAATTAAACTGGAGCCTCAACATAAAAGAAAGAGCAAAGAAGGCAATGATAGCTTTATATGCCTGCAGCACAATTTTCGGCAAAACCTGGGGTCCTAGTCCCAAAATTATCATGTGGCTATATACGGCAGTAGTAAGACCTATACTCACATATGATAATTTAGTCTGGTGGCAGGGTTTGTGCAAGGCCACCAACCTTAAGAACATGAGTAGAGTCCAAAGAATTGCCTGCATTGGTACTACTGGGGCCATGAGAACCACCCCTACAGCGGGGTTGGAGGGAATTCTCAATCTTAAACCTCTAGACCTTTTTGTACAAGAATCCGCAGCAAACAGTGCCTCGCGGCTAAGCCAAACGGAAAACTGGAACCCAGTACAACAGGACATGCGCGGATTCTAAAGAAATTCACGGGTGATAATGTATGCACAGACTACATTACTCCCAAACTAGACTTTACAAGACCATTTACTGTCTCTCTTCCCTGCAGGGAAGAATGGCATGAGAATCAAATACCAGTCCGTGCAACAACGATTCCCATCTACACAGATGGCTCCAAGATGGATATTGGCGTTGGCGCAGGTTTCTATTCCGAAATACTCGGAATATCTGGCGATCAGACTCCCCGACTACAGCAGTGTCTTCCAAGCTGAGGTTCTGGCGGTGGCAGCAGCCGCTAAACAAGTTGCAATGACGGCAATACCACAAGCTGATATTACCTTCTTCATTGACAGCCAAGCGGCAATAAAATCGATTTCCGCCACAGAAATAACATCGAAACTTGTAAGTCGCTGTCGCGAAGAGCTGCGGGCTCTTGGCGTGCAGCACAGTGTAAGACTCTGCTGGGTCCCCGGACACAGTGGTGTCCCGGGAAATGAAAGAGCCGATGAACTGGCAAGAAAAGGATAATCCCTTGAATTAAGAGAGGCTGACACAACGGCAAAAACCCCACCCTGTTACCTTAAACAGGTAATTGGTAATAAAACGCTGATTACAGCTAACGAAAGATGGAGTGCCCTTGACTCCTGTGTCAATACCAGGAAAATGTGGCCACTATATGATAAACGAAAGACCGAGAGAATACTTCAAATGAACAAAAAATCTTTGTCCTCTCTCACAGGTTAACCGGACACAACATGCTGGGCTACCATGCAAAGAAATTCAAACTCAGCACAGACGAACTCTGCAGAGGTTGCGGGGACGAGGTGGTGAATGAGGATACCCCTCATTTCCTCTGTCACTGTCCTGCACTCTGTCACATAAGAAACAATGTCCTTGGCAGATATTTCTTCCAGGACTTAGAAGAACTCTCCGGCAAGTCTGTAAACGACTTGCGCAAGTTCATCAACGCATCGGGATGTTTGTAAGCCCGCTAGGTTTTTCATTGGTCCCAAGTAAGGGAATCATAACCTCCAAGTAAGGGAATCATAACCTACTAATGATGAAACTCTCCACTCGGCACAGCCATTACTAAAAGCTGATTACACCAACACGATAAATATCAATGACATTATAAATGCAGGCCATATAATCGTGTCTATAATATAATAATGAGTGTCTGTTAAATTAATTACCATTCATTATAGAGCGACAATAATCGCTTAGCTATGTGGGCACTGAAAAAAAATCCCAATGGCATCGAGAAATCATCACAAAAGAGTCTTATTTTTTCATGCGGATTTGTAACGTTCGTAGTTCAGAACGCTTCGACTTTTGACTCAAACCGAAAGTTCAAATATTACAAAATGCTCAAGTTCTGATCTAAAAAATAGTTTGACAGTCAATACTATTGTAATACACGCTGTGCTATATGCAATGTATTGTTTGAAGCCTACCTCGCCTACAAATCTATGGGGCTTATTGAAAGACTAGCCCAAGCCGAGTAGAAATTAATGGCTGAAAAGCCTAAGTGTTTAGCGGCTAAAGAGCCAAGCTAAAAATTAAAAGAGGTGCATTTACTGCGTCCAGTTTAAGATTGCCTTTATTATGATTTTCTTAACCTATTTATACAAAAATCTTATTCTAATTACTTACATTTACTAACACTATTATACAGAAATGCTTATGCAGCAGCATATGTGGATTTGAATACACCATCCGGCTGTACAATTTGACACCATGCACAACGCGGCTCAAGGTGAAGCGGAATTCTTATCTCATCGCTTGTACCTTTGTGGGAATTCAGTGTAGGTGATTACAAAACTATCGTCTGGTCTGGGAAAGCCCTTGTGTGGACTTTGAGTTGTTGTTTTCGTTGCCACGATTGGCATCAGGAATTGTAATCTGTGAAGTCGTGTATGTATCATGTTCGAATTTGTATTTTAAGGAATTTCTGTCTGTCAGTGATGGGTAGTAGTACTACTTAGTACTAATGTAGCTTAGTACGAATGGTACTACATCCTTACTCTTCGGGGAAAAAAAAAAATTTTTTTCTTTGTTCAACTTTTTTCAGTCGGTTGTTGTGTACTTCCTTTATCTCTTCATTTATTTTTATTTTAGTATTTACACCTTTTAATTCTACTACTTCATATGGACCTTTGTACGGTGCATCTAACTTTTTCTTATTTCCTACTTTCAAATATACAAAATCACCTATCTTAATACTTAGAGGATTAGATTTCTTATCTACTATGTTTTTACGTTCTAACTTAGCTTTTATTAACAAGTCCTTAGCTATCTTGGCCATCTGCCCTAATCTAAATTTTAATTCTAAGCTGTAATTCTCTAAGTTATAAATTGGGTTTATTGCAATTTCATCGGGATTTTCTGGTAGTCTTGCTATTCTGCCATATATCAATTCAAATGGTGATATACCTATACTAGAATGTAGTGTCGTATTGTAGCTGAATACAAAGTATGGTATCCAATCATGCCAGTTATCTTCTTTCGCGAAAGCCAGAAGATACTCATTTAGTACTCTATGGTTACGCTCTATTGAGCCTAGCGTCTCATGATGGTAGGGTGTTGATGTTATGTGGTTTATTCCGAATTGTTCATAGATATTTTTCATTACTTCGTTGAGGAATTCTGTCCCCATGTCTGTTTTCAGAATTCTGAAGTTACCATGTTAAGTATAAAATGTTCTACTAACGCTTTTGCTACTGTCTTTGCATCTTTGCTTTTCATTGGAATTGCTTCTATGTATTTTGTTAATTCACATTGCAGGGTTAGGATATATCTAAATTCACCTGATGGTCGAAGTGGTCCTACTGTGTCAGCTGATACTATTTCAAAACTACTAGATAGTGTTTCTGTTATTACTAATCTTTCTTTAGTATTCCTTATTTGCTTGTTCTTAGCACATTCTTCGCAATTGCTGACATACTTCTTCACCATTTTGCTCAAATTTTTCCAGATATATCTTTGCTTTATTTTACATATTGTTCTTCTGACACCTGAGTGTCCTCCTACATGTGGTGAATTGTGGAAGTCTATTATTATTTTGTCCATTTCTTCTTGTTCTAAGATTCTTTTCGGTTGTTGATAAATTAAAATTTCAAGTTTTGTACCTCCTTTGTTCTTTCGTTTCTTTTGCAGCTTATTATATATTTCTTTGAATTTATTCATAGTTATGTGCTCACATATTCACTTTTTTCAATTGCTAGTTTTGCAATATTTTGCCTATACATTTCGAAAATTAGCTTCTCCAATATCAGACCTAAATCCAGATTAGGATTATCACTAAATTCTACTATAATTGTAGTATGATTACTGTCGACAGTTATTTTCGGCAATTTATAATTATTTAAATTCTTGTTGAGCATCTTTTTAAATTTTAGCGTACGTACGTTTTTCATTTCTGCTAATGAGATACATTCCCATGAGTAAAGTTGATCAGGCTCTACTTTGAAAGCATTGCTTTTGGGTGTCTCTCTGCTGCTTTTATTATACCCTATTCTAGGGGTATATTAATTTTGACGCATAGTTTGTAACATACCTTAATATTGCCCGTAGACCCATAAAAGTTACTATATTTATGATCAGCATCGATAGTAATGTCGATCTAGCCATGTCCGTCCGTCCGTCCGTCCGTCCGTCCGTCCGTCCGTCCGTCCGTCGGCAAAAATTAGGCCTTTAAACTGGACCTAGAGAGCTGAAATTTTAACCATATACTCTCTAGGGTCCCGAAATAATCAAGTTTACGAATTTTTTAAATCCGCCCACAGACACGCCAACAAACTCAAAAAAACAAAATTTTGGAAAAAATCGAATTTTGAGCTAGAAAGCTGAAATTTTTTATATAAATGATCTATGACTCCTAAAACTGCTTGGGATAAAATTTTTTCAAAATCCGCCCACTGACGCCCATAAATAAATAAAACATTTTTTTTGAAAATCCAAGGTTTGAGCTAGGGAGCTGAAATTTATAATATATACTCTCTATTGGCCCTTTATGCTCATGTGTAAATATTTTCAAAATCCGCCCACTGGCACGCCCACAATTATTTTTTTTTTGAAAATTAAAAGTGCGCTAGGGAGCTGAAATTTATAATATATACTCTCTAGGGGCCCTTTATGCTCATGTGTTAATTTTTTTTTAAATCCGCCTACTGACACGCCCACAATTAAATAAAACAATTTTATTGAAACACCCAAGTTTGAGCTAGGGAGCTTTTATTTTGATAAAATCCTTTAAATGTTATATAACAAAATATGTAGAGCGTTCTTAACAATTCAATCATACTTAGACTTTTGTCACGCCCACTTATGAGGGATTGGAATAAAAATAGGGTATCCAACAGTTCGCCCAAGCGGACTGTAGCCCGTCCCTATGTTTTTTATTTATTTCTCTAGTCATCGCATTTGTCATGACTTTTATTTCTTCGGTAGGTATCATTTCCTTGAGTATCTCGGAATCTAGTTTTATGCGTGACAAAGCGTCCGCATTTGTGTTCATCGAGCCTTGTTTATATTTTATATCAAATGTGTAGTCTGATAAATCCAGCCGTATCCTTGTCAATTTTGAAGATGGATTTTTATGAGTAAATAAGCTTACTAACGGTCTGTGATCAGTTACTACTACGAATCTTTTTCCATATAAGTATGGTCTGAAATGGTTAATGGCCCAATGTATACCGAGTAATTCTTTCTCTATTATCGGTTTGTTGAGCTCATGCTTATTGAGACTTCTACTGGCATATGAAATAGGTAGGTCTCTTCCTATTTCGCCTTGAGATAACACTGCTCCAAGTGCAGTATTGGAAGCATCTGTTGTTACTATAAAAGGTTGTTCATGGTCGGGGTATTGCAGAATGGGTGGATTTATGAGCTTCTGTTTCAGCGTATTAAAAGCTTTCTGACATTCATCTGTCCATTTGAACTCTATACCCTTCTTTGATAGTGCTTTTAAAGGTTTTGCTATTTCTGCAAAATCTTTGATGAATCTTCTATAGTAGTTGCAGAATGCTACAAATCGCTTCACTTCATTTGCATTCGTTGGGCATGGGTATTTCTTGATAGTTTCATATTTAGCGGGGTCTGTCTTTATCCCTTGGTTTGTTATCAATGTCTTCACTAGATTCTGGTTGTGGTGATTAAGGCTACAACCAAATATAATAATGTCATCAACATAAATGAATGCTTCTGCATTAAGCCCTGCTAAGGCTACGGATAGCATACGTTGAAAACTATTGGTGGAAATTTTTAGACCGAACGGTAGTCTTTTGAACTGAAAATGTCCCTGATTCGTTGAAAATGCAGTTACTGGTCTAGAATGTTCGTCCAGTTCTATTTGATGGAAGGAACTACTTAAATCCAAAGTGGAGAAATATTTTGCTCGTCCTAACGTGTCTAGAACATCGTCTAATCTTGTTAACGGAAATTTATCATCCATTATCTTTTTGTTTAGTTGACGGAAATCTACCACTAGTCGCCATTTCTTATCTCCCTCTACATCTTTCTTGGGTACTACAAGTAAGGGTGAGTTGAATGGGCTTACTGAAGGTTCTATAATGTCATCCTTCCAGAGCTTGTCCACTTGTTGATTAATTTCATTCAACTGCGTGTGAGGAAGTCTATAGTTTTTTTATGTATACAGGGTTGTTGTCAGTCATCTGTATGTTCTGTTTGTAATAGTTATTTACTGTCAACGAGTCACCTGTCAGATTGAAACAATCTGCGAATTCCTCACATATTTCCAATATTGATTTTCTAGCTTTGACATCAGCTATTTTGATGTCCAATTCCTTTAGCAGTCTGTTATATTGGTCATCTTTCTTATTTTTCTCATAATTGGCCTTAAGATTCACTACGTTATAGTTGCGTAGTGGTACTAATTCCGGTGTGAATTGTTTTATTACCACGTCATGATCTAGTGTGTTCAGAAATGCAATTTGTGTTATTCCCTTGGATGGAATAATGGAGTTCGCTATGAATACCACTTTTTGGACCTCTTGGTTTAAAACAATGCAATCTTTTACTATATCTAGTGAGATAGGGTGAAGTGATTGTGTTCTTGCTGCCAATGTTATCTCTCTGTGTCTTGGTATTTTAGTAATAAGTGGCAATACCAACTCATTGCTATTGACTAATATGGATATTGTAAAATTGTCATAATCAATTTTACTACTAGTTTTTATTAAAAAAATCCCTGCCTAAAATACCATCTGTTGTGATCGGAAAGTTCTCATCTACAATCTGGAAATCTTGCTTTACTCTTTCAGATTCAAATTTTATTTCGGCTGTAACCGATCCCAGTGAGTATGTTTCTGAGTTCGTTACACCAGTGATTCTGATCTTATTTGTATACCCTATTCTAGGGGTATATTAATTTTGACGCATAGTTTGTAACATACCTTAATATTGCCCGTAGACCCCTAAAAGTTACTATATTTATGATCAGCATCGATAGTAATGTCGATCTAGCCATGTCCGTCGGCAAAAATTAGGCCTTTAAACTGGACCTAGAGAGCTGAAATTTTAACCATATACTCTCTAGGGTCCCGAAATAATCAAGTTTACGAATTTTTGAAATCCGCCCACAGACACGCCCACAAACTCAAAAAAACAAAATTTTGGAAAAAATCGAATTTTGAGCTAGGAAGCTGAAATTTTTTATATATGATCTATGACTCCTAAAACTGCTCGGGATATACAATTTTCAAAATCCGCCCACTGCCACGCCCACAAAAAAATAAAACAATTTTAATGAAAAACCAAAATTTGAGCTAGGGAGCTGAAATTTTTAATATATACTCTCTAGAGGCCCTTTAAGCTCATGTATAAATATTTTCAAAATCCGCCCACTGACACGCCCACAAATAAATAAAACAATTTTTTTGAAAATCCAAAGTTTGAGCTAGGGAGCTGAAAATTATAATATATACTCTCTAGGGGCCCTTTTAGCTCATGTATAAATATTTTCAAAATCCGCCCACTGACACGCCCACAAATAAATAAAACAATTTTTTTGAAAATCCAAAGTTTGAGCTAGGGAGCTGAAATTTATAATATATACTCTCTAGGGGCCCTTTATGCTCATGCGTTAATTTTTTTTTAAATCCGCCTACTGACACGCCCACAATTAAATAAAACAATTTTATTGAAACACCCAAGTTTGAGCTAGAGAGCGTTTTTTTTGATAAAATCCTTTAAATGTTATATAACAAAATATGTAGAGCGTTCTTAACAATTTAACCATACTTAGACTTTTGTCACGTCCACTTATGAGGGATAGGAATAAGAATAGGGTATCCAACAGTTCGCCCAAGCGGACTGTAGCCCGTCCCTATGTTTATTGTCCAAAATGACTTTGGGTTTAATTGAATTTAATTTTAATATACTTATGTCAGCACCTGTATCTATTAAAAAAGTATTGTTTGAGGGTGTGACATTAGTACTTGCAAGAATATAATTTGTAAGATCCTGATTGAGATGAAAAATTGATCTTATTGTTGGTTCGCTACATGGTATTCTGAGCCTCTCAGGTCTTCGGAGACTTGTTGTTCGTTTCCCGAACTACTCATATGATTAACCCTTCTATTATCATTATTTCTTTGATTATTCTGGTTCCTGTAATTTCTATGGTTAGCATTTCCATTACTGTTTCTTATGCGGTTATTTCCGCTTATAAAATGTGTATTATTGTTGTCCCTATACCTATAGTTATTGTTTCTACTGTTCTGGTTTCTATTATAGTTACTGACATTTTGATTTCTAAAATCACGATTATCCCTGAAGCTATTATTGTTACTATTTCTACTAAAATGCTGGCCATTCATCCTATAGTGACTTACATGTACAGTGTCGTTTGTCACTTCTAACTCAGATGCTAATTGTATGGCATCGTTTAGAGTATTAGGCCTAGCTGCGAATAGAGTGGTTTTAGTTTGGTCGTTTAAGCCATTTTTAAATGAATTAAGTCCTAGTTGGTCATTCAGCTTATAGATGATGTCTTTTGCGTTTTCACCTTGTTCTGTTATTTGAACATTATTAAGGTCTGCAATAAGACTTTCTATCTTTGCTGCATAGTTGTTTATAGTCCTTGGACCTTGGTTGATCTTTACTAGCTCGGATTGTATCTGCAGAGCAGTTTTATTTGGGGTAAATATTTCTCTGAAGGTCTGCTTTAATTGTTCTAGAGTGACAGGTCTGGGTCTCGAAATAAGTTTGTTTCTAACTTTGTCTGCTAATCTTGTGTCTAGAATGAATTGTACTAATTTTTGTTTTTCGTCATCGTCTTGAAGCGTATCTGCAACAAATTGTGCTAGATTCAAGAAATTATTTAGTCTGTCATATTCCCCTCCGTATTCGGGTATGATCTTAAGTGTTGTTATAATGTCAAATTGTGCCATTTTGGTTTTAAAATTTGGTTTTGTGGAATCTCTATTGTTTAATAGTCGTTTTTTCTATTGTAAGAAATCTTTTAACTCATTTACTTTTACATTAAATATTGTTTTTATTGACTCATATTCCTGATTATTTTCAGTTCTATTATATTTTGTATTAAAGCTTTCTATTAAACTTGACAGCTCTGTTTCTTTTTGTGTTAAATATTTTAGAGTATAGACTCTATTAGAAGTTTTTTTTTAAGTTATCTATTATATCTTTTATTGATATTAGGACTACTAACATAATTTATAATATATTAAACAATATGATATAATTATTTATTATTTCATTTATACATTTATTCTAGATATTTCTTTATTAACTTCTCTTACTACTACGTTGTTTACTTTATTTTTAATTGTATCTTTAATTAGTTTGAAAGCAATCACTAATATTACTAATATACCTACAATAATTATTATATCTATTATGTTATTATTTTTTTCATTGTCGCCCGAGTTGACGACAATGTTCTCTTTGGAGTTTTGACCTCTCATTATTGGTTTTGATTTTAAATACAATTTTGTTTGTTTCTCTGTCTCTGTTTTGTTCTATAGTTATAGTTTTTCGGCGTTGGTGTCAAATCGGCATTCTCCCTGGCTTATAGCGCGTTCTGGGTATTGATCGTCCCATGTGTATCTTTGTCTAATTGGTGGACAAGGTTGTCCAACTCTGTGTATTTTTCAAATCAACATTCGTTTGTTTTCTTTTAAACATTAATCATTATGTTGCTTCATGTTTTACTAAATGTCTAACTTCTCTTTAGCAGCGCATCTTTATCAAAAGTCTAGATTTTTATGCAGGATCGCCATGTAATACACGCTGTGCTATATGCAATTTATTGTTTGAAGCCTACCTCGCCTACAAATCTATGGGGCTTATTGAAAGACTAGCCCAAGCCGAGTAGAAATTAATGGCTGAAAAGCCTAAGTGTTTAGCGGCTAAAGAGCCAAGCTGAAAATTAAAAGAGGTGCATTTACTGCGTCCAGTTTAAGATTGCCTTTATTATGATTTTCTTAACCTATTTATACAAAAATCTTATTCTAATTACTTACATCTATTCACTAACACTATTATACAAAAATGCTTATGCAGCAGCATATGTGGATTTGAATACACCATCCGGCTGTACAATTTGACACCATGCACAACGCGGCTCAAGGTGAAGCGGAATTCTTATCTCATCGCTTGTACCTTTGTGGGAATTCAGTGTAGGTGGATAGTGATTACAAAACTATCGTCTGGTCTGGGGAAAGCCCTTGTGTGGACTTTGAGTTGTTGTTTTCGTTGCCACGATTGGCATCAGGAATTGTAATCTGTGAAGTCGTGTATGTATCATGTTCGAATTTGTATTTTAAGGAATTTCTGTCTGTCAGTGGTGGGTAGTAGTACTACTTAGTACTAATGTAGCTTAGTACGAAGTGTGGTACTACACTATTCTCTACCTTTACCTTCGCGTTGACACACGACGCTTTGCAGCAACGTTAATTTGAAGTTGAGGCAGAGCGCAGCTTTGTGATAAGTTTCACTTAATTGAATTGAATTGAATTTATTGAGACTTAAAATAACGAGTTACAATGATGTGTACATGTCGGTAGCTTATTGTATACTGCGGCTATAAAGTATTGCCTGCTCTTTTAGTTAGATTTAAATGTATAATTTTATTGTGTTGCCTCATGGCTGTCTTTTGCATTTACTGTTTGACTGCTCTTGCTCAGGAGCGAGTTATATTTTCATGTGCGACTAGCTGTCGCGTATATACTAGAACAGTATCTACAATTTTCTTAATAGTCTAAGAGCCCGCAGTAAATTTTGGACGTGAGAGGCAACCGGATGAATTTTGCGTAAATATATAGCTCTGATGTCCATGATTGCAAATTGGGCCGTCTGGCAGCACGTAATGGCAGCTGAGGGGTGTAACGGTATGTTAAAAATCCGTTATAATGCAAAATAGGAATAATTGGTGCAACCACTTGAATTTGGTGGCAAATAATAGAGTACGAATACCTCAGTACAAACATATGTATCCAAGACGTTTTAGGTGTCGCCCCTCACCTGCCATTACGTGCTGCCAGACGGCCCAATTTGCAATCATGGACATCAGAGCTATATATCTACGCAAAATTCATCCGGTTGCCTCTCACGTCCAAAATTTACTGCGGGCTCTTGGTCTATAAACTACTTAAAACTAGGGAGAATGAGGTATTCGAGTGTATACGCAGTTGTATACGAATTCGGAATCTTCTTCTAAGGAACAGGTACTCCGGAAAGCGTTACATAATTATATACGGAGAATATATAACATAGGTTAGTTTTTGAATTTTAGTATCCAGATGCTGCACTTGTACGAAACGTTTATGCGTTGCATATATAGTATAATCCCGATAAATCGTAGTGTCAAGGGACCTAGAGTTTATTGCGAATTATAGGGGTTTTCGAATTAGCGAGATTACGAATTATTGAAAGTTTAAAAAATAAAAATACGATTTAAGGGATTTTATGTTTTAAATTCAAATTCAATATTTAACACAATATATTGGATATATTATGCTCAAAAAAAACAATTTTTCTACATACATAGGTACTTACATAATACCTATGTATGTACAATTTTTTTTCTTCACAAATGGACAGACACGGTTAGAAGTCTGCAATGTCATAGGAAATTTACGTTTGCATAACGGTAACCGTTTTTGCCAGAAAGTCTGTGAATGCACGTGCTTACATTGAAAGAGAAACAGCTGCCATTACCTGCAGCTGCACACATTTGCAAGGGTGAGAAAATCCCCTTTCGCCCGGATGTTACTCCCAGTCCTTTCTTTGTGATTAAACATAAACATATTGTAACAAACGTGATTGGGAGTATTGAAGATGAGGAATGAGACTTTTTTTTCGAATAAAAGCGGTTATCAACAGAGACTTACGAATTATAAGACGTTTCATATGACTTTGCATATGGCAATTATTGCGAATTACCGAGAGGACCGAAATGCACTGTTTTTTTTACGAATAACCGGGATTTTTTCAAGGGACCTGCAGTTTATTTCGAATAAGAGGGGTTTACGAATTAACGGGGTACGAATTATCGAGATTATACGTATACATAATATACAGAGAAATGGATAAAGAAGTAATGTGAGTACGAAAATACAATTTGAAGAACGATAACGCTCTATGTTAACTTTTTACATTTATGTGTATTATCGTATGGTGTTAGATATTATTAAATGTTGTTTGTTGACATATTTACAGGTGAATTGAAATGGAATAGATACTAAATGTTTTGTTAGAGGTAAGTATCGATTACTTTTATATGGTTACACAAATATACGTGCATGTCACATAGATAAACATTATTAAACATAGATAAACATAGAGGTGCAATCTTGATCGAGCAGTTATTTTAATTTTATAGTTTCAAAATTGATGACAATATTTCTTTTTCCATTATGGTAGATAAAATTAAATGGGATGTGATGCACTTGTGTTTACAAGAGCCTTGGCGGCTTGGATACTTTTGGGGAGAGAAAGAAGAAAGAAAATTAGAAAAATATATAGGGTAAGTACTGTCCTTCAATCGTTCGTACTGTGGCTGTAAATTTAAGCGTTATTGTTTATTTCAGTGAAGTAATTCCCATTACAAAGCGGTGAATCGGGTGTCCCCATTAGGAGGGACTGAGATGTGATATACCGACTTTAATCATCCGCGGTTTTGCCCTTGGGTCGTTTTTGGGGTAAAACAACGGGGGCAGTACGTCGGGAGCTGATTCGAGGTCGAGCTGAGGGATACCGATTGGTGACAGGTAAGTTGCGTTATCCCAATGGGAGTTGGCCTGAGAGGTGTAGATTTCTCTCGTGAGATCATTGTCGGAGTGGTTTAGGTTAGCGATAGTTTTTTTTAATAAATTTAAAGTATAAGGTGGCGCAAAAGTCATCACCCAGTGGCGTTCACCAATCCGACTGAAAACTACATAGGATAGATGTCAAACGTCGTGGATCATTTAGAACATTGGCACACAGAATTGCCTAAGGCACCCCAAGGGCTGAAAACCCTATCGGAAGATGCTATAATTTTTGCAAATAGCGGCAAATGTCAATTTTACTTTGACATTTGTGAAGTAAGCAGATGACAACTTTTGCGCCACCTTGTATAACGCAAAAACGGAATGGTGTTTGTTTCCTTGTATAAGACGGCATTAGAGAATCGCTTTGTACGTGACTCATAGTTTAACCCGGCGCAGAGTCTCAGTATTATGCGTTCCAGGATTTCAATTTCCGCGGCTACCGTGGGGGATATTGTAAACCAGATTGGGAACGTGTACGTCAAGATTGGTCTGATGAGCGTTTTGTAAAACAGAGGCGTCAGCATGTTGAAGATTTTCCGAGTTTTCTCTATGGTATTCCTGGCATGTTTGTTAAACTTCAGTAAGTAGTTGAACTGGACTCCGAGGTACCTCAAGTTGTTTTTCACCTGGATGGCACAACCCTCCATTCTTAAGGTAAGGTTCTTACTTTCCCTAGGTACTCCGGGGGGCCTTTGCCGCTGGCGTTCCGGAAACAAATTAATTCTGATTTAGGGTTATTGATTTTGATCCCCCAGGTCCTATAGTAGTCACTAATGACTTTTAGATGCTTCTCAAGGTGACGGATAGCAACGCTGGGATACTCGTGGTTGGAGTAGGCTATTGTGTCGTCCGCGTAAAGCAGTCCGGTTGACCTAAGGTTGTGCTCGCGAAAGGTTTGAGGAAAGTCATGGAGAAATATGTTATAGAGAGGTTGACCGAGGATAGGCCCTTGAGGAACACCGCTATCATTTGAGTAGATGTCTGATTTTGTACCCTGAATTTGAATCAAGAGGCACCTGTTGCTTAAGAAGCTGTCCAGGAGGTAAACTATATGAGGTGGTAGGTTAAGCGAGGAGATCTTTGCACGCAGCCCGTCTCTCCATACGCTGTCAAACGCCTTCTCCACATCCAGGGAGCAGGCCATTGTTCACCTTTTTTCCCTGAGGTTAATTGTAATGTCATTGTGGAATTTGAGGAGAGCATGCACTGTAGAGTGTCCTTTACGGAATCCGAACTGGAAATCTGGAATGTATTCGATTGGGTTCTCCAACGGGGGAGGCCATATTATCCAATATAATTCTTTCCAGAATCTTGCCAACATTGGAAAGCAGTGAGATTGGTCCGAAGTTGGTAATATTAAGGTTGTTAGGGCTCTTGCTGATGGGCAAGGCAGTCTTCCAGGTGTTCGGAAAATAACCATTATTGATGCAGTTGTTGAACAATATTGTCAGAAATTCAATTGCGGAGGTGGGGAGTTTTTTGAGTGCAAAGTTCGACACTCCATCTGGGCCTGCTGACTTCTTCGGTCTGAGTCGCTTGATAATGCCTGTGACTTCATCGGCATCTGTGAAGATGTGTGGAGCCACCGTAGTCAATGCCGTATTTTCGGTGTTAAAGTTAAACAAACGCTCTGGCCTTGGGCTGCCAATTCGCCGAGCCTCTGCCAAGGCCTCCTCTGAGACCCGAGGGTTAAAGTTGGGGATATTTTCCGCGTATAGGTCCCGGTAGTAGGCCCCAAAGGCCGAAACGATACTCTGTGAGAGTCACGTCATTGACCACCACCTTGCCGCAAGAGAATTTGTTTTCCTTCCCCGTTTAACGAAATAGTTCTGGGCCCTGGCCTGATCTTTGCAATTCTGGTATGGAGTTGGCTGTTGAGCCAGATTTTGATTTGATCTTGAATGATTTTGTTGAGAAGGGATGTTCTCGTCGATAGCTCGCTGTATTGCGTGCCTACTCTTTTAAGAGTGTAATGAAAGATGTTTTTAAGGCGTATCTGCCACTGGTGCTTTATTTTATAGAGACACTCGATATCCCTAGGGAGATTTTTGTATTTTTTTCTGAGACACAGAGGTCCTGCTGGAGTGCCTTTCCAATGTTCCGTGGAGGATTTCATTGAATTGAAGTATGTATTGGTCAATGTCCGAGTTGGAAAGTGAGTGCGTATGTGTGGGGAACTGGTCTAGGACCATCCGGTCCAGGTCCTCTCTGAAGACCTCCCAGTTAGTATCTTTGAAGGATCTTGACTGCTTTGGTTCCTGTAGACAGATATTTGCTTCCTCCAACTGGAGCTTGAGGAGGAGTGGGAAGTGGTCTGAGAATGTTGGGAGTGTTTGAATACTGAAGTTTCTATGCAATTGATTTACTAGGTGGTTGGAGATCAAAAAGTGGTCCGAAAAGGAGGCACTCCTTGGAAATGTTGGAGTTTGGGAGGTGATGTTAGTCAAAGAAGGGTTGTAGCTTTGAAGCCATGTCTCCAATGTTTTGCCGTTTAGGTTTCGCAGGGAATCCCCCCAACTGGGGCTTCTCGCGTTCAGATCGCCTCCGATGATAGCTCCATCGAATGAATTGGCTAGTAAATCTACTTTTTTTTAGCTCCTCCAGGAATGCGACCGTGGGGCTGTTTGATTGGATGTAAAGTGAACCAATCAGGATTTTTTTTTTAAGGTTATTAACTTTAATGCTGATGCTCGAGAAGACACTGGGGAAGTGAGAGGAATGGCAGTCTACCAGTTCATAAGGAATGTTGTTTTTGACCCCCTGCAGTCGGTCGTTTCTGAGGATGTCATAAGAGTCGATGTCGACTTTGTGTCTATTATTCAGGTGAGTTTCCTGGATTAGAGCTATTGACGAGTTGCTTGTCTGGAGGGTCTTGAGTAGCTCAAGCCGCCTAGAGTGGTGAATTAAGGACGAAATGTTATATTGTATAATTTGTAAGATCATTCTTTACCGCAGATCATTAGCTGGTTGACCAGGTCAAGGTAGGCCACCCTTTTTTGGATCATGGAATCGAATTTGTCAATATTTGACATAACGTTCTCGATTTTAGTAAGCAAAACGTTCAGTTCCAACCCAAAGAGGTCTTTGGAGAGTAACATTTTTTTTTTTTTTTTTTTTTGTAAGAGGGTAGGTGAAGATCTTCCAAAGACACTATGAGAATAGCAAGCGCGTGCTCATAGTAGTGTCAGATTTTTACTGACTAAAAACACCTCCCTTCGATAGATTGATGGATACTGCAACTAAGATATAACTTATCAAGCAATTTTTCTATCACGAAATAATAACTTTTGACAGGTTACTTTCCAATGAAAGATCCTGCATGTTCCGCAATTTAGGCGCGGTTAATCTTATCTTGCCAAGTCGAACGGTTTCGTTCTTTGTAGTCGGCGCAATAAATTGCTCTCATCCAAGATTTGTCGGACTGTATTGTTGGTATGTCCGAATAGTCGGTTTCTATGCTTTCTCGCGAAGCTTCTAGTTTCAGCTTCGATTGTTGGAATTCCGAGATCCCTGTGGATATCGTCGTTTCTAATATACCATGGTGCTTGTACAATTTCTCTAAGCACTTTATTTTGAAAAGTTTGTAAAATATTGGCATTTGTTTTCTTGGTACAACCCCAAAGTTGTATACCGTAGGTCCACACCGGCTTTAGCACTTGCTTGTATAAAAGCAGTTTGTTCTCGGTACTGAGCTTGGAATGTTTTCCGAGTAACCAGTACATTTCTCTATATTTGATATCGAGTTCTTTACGTTTCATTTTCACGTGCGAACTCCATTTTAGCTTTGCGTCGAGAGTCATTCCCAGGTATTTGGCCTCGTTTGCAAAGGGTATTCGGGACATGTTTAGGAAAATTGGCGAGTCATTAGTTTTCTTATACGTGAAATTCACGTGAACAGATTTAGTTTCGTTGAGGGCGATCCGCCAGTCCCTCGTCCATTCATTTACCTTATTCAGTGCGATTTGTAGTTTTGCAGTCGTTTCTTCAATTGTATTACCTACTGCAAGGATAGCGGTGTCGTCGGCGAACGTAGCAAGGGTAGTTTCATCTTCTCTTGGTATATCGCGTGTATATAATAGATAGAGAAGCGGCCCGAGGACGCTACCTTGCGGTACGCCGGCCGAAATTTCTTTGAGCTCCGAGTATTCGTTCCCATTTCTAACACGGAAGAGTCTATTCCCGAGATATGATTCTAGAATATCATATAGGCATACGGGAAGAACTTGTCGTAATTTAAATTTTAAGCCGTCGTGCCACACCTTATCAAAGGCTTGTGAGACGTCAAGGAATACGCTTGAGCATATCTTTTTTTCTTCAAATGCTTTCTCGATTACGTCAGTAATTCTATGCACTTGGTCAATCGTCGAATGCTTGGTTCTGAACCCAAACTGGTGGTCAGGGATAAGATTATTTTCTTCTATAACCGGTTGTATTCGCCTTAATAATATTCTCTCGAAAACTTTGGATATCACTGGAAGGAGGGAAATTGGTCTATATGATTTTACTTCATTTGGCGGTTTTCCTGGTTTTAAAACCATTATGACCTCCGCAACTTTCCATTGGCTCGGCACGTGTTTTAGTCTCAGTGCCGCATTTATAATCTGAAGAAGCTTAATTAATGCTTTTCTTGGTAGGACTTTGAGAACTTCTCCAGTGATCAAATCATAACCAGGAGCTTTCTTAGGTTTTAGAGATTCGATTTCAAGTTTTAGTTCCCTTAGCGTTGCACTTGTGAGTGTTAAATTGTCAGGTAGTAATTCCGTCCTATTAATATTGTCGTGGACCGCTTGACCATCGTACGGTTTAAAGGTTTCTTCTAGATGGGCGGCAAAAACGTCCGCTTTTTCCTTAACTTCCCTTGCCCATTCATTTTGATTTATTTTAATTGGCGGCGCGGGGATTTTAGGCCTTTTGGTGCCTTTTATAGCTTTCCAAAGTGAATAATTGGAATCTTTTTTCGCTGTTAAATTTTCAAGGTAGGAACCTATCGCCCGATTTTTAAAATCCTTAATAGCTGTCTTCAACAAATTGCACAAATAATTCAAATGTGCTTTATGTTGCGGAGCGCGACTCTGTTGCCATTTTTTACGCGCCTTCCTTTTTTCGTTGACCAATTCTTTTATTTCTTGAGGATATCGTAAGCCGTATTTAGCCGGCGTTTTTCTTGGATTAGGCGTATTATTCCAGGAGGCGAGCTGTACGATCTCAACGAAGCGATCAACTTCAGCCTCAAGTTCATAGGGTGTCGTAAGTGGAACGCTCAGTTCAACATTCTCTTCAATTTCGTTCCTAAGGCCTTCCCAGTTAATCTCGCTGGCTCTAGGTTATTGGCTAGTTTTACGCTCAATGTTAAAATAACCGGTGAATGATCAGATGACAGATCAAAGCTCTCTTCAATTTTAATGTGGTTGGTAGTTATTCCTTTCACGACGAAAAAATCTATCAGATCAGGTATTTTTGAAGTATCAGTTGGCCAGTAGGTCGGTTTGCCCGTCGAGTGGAAATCGCAACTGTACTCCATACCTGCCCCATAGAGCATTCTACCTTTTCGCGAGATGTATCTAGAACCCCAGAACGTGTGTTTCGCATTAAAATCGCCGCCAATAATGAAATTTGGTTTGAGCGATTTAAGCAAGTTCGTGTAATCACTTTTTTCAAGCGCGGAACGCGGTGGACAGTAGATAGATGAAATTCTAAGAGTACGCTGACTATTTTTTACTCGAATCGTGCACAGTTGCATAGTTTCAAGCTCTATCTTCAGGTCTTCGTATTGTTCAATGCAGTTTTTAATAAACAATGATGATCCACCTCTCGCGTTTCCCGAAGGGTGACAAGCGTGGAAATCATTATATCCTTTTATTTTTAAATTCGATCCCTTTTTTGCGTGAGTTTCAGATATCAAGCAAATGTCAAGATCTTTCTCACGTATGAATATTTCCAATACGTCAAGTTTTTGCAAAAGTCCGTTTGCATTCCAAGTGCATATTTTTAACATTGGTTTTTCATTCATGTTGTATTTGAAGTGCGCGTTTTCCATGAATTATTTTCGAGCTTAACCAGCCGATCGAGAATAATTTTATTTATTTTACTTTGTTCTTCAAGTTTCTCGAGAATAACTGAGAAAACGCGAGAAACAGGGTCCGGCGAAGTTTCAACGTTTTTTGCTCCTTCGAATGCCGCGGCCTGAGCGTAGGTCTGCACTCTGGCTGTCCGAGGGCCACTATTCGATGGCTTTCCTGATGGTAACTTTTCAATAGCGTTTCTTTTGACAACAGAGGTTGAGGGCTTTTCTGTTGTCTCTCTTTCTCTGACATTTTTGCGCTCTTGAACCGGAGGTTTTGTATTGCCTACTACCTCCTGGGCAGTCTTAGACTTCGGCTTGGCTAACGGTTTTGTATTCCTATTTTGAGGCTTGAGGAACGCATCTCTCCGTTTTTGCAACTCCTTAGCTACTTCACAACCTCTATAATTTGCCGGGTGCTTTCCCTTACAATTAGCACAGGTAGCGGAGGATTGTTTATTTCCTCTACAGTCTTGGGAAAAGTGATTTCCGGCGCCTTTCACACATCGCGGCTCTTTTTTGCAATACATTTGCGTATGATTAAATTCTTGGCAACGTTTGCACTGTGGAATTATTTTCGAATTTCTACGCATAGGCTCGATTTTTACCACAATATTTACTATAGATTTAATTCGGTATATATCTTCGATGTTATCAGACCTATCGAAGGTAAGCATAAAGAGCGGAAGTCCACGCCTTACCAGGATATCCCTATCTTCTTCCGTTTGTTGCTTCTCCTTCTTGATGATATTAACGGCATCAAGAATTTTAAACCCTTTGGCTTGGAGGTCGTTAATAACCTCTTCTTTGGTGCATGAGGGGTGGAGTCCCCTTGCTACAACACGATGTGGCCTTTCAGACTTTATTTCGAAAGTATACCACTGGAACTTCTCGGCATTTAACTTGTGGGAAATTGCCCGGTAGTCTTCGTGGTTATCAACGTTAATTTTCCACGCATTATTCCTCAAAGATGTGACCTTAAATTTCGATTTTAACGTTCCTTTAAAGAGGCTGTGCAACTTATTATACTCCGTTACACCAACGACATTTATTGGAGGCGGTGCGCGAATTTGCGCTTTGAGTTGTTTTTCTTGCGGTACTTTACGCTTTTGTTCTTTTGGGGACTCGACTTCGGGCGAAGAACCAGCTCTCCTTTTTTTAGTAGGTCTTTTCTTAGGGACCCGATTCGTTTCGCGTGCTAGCTCTTCTTCGTCGGTGTGGTATTCCGGACTAGCTAGGCGTGGAGGAGTACATTCGCGTTCTTTCTGCAAACAAGTGTTCCTTAGGACCTTATTTTCTTCTTTTAACAGATCTATCTCTTTCTTAAGATCTTGATAGAGTAGATCCATTTCCTTAAGCTTGATTCGGAGTGCTTTATTTTCTTCCTCAAAACTTGTATTTTTCACTGAGTCCTGTTTTTCACGCGCTGGCGCTCCCGGCGGACTTCTTTTCCCGGGGTTATTCGATCTTGATGGAGGTGATCGAGATACCCTTGAACTTTTAATAAAAGGGTCAATGGATTGCAATAAGCGGCTCTCCCCAGAATCCCTAGAGCCGACCTCCGAAGAGGGTGGATTTTCCAGTAAAGCTGGACTGCCACCTGGGGTAGTTAATCGTTTCGTTTTGTTCATTGCATTTTTTGTATACACTATACGCTCGGTATACGGAGGTCGCCTCTTACGACAGGCATGCCTACCTCGGGTAAATTCTAGCCCCTACCCGAAGGGGGTGAGAGTAACATGAACTGGTTTAGGATGCCGTTGTTGGTCTTGGGAGGGTGAGCCGGGTTACTGATTAGGGGGTTGGTAGTATCGCCAGTATGCGGGACTTTTTTGAAGTGACTGGCGTAGGACGCTCCAGGTACCGTATGGAGACCGTTGGCTATTGCACTGGCGAAGAGTCGCCCGTCGTTGCGTTTAGCAGTGGCTTTACGAATGGTGCTTTTTCGCCTCTGGTCGTATTCCTTGTACTTTATGTAGCTCCTGAAATTGGCTGTGTGGTTCTCGCCACAGTTTATGCACCTGGCGATACTACCCTCCTCCAACGAGACCAGACAGCTCCCAGGCTGGTGCTTGCTTGCGCATTTGACGCACTTGTAACTATTTGCACAGTTTTTCGCAAGGTGCCCAAATTGTTGGCACCTTCTGCACTGAAGCGCACCCTTATTGCCTTTGGGTTTCTCCCAGTAAACTCTCGTATTTAACACGTAACGCACTTTTAGGACGCGAAAAAGGTTGTAGTTTATTTTATTTTGTTTGGATCGCAGGGTTTCAAATTTTGAAACCCTGTCTATGTTCTGGGCCCTAATCACGTAACTTTGCGGACGATTGTCGTCCATGCGATTGCACTGAACGCTATCGTCAATAGTTTGATTCACGAAACATTCTCGTGTCGTCCATCGCTCTCGTTTGGCTACAGTTTGAGAAATACTGAAAACAACATCTAATTGTGAGAAACGTCAGAAACGAAGAAAACTGACTGCTGAGATTTGTTTATAGCTGCTGTTTTTTTTTTTTGGTAAAAAATATTTATTAATATTCTATTCTTTAATATCCCTTGTTAGCGAACTAGTACGAATGTTTTCGGGGTGGCAAATTTGTTTCATGTCCGAAACTTTATTAAAGCCACCGGATACATATATTTGTTGAAATAGAGTTTCTTATTTATAATAAATTGCATTAATAACAATCTGCAGCATATAAAGAAAAGATCTAAAGCCGATTGTTTACTTTAAAAACCATGAAAGGGCTTTAATAGTGTACAAAATATGTAAGGCGATACCTCATTAGCTATCGCGCAAATGCTATCGTCTCGACGACAGTGTTTTGACGTTTTGTGAGTTATGTGAAGTAAATATTGAATCGTCATAACGATATCATTCAGATGCTAGTGTTACGTGAAGCATTACTATCGAAGTCGATGTCGAAAACGAGATCGTCAGCCTTACGTGATGAGGGCCCTGGACTTTCGTCTTGAACTCCTCTAGAATGTCAGACTCAGGATAATCAGAAGTCAAACCCCTTAGGATTAGATTGTTGGTTTTGTCTTCCTTCATTGTGAAAGAGTATGCCTGCACTTCCTCGGTGCCCCTCAGGACCTCCATCAGCTTGCGGTGTACTTCCGCATTGTCCACATATAACGTACTTAAATTATCCCGATTCACTACTTTGTACGAAAATATTCCCGGATTTCCTCTTAAATCGGAAACAAGTTTACGGATGTTTACATTTCTCATAACGATTGGAGGACAGTACTTACCCCTTACAAGCTTGTCCAGATTCTCCATGTTTCCAGTTGGAAGTTGGTGTGTCTGCGCCTGGTATGGAGGGAAAACCTTCTCTGTTGAGTCCCTTGTTTGCACGTAAGGTGGTAATTTCGCCGCTTTCTGTGAGGTTGTTGATGACGTTGTGTTGCTCCAGTGCATTTGGCGTGGCGGTGTAGCTCCGGGCTGCGTTGGGTGAATTATCAGGTTCTCCAGTAATGTGAACCTGTTTTCGTCACTGTTGATGGTCTCCATCTCGGTCGTGGGACTATGGGCGACTGCGGTGTGTCGCTTGTCAGGGATTCGCCACTCCTCCTCGATTAGCGAGGTGTCCGTTACGTTCAGCTGCGCCGTGTTGGTGGCTGAGGTGGTATTTGTGTTTTTTGTAGGCACGCGTTCTTTTGCTTTCTCATGGCTGAGAGCCAAGAGTTGTTGCGCCGCGGGCAGCTTAACTGGGCTGCAGGTAATGTTGTTTGCCTTGATCCTAGCGCTTTTGTATATCAGGTCTTTTTTCATCTTGAAGGATGTTGTTACGACATCATGGCGTATCGTCCGATGAAGGGCAACGTGATCTTTGCCACTGATCTGGATAATTTATGTATACTTTATGCCAATCAATCATAATTTACCCTTTTACATTGTGAACCAGTCAAATTAAAAGTCTACACTACGAATGTAAATAATACAAAAGTGTACATACAAATCAATATAAATTGCATGACTTTGTCTTTCAAAAGGTCATTATTAAATGAAGAGAGTTACATTTATAACGTGCTAAAATCGTTATATAAAACCGAAAGTTCCAGAGTTCAAGGGAAGTTTAAGTTCGTCGTTTTGTTTTCTTTAAGGTCTAAGGAGAAAACATTTGGTCCATTCGAGCCAAATTAAAAAAAAATAAAAAATACCAAGTGACATTGAGACATTCAAGTGTAACCTCAAATAATATACGTACATTGTACATACAAAATATAATTAAATTTTCAATTTAAATAAATTAATTCAAATAAAGAACATTTTCATTGTGAGTTTGTGTGCAAACCGAACTTCTCGCGGCGCGAAATTATAAATCAAGAACCTGTGGATCAGTGGTAAGTGAGTTATTAGTAATTTTGCCAATTATATACATATATACATATACCCAAATTGCCAAATATGAGTACTAATAAAGGAACTCAAACTTCTTAGAAATTCCTTATCCATTATGAAGATGGATTATACTAATTTTTGCTCAGCGGCTGAAACAAAAAAGACGAAAAACATTGTTAATGGTCGACTAACTATTTTAGAGGATTTGTTTCGACAAAGTAAAACTATTAATGAAAAATTAGTTCTTCTGTCTGGGGATTCAGAGGAGGATGTTCATGAATATGAGGCAATTTCTGAGGAAATTCGGGAAATATATTTAGATTATAAGGCTGAACTGTTGGATTGCTTAGACCACATGACTGCATCTACATCAAACAGTACCGCGGGTACAGAACAAAGCGGGATACGACTACCCGAAATGTCACTGCCGGTATTTTCGGGCATTATGAAAAATGGAGACAGTATAAAAGCAAGTTTGAATCGATGATTCATAAAAATGCTAGTCTAACAGAAATACAAAAACTACACTATCTAAAGTCCGGTTTATCTGGGGAGGCGAACGTTTGCTCCAGCATTTAGAGATTGACGAGGGCAATTATGAAAAGGCGTGGTCGATTTTATGTTAGCGCTACGACAATAAACGCTTCCTGGTCAATACACACTTGAAGCTTTTCTTCAGTCAGCCGGTGATGCATATTGAAAATGGTGGGGGGTTAAAACGCTTGCTGGATACATCCACGGAGTGTTTGCACTCTCTTCAAAATTTGGGGCTTCCTGTAAATAATTGGGACGTCATAATTATTTATATAATTTTTCAAAAACTCTCACCATGCACGCAGCAGATGTGGGAAGAACGACTAGGGGCGTCGAAAGAGTTGCCAAGTTTCAGCGAATTTGCTCAATTTCTCGAGGCCAGGTTTCGAACATTGGAGGTTATGGAACAACAAGGTTCCAAATCCACTCAGTCAGCATCCAGGAACTTCAATCGAAAGACACCTGCAATCAAAACGCCGTTTCACATAAAGAAGAACAAACCGAAGGAACAATATAGCTACAATGTGTGTGGTAAGGGGCAACACTCGATCAGGAGTTGCAACCGTTTTTTCAAAATGGATGTCAGAGACCGAGTTAGCAAAAACCCTACAACTGCACCCAAACACTTCTTTCCTATCTCTCTATTCCTTCTAATACCAAGTAGCTTACACTGTGTTCTTAGCATTATAAGGGTACTGTAACAACAGAAAAAATCCCTTGAGCGTAAGCAAATTATAAAAAATAAAAAATCAAAAAAAGCATGGTTACTAAAATTGGAGTTTGCTGCAACTGTTTAGCATATAGCCATACCACGCAAAATTATCCCAGTCAAGGGTGAAGCTATTTCTGTCAGCATAAGCATCATTCCCTGTTGCATATGAACTCGGATGTGAATATTTCACATAATAACCCGGTACCCCTCCCAAAGAGATCCAGCACAACACAACATAGGTAGCACTCACCCAAACAATAACAATTTTCCTCCACAGAACCCTGGCACAACACCACATTCTTTTAATCCCACACAAAACCCAACCAATCAAGGTCAACCCCACCACATTTTAACGATAAACCCCAATGCACTACCATTACAACCTGGTAGGCAGGAGCATCCAACAACTAGTGCAGGGGTGCGGAACCATTTGGCACAGCACAATAGAGATACACAGGTTTTATTAGCAACTGCAATGGTGAGGGCCAGGTCATCAACGGGGAAATACTTTAGTTTGAGAGCCTTGATCGACCCGGGTTCCGAAGCCACGTTTATCACCGAAGCAGCTATGCAACTATTAAATCTGAAAGCCCATAGTACATTCATTGAAGTGTCAGGGTTGGGAACGGTCAGCAGTGGAGCATGCCATAGGTATGCTGATATATCGTTCGGGTCTTTGCACTCCACATTTGAGACAACTGCACGAGCTTATGTGTACCGATCCCTGACTGGGCTTCTCCCGGCCAACAGTTTGGCACTCAATGAATAGAAACACATCAGCGGATTAACGCTTGCAGATCCCCTCTTTTTCAAACCTGCTACAGTAGATTTGCTGATTGGAAGCGATGTCTACTCGGAACTCATACTACCAGCAATTTCCAGAGGTAATGATACGTCACCTGTGGCTCAGAATACTCAGCTGGGCTGAATTTTATTCGGAAAGTTACCGGCAGATTCACGCAAGTCTATCAGAAGTTTTCTGCAAGTGTGTGATATAGACACCCAGTAACGGAGGTTCTGGGAGATTGAAGAGGTACCCTTTCAAATCAAAGATACTGAGGAGAACCAAAGGTGCGAGAAGCACTTCAAGGAGACGATGCGACGCTTACCTGATGGGCGGTATGAAGTGTCACTTCCCTTTAATGATGGATGTCAGCCTGTGCTTGGGGCCTCGAAGTTAGGAGCCTTGCGTAGGCCGCATCAACTGGAGAGGCGTTTTGACAGCAACCCCAAACTAAAATTGGACTACACTAAGTGTATCACCGAATACCTGGAGCTAGGTCATATGACCGAAGTCGATGTCACCAACGATGAAATTCTTCAATCTCCATTTCACTACTTCGTTCCACATCACGCCGTGATGAGAGAGGCTAGTTCGACAACAAAACTTCGAGTCGTCTTCGATGCGGCTGCTAAATCGTCGGATGGTACTTCGTTAAATGAGCGGCTATGGGTAGGCCCTAAGACAAAAAATAACATTAGCGATATTATTTTAAGATGGAGACTATATCGATTTACCTTTTGTAAGGTATGCATAAAGTAAGGTATTTAATGTGTGTAAAGAAGAAAAGGCAGGCTCAATACGCCATAATAGTGCCAGAAGTGAGAAACAGCTCGGTTGTGAATCAAATTGAATCTGATTTTATTAACAAAAATATTCTACTTATATACTAATTATTCCCTTCATAACATTCTCAATTCCACTTCAAACTTGTGACCCGAATCGAAGGGATCGGATTACTCCTTCGACTCACATCTGGCAATTCGTAGGCGATAAACAGAAACAATGAATGGCACCCATGTCATAATAGATTATCACATTGGTTTATTTAATTGGCGCCGGTGAGTCAGTGCCAGCACTGTGCAATGTGTCGTCACTTAGGTTACTCAACTGATTGCAATAAGTGTGGGCAATTAGGTCACTTGTCATTAGTTTTCTTTTCCGCTTGTTGCTTTCGTTTGTCGATCGTGTTTGGGTAATATGATCAGTGTGTTATGGGTACACTACACCCTCATCCTTAAGCGGAAAATTATACGAAGAATAATTTTGCAAGATAATGTGGCAGGTGGTCAATTTGAAAATGCTTTACATAGGGTTTTTCTTAGTTTCTAATTACACTGTTCTATACCTTTTTTTTTTGTTTTGTGTGATATTTACATTGATTTGTTTACTTTGAATAGTGCTCTTACTTGTAGTACATATATAAATAAATATTCTTATTGTTACTTATTCTATTTTATAATTATATTGTTGTTATTTATTTGCTTAATTGTCTACATTGTATTTCTTAAGGCTATTGTTGTGATACTTTTTATGTTCACCGCGTATATCTATGATTGTATTTAAATTGTCAGTTTCAATTATTTTATAAGGTCCATGATATGGATTTTGTAACTTCTTTCTACTTTCTAATCTTACAAAACTAAGTCTCCTATTTTAAAGTTTGAACTATTCGTATGTTTGTCGTATTCTAATTTTCTCTTATGTTTAACGTTTTTTATAATTCTAGTGTCTTATCTATTGCATGCTTAAGTCTTATTCTTATTTCGTTTACATAATTATCTAAGTTATATTTTGGTGTGTTATTATTAATTACATCATTTGGTAGGTACGAGTATGAAAGTTTTCCAAATATAAGTTCATAGGGTGAGTAATTGGTATCAACGTGTGGTGTGGTATTGTATGCAAATGCATAAAATGGAATCTAAATGTCCCATTCGTGATCTTCTGTAAAATTTAAAAGAAATTCGTTGAGTACTCTATGGTTTCTTTCTAAAGAACCTATGCTTTGATGATGATAAGGTGCTGAGTAGGTAGGTGTGATTTTTAGCATTTGGCATATGTTTTAAATTAGCTCATTTTTAAATTCAGTACCATTATCGGATTTGAGAATTTTAAAACATCCGTATTTCAGAATAAATTGTTCTATTAACGTTTTGGCTATTGTCTTTGCATCTTTACTTTCGATGGGATGTGCTACGATGTATTTCGTAAGCTCGCACTGCATCGTGAGTATATATCTGTAGCCGTTTGATATGCGAAGTGGTCCTACAGTATCAATTTGTATTGTTTCAAAACTAGTGCTTGGTGTATCCGTTATTATCATATTTTCTTTAAGGTGTCTTGTTTGTTTGTTTTTAGTACATTGTTCACATGCGTTCACGTATTTCTTCACCATTTGTCTCATGTTTTTCCAGACGTATTTTTGTTTGAGTCTTGTCACCGTTTTTCGTATGCCTAAATGTCCTCCATATGGTGTATTGTGGTATTCTTCTATTATATTATATTTTTCTTCATTTTTTGTAATTTTCTTAGGGGGTTTGTATATTATTATATTCATTGGCGAGTATCTTTCATTTGGTTGCAACCTATTATAAATTTCTTTTAATCTTTCTTTTTCTATGCATTCAAATATTTTATCTTCATTATTTAGCGCTACTTCTTTTTCAGGAATCTTTTTTAAATTGGATACAAGCTTCTCCAGAGTCGAAACGTGTTTCGCTGGATTATCGCTGCATCTTACGATAATGTTATCTTTAGTAATTTCAATAGTAGGACTGCTACTTTTTATTTTCTTCTTTCTAATATTCATATTTTCATTTGCTTCGCTCGCTATTTCAAATTTCAACTTCTTCAATTTTCTGACGTCAGATGTGGACGTACAATCCCACATGTGAAGGTGATCAATCTTCTGTTGAGATGTGTAGTTCTCCGTGTTATTGTTATTGTTGGCAATCTTTTGTGCCATAACCCTTGCAATTGCCATGATCTGCTCCTTGGAGTCAGTATCGCTGCGCCTAATATTATTTTTGTTATTGCTCTCTACCATCATGGATTTCAAAATGTCACTGTCAATCTTTATTCTTGATAGTGCATCGGCATTTGTGTTCATTTTCCCCTGTTTGTAGACTATTTCAAAGTCATAGTCTGATAAGTCTAGTCTGATTATTGTCATTTTGAAGGATGGGATTTTGTGTGCAAATAGAGATACTAATGGTCTGTGGTCTGTTATGACCATAAATTTTCTTCCATATAGGTAGGGTTTGAAAAATTAATTCCCCAGTGGATTGCTAGTAACTCTTTCTCTATTATCGGTTTATTTATGTCGTGTTTTTGGAGTGACTTGCTAGCGTATGAAATTGGTAAATAGTGACCTATTTCGCCTTGCGAAAGTACTGCACCTAGTGCAAAATCTGATGCGTCTGTTGTTAGTATGAACGGTTTGTCAAAAATCGGATATTGCAATATTGGTGGGTTTATTAGTTTCTGCCTCAACTCAGTGAATGCTGTCTCGCATTCGTTTGACCAGATAAAAGGTTGGTGCTTCTTGAGGAGTGCATTTAAGCTTTTTGCGATTTCGACAAAATTTGGAATAAACCTTCTATAGTAATTGCAGAATGCAACGAATCTTCTGACTTTATCAGCGTTTTTAGGTGTTGGGTAGTTTTCTATGGTCTTGTATTTGGCTGGGTCTGTCTTTATACCATTACTTGTTATTAAGTGTCCTAAGTATACAACTTCTGATTTAAGGAAATGACACTTGCTAGCATTGAGTTTTAAGTTGTACTGTCTTAGTCTCTCAAACACATTAATAAGGTTTCTGTTGTGTTGCTTCAAACAGCATCCGAAAATTATGATGTCGTCAACATATAAAAAAGCATCGGATTCTAATCCGCTTAGAGCTATAGTAAGCATTCGTTGGAAGCTATGGGAGGATATTTTCATATTTTCAATCCGAACGGTAGTCTTTTGAATTGGAAATGTCCGTCTTGTGTGGAAAATGCTGTTAGTGGTCTTGATTCTTGTTCTAGTGGTATTTGATGAAATGAGCTCGTCATGTCGAGAGTAGAGAAGTGCTTTGCTCTACCTAGTTTGTCGAGTACATCTTCGATTCTGGTTAGTGGAAATTTATCGTTAACTATTTTGTCGTTTAATTTTCTAAAATCTACTACCAAACGCCATTTCTTCCTATTGTCTTCACTTTTCTTTGGTACTAGAAGTAGTGGTGCATTGTATGGACTAACTGAATGTTCTATTATGTCATTTTCTAGTAGCCTCCCTTCAAGCAAAAACACTGACCCAACTTTTCCCGTCATTTTTGGATCCGCGATATATGAGGCGTTCCACGCACACATTTGTAAATAGACTGGAACTACATTGCCAATAAGAAGAAGAGCGAGAGTCGAGAGTAGTTATTTGTAATGGCGATTCGTTCATCTGTCACTGACACTGTCTCTGGCTGCAGGTGCAGATATAATTTTCTTTAAAAGGTGAACTAAAATTGAATTTATTATTGCACACAATTATTTGCCTAATTAAACTTTGTTTGAATTTAGATTTATTAAAATCAAAAAAAAAATAGCAACCGATAAAGGCGAGACTACCAATCGTGGTCCAAATTTCGATGATTTTAATGCTACCGGCACAAATTCATGCGAAAGTAAGTAACATACATATGTATAGATAACATACACATTTATTTGATTCATTTATTTTGCAGGAGAAGGAGAAATGGTAGCAGGTATTCTAAATGGAAAAATGTATTGTTTTTAAGAAATAAAATAAACATAAACAAACATTTCTGATTTTTATTTTAGTGATACTCGATTCTCGTTTCTCCTCTTATCTAGCCTCGATTTGTACCTTTTGTTTTGGATCAGTTTTGGATTCGTTTTTTGCTGAGCACAGCGGACTCAATCTGTCACAATACATACACATGTGAGTCCGCGGCTATTACAATTTCCATACTAATTGTATGCGGAGCCGTATGCGGAGTAGCCCATATGTCATTGACTCCGTTTGCGGACGTAAAACGGAGTCTCTTGCTTGAAGGGCTTCTGACTTGTTCTCTTATTTCACCATTTTATGTTTGCGGGAGTCTATAATTTTTTACGTATACTGGGCTGTTGTCTGTTGTATTTAGTTTTTGTGAATAAAAATTATTTGTCGTGAGTGGTTCATTTTCAAGGTGAAAAATGTCATGATAGTGTCGGAATATTTGTGTAAGTGATTTTTCTGTTTCTGTGTCAGTTTGGTCTACTTTTAGTTCTGCTAGTAGTTTTTGTACTCTTCGTTCGTCATTTGTTGTCTCGCTTATCCTCATTATGCTGTAATTCTCTAGTTTTTCTAGCTTTGGCTTGATATTCTCTATGTTTACCTCGAAATCATTTGTGTTTAGTAATTTTATGTGACATCTTCCTTTGGCTGGTATTATAGAGTTGGCTATGAAAACTCCTTTTTTGACTTCCTCATTCAAAATTATGCTGTCTCTAGTTACTTTTATATCAATAATATCTGTTCTAGGTGGTATCGTAATTTTTCTTTGTATTTTTGCTACCATTGGTGTGACAATTTCTTGTTCGTTTACTATTGTCGTGAGTGTGTAGGTTTCATAATCTATTTTACACATGTACCGTGCGAGAAAGTCTCTACCTAGGATACCATCTGTTGCAATTGGGAAATATTTGTCTACTATGTGGAACTTGTGCGTTATTATAGTGTCGTTCAATTTTAGCTCTAAATTTGCTGTTCCTAGTGAGTGGATTTCTTCTCTTGTTATCCCTGTCAGTCTGCATCTTTCGTTTACGTTTATGTCTATATTTTCTTCTTTGCATATGGATATGTCCGCGCCTGTATCGACAAGGTGGCGCAAAAATAACCTTCCGATGTTTTTTGGTCACCGACCGATTATTGCTCAAATAAATAGTCACCAATATTCCGCGTTCTGGAGCAGTGTAGCGTAACATTGTTTATTAACGTGTATTTCGCATGTGTTTACTACACAAATGTCAAAACAGAACTGACATTAGGGGCCAATCGCAAACTTTATAGCATTTTCTGATAGGAGGATTACTTTTGCGCCACCTTGTATAAGGTATGTCAGGTTTCTTTTGAGTGTTTCCACTTGTACTGTTATATGATTTATGGGGTTGTTGGAGATGTTAAATACTATCAATTTTGGAGTCCCGGAGAGTTGTTCATTTGGTTCTCCGGACCATTTACGTTTCCCTGATTGTCGATGACGTTTATTCTTCTATTGTTGGTGTGTCTATTAAAATTGTTTCTTGTCTGTCCATTGTTTTGTATTACTTGAGGGTTGTTTCTGTAGTTGTTGTTGTTGTTATAATTGTTTCGATGATTGGGTGAATTATACGAGTTGTAGCTATTGTGAACTTGTTGGTGGTTGTTTGTGTACTTTTGATTTGGTTGATGGTTGTTCATATACTTCTGATTTGGTAGATGGTTGTATCTCGGGTTGTTGTTGTAGTTGTTTTGTCTAGTTGTATTGCCTCGGTTGTTGTTGTTTTGGTTGTAGCTTCCTCTTCTGACATGCATCATTTGGTTATTGACATGGGTTGCATCTCTCTCTAACTCAATTGCTAAATTGATAGCTTCTGTTAGTGTTTTCGGTTGTGCGGCAAAAATCGTTGGTTTTATGTGTTCGTTCAAACCATTTTTGAATATTGTAAGTGCATATGTTTCGTTTATATTACTGCTTTTTCTGCAATGGTTGCACCGCTAGGTAAATCCTCGCTTTGCAGATTATTGAGGTCTGCTATCAGTGACAAAATCTTGTCCTTGCATTGTATTATTGCTAGATTTCTTTGCCTTAATTGTGATAATTGTGTGTGGATCTGTGCTACTGTTGTTCTGCTTACGTATTTCTCTTTTAGACTGTTCCCTAATGAATTAAAGTCTGGGAATTGTGTTGCAAATCCCAACGCAGTTTTTACGCTTGGACTAAGCTTAACATGAAATATAAAATCTAGTAGCTGTTGTTTGTCTGAGTCCTTTAGGGTGTTGTATATAATTTCATTTATCTTAAGAAATGAGTCTAATTCCCTATATGATCCCGTGAAGATTGGGATGATCTTCATTGAGCTTTCAATGCTGAAATCAGCCATCTTATCCAGTTTTTCTTTTATTATTTTATCTATTATTCTGTACTTTTCTATGAACTCCTCTGTAAATTTTGCAGAGATATCCTTAGTTTTCAATAGTCCCTTAACTTCTTCTTTGATCACTTGGATTCGCTTTTGTTTTGCACCCCACGTTGCCTGTGAATACCCTCTGTTGGTACTTTTCTTTATATTAACATGAATTTGGTTGAGTTCTTTGAGATACTCTTCCATTACTTTCTTGCCCTAATCATAGATAAATTTCTGTTTATGTTTTTATATTTTTATTTTTCTATGAATCAAACTGTCTTGTATTTTAGTAGAAGTTTATCTTATAGAAAATTTTATTTTATACATTATTAATACTATTTCTAGCTATTCTATTTTTAACATAATTTTTTGTAGATTCTTGTACTTCCTAACTAAAGGTTCTAGCTTGTCGATCTCGTCGTGTATTGTTTTTGCTACGTCCCAAGGTCTTGGTGTCTGCTCGTTTAGCAGGCTCTTCAGGTATGCCAGTCGTTTCCTGTTTTTGAACTGGTTACCTCCTATTTTTCTTTTTATTTGGACCACTTGTTTTGGTATATGGGTTTATTTGTCTTCTTTTTGTTTGGCCAATCTCTTTTGATATTCCTCTATGGTGAGGGGTTTGGGTGCTGGTGTGTATGATGGAACGTTTGTTGGTGTTCCACCCTGTGGAATATATTCTTCCGTCGTCTGTATCTGTTAGAAATCTTCTTGTATGATCCTTATATCGGTACTTTATATCGTTGTATCAATTTGGATTGCGGATTTGCAATCATATGTTGCTTATAGAATAAATTAAATTTTTGTTAGGTCTCTTTCTGTTGGGTTATTTAGAAATTCCGCGACAGTTTTGTAGGAACCTAATGTATTGTAAGATCTGGTTCAGTCGGCAGGATCGTGGTGCAGGATCGCCATGTAAGGTATGCATAAAGTAAGGTATTTAATGTGTGTAAAGAAGAAAAGGCAGGCTCAATACGCCATAATAGTGCCAGAAGTGAGAAACAGCTCGGTTGTGAATCAAATTGAATCTGATTTTATTAACAAAAATATTCTACTTATATACTAATTATTCCCTTCATAACATTCTCAATTCCACTTCAAACTTGTGACCCGAATCGAAGGGATCGGATTACTCCTTCGACTCACATCTGGCAATTCGTAGGCGATAAACAGAAACAATGAATGGCACCCATGTCATAATAGATTATCACATTGGTTTATTTAAGTGGCGCCGGTGAGTCAGTGCCAGCACTGTGCAATGTGTCGTCACTTAGGTTACTCAACTGATTGCAATAAGTGTGGGCCATTAGGTCACTTGTCATTAGTTTTCTTTTCCGCTTGTTGCTTTCGTTTGTCGATCGTGTTTGGGTAATATGATCAGTATGTTATGGGTACACTACACTTTACAGCAGACATCGAGAAGATGTATACGCAGATCCGGATGAGACAAGAAGACGCATACTATCAACTAATCTACTGGCGAAGCAACGACAACGAAGAAATAAGGACTTATCTTTTGGACACTGTAACTTTCGGCACAACCTGTGCAATTTTTTTTTTGAACATATGTTTATTGTTGTTCGTTTTTATTATCACAACTTTATCTTTAATTTTATTATCCTATTGCGACGCGTTTCAGAGCTTGTGCTCCATCATTGGGCGTTTAGGCTTCGTGACTGAGTTTGTTTATTCTGCTGTGTGGCTATTGGAGTTGTTTATGTTTGTCTTTTTCTGTCTTGTGCTGTTGATTGCGGTGTCGAATAATACGTTTGTTTTTATTGTTAGTTTGTCGTTTAGTAGGTTGTCTCGTTCTATCTTGTAGGCTTTGTGTATTTCGAACTCGTCTGTGGCGTCAAGTTCTTTACCTTTTTGTTTAATATGTAATGGTATTAGGTTGTTTTCGAAATTATTGTAATTATGGTTATTGTCAATTAGGTGTTGTGCGTATGCTGATTTTGTATTGTTTTTGGGGATGTGTTCTTTAAATCTTTCTTTGAATGTTCTTCCTGTTTGACCTATGTAATATTTTTGGCAGTCGTTGCATTTTATTTTATATACCCCTGATAAATATTCTTTTTCTGTTTTGGTTATTGTCTTTAATGTTTTTTGTATATTATTGTTTGTCCTGAATGATATGTTAATATTTTGTTTTTTACATTGTTGTTGTATTATTTGTGGCAATATGTTAGTGTATGTTATGGCTGTATATTTATTTTCTGTTTTGTTGCTGTTGTTGTTTTTGTTGTTGTTATTTATTTTGTTATAGATTTTTTGTTTCATCTTTTTGTGTAATTTGTCTATTGTTGATGGTTTATATCCGTTTTCTTGTCCTATGTATTTTATTGTGTTGAGTTCTATTTGGTAATCTTTTTTATCCATTGGTATTGTGATAAGTCTATATATTAATGAATTATATGCTGCCATTTTTTGGTTGTATGGGTAGTGTGATTTGTTATTTATGGTAATGTCTGTTCTTGTTGGTTTTCTGTATATTTTGTATTTTAATATGTTGTTGCTTTTTGTTATGTTGAGATCTAGGATATTAATATTGTTGTTGTTTTCTATTTCTGTTGTCATTTTTATTTTGGTGTTAATGCTGTTTACATATTTGCTTAATATGTCTGTTTGTCTCTGTGTTCCGTCAAATATGATGAATGTGTCATCCACATATCTAGAGTAAGATATTATTTTTTGGTGTTGTGGGTTTTTGGAGGATAAAATGTGTTCGTTTTCATAATTGTTTAGGTATATATCTGCTAATAGTCCGCTGAGGGGTGATCCCATGGCTAGTCCTTCTGGTTGTATGTAATGTTTATTGTTGAACGTGAAATAATTTTGTTTAAGTACTATTTCTAATATGTATATTAGCTCTTCTGTTTGTTGTATATTTATTGTTGCTGTTGTAATTAGGTTATTTTTTAATATTTTTATTGTTTCATTGATGGGGATGTTTGTGTACATGTTTGTGATGTCGAAATACACAAAGCCTACAAGATAGAACGAGACAACCTACTAAACGACAAACTAACAATAAAAACAAACATATTATTCGACACCGCAATCAACAGCACAAGACAGAAAAAGACAAACATAAACAACTCCAATAGTCACACATCAGAATAAACAAACTCAGTCACGAAGCCTAAACGCCCGATGATGGAGCACAAGCTCCGAAACGCGTCGCAATAGGATAATAAAATTAAAGATAAAGTTGTGATAATAAAAACGAACACCAATAAACATATGTTCAAAAAAAATTGAATATCTTTTCTTTATAATTCAACACAACCGGAGACGAGAAAAAAATATATAAAATAAATAATAAAAAATGGACAACCTGTGCACCTTACCTCGCCATTCGGACGCTGAATCAGGTGGCAGTTGATGGAGAGTCACGTTTCCGGAAGGCGCTAGGACAGTACGAAAGGAGATGTATGTCGACGATTTGATCTCAGGGGGCAGATTCAGTTGAGGAGGCGTTAGTCAAGCGTGATGAGGTGAGGAAATTGCTGGCAACCGCAGGTTTCCATTTGCGAAAGTGGACAAGCAACTCATTCGGTTGTGCGGCAAATATCGTTGGTTTTATGTGTTCGTTCAAACCATTTTTGAATATTGTAAGTGCATATGTTTCGTTTATTTTGCCAATTACTGCTTTTTCTGCATTGGTTGCACCGCTAGGTAAATCCTCGCTTTGCAGATTATTGAGGTCTGCTATCAGTGACAAAATCTTGTCCTTGTATTGTATTATTGCTAGATTTCTTTGCCTTAATTGTGATAATTGTGTGTGGATCTGTGCTACTGTTGTTCTGCTTACGTATTTATCTTTTAGACTGTTCCCTAATGAATTAAAGTCTGGGAATTGTGTTGCAAATCCCAACGCAGTTTTTACGCTTGGACTAAGCTTAACATGAAATATAAAATCTAGTAGCTGTTGTTTGTCTGAGTCCTTTAGGGTGTTGTATATAATTTTATTTATCTTAAGAAATGAGTCTAATTCCCTATATGATCCCGTGAAGATTGGGATGATCTTCATTGAGCTTTCAATGCTGAAATCAGCCATCTTATCCAGTTTTTCTTTTATTATTTTGTCTATTATTCTGTACTTTTCTATGAACTCCTCTGTAAATTTTGCAGAGATATCCTTAGTTTTCAATAGTCCCTTAACTTCTTCTTTGATCACTTGGATTCGCTTTTGTTTTGCACCCCACGTTGCCTGTGAATACCCTCTGTTGGTACTTTTCTTTATATTAACATGAATTTGGTTGAGTTCTTTGAGATACTCTTCCATTACTTTCTTGCCCTAATCATAGATAAATTTCTGTTTATGTTTTTATATTTTTATTTTTCTATGAATCAAACTGTCTTGTATTTTAGTAGAAGTTTATCTTATAGAAAATTTTATTTTATACATTATTAATACTATTTCTAGCTATTCTATTTTTAACATAATTTTTTGTAGATTCTTGTACTTCCTAACTAAAGGTTCTAGCTTGTCGATCTCGTCGTGTATTGTTTTTGCTACGTCCCAAGGTCTTGGTGTCTGCTCGTTTAGCAGGCTCTTCAGGTATGCCAGTCGTTTCCTGTTTTTGAAATGGTTACCTCCTCTTTTTCTTTTTATTTGGACCACTTGTTTTGGTATATGGGTTTGTTTGTCTTCTTTTTGTTTGGCCAATCCCTTTTGATATTCCTCTATGGTGAGGGGTTTGGGTGCTGGTGTGTATGATGGAACGTTTGTTGGTGTTCCACCCTGTGGAATATATTCTTCCATCGTCTGTATCTGTTAGAAATCTTCTTGTAGGATCCTTATATCGGTACTTTATATCGTTGTATCAATTTGGATTGCGGATTTGCAATCATATGTTGCTTATAGAATAAATTAAATTTTTGTTAGGTCTCTTTCTGTTGGGTTATTTAGAAATTCCGCGACAGTTTTGTAGGAACCTAATGTATTTTAAGATCTGGTTCAGGCGGCAGGATCGTGGTGCAGGATCGCCATGTAAGGTATGCATAAAGTAAGGTATTTAATGTGTGTAAAGAAGAAAAGGCAGGCTCAATACGCCATAATAGTGCTAGAAGTGAGAAACAGCTTGGTTGTGAGTCAAATTGAATCTGATTTTATTAACAAAAATATTCTACTTATATACTTTTTATTCCCTTCATAACATTCTCAATTCCACTTCAAACTTGTGACCCGAATCGAAGGGATCGGATTACTCCTTCGACTCACATCTGGCAATTCGTAGGCGATAAACAGAAACAATGAATGGCACCCATGTCATAATAGATTATCACATTGGTTTGTTTAAGTGGCGCCGGTGAGTCAGTGCCAGCACTGTGCAATGTGTCGTCACTTAGGTTACTCAACTGATTGCAATAAGTGTGGGCCATTAGGTCACTTGTCATTAGTTTTCTTTTCCGCTTGTTGCTTTCGTTTGTCGATCGTGTTTGAGTAATATGATCAGTATGTTATGGGTACACTACACTTTACAGCAGACATCGAGAAGATGTATACGCAGATCCGGATGAGACAAGAAGACGCATACTATCAACTAATCTACTGGCGTAGCAACGACAACGAAGAAATAAGGACTTATCGTTTGGACACTGTAACTTTCGGCACAACCTGTGCACCTTACCTCGCCATTCGGACGCTGAATCAGGTGGCAGTTGATGGAGTCACGTATCCGGAAGGCGCTAGGACAGAACGAAAGGAGATGTATGTCGACGATTTGATCTCAGCGGCAGATTCAGTTGAGGAGGCGTTAGTCAAGCGTGATGAGGTGAGGAACTTGCTGGCGACCGCAGGTTTCCATTTGCGAAAGTGGACAAGCAACTCTCATCATGTCCTACAAGACATTCCCCTGGATCAGCGAGAGTTAGATTTCTCCTTCGCATTTGAGACTTCAGAGCATATTAAGGCCCTCGGTATCCAGTGGTTTCCAGTTGATGACGTTTTCGCATTTAAAAATATGTTCAGCGATGCTTCTGGGGTATTGTCGAAAAGAACAATGTTGTCAACAATCGCACGTCTTTTTGATCCACTTGGCTGGATTTCCCCTTGCATCATAAAGGCAAAAATCATGATGCAGCAGCTGGGGTGTAAAGGACTTTCTTGAGATGAACCTATCCCAGCAGATCTCAGAGATGAATGGGCGAAATTCTGTCAGGAGATTCCATTGGTCGAACATATTCGAATACCACGATGGGTTCATCTGCAAAAACAACAAAAGGGTATTGAAATCCATGGATTTAGCGACTCCTCTGAGAAGGCGTGTGGAGCAGTAGTATACCTACGAATTTTGGATGAGGAAAACCACGTTCATGTCCACCTTCTGATGTCCAAAACAAGAGTGGCTCCTCTAAAGACCGTCACTCTTCCCAGACTTGAGCTTTGTGGAGCGGTTATATTGGCGTCGCTCTTGAAATACATTTCAAAAGTTTTGGAATTGGAAAATGTCAAGACATTTGCCTGGTCCGATTCGACAAACACGTTGGCTTGGATCACAGCGCCTCCTTCCAAATGGAAAACATTTGTTGGCAACATAGTCGCAGAAATTCAACGACTTACCAACTGCAGTATCTGGAAACATGTACCAACCGAACACAACCCAGCGGATCTTGCGTCACGAGGACTGTTGCCATCCGATCTAAACGGAAATACACTTTAGTGGAATGGTCCAGAGTTTCTCAGGTCAGTTTGGAATTTTGCAATGCCAAAACAACCCAATAATATTGTTACTGATGAGGAGGGTCGCAAAATCCAATCCCATTGCGCCATCGTCAAGAACAACGAGATCGATGACCTGGTTCATCGTCAGTCAAGTCTTCGTAAGCTGCTGAGAATTGTAGCATATTGTTGCAGGTTCACATGCAACACACGCAAACCAGCAACACAGAGGGAGGTGATGACTCTTTCACCAATGGAGATTTGGTCAGCCTTAAAAGTTGTCATCAGAACAGTCCGAGGCAACATGTTCTTTGAGGACCTCAACGAAAAACATCCCAAATATAAGGGATTAAAATTATTACATCCTTTCCGTAATGAAGACGGGGTCTTATGAGTAGGAGGAAGACTGCAAAATGCTGATTTGTGTTTCAATCAGCGACCCCCAATTATTTTAAGACCAGGTCATCACTTCAGCCATCTCATCATAAAGGATGCACATGAAAGAACATTTCACGGTGCGACCCAGCAAATGATTGCTTATCTTCGCAGAAAATACTGGAGTCTCAATCTAAAAAATAGCGTCAAAAGATGTATTCACGGCTGCAACATATGCTTTCGATTTCGAGCAAAACCAGTTTGTCAACTAATGGGAAACCTGCCATCCCCACGGGTAAGGGTGTCCCGACCATTCAGTTACACTGGAGTGGACTACGCTGGTCCCATCGAGGTCAAAGCATGGAAGGGTCGAGGATCGAAGACGTTTAAGGCTTATTTTGCTATCTTCATTTGCTTAGCCACAAAAGCAATACATATTGAGCTGGTAAGTGATATGACCACTAAAGCATTTGTCGCAGCTTTTAGACGATTTTCAGCGAGACGAGGAATCTACAAAGAGGTTTTTAGTGACTGTGAGAAAAATTTCGTGGGAGCTACCAAAGAGTTGGAGAACCTTCGAAAAGCAGCAAACTACAACCCCATGGAAATCGCTGCGACACTAAGTGATGATGGATTAAAATGGAATTTCATCCCACCAGCTTCCCCTCACTTCGGCGGTTTATGGGAAGCCAGAGTAAAATCGTTGAAATATCACCTGAAACGAATTGCCGGTAATTCAACAATAACTTTTGAGGAACTGTCTACACTACTGACACAAGTAGAGGCATGCCTGAATTCTAGGCCTCTATGCCCGCTTACTAATAACCCCGATGATTTCTCCACATTAACTCCCGCACACTTTCTCATTGGAGAAGCTACTCAGACTGCACCAGAACCTAGTCTCACCGAAGAAAACATATGTTACAACGACAAATGGAAACGAATTCAGCAGATGTATCAAACATTTTGGCGACAGTGGAGCTCAGATTATCTTGCACGTCTCCAGCAAAGTGGCTTAAAACCGAAACGCAACCGATGATAGGAGACCTAGTTCTGGTCAAGGATGAACGTGTCCCACCATCGAAATGGATTATGGCCAGAATAACTAAGGTACATCCCGGTGCCGATAATTTAATTCGCGTCGTTACTTTAAAAACATCGACCGGTGATCTCAAAAGACCGATTACCAAAATCTGTCCACTACCAAGCAATACAACCGCAGAAGAGGTAATTGTTTGATTGCAACCAACAAATAACTTACATTTTTATTCGCGAATGCACATTTCTCACAATCAAAAAAAAAAAAACATTATACATTATTTAACCTGTTGTATAAAACACTAACTCAGCATGGATATCATACGAACACAACACAACTCTACACTACACCAACAAAAAAAAACAGATATTATTAACAATACTCATCATACAAAATTTCCCTCCATCATTTAACACTACACCACACTCAACACTTTACTACTACAGTCCACTCATAGAAGGAAACGTTTCAAACACATATACCTACACACACAACTATGCGCAATTCATTCATAAATTGACAATAATTAATAATAGGTAATACAATAAAGAATTCACTCACCTGTTATATTATGCTGTTCACCGCATCCGTCATACACTCATGGTGGATGATTTCGCACAAAATGTCTGCAGTTCACATTTAATATTAAACTAATAACACTTCACACGATTTAAATCAAACCGACGTGACGCACCAAAAACTATCACAACAAAACAACTCTTAAGAATGGCTGGCGACTATGTGCAGTAGATGAAAAGAGATAGCATCGATGTTCTGGCAAACAGGGTATAGGCAATTACTAGTACTCACTCACTTGTAGGATGCTTGTCATTAGTCATTGTTTGTCTGTATGTTTGTTTCTTTCCCACTAATTGTTTCTTCGACAGATAAATAGAAGGACAAGTATATAAACAAAACCAGAGGCGAACAAGGCGAATTGAAACCAAAGATGCAAAATGCAGCGCAGTCATTATAAGGATGCCACTTTTCTGTTTTGGACCACAAAGATGCCACTTTTCTGTTTTGGAAACCGTGCAGTTGTTGCGAACTAAGTTCACGGCGGGGTGAATGTTCTGGATGATTTATGTATACTTTATGCCAATCAATCATAATTTACCGTTTTACATTGTGAACCAGTCAAATTAAAAGTCTACACTACGAATGTAAATAATACAAAAGTGTACATACAAATCAATATAAATTGCATGACTTTGTCTTTCAAAAGGTCATTATTAAATAAAGAGAGTTACATTTATAACGTGCTAAAATCGTTGCATTTTCTTTTCCTGAAAAACCGAAAGTTCCAGAGTTCAAGGGAAGTTTAAGTTCGTCGTTTTGTTTTCTTTAAGGTCTAAGGAGAAAACAGTCACGATTGTCAGACGCCATCTGATTCATTTTTAACCCCAAAATGCGGCGAAATCCAATTGCGGATTGATACGGGTGCGTTTATTGAGGGATTCCCGCAGCGAGTCGTGTTAATATTTTGGGTGTAAGGACTATTGTAGAGTCAATCGGACTTGGTCCTTTCGACTAATGAAAAATTTTTATTTTCCTTTAAATATTTTTGTCTGGTACTCGTTATCCTCAAGTAGGATTTGACGTCAAATGAAACACTCGATCGCACGTTTACGCACAAACTCGAATGCAAACCTTGATTTTATTTTTTAGTTTTTAGATTTTAAGTTTTCTTTCTTTCTTTTACTACCTTAAAGCTTAGGTGGTAGGTTTCACTGATTTACTATGGTTTAACTCGATGCGTCTTTCAACGCAACGCGATGTTTCAACACAAGTTGTGTTAAAGTTATGTTCCATTGAATTATTCTCATCGTTATGTTGACTCCTAAATAGTCAATATAAATTTGTTAAAATATGTTTTGTCACTTGTTTAACTAATTTAATGTGGTTCAACTTTATTTGTCTTATATTTATTTACCTTACTTAGTTATGTTCCATTGAATTATTCTCATCGTTATGTTGACTCCGAAATAGTTAATATAAATTTGTTAAAATATGTTTTGTCACTTGTTTAATTAATTTAATGTGGTTCAACTTTATTTGTCTTATATTTATTTACCTTACGCATCAGTCAACTTATGCGGTTTTAAAGTTATGTTTGATTGAATATTATTTTCAATGTTGTTATAGCCAAAGCTCCAAAAGAATTGAATATACATTTGTTAAAACATCTTGTCGCTGAAGCTACATCGTTAACTTTAATATTTTTTTAGTTAAACCTATTTTGTCGTACCAAAAACGTGAATTTATTGGAATATTAGAATGCGCAACTTTGTGTTCATAAATAAATTTAGAGTGGCTTTCTGTCATTGGGTTTTATGTTCGTTCGAGGTGAACAAGTTTTACGAAAAAAATTAGAAAAATAAACAAAGAAATGATAATAATATAAATAAGTCAAATGAATCAGTGAAAAAGATAACCATTCGTTTGCTACAATACCTATGCTATACAATTCGAAGTTGTTGATTTTTTTTTTGATTAGATTAGATTTTCTTTATTTTTTCCAATTCCATGTACAATATAAATATAAATAACAAACATTTTATGGGTAATGCATTGGTAATTAATTAACAGAATTTAGTATATCATAATTTAAATTTAATTCATTTTAATGTAATATTTATTCATATCTATAAACTACAAGTTTAACCATGAGTTATTATTTAATTAAAGTGTTATTTGATTAAAATGTAATCATGAAATGAAAAAAAAAAAAAAAAAAACACTTTGTGGTTGGAGGAACCAGTGGCAAGTGTTGCAATAAAATAAAATGTAGAAAGTGTAAAGCCGCACAAAAAGAAGAGACGTAATTTACACAAAAAAAGAGCAAATGTGTGATAATGGATAGGGGGTTAGAAGAGGAGGTGCAGAATGAAATAAATTATTAACTTATTATTTGTGTTTAAAAACCCAACATCAGATGTAAAGAGTAGCCTCTTTTTCAAAGATCCAAGAAATCTGGATTTAGATCCTATTTGACTGCGTATACCAGACGGTAACCTGTTGTAAATGAAGGGAGCTATGTTAGTAGCAAAACGACGGCAATGTTCTGTCCTGACTCTATGAACTATCACATCATTCGAGGAACGAAGTGAATGCACTTCATTTCTAGTCTTGTTGGTATAACCACCACGAAGGTAAAACAGCCTCAATACCTTGTATATATATAGATATTGCAGTGGCAATATCTTTGGAGATTGAAACAAAGGACGCGAAGGCTCCCAACTAGGTTTGAAGAGTAAAGTCCTCACTATCTTCTTTTGAGCTATAATAACCGGTTGCAAGTTAGTTATAAATGCACCACCCCAACAAGAAATGCCGTACTCCAAACGAGAATTGACTAAGGCATAGTATATTGTTATTAAGAGATTCGACGGTACAAGCTTCCGTAGATGGTATATTTTATTTAAGCCTATGTAAGCGGTTTTTTTTATAACTCCAATGTGTGGCTTCCATTTGAGCCTACTATCCAATGTTACACCCAGGTATTTAAATTCAGAGACAGATTCAAGAACTATGCAATTGCTCTCACAGTTAGAATTATTACATCTAGGATCATGTAATGCTATCCCGTAAATTGGATTCTGATTTGTAAGCGCAAAAGACATTACTTTGGACTTACTACTAAGGATCATTTGATGATACTTAAACCAGTCATTCAACAAGGAAAGGTCCGTATTCATCTGCCGCACTAAGTCATTCGCGCTAAGAGCAGCATATGAAAGAGCTAAGTCATCAGCGAAGGCAACAATTCTAACATTTAGAGGCAGCTTAAAGATGGAATTAATATAAATAACAAACAAAAGAGGTCCAAGAACAGAACCTTGAGGGACGCCAGAAGCTGTACATTGCAGAGGGTCACTCAAGGTGGAATTAACCTTAACAAGCTGCTTTCTATTACAAAGATAGGATGAAAACCAACTAAGAATATTATCACGGAAACCAAACTTATACAGCACCTTCAATAAAGTTTTATGATTGACCACATCAAAAGCTTTTGTTAAGTCAAGAAACATACCAGCTGTTTTTTTATTTTTGTCGACTGACTCATAAATATTCTCTAAGAAAGATACTATTGCATCTTCAGTTGACTTCCCTCTTCGAAAGCCAAATTGAAGTGGACTAAGAAGCTCAAATTTTTCAATGTATTTAAGCATTCGAGTGGTTACTATTTTCTCGAAAATTTTGGAAAAAACTGAGAGGATTGAAATTGGTCTATAGTTGTTAGGATCGCATTTATCACCTTTTTCATATAGAGGTACAATAATAGAAGTTTTTAGACACTCAGGAAAAACTCCAGTTTCAAAACTCCAATTAATTAAATAAGTTAATGGTCTTATTATTGCATAACATATTTTTTTTACCACCAAGCTACTTATACCATCAAACCCACAAGACTGCTTTGATTTTAGCTGAAAAATGATATTGCCTACTTCAGCTTCATCCACTGTGCTAAAGAAAAATGATGATAAAATTTGAGTATCCGAAAGAAAATCACTCAGTGGGCTTCTTTGAATTGGTTGGATATTACAGGATATATCTTTAAAAAATATATTGAAACCGTTGCTCATCTCTTTTTCATCGGAGGTACTATGACTATCTGATAGCTTTAGAGATTTTATTCTATTTTCACTAGGAGCTTTACCTAATATATCATTAACTCCTCTCCAATGTCTTTTAGCATTAAACCTACTATCGCGAAATTGACGCTTAAAATAAGATGCCTTCAAGTTAATATTTTGTTCAAAGATATTATTCCTCAGAATCTGATATTGTCAGTCATCCATGGCTTAAGTTTTTTTAAATCTCTTTTTTGTTGAGCATATCTACATTTAGCTAAACAATCAACAATAACACTCAGAAATTTACAAAAAGCCTGCGAGGGACAGTTGCAACAATAAACTTCATCCCAATTTATTATAGAAAAACATTCATTAAGTTTTCTAAAATTAATTTTCATGTACTGGTTATTGTTATAAGAGTTCCGTTTTTCGCTTCTGCTTTGCTTCAGAAAATCAGGGAATGAAATACCGGTAGCAAAATGATCCGTAAAATGCCACTCTAATAAAAAAGATCAAACTTTATATGACGTCTTATTTCTAATAAAAATATGGTCAATACAAGATTTAGTGGTTTCGGTAACTCTTGTTGGTGTGTTAATTAATGACTCGAATCCCAAGGAAGATAAGAGAACAAAATAGCTATCGCTACTCGAAGGGAGTCCTAGTATGTCAATATTAATATCACCTATAAGACAGGCATTGGGGTTATTAACCTGAGATAGTATTCCTTCAATATCGGCCATAAAAATATCCCTATGAACAGATTGCAATCGATAAACGCAGACAATATCCAAAATCAATTTATCAACTACTATTTTTAATACAATAGAATCAGAACTCCTTACATCTGGCGTGCAAACACTATCGACTTCAATTGAATTATTAACATAAACGACAATGCCTCCTGAGGAGTAGTCTTCATTACAATTTGAATAAGAAGTATAGCCCGGTAAAGAATAATGGCACAACTCATGGTTAAAAATCCAAATCTCTGATAGTACAATTATTTGAGGTAAAATAGAGAAACCATTTTGCAAATGCGAACAGAGATTATCAAAGTTTTTTCTCATACTTCTTATGTTAAGGTGGAAAATATTAAAATCAAACAAATTCGAGTTAAAAGTCGAGCCTTTAAAAGTTACATTACATTCATCACTAGTAAAAAGATCAAAATCAATTTCATTTGAACTTAACATAAAAGAAAAACAAAAGAAAAATTAGAATCTTAATCTAAATGATTAAGATCAGTGATGCTTTAAATAAATTTGATCTTCATACCAGGCGCGCCTCATCATAATTTTTCCATATCGCACCCAGAGAAATTGATAGTTGAATTTCGTTTTTGCTCTCTTCGCCTCGTTCAAAAGATGTTTCGCCTCCGTTGTCAGCCAGTCGTTAATGTAAATATTGCCTTGGGTCGAAGAGAAGATTTCAGTTGAATCGATTGGTTTTTTCTTCGCATAAACTGCAGCTAAGATTCGCTCTTTAATTTTTCGGTTGCGAAGCTGAACAACAATGGATCCAGTCGATTTCCCCTTTCTCTTTTTCCTGTAGCACATATCAACGTCATCATCAGTTAATGCAACACCAGTGCCGTGGTTAATAATGTTGACCACAGTACTATGCACATTTTCATCGTCGGTTAGCGGAACTTCACACAACTCAATGTAGTTTGCATGAATCAGCATTTCGGCATTGTTTAGTCTCTCCTTAGTAACACTTAGTTGAGACTTCAGCTGTTCATTTTCTCTTTTTAACTCTTTAAGTATTTGTGTGGACTTCTCCAAAACCGCAAGTTGCTCTTGAATTATTTGGATGGATTGAACAGTAGAAGCAACAAGCAAAGGTCGTTTGTAGCTGTACTACATGGTTGTATATACCCTCAAGAGTAATTTTATTTTTGTTTGGCTCGCTTACACTGGACGATGCTGATGTCGACAGCCTTTTTGAATTGTTGAACTTCTTTTGGATACAGATGTGACAACTCCAAGACTTTTTGTTGTTTGTATGATGTGCTCCACATCCTTGGGTTTGAGCTTTGCACAATCTGCATGCAAAAGAGAATTGCAGTCACTGCAACTAATTTTGCAAGAATCTCTTGCAATTTTGAGTTTACAAACTTTACAACAAGTCATTGTGCGACTGTACTCTTTGGCGGCTTACACTGAACTCATTTATCATTTATTCCATTCGTCATTACCAAAAATCAAATGACAGTGTGGAATATTATCTTGAAAGTGAATGCCAAATTGAACGGAATAAACCACAAAATATCGGCCGTCAATGGAATCAGTTTACAAAAATTAAATATTATGTTTGTGTTGCATCCCTCACCATTACAGACGAATATAACTAGCATTGTGGGTGTGGCCGCTTCACAGGATTTTCATGGCACGCAATATAGTATACTATGCAGCATCGTTACAAATTGATGACACGATATTTCTGTTAAAATCGCTGAAATTTCTGGTAAAATTAAGAATTAGGTAATAGAAAACTGGAATGCGAACCATTAAAAGCTTTCATTTTTAAAGCAACTAGAAACTACTTGAAAGACAATCAATATGTGAGTAAAAGAATACTTTCCAAATCGTTCTGGCATTCGCCCAAATAAAATGCTGCGTATACACATTAAAGGAAACGAACAAAAACCTATAACGAAAATTCTTACAGACTTCGCTCTGCCAGAAGCGTTCGGATTCCGAAATGCGCCTGATTGTTCGTTTGCCACTAAGTTATAGACAATCGTTCTTTCTCTGATTCTGAATTTCTTAAATTGACTAATTCTTTCCTTTGTTTTGTTCATTTTTAACTTCCCAGTGGAAGTTCTTGTAATGAGGCCGATTTTGTGAATCGCGGATTTTGACATATCTTCACGTTTCAAGGTCACCAGAATCCAAATCCAACGTTTTTATAGAGATGTCTGTCCTTGTGTATGTACGTATGTGCGTTCGGAATTATCTTTCGCAACGATTATCTCGAGAACCAAAGATGATATTGACATTGGACCGGGTTTATTCGAAGCGCAATTACGTAACTCAGAACTGGTTAAGTTTCCAGCGAAATCGGTCCAGCCATTTTTTGTAAGTAAATAAATATCTAAAATAATTTGCCTTTATTTGTACTATTTATTATACCCTATTATACCTATAGGGTATATTAATTTTGACGCATAGTTTGTAACATACCTTAATATTGCCCGTAGACCCCTAAAAGTTACTATATTTATGATCAGCATGGATAGTAATGTCGATCTAGCCATGTCCGTCCGTCCGTCCGTCTGTAGCCAAAAATTAGGCCTTTAAACTGGACCCAGAGAGCTGAAATTTTAACCATATACTCTCTAGGGTCCCGAAATAATCAAGTTTACGAATTTTTGAAATCCGCCCACAGACACGCCCACAAAATCAAAAAAAACAAATTTTGGAAAAAATCGAAATTTGAGCTAGAAAGCTGAAATTTTTTATATATGATCTATGACTCCTAAAACTGCTCGGGATAAAAAAATTTTAAAATCCGCCAACTGACACGCCCACAAATAAATAAAATAATTTTTTTATACCCTATTTTAAGGGTATATTAATTTTTGAAAATCCAAAGTTTCAGCTAGGGAGCTGAAATTTATAGTATATACTCTCTATGGGCCCTTTATGCTCATGTGTAAATATTTTCAAAATCCGCCCACTGACACGCCCACAATTAATTTTTTTTTTTGAAAGTTCAAAGTTTGAGCTAGGGAGCTGAAATTTATAATATATACTCTCTAGGGGCCCTTTATTCTCATGTGTTAATTTTTTTTAAATCCGCCTACTGACACGCCCACAATTAAATAAAACAATTTTATTGAAACACCCAAGTTTGAGCTAGGGAGCGTTTTTTTTTTTGATAAAATCCTTTAAATGTTATATAACAAAATATGTAGAGCGTTCTTAACAATTCAACCATACTTAGACTTTTGTCACGCCCACTTATGAGGGATAGGAATAAGAATAGGGTATCCAACAGTTCGCCCAAGCGGACCGTAGCCCGTCCCTATGTTTGTCATTTGTCATTGAGCAAATCATTATTACATAGGGCTCCGTTATTATTGTATACATGTAAATTTACAGGTCTCCGTGTTCATAGCAATTGTTGCATTAATATATATCACACTTCACTATTATTAACAACATTTAATTTCCATGGACAATATTAAAGAGCATTTTTTAATATTAAATAATTCTTAACCATATATCTTATGGTTAAACACATTGCAAAATTTCCCCCTAATAGCATTGATCCCACTGGGAAGTTAGTCGGGTCGCACCCAGACCATATTTTTTCATTCGTGATATGTTAAACTCACATATAAATTGCCCCCTTCTTTTATTATGAATAGCTATTCACATTCTTGATAGAGATCTAAGATCTCAAAATTATGGGCTTAACGAAGATGCTTGGGAGAATCAAATTTTATTTATAGCTGATTTGAATTGATTTTCTTCATAATATCAGTAAAGATACTTTTAAAAACCAGTTGATGCTTATACTTGTTCAAAATATTTCTTAACTAGCTGTACCCGTGACTTCGTCCGAGTGGAATAGTGATTTCGGGTATGGTTTTAAATTATTTCGGCTAATTATCTTAAGAGCAAGACACATACGTATAAATACTTAATTAACCCTTAATTTGGCAAAGCAAGTAAACATCTAAATACATATGTACTTTTAATTATTGAGGGGCGTTTTGGGTATGAGGACGTTATGAAATTAAAGGTTAAAGTATTAAGCTTAGTAAAATATGAGCTAAGTATATAGTATATAGTATGGTGGATATACTCTCAGTGTGACTCCCTCTCAATCTCAATTACATTTCATACCCTATCTTTCTCAATCCCATGCGCCACGAAAAAAAACAAACCCAAACTACAAAAGGTGCATAAAAAAAGAAAGAAAAAGCACACGCACAAAAGGTACAAAGAGAGAAACAGATTTGTGCCGCACACACACACACAAATTTTCCTCCACAGAACGCTGGGAAAATCCAACGATCTAGCTTCAATCGTACATTTGACTTTTTTTTACTTTTGAATTGTATAAAATGTATAGTTTAATGCTTATTGTTCAACTTCAGGATAACCTACAAAGATAATTTATATCTTAAAATCTTTGTACATAATTGAACTTTATATTAAATTTCATTTGGATGAGTCATTCCAAGGCTAGAAGCTAGAATGTATTCGAGAGTTACAACTTTTCTTAGATATCAGCTTAGATCTCCGCTTCTACACAGCGGATGAAGCATTTTCCCGCGGTAGCCTATGTCCATTCTCAGGCTCTAGACTATCTGTAGCTGTGTTTTATTATCCATGCGGATCTGGATCTGGATCAATTTAATACGTAAAACAAAAACAACACAGGATCTTGCTATTTATCGGGATCATTAATCGTGATCCAAAATGTAATTACAAAACTCACTACCTGTTTTTTCGTGGCGTTGCTTATTTAAATTATAGGAAATTATAGGAACACAATAATATTGCCAGACCAAAATATGAAACACTTTTAATAACACAAAAAAGCAATTAGCTTATTTTCATATTCGAATAATTTACCACTGCGACTTTTGAGACGTTTTGCTTCGTAATATAATACACAAAAATTAATGGAAATATTAGCAGTACAATACTGTTAATATGTTGCATATATGAACATAACATTTGAACATAGTTTCTGAAAAAAAAATATTGAGTGCAAAATGTATGTTGATTTGTATTCAAAAATGGCAACACCCCCGACACAACAAACGATCATATTGTGACGTCACATTTTACCGTATATTTGCAATATGGCTGAGTGCCAATCGAAACTTGAAATACCTGGTATCGTCTGTTATGTGTTAAAAACAACTGTTGCCACAACTTGCCACTGATGATCCAGATCGTTTTATTATCAGATCGGATCCGTATCAAGATCATTGGGATAATAAAACGCGGCTTGTGTACCAAATTTCATTTAAATCGGTTCAGTAGTTTTGGCGTTAAAGCGAGACAGACCGATAGACAGACAGAGTTACTTTCGCATTTATAATAGCCGCGTTTTATTATCCCAATGATCTTGATACGGATCCGATCTGATAATAAAACGATCTGGATCATCAGTGGCAAGTTGTGGCAACAGTTGTTTGTAACACATAACAGACGATACCAGGTATTTCAAGTTTCGATTGGCACTCAGCCATATTGCAAATATAGGGTACAATGTGACGTCACAATATGATCGCTTGTTGTGTCGGGGGTGTTGCCATTTGAATACAAATCAACATACATTTTGCACTCAATATTTTTTTTTCAGAAACTATGTTCAAATGTTATGTTCAAATATGCAACATATTAACAGTATTGTACTGCTAATATTTCCATTAATTTTTGAGTATTATATTACGAAGCAAAACGTCTCAAAAGTCGCAGTGGTAAATTATTCGAATATGAAAATATGCTAATTGATTTTTTGTGTTATTAATAGTGTTTCATATTTTGGTCTGGCAATATTATTGTGTTCCTATAATTTCCTATAATTTAAATAAGCAACGCACGAAAAAACAGGTAGTGAGTTTTGTAATTACATTTTGGATCACGATTAAAGATCCCGATAAATAGCAAGATCCTGTGTTGTTTTTGTTTTACGTATTAAATTGATCCAGATCCAGATCCGCATGGATAATAAAACACAGCTAATATTAGTATGGATCTTGTATATAAAAAATGAATGTAGGTACATACATAAGTGTTCATATGAATTACAAATAATAAACTGCTCATCTTATTCAGTAAGATAATATGCTATTGTATAGGTAATCTGATTGAGAAAAAATAAATAAATAAATATATAAGGGAATCAACCCAACAATCGAAAAGGAAGTGTAGTGAAAGTGAAACAAATAAAGATTATAGCGGTCAAGCCTTTTAGTGCGTGACTGGCTAAATGAGAGAGATTCTCGGGGGGTGAGGTCTGTCCAACTTCTTCTTCCTCTAGGAGGAGAATAAAACAGAGTAGATTAAATATGTAAGATTTTTATTCAGTTTTACGAAAGTCAGCCATACTGATGGCTTGTAAAAAGAAATGAAAAGCTAAAAAAAATCTATACTGTACATAACGCTTATAAGAAACTCAGAAATTGCACGATACTTGTTTCTTATAACCGAGTTTTTCTTATATCCTCAGAACGGATATAAGAAACAAGTTTGTTATACGGATATAAGAAACAAGTTTCTTATACGGATATAAGAAACAAGTTTCTTATACGGATATAAGAAACAAGTTTCTTGTACGGAAACAAAAATAATACTATACACCGTCCAACAAAAAATTCTATTTTTAAAAAGTAGTAAATAAATAAATATATTTTATTTAACAGAAAAAAAACTGATAACACAAAATTTACAGCTCGTTAATTAAAGGTATTATTTGTATGTACTTCAGTGTTCATACAAACGAATAAATAAGATTAAAATTTCTTAGTTAAATTTTTAGCTCTTCAAAAATAATCATTAATTGTTGTTTGAATCAATGCTTCCTCACACTTGTTGAAAAGAATATCTTCGATGTTATGAATGATTACATCACTTTTTTTTTATAATTTGCGTGCGCTAAAGGGATTTCTTTTTTCTGTAGTGACACATTACCCTTATAATGGTAAAACCACAGCGCAGGCATTTAGTTTGTTGCGCAAGTAGTTTCCAGCAATTCATTGCCTATTTTTGGGTGCTACTTACTGAAAGAATAGAAGGATAGGAACGAATTTTCGGCTCAAAATCCAACTTATGGCATGAGGCATTATGAACTAAGAGTCGAATTTTTATCTTTTTCTTTTTCATGGCATCAAGCTCTTTGATAATTTCAATCCAAAGAGTACTTGTCATCCAACCCCTTTTATTAAATTTGTAAGCGATTGGAATTGCTTAGTTTCTGAAACATCTGGGCGGCTTATATTTTCCAATCGAAAAGACAAATTTGTCTGTGCCGGTAGCATTACTATGAAGAGCAATGCTACTCTATCTTTCGGTATTTTTTGCGCCTGGGTATCTTGCCTATTTGTGACATGGGTACCAGTAGGAAGAGCCTTAAAGAACAATCCAGTCTCGTTTGCGTTGTAAATATTTTCCTAACCATTTTTTTTGTAATATCTCTGGCATAATGAATTCTACAAAATTCTTTGCGGCTTCAGCATCGGCTGAACCGCATTCTCAATGGAGCCTCCTGAAAGATACATTGTTTCAGACCATTTGTTCATAGTTTTATCTAGAATTTCGTATTTTCCATCTCTGTTTCTTTTTCTGTTTAAGTTCTTGCATTTGTATTTTTCTTCTTCAAATTATGTTGCGTTTTTTACTATTTTAGACAATGCGCTTTTTGTAATTTTATATTTTTCCCAGATTGCTTTTCGATTTCCAAGATTATCAATTTAGTTTTCAGCTAAATATTATTTCGCGACATTTGCAGCAAAGGTAAGCACAACAGATTAGAACACAACAAAAAACAAATTCAAATGTCAGATGGAACACTGAACTTAATTTCTCTACAATAATGTGAAATTGCCCATAAATGACATTTGCAATTTTTGCTTTAAAATTTTTCTTAAGGGTCTCTAATTTTATGAGGTTCGTAAGTTTTTTTTTTTAAAAAAGTTTCCTAAATTCAACCAACTTTATATGGAAAATGGTTAGTTCGTGGTTGGAGAAATGTTTCTTTTATCAGTGTTTTTCTTGTAAACGTGTTTCCTATATATATATATATATATATATATACGGGAAAGTACACGGTGCTTTTGTTCAGGTTTCTTTTAAGCGAGGTTTTCTTATAAGCGTGTTTCTTATAAGCGTTAAATACTGTAGTATCAATTTGGTTTACCCTCTACCGCAGGATATGCGAAATGACGCAGTACCCCGCTGAATAGGCGGCAACTCGAACTGAGTGGGGTTATTTGTCTTATCCTCTACCGCAAGATATGCGAAAAGACGCAGTAATCCACTGAATAGGCGATAGCAAAAAAGGTTGGCGAAAAGGGCAATTTACTAGTTCAAACCAAAGAGGCGATAGTATACCTCCGTCAATGGGAACGAAAACGATGAAACTCGGTTTCCTTGTTGTAAACGCTTGAGGAGCAAAAGGCAGTAGTATACCGTCGAATTGCTTACCTCTAGCTATCACAGCCAGAAGTGATTTTATTTTGATTCGGCGCGGACTTTTATACTTATTTATGATGATCTTTCCATTTTCAAAAGTTTACATTGGTTCTCAAAGCTTAATACTAAAACATATGTACAGTTCGAAAAAAGTTCTTTTTTAAAAAAATCAAATGAGAGAGTACATTCTTGCATAAAAGTTTGTAATGTAAATTCTTTATGGTTGATGATTAATTTAATTCAATTCAATAAGTAATAATGATGAAAAAATAATTTTAATAATAATAATAATTAATGACAATTAATAATAATAATTAATGATGTGGTGAATGTTGTGTGCCGAAAAAGGTTGTTACATTCTCCCCCTATGGCGCTGCTGTCGTCTCGATGCTGCGACAGAAGTAGATGGATTCTTGGGTCTTCCTCGTCTTCTTAGGGTTCGGACTGGTTGTACATCAGTGTCTTCGTTGCTTGCATATTTCGTAAGAGATGAAACATGGTCCGTGTGTTTCTTTATTCATTCGGAATATTCGGAATATTCCGAGTGAGCCATTTACGTTTCTTTATTCAATGGAATTTTCCGGATAATCCATTTCGGTGTTTCCTTATTCATTCTGGATTAAATGGAATGCATTCTTTTTATTCCTAGAGAAAGGTGGAATAAAAGGAATATTCCCTCATTTGACAGACGCACTTGATCAAAAAAAATGGAAGCATCAGCAAAAAATCAAATGAGTGAGCATTTATTGCAAATTTGTTGTCCGTCCTTTTTTATATTTTTATGTGTGTTGTTTTAAGTTAATTATTTTTTTTAATATATGTTTTTAATTTCTTTCCAGAAGCAAATACATTTTTAAAATGGATACGATGAGCAAGCATATCCGCCGTCACCAAGTAGACGTCCTTTAAAGTCTCCGCGTTCAAAACGCTTTTTAATGCGGCTTTCCCGAAATATACGAGAATCGTGTGTACTTCTGCGCTAATGACAAACAATATCTCTAATTTTTAGACACGAATCGCAGACAACCTAAAGAATAATTTTACTTTAAGATGATTAGATTCACGTATTAACAGCAACGAACTTGTGTATTTATAGAGTAATATCCTTTCCCATTTTTGTAGTATTGAGTTGCATCTCCTTTTACTTTTTAAAATTTGATGTGAGTACAGTCTATCGCACCGATTACATCAGGAATTCCTTTGATACTTCTGAATTTTGAGATCACATCAATTTGTTCTGAAGCCAGTGATGGCATATTTATATAAATTGGTCTTTTCGAGGCAAATGCTCTCGAAACCTTGGAACATATTTGGCTGAGAGTAGGTTGACTAAATCCATGAATATCTGCGCTGTCGTCTTGAATCTACGAAATGAATAGAGGATTACATTTTAAGCGGAGAAGTGAATGCTTGGCTTACTTCATTCCGACCCCAATATCGAATAGCTGCCATTACCTGAGGTTCAACATCGATATGCCCACCTCTCCGGTCACCCTCCAGATCACCTCGAACGATTTCAATTAGTTTTTTCATGTTTTCTTTACAGAATCTATATTTATTTCTGAATTCACTTTCATTGAGATCAAAAGGGTTAAAACGTGGTTTAAAGTTTTTTAAATGCCTTCTGTTACCAATATTATTGTTCAATATATTAAAATTATCTAAAAAAATCGAAAATGTATCTGCCCTATTTATCTGGTTTTATATTCTTTCTGAGCACAACGGGAAAATGAAAGTTAATTCATTGCTAAATGCGAAATTAGGCATTTAATTTTTTGACATTTGATTAAGTGTGAATTATCTTTAAGAAAAGTTTTTGAATAAAGTTTTCTTAAATTAAACTAAGATTAGGTCTGATTCAGCTTTAATTAAGTGTTATGAAGAAGGTTGTTAATGTTTTACTTTTTTCCTTCGATTGAACATATTTAACATAATAACATAATAACAACACGAGAATATAATGTTATTCATAAAAATAATAACAATATCTTAGTAATAAAAAATATATTATGCTTTTTCTGAGCGAAAATTGTATATTACTGTATTGGGTATTTCGTTAAGAAACGCAGCTGTTTAGACTTAAATAGGGACAAGTCGTTTTCCGCTATGTGTTGTTTTTGTTGTCGAAAATATTGATAGCTTTGAAATGTTCAGTCAATCACAAACTCGTCACTGACAAATAAATTAAGAGAATTCATTCACTGCTTTTGTTTGTAAAACAACATTTTTAAAACGAAATGTCGTGAGTAGAACTGCTTTTTGGGAAAATAAAATAATATGTACTGAATAGATACAATCACTGGAACTTCACTTCCATAAATCTTATTAACAAAAAGCAGTCACAAAATGCATGAACTTAAACAAAACAACTAAACTTTACTTTACTTAAACAACAAAATTAAATTTTGACTTAAGCAAAACGAACAAACAAGAGATAACAGATTTGAATAACATAAACGTCAGATGAAATACGTTTTCCCAATAGTATTACTCAGCTGTTTAATTGAATAATCAAATTATTTGCACTCCAGAATTAAGAAGGAGTATCTCAACACAATTTTTGAACAGCAAAACGTAAAAAATGTTATACATAGAATTGTGTACGAGAAATAAAAATTAACTTTTGGCAAAAATATATTTTTTTTGGAAACAAATTAGGTTGAACGAATTTCCTATATACATATACTGCCCTATTCATTAGATTTCCTTAATCAACTGATTAACACTGTCTCTACTAAGTAACGTCAAATGAGTTAATTTGACTTTAACTTAGATCTCAAAAAAGTTTATTCATAAAATTTATTTTGCGATGTGGTAGCTAATCAATCAATTAAGAAACTAAGCTGAAAAAATCTGGCAGCACTCTCGGTCTTCTGTGTTACTTTTAAATTTTGACAGCTCATATAATTTATTTGTTTTGAATGAATAGCCTTACATTCCTTACCACGTAAAGTGGACGGCTGGAGTTACAGCGCTGTTTCACGGTCAGCCACAACCGATCATCAGACTCCTTATGTGGTGCTGGTCTGTCTTTTTCCTTCATTTATCCCGAAATTCCATTTTCTTCCACTGGGATTCGAACCTAGACCAGCGTCTTCTCAGGCAAGCACTCTTGCACTGTGCCATTGAAGCCACGAGTTTATCCAGTTTTTATTTGCAATTTCTAGGATAAACTTTTGCTCCTGTAAGTATATTATGTTATTCATTCAGGTTGCTTCTTTCTGTGTTTTCTCTAATTCTATTCCATTTCGACAAGCATAGTTGGACTGAAATGGGTGATAGAGAGGTGAAAGACTTTTGACATTGTTTTTTGTCGAGAATTTTATGACTAATGGTTTTTTTATGTGATACCACACAATTTTTCCTGGTTTTAATTTTTGTTTTCCGTCAATTCCTTTATTTGTTTTGAATGAATAGCCTTACATTCCTTACCACGTAAAGTGGACGGCTGGAGTTACAGCGCTGTTTCACGGTCAGCCACAACCGATTATCAGACTCCTTATGTGGTGCTGGTCTGTCTTTTTCCTTCATTTATCCCGAAATTCCATTTTCTTCCACTGGGATTCGAACCTAGACCAGCGTCTTCTCAGGCAAGCACTCTTGCACTGTGCCATTGAAGCCACGAGTTTATCCAGTTTTTATTTGCAATTTCTAGGATAAACTTTTGCTCCTGTAAGTATATTATGTTATTCATTCAGGTTGTTTCTTTCTGTGTTTTCTCTAATTCTATTCCATTTCGACAAGCATAGTTGGACTGAAATGGGTGATAGAGAGGTGAAAGACTTTTGACATTGTTTTTTGTCGAGAATTTTATGATTAATGGTTTTTTTATGTGATACCACACAATTTTTCCTGGTTTTAATTTTTGTTTTCCGTCAATTCCTTTATTTGTTTTGAATGAATAGCCTTACATTCCTTACCACGTAAAGTGGACGGCTGGAGTTACAGCGCTGTTTCACGGTCAGCCACAACCGATCATCAGACTCCTTATGTTGTGCTGGTCTGTCTTTTTCCTTCATTTATCCCGAAATTCCATTTTCTTCCACTGGGATTCGAACCTAGACCAGCGTCTTCTCAGGCAAGCACTCTTGCACTGTGCCATTGAAGCCACGAGTTTATCCAGTTTTTATTTGCAATTTCTAGGATAAACTTTTGCTCCTGTAAGTATATTATGTTATTCATTCAGGTTGTTTCTTTCTGTGTTTTCTCTAATTCTATTCCATTTCGACAAGCATAGTTGGACTGAAATGGGTGATAGAGAGGTGAAAGACTTTTGACATTGTTTTTTGTCGAGAATTTTATGATTAATGGTTTTTTTATGTGATACCACACAATTTTTCCTGGTTTTAATTTTTGTTTTCCGTCAATTCCTTTATTTGTTTTGAATGAATAGCCTTACATTCCTTACCACGTAAAGTGGACGGCTGGAGTTACAGCGCTGTTTCACGGTCAGCCACAACCGATCATCAGACTCCTTATGTGGTGCTGGTCTGTCTTTTTCCTTCATTTATCCCGAAATTCCATTTTCTTCCACTGGGATTCGAACCTAGACCAGCGTCTTCTCAGGCAAGCACTCTTGCACTGTGCCATTGAAGCCACGAGTTTATCCAGTTTTTATTTGCAATTTCTAGGATAAACTTTTGCTCCTGTAAGTATATTATGTTATTCATTCAGGTTGTTTCTTTCTGTGTTTTCTCTAATTCTATTCCATTTCGACAAGCATAGTTGGACTGAAATGGGTGATAGAGAGGTGAAAGACTTTTGACATTGTTTTTTGTCGAGAATTTTATGATTAATGGTTTTTTTTATGTGATACCACACAATTTTTCCTGGTTTTAATTTTTGTTTTCCGTCAATTCCTTTATTTGTTTTGAATGAATAGCCTTACATTCCTTACCACGTAAAGTGGACGGCTGGAGTTACAGCGCTGTTTCACGGTCAGGCACAACCGATCATCAGACTCCTTATGTGGTGCTGGTCTGTCTTTTTCCTTCATTTATCCCGAAATTCCATTTTCTTCCACTGGGATTCGAACCTAGACCAGCATCTTCTCAGGCAAGCACTCTTGCACTGTGCCATTGAAGCCACGAGTTTATCCAGTTTTTATTTGCAATTTCCAGGATAAACTTTTGCTCCTGTAAGTATATTATGTTATTCATTCAGGTTGTTTCTTTCTGTGTTTTCTCTAATTCTATTCCATTTCGACAAGCATAGTTGGACTGAAATGGGTGATAGAGAGGTGAAAGACTTTTGACATTGTTTTTTGTCGAGAATTTTATGATTAATGGTTTTTTTATGTGATACCACACAATTTTTCCTGGTTTTAATTTTTGTTTTCCGTCAATTCCTTTATTTGTTTTGAATGAATAGCCTTACATTCCTTACCACGTAAAGTGGACGGCTGGAGTTACAGCGCAGTTTCACGGTCAGCCACAACCGATCATCAGACTCCTTATGTGGTGCTGGTCTGTCTTTTTCCTTCATTTATCCCGAAATTCCATTTTCTTCCACTGGGATTCGAACCTAGACCAGCGTCTTCTCAGGCAAGCACTCTTGCACTGTGCCATTGAAGCCACGAGTTTATCCAGTTTTTATTTGCAATTTCTAGGATAAACTTTTGCTCCTGTAAGTATATTATGTTATTCATTCAGGTTGTTTCTTTCTGTGTTTTCTCTAATTCTATTCCATTTCGACAAGCATAGTTGGACTGAAATGGGTGATAGAGAGGTGAAAGACTTTTGACATTGTTTTTTGTCGAGAATTTTATGATTAATGGTTTTTTTATGTGATACCACACAATTTTTCCTGGTTTTAATTTTTGTTTTCCGTCAATTCCTTTATTTGTTTTGAATGAATAGCCTTACATTCCTTACCACGTAAAGTGGACGGCTGGAGTTACAGCGCTGTTTCAAGGTCAGCCACAACCGATCATCAGACTCCTTATGTGGTGCTGGTCTGTCTTTTTCCTTCATTTATCCCGAAATTCCATTTTCTTCCACTGGGATTCGAACCTAGACCAGCGTCTTCTCAGGCAAGCACTCTTGCACTGTGCCATTGAAGCCACGAGTTTATCCAGTTTTTATTTGCAATTTCTAGGATAAACTTTTGCTCCTGTAAGTATATTATGTTATTCATTCAGATTGTTTCTTTCTGTGTTTTCTCTAATTCTATTCCATTTCGACAAGCATAGTTGGACTGAAATGGGTGATAGAGAGGTGAAAGACTTTTGACATTGTTTTTTGTCGAGAATTTTATGATTAATGGTTTTTTTATGTGATACCACACAATTTTTCCTGGTTTTAATTTTTGTTTTCCGTCAATTCCTTTATTTGTTTTGAATAAATAGCCTTACATTCCTTACCACGTAAAGTGGACGGCTGGAGTTACAGCGCTGTTTCACGGTCAGCCACAACCGATCATCAGACTCCTTATGTGGTGCTGGTCTGTCTTTTTCCTTCATTTATCCCGAAATTCCATTTTCTTCCACTGGGATTCGAACCTAGACCAGCGTCTTCTCAGGCAAGCACTCTTGCACTGTGCCATTGAAGCCACGAGTTTATCCAGTTTTTATTTGCAATTTCTAGGATAAACTTTTGCTCTTGTAAGTATATTATGTTATTCATTCAGGTTGTTTCTTTCTGTGTTTTCTCTAATTCTATTCCATTTCGACAAGCATAGTTGGACTGAAATGGGTGATAGAGAGGTGAAAGACTTTTGACATTGTTTTTTGTCGAGAATTTTATGATTAATGGTTTTTTTTATGTGATACCACACAATTTTTCCTGGTTTTAATTTTTGTTTTCCGTCAATTCCTTTATTTGTTTTGAATGAATAGCCTTACATTCCTTACCACGTAAAGTGGACGGCTGGAGTTACAGCGCTGTTTCACGGTCAGCCACAACCGATCATCAGACTCCTTATGTGGTGCTGGTCTGTCTTTTTCCTTCATTTATCCCGAAATTCCATTTTCTTCCACTGGGATTCGAACCTAGACCAGCGTCTTCTCAGGCAAGCACTCTTGCACTGTGCCATTGAAGCCACGAGTTTATCCAGTTTTTATTTGCAATTTCTAGGATAAACTTTTGCTCCTGTAAGTATATTATGTTATTCATTCAGGTTGTTTCTTTCTGTGTTTTCTCTAATTCTATTCCATTTCGACAAGCATAGTTGGACTGAAATGGGTGATAGAGAGGTGAAAGACTTTTGACATTGTTTTTTGTCGAGAATTTTATGATTAATGGTTTTTTTATGTGATACCACACAATTTTTCCTGGTTTTAATTTTTGTTTTCCGTCAATTCCTTTATTTGTTTTGAATGAATAGCCTTACATTCCTTACCACGTAAAGTGGACGGCTGGAGTTACAGCGCTGTTTCACGGTCAGCCACAACCGATCATCAGACTCCTTATGTGGTGCTGGTCTGTCTTTTTCCTTCATTTATCCCGAAATTCCATTTTCTTCCACTGGGATTCGAACCTAGACCAGCGTCTTCTCAGGCAAGCACTCTTGCACTGTGCCATTGAAGCCACGAGTTTATCCAGTTTTTATTTGCAATTTCTAGGATAAACTTTTGCTCCTGTAAGTATATTATGTTATTCATTCAGGTTGTTTCTTTCTGTGTTTTCTCTAATTCTATTCCATTTCGACAAGCATAGTTGGACTGAAATGAGTGATAGAGAGGTGAAAGACTTTTGACATTGTTTTTTGTCGAGAATTTTATGATTAATGGTTTTTTTATGTGATACCACACAATTTTTCCTGGTTTTAATTTTTGTTTTCCGTCAATTCCTTTATTTGTTTTGAATGAATAGCCTTACATTCCTTACCACGTAAAGTGGACGGCTGGAGTTACAGCGCTGTTTCACGGTCAGCCACAACCGATCATCAGACTCCTTATGTGGTGCTGGTCTGTCTTTTTCCTTCATTTTTCATCGGTTGTGGCTGACCGTGAAACAGCGCTGTAACTCCAGCCGTCCACTTTAAGTGGTAAGGAATGTAAGGCTATTCATTCAAAACAAATAAAGGAATTGACGGAAAACAAAAATTAAAACCAGGAAAAATTGTGTGGTATCACATAAAAAAACCATTAATCATAAAATTCTCGACAAAAAACAATGTCAAAAGTCTTTCACCTCTCTATCACCCATTTCAGTCCAACTATGCTTGTCGAAATGGAATAGAATTAGAGAAAACACAGAAAGAAACAACCTGAATGAATAACATAATATACTTACAAGAGCAAAAGTTTATCCTAGAAATTGCAAATAAAAACTGGATAAACTCGTGGCTTCAATGGCACAGTGCAAGAGTGCTTGCCTGAGAAGACGCTGGTCTAGGTTCGAATCCCAGTGGAAGAAAATGGAATTTCGGGATAAATGAAGGAAAAAGACAGACCAGCACCACATAAGGAGTCTGATGATCGGTTGTGGCTGACCGTGAAACAGCGCTGTAACTCCAGCCGTCCACTTTACGTGGTAAGGAATGTAAGGCTATTCATTCAAAACAAATAAAGGAATTGACGGAAAACAAAAATTAAAACCAGGAAAAATTGTGTGGTATCACATAAAAAAACCATTAATCATAAAATTCTCGACAAAAAACAATGTCAAAAGTCTTTCACCTCTCTATCACCCATTTCAGTCCAACTATGCTTGTCGAAATGGAATAGAATTAGAGAAAACACAGAAAGAAACAACCTGAATGAATAACATAATATACTTACAAGAGCAAAAGTTTATCCTAGAAATTGCAAATAAAAACTGGATAAACTCGTGGCTTCAATGGCACAGTGCAAGAGTGCTTGCCTGAGAAGACGCTGGTCTAGGTTCGAATCCCAGTGGAAGAAAATGGAATTTCGGGATAAATGAAGGAAAAAGACAGACCAGCACCACATAAGGAGTCTGATGATCGGTTGTGGCTGACCGTGAAACAGCGCTGTAACTCCAGCCGTCCACTTTACGTGGTAAGGAATGTAAGGCTATTCATTCAAAACAAATAAAGGAATTGACGGAAAACAAAAATTAAAACCAGGAAAAATTGTGTGGTATCACATAAAAAAACCATTAATCATAAAATTCTCGACAAAAAACAATGTCAAAAGTCTTTCACCTCTCTATCACCCATTTCAGTCCAACTATGCTTGTCGAAATGGAATAGAATTAGAGAAAACACAGAAAGAAACAACCTGAATGAATAACATAATATACTTACAAGAGCAAAAGTTTATCCTAGAAATTGCAAATAAAAACTGGATAAACTCGTGGCTTCAATGGCACAGTGCAAGAGTGCTTGCCTGAGAAGACGCTGGTCTAGGTTCGAATCCCAGTGGAAGAAAATGGAATTTCGGGATAAATGAAGGAAAAAGACAGACCAGCACCACATAAGGAGTCTGATGATCGGTTGTGGCTGACCGTGAAACAGCGCTGTAACTCCAGCCGTCCACTTTACGTGGTAAGGAATGTAAGGCTATTCATTCAAAACAAATAAAGGAATTGACGGAAAACAAAAATTAAAACCAGGAAAAATTGTGTGGTATCACATAAAAAAACCATTAATCATAAAATTCTCGACAAAAAACAATGTCAAAAGTCTTTCACCTCTCTATCACCCATTTCAGTCCAACTATGCTTGTCGAAATGGAATAGAATTAGAGAAAACACAGAAAGAAACAACCTGAATGAATAACATAATATACTTACAGGAGCAAAAGTTTATCCTAGAAATTGCAAATAAAAACTGGATAAACTCGTGGCTTCAATGGCACAGTGCAAGAGTGCTTGCCTGAGAAGACGCTGGTCTAGGTTCGAATCCCAGTGGAAGAAAATGGAATTTCGGGATAAATGAAGGAAAAAGACAGACCAGCACCACATAAGGAGTCTGATGATCGGTTGTGGCTGACCGTGAAACAGCGCTGTAACTCCAGCCGTCCACTTTACGTGGTAAGGAATGTAAGGCTATTCATTCAAAACAAATGAAGGAATTGACGAAAAACAAAAATTAAAACCAGGAAAAATTGTGTGGTATCACATAAAAAAACCATTAATCATAAAGCTCATATAAATTTGAAAAAGAAAACAAAGAACGAATTATTGTCACAAATTTAAACTTTTTCTTCAAACGAAGGGAAATATAATAGAAGAACATGCGGAAAAAATTTAATCGATTTTGATGATCAGGGAACTGCGGTTAAAATGTATTCAAGAAGAACATTACTCGGCGATGAAGACATTTTCTCATAAATGAACAATTGTTATTTGTATTACTTTAATAAGCTTTATTAAAAACAATCATTAAAAATGTTTTTTAGACACGAATCGCAGACAACCTAAAGAATAATTATACTTTAAGATGATTAGATTCACGTATTAACAGCAACGAACTTGTGTATTTATTGAGTAATATCCTTTCCTATTTATGTAGTATTGACTTGCATCTCCTTTTACTTTTTGAATTTTGATGTGAGTACAGTCAATCGCACCTATTACATCAGGAAATCCTTTGATACTTCTGAATTTTGAGATCACATCAATTTGTTCTGAAGCCAGCGATGGCATATTTATATAAATTGGTCTTTTCGAGGCAAATGCTCTCGAAACCTTCGAACATATTCGGCTGAGAGTAGGTTGACTAAATCCATGAATATCTGCGCTGTCGTCTTGAATCTACGAAATGAATAGAGGATTACATTTTAAGCGGCTTGGCTTACTTCATTCCGACCCCAATATCGAATAGCTACCATTACCTGAAGTTCAACATCGATATGCCCACCTCTCCGGTCACCCTCCAGATCACCTCGAACGATTTCAATTAGTTTTTTCATGTTTTCTTTACAGAATCTATATTTATTTCTGAATTCACTTTCATTGGATCCAAAGGATTAAAACGTGGTTTATATTTTTTTAAACGCCTTCTGTTACCAATATTATTGATCAATATAATAAAATTATCTAAAAAACTCGAAAACGTATCTGCCATATTTATCTGGTTTTATATTCTTTCTGAGCACAACGGGAAAATGAAAGTTAATTCACTGCTAAATGCGAAATTCGGCATTTAATTTTTTGACATTTGATTAAGTGTGAATTATCTTTAAGAAAAGTTTTTGAATAAAGTTTTCTTAAATTAAACTAAGATTAGGTCTGATTCAGCTTTAATTAAGTGTTACGAATATGGCTGATAATTAATACTACTAAGTACAAACGAACAAAAACAAAACAATTAATTAATAAAAAAATTGTACACAAAAAAATTAAAATGCCTTTAAATTGCTTCATCAGGAGCTGCACAAGACCTTTTGGTCAACATGTTCACTGTTTTTATATTTTTTTTTTGCTTTGACATACTTTCTCAGGTTTTTCCTCAATAAAGGAAAAAAAATCCTTTGATTTCACCTAAATATACACTTTATTAACAATCCCAATAATTTTCCATACAATTTCTGCAAATTACTGAAATTGTATGCTTCAATTTTCTTTGACGTTAGAAAGAAATTGGGCACTTCAGAAAGAGATAGCTTTACGAAGTGCTCTATCGCATTTTGCTTGTCAGTGTTCACAATAGATGAATAATTTGTTAATTGACATTCATAGTACCAAAATGTTGATCGATTAATAAATTTTGTCGTTTATTAATAATTGATTTTTGAGAACCATAATATGGTTGCAAGATTTCCGCTTAGAAAAAGTTTAATGTAATTTGTATTACTAAGAAAAAATATATTAATTGTAAGTACTAAATGTTGAACTTGTTCTAGAACTAAGTGGCAACGCTAGTCAAGAGACAAATGGCTGTCATTCTCCGTGTGTTTCTTTATTCATTCGGAATATTCGGAATATTCCGAGTGAGCCATTTACGTTTCTTTATTCAATGAAATATTCCGGATAATGCATTTCGGTGTTTCTTTATTCATTCTGGAATAAATGGAATGCATTCTTTTTATTCCTAGAGAAAGGTGGAATAAAGGGAATATTCCCTCGTTTGACAGATGCACTTTATCAAAAAAAAAAAAAAAAGAACAGCAAACAATCAAATGGATGAGCATTTATTGCAAATTTGTTGTCTTTTTTATATTTTTATGTGTGTTGTTTTAAGTTAATTCCTTCCAGAATCAAATACATTTTTAAAATGGTCTTCTGTGGGCATGAAATGCCGCATAGATTTTGTGACAAGACGATTTCATGAGCAGTGATGCCACTTATGCTACATAAAAACGTGCATGTTTTTTGAACTTGTACTAAATCCTTACTCAAAAGGGAAACATATATATTTAATGTTTTACTTTTTTCCTTTGATTCAACATATTTAACATAATAACAACACGAGAATATAATGTTATTCATAAAAATAATAACAATATCTTAGTAATAAAAAATATATTATGCTTTTTCGGAGCGAAAGTTGTATATTACGTTAAGAAACGCAGCTGTGGAGACTGAAATAGGGACAAGTCGTTTTCCGCTATTTATTGTTATGGTTGTCGAAAATATTGATAACTTTTGTCAACAAATTCGTCACTGACAAACAAATTTAGGGACTTCATTCGCTGTTTTTGTTTGTAAAACAACATTTTTAAAACGAAATGTTGTGAGTAGAATTGCTTTTTGGGAAAATAAAATAATATGTATTGAATAGATACAATCACTGGAATTTCACTACCTTAAATCTTATGAACAAAAAGCAGTCACAAAAGCATGAGCATAAACAAAACAACTAACAGCAAAATTAAAATTAAATTTTAATACGGTTTCCCAATAGTACCTACTCAGCTGAAAATCAAATATCTGAAATATCAAATATCAAAAATATCTGAACACTATTTTTGAACAGCAAAACGTAAAAAATATTATAGAATTGTGTACGAGAAATAAAAATGAACTTTTGGCAAAAATATATTTTTTTGGAAACAAATTAGGTTGAACAAATTTCCTATATACATATTTTTAATATTACTAAGTACAAACGAACAAAAACAATTAATTAATAACAAAATTGTACAAAAAAAAATGAAAATACCTTTAAATTGCTGCATCAGGAAGTGCACAAGTCCTTTTGGTCAACATGTTCACTGTTTTTATATTTTTTTTTGCTTTGACATACTTTCTCAGGTTTTTCCTCAATAAAGGAGAAAATTTTCCTTTGATTTCACATAAATATACACTTTATTAACAATCGCAATAATTTTTCATACAATTTCTGCAAATTACTGAAATTGTATGCTTCAATTTTTTCTTAACGTTTAAGAAAGAAATTCGGCACTTCAGAAAGAGATAGCTTTACGCACGTGCTCTATCGCATTTTGCTTGTCAGTGTTCACAATGGATGCATAATTTGTTAATTGACATTCATAGTACCAAAATGTCGATCGATTAATAAATTTTGTCGCTTATCAATAATTGATTCAACGATAATAAGGGTGCAAGATTTTCGCTTAGAAAAAGTTTAATGTAATTTGTATTACTAAGATATCGTTATTATTATTGTTTTTGTGAACTTAAATTATATTTTCGTAATGCTTCTCATATTTGTTTTATTATATATGTTTTTATTTTAGTGCTGTAATGGAGTATTACCTCACATGTGAGTTCAGTAATAGAAAAAAATATATTAATTGTAAGTAGTAAATGTTGTACTTGCTCTTGAACTAAGTGGCAACTCTGGTCAATAGACAAATGGCTGTCATTCTATTCGGTCCATTTTTGTTTCTTTATTCATTCCATTCTTGATATTCCGGATACAAAATTTAAAAATTCTGTCTTTTCTATTCCTTATCCGGAAAAAATAAAGAAACACGCTGTCTATTCGGTCCTTTTTTGTTTCTTTATTCATTTCATTCTGGATATTCCGGATACAAAATTTAAATATTCTATCTTTTCTATTCCTTATCCGGAAAAAATAAAGAAACACACTGGGTATGTACCTAGTGGCATGGTAAGGTCATCTTTGGAGGCGACTTGGAAGGTAGTTGCTTGCCCCAAGTTGCTAATCGTATATGGTCCATCCCTCTTTGGTACGGACTTGGCAGTAATATTTTTGCGTGTATTGCTGAGAACATGAGATGTGATTAATACTTGTTGTCCTACTTCAAAAGTAGGCGTAGGTCGTCATTTTTTGTCAGAGTATGTCTTGTGTTTTTTCAACTGCCTCTCTAGCGCTTTGGAGAGTTTTGGCTAGTTGAGGAAGTTTTGGCGTGATCTGAGGTATAAAGTTTTCACACTCAATGATGTTCCTTAGATCATGGTTTACGTCATCGATAGTCCTCAGCTCTCGAGCGAAGGTAAGATATGCTGCGGTGTATCCAGTGCTTTGGTATTTGGCAGTGTTCATGGCGAATCGTATGATAGATAGGTTATCCGACCAAGTGGTGTGATTATTGCCTACTAAAATGGAGAATTGAGTCTTCATATCTCGGTTCTTACGCTCGAGTGGATTTGCTTCAGGATGGTAAACTGGGGTGAGTGTTTGTTGAATACCGAGGCAGTGGGTAAGTTGCTGCATAAGGGACGATATGAATTGTACACCGTTATTGGAAATGAGTCGTCGTGGAGTCCCATATCGTAGAAAGACTTCGTTTAGCAATGTTAGTGCACAATTTTCTGTCGTTGCTTCTTTGAGTGGAAATACTTCAACCCACCCACTAGCAAGATCTTCAGCTATCAAGATCCATTGAAATCCGTCATTAGTTTTAGTTAATGGTCCGAATAAATCAACAGCTACTACTTCGAATCTTTGATTACTTGATAAGGTCTGAAGTAAAAGTATAAAAGTATAGGCCAATAGTATCTGGATGTAATTCTGGCGAAAATGCAGTCGATTCCATAATGTCCTGCAGTAGCATCATTATGATACGTTTGTAAAATTGATTCTCGTTCTTAAGTTGGTACAACCAATTGAGCATCTTCCGCTTCGGATTCCGATGAATATCTGTAAAGCATTCCATCATTTCGGATATAACCGCGAGGAGTCCATCGTGGAATATTCTCATTATTGGTTTCAAATGACTCAATTATCTCCTTGAGTTGATTGTCTTCAAGTTGTGCTTCTCGGATTTCTTTCGGCCTTCTTGAGGGTAGATCAATTTGGAAGTTGCAGATTTCACAGTTTGATCCTTTGTGCGCGTTGTCTCCACACGGTGGTCTTGAAAGCATACAGCTACAAGGTTTGTCCTACCTGGTGTATATTCTATTTTGAAATTAAATGATTGTAGTTGCAAAGCCCAGCGGGCAAGTCGGCCAGTGGGTGATTTTAGCGTAAGGAGCCATTTCAATGGTTTATGGTCAGCCAGAAGTGTTACCTCACCACCCTCAATGTATCCTCGGAATTTGTTTACAGCCCATACTATGGCAAGTGCTTCGCGTTCAGTTGTAGAGTAGTTACTCTCAGCTGATGTAAGAAGTCTAGAGGCGTACTCTACTGGGTGCTCGTCTGTCTTCTCCCCCTGGACCAATACTGCTCCGATGGCATAATTACTAGCATCAGTTTTTAAAAAGAATGGTTTCTCATCAGATGCCTGTTGAAGGATAGGTGCTGTAGTAAGTAGAGTTTTCAGCAAATCGAAAGATTTTTGCTACTCTTCATTCCATTTCCATAAGGCATTTTTCTTTGTGAGATTACTCAATGGCTTTGAAATGTCCGCAAAATTTTGAATGAACCTCCTATACCAGGAGCAGGTTTGAAGGAAGGAAATAACCTGGTTTGCGTTCTTTGGCTCTGGTCGATTCAAGATTGCAGTAACTTTGTCCTGATTAACTTGTATACCTTTGTCTGTGATAAGATGTTCCAGATAATTATCAGTTGAAGAACAGAAGTGAGATTTGTTCCTATTTACTTTGAGTTTAAATACATCTAGTCGATCAAAGACACGTTGAAGATCCCTTAAATGTTCGTCAAAACTATTGAAGCATATGATACGATCGTCAAGGTAAACCAAAATCAGGGTTAGTGATAGTCCTTTTCTAAATCTGTCCATCAATTCTTGAAAGGTTCCTGGAGCATTGCGTAGCCCAAAAGGCATATGATTAAAATGGAACATGCCAAAAGGTGTGACAAACGCTGTTTTGTCCTTGTCCTCTTCAGCTATTTTTACTTGATAGTATCCTGATCGTAGATCTAGCGTTGTTTTAAACTTGGTCTTTTTAGTTGACTGTAAGAGATCGTCTATGCGTGGTAATGGATGGTGGCTAGGAATTGTGATCTATTGAGTTTTCGGTAATCAATACAGACTCCAATAGTTCCGTCCTTTTTCGGAACTAACACCACAGGTGCAGCCCAAGGTGAATCACATTCCTCGATGATTTAATTTTCCAACATATTATGCAGCTCATGGTTTAGCTGGTCTCTTCTTGTTGCCGATAATCTGTATATTGTTGTTGCTATGGGGCTATGATCACGAGTGTTGATTTTGTGAGTTGCGTAAGGCGTTGGTTCGGAAATATCGTCGAATATCCTTTTGTGTTCGTTCAGGAGTGCACTTAGTTTCTTCTTGTCTGATAAACTTAGTTCAGTAGTCTCGTTTTCTCTTAAGTTAATATCGAAGGAGTTGATTATGATAATGTCTGGATCCGTTTCCATATCCTTCGACGAAAGAACAAGATCAGGAAAACTAGGTTCCCTGCTGAGTTTCTTCCGGTCTGGGGTTACATCGGTTGCTCTCAATGTATCTTCGAAAATCTTTTGTATCGAGTTAGGTGAATAGTCGTTGTTCGTTTCCTTTACCCTCATTCATTTCGGTGTACTAACCGTTGCTGAAGTTGGATTGGGCTGGAACCAAGTCAGGGAAGCAGAAGCGTTTGCTTTGTTTTTCTCAGCAGCCAAAGCAATTGAGTTTGCGGAGAAGATTTAGGAGCAAGTGGTAAAATTGGTTTGAATGGAACATACGAAAAGATAGGAGCTGCATTTTCAAAATTTGGAGATGGTTTGCGTTTTGTGGTTAATATTGTATGAGACGTGTAGAATTCAAAAGGTTTTTCTTTTTGGTCACCAAAATACCAAATTCTCTGTCCTAGATCCATAATTACTCCGTTTTTCTCCAGAAAATCGATACCGATCAATGTTCGATTATCTGTGGCTTTTGGTAACGCTATAAACTTGATAGGTCATAGACTATTTCCAAATAATATGCTGATGGTTTTAGCAATCAAAACGTCTTGTTGTAAGGAATTTCCATGCGCAAGTGTTACCGTGGTTTTCATTTCCTTGAATTTCGTACCATTCCGTAAGAGATGCAAAACAATTCTCTGCCAGCAACACTGGTACGGGCTGCGGTATCTAAATACGCAATTCCTTTTTCGCCATGTGAAGATATTGAAGCCGTTGGTAAATCTGGCAGTTGTTTTAATGCAGTTGAAGGATACCGTGGCTGGTCCTTTTGGTAAGTCTTTACAGGTCGGGCAGTTTGATCTGATATATCCTGGTGCCTTACATTTGTAGCAATGGATTTTTTCTCCTGTTGATACGTTGGGAGGATTTTGCTTTTCTTTCTTCCGGCAGTCCAAAATAGTGTGGCCTAAGTGCTTGCAGAAAGTACAGCGTTTCTTTTCTGTGACATTTTTCCCTCTTTCGTCCACAGTTATGCTCTTTTCTGCTCGAGAGAGTTCAGTTGCTCTTGCTTTCATCAACAATTCCTGGAATGTAGTCACACTTTCTCGAGGCACACCGTCTCTGATATGGATTTTAAGCAATCCGTACACAAGATCTAACATCATTGATTCCTTGAGAACTTCAGGAAGCTTTGCAAATAATGCTCTCTTTGTACATATAAAATCTTCGGTTGGCTCTCTTGGTTTCTGTTTTTACTCGAAAACCTCTGTAGCGACTGAGGTCGAATTCAATTGAAAAGACACCTCTTCACTACTCTAAAATATAACTTTATTAAACTAAAAATAGGTTGATTAATATATGTATGTATTTTGGTTTTTATCGACCGATTTGATGAAAATGCTCGAGAAGACTGCTCCCGGAAATCATGTTCGATGTCTTCGTTCTAAAGATGCGTTGTGGATCGATATATGTGGATGGCGAATTAGATGGGTGAATTCAGTCTCCACAGTACTCCCCTCTTAGAGACAGCGATTATGAATTCGTAGATTTAAATTTGACCTTCCTACCATAGCGCGTTATATAGGGCGGTGTTTCTTCCTCCTTCTTTGATGACGAGACGTCTGCGTTGTTTTCATTGGTGTACGCTGCTTGTTGATTGTGTAATAATTGTCCGTTCGATTGATTATTCGGTAAGGCCCATTGAATGGAGGGTACAAAGGAGGCTTAACAGCATCATCGCGAACGAAAACGTGAGAAGTTGTTTTTAAATCCTTTTGGATGAAAAATTGTTTTTTCGAATGCGATGACGTGTGCGGAAAGCGGATGGTAGCCATTGATTCTCTCAATGACTTCACAAAATCTGCTTCGTTGCTGCGCCACTTTCGGGTGAGACGTCGAAAAACTCTCCAGGTATACTTAGGTTCATGCCGTAAAGCATTTCGGCTACTGTTGCGTTAATATCCTCCTTGTGTATCGTACGAAGTCCAAGTAACACAGTCGGCACCACGTCGACCCACCTCGTCGAGGTATGACACCGTATTGACGCCTTCAGAGTTCGGTGCCACCGTTCGATGAGACCGTTGGATTGGGGGTGATACGCAGTTGTTCGTAAGTGCTTGATGCCCAGCAATTTTGTTAGCTCATCAAAAAGATTGCTCTCAAACTGTCTTCCTTGATCGGTTGTTATTCGTTGCGGTACGCCAAACCGGCATATCCAATTTTCGTAGAGAGCTCGCGCAATTGATTCCGCTGTTATGTCCTCCACCGGAATAGCTTCCGGCCACCTTGAAAACCGGTCGATGACGGTGAGGCAGTAGCGGAATCCTCGGGATGGTGGTAGAGGACCAACTATATCGACGTTTATATGTTGAAACCTGCGGTCGGTCGCGATATAACTGCCTGGGGGCGCAGAATTGTGTTTATGCGTCTTACATCGTTGACACGATATACACGCCTTTGTCCATCGCCGACAGTCCCTCTTGATACCAGGCCAGACAAATCGGGATACCATAAGTCGAATGGTTGCACGTATGCTTGGGTGAGCCATTGAGTGCACGCTATCAAACGCTGAACGGGTTAACTCGCTGGGAATAAAAGGTCGAATTTGGTTGGTTGATACGTCACAAAATACCTTGCTCTTTTCGTTTCCAGGGACAGTGTATTGTAATAACTTCAAAGATGTTGATTTCTCGCGTAATATAGTCTGCAATTCTTCATCTTGTCTTTGAGCTTCGGCGAGTTGGTTGTAGTCGATTCCTTTGACCGCTGTGATAGCATAAATGCGCGAAAGCGAATCTGCGACGACGTTAGCTTTCCCTGGAATATACCTCACGTCCGTAGTAAATTGGCTGATGAAACTGAGTTGCGTGAGTTGTCGTGGCGAGGCCTTCTCTGGTTTTTGGTGGAAGGCAAATGTCAACGGCTTATGGTCTGTAAATATGACTAAACTACGACCTTCTATTAAGTGTTGAAAGTATCTTACCCCATAATAAGCACTTAGCAGCTCCCTGTCGTAGGTGCTGTATTTCGTTTGGGTTGCATTTATTTTTTTTGAAAAAAATCCTAGTGGCTGCCAGGATTTGTCGACGAGCTGTTGTAATACCGCACCTACGGCGGTATCTGATGCATCAACCATTAGCGCGAGTTGACAATTCGACTTTGGATGAGCGAGTGTGATTGCATCCACAACCGCTTGCTTACACTTTTCAATAGCTGCAATAGCTTCTTCCGTCCACTGAATTTGACTGCGGTCATTCTTCTTATTGCCTTTGATGAGGCACTGGAGCCTGATTTGGGTCTCGACTGCTCTCGGCATGAATCGCCGATAAAAATTTATTGTTGCAAGAAACCGACGAAGTTCACAAGCCTGCTCCGGGCGTCTACAGTTACGTATTAGCTCGACTTTTTCAGGAAGCGGTTTAATTCCCTCAACGCTGACGATATGACCAAGAAATCTCACTTCTTTTTTACCGAATTGGCATTTGTTTACGTTGATGACTACACCCGCTTGTTGAAAACGCTCTATTCGGTCCATTTTTGTTTCTTTATTCATTCCATTCTTGATATTCCGGATACAAAATTTAAAAATTCTGTCTTTTCTATTCCTTATCCGGAAAAAATAAAGAAACACGCTGTCTATTCGGTCCTTTTTTGTTTCTTTATTCATTTCATTCTGGATATTCCGGATACAAAATTTAAATATTCTATCTTTTCTATTCCTTATCCGGAAAAAATAAAGAAACACACTGGGTATGTACCTAGTGGCATGGTAAGGTCATCTTTGGAGGCGACTTGGAAGGTAGTTGCTTGCCCCAAGTTGCTAATCGTATATGGTCCATCCCTCTTTGGTACGGACTTGGCAGTAATATTTTTGCGTGTATTGCTGAGAACATGAGATGTGATTAATACTTGTTGTCCTACTTCAAAAGTAGGCGTAGGTCGTCATTTTTTGTCAGAGTATGTCTTGTGTTTTTTCAACTGCCTCTCTAGCGCTTTGGAGAGTTTTGGCTAGTTGAGGAAGTTTTGGCGTGATCTGAGGTATAAAGTTTTCACACTCAATGATGTTCCTTAGATCATGGTTTACGTCATCGATAGTCCTCAGCTCTCGAGCGAAGGTAAGATATGCTGCGGTGTATCCAGTGCTTTGGTATTTGGCAGTGTTCATGGCGAATCGTATGATAGATAGGTTATCCGACCAAGTGGTGTGATTATTGCCTACTAAAATGGAGAATTGAGTCTTCATATCTCGGTTCTTACGCTCGAGTGGATTTGCTTCAGGATGGTAAACTGGGGTGAGTGTTTGTTGAATACCGAGGCAGTGGGTAAGTTGCTGCATAAGGGACGATATGAATTGTACACCGTTATTGGAAATGAGTCGTCGTGGAGTCCCATATCGTAGAAAGACTTCGTTTAGCAATGTTAGTGCACAATTTTCTGTCGTTGCTTCTTTGAGTGGAAATACTTCAACCCACCCACTAGCAAGATCTTCAGCTATCAAGATCCATTGAAATCCGTCATTAGTTTTAGTTAATGGTCCGAATAAATCAACAGCTACTACTTCGAATCTTTGATTACTTGATAAGGTCTGAAGTAAAAGTATAAAAGTATAGGCCAATAGTATCTGGATGTAATTCTGGCGAAAATGCGGTCGATTCCATAATGTCCTGCAGTAGCATCATTATGATACGTTTGTAGAATTGATTCTCGTTCTTAAGTTGGTACAACCAATTGAGCATCTTCCGCTTCGGATTCCGATGAATATCTGTAAAGCATTCCATCATTTCGGATATAACCGCGAGGAGTCCATCGTGGAATATTCTCATTATTGGTTTCAAATGACTCAATTATCTCCTTGAGTTGATTGTCTTCAAGTTGTGCTTCTCGGATTTCTTTCGGCCTTCTTGAGGGTAGATCAATTTGGAAGTTGCAGATTTCACAGTTTGATCCTTTGTGCGCGTTGTCTCCACACGGTGGTCTTGAAAGCATACAGCTACAAGGTTTGTCCTACCTGGTGTATATTCTATTTTGAAATTAAATGATTGTAGTTGCAAAGCCCAGCGGGCAAGTCGGCCAGTGGGTGATTTTAGCGTAAGGAGCCATTTCAATGGTTTATGGTCAGCCAGAAGTGTTACCTCACCACCCTCAATGTATCCTCGGAATTTGTTTACAGCCCATACTATGGCAAGTGCTTCGCGTTCAGTTGTAGAGTAGTTACTCTCAGCTGATGTAAGAAGTCTAGAGGCGTACTCTACTGGGTGCTCGTCTGTCTTCTCCCCCTGGACCAATACTGCTCCGATGGCATAATTACTAGCATCAGTTTTTAAAAAGAATGGTTTCTCATCAGATGCCTGTTGAAGGATAGGTGCTGTAGTAAGTAGAGTTTTCAGCAAATCGAAAGATTTTTGCTACTCTTCATTCCATTTCCATAAGGCATTTTTCTTTGTGAGATTACTCAATGGCTTTGAAATGTCCGCAAAATTTTGAATGAACCTCCTATACCAGGAGCAGGTTTGAAGGAAGGAAATAACCTGGTTTGCGTTCTTTGGCTCTGGTCGATTCAAGATTGCAGTAACTTTGTCCTGATTAACTTGTATACCTTTGTCTGTGATAAGATGTTCCAGATAATTATCAGTTGAAGAACAGAAGTGAGATTTGTTCCTATTTACTTTGAGTTTAAATACATCTAGTCGATCAAAGACACGTTCAAGATCCCTTAAATGTTCGTCAAAACTATTGAAGCATATGATACGATCGTCAAGGTAAACCAAAATCAGGGTTAGTGATAGTCCTTTTCTAAATCTGTCCATCAATTCTTGAAAGGTTCCTGGAGCATTGCGTAGCCCAAAAGGCATATGATTAAAATGGAACATGCCAAAAGGTGTGACAAACGCTGTTTTGTCCTTGTCCTCTTCAGCTATTTTTACTTGATAGTATCCTGATCGTAGATCTAGCGTTGTTTTAAACTTGGTCTTTTTAGTTGACTGTAAGAGATCGTCTATGCGTGGTAATGGATGGTGGCTAGGAATTGTGATCTATTGAGTTTTCGGTAATCAATACAGACTCCAATAGTTCCGTCCTTTTTCGGAACTAACACCACAGGTGCAGCCCAAGGTGAATCACATTCCTCGATGATTTAATTTTCCAACATATTATGCAGCTCATGGTTTAGCTGGTCTCTTCTTGTTGCCGATAATCTGTATATTGTTGTTGCTATGGGGCTATGATCACGAGTGTTGATTTTGTGAGTTGCGTAAGGCGTTGGTTCGGAAATATCGTCGAATATCCTTTTGTGTTCGTTCAGGAGTGCACTTAGTTTCTTCTTGTCTGATAAACTTAGTTCAGTAGTCTCGTTTTCTCTTAAGTTAATATCGAAGGAGTTGATTATGATAATGTCTGGATCCGTTTCCATATCCTTCGACGAAAGAACAAGATCAGGAAAACTAGGTTCCCTGCTGAGTTTCTTCCGGTCTGGGGTTACATCGGTTGCTCTCAATGTATCTTCGAAAATCTTTTGTATCGAGTTAGGTGAATAGTCGTTGTTCGTTTCCTTTACCCTCATTCATTTCGGTGTACTAACCGTTGCTGAAGTTGGATTGGGCTGGAACCAAGTCAGGGAAGCAGAAGCGTTTGCTTTGTTTTTCTCAGCAGCCAAAGCAATTGAGTTTGCGGAGAAGATTTAGGAGCAAGTGGTAAAATTGGTTTGAATGGAACATACGAAAAGATAGGAGCTGCATTTTCAAAATTTGGAGATGGTTTGCGTTTTGTGGTTAATATTGTATGAGACGTGTAGAATTCAAAAGGTTTTTCTTTTTGGTCACCAAAATACCAAATTCTCTGTCCTAGATCCATAATTACTCCGTTTTTCTCCAGAAAATCGATACCGATCAATGTTCGATTATCTGTGGCTTTTGGTAACGCTATAAACTTGATAGGTCATAGACTATTTCCAAATAATATGCTGATGGTTTTAGCAATCAAAACGTCTTGTTGTAAGGAATTTCCATGCGCAAGTGTTACCGTGGTTTTCATTTCCTTGAATTTCGTACCATTCCGTAAGAGATGCAAAAACAATTCTCTGCCAGCAACACTGGTACGGGCTGCGGTATCTAAATACGCAATTCCTTTTTCGCCATGTGAAGATATTGAAGCCGTTGGTAAATCTGGCAGTTGTTTTAATGCAGTTGAAGGATACCGTGGCTGGTCCTTTTGGTAAGTCTTTACAGGTCGGGCAGTTTGATCTGATATATCCTGGTGCCTTACATTTGTAGCAATGGATTTTTTCTCCTGTTGATACGTTGGGAGGATTTTGCTTTTCTTTCTTCCGGCAGTCCAAAATAGTGTGGCCTAAGTGCTTGCAGAAAGTACAGCGTTTCTTTTCTGTGACATTTTTCCCTCTTTCGTCCACAGTTATGCTCTTTTCTGCTCGAGAGAGTTCAGTTGCTCTTGCTTTCATCAACAATTCCTGGAATGTAGTCACACTTTCTCGAGGCACACCGTCTCTGATATGGATTTTAAGCAATCCGTACACAAGATCTAACATCATTGATTCCTTGAGAACTTCAGGAAGCTTTGCAAATAATGCTCTCTTTGTACATATAAAATCTTCGGTTGGCTCTCTTGGTTTCTGTTTTTACTCGAAAACCTCTGTAGCGACTGAGGTCGAATTCAATTGAAAAGACACCTCTTCACTACTCTAAAATATAACTTTATTAAACTAAAAATAGGTTGATTAATATATGTATGTATTTTGGTTTTTATCGACCGATTTGATGAAAATGCTCGAGAAGACTGCTCCCGGAAATCATGTTCGATGTCTTCGTTCTAAAGATGCGTTGTGGATCGATATATGTGGATGGCGAATTAGATGGGTGAATTCAGTCTCCACAGTACTCCCCTCCTAGAGACAGCGATTATGAATTCGTAGATTTAAATTTGACCTTCCTACCATAGCGCGTTATATAGGGCGGTGTTTCTTCCTCCTTCTTTGATGACGAGACGTCTGCGTTGTTTTCATTGGTGTACGCTGCTTGTTGATTGTGTAATAATTGTCCGTTCGATTGATTATTCGGTAAGGCCCATTGAATGGAGGGTACAAAGGAGGCTTAACAGCATCATCGCGAACGAAAACGTGAGAAGTTGTTTTTTAATCCTTTTGGATGAAAAATTGTTTTTTCGAATGCGATGACGTGTGCGGAAAGCGGATGGTAGCCATTGATTCTCTCAATGACTTCACAAAATCTGCTTCGTTGCTGCGCCACTTTCGGGTGAGACGTCGAAAAACTCTCCAGGTATACTTAGGTTCATGCCGTAAAGCATTTCGGCTACTGTTGCGTTAATATCCTCCTTGTGTATCGTACGAAGTCCAAGTAACACAGTCGGCAACACGTCGACCCACCTCGTCGAGGTATGACACCGTATTGACGCCTTCAGAGTTCGGTGCCACCGTTCGATGAGACCGTTGGATTGGGGGTGATACGCAGTTGTTCGTAAGTGCTTGATGCCCAGCAATTTTGTTAGCTCATCAAAAAGATTGCTCTCAAACTGTCTTCCTTGATCGGTTGTTATTCGTTGCGGTACGCCAAACCGGCATATCCAATTTTCGTAGAGAGCTCGCGCAATTGATTCCGCTGTTATGTCCTCCACCGGAATAGCTTCCGGCCACCTTGAAAACCGGTCGATGACGGTGAGGCAGTAGCGGAATCCTCGGGATGGTGGTAGAGGACCAACTATATCGACGTTTATATGTTGAAACCTGCGGTCGGTCGCGATATAACTGCCTGGGGGCGCAGAATTGTGTTTATGCGTCTTACATCGTTGACACGATATACACGCCTTTGTCCATCGCCGACAGTCCCTCTTGATACCAGGCCAGACAAATCGGGATACCATAAGTCGAATGGTTGCACGTATGCTTGGGTGAGCCATTGAGTGCACGCTATCAAACGCTGAACGGGTTAACTCGCTGGGAATAAAAGGTCGAATTTGGTTGGTTGATACGTCACAAAATACCTTGCTCTTTTCGTTTCCAGGGACAGTGTATTGTAATAACTTCAAAGATGTTGATTTCTCGCGTAATATAGTCTGCAACTCTTCATCTTGTCTTTGAGCTTCGGCGAGTTGGTTGTAGTCGATTCCTTTGACCGCTGTGATAGCATAAATGCGCGAAAGCGAATCTGCGACGACGTTAGCTTTCCCTGGAATATACCTCACGTCCGTAGTAAATTGGCTGATGAAACTGAGTTGCGTGAGTTGTCGTGGCGAGGCCTTCTCTGGTTTTTGGTGGAAGGCAAATGTCAACGGCTTATGGTCTGTAAATATGACAAAACTACGACCTTCTATTAAGTGTTGAAAGTATCTTACCCCATAATAAGCACTTAGCAGCTCCCTGTCGTAGGTGCTGTATTTCGTTTGGGTTGCATTTATTTTTTTTGAAAAAAATCCTAGTGGCTGCCAGGATTTGTCGACGAGCTGTTGTAATACCGCACCTACGGCGGTATCTGATGCATCAACCATTAGCGCGAGTTGACAATTCGACTTTGGATGAGCGAGTGTGATTGCATCCACAACCGCTTGCTTACACTTTTCAAAAGCTGCAATAGCTTCTTCCGTCCACTGAATTTGACTGCGGTCATTCTTCTTATTGCCTTTGATGAGGCACTGGAGCCTGATTTGGGTCTCGACTGCTCTCGGCATGAATCGCCGATAAAAATTTATTGTTGCAAGAAACCGACGAAGTTCACAAGCCTGCTCCGGACGTCTACAGTTACGTATTAGCTCGACTTTTTCAGGAAGCGGTTTAATTCCCTCAACGCTGACGATATGACCAAGAAATCTCACTTCTTTTTTACCGAATTGGCATTTGTTTACGTTGATGACTACACCCGCTTGTTGAAAACGCTCGAATACCTGTCTGAGGTGTTGTAGGTGTTGTTTTTCGTCGTGAGAGGCGATTAAGATGTCGTCGATATATGCGTGGGCAAATTCAAAATCTCGCAGGATGTCATCGATGAATCGCTGAAAAGTTTGCCCTGCATTCCGGAGTCCGAATGTCATTTTGCAAAACTCGAAGAGTCCAAACGGGGTTATGATGGCGGTTTTAGAGATATCGCTGTCCTCAACTGGAATTTGGTGGTATGCGCGCTGCAGATCCAGCGTCGAAAAGATATTTTGACCGTCGAGGAAATAGGTGAAATCCTGTATATGCGGCACTGGATACCTGTCTGGAATGGTTACAGCATTCAAACGACGAAAATCCCCGCAAGGTCGCCATTCCTCGTTACCCTTAGGAACCATATGAAGTGGGCTTGCTCACGGGCTTTTCGATGGACGGCAAATACCCTGCTCCAGCATGATCTGGAACTCAGCTTTTGCTATTTTAAGCATTTTGGGTGACAGACGCCTTGCTCGAGAAAACACTGGAGGTCCCTTTCTCATTATGTGATGGGTTGTAGAATGTGCCGTGGTTTTTGGATGTGGCAGCGATCGTGTGATGTCTTTGAATTCTGAAAGTAGGGAATTGTAAGGGTATTCGCAACAGATATTTGTTATTTGAAGAGAATGTATATGAGCTAAAATACCACTGGATACCACCGCGGTTTTGGTATCGATTAGTCGTTTGTTTCGTAGATCCACCATCAGTACATTGTGTCGCAGGAAATCGGCCCCTATAATCGCACGGTGAACATCGGCAATTGTAAATGTCCATCTGAAACTACGGCGCAGTCCCAAATTTAGCAATAAGGTTCTTTCACCGTATGTTTTTATTTTTGAATTGTTCGCCGCAAAAAGGAAATTTGATTGGGAATTTTGACGTTTCTGATTTGTTGTTGGTGGAAGCACTGAAATATCAGCGCCGGTGTCGATTAAAAATTTAATTTTAGTGATGGGATCTGTGATAAATAAGCGGCAACTGCGAAGGCTACTGTCACTTGCCGCTTCGAGTGACGGGCCTATTAGTTTTCCTGATTTTTTGTTTTTTTGTTCAATGAACACGGTGAACGGCAGTTCCTGGCCTTGTATCCGTACTCGTTGTGGAACCAACAATAGTTTTCACAGCGCGATTTGGATCTATTGCGGGAAAAATCTTTGCTTTTCGATCTTGACCTTGAATGTCTTTCACCACGACCACCATTGCTGATTGCTGAAACACAATATCTTAGCTGTTCGACCTGCTCTGTGAGTTGAGCGATTCGAGTCTCGAGGTCTGACACTGGTGCGAGCGAAACAGCTGCTGGTTTCTTTTCTATGGAAGATGTATACGATGTCTCTGTCATCTCAGAAACTTTGTCAGCTAAAACTGCTAGACGGGGAAGTTCTTCGTTGCTGATGCTGATGATACCGCGAATGTTTTGCGGTAAACGCTGAAGCCAAAGAGACTTAAGAAGGCCAGCATTTACGGCTTTTCCCGCCAACTCTTTCATTTCCCTCAGCAAATGAGATGGTTTTTTATCACCCAATTCGATTTCTTGCAACAAGTTGCGCAATCGTTTATGCTCTGAATCGGCGAATTGGGTAATGAGTCTGTCTTTGAGAGTTGTATAAAGCTGCTTGGCCGGAGGATTGAGAATGATGTCGCTGACTTGTGACAAGATGCTTCTTTCCACGGCGGCTACCACAGTGTGGTATTTTGTTGCGTCGTTTTTTATACCGGCCGTGTAAAACTGCGACTCTACCTGCGAAAACCACAATTCAGGCTGTAATTTCCAGAAGGGGGGAATTTTCACGGAGACCTTTGCTACTTCGGCAGTGTGATGTTGTTCAGGTTCGCGCTTCGGCTCTCCCCGTGGTATATGAGAATCGCTAGCGGAACGTTGTACTTCGAATCGTGGGATGTTGAGTTCGTCGTCTGAAGACATTCTAGTTTTATTTATTACTGCAGAAAGTCTTTAAATGAGTTCTTAAGTCGGGGTCACCAATTGTAGCGACTGAGGTCGAATTCAATTGAAAAGACATCTCTTCACTACTCTAAAATATAACTTTATTAAACTAAAAATAGGTTGATTAATATATGTATGTATTTTGGTTTTTATCGACCGATTTGATGAAAATGCTCGAGAAGACTGCTCCCGGAAATCATGTTCGATGTCTTCGTTCTAAAGATGCGTTGTGGATCGACATATGTGGATGGCGAATTAGATGGGTGAATTCAGTCTCCACACCTCCATATAAATACGATTAGCGGGCTTAGCAGGGGCATATGCATTGCGCAAAAGAGTTTGAACATTATGCCAAGTTTTAGCTTCTGATTTTACCCCTTGCCACCAATTAACAGCATTTTCTACAAGTAGAAGTGGAAAACCTTTTATAGCATCTTGGTCGCTGATGCGTTCTACGTCTTTGTATACGTTTATCGTAGCAATAAACGCCTCTACAACTTCAGGATCTCTTTCTCCCTTGAAACGTGCAGTGCAGTTGCTAAAATTTCCTATGCGAACATTTTGGGTTTGGATCGCTGCAATGAACTCTTTCAGTTGAGTGTCAAAAAAACGCCATTTTCTGTTCCTCATTTTTAGCTGCGGCGATGCGCTCGCTACTCCTCTGTCTATTTTCCGTCTTGATTTAAAAGAATCGGGCCTCTAGATGGGACGACAATATAGCACTCAAGCCTTTTACTGCGTGACTGGCTAAATGAAAGAGATTCTCGGTGGGTGAGGTCTGTCCAACTTCTTCTTCTTTCTCTAGGAGGAGAATAAAACAGAGTAGATTAAATATGTACGATTTTTATTTAGTTTGACAAAAGTCAGCCGTACTGATAGCTTGTAAAAAGAAATAAAAAGCTCAAAAAAATCTATAGAATCAATTTGGTTTACCCTCTACCGCAGGATATGCGAAATGACGCAGTACCCCGCTGAATACGCGGCAACTCGAACTGAGTGGGGTTATTTGTTTTATCCTCTACCGCAGGATATGCGAAAAGATGAAGTAACCCGCTGAATAGGCGATAGCACAAAAGGTTGGTGGTATGGGCAATTTACTAGTTCAAACCAAAGAAGCGGTAGTATACCTCCGTCAATGGGAACGAAAACGATGAAACTCGGTTTCCTTGTTGTAAACGCTTGAGGAGCAAAAGGAAGTAGTGTGCCGTCGAATTGCTTACCTCTAGCTATCACGACCAGAAGTGATTTTATTCTGATTCGGCGCGGCCTTTTATACTTATTTATGATGAGCTTTCCATTTTCAAAAGTTTACATTGGTTCTAGAACTTAATACTAAAACATATGTACAGTTCGAGAAAAAGTTCTTTTTTAAAAAAATATCAAATGAGAGAGTACATTCTTGCATAAAAGTTTGTAATGTAAATTCTTTATGGTTGATGATTAATTTAATTCAATTCAATAAGTAATAATGATGAAACAATAATAATAAGTGCATTGACATCATCGGCATACCAAATGTAGATAGTGCTCATGCGCTTAGCAGTACTGTCAAGCTTTTGCAAGAGGGACTGAATTTAAACATAACGCATGATGACATCAAATCCTGCTATGTAAAACATATCAAAAGAGTATCTGCGGCAAGCAACTCCAACATCAAACCTGTTTCAACAGCACGTATTAAGACGCTCGGCATTGCTTGTGTGAAGCTAAGATCAATGGAGCTGAAGCGGAACATTTTAATCAAGAAGAGGAAGGTGAAATTAACTTCGTGTATGTTCGGCGTTGGCGATGGAAACATAAACAAATCTATTTTCATCAATGAGAGTCTCACAAACTTCAATAGAGCACTACTCAAGAAAGCAAAGGAACTTCAACGAGCAAAAAACATTGCTTATGTATGGGTTAGTAATGGGATTATTTTGATTTTAATTTGTTTTGATTAATTTGTTCATTTGATGATTTAAATAATTTAACATTTTAAATTCCTTTCTGTTTATCATGTTCGTTCTCAACAATCTCTTTGATGATCCTCATAATAATGACCTAATTAATCCTTTTTGCCGTTTTGATAATGAATTTTGTGCAAGTGTTTTTCATTGCGAGCAACTAATCAAAAATTGTTTTATACTGCATCAGAATATTCGCAGTTTAAGAAAAAACTTCGATCTGTTTCTATCTCACTTAGAGTCGTTTTTAAACAAGCCTGATTTAATTTTTCTCTCCGAAATTTGGATTTTCGATGATGAAAAAGATTTTTATAATATACCTGGGTATAAGGGCTATATAAAGTGTAATAACTCGTATGCTTCAGGTGGTATTGCGGTTTATATTAATAACAAGTTCAGTAAATCTGTTACGGGATGTGATAACCTTGACCTTAGATGTTCGGACATGATAAAAGTTAGTTGCACTGTTGATACCCAAAATATCGTAATTTTTGGCTGTTATAGACTTCAGGGTATGAGTAAAGATGCTTTTATTGATGAGCTACGGTCCTTATTATCTGACGAAAAAGTAAGGAATCTTATTATTATTGGTGATATAAATCTGGATATCCTAAGCGAATCTCCAGCTGTTTTAAGGTACTTATCAATTATGTGTGCAAATGGACTAGAATCATGTATAAATGTTCCTACTAGACAACCCTCTAATACGTGCATTGACCACATTTTCGGTAGGGTTGACTGTACCTCAAAATTGTCTCTGATTAGTAGCACTGCTGACTTCAGAATCTCTGACCACTCATTGATCTGTTTGTTCCTGCATTCGAATAAGGTGAAAAGTATTGACAAACAGAATGCTTATTGTTCCTCGAAAACCGTTAACCACTCATATTTAAGAGTTCGATTATTACAAGTAAGCTGGGCAAACATATGGGAAATAAATGATCCTAATGTGGCTTTTGAGTTGTTTTCCAATATACTTCACAAACATGTTGAATTATGTTCGGTGACTAGGCAAAGGAAATGCAAAAAATTTAACAAACTCAAGCCTTGGATATCTAGCTATCTGGTAAATAAAATAAATGAAAAAAACAAACTAAGAATAAAAAGTAAAAAGCATCCATTAAATAGTCAACTTCGTAGTGCTTATGAAAAAATATCTAAAGAAATTGCTATTGAAGTTCCTATATGCAAGGAAAATTTTTACATGAACAAATTCCACAGCGTAAAAGGCAACATAAAAAAAGAATGGGGAATTGTTAATGAGATTTTTAACAGAAACACTCCTACAGGGATACCTTCTTATATAAGCCACAATAATCACGATATTACAAATTGTAGAGAAATAGCCAATACTTTCAACTTATTTTTTACTAATGTTGTAGTTAAAACAATAAATGATGCAGGGATAAACACCGGTACCAACCAATGTAAGGCGTGGTGTATTAACAGAGAAGAAGTTGAGGTTCGAAGCTTTTCCTATGAATTTATTTCATCCTTTCAGGTGTATAAAACTATTATGTCATTAGACAGCTCGAATTCCATCACTCACAATTCTTATTCTAATGCATTTATCAAGAGTATCTTTTGTGGTAAATTCCCTGATAGGTTAAAAATAGCTGAAGTCATACCAATCTTCAAAAAAGGTGATAAAAAAATATTAAATAATTATAGGCCTATCTCTCTGCTTCCAGTATTTTCAAAAATTTTTGAAAAATTAATCAAAACTAGAGTTGTGTCATACCTTGAAACTATTTCTTTCTTAGCAATAAACAGTATGGATTCAGAGCCGGTAGATCAACTGAGGACGCACTTCTAAGCTTCTGCAGCATGATATACGATAGCATCAACAACAAGAAGTTAACTGCTGCTCTCTTTATCGACATAACCAAAGCCTTTGATACCGTTGATCATACCATCTTGCTAAATAAATTAAGCAAAGCTGGGTTCAGAGGGTTTATGCTCAAATGGTTTGAATCCTATCTCACTAATAGGAAACAAATGGTTAGAATAGGAGAAACGTTTAGTGAAAGCTGTGATATAAAAATTGGTGTTCCTCAAGGCTCTGTTCTGGGGCCTATATTGTTTTTAGTTTATATCAATTCAATTTTCACTTTGAATATGAAAGGTAAACTTACTGGGTTTGCCGATGACATAGGTTGTTCCTACTCTAACAACTCCCTCTTAGATCTGGCAGCCGATATCAACTACGACTTAGAAATATTGCGGCATTGGTTCAGTTTGCATAAGTTAGTCGTTAGCAATAAAACTAAAATAATGTCTTTTAGCATATCTGCTCTGCACTAACAATTTCCAGTTTTCACTTTTCATAGTGCGAACTGCAACAACACCTTTATAAGTTCTGATACTTGCTGTAACCCTCATTTTGAAGTTACGTATAATACCAACAATAGCTGCTCGACAAATTGTTTTGTTGTAGAAAATGTAGAGGTCTTCAAGTATCTGGGTCTTGAAATCGACTGTAGGTTAAACTGGAGCTCTCACACTTCTTCCCTAAGGAAATACCTTCTAAAAACCACTAAAATACTATACCATTTGAGGCTATATTGCACTAGAAAACTTTTAGAAACAGTTTATTATGGACTGGTCCAATCCAAACTACAGTACGGGTTGACTTGTTGGGGAGGCACACATAAAAACAAAATACAACCTTTGGTGGTAATACAAAAGCATTTGCTCAGAATTATCTGGAACAGAAGACGCCATGAACACAGTTTTCCACTTTTTTTGCATTCCTTTATACTACCTTTAAAGCATCTTTACTTTTACAAAGTCTTAAAAATATTTTTCTCAAGAAGCGGTTATTCTTTAAACCATGATCCGAATCTCTACGGTCTTCGTAGCTCTGTAAGGAGTCTTGCTTGTGTTCCCCCGCACAATACTCAACTATTCTTGAGTTATTACTCCTCTGTAGCACCGCGTATTTTTAATAAATTACCCATTGAATTAAGGCGCTCTCAGAATATCTTGTCGTTTAACAGAAAAGTAAAACAGTGGCTCTTTAACTACGACTTGAAGGAGATTTATAATTTATTTAACGTAATTATATAGTCACAAATGGTCACCATGCATTGCAAATCATCCCTATACACCTATTTTCTTTTTTGAATTATATAAATATATTGAATTATATCTTGTTGTACTGTAACTCGATACATTCGGAACTAGTTTTTTATAACTATAGAATGTATCTAACTATTCATTTCCTGATGAAAAACACTTACAATTTACTTATTCTTTGAAGTACTTGTTATTATTTTTTTTTTTATTTAATTTTGTATCTTTAAATGTTACTTTTACATATTTAATAAATTGTAATAAATAATGTATTATATTTCAATGGAATGAATAAAATCTAATCTAAATCTAATCTAATTTTAATAATAATAATAATTAATGATGTGGTGAATGTTGTGTGCCGCAAAATGGTTGTTACAAGATTACTTAAACACAATAACATTTAATAAGATATGTAGGTACTATTGAATGGTATTTTGAAATCAAAGAGCTAAAGGTGAACTCTAGATTGACACAGCAAAACGATAAAAAATAGGCCAAATTCGAGCTTACAAGTAACAAGTAAAATCTATCCGTTTAATATCCGGTAAGATTGGAAGAGGGTCAAATGTTGTTCATAGCTAACTTAAGGGCCCTGACAACTATGGAAACAACTGGAAAGGAAGATTAATCAAAGCAACAACAAGTCAGGATCGAAGGGCGATGCTGAGAACTGCTTCAAATTCAAGACTTTCCTTAAGTAAAATCAAGGCAGAAACTTGAGTTTAAGCTAGTAAATCAACTGTTTAACGTATGATATAGCAGTCCAACCACGTTAGACTAGAAAAAAAGCGGCCTAGTGCGATTCGGACTCGCCCATGAATGGTTCCGCGCGAATTATAATTATTATTTACTAAGGCACCTATTACAGATTTATTATTAGAAAATAATGGTTCATGGTTTACGCATAAGGTTAATGTTTATGAAATTAAATGTTTTTTTTTATATTTGAATTGATTGAATGAAAGGCAAATTGCGGTTTACGATTTATGACGTATTCAAAAAAAATACTTAAAAATACTTACTAGATCTCGTTCAAACCAATTTTCGTGGAAGTTTGCATGGTAATGTACATTATATATTTTTTTAGTTTTATCATTCTCATATTTTAGAAGCTACAGGGGGGAGGGGGGCAACAAATTTTACCACTGTGGAAGTGTCTCTCGCGTAAACTATTCAGTTTAGAAAAATAATGATATTAGAAACCTCAATATCATTTTTGAAGACCTATCCATAGATATACACACGTATGGGTTTGATGAAAAAAAATTTTGTTTCAGTTCTAAGTATGGGGAACCCCCAAAATTTATTGTTTTTTTCTATTTTTGTGTGAAAATTTTAATGCGGTTCACAGAATATCTCTCTACTTACCAAGTTTCAACAGTATAGTTCTTATAGTTTCGGAAAAAGTGGCTGTGACCTGCGGACGGACAGACAGACAGACAGACATGACGAATCCATAAGGGTTCCGTTTTTTGCCATTTGGCTACGGAACCCTACAAATGAAAAAGGAACCACCATTGAACGCAGTACGCAGAAGTCAGCGAATTGATTATGCAATGAATCACATTAGGTGCAGTCGCGAGTGGCATACCGTCGTATTTTTAAATGAAAAAAGTACAATTTTAATTTCCATGATTTGAGAAAGGATGAAATAACATTGGATAGGAGACACAGCAAGGTGGAGTAATGGTATGGGGAGCAGTTATCTTTTACGGAACTGCAAAACTTGATTTTCAAAGCTCAAGAATGACAGCGAATACCTACAAATCTATGCTGAAAAAAACTTCTCCTCATTTTTGTTTAATGGAAAACGATGGATTTTCCAACAGGACCATGCCCCGATACTTACCGCAGAGTCAAAATGTAGACCTTCTGGTTTGGTCGCCATATTCCCCGGACCAGAACATCATGTAAATCGTCAAAAAAGGTATATGAACCAGGCAAGAAATACTCCAACCCGGAAGAAATAATTGAAGCTTTAAAACAAGCCTGGTCGGAAAATTTAATCAAAAAACTACTTCTTCGTAATCAAGTGAAAAGGAGTGCATGTAGGGTTGCCAGATTTTGCTCGCAACTCGACGAGACAAATGGCAAAAATATAGAAAAAAAACGGGATTTCCGAATTTCTCCTGATACAAAATAAGAATTTAAAATATAAGATACCTATTAAAATATTTTTTTGTTTTTTTATTTAAATGAGTGACTACTTTTTTGTTTCATAAAATCTCATTGTGAAACATAAATCCAAATATCTAAAAAAAAAACTTTCAGTGTGAACGATTAACAAACTGTCAATTTCAAAATTTTCAGTAAAATTAACATTTTTGTCATGGTGAAGTACAGGAAGGAACAACGTCTACAAATAATTAAAATTTGCTACCAAAATTCCGAGTCGGTTGTCGCCACTTTAAGACCCAATTTCCAATTCAAAGTCTAAAGAGCAAATTTTAGGCCGAATATTCGGTACTAGATGTTACCGTACTAGTCGACTACGTTCTGCCCAAAGTGTGGAGAATATTGCTGCCGTAGAGGCGTCCGTCGCAAAACAGCCAAATCACTCAGTTCTCAAAAATTGGTCCTCTCCCAGACCACATTAAGGCGAATTTGGGCGAAGGATCTTGGCCTACACTCTTACAATATCAAACTCACTAAAGATCTAAAGCGATTAAGCACATTTTTGGTTAAACGTCTTCGTCAATAAGCAAAATATGAGTTACTGGACAGGTGAGAACCCACTTTATCCTTAAAAAGTCACTGTTTGGTGCGTTGCGTCATTGGGCCGTTTTTTTCGTCGATGAAAATAACAGTCACGTTACGGTAAACGGTATTGGGTACAGAGATATGTTGGAACATTATTTCTTTTAGCAATTGCATGAATTGGACATCAGTGATGTGTGGTTCCAACAAGACGCTGTCACAAGCCACACAACGGGAGCAAAAATCGAGTTATTGAAGTCTCAGTTCAGTGAACGTGTTATCTCGTGAAACGGAGCTGTCTATTGGCCGCCGAGATCGTGTGATTTAACGCTTCTTGACTTTTTTTAATGGTGCTACTTTAAATCATTGGTCCATGCCAACAAGCCGGCGACGTTAGAGGAACGTATCGACCGCTGCATACGTTCCGTGGTGGACATATGAACGAAGTCGAATTCCATTCATAAATGTTTTAAGAGTAATTCAAGCGAATCATTTTTTTTGAGTAGTTTGCATTTTATTTAAAAAAGAAGTTGTCAAGTCCTTAATGAAAGACCCTTTATGTATTCATAATAATATAAAAGAATGCGAACAAAATAAAATTCATTTAAAAAACTAATTAAATCTAAAATTATAAACGCTACATATTTTTTTAAATTTATGTTATAAAACATAATATTTTATCTACACATATTTAGTCCCTTTGTTGTCGTATTATTAAGTTACTTTATATATTTTAGGTACTTTTAGCAAATTTAATCATTTTAGGATTATTTTTTTAAGGTTAAAAGTCGTGAGTAGGCTTTTGTCAAATCTGATAAATATTTATTTGTCACATCCGTCCATTTCAGAAACATCTGCGAAAACACTCTTTGCGCAAAACGATTAGAGCAAGGAATACTAAACCCAAAGCATATTATTTTAAATATATTTTGGTGGTTCCAAAATTACTTCTAAGGACTTTCCTATGCTTTGAAATTCTTCATACATACATACACGACAAATTACAATGCAGTCAGTATCCTGTAAACAATAAAAGATGTTTGCACTTTTTTTTGTCAATTTGAGTCAAAACCCGGGATAAAAGCTGTCCCGGTGGGGCAACCGAAATTATGTCTTAAATCCCGGCCAAAGCGGGTCGTCTGGGAACGCTAAATGTATATGGCCACACGTTCATGAGAATTTAAGTCGTTCTAATGAACACCGTAGCTACACACAAATTTGATTCAAATAGCAACTTGCTGGAAGGAAAAAAAACGGTTTTCGTAAAAGTTCTTCTATGCCCATATCTAACATTATTTCCGTAAGTGCATATTCGGTAGCTTTTCAGTCAATCCCTCTCTTTTCAACACATTTAACATCTACCTGTCTCGCTTTACATGACTTGCATTCTGAAGAACGTGTGGCCAGATTGACTGAGGTGACCATATTTCTTTTATTAAATTTATATTTTTGACGGGCCTTTTGTATACCCCCTCGTTTGCATTTTTGTGCTACTATTTTCAAAATATAAATTTATAAAATCGCAAAAAAAGTTTAAAAGTTTGTTTTTCTCTCCTTTTATTATTTTATAGGGCACGTTGTTCCATTAGCATAACCCACCGTTAAAACTCGCTTTTCTGTATTTTATTATTGTAATTATCGATTATATAAAACTTTGTTCAATAACCGTGAGACATCACTGGATTTGTGTTTTCAGTGATGTTAGGTAGATATACAAAAAAGCAAAACTGCACAATATTCGAGAGCTTTTTAATGGTTTACGTGCAACGCAGACTCATCGAATTTCATGCTTCGGACAACTTCATTTTCCATTTGAAGTAATAATTGGTGTAGACACTGAAGTTTTTCTCTGAACTAAGCGCACATCTTAGTTTAGTACAGAATCCCAACATAACAGATACTTGGTTACATATAGTCACATCGGTCGGGCTATACATTTATAAGGGTTATAGATTAAAATAGTTTCTTTGTGAAATTAAGAGATGGCTCAGTTTGTCACTCACATACAACCAACATTAGTTGAAGCCTCACAAGGTCACATGCCTCACCATCATGGCCATCAGGTTGGACTCCAGCATCAATCGCATTTACCACATTGTGGGCATAATATGCCATCTCCTCCTACCCATAACCATTATCATAATCAGTACATTCAGCAGCAGCAGCAAAACTCTCAATTTTATAACAAGCACCAAAACAATCCCCATTCAAAGCATTCATACGATAATATTTCAACATTGCAATTTGGGGTAAGTTAACATGTGATTCATATGAGTACATACTACATACATATATGTACAGCAATTCAATATTCATACTTTGTTTGCTTCTCTTAACTATGTATGTACCTACATTTTTCGGAGAACGTTGTTAAAACTAATTTAAATGCATTTGTTATACTTTATTTACATGCTTCTAAAAATAATCTTAAAAATTCAAATTGGTCAAGCAGCCGCTATTTGTAAAATATATACAAAAATACACTCAGTAGCTTACTCGAACGGCAATTGATAGGCAGTATTGCTTAACAAATAGAAAATATAGTTTTCAATCATTTGACTTCTCTCCATTCTTCACATTCCATAATTTGTCTTGGTCTTATATTTGTTTAAAAAATTAATTAAAATAATGTTAAATTTGAAGAAGAGATTTCCATCACTTTCTAGTTTGGGCGTAAGTACATACATATTTATAAATCTTTGCCTAAAAATTGTTTTCCGAGTTCTGCACGGGACCGTGACAAAAATAATTTTAAAATTATAAGTTTTGTATGGATGTATACTACTGCTAAAATGTGAAGTGTGTATTGTACATATTTGTTTATAAAATTGAAAATATTAAATTTTACATTTATCGATATTCACTTTTTGTTTCTGCTGGTACCTACTATTAAAAGCGTTGGTTTGTCCCGTAGGATTTATGTTGAATGTGAAAAAATAAATGAGAGTGAATATATAACGATGACAGGGTGGTGTGATTGACATACATAATGTTTAATGTAAAATAGAGGTAAATGATCTAATCGAATACTGAAATATCTCGTTCTTAAGATGTCTCGACTCCTCGCATAGAACGATTTAAATGATTACGCTATTAATTACCTTCTTTTATCAGATTTTCGTATACCTAGCAATGATACTCGGCCCTAGCGAGGTATCCGTCGAAACGGAAAATTCTCCGATCTGATAAGAATCGGAGGATTTTTGCTTCGAGGTATTCTTCGAACAGGTATTCGAAGCCAAAATCCTCCGATTCTAATCAGATCGGAGAATATTCCGTTCCGACGGATACCTCGCTAGGGCCGAATACCTCAGCCACCATATGTGTTATTATGTTGTATTGGGTCGTGTTCAAATTGTTATCATCACATCAGGTGTTGTTACACTCTTGTTGTTTTCCACTTGAGAAATAATCCGAATGTGCATTTAAGTTCAGTTAGCTGAGCACTGAGTTTAGTTCAGTTTAATTTTAGCAGCCCTGTTTTTTTTGCGAATGCTATCCGTAGTGAAGTATTACGTATTACAAAAACAAGACCCCACTGCGATTGAAAAAACATTTAATGAACTTGAATGAACTTGTGGTAACGCAAGGAACCGTCCCATAGAATTCGTGGCCAGCTTTGTCAGCCGAAAACACATTGGTTGCATTTAATATGGCGTCTGCCTAACCTATAATTGCCTAAAATATCAATCAACGATCCAAATAGAGAACAATTATTGCCAGTAGAGAACAATTGTTCATTACTATATAAAAAATATCTACCGGCTAGGATAAAAATCGTTAATTTTCTCTGCGCTTCAAAGAGTTAACCAAATCGTTTGTTATTAATTTTAATTATTGGCAAATAAACAAAAAATATTATAAGAAAATACTAACCAAATTTTTTTTTTGTTAGTTTGAATTATTGGGAAATAAATAAAAACAATATAAAAAAATAAATTTTTCAAAATAAGTAAAAAAAGAGTTAACCAATAATGTTTTTTTTATTATTTTAATACGGGCCCTTTAAAAGAGTTTTATATAATCAGTTGTCAATTGGATTCTAACCTATGTGGATTTTATCAGTTTCAGCCTTAGTTTCAGTCAACTGCATGCTTAACTGACAGCTGAGCTTAGAAGTTCAAAATTGAACTGACAACGGAACTGTTAACTGATCGTCTAAAAGAGCCTGTAAGTGATTTTTCCCTACACTTTGGATCAGTCCTAGTCGAACCAATCAAAGGTCGAGCTGCAGTTTCGCTGTGGTATACTGAACTGGCAGTCAATCGTTAATAACAGTTTTCTCTCATTTTTCCAATATTTTGACCAATGATTGTGCCTTTCTCAATTTTGTAATGCGATCGATTCTAGAATGTGTGAATTGCAATTTTTGTGTGTATGCATACGGCGACTGGCAGAAAAGTAGAAAGTATACCTACTTTATCCGTCGAAGCTAATGGATCCGTTGGTTATGGGCCACCTCCCGTAAGAATACGTGTTTGCTATATTTTCCTCCTTTGAATCCAGGGATCCGACTGATTGACGGATTGTATGGATTGTGCCCCTGATTGTTGGTGCGATTTATACATTTTATGCTTCGTTCGTGGAGTAGCGTTGAAGTCTTGATGCAAGTTTTCGATTCATGAGTTGAGATGGATGCGGAGTTGAGTGGAAAATTAGTAGAAATGATAGAAAAAGAAATGGTATTCGTCGATTTATTTTTATGTACATCACATCAAAGTACCTACTACGCGTAGTTATCAAAAATTTAAATGTATTAGTATACACGCACGTATATACACATTCCCATGCAACCAATTTCGACACTTTCAAGCCCGAGCTTCCGCGTCATGTAATCCAGTCAATTAAAATTCTTTATTCAAAATTTATATTAAAATTAAATACAATTCCAAAAACCATAGCGATTTACTTGTCGGCCAACCTACCGCTTTTTCACTGAAGTGCTTTATGGTAAACAACATTTTTCATTCCACGTGATCACGCCACATACAATTGACCATGTGAGAAACATGGAAATTCAAGATTTATGCCACACACATCGAGCGATTGTCCTTGCGACTTATTAATTGTCATAGCAAAAGCGAGACGTACGGGAAATTGAAGACGCTTAAATACGAAAGGCAAATCGTTCTGAATAAGTGGAATCCGCGGATTAAGAACATCTTCGCCTTTAAATTTTCCAATCAAAATCGTTGCTTGAATAATATTATAATATTAGATTTTAGATTCTTCACAATCAAACGGGTACCGTTGCAAAGTTTTGGTACATTTAGGTTGCGAAACAAAATTATTACTGTGCCGACTTTTAATTTCAAATTGTGTGGAGGCAAGCCTGAAACATCCAAAGAATTCAAAAATTCCGTGGGATAATTGGTGGCTTCGTTTTCATCCATCACGACTGATTTATATGAATGTAACTCACCAGCTATTTGATTTTGAATGACGAAATTCAAATGATCGACATTCTTGTTTTTCGCAGCCAAAATCGCTCTTACACTCAGCCAATCATGGTCACCATAATTCTGAGCGATTCGGGAAAACATTCATGAATAGTTCTTCCGGTGTCGTTGTAAAGTTGCCAACATTTTGTGGAAACTCAATCAGGCCGGTGTTTAAGACTGCTGGAATCTCGCCATTGCCCATCGCCAACAATTGCCTGGAGAACTCTGCAGCGGACTGGTCATTTTGTAAAGCAACTCGCATGTTCGTTTTCAAATGCAATTTCTTTACGTATTGCCATAAAGCAGACGCCCTCAAGCAAGCATTCAATTCATCTGCTTTAGTTGATCTCGGAATGACAGGCAGCGTTTGACGAAAATCGCCTGATAGCAAGATCATTGCGCCACCGAAATGTCGGTTATCATTACGAAAATCTTTCAAAGTACGATTCAGGACCTTCAATGCGCGTTTGTGAGCCATTGTGCATTCGTCCCATATGATAATCGTACATTGCTGCAGTACTTTCGCCATCGCAGTGTTCTTTGAAATGTTGCATGTAGGTTCTTTATACACTTGCAGATTCAGTGGCAATTTCAATGCGGAATGAGCTGTTCGACCGCCTATCCCAGAAGAGGCGAGTGCCAAGGCAATCGCAGATCTCGAACGAATCGTAGTTAAAATCAGTGAAATCAGGATTTTTTTTCCAGTTCCACCGGGCGCATCAAGGAAGAATATTCCGCCATTTTCGTTATCGACTGCTTGCATTAATTCATCGTACACTTTCTTTTGTTCTTGTTGTGTACGTCCAGTTCAACATTGGCATATTTGTTCGAACAGCTTGACTCAATGCGATTCGATCGAAATCCATTTCTCGCCCCAATTCTCGATTAAATGCGTCTTGCATTGCGCGATTGGGCTGTGGCATCCCCAATTTGCACAACAAATTGCCACTCATGAGCAGACAAATATCCTCGATCAAAATTAAAGCTTTGTTGCGCATTTCATCTAACATCTCCAGTTTATTATCTGATGTCACAGTGCGAATTCGATGCAAAATATCATGGCCGATGATCATCCTTATATTTATTCCACAAATCTTTAGGATTTGATCAATTTGATTAATCCTGAGTTGATTCGCAGGCGCAGTGATTGTGGCATCGGCCAGCGTCATGTCCCAATGATTGTCGTTTTCAGCCCTGTTTTTTTGCGAATGCTATCCGTAGTGAAGTATTACGTATTACAAAAACAAGACCCCACTGCGATTGAAAAAACATTTAATGAACTTGAATGAACTTGTGGTAACGCAAGGAACCGTCCCATAGAATTCGTGGCCAGCTTTGTCAGCCGAAAACACATTGGCTGCATTTAATATGGCGTCTGCCTAACCTATAATTGCCTAAAATATCAATCAACGATCCAAATAGAGAACAATTATTGCCAGTAGAGAACAATTGTTCATTACTATATAAAAAATATCTACCGGCTAGGATAAAAATCGTTAATTTTCTCTGCGCTTCAAAGAGTTAACCAAATCGTTTGTTATTAATTTTAATTATTGGCAAATAAACAAAAAATAATATAAGAAAATACTAACCAAATTTTTTTTTGTTAGTTTGAATTATTGGGAAATAAATAAAAACAATATAAAAAAATAAATTTTTCAAAATAAGTAAAAAAAGAGTTAACCAATAATGTTTTTTTTATTATTTTAATACGGGCCCTTTAAAAGAGTTTTATATAATCAGTTGTCAATTGGATTCTAACCTATGTGGATTTTATCAGTTTCAGCCTTAGTTTCAGTCAACTGCATGCTTAACTGACAGCTGAACTTAGAAGTTCAAAATTGAACTGACAACGGAACTGTTAACTGATCGTCTAAAAGAGCCTGTAAGTGATTTTTCCCTACACTTTGGATCAGTCCTAGTCGAACCAATCAAAGGTCGAGCTGCAGTTTCGCTGTGGTATACTGAACTGGCAGTCAATCTTTAATAACAGTTAATAATAACGTTAATAATGAGTTGATTCGCAGGCGCAGTGATAGTGGCATCGGCCAGCGTCATGTCCCAATGATTGTCGTTTTCAAGCAACTGCCTGAGTTGGCAGGTTTCTCGATATGTAGCACACAATACACCGTCAACAGTCCGCAGCGCTTCGAATGAAGTAGGGCCACAAACATTGACCAAAAGCATTCTCAAATAGAAGCATTCGTGGTTTTTCGGGTGAACTGTGTATATTCTACCAAGTGCATCACTTGCATAAACACCACGGAATCCGGGAACTACGTCACCTTGTTTCCGCCGCTGGATTTTCTTCGATGACGCATTCCATGAAGGATTCAAACACCATCCAACAAATCAAAGTATCGACTCCGTTTCAAAAAGTTACTTTGTGTAACATAATAAACATAAACCAACTTATTAGACATATTTGAAAAAAAAATTTCAAAATTGTTGACAACAACAATTTGCTTGGCAAATAATTAAAATAATTGACAACAACAATTGCTTTTAAAATTTTAAATATTTTTTTTGTATTTGAAGTGTCACTACTCGATTTCTACCCAGTTTATTTTTTTTTCAAAGTGCATTTCCCCATACAAACTTTTATGGCGGTTGCGCCTTCTTTCAAAAAATTATCATACTAATATATAAACCTTCTCTGCAATTCTGCATGGTCTATTAACCAACAAAAAAACTAAATCAAAATCGGACAGCCTTCCGACTGCCACACACACATTTAGCAAGTTATTTTTATATATATAGATAGCTGATATCATTGCGCGGGAAATATATCAAGGCAAGAAAAATCTTCTATTTATATCACAACATAAAGGGTGATTTTTTAAGAGCTTGAGAACTTTTTTTAAAAAAAAAACGCATAAAATTTGCAAAATCTCATCGATTCTTTATTTGAAGCGTTAGATTGGTCCATGACATTTACTTTTTGAAGATAATTTCATTTAAATGTTGACCGCGGCTGCGTCTTAGGTGGTCCATTCGGAAAGTCCAATTTTGGGTAACTTTTTCGAGCATTTCGGCCGGAATAGCCCGAATTTCTTCGGAAATGTTGTCTTCCAAAGCTGGAATAGTTGCTGGCTTATTTGTGTAGACTTTAGACTTGACGTAGCCCCACAAAAAATAGTCTAAAGGCGTCAAATCGCATGATCTTGGTGGCCAACTTACCGGTCCATTCCTTGAGATGAATTGTTCTCCGAAGTTTTCCCTCAAAATGGCCATAGAATCGCGAGCTGTGTGGCATGTAGCGCCATCTTGTTGAAACCACATGTCAACCAAGTTCAGTTCTTCCATTTTTGGCAACAAAAAGTTTGTTAGCATTGAACGATAGCGATCGCCATTCACCGTAACGTTGCGTCCAACAGCATCTTTGAAAAAATACGGTCCAATGATTCCACCAGCGTACAAACCACACCAAACAGTGCATTTTTTGGGATGCATGGGCAGTTCTTGAACGGCTTCTGGTTGCTCTTCACTCCAAATGCGGCAATTGTGCTTATTTACGTAGCCATTCAACCAGAAATGAGCCTCATCGCTGAACAAAATTTGTCGATAAAAAAGCGGATTTTCTGCCAACTTTTCTAGGGCCCATTCACTGAAAATTCGACGTTGTGGCAGATCGTTCGGCTTCAGTTCTTGCACGAGCTGTATTTTATACGGTTTTACACCAAGATCTTTGCGTAAAATCTTCCATGTGGTCGAATAACACAAACCCAATTGCTGCGAACGGCGACGAATCGACATTTCACGGTCTTCAGCAACACTCTCAGAAACAGACGCAATATTCTCTTCTGTACGCATTCGTGTGGTTGGTTTAATGTCCAATAAAGTAAACTGAGTGCGAAACTTGGTCACAATCGCATTAATTGTTTGCTCACTTGGTCGATTATGTAGACCATAAATCGGACGTAAAGCGCGAAACACATTTCGAACCGAACACTGATTTTGGTAATAAAATTCTATGATTTGCAAGCGTTGCTCGTTATTAAGTCTATTCATGATGAAATGTCAAAGCATACTGAGCATCTTTCTCTTTGACACCATGTCTGAAATCCCGCGTGATCTGTCAAATACTAATGCATGACAATCCTAACCTTAAAAAAATCACCCTTTAGTACCTTCTACGCGTTCTTATCAAAAGTATAAATGCATTTGTATACACACACGTAGATACACAGTACCCTGCATCTTCAGACTTTATGTTCGACTATATAGACCAAGAGCCCGACGTAATTTTTTGGTCTGAGAGGTAACCGAATGATATTTTCATATTGTGTAGCCTGAATAGAGGGTGTATCGAAAATAGCAGCAAATAGTGGCAGCCAATGCGTGTAACAGCGCGTTGAATATGCGTTATTTTCCACAATAGTAATAATGAGTGTAACCGAATGAAATTTTCAACATATATAGAACATGCCCTCTTGAGCATGAAAACCGGGTGAAATTTTCAACATACATAGCACATCCCCTCCTGAGCATGAAAATATCAGTCCAAGACGTTTTGCACGCAGCCAAGTCCATGGCAGACGCGACCAAAGTCCAGCATCAAACCCATTTTGTAATATTTGACGTAACCGGGTGAAATTTTCAACAGACATAGCATATGCCCTCTTGAGTATGAAAATATCAGTCCAAGACGTTTTGCACGAAGCCAAGTCCGTGCCAGACGCGACCAAAGTTCAGCATCAAACCCATTTTGTAATATTTGACGTAACCGGATGAAATTTTCAACATACATAGCTTATGCCCTCTTGAGCATGAAAATATCAGTCCAAGACCTTTTGCATGCAGCCAAGTCCGTGCCAGATGCGACCAAAGTTCAGCATCAAACAAATTCTACTTGTATAATATAATAATATTAAAAAATGGGTTTGATTGTTTTAATATTATTATATTATACAAGTAGAATTTGTTTGATGCTGAACTTTAGTCGCGTCTGGCACGGACTTGTCTGCGTGCAAAACGTCTTGCACTGATATTTTCATGCTCATGAGGGGATGTGCTAATTATGTTGAAAATTTCATCCGGTTACGTCAAATATTACAAAATTGGTTTGATGCTGGACTTTGGTCGCGTCTGGCACGGACTGGGCTGCGTGCAAAACGTCTTGGACTGATATTTTCATGCTCAAGCGGACATAAGCTATGTATGTTGAAAATTTCATCCGGTTACGTCAAATATTACAAAATGGGTTTGATGCTGAACTGTGGTCGCGTCTGGCACGGACTTGGCTGCGTGCAAAACGTCTTGGACTGATATTTTCATGCTCAAGAGGGCATGTGCTATGGCCGTTGAAAATTTCACCCGGTTACGTCAAATATTACAAAATGGGTTTGATGCTGGACTTTGGTCGCGTCTGGCATGGACTTGGCTGCGTGCAAAACCTCTTGGACTGATATTTTCATGCTCAAGAGGGGATGTGCTATGTATGTTGAAAATTTCACCCGGTTACGTCAAATATTACAAAATGGGTTTGATGCTGAACTTTGGTCGCGTCTGGCACGGACTTGGCTGCGTGCAAAACGTCTTGGACTGATATTTGCATGCTCAAGAGGGCATGTTCTATGTATGTATGTTAAAAATTTCATTCGGTTACACTCATTATTACTATGGTGGAAAATAACGCATATTCAACGCGCTGCCACACGCATTGGCTGCCACTATTTACTGCCAGACTAATATTTTCGATACACCCTCTACTCAGGCTACACAATATGCTAATATCAATCGGTTACCTCTCAGATCAAAAAATTACTTCGGGCTCTTAGACTAATACTAAGGGTATCTATTGAACATACTCTACGAACATAGGGTATATTCAAAATAGATAAACCTATATTTTGATGCTCTTGTTTATGTAAAACAGCTGATATCATTTCGCGGAAAGAATGTCAAAACGTGAAAAATGGCAAAATTAACAAAATTACCCATTCTAGTTGAATGAAAATGATAGATTTTGATTATCATTAAATACTCTTGCTACTTGTTGTAAGAGTTGAGCAATGGGGTAGCACCGAGTTAAATATGGCGCCGACTCGTCACAGAAAGTTCATAGGGGTTCCTGTGACATTTTCAGTCACATCCTCCATTGGTTATTCGCAGCTAACCTACAAATTTGCAGGCCGTTCTCCATCTGCCATTTGTGTGTGTGTGTGTGTGGGTGTATTTTTTTTTTCTTGGCTGTGCCAATGGATGTGGTAATCTTCAAAAGATGGCATGCACGATTCGTAAACCCGAATGATCGATTCCAGGAATGCGCCTGCGTAATAATCCACACCCAGCAGACGTCAGCAACTCTCCCCGCGGGACTGCCGTTAGGTAATTCTTCGAGGGGCTGGTTAGCAATTTATGCTATGCATTTTGTCTTGTGTCAGTTGCTTCTGACGGTTCTGCTGCTTCTGTTGCTCTCCATAGCTTTTCTACTCTCCGCAGTAAATTTTGGATAGTTGTTACCGGATTACAAACTGCCATCCAGTTGTCCTCCGACTGCAACATATCGTCTATTAGGAACGGTGGATTGGGCACATTCGTTCTCCATCCTACACGAATGGCTTACAATGAAAACCTGTGTTCTCCGTGTCTTTGTATATAGAGTTCTGTAGTAGTCTCATCAACACGAATTTGAAAACGTTTAACTCGGCAGAGGCGGGAGCAAAAGTGGTGGCGTTTGAAGGTTTGTGTCTTAAATTTTGCTGTCTCTCTTTATCGAATCATTCTAATATTATATAAATATTTATTTTTCTGTGTAACAGCCGAATACTTTTGATAGGATATGATGGAGAAACTAGAAATCTGGCTTTGTCGTCTGCGAGTAGAATGTATGATGAAAGAGGCGATTCGTTTGAAAGGAAAAATTGAATATAAGCTAATTTCGGTATTTTCCATCAAATAAGGAATTATGAATTTATGGATTTTTAGACTCTTGCTATTTTCGCTGTATCTCGTCCAAAAATGTACCGATAAATGTCCTTTCTTCAGTATTTGATTCGGAAATATTCAATTTATGTTGTATCAGTCGTTATTCAAAGAAATAGTTATTTTATAGGTATATTTATCTATTAGCGAATTGATGACCTACATTAATATTGAGGCAGGTCACATGTCGTTTTGCATTTTTTTGTAATATATTCGTGGTCAGCATCGATAGTAATGTGAATCTACTATATCCGTCCGTCCGTCCGTCCACCCGTCGGCAAAAATTAAGGCCTTTACACTGGAGCTAGAAAGCCGAAATTTAAACCATATACTCTCTAGGCGCCCACATTTTCAAATAACAAATTTGTGAGCTAGAAAGCTGAAATGTTGAATATATTGTCTTAAGGCGCCCAAAATGCTGTGGGGGTTAACATCGCATCGTCGCCTCGGCAAGTAGCATGTATGATTATCATTACTAGCTGTTTTGAACTGACGTGCCCAGTAAACAAACCCCCTGGCAGAACGCCGGTTCCCTGGTGGAGGTCGGAACTGCAAAGAATTTGTAGAGAAGCTAGAAAGCTTCTAAATAGGTCACTCAAGACTGATTTGGAGAATGACTGGAATCTCTACCGATCGAAGCAGAAGGAATACAAGACCCTAATTCGGGTATCGAAAAGTGCTTCTTATAGGAATTTCTGCGAAAAGATTGAAACACTGGGTGAAACTAGTAGGTTGGTTAAAGTTCTGAAAAAGGGCAAACCAGCCAAACTGGACTCACTTAGAAAACTTGATGGTACCTTCACTGAGACGAAAGCGGAAACTCTTAGTTATCTGCTGAAGTCTCACTTTCCGGGTAACCAGATTGCAATTGGTTCATGTTTGGGACAATAGCCGTTGTCAATGTAAATAAAACGCAATTAATTCGCACTGAATAATAACCTTTATTGGTTTGTGTGTAAGTGGACTGTAAGAAAAATGATCCGCACTGGATGGCTGCTCAAATACTTGTGTTGATCATCGCTACTGCCTGTCAGTCGTAGACAATCGTCTCCGCTTTCGGCCCTTCTTCGTTGCGCCTGGTGAAGCGGTACATCTCGACCGAATTCTCTAGATGATGTTTTTTCATAGCGGGTATTTCCTAGCGGCTGCACTCTTGCTGTCGGTGGGTATTTCCTAGCGGCTGCACTCTTGCTGTCGGTGGGTATTTCGTAGCGGCTGCACTCTTGCTGTCGGTCTCGGTGGGTATTTCCTACATGCGCACCATGTAGATAAGATTGCCGGAATTTCTGTGCAGCTGCACTGCTGGTGATATATGTGTGGCAATGTACATACGTACATTGATGATGCTCGCACCGGTATTGTTGATGGTGCCATGGTTTTTTTTTTCCATGACGGCTCTGCTGCTGGGACTTAGGTACATATGCGTGTACGGTACCCTGGTCCCATATATGCTCTAAAGATTCCCCCCCCCCCCCCCAATTGAAGAGTGATGTTCAATTGGAAATCGATGGCTCCTCTTTGGGAAGGATGCACAATTTTTGCACTGGACGCACTAGTGTCGCATGCTCCATCTTCACTTCCGCACTTCGCACGAGTCCATCCCTGCCCGGATGCACTGCGGTAATACGTCCCAGGGGCCAGAGCGAGGGCGGCATGTGCTCCTGCCTGACGAGTACCAAGTCGCCCTTCCGCTAGTTCTCTCTTCTCTCAGTATGCCCTTGGGGTCTACGAAAGGAGTCAGGGTTTTGAGACTGCTCGCCGTATCTACCGGTCGCCTGCTCTTGATGAGGTCGAGTTCTTCCTGGTACGCCTCCTGCTGAGTGACGCTGACCCAGTAGATGAGCACGCTTTCGTGCTCTGTTGGTGTCACTGCTCCGCTCTGCTTCATTTGCTCCTGTTTCCCTGATTTGCGCACGAATCTCAGCACAAGCGCTGTTTTGCGTAGCATGCTCTGCATGGTAGATCTGCGGTTCAGAAGACTCGCGCCGTCGATAGTCAAGCTGGTCGGCCTTGAGATCGTCAGCTTCCCGATGATTGCTGGCTTCTGCTCCGCCTCTGCTCCTGCTCGCTGCTGTGCGCTCATGCTTGCTCGGGATTTCGGCCAGTTCTGCTCTGAACTCTTGAGCCAAGGCGGTCCTTCCCACCGTAGGCTTAATTCGACCATCTGCGCTGCTCCGACCCCTCTCGATCCAAGTTCGGCGGGGTTGTCGCCCGATGCGACGTGCTTCCAAGGATGATCGCCGGTTAGCTCCTGAATGGCGCTTACTCGATTGGCGACAAAGGTCTTCATCTCGAACGGTATCTTGCTGATCCAATGCAGCACTGCCGTAGAATCGCTCCAGTAAGTTCTTCGCAGGTGCTGGTAACCGCACGCCTTTACTATCTGCGCCATCAGCTTAGGTTAGGTTAGGTAAGGTGGCTGCGAGGGCGTGAGCCCAGGCACACTTAGGCCGCAGTTTCGGCCCGTTGTGATACCACAGAAAGGGGGGGGGGGGTGTTCTGCCGGTCGTCGCTCGGCCTACTTGGTTCTCTGTGATTGCCTCCTGTGAGGTAGTGGTCTTAGGGGGAAGATACTCCTGAAGGGGTCAGGGTGTGCAGCCCGGCTGTGTTTCGCATGGGTTGCGATGTGTTGGGTGTCTAGTGCAGAGGTTTAGTTGGTTACCAAACTGTGACAGAGGGCGTGACTGAAGATAGTCCAACCCCGCTACACGCATCGCGGGCGTGCGGCTTGTGGCGACTGTTGCAGTACGAGCCTCAAGTTACACCATTCCGCGGAAAGGAGCAGGGAGGGGCGGCCTTGATAGTCGATTTGGAATTATGATGACTGAGTTCGGGGATTTGTGGTGCAGGTTTTGAGGCATGGGAGAGAAACAGAGTGTGGTGACTGTTGCAATCTAACCTCCACTCTGTTCCCGTTTTGTCTGCGTAGCGGGGAGGCAGCAAGGCCGGTGGAGACCGTTTCAGTCGATCCGCCGGGTTACTGTCTCGCCCTCGGAGTGGAGTTCTGACTGAAGTGACTGATACAATCTAACTACAGTGAGAACTCTTTTCCTTTGCAGGGGAATAGGTTTGGGGTGGTCTGCGGGAGGGGAGTGGGAGGGGCTCAAGTCATCGTCCAATCCGTCCCCTAGCTCAGCTGGTTACAAAACTGTGCCAGAGGGCGTGACTGAAGGTAGTCCAACCCCGCTACACGCATCGCGGGCGTGCGGCTTGTGGCGACTGTTGCAGTACGAGCCTCAAGTTACACCATTCCGCGGAAAGGAGCAGGGAGGGGCGGCCTTGATAGTCATCAGCTTGGTTAACAGCTCAGCGGCGCACAATTCCAGCCTTGGCACCGAGACTGTTTTGAGTGGCGCTACTCTCGTTTTCGCTGCTACCAGGACGCACCCCGTATCGCCGACGCTCGAAGTTGCACGCAAATAGACTGCTGCAGCGAATGCTCTTGTGGATGCATCAGCGAATCCGTGTAGCTCTAGCTTGCTCGATCTCTCGCTACCCAGCCATCTCGGTACTCGCACTGATGCTAGGATGGGTAGCTGCTCGTAATATTGGTTCCATACAGGCACCATGCTTGGGGGTATTTGATCGTCCCACTGCACTCCGGAAAGTTCTGAAAAAGGGCAAACCAGCCAAACTGGACTCACTTAGAAAACTTGATGGTACCTTCACTGAGACGAAAGCGGAAACTCTTAGTTATCTGCTGGAGTCTCACTTTCCGGGTAACCAGATTGCAATTGGTTCATGTTTGGGACAATAGCCGTTGCCAATGTAAATAAAACGCAATTAATTCGCACTGAATAATAACCTTTATTGGTTTGTGTGTAAGTGGACTGTAAGAAAAATGATCCGCGCTGGATGGCTGCTCAAATACTTGTGTTGATCATCTCCTATTGCCTGTCAGTCGTAGACAATCGTCTCCGCTTTCGGCCCTTCTTCGTTGCGCCTGGTGAAGCGGTACATCTCGACCGAATTCTTTGGATGGTGTTTTTTCATAGCGGGTATTTCCTAGCGGCTGCACTCTGCTGTCGGTGGGTATTTCCTAGCGGCTGCACTCTTGCTGTCGGTGGGTATTTCCTACATGCACCATGTAGATAAGATTGCCGGAATTTCTGTGCAGCTGCACTGCTGGTGATATATGTGTGGCAATGTACATACGTACATTGATGATGCTCGCACCGGTATTGTTGATGGTGCCATGGGTTTTTTTTTCCATGACGGCTCTGCTGCTGGGACTTAGGTACATATGCGTTTACGGTACCCTGGTCCCATAAATGCTCTAAAGATTCCCCCCCCCCCCAATTGAAGAGTGATGTTCAATTGGAAATCGATGGCTCCTCTTTGGGAAGGATGCACAATTTTTGCACTGGACGCACTAGTGTCGCATGCTCCATCTTCACTTCCGCACTTCGCACGAGTCCATCCCTGCCCGGATGCACTGCGGTAATACGTCCCAGGGGCCAGAGCGAGGGCGGCATGTGCTCCTGCCTGACGAGTACCAAGTCGCCCTTCCGCTAGTTCTCTCTTCTCTCAGTATGCCCTTGGGGTCTACGAAAGGAGTCAGGGTTTTGAGACTGCTCGCCGTATCTACCGGTCGCCTGCTCTTGATGAGGTCGAGTTCTTCCTGGTACGCCTCCTGCTGAGTGACGCTGACCCAGTAGATGAGCGCGCTTTCGCGCTCTGTTGGTGTCACTGCTCCGCTCTGCTTCATTTGCTCCTGTTTCCCTGATTTGCGCACGAATCTCAGCACAAGCGCTGTTTTGCGTAGCATGCTCTGCATGGTAGATCTGCGGTCCAGAAAACTCGCGCCGTCGATAGTCAAGCTGGTCGGCCTTGAGATCGTCAGCTTCCCGATGATTGCTGGCTTCTGCTCCGCCTCTGCTCCTGCTCGCTGCTGTGCGCTCATGCTTGCTCGGGATTTCGGCCAGTTCTGCTCTGAACTCTTGAGCCAAGGCGGTCCTTCCCACCATAGGCTTAATTCGACCATCTGCGCTGCTCCGACCCCTCTCGATCCAAGTCCGGCGGGGTTGTCGCCCGATGCGAAGTGCTTCCAAGGATGATCGCCGGTTAGCTCCTGAATGGCGCTTACTCGATTGGCGACAAAGGTCTTCATCTCGAACGGTATCTTGCTGATCCAATGCAGCACTGCCGTAGAATCGCTCCAGTAAGTTCTTCGCAGGTGCTGGTAACCGCACGCCTTTACTATCTGCGCCATCAGCTTGGTTAACAGCTCAGCGGCGCACAATTCCAGCCTTGGCACCGAGACTGTTTTGAGTGGCGCTACTCTCGTTTTCGCTGCTACCAGGACGCAACCCGTATCGCCGACGCTCGAAGTTGCACGCAAATAGACTGCTGCAGCGAATGCTCTTGTGGATGCATCAGCGAATCCGTGTAGCTCTAGCTTGCTCGATCTCTCGCTACCCAGCCATCTCGGTACTCGCACTGATGCTAGGATGGGTAGCTGCTCGTAAAATTGGTTCCATACAGGCACCATGCTTGGGGGTATTTGATCGTCCCACTGCACTCCGGAACGCCACAAGTCCTATATAAAGATCTTCGCCCTTATGATCGCCGGTGCGAGGTATCCGTTCGGATCGTACAGCTTCGCTATTGCACTGATGACCGCTCGTTTGGTCAAACGTGGTTGCCCTTGGTCTAGGCGGACCTTGAACATGATGTCGTCCGTTGCTGAATCTTACACTAAACCCAATATCGAAGTGGCATGCTCTTCTGCGAAGGACCATTCTATCTCGCTGCTCCTCGCCTCTCCCAGCTCTGCTAGCACCCGATCGCTTGATGAGATGAATTTGCTCAGCTCAAATCCCCCAGCATCCAGCGACGAGATTATCTCCCTGCCCAGTGTAACCGCTTGCTCTGCAGTGTCTGCTCCGGTTAACATGTCGTCCATGTAGAAGTTACTGGTTATAGCCTCGAATGCCAGCGGATGCGTGTCAATGTTGTCGTGTGCGCATTGGTGCATAGCTCACACCGCGTTATAGCTGCTGGAGGTCATGCCGTAAGTGACCACGGTCACCCAATATTCTCGCATCTCGTCGTCTGGGCTCTCTCTCCAGAAGATTGTTTGTAGGTCCCATTGCTCCGGGTCGACGCACACTTGTCGAAACATCTTCTTAACGTCAGCTGTTATCGCCACCTTGAAGCACCGAAAACGAGTGATGATCGCTGACAAGTCTTCTTGAAGTCTCGGCCCTGAGAATTGGACGTCGTTGAGCGAAATGCCGCTGTCGCTCTTGCACGATGCGTCGAAGACCACACGGAACTTCCTCGTGACGCAGTGGTGTGGGATGTGGTATGTGTGCCCTCGCGCTCGCTGGCTTCTATCTACCAGCGTCATGTGCCCAAGCTCCAGGTATTCCCGCATGAAATTGACGTGCTGCACCTTCAGTTCCGCGTCCGCACATAACTTCCTCTCAAGCTGGAGAAATCGCTTCACCGCTGTTGCTCTCGTACTGCCCAGGCTCTGCACTCGCGTGCTTAGCGGAATGGTTACCACGTATCGCCCGGATGGGTTTCGATAATGCGTGCTCTCGAAGTTTTCCTCCACCCATCTATCGTCCGGTGACACTGCGGCCGCTCTGCTCAGCTCCTCGATCTCCCAAAACCGTCTCAGTAGCTCGCTGAGCTGCACATCTGGAGACTAAGTTGCTGCAACCATTGCTCGTATCGCTCGCTCTTGGTTTGGCTGCGGCTGCCCAAAAACTATCCAGCCAAGACGGGTATCCTGCGCTGTAAGCCCGGAATCAAACCTTCTGATGTTGGGTTTGATGATCTCTGCCCATACTTCTGCGCCGAGTAAGATCACTACCCTGCCAGGCTTATTGAACATCGGATCTGCCAGGGTCAGCTCGCTCGTAATCGTATGGTCCGGCGCCAGGTTACTCGGCGGAAGGCATGACGATATCCTCGATATCACGCACATGTCGCAGCTCAATGAGAACGTTGAGTCTGTTACTGATAGGATGTCCACGCCCACGGTTTCTGTTAGCCTCACCTTGCCCTTGAAGCCGATTCCATGCACTTGAAGATCGCAGTTGCGCGTGATTATGCACATTTTCTGAGCGCACTGCTCAGTGATGAGGTTGATCTGACTGCCGCTGTCCAGTAGCGCTCTCGCCTCCATCGATCGTTCTGCTACAGCTCTTACTGTCACGATCGCGGTTGCCAATAATGCACTACCAACCTCTGCATTCGCTCGCTCTGAAGTTCCAGGCATGTTTCGCCCTGGGTTGCCTGTATAGCACGAAGATGTGACATGCTCTACTGCCTGCGGCCCTGGTTCTTCCATTCGTTGTTATGCGTCTTGTTGGCTCTTCTCAGCTTGCCATGTAGCTGCTTGGCGCTGCTCCTTTGCCACTACCGCTGCCATGCTGGATGTTGCGCTGGGTTGTTCTGCACACAGCACGCTATTGTGCTTCTTCATGCACCTGCGACAAGCTCCTGATGGACAGCTGTACGATTTCTCGTGTGTTGACCAAAGCTCTTAAACCTTGACAACGGTAGGTAATGCTGGTGCATGAACCAGAATACCTTGTGGTGATGTGGTGATCGTCAACTTATTTTCCCTTGCTCTGTAATTTCCTTGTTAAGACCCCTTACCGCTGGTGGGGGGAAGCCTTAGTGATAAATGATGTTAAACAAATGACTGATATTGAACAAGTGTCTGGTTTATTGATTGAATTGACTTATATACTAACATATTGCTTACTTGGCTAAATGGAAAAGTGCATTGTACTGAATTAAGTTGTGCTGAGTTAGGAGAATAACATAAAACAATAAGTTGTGCTGAGTAGGCAAAATAACATACATTGCACTGAATTTACAAACAAAACAATTAAAATGTGCTGACTTAGGAGAATAATGGGAAAGGTGAATGATTCTGGCTGGGTACGGGAAATGCAAGAGATAGATATGCTAAATCAGCATAATTACGAGTGGTGTTGGGTTGTGGGTATGGCAAATGGGAAAATTATGTGTGCGGGGTAATGACCACTTGAGGTAGGTCATTGCTGTGTGTAGACATTCTCCCCGCCTTGAACTATTGTTCAAATGTGAACGGTGAAGGCTTCTTGGTGAGTACGAGGAGCTGGAATTGGTGGGTCTCTGAGACGAGAGTTGCGGCTTCTTATTGTTTTCCAGATAATGTATCCGAGAATTATCATGATGCAGGCAACGGCAAAATAACTGACGACGAACTGATGAGTGTCAGTGCATCTTACTCGAACCAGTGTTTCTTCTAGTTGCTGCTGCGCAATACCCTTCTGGAGTACTGCTAACTCCTGTGAGTTTCCTTGAAACTGAGTTGGATGGTGGATTAGCTGTGGTGAAGGTTGGGCAACACGGATTGCATCTGATAAGTTGCTTGCTGGGATGAAGGATGTTCGTGAAGTACTTAGAAACACCTTGTGTCCCTGTATGGTGAACAAGTCCTGTTTTACGGTACAACCAGCTGGTACTGTTAAGATGCCAGAGTTGTTCAAGTGGATTTGCGTGAGGGTTCCTTGACAAACGACATTTATCAATACTTGACCTTGAAGCGAGTATATCCATTGATTCGATTGGTGTAGTTGTGTCCAAAACTGTTCGTCGGTAAATATCTTGAGTTGGCAGGGCGACTGATCGCTGACTTGGTTCATTAGATTGAACTCGCAGAGGCTGATATTCGATCCCTTTTGATAAAGCGGGTGCCTTTGGTGGCACATAATGCCGTTTTCCAAAACCGTTATGCATGAATTAAGCGCTTCTGCGTTCTGTGTAAATTTATTATCATGTAATCGGACGATGGTCGTATTGCGACAAATGAGGTGTTGACCAAGACAGGTACTGGGATTATCTTGTATAGCTCATATTTTTCGATTGTAACCAGTGGTAGTGTTAGTCTAAAGATTATGTTTGATCCAACGACACGTCTCTTTGCGGTCATTAATTTGTACATTATTGCTGGATTATTGTTTGTTTCTGGAACCCCAAGTGCTGGTGGTAGATGGGCCTTAATTGTCGTTATCTCTCGTTGCAACTGATTAGGATGGATTAAGGTGGCACTTACTTTTCCGTGATGAACATCCGTGATCAGATCTAACAGTAGGGATTGCATTCTTTGAAGGTGTGTGATACTGAAGAACAGTTGGAAAGAATGGGAGAGCATCACCTGGGAAACTCGTAGCTGATAATCTTGACGGTTTGTTTTATTGAGTTGATCGATTATAGTGTTGATTTCACCTTCCAACGATTGAAATTGTTTCTCCAGTCTTCCTTCCTTGATGCGGATTATATTGGCTGTCGAGTTTAATAGGGATGTTTGATTTTTTATTAGATGGAGTAGGTGATCCTCGTTGTCATTAATCGATGATATAATGTGTGACATGTGCTGGGCGTAGTCAGAATCTAAGACTCCAAATAAAGAATTAGCAAGATTTCCGATTATGTTGATGGCGCCACGCCTTGAGCGGGACCCAGTTTGCCGTAAAAGTTGATCGTTGTCGTTGAGCTCTCCTAGAAGGTGTTGAAAATGTTGCATGGTGGCGAGACAAGAATCGGCTTGTGCTATCTCTTTGCAAAATTCCTTTAGTTTGTTGTTGCTCATGTTGAGCCATTTCAATTCCTTCCAGTAAGACCTTAATTCATAATATATTACTATATCCCATTGATCTGAGATGATATGTGCCGTTCCCAAATTTTGAAAGTGAATCCGTGGATTTGACGTGAATGGTGATACGTTGACCTTGGCACACATGGCAATGGGGAGTATTATTAGGAGTATGAGTATTGGTAATGTAGATATGTTGAAAGGATTGTACTTCCTTTTCCTTGGTGGGGGATTTGTGACGTCATTTGATTCATATGGGAGTGATGAAGCTTCGAGGCGCCCTCCGATTCGCATGGTCCCTTCTTCGTCAATGAATGGAGTTAGACTGGCGATAGGACTGTCCCTTCGTGTTTCCTTGAATCGCTGAAGGTGGTTGAGGTCCTTCTCGAATTCTTCTCTTTGCATGTTTTTGACGATGCAAATTAGTGCCTTATGTAGTTCGGTAGGTTTAAGCGCGCCGGATTTTTTGACGAGATTCATTTTCGTTGCAACCTTCACGTGGTGGACGAATAGTAGGATATAGGCAGTAACACGTTGTAACCTTCTGAAGTTGTTATGATGTTCAATGTCGTGAACAAAGGTAGATGTTTGTTTGACTGTGGATAACACATGCCTCGTAGTTCTTCTTTCTGTAGTGGAAGGTTCCTTTATTATGGATGACTCTTCTCTTGCGGAAGGATCCTTTATTATGGACGACTCTTCTGCTGTGGAAGGTTCCTGTATGATGGACGACTCTTCTGCTGTGGAAGGTTCCTGTATTATGGACGACTCTTCTGCTGTGGAAGGTTCCTGTATTATGGATGACTCTTCTGCTGTGGAAAATTCCTGTATTATGGATGACTCTTCTGGTGCGGAAGGTTCCTGTATTATGGATGACTCTTCTGCTGTGGAAGGTTCCTGTATTATGGACGACTCTTCCGCTGTGGAAGGTTACTGTATTATGGATGACTCTTCTCTTGCGGAAGGTTCCTTTATTATGGACGACTCTTCTGCTGTGGAAGGTTCCTGTATTATGGATGACTCTTCTGCTGTGGAAAATTCCTGTATTATGGATGACTCTTCTGGTGCGGAAGGTTCCTGTATTATGGATGACTCTTCTGCTGTGGAAGGTTCCTGTATTATGGACGACTCTTCCGCTGTGGAAGGTTCCTGTATTATGGATGACTCTTCTCTTGCGGAAGGTTCCTTTATTATGGACGACTCTTCTGCTGTGGAAGGTTCCTGTATTATGGATGACTCTTCTGCTGCGGAAGGTTCCTTTATTATGGACGACTCTTCTGCTGTGGAAGGTTCCTGTATTATGGATGACTCTTCTGCTGTGGAAGGTTCCTGTATTTCTTCGACCTTCCAGAACCTCTCAAGGTCTTCCTTTAGCTCATCTTTGACGGATGAGATGCCACAAATTGCTGACTGAGGCGATGTGCCTTCCATCTTGCCCCCAACTATCCAACCAAGATGTGTATGCTGTAGTAGAGGCAAGCCTGCTCCGATATTTAGCTGTCCCACTGTCAGTAGTTGATAGTATAGCTCAGCTCCGATCAGTACGTCTATCTGTCCAGGTTCGCCGAATTGTGGGTCTGCTAATCTTAGATCTGCTGGAATGTTCCAGGAGGCTGTATTGACCCTCCGAGTTGGCTGATTAGGAGTTATCTGTCGTAAGACAAAGGCCTCCAGATTGATGGAGAAGCCGGATGTTCTGGAACTTAATGAAATATTCACTCGGCGATTTGCTCGCTTTCTTCCTTCTCCTATTCCAAGAATTCGCATTGTTTCGGTGACTTCTGGAACGTTCAACCTTCTCGATAGCTTCTCGGTAATGAAGTTGAGTTGTGACCCAGAGTCTAGCAGTGCACGGCAATTTACAATAGTGCCTTCGCTATCCTCCAGGTTCACTATTACTGTGCTGAGAAAGACGTAGCCTTTATCTGTGGGTGCTACTGCTGTAGCTGATGTGCTCGGGGCTGATGCTGCCGAGGTTGTTGGTTCCTCGCTCTCAATGGTCCTGTGTAAAAGAGTGTTATGCCTTCCGGAGCATTTGGTGCAATTTCGAGCTGAACATGCTGATGCCGTGTGCCCTGGATTGAGGCAGTTTATGCAGAACTTGAATCTTCGGACTGCTGATAGGCGACATTCTGGGTTGAGTCGCAAAAACTGAGGACATGCATATAGTTGGTGATTGCCGTTACTGCAGCAAACACAGACTGCCTTGATTTGGTTCCCTGCTGCCACTGATGTAAAAGACCGTGCTGCTAGTTTTCGGCCGTGCTCCTCTGTGCCACGACCCTTATTTCCGAGTGCCTCTAGGGATTGGAATCGGATCTCCAAGAAGCTTAGAAACTCATTGAGGGAGGGCAGTGCTCTCGGCTGTTTTAATGATTGCTCGTAGAGCACGTGCGTTGCCCGGTCTAGTTTTTTTATTAGCAGGTGGACGATGAGCGGGTCCCACGTGCTAATGTCAACTCCAAGGTTCTTGAGACCTTGCAAGCACTCGTTGGTCGTGTCGTGGAGTGCCTTGATACTGCTCGCCGATTCCGTCGCACTAGCGGGCTGCTGAAGCAACCGATTGAAAAAGGCCGTCGATAGCATTCTAACGTTGTTGTACCTCTCTTGGAGCATCTGCCAGGCGGAGGTGTAGCTGTCTTCTGTCAACGGTAGATGACGAATGAGCTTTTCTGCCTCATCGGTCAAGTTGGTTTTGAGGTACCACATTTTTTGGCACTTGGGCATTGGTTGCTGGTCGACCATCTGGGTGAAGAGGTCGAAGAATTGCCTCCAGTTCAGATAATCGCCATTGAATTTCGGGAGCGCAATTTTGGGCAAGCTGAATTGAGCTTGACTGTTGCCGTCTGAACTCCTGGGTGATGCGAATTGTTGCGGCCTGGTATAATCTTCGATTTCTGCCGCGCACCTTACTAGCATTCCTTGGACCTTGTCTTCCATGTCAATATATCTGGAATTGTCCTTGTCAGATGACGGAGAATTGCTCGTCTCCACCTGGATCGCCTCAATTCGTGCCCAATACTTGTTGATGTTGGCACTGCTGAGTTCCCAAAAATGTTTCGATCCCACTGGTGTGGTTTCTACATTATCCAGGGTGCGTTGCAGTATGTCCATCAAACATTGCTGACGCTGTTCCAGCTGTGCTACCTCGATGTCATTGTTTGCTTGGTCGTCTTCGGTTGTCTTGGCATGGAGAAGTGCTGACGTGTGTGGATTGCCATCAGTCTCAAAATTGTCGGGCTTGCCCTGCATTTGCAAGCGCTCAATTCTGAATGTAAATAGAGCCTTGTGCTCTTCATATGCCAATCTTACGGCATCAAAATACCCCTTTTTGAAATAGGGGTGATCAAGTTGATGGGGGAATGTGCTCCTGATCTCGCTGTCTGTTGCGTCGAAGCGTTCCCATTGCTCCTCCAGTCTACGGAGGCGTTCCTGGAAGTACTCCAAGGACTTTCGTGAAGGTGAATCCTTCTTGAAATTAGCGATGATTCGCTCAATTTCCGAGCCAGTTACTTTGTGGTGTTATTTTCTAAAAGTGTAGGTGCCACTTCACCTTGGAGCCTACCGCCCTAAGCCGTATAAAGCGCGGCCCGCTCTGTCGTGCTAGTTAAAGCGCAGCTCGCTGAAAAGAAGGCAAATTACTGCCACAATAGTAAAGAGTCAAAAAGTGTGTTCAAGACTGATTTTTATTCATGCAAATCCACTCTATTTATACTACAATTCTTAATACTAAATTATGCTATCCTAAGCAATACTTATTCTAACGTTTGATTCATAACATGTGAATCTGATTCAGTTGACCCATATATAATGTGTGGTGGGTGCAATGAATGAAAATGTAAACAATAGCAAACACATGAACTTACGCGAACCCATTTGTAGCATGAATCACTGTCGATACCGATTGAATGCCATGTGACACCTTTCGGGTATGTGGAGCGATACAATGTTACATAATGTTTTCTCGCATTCTGTGTGCTTGCATTGCGTCACACTACATCCTTCCCCCACAAAAAAAATGATATTTGTTTATATTTCTTAAAATTTAAATAAATGTCATTTGAATGAATACATGTTTAGTTAGGGTCATTGTTTTCTTACTTTATATAATGTCGAATGATAATCTTAAGTGTGCGCACATATTCTCTTATCTTCTTACTTTTGTTCTTACTTCTGTCTAGATCTAATTAAATTATTATTATGTATCTCATATTCCTTATTTTCTATTATAATACAGCTATTAGGGCCATTTTGTGATATTATCTTATATGGACCTTTAAATGGTTTATCAAATTTTTTCTTATTCTGAGTTCTTAAATATACCATGTCACCTACTTTAAAATTTAATTTATGTACATTGTCTTGTGTATTAATTCTTTTATTTTTATCGTCTAATAGATTGTTTCTAGCTTGTTCATGTGAATACCTTAATTTACATTTTAGTTCATTTAAGTAGTTATCCATGTTATAAATTGTTTCTTTATTCGTTAATATTTCACATGGTAATGTGCTTAATTTACCAAAAACTAGTTCAAATGGTGAATATTGAGTACTACTATGTGGTATTGAATTGTAACAGTATGTGTAGTATGGTAACCATTCATCCCAGCTATCTTTATCTCCTATAGTCATCAGGTAATCATTTAAAACTCTATGATTTCTTTCTAGAGACCCTAGTGTCTCATGGTGGTACGGTGTTGATACTAATTTTTCTATGCCTAATGCTTTGCAAATGTTTGTTAATAGTTCATTCGTAAACTCTGTTCCTCTATCTGTCTTTAATTTTCTGAAACATCCATACTTCAGTATGAATTTCTCTACTATCGTTTTGGCAATGGTGACTGCATCTTTAGTTTCTACTGGGAATGCCTCCACAAATTTTGTTAGTTCACATTGTATGGTTAAAATGTATCTAAATCCTTTTGAAGGTCTCAAGGGGCCTACGGTATCTATTGAGATAATATCAAAAGAGGTACTTGGCGTGTCTGTCATGACGAAATTTTCTTTGGTGTATCTTGTTATTTTGACTTTATTGCATGTTTCACAATTGTTAATGAATGCTTTTACCATTCGGTTCATGTTTTTCCAAACGTATTTCTGCTTTAGTTTACTGATGCATCTTCTGATTCCACAATGTCCTCCTATTTTCGAATCATGATGTTCTTTGATTAATCTGTGCTTTTCTTCTTCATTTATGACCTTCTTCGGAGGTTCATATATCAATATGTCTAAACAATCATTCATGTTTCTGTTCTTTTGCAGCTTATTAAATGTCTCTTTAAATTCTTGGACGTCCATAATTTTAAATATCAAGCTATTACTTGCTAGCGCTAGTTTATTTACACCTGCATTGCTCATCATGAATATTAGCTTCTTCAAGATCAATTTTACCTCTGATAGAGAATTATCGCTAACTTCTACAATTACAGTGTTTGCTGCTATTATTATATTCTTTCTTTGGGATCCCCTTTTATTTCTTTCTATCTTTCTATCTCTCTATTCAATTCTCCTCATCCGCCTTATGTCCGATATTGATGTACAGTCCCATATGTGAAGGTGATCAATCCCCACATTTGAGTCTAAGGCTTTCGCACAGTTTTCGGTTGTTATTGGTGTTTCATTCTTTCTTTTCATCGCTCTTGTTACTACATCGACATTGTATTTAGGAATCATTTGTTTCAGTTTCTCTGAGTTCAACTTTAATCTCGAGAGTGCATCTGCATTCGTATTCATTTTTCCTTGTTTGAATACAATTTCATAGTCATAGTCCATCAGGTCCACGCGTATTCTCGTTAGTTTTGATGAAGGGTTTTTGTGTGTGAATAAGCTCACTAATGGCCTGTGGTCTGTGTACACTATAAATTTTCTTCCAAACAAGTATGGTCTAAAGTGGTTTATTCCCCAATGAATTGCTAGTAATTCCTTTTCTATTATGGGTTTGTTTAGCTCGTGTTTGTTCAATGACTTGCTCGCATATGCTATTGGCCTATCCTTTCCAATTTCTCCTTGCGGCAAAACGGCTCCTAGCGCAAAGTTAGATGCGTCTGTTGTCAGAATGAAGGGTTTCGAGAAATCTGGATAACTTAACACTGGTGGTGACATTAGCTTTTGCTTTAGCGTCTTAAATGCTTTCGCGCAATCTTCAGTCCAGTTGAATAGTTGTTTCTTTTTCAGTAATTGGTTTAGAGGTCTGGCTATGTTCGCAAAATCTTGAATAAACCGTCGGTAGTAGTTGCAAAATGCTACAAATCGTCTTACGTCATCAGCGTTCTTCGGTTCTGGATAGCCCTTAATCACTTCATATTTCTCTGGATCTGTGCAGACTCCCTCCGCTGTTATTAGGTGTCCAAGATATACGACTTCTGATTTCAGGAAGTCACATTTTCCTGTATTCAGCTTTAGATTGTACTTGCGGAGTCTCTTTAGCACCTTGATAAGGTTATCATTGTGTTCTCTAAGGTTTGAACCAAATACAATGATGTCATCAACATATAAAAATGCTGCTGCTTGTAATCCACTTAGAGCTATTGACGCCATCCTCTGGAAGCTATTTGTTGATATTTTTAGCCCAAAGGGTAGTCTTTTGAATTGGTAGTGTCCCTCATTTGTGGAAAATGCTGTCACTGGTCGTGAGTGTTTGTGTAGTGGTATTTGATGAAATGAACTCGTCATGTCCAAAGTTGAAAAGTATTTTGCGTTGCCCAATTTATCTAGTATATCTTCCAGTCTGGTTAGTGGAAATTTGTCATCTACTACTTTCTTATTTAGTGATCTGAAGTCTACCACTAGCCTCCATTTTTCTTGACCATTCTTGCTTTTCTTCGGTACAATTAGTAGTGGCGAGTTGTACGGACTCGTTGATGGTTCTACTATGTCCTCTTGTACCAGGTCTGCGACTTGTTTGTTTATCTCTTCTAGGTGCGAATGTGGTAGTCTGTAGTTTTTTATGTACGTTGGGTTGCTGTCCTTCATTGTTATGCGTTGTTCATAGAAGTTGTTCACGGATAATGTTTCTCCTTCAATGTGGAATACATCCTGGAATTCTTCACATATTTTCCAAATCATTTCTGATTCTGAATTACAAGCCTTCTCGATCTTGATTTCTTTTTTCAGCTTTTCTATTCGTTCAGATTGGTTTTTGTTATTCTTGCACGCTAGTATTTTAAAGTTCTTAAGCGGTTGAATTCCAATTGTGACATTTTCAATGGTCACTGTGCTTTCCTTTGTGTTCATCATCCTTATATGCTTTACGCCTTGTGCTGGTATTATGGTGTTGGCAACAAACACTCCCTTTTTTATTTCTTTTCCAATAACTACGCTGTCTTCTTTGAGTTCCATTTCTACTACTTGGATAACTTCTGATCTTGGTGGTAGGGTCAACTTGCCTATACTCTTCATGTCCATGTTCATTGGCAGAATTATCTCCTCTTGATCTGTGTTCACCGTTAAGGTATACGTTTCGTAGTCTATTTTACAGTTGTACGTTCTCAGAAAGTCTCTTCCTAGTATTCCGTCTGTTGGTATATTTATGTCGTCATTTACAATGTGAAATTGATGCTTTAGTGTTCTATCTCCTATCAATAAGTCTAATTTAGATGTACCTTGAGAAAATATCGTTTTGCTTGTTATGCCATTTATCTGACATACCTTGTTTTCATTTACTTCTATTGCCAAGTTATTTTTGCAGACAGAAATGTCCGCGCCTGTATCCACCAGAAAGGTGAATATTCCTCTTACTTTCTTTATTTTTAAGCTAACAAAATTTGTGAAGTTATTCCCTCTATCAATGTTTAAAACCTTCTGAAACTTGCTCTTCCCCGAGTCTGTTGCCCGGGGCGACCCATGTTTTCCGACCTATTACTGTATTGTTGATTTTCCTGTGGTTGGCTGTTACTCGGGAAATTTCTCCTTCCCCTGTTGTTGCTGTTCTGGGGTCTGTTTGAGTGGTTGTGACCATGACTGTAGTTGCCCTGAACATGACGTGGGTTGAACAATGGGCGTGGGTTGAACCTGAAATTCGCACGTTGTCTTTGGTATCCCCCTCTCATGTTCGCTCCGAAGTGCATAACATTGTTTTGAGTGGGTGTGGCTTCTACTTCTTGAGCAACTTGTATGGCTTCACTAAGCTTTGTTACCCTAGCCGCCTGGACCGCGCTTTATACGGCTTAGGGCGGTAGGCTCCAAGGTGAAGTGGCACCTACACTTTTAGAAAATAACTCCACATGGCGATCCTGCCATCTTCGCTAAAAGATAAATTAAGTTCCAGCGAAGAAGTTCAGTTGACCCATATATAATGTGTGGTGGGTGCAATGAATGAAAATGTAAACAATAGCAAACACATGAACTTACGCGAACCCATTTGTAGCATGAATCACTGTCGATACCGATTGAATGCCATGTGACACCTTTCGGGTATGTGGAGCGATACAATGTTACATAATGTTTTCTCGCATTCTGTGTGCTTGCATTGCGTCACACTACAACTTGCTGGCGTGCTGCTTGTTGGTCCATGATGCAGGACTCGATGAATTTATATCGATGATGGATAGCAGAGCAAGAAAACGATGTTGAACCGTGATCACCAGAATCACGTCGGGGTCACCAAAATGTACGATTTCTCGTGTGTTGACCAAAGCTCTTAAACCTTGACAACGGTAGGTAATGCTGGTGCATGAACCAGAATACCTTGTGGTGATGTGGTGATCGTCAACTTATTTTCCCTTGCTCTGTAATTTCCTTGTTAAGACCCCTTACCGCTGGTGGGGGGAAGCCTTAGTGATAAATGATGTTAAACAAATGACTGATATTGAACAAGTGTCTGGTTTATTGATTGAATTGACTTATATACTAACATATTGCTTACTTGGCTAAATGGAAAAGTGCATTGTACTGAATTAAGTTGTGCTGAGTTAGGAGAATAACATAAAACAATAAGTTGTGCTGAGTAGGCAAAATAACATACATTGCACTGAATTTACAAACAAAACAATTAAAATGTGCTGACTTAGGAGAATAATGGGAAAGGTGAATGATTCTGGCTGGGTACGGGAAATGCAAGAGATAGATATGCTAAATCAGCATAATTACGAGTGGTGTTGGGTTGTGGGTATGGCAAATGGGAAAATTATGTGTGCGGGGTAATGACCACTTGAGGTAGGTCATTGCTGTGTGTAGACAACAGCTTTGGGGTGCATGCCCCCTCCTTAGGCAATTGGCGCATAATTTCCAGCTACGGACCTTGTTGTTCCTGGTCTGAATGGAAGTGCCAGAAAATCTTCGCAGCGATACAAGGCATGCTGAGCCCTGCACAATGGGCACTTGGGTAGTGTCGATGCTCTGCTTCCTCTCGCTGAGTGAGGATTGTTTTTCTCCTTCCGCTGATCGGGCGGACTTGCTCCGTGCTCGTACCTTTCGTGTCGATCGTAAAAGGCCGAGTCTAGCGCGCTGGCTCAGCGCTCCAAAAACTGCAGAAACTCTGCAAGAGTTGCAATTTGGCGCACGTCGTCTCTCGTCATCTGCCATGCGTGGTTCGTCTCAGAGTCAAGCCTTGCCCTAAGCATGTTCACCACGAATGGATCCCACGATGTGATGTCTAGCCCAAGCACCCTCAGCGAACTAAGATGAACATTCGCTTCGTTGACTAAGTCGCGTATTGCACGGACTCTGGAGGATTCTGCGCTGAGTTTCGGGATGGCGTGCAATGCGTTCAAATGCGCGTCAACGATGTTTTGTTTGTTGTCGAACACTTCGTTGAGCTTTGACCAGGCGTCCTCGTAGTTGGCGTCCGTAATTTGCCATCGGCTAATCAGCCTCGCAGGGGGACCCTCAAGGACCTGCCTCAGCTCTCGCATTTTCGTTACGTTCGCCATCGTCTGGTTGTCGTGCACTTCGGTTAGGTACTGATCCCGAAATTCACGCCATTTGGTGTGGTCCCCCCTGAAAATGGCTATCTTAGGGGACCGCTCTTGCCGCACTTGGATGATGTTTGCCTGTTGACCGGCGTCGTTCCTGCCGCCTGCTCCAGCTGCGCCTTGACCAAGCTCATTAATGCGCGCCCGCAACTTCGCGACAGCCATATGGTAGGCATCTTCGACTGTCGCCAGGTACTGCTCTTGTGCCTCCAACTCGGCGGAAACTGCTGCCTTCTCCACCAATGGCATGTGCTCTGCAAGCAGTTTTTCATAGTCTCCGTTGGCAGCTGCCTTGGCTACGAATTTGCTGATCCGCATGATTGATGAGCGGAAGACGTCTCGCCGCGCAAGGTCACCCATTGCTCTCCGTGGGTAAGCACTTCCGATTTTCACTGCACTTTTGAAAATATTTTGAATTATCGCTCTACCGTAAGACTGTAGTGCTCGCAGCAATCCAGGTCGACCCTTTGGAAATGGCTACGAACGCGTACAGATTCATCGCGAGCTTGCACCGTGTCTGTCTGCACCGAGATGCTAATCACTGCAGACTGCACCGCACGAATAAACCTGAATTTATTGTTTTGCCCTGCCCTGCACTGGGTGTTCGCATAGAATTTTTTTTTTTTAATTGTTTTGCTCGCACTGAATAAGCTGAATCACTTATCAAATAAACTGATGTTCGCACTGAATAAGTTGGTTGCAAAATAATTGCAGTAATCTCGCTCGCACTGGATTGGATTAATTATCATGAGATGCAATAATCTTGCTTTTGCTCGCACTGAGTTAAATTAATTGTCAATATTATTTGTATTGCACTGCACCGGTTATTATCCGTCTCGATAGGACCAAATGTTTGGGACAATAGCCGTTGTCAATGTAAATAAAATGCAATTAATAACCTTTATTGGTTTGTGTGTAAGTGGACTGTAAGAAAAATGATCCGCACTGGATGGCTGCTCAAATACTAGTGTTGATCATCGCGACGGCCTGTCAGTCGTAGACAATCGTCTTCGCTTTCGGCCCTTCTTCGTTGCGCCTGGTGAAGCGGTACATCTCGACCGAATTCTCTGGATGATGTTTTTTCATAGCGGGTATTTCCTAGCGGCTGCACTCTTGCTGTCGGTGGGTATTTCCTAGCGGCTGCACTCTTGCTGTCGGTCTCGGTGGGTATTTCCTACATGCGCACCATGTAGATAAGATTGCCGGAATTTCTGTGCAGCTGCACTGCTGGTGATATATGTGTGGCAATGTACATACGTACATTGATGATGCTCGCACCGGCATTGTTGACGGCGGCACTGCCTTGCTCATTTGATTGTACATAAGTACATCGTACGATGGTGGTGCCGTTGGATGGTGCCATGGGTTTTTTTTCCATGACGGCTCTGCTGCTGGGACTTTGGTACATATGCGTGTACGGTACCCTGGTCCCATATATGCTCTAAACTGTTCACAACCATCCCCGATTACCGAGACTATGAGTGAGCCAAGACAAACAACTCGGCGTAGCTGGTATATTGCGAAGGCCGTGGTGACGGACGAGGCCATTAAATACGCCTTTGCGTCTTTTGACGGCTTCAAGCGCCGGGTACGGACGGAATATACCCAGCCATGCTGCAACAGTGTACAAACCAGTTGCTACCGACTATGAAGAAAATCTTCACCGCTGTCCTAGCACTGGCATACATTCCAACACCCTGGCGTACAGTTAGAGTGGCATTTATACCAAAAATTGGCAGAAGTGACTACTCGCTCGCCATGAGCTTCAGACCAATGAGTCTGACTTCCTTCTTGCTGAAAAGCTTGGAAAGGCTGGTCGAGCTTCACGTGCGCAAAACTGCTTTGCGATTGCACCCACTATCTAAGATGCAACATGCCTATCAACGCGGAAAATCCTGCGAGACTGCGCTCCAAAATCTAATTGGGTAGAATTGAGGGCGCGCTTGACATGAAAGAATACGCGATGGGCACTTTCATCGATATTGAGGGTGCTTTTGACAATGCGACTTTTGATAGCATGTGCAGGTCCGCCAGACAACACGGCGTAGATGAACCATTGGTGTTGTGGATTAAAGCAATGCTAATGAATAGAACGTTGGTTGCGGATGCGGATTGTGGCCGCTATGTTATGGCGGGGGTAAACAGAGGCTGCAAGGCGGCGTCCTGTCTCCACTGCCGTGGTGTATGCTGGTCGACTCTCTGTTGAACGCACTCAACAGTTCTAATATTTACGCTCAGGCGTACGCGGATGATGTTGCTGTGCTTTCTGTTGGATCATGCCTAGCGACTGTATGCTCCAAGGCGCAGGCGGCGCTTGACGTGATCGACGAATGGTGCACTAGGAATGGGCTCTCGGTCAATCCTCTTAAAACTGAGGTTGTTCTCTTTACGAGAAGGAGGAAGCTGGTCGGGTTGACTCAGCCAGTGCTAAAAGGCGTCACAATCCAACTCTCAAATGAAGCAAAGTATCTGGGAGTCATCCTGGATAGCAAACTTCTTCGGTCCAAACATGTTGAGCTGAAGACTGCCAAGGCGCTGTCTGTTTTCTGGCAGTGCAAAGGCATTTTCGGCAAGACATGGGGCTTATCACCGAAAAGAGTCCTATGGATTTATACGGCTATGATAAGACCATTTATAGCATACGCATCGGTTGTTTGGTGGAATAAGCTTTCACGTAAATACATCACTGCTGCTTTTGCCAAACTCCAAAGGCAGGTATGTCTCGGCTGCACGGGGGCCTTCCCCAGCACGCCTGGCTCCGGCCTAGATACACTATTGAACCTTCCGCCCCTTGATGTTTACATCATGGGCTGTACAATCAAGGCTATCTCACGTCTTACAAGAGGTGGCTTTTGGTATAACTCGCACTGGAGTTTTTATGAACTTGCGCAACGGTTGTCCTTCGACTCCTGTCTTATGGATATGCCGTCTGATGCGATGACACCGGAACTTCGGCTAAAGCGCAACTACGAGTTCGACTTTCCTCGCGTCCAGGACTGGCTCTGGCCGGACTCTCTGAACCTGGAAGGGAATGCAGTCGAATCTTCACGGATGGCTCCAAAACCGATCAAGGATGTGGTGCTGGTGTCTTCGTGGAGAGCGATAACGTTAGACTTTTCTTTCCGTTAGGCAAATATGCGTCAGTCTTCCAAACAGAGACTTATGCTATCCTATTGGCCATGGACTATGTTACGAGGAACAGGTGGAGGGGGCGAAGTATCTGCGTCTGTAGCGACAGTCAGGCTGCGCTTAAGGTTTTACTCAAACCCTTAACTACCTCCAAAATAGTACGTGAATGCAAGATATCTCTGAATTCGGTCGGAAGGCTGAATTCACTTAAACTTGTCTGGGTCCCGTGTCATAACGGGATCACGGGAAATGAGATCTCCGATGAACTTGCTAGACAAGGCTCAGAGGGGGACTTCTCAGGACCTGAACTAGCGATCTGTCTGCCTGCGTCCTCGGTCAGGGCTTGCATTGACGGTTGGGTTTCCTATGAACACAATCGCAGTTGGCATGACTCTCCAGGGTGCAGATAGACTAAGCAAATACTCCCCGACGTCTGTGGGAAATCCGCGGCATTCTTTTTGTCTCTCTACAGAAAAGACTGCAGACAGACTACTGGCGTTCTTACGGGACACTACGCTTTTGCCAAACACCTTAAGGTGCTAGGCCTAAGCGACACCACCAACTGCGAAGCCTGTGGAGAAAGCGACGACACTGCAGAACATTTCCTCTGTGATTGTCCTGTGAGGAATGCCAGTGTCCGTTTTACTGTCCATTCCCATTTCTCTTGTTAATCGTTTACTTCCTAAATATTCGATAACCGCATTAACGATCCTACATAACTCAAAACGTTTAACAACCCATTAAAAATAACATGACCCATTGAAATATCGTAACTCGAGTAGCCTGGCACAAGCCACCACGCTTCGGACGATCAACTCTTTGTAAATCAAACAATAGCCAACACATGCACTGCTTGCTATGCACACAAACCCCGCATGCACTGCTATGGGATGTATGTCATAAAGCACCCAAGCACGGTGCAGCCGGCTAGCAACCTTGCACAGTGTATTTCAAGTGCACTGGGCATTTATCAATGAGTTGGAGATCGGATTACCGAGACCCGAAATGTTGTGGATGCATGAATGCATGTACAGCACAAAGGGGAGCGAAGTACAGTTCAAAGTACAAGTGCGCTGACCAAGCTTAATTCTGAGTTATGAATTAATGGGGACATTGCCCCTCGGGAATATACTAGGGTTATAAAGTTATGTAGATCGTGCGTAGTATATGATGACGCTGCGGTTATCCAATATTCAAAGGGAGGGAACGGAATTATCGAATGGGGATCGATACAAATATTTGTGTATAAATAGAATAAAATTTATGAATAAATTGTCTTTGTGCTACCAGACCAACCACGAGTAACATCTTTTCAATTTAGTCCACTGACGGAGCATTGGCTTCAAGGACAAGTAGAAAGTTATCTCTCGTCTTCGACCACATCCACTTACCTAGTTTAGCAGCTCTGCTGCTGGTGAGTATAGACGTTAGCACTAGCCGAGTCTAAGGATGGGTAATTCGACGTAATAAGCTAAAGACGAAATTTCAGGTACACCCTTGCTAGACCGCGAACCATTACATGGCGACCGTGACAGGACCTCAGAGACTTTCTACCGAAAAAGAAGACATCGCGGCAGCAACAGTACCGAACTTTAGAATCCGTTTATCGTCGAGCGAAATGGAATATTAGCAAGGAGTACCACATTTTTGGTTTCTGCTTCCGTTGTCGGAAGTGTGTTAACTTCGATACGTGCCAAAGGGTTTCTTCTTTGGTCACAATGCTGAAAATCATTATGCATGAGTTTTGTACACCAACTACACCAACAGAGGATGTACAAAACTTTACAGGAGCAATAAAAATGTGACTGAACCACACACCACACTCAGTCCTCAGCATACTACCCACACACTTCAAAATAATATGCATTCCAAGCTAGAAACGTATGCTTTTCGTTTGGCTCAGGTCGAATATGGGACCGGGCCTCGTTCAACGCTTGATGGCAGTGATGGACATCAACTTAGTTGCCTGTATTATCGGGCACTGCCGCCAATTGGGAGTGGACTAAAATCTCCCTTTCCATCTATGGATGCTATGGACGCGGAACAACAGGGAGCTAGAAGCTCAAATGAACAGTTTTTAAGATCACCACAGGCAGTAGCAGTTCAGCTGCAATAAACAATTTTTAGACAATTTTTTTTTTCTTCAATTTTTAAATAAACTCTTTTATTTTAGTCCCAAATATGTATTTACTCCCTAATAGTTGGTTAATGTTTAATTAAATATGACTTATGCAACACGCACCTACTACTAACTTATAAATAGTTTTCAAAAATTTAATTAAAAACAATGATAAAAATAATTGTCATTCTATTGTATAACCATTTTTTTTTATGTTAAATACTTAGCAACTAAGGATGACTGCACCTTCATATTATATATTACCTAATTTATATTATATTTGAGTCTAACTGTCTACGTCATTTCTTAATTGTACCTAGTACCTACTTATTTTATTACTATAGTTAGAAGAATTGTAGCATTTGCAAACTATTATCGCAAGTTCATACCGAACTTCGCTACAATTGCAATCCCATTAAACAGATTACTCCGTAAGAATGTAGAGTTCAATTTCTGTGAAAATTGCGAGAAATCCTTTAGACTACTAACAGTAATTCTTGCAAGTGATCAAGTTTTACAATTCCCGAATTTCGATAAAGAGTTTATTTTGCGAACAGATGCCTCAGGCTTCGCATTAGGTGCTGTTCTTTCCAATTTCGATGATACACCCATTGCCTATGCGAGCAAGACCTTAAACAGTGCCGAGAAAAATTACAGTACGATTGAAAAGGAGCTACTCGCCATAGTATGGGCAATAAAGCATTACAGACCATACCTTTTCGGAAGAAAATTCAAAATCATAACCGACCATAGACCACTAGTGTACCTTTTCTCCCTCAAGGAACCCTCTAGTAGACTCACTAAATTCAGATTACTTTTAGAAGAATACAATTTTTACATCGAATACACTCCGGGAAGAGACAATTGCACAGCTGATGCTCTTAGTCGCATCAGGATAGACACAGACCAGCTAAAGCAACTACAAATATATGTCATGACCAGGTCGCAATCCAAGGCAAACAACAAGGTACAAAAGGAACCAACGGAAGCAAAGGATGGGGAAGTAACGGAGAACAATCGCAGAATAACAGAGCTGTTAAAACCCCCAGAACATGCGCAGCAAATAGTCGAGCTAAGAATATGCAACAGTTTAGAGGACGATGAGTATCTGATAAGGGATACGACTATAATCCTGGGACCCAACGATTTGTTGGCATACCTCCCAGAGAAGAATTTAATACTCCTAAATAAGTCCAAGGTAAGCACTATAGACCAATCGACATCATTTGTCAAAATGTTGTTGAGGGACGTGCAGGAACCTTGCGGACTGCTGGATACCGCCAAGGATGGCACTACAGCCCGTTCGGCATCAATTGTCAAATTGTTGTCGAGGGACGTGCAAAGCATTTGCGGACCTCTAGCCATTAATAAATTATATATTACGAAAGAAGAAATAAAGAAACTCGCAGACGGCCGTCGAGAATATAAAATTCCCGAGTTACAAAAGAAATTAGGAGACATGTTTAAAGAAAGTAATATAAAGGTGCACCTCATAGATAAATGCATAGAAATTACCGATCCTCACAAAAAAAAAACTCTTGCTCAACGACTACCACTTATTACCTACAAGTGGACATGCCGCAATAAACCGCATGCTGAGAACACTCAGAAGAAAATATTTCTGGACGGGAATGCAAAACGATGTGACGACATTCGTGAAGCATTGCCCGATATGCCAAAAGAATAAGCATATCACACCAAGAAAACAGCCAATGGAAATAACGTCAACAGCCGAAACCAGCTTTGATAAAATTTACCTCGACTTAGTTGGTCCTCTAGACGAATCAGTAAACGGATACAGGTATATCCTACAAGATGAACTCACAAAATTCACAGAGGCTATACCTCTGGTGAACAAATAAGCTAGTACCGTAGCTAAGGGACTAGTAGAATGTTTTGTTCTAAAATATGGAGTTCCCAAGACAATAGCTTCAGATCAGGGAACAGAGTTTATAAACAGGATCTTCAAAGATATGTGTAAACTCTTAAAGATAGAACAACTACAGTCCACAGCTTACCATCATGAGAGCATAGGAGCATTAGAGAATTCGCACAAGGTTCTCGGAGCATACCTCAGGTGCTATGTGTCTGAAAAACATACAGACTGGTGCACTTGGTTACCATACTATGTCTTCTGTTATAATACTTCTATACATTCAGAAACAGGGTATACACCGTTTGAATTAGTATTTGGAAGACAATGCAAACTGCCGTCCAATCTAACAAAACAAGTTGACCCTAGGTATAACTACGAAGACTATGTAATTGATCTAAAACAAAAACTACAGGTAGCCCATCGGGATGCGAGAGATCAGTTGATTGAAAAGAAAAACAATAGGAAGAGTGCGTATGACGCTAAAGCTAAGAGTAAAACAGCTAGTTTCGAAGTAGGTAGTTTGGTCCTATTAAGAAATGAAAATCGTAGGAAGTTAGACCCAATTTACACCGGACCGTACGAGGTATTATCAGAAGAAGGCGTGAACTGCGAGATAAAGTATGATGGAAAGAGAACTAAAGTACATACAAACCGACTAAAGAAATTTTATATATATATATTACGACAATTTTTAGAAACGTTTAATGATGAATTGTAAAATACAATACTAATGTTTTTTTTCTTTAATTAAAAAAAAAAAAAAAAAAAAACAAGAAAAAGGGGGGAGAGACCCCCGCAAGTTTAAACAACAATTTTTTTTTTTATCCCTGGCCAGGGACCCATTAAAAATACAAGGGACCCATTAAATTATGTTAAGATAATAATATAATAATAAGGAATAAATGAAGTACTATTTAACGTTGATGTAATAATAAGTATTAGTAATAAGTAATAATAATAAGGAACAAATAAAGTACTGTTTAACGTTGATGTAATGTAATAATAAGTATTAGTAATAAGTAATAGTAATAAGGAATAACTAAAGCACTGTTTAACTTTGATGTAATGTTATAATAAGTAATAATAATAAGTACAAATAAAATATTGTTTAACTTTGATAATAAGTATTAGTAATAAGTAATAATAATAAGGAATAACTAAAGTACTGTTTAACGTTCATGTAATGTAATAATAAGTAATAATAATAAGGAATAAATAAAGTATTGTTTAACTTTGATGTAATATAATAATAAGTAATAAATAAAGTATTGTTAAACTTTAACGTAATAATAAGTAATAATAATAAGTAATAAATAAAGTATTGTTAAACTTCAAAGTAAATCAAAAAAAAAGAGTATTGTTAAACTCTAATAATAAGCAATTTGTAATCTTCAAGGACTAGGTTAAGATAATATTAAATAATAAGAAAACATATATCTGTTAACCAAGACCATAAAAATTGGATGGGTTAAGATAAAATAAAGAAAAAAAAATGTATATAGATAAATTACTAATTCCTCAAAATGTTCAAACGACACGGTAAAAGAAGAATTCTCGCCAAGCCGACAATTCTCCTTTTTCCCCCAGAAGGGTGGTGTGAGGAATGCCAGTGTCCGTTTTACTGTCCATTCCCATTTCTCTTGTTAATCGTTTACTTCCTAAATATTCGATAACCGCATTAACGATCCTACATAACTCAAAACGTTTAACAACCCATTAAAAATAACATGACCCATTGAAATATCGTAACTCGAGTAGCCTGGCACAAGCCACCACGCTTCGGACGATCAACTCTTTGTAAATCAAACAATAGCCAACACATGCACTGCTTGCTATGCACACAAACCCCGCATGCACTGCTATGGGATGTATATCATAAAGCACCCAAGCACGGTGCAGCCGGCTAGCAACCTTGCACAGTGTATTTCAAGTGCACTGGGCATTTATCAATGAGTTGGAGATCGGATTACCGAGACCCGAAATGTTGTGGATGCATGAATGCATGTACAGCTCAAAGGGGAGCGAAGTACAGTTCAAAGTACAAGTGCGCTGACCAAGCTTAATTCTGAGTTATGAATTAATGGGGACATTGCCCCTCGGGAATATACTAGGGTTCAGTGGCGTGGCGTCCATATAACACGATTCCTAGCGTCTTCCCTTTTAAAAATCCACCAAAAGTAAGCACTATCTGCCAAATAAATATATGAAAAATGAAACCCGTCCCGTATTTTAATTATAAAATAAAATCTACACACACACACACATAAGCTATCGAATAAGTTTAATATGTTCATTCTACCTCTCGTCTGTATCTTCATACTTCATTCAAGAATCAAGATTCAACCACATTCCACAATCCACAAATCACAAACAACAAACCAACGAAGAGTCACAAAAATACTCTTAGTAAAAGTTTTCAACTACCGCTGCTCTCTATAATAGAATAAAAAATATTTTTCCGTCTTATTTACTTGTTTTATATCCCTTTCTTCTACAAGCATTGCGGTTCCGATCCTCTTTGTTCAACACCCGCTTTTATATTCAAAGAAAAAGACGCTACATTTCGTCTTATAAACCAAATCTCACGCTGAATACTTGGAATTGTTTCATTTCATTCTCCCTTTTGCGATTAGCATTGCGTTTCAATCGGAAGATATCAACATGTTGCAGGAATGCAGGTGCTACGTTTGACTCGTTTTTTTTGCAACATTGTGTCTAATAACACGGTGTTCTTTGACTTATTTCTTTTTTCTTATGACATAATATCTGAATGTGTTGTTATGTGGGTTGATTCTTGATTTTGGATTTGATGTTGATATTGATATGCGTGTTGATGTAAGAAGTTGAGCTTTCATTTTTCTCTCTTGTGATAGTTAATGCTTCGATGTTTTTACAAATTTATTGTTATACTTTTGTCTTATGAAATAAAATATGGTAGAATATTATGGCAATTTGTCAGCAGAGTAAATTCAGCATATCGCTTAAGAGAAGTTCATGTCAAATAAAATACCGACACTTGTTTTTTTTTTAATCAGGAATTCAAATTTTAATTTAGAATCAGTTGGAATTTATTGACAGACTGCGTTGCACAAGTGCAATAACTTGAAAAAATCTAGTGTTTTGTAAAGCCAATTTGATAAAATCTTAAATTAAAATAGTGAAAAGTTAGATGTGAATGTGAAAGTGAAGGTTAATGTGTATTTTTTTAGTTTCTTTTATTACCAACTTACTGATAAAAGGCGGTAGGCTCCACGTGGGGCCTACAACCAAAAATTATGCACTGGTTATACATGTCGGTAGTTAAACCGATTCTCTTCTATGGAGTACTGGTCTGGTGGCCCGCCTTGGAGAAGAAGTCCAACCTAACCTTGCTGGACAAAACTCAACGAGTTGCATGCCTCAGCATCACCGGTGCGCTGAGAACCTCTCCCACTGCGGCGCTCCAAGCCATGCTCCACCTTCTTCCGACCGACATCATCGGCAAACAATTGGCTGCCAGCTCAGCAATAAGACTGAGAAGCTCCAAACAATGGAAAGAGCAACACACTGGACATGCCAATGTACTATCGATGTATCGACATCTCTCTAAGGTTACCGACCACCTGCCCACTGAATACAACTTCAACCTGGGCTACAAACATCTAATCCCAGACAGAACCGAGTGGACACAACGTCATGTCCTACACCACGAATCGCTGTCAATTTTTACGGATGGGTCCAAAACGGAGGACGGAGTCGGTGCCGGAGTCTTCTCTGAAGACCTGGACATTCACCTCTCCTTTAACCTTCCAGAACACTGCAGCGTTTTTCAGGCCGAAGTCACCGCCGTCCGCCAAGCCGCTGCCTGGCTGTCGGTTAATCCGATATCGAAATCAGATATTGTAATATACATCGACAGTCAGGCGGCCATCAAATCGCTTGCATCCAGCACTACAAGATTCAAGGCAGTGAAAAACTGCCGTGCATCTCTTAACGAGATAGCCGGTCAGTATAGCCTCACCCTTTGCTGGGTGCCGGGTCACTGTGACATACCAGGGAATTGTGAAGCTGACGAACTGGCCCGACGAGGCTCTTCTGGTTTAAATAGCATAAGCGTCACCGACATCGAGGCGCCAACGTCTTATGCTAAAAACCTCATAGACACCAATGCGGTGAACGAAGCCAACCGTCGTTGGCACCAACTCGACCAGTGCAACACCGCAAGGCTACTCTGGCCGACATTTAACAAATCCAGGTCCATCGGACTTCTGAGGCATAAGAGAGGAACCCTTTCGAAATTAGTAAATGCCCTCACCGGGCACTGTGCTATAGGAAGACATGCCCAAAGGCTGGGCATCCCCTACAATGACTTCTGTAGAAGCTGTAGGGACGAGGAAGAAGAGGAGACCATCAGTCACTTCCTTTGCACGTGTCCTGCACTCGCCAACATTAGGAAGGCTACATTGGGTGAATACCTTTTCAATGATCTAAACGATCTTAACAACGCCTGCACAGCAAGGATTAGCTCCTTCATTCAGAGGAGCAAATGGTTCCCTGAGTAAGAGGGTGACCCACCCACCTTACACATCGGCAGCACAATGGACCTACTTCTGGTCTAAGTGCATCCTCACCGAGGGCCGTTTTCAACCAACCAACCAACCAACCAACTGATAAAAACATTTTAGCTTCTTAATTTTAGTGCAGTTTTAGATTTTTTTTTGGAAATGTCTTTGATTAGTGTAGATTGCTGTTTAACTGATTTCCTCCTGGAGGATTCAAATAGTTTTAGTAAGCTATCTTTTCTTGATAAAAAAAAAGTTATAGACGTAGGGCGCTCTATGCCTTTTATAAATATTAATTACCAAAGGAGAGATGGTTTTGTGACACATTTTAATGTTTCCTTATACCAAAAATATAAGTGGCTAACTGGGAGTTGCAAGCTTAATAAAATGTTTTGTTTTCCTTGTCTTCTTTTTTCAAACTCCGCCAGTGCTTGGAGCCGAACGGGTTTCACTGATATAAATAATTTAGTTAATTCTTCGAAAAAACATATTAAGACAGAAAAACATATTCGTTGTTGTTTATCCCTACACGAATTCGGCACGAATCGCATTGAAACTTCTTTAGGAAATTCTTTCGTTGTTCATAATAAAAAAGTAGATAAAAATCGGAAACTAATGGAACGTTTTATTGACACGGTCATTTTATTAGGTAGACAGGAGTTAGCATTTCGCGGTCATGATGAAAGGTCTAGTTCAGATAATCGTGGCAATTATGTCGAAGCTGTTTATTTGTTATCTAAATATGACACTTTATTGGAATCCCATTTAGAGCAGTGTTCAAGTACACACAATCCAATTTTTTCAGGTTTATCCAACGATATTCAAAACGATTTGATACATAGTATCGCGGCGGTTATTAAATCCGAAATTAAAACGGAAATCAAGGATGCTCGGTTCGTGTCGATTATGATCGACGAAACACCAGATTTGAGTCATAGGGAACAACTGAGTGCCATATTTCGGTACTTGTCAGAGGATGGTATACAAGAAAGATTTCTTGGATTTTTTGACGTTAGCGGAAGTCGTAATGCAAATGAGTTATCCAATCATATATTTAAAATTCTTGAAACATACGACTGCAAGGAAAAGTTAATAGGACAATCCTACGATGGTGCCGCAGTTATGTCCGGCGAGGGGGGTGGTGTTCAAAAGAAGGTCCTTGATGAATGCCCGATGGCAAATTTTATTCCTTGTTATGCACATGTTTTAAATTTAGTACTATCCCGATCTCTAGAAAACATAGCAGAACTTAAACTATTTTTTGGCTATACTAATAGCATCGTTCGATTTTTTAATAAATCCACAAAGTGGTCCAATCTTTTAAAACAAATTTCCAATCGACGCATGCCAGGAGTATCGGAAACTCGATGGCATTATCATTCAAGAATAATAAACGTAATCTTTAACTGTAGAATAGATATAATTGAAACTTTTAGTAAAATAATTAATGACTCTAGGGAATGGGATACTGACACACTTTCGATGGCAGAAAGTTTATTAAATAAATTAGAGAGCAAGGAATTCTGTTTTTTGCTTCATACCCTTTCTGAAATATTTGCAAAGACCGATGTATTATTTAATTTAATTCAAAAAAAACAAACAGACGTTAGTTATGCCAAGCAAGAAATCGAACGTTTTGAGTCATGGATAAGCTCTGACTTTTTAAATATGTTTGAAGTTATTTATGACAGCGTAAATGATTGCATCGAACCTCCACGTAAACGCAGGTTGCTTGACTTCGATTTGAAGACGAATTATAAGCGCCTTTTTGTTGAAATTAAAGACAATATAGTTAGCCAAATAAATGCCAGATATAAATCATTTAGTAATCTTACATTTTTGGATTTACTAAATAATTTGAAGTATGACACTTTTTCTCGTTCCAGTCCAGATGTAAAAATATCTTCCCTAATTAAGTTTTTTCCTAGAATTTTTGACTTCACGGCATTAAAAAATGAACTTAATGTTTTATATTCTTCGTCGTCACTTCGGCAGTTTGAGGTTCTCGACCTTCACAACCATTTGAATAGTGAAGCATTGAAAGAAGTGTTCCCTCAAGTCTTAAACTTAAGTAGTTTACTTTTAACACTTCCCATTTCCGTCGCCTCCGTTGAGAGGTCTTTTTCTGCTTTAAAAAGAATTCATACTTATTTAAGAAACTCACAGGGCGAGGATAGGCTCTCTGATTTAGCCCTCATATCGATAGAAAGAAGACTTCTTCTTAAAATTAAAAATAGACCAAACTTCTATGAAAGGGTATTGGCAGAGTTTATCAAAAAAGATCGTCGAATAGCATTAGAATACAAATAATTATAAAGAACTAATATTTTAACAAAACTTTTCACTTTTTTTTTTTAAGTGTGTGAATTTTAGCTGTTTTTAATTTCGATTTATTTTTATTGCTGACATTATTATTTGTATCGTTTTTATATTTTAACAAATATAAAGAATTATCCATATAATTCTTCTGAATTTTCTTATTTTAAAATTACTATCCACATTATGCTGAATTTTTTTAAGTTATTGTATCATGCGTCTGTCAAGACCGGCTTCTTTTGAAGCCACTTTTGTTATGCTTTAAGCTCATTGTTGATTGAAATATTAATGTCTTGAAGTATAAAAAATGTGGCTAGAATATTTTTGCTAAGTCAATGTGGAATGCATATTATGTAGATACAATATCCCCATTAAAAATTATTTTATTTCAGGTTTTAAAGATTTTTATTTTTATAGGTGACTAAATTTTTCAACGTCTTCCCTTTTAAAATTATCCACGCCACGCCACTGCTAGGGTTATAAAGTTATGTAGATCGTGCGTAGTATATGATGACGCTGCGGTTATCCAATATTCAAAGCGAGGGAATGGAATTATCGAATGGGGATCGATACAAATATTTGTGTATAAATAGAATAAAATTTATGAATAAATTGTCTTTGTGCTACCAGACCAACCACGAGTAACATCTTTTCAATTTAGTCCACTGACGGAGCATTGGCTTCAAGGACAAGTAGAACGTTATCTCTCGTCTTCGACCACATCCACTTACCTAGTTTAGCAGCTCTGCTGCTGGTGAGTATAGACGTTGGCACTAGCCGAGTCTAAGGATGGGTAATTCGACGTAATAAGCTAAAGACCAAATTTCAGGTACACCCTTGCTAGACCGCGAACCATTACATCCTGCTTTTGCTCGTATCAGGTGGCAGGTATTTGGTGCGGATATGGTGAGTGCTGTAAACCTAAGTTCCTTATCACTGAAGCGCCTTCTCGTTTTTCTTAGAAAAAGAAGTATCTTCAGATGGAAACAATGTTTCGCCGGAACATTAAATGTTTTGCATTATTTACCTTAGTCTTTGTATATAAACCTGTTCCCGTTCAAGCTGCTTTGTCGGAGTTCGTGGACAGCCTGGTTTATATCAGCAGCCGAAGAAGAATTTTCTTCTAACTACCGATATAGACCCTCCACAAACTTTTTCTTTTGAGCGCAATTTATATTGGCGAGCCTCTTGCAAAGTCTGTATTCCAATTCTAGGCGACCTTTTTCATCTCCATTATGAGTGGAATACTTTGACTAAGCTTTGAATGACACTTTTTTGTCATGAGGCTTGTTACCTCTGGTGGTTGTTAAGGAACCAAAAATTAATAACAATCCACTATATATTAAGTAAACTAAATATTTATTACAGAAAACACACAACACAAATAAAGTTAGTTCATACAAAAATAACCATGTATGATAAGCTTGAATTCAGGAGCACAACGTGTGGCGAGTTAAACGACGTACAGTGAACTGACGATTGCAGTTGCAATCCATCCACAGGATCCCACAAGGATGATTGGTAAATTGATTTTAAGGCAGCATTGCCAGCAATATAAAATCCTGATGCCACAGTACCCCCTTTCCAGCGTAAAACTAGGTAAGGTACCTGTAATAATCCCTAACAATGTAGACAATTCCAATGAAACACAATTACCAATATTATAAATTATTAATATTTATTCATCCGCTCGCTTCAGGTTACTTGGATAGAATGAATAGAATAAAGATGTGCAAATAGTAATTATTCGTTATTTAATATCCGTTACTCAAGATGAGTTTTAGTGACGAATACTCATTGGCAGAAGTAATCGGTATCAAGTAATCAAATTTAACCAAATCCAAATACTCATCAGATACCTAACAACATTCACGCACGTGTAAGTCCATATCGAATCCAACAGGAAAATATATTCACATCACACATACACACTCTAACACCGCCGCGCCACAGCGGGCATCAAACGGTTTTGTGTCGGTGTCTTTCTACAAATTCACCCCTTTTTTATCATTCTCAGGCGTTCATTCATGCTTCTGGTGCTGGTGATACTAATACTCAAACACTTACACTGGGTATCGGTTCTCTTCTCTCTTTCCGTGCTCGTGTGATTTTTTTGTTTCTTTCACACATAAATGATTCCTACTCATACTCAATGAAGGCAACACAAATTGATACTCGTTTGGATTTGATTACTTACTCATTCTGTGTGTTTGATTACTACTTCATTCTGTGGTTTTGATTACCTACTCATTTTGTATCTTTGAGTCCTTAGTGTTTTTGGATTATACATAATACTCATTTTGTTTGTTTGATTACTTGATATTCTATGTAAGATCACGGACTTGGTGAAGGGATTTTAATGATCTGTAGCAAGAAGGCGAGGATAATCGTGTCGTTAAAGGTGGGAATATTTTTTCAGGTATGCTAATGCGATTTCTTACCACAAATAAATTTTAAAAAATAGGCTATATAAAGATCTAAAAATGAAAACATTGACGAAATACAATTTTATTTAAGTTGATTGCTGAACTGTTTGCCATGATTTTTATTTTTTACGCGTAGATATTCCTTGTTCCTACTCTTATTACTAACTTACACTTGCAGCTCAAAAGAGCCATCGCCTGACCTATCACAACCATGCATGCTGTGTGCGTTTCATTCAGGTGTTTCTATACACATAGATGGGGCCTACAATTGTGCCGATTCCAACGGCGATTTGAGAGCTCTCTCATGACAAATAATACCCTCGGAGGGTTTATCAGACCCTCGCGGAGGTGGGACCGTGAACAAATTTTTAGTGGCTCCGTCGTGATTCGAACCCGGGACCTAACACACTAACCATTGCATCACGGCACTCACAACTGTTCCTACTCTTAGCAATCATAATAATCAGTTTTTTTAGTCTGGGGTTGGCATACTTACTATTTTTTTGATTCTACAGGGCTGTCGCTCAAAAAACAAGTATTGAGTACCGAATACTAAATACCGAATACTAAATGAAAAATAATCAGTAATCATTCGTTACTCAAAAGTAATCAAGTTGCACATCACTAGAATAGAATCAAAGACAATTAAATACAATAACAGGGTTATCTAGTTATTATGTGAGGACAATGAATGCCAGATATGTTATACATTTAGTGAGGAACAGATCTCCACATCCCTTCTATATTCTTTAGCTTCAGCTTTAATCCTGTGTTTTTGTCATTCGTAGGATCTTCAACGTCGACATCTGGGATTGGAGAGGAAACATCTACTGGAGGCGAAATCGAAACATCATGCATGTTCTCAGCATCATCTGAACCTGACTCGAATACTGGAATATTCTTGACGTGGCTAATGTTTCGTCTTAAAGCTTTTCCGTCTTCCATACGTACCACCACTTCATTTGGTGTTCTTTCAATTACCTCGAATTCGGTTGGAATGAAAGTTGATGTCAGTTTATTTTGGGAAACCATGCTGCGAACCAATACCTTATCCCCAACTTTGATTTCACTATCTTTCGCCCCCCGGGTCTTATCCGCTATCTGCTTTCCTTTCTCCTTATTAATCAAAGCTAAATCTCGTGCTTCTGAGTCGATGGTATCTTCGCGTATATCCAGAACAGAAGGAATATTGTCCCTTATCATTCTACTATAAAATAGCGCTGATGGAGATTTTCCAGTAGTGCCATGCGGTGTTACATTATACATAAGTAAAAACTTTAGAATTTCCTTCTTATAATCAGATCCATTTCCGTTGGCAATTTGGAGCCTTTTTAAGATCGAACGGTTCATATTTTCTAATTCACCGTTTGCCTGCGGCCAATAAGGGGGTGAAGTAATTAGCTCTATGTCGTTGTTTTTGCAGAAACCTTTAAATTCGTAGCTAACAAACTGCCGTCCATTGTCAGCTTTGATCGATGTAGGATACCCTAATCGACTAAATATTTCTTCCAAAATCGAAATAATTTCCGTTGACGTTTTTCTTATAAACTTTATCTCTTGATATCTTGAATAGTAGTCTCTCACAACAAAAACGAAATCGTGGTTTGGCAGTGGGCCCAACAAATCCATCGCTACACATTGCCAAGGACCATTTGGAAATGTGTGTCGTATCATAGGCACCGGTTTAGTTGGACGCGATACTAACAAACATTCGCGGCAGCACTTCACCCATTGTGTTACGTCTCTGTCCATTGACGGCCACCAAACTTTTGCACGTAGTCTGCGTTTCATGACTGTCTCTCCCGGATGCCCTTCATGAGCGAGACTTAAAACTCTGGTTCGTAGGGCTGCTGGTATTATAATCCTGTTACCTCGCAGAAGAATATTTCCAAAAGTGGATAGTTCCCACCGAAATGGAAAGTACTTATTTTTGTGTTTTCTACCGCTTCCATTAGTTCTTTATCCACAACGTTATTGTGAGCTATTTCAGTTATGGTAAGTGCGCATGGAACCATTGCTTCTACTATAGCACAAACGTTTTGTTCACAGAGACTGTCAAATGAGCAATTATCTTCGATTTTACAGAGTCGTGAAAGTGAATCTGCTATGTTATACTTTCCTGGCTGGTAGATAATTCTAAATTTAAACGACTGTAGTCTTAGTACCCACCGTTCGATCCGGGCCGGCGGTTTGGATGTTGGTTTGAAAATAGCTTCTAATGGCTTATGGTCAGTTACCAACTCGAACTCAATGCCTGCGAGGTAATAGTAAAAACGTTCCGTAGCCCAAACTAATGCCAAACTTTCTTTCTCCGTTTGAGAGTATCGTTTTTCAACTGAAGAAAGACTCTTGCTAGCAAATGATATCACACGTGGGTTATCTCCTTGAAACTGAATTAATACAGCTCCCAGGGTAACTGGGCTTGCGTCGGCTTTCAGACGAGTGCAATTTTTAAAATTGAAATAAGACAGAGTTGGTATTTTAGCAAGTACATCTTTCAATTTTTGAAATGCTTGTTGTTGTTCTGCATTTCAAGAAAATTTTACATCTTTTTTTATAAGTTTCCATAAAGGCCCTGTTACGTCAGCCATGTCCGGGATAAATTTTCCCAAATATGTTACAAGCCCCAAAAAATTTCGTGTTTCCTCCTTGGAATTAGGTGAGCGAAATTCAAGTACAGATTTAACTTTTTCAGGATCTGCCGAAATGCCAGTGTCGGATAAAATATGGCCCAAAAATTTTAATTTTTTCACTTTCAAAACACATTTTTCTTGATTAAGAGTAACATTCATATTACGGAAAATATTGAGAACATTTTCAAGTTCTTTGTCATGTACTTCTTCTGTCTGTCCAAAAATAATTATGTCATCCAAATAATTGAGCGCCTTTTGACAAGAGACTAAAATGTTTTCCATAACCTTCTGGAATATTTCTGAAGCGGAATTGACCCCGAAGAGTAACCTCTTGTATCGAAACAATCCTTTATGTGTTATAAAGGTGGTGATTTCTCTACTCTCCTCTGCCAACTCCAACTGGTGATATGCATTTTTCAGGTCCAATCGAGAGAAATATTGCGCCCCTTTTAATTTAGTCATGAACGAGTCAAATGTGGGAAGAGGAAAATTTTCTCGCTGAATGGCAAAGTTTGCTTGGCGCATGTCAATACATAGACGAATATCGCCGGTTTCCTTATAAGCAATCACAATAGGTGAAATCCAGGGACTAGGCCCTTGCACCAGCTCAATTATGTCCAGTTCTATTGCCTCCTTCAGTTTTGCTTCAACTTTTTCCTCTAACGCTGACGGGACGCGTCACATTGGCTGCTGAATCGGCCTTACCGACAAGCGTATTATCGTGTCTTTTATTTTGGAGAATGGTTGAAAAACTTCAAGCTGATTCACATCGATCCCCAACTTCAAGACACCTAATCTTATTGCTGTTTCCCGACCCAATAAAGATTGTCTGCCGTTCTTGATAACATAAAAAGATGCAATCATTTCTCTTTGCCCATTCACGCTTATTGGAGCTTCAAAAACGAACTTAATTTCAAGCAGCTCATTACCAGCATATGGCCTGAATCGGTTTTCCGATTGTGTTCGGAGGTTTCCCAGAATCGCTGAATTGAATCGAAATTTTTCCCAATCGTCTTCTCCTAACAAACTAAACCGTGAACCAGAATCGATTAGCATTTGCAATTTAACACCTTCAATATAACAATAAATTTTCTCACTCATTGGCTCGTGAAAGTCGTTTGTAACTTCTAAGCAGTCGTATTCATTGATATTTTTGCCAACAATCTCATTGCCGCTCATATCTTCCTCCTCTACAAACTGAACTTTCGAAGTCACTAGCCATCGGCGCTTAAAATTGTAATTTTCTCTTGTTATATCTTTGCGTTTGTTTGATTTTGTTCTGCAAATCTTTGCAAAATGACCAAGAAAACCGCACCTGTTGCATTTTGCATGTTTAGCTGGGCAAAATTGATCGTCTCCCAGATGACCAGTTCGGCCACATCTAAAACACTCCTTACCAGACCCCGAAAATGTTCCCCTGTTGGTGGCAAATACTCTATGAACTTCACTTTGTGACGAAGAATAAAGCCCCTATTGCGAGTGGCGATTACTGATAGATGAGCGACATTTATCTATTGTCAATCGTCGATTGTAGATTTTGGTATTGTGAATGGTAATTGTGATTGACATTTGTCGATTGGCAATCGCTTGTTGTCGTTTAAATTTTTCTGATCGACTGTCAAGGTATTCGTGTCATGAAGAAGAATATGCACTTTAATTGTATTTAACCAACTTACATGTTTGCAAACAATATTTTTGTTTTCTTTTTCACAGACAGTCGATCAGAAAAATTTAAAGACAACAAGCGATTGCCAATCGACAAATGTCAATCACAATTACCATTCACAATACCAAAATCTACAATCGACGATTGACAATAGATAAATGTCGCTCATCTATCAGTAATCGCTACTCGCAATAGGGGCCTAAGTCATCATATCTGTCTGACTCCTAATCTGCTCATGCACAAGACACATTTCCACGATTTCATCCAAAGAGTGCTCCTTCTCAAGAAGTCGTTTTTTTAAGTCCCCTAAAGCCCACACGTCTATTAGTTTGTCCTTCAAATTAATGTTCAAAATATGTTGTTGTGTTTTGCCAAAGGAACACTTAGTTGCCTGATTTCAAAGTCTTATCAGGAATTTGTTGACACTTTCCCCCTCTTCTGGCTTGAGCGATCGAAACAAATGCCTTTCGAATGTTGAATTTCTCTTTGGCGAAAAATATCCATTCAATTTTTCGACCAAAATAGCAAATACATCTTCACCGGCATTTTCCTCAACCAATGCACCCGGAATATTGAAAATTACCTCTTGAAGCTGAGGTCCCCCAAAGTGAAGAAGTTTATTCTTTTTCTTAATTGTGTCAACAATTTCTTCGGACATGAGAAACAATAAGAAACTTCGGTACCATTTCTCCCACTCCAATCTTATAAGTGATTTGTCGATAGTCTCGCACAGAAAGGGTTTAATTGCCGAATCATTCATCCTGTGATTTTTCTTATAAAACAATCCGCTTTTCAAACGCTGAAAATTTTATTTGTATCATATCATTTCTCCATTTTTAACGAAAATGACTTACGTGTACAATACATTTTCCAATTGAATTCGTTTTCTTTTCAGGCTTGCATAAACTTTTTTGCAACCTCGTTAGTCTCCTCTTTACCTTTGAAAAAAAAAAATCAACGTTGCATCAACTTTTTTACAACAAAATAATTTATATATTTTTTCAAAATCTATGTATTTTCTTTCCCTGCTGAAAGAATATTCGTATTTAACGTTGCATCAACTTTTTTGCAACCTATTTAGTCTCTTTTATCGATGTTGTATCACCTTTTTTACAACAAAAAAAATTATTTATTTTTTCAATCTCCTTTCTTTCCCTGCTGAAAGAATATTCGTGTTTATTTGGCATAAACTTTTTTGCCAACACCATTCTAATGGTACATTCTTATATTTAGTATAACTGAAATTAATTATATTTGCCTCGTCGCCAATGTAATAATCCCTAACAATGTAGACAATTCCAATGAAACACAATTACCAATATTATAAATTATTAATATTTATTTATCCGCTCGCTTCAGGTTACTTGGATAGAATGAATAGAATCAATGAGAAGTAAATACAATAACAGGCTTATCTAGTTATTATGTGAGGACAATGAATGTCAGATATGTTATACATTTAGTGAGGAACAGATCTCCACAGTACCTTTTTGGAAAGTGTACGCGTCTTCCACTCTTAGTGCGTAGAGAAACTACTGGTGGTGCTAAGTTGGTTGATGTCAAATCTGGTTCCTGCGATGGTAATGGTTGAAAAGTTTCGGGAATTTGGGTTTCTACAACTGGTGTTGCTTGCATGCGATGATTGTCTTCATTGTTAACTCCAAAAGATGGTTTAAGGCGGTCGATACTGACCGTGACTGGCTTGTTCTTGATCTCGATGCCAAAATGCTTAGGAGTACGTCTTAAAACTTTATATGGCCCTGCATACGGTTGTCGTAGGGGAGGCTGCACAGCATCGATACGTAGGAATACAAATGGCGTATTATTTAACTCTCGATGAACGAACACCTTTGAACGATTGTGCGCTGAAGTAGGGACTGATTTTAAATCCGCGAAATGCTGTCTTAAATTTTTGAGGTATTCGGTTTCCACAATGCCTGTGGTGCTGTCAAAAAACTCTGAGGGTAGTCTGAATGGTTCACCATATATCATCTCGGCCGGTGACGAACCGATGTCTTCTTTAACTGTTGCCCGAAGTCCCATCAACACGGTAGGTAGCGTTTCCATCCAACTGTAGGAAGCATGACATTTTAACGCAACCTTTATAGTTCGATGCCACCTTTCAATTAACCCGTTTGCTTGAGGGTGGTAGGCGGTAGCTCTTATACGTTTGATGCCCAACAAGTTGCCAAGTTCCTTAAATAGTTGACTCTCGAACTGACGTCCTTGGTCGGTGGTTAATTTTTCGGGAACACCGAATCGAGAAATCCATCCAGCATAAAAAACTTTTTCCACGGTATCGGCGGTAGCGTTCTCCATTGGAAGCACTTCTAACCATCTCGAGAAACGGTTAACGCAGGTTAGCATATATGTGTAGCCTTGCGATGGAGGTAGGGGTCCTACTATGTCCACGTTAATGTGTGAAAAACGTCTATCCTGAACAGCGAATTTACCAAAAGCTTTGGGTATGCCGTTGCGTTTTTGGCTATTGACACTGCAGGCATTCTGTTGTTCACTTGGTGATATCAGCATTCATGTTGGGCCAAACGAAACGGGATGTCAACAGTCGTTTTGTTCCTCATACACCTGGGTGAGACAAGTTGTGAAACAGTGAAAAAATTACATTTTGATAACTCTTTGGAACCAGTGGTCGCATTTGGCGAGTCGACTTATCACACAGCAATGTAGTATCGCTCGTTGGTAGTTTTACTTTTTCTATTTGCAGTGAGTTTAACTTATGCTGACACATAACTTGCAGTTCGGAGTCTTCTCGCTGGAGCTTAGCTAGCAGATCATAATCTACCGCGGATGGAATGTTGATTGTTTCAATGCGCGAAAGCGCGTCAGCAACTATGTTGTCTTTTCCACTTACATGAATGATGTTAGACGTAAATTGGCTGATGAATTCCAGTTGTCGTACTTGCCGAAGACTAAACTTCTATCACCTCTGCGAAAAAGCATACGTTAGCGGTTTATGGTCCGTCAGGATGTCGAATGAAGAGCCCTCCAAAATGTAGCGGAAATGCCTTATGGCTGCGTATATTGCTAATAGCTCTCGATCGTACGCGCTGTATCGGGCTTCAGTCTCCGAAAGTTTTCTCGAAAAGAAACCCAATGGTTGTCAGTTGTTTTTTTTTTTTATACCCTATTCTAAGGGTATATTAATTTTGACGCATAGTTTGTAACATACCTTAATATTGCCCGTAGACCCCTAAAAGTTACTATATTTATGATCAGCATCGATAGTAATGTCGATCTAGCCATGTCCGTCCGTCCGTCCGTCCGTCCGTCTGTAGCCAAAAATTAGGCCTTTAAACTGGACCTAGACAGCTGAAATTTTAACCATATACTCTGTAGGGTCCCGAAATAATCAAGTTTACGAATTTTTGAAATCCGCCCACAGACACGCCCACAAAATCAAAAAAAACCAATTTTGGAAAAAATCGAATTTTGAGCTAGAAAGCTGAAATTTTTTATATATGATCTCTGACTCCTAAAACTGCTCGGGATAAAAAAATTTCAAAATCCGCTTACTGACACGCCCACAAATAAATAAAATAATTTTTTTATACCCTATTCTAAGGGTATATTAATTTTTGAAAATCCAAAGTTTCAGCTAGGGAGCTGAAATTTATAGTATATACTCTCTAGGGGCCCTTTATGCTCATGTGTAAATATTTTCAAAATCCGCCCACTGACACGCCCACAATTATTTTTTTTTTTTTTTTAAAGTTCAAAGTTTGAGCTAAGGACCTGAAATTTATAATATATACTCTCTAGAGGCCCTTTATTCTCATGTGTTCATTTTTTTTAAATCCGCCTACTGACACGCCCACAATTAAATAAAACATTTTTATTGAAACACCTAAGTTTGAGCTAGGGAGCGTTTTTTTTTGATAAAATCCTTTGAATGTTATATAACAAAATATGTAGAGCGTTCTTAACAATTCAACCATACTTAGACTTTTGTCACGCCCACTTATGAGGGATAGGAATAAGAATAGGGTATCCAACAGTTCGCCCAAGCGGACTGTAGCCCGTCCCTATGTTTTTTTTTTTATAATTTACGCGCACTAAAGGGATTTTTTTGGTACCCTTATCATGTATTGGCTACACAGCGCGGGCGTTAGGGAAATTAGGATTAGAAGAAAAGGAGAGTTGCCGATGCACGTTGGTTTTGAATGTTTGTAGGTTATAATGTAAAGGAAAAACTGAGCGTGGAAGAGTATTCCACATTCGTGTTGTACGGCTGAGGAAAGACTCTTTGTACTTCACTGTACGTCCGAATACAGGCTTGAGGGTGAACTGATGAGCATTCCTTGCATGGCGGGTATTGCGGTTGAAATGTTCAAGGGGTGAAATGCAACTGGCTATTTCGTTAGAGCACTTACGGTAGAAATAGCGATAAAATAACGAAAGACAGGAGACATTGCGACGATGACTAAGTGAGTCAATCGATCTCGCGATGTCTCGGTCGCCAATGAGTTTTATCGCGCGTTTTTGGATTCTGTCAAGTAGCTCCAAATAAGTTATTGGTGCACCAGACCAGATATGAGCGTTGTACTCGAGTTTCGGGCGAATAAACGCCTTATAAATTGTAGCCAGATCAGAAGGGATGGAATATTTCATGCATCGCTTAAGGAAGCCTAGACATTTCGCAGCGTTCTTGGCGACATCGAATATGTGGTCATTCCAACGAAGGTTGTCATTGACATACATACCGAGAATGGAAAGCCTTTCGGTTTCAGCGATGCAAGTGCCATTCATGGATAATGGCAGTGTGTGTGGGTTTTGCTTTAATGACAGGAGACAGCATTGTGTTTTGGAAGCATTAAATTCCACTCTATTGGTTGTACCCCACTGAGTTATGCTGTTAAGATCGGAATTTAATGAGCTTAACATACATATAAAAATAAGAAAGAGAGTCGGAGACAGGACGGAGCCTTGGGGAACACCAGCATTTATTTGGTGAGTTGCAGACTTGAAACCGTCCAAGACAACTTGAATTGAACGTTCCGAAAGGTAATTTCTAATCCATTGAAGAAGGTTATCATCGATTCCAAATGCACGCATTTTCGACAAGAGAGCTTGATGCCAAACTCTGTCAAATGCCTTTGAAATATCAAGCGCAACGATCTTACTTTCACCACCTTGGTGAAGAGATTGGTTCCACTTTTCGGTTAGATATGTCATCAAATCACCGGTGGACCTATTGCCCCGAAAACCATACTGCCGGTCATTGAGAAGTTTTCGAGATTCAAGATATTTCATTAGCTGACGGTTGATCAGCATTTCCATGACCTTAGAAAGAAGGGACGTAAGTACAATTGGTCGGTAGGAGGAGGGAGAAGAAGACTCGCCTTTTTTTGGTACAGGCTGGACAAATGCTGTTTTCCATCTTCCCGGAAAGAGCCCTGAAGAATAGGACAGATAGAAAAGCTTACTCAGTGGTTTTGCCAGCGTAGAAGAACACCTCTTCAGAACGAAGTACTCTAGCCACTGTACGAGTGCGAAAGTGGATTGGTCCCATGGAGTATTCTACGCCCTCGAGTACAGGGGGAGACAAAGCACAATCTGGGAGCGTTGAGCTGACTGCAAAGTGAGCAGCAAGCAGATTGGCCTTATCTGTAGAGCTGACAGCTGGAATGCCGTTGTAAATGAGTGTCGGGATAGATGACGAGGCCGAATTCTTGATGTTTTTTACAAACGACCAAAAGTTTTTACTACCCGTGGGACTTTGTAGTATTTTTTGCCTCAGCTTTTGGTCGTGGGAGAATTTTACACGATTAATGTGGGCATTACAGTCATTTCTGCCTCGTTTTTTTCCGGTTTTCCTCAGATGGGTTGGCATAATAAGACCGAAAGCTTACCTCTTTTAACCTGATAGCCTCTTTGCAGCTCGAGTCACACCACGCGTTTACCTTGGGTTTGGTACTTTTTAGCCGGTTAGGGATAAAGCATTTCATACCCAATAAAATCATGTTTGTTATCATATCAGCAGTAGCATCCACGTCGCTGTCGAGGAAGCACAGCGACCAGTTAAAACTCTTAAAGAAACCGTTTAGTTTTTCCCAATTGGCTTTCTCGTATTGCCATACGGTTCTTTTAGGAGTTTGCTCTTTAACTATGTGGCCGGAGTACGAGAAATTAGCTGATATGACACAATGGTCTGACGAACCTAGAGGCGGTAATACGTTTAATTCGTATTTTTCAGGGTGAGAGGTGAGAAACAAGTCGAGTGTGTTGGCGGTTTGACTGCTTATGTCCGGTATTCGTGTTGGCTCATTTACAAGCTGAGTGATATTGTTAACCTCAGCAAAAATCTTAACATACCTTCCTTCGGGTGTTGTCTGTCCAGAATGTCGAAGCCAATGTGAATTGTGTATATTGAAATCACCCGCAATGACGATTTCAGTACGAGGATGAAGGGTTACAATTCTTGTGATGGAGTCAGACAACGCATCCAATTCATTATAAGTTGAATGTCTGTCCAAATTGGGGCTTCTGTAAATAAAACAGTAGTGGATTAATTGCCTACGGACATGAAATTTGAGCCAAATGAAATTAAATTCCGGATTGGAACATTGGCCATATTGAGGCTGAAGTTGGTAGGCTACGTCACTACGTATATAGACGGCGAGATCGCGATGCGGAAAGAATAATGGCACTAAGTTGTACCCAGGCAGACTAAATTCTGTTAAATCAGAGCCAACGCTAACCTGAGTTTCGTTAAGTGCCAAAACAGCTGGTTTGTTGTGGAAAGCGTGTGCGTATAACGAAAAAAAATTTTCCTCAACCCACGAATGTTACTAACATCCACCACAAAATTCCTACACATTATAAAATACAAACATAAACGAAAACACAAACTCCGACGCTACCTAAGCAAGAACCGTGAATTGAAGATCCGCGTTAGATTTCCAAAACAAATTACCGCAGGTGTTATGCCCGTACGGTAATTTTTTTTTGGTCCACCAACAAAATCAACAACTCACGGGCCGCTATCCGTCGGATGCTGCCTTTACTCAGCCATTACAAGTGTACAGACGAAAATCGTACAACACCTACAATGGCCAAGCAAATGCAACAGAGAGTTTCAGAGATCTGCTGCAGGGTCGCACCAATCGCCGTATCGGAAGCGTCTGTAATCAAGATTAGCTTGGCGTTGGTGATGGGAAAAGCCAAGTTAACTACGTGCTTAAGTTCATCTCGACACGTTTCAAACGCAGCGGTTGTTGTATCCGTCCATATAAGCTGGCGTTTGTCGTTTTTCTTAAATGGTGTCATCATTTGCTGCAGAACAAGTTGCTTCACTGCGCCATGAGGCAAGAATCTTCGGTAAAAGTTGAGCATTGCTACGAAGCGTCGAAGTGCTTGAACATCCTTCGGCTTCGGATAATTTGTGATGACATCAACTTTTTCCGGTAGTGGCCTAATGCCATCTTTCGATACCGAGTGCCCCAAAAACTTCACATCCGCTGCGGCGAATACACATTTGCTCTCGTTGATGATGAGACCATATTCTGCTAGTCGATCAAATACTGTGCGCAGATGTTCCAAGTGTTGTTCTCTGGAAGAGGATGCGATTAATATGTCATCAATGTATGAATAGCAAAAATTTAATCCTCTTAAGACTTCGTCTATAAGTCTTTGGAATGTTTGTGCAGCATTACAAAGACCGAACGTCATATAAACGAATTCATAAAGCCCAAAAGGAGTAATAATTGCTGTTTTGGGAATGTCTGACTTTTCGACAGGTATCTGGTGGTATGCCTTCGTTAAATCGATGGTGCTGTAGATCGTTGTTCCTTCAAGGTTACTTGTAAAATCGTGCAAGTGATGAATGGGGTACTTGTCCGGAAATGTTTTGGCATTAAGTTGACGATAGTCGCCACAGGGACGCCAAGTACCATTCGACTTTTGGACAAGATGAAAAGGAATGCTCCAGGGACTCTTAGAAGGGCGACAAATTCCTTGCCTCACTAACTCACTAAATTCGGCCTGAGCGATCCTTGATTTTTCGGGTGGTAGTCTCCTTACCTTTGCAGAAACGGGAGGCCTCTGGTCTCAATGTTTTTTTTTTTTTTTTTTATAATTTGCGCACTAAAGGGATTTCTTTTTTCTGTAGTACACTTACACAGTACCCTTATAGTGGAAACCACAGCGCAGGCATTTTGTTTGTTGCTGTAAGTAGCTGCCAGCAAATGATTCATTGCCTATTTCTGGGTGCTACTTACTGTATGGCAATGAATTGCTGGGAGCTACTTGCGCAACAAACTAAAAGCCTGCGCTGTGGTTTTACCATTATAAGGGTACTGTGTCACTACAGAAAAAAGAAATCCCTTTAGCACACGCAAATTATATAAAAAAAAAAAAAAAAAAAAGAATAGAAGGATAGTGTTGACGCCCCAACATGGGTCATCGCCCTTCAGGCCAACGACCTACATTTCGTTGTTTAATTGTTCATTTATTCACATTGCAGTGGCCACAGCTTATCCACCCTCTGTGGGTAAGTTGTGCTGACTCCACACATTCCAATCCATTTTGTACGGTCACTGCCAGTCATCCACCGGCGACACTTAATCCCCACGGTTGCTAATTAATTTTGCCTAACATAAACACGCGCTTATCGTCTGTCATTGATACCCATCCATGGGACGGTATCACTGGCAACGATCACCTCGTTTCATTCTGTGAAATAGCCCGCCCGATCGTTGGTGGCACATAATTCGCAGAATGACTGTGCCATGGACTTGGTGGCAGTGATCGCAACATTGCTGGGCATAGTATTCTTTCAACCCGAGCGAGCGGTGGTCATTTGTGACAACTTAATTATTCTTCTTATTGATTACCCGAACGAGCGGTGTTCATTTAGAGATATTTGAAAGCATTGATTTATACGATTCGAGATATTTGAAAGTATTAACGTATACAATTTAACATTAACTTATCCAATTGTAAAGATCGAAAAATAAAATATTTGTACATAACAGTGACGTGTCAGAGTCTCATTTATATTTGCAAAACAGTGACTTTCGTTTCGGAGTATAAGTTCCCGAACATTTGGTGCCTCCTGTGAGGATTGAACTTACTAAGTGACCCTGAGTGAATCTGCATATACCCCACGCCCAAGTCGAATGACCTGTTGCTTTTGTGCGCGGTGCCTGACTGTCGTAATTTACTTGACTCTCGTGTTGTTGATTAGTGCGTGCATTAAATTTTGGAAATGGCCGAATTGAATCTGCGATCGGCAGCTGTGACGACGCTCTCGCGTACCCACGAGGGGGTGCTGGCAGCGGACGTCCACACCTGGGACTGGGCGCAAGTGGAGCAGGAGCTCACCGTGATCCGCGCGACATTTAAAAGGTTCACGGAGACCCATGACATCCTCGTGGGCCAGGCGAAGCCGGGCGAGCTGAGCGCACATACCGATCTCTGGATACGTGTGGAAAAGATGGCTGGTGAGGTGCACATTGTGCTGAACCGTCGCATCCGACAACTGGAGGATGAGAAACCTCCAACACCCCGTACGGACGACCAAGGCCTCGGTCAGGCCCCACGAATGGATATGAAGCTAGACCCCCTACAGGTGCCTGTATTTGATGGGAACCTCAGCAGCTGGCTGGCGTTCAAGGACGCATTCGTCACGCTAGTCAATAACAACGTCGAACTCCCAGAAGCATTCAAACTGGGAAAACTACGCCAAGCCGTGAGCTCATCTAAGGTGCCGCTGGTTGGGAGCATGTACTCCGGCGGCTACGAGGAGGTCTGGGCAGCCTTAACGGAACGCTATGACAACCCCAAGCTATTAGCCGAAATTCATGTCGCACGGTTCATGAACCTGCGACCGGCTCAGGACGAGACGTCTAAGTCGCTGATGACTATCATCGACACCGTGCAAGAGTCCCTCCATGCGCTAAAGGTGATGCAGCTGCCCGTGGACCAGTGGGATGCCTTAACCGTTCCGATTATTATGGCCAAACTACCCAGCGCCACCCAACAGTCGTGGTGCTTGCGGTGCAAGCCCAAGGAGATCCCGAAACTAGCGGAACTCATCGCTCACCTGGAGCAGCGTGCCCACAGTCTGGCCACGGAACTGGTCCGAACACCTGGTCGAAGTGAACAGTCCGGCCGTCAGCAGCAGAGGAGTCAACAAGTGATCCGATCGAATGTGGCCACTACCACCTCCAGGGATAGTCGGTGCCCCCACTGCCACAACCTGCACCGTATCACGAGATGTCCCACCTTGCAGTCCAAGACCATAGACCAGCGCTTCAAGGCCATCCGGTCGTGTGGGGTCTGCTTCAACTGCCTGCGCCCTGGACATAGTTCGCAACAGTGTTCCTTGGGAATGTGCCGGAATTGTGGACAGAAGCACAACACTCTCCTGTGCCGGGAGACCAGCCACCAACTAACGACTGGAACCGCCGCTCTCGGTGCAACGGACCGAGAGGAATACTACGCCGAGCGCCAGGAATCAGACTGGCCCTCAACGTCACACCATGCGACCCAGACGATGGGTCCCTCAAATTGACTGCACCAGCCGAAGGTCATATCCTGTCTCACCCAACGAGACCAAACCGTGCTGCTAGCTACTGCACTCGCCTGGGCCAGGAGTGACACGACACAGCGCTTGGCACGGATACTCTGCGATCCTGGGTCGCAGGTAGGCTTTATCACAGATTCCTTTGCTCATTATTTGTCTCTCCACAGAGAAATCTTGGAAGTCAACATTGAAGGTATTGGGGCTCTAGCTCATACCTGGACTCGAGGCAGCGCAATGCTCACCATCCAATCGACGGCTTCCGAATTCGCACTCACATTCAACGTGCTCATCATACCATCCATTGTGTCTACGACCCCAGCGGTACGAGTGAACGTGAAGCAATGGACCCACTTCTCTGGCTTATCATTGGCCGATCCAAAGTTCGGCACTCCTGGCCCTATTGATGTCCTTATTGGCTCCGATGTCTGGGGACTCATGGTTGAGGGTGCGGTTATCAACGGGCGAGATCATGAGCCACACGCCCAACGCACGCGGATTGGCTGGGTCATATTTGGTCCGGCGACCACAACCACATCTACAAACAAACCATTGCATACACTAAGCGCTCATCTTGGTAATGACGACGCGCGCCTTGAAGACCTCGTCCGCAGATTTTGGATGCTCGAGGAAGTCCGAGATGTCGAGGAAGCGGATGATGAGTGCAACCATATATTCTCATCCACCCATCGCTGTACCGAAGACGGCCGGTACGTGGTACAGATCCCCTTTCGCCGTGAAGCCCCTCAACTAGGCGACTCCTTCTCCAGCGCCCTACGGAAATTCTATTGTTTGGAGCGGCGTCTTGCCCGCAATCCAGATCTGAAGACTCAGTACGTCGCCTTCATGCGCGAGTACTTCACCCTTGGACACATGGAACGTGTCCCGAATGCTGACAATCACTCTGGATGCTACTACATTCCGCATCATGCTGTCACGGAGAAGTTCCGGGTGGTATTCAACGCCTCGGCCAGGACCACCACTGGGGTCTCACTGAACGACACCCAGCTGGTTGGACCGACTATCCAGGACACCTTGGTCAACATCATTTTCCGGTTTAGGCGTTTTGCAGTTGCCCTCACGGCCGACGTCGAGAAGATGTTCCGGCAAATAAATAAAATGGTGGCCGCCGACCATCGAGATTTCCAACGCATCCTCTGGCGGGAATCCCCTTCGGACGAATTGGCCGTCTTCCGACTCACAACCGTGACCTACGGCATGGCATGCAGCCCATACAATGCAGTGCGTGCCCTACAACAATGTGCTTGGGACAACTCACACTTGATCCAGGATCCGATGAGATCCGCCGCAGCCCGACAGACGATCGAGAAGGCCTTCTACGTCGATGATCTACTGACCAGTTGCAGCAGTCAGTCCGAAGCCATCACCCTGGCCACCGACGTCGACACTGTGTTGTCCGCCGGCCATCTCCATCTGCGCAAATGGAACTCGAACTGCGCAAAGGTAATTCAAAGTTTGAGTAACAATGTCTGTTTTTCTCCTCCTAGAGAGCTAGTCATAGAGTCACCCACGGCAACGGTGCTTGGCCTTCGCTGGGACCCGACCCTGGACGAGCTCTTCTTTCTGGTGAAGCTACCATCCCTTACCTCGGCCCCAACCAAACGACGGGTCCTCAGTGAGGTGGCGCAGCTATTCGATCCCACCGGCTTACTTGGCCCGGTGGTCATCACGGGGAAGATCTTCATCCAGACGCTATGGTCCGCAGGCATCACTTGGGATGCCCCCCTGCCGGAGAACTTACGCGAAGACTGGTGGAGGTTTCGTGGCAGCCTGGAGATCATTAACCAAATCCGGGTTCCACGCTGGTTCGGCATGACACCTACTACCGTCACATCATTGTGGGGCTTTTGCGATGCCAGCTCCAAAGCCTATGCTGCTGTCATCTACGCCCGAACTGTCGACGCTGACAACCAGGTCCGTGTGTCTTTACTTACGGCACGCACCAAGGTGGCCCCGCTCAAGGGTGCTACCATCCCCAGACTCGAGCTATGTGCCGCCCAGCTACAGGCGCTCACGCTCGGTCGACTCCGAGATGCCCTCGACCTCAGGGACACTCCCTACCATTTGTGGTCCGACTCGAGCATCGTCCTCTGCTGGCTGAAGAAAGAGCCTGCCACCCTCAAGCAATACGTGGCAAACCGAGTCCGCCAGATCCAAGAGCTGACGTCACCGGATCGGTGGCGTCACGTCCGAACATCACAGAATCCAGCCGACTGTGCAAGTCGCGGCATCCGGGCAGAGAAACTCCTCACACATCCCCTATGGTGGAGGGGTCCGACTTGGCTCATACAGGGTCCTCACGCTCCCACTGAGCCTGTTCCACTAACTCCGGCCGACGAGGATGAAATCAACAGCGAGCGTAAGTTTGTTGTCCGCTCGAACGTCGCTTCCATGCACCCCCGCCTGATGACACGGCGCCGGGACGGACAGGTCATCCCCGTGACAGAGCGCTTCAGCTCCCTTCAGCGCTTGTTCCATACGGTGGCATACATACTGCGTTGGCGAGGGCACCGCTTCAACCGAGACCTTTGCAAGACGCCCGTGGTGGGGGCAGATGAACTCGACCGAGGTCTCACCACCCTCATACGCCTGGAACAACAGTACGAATTTCCAGACGATCGAAAACATATCTCTGACGGGGTCAGTCTCTCTGTCGCCAGTTGACTGCTCTCTTTAGACCCGTTCCTGGACGCAACGGGCATCATCCGAGTGGGCGGGCGACTAGCAAACTCCAGCCTTCCCCAGGACCAACGATTCCCGATCATACTACCACGGTCGGGCGCACTGGTGACACTCTTGATTGCTGATGTACATCGGACAACGCTGCATGGTGGCACCCAGCTCATGCTCCACACTCTCAGGCGACGATACTGGATCCTGCATGGCCGCCAAGCCGTCCGAAGCTACCTCCATAAGTGTGTGGTTTGTCGACGGCAACGAGGAAATGTCATTAAGCAGCAGATGGCTTCACTACCGCGCCCCCGAGTCACCTCGGCCCGACCGTTCCTGGCGTCGGGAGTCGACTACTGTGGCCCTTTTACACTGCGGGTGGGTACCAAACGCTCCCGCACTACCACTAAAGCGTACCTAGCTGTATTTATCTGCATGACAACGAAAGCCGTCCATCTCGAGGTCATTGAGGACCTCTCAGCGCAATCATTTCTTGACGCCTTCACCCGATTTGTCAGCCGGCGAGGCCCATGTCTGGACTTATACAGTGATAACGGAACCGCCTAAGTCGGAGCCAACCGCCACCTGAAGGAGGACTTGGCCATCTTCCATACCGAACACAACAAGCAAACTCTCGCCCACAGCGGCACAACCTGGCATTTCATCGTCCCGAGTGCCCCACACCAAGGGGGTCTCTGGGAGGCTGCAGTCAAATCAGCCAAACACCATCTGATTCGCCTCATCGGTACACAATCACTGTGGTACCACCAATTGCACACCCTGGCGACTCGGATCGAAGCTTGCCTCAACTCGCGGCCGTTGGTGCCGTTACATGACGATCCAGAGGACAAACTGGCTCTAACGCCAGGAGACTTCCTAATCGGAGCCCCCCTTCTCGCTGTACCCGAGCCTTCAGTCGGAGACGTCCCGCTCAACCGCCTGAAGCAATATCAATGGCTCCGAAAGATACACCAGGACTTTTGGACTCGTTGGAGCGACGAGTATCTCACGACTCTGCAGACCCGTAACAAATGGGAAAGACGGGAACCCAACATACAGACGGGTGATATAGTGGCAGTTCGCAACGAGAACCTCCCTCCCACGCACTGGCGCCTAGGTCGGGTGATGGAGGTGCACCCGGGCAGGGATGGACTTGCCCGCAACGTTACCTTGAAGACGTCGACTGGTCTTTGTCAGCGCCCAGTACAGAAGCTGTGCCGCATCCTGGAGCCACATACTTTCGAATCTCCATTCGACCGGGCAGGATGTTGACGCCCCAACATGGGTCATCGCCCTTCAGGCCAACGACCTACATTTCGTTGTTTAATTGTTCATTTATTCACATTGCAGTCGCGACAGCTTATCCACCCTCTGTGGGTAAGTTGTTCTGACTCCACACATTCCAATCCATTTTGTACGGTCACTGCCAGTCATCCACCGGCGACACTTAATCCCCACGGTTGCAAATTAATTTTGCCTAACATAAACACGCGCTTATCGTCTGTCATTGATACCCATCCATGGGACGGTATCACTGGCAACGATGACCTCGTTTCATTCTGTGAAATAGCCCGCCCGATCGTTGGTGGCACATAATTCGCAGAATGATTCCGTGGCGCATAATTGCAATTCTATCGTTTTTCTGTGTGGCTGGCTTCGTGGTGCACATTGTGTGCAAGCTGTACACAGCATACCGCTTGCTCAGCATCTTTCGAGTGTGGGATTGGCTGGACTGACTGTGCCATGGACTTGGTGGCAGTGATCGCAACATTGCTGGGCATAGTATTCTTTCAACCCGAGCGAGCGGTGGTCATTTGTGACAACTTAATTATTCTTCTTATTGTTTACCCGAACGAGCGGTGTTCATTTAGAGATATTTGAAAGCATTAAATTATACGATTCGAGATATTTGAAAGTATTAACGTATACAATTTAACATTAACTTATCCAATTGTAAAGATCGAAAAATAAAATATTTGTACATAACAGTGACGTGTCAGAGTCTCATTTATATTTGCAAAACAGTGACTTTCGTTTCGGAGTATAAGTTCCCGAACAGATAGGAAAGAAGTTTGGTGCGATGGGATTTTTTTTTCTCAACAGGTGGCGCCTAAATTGCTTTAGGGAGATCTGTTTTTGTTGTGTGTATTCAATTTATAAAAATCATGGCCCTGGTCGGGATTCGAACGCGCGACGATGTGTTACAGAGTGAAGCACCTTTTTAGGAATTGTTGTGGTTGTGCGCTAGTGGCGAAACTCGGAAAGTAAGTTTTGCACGTCTACATCCGCGTCTATTTTGACGATTGTAATACTAGCGTACCTATGCGTATAGAGTTTTCCATGGCTTCGCATGTTAGTGCACTTGTCCACAAGACTTTTCGCTTTAAGGTCCACGACAAGACCATAGTGTGACAAGAAATGAGCTCACAGTACAGGCTTCGCTACCTTCGCGAGTGAGTCACTTGAAATCCCGCCGATGATGTCCCAAATCCAAACTTAATGTACGTTCACCATACGTCTTGATGTCGGAACCATTAGCTGCTGTTAATTTAAACACTTGTGAAGGTGGATCTTCGACGTAGTCCTTTGATGGTGGTATAATGGAAAGATCAGCGCCTGTGTCAACTAGGAAAGACAGTTTAGTTGACTTGTCGTAAATGAATAAGCGGCTGTTGTTGCTAATGCCAGTGTCGTTCGCCGCGATTACAGACCGGCTGAGTCGTTTTTTTTGAAACTTACAACCGCGCACACATTTAATTGCCTCCTCTCCATGTTTGCGATGAAACCAGCATGTGTAGTCGCCTTGGCGCTGTCGAGATTGGGACCGACTGCGAGCACGGGGAAAATAACTGGGTCCGGGTTTGTCGTTGCACAAACGTTGAGCCTGACGAGTTAATTCTTCCACCTGAGATTGCAAAATACTGATTGCATCTTGTTGAGGTTGTTGTTTCGTAACTCGTAGCAGACTTTGTGTGGTTGATATTTCATGAGTGCCCAGGGAATCTCTTATCTTATCGGCGACATCCAGAGCCTTTTAGATATCCAACTCGTCACCGAGTCCACACAATATTGCGTGTATTTGATCCGGTAATTGTTGTAGCCACAATGACTTTAACACACTGTCATCGATTTTCTTGCGTGCAAGATTCCTCATCTCGTTAAACAGTTGGGATGGTCTTTTATCTCCCAATTCAAGTCCACGCAGTAATTTCTTGAGTCTTACTTGCTCTTTATCGGCATATATGTCGATCAATCGTTGTTTAAAAGTTTCGTACTTCTCCTTGTCGGGTGGATTCTCAATCAGGTCACTTATCTGATCAAGAACTGATGTGTCGACTGCTGAGACGGCCGTATAATATTTTGTGCTGTCCTGTGTAATGTTGTTGGTTTTGAACTGTGCCTCCAGCTGCAAAACCCATATACGAGGATTTTGTTTCCAGAACGGCATTGGTTTAATTGCCACTCTCGTCAATTCCGGTTTTCTTTCGCTGTTTGGAGATTCTTCAGCCGTATCATATTCGTTATAGTGCATTTTTAAAATGCGATAATGAGCAATATGCAGCTGTGCAAACAAACACAAAAAAAAAATGCACGTCCCGACAGGATAAGTCTATGCTGTGCAATATGCAGCTCTGCAAACAAAACACAAAAAAAAAAAATTCACGTCCCGACAGGATTGTCTTTTTTTTTTTTTTCTTGGATGGATATGGTAATCTTCAAAAGATGGCATGCACGATTCGCAAACCCGAATAATCGATGCCAGGAATGCGCCTACGTACTAATTCACACCCAGCAGACGTCAACCACTCTCCCCGCGATACTGCCGTGAGGTATTACTTCGCGGGGCTGGTTAGCAATTCATGCTATGCGTCTTGTCTTGTGTCAGTTGCTTCTGACGCCTCTGCTGCTTCTGATGCTCTCCTTAGCCTTTCTACTTTCCGCAGTTCATTTTGGATGGTTGTTACCAGATTACAAACTGTCGTCCAATTGTCCTCCGACTGTAACATATGGTCTATTACGAAAGATGGATTGGGCAGATTCGTTCTCCATGATACGAATCGCGTACAATGAAAAACTGCGTGCTCCGTGTCTTCCTCGTGGTCTGGACAATCTGGGCAAAATGGCGAGCTATTGTATCCAAATCGATGTAGGTATTTGCGGTAGCCGCCGTGGCCAGTCAGGAACTGCGTAAGGTGGTAGTTGCTGTTTCCATGTGCTTGCTTTGTCCAAGTCTCGATTGACGGGATCAGCTTGTATGTCCATCTGCCTTTTGTAGTGTTGTTCCACCTGGTTTCTTCTACTTTGATTCTTGCCATTTCACTTGCATCTTGTCCGCCCAGCGTTTTTCTGTTGTATATCTTCAACATCTCGCCCGCTAGAATGTCTATGGGTATCATTCCAGCTATGACGAAAGCCGCTTCGTCCGATATGGTTCGAAAACCACAGATAGTCCTTAACGCGCTAAGCCTGTATGCGGATGATAGTTTCCTTCTTGTTTCTTTCGTCGCCAGTACCCCCGCCCAAACCGGAGCGGCGTAAAGAAGGACTGAACTGACTACTTTTGATAAAAACGTTCCTCCTAGCGTATCCAGGTCCACCAATGTTAGGTAGTATGCTTGAGAGAGCTCCCTGTATTTGCGATGCTTTCATTGTAATATACGACACGTCCGCCTTGAACTGCAGTCTGTTGTCCAGCATGACTCCAAGATATTTGACTGCTTCTTTGGATCTGATGATCTGGTTCCCCACCTGGAAATTGGCGAATTCAATGGTTTTTCGACTTGTTATAAGGGCAGCTTCTGTTTTATGGTCGGCTAGTTCTAGTCCGGCGGATACTAGCCAGAGTTTTATCCTGGAAATTGCTTCATTTGTATCTGATTCCACTTCATGGATCTGTTTAGCTACTGTCACGATGACAATGTCGTCGGCAAATTCAATTATCGATACTCCGCGAGGTAGCATTAATCGTAGGACTTTGTCATACATGATGTTCCACAGAAGCGGCCCCAGTACGGATCCCTGTGGGACGCCCGCGGTAACCTTTTAGTATTTGACTCCTTCGTCGGTATAATACCTTAACTTCCTGTTGTTAAAGTAGTCCGTCACTATCCTCAGCAAGTAATATGGTGTATCCATTCTGGAGAGAGATCTTCTTAGGAATGACCAGTTCGCGGAATTGAAGGCGTTTTTGACGTCCAGCGTAACTACTGCACAATACTCCTTTGTGCCGTAGAGCCATCTTACTCCTTCTATGGCACTTTCAGCTATGTGGACCAACGCTCTTATAGCATCAACTGTAGAACGCGCTCTTCTGAAGCCAAACTGTCGGTCTGAGAGGGCTCCTTTCTCTTCAGCCACTGCGAGAAGTCTATTATAGATTATCTTCTCGAAGATTTTTCTCATGGTGTCCAATAGGCATATAGGGCGGTAGGACGATGGTTCTCCTGGAGGGTTCTTTCCTTTCAGAAGCAGGACCAAGTGCTGCATTCTCCATTTCTCAGGAAAGGTTCTCTCCTCTAGGCACCTCTGCATTGTTGATATGAAGAGGTCTGGTCTCTTTGTAACAGCCACCTTCAATGCCTTGTTTGGGATTCTGTCTGGTCCTGGCGCCTTGTTGTCACCTATCCTACTGCATGCCTTTAGCAGCTCCTCCAGAGTAATAACAGGTATATCGTCTGGATTAATCTCTCTTATTATGCCGCACATACTAGCTGGTCTTTTGGGGAATAGGTGTTCTACTATAGATCTCAACATTCTTGGGCATGTTATTGGGGTGGTTCTACAGCCCTTCAGCTTCCTCATAACCATCCTGTATGCTATTCCCCAGGGGTTAACGTCAGCTTCGTCGCATATACGCTTAAAGTATTTTGCCTTACTTTCCTTGATAGCCCTTTTTTAGTTCGTGCCTCACTATTCTAAAGTTATTCAGATGTTCTTGAAAGTCAGCTCTCCCCCTGGATCGTTGGAACTTTCGCCTGGCTCTTAGGCACGCTGCTCTCAATGTTTTAATGTCCTCATTCCACCAATAGCATGGTGCACGCTTTTTGCTGCTTACTCTCCTGGGCATTGCTGCATCGCACGCTGTAGTGATAGCACGGACGAGTTGGGCCGACATGGCTTCTGCCGTTTCGTTCTGTCTCTGGTTGTCTGTGCTTATCAATTCTTCAAACGTATCCTTGTCAAAGAGCGCGTCTTTCCATTTTGGTTCCGCTGGATTGGGGTGTTTTAGTTTATTTTTATCAGCAGTTTCAAATATTATCGCTTGGTGGTCGCTTTGCGTATATTCTTCACTGACTCGCCATTTTATGCTTCGTAGGATGGAGTTACTCGCGAAGGTAATATCTATAAGCGAACCCAATTCTGCTTTAGGATATGTATTAACCCGGCCTCTATTTGCCAAGCCTATGTTCAGAGGTGCAAATGTTTCCAAAAGTATACGTCCTCAGGCATTGGTTCGTTTGCTTCCGCACTCTGTTCCCCATGCATTGAAGTCACCAGCAATAATAACTGGGGACCGTCCATAAGCGTAACAATTGTAGAAGTTTATTCCATTTATTTTGGCTCGCACGAAGCCGTTCGCTTGTTCGAAGGTGTCTTGGAAAGCATGTCTTCCAGTTATCCATATAGAAGCTTTTTTCGATTTGTCACAGATCCATACGTTGCTATCGAGAGTCTTGCACGGTTCGCTGATCAAAATTATGTCCGCTTTCTTATCTTTTGCTGTGTGTGCCAGGAGATCCTGGGCTGCTTCGCAGTGATTTAGGTTTATTTGTATAATCTTCATGATTTTCTGCTGGTGATGGCTCTCCTAAATACTGCGCATTTACTGCTTCCGGCTATATGCTTCGCCTTTTCTGGGTGGTTCTTTTTACAAAACATGCACGATGGCTCCTTTAAGCAGTCTTTTGCTATGTGTGCTTCCGTTTCACATCTCCTACAGAGCTTAGATCGATCTTCTAAGCTTTTGCATTGTTTGGCTAGGTGGCCAAACTCTAGACATTTGAAGCATTTTCTAAGCGATATCCGCTCACGAATGCGGCAGACAACCCTGCCTATTTTTATTTTCCTTGTTTGCAACAGTTAACCTGCGCTTTCTGCTGGAAGACTAACCGTTGCGGTCTGTGTACCGCCGTATGCTTTCCGACAGTATAAGTCTATGCTGTGCAATATGCAGCTGTGCAAACAAAACACAAAAAAAAATGTTCACGTCGCGATAAGATAAGACAATGTGCTGTGTATATAGAAATGTTATTTTTGTAGCGTGTGTGTGTGAAATGCGGGGTCACCAATGACTTGTTACCTACGCTGGTTGTTAAGGAACCAAAAATGAATAACTATCCACTATATATTAAGTAAACTAAATATTTATTATAGAAAACACACAACACAAATAAAGTTAGTTCATACAAAAATAACCATGAATGATAAGCTTGAATTCAGGAGCACAACGTGTGGCGAGTTAAACGACGTACAGTGGACTGACGATTGCAGTTGCAATCCATCCACAGGATCCCACAAGGATGATTGGTAAATTGATTTTAAGGTAGCATTGCCAGCAATATAAAATCCTGATGCCACAGTCACTTATCACTGCTTTAGCTTCATCTGCCCACCACCATGTTTCTTTGCCGTATTGACAACTTTGTTGATGATGCGATGGAGACAATTTTGAATATTTGCAACAAAACTTGACTTTTTTTTGGTCCAGATTTGGTTCCCTACTTACTCCACACACACATCAACGCAAACAACTTAGATTCTTCAATAGAATTCGGTTTAACATCTCGAAATGATTGCATATCTCTTATGCAGTGTTTAAATATTTCTCCAGCCTTTATGCATAAACCCTTATTCATAAAACAGTGTACAAAACATATAAGTTATGCACAGTTTGTGTCGATTAAACTATCAAAAAGAATACATTAATCAATTACATTTAGCTGCCCAAACTGTCGAAATCATTTGTTTGTGGAAAACCAAATGAAAAAATTCTACTTATACATAATATTCGGAAATTTAATTGTGCAACATAATTGTAAGGCAGGTTGTAATTTGGGTGTTGTTTTTCCCTGGTAGCAGAGGTGGCACGCTGGTGGTCGCACGGCGACAGCTCGTCGGAAGGGGGGATCTTTCTGCCACTTACCTACCTACAAAATAAATCGTGCCATATAATTGCATCGTTATATCGATCTGATGCATTGCCTAGATGTGTAGATGTTGTTTGATCTACGCGCCATAAAATAGTGTATTGCCATCCTTACGGGATGACAAGATCGTAATGAAGATGAGAGAGAAATAGAAGAAAAGACAGAATGAAGGAATTTGAAGTTAGAGAGTTGATGTCAGCTGTTGGTGACACATAATGAAGGTGATCGTTTGAATCCGAAACGAACACACACCCATGAGGCTTTCCCACCCTAATGCATGACCGAAGTCAAGACGCTTTGACTATCATGTACCTGTATGTAATTTATGATAGTCCCTATCAATACTCTACACAGATGCTCACACTTTAGGAACCCATTAGTTAATGCTCACACTTATCACCCTTCATTCGCCATTAGGAATAAGTTAATCCATAGTGAAAGAGTGTCAATCACAACAGTCGTTCCGCAGCTCTCATCGAGATAGGTCGGCTAGTTAGTGTTCAGCGGGAAAAAAGGAAAGTGGATCGATTATAAAAGCGATTTAGCCAAGTGTTTTTAAGTCTAAAGTTGGCTTAGTAAGCTAAGCGTCCGACTTTGACGCCGGAGACTCGGGTTCGATTCTCGGCCAGTCTTAGTTTTTTCTTTTTTTTTTTTCGAAAATACATATAGTGATAGAGACACAAAAATAAACAACAAAAAAAGTGCCGCATTATCAGGCGATGGACCCCGGAAAATCGGTGGTCCCGCTTACGGGTGTGGGTGTGCCGTTGCGACGTGTGGTGCGAACACGTGAGCCGGCAAAAAAATCAGCAGCAACAACAGCAGTAACAACAGCAGTAACGAAAGCAGCAACAGCAGCAACAACAGCAGCAGCAATAACATCAGCAACAACAACAACAATAGCAACAGCAACGAGAACAGCAGCAGCAGCAGTGTGTATGCCAAGGGCAGTAGCTGCACATGCTTCTAAAATGGCACCAATTGCAGCAACAACAACGGCTCGATCGTTGCCTAGGCGAGTGTTCTCGCAGGCAATACCAGCACCAACAAAGTCAGTAGCAGCAGCTGAAAACCCAGCTACAGAAGTAGAGAAGGAGGAGTTTCGGAAGGTGGAGAAGAGGCGACGGAAGCTTAATCCAAAGCCGAATCTTTCTGCGAAGAGAAGGGCGAACCTGGCAGGCTCTAATGTGGAATCATCGATGGCTGGTACCGATGATGACACGGATAACACCAGCTCTTACGAAGCTGAAGTGCGAGCGGGCCGGTACGTCGGAGAGGGAAACTCCTTCAGGGACCTACCGGTCGACGACGATGATAGCAATGTCATCCAAATGGAGGATAGAGAGGAAGATGATGAGGAGGCTCAGCTTGACCAACTCATCAAAGAGCTCCTTGAGAAACGTGAGCAGTTGAGGCTGAAAAAAGTACAGCAGCAGAAACAACAAATAGTGCTGAGGGAGCAAATCCAGCAACAACATCAACAAAAGCAACAACAACGACAACAGCAACATAACCAACAAAAGCAGCAACAGCAGCAACAAAAGCAGCAACTGCAGCCAAATCAGCAACAGCAGTCAAAGCAGCAACAGCAGCAGAAACCAGCAAGGAAGAACAAAATTCCACCGATTAATGTGAGTAATTTCGACATAAGTGATAGTATAAGGTTATGTAGGCTTATAACAAAGAACTTTCATGTTAAAAGGCTATCGGCCAATAAACACATAATTATTTGTGAAGAAATAGAGGAGTACAATAGGGTGCGCACCGCCTTGGGAGAGGTTAAGACCGAGTACTTTACGTACACCCCAAGAGAGCAAAAGCTAAAAACCGTTGTATTAAAGGGAATTGATCCCTCAATAAAAACGGAGGAGCTCGAAAGAGAGCTAAAGAACTTTGAAAGCGATGACCTCAAGTTCGTGGGGGTCAAGCCGTTTTCCTCGGCTGTGGCAAGGGGTGGTAACCGTCACTTACCATTCTTCCTGGTTCAGCTCACTCCCGACAGCAAAATTGACAGGCTGCGAAATATCCGCTACCTGTACTACCATGCTGTAAGGTGGGAGAAAATAAAGAGGTCAGATCGCATACTTCAATGTATGCGCTGCCAAAGGTTCGGGCACGCCGCAGCTAACTGCAACATGCAGTTTAGATGCGTGAAGTGCGATAAGGACCACATACATGGTGAATGCTCTCTAGGTAAGGAGAGAGTCGAAGATCGGAGTGTACTCTCCTGTGTGCTCTGCAGGAACTCTGGGCATCCCGCCAACTTCAGGGGTTGTCCAAAGTACCAGGAGTTGAAAAAACGAGTCCAGGCCCGCAAACAGCAGTCTGAAGATGATAGGCGTCAGAGGAGTCGCTCGTTCGCAAATTTTGTGGCACCCAACGTGTCCTTTGCCCAAATGGCAGCTGGACCGGGTCAAGCCCACATGACATCAAACCAACCAAAGGTAGCCCAAAAGGCACCAGAGGTGGATCTGGACTTAAAATCGATCCTTCTGTCTCTGCACGGAAAGATCGATAAGTTCCAGAAACAATTAAATGAACAAGCGGCCCGAATTGACTTTATCTATTCGGAGCTGTTTGTGGGGTCTGGTGTGCCATAAATCTAATGGCTGCGCTGGATGAGGGAAACTTAAAGATCCTTGCTGTGAATGTTAATTCACTAGTCAGGATCGAGAAAAGAACGTCACTTGCCAATTTGTTGAAAACCGAAAACCCGGATGTGCTTTTGGTTAGCGAAACTAAGCTAAATCAGAAGCACAAATTGGGATACAAAGACTATCATGTAATAAGAAGAGACCGGCCTCGCTCCACTCAAGGAGGTGGGGTTGGAATCTTAATTCGAAAAGGCCTGCGCCATAGGGTTATATATAGCGGGGACGTACGTAGGTTCCAGTTGTTGGAGGCATGCATCATATGCATTCCTCTCCATAGCCGGAGGAGATTGTATGTGGTGTCGCTTTACGCACCTGCTGCACCTCCACCAAACCAATTTATGACAGAGCTCGAGACACTTTTTCGTGGTCTGCAGCTGAACTCGGAAGAGAATTATTACTTCTTGGCCGGAGATATTAATGCCAAACATGCGGCATGGGGAAATGTTACTGCAAATCCCAGGGGCAACCAGTTTCACGACTGGTGGCGCCTCAATATGATTGAGTACAACCTCGAGTTGTACGCGACGGATATCCCTTCTTTCCCAAGAAGCGGTGCTTTCCTGGACTTGGCCTTAACGGACGCAAGACTTCAACTGACGAACATAGATCAAAACACGCGGAACTGTTTGCGTGCGTTTGAGTACGATAGTGACCACTACGGACTCGCCGCCGCAATACGGATCCCGAACGAGCAAACGCTGCTGGAGGAGTACGAAGCAGTGTGTTCATTCGATTATCGGAGGGCACAATGGTCGCGCTTCTCCAGATTTTTAAAGCGAGATATACGTTCGAGTGGGATCGACCCACCGACAAACAGTAACATGACAAATGATGACATTGATCGGCATTTATTGCAAATGGACGACGCCATCAAACGAACTATGGAACGAACTATTCCTCGGGTAGGACGTTCCGACGACGACCAGACAGAAAAGTACAGAAACCCTACAATCGACGCACTATACCGACAGAAAAGTAGACTGCTCTCGAGGCTTAAACGGCTGTACAGACAATTTGCTGACCCCAACGACCCGGAGGTTAGGATGCTGAAGTCAGAGATCCGAATCCTGAAACAGCTGATTAAAGAAAATTACAGAAAATCTGTAAGTCTGTATTGGGGCAATAAAATTCGGGCTATTAAAACCTGTAGTCCGAATATGTTCCCACAGATAAATAAGTTGTTCAGGAGGAAAGATCACAATGATATTCCTTGTGTTCGAATCTCCCAGACAGCAGAGAACAGACAGACAGTAGTGACTGCTGGAATAAGTCCAGAAAGTGTCGCTTCAAACGACGATTTTTTCGTGGTCGAGGACCCACAGGAGAAAGTGGATTTGCTGGGCGCTTGTTTCGAGGCCGTGTATACGGTGAACAATCCTGTTCGCCGTAACCACGACATTGAGAATAGGGCTCTGGTGAGCCACTTATATCTGCGCACCGAACTTGAGAATTGGCGATCTGAGAATAACGGATTCACCGTGTTCACTGATGAAAACCATGCTAATGCAGTTGTCGCCAATGGCCGAGATGCATCGCACTTGTTCGTGTCGAAGGATGATCTTCTGTGCATCTTCGAGTCACTAAAGAATAAAAAGTCGGCGGGGATGGATGGTGTTCCAAACGTCGTATTGAGACACCTGCCTCTGGAGGCTGTAGATATTTTCACCACGCTGTTTAACAATGCGCTGAATAATGCACATTATCCGGCGCATTGGAAGGTAGCTGTGGTACACCCTATCCCGAAAAAAGGTAAAGATAGGACGAACCCTGCCAATCTCCGGTCAATTAGCTTGCTTCCGAATATTAGCAAGGTCTTTGAAAAAGTTGTCAATAGAGCCCTGTTAAAGTGGGTCGAGGACAATAACATAATCCCGGACAACCAGTTTGGTTTCAGGGCGAGGCATGACACTATTCATGCCGCGTCGAAACTGGTTTCCGACATTCAGTGGAATAAATGCAAGAACCAATGCACGGGTGCTTGTCTGGTTGATTTTGAGAAGGCTTTCGACACCGTATGGTTAGAGGGACTTTTCTATAAGTTGACCAGGCGGGGGATGCACAAACCTTTGCTATATATAATTTATAATATGCTTATGGGAAAGAATTTCGTAGTCAAATGTGGCAACGTGACTTCGAGCAGAGTCTTTCAAATTAAAAACGGTTTACAGCAGGGGGCGGTCAATTCTCCGATCCTGTTTAACATTTACACGAGTGATCTGGTGGGTTCACTCAGACATGCTATAGCGTATGCCGACGATTTGGTGGCATACAGATCAGGTTCTAAAATCGAGGTCATTAATATCCTTTTGCAGCGTGACTTCGATCAAATTAAGCGATATTGCGACGACTGGAAGTTGAAAATCAACTTTCAGAAGACGGAAACAATCTTGTTCAGAACTCCATTGGCTGGGGCCTCTAGGGATACCAGAAAAAACTGGAAGAAATTGGCCATTATTGGACAGGATGGGCAGCCATTGGCGGTGAGAAGCGTAGTTAGATATCTAGGTATCTGGCTTGACCAGTATCTATATTTCGATAGACATATAGTTGCTTGTCTTGCTGGGGCCAAGAGGGCTTATGCTCTGACAAGGAGACTGTTTCATAGCAGTCAACTTAACTCCAGAGTGAAGGTCATTTGCTACGTGGCCCTTATAAGGCCGATCATCGCTTATGGCTGTCCATTGTGGTTTAATATAGCGCCTAGTTATATGGAAAAGATTCGGGTTTTGGAGAGACAATGTCTTAGGACCTGTCTCCGATTGTTCCGAACGCCTGAATCCAACTATATAAAATACTATCCCAACAAGGTCCTATACGATGGGGCTCAGTTGAATAGGATTGACAATTTCCTCATTAAGGTGACTCGAAGGCACGTTGCAAGGGCGATGGCCAGCGACAATAGTCTGATATTTGGGGCTTACTACCCCAATGAAATGTACATTGAGAGTACACTCCGGTCTGGCTTTATCCCGCCAGAGGCATTTATCCATATTGATGCAAAAGGGCTGGTACAGACGAGGGATGGTATTCCGGTCTTATACCATCGCTACCGCAGCGCGAGAGATAAGCGGCTCCTCCATGACGGGGACTTCGTCAATGCTCATGAGCTCCTCCGTTTTAGTACCGCAATATCGGAGAGGGATAGATTCGACACGGAAAAGCAATTCGCCGAATTTTGGTGGCTTGTTGAGGGGGGAGGGGTCAACATGCCCTCCCAGGACGGTGCGTTACTCTAGGTAACTTCCTCTTAGCTTATAAGTTAGATTAAGTCAGCTAGGGCGTTTTTGGGAGAGGCCGGGCTCGCCAACGTGTGGTGGTGCTTCTGGGAGTTGACTGACGCTGTAAGGCTTCAGTGGGCTCACGGCGGCGCGTGTGCACGTTGACGACTGCCAGGCGCTCGGAAAGTAATTGGGATTTTGACCACTTGTTGCGCAAGGTAACGAGTGCTCAGAATCCTAATTATAGTTAGAATACGTTAAGTAGTTTAAGTAAGTAGAATAGGTAGTTTGTAATTTGTTTTATATAAAATCTCAATAATGAAACCGAGTTTTAGTAAATTTTCTCGAGGAATATATATGTAAGATTAGTTCGTAAAATAGTTCGTAAGCCGAAAGGCAATAATTCTAAGATATAGTTAAGTTTAGAGCGTTCGCATAAGGACCAATAAATAAGAATAAGTATCCTGTTAATTTTAAGTTAGGTTTAATCATTTTTGTCTAGTATGTAAGTAGATATTTATCAATGAATAAAAAAATGAATTTCAAAGTCAAAAAGTGTCAATCACAAAGAGAAATTAAAGAGAATTTAAGAGAAATGTACATACATATATAATATGTACTGTGTGGATGATATTACAACAATAACGCAGTTGAGGTTTAATTCAATTTTGGTTTAGTTAAAATCAATTTATAGAGAAGGCAGATAGCAATTTGAATCGAGTTGACTAAATTCAACATGTAGGTATATGTTGGTAAAGAATGTTTAGGTATTTTATGTAGATATAAAATTGTGATCTTAGTATAATATAAGTTAAAATCAATAAGTCAATTATGTGCTTTAGCAAGTAGTAAGTGTAAATGTCTAGGTAATATATATACATAGGTAGTATAGCAAGTTTTTAGTTTATGAATTATGTAAACATGTATAATAAATTCAAAAATGTATGTATCTCTATTCGAGGTACTTGTTGCGAAAGGCACAAATTATCAAGAATCAAGTGGCATAATGTACCTATTGTACACTTGCTTTTATGTATTTTGAATTTTACGTTAAGTTTAGGTTAAGAGAAATGCATGAATATTATCACTTAATTATTTTAGAAAAGCCAAAAGAACTTACGGTTTCACTGTTGATGTATGTTTAATTAAATTGTGTGTTTTTGATTGATGATTGATGAATGATTATGGTGATACCTTCGAAATTTGTTGACAGCAGACTCGTTGTGCGCACATGGGTTCTGAAGACCACTGTAGGTACTGTTTGGACAAATTGAAAATTATGGTAGGAGCAATACATAAAAATCTTTTGGCGATTCTTACCTCGATGAAATGTACACTATAATAATACCTACTAATATGTGAACATAAAATATATGAAAGATTTAGTTTTTTTTTTTTTTTTTTTTACTGCTAAAATAAGATCACTAAGTATGATGAAATGTTGGGATGACTGGAACGTGTTTTTTTTTGTTGTTTGCTGTGCATATGGTCTGCACCAAAATCAGGTGAATTTTGTGTTGCTGTTCAAATGATCGCGCTTTTGCTTCATATCACATGTGGCCTGGATATTTGAAAGGTGATAAATGCACGCACTATCGCTTTACTTCTCACTAGCCAAAAGAAAAAAAGACCGACCACACGGCTTACACAGACTATATACTCGTGGGTAGCCGCGAAGTAAGGTGGATAAAGTGTGGTGTAAAGTTCAAATTGAACCTGCACAGCGGCTTAGAAGGTTGGTGTATATGAGAAGCATTACCATCAGTGTTCAGAAATTGATGATAGCACGTCAAAAGGGACGTCGAAATTAATTTTGAAGGAATAGCGATGAGTAAAATTTTTTAAGGCGACCGCTACAACATCATGCATTTTGTATCACTCATGTGGTATCAAAAGACATGAAAATTCGGGGACTTGGAAGTCTTGCTCATGCGAAACGTCGACCCACGACCCTGCTTGTGTTGCTTGATCTACGTTCAAAATGCTTTTTTTAATTTCGTATATCCTTAGCATGGTATACACCTTTTAATTTGCCATGCATATCTTCAATTTCATACATCGACCTACCTATCTGCTTTACGATTCTACCCTTGATGAATTTCGGGCATAATTTGGAACTTAATTTCTTCGATGCATTACTAAGGATAAAGTTTCGAAAGTAAATCTCATCTCCTGGCTTGAATTTTCTAATTGAACACCTTAAGTTATACGACTTCTCATTACGATGTGTCGCTTTCTTTAGATTTTCCTTAACTTTTGCGTGTATAAGCTGTAATCGATTTGCGTTTGGTAGATTGTCAATTTCGTTATCTTGCAAGGCATTCAGTGATTTAGCAATTTTGTAGACACTTCCATGCGTGATCATATTGTTACCAAACACGACAAAGTATGGTGACATACCAGTAGATTGGTGTGTGGCATTACATAAGGCTTGTTGGATCTCTGATAAGTGAGTGTCCCATTCCCGTTGATCATCTTTGATATACGTCCGTATGGCTGACAAAATGGATCTATTGACTCTCTCCGAAGAATTGGCTTGGGTAGAGTATAATGGTGCCGTGACATAAGGCCATGTGACATAAGGCCATATTTTGTGCCACTTTGTGAAAGCGTCGTAACGCCATATTTTGAAATATGGCCTTATGTCGCTTTTACTTGACGATGGTGTTTTGACGCTTCGTGAGTTATGTGAAGCAGAAAATGAGTCGTCGAAATAATGACATTGAGACGAAAGCATTTTTAAAGGTTACACGAAGCAAAACTATCGTCGAAACGATAACGTCAGACTACCGTCGTCTTACTTGATGAGACCCCAGTATTTCTTCAAACGTATGCATAGCCCAATTTGAGAAGTTTTGCGCTTCAAATGATATAGAGGTTTCAGTTCTTGCAGTAATTTGATTTTTTTATGTGTAGGCCAAGATCTTAACGCAAAATTCGTGAACAGTGTGGAATCGAATGATCTTGAACGTTTTATAAAAATGGTATGGTTAGTCAATAATGTTGTTTTTATGTTCTTCAACTACAAAATCGATACCTTCCCATTAACCATGGGCTTTGTATACATGCATAAATATAAGTATAGTGACAAATCTTTTTGTTACATTTTGTACATATTTTCTCTAGATTTAATTTTGCATTTTCTTAAAACAAAATTAAAATAAGTCATCATATCTTTATAACAAAAATGAAAGGCATAGTTATGATTTATGAACAACGCCGTTGTTCATATTGATTGCTGCATTGCATGTATATGCATGGACATACTAAAATATCCTACAGACCCATCGTGTGTTGATGTAAAAAAAAAACATGTGCATCAGAGCTAAATGCGTCAACACTTTGCACCCATGCTCGTTTGTATGATATCATCCCTCGGTATAAAACTCAAATGCGCATGCGATAAATTTGTATTTGTGTGGATAAATTATCCTTAGTATTGAAAAGGATATGCGGCTTTTATGCCCATGCCCAGTCTGATCCCAACTCTTAAAGTATTGAGAAGCGAATTGCCAGTATTTTTGCATAAAATATTGAATATTAATTTTTGTTTAAATATTTAAGACAGTCAAATAAATATTATAATAATAAACCATGTGTGTCTGAAAATTAGGAAGCACTCTTTAGACTGTTTGTGTGGTGTTATTAAAAATTAAGTGTTAAATCAAAACTAAATTCTCAAAGATGGTGACTGAAAACGGAATGCAGGTAAATAAATATTTATTTAAATTGTTTTAAAATGACGACTCTATTGTTAACGTATTTCTAAAAACTGTATAATGCGGAAATGGGTATAATACCGTGTTCAGTTGCGTCCAGTTTCTCGATCGATAAATAAACATGTATAGGTATATAGGTACTTTATACATAGGTACTTATAGTATGGAATTCTTTTATATTGAACAAAAAAATATAAGTCTTTGTTATATTCGACACGAATAAAAAAGTATTCTTATATTTATCAGATGCAATCAGTGTCATAAGGGCGGGGTTATTTTGAATCCGGATGTTCTGTGTAGATTATACTAAAATAATGAGTGAATGTGGAAATAGTTTTCAGCGGCAAATACAATACATATGTAGTTACATTTTAAAACTCTTATCCAATTTTGTACCTATGCAAGTGCATTTATTTGTACTTAATTTAAAGTTTTATTCTATAACTGCGCAATGTATTCTGCCGGCCTTATAGATCAATAAACCCGAACTAGTTTCTACTAATATTTGTAATGCAAATAGAAACGATACTGCCCAGAAAATATCAGAAAAGTAGCGAATTTGTATTCCATTAAGAAAAACCTTGCCAAATGTATTCCAGATTCTCAGACTTACTGTACCATGAAGCTTTCCAGCTCTGATGCACACAGTTGTCTGCACCTATTTTTGAAGTAAAACAAGCATGTGAACAATGCCCCAAGGAAATTGTACAATGGAACTGATATCAGCTGATTTGTTGGTTAGGCTGAGATATCAAGTCTGTTCGCATACTAATAAGCAAACGTAAATCTATATATACTTTTATGCGAAACTATTCAAACCCGTTCGCGTACCTAGAAAGTGGTGAAAAATGAACGAAAATAAAGTGTTATATCGTTCAGTTTTCTTCACACAGAATATCGAATGGTAAAAGTATGATAACTGTCAAATGATGAAATTATATGAGTTTGACTCAGCGTTCCCTCCCTTGTCGTTAGGCAGAGTTCTCATTGCGGTAGAAAATGGTACTCAAATGGGTCTGAAGGTAGTGCGCAATAATGTACCTAAAACGGCTTTATGGTATTTTTCAATTAGAATCGGAAATTTGTTTATACAAAATTCACACATAGGTATACTATACATTTTCAAATATTTAATCTACAGTTTATTTATTAATGGTACAAGGATTACCACAGATTTAATATTTATCTTTTTTCACGTTTGTTACAGCATGTACGATCTCTTACAAAAATAGAAAAATATAACGTCGTCAAGTTGGATGTAGTTGGCGTCATCAATTCGTCAATGGGTGCGTCTAACACCCTCATGCATTCCAACTTGAAAGCACAAATGGCGCTTTTACTAAAGTTTACAACTCGGCCAATCTGACAATTGATCGACCTCGAACAAAAATAAATACTTAACACTAGTCTCCACATTTTACTCCAGGCGAGAGGGTCGCTTGAACTCTCAATAGGGACGGACTCCTCATTTGGTTTCAACAACCACTTTCGCATTCTATTCGCCTCGACAACACCATCATACGGCAGCTGAGTCAACTGGCAGTTTTCAATATCCCGCAACACATATCTATCATGTTCAAGGATTTTACATACGACATAGGGACCACGGAACTTAGGCAAAAACTTTTTATTCGTCCCGACGGCAGTATCAACATTACGCATAACGACAAAATCACCGACTTCGTACTCTTTAACTTTCTTACTGTGCCTAAGAAAATAATCTAAGTTATATTTCTGAGACCTATCAATTTCCCCTGATGCGTCAGCCCGAATTTGGCTTATATTACGGCAGCTCTCAGAGGCCATCTTCTCCTCCAGATGCTCCGCAATCTCATCTATTATTTCTCCTCTCTGTCCAACGCCAAACAATAGCACACTGGGTGAGTTCTTTGTCGTGCTATGAATAGAATTATTAATAGCATACTCCACTTTTAGTAACATACTCGACCAATCGGCATGACTTACCGGGTCACTCAACTTTCCCAGCATAGCTTTGATAACCCTATTCACCCTTTCGACTTGCCCATTTGCCTGGGGAGAAGCCACGGCAACCTTTACGTGTTCTATATTTTGTTTCATTAAAAAGTCTTCAAATTCAAAAGAGGTAAGGCATGTACCTCTATCTGACACAATTCGTCTCGGTCTGCTATAATACTGAAAGTATTTATTTAACGCGGCAATTACCTCCATCGTACTCGTCGAGTTTGTAGGATACAGTTTCACAAATTTTGTGAAAGCATCTATCACTACTAAAATGTGTTTTCTTTTCGAACTAATAGACGGTAAGGGACCAAAATGATCCACATGGATTGTATCGAACGGCAGCGGGTTTTTCGGAATATTGTACAAGTTCCTTTCACTAGAACGAGCCGGCATGGTATACATAATGCACTTAATACAATTTTGGATAAATCTTTCAATTTTTTGACGCATGCTAAACCAGTAATGCATCGCAATCTTATAATAACATTTATCCAGAGCTTGATGCCCGAGTTTTTCATGGATTAACCGTATAACATTGTCTTCCATTTCATTCGGCACGTATAATGCCTTTCTCCCACTTCTCGTCACTTTATATACAAATCCATCCATCATCTCGAAGTCTTTGACTTCTTCGGCCTCAATTTGATCCCGCAATTCCATAATTATTTTGTCCCGCCCTTGTGCAATTTGGATTTGAAAATCCGTGTCATCAACATCTCAAACTGCGGCAATCTGGCACCGACTTAGGGCATCGACGTGTCCCATAGATATACTACTACGGTGCTGAATTTTATAGTTGTAATTTTCAAGCTCTAAGGTCCATCGGACAATCGTTGGATTAACTTGTTTCTTTTCCAACGAAATAGTCAGAGAGCTGCAACCCGTAACGATCTTGAAGGGTATTCCTTCCAAATATACTCGGAATCGTCTCAGCGCATAAATTATAGCAAGCGTTTCTAATTCAAAGCTGTGATATCGGGATTCGGCAGCGGAAGTTGTTTTCGAAAAGTAAGACACCGGATGAAATTTTCTGTCCCCTTGCCTTTGAAGCAAGACGGCACCAAAACCAATTGAACTGGCATCACAATGCGGTTCTGTTTCCTTTATGGGGCTATAAATGGCCAGAATCGGTGCTTCAATTAGTCTGCGTTTTAGTTCATTAAAAGCATCCGAACATGGCTTGTCAAAATCAAAATCGGCATCTCTCTTTAACAGATTTTGCAGTGGTTTTGCAATTCGAGAAAATTACGGTACAAATCGTCTGAAGTAGGAGAACAACCCAATACAAGAATGCAACTGTTTCTGATTAGTCGGCACCCGATATTCTTTGATAGCGGCAATATGAGAATCACTTGGTGAAATCCCTTGTGAAGAAACGGCATATATCAAATATTCTATCTCCGTATGACCGAACCGGCATTTAGCGAGATTTAATTTAAGATTCCGTTGAGTGATGCGCCTCAAAACGGTTCTTAGCAATATTTTGTGTTCCTCAAAGTCTGCCGTAGCAATGTCGTCCATATAAGCAACTATCTTGCCTGAATCAACCAAATCTCGGAAAATAACATTAATAAACCGCTGAAAAACGGCAGGGGCATTCTTCAACCCAAACGGCATTTTTAAATACTCCCACATACCATTTGGAGTAACGAACGCAGTAAGGGGAATAGATTCCTCAGAAAGCCGAACTTGATGGAATCCAATTTTCAAGTCTAAAACTGTGAAATATTGTTTTCTCTCAAGATACTCTATACAATCTTCTATAAGCGGCAACGGTTGATTATCCCGGATGGACTTTTTATTGAGACCGCGATAGTCCACACACATTCGAAGTTCCCCGTTCCTCTTTTTAACTAACACAATAGCAGACGCATAAGGCGAGTTACTTGGTCTAACAACGCCGTCTTTCTCCAACTGATGCACTATTGCCTGTACTTGAGTTCTTTCAAAATTAGAGAGTCGTCGGGGGGCACAGTGGAACGGCACATCATCATTCAGATGGATTTTCATTTCATAATCCAACGGTTCTACTTCAATATCTTTCGGCAAAACATAGGAATCTACAACTAAACTATTCAATTCGGCACAGCGTAACTTTCCCAATTTATGGTCAATATTCAAATCTACTTCGTCAGAGACAACCTCAATATTAAATATATCCGGCATATCACAATGCTCGTCATTAATCCCAGTTGACTCAACTTCCGATAGAACTTCATCTTCTTCTGGTTTATTACCCACTAGCAAACAATTATTCCCGATGAGGCTATATCTATTAAGAGTTGTAAGAAGTTCATTTGGCAAAACAAATTTATCATTTCGACCTATAGAAACCAACTTTTCTTTAGAGTATCTAAGTTTTACTTTAGTTAGATGGATACTGAAAGCATACAAAAAATTACGCCCAAAAATAATCGGCAGAGCCATACTTTCATCTGGGACGATATTAACTCTTATCGTCTTTATTTTTTTGTCAAATTTTACTTTACATTTTACTTCTCCTAAGACATTTAATTTTTTTTCCGCCTACTACGTAAAATGATGATTTCGGCATTTTTGATCGTCGCAGCAGCTTAATCGGAACGTACGACGACTTTATAAAACTAGTTGAACTGCCCGTATCGAAAAGAGAAAGAAACTTTATAAATCCCTCGTCTTTTGCCAAATCAACTTCGAAAGCGACACTCACCCAATTTACAGCACCAACTAATTCGCTTAAACTATCATCGTCATCAGGTACGGCTTTCTTAGAAACGGCGGCAACTTGTCTGGTTTTCGGAACAGCAACGGCAATGGCAGACAGCTATAGCAAATTTATATTGGACACGCCACTACCTATCCCGTCTATAATGAAGTCGATGACTTCGGTTTCGCTAATATCCGAGCGCTTGGCAATCGCCTGCATATTTAAGATATAGCAATGCAGCGACTCTTCTGTCTTTTTCCACTTCCTCAGGCTCAGCATTCTATATACATATTGGCGGGACACAGCTATGTTAAATTCTTTTAGAAGTGCTGACTTCAGGTCTCTGTAATTGAGCGCCACTGTCGAGAGCAGGAACACTTTAGCGGTTCCAACAAGTGAACGCCGCAAACTCAATAGCTTAAATCTGTCATCGGCATTTACCGTCTGCATGATTTCCTCGAAATCACGAAAGAAATGCTGTACAGAATGGCTTACATCGTCGCCATTAAACTTCGGAATGGCGTGCTCGATATCGCCGAATTCCAATCTTCGTTCGGCAGAAGGGGCGGCATCCTTTTCTAGCTCCTTAATTTGCTTGCGAAGCTTCAGCACTTCGAGTCGCTTCCGTAGCTCGCTCAGTTCTTCATCCAGGGCAGCACCTCCTAATTCCTCGGCATTATCAGCGTCAGCGTCATCGGCATCGTCAACTTCGGCATTCTCGTCTCCACTTGCTGTCGATAGATTGTTGCTTCTGTTGACCTCACTATGGTATAACCTTTTTAACTGAGCCGTGGTAGCTGTTTCGGGAAATTCCACGCCGGCTTCCTTGAGTACTTCTACCAAATGCTGTCTCGTCAACACACGCGGCATTTTAATATACAAAAATTTGCTTTACACTCCAAATATTTTTTTTTCAGGTCAGTGATGTTCTGACCCCACATCTGAGTTTTAATCTACAGTTTATTTATTAATGGTACAAGGATTACCACCGATTTAATATTTATCTTTTTTCACATTTGTTACAGCATGTACGATCTCTTACAAAAATAGAAAAATATAACGTCGTCAAGTTGGATGTAGTTGGCGTCATCAATTCATCAATGGGTGCGTCTAACACCCTCATGCATTCCAACTTGAAAGCACAGATGGCGCTTTTACTAAAGTTTACAAATATTTGTTTTATTTGAACACACATTTTTTATTCATTAAAAAAATATCACAAACAAAAGCTTATTTTAATTTAACACAAATTATTGCAGTTCAGTTATTTTATCGAAATTTAAAAATAAATTATAAGTTATGTAGTTCAATATATAATTATATATATTTATATATTTATTATTATATATATTTAATTATTTAAAATTAAAAAATTGAATACACATTATTTTTTATAAAAGAAAATAAAGTAGAGAATTAAACATTCATATAACAATTCAATATAGTGAGTGATTTTGTAGCTATAGATCAGAAAGTTCATTTCCTGAAAAGAGATATAGTCTCATATACATAATACTCGTATGTCTAAGCCTTCCGCACGAATATTGAAAATAGTTACAAATAATGCGCGTTTGAATGGTAGCTATGTTTTGCAGCAAATTTAATTAAATCCACAGTGGGCTCAAATACATCATTTTTAAGTAGCTCCTTAGCAAACATTAGATGGTTAACAGTGTCTACTTCCAGCCTATTTCTGTCTTTTGTTTTTAAATTCACCTAACCCATTTTTAAGTTGTCCTATATTCTGCCAGTAAATTGATACGTCTTCATGATATCACTTTTTAAGTATTTCTTCAGATCCAATTAATGCCCTCCATTCGTCATTTATATTTTCCAAATCATTAGATATATAGGGGAAGTGTGATGTGAGCTCTAATATAGATGGGCTTTCTCCTGCCACAATCTTGTCAGGGTTAATATAAGAAAGATTTTCATATACCTTTGACACCATGACTTTCTGGAAACGGAGATTGATCTGCTTGCATAATTGTATATAAAAATCAACAAGAGTTTTCTGTACTTGAAGAAGTTCCAACTAGTTTCTTCTAACTTTTCCGATATTACATACTTTTCAAATTCTAGTCCAAAATACTGTTTACTTATAGTAAGATGATATATAGGGTTTTGAAAATCAAATTCATAAATTTTAACGTTATGTGTAATCAAATATTCCGGTTGAAGATTTTACAAATCGACTTACATTTTACGTTTAACCACAAATTTATCCATTTTAAATGTTTCCCTATATGTACAAAATAAACTTTATTTGTTGATAAACACCACAACCACACCAAGCAGAACAAGCAGAATGATAATAAAAGCGATGTTGGTTGTCATTTAAGTTTTGGCATGAAAGTAGGTGTGTTCAGTCTGAGACTTCACTTTACAGTTGTTCAGGAAAGCAATTGGGAAAAAGAGGTGTATCCTGCGGGAGAATTTGAATTGGAACTTGTATCTTGTAGTTTAAGTCTGTTGTTAAAAACAATTTTGAAAAAATTAGAAATGAGTTTTTGATTTACAAAAAGTAGTACGCGGTGGATCCAAAGTAGTACCGTACTCAGTTAGTAAAAATATACTCAAAAACTAGAAAACACTACAATTGTACGAGTAGCACGGGAGGGAACGCTGGTTTGACTGCAAAAAAACTGGTTATTTTAAAACTTAACTTTGTAGTTTCTAATTTTTCCCTGCAATAGCTGTCGTGCACCTTCTTTTCTTTGAAATGAGAAGATTTTCTCATGATTTTGCAAATTTGACAGTTTTTATATTTCTTCACTAAAAAGAACGCGAACTATCGTATTTCTTTGGTTTGTTTAATAAATATTCAAATAACGAAAATACAAAGCAAAGACAAATGGCAAAAGTACATATTGAGATAACATTTGTAACAGGTGAGGCAGAATTTTTAAAAGAAACCGAAAGATAATTATTCCAACTAAATTACGAATCACTTATAATAAATGGTTTTTGCAATTGAGAACTATCAACCTCATAAAACATAAAGCTGTTCTAACGCACCGAGACGATTCAAATAACATACAAAGATGTTGCTCCTTCCTTTGAATTGCTGAACATTTAATATCTTTGGAAAGGTATCTCTAGACTAGGCAGTGAATTCCACTTACTTTTTTCGTAAAAAATGTGTTGTGTTATAAAAATAATCAAGTGCCTCCCATTTAATCCCGAATGATGTGTTTGTAAGGAAACATTTCTCGAAACATTTCCCACAAAAACATTTGCGGACAAACAAAGATCAGCGACAAGTATTATATGTGCTAAAATGTTTTAATTAAGAGTCCAAATAATGTATGAGGAGTTATACGCTTGAAAGGAAAAGGCCAAATCATGATTTTCCCCGCAGTACTTTTGTCCAAAGACAAAGAGGCAACTAGCCTTATTTTTGATTTACACTTCGATTAAGATAATATTCACCACTTCCCCTCTATTATAATGTAGTAAAATCTCTTTTGGAATCATTTTCTAGTTCTGAAAAGAAGGAGTTAAGACTATATTCACTACTTCCTTTCTTTTTTTTTGAACCAAGCAAAATCTCCAACAAAAATATTTATTCATCCAGAAATGATCGATTTTTAACCCCATCCTTCAAACAACGATGTTTTTTCAGCACTTCCCTTTCATTAACTAACCGAACAATCAGTAATTTAAAAACTAGCAATTGCTCTGCTCAACGCATTGACGATGAATAGTTCGAATACAGTTCCATGACGACCGTTTCACACCTGCCTGTGGTTCTCATTATTTCTGGTACTTTAAAGAAAAGGGTAACCGTCGCGGGTGTTGTCGGTCGGTCAGGGTGTAGTTGTGTGGGTAGGCTCTCGTTTTCTGAAGGAAACCGAGCAGCTTTTAGCAAAATTTCAACGAAGTCTTGTTTCCCTCTCTACCACGAGTATGCGAAGCGCAGTACTCGTTGAATAGGCAGGTAAGCAAGCGTGTATGAGTATGGTATGTTTATAAAAGAAAAGATTTTACAAATACAAAGTGTATTGATTAAAATATCGAGTAAGAGGATCTCAAGAAAAAAAAATTGGCTCAAGTGTGGTACTTTGGCTTGCGACGAAACGTCTACAAGAGGAAAATCTCAAACTCAATTCAGCCTCATAAAATTATGTTCCTCCTTTTATACTGGTTGACAGCTTTTTTAATGTGTAAACATTTTTGCTTTCGTTAATTTTCATTACCACGTGAGTTAATCGCTGTTCGACAGATCACCGCAATTAAACGACGTTTGGCGCGGTTAGTACGTAGATGGAGAACCGTTTGAGAACAACCGCGTGTCGATGTTTTTTTTTAATGTGTATTTTTTATTTTATATATTTCGTTATTATACATATTTTCCAGTTTTAATTATGTTCAATTTTAGAGATTATTATGTAATTACGAAACACCGGAAAGTTGTGTGAAAGTAGATTTGTTTTGAATAATATTGAGGTTGTATAGCTTGAAGTTTGTTGTACATCAGTTGGAGGTAAGAGGAAAAATATCGATTATACTTCGTTAACCGATGGCCGATTTAAGAATGTCACTTTTAGTTGTAATAAGGTTATTTACCAAGTGGTCCTTGGATCGAAGAAAGGATATTTTTCTAAAATGCCGTTAGAATCCACACGATATATCTGTGTTCAATGTTATTTGACTAAGAGGTCCTTGCAACAACAAAAAAGGTCCTTAAAAGTCGAAGAAAGGATATTTTTCCAAAATGCCGTTAGAATCCACGCGGTATATCTGTGATCAATGTTATTTGACTAAGAGGTCCTTGCAACAACAAAAATGGTCCTTAAAAGTCGAAGAAAGGATATTTTCCCAAAATGCCGTTAGAATCCACACGGTATATCTGTGTTCAATGTTATTTGACTAAGAGGTCCTTGCAACAACAAAAAAGGTCCTTAAAAGTCGAAGAAAGGATATTTTTCCAAAATGCCGTTAGAATCCACACGGTATATCTGTGTTCAATGTTATTTGACTAAGACGTCCTTGCAACAACAAAAAAGGTCCTTAAAAGTCGAAGAAAGGATATTTTTCCAAAATGCCGTTAGAATCCACGCGGTATATCTGTGATCAATGTTATTTGACTAAGAGGTCCTTGCAACAACAAAAATGGTCCTTAAAAGTCGAAGAAAGGATATTTTCCCAAAATGCCGTTAGAATCCACACGGTATATCTGTGTTCAATGTTATTTGACTAAGAGGTCCTTGCAACAACAAAAAAGGTCCTTAAAAGTCGAAGAAAGGATATTTTTCCAAAATGCCGTTGGAATCCACACGGTATATCTGTGTTCAATTTTATTTGACTAAAAAGGTCCTTGCAACAACAAAAAAGGTCATTAAAAGTCGAAGAAAGGATATTTTTCCAAAATGCCGTTAGAATTCACCCGGTATATCTGTGTTCAATGTTATTTGACTAAGAGGTCCTTGCAACAACAAAAAAGGTCCTTAAAAGTCGAAGAAAGGATATTTTTCCCAAATGCCATTAGAATCCACACGGTATATCTCTGCTCAATGTTATTTGACTAAGAGGTCCTTGCAACAACAAAAAAGGTCCTTAAAAGTCGAAGAAAGGATATTTTTCCAAAATTCCATTAGAATCCACACGGTATATCTCTGCTCAATGTTATTTGACTAAGAGGTCCTTGCAACAACAAAAAAGGTCCTTAATAGTCGAAAACAGGATATTTTTCCAAAATGTCATTAGAATCCGCACGGTATATCTGCGTTCAATGTTATTTGACTAAGAGGTCCTTGCAACAACAAAAAAGGTCCTTAAAAGTCGGAGAAAGGTTACACAACCTGCAACTAATAGCTACTAACCACCAAATCGATTGCATTTTTAGCGCAGCTAATTTAACTACGTTAGTTACTTAGTTGTGGCGTTAGCTAGATAACAAATTACGTAGCTAACGCGCAACTGTGCCTACATGTTTACACATCAACTATACCGTGAGTGCAGCGTGGCTCACACCTTTTTTTTGTTACATAGAAATGCCAGTAAAGGAGCTTTTTGTTATACAGTTCTTGTAAATAATAATTTGGCAATGATCATAATTTATGTGCTTTTTTGAACACTAATGGACAAAAGTTTGATTTTGTAAGTTTACAATTTTTTTGATGTGAAAGTTATATAATTCAATTCTTCTCTTTAATTAAGTTGCTTTATAAAATTAATATATAATTCTTATAAATAATCCGTTGTTACAGTCTCCCCCTCTGGCGCTGAGATCGTCTCGGTGATGCGGCAGGTAATAGAGTGTTTTTCTTTGGTCTGCCTCGTCTTTGCAGAGTACGAATCGGCTGTTCACTGCTGAGGTCTGGTGAATTGCTGTATTTGGTTATTGATGACGTGTGATAAGTTCCCAAGGGAATAGTTGGGTTATCCCTGGCGGTAATTTGGTATGTTGCGGACCCAATTTGTTTAGTTATGACATATGGTTCGTCTCTTCTCGGCATAAATTTTGATGTAATGTTTTTTGATGCTTTGCTGAGAAAGTGGAAGGTTGTTAATACTAGGTCTCCTACATTGTAAGTAGGTTGCGGTCGTCTCTTTTTGTCAACGTGTTGTTTGTTATGGTCTTGCGTCTTTTCTGTAGCTTCTTTAGCGATTTCAAGTGTCGTCGCTAGTTTTAGCAATGTAGGCGTAATTTGCGGTATGAAATTTTCTGATTCTATGATGCTCTTCAAGTCATGGTTTACGTCGTCGAGTGTTCGGAGTTCACGACCGAATGTCAGGTATGATGCGGTATATCCGGTACTTTGGCACTTTGCAGTATTCATTGCGAATCGGATTGAAGGTATATCGTCAGCCCATGAGGTATGGTTGTTTCCTACCCTGTTTTTTCGTTCAACTGGATTGGATTCGGGATGATATACGGGTGTAAGAGTTTGTTGTATTCCAAGGCAGTGGGTTAGCTGTTGCATGAGTGCTGAGATGAACTGTGGTCCATTATCGGTCAATAGGCGGCGTGGTATGCCGTAGCGTAGGAATACTTCATTCAGCAGCGTATGTGCACAAGTCTCAGCTGTTGCCTCAACTAAAGGGAATATTTCCACCCATCGGCTTGCGATGTCCTCGGATATTAGGATCCACTGGAACCCATCCGCAGTTCTAGGCAAAGGACCAAAAAGATTGACTGAAAGTATCTCAAATCGTTGGTTACTGGAAACTGTTTGTAAAAGTCCCGTTGGCTTCATATTACTAGGCTTATATCTAAGGCAAGCAAGACAATTGCCTATGTGCTTAGTGATATCAGCTCTCATTCCAGGCCAATAATATCTTGACGAAATTCTTGCTATTGTGCGGTCGACACCGTAGTGACCTGCAGTAGCAGAGTTGTGATAACTTTGTAAGATTGTCTGTCGTTCACTTACTGGTATTACAAGTTGTGCGTTTTCAGCATCGAACTCGGGTGAGTACCTGTAGAGTATGCCATCATTTAAAAGATATCCACGGGTTACCCAGCGGTTGATGTTTTCATCGTTGCTCTCGAACGATTCAATAATCAGTTTAAGCTGGTTGTCCTGAAGTTGCGCTTCACGGATCTCCTTTGGCCTTCTCGCTTTCATATTAATATGAAAGTTGCAGAGTTCACACGCGGTTTCTGAGTGCTCTTGGTATTCACAAGAAGGTCTCGATAACATGTCAGCTACTACGTTTGTCCGTCCTGGGGTATACTCAATTTTGAAATTATACGGCTGGAGCTGTAATGCCCACCGTGCAAGTCTACCAGTTGGTGATTTGAGGTTCATGAGCCATTTCAAAGGTTGATGGTCGGTCATTAGCGTTACTTCACCTCCCTCTATATAACCTCGAAATTTATTAACGGCCCATACTATTGCTAGATCTTCTCGTTCTGTAGTCGAGTAATTGCGTTCAGCTGCAGTTAGAAGTCTCGAGGCGTATTCAATTGGATGTTCGTCATCCGTCTCCCCCTGGACAAGAACTGCCCCAATAGCATAATTGCTGGCATCTGTCTTGAGATGGTAAGGTTTTCCATCACATGCTTGTTGAAGGATTGGTGCGCAGGTGAGTAAGGTTTTTAATGTGTCGAACGCATTCTGTTCTTCCTTACCCCAGTTCCATAAAGCGTTCTTCTTTGTTAGATTGCTAAGAGGTTTAGATACATTAGCAAAGTTTTTGATGAATCGCCTATACCATGAACATGTTTGCAGGAAGGATAGGACTTCTTTTGCATTAGTTGGCTTCGGTCGATTTTGAATAGATGAAATTTTATCTGGGTCGACTAGAATACCAAGATATTTGACGTCTGAGCAGCAAAACTTCGATTTCAATCTATTAACCTTTAATTTGAAAAACTTTAAACGGCCAAAGATTTGTTTCAGGTCGATTAAGTGTTGTTCGAAATCTCTGGAACATATTATAATGTCATCTAGGTAGACTAGAATGAACATGTCAGGAAGTCCGATTTTGAATCTGTCCAATAACCTCTGGAAAGTGGCGGGAGCATTTCGTAAGCCGAATGGCATACGTTTGAATCCAAACATCCCAAATGGAGTTATGAAACCTGTTTTGTCTAAATCCTCCTCAAATATTTTAATTTGGTAGTAACCGGATTGTAGATCAAGAGTGGTTTTTATTGATGCGTTCTTCGTAGAGTGGAGTAAGTCGTCAATTCTAGGTAACGGATACTTGTCTTGAACAGTGATGCTATTGAGTTTCCTGTAATCAATGCATACTCTGATTCCTCCATCTTTCTTTGGGACTAAGACAACTGGTGCCGCCCAAGGAGATTCGCATTCTTCAATTATATCAGTCTGGAGCATTTTGTCCAATTCTAATCGTAACTGTTGTCTTCGGGTTGGCGATAGTCTATACGGTGTAGAAGCTATTGGTTCGCTATTCCCAGTATTAATTTTGTGTACGGCAAAGGGCGTTGCTTCCGATAAAGGGTCGAAAATACAGCTTTGTTCCTTCAACAGATCATTTAACCTTTCCTTGTTTTTCTCGCAGAGCTCAATTGCTTCATCACTTCTTAGTTCAACATCCAAAGAATTTATTTCCATAAAGTAGGAATCAGGATCGATATCTTGTTGACTGGTTGCTAAATTTGGAAAGCGGTTTTTGTTTTGAATCCTTCTTTCTGGAGTAACATCGGTACTTCCCAAGCAATCATTGAAGATATTTTGTATCGAGGTTGGTGAATAATCATTATTCTGAGCGGATGACACCGTGCTCTTCGTCTTTGCAGGTGATGTTTGCCTTGATTGTCCGTGTGGCGAAATAGGTTCCAATGGTTCAAACCATGACAAGAATGGAGATGTGGGTTTCGATAATGTAAGAGAAGAATTTTCTTCTGCTTCCAATTGTCGAATGAATTGTGGCGTTTTTGCAATCGGGGAAATCGGGTTAAAAAGGTTAGTATATACAGAGTTCAATATAGAAACTGGTGATCTGTTTTGAACGATCGTATGAGCCGTGTCGTAAAATTCGAATCGTTTCTGAGTTTGATCAGCGAAGTACCAGTTCCTTTGGCCCATATCAAGGACAACTCCATTTTCTTCGAGAAAGTCAATTCCGATAAGGGTACGATTGTCTGTTGCCTTAGGCAATGCAATGAATCTGATTGGTCTCAAACGATTACCAAATATTATGGTTGTGTCTGCCATACAAATTTCGTGTGACGTGGATTTTCCGTCGGCAAGTGTAATGGTAGCATCGGCGTTGCGGAACTTTGTGCCGTTGCGGAGAAGGTGTATGAACAGTTCTCTTCCGGCGACGCTTGTTCTTGCTGCTGTGTCGATGTAAGCTAATCCCGTTTCACCATGGGATGCTATTGTTATAGTCGGGAGATCTGAACCTAGTGTCGTTTTCATACTGTTAAAGGATACCGTAGGAGGGCCTTTAGGCAAAACCTTACAGTTTGGACAGTTGGATCTTACAAATCCCGGTGCTTTGCAATTGTAGCAATGGATCTTGGATTCCGTTGGAGCTGGAATGTTAGACATCTTTTCTAGATCGTCCTTCTTCTTTTTCAGACATTCGTCAGTTGTGTGTCCTCGGTGTCTACACTTTGGATAGGTGCACCTCTTAGTTTCGAAAATATCAGAGTGAAGATTCTGCTGACTATTCTTTTCTGTCCTTGAAAGTTCAACCGACCTGGCCTTTACTAAGAGCTCTTGAAATGTGGTGATGCTTTCTCTGGATACACCGTCGCGAATATTAATATTGAGGAGACCATAAACAAGGTCGATCATCATTGGTTCTGCTGGCATAGGAGCAGGTAATTTTGACAACAAAGCTCTTTTCATGCAAATGAAGTCATCAATGGGTTCCGTAGGTTTTTGTTTGTGCTTAAACAATTCCATGTATATTCGGTAGGCTGGCATAGCAGGAGCGTACGCATTACGAAGGAGAGTGAGGACATTCTGCCATGTACTAGCTTCTGTCTTAACACGTTGCCACCAGTTACCAGTGCTATCTAATAATAATAATGGGAAACCTTTTATTGCGTCTGAATCATCAATACGTTCGACGTCTTTATAGACATTAATTGTCTCAATAAATGCTTCAACAACGTTAGAATCTCGATCACCTTTAAACCGGGCAGTGCAGTTGCTGAAACTTCCTTTTGTTGTTGGTTTTATTGCTGCAAGAAGTTGCTTTAGCTGGTCTTCCGAAAACTGTGCCATCGTATTGGTAAGTGTACGCGGTGTCGGTTTTGCTGACGCTATTCGGGAACTTCTGCGCAAATCGTTGCCTTCCGTTTTTGCTAATAACAATTATGCTTCTTCCAGAAAATTGGCCTCTAGTTGGGCGTCAATGTAACCGTCGCGGGTGTTGTCGGTCGGTCAGGGTGTAGTTGTGTGGGTAGGCTCTTGTTTTCTGAAGGAAACCGAGCAGCTTTTAGCAAAATTTCAACGAAGTCGTGTTTCCCTCTCTACCACGAGTATGCGAAGCGCAGTACTCGTTGAATAGGCAGGTAAGCAAGCGTGTATGAGTGAAAGCGGAAAAAAAATGATACCTCAAGACAAATTTAATTTTAACAAAAACAAAATTACTTTATTGGTATGTTTATAAAAGAAAAGATTTTACAAATACAAAGTCTATTGATTAAAATATCGAGTAAGAGGATCTCAAGAAAAAAAATTGGCTCAAGTGTGGTACTTTGGCTTGCGACGAAACGTCTACAAGAGGAAAATCTCAAACTCAATTCAGCCTCATAAAATTATGTTCCTCCTTTTATACTGGTTGACAGCTTTTTTTTTGTTACATAGAAATGCCAGTAAAGGAGCTTTTTGTTATACAGTTCTTGTAAATAATAATTTGGCAATGATCATAATTTATGTGCTTTTTTGAACACTAATGGTCAAAAGTTTGATTTTGTAAGTTTACAATTTTTTTGATGTGAAAGTTATATAATTCAATTCTTCTCTTTAATTAAGTTGCTTTATAAAATTAATATATAATTCTTATAAATAATCCGTTGTTACAAAAGGATTTTTATGTGAATTTGTTGGAATTGGAATGAAAATTTGGCACGTAATTGCCTATGAAATAACCTAATCCCGAGTGTGGGTAGGTACATGTGTTATATAGATGTCTATGCTAATGAAAATGACACAATTCCTCACAATAAAAGATGGAAAAGTTCTAAAGTGGAAAACATTTGTATAGATTTGATTAAAGAAAAAACATATATATGCCTCGTAGTGGCACCATGAGCGCCTGCATGTGAGGCCAATGCCGGTGTGTGATTCGAAAAGATGGGCAGAGTTTGAAAAACCCTTAAAATATAACCTTAAGTGGAAATGATGCGGGTAAATGGATATCATATTCAGAATGGGGCGCTTATTATATAGTCTTTGTGGTGCCTACCAGAAAACAATCGCTTATCCTTACCCAATCGCTTTTCGCTATTCCCTGAGGAAAGATAGTTTGGATTGTAAGATCCCGCTAAAATGGCACACAGAGAGAAAATGCTGAGAGTAAGTAGACCTCATGTCCGGGATTGGGCACCTATTGCAAAGTATTTATTGCTCCCGCCGGACAACAAGTGGGGCAACAAAATACGTGTGCGGGCTGAAAGGTATGGCAAATCCTTAGATTCTGCGAAGCAGGCCACCCACAGCGAAAACGATATGAGTAAATAGACATCATATTCGGAATTGAGTATGTACTTGTTTCATAAGGCACTTAGCACACAACAAGCACTTACCGTTTTTTATACCCTATTCGAAGGGTATTGTTAGATCGTGCGCGTGAAAAGAAAAAACGAACGAGTAGTTGGAGAGTTTAAATCAGAGTGCCATGTTCATTTTCTATTCATTTCCTTCTTGCCTACGATCGTCACCAATTCCATGTCAACCACGCAATCTGTGTCAGACACATTTTTTTTTTTTTTTTTTTTCCCAATCCCAGAGCACTCAGACTCGGTAACGTTCCATTGTACTACCAGGCAGAAATTCTCCTTTTGGTGTAGAGGCATGTGATTGGGTGGCGTATGTTGTTGTTCCCCATGGGGATTGAACCTGCACCGCACGGTCCACAAGCCAACATACTAACCTCTACACCGTCGCCACCCATGTCAGACCCATTACTCACTTGCCTAATTGCGAACACATGTGGTCATTGTAACCCTAAACATATGCACTTGATATAGTCCACGCTGCGGTGGGTCAGTACTGCTTAGGTTTGTTATGTGACGCCACAGTGTGTTGTGTTGCTTTATTGTTGACATAGTTCGATTCGCTTCGCATTCTTATTCCGGTATTGACTTTGTTGCCGATGACACATTTAGAACATGTGGGGCGCATAATCGAACTATGTCGTCGTATTGCATGGGCAGTTCGTGGGAATTAGGTGTGGTCTCTAGACTATAGGCTGAGGGCACAACAGTCCTCCCCCTTTAGAATACGAAAGGCGTACGAGGCAACGAGTGAGATCTTTCGGCAAGAAAGGTATGAGTGAAGCAATGAACGAAGGCTACCACAACTTTATTTAATAACAGTTATTATTTTTTTTCTTTTGTTTACATAATGAATTTTTTTTTTCTATATTTACATTTATTTGTTTAGATATACGTTTTATATATTTTATACATTTATAAATCGGCTGCTTCCGCATTTTCTATTGCGTTTTCTGTTAACATAGTTTTGTTTTTTGTACACTTAATTTTGATATATTTTTTAAATGTTACATACAAGGCTACAATTATACAGACTACAAAAATTGTGGAAATTGAAATATAGACATGCTGATGACTTACATGGAATAACATTTAATTTTTCTTTATTAAATTCTTAATGTTTATACTATAGCTATCTAAACCCAGTTTTTCTATATTGGTAGTATGGGGTGAAATTTGGGATAAATTGGTTCGGATTATGCCTTCAGGAATTTTTGACTCTTTTAAAAATTATGAAATGGGAGTTTTATTATAAATGGTATTTGAGGCCTGGAGCTAAACTTCTTTTGTTATGGCTTTACAAAATGGGTCTATACTCAGAATCCCGCTATCGGATATTGTAATGGTTATGATGACTTTGCTGGAAATAGGGAGAACGGAGAATGTGTTTTAGTTACGCATTCTGCATGCATGGGCTGAGATGTATGTGTTTTAAGTGTCTGTGTGTGTTTAATCTCTTTGGTTAAAGTGTTTGATTAGGTTATTGTGTACGACTTTTTCTTTTCAGAGTATTTTTATTTTGGAATTTTCTGGAGACAATATTTCAGTTACTTTGTATGGTCCTTCGAAAATTGGAGAATTTCGAATTTTGGAATTTTGATCGTAGTACTTCTTGGACTTCTCTTTAGCCTTAATTTGGTTATTTCGAATAAGCTCATATCCGACTTGCATTTTCGACTTCATTTCGGAGACATAGTCGTCGTAATTGTATGTTGGTTGTACGCTTCTGTTTAAAGTGGAAGGAATTGGTGCTTTAAAACCAAAAAGGGCTTCGAATGGGATGTAGTTCGTGCTGGAATGTGGAGTTGTGTTGCAGCAAAATATTGCATATTCCAGATAATTATCCCAATTTAACTGGTCTCTGCTTGCATAATTCCTCAGGTAATCACCTAGTGTTCTATGTGATCTTTCAAGGGCTCCATTTGATTGTGGATGATAAGGGCTTGTTTGACTTTTATTAATTCTTATAGTTTTACAGACATTTTTAAATAATTCGCTAGTGAAGTTTGTGCCTTGATCTGTGAGAATTGTTCTAGGGATACCGTAGGTACAAATTATTTTCTTAACTAGTGATTCGGCTACCGTTGTAGCTTCTTGATTAGGGATCGCTGTGGCTTGTGCAAATTTTGATAGATCGTCTTGAAATGTCAGAATGTACTTGTTTTCATTTTCTGTTATAGGAAGTGGTCCCACTATATCGAGAGCTACTCTCTCAAATGGAGATTTTGCCGTAGTTGTGATCACCATGGGTAATTTATTACGTGCGTATGACTTATTTTGTTGGCAACTCTCGCACGACGCAATATAATTTTTTACATCTGCATATATATTTTTCCATTTGAATGTCTTTCTTATGCGTTTGAGTGTGCGTTTAACACCTTGATGTCCACCCAAAAGTGTGTCATGGAAATCGTAGATAATTTGTTTGATTTGGTCTGGACTCGAAACTTCGATAACATTTGGACTTACTTCTTGCTGTTAGGCGAGACTTTGTCATGGCTACGAGTTATCACTTTGACTTCAGCAGCGTTTAAACGTGATAAAGCATCTGCATGGATGTTGAGGTGACCTGCTTTATGGGACACTGTGAAATCGTACTCTTCAAGTTTGATACGCCAACGCATTATGCTCGAAGAGGGATCCTTAAGGTTAAATATCCATACCAGTGGCTAATGGTCGGTAATAACTTCAAAATGTCTTCCGTACACATATGGTCGGAAGTGGGTGACTGCCCAAACAACTGCTAGAGCTTCCTTCTCTCTGCCTTATAAATATTCTGCTTGCAAATGCTATGGGTAAGTCGTTTTCATCAATATCTTTCTGACTGGAATCCGTAGTTATAAAGAATGTCTTTTCAAAACGAGGGTATTGTAAAATGGGAGGCTCAGTTATTGCTTGTTTTAGAAGTTTAAAAGCCTCATCGCAAAATGCATCCCATTTAAAGACTTCGTCTTTGCGCAAAAGTTTGTTTAGTGGGTTTGCTATTTTAGAGAAGTTCTTTATAAACTTTCTGTAATACCCAGCCAAGCCTAGAAAAGATTTGATATCCTTTTGGGTTTTGGGAATTTTTATGTTTTGAATAGCCGAGATCTTTTCTGGATCTGGTTTTACTCCTGATTCTGAAATAATGTGTCCTAAATACATGACTTCCTTCTCTAAAAACTTACACTTCTCTAACTGTATTTTAAGATTGTATTTATCTGAAGCTTGAAATACTTCAATGAGCTTTTTGTTATGATCATCAAAATTCTTTGCATATATCATAATATCATCCAGATATACTAGACATTTTATACCTTGTAACCCTGTAAGGACTTTATTCATCAACCGCTGGAAAGTGGGGGGAGCATTACGTAACCCAAATGGCATTCTATTGAACTCGAAATGCCCTTTAGGTGTACTGAATGCCGTCTTCTCTTTGTCGTTTCCGTTGACCTCAATTTGATGAAATCCACTAGCTAGGTCCAAAGTTGTGAAATACTTTGCATCACCAAGTTGTCCGAGGATGTCTTCTATATTTGGTATCGGGTATGCATCCGCAATAGTTTCTTCGTTAAGTCTTCTGTAGTCCACTACGACTCTCCACTTCTGTTTTCCTTTCTTTGGGACGACTAATAAAGGGGAGTTCCATGGACTTGAACTTGGTCTAATTATACCATCTTGCAACATTTTGTCTACTTGATCCTTTATTTCTTGCGTGTGAATCTGTGCCAAACGATATGGTCGAATGTTTACTGGGAAAATATTTGGATTCGTCTTTATTTGGTGTGTAATTCCAGACGTAGTTGAAAGGGTGTCGCCATCGAGGAAAAATAAATGATTATATTTACGGCAAATTTCTACAACTGATTTCTTTTCTTCTAAATAGTGAATGGTCCAGTTGAAGTTGATTTTGGATTTTCCCCAACCTTTCGCTTATAACAGGTTGCGTATCGAATGAATTGAGGTTATAAACATAGTAGTCATTACTGTTTTCACATTCTAGGTTTTAATCTTGTAAGACGACATCTTCATTATTGGCGTTTAATACGGATATATATATGTAACCGTTTCTAGATTCCGTAATAGCTGAAGGAGTATAGACTTGAGGGAGAATTTCCTGTGCAAAATATATTTGAGTTGAGGGCTCGTGAATTGGTCCATATTTTATAATTTTTTCGCACCTAGCCGGTATTATAATAGGCTTTCGTTTGCTAATTAAATCTGTGGAGTATCTCTTATCTTTGAAGTGGTATGTTAAGGTATTTTCTTTATAGTTTAATATTGCATTGAAATTTCTGAGTAGGTCTTCACCTAGAATTCCATCTTGGGCTATGGGGAAATTGTCAGACACTACATGGAAAAGGTATTTTAGATTCACTCCTGGTGTTATTTCTATATTTAGAAACAGTGTGCCGAGTGTCTGTGTGGGAGTGCTGCCTATTCCTCTTAGCTCAGTGATATTGCTTGTGTGTACCCAGAGCTCTTTACTTAATTTGCCTATTTTTATTACGCTCGGACTTGCACCTGTATCTAAAAGCATAATATTAGATTTGGTGATTGTGTCTTTAGACAATATTTATACCCTATTCTAGGGGTATATTAATTTTGACGCATAGTTTGTAACATACCTTAATATTGCCCGTAGACCCCTAAAAGTTACTATATTTATGATCAGCATCGATAGTAATGTCGATCTAGCCATGTCCGTCCGTCCGTCCGTCCGTCCGTCCGTCCGTCCGTCCGTCCGTCCGTCGGCAAAAATTAGGCCTTTAAACTGGACCTAGAGAGCTGAAATTTTAACCATATACTCTCTAGGGTCCCGAAATAATCAAGTTTAAGAATTTTTGAAATCCGCCCACAGACACGCCCACAAACTCAAAAAAACTAAATTTTGGAAAAAATCGAATTTTGAGCTAGAGAGCTGAAATTTTTTATATATGATCTATGGCCCATAAAACTGATTGGGACATAACATTTTCAAAATCCGCCCACTGACACGCCCACAATTAAATAAAACAAATTTTGGGAAAAATTGAATTTTGAGCTAGAAAGCTGAAATTTTTTATATATGATCTTTGGCCCATAAAACTGCTTGGGACATAAAATTTTCAAAATCCGCCCACTGACACGCCCACAATTAAATAAAATATTTTTTTTGAAAAACCAAAATTTGAGCTAGGGAGCTGAAATTTTTAATATATACTCTCTAGGGGCCCTTTATGCTCATGTGTAAATATTTTCAAAATCCGCCTACTGACACGCCCACAATTTTTTTTTTTTTATTTTTGAAAGTCCAAAGTTAGAGCTAGGGAGCTGAAATTCATAGTATATACTCTCTAGGTGCCCTTTATACTGATACTTAAATTTGTTTTAAATCCGCCTACTGACACGCCCACAATTAAATAAAACAATTTTATTGAAAAACCAAAGTTTGAGCTAGGGAGCGTTTTTATTTACAAAAGCTTAGTTTTTTCGTTAAAATCGTTTAAATTTTTGTCGCGCCCACTTATGAGATATAGGAATAAGAATAGGGTATCCAACAGTTCGCCCAAGCGGACTGTAGCCCGCCCCTATGTTTTGATTTCGCTTTTGAAGTTAGAAGCATTATTATTTAAGCAACCTATATGAGCAATAGGTTTATCAAGGTTGTCGTCTCGTTTCTTCATATTTGTAGGATTTCGGGAAGGAGTGTTAGAGAAATTGTTTAAGTCGGAGCTTAGTGATTTAATTAGAAAATCGTGCAAGTTGTTTATTTGTTCGGGACTTCGATTTTGGCGATGATTTTGATTTAGTGAAATATTTTTACTTCTTATTTCGTTTTGGAAATTATTTGAGCTTGAACCTGTTTTTGGTCCGTTTGTTTTAGGGTTTACATAAACATTATCTTGATTTTGATTTTTGGATTTGAGATTTTGGGAAGTTATTTCTCGAGTTTGAATTTTGGATTTCGGATTATGATTTTGATATTTTTTATCTCGATTTTGGTTTTGAAACTTTAAGTCTCGATTTTGGATTTCAGAGTTAGAGTTTTGATTTTGAGATTTTTTATCTCGATTTCGATTTTGAAACTTTATTTCTCGATTTTGGATTTCAGAGTTAGAAATTTGATTTTGAGATTTTTTTTCTTGATTTTGATTTTGAAACTTTATGTCTCGATTTTGGATTTCAGAGTTAGAAATTTGATTTTGAGATTTTTTATCTCGATTTTGATTTTGAAACTTTATGTCTCGATTTTGAATTTCAGACTTAGAGTTTTGATTTTGAGATTTTTTATCTCGATTTTGATTTTGGAACTTTATGTCTCGATTTTGAATTTCAGAGCTAGAATTTTGATTTTGAGATATTTTATCTCGATTTTGATTTTGAGACTTGGGTTCAGTTGAACGATTTTTTATTTCAGAATAACTTTGTTGTTCTTGATTTATGAAATTTGGTTTTTGAGTTTGATTTAGAGGCATTGGATGGTGAAGTGCTTTGATAGCGGCTTCGCTATCTGAGCAGATGTATAAGGTTTTACCCTTAATCCTTCTCCTTAACAGGATATTGGCGGCAGTGGCAATCGCAAAGATTTCTGCCTGAAAAACAGTTGTTTGTCTACCCAAGGCTGCAGATAGATTTATTCGACAGTCTCTAGAGTAGACCCCGGCTCCGGAGATACCGTCAATGAGTGAGCCATCCGTATAGACAATGACATCACCCGGCCTAAAGCCATTCCACCCCTCACTGTTCCATTCCTGCCGTTCAGGAAGGATGACTTGAAAACGGCGCTCAAAGACTTGGTTCATGCACACAGTGTCAAGTACTCCTCCCCGATGGCCAGGTAGGCTGTCATAGAGAGCTCTGTACCTAGCACCTCTGACCCCATCGCCGAGATTGATCTGCCGTCCAAGTACTACACACATACGGTATAGTGATTTTCTGGCCTCACTCTCAGCAAGGAACTGCAAGGGAGGTAAACAGAGCAACACTTCCATAGGAGCAGTGGGAGTTCCTCTCATCGCACCTGTAATGCATAAACACGCAAGGTGCTGTAGCTTCGTCAGTTGACGTTTGAGGATGTGAGCTCTAGCCCACCATACAATCGCACCATACATAAGGTATGGCCTAACGATGCACGTGTAAATCCAGTGAACCAGCCTGTGACTAAGTCCCCAGGTTCTGCTGAACATCCTACGACACTGCCAGAGAATGTTAGTTGCCTTCGAAATTCTACATCCAAATGTTCAGAGAAGTTAAGCTTTGGGTCTAGAACAATACCCAGATACTTAACCTTGCTTGATAGTTTTAGTTGAGTGCCCTGGAAGTAAGGCCACCTAACTTGAGGTATTGCCCTTCTATTCGTTAACAACATCATCTCGGTCTTCGCGAGGTTGAATGGCAGAGCCTGCTCGCGGCACCAACTCCCAACACTTTTGAGCGCTGTTTCCATCCGCTCACAAAGACACTGTGGGTGATAACATACGTGCTGCCAATATTGATGCTGCTACGACGATAATGAAAAGAACTGAGAACGGTGGTTTTCCTCAAAATAAAAAGAAAAACACAAGAACTCCTCGATCAAACAAGATATTGTTCGGGACTACTGCTATTGTAGATGGTGAATTCACATTGCAATCCGTACCACGCCTACGATTTCTACATATTTCCCGTTTGAATAGCAATGTTTCGGCGGAAAACGTAATTGATTATGCTGCATTGAAGCTCAATATCTCAAAATATCTAAAAAAGATACAGATTCTTCTTCGCTCCGCTTTGTCAACTTTAAACTAGAGGTTCCTGTAAGCCATTTCGATGCTGCTTTAGATGCTTCAATATGGCCTGAACATGTTCAAATAAAAAAATTCGTAAATTTTCCAAAAAAGGAACACAGCTTCATGATAAAATGATTAATTCCAGGAGAGATATGTCTGAAACTCGAGTATATTTTTAAAATGCTGGAGGTTTGCGAACAAAAACAAATCAGCTATTCTTATCTTCATCACTGCATGAATTCGATGTTATTGTTATTGTTGAAACATGGCTTAATTCACATTTTTTGTCATCAGAACTTTTCGATTCTTCTTATATTGTATATCGTAAAGATCGTGCGTCTACAACTGGATGGGATCGAGGCGGTGGTGTACTTATCGCTGTACGAACATCTTTAAACAGCACTTAGAGAAGTATATTTAATGATGCAGATGAAATTGAACAACTTTGCGTTAGTGTTTGTCCCAAAGATTCTGCTGAATTTCAAGAACTATTTTTGTTGTAAGTTACATTCGCCCTACTAGCAGTATTGATTTGTATAACAAACATATTAATAATGCCCAAACAATTGTGAATGAATTAAAAACTAACCAGTTTCCTTGTATCCTTGGAGATTTTAACAACGGTGATATTGACTGGTGTTATATTGAAGATGATCAAATTTGATTTCCTTTTGATGTAAATAAAGATACAGAAATGTTAGTTGTTGATTCACTCTCTGCTAGGGGTCTTTTTCAAATTAATAATATCAAAAATGATTTACATAGAATTCTCGATTTAATATTTGTAAATAATGACATAAAATACTTTCTAAAAATATCTGATTTTCCATTTTTAAAAAATTCTATTCATCATAAAGCTATTTGTTTATCTTTTGAATTTTATAATTTTTCCATTGTGTCACCGCGTAAAACTGACTTTTTAATGTATAATTATACAAAAGCAGATTTCATCTCATTGAATAATTTTTATAGCTCATTTGGCTGGGAGGACTTATTGAAGGATATGTCATTGGAACATATGTATTCTTGTTTTAAAGGTATTTTATTTGATGGTATGGAGCGTTTTATTCCTACCACAAAAAGAAAAATTAATTTTAAATTTCCGTGGTTTAATAAAACGATAAAAAATTTGGAAAATGCCAAAAAAAGGCATTTAAGCGTTATAAATCTAACAATAACCCCGATGACTACGTAATATTTCGTCAGTTACGAAAAGAGTTCGACTTTTTAAACAACACGCAACACGTTATTAAGACAGAATCAAACATTAAAAGAAATTCTAAATCTTTTTGGATATTCCTTAATTCTAAAAGGTAAGTTTCGTCATTCCCGCAAAGTATGGAATACAAAGACAAAATATCTAATGATTTAGAGTCATCTTGTAACTTCTTTGCGGAGTTCTTCCAAACATACTACAACAGTGATACAATTTCTAACATTAATGATCACTATCGTTGCATAAATCCCATCACCGATTTTTGCCTAAATTGTTTTTCTGAAGAAGAGATTCTGGTAACTTTGAACGATATTGATGCTACCAAAAAAGCTGGGTATGATAAAATTTCTCCGTTGTTATTATCGGAATGCGCAACTTCCTTGAGCTATGTGATCACTTGCATTTTGAATAAATCCTTAGAAGATGGTGTTTTTCTGGATGAATGGAAGATTTCTTTTGTTGATCCAATATTTAAAAATGGAAAAATGGAAAAATGGTCAAATATTACAGACCGATCTCTAAGCTTTCCGCCATTCCTAAATTGCTAGAAAAAATTATAACCCAAAAGCTATATTTTTCGTTAAAGGAAACTTTATCCCAGTACCAACACGGGTTTTTGAAGGGTAGATCAACTTGCACTAATTTAAGTCTTTTTACAAATTGTGGAATCGGGCAAACAAGTTGATGTTCTTTACACAGATTTTGTTAAAGCTTTCGATCGTGTACATCACGGTCTTATTTTAGAGAAATTAGATAGATTAGGTTTCAATTCATCTTTTATTAAGTGGCTGAGATCTTATTTAAGTGGAAGGTAAAGATTGAAAATTGGACATCTAATCTAATAGAAGTTAAGTCGGGTCTTCCACAAGGAAGTCATTTAGGTCCACTTCTAATCATCATCTTCACAAATGATTTGCCTTCTGTTATGAAATACTGCATTTGTTTAATGTATGCCGACGATGTCAAAGTGTTTTTCCCGGTTTCTTTGTCTCAGGACTGTTTTTTCATGCAGGAAGACATAAAAAATTTCTTGGAATGGTGTAATTTTAACCATCTTGAATTGAATAATTCGAAATGCAAAATTTTAAGTGTGACTAGGTCTGCGTCTTTAAATTTGATTATTGTTTTAATGATTTTAAACTTTTTAGAGTTGACTGTATCAAAGATCTTGGAGTCTATATCGATTCGAAAATGGATTTTAGGTCACACATTGACTATATCGACTCTAAGGGAAACTCATTATTAGGTTTTTTAAAAAGAAATTCACAAGATTTCCAGGATGCATATACGCTAAAAACATTTTTCTTATCTCTTGTTGTTCCAGTCTTGGAATATGGTTGGGTTGTTTGGTCACCATATTATGAAATTGGAACAATGAGGATAGAAAGAATTCAAAAAACGCTTTACGAGGTATGCTTTAAGAAAATCAAATTGGGTTGGTTCTATGCCTGACTATAATTCGAAATGTTCTCTCATCGATATGAAAGAGCTTAAATGTCGTAAGCAAATTCAATGCGTTATGTTCATAAAAGATATTTCGGACTATAGAATCACATCTATCGACCTTGTTTCTTTAATTCCATTTCATGTGCCAAGATTGTTTCGTACTAGTAACGTTTATTTTTATGTTCCTCATCATAGGACAAACTACGGTTTAAATGAACCAATTACGCGTTCCTTAAAGTTATTCAATGAAATGTGCAATAATATTGATGTTTCAATAAATAGAGATGTTTTCAAAATAAAAACTATTAGAAATTTGTATATAACTATTGAAGTATTTATTAATTTATTATTTTTAATGTATTGTAACTTTGTTTTTTGTAATCAGCAGATCTTGAATCAATTGATGAAATAAATAAATAAATAAATACAGAGTTGGTAAACTCCTGCCGCTGACAATGATACACACATCGTCAGCGTACCCAATAACAGGGTGACCTTCCCCATCAAAACTTCTCAACAAGGAGTCGACAAACAGATTCCACAATGTAGTGGAGAGTACACCGCCCTGCGCAAAGCCTTTACCAGTGCGCACAGTTCTGACGCAGCCACCAACAGCAGCTGTAACTTCTCTGCTTCTAAGCATTTCCAGGATCCATTCCACAGTTGTAGAATCGACGCCTTTCAGTGTTAAGGCAGACTCAATTCTGCAAAAGGTGGGATTGTCAAATGCACCCTCAATATCCATGAAGACAGCAAGGGCATAGTTCTTGCGGTCGAGCGCCCTACGCACTCTGGCCGTCAGATCCAATGCCGTCTCAGTGGACTTGCCTTTTTGATAGGCGTGTTGGCTATCATGAATACCCAGCGAAGATGGAATGCTCTTAAGCCGTACATCAATCAGTTTTTCAAGGCCCTTTAACAGAAATGATGAAAGGCTAATAGTCCTGAAGCTTTTGGGAATATCATAGGCGGCCTTTCCCGGTTTGGGGATGAAAACCGCCCTAGCTCTTCTCCAGGCCAAAGGAATATATCGCAGAGCCACGCTAGCTCTGTAGATTCTAGTTAGCAGTGTGATCAAAATGTCTATACCCTTTTGCAAGAGTATGGGATAGATGCCATCAGGTCCAGGAGCTTTGAAAGGAGAAAAGGACAGGATAATAGATCTCGCCCTCTCTCTCGTAACAATACTCGACGCGACCCGCCACTGCTCAGTGGTAGCTCTGCTTTTGTTTGGCCACACGCAACTATTCACGGCTTTGCAGCCAGGAAAGTGGGTGTCCATTAGCAGCTGAAGTGCCTCCTCATTGAAGTTGGTGGAGGTGCCATCAGGCTTCCGAAGGACGTCAAGCCTGGCTCCCGGATCAGCTGAGAGGACTCTCTGCAATCTCGAAACCGCGCTAACGTCCTTCAGTTCTCTGCAGAACCTCTGCCAAGATACCTTCTTAGCACTCTTAATTTGTTACTTGTACTCCTTCTGCGCATCCGCATGAGAAGACCAATCGGCTACCAGGTTAGACTTCCTGGCCCTGTTAAACAGCCTCCCCACTCTTTTCCTGAGAAGGGATAACTTAGCGTTCCACCATCGGGTTGGTATCGCACCGCCAACCTCCTTCTCCGGGCAAGCAGTATGGAAGGCCGTAATAATACCGCTGTGTAGCGTGTCGGTCGCCTTATCCAAGTCATCGCTACTAAGGATCCTGATAGGCAGGGAACCTATCTGACCCCGCAACTCCGTGGAATAAACTTCCCAGTCAGTGCGTCGCACATTCCTGATTTTGCTTCTGATCGGTCGATCTGCACTTAACTTAAAAATAACATACCGATGATCAGATGCAGTTTCTTCCCTTGAAACCCTCCAGCTCGAAACGATGCCAGATGCAGCAGCGGTTGCTACTGTCACATAAATAGTGGCAAACGTTGGCAAAGCTGGCTGGCAGCAAAGAAGTTTAGAAGGGATTCACCCCTGCTATTTGAGTCAGTACTACCCCAAACGCGATGATGCGCGTTCGCGTCTATACCAAAGATCAAATGCTTGTTACCTCGTCGAGCATGCTCGACAAGCCTTACCAGTTCCACCGTTGGAGGTGGGGCCAGTGAGTCGAATGGGAGGTACACTGAGGCTAAAATAATCTCAGTAACCAACCCTCCTCGCTTAAGACACATTTTAATAGCTGTATAGTCTCGAGAAGTGAACTCAGGCATAAGACTAGCATCTAAGCCCTTTGCTACAAAGATGCACGTGCGAGTATTAACAATCCCAGGCTTTACAAAAATTGCTCCTGGTACACCCGAGATGCCACTTACCTTAGGTTAGGTTAGGTAAGGTGGCTGCGAGGGCGTGAGCCCAGGCACACTTAGGCCGCAGTTTCGGCCCGTTGTGATACCACAAAAAAGGGGGGGGGGGTGTGTTCTGCCGGCCGTCGCTCGGCCTACTTGGTTCTCTGTGATTGCCTCCTGTGAGGTAGTGGTCTTAGGGGGGAAGATACTCCTGAAGGGGTCAGGGTGTGCAGCCTGGCTGTGTTTCGCATGGGTTGCGATGTGTTGGGTGACTAGTGCAGAGGCGACTTTCGCCCGACATCCGAACCAAGGGTTGCGATCGAGATGAGGCGATTGATGCAATCAAACCCCAGGTCGATCTCAAATTCTGCGCCGCGGAGGGAAGCTATTGCCTCCTGATCACCGGGGGAGGGAAGAGTCTTTTGAGATGACTGTTACAATCGAACCTCAAACTGCTCTTCACTCTCTTTGCAGGCAATACCGTGCCAGGGAGACCTATACAGTCAATCCCGCGCAAGCTATTACATTCCTTGGAGGGGGGGTCAGGGTGTACCGGCTGCACAGTCAAGTAGTTGGTTACAAAACTGTGCCAGAGGGCGTGACTGAAGGTGGTCCAACCCTGCTACACGCATCGCGGGGGGGATGCGGCTTGTGGCGACTGTTGCAGTACGAGCCTCGAGTTACACCTTTCCGCGGAAAGAAGCAGGAAGGGGCGGCCTTGATAGTCGATTTGGAATTATGATGACTGAGTTCGGGTATTTGTGGTGCAGGTTTTGAGGTATGGGAGAGAAACAGAGTGTGGTGACTGTTACAATCTAACCTCAACTCTGTTCCTGTTTTGTCTGCATAGCGGGGAGGCAGCAAGGCCGGTGGAGACCGTTTCAGTCGATCCGCCGGGTTACTGTCTCGCCCTCGGAGTGGAGTTCTGACTGAAGTGACTGATACAATCTAATTTCAGTGAGAACTCTTTTCCTTTGCAGGGGGAAAGGTTTGGGATGGTCTGCGGAAGGGGAGTGGGAGGGGCTCAAGTCATCGTCCAATCCGTCCCCTAGTTCAGTTTAACCATTTGGACATAGTGACGAATTTGCTGATACAGCCAATATCTGTTTCACTGAGATCACTGATCCTTGAATTGGCTAGTGCGGGGCAGTTGCACAGGAGATGGGTGGTGGTTTCTTCCTCTTCGACGTCTCTACAGCTTCTGCAGAAGTCGTTTGAGGGAGCTCCCAATCTGATGGCATGTCTGCCTAAAAGGCAGTGCCCGGTGATTGCTCCGATTACAGAGCTGATATTTTTCCTGCTGATGGAGAGAAGTTTCGATGTTCTCTTCGCATCGTATTTGGTCCAAATTTGCTTTGAGGACACACATGTACTGATGCTATTCCATCTGTTATTTGCTTCTATTAACGCGTTGTCTAGAAGTTTGAGTTTCAGTGTCTGAATGGGTACCGCCGGTGTCTCTCTGTTGTCAGAGAGTTCTTGTGCGGAACCCCGTCTGGCTAACTCGTCCGCCTTACAGTTGCCTGGAATATCACTGTGACCGGGTACCCAACACAGTGAAGTGTTACATCTCACCGCGATCTCGTTAAGAGATTCGCGGCATTGTTTTACCAACTTGGATCTTATTGTTGGTGATTCTAAGGCTTTAATCGCTGCCTGACTATCTATGTAAATGACGATAGTTTTTCCATCTATCGGGCTCAAAGAGAGTCTGCGTGCTGCTTCGCGGATAGCCGTGACTTCTGCCTGAAATACACTGCAGTGGTCAGGCAGTCGTAGTACGACATTTAGCGCAGGGTTGTCTGAAAACACGCCCGCCCCTGTGCCGTCGGCTGTCTTTGACCCGTCGGTGTATATTTCAATTGCGTCATTGTTTACAATGCGACCTTCTTCCCAGCTGGCTCGGTCTGGGACGGCCGTCTTGTATTTATTACTGAAATCTAGTGTTGGGATTAGATAATCCGTATTGTTGGGGATCTTGTGGGCAGTTAGGATGCCGCTGTGCCCAAAGTGTGAACTTTGCCACGAATTGGATTCTCTTAATCTCAGGGCCGCCTTAGTGGCCGCCATCTTCCCATAGATATCAATGGGGAGGAGGTTTAGAAAAGTCGTTAAGGCTGCCGTTGGTGTGGATCTTAAGGCTCCTGTGATGCATATGCAGCCTGCCCTCTGGATGCGTTCCAGGGCGCTTGCGTGGCATTGCTTCGATATTGCAGGCCACCATGCTGTGATACCGTAAGTGAGGATAGGCCTAACGACCGCCGTGTACAGCCAGTGAGTCATCTTAGGCTGTAGACCCCATCTGGAGCCTAAGGCCTTTTTACAGGTGTAAATGGCAATCGTAGCCTTCCTTATGCGGTCTTGGATGTTTGGTTTCCAACTGAGTTTGCTATCTAGGATCGTTCCCAGATATTTAGCTTGGCTAGAAAAAATGAGTGGTTCGTTGTTGAGCGTAGGTGGCGTTATCTCCTGAACCTTGATTTTCCTTGTAAATAAAACTAGTTCGGTTTTGGATGGGTTAACATTGAGTCCGACCTTAATGGACCAGGAGGATAGTTTCCTGAGAGCTGATTCCATTAGGTCTCTGATCGTGTTGGGGAATTTCCCCGTTATGGCAATGGCAATGTCGTCTGCGTAGGCCGTCACTTTGCATCCGTCCTCCTCTAGGTTGGAGATGATCTCGTTGACTACTGAGATCCATAGTATCGGTGAGAGCACTCCTCCTTGTGGTGTGCCCCTGTACACTGACCTCCTGGTCAGACAGCTGCCAAGCTCCGCCTGGATCAGCCTGCTTTCTATCATGTTTTTTTATCCAGGTGCAGAGGCAGTTATCCACGTTTAGTCTGGTGAGTGCATTCGTGACGGCTTCTGTATTGACATTGTTGAAAGCCCCTTCTATATCCAGAAAGGATACCATCGTGTATTCTTTGTGATACAACGATTTTTCGATAGTGCTGACTAGCGAATGAAGTGCTGTTTCTAAAGAAAAACCTTTTCGGTAGGCGTGTTGACACCTCGAAAAGGAATTGTTTTCCAGGTTTGCGCGTATGTAGTAATCTACAACTCTTTCCAACGTTTTCAGGAGGAATGAAGTTAGACTGATGGGTCTAAAGTCTTTTGGAGAACAGTGTGAAGCTTTACCGCATTTTGGTATAAAGACCACTTTTACCGTTTTCCAAACTGTGGGCGTAAAGCTGAGTTTTAGGCAGCTATTGAAAATCACCAGTAGCCAGGGTGTGAGAGTCTCGATACTCTTCTGTAGCTCTATGGGTGTGATTCCATCTAGTCCAGGTGATTTATATGGGAGGAAGCTGTTAATCGCCCACGCCAGTTTGCGATTGTCAGCAATATGCTCCGGAACCATTTGGACACTGTGATGGTGTTGTGTAGAGTGATTTACCTCTACTTTGTTGCCTGGGAAGTGGGTATCCAGTACTAGACCTAAGGTCTCCTCGCTGGTTGAAGTCCACACTCCTCCTTGGCTTTGTATGACGCTAGGTATTTGTGGAGATTTTGAGAGGATCTTACGCAGCCGACTGGAGTCGCTTGTTCTTTCTATGTTCTCACAGAATGATTTCCACGACTCTCGCTATCTCTGCGCAGAGAAGCTGCAGTGGAGGTCCACCACGGGGGTTTACCACCTACTTTGTGTCTACTAGTGGGGCAGGTCTTATTAAAGGCCTTGTTCATGGCAGACGTTACTGCGTTCACCATTTCATCTAATTCTTCCGGTGAATTGGGCTGTCTGATTTGGAGGCTGTCTAGTTTCTTTTTGAGTGAAGAATTATAGACCTGCCAATTTGTGTTTTTTGGGTTCTTAAACACTTTCGTTGGGGTGGTATCGAATTTAAGATTGAAGAGTATGTAGCGGTGGTCCGAGAATGAGACTTCACTAGATACTTTCCAATTTTCTATTACTATATCAGGTGAACAGGTGGTCAGTGTCAGGTCAATGACTTCCTGCCTGATTCTGTTTATAAAAGTGGGTTCAGACCCTATGTTACGCACTACGAGGTTAGTTTCTATAATATATTCAAATAGTAACTCACCCCTTTTGTTAATGTCACTGCTGCCCCATATGGTGTGGTGCGCGTTTGCGTCAGCACCTACCACCAGTGGGGTATTATTAGCTGCCGCTGTCTGTACCGTCCTGCGTATCGTGTTAGATGGTACTTCTCCCGTGTCGTCATATGGGAGGTAGGCTGACGATATCCACAGCGGTCCCTTTCCGGCTCGATCTAACCCCACGCAAGTGAAGTCAAGTTCGCTGTAATTCGGAAGAAGGAAAGCTTTAATATTATTCTTTACTAGTATGCAAGTTCTGGGTTTACCTGAATTTCTTACATAAAACAAGGAATAGTTTCTTGCCCTGAGTCCAGATATGCGGTCGATGTTTGTGACCCATGGCTCCTGGATGAGGGCGATGTCTTCCCCACCTTTTTCCAGGCGGAGAAGTAAATTAGCCGAAGCTATTTTGGAATGGTGGAGGTTAATCTGTACTAGTCGGAGCATCATTGCTGACTAGTACCGGCATCTCTATGACTGTGGTGTCCCCGTCCTCTGATTCAGAGGACAGTTCTCCACTATTTTGGTCCTTAGGGAGCGGTTCTTGCGGAGGAGCAACCCCCGATACAGAGGGTTGTTCGTCTGTCTTGTTTCCAGCCGTGTCTGTTTCCAGAGAAGAACTTTCGGGCGTAGCCTCTAAGCCAAGACTACTTAGCGAGGATACCATGCCTGCGAGAAGTCTCTCGTCCTTCTCATGGATTTTTAGGACCAGAGTGTCCATGCCGTAGAAGATTTTGAACCCCTTTTTGTTAAGGAGTTCAACTGAGTCTTGGTTGAGGAGGAAAGATATTAGTCTTCCCCTCTCTTCCGGTTCATCGGCCTTTATGATCCTCCAATTCTCGGTTGGAAGATCCCGGTTTCGTCTCTTAATAAGCCGGAGGATCTCATCTGGCTTATTAGGTCCTGGGGGTACCCAAGTGCGAGCTCTTGGGCGGACCGGAATGTCGATCCAGTGAGCGACACTTAGCTTGGCATTGACCCAGAGATTCGTTAGTCTCGGGATCGCTGCCTTTAAATAGTCTACCGACGTCTGATCACTTACCTTATACAAATAAGGTTCCTGTATGAGGCACACCTCTGTATGCAGTTTTCCAAGACGACGACACAATGTAGGTGAAGCCGCCTTGGAATGTTGCAAGTTGATTTGAAGCACCTCCAGTGATGAGCTAGCCATAGAGCTAATTACCAGTGGAAGTTCCTGCCTTCTCTCCCCTCTTTTCTGGCATGAACAACAGGCGACCAGAGAGGAAAAAAGGCCGATAAGAGCACTTCCCAAGCATCTTCGCCGAATCGTCATCATCACCAATAGTATACAGACAGCCATCCTTCATTTTGTTGAAGTGATAGACCTTCCACTTGTCGGTAGATAGACACGGGTTTTGACCCTTGAGAAGATCGATGATTTCCTTAGTCTCCAGATCAGTTTCCGGGACAAAGACCTTCATCTTGGTATATCCCACTAGCTCTGACGGGTGAAGACAGCCAAGGTCACTCCCGTCAAGCTTAGGGAAAATCCGAGCAAGATCAGCTCTGACCCACGCATTCGTGGCTTCATCACTACAGCAAAAGACAAAGCCTCCATTTGTCTTGATGATGCGCTCAAACGCCGGGCTATTGCCTTGCTTAACTAGCCTCTTCACAGCGTCCTTCAAGGCCTTGTCCAGAACGCAGATGTTTTCCGCAGTATACTTCCTCAGGTGATCACCCGGGAAAACGGTTGCCAATCGCAAACCAGACAGGGCCGAGTCCGTGTAACTCTTTTTTGGTAGGGGGGTCCTGCATCATTGCTAGTGCAAGACCTCTTTGTGCCTTTGGCTGCTTCACCAGCTACCTTAGGTGGCCCCTTAACCACTCCTGTGTCCGTCACCTTCACAGACTTCTCTGTTTCAGTGACTGTCTCTGAGAGATTGGGAGCGGCCAGATCAGAGGCAGTAGGTACGGGGCCAGCAGGTTTGGGGTCGACATTTACTGCAACCCTACTCTCCGAGTCCACCATTCCTCCTCGCTTCTTCCTCTTACCACGCTTCCGTATCTTTCGCTTCCTACAGCCTGATTCCTTGGTGGTTTCAACGCCAGCCGATTCGCAGAGCTCATCAGTCGCGGAATCCTCCGAGGAGCATCCGGAAGGAGCCTTCTCACATTCCTCAAGAGAGAGCTTCTTCAGCTTTTTCCTGTTGGCCGCCTGCTTCCTGGAAGGGCTGCAGAGGGGAGCATCGCTGGACGTGCTGGACAGGAAATTCCGTGCTCGCTTCGTCAGGTTCTTCGTCCCCGCGTCATTCACAGGAGTAGTAGCGGCGTGATCCTTGGGCAGGGAAGCCCGCTCAGAGGGACTCAAGGACACATTTGTAGCGTCCGAGCTCCTCTTAGCAGACTCCCCACAGAGTTCGCTCTTACCAGCAGTCGGATCCTTGTGCCGGCCAGGATCGGCCAGTACGCTGGGTGCATCCGCCAGCTTGAGCTCCGAGCTTAGCCTCGTGTCAGCGCTTAGCGCCTGAGTAGCAGTCGTCTCGTCCTGTCTTGTGGCCTGTTGCGCCAGTTTGTTCATTACTCGTTGCTTGTTCCGTTTCTTGTTCCGTTTCGTTCGTGATGTCGTGTTTGTCATGTTACTTGTGTAAACCGCTGGCGACTTATCGCCCCAATAGCTGGAGGCGCCAAGTCCGTGCCGGTAGCCACGGTCTCTACCGACATTCGAGTGGATATCCCCACTCTAATTTGTTCCTTTTATGTTGTGTCGTTCAAAATTGTTTTGAATATGGTAAATTTTTTATTTTACAAATTGTGGTTTAAAACACTGATCGTAAAAAAGTTGTGCTGCATAGCCCTGTATCAACATTATTCAACTGACGTTTTTTTAACTGATCTATCTTTTTCTAGTACCCTTTTCAATTGTTCAAATATTTCATTAAAACTGTGGTTTATTAGAACTGGTTGATTAAGATTACCTATAGCATTATGATTATTTATTTCAATATTGGTGAGATGTTTTTCAATATTAACTCTGTACTCATCATCCATGGTTCCAAACAACCATTTGAATGTTTGCCAGGACTCTCTTTTTTCTTTTATCTTTTGGTGTTAATGTTCTTACTCTATTTCTACCATGTCTGTATAAGTTCCAGTATGTCCTGTGTCCAAGTCTTTGATGTTTGTTGATATGGGCTCACTAGGTGAGCAATTATGTTTGTTATGATGCCAGCGTCACTTAGTTTTATTTCTGTGAAACTGGTTTGTCCTTTAATGTTGTTAATATTTAAGAGTCCGTTATTTGGAATAGTAGAAATACGGATGTTTTCGTGAAAAACTGAACATTTTGGTTGTCTTTAATGTTAGTAATATGAACATTTGTGAGTTTGCTTTTCTTAAATCTAAGCTGTTCTTTATGGCAAACTGCCATGTAGTTTTTAATGAATCCTGTGGGTCTACCATAATCTTCTCTATTGTAATTTATTTTTTCTAACACTCGTTCATTAGCTATCTTTAAATTATTTCGAATTTTGTCAAAGTCTATTATGTTTTACTGTACAGTGCAAGGTTACTGTACAGTGGAAGGTGGTTTTAATAGTTGAATGGAATCTCTTGTTATAATTTCTAATAGCTTGATACAATAATCTTTCAATTTATATATTATTTGCATTTAATTTAAGGATTATAATTTTTTCAATTATAGTGCTATGTAAACTTTCGATATCCGAATTTCCCATACGGCTATTAAGTTTAGTGTAATGAATGTCTTTTCCTTCATTCTGTATTAATTCTTTAACTAGGGGTTGCCAATTGGTCGAAACTTCAAGCATTTTCAAGTACCTTCAAGCATTTCCAAGTAACTTCAAGCATGTCCAAGTAACTTCAAGCATTTTCAAGTAACTTCAAGCATTTTCAAGTAACTTCATGATATAAAATTTGTCCGTTCCGATTGGCAGATCATTGCCTAACACAGCAATGTTGTTGTTGTTGTAATTTCATCCAATTCGCTTCATTTTACCTGCTGTAATTCATAATGTGTGTTATATATGTGGATAATTTTTGGATTGTGCACTTCTATGTATTGTCCCCTACCCAAATATATATAGTGTTGGCATATCTATGTGACGTATAATAGCAAAAATGGGTGGAACACGTTATAGGCAACTCCGTATTAATATATAGTTCAAGTAACTTCAACCATTTTCAAGTAACTTAATGTAACTTCAAGCATTTTCAGGTAACTTCAAGTAACTTCAAGCATTTTCATTTAACTTCAAGTATTTTCAAGCATTTGCAAGTAACTTCAAGTAACCTCAAGCATTTTCAAGTACCTTCAAGCATGTTCAAGCATTATCAAATGCATAATATGCACAGCAATGTTGTTGTTGGTAACTTCAAGTAACTTGAAATATTTTCAAGCATTTTCAAGTAACTTCAAGCATTTTCAAGTAACTTCATGGTATAAAATTTTTCCGTTCCGATTAGTAGATTATTGCCTCACACAGCAATGTTGTTGTTGTTGTTGGTGTTGTTGTTGATGTTGTTGTTGTAATTCATAATGTGTGTTATATATGTGGATAATTTTTGTATTGTGCACTTCTATGTATTATTTGGTTTAAATTCGTTGCGGTTTCGGTAAGTTTTGTTTTTAATTTGAAACTATCTCTTAAATGCTATAATGGAATTTGTTTTACTCCTTCTGTATCTGTTAATATATCTAAAGCCCCATCTAAACATTTCATGAACTGATTTTCATTTAAATACATTTGGCGCTGTTTTTGCTGTACCATATTATACTGCTGGTCTGTAAGTTCAGAAAATATTCCAGTAATTTCCATTTTAACAAATCTTCTAAATATATTCTCAAAATTATTTAAGTCATGTTCCGATATGAAAATTATTCTTTTCCCATGAACTACTTCTTCTATTTCCAGTGTCTTATTACTTGTGAGAATTATTTGAGTTTGGTAATTATTAATGATATCCTCCATTATTGGTATATGGTCTAATGGATATTCTCTAGTGGAGTGTGCTGTTGCCATTGTTGATGCGTCATATTTATCGTCTTCGTCATTATCATCGTCCTTGCCCAAGTTTTCTTCTTCAGTGTTAAATAATATTGGTTAGTAAATCATTGTCGTCCAAATTATTAAGAAAATCATTTGTTTTAGTCATCTCTATAGATCTCTCTCCTCTGAAAGAAATAACGTCTCCTCTTTAGTGAATTCTACTTAAAAAATCGACTATCTTATTCGATTTACCTTTTAAGTATTCTATTTGGAATTCATATTCTCCCAAGTGTAACAACCATTGTTGATGTCACGGAGATATGTCTTTTCCTTTATATGCGTAGCATGCAAGTATTTAATAGGTTTGGGGGTCTGTAAATTATATTAAATTTGTAACCGTCGAGGTATGGCCTGAAATAAATATTTGATCGTTTAAATTTTTTCTGTAATGGTCTTCACTTTGCCATTGTTTGGTTTCAGTCCGTCGTTTGTGCATTTGTCTACCTGTATTTTTAATTTCTTTGCTTCCAGTACTTTGAATATGTCTGAAATTGCTTTAATGTGTGATGTACAGGTAGGTGGGGTTGTAATTGGTGGTCGTTGACCTTGGTCCCATAGCAGCATAGGTCACGCTTGGTGATGCGGGGCGTTAGCTCGGCGGTGAGGTGGGGTCTTGCTGCCTTCCTATATACACATGAATTTATACGTATATAAATTAATTACCCAACACTTCTTGGGCTAGCTCACTTTAACATACACTTCGTCCACATGTCTACGAACAGGTACTCGTAGTTTCTTGATTTAATTTTACGAACTTTTTTAAATCCTTTGATAATATTGGAAAAACCAAACACGATATGAAAGAAGGCTATATTATGTTTATGTTGTAGACAAAAACTCACATTTGGTAGATAAATTCAATTTGTATGATGCTTTTCCAAATAATGTCATAAAATTAGTCCTTCTTTCGTTTAACCTGTTTACGAGCAGTAACTAACCTTGGTTCAAAACATGATTTCATCGAAACAGCAACTATGTGTAAAATAAACTCATTAACCAAAAGGAAATAGGAAAAACTCGAGCTTACAAGGAGCAAGAGAGCAAGTCAGGATAGACGAGCGATACTGAGAGCTGCTTCAAATACAAGATGTGTGTACATGTTGTGCAAGCAGGGTTATGGTGAGTGCTACCCTTGTGACAACTAGTGCACGCTAGCTATGCACGGCAGTAGCTCATCGGAGGGGGGGGGGGGGGGGGGGGGGAATTGTTGTCACTAGCTTATTCCCAAAATAAATATCGTGCCTGAAAGAAGAACCAGACACACGATCACCGACAACTTTGCACTATCGGGTGTGTTAAAAGACGAAAATCGAGACTTCGTAACAGCTCTTTCCCACCCTTTAATGTACCGGTGAAAGTACACCATGGTCACTTGGCCTGTGTATACTATAAGCAACCCCCTTTATTTCTCACGCCTTGACTTTAATACTACACCCTTATTACCACGTCACACCATACTAAAATTTATTTAAACAAACATGGTTTTAGAAGCGATTGCATCAGGACAATTGATTATATATGTCGAATGTCAATAGATTTAAGCCAATAACGTACAATGGAATCTACAATTGCATGGTGGAATAAAAAAAAAAACAAGCTTATACAAAAATATAGATCCCAAATTAAGATATTTTTTTCATTTCATTAAATTTTTTTTGTATTAGTTCTCAACTCTTGGCACTTTTCACAAGGTTCAACCAAGACTATGAAATTTAGCACATGTGTTTTTTCTGTTTAGATGTTAATGTAGATTTTGAGGCATGTAAATTTTATTAGTTTACTGGTAAACCATAAAACATGTTTTTTTCGTTTCCCTGTGTCACCCTCTGCTAAGAAAACAAGCGAATTCTTTTTTGGTCAAACAAGGACTGCCTTTATTTAATGTTGTAGAAGTAAGCCAAAATAATACAGTCCACAGAATAGTGGTTAAAATAAAGAAAGAGAATGCAATCCACAAATAATAATAGTTCAAAGAAAGTATTCACACATTAAGAATAGAAAAATGAAAAGATGTAATTGGCAAAAGAGAAGGAAAAAAAATAAAAGAAATATACACGTCACAGCTCGGCCAGTCCTGCGCTAGAGTCGTCCTCGACTCTGTCAGCTTCTTCATCGGTGCCGTCCTCGATAGCATCCAAATCTGGCGAGTGATAACACCATGGTTTGATTTTGTTGGATGCATAGACGGAATAAAATCTCTTCTGTGTTATTTGCATCCCGGGTATATGTTCGATTAGAAATCGATCATTTCCCAGAACTTTAGAAACTTGGTAAGGGCCTCGAAATTTGTTCTCCAACTTGCGTGATTCTCCGGTTGCAGCTGGTTCGTTCGATATAACAACTAAATCACCTTCATCATACTGTTTTGGCTCGGCATGTTGTCTATCGAAACGGGCTTTCCATTTTTCACGGCTATCCCTTACATTTCCAGCACCGATTATACGTTTATTTTGAATATGGATCTCTGTACCCAGCACGACATCATCATGTATGGCTGCTAGAATGCAATTTTGTACTACATCGACGAGTTTGAAGTCAAAGACGAGTTCGTTTAGGCTGAACCCGGATGTCAAATTCTTCTGCGAATTCACGGCCCACTGCAGATCGCGTAGCTTAGGTCGCAATCCTTTGGCTCCTCGGTCGTAGTTCGGTGAAATATTGATTGGATGTAAAGGCAGTTCCTCTCTCGCTGATGATGCGTTTCGGTAGGCCAAAATAACTGGTGACTTCATTCAGGATGTTCATTATAGGAAGCGTTTTTGTAGTTTTTATGGCCTTAACGATTAGAAATTTGCTGAATGCGTCGGAAATTGCTAGTACGTGCGTATTTCCTCGTTTGCTTCGAACAAATGGACCGGGATGGTCGATATGTAGCTGACGGGACGGAATTGATTCGATTTCACCCACATGCAGCCGTCCTTCAGATTTTCCGCCTTTAGATTTATAGTAGCAGCACTCAATGCAAGTGGCGATATACCGCTTGACATATTTTCGCATTTTGGGGAACTAGAAATGCGTTTGTATGCGATGGATCATTTTATCTAGGCGAAAATGACCCACTTCGTCATGGCAAGAACGGGCTTTTCTCCATCGTACTGATTTCGGAACGACGAATTTGAAAGAGTTGTAAGTTTTCCGATACAGCCGATGATTCTGCAAAATAAAATCGGTTTTAAATTGAGTTTCTTGTTCTGACTTACGCTCTCTTTTCAAAACGGCGATGATCTCGCTAAGCTGATTGTTTTGTTGTTGCATCGTTAGTAGCCAGTCCTTTGTTGCAGGAAATATCTTCAGAATGACAGGTTCAGGGCTGACTTCTCAGGCGATCGGCTGAGAGCAACTACATGAGACATTCGGCTTCTTTCACGGTGAACAGCTTCGAAATCATACTCAAGAATTATGATCCACCAGCGAGCGATCTTAGGAATTATTTCTTTGTTGGCTTTTGTTTTGGTAATAGCGGCACAGACGGTGACAAGTCTGAATGGCTTACCAAGTATGTATATCCGAAAACGCTCTAGTGACTCGACGATTGCAAGGACCTCGAGTTCATAGCTGTGGTTCTTACTTTCAGCATCCGTACAGTGGCGACTAAAGTAGAAAACCGGCTTCCAACTCTTGTTGTCATTCGATTGGAGAAGAACACCAGCAAGTCCAACAGCGCTGGCGTCAGTGTGCAGTTCATGATACGCAGTATGGTCATACAACTCCAGCACTGGCTTCTTGCATAACCTGTTGATAAGCTGTGTAAAAGCACGTATGGTAAACTGGGGTACATTCGGCACCTTAAGTTAAAGGCTTCATATTTTCGATATTTACTAACGTATAAGATAAAATTTATACTCAATGAAAGTTTGATATTTATAGTATTAAATAAAATAAGAAACTTTTCCGTGTGACTTATGAAGCACTTTTTTTTATTTATTTAAGAAAAAAAGCCGTTTCGTCATTGCCAGGGGCGCATTCGGCAAAGATTGTATCAGTTCGTAAACATATTCGTAAACAAACTTTTTGAAAGTATGATAAGTTAGTCCATGTTGATAAAATGCACATTGTTTTATGTATATAAAAATAACTAACTCATCTTCTTGTTTCTGTGTCAAAATTTGCTGGGATGTATATTTTGATTGAAAGGTTTCTTCTGTACCATTCTCTGAATCTGTGCATAGTTTTAGAGGATCACGTTTCTTTAATCTGGACTGTAAGGTCGTGCGTTTTATATCGTACTTTCGAGAAGCTGAAGCTAAATTTTCTCGACCACATTCTACATCCGAAATAGCATTTTTTATATCAGTTTCATTTATTTGGACTCTGTCAGTCTTTTTCTTATAGTTTCGAACCATAGCTATACATTAAAATAAGTAATCAATAGCTTTATAAAATTTCTGCCTAGTATTTTTATTATAAACAAACGCCGAATGTGCCCCATAAACAAACGCCGAATGTGCCCCGAAGTCTAAAATGTGCTCTTTCAAATTATCTCACAAACACTTATAAGACTCGGACAGATTTGGGCTGTTTATCTTCAAAACTAAGGTTTAATCTTACTTTTTACAAAATATCACTTTCATTAAGTCAAAAATGACATAAAAAATTGCTTACCCACCTTCGGTAGAAATTTACAGCCAGCAGCCCAAAAACACACATCCACTTGTAACTTTTTTTGCACACTGATTAGGACTGTCAAACTACATAGCATCTTGCGGGTGCATAGAAGGGTGCGTTAAAAAAACAAACCATTTGTTTACACCCTGGCGTTCTCGGTGAAAATGACGATGCCGAATGTGCCCCGAAGACGAATGTGCCCCAGTTTACCATAGCTGTTCTCCACCTCACTGAAACGTTTGAGTTTTCCGCAGTAATTGCGTTAGTGGTCTCGATATCATCGAATAATGCTCCACGATTTTGCGGAAAAACGCACTTAACCCGAGGAAACGCCGGACTTCGGTTATATTTGTAGGGGTTTTAAAATTGCGTATTGCGCTTACCTTGTCATTACCAGGGGTAATCCCAGCTTCGTTGACGATATGTCCCAGGTACGTGATTTGCTCTGATAGGAAATTACGCTTCCCAGCGCACAGTTTTAATCCAGCTGAATCGAGAATACATAGAATTTTTCGAGACGCTGCAGACCTTCTTCCGCAGTTCTGCTCGGTATAATTACGTCGTCCAGGTATGCGAGAACTTCTCCTGGCTCCGTCTTGGCTATGAGCTTGTTCATGACGGCTTGGAACATTGCAGGGGCATTGACGAAACCGAAGGGCATTCGGTTATATTCGAAATGCCCGTCTGTGGTCACAAATGCGGTGTAGCGTTTTGATTCCTAATCGATCTCAATTTGATGATACCCCATGCGTAAGTCCAGCGGGGAAAAATATTTGTTTCCAGCAAGCTGTGCAAATTGTTCCTCCAGATTTGGCATTGGGTATGGGATCTTCTAGGTAATGCTGTTTAACAGTCGATAATCGACGCATAAGCGATGTTCTCCGTTCCTCTTGTCGACTAGTACAACGCCCGCAGCGTACGGCGATTCCGATGGACGAATAATTTCCGTTGTGAGGAACTCTGTAATGATATTAGTTACTATTGGTCTTTTAGCAAAAGGCGACGATACGGCTTGGCTCTAACCGGAATGTCGGAAGAAAGCTTGATCTGCATCTTCGCCAGGTTGCACCTGCCCAGATCGGCTAATTTGTCTGCAAAACAGTAACGGTGGTTGGTTAAAATCGATTCCAACTTACCAAGATGGACTTCATTTAGGTTCGTATTAATGGATACATTGTTGACTGCCCTTTCCATCCGACAGTCCGCACCTTCTATGACGAGACGGGCACCTTGGCGACAAAGTACATCTCTACCCAAGAGGATATTCTCGGTTAACATATCATCGTTAACGATCAGCAATTCAGATAGAAATGTTTAGTCATCAGCACAAATTTCGGCTTCGATTTTATTAGTGCAAATAAATTTTCCACCCGTAAATCCATTCAGTGTGACTGAACACTGTTCGACATCGCCTAAATTGTTAGCAAAGCACTTGCGTATCAATGAATGGCTGCTTCCTGGATCGATGAATGCTGAGACGTATTGATAGCTTTGACCTCCTTGACGATGTTATTTTGTACATTCAGTACATTTCCTTTGATTTCGTTGACGGATTCGGGTTGGCGCTTCTTGTTTGGGCAGTTTGCAGTCTGATGAGAGGTTCGGCCGCATCCTCATCATCTCTCTTTACGCTGTGGTTCAGGACATTTGCTGGAATAATGTCCAAACTTACCGCAATTGAAGCACTTAATGTTGTTGTTGCTATCTTCGGTAGGTTTTCTAGAGGTATAGGAGCTGTTATCCGTAGATTTTCTCGGTGTCTTGGCGTTGTCTGTGACAGTTTGGAATGACTTCGTTGTCCAGTGGGAGGTTTTGATCTGGTTGTGTGTGCAGAAATTGATTATGTCACGTAATAATTCACTGCACAGATTATAATTGTTGGAGATTTTTTCCGTAACTCTGGTTCGTTTATCGCATTTATAATATGGTGAGCGATAGCCCAATCAGGCAAACCGCCTTTTTTCCCTATGGCCAACATTCAATAATAGAAATCATTGAAAGGTTTCTTCTGTACCATTCTCTGAATCTGTGCATAGTTTTAGAGGATCACGTTTCTTTAATCTGGACTGTAAGGTCGTGCGTTTTATATCGTACTTTCGAGAAGCTGAAGCTAAATTTTCTCGACCACATTCTACATCCGAAATAGCATTTTTTATATCAGTTTCATTTATTTGGACTCTGTCAGTCTTTTTCTTATAGTTTCGAACCATAGCTATACATTAAAATAAGTAATCAATAGCTTTATAAAATTTCTGCCTAGTATTTTTATTATAAACAAACGCCGAATGTGCCCATAAACAAACGCCGAATGTGCCCCGAAGTCTAAAATGTGCTCTTTCAAATTATCTCACAAACACTTATAAGACTCGGACAGATTTGGGCTGTTTATCTTCAAAACTAAGGTTTAATCTTACTTTTTACAAAATATCACTTTCATTAAGTCAAAAATGACATAAAAAATTGCTTACCCACCTTCGGTAGAAATTTACAGCCAGCAGCCCAAAAACACACATCCACTTGTAACTTTTTTTGCACACTGATTAGGACTGTCAAACTACATAGCATCTTGCGGGTGCATAGAAGGGTGCGTTAAAAAAACAAACCATTTGTTTACACCCTGGCGTTCTCGGTGAAAATGACGATGCCGAATGTGCCCCGAAGACGAATGTGCCCCAGTTTACCATAGCTGTTCTCCACCTCACTGAAACGTTTGAGTTTTCCGCAGTAATTGCGTTAGTGGTCTCGATATCATCGAATAATGCTCCACGAATTTGCGGAAAAACGCACTTAACCCGAGGAAACGCCGGACTTCGGTTATATTTGTAGGGGTTTTAAAATTGCGTATTGCGCTTACCTTGTCATCACCAGGGGTAATCCCAGCTTCGTTGACGATATGTCCCAGGTACGTGATTTGCTCTGATAGGAAATTACGCTTCCCGGCGCACAGTTTTAATCCAGCTGAATCGAGAATACATAGAATTTTTCGAGACGCTGCAGACCTTCTTCCGCAGTTCTGCTCGGTATAATTACGTCGTCCAGGTATGCGAGAACTTCTCCTGGCTCCGTCTTGGCTATGAGCTTGTTCATGACGGCTTGGAACATTGCAGGGGCATTGACGAAACCGAAGGGCATTCGGTTATATTCGAAATGCCCGTCTGTGGTCACAAATGCGGTGTAGCGTTTTGATTCCTAATCGATCTCAATTTGATGATACCCCATGCGTAAGTCCAGCGGGGAAAAATATTTGTTTCCAGCAAGCTGTGCAAATTGTTCCTCCAGATTTGGCATTGGGTATGGGATCTTCTAGGTAATGCTGTTTAACAGTCGATAATCGACGCATAAGCGATGTTCTCCGTTCCTCTTGTCGACTAGTACAACGCCCGCAGCGTACGGCGATTCCGATGGACGAATAATTTCCGTTGTGAGGAACTCTGTAATGATATTAGTTACTATTGGTCTTTTAGCAAAAGGCGACGATACGGCTTGGCTCTAACCGGAATGTCGGAAGAAAGCTTGATCTGCATCTTCGCCAGGTTGCACCTGCCCAGATCGGCTAATTTGTCTGCAAAACAGTAACGGTGGTTGGTTAAAATCGATTCCAACTTACCAAGATGGACTTCATTTAGGTTCGTATTAATGGATACATTGTTGACTGCCCTTTCCATCCGACAGTCCGCACCTTCTATGACGAGACGGGCACCTTGGCGACAAAGTACATCTCTACCCAAGAGGATATTCTCGGTTAACATATCATCGTTAACGATCAGCAATTCAGATAGAAATGTGTAGTCATCAGCACAAATTTCGGCTTCGATTTTATTAGTGCAAATAAATTTTCCACCCGTAAATCCATTCAGTGTGACTGAACACTGTTCGACATCGCCTAAATTGTTAGCAAAGCACTTGCGTATCAATGAATGGCTGCTTCCTGGATCGATGAATGCTGAGACGTATTGATAGCTTTGACCTCCTTGACGATGTTATTTTGTACATTCAGTACATTTCCTTTGATTTCGTTGACGGATTCGGGTTGGCGCTTCTTGTTTGGGCAGTTTGCAGTCTGATGAGAGGTTCGGCCGCATCCTCTACATCTCTCTTTACGCTGTGGTTCAGGACATTTGCTGGAATAATGTCCAAACTTACCGCAATTGAAGCACTTAATGTTGTTGTTGCTATCTTCGGTAGGTTTTCTAGAGGTATAGGAGCTGTTATCCGTAGATTTTCTCGGTGTCTTGGCGTTGTCTGTGACAGTTTGGAATGACTTCGTTGTCCAGTGGGAGGTTTTGATCTGGTTGTGTGTACAGAAATTGATTATGTCACGTAATAATTCACTGCACAGATTATAATTGTTGGAGATTTTTTCCGTAACTCTGGTTCGTTTATCGCATTTATAATATGGTGAGCGATAGCCCAATCAGGCAAACCGCCTTTTTTCGCTATGGCCAACATTCAATAATAGAAATCATGCGGAGATTCGCCATGCATGCGCGTGGTACGTGCCATTTTTATATGAACATCTGCGACGTTTTACATGCACGGAAAATCAGTTGAGAATTTACTTATAAATTGCGGCCACGGCACAAAAATTTCACCAAGAGAATCTACCTAATACTTGGCAGTACCCTGCATTTTTTGCTGTACCGCAAAAATCACCATCTGGTCTCGACTCTTTTTATAAATTGCTAAGAATCTAACGATTGCTCTGATGTAGGGTTGAACTCCGGCAGAAGCGCAACAACATCTCTTACACCTCTGTATGGATTAAATGAGTGAAGAGGTGGGGCATATTGCGTTTGCGAATTCACCGGCTCATGTGTCTCATGTACAGGCGAAAACGGTGGTACATTTTCGTACTACATGTTGTAGCCGAACGGTACAACTGCGCTGGTTTTGTAGAAAATTGCGTTGGTCCCGCTCTTACAGAGCTAGCCGAACCTGATGTCGATGTATGTGTGAAGTACTGAGATGACGTGTTCATCTTTACTAACGGATTGCATGTAACTTTGCTTCCAAAAACCTCTTCATGTGCAGTAGAGAATGCGCTCGTAGAAATCTGTGGACAAGAACTCGGAGACCGAACAAAAAACGGAAAGCCGGCTCCTCACCAGAAGTCGTTGTGCTAAAAGATAGACATCCCAAAAAGGCAAATGCCAACGAAATAGAAACGCTAAGGAAAAAACCTCAAAATAAGGTATACCTTCCACCTCCAATTAACGTTGGCGGAGTTACAGACTACAGCAAGCTAAGTAGCATTCTTAAGGAAATAGCAAAGTCCACATTCAAAGTAACATCTCTGAATAATAATGTGTGGAAAATAAATGTAAGCGATCCTGAGAGCTATCGCGCAGTTTCTCAGAAACTGAATACTGAAAAGGTACAATGGTACACTTATGAAAACAAGTCTGAAAGGCCACACCGAGTTGTAGCCAAAGGGCCCCACTCTTCGTGCCGCAAAGATGATGTTTTGCAAGATCTTAAAATTGTTGTCAAACGCGGACTTCCGCTATTCATGCTTAGTTTCGAAAAGTCTGAAAACATCGAAAAAATATACAACATTAAAACTATCCTAAACATAGTGGTTAAAATTGAACCGATGCGCCAAAGGACTCGTCAGATTCCTCAGTGTAAGCGTTGCCAAGGCTACAATCACACGCACACATATTGCCAAAAAGAGCCGCGTTGCGTAAAATGTGCCGGTAAACATTTATCGAAGGAATGCGCTCTAAGTAGACAAGACCTACCAACATGCATAAATTGCAATGGAAAACATCCAGCAAATTATCGCGGATGCGAAGTAGCTAAAGAACTTCAAAATAGGTGCGACAAAATAAAGAAAACTACGCTACCAATCGCAAATAAAACCAAAAACAAACTTGAAAAGGGCAACAATAAAACCAATGTAGGACGAAAAAAGGCTAAAAAAATGGTCAAAATACAACAACCAAGAGAAGGAAAATTGTTTAGAAAAAAGTCGCCGAACGCTGTTCCACAAACATACGCTGAAGCTGCGTTGCAAGGACGCGAACAAACAAATAAAACATCTGATTCAGTCTCCCAAGTTTTCTCTGCAATTCTTGCAAGGCTAGAAGAACAGAGCCAAATTAATAAACGTATGTTTGAAAAACTCGACAAGCTCGAAAATTAATTTCGAAGCACACGTGCAATAATATAAATATGACGGACTTAGTTAAATTAGTGACATGGAATGCGAACGGCCTTCTGCATAAGATGGACGAGCTCGAGATATTCATTCATAAATATGATATTGATATTTGTTTGATTTCGGAAACCCATCTGACGAAAGAATCTAGCACAAACATTCGAGGATACATTGCCTATCACGCATATCACCCTTCGGAAAGGGCGAGAGGCGGGGCAATTGAGCTTGACAAACTGCAATTATGCACGGTGAGCGTAAAAATTAAACACATAAAATATGTTTTTGCAGCTATCTATTGCCCCCCACGTGCAACGATGGAAAGAAGCGATTTTATAAGTATCTTTGACTCACTTGGACGAAATTTCGTCATCGTAGGTGACTTTAACGCAAAACATACCTTCTGGGGCTCGAGATGCATTTCAGTAAAAGGTAGAGTTCTTTACGAAGCCGGTATGGAATTCTGGGTAGACTTTCATTCCTCAGGTAAACCGACGTATACGGCAAAAACACCAGACCTCATCGATTTCTTCATTTCGAAAGGATTGTCGGGAAACTCTATTGTAGTTGAGGAATGCTTCGATCTTTATTCTGATCATTAACCGGTCATTTCGACAATTAACGGCGGTCTACGAAAAAAAGAAGGTCCGCCCAGAGTAACTAACATGAAAACAAACTGGGAATCCTTTAAAAAATACTGTGAAAGTAAAATCGATCTCAAAGTGTCTCTTTGAACACCCCACGAACTTGAAGACGAAGTCGATCAATTTATTAACGTCATACAATGCTCAGCCTGGAAAAATACTCCCCATAAACGGAAAATAACCACAAATTGCGAAATAAAATATCCGTTGGAAATCACTCAATTGTTAAAGAAGAAAAGGAGAGCGCGCAAAAGATGGCAACAATCTCGAGCTCCACAGGATAAAACCACTCTTAACTACCTTTGTAGTAAACTTAAGAGAGAAATTCGAGACTTTAAAAATCGTGAAATTTCTACATATCTTGGAAGCCTAACTGCGGATAAAAGTACAAATTACTCGCTCTGGAAAGCCATGAAAGGCATTAAAAAACCAAAAACGCAAGCGCCACCCATCAGGAAAATCAATGGAGAATGGGCGAAGAGTGACAAGGAAAAAGCCGAAATATTTGCCGAACATCTGGAAGAAACATTTAAACCATTTGATCCTCAAGCGTTGCTCGAATTTCCTGTCCTAACCGTGGCACCTGATAATTATAGAATAAAAAGTGTATCGCTACCCGAACTGCGCTTCGAAATAGAGAAACTAAAATTAAGTAAAGCTCCTGGATATGACTTAATCACAGGACAGGTTCTTAAAGAGTTACCTAGGAAAGCTTTAATCAAGTTTGCCTATCTTATCAATGCATCGTTCAGGTTATTGTACGTTCCACGACAATGGAAGGTAGCTGAAGTTATAATGGTTCCAAAGCCCGGTAAACCACTAAATGTCAAAAAATCATGTAGGCCAATATCGCTCTTACCGATAATGTCGAAGGTATTCGAAAAACTTTTGTTAAAGCGCCTACATCCGATTATCGAAGAACGTCGATTAATACCTGATCACCAATTCGGATTCAGGACTAAGCATTCTACAATCGACCAGGTTTACAGAATAACCAATGTAATTGAAAAAGTCCTAGAGGAGAAAAAAATATGTTCTAGTGTTTTTCTCGACGTCTCTCAGGCCTTTGATAAAGTATGGCATACGGGCTTGTAACATAAGCTAAGACAAGCTTTTCCGAAACAGTTATCTGATATCTGTTGTTACTTATCAGACAGACTCTTTCGTGTAAAACACGGAAATGATTACTGTGAATCTAAAGAAATCGCGGCAGGAGTTCCCCAAGGAAGCGTTCTTGGAACGATTCTATTTTTAATATACACTAGTGGTATTCCGCAAGAAGAAGGCACAACAGTAGCCACGTTTGCAGGCGATACAGCTATATTAGAGGTTAGTAATACCGTTGAATCAGCAACTAATAAACTTTAACGTTCTATTGACAAAATTTGTGATTGGACAAAGACTTGGCGTATTGCTCTTAACGAGGCCAAATCAACGCACGTGAATTTTACCTATAGAAATGTACACAATTTAGCCATTTTCATTGATTCGGTACGAATTCCGTACGCAAACGAGGCAAAATATTTGGGAATGACACTCGATGCGAAATTAAAATGGAAACCGCACGTCAAGAAGAAACGCGAAGAGCTCGCCATTCGATGTAAACAAATGCACTGGCTGCTTGGTAGATTTTCCCAACTCAGCATGCAGAACAAGCTGCTTTTATACAAGCAAGTACTAAAACCGGTTTGGACATACGGTATACAACTTTGGTGTTGTACCAAATCCAGTATCAACATTTTACTAACTTTTCAAAACAAAGTGCTAAGAAAAACATAGGGACGGGCTACAGTCCGCTTGGGCGAACTGTTGGATACCCTATTCTTATTCCTATCCCTCATAAGTGGGCGTGACAAAAGTCTAAGTATGGTTGAATTGTTAAGAACGCTCTACATATTTTGTTATATAACATTTAAAGGATTTTATCAAAAAAAACGCTCCCTAGCTCAAACTTGGGTGTTTCAATAAAATTGCTTTATTTAATTGTGGGCGTGTCAGTAGGCGGATATATAAAAAAATTAACACATGAGAATAAAGCGCCCCTAGAGAGTATATATTATAAATTTCAGCTCCCTAGCTCAAACTTTGAATTTTCAAAAAAAAAAAAATAATTGTGGGCGTGTCAGTGGGCGGATTTTGAAAATATTTACAGATGAGCATAAAGAGCCCATAGAGAGTATATATTATAAATTTCAGCTCCCTAGCCCAAACTTTGGATTTTAAAAAAAATTGTTTTATTTATTTGTGGGCGTGTCAGTGGGCGGATTTTGAAATTTTTTTATCCCGAGTAGTTTTAGGAGTCATAGATCATATATACAAAATTTCAGCTTTCTAGCTCAAAATTCTTTTCCAAAATTTTGTTTTTTTGAGTTTGTGGGCGTGTCTGTTTGCGGATTTCAAAAATTCGTAAACTTGATTATTTCGGGACCCTAGAGAGTATATGGTTAAAATTTCAGCTCTCTAGGTCAAGTTTAATTACTATCGATGCTGATCATAAATATAGTAACTTTTAGGGGTCTATGGGCAATATTAAGGTATGTTACAAACTATGCGTCTAAATTAATATACCCTTAGAATAGGGTATAAATAGTAAATGCATCATGGTTTATCAGTAACACTGATATCCACAGAGACCTAAGTGTGGCTACCGTCGAAGATGAAATAAAACATTTTGCCCGCAAACAACAGACACGCCTTCACGGTCATTGCAATAACACCATGCTACAAATTCGAGACGATACTAACCTAGTGCGCCGATTACAAAGGATAAAACCATTTGAATTAGCGCAATAAGATGTAACCGCGTGCTTATGGCGGTATTAGCAGGTGACTCCACTGGGAAGCTGCCTGCCAAAAGCGTTATTTAACAGTTTAAATAAAACTACTATTTAACAGTTTAAATAAAACTACTGGATAGGAATAACCTAGTTGTAGTATGAAGGTTTCGAAGGGAGGTGGTTTTTGTTTTCTTATCTTAAGTGAGAAAGAGTCGCATGTACGATTTTCCACCTACCCCTATTATTCGTCCGAGCCTAGTTCTGGTTCCAAGTCTCGTGCTAGGTAATTCTCAGCTTGCTGAGAGTAACGTTAATATTACTATGGCTTGGGAGTAATATTAGAAACTCTATACGAAAAAAAGAACTCGTTATTACTGGATTTACCTGCTGCAACTTTAAATCAGCGACTGCCTTTTTCAGGTTCCTTATTTGTTCTTCCAACGATTCCAGAGTATTTTCTTTCTGCACGGTAACTGCTGTTGGAGTTTGACATAATTCATCACTTATCATCACCTGACTCAAACTTCATTGTGACGGTTCAACAAGGATTTCCTTGATATTTCCTGGCTTTCCTGATGACGGTACAACTGGGCCAGACGCCTTCTTCCCAGAACGGGTGCAACGACCACTTTCATGTGCAACGACTTCTTCTTCGTTCGGTTGCAGCATTGTCCTAAATTCTCTGTTCGACCGCATTCAACGTTTAATGGTAATCCCACTTCTGAAAAGTTGTCACCCTCTGCTAAGAAAACATGCGAATTCCTTTTTGGTCAAACAACGACTGCCTCTATTTAATGTTGTAGAAGTAAGCCAAAATAATACAGTCCACAGAATAGTGGTTAAAATAAAGAAAGAGAATGCAATCCACAAATAATAGTACCTATTCACACATTAAGAATAGAAAAATGAAAAGATGTAGGTACCTAAATCGGTACATTTTTGGACGAGATACCTACAGCGAAAATAACCTTCCAAAAAAAATGATTTGTCGAGGTCCTCAAAATAGGCCTTTGTTTGCGAGATGACTTCATCATTGGAGTCAAATCTTTTTCCACCAAGCCATTTCTTCAGGTTTGGGAACAAGAAGTATTCGCTCGGAGCCAAATCTGAGGAATAGGGTGGATGAGGGAGCAATTCATAGCCCAATTCATGGTTTTTTTGCCATGGCAACTGCACATGTGTGCACCCTTGCATTGTCTTGGTGGAAAAGAACTTTTTTCTTGGCCAAATGAGGTCGGTTTTTTTTCAAATCGTCATTGAATCGGTCCAATAAGTTGGCATAATATTCCCCATTGATTGTTCTTCCCTTCTGAAGGTAGTCAATGTGGATTATCCCGCGTGCATCCCAAAAAACAGTCGCCATAACCTTATTGGCTGACAAACCCACCTTGGCCTTCTTTGGCGCCGATTCACCCTTAGAAACCCACTGTTTTGACTGTTGTTTGGTCTCTGGTGTGTTGTGATGGATCCATGTTTGGTCCACGGTTACAAAACGGCGCAAAAACTCCTCCATATTGCGATTAAACAATGCCAAACCTTCCTGTGAAGTTGTTACACGATTGCGTTTGTGGTCGACTGTGAGCAAACGCGGCACCCATCTTGCGGAAAGCTTTCTCATGCCCAAGTGATCATTCAAAATTGAAACCACTGAGCCATTCGAGATCCCTACGGCTTCCACAATCTCTCGCACTTTCAATCTTCGGTCGGCCAACACCATATCGTGAATTTTTTCGATTGTTTCGGGTGTAGAGACCTCAACTGGGCGTCCAGGACGTTCGGCATCTTCAGTGCTTGTACGGCCACAACGAAATTCAGTAAACCACTTTTTTACCATTCAAATCGATGGTGCAGAGTCCCCATAGTATTTTTCAAGCTTAGCCTTGGTCTCGGTAATGGTTTTTTTTCGCAAGAAATAATGCTTACTAAGCACACGAAATTCACTTTTTTCCATTTTCTCCTCAAATTAGTGAGTAGTCTGATAAAAATAGCTGTCAAACACAAACTAACTGACGCAGCAAGTTTAAATTTTGACAGGAGTCAACTGACAGATGCCTGTTGACAGGAGCAGTGTTGCTGTTTCAGTAAAGGGGTCAGAAATTCAAAAAGTCACGGACTTATTGACCCGCCCTCGTACCTACCGAAATCAGCTTTTATTCAATTTTTCTTTTCAAATGAATCGCCTCTTCCATCATACATTCTACTCTCAGACGACAAAGCCAGATTTCTAATTTTTCCATGATCTCCCTCTATCCATCCTACATACTATTTGCCGAAGCGACGCACAACGCAAATCTTCAAAAAGTATTTGGCTTTTACAAAGAAAAATAAATACTTACATAATATCAGAATGATTCGATAATGAGAACTATAATATTGAATGATTGAACGAAAAAAAATCTCAACGAATGCTTTTTTATTATTCATAAAATTATCAAAGGCACAAAAGCTCTCAGCCAACTAATTCTCGATTTGGTATGAGTAGCGACACCTATTAGGATACTGGTACTACTGGATTGGCGCTACTATAGGAATGTATATCCAAAGATACAATGCTTCGAGTATTGGACTTACACACCATCTTACGACTTAAGTATGTACTTAAAAAAAGCTACATTTATACAACCATATTGTAGAACCTTTTCTACAAAATGCTAGTATGCATTTGAATATGCATATTCGTAGTTATTTTTGTTGTATTCCATTATCCTCATTTATCGAATTTATTTTGTTTACTTCTCAATTCTCATGATGTGTTGGTGAGAGGGGTGCGGGATATGGTTGGTAAATTATTTGTTGTTTTTAATGGAAATTTTTCATAAGTGTGTGGTTTGTCGTTTATTTTTCGAATGTTTTTTTTTTTACTTCTCATGATGGGGATATGAATGATGTGTTGGTGAGAGGGGTGCAGTATATGGATTGTATATTAGTTGTTGGTTTTGATCAAAGTTTGCGGTAGGTCAGGGGTGGGTATTCATTCATTCATAATCGGTATCAAAAATCATATTATGTGTATATTGCGATAGCATTATCTTGCACAAATAAATTTCCGAATATTATGTCTAAGCTGAATTTTTTCATTTGGTTTTCCACAAACAATTGATTTCGACAGTTGGAAAGTGATCCTGGAAGAGGCAATCCCGCAACAAAGCCGCCTCCTCCTGCCAGAAATTTTTATTGCGGCGGGGACGAAAAGAACTAAACAAACAAAAGTGTTTGTGAGGTGGTACAATCTGGACAAAAAAAAGTCAAGCATTTATTGCAAATTATGCAAAATTATCTGCATCAACTAATTAGTGACAAAAAAGTGTCTTTCAAAGCTTAGTCAAAGTACTCCACTAATTATGGAGATGAAAAAGGTCAATCGGAATACAGACTTTACAAGAGGCTCGCAAAGAGAAAGTGCGCTCAAAAGATGAAGTTTGTGGAGGGTCTGTATCGGTAGTTAGAAGAAAATTCTTTTTCGGCTGCTGATAGAAACCAGGCTGTCCACGAATTCCGACAAAGCAGATTGGACGGGAACAGGTCTATATACAAAGACTAAGGTAAATAATGCAAAACATTTAAGGTTCCGGTGAAACATTGTTTTCCATCTGAAGATACTTCTGCAAGCTGTTATAGGAATGACCTTGAAGGGTTTTTTTCACTTTAAGAACATCCAGAAAAAAAATTTGAGGAAAAAGACTGAAATCAGATTTAATTAAATTTTTCATTTCAAAACTTTTCGTCCCTTCCATCATCCCCCTCATCTAACATGCTACTTGCCGAGGCGACGACAGCATTTTGGGCGTCTTAAGACAACATTTCTAGCTCACACATAGCTAGTGTAAAGCTAGCTTCAGTGTAAAGGAATTCATTTTTGCCGACGGGTGGACGGACGGACATAGTAGATGCACATTACTATCGATGCTGACCACGAATATATTACAAACAACTGCAAAACTACACGTGACCTGCCTCAATAAATGTAGGTCATCATCTCGCTAATAGATAAATATACCTACCCAACAACCATTTCTTTTAATTGCGGCTGATACAACACAAATTGAATATTTCCGAATCAAATACCTACTGAAGAAATGATATAAATCGGTACATATTTGAACGAGATACAGCGAAAATAGCAAAAGTCTAAAAATCCATAAATTCATTATTCCTTATTTGATGGAAAATACCGAAATTAGCTTTTATTCAATTTTTCCATCATACATTCTACTCGCAGACGACAAAGCCAGATTTCTAATTTTTCCATCATATCCCTCTCATCCTACATACTATTTGTCGAAGCGACGCAACATTGCAAATCATCAAAAGTATTCGGCTGTTACACAGAAAAATAAATAGCTATATAATATCAGAATGATTCGATAAAGAGAAATAGCAAAATTTAATACACAAACCTTCAAACGCCACCACATTTGCTCCCGCCTCTGTCGAGTTTGCCGTTTTCAAATTCATGTTGATGAGACTACTATTAGGAATGTATATACAAAGCCAGCGGATAAAGACAAGTATAGCTGATAATGTATGTAGCTTATACATAGAAATTTAAATTTTATTAGGAAAGGTCGGTTAAGGGTCATTGTCCGAATTTAATCCAACTCCGCTAGTAACTAGTAATGCAAAGTAAGAGTTTTATTGGTTAGCAAAGTTTGTTCGCGACGACTATCCGCTAAAATAAAAGAAATTACAACGGAGAACATACAAAGTGATTGTGAATATAAGTTTCATAAAAAAAAAGAGATAAAATAAAATATTGGTGAATTAGAAATAGTTACAGAGACTCAAGAGAGCTAAAATATACTAACCGCCGTAAAACATCCTAGGTACAGACGTACATAAGTATGCTCGGGAAACAAAAGGCAACGAAACCTAGTTGGAAATATTAAATAAAAACCATAGCAGAGGTAGGCTATTTTATTGAAATATAGTTGTGTGCCGACGTTAACACAGTTGTATCTACTAGGTATTGGGTTGAGGCGTCAAGTCAGAAGGCGACCCTCACCTCTGCTGATTTTTTGCCCTGGGTTCGGTAAATCCGACAATCATCGTCCGCTTAGCTGTGCTCGAGTGTTATTAACGGCCAAGACCGATTTGATGCACTACAACAAGCAACGGACGCAACCAATAAAGACGCAACAAAGAGCCCAGGAACTTTGAACTTCAAAAGGTCAACGCGGCCAGAAGGCGCTCCACTTGCCAGCAGCCATTGTGCTCCTGTAGGTGTAGGGTCATATCCCCCTTAGTAGTACATCAGAAAAAAAACCGGAATGAGAATAGAGTAAAATATTAGTGTAAGGATATAGTGTTTTAGTGAGTGAAAACGCGAGAAAGAGGCGGTAAAGCCCAAACAATATTGCTTTTGCAGAGTTCATCGCTCCAAGTGCTGCCGGTAGGACGCCGAGAGACGACGAATAATACGCCGTAAGTTTTAACACATATATTTTCCTTAGGGCAAGAGTTTTGCCTATTTAAATGAAATTTAGTCAGTAAGGATATTCACTCGTAAGAACTCCGGTATCCATTTTATTCCTTTTTTTAGTTTTAGCGTAGTTTAAGATTTACAAATGAATTATAGTGTATTTGAAGAGTGTAAATAATTGTGTTTTAATGGAGTAAAGTTCTTTATGTGATTTGGTGTGTGGAGTAATTGGGAAGGCCGTCCTTCCGCTTGTGCCATGACGTAGACGATACGTAGACGACCGACGGACATGAGGACGGGACGTGACGACGTACGTACTCTCTACTACAAGGACACGTAACGGACAAGTGGCTGGATTCTGGTCAAGGGGCTATCTCTCGTTGTTTTCGGCCAGAGAGATAGCCAAAGGAGTGTCGTCCAACACATAGGGTGGGTAGGCCGAGCCAGAACCAACATCATCTGGCATATCTCAGGAACGAGACGAACCTTACCAGGGAACGACATCAGGAAGCAGTGGCTGCAAAGGAGATTAGAATTAGGTTAGATATAAGTTAGATTAGGGATTTATATTAAGGTTTAGCTTACGTTTTAGATTAGAATAGGATTAGTTTAGCATAGTTAGGGTAGTTAAAATGCATCTGACTTCCTGTACTCTCTCCTTTGTAGGGCAAAGGTAATTGAGATTTTCCTTTCGTCTATCCTATCTTTCTCTTCTCTTCTCTTTCCTTTCTTTTTTCGTCCGTCCGATTAGTTCTCTGCCTATCTTCTTCCTTTTTTTTCCGGCACGATAATTTTGTTTGTGAGCAGGTGGTTTAGTGTAAGGGGTGACAAGAACTACCCCCGTCCGACGAGCGATAGCCGTGCAACCGCGAGCGTGCCACCGTCCTCCTCCACTACTCCGAAGACGCCCCTGTGGCCAAGCCTCGATTCATAACACATTCCATTCAAGAATTTTTATTTTATTCATCATGTCTGTCTTTTATTAACAGCTCTTTTGTTGCTGTTTTGTCTCTCTAACAACAATATTCTATCTAATATCGTTTTATTCGATTTTTCCATGGAGCCAATTCTGTTTAGGATTTGTTTCATGAGGTTTTCCATGCCAATGTTTGGCTCTAATTTGCGTTTTACCGTTTTATCTGTTGGTATTTGAGTATTTATTGATGCTGCCTGAGAATATGCCATTTTTGGACTAGACGTCTGTTGTCTCGGGACCTTTTTGATTATCGCTTGGTCTTTAGGCTTTTCTTTCTGTGGGCTCTTTTGCAAGTCGTTTGTAACTGTTTGCTCGTCCTTATTTGAGTTTTTTTGTGTTTTCTTTTGCTTTTTGTTTGCACATTTAGGATGTTCATCCTCTTTCTTCTTACATTCTTTAGTGTGGTGACTTCCTGCACATTTAACACATCTTGGATTTGAGTTGCATTATCTATGTGTATGCCCATATCTTTGGCATGTATTATCCGTGCGAGATCAATTAACCTTTTTTCTGTTAAGAAATTAAAAACGCGGTAAAAAAAAAAACGGTTCTATTATAACTCGAATCTAATACGGTTCTGGGCCCATAACCTGTTACATGTACAGATTACCAAACAGCGAACAAGAAAAGAGAATAAACCAACCGCATTGAGTGGTTCACATGACTAAGCTTTATTAAAAGAAGTAACTAATGAAATTTAGTTATAATGTCGTATTAGTACATGATGAGTTACATACATATATAATGAGGATGAGTGGAAAACAAAAGAAAATACAATAAATCACTCAACAATCCTCATGCAGTCCTCTTTCTTTGGTAGGGGTAGTGGTTCCGATGACTGGTCTCAGTCAAATCCCACCCTGTTGCTTAACACCCCTGGTGAGGGACCGGTATGTATCTACTATAACTGCATATCTCAGCTCAGCCCGATATCAAAAAACCATGTTTTAGGATCCGAGTTTAGCGACTGTTACCAGTACAAACCCCAGTCTGATCCCGATTCCCAAAGGGAGAGGTACCTGGGATGACTGCTTTAGTCCGAACCCCTCTTGTTTCCTAATCCATTGAAAGGAGATTTTTTTGAGGTGACTGTTTCAGCCGAACCACAAAACTCCATTCTCTTGCAAGTAATACCGAGTCGGGTGACTGCTCAGTCGAACCTTGAAGAATACGTTATTTGAATCCATAGATAGGATACAGGGATGGGACGGCTGCACAGTCGAATTTTAGTTCTTGAAGATAGAGGCTGAGGCATGCAAACCTATACATGCCGCGCTTCGTGGATGGAGTGCGGCTTGGGATGACTGTTGCAGTAGGAACCTCATATTAGTTTAAACATTTGGATTTAGTGACGCATTTGCTTATGCAGCAAACATCTGTCTCACTAAGATCGCTTGGGTCTTGTATTGGCTAGTGTAGGGCAGTTACGCAGGAGGTGTGTAATGATTTCCTCTTCCTCAACGTCTCTGCGGCTTTTGAAGAAGTCATTGGAGGGTACTCTTATTCTGATGGCGTATCTGCCTATCAGGCAATGGCCAGTGATAGCTCCAGCCACCGAGCTTTTATTTTCGCTGCTTATGGGGCGGAGTTTGGAGAATCTTTTTGCATCGTGCTTTGTACATATCTGTTTGGAGGACGAACATGTCCTAATGCATTTTCTGATACTTTGAACTTTAATGATTGAATGGGTACGGTCGGTGCCTCCCGTTTGCCAGGAAGTCCTGTGCGGTTCTTTTTCTTGCAGTTGTCTGGAATGTCACTGTGTCCGAGGACCCAGAACAGTGAAATGTTGCATCTGTCAGCGACCTCATTTATAGATTCGCCACATTGTTGTATCAACTTAGATCTTCTTGTTTGTATTTCTAGGTCTTTTATTGCTGCCTGACTGTCTATGTAGATTACGATTGAAATTAAATTATTTAAGCAGACCCCATTTTCCACAAACCTCAAACCTCCCACATGTTGTTGGGAGCAGTTTTATTCTTCGATGATATGCAGAAAGGGCTCATCAAATTACGTTCAAATCAACCTATTCTCCAAAACACACTTTTGGGATGGATCGCTCGCTCCATCATGGAGTTGCAATCGCGTTGTCATTGGCATGCGAATTATTGGAAGGTCCCAAATCAAATTATTTTAGCAGACCCCATATTCTACAAACCTCAAACCATCGACATGTTGTTGCGAGCGGTTTTATTTTTTCGATCTTATGCAGAAAGTGCTCATCAAATTAGGTACAAATCTACCTATTCTCCAAGACACACTGTTGGGAGGGATAGTTTCGGGAGCTTATTGTGCCCATGGTGTTCGTAAGTCGACGTACAACTTCCTGGAAACCTCATCACAGTATAATTCTGCTAATCAAGAGAGGTTTTTTGAGAGCTTTTGGTGGTGCCGTGACATAACCCCAAGCGTCATAAGCCCAAATCTCGAAATTTGGCCTTATGTCGCATTGTGAAAGTGACATAAGGCCAAATTTAGCATTTGGTATTATGAAACCTTGAAAAAGCGTCATAAGGCCAATTTGGCTTTACGTTTTATATGCATCGCACTGTTTATGGGATTAGTTACGAAATCGCAAGTAGATTCCATAAACAGTGTAATGCCTATGTGGGGCATGCTGCCGCCCTGGACAACCCCCCCCCCCCCCCCCCCCCCCCCTAGGGGTCACTGTTTGATTTGGAGTAGGTGCGAGGTACGGTTTTGAAAATTTGGGTTTATGTCACTTTTCGGATTTGGCTTTATGACGCTTTGTGAAAGTGACATAATACCAAATGCTAGAAATCGGCCTTATGTCACTTTCAAAAAGCGACATAAGGCCAAACTCCGAGATTTGGGCTTATGACGCTTGGGGTTATGTCACGGCACCCTTTTGGTGAATGGAAGAAATCGCAAAGAAAACTATTTGCACTTCCAATCAAATTATTTGTGAACAGCATTTTTTAGAAAATGGAAATTGGATTGCTAGTAGAAAATTTAGTGTGAAGCTTCCCTTTAAGGATAATCCAGGCTAACTAAAAACCCAGGGAAATGATTCTGTCCCTTAACCCTTTCGATCCGGATGGGACATCCAAGGTATAAAAACACCTTTGTTCTATGTCCCTTCCGGATCGAAAGGGTTAAAGGAAGGCTTAACATGAATCCCGAACTAAGCTTGAATATTCCAAACTTGTTCAGGAGTACTTTCATTTGGGGCAAATGTCTTTGGTGACCAATCTCGATTTTAGTCAGCCACACTATTATTTTTTGCCCACCAGTGCGTTCTCCGACCAGACAGCTCTTCGACGAAGCTCAGAGTATTCTTTGATGCTTCTTGTAACACTACTTCTTATATGTCGCTGAACAATATTTTGATGGTGTATATTATTGACCTGTAACGTGGAACGAAATAAGTAAAAACACTGACACTTTCTTTTGGGAAAAAGAGCTCCGCTCTGAAAAAACCCAACTTTATTGGACGCTTGCTTTTTGTGGACTAAATATAAAAACGAGATACAGTCGCACGCGCAGTAGCACGACGATACCTCTTTCTATGTATTGATATGTATTTACATGAAAGGTTTGGTATAATAATTTGGTATGTGCATGTGGATGTGTGGTTGTGGAGAAACTCGTATGTCAATACGATACAGTGCCACCGAAAACGGAATGTTTTCTTGTAGGCCTTCTTCCTTCTATGCTGCTTGCTGGTACCTCTGCTGACGTCTTTCGCTTCTGAGGGCTGGCTTTCAGGTGGCCACTTCTGGCCGCTCACTGCGCTGCTCTCTTGCTGCTGGAAAAAATATGATTTGAAATGTCTGTATAATAGCTGATCGTTATGCTGAAATATCGCTGTCAACTGGTAATATACAAATCTTCTGTACTGGCCTCGCTAGCTGTCCTGTCTCAGTTTGTATCATGACTGACCGGACTAAACCGTCCTTACTCATGATTAGCTGGCAGACTCGTCCCATAGACCATTGTGCTGGAGGGAAATTCTCGCTTTTAATCAACACTAGTTGCCCTAACTTCAAACCTTCCTTTTCCCTTCTCCACTTCTTTCGCTCCTGCAGCGTCACAAGATATTCCTCACTCCATCTTGTCCAAAAATGCTGCAACATCGTTTGCCGTTTCTTTAGCATTTTGACCGCCTTTGTATTTGCCGGCTCCATGACTGCTATCGGTGGTGGCAGCACTATTGGCTCGCCTACCAAGAAATGCGCTGGAGTTAACGCTTGCATGTCCGCTGGGTCATCACTTAACGGATGTAGTGGGCGTGAATTTAATATGCCCTCTATGCTGATGAGTAATGTTAAGAATTGCTCGCACTCTAACACTCGCTGTCCAACTATTCGCTTCAAATGATGTTTCATTGATTTAACCGCTGCTTCGTATATGCCGCCTTGGTGTGGGGCAGCTGGCACCATGAACCTCCATTCAGTTCCCTTTAGACTGAGACGATTGAATACATCGTTCGCCTTCCATTCAGTAAATGCTCGCTTGATCTCCTTGGCAGCTCCTACAAAAGATGTGCCGTTGTCGCTGTACATTCGCTCGCATCTGCCACGCCTGCTGATGAATCGTTCATAACACGCGATGAAGGACATCGATGTCAGATCTCTGACAACATCGATATGTACCGCTCTTGTTTTGAGGCAAACAAAAATCGCTACCCAAGATTTTCTTCTGGCAATCTGCCGACCCTCTCTGTCCAACTCCTTGACTGTAAACGGTGCCGCATAATCGACTCCAGTATTTAGAAATGCTTTCCCCGCTTGTACCCTGTCTGCTGGCAAATCTGACATCATCTGCTGTTCGAATCGGTAATTATATCGCGCACAAATTACACATTTGTGCAAATAACTCCTTAGCTTGCTCCGCAATTTCGGCATCCAGTATTGCTGGCGGATGAATTGCATCATTACCTGTACTCCACCATGTTTGGTTACTCGATGCGCTTGCTCCATGAGTAGCCATGCCAATCGCGATCCATTAGGAATTATTGCAGGATGACGCGTCTCATACTCTCCGCTTGCTCTATGTAGTCTCCCACCAACACGTAGGATACCCTCGCTGTCGAACACGGGTCTAAGAGACTCGATTTTGCTGGTTTACGGTAACTGTCCGTTCTCGCGAAGAGACGAAATTTCTTTTCCATAACTTTCTTCTTGCGCCTTCCGAATCAAATACTGCATCGCTGATACTCTTTCCTGCACTCGCAGTGCCACCGAGGCATCCTCACCCCTTCGCTGCTTTTTAGTTCGCCGCTGTCCTGTTGCTTGCCGCTTCGCTTTCAGTAGATTCACAAATCGGAATACGTATCCGAGAATGCTTAACCCCTTTTCCAGCTTGCTCGCATATTCTGCTATCGCCACTGTTGTTTGCTGTTCTGGCATCCAGATACCAATGCTTTCCATAAACTTTGTCACTATGCATACATGCATCTCTTCAGCACATGCTGCTGCTGGCACTTTCTGCTCTACCGGCCCGGCTGGCCATTCGCTTTCCCTCTTAGTCAACCATGCTGGCCCATGTAACCACAACTCGTTGTCACACAATTCTGCAGGCAGTACTCCACGACTCAACAAGTCCGCTGGATTGTCCTTTGTTCCGACGCGCCGCCATCTAGTCACATCAGTATTGGTTTGTATTGCTGCTACACGATTCGCTACATATGTCTTCAAATTGCGTGGAAGTTTTTGCATCCAATGCATTGTGACCATAGAGTCAGTCCAGAGTACATAATCCGCCGCTGCCCATTCCATAGCTGTCAGTAGCTCCACCATCAGTCTGCTTAGTAACTCAGCTGCTGCCAGCTCCAGTCGTGGTATTGTCACAGTTTTGTGTGGCGCAACTCGTGTCTTTGCTGCCACTAGCTTGCTCGTAGCCTGTCCGTTCGCTTGCTCTACCCTTGCATATATTACTGCACCATACGCTGTCGTGGACGCATCTGAAAACCCATGAATCTGGATTTTCCCATCTCCGCCAGTGCCTATCCATCTGACTATCCGAAATCGTTCCAGCTGCCGAATCCCTCTCCAATAGGCGATCCATCTATGTTGTATTTCGTCTGGCACCTCCTGGTCCCAATCAAGACTTAACCTCCACATATCCTGGATGAGGATCTTCCCCAGCACTGTTACAGGCGCTACATATCCATTAGGGTCGTATAACTGAGCCACACAACTCAGAATCTTTCGTTTGCTGATATCTCCTGCTATCTCCGGTGTCTTGACGATGAATGTGAATTGATCCGAATCAATCAACCACTGTAGACCCAAGACAGTTGCTCGCTCTTCTTCCTCGAAAATCATCGTTTTCTCACTGTCTGCGCTGAACTTGTTTGCTAACCACACGCTGTTCGATTTCCATTTTCTCAGCTCGAAACCGGCTGACCTTAATACCCTATCAACTTCACTGGCTTTAGTAAACGCTTGCTGTTCGCTATCGCTGCCTGATACGCAGTCATCCATATATAGGTCATTCTCTATTATTTTCGCTGCTTCCGGAAATGATTCGCTTGCATCCCTTGCACACTGTATGACGGCCCGCACAGCATTGTGCGCTGATGATGTCATACCATAGGTGACTACTGTCAACCAATATTCTTGTAGCCTTTCCTTTGGCGACTCACGCCAAAATATTCTTTGCAGATCCCATTGATGTGCTGCTACTCGTACTTGCCTAAACATCATCTTGATGTCAGCGCTGAATGCTATCCGATGCCTTCGGAAACGCATCACTATCTCTGGCAGATCTCGCTGTAACTTTTCCCCAAGCTGTTGCACCTCGTTTAGCGAGATTCCATTGTCCGTTTGGCAACTGAAATCAAAAACCACTCGGAATTTCTTGGTCACGCAATGATGCGGAACATAGTACACTTGCTCGTTGGCTCTTGGTTGTTGGTTCGCTCTCGTCATGTGTCCGCATGACTCATACTCCCGCATGAAGCCCACGTATTTCTCCTTTAATGCAGGATCTCTCTCCAGTTTTCGCTCAAGATACATGAATCTTCTTAGCGCTATCTCTCTCGAACTTCCAATTCCGTTGGCGTTTGGCTTTAGTGGAATTGTGACCACAAAACGACCCTCTTCGTCTCGCTTAGCTGTACGAATGAAGTTGTCTTCAACCTCCTGCTCTTCCATCGTTCTGGTTGTACGCGAAGTAATCTGGTCCATCTCCCAGAGTCGTCTCACCATGCTATCCAGACTGTCCATGTCACTGCATCCTGCAACTGACATAACATCCCCTGTTTCGCTGTTCAGGTTCATCGGATGAGACCCGAAAATCACTGTTCCAAATGCTGTGTCTATCATCACCACATCTCCGATGCCTCTTGGGATTGAGCTGGCCAACATCTTTGCGAAGAACCCGACGCCTAATAGTATGTCGAATGGAGCTCTTCTAAAGTAACCTGGATCTGCTAGCGGAACCTTGGATGTTCCCGCTATCGACTGTACGTTTGCTTGCGGCGTATAGACTGTCCAGCTGTGTTCTTTTGGTAGAATCCAAAATTCATCGCTGATGCATGCGTTGGTATCGAACCAAGGTATTACACACACCGTTGCTCGCTTTCGTAGTGTAATAGGATTCCCATCAATCCCTATCACCTTCTTCGCTGCCGAGGCTGGTTCAATATTGCAGACCTGTAAAACGCTGTGCAACATTAGATTCGGTTGCGCTCCCGAGTCCAACAGCGCTCGGACTGGATTGGAAAGGACACCACATGATCGTATTCTCACGACCACCGTTGGCATCAATGCTGTCGTAGGCTGTCCTATAGGCTGATTAAAAGAATTCAGATAAGTGGCAAACAAATTTGTGTTTATTTTATTTTTCGGAAATTCATTTTTGACGATAGTTGTAGCTGGTTTGTTGTTGGCTGGCTGGCTGGCTTCCTCGCTGGCTTGTTTGCTTGCTGGCCTGTTGGCCGTCTTTCGTCGCTTGCACGCTGGCTCCGCTAGTCAATCATGATGCGACGTCCTCTTTGTGCTGGCTGCTTCTACCTTTAGTACTGCTGCTGTTTGCTGGCGATCTCTGGCTGGACACAGGCTGCTGTTATGCTTCTGCCCTCCAGGGCAGCGTGGACAACCGCTCTGGTAGCATTGCTGGATCCCATGCCCAATCTTCAAGCAGTTCTCGCAGAGCCCCCTGGTTCTGATGAATTCCTTCCTCGTCCTCAAATTCAAATCAAGGAACTGCTGGCAGTTGTATAGCTGATGCTCTTCATTGCATACTTCGCACCGATGACGACGAGGTATGGCTCCGGTGCTGGCCCTGGTTGCTGGCTTTGCAAACTGACTGGCTGGTCTTGCTGGCTCGGGGATTCGCTGGATCGCCCTACCCTGGCGGTGCCCGGCACGCCCAATGTCTAATTGGTTGAAGCGAACCTCTGTCCGCGCTGGTCGTGAGCTGCTGGCTAATTCCGCTGGTCTGGAACTGGGACGGTGGCTGCGGGGTTGGTGGATGATCGCAGCCGCTTGTTTATCGAGAAACTCCAAGATCTCCCTGGTGGTCGGCGTCTCAGAGGTACGCTGGAGCTCCCATTGCTTCGCTGTCTCGCAATGCTCCACTGGAATGCCTTGTGCTCGTAGCTGGCGCAACGTCTCATGGGTGACGTTGGACATCCTTTGTAGGCCTTCTTCCTTCTATGTGTTTGATGAAACTTTCCACTGAATTTTAATTATTTGCGTTTGCATTATTTAGGTTTTCCATTTATTATTCTAGCACTTCTTTATGGTTTATATTTTAGTGTTATATTATGCTTTCCATTAAGCTGGCATTTTGTTATGGGTATTTATAACACTTTGTTCCGTATGCTGGCACTTTACACTTTCCCGACACGCTTGCACTAATTTACTTATCTTTCCACGTTATCCCTAGGTCGCTGGCTCAAAGATCCGGCTCGAAGGACCAAAATGTATATTATTGACCTGTAACGTGGAACGAAATAAGTAAAAACACTGACACTTTCTTTTGGGAAAAAGAGCTCCGCTCTGAAAAAACCCAACTTTATTGGACGCTTGCTTTTTGTGGACAAAATATAAAAACGAGATACAGTCGCACGCGCAGTAGCACGACGATACCTCTTTCTATGTATTGATATGTATTTACATGAAAGGTTTGGTATAATAATTTGGTATGTGCATGTGGATGTGTGGTTGTGGAGAAACTCGTATGTCAATACGATACAGATGGTAGGACCAATAATTCAGAAGGAAATGTACTTGATCGATCATCGCTTCAGATGTCATAGATACGTTTTGACAGCTGATTTTCAGATGATGTATTGTCAAAAAACGTCGATAGAGAGGATAGCAAGAGAGATTTCTTTTGCTATTGATGCTTGCGATTGTGATATTATTGCCTTCACTGAAACATGGCTCTATGAAGGCATTACGGTGGAAGAGTTTTTTGATATTTCTGCATTCTCAGTCTTTCGTCTTGACCGCTTTGACGTTACCAAAGTACTTGGAGGCGGTGTTTTGATTGCTGTGAAGCGTATACTTGGAGCTGTTGCTGTGGATATTGATGTTGTTTGTGTTGCTGGTCGTTTACATATTGATCAGTTATGTGTACGTGTGGATGCTGTTGGTGCAGGTATGCTGATATTCCTGAGCTATATTCCACCTAAAAGCTCATTATCTGTCTACAAGAAGCATTTGGAGAATATTGACATGGTTACCGCATTGACAGAATGTATAAATTATAATATTTGTGTTCTTGGTGATTTTAATTGTGGTAATATTAGTTGGTCACATAGTAATGATTCCTGTTTAATGCCAGTTTCTCTTTCGTCTGAGACTTAGGTGTTACTGATTGATTCTCTATTATCAAATAATTTAACTCAAATAAATTATGTCATTAATTCTTTAAATAGATTATTAGACTTAGTTTTTATTTCTTTTTTTTTTTCTTTCCAAATTCATCCATCATGGAATGTTGTCCTTTATTATCTAATTCTATTCACCATAAGTCAATAACGATTTGTATTCAAATTTCAATAATTTTTATAAATTCAATAATTCAACAACCGTACATAAATTCCACTCAAATAGCCTTTCGTCTATGAACCATTTAAAAATATTAATTGGTCAAACGAATTTCTGAACAAAAATATATCTGAAAAATTCTCTTCGTTTAAACATATTTTTATTAATGTCCTAAATGATTGTGTACCAATGCATCGCGAAAAGGTAATTTCTCACCCTGTCTGGTATAATACGAGATTGATTAAATTAAAAAATGCCAAAAATATTGCACATAAGAAATATAAGAAATCTCACTCTATTGATGATTATGCACTTTTCTCGCGTCTTAGAAAAGAGTTTGTTTTCCTGTCTAAGTTTCTTTATTGTAATTATATGCGGTCGGTGGAAAGTAACCTTAAAACTAGTCCAGTGTATTTTTGGAAATTTATCAACACAAAAAGAACTGGTTTTCCAACGTTGATGCGCCTTGGTAACAGAAATTCTAGTGATCCTAAGAATAATGCTGATATGTTTGGTGAATATTTTCAAAGTATTTATAATTCGACATCCTCATCTTCAATCGATTTCAACTACGTAAAATCTCTTCCATCTATGGTTGATTGTTCCTGTTTATACCCTATTCTAGGGGTATATTAATTTTGACGCATAGTTTGTAACATACCTTAATATTGCCCGTAGACCCCTAAAAGTTACTATATTTATGATCAGCATCGATAGTAATGTCGATCTAGCCATGTCCGTCCATCCGTCCGTCCGTCCGTCGGCAAAAATTAGGCCTTTAAACTGGACCTAGAGAGCTGAAATTTTAACCATATACTCTCTAGGGTCCCGAAATAATCTAGTTTACGAATTTTTGAAATCCGCCCACAGACACGCCCACAAACTCAAAAAAACAAAATTTTGGAAAAAATCGAATTTTGAGCTAGGAAGCTGAAATTTTTTTAGATATGATCTATGACTCCTAAAACTGCTCGGGATAAAAAAATTTCTAAATCCGCCCACTGACACGCCCACAAATAAATAAAACAATTTTTTTGAAAATCCAAAGTTCGAGCTAGGGAGCTGAAATTTATAATATATACTCTCTATGGGCCCTTTATGCTCATGTGCAAATATTTTCAAAATCCGCCCACTGGCACGCCCACAATTATTATTATTTTTTTTTTGAAAATTTAAAGTGAGCTAGGGAGCTGAAATTTATAATATATACTCTCTAGGGACCCTTTATGCTCATGTGTTAATTTTTTTAAATCCGCCTACTGACACGCCCACAATTAAATGAAACAATTTTATTGAAACACCCAAGTTTGAGCTAGGGAGCGTTTTTTTTTGATAAAATCCTTTAAATGTTATATAACAAAATATGTAGAGCGTTCTTAACAATTCAACCATACATAGACTTTTGTCACGCCCACTTATGAGGGATAGGAAAAACAATAGTGTATCCAACAGTTCGCCCAAGCGGACTGTAGCCCTTCCCTATGTTTTTCATTTTCTGTTAGTGATGTTGAAGTTGCCCTATCTAGCTTGAAACCCAAAATAAAACCAGATATCCTGGGATTTTCCCTATTGTTCTACGTCATTGTGCCAGTTCACTCTGTTTTCCGTTATTAGAATTGTTTAATCAATCGCTCTCCGACGGAATTTTTTTAGAAGAATGGAAAATATCTACCATTGAACCAATTTTTAAATCTGGCTCTAGGCATCTAATATCTAATTATAGACCAATTATTAAACTATCGGTTATTCCCAAACTGTTAGATAGTCTTGTTAAAGATAAATTCAATTTTTCATTTAAACAGTTTGTCAGTAAATATCAACATGGTTTTTGGAAGGGTAGATCAACCTCCTCAAATTTAGTAGAATTCACAAGCTTCTGTATTGATTGCTTAAAAAACCGTAAACAAGTACATGTGATTTATACTGATTTCGTGAAAGCATTTAGTAGAGTAAACTTGACGGTTCTCCTTGAAAAACTGAAGGCATACGGTTTTTATGGTCCATTGCTGCAATGGTTTAAAACATATTTATATGGTAGGAAGCAATATGTTGCTATAGGAGACTTTTTCTCTAAAGAAATCCAAGTTACCTCTGGTGTTCCGGAAGGAAGTCATCTTGGCCCATCTTTATTCCTACTTTTTGTAAATGACCTGCCGAATATATTAAAGCATTGCTATTGCTTTATGTATGCCGATGATATAAAATTTTGTGCAAAAATTTCAACAATAAATGACTGTATGCTGCTACAAAATGACATAAATTCTTTCAGTGAGTGGTGCAGGTCAAACGACTTACTCTTAAATGTAGACAAGTGTGCTTGCATGAATTTTAACAGAACACTTCAAAATATTCTTCCACGTTATTCAATAAATAATATTGAAATAAGAATAGCTTACACTTCACTACACTATCACTTACACATCAGTTACATTGTTTCTAAAGCGAATTCACTATTAGGATTTTTAAAAAGGATTTCAAGGATTCTTACACTCTTAAAGCTTTAATTTGCAGCATTGTGCGTCCCATTTTGGAGTATGCCTGTGTCGTCTGGCGATATACAACTGTTCTGAATGTTTAAAGGATTGAACGAGTTCAAAAGAAATTCTTAAAATTTGCTCAATTCTTTCCTAATAACGGAATTGAGGTGCATCATTCCTATCATTCGAGGTGTCTTTTACTTGGAATGCAAACTCTTGAATCTAGGAGAAAAGTGTATCAAGTAATGTTAGCTCGTGATATTCTATGCGCAACGGTCGATAGTGAGAATCTACTTAATCGTTTGTATTTGTATGCTCCATCTGAGTCTTTTTAAGACCGAGACCACTGTTATTTGTATCTCGTCATAACACATTGTATGGTCAGCGTGAGCCTATCTCTTTGTGCAGCAAAAAATGTTTAATACGTACTGTTCAGAATTAGATGTATTTATGTCCAGAAATACTTTTAAAAATATGTTAATTTCTGTCATTAGGCAATGAATTTTTTGTAATTTATTATATCTTAAAATATTTGTAAATTAACTTCAAAATCTGTTGATTGTAAAATCGTAGATTAAATAAATACAAATACAAATACAAATAAACTCCAGTTGATTTGGAGAGATAGTCCAAAGGAAATTATGCAAACATTACGTCTGAATACCGTCACATCGCTACTTCATCAGCGCCATTTCTTGCAATTCGTTGCCTTCAGAAGATTGCTTTCAGAACCAAAAAGAAGTTTCTATTAGGATCCAAGGTTGTTTTAAAAGACTTTTATGTTGATGGTATTTTGACAGGAGCTAGGTCAGTCGATGAATTATACCGGATTTAAGGCCACCACAATACGCAAATCAGCACATTTTAAACTCCACAAATGCTCCGTTGTGCTCTTCGGTGGAAACAACGAATATGGAAATAAACATCGAAAACCAGGAATCCACAAAGACGATCGGGATTTTTTGGAATCCAAAGCTGGATATTTTCCCATATTCCTACTAGGAAATCCAAAAACCCAGAGCACTCAGACTCGGTATCGGTTCATTGTACTCCTCACGAAACTTACACGCAGTGCAACAACAACGAAAATATGACGTATTGTGGGTGTAATTTCATTTTTTGGGGCTTAATTTAATTTTTAGTATTAGAGTGTTATTTTATTATGAAATAAGGCCCACATTTCTGAGAATGAAATGTGTATGGGGACATGATGCCCCCTATAACCCCCGCTTGGAGTGACTGTTGGATTTGGAGTAGGTGCGAGGTTGGAGTAGGTGCTATGTTGAGAAAATACAATCCCTAAGCAATTTAGGCGCCACCCGTTGAGAAAAAATACTAAGCACCAAAACATCTTCTCATCCTCCTATTCTTTCGAATAGTAAGTAGCACCTAAAATCATGCAATACAATACTACATTGGTAGGTGCTGCTTACTTCTCAACAAAAAATGCATGCGCTATGTTTAACACTATAAGGGTACAGAAAAAACAAAGCCCCTTTAGCGTAAGCGAATTATAAAAAAAAAATCATTATGAAATAAGATCCATCATTTTGGGCCTTTTTGCATGAGGAGGAGGAGGGCTGATTTGACGCAAGAGGTGCAGGGATTACAATAAAATAGGAGGGGGTTACTTAAGGAGATCGATTTTTACAGAGGAAGTGCTGCGGTTGAAGTCAAAAACATTAAGGTTTGAGTTAACGTTTCGTAGTCGTTGGAGCCATACAAGGTACGGTGGGTTGGAAGATAGAAAAGTCGTGGGCAACGTAGACTACGAGGATTACTGTTAAGGCAGATTGAGTTGTAAAGAGACGCGCAATCGACAGAACCTGAAAGGAGTCGGTGAATGAAGAGGATGTCGGCTGCGTCCCTGCATTCTTCAAGGGTATTTAGGTTAATAAGTTTAAGACGGTCGCGATAAGGAGGCAAGATGAGAGGATAGTTCCAAGAGAGACCACGAAGAGCAAATCGAAGAAAACGACGTTGAATGGTTTCGATTCTGGATACATGAACTCGTTGAAAGGTACACCACGCTTGGCTAGCGTACTCTAGGAGGGGCCGAACAAAAGTTATGTACAGGGATCTGGTCACGTATGGGTCGCAGAATTCTTTTGACCATCTTTTAACGAAGCCAAGTGATGAGTTTGCTTTAGTAATTATCTCATCAATATGCGAGCGGAATCATAGTTCCCTGTCGCGTAATATGCCAGGGTCGCGAATTGATTGAACACGAGATATAGGCTGATCGTGGAGTTGGTAAATTCGGAGAGGAGACTTGTTGCTCTTGCTTGAGAAGACTACTGTATTTAAAAAGAATATTGCAACCCTTGTGTGTAAACTGTGGCTCCTTCTTTTGTTTGCTATTTAAAAAAATAGAAAGTATATTGTGTTATTGCTTTCCTATAAATACTAATGAATTATGTATTGATTTCATGTTTTTGTTCCAGGGTGATGGAAATACGTCATTTCTTCGTTCAGCACGTGCTGGAAATTTGGAAAAAGTATTGGAACACTTAAAAAATAACGTGGACATCAATACTTGCAACACCGTAAGTTTCTTAATAAACTAGCCTAATCAATTATTGTTTTTAACTGGTGAAGGTTATAAAAATTGTGACACAATTTTGGAACTGCTGCTATAGTGAATTTAATTTCTAAATTCGATTAATTTTATATAACCGGGTAAAATGATGACATTGGGCAACATTATTGGCAGATAAAGGACAATTTTATTTTAAGTTTAATTTAAGTTTAATTAATTCTTTATTCTCTTTGATAAATATAAATACAAACATAACAGTCTTATAGCTTACTTATAAACAATAGAGAATAGCTAGTGACATTTTTTATTTTGCTTAAAAAGCTATTAATAGTGTTAAATGCCACTTCGAAAACGGAAACAAATATTAATTATAAAATTGCTTATTTTTTATTGTGTATTGTGGGGTGACAAAATTAAGATTTTTCTCTTGTTCTTAAGTTAACAAAATCAAATACAAAGAAAAAAAATGGAAAATAGTTATGCAATGTAGGTGAGTAAGACTTTAATTCCGTCATAATCAAAATCGAGAAGCCATGATTTAAGTTCATATAAAAATTTGTGATGAGATCTAATGATTCTTATATCAGGAGGAAGTCGATTATAGAGCTTACAAGACATAACTGTATAAAAGTTTCTATAGTGAGTGGTGCGAAAAGCTGGAATTGCAACAACATGATTTGTAGCGCTTTGTAAGTTTCGAGCACCAAATATTGGACTCTGCATAAAGCCACCTCTTGGGGTGGCGACTGTGTAGAGGTTAGTGTGTTGGCTTGTGACCCGTGCGGTGCAGGTTCAATCCCCATGAGGAACAACAACATACGCCACCAATTCACATGCCTCTACACCAAAAGGAGGATTTCTGCCTGGTAGTACAGTGGACCGATACCGAGTCTGAGTGCTCTGGGATTTGGATTTCCTTTTTAGAAAAATTTTTAAAAAAAGCCACCTCTTACAAAAAATATCTTAGAGACTCTAAAAAAGTATAATGGCACACTGGTAGTATTTTCAAAGATCTGAACAGAGCGATAGAATGAGCCAGACGACGGACATTACATATTTTTTTTATGGCACATTTCTGCAGGATGGCAAGTGGCTTTAGATTGGCTATGTAAGCATATCTTAAGAGTTCTGTTAGAACAAAACTTTCTGAGGCGATAGAAGCACCGAATAGAAGAGCGTAAGTACTGCTTCAATACCGAAATGTGATGTGCCCAACTCATGTTTTGGCAATTGTAACACCGAGGTATTTGAAATTCTTAACGACTTCAATTTGGAAGCATTTTGAGTTGCATAAGGCATTTTTATTAAATGTTTTACCAGATGTCGAAAAACAAGCACAATCAGTTAAGATATACCGCGGACAAGCAACAGAGTGGAAATTGATATCAACATACGGTGGCTCAGGCGAGCCCAAACTTAAAAACATTAATCTTGTTTTGTTACTTACAATTAGCCTGTGTGAAGTAAACCATATTCGCCAAAACAATAAATTCATGCTATGCATTCAGCGTCTTAAATTATTGCGATGACTGGTTGACTCAGATCTTTGTATATAGTCTTTATAGTATTATCACTTCGTGAATTCGACGATACGCCACCGAACGACGTAAGTTCGTCATTAAAAAAAGCTACATATATACCAGCATATTGTAGAACCTTTTCTACACATTTGTTGTCTTCCATTGTCTTCCATTCTCGTGACTGGGAATATGAGGATGGTGTGGCTGATGTTTGATGTAGCATGACATTCTCATCGGGTAGATTTATCGTATTTTATTTGTTGGCTCTGAATAAGAAGTTTTTGCGATTCAAGATATTTCATTAGCTGACGGTTTATAAGCGTTTCCATGACCTTAGAAAGAAGGAACGTAAGTGCAATTGGTCGGTAGGAGGAGGGAGAATAAGATTCGCCTTTTTTTGGTACAGACTGGACAAATGCTGTTTTCCATCTTCCCGGGAAGAGTCCTGAAGAATAGGGCAGATGGAAAAGCTTACGCAATGGTTTTGCCAGCGAAGAAGAACACATCTTCAGAACGATAGCGGAAATACTATCTGGACCAGCGGATTTGTGAACGTCAAGATCTTGAAGTACTCTAGCCACTGTACGAGTGCGAAAGTGCGTTGGTCCCATGGAGAATTCCACGCGATCGAGTACAGGGGTAGACACCCCCCTACGGGATAGGGGTCAGAATTTACCCGAGGTAGGCATAGCGGTCGTAAGAGGCGACTGAAATCCAAACCGCCTTCGGGATAGGGGTTAAAATTTACCCGAGGTAGGCCTGCCGGTCGTAAGAGGCGACTAAAAACCATACTGGGGGGTGGTTCTCCAATAGGCGCGACCCCAGGTGGTTCATAGGGGAGCTCTGGTACGATACACTCGCTATCCGAGGTTGTAGGGTTATAGCAGAGATGTAAGCGATGTCTGTATTTGAATAGACTACGGTCTGCGCCCATGCAGGCTGCGCCTTACTCGCTGTGAATGCCCTACCGCGAACCCAACCAAAAGGAAAAGTATGAAGGAACAACCTAAGGTTATGTCTACTCCAGGTGGCACTCGCAACAGCGAAAATTCACCCGTGGTCTTAACGACCGCGGTGGGGGCAAGGATTCCAACAACCAACATACTACCAACTCCCCCGCCTGTACAGGCGTTGACTTAGGAGCTGTAAGAATGCTTGCTTCCGAAGACTGCTGGAAAAATGGAGAAAGTAGCAGAGAGGTTCAACCTGATACGCTTAATCTTCATTCCAATAGACAGGTAGCTGATTATTGCGTTGTTGCTGATGACGCCAAGGAAACCGGACGGGGTGAACGGGCTGCAGAAGCGGTACGCACCGGTGGGCTTCTGTCTAAGAGCCAGCGGAAGAGGAAACAGAGGAAGGCGGCAATCGCGCGGCGCAAAGAAACTGAACCTGTTGAAGGCGCAAGCGCTGAGAGCTGCACTACCTCGGCGGCGACGACTGAGAGATGCAGGTGGGCAGAGGTTACCCCAACCAAAACGCACCAGCGGATTGAGACCAACGCTGCCTCCTCTTCCAATAGGTCGAACAGGAATAAATGGAGGATGAAGGCTTCAAGCACTCCTACCGGTGGAACTGCGTACGCACCTTCTGCGTTCCCATCCACTGTAATACCTCTAACTCATGGAGGTCCCCGCGCACAAAATCTGGATGAAACATTTTCTGCAACCAGCAATGCCGGTGGACAGAAATTGACTGTCGCGAAGAAAAACACGGTAATTATATTTACCCAGATTAACCTTCAACATTCGAAGGCTGCTACTGCTCTAATCAGCAAGAAGCTTTCCGGGTTGAGTACAAAACCCCACATAACATCCATACAGGAGCCATGGGTGTTGAAAAATCGCATCTGTGGCCTTGGAGGTGTTCGTGGCACCACGATACTCTGTGACGAGAGGTCCGAAAGGCCCAGTGCTTATCTTGCTGTGTCGAACCTTCTCTCAGCGACTAAGCTTGGACAATTTTGTGGTCAAGATTTGGTTGCTGCAGTCATAAGCTACGAAACGAATGGAGATTGGAAGACCTTCGTCGTGGCGTCAGCTTATCTCCCCTATGATTCGGTAGTGCCTCCACCACCAAGTGCAATTGCTGAACTCATAGACTATTGCGACACCAGGAAGATGGGCATAGTTATATGTTGCGATGCCAATGTGTAACATTGCAGGGGTGTAGGTATTTGCCCGAAAGGCAAATGCAAACGAAGATCGGCTGTTATGATCTTCAGCACGAAGCAGCTCTTGGCACGCTTGCGGTTGCACGGCGTTTGCTCGACGGTGCGGTGGGATCTTGCTGCTTGCTACCCTTTGTTATCAAAATTATCGTGCCAGAAGAAGAGAAATATAGCAATAGGGAATAAATTGGGTAATATATATATATTGCCGAAAGAGGCGAACAAAATGTCCTTGCACATCGAAGGAGTTGTTATGTTCACATCCAAATGAAACGCGAAAAGGAATAAATATAAAAGTCAAGAAAACGAAAATGAAAAAGAATGAAAATAAAAAGGAAAATGAAAATGAAATTAAAATCTTATCAACAATGGTGAGGGGTTCGCTGTTAGTTTACCCCGAGGAGCCCTCCCCATGCATATGGCCACTGCCAATGCTCCATGACGGATCCCTCCTCAAAATCTGCTGGGATCGTCCCTTACTCATTCCGCGCACACTTCAATAAAGACTCATCTCAACGAATTTGGATTATCTAGTACATGATTCTTTATTTTAAGTAATCAATTTTGCTTCGAATCTAACTGATTCATATATAATTCAAATTATTAGTTGTTCCTGAACATTTTAATTTAATTTAAAGAAATTATTAATTGTAGGTTAATGACTATATTAATAACTATAAGGTTGTTTTCGCGAGTGTAGGATAATTCACTAGTATATATGTATACAGAGTAATTAAAGAGTAAATTTAGAATTTAGGTAAAACAATAAAGAAATATGTGATAAGCCAAAGAAATGATGGAGAAAATGATTGTTTTGTTTGTACTCACTTTACTAATCCAGCGATGAAATTTGTGCACAAAGTTCCGCTTCTGTAGATGTTTTTTTTTTCTAATAACTGTTTAGTTCATATGATCACTTCTAAGGCTTTTTATAGATTATTTAGGTAGGTATTTCGGTTGACCAAAAATTATAATTTTGTTTTGAAAGGCAAGAATTTAATTATTTACTTAATCGCGAAATGAAAAAGAATTAAGGTAGAATATGAAATTATAGCAAAAATGATTTAGACTTTAGGTAGGATGTTTTAAACTTTAGCAAAATGAACTTAGAATTTTGGTAGAATGGGTGAAACTTAAGCAGAATGGGTTTAGATTTATTTTTTTGAATAGGTACTTTGTTTGTTTTATTTTTTTATTTTTCTTTTCAGGTATTAAAAGCAGGTTTAGGCGACAGACAAAGCTACCTCGAAATAAAGGAATGGGAAACACAAATCACTGATATCACTTTTTCACTTGTTGCTTGTTCTGGGTTTTAGATTATAGGTGTTCTGGATGCTTGTCGAGATTTTGCTGGCTATATCAATAAATTTGTTGGTGTAAATACACGGTGATACTGATGGTAATGAAATGATGTCTGGTGATTTGAGTTTGACGATTGAACGAATGGAGGTTATGGTTTTTTTTTATGCTGGCTTGTTCCACGTGGGATTTAAAGACAAGAGGATTTCCCAAAGCATACCAAAAAGATCCGTACGGATGTCGTGATAACCGCCAACGTGTCTGCCGATCAGGTTGGAATATTCTATTGTATTCCTCTGACGTAGATTTGATGAAGCAGCAGTGGGACGTTATCAACAGCTCATCCGTCGATTTCCTGTGAAAAACAATCTTATTAGGCTAGGGAAATTATTGAGGGATTGCTATTATGCATACCTTTAAAGCGTTTATAATACTCTTGGCAAATCCGGCTTAGGTTTCTTGAAATCAATTTTCACCTGCAGCGGCTTATTCAGGCGTAAGGTATTAATCAGTCTAAAGTTTCTAAAAACGAAGAAAATAAATCCAACAAGATCCCAGAATAAAGATGGCGAAATCTTTATGTTACTTACTAGTATTTCTGATGCCTAGTTCTTGGCTTGTTGCAGGGTGAAAATGAAAGAGAACGCTGGCCATAGTTGCACTAGCATAAATAGCTATTGGTGTACATGACGTTTCGTTCAATCTCCTCATTTAAATATGGCGAACTTGTTCGTTAAGAAAAGTTTTCCGTTCAAAAAAAAAACATGTTTGATTGGAAATTTGATCAACGATCTATGGGTAAGGTAGTGTGAGTCACCTCACTATAAAAGACAATTATATTTTTGAGGAGGTACGCCACAAATGCTCAGAACATTGTTTGGGGCAGCAGCAAATGCAACATGCGAGAAAACCATCTCCTGGATTTCATTCTACCATCTGATCTTTTTTATACCCTATTCTAGGGGTATATTAATTTTGACGCATAGTTTGTAACATACCTTAATATTGCCCGTAGACCCCTAAAAGTTACTATATTTATGATCAGCATCGATAGTAATGTCGATCTAGTCCGTCCGTCGGCAAAAATTAGGCCTTTAAACTGGACCTAGAGAGCTGAAATTTTAACCATATACTCTCTAGGGTCCCGAAATAATCAAGTTTACGAATTTTTGAAATCCGCCCACAGACACGCCCACAAACTCAAAAAAACAAAATTTTGGAAAAAATCGAATTTTGAGCTAGAAAGCTGAAATTTTTTATATATTGTCATAATATAATAAAATGACTCCAAAGAAACCCCTGTAAAACTATTATTTATAATCGCAACATTTGGTCTTTGGCAATCAAACACCAAGTGTTGCGAACAACAATTTTCATACTGTTGGCTTTCCAACATCATCTTCGTGAGAAGATGGAGCTGGAGCTTAATTTGCGCTTTGTCGCTTGCAGAAATCAATCATCAGTCAATGGGGCTGAGTTCTTTAGGTCAGCAGTTTACGGGTATTCGCAGTAATCGAAGTTACTCTTTTCATCAGAGATATAATAACAGTAATTACAACCACTTGAACAGTTCTTTCACACCAAGAGCCACAACGCGACAAGACAATAATTACATTCCACGACATAATCAAACTTACAATCAGACTAATAACTACCCCTGCAAACTATCACGAGCAAACTACACACAGAATGACCAAACACAACAAAGAAATGGAACTAGACCACAAAATGGCCCGGAACCCATGGATATAGAACTCAATGAACACAGACCATATTACGAACACCGACCTCAGAACCAGTCAAATTTTCAAAGAACCCGACGAAACAATTACCCTATGCAATCCTTAGAACCCCTGTACGACCCCTAAGATTCATCATTGATTGCCGAATACAGTATTATTAATAAAAATCTGTGTAACCCGAAATGGAAGACATCTTCCAAAAATAAACATATTTCTCTTAGAGTACTCGGCCGGCAAATCAAAGGAAACATACAATATAGCATTCCCCTATTTAGCGAATTTAATAAAGAAAATTATTTTGTGCAGTTTTTAGAATATCAGTTTCATGACTACTTCGATGGGCTTATCGGAAATAATATTTTGGTTCCATTAAACCCGATTATTGACTACAAAAACCGATTGCTTAAAACAGATGATGCAAATATTCGAATATATCTTAACAAAGAGGAAGAGATCTATGAAAATAATTGTCACAACGATAAATCGTTAGACGTATTTTGTAGCGAAGTCTTCGAAAACAATATAGCGAATAAAGCTTTTGCAAACCATTTGACAAAATCTGACGTGTCTAAATTAAGATCTCTGTTGAATTCTTTCAAATCAATTTTTTACAAAGATGGCGATTTTTTAACATTTACTTGTCAAATTAGGCACCACATTAATACTAAAAATGACATTCCGATTTATAGTAAAATCTATCGGTACCCAGAAGTACATACACAGGAAGTCGACAGGCAGATCCATGAGATGCTGCAACAACAAATAATAGCGCCGAGCCGTAGTCCTTACAATTCTCCCATCTGGGTAGTCCCAAAAAAAGACGACAAAAACGGACTAAAGCAATGGCGAATTGTAATGGACTATCGAAAGTTGAACGAACAAACAATTGACGATAGATTTTCGATGCCCAATATCGATGATCTGTTTGACAAGCTCGGTAAATGCAATTATTTCTCGACCATAGATCTTGTTAAAGGCTTTCATCAAATCGAAGTCGAACCCCAAGATAGACCAAAAACTGCATTCTCGACGAGAAGGGGTCATTACGAATTCCTAAGAATGCCGTTTGGGCTAAAAAATGCCCCTGCGACATTCCAAAGATTGATGAACAACATCTTAAAGGAGTTCATAAACAAAATATGCTCCGTATACCTGGACGATATCCTCATATTTTCCACTAGCTTCGACGAACATTTAGATTCTTTAAAGAAAATTTTTCAAATATTAAAAGAACATAACTTAAAAATTCAGGTAAATAAGTGCTGCTTTGCTAGTTTATCTACCAATTATTTAGGACACACTATTGTAAATAACGGAATCAAGCCTGATGAAAATAAAGTAAAATCAATAACATCGATGAATTTACCAGGTACTCGTACAATAAAGGGAATAAAACAATTTTTAGGTTACTACCGTAAATTTATTAAAGATTACGCTAAGGTAGCATATCCCATGATAAGATACTTAAAAAATCGGAAAAAATAAACATGTTAGATCCTCAATACATTAAAGCTTTTAAAACACTTAAAATTTTAATTACTTCCAACCCTATTTTGATCACCCCTGACTTTAATAGAACGTTTGTCCTGACTACAGACGCATCAAACTATGCACTAGGGGCTGTCTTAAGCCAAGGTAACCACCCGATATGTTATGCTTCGCGCACACTCAACAATCACGAGCGCAACTATTCGACTATCGAGAAGGAACTCCTGGCAGTTGTCTGGTCAGTTAAATATTTTAGGACATATTTATATGGCAGAAAGTTCACAGTTCGAACCGATCATAAGCCCCTTGTGTGGTTGAATGGGATAAAGGAACCAAATATGAAATTGCAGCGGTGGAAAATTGCCCTAAACGAGTACGATTTTGATGTAGTTTATCTAAAGGGAAAGGAAAACTGTGTAGCCGATGGGCTTAGCAGGATTATTGAGCTGGACGATAAAGAAAATGCCGCGGATATTAACGATGAAGTTAATTTAGCAGACATTTTCGGAAACGAAGTCGTTTCGGACAATAGTTGCGGTAATGGCGATGAAGCCATATTTGCACCTGCAGGTACCAGGCCAACTAGCAGCGATATTTCGTCCACTGGCGCTACAGTTCACAGCGCTATAGAAGACGAAACCCGATACATTTATCTTACCGAAAAGCTCATCAATTGTACAAAAACCAAATATATCTGTCCTATGCCACAAAAGAAAAAATTACTTTGAAAATTATACACAAAAAAGTTCAAAACCATGTAAGATTAAACGAAACTAACAGCGACTTTTTTTTTTTTTTTTTTTTTTGTCGGGGTGTGTGAGACTTCCTGCACTGGAGCACTCAGACTCAATACTGGTCCATTGTACTACCAGGCAGACACACCACATTTTACTGTGGGAATTTACTCGTTTTTCTAAGAAAAACGAGAAGGCGCTTCAATGATAAGAAGCTTAGGTTTACAGCACTCACCATATCCGCACCAAATACCTGCCACCTGATACGAGCAAAAGCAGGACAATCACAGAGGAAATGTTCCGCAGTGTCGTCGCTTTCTCCACAGGGTTCGCAGTTGGTGGTGTCGCTTAGGCCTAGCACCTTAAGGTGTTTGTCAAAAGCGTAGTGTCTCGTAAGAACGCCAGTAGTCTGTCCGCAGTCTTTTCTGTTGAGAGACAACAAGAATGCCGCGGATTTCCCACAGACGTCGGGGAGCATTTGCTTAGTCTGTCTGCACCCTGGAGAGTCATGCCAACGGCGATTGTGTTCATAGGAAACCCAAACGTCAATGGAAGCCCTGACCGAAGACGCAGGCAGACAGATCGCTGGTTCAGGTCCTGAGAGGTCCCTCTCTGAGCCTTGTCTAGCAAGTTCATCGGAGATCTCATTTCCCGCGATCCCGTTATGACCCGGGACCCAGACAAGTTTAAGTGAATTCAGCCTTCCGACCGAATTCAGAGATATCTTGCATTCACGTACTATTTTGGAGGTAGTTAAGGGTTTGAGTAAGGCCTTAAGCGCAGCCTGACTGTCGCTACAGACGCAGATACTTCTCCCCCTCCACCTGTTCCTCGTAACATAGTCCATGGCCAATAGGATAGCATAAGTCTCTGTTTGGAAGACTGACGCATATTTGCCTAACGGAAAGAAAAGTCTAACCTTATCGCTCTCCATGAAGACACCAGCACCAGATCCTTGATTGGTTTTGGAGCCATCCGTGAAGATTCGACTGCATTCCCTTCCAGGTTCAGAGTCCGGCCAGAGCCAGTCCTGGACGCGAGGAAAGTCGACCTCGTAGTTGCGCTTTAGCCGAAGTTCCGGTGTCATCGCATCAGACGGCATATCCATAAGACAGGAGTCGAAGGACAACCGTTGCGCAAGTTCATCAAAACTCCAGTGCGAGTTATACCAAAAGCCACCTCTTGTAAGACGTGAGATAGCCTTGATTGTACAGCCCATGATGTAAACATCAAGGGGCGGAAGGTTCAATAGTGCATCTAGGCCGGAGCCAGGCGTGCTGGGGAAGGCCCCGTGCAGCCGAGACATACCTGCCTTTGGAGTTTGGCAAAAGCAGCAGTGATGTATTTACGTGAAAGCTTATTCCACCAAACAACCGATGCGTATGCTATAAATGGTCTTATCATAGCCGTATAAATCCATAGGACTCTTTTCGGTGATAAGCCCCATGGCTTGCCAAAAATGCCTTTGCACTGCCAGAAAACAGACTGTAAGCGGACTTGGCCGGACCGGTCAAGATTTCCCCTTGAGTTGGCAGCATTCTCTTGTGCCGACCATAAAATGAATTAATTATGACGTTTAGACGAAATGGCATTAGAATGCCACGTTTCTTACTTAACCTTGGCCGCCTTTGAAATAAGTTGAATTTTAAGAGATATAGTTTTGAGTTGAGGACACACGTACATGTAAAATAAAATAATTACAAGCAAAATAAAAAAAAAGAAAAGAAACTAAACGTAGGTAAATATATAATAAGAAGTAAAATGAAATAATTGAATAAATGTTCCTTAGAGGAAATTTAAGAGTACGCATAAGCAACTCTTCAAATTCCGGAAGCATTTCTTTATTCTTTTTTTGCCGGCGACAGAATCGCCTCAACATAACTTAAATTTCGTTTATATGCGACTGAATCGCACATTCATCAACATAACCACACTTGTACGGCGTGTCCCACTGACACATAAAAGACGACAGAACATCATCTAATCATCGCCACAAGAACTTCAACCAGCCACCAATTCAAAATATATTGCCACAATCATATCGTAGTTAAGTCAGCATGACAAAGACATCAAAATCTCGTAGTCGTAGTCGTAGGTCTAAGAATCACACACCGCCTTCGTCATCTAGTGCTCATAACTGTAAGAACTGCTCCGCCCCTGACAGTCAGGATCCTATGGTAGAATGTGGTACGTGCAAGAGTTGGTTCCACTTTACTTGCGTCGGCGTTTCACACGAGGTCGAAGAAGAAGATTGGTATTGCAATACCTGTGCATCGAAGCAACAAGCAGTCAATGTCGTAGTTCAGGATTCGTCCTCTAAAACAAATCCTCAACATAATAATGTCGTGGCGTATACCGCTACAGCACCACCCCCAAAGAACACCTCAACGTCGAATGCTCTCCAACCATCGTCATCGCACCAAATAAGTATTCCGATTCCAATTTCTAAAGGAATAAAAACAAAAAAAACTGCCAAAGGGTAATTCTTCTACGACTTCCAAATCTTCCAGCGCTAAGAAGGTCGAAATGCAGTTGAAAAGGCTAGAAGAAGAACGTAGCTTACAGGAACAAAGTGATCGAGAATATATCCAGAAGAAGTATGCCATTCTGGATCAGCTCAGCTCGGGCGATGAACAAGAGTCAATCGCATCTGAATCGGTCGATAAAAATCGCGTTAGTGACTGGGTGGGCAAAACGAATCCGGGAGAAACAAAAAATGCTCAAGTGAGGTTTCATGATTCGTGGTTAGGCAACAGGTCGCTGGACAGAGAAGGTGGTAGTACCCACGATGATACAAAGTGCGAGGTGTCGGTACTAAACAAATCTCAAATAGCAGCGAGGCAACTAATGTCAAAAGACCAGTTGTATTTCTCCGGGCGGCCAGAAGAGTGGCCACTCTTTATAAGCTGGTGGAAGAACTCATCGCAGACTTGTGGCTTTAGCAAGTACGAAGATATGTTACGCTTACAACGATGCTTGAAAGGAAAGGCTCTTGAAGCAGTGCGGTTTAGACTCCTTCATCCGGATCAGGTCGATGGGGTGATCAGTACGCTAAAAATGTTATACGGTAGGCCCGAACTTATTATTCAGTCGCTTCTTGATAAAGTTAGAAAGGAACATTTCTCACTTGAAGTAGACAACATGTGTCGTACGATGGAGGCGACTGGATTGTGCGCTCACCTTAACAATCCATGCCTGCTACAAGAGCTAGTTGAGAAATTACCGGTGCATATAAAGTTAAATTGGGGAATGTACAAGCAGACAGTCTCTTGCGTCGATCTGTCCGTTTTTAGCGACTGGCTTACACAGGTGGCAAGGACAGCGTCGGAAGTTACGCTAACAGTTCCTGCCCTACTGGAGCCTAAGACAAATAAAAGAAATAAAGCCATCGTCAATGTACATCAGGAAGCCAAATTCCAAAATGATCACAAGTGCCCCGCCTGCCAACGCGATTGTAAGAACCTCTCCTCATGAGAACAATTCGTCAAAATGTGTTTGCAAGATAGATGGGAAATCATAAAGCGCTTCTACGTTTGCCGCATATGCCTGCGTCGACATGGGAATCGTCGTTGTCTCTCAACACAATTGTGTGGCATGGACGGATGCACCTATCGACACAATTCACTTTTGCATAAAAACGTTAATCAACTGACTAACAAGCACAATGTGGATACAAACATCGATCAGCCATCAACAAGCAGCGGTAGTCAGAGCAATAACCACTACAGCGGTACAATTATTCACCCAGAGGCAGCGTTAACACTGTTTAAAATTATTCCCGTCAGTCTAAATTACGACAACAAATCAATAGACACGTTCGCATTTGTGGATGATGGGTCGTCAGTAACCCTTGTCGATGAGGATATAGCACTGGCACTCGATGCTAAAGGTGATAGCGATCCCTTATGTTTGCGATGGACGTCAAATACCCACCGGCGTGAAGAAATGTCTGTGCGAATAACTTTCGAAATATCAGCACAAGGTAGCAAAAAGAGATTCCTACTTCCAAATGCACGCACGGTCAAGTCACTGGATCTTCCGAGACAGTCGCTCGACGCACGCAGCTTGATGGAACAGCATAGTCATTTGAAGGGACTACCAATAAAATCGTTCTGGAACGCAAAGCCACAAATTCTTATAGGCCTACAGCACTTGAGCTTAGGCATGCCATTGAAGACGCGCGAGGGCAATACTTCCCAGCCCGCCGCCATTAAAACAAGACTAGGATGGACGGTCTTTGGCACAGCTTCGGTTGGTATCAAGTCAAATGGATCAGAAGAGGCAAAGGTTAACATTCACATATGCGACTGCCAAAATGATGCGGATATCAGTATGCATGAAACGGTCAAGCAATATTTTATCTTGGAGAGCTTAGGTACAAAGTCGATGAAACGAATACTCTCGAACGAGGACAGTAGAGCAGTTCAGATGTTGGAGGAGAAAACTATTTTTATGAAATCAATAGCGCGCAACCGCCAGTGTGGCATTTACCTATCTTCCCTGTTACCAACCGTAACAAACCAGATAAATTGCGAATAGTCTGGGATGCGGCAGCGAAGGTTAACGGAGTCTCATTAAACACGTTCTTGCTGACAGGACCAGACAACGTCCCAGAACTTCCATCGGTACTCTTTCGATTTCGCGAAAGGGAATTCGCAATATCGGGGGATATACGCGAGATGTTCCATCAGGTACAAATTCTAGAAGAAGATAGAAACGCTCAACGATTCCTTTGGCGAAATATCAAAACCGGGAGCATTGAGGTAGATCAGAAGCAGGTTATGACATTTGGATCAACATGTTCACCATTTTGCGCTCAATTCATCAAAAATAAAAACGCAAAAAAATTTGAAAATCAATACCCAAGGGCATCAAAGGCAATCATCGAGAGCCATTATGTGGACGACTTCCTGAACAGCGTTGACACAGAGGAGGAGGCGATAAGTCTTATAAGGGAGGTGACATATATTCACCAACAAGCTGGGTTTGAAATAAGAAATTTTAGTTCGAATTCCACAAACATTCTAAATGCGCTTGAATCAAAAGGTTCAGAACAAACCAAACGTTTTAGTGACCATTCCCAAAGCGACTTTGAAAAATTGCTCGGCTTGTGGTGGTCCCCAACCACTGATAAGTTTGCCTATACGTTCAAAACAAATAAGATGGCCAAGGAGGTAATGCATGGCGAACGCATCCCAACCAAACGCGAAGTACTGAGAGCACTTATGTGCTGTGCATCTTCGACCCCCTAGGTCTAATTGCAAACTTTACCATACAGCTAAAAATTATTCTGCAGGAGATTCGGCGTTCAGGTGTGGATTGGGACGAAAAGATTAAATAAAATCAATATGAAAAATGGAAGATCTGGTTGAACCTGATTCCCAGAATAAAAAACGTATCTATTAACAGAAGGTATCTCACCTACCTCCGATTCGACGAGGGAAACCGAGTCCAGCTACACATATTCGTGGATGCGAGCGAGGAAGCCCTCGCCGCCGTAGCTTACGTTAGAGTTTCCAACGGGGAGAAGGTAGAGTGCTCGTTAATCAGCGCTAAAACAAAGGTGGCTCCCATAAAAACTCTTTCGATACCACGCCTGGAACTGGAAGCGGCTGTACTTGGAGTCAGACTCTCAAAATTTATTCAAAGAGGTCACACAATACAATTCGACAGTGTAACCTTCTGGACAGACTCTCAAGTAGTCATAAGTTGGATAAAATCGAGCAACAAAAAATTCAAAAGCTTCATCGCAGTACGAGTTGGAGAAATACTCGAAAACACAAATGAGAATGACTGGAACTGGGCTCCAAGCAAGGAGAATTTAGCAGACGATGCAACAAAATATAAGAGTGACTGTGACTTTAGCTCCATTAGCAGATGGTATAAGGGACCAGCCTTTCTGAGACAGAATCCATTAAAGTGGCCAGAACAACGAGTTCAAATTCTGAACCCTGATCAAGGTAACGAGGAGGTTAAGGAATGCTACGTGCACTGCGAGGTAACATCTCCAAGTATCGTGGGGTACACACGATTCTCGAAATGGATAAGACTACTAAGGACGGTCATGTACGTTTTCCGGTTTATCCAACTCTGTACCCTAAAGGGTAGGAAACAAAAGGGCCCACACTTCTCACCTGACGAGAAGAAAACAGCTGAGAATTATCTATACAGACAATGTCAAACCGAAAGTTTTCCAAATGAGCATGCCGCCTTGACTAACGAAAGAAACAACAAAGAGGCGCTTCATATCTGCAAGTCTAGCCCTCTCTACAAACTTTCTCCGTATCTAGATGAGAGCAAAGTTATTGGCGTCGGAGGGCGCGTCGACGCGATAGAAAACGTATCGATGAATACGAAAAGACCTATTATTCTGCCAAAAGATCACTATATCACTGGCCTAATTGTACATGAATACCATACTAAATTTCATCATTTATACAACGAAACCGTTGTAAACGAGTTAAGACAACGTTTTTTCATCCCAAGCCTAAGGCGGGTGTTGAAGAAAGTTCAACAAAATTGCCAACACTGTAAAAATAAAAGCGCCACACCACAGGCCCCACGTATGGCCCCACTACCACACGCGCGACTCCAACCCTTTATGAGGCCATTCTCTTATACCGGAGTGGACTATTTTGGGCCGCACTACGTTAAGGTCGGCAGACATCTAGAGAAGAGATGGGGTATGCTGCTCACATGTCTGACGGTGCGGGCCATCCACATAGAAATCGTACATAATCTTTCCAGCGATTCCTGCATATTGGGTTTTAAGAGGTTTGTTGCAAGGAGAGGGATGCCTAAGGAAGTATACTCGGACAACGGAACCAATTTTCGCGGTGCCAGTAAGGAGCTACACCAGGCTATAGAGGTCCTAAACAAAAATGCAATAGCTAGAGAGTTCAAAATACAGCTAAAATGGAACTTCATCCCACCGGCCGCACCCCATATGGGTGGAAGTTGGGAGCGCATGGTGCGTTCAGTAAAACAAACACTCGTCGAAATAACACCAACACGTAATCCCAGCGACGAACTGTTATTGAGCATGATGGCGGAGGTAGAGAGTGTTGTGAATTCGCGACCTCTGACTTATGTACCTATCGAGTGTGAGAATAGTGAGGCACTTACCCCTAATCATATGTTAATCGGCACGACTAATCGTGAATGCTTGAGCGAGGAGTTTGTAGACGACGGATATGCGATTAGAAAAAATTCGCTGGCTGCTGAGAGGTATGCAAAAACATTTTTGCATAGATGGCTGCGTGAATACCTACCCGATCTGACCCGACGTACAAAGTGGTTCATGCCACATACACCATTGAAGGAAGGAGATATCGTCCTTATTATCGACTACGACAATCCGAGAAAAACGTGGCCGAAGGGTAAGGTGCTTAAGGTGCTGCCAGGAAAAGATGGAACCGTGCGCAGCGCAATAGTGCAAACTCATGGAGGTGTGTATACTCGACCGACTGTTAAGCTGGCGGTTCTTGACGTGTACAAGTCCGAAGACAGCGGTAATCTGTGTCCCTTACCCAGTTACCAGGGGGGAGTGTAAGCGGACTTGGCCGGACCGGTCAAGATTTCCCCTTGAGTTGGCAGCATTCTCTTGTGCCGACCATAAAACGAATTAATTATGACGTTTAGACGAAATGGCATTAGAATGCCACGTTTCTTACTTAACCTTGGCCGCCTTTGAAATAAGTTGAATTTTAAGAGATATAGTTTTGAGTTGAGGACACACGTACATGTAAAATAAAATAATTATAAGCAAAATAAAAAAAAAGAAAAGAAACTAAACGTAGGTAAATATATAATAGGAAGTAAAATGAAATAATTGAATATATGTTCCTTACAGGAAATTTAAGAGTACGCATAAGCAACTCTTCAAATTCCGGAAGCATTTCTTTATTCTTTTTTTTGCCGGCGACAGAATCGCCTCAACACAGACAGCGCCTTGGCAGTCTTCAGCTCAACATGTTTGGACCGAAGAAGTTTGCTATCCAGGATGACTCCCAGATACTTTGCTTCACTTGAGAGTTGGATTGTGGCGCCTTTTAGCACTGGCTGAGTCAACCCGACCTGCTTCCTCCTTCTCGTAAAGAGAACAACCTCAGTTTTAAGAGGATTGACCGAGAGCCCATTCCTAGTGCACCATTCGTCGATCACGTCAAGCGCCGCCTGCGCCTTGGCGCATATAGTCGCTAGGCATGATCCAACAGAAAGCACGGCAACATCATCCGCGTACGCCTGAGCGTAAATATTAGAACTGTTGAGTGCGTTCAACAGATAGTCGACCAGCATACACCACAGCAGTGGAGACAGGACGCCGCCTTGCGGGCAGTCTCTGTTTACCCCCGCCATAACATAGCGGCCACAATCCGCATCCGAAACCAACGTTCTATTCATTAGTATTGCTTTAATCCACAACACCAATGGTTCGTCTACGCCGTGTTGTCTGGCGGACCTGCACATGCTATCAAAAGTCGCATTGTCAAAAGCACCCTCAATATCGATGAAAATGCCCATCGCGTATTCTTTTCTGTCAAGCGCGCCCTCAATTCTACCAACTAGATTTTGGAGCGCAGTCTCGCAGGATTTTCCACGTTGATAGGTATGTTGCATCTGAGATAGTGGGTGCAATCGCAAAGCAGTTTTGCGCACGTGAAGCTCGACCAGCCTTTCCATGCTTTTCAGCAAGAAGGAAGTCAGACTTATTGGTCTGAAGCTCTTGGCGAGTGAGTAGTCACTTCTGCCAATTTTAGGTATAAATGCCACTCTAACTGTACGCCAGGGTGTTGGAATGTATGCCAGTGCTAGGACAGCGATGAAGATTTTCTTCATAGTCGGTAGCAACTGGTTTGTACATTGCTGTAGCATGGCTGGGTATATTCCGTCCGTACCAGGTGACTTGAAGCCGTCAAAAGACGCAAAAGCATATTTAATGGCCGCGTCCGTCACCACGGCCTTCGCAATATACCAGCTACGCCGAGTTGTTTGTCTTGGCTCACTCATAGTCTCGGTAATCGGGGCTGGTTGTGAACCAATTGTAATCTGGTTACCCGGAAAGTGAGACTCCAGCAGATAACTAAGAGTTTCCGCTTTCGTCTCAGTGAAGGTGCCATCAAGTTTTCTAAGTGAGTCCGGTTTGACTGGTTTGCCCTTTTTCAGAACTTTAACCAACCTACTAGTTTCACCCAGCGTTTCAATCTTTTCGCAGAAATTCTTATAAGAAGCACTTTTCGATACCCGAATTAGCCTCTTATATTCCTTCTGCTTCGATCGGTAGAGATTCCAGTCTGTCTCCAAATCAGTCTTGAGTAACCTATTTAGAAGCTGTCTAGCTTCTCTACGAATTCTTTGCAGTTCCGAGCTCCACCAGGGAACCGGTGTTCTGCCAGGGGGTTTGCTTACTGGGCACGTCAGTTCAAAACAGCTAGTAATGGCACTATTCCGGTCTTGAACAGCTTCCTCTACCTTTTGTCTCGTCCTGAGTTTGGTTGGAGTTTTGAGAGTTTTCCCTAATTCCTCCCTGAAGCGTATCCAGTTGGTTTTTCTCGGATTCCTCCTCTCCTGCAAAGTAATGGCTTCGCATCCGATTTGGAATTCGATATATCTATGGTCTGAGAGGGACACCTCCGAAGAGACCCTCCAGTTAGTAACCTATTGATAAAGTTAGGTCGATCACTTCCTGTCTTCTTGAGGTCACAAAAGTTGGTTGCGAACCAACATTGTTGATAGTAAGATCAGATGATAGAATGAAAACTAGGAGATGGTTTCCTCGCATGTTGCATTTGCTGCTGCCGCAAACAGTGTTTTGAGCATTGGCATCACAGCATATAACTAGGCCCATCTTCCTGGTGTCGCAATAGTCAATGAGTTCAGCAATTGCCCTCGGTGGTGGAGGCACTACCGAATCATAGGGGAGATAAGCTGACGCCACGACGAAGGTCTTCCAATTTCCATTCGTTTCGTAGCTAATGGCTGCAGCAACCAAATCTTGGCCACAAAATTGTCCAAGCTTAGTCGCTGAGAGAAGGTTCGACACAGCAAGACAAGCCCTTGGTCTCTCGGACCGCTCGTCACAGAGTATCGTGGTGCCACGGACACCTCCAAGGCCACAGATGCGATTTTTCCACACCCATGGCTCCTGTATGGATGTTATGTGGGCTTTTGTATTCGACACAGAAAGCTTCTTACTGATGAGTGCAGTAGCAGCCTTGGAGTGTTGAAGGTTAATCTGAGTAAATCCAATCATTGGAAATACATCAGCTGGAAGTGTTCTAGTGGAAGGGCACGCAGAAGGTGCGGGCGCAGTTCCACCGACAGGAGTGCTTGAGGTCTTCTTCCTCCGTTTTTTCCTGTTCGAGCTATTGGAAATGAAGGCAGCGTTGGTTTCAGTCAGCTGGCTGGTTTCGGTTGGGGTAACCTCTGCCGACCTGCATCTCTTTGCCATCGCCGCCGGGGAAGTGCCGTTCTCAGCGCTTGCGCCTTCAACTGGCGGTGCAGTTTCTTTGCGCCGCACGATAGCCGCCTTTCTCCTTTTCCTCTTTCGCTGGCTCTTAGATGGACGCTGACCAGTGGACGCCGCCTCTGTGGCCCGTTTCACCTGTTCGGTTTCACAGGCCTCGTCGGCAGCATCGCACCTATCGGCTGTCTGTCTATTGGTCTGAAGATTAAGCGTATCAGGTTGAACCTCTCCGCCACTTTCTCCATTTTTCCAGCCCAGTCTACCGAACGTGTCGGGGATACAGCTGCAGGAATCTTCGGAAGCAAACCTTTTCACAACTCGAAGGTCAACGCCGTATAAGTATGTCGGTTGGGGCCTCCAGAATCCGTGCCCCCGAAAAGACCACGGGTGGATTTTCGCCCATGCGAGTAAAACCTGGAGTAGTTATATCTTTTAGTTGTTCCTGCATACTTGTTTTTGGTTTGGTTCGCGATAGAGCTTTGACGGTGTATAGAACGCCGCTAAAACTCTAAAACCTCGGATCACGAACGTATCGTACCGAGGTCCCCCTATCCACATCCGGGGGACGCGCCTGGTAGGTAACCAACCCGCAGGAACAGCGACTTACTACTTATAATGAAAAAGTTATTTCATTTCATTTCATTTATTTATTTATCTTGTAATGCCTATACACTTTAAGATATAATATCTTATTAACTAGTGATAAGCCATATTCTGCAAAAAAGAAAAAGAAGCTACTACAAAGGTAGACGAGTAATTCAATAATACTAAGTAACTATAATTATACAGGATCAAAATTAAAACTACTAGACACCTAGTACAATAATAAAAAAAGGAAAAAAAAAGATTAATTTGAAATTGAGAGATATTTTCTTAATTCATTTTTAAACCTTGTGTTATTAATTCTTCTAATAGGACGCGGTAGGGAGTTCCATAGATGAATGGAGTTAATGAAGAGTTATTGAAGGGAAGAATAACGCAGAGGAATCAACTGACTTGACCTGTCTGAGGAAGACATAACTAATTTCTCATACAGACAGGGAGGTTGTCGTGTTATTAGGATGTTTGAAAGAAGGGTTAGTGTGCAGAACTGAATAAGGCTGTTGAACGTCATGTTAAAAAGTCGCGTAGAGAGGTGTGATATTCTATCGTACCTTCTTAGTCCAAAGACATACCGAACGGTGTTGTTGAAGGCGACCTGCAGTTTTCTTTTACTTACGAAGCTGCACTTAGCAAACACTTCGCACCCGTATATTAATGTCGGTATGACCAGCGTTTTGGCCAGCATGAGACGTATTTTTAAAGGGGTGTACGCTTGTTGCCATAAAGTTCGAAGAACAGCGTAGGTCTTACCGGTAGCAACATTTATGTGGTGATCCCAGGTCAATTTACAATTAAAGACCATGCCAAGATTTTTGGCCGTTTCAACATATCCAATAGGAGAATTATCTAAAATTATGGAGGGAAAATACGATAAGTCCAATGAATTTCTTGAGATGACCAGGCACTTTGATTTCGCAGGATTTAACAGACCAGCGTTTCAGACCAGCGCGCAATGTTTTCAAGATCCTCGTTAATACAGACAGCACCGTGTTCAATAAGACCGAGGTCAGAACTCAAGTACAACTGCACATCATCAGCATACATCTGAACCTTACTATGGTTGGTGATTGATGGAAGATCGTTGACGTATAGCGAAAATAATAGTGGACCCAAAATGGAGCCCTGTGGGACACCATTTAGGGTCGAAATGACTTCCGATTGAACATCACCAATTTGAACTAATTGCTTTCTTCCAGAAAGGTAAAAAGCAAGTAGTTTAACTGCACCTTCTGAAAAATAAAATAGCTGACGGAGCTTATCACATATATTTGTTTGAACCACAGTGTCAAACGCCTTTGAAAAGTCTAGTAATACTAAAAAGGTTACCTTATCTTCGTCCATGCTTCGTCGTAAATCTTCGATGACGTTCACTAGGGAGGTTATACAACTGTGACCCTTTCTAAAACCCGATTGTTGTGTTGTCATCAAATCGTTGGTATCAAGGAAAAGGCTCATTTGATTTTGTAAAACTCTCTCAAACGCTTTCGATATAAAGGGTAATATTGAGATGGGCCTAAATTCATTACGCTTTGCGTTTTTAGGTATAGGTACAACTTTAGCCATTTTCCACTGTGACGGGTATACGCCTGATGTTAAAATAGAATTGAAAATATGGGTAATGAACGGGATAAGGGGCTGCAATATGAGCTTCAAAAATTTGGGATTTATATCGTCGAGCCCGGCTGCAGAGGACTTAATAGAGAGCAGACTTTCAACGACTTCAGCACAATTGACATTTCGAAAACCGAATAAAGGTACTATGGGTTCAGATTGAATTGATGAATAACTCAGCACATTAGAAGCAGAAGATGCGAATTGCCGATTGAGGACATTGCAATCGACATTTTCTAAGCGGTTGAACTTTGGCTTGGCGATGCCATTGCTACGAAGAATACTCCATAGTTTACGGCAACCGAGAGAGGGATTGAGTTGTTTCGAATATGCTTCAGACTTTGACTTCCTAATTTCCTTTACAACCTGGTTGCGAAGAGATCGGTACATTTGTCGCAACTCATCAAGGCGGAAACGCTTCCAACGGTTATATGCCTGATCGCGTAAATAAATGAGTCGACGAATACGTGCAGTAAACCATGGCTGTTCTTTAGACTGAACAATTTTGGTTTTCAAGGGAACATGATGATTAAAAAGTCGTTTAATGTTTTCGTTTAGAAATTCGACTTGTTCATCTGGCGATGTTAAGTAATAGACATAGTCCCAGCTTATACATCTAACATGTTCTTCTAGTAAAGAGTAGTTAATATTACGAAAATTTCTATACTGAAATGTATTTACAATTGTTACAGTAAAGTCATAGGTTAAGTAAATCAGATCATGCTTCGAGAAGGCAGGAGCCGATAACTGATCGTAAAAACAAACTTTTTTAGAATCACTTACCCAGAACACATCTAAAAGGGTGGGTAATGAACCACCGAAATGCGTTGGTGAGGTGACATTAACAGGCCGCAAATTAAATACACTCATACTCTCAATGAGACTTTTATCCAACAGGAGATTGCAGTTAAAGTCTCCACAAACAATAATATTAGAACATGTACAGGCAATTTCTTCCATCAGTGTTAGGAAGGGACGAATGTCCACGCTCCTATTAGGCCGATAAACTGTACCTAACAAAAGTTTACCTTCATCACCGACTAACTCGATAAACACATATGCAATGCTACTGAAAAACTTCGATTGAACCTTAGGATTGCACTTAATATGTTCCTTTACAAAAATTGCAACACCACCCCCGACACGACCTATCCGATCCGTACGAAAAACTCTGTTTCCCTTAGGAGAACACATTACATCATTGATATAAACGGCCAACCAAGATTCAGAAACACAAATGACATCTACATTAGATCCTTCAAACAGGTCCCTAAACTCATCAATCTTCGGATACAAGCTTTGAGCGTTAATATGGCAAATATTGAGTCCATCGCTTTGTTTACCAAAAACCCTTACCATTGAACGCGTATTATTCATGTTTGCAGGAGCAAGAGTGGAAAAACACAAAAAGTTTAAAGCAGAAGTATCAATTTAAATTTAAGTATAAGAAAATAAGACAATACAAAAGTAATATAAATACAATTAAATAACATTATTGATGTGGCAATTCCTTCACTGGGCTCAGCCATTGATCGGTTGACAGCTGCCTCCAGCGTTTGAAAAGAATCGATTAACACAGCTGATCGATTTGGGGGACATTTAATGTAAACAATTCCACGTATGGTGTACTGTACACAGAGGAGATATTTTTTTGTCGTTTCAACTGCAATGCGCGTTGTAATAATTTTTTATTATGTTCCGTAAGGCTCTTGCGCAAATAAATTGGGGACGATGAACTCGCGGAGTTAAAACCAATGTCGCATAATCGTAGTTGTTTGTTTTATTTACGGTAGAGAGTAATCGATTTCAAAACATAATTTTTATCATACGGTGTATTAAACTTAATCATAACCGCGGAGTCGGGGGAACTGGATTTCGGTCGTGTGCGGTAAATGTTACGAAGAGGTGGTTTAATGTTTATAGTGTGGCAGATATGATGGAAAATAGATTTTAAATTTTCTTCTGGAGTGTGCGGGACCCCGAACAAAAATGCATCACACGCGATCAGCCTATTTTCTTGAGAGTTAAGTAAAAGTTTAACTTCACTCAGTTCATTTGTTGTGGTTTTAAGATCATTTTCCAATTCGGAGACTTCAGTTGTTTTATTATCAAGATTGGCTTTCGTATACGTAAGATCATGTGTGATCGTATTTAGTGAAGATTTGATGTTATTAATATCACTATTAATGAGTTTAAAGTCGGACACAGAACTCGACACCGAGGTTTCCAGCTGCACAACTCTTTTGTTTATATCACACATGTTACTTTTAATTTCACTGATTTCCCGATCAATTTTGCTTGTGATATTTCCTTTCATCTCAGACATTTTATTAAAGATGCAAGCACTTTGTTTACGAAGCAGTTCTTCCATCATCTCGCGCATATTTTTGTTGTCATCGAGCAGTTTTGGCTGTGACATTTGCGAAGGGGAACACAGGGAGCTTCGCGGCGAATCTGTTTTCATAGATTTCGAGCGGGTCGTAATTTGTTTTGGTGGTAGTGACATGGAAAAGTGGGTAAGTCAAATGTAAGACAAAGAAAGAGACACAGTGGAATTGGCACTATTTTTGTAGAATATAATTTGATATAGGCTTTTATATTAAATTAAATCATTTATGATTTTTTTATTCACTTGACCACTTAGAAGCGTTAGGTGTGTATACACGTGATCCTGCACAAACCCGTTGAATTGTTTGAAATTTCGGTCAGAAAAGTAACTTAGAAATTGCCAGTATAAAGAACACGTCTACTCAGTAGCTGACATTCTAGTATACTTATTGATCGACGGTCTTATGTGCATGCACTGCGAAGATTTATCGTTGTTTCTTAGATTTCAGGACTTGTATGTCAAATACTTTTCTATGAACGCCAATTTAAAGCTTATTAAATCGAGTATTAAACTCCAGGACATTGTTGACAAAAACCAGATGTTAACTATAATTAAGAATGAACACATAAACAAAAACCATAGGGAAATAAATGAAATTTTCTCGGAATTAAAGACCATGTACTTTTACCCAAACTTAAGCATAGAAATACAAAAACTCACAAACAACTGCGAGATCTGTAATTAGCAAATTCCTTTGCAATTAAACGAATCAGCCAAACATTTTAATGACATAATACACGTAGATATCTGGTTCCCCGAACGAAATAAAATGTATCTTACCACCATTGACAAGTTTTCAAAATACGCCACTATTCGTAAACTCGAAAACAGAAATTGGATAGCTATTTTAGGCGCATTAAAGCAGAGAGTTCAGTTCTTGGGAAAGCCAAACAAAATTGTCTCTGATGGAGATACTTGTATAGTGCATTCTGCAGTTGAAGAGTTTTTGAAAGAAAATGGTATTTTGTTTCACAAAACAACTGCTTCTCACAAAACTGGCAATGCCGATATTGAAAGATTGCACGGGACGTTGAATGAACATTTGAGAATTAGAAATGCAGACAATGACAGCTCGGACTTGGATGACAAATTGTTCAAAATCATTAACATTTATAATGATACCATTCATTCAACTACCAGAATAAAACCAATCGATTTTATTCGGAAAAACATAACAAAGAAAGACATTGATTCATTGGCTAGTAAATTTAAAAAAGAGAAGGAAGCAAAAATAAATCGTTTAAACTTGAAAAAGGACTCTAGACTGAACCAATGTATGAACATAGTTCAGAATAGGGCAGTCATTAAAAGCAGGCCAAAATACAAAAAATTAAATAGATTTAAAACTACCGGAAACTACGTAATTGATATGACGACAAAAAGAAACACGAAATATTGGGCCCTAGCGAGGTAACCGTCGGAACGGAAAATTCTCCGAAATCGTCCGAATCGGAGAATATTTTGCTTAAAGTTAATTCCGTTTCGACGGATCGGAAAATTTTTCCGCCAAAATCTAACGCACACTGGCGGTATGCGTTGTAGTACGATGAAGTGCATTTTTTCCTGTTTTTGACATTTTGACACACAAGTTTTTTCCCGAAATCGTCCGCCAACATTTTGTTGCGGAATTTGTTGTTCTTTTATGTAAACACCTTGTAAATTGGTTTTTCGATGCACGAATTTTTTGAATAAAAATTTAATTTTGCTATAGGTAACGGTGATAACTTATTGGGATTTATTATGCAAATAAAAATTGATTGAATGTCCCTTTTATTTTACATCAGGTTATTTTACAAAGAGGTCCTTGGAGCCACAATAAAGGTCCTTTAAACCCGAAAAAGGTTGTTTTCAAAAAATGTCTTTAGAAACGGCACGGTATATATGAGTTCAATGGTTTTTGAATAAATGGTCCTAGGAACAACAAACATTTTGGAAAAATATCCTGGTTTCGACTATTAAGGACCTTTTTTGTTGTTGCAAGGACCTCTTAGTCAAATAACACTGAACACAGATATACCGTGTGGATTCTAACGGCATTTTGGAAAAATATCCTTTTTTTCTACTTTTAAGAATGTTTTTTCGGGCTTAAGGACCTTATTTAGTGCTCCAAGGACCTAATTATTAGTTACACTCTGGCAACTATTTTTTCACAACTAAACACGCTTACATAGTTGCACTTCGCAACTAATAACTAATTTAAATTTCCAAAATTTTAGTTATGTACATTCAAAGAAACTACAGCTAATTTAGTTGTAGCTTTCTAGTTAAACTAACTTTTGTGCAACTCTGCTATTGACTTACCAAGTTGAGCGGTTCCAATTCACTAACTTCAATGATGTTTACATGATCATTTTGATGAATATATATTTTATTTACCGTTAGAAAGTAAAAAACGAAATAAATACATAAATTCAAATGCAACTAACAATAAGCTTTAGTATCTATTTCTGCCACCTCCTGATCGTCCTCCACCGAATCCCCCTCCACCGTAGCCAAAATCACGACTACCGCCACCGCGGCCGCCAAACTGTTCCATTTCATTTGCACGCTTGTCTTTCTTTACCTGGAAACGGCGAGCCATATCCCTTAGTTCGTCAGGTACCTCTTGGTCAGCTTCTAAGATCTTAATCAACTCTTTCGACGATCCCCAATCAGAACGCGTGAAGAAACTCGACGACGTACCAAGGCGACCCGCACGACCTGTACGACCAACACGATACACGTACTCCTCGATGTTGCAGGGGAAATCACAGTTGATAACATATCTATGGAATGATGAATTTATTAATCTGCAAGTCAACATTTATGAATTACTTACGTCATATCCTCGATATCAAGTCCTCTGTTTGCTTTACATCGGTTGCAATGAGAATCCTCACCTTGCCAATTCTGCTACACCCCAGTTCTACGCTCGTTTTTATCGTCTTCTTCTTATCAGGAAACTTTCCACACTGTTTATTCCACGAATCGTTGCGGTCGAGAAGAACACTTCAAAGTGCGCCTCCAGACCGTCACACATCAGCCGTAGGTTGACACTTTTCACTCAGAATTCACTTTACAAAATCTACCATAACAAATTAAAGTACAAATAAATGTAAATAAACGTAATGCTACAATCACACAACACAAAATGAAGACCGCCGATTGATGTCTCAAATTGAAGACGGAAAAAACAAATGCATATTGAGGACTATCAAAACACACTGCTTTTTTTTGACTTTTAAATGGAATTGTTTTCATCTTTTGACAACTCGGTAATTACATATGTTTGAATTATAGAGATGGTAGTTTCGAAAATATATCGATATTTGAATTAATCGATATATTTTAAATAAAAATTGATTTGTGTTCTAGTTAACGCTAGCGTACAATTTATTGGCAAAGTGACATCCTTCCTTGTTAAGAACTATGAAATCAAACTCCCTTTATTGATATATGATAATTTAAAGCTCGTTAAGTCTTCATTATATATAAGTATCGAAAGACATATTGACTTATTGATATTTAAATGTACTTTGCACATCTTTTTCAGAAATTTAAGTCTGTCGCATGTCGAATCAATGCGACGCGGTGCGCCATCGCAATTATATATAATTTTTCTCCGATGACAGACACCTCGAAGGCAATTTGAGTCTCCGAAGGAGTATGCGTTGCGGAGAATTTTCCGTTCCGACGGTTACCTCGCTAGGGCAGTTTATAAAAAACAGCTAAAACGTAGGTATAAATATCAACAATAATTTACGTACGATTCCTTCTCGATACCTTTTAGTGCTCCTTTTCCATCTTTTAGAACGTTTAATAAATCTGCCTCCCATTTCTTTTGACTCTTGCTCCTTTTAAAATATCTAATGCTTTTGCTTATTCCATAGATGGCCGTTAGATTTTGCCAAAATTGAAATTTGGAAATTGTTTTTCTCGCCCTATTTTTGTACGAGCCTTATGCAATAGATGATCATTTTAATTTCTGACAATGCAATAACTTCGATATTTGGTTTATTTAAAGGACCTTTTAGACCCGGTGCGAAATGATTAATCGCTCAAATTGTTGAAATTGTTTATTAATGGAAAAAGAAAAGGAAGTTACGTCGATTATGCGTGTGTGTAGTAAAGTTAAACATTTCAGATGAATGAATTTGCATTTGTAGCGTTTAAATAATGTGTTCAGGATTTCTAATGCTAGAATTTCTGTGGCTGATGGTTTTGTTTCGTTGGGCCTTTCAGATAAAATTTTACGAAACAAACAAAAAAATAAAAATGTAAAAAAGTTCATCAAATAGAAAGTGGTTGACAGTGAAAGGAAAATAAGAATGAAAAGACATTTGTACTCTTATGATTAGTTAAATTAAATAAAGTTTTCCCAATTCTTACAAATTTATTTCAATGTATTCCAACGTAAAATTAAAGGTTTGTTCGATTTAAAATGATTTTTGTTACTGAATTTTGTAAGATAAAAATATAAGGAAAAAAATTATCAAATGTAATTAAAGGTTTGTACGAGTTAAAATGATTTTTGTTACTGACTTTTGTAAGATTAAAATATTTAAAAAAAATTATTAAATGTAATTAAAGGTTTGTTTGATTGTTTTTATAAAAGAAAAAAATATGAAATATGAAATTATTTTTTTTGGTAAAAGAAAAATTTTTATGAAAAAAAAATATTATTATACATACTTTTTGGAGACCAATAATTCTTGGGAGGGGAGGTGTCATATAATAAAATGACTCCAAAGAAACCCCATGTAAAACTATTATTTATAATCGCAACATTTGGTCTTTTGCAATCAAACACCAAGTGTTGCGAACAACAATTTTCATACTGTTGGCTCTCCAACATCATCTTCGTGAGAAGATGGAGCTGGAGCTTAATTTGCGCTTTGTCGCTTGTATATAAGTCAGTCTTTAGTTAGCGTCTGCATCGACAACTTGCACTCCTTAAAATTAGACCTTAAGTACATACTTACAAATTAACAGCAAATAAATTAGAATACAAAAATAAACGAATAAATAATAGCGTTCAAATATAAATTAGAACAATTAGTGTTTTTATCTATTTATATGATCTATAACTCCTAAAACTGCTCGGGATAAATTTTTTTCAAAATCCGCTCACTGACACGCCCACAAATAAATAAAACAATTTTTTTGAAAATCCAAAGTTTGAGCTAGGGAGCTGAAATTTATAATATATACTCTCTATGGGCCCTTTATGCTCATGTGTAAATATTTTCAAAATCCGCCTACTGGCACGCCCACAATTTTTTTTTTTTTTTTTTGAAAATTCAAACTGAGCTAGGGAGCTAAAATTTATAATATATACTATCTAGGGGCCCTTTATGCGCATGTGTTAATTTTTTTTAAATTCGCCTACTGACACGCCCACAATTAAATAAAACAATTTTATTGAAACACCCAAGTTTGAGCTAGGGAGCGTTTTTTTGATAAAATCCTTTAAATGTTATATAACAAAATATGTAGAGCGTTCTTAACAATTCAACCATACTTAGACTTATGTCACGCCCACTTATGTGGGATAGGAATAAGAATAGGGTATCCAACAGTTCGCCCAAGCGGACTGTAGCCCGGCCCTATGTTTATCGCCTATTCTAAGGGTATATTAATTTTGACGCATAGTTTGTAACATACCTTAACATTGCCCGTAGACCCCTAAAACTTACTATATTTATGATCAGCATCGATAGTAATGTCGATCTAGCCATGTCCGTCCGTCCGTCCGTCCGTCGGCAAAAATTATTCCTTTAAACTGGGCCTAGAGGGCTGAAATTTTAACCATATACTCTCTAGGATCCCGAAATAATCAAGTTTACGAATTTTTGAAATCCGCCCACAGACACGCCCACAAACTCAAAAAAACAAAATTTTGAAAAAAATAGAATTTTGAGCTGGAAAGCTGAAATTTTTTATATATGATCTATGACTCCTAAAACTGCTCGGGATATGAAATTTTCAAAATCCGCCCACTGACACGCCCACAATTTAATTTTTTTTTTTTTGAAAATGCAAAGTTCGGGCTAGGGAGCTAAAATTTATAATATATACTCTCTAGGGGGGGGGGCCGTTATGCTGATGTATAAATATTTTCAAAATCCGCCTACTGACACGCAAACAAATTTACAAATTTTTTTTTTTTTTTGAAAATCCAAAGTTTGAGCTAGGGAGCTGAAATTTATAATATATACTCTCTAGGGGTCCTGTATGCTCATGTGTTATTTTTTTTTAAATTCGCTTACTCAATTAAATAAAATAATTTTATTGACAAACCAAAGTTTGAGCTAGGGAACGTTTTTTTTGCAAAAGCTTCGTTTTTGTTTGATAAAATCTTTTAATTGTTATATAACAGAATATGTACAGCGTTCTTAATAATTCAACCATACTTAGACTCTTGTCACGCCCACTTATGAGGGATAGGAATAAGAATAGGGTATCCAACAGTTCGCCCAAGCGGACTGTAGCCCGCCCCTATGTTTTTTTTTTATAAATTCTGTCCCGCCAAGGCGATTAAATATGGGGGCACTTCGACCTAAAAAGATCTTTTGTGCCGTGTGGGCCAGAAAAATTTAGACTAGTAGAGTTTCCACTTTCCGCGTAAAGCGGACAATTCTACTAGTAGAAGAAGTCTTTATGTCCTCGGAGCACATTTGTTCCTTGAAAAAGATCTTCTTTCTAATTCCGTTTATGGCCGGACATTCACATAAAATGTGTTCAGCTGACTCGTCCTTTTCAAGACAGAGTCGGCACTCAGGAGAGTCTACTATTTTCATTTTGTGTAGATGATATCTTAAACCATGGTGGCCTGTAGGGTAACCTACTAAGTTTTTGATATCATGCCTGCTTAGATTTAGGAATTTGCTGGCATTTTTATTGAAAGGCCGAATGGCTCGTTTGGTCTGTCTTAAACCTGGGATGCTTTCCCAAAGATGGATACATTTTCTGTGTTCCCAGCTTTTTATTGCTGCCGTTGCTCCTGATCTAGGAGTGCATCAGAAGGGTTCGGGACCTATGAAGGGAGTTTCCGAACCTTTTCTGGCCAGTTCGTCGGCCTTTTCGTTACCTTCCACCCCGACATGACCCGGGACCCAACATAGCTTGGTCTTGTTACTTGTTCCGAGTGCCTGTAGGGTGTTGAAGCAGTACATGACTGATTTGGAGTCAATCGTATGCGAGCTAAGGGCGTTTATAGCTGCTTGACTATCCGTGAATATATGGATGGTTGCACCTTTTATACCAGTTAGATTTATGTGGCTAGCGCATTCTTGAATGGCGTGGAGCTCTGCTTGAAATACACTGGGACTTTATCCCATGGGTATCGTAAAGCGTTTGTTTGGTCCGTATATTCCCGCTCCTACCCCCGCTTCCATTTTAGAACCATCAGTATACCACTTTATGCCGTTGTGGCTGTTAGGTGGGTTATTACTAACCCATGCTTCTCTCTTGGGGATCTCCGTGGAGAACCGCTTATTGAAGCATGGTAGGTAGGTAGGTAGATGGATGCCCTTGTGACTGTTGTCACGGCTCACTTAGACCAACTGTTTGGGTCCATTGTGTCCATTGCTGTTGGGGTTTCCAAAATTTTGAACCTGCAAATACAAAAGATATGCCGCTGTTAAACAGCTCAGTGATCCGCTTTATTAGAACCACCCGGATCTATATGTAAATCTCAGGAGTTTGTTAAGCTCAATGTCGGTCAGATCCTCCAGCTCCTCAAAAAAGTAGCTGCCAAGAATCTTGAATCTCTTAGTACTAAGGGCAGGGCATTCACATAATAGGTGACGAATAGATTCTGTCTCTTCGACGTCTCTACAGCTCCTGCAGTAATCGTTGTGCGCTATGCCCAGCCGTTCCGCGTGTAGGCCCACCACGCAGTGTCCTGTAAGGACCCCTGTCAGTGTGCGTATGTCTCTGCGGTTCAGCCCGATTATGGCCTTGGATTTCCTTTTGTTTACCGCTGGCCAAAGCTCCCTCGTGTGTCTGCATGTTTCAAGGCTGGTCCAACGTAGGTTTGTTCTACTCATGGATTCGGCGTTGATTTTCCGTGACAGTGTACTGAGCGGAGTTTGTAAGGATTTCAGCGCCAGAGATGCATCCATCTCCGATCCGCATCTTGCCAGCTTGTCTGCTTCTTCGTTGCCCGAGATGTCCTTGTGCCCCGGTACCCAGCATAGGGTCACCGAGTTTACGGTTGATATCTCGTCTAGGTGTTTTCTGCACTGTAACACCGTCCTTGATTTAACAACTGCTGACTCCATGGCCATTATGGCCGCTTGGCTGTCAGAGTATATGGTGATCTGCTTATCGGCCAGTTTACGCTTCTTCACCTCCTTAGCGGGTTGAGTGATTGCAGCTGTCTCTGCCTGAAAGACGCTGCATTCATCGTTGATTCTGAAGGACATACCCAGGCCCAGAGTCTCACAGAAGATGCCTGCACCTGTACCCGCATCCATTTTGGATCCGTCGGTATAGATAGCTATTTCGCCTTCTTCCGTGACTGTTCTGTTGATCCATTCGCTTCTTTCTGGGATTCTGGTAACGAATCCCTTTTTGAAGGCGAAGGTGTGTGGTAGGTAGTCAGTGGATTTTGTTTCTTTCGAGGCTCTCCATCTTGCCTCGACCGATGCGTGTCCGTAGGGCCTGAAAGACCATAGTCCCGACTCCCTGAGTCTAACGGCCGTTTTAACCGCTATGCTGCTGCAGTGTATGTCCAGGGGCGTGAGGTTAAGTATTACCTCCATGGCTGCAGTGGGTGTGGTCCTTAGTGACCCTGTTATCCCAATGCAAGCCGTCCTTTGTATCTTAGTAAGGCTTGAGAGATGGCATTTCTTCTCAGTAGCCTTCCACCATACAGCTGCGCCGTATGTTAGAATGGGTCTTACCACCGCTGTGTACAGCCAGTGTACCACATGTGGTTTAAATCCCCATGTGTTGCCGAATGTTCTTCTGCAGGCATAAAGTGCCTTTTTCACCCGGTCTTCTATATTTTCCTTCCAGTTGAGTTTGGAATCTAGTATAACCCCCAAGTATCTTGCCGTCTTGGATACTTGCAGGTGCACTCCATTCATCCTTGGTAGTTCAAAGGCCGGTATTGCCCTTTTCCTTGTGAACAGCAGGATTTCTGTCTTGTCTGGGTTTACTCCGAGTCCTTTTTCCGCAACCCATTTGCTGACCAGTAGGAGTGCATAGCTGAGTCGCTCACTGAGGACTGGGATGAATTTACCCGGGACCAGGATTGCTACATCGTCGGCGTAAGCGCTCACGATAAAGCCTTCTCGCTCTAGTATTTTTAAGAGTTCGTCCATGACTAGGATCCATATGAGCGGAGAGAGGACGCCTCCTTGTGGGGTACCTCTGCTGACTTTCCGTTCTATACAAACGTCTCCTAGATAGGACTTGATTCGTCGTGTGCCTAGCATTAGTCCAATCCATTCACATAGACTGTTATTGACCCGGGCCCTTCTAAGGCCGCGCAGAATTGCGTCAGCCTCGATATTATTGAAGGCTCCCTCTATGTCTAGGAGCGCACTCAAAGTAAATTCCTTGAATTCCAGTGATCTTTCCACCACGGAAACTACTTTATGTAGTGCGGTGTCTACAGATCTACCTTTGATGTATGCGTGCTGCGATTTGGAAAGGTAATTATCGCTGATCGCTTCTCTGACATGCACATCAATTAGGTTAGGTTAGGTTAGGTTGCTGGGTTGACGGGGCAAGAGAGTCCTGCTCCCGTCACACTTAGGTCTATGTAGACCCTTTGTGATACCCTGGAGGTTGATTCCCTTACTTGGGACCTATGAAAAACCTAGCGGGCTTACAAACCATCCCGATGCGCTGATGAACTTACGCAAGTCGTTTACAGACTTGCCGGAGAGTTCTTCTAAGTCCTGTAAGAAATATCTGCCAAGGACATTGTTTCTTATGTGACAGAGTGCAGGGCAGTGACAGAGGAAATGAGGGGTATCCTCGTTCACCTCCTCGTCCCCGCAACCTCTGCAGAGCTCGTCTGTGCTGAGTTTCAATTTCTTTGCATGGTAGCCCAGCATGTTGTGTCCGGTGATAACACCTGTGAGGGAGGACAAAGACTTTTTGTTCATTTGAAGGATTCTCTCGGTCTTTCGCTTGTCATATAGTGGCCACATTTTCCTGGTATTGACACAGGAGTCAAGGGCACTCCATCTTTCGTTAGCTGTAATCAGCGTTTTATTACCAATTACCTGTTTAAGGTAACAGGGTGGGGTTTTTGCCGTTGTGTCAGCCTCTCTTAATTCAAGGGATTATCCTTTTCTTGCCAGTTCATCGGCTCTTTCATTTCCCGGGACACCACTGTGTCCGGGGACCCAGCAGAGTCTTACACTGTGCTGCACGCCAAGAGCCCGCAGCTCTTCGCGACAGCGACTTACAAGTTTCGATGTTATTTCTGTGGCGGAAATCGATTTTATTGCCGCTTGGCTGCCAATGAAGAAGGTAATATCAGCATGTGGTATTGCCGTCATTGCAACCTGTTTAGCGGCTGTTGCCACCGCCAGAACCTCAGCTTGGAAGATGCTGCTGTAGTCGGGGAGTCTGATCGAGCCAGATATTCCGAGTGTTTCGGAATAGAAACCCGCGCCAACGCCAGTATCCATCTTGGAGCCATCTGTGTAGATGGGGATCGTTGTTGCACGGACTGGTGTTTGATTCTCATGCCATTCTTCCCTGCAGGGAAGGGAGACAGTAAATGGTCTTGTAAAGTCTAGTTTGGGAGTAATGTAGTCTGTGCATACATTATCACCCGGAAATTTCTTTAGAATCCGCGCATGTCCTGTTGTACTGGGTTTCCAGTTTTCCGTTTGGCTTAGCCGCAAGGCACTGTTTGCTGCGGATTCTTGTACAAAAAGGTCTAGAGGTTTAAGATTGAGAATTACCTCCAACCCCGCTGTGGGGGTGGTTCTCATGGCCCCAGTAGTACCAATGCAGGCAGTTCTTTGGACTCTAGTCATGGTCTTAAGGTTAGTGGCCTTGCACAACCCCTGCCACCAGACTAAATTACCGTATGTGAGTATAGGTCTAACTACAGCCGTATACAACCACATGATAATTTTGGGACTAGGTCCCCAGGTTTTGCCGAAAATTCTGCTGCAGGCGTATAAGGCTATCATTGCCTTCTTAGCTCTTTCTTTTATGTTGAGGCTCCAATTTAATTTTCTATCTAGAATCACGCCCAGATACTTCGCGGATTCTGATATTTGTAGTGGAGTACCTTCAATTGTTGGCCTATTAAATTGTGGTATAATCCTTTTATTGGTGAAGAGGACCAGTTCTGTTTTCTGTGGGTTAACCGCCAGTCCGCAGTTTTTTGTCCAGGTACCAACCATAGATAAGGCGTTTTGTATTTGTTCGCTTAGAGTGGATGGGAATTTCCCTGTCGCAAGCAGTGCTAAGTCGTCTGCGTAGGCTACTGCCTTGACTCCACTAAGTCTAAGTACGATCAGAATCTCGTTTAAAACGAGTACCCATAGAAGGGGTGATAGGACTCCGCCTTGAGGAGTTCCTCTAGATGCTGACATCTTGATTATTTCACCACCAAACTCTGAGTTGATGCATCTTCTTTTAAGCATGCACATTATCCATTTAATAATGGTATTCTCCACATTAAGGTTTACTAGGGCTCTTTCTACCGCTTCCCCTTGGACGTTGTTGAAAGCACCTTCAATGTCCAGGAAGGCGGCTAGAGTATATTCCTTATCCCTTAATGTCTTTTCTATGGTGCTGACTACACTATGGAGTGCTGTATCTACACCTTTACCTTTCGTATACGCATGCTGAGCTGGGGATAAGACCTCTGGACTCAGTTTGCTACGAATATAAATGTCAATCAGTCTCTCAAAAGTTTTTAGAACAAAAGAGGTTAGGCTGATTGGCCTAAAGTCTTTAGCGGTAGTGTGACTGGGTTTTCCAGCTTTGGGTATGAAAACCACTTTGACTTCTCGCCATACTTTTGGTACATATCCCCATTTTAGGCTACTTAGGAATATGTTCCTAAGATGTGGAATTATGTATTCTTCACATCTTTGTAGCATCATAGGAAAGATGCCATCAATACCCGGAGATTTATATGGAGAGAAGGAGTTGATAGCCCATCTTATCTTCTCTTCCGTTATAATTTCCGCTGGTGCTGTATGCTCCGTGTAGTGCTCTTCTTCCAAGTTATTGTGCTCATTGTTGCATCCTGGAAAGTGAGTCTCAAGGAGGAGCTTAAGCGTTTCGTTGCAGGATTCTGTCCAGTTGCCGATAGGATCCTTGAGAGATCCCAAGGGTACTGGTTCTTTAGCAAGTATTTTCCTGAGCCTAGCTGATTCTGTGGTGTTTTCTACTTTGCTGCAGAAGGATTTCCACGAAGATCGCTTTGCTCGTTGCGTTTCTGTTTTGAATTTTCTTTGACTGGCCTTGTAGGTTTCCCAGTCATTGTCCGTTCTTGTACGTTTTGCTACATTGAAAAGTTTTCTAGTTTCTTTTTTAATGTCGTATAGTTCTCTTGTCCACCAGGGGGGAGTCGATTTTCTTCTACTCTTCGTTTTCAAGGGACAAGATTTTTCGAGGGCTTTGCCTAGGATTTTTCCTAGATCCTCGGCATTTCTGTCTGTACTCTCAGGTGCATGCGCAGCATTTGTCTGGAGCGTTCTTATGTTCTTTCCCACTTCCACATTGAAGAGGTCCCAGTTAGTTTTCCTATGGTTCCTATATGGTTTTGGGGGATTGTTTGTGTCTGGTATTAGGAATTCAATGATCTTATGATCAGAGAAAGTTTCCTCCCTTAATACCTTCCACTGGTCTATTTTGATTGTATTCGAGTTACTTAATATTGTAACATCGATTACTTCTTGCCTATTTCTAATAACAAAAGTTGGTTCTGAGCCCCTATTAGCTATTAATAAGTTATCATCTATAAGAAATTCGAAAAGTGACTCACCCCTTGTATTTGTATTTGAGCTACCCCATAGGGCATGATGAGAGTTGGCATCGCATCCCATCACCAGGTCCCATCTTTCTAGTGTAGCCCGTTGAACAATAAGGTGTGTCAGGTCTGATGGTGGTCCTTCCGTTGCATCATAGGGCATGTAGCACGATGTTATAATCAGCGGAGGGAGCCCATTGCGCTCAAGTTTTACCGTCGCGTGGTCGTTATAACTGTAGGTAGATAGAAGAAAGAGGTTAATCTGTTTCCTAGCTACTATACAAGTTCTGATCTTACTGTTTGGATCTGTCTGCACTGTTTTAAACAGGGCCAGTCCCTTCGAGTTTAAACCCCTTATTCTGCCTCCTGCTACCCAGGGTTCTTGAATAAGGGCCAGGTCTATTTTTCTATCCTCCATGAGGTAGATTAGGTTGGCGCTAGCCGCCTTACTGTGATGAAGGTTTATTTGTACTATCTTCATCACGGTTTTTAGACGCCCCCCCCCTTGTTATTTTTATTGACCGAGTTCGCAATAAGCCTAAGCTTGCATCGGTTTATGCCAACGCGAACTTTGAAGTCGATTTTTTTCAGCAACGGAATGGATTTGTGGCTAAGCAACACTACCACTTCCGTGCCTGATTCGTTGTATTCTCCCATCTCGATCACTTCCCAAGTGTGGCTCAGCTGATCGGTATTTAAGGATCGTAAGTATCTTTCAATACGATCCTTCGGGATATGTGGTCCTCGTACAACAAGTTTGGCCTTAGGCCTTGTCATACGTACGATCTCCTTCCTGTCGATTAGACGAAGGTCGGCGTTTGGCCATGGAGCTTTCGTCCTGGCAATAAACTCTTTGAGCCATGTGAGAGTGTGTTCTTCCTCACAGGTCATAAGTTTGAACCCTTGGATTGTGTTGAGGGTGCCAAAAAGCGGGAGGGGTTCCTTGTTTTTAAGGATGGCCTCATTCACCTCATCCAGGATTCGAAGTTCAATAAGTCGCCATTGGTCCTCTGTCAACTTCCGTGAAGGATTGCCGTAGTCTGCTACGGCGACTTGTTGCCCAACAGCAGTTGGTATAGAGACTTTGGCTTTCTTTCGAGCGTTCGTTTGGGAGATTGGGGAAAGCGTGTCGTTTTGTCTCGCCCTCTTGGACGTGCTCGCAATCGGGTCGAGATTGGATTGGACATCCGCACTCGTGCCAATTACGGGTTTCCTGAGTCTGGCTGCTATTGGAGTGGAGAGCAGAGGGCTATCCTTCCCCTTTCCAGCCAGTCTTTTCGGAATTGTCTTAGAGTTGGGCGTACGCTTACTCTTCACCGTTGTGTTGTCGGGTATTGTCCTTAGTCGTTCTCTCGCCTTGTCGAGGGATAGCTTTTCCTTTTCCGTTAAGGATTCCGGAATTTTGCTACCAATCTTACGGACGATCCTAAGCGCGTTGCGTCTTTGCCTGCGCAGGATCTGATGCTCCTCTAGGGGCTTCTTTGGTTTGGGGACTTTAGAGTCTGACGTTCTTTGAGTGTCCCGTTCGGGATTGGCAGGCTGTGCCTCCACGACTGTTTGGCAGCTGTCAATCGTCAAGTTACCCCCCGAGACGTTACGACTGCAGTTACCTGGTTGGTGGGAGGATACCGCATCCAAATTGCAAGTGGAGCTGAGGCTCTGGATGTTCTCTAGATGCAGTTTCCTCTCTCCTACCCCCTCAGTGACTATCTCCTCTCCTTCCAGGCCCGTACGAGCGATAGGCTCGATGCAACGTCTGGCCGGTGAGTCTGGTAGTCCTGTGGTCGGTTCCTGTAATCGTTCAGTCTTCGTGTCTGTCATTGTCACGTTTGTCTTAGGAGTCGGAGGTATTGTCTGCGGTGAGCCGAGCAGGTTTTTCTTCATCGGATCGTCCGCAGGCAATATCTCCTTTACCCCAGGGAGCATCTCCCCCTTTTTAAGACCCGTACGAGCAAGAGGCTCGATGCAACATCCGATTGAAGGGTTTGATGGTTCCTCGGTGGCATCCTTTGGCATAGTGTTTGATGCGGTCGACCCTCCCCCTGGATGGACTTTGCCAATCTGGGAGGAAGGTGGCCCCATCAATTTCTTATCGCTGGTGTTATCCCCAGGATTAGCATCCGCCGGTGTACGAGCAGTGGGCTCATTCTCCATTGGATGCTGTTCCTGCAGATACGCACGTGCGTTATGTAGCCGTTTGCGGTCAGTCTCAGTGAGTTCGTCCCATCTTTTCGTTCCTAGTCTCTTTATCGTTGTCCTGCAGTTTGTAATTTTTTTCCGTCTGGAGGAGGTTGACAACAAAGAGAGGTTGGAGCTAGCGACGGAACAGCTGTCGCTGACATCAAGGTTCATGCCCTCTATGCCAGCATCCGTTCCAACGCTCTCCCCATCCCATACTCCAAGATTGGCGAAAGGGTTCAGAAGAAGATTTTCTTCTTCTTCCGTCAGTCGTTCCGTTTGGGGATCGGTGTTTATAGAGTCAGTGGTGCCCGATCCTTGCACCTTAGTCTCTTTTGTTTTGTTTTGTTTGTTTGGTTTGTTCATTGAAATCCCACGAGTAAGGGGGAAGGAAGGTCCATCTGCACTCACCCCCTGTATGCAGATAAGGGGAATTAGGGTTAAAACTGGAGGTCCCCAGGTATCCAGAGTTTGCGCTAGCGACTGAGCACTCCCTCAGCCATGCAGGTCTCGGCGCGTCGAACCTTACCTTGGATTTGATGCCTTTTAGTTTTCCACCCCCTCTTTTCCGATTAACAACAGAGAGGGGAGTACTTAAGCCCCACCACCACGACAAGGTAGGCAAATCAATCGGGGGGATGCACATCAATTAGTCTTTCCAGTATTTTTAGCATGAATGATGACAGACTTATAGGTCTGTAGTCCTTTGCTGTGGTGTGGGTAGCTTTCCCTGCTTTAGGGATAAATATTACCCTCACCTCACGCCATGCTTTGGGAACATAGCAGAGCCTTAAGCAGCCCATATAGATGCGTTTTAGTCTTGGGATAGTGGCATCCTTAGCCTTCTGAAGCATTATAGGTCGAATATTATCTATTCCTGGTGCTTTGAAGGGGGCGAATGAGTTGATCGCCCATGCTATTTTTCTTTCGTCGATTATTGCGTCGATTGTGTTTTGATCCATTCCCTGCCTCGTGTCATGTGTAACTGTATCGTATACTCTAGGGACGTCGGCACATCCTGGGAAATGGGTTTCTGTCAAAACGACCAGCGTCTGCTCGTGTGATTCAGTCCAGCTACCGCCGATATTTCTTAGCGAGGATATCGGTATCGGTGCTTTAGCCAGAACTTTTCTGAGTCGCGACGCCTCAGTCGTAGATTCGATCGATTCGCAGAAATTTCTCCATGAGTTCTTCTTGGCGAATCTTATCTCCTTTTTTAGGAATTTAACGCTCTGCTTGTAGGTCGTCCATTCGATTAGTCCCTCCTTTGCGAGGTTCCATCTAGATCTTGACGCTTGCATAAGCTCCCCGATCTTGGAGTTCCACCAGGGAGGGCGTTTTTTTCCGTTCGTTCTGCTTACTGGGCAGGATTTTTCGAAGGATTTTGAGAGCACCTCAGTTAGAGACTCAACTGCTTTGTCGATCTCTTGTTCAGTGCTGTGGTTTTTTACCGAGCAGGCATTTTCCAACATCTGTAGTTCTGTAGTGAACCTGTCCGTCTGCTCTTCTTGGGTTCCTGAAAATTTCCCTAGCCTGAGATTGAATTTGTAGGTCAAAGAGTATCCAGCAGTGGTCTGAGAACGATGCCTCCAGCAAGGCAGTTCACGACCTGGACGGAACTGCTCTGAGATACAAATGTAACGTCTAAATCTTCTCTTCTATTCCCTGTTATGAAGGTAGGGTCATTACCCCTGTTACATACGATTAGATTGGAACTGAGTAAAAAGTCGAACAAAGCCTCGCCCCTTGCATTAATATCTGAGCTCCCTTTCCAGGAGCAGCCTCAAGTTGTCCGAGGCGACTTTACTGTGGTGGAGGTTGATCTGGACTATCTTCATCGATGGCCATATCTTCTCCTCCCACATTGTCGGTCGCCTGTGCGTCCGATGCAGTGCGTTTAAGCAGCTTGAGGGTAACCTCGTTCGCTGCAAATGACAACGCCATCTGCATCTCCTTCTTCAGCGGTGATGGCGTTTCGTCGAAGACGACGATATAGCCTCTTGCATCGTTTTTGGGCTCTTCCGCGCTTACAATTTCCCATCCCTGCATGGGGATCTGTGGGTTTTGCGCTTGCAGGACGCGGAGCACGTCATTCTTGTCCACCCCCATTTCGGGGATGACTATTCGTCCCTTCGCCTTCCTAGGGACTTCTCTGGGCGGGACGGCCATGAGCATGGCTCCTTCCCAGAGTTCTAGGCCGTCTATAACGGTCTTGGCGAAGTCGTTGGATGCCTGGTCCTTGCAGTCGATGTAGGTGATACCCTTGATCCACCTCATCTTGCCATAGGCTGGGGCATTTACGCCGGCGTTCTTTAGAATGTGAGATACGATTGCAGAGCCCAAGGTCTGCTCGATTCTCTTCCCACATTCTACTGTGTACTGCCCGCTCGGCTTTTTGATGTCCACCACAGCCAGCTGCAACGGATTTCTCGTCACCTCGCTGTAGCTGCTCCTTTGGTTGGTTCCCCACGCGCCTGATGCCTTTTTGGGGCTCCCCGTGGTCGTTGTGGTCTGTTTGATCTTCTTGGGGGCATTTGGCACGTCTTCCGACGACCTCATCCTCTTCGAGGCAAACACACCTCTTTTACCACCCGTTTTTTCCGTCGGTTTCCGCTGAAGTCCGCTGGGGCCCGGCTTATCGCTAGGCTCCCTTGGGACTGGCTGAACCTCCTTACGTACTTCGGGTCTTCTGTTTCTTTCATTGGGGTCCATCTTAACGACGTCATCCCTCCGCCTTGCGTAATCGCCTTTCTTGCCGGTCACGTCCTTATTAGCCGTCCTGGTTCTCGGTTCTGGGGGCCTTGTGAGAATGTCCTGTGCTATGGTTTCTCTGGCCCATCCTAGCGATGCTACCTCCTTCTCAGTGAGAGAGGGTCTTTCCTTGGCGGTCAGAATGCCATATATGTGTTTGGCCTTTTTGAACTCCCTCTTCCTTAGCAGACCTGGAGAGAGTTTTTTCTTCTTCCTCGCCTTGTCCGTTGCGAGATTCTCTTCGGAGGGTTCAGCTAAGAGCTGTTCTTCCCTTTCCTCCGATATCTCCTCATCAGTTGCACCGGCCTCTAGGGCCTCATCTCTAATGTGCGGTTCCACCGGCAGTGTGTCTGCCGCACTCTCGGTATCTAACATACTCACTCCCTCATCCTTGTTTTTGTTAGTTGTTTTAGAAATTTTGGTTCCCACGATTATGCCCGGAAAGGGTAGTCCGCCCCGGCAGCGCCGCCATGCCGGGGTAAGGCATTAAGGTACCTGCAGGTCTTCGCCAGGGCACCTCAGGGAGCTCGTTAGCGGTTGGTTTGACCCCCAACCTTTCATCCTTGGGCACGGTTTACTACTTGCTCGCTCCACCCCTGGAATTAGGTTTGTATTAGGATAGTTGTGTGGTGGGTGGGAGGGGGGGGGGGTGACAGAGGAAGGGGTGGGGTTGGGGGGGAGGGGATGGACCGGAGTGTCCTTTTGGTTAGTTCTTGGTCATCGCTCATCAGACGGTCTATCTGCCATGGGTGGCCCTAGTGACGATCGCAGTCGTCGACAGCATAGTCCGTTGAATCTCCGCGACTTAAGCCTCCGCACCGGCACCATCCCTTCCTGGATGATGCACTCGACAAGGTGACTAACCGCGCGAGAGGCTATTTGAAGCATAGTGTTTTATGAATGCGGTCTGTGACCGCGCAGTTCATGTTGAGTTCTGGCAGTTCATCAAGAAGGGTCTTAAGTTCCGGATGATCGTTAAGACTTATCTCTTTTAACTGCATTTGCCTTATTGCACTGCGGATCGCCACTTTTTGAATGTATATGTTTAGCCGTTAGACAGGTTCGCATGGCTCCGGAGATACCAAGGCACGCAAGCCGTTGTACCTTTTTGAGCTTCTCTATTGCGACCTTTTGTGTGGATTTGGTCCACCATACAATGAAGGCGTATGTTATAATGGGTCTTATCATCACTGTGTAGATCCAGTGGACAATCTTTGGAGATGTTCCCCAGATTCTGCCATATGTGCGCCGACAGGCCCATAAAGCTCTGTTAGCTTTAGTGATTTTGTTGTTGATGTGAGAGTTCCAGTTTAGTCTTTTGTCCAGGATTACTCGAAGATATTTGACTTCTTCGGAATACTCAATGGTCGTGCCATTTAGTGAAATCTGGGCTAAGCTGAGATTTCTTCTTTTTGTGAAAGGAACTATGTTAGCTTTACTGGGGTTTATGGAGAGATTTTCCTTGACGCACCAGTCGCATAGCTATCTTAAGGGCGTTTTGCATACGTGAAGTATCTACGTTTGATTCTTTGCCCCTAATAATGATGACCCAGTCATCGGCATACCCTATTATGTCGTATCCTAAATTACTAAGTTTTTGAAGTAGGTCATCTATGACCAAAGACTACAGGAGGGGTGATAAAACTCCTCCTTGTGGACAGCCTTTTATAGTTGATACTGATACTGAAGTCTGTCCTGACGTAGCAGTGATTTTCCGACTTTCGAGCACCGCTTTTATCCAGTTTATGGTGGGAAAGTCTACCTTTCGGTGAATTAAAGCATTTGATATTGAATCATAACCGGTGTTATCAAAAACACCCTCTATGTCAAGAAAAGCGCATAGTGCAATTTCTTTGCAACGGTAGGCGTTGTTTATGTGATTTGTTAGTTTTAACAGGGCACCTTCCGTTGATTTGCCTTTTTGATATGCATATTGACAGGGGTGTAGAGGCATGCTAATAGTTACGCATTCTCTGATATGAACGTCAATTATTCTTTCCATTGTTTTCAGGAAAAACGATGTCAAGCTTATGGGACGATAGGATTTAGGTAGTTCACTAGGTTTGTTACCTGGTTTGGTGATAAATACTACATTGACCTCCCGCCAAGTGCGTGGTATGTAGCCCCAGTTCAAACTGAACCTAAATAAGGCAATCATGTTAGGTAGGAAGAATTCCTGGCTGGAAACATTCCGTCATTTCCTGGTGCCTTGAATGGTTTAAATGAGTTTATGGTCCATTTTATCTTATCTGGACTAAATAATTTACCAGATAAACTATTATTTCTGCTGAATTTAGTTGGATATGAAACCTCAGTAGTGTGATCAGTTGTGTGATCGAAAATTAGGGAACCAGGGAAGTGAACTTGCAGCAAGGTTGTGAGAGTTTCTTCCCGGTCGCTTGTGATTGTTCCATCAAGTTTGATGAGCAATCCCATGCAGTTTGAAGGATCTATTGAAAGTGCTCTCTGGAGCCGCGCCACTGCTGGGAGTTTTTCCAGCTTTTCGCAGTTTGCGCGCCATGATGCCCTTTTAGATCTTCGCAACTCTTGGTTGCATTTGGTTAACAGGGATCGATATTGATCCCATACGCCGGTGCGTTTCGATTTATTGAATTGTTTTCTCACCTTCTTGCGGATAGTTTCCGTGTTTTCATTCCACCATGGTACGCTTCTTTTTACCACGGTGCGCTTTACCTTACAAGTACTCCTAAAAGATGAGATACTGATGTCGATAAGCTGACATTGTGCAGCGTCCGCATCACTCGGTGTTAGTGGTGAAACTGGTAGCAGATCAGTTCTGATTGCCAGATTATCACTATAGGTTCTCCAGTTAGTTAATTTATTATTGTATTTCACCGGCGCGCACTCGGTGTTGCATCGCTACTGCTCCTAAAAGTGGTCTTATCTCCCTTATTTAGAATAACTAGGTCTTTACTATATAGGTAATCTAAAAGTAACTCACCTCTTTTGTTTTTGTCTCGGCTGCCCCAAATCTGGCGATGTGCATTCGCGTCGCAGCCGATAACAAGATGTACTTGCTGAGTTTGGCAGTACTGGATAAGTTCCTGTACTGATGTAGGTGGTACCTCCTCTATGTCCCCTGCAAAATACGCCGATGCGCATACGAACTTGTGTATCACGTGGCCATTGTGGCGTTCAATTAAAACGGCCACCAGGTCCCTAGTATTTAAACCTGGAATGAGAGAGAATTTTATGTCTTTCACAATGGAAAGAGCTGCCCTAGGTCTGAAATTACCTTTGGCAAAAATTAGCTCTCTATTTCTGCTGTTAAGACCAAAGATCTTACCTGTAGTTGACCATGGTTCCTGGATTAAACCAAGAGCGACGTTCCTTTCGGCACATCTGCCTGCAGCACAGTTAGAGACGTCATTTCTTCTTCACGTACTCTGGATTACGCACTCTATGAGGTTTGTTATCACCCCTTCGTCGTACGTAAGCCTGTTGAGAGAGACCACTTTGTCTCCCCCTTGGACTTCTGGTGTTCTGTCCATATTTCCCGCTTGTATGTGCCTTTTCGGCCGCCAGTTTTGGCCTAAAGCGGTTACGGTGCGCGTTTGTGCTGTCCGTTTTTTTCGCCTTTGTATTAGCATCCAGCACCACAGTTGTTTTAGCAACTGAGTTACCCGTGGCATCACTAATGCCAGCCACTGGTGGTGTGGCGCTACTGTTGGTGCTTGTGGATGGCTTATCATTTTCTGTAGCATCAGTGGCAGTACTAATACTAGCCCCTGATGTTGTAGCCTTCCTTTGGTTGTCTCTTGATGCCTGATTCGTCGATTTGTCCGCGCTCTTGAGGATTATTTTGATCTGTCCAAACCTGAACGAGACCATCCCCAGCTCAACAAGTCGCTTCATCGTGCTTTCGTTGACAGCAAGGACCATATTGGCGACATCTCTGTCGTCAGATCTCTGCAGAACTCTCCACGTTCTGGTGTTGAGTTCTTTATTCTGGCCATCTAGAATTGCCAGTATTCTCTCATTCGCTACTCCGGTACTATGTGGGAAGAAGGCTCTGACGATATGTGGTTTCGGGAAAAGTTCTTCCGCCACAAGCGTCACTTCCATCCCGCATTTCTCTTTGAACTTCTCGAAGATTGTTTTCATCCACTCTGCAGTGGTAGCGTCCGCACATACGATCATTAGCCATCCGGCTTTGAAAGTTGTACCGCGGAAGGTTGGCTTGGTCCCCTCATCACGTTGTTCGATGCTTATGTCCATAATCCTCTCCTGAATCTGAGCCATTTGCTCATTACTGAGAGGATTGCGATCCAGATCGACAGGTACTACACCCAGTCTTACAAAGCTCGCTATATCTCTATAGGAGACTTTGTCGACGGCTGTATTTCCTGTGCGAGCTCGTTTCGCTTCGGATTGGGGCGGCGTATTGTCCTCGGGCCTTGTACGCTTCACCTCGGAGCCTGTGTCGAGCTCTGTCGACAGAGCATGTATTTTCGCCTGCTCTACGTTTTTCCCCTTTTTCAGCGCACGCTTAAAACGGCGCTGTTCGGATGATGTGAATTTGACGCGCTTAGACTCAGTCTGTGCAGTTATGCCAGAGGTCTCCGGCGCGCCAGTATTCATGGGATGCACTTCATCCGAGAGTATGCTTACATTGCATAGCGTGCTGGTTTCAGAGATATCGTCACTAGGAAGAGACAGAGGGGGGGTATGTAAGGGTGGGGTGGGAGCGGACGTGAATTCCTGGTCAGTTCTTGGTTGACGCTCATCAGACGGACTGGCCCTTAAAAGCCCGATGACTCTTTGCGTCGTAAGCCTCCGCACCGGCACCATCGAGTTTGTTTGCGGTGATGGTACACACGTAAAGGTGACTGACCCCGCTAAGAGGATCATCTGATCTTACTATCAACAATGTTGGCTAGTAGCCAACTTTTGTGACGTCAAGAAGACAGGAGGTCATCGACCTGACTTTATCAACTAGATACTTTAAGGCGGTTACCAACTGGAGGGTCTCTTCGGAGGCATCCCTCTCAGATCATAGATATATCGAATTTCAAATCGAATGCGAAGCCATAACTTTGCAGGAGAGGAGGAATCCACGAAAAACCAACTGGATACGCTTCAGGGAGGAAATGGGAAAAACTCTCAAAACTCCAACCAAACTCAGGACGATACAAAAGGTAGAGGATGCTGTTCAAAACCTGAATAGTGCCATTACTAGCTGTTTCGAACTGACGTGCCCACTAAGTAAACCCCCAGGCAGAACGCCGGTTCCCTGGTGGAACTCGGAACTGCGGAGAATGCGAAGAGAAGCTAGAAAACTTCTAAATAGGTCACTCAAGACTGATTTGGAGGAAGACTGGAATCTCTACCGATCGAAGCAGAAGGAATATAAGAGGTTCATTCGGGTATCGAAAAGTGCTTCTTATAGGAATTTCTGCGAAAAGATTGAAACACTAGGTGAAACTAGTAGGGTGGTTAAAGTTAAAGACTCTTAGTCATCTGCTGGAGTCTCACTTTCCGGGTAACCAGATTACAACTGGTTCACAAGCATCCCCAACTACCGCGACTGTGAGTGAGCCAAGACAAACAACTCGGCGTAGCTGGTATATTGCGAAGGCCGTGGTAACGGACTAGGCCATTAAATACGTTTTTGCGTCTTTTGACAGCTTCAAGTCACCTGGTACGGACGGAATATACCTAGCCATGCTGCAATGTACAAACCAGTTGCTACCGACTATGAAGAAAATCTTCACCGCTGTCCTAGCACTGGCATACATTCCAACACCCTGGCGTACAGTTAGAGTGGCATTTATAACAACAATTGGCAGAAGCGACTACTCACTCGCCAAGAGCTTCAGACCAATCAGTCTGACTTACTTCTTGCTGAAAAGCATGGAAAGGTTGGTCGAGCTTCCCGTGCGCAAAACTGCTTTGCGATTGCATCCACTATCTCAGACGCAACATGCCTATCAACGCGGAAAATCCTGCGAGACTGCGCTCCAAAATCTATTTGGTAGAATTGAGGGCGCGTTTGACATGAAAGAATACGCGATGGGCATTTTCATCGATATTGAGGGTGCTTTTGACAATGCGACTTTTGACAGTATGTGCAGCTCTGCCAGACAACACGGCGTAGACGAACCATTGGTGTTGTGGATTAAAGCAATGTTAATGAATAGAACGTTGGTTGCGGAAGTGAATTGTGGCCGTTATTTTATGGCGGGGTTAAACAGAGACTGCCCGCAAGGCGGCGTTCTGTCTCCAGTGCTGTGGTGTATGCTGGTCGACTCTCTGTTGAACACACTCAACAGTTCTAATGTATGCAGATGATGTTTCCGTGCTTTCTGTTGGATCATGCCTAGCGACTGAATGCAGCAAGGCGCAGGCGGCCCTTGACGTGATCGATGAATGGTGCACTAGGAATATGCTCTCGGTCAATCCTCTTAAAGCTGAGGTTGTTCTCTTTACGAGAAGGAGGAAGCTGATCGGGTTGACTCAGCCAGTGCTAAAAGACGTCACAACCCAACTCTCCAATGAATCAAAGTATCTGGGAGTCATCCTGGATAGCAAACTTCTTTGGTCCAAGCATGTTGAGCTGAAGACTGCCAAGGCGCTGTCAGTTTTCTGGCACTGCAAAGGCATTTTCGGAAAGACATGGGGCTTATCACCGAAAAGAGTCCTATGGATTTATACGGCTATGATAATACTATTTATAGCATACGCATGTGTTGTTTGGTGGAATAAGCTTTCGCGTAAATACGATACTGCTGCTTTCGCCAAACTCCAAGGAAGGTATGCCTCGGCTGCACGGGGGCATTCCCCAGCATGCCTGGCTCCATCCTGGATGCATTATTGAACCTCCCGCCCCTTGATGTTTACATCATGGGCTCCACAATCAAAGCTATCTCACGTTCAAAAAGAGGTGCCTTTTGGTATAACTCGCACTGGAGTTTTGATGAACTTGCGCAACAACTGTCCTTCGACTCCTAGCTTATGGATATGCCATCTGATGCAATGACACCGGAACTTCGGCTGAAGCGCAACTATGAAGTCGCATTCCTCGTGTTCAGGACTGGCTCTGGCCACACTCTGAGCTTCGAAAGGAATGCAGTCGAATCTTCACGGATGGCTCCAAAACCGATCAAGGATCTGGTGCTGGTACTTTCATGGAGAGCGACAACATTAGACTTTTCTTCTCGTTAGGCAAACATGCGTCAGGCTTCCAAACGGAGACTTATGCTATCCTAATGGCCATGGACTATGTTGCGAGGAAGAGGTGGAGGGGGCGAAGTACCTGCGTCTGTAGCGACAGTCAAGCTGCGCTTAAGGCCTTGCTAAACACTTTAACCACCTCCAAAATAGTTCGTGAATGCACGATCTCTCTGAATTCGGTCGGAAGGCTGAATTCACTTAGACTTGTCTGGGTCCCGGGTCATAACCGGATCACGGGAAATGAGATCTCCGATGAACTTGTTAGACAGGGCTCAGATGGGGACTTCTGAGGGCCTGAAGAAGCGATTTGTCTCCTGCGTCCTCGGTCAAGGCTTCGATTGACGGTTGGGTTTCATATGAACACAATCGCCGTTGGCATGACTCTCCAAAGTGCAGACAGACTAAGCAAATTTTCCCCGACGTCTGTAGGAAACCTACGGCATTCTTGTTGTCTCTCAACAGAAAAGACTGCAGACAGACTACTGGCGTTCTAAGGGGACAAACACCTTAAGGTGCTAGGCGTAACCGATACCACCAACTGCGAAGCCTGTGGAGAAAGCGACGACACTGCGGAACATTTCCTCTGTGATTGTCCTGCTTTTGCTCGTATCAGGTGGCAGGTATTTGGTGCGGATATGGTGAGTGCTGTAAACCTAAGCTCCTTATCATTGAAGCGCCTTCTCGTTTTTCTTAGAAAAACGAGTAAATTCCCACAGTAAAATGTGGTGTGTCTGCCTGGTAGTACAATGGACCAGTATTGAGTCTGAGTGCTCCAGTGCAAAAAGTCTCATACACCCCGAAAAAAAAACAGGGGGGGGGGAGACAAAGCACAATCTGGGAGCGTTGAGCTGACTGCAAAGTGAGCAGCAATCTGATTGGCTTTGTCTATAGAGCTGACAGCTGGAATGTCATTGTAAATGAGTGTCGGGATAGATGATGAGGTCAAGTTCTTGGTATTTTTAACAAATAACCAAAAGTAAAAACCAGTGCGACTTTGTAGAATTGTTTGCCTCAACTTTTGGTCATAGGAGAATTTGACACGATTAATGTGGGCATTGCAGTCGTTTCTGGCTCGTTTAAACTTTTTGCGGCTTTTCTCAGATGGGTTGGCTTTGAATAGCCGAAAACTTACCTCTTTCAACCAGATAGCCTCTTTACAGCTCTAGTCATACCACGCGTTAAACTTGGGTTTGATACTTTTTATCCTGTTAGGGATAAAAGACTTCATGCCCAGGTGAATTATGTTTGTGATCATATCAGCAGCAGCAGTGGCGTAACTACGGTGGGGGGGCAAAGGGGACAATTGCCCCCCCCCCCCCCCAGGACTATACAAAATACCTATTCAAATGTTTTGTATTAAACTATTTTTTTGGACATTGTTCCAAATTAAAGTTTTAAAAAAATAGAGCTGCAAATCTAACTTATTTATAAACTGTAAACAAAACTCCTCCATTATACTTAATAGCTAGCTTGCTCCCTCAAGAATTTTTGTTTGTAGGCACCATTTAAAGGGTGATTTGCATAAGATGCGTGAAACAGCTGAAGCATGAATTCTGGTTTAAAAAAAAAAATAGTATGTGTGGATGGGGTGCAATTTTATGAAAAATAGTCTTAAAATAGGTAAAACGTTATTGAAAACAGTTGAAATCTCCCTATTTTTCGTTATAACTTTAATTCCATTTTTCAAAATGTCACTTTATTAAGTACTACTTTCGTTTTTACTGTTCAACGGTTTTATCAATTCAAAGTCAAAATTGCAAACTAGATGCCCAAAGATCTTTTAGTTTTTGAAAAAAATGTTAAATAGCACGAACTACTTCTGCTGAAAAATGCATGTTTTCCATTTCTCATTTTTGTAGTATACTTTGTGGCTCATAGAATTTAAAAACTCTGATAACGCTAAAAAAAATAAGTAAGCCATGAATTTTAAGTAAAAAAATCCTCTTCTGAATGTTAACGTTATTGGTGTACAAGAGAAAATTGAAAAGTTGTGAATTTTTGTGATTAAGGTTTGTTATTTTAGAACGTTGTTGCGTGATTAAATTTTATCTTAACAACTTCCTAGTTAATTGTGATGGCAGACAAAAGAAAGAAAACTACAACAATAGATAAATTCTTCAAAAAAAAATTCAAAGATAATGAAGAACATGCAGAAAGTGTCCCATCTGATGCAAATAAAGAAAGTAAGTTTGTTTAAGTTTTGTTTCATGAACAATTTATTGTTTAATCATTAGTTAATAGTTAATAACAACTGATAACAATTATTATTCTTTTATACAAAATTATCTTTTGGTAACTACCTATACCCGTTTAATGAAAAGTAAATACAAAGTTAAGAGGTACATTTAATTACCAAAACAGTAGATAGATCTAATAAACAAAAGCAAATTTCATGTTTTTTGCTTGAAATTAAAATTTCAAAATGCAGACTAATCCGTGTTGGACTCTTTGTTTAATTAAATAAAGTTTTTATGTGTCAAGTTTGTAAACCCAGTGGCCCTATTTTAGGGTTGAAAATGCAGTCAATTGAATAAAAGACAACAACAATAAGTCGTTTAAAACGAAAAAAGGCTTCAACTATGATACTTAAATCAGCAGTGATTTAAAATGTTGTGTCTTTACGAGTGCTTTTTGACTGGTTTGATTCTTTAAGTTTGCTGAAAGTTAGAATTATATTTGTAAATGACGACTTTTTAAAAGGGACTTAATAAACTAAATTACAAAAGTAATGCATTCTATAACAATAACAATATATGTATATGTACATAATGTATATTTTATCCACTTTTACAATTTTGAAAATTCCTTTTTCTTTATTGATTTATCCATCCAGGCTTTGAAATTTCTGAACCCACATATGAATCTACCGATACAAATATGTATGACTTAAATATATTTGACATAGGCAATTTCGTAGGGAAAAGTATGGACCGTTTAGAAAAAGTTGAAACTTTTAAGAAACTGTGGGTTCCAATAAGTTCATTCCACTTCCCAGTTAACAAAGACTTGTCCGGAAACAATCGAATATTCCGAGTAGCATGGTTGAGCGAATTCAACTGGTTGTGCTACTCCAAAAAAGGAAATGGTGTTTTTTGCAAATACTGTGTTTTTTTCGGCCCTAAGGAAGGAGGAATAAATAATCAGAGACTTGGAATATTTTGCACCAAACCATTCAATTTGTGGAAGAAAGCTTTGGAAAATTTTCGCAAGCATGGAGAACTCATTTACCATCGAAACGCATTTTTGAATGCGAATGATATAAATCGATCAGTTGAAGGGAAACAGGTTGCAGTAAGTATACAGCTGGATCAAGAAAAGTGTAACACAATTGCCCGGAATAGAAAACAGCTTGTCCCAATAATTGAAGCCATTTTGCTTTGTGGTCGTCAAGAATTGGCCTTACGAGGACATTGAGATAGTGGTCCTATAAATCTCAACAATAACACAAAAGACCAGGGTAATTTTCGTGCAATATTAGCATATAGAGCTAAAGGTGATGAGGAGCTTCGTGCGTTTTTGGAAGGGACAGATCGCAACAAATACTTAAGTCCTCTAGTGCAAAATGAGGTCATTGATGCTGCCTATTCAATTTTAATACAAGACTTGGTGAGCCGAGTGAATCGTGCTAAATCATTCACTGTATTAGCTGACGAGACAGCAGATATATGCGGTACAGAACAACTTACCATAGCTTTGAGGTACTTTGATATAGAAAAGAACGAGTTACTTGAGGAGTTTGCTATGTTTGTACCTGTAACAGATCTTACTGGAAATGGCTTAGCAACTACTATATTAACCAGTCTTAAAAATATTAATGTTGATTTAAGTTATTTAAGAGGACAAGGATACGATGGTGCCGCTGCGATGCCAGGACGTTTAAAAGGAGTCCAAGCTTTAATAATTCAAACACACCACATGGCTCCTTATGTTCATTGTATGGGACACACTTTCAACTTAGTCGTCTCCGATGCTTGCTCCGTTCCTATTATTCGAAATGTTTTAAGCACAATAGAGTCTGTTCGAAACTTCTACATCTCGCCAAAACGCAAATCAGTTTTAAATAATTGCATCAAAAAATGAATTTGAGAGCTCAGTTTTTAAAACGGCTCTCTCAAACAAGATGGATTGAACGTTTTCATGCGGTTGAAGACTTTCTGGAGCTGTATGATGTTGTAATTGAATCACTAGAAATAATACACTTATGGGATGATAAAGAGACTGCTAGGGATGCAATGGCATTTTTAAATTCAGTAATGTCTGCAGAATTTTTAATCGTCGCTCATGTTGTTGCACATATTTTCGCGTTTGGTTTGTCCCTTAGCAAATTGTTGCAGAAGAAAAATATTGATTTAAAAGCAGCTGTGAATCATGCTGACAATTTACTAGCAGTGCTTGAAAACATGCGTGCAAATTCAGAATCAAAATTCGCAGAAATTTTTAACTTATTAGAGGCTAAAGCAAAAGAGCAAGACATTTCCATTTCGCTTCCAAGAATCGCAAAACGCCAACAACATCATAACAATCCTCAAGTAAATGAAGTCAAAAGTTATTTTCGAATCACTGTTTTCCTTCCTTTTATTGACACTTTCCTCTCAATGCTTAAGGGCAGATTTTCATCACATCGGAAGCTATTTACTGGCTTTTCTGATCTACTTGGAATTTCAGATGAAAAATTCCAAAATATAGATGATCTTCTTGAGTTTTATAGGGAAGATCCGTTCTTGGATAATAAAACAGTTGTCAGAGCTGAAATATCCCTTTGGCATCAATCATGCGGAACTAAAACTTATGAAAGTGCAATTGATGCAATCGGAAACTGCGATAAGGATATGTTTCCAAATGTGTTTAGGCTTTTACAGTTTATGGTTACACTGCCCGTATCCACTGCAACAAGCGAACGGTCGTTTTCTACTCTGAAGCGCATAAAAACATATTTAAGAAATTCTATAGGCCAGGTACTTACACTTTATATAATAAAATTTATTTTTAAAAAAGTTAACTGGAAACATTTTATTACAGAACCGCTCGACAGCCTTAGCAATGATCAGTGTGAGCGACAATCGTACAGTAGATGTCAATCGGATAATCGATATTCTTGCTCAAAAGAAAAATCGTCGAATTGACATAATTTTGTAATTTTTAAATCCTGAGTTTTTATATTATGCGAGTTCTCAATAATAGTTATATTAATCAGAACAGTCAAATGTTTTGTTTTTATTTTTCATCTAAAAAAAAATATTTTTGCCCCCCCCCCCCCCCCAGAGCAAAATTCTAGTTACGCCACTGAGCAGCAGCATCCACATCACTGTCGAGGAAGCTCAGCGACCAGTTAAAACTCTTAAAGAAACCGTTTAGTATTTCCCAATTGGCTTTCTCGTATTGCCATACGGTTCTTTTAGGAGTTTGTTCTTTAACTATGTGGTTGGAGTACGAGAAATTCGCTGATATGATACAATGGTCTGACGAACCTAGAAGCGATAATACGTTCAAAGCGTATATATCGGGGTGAGAGGTAAGAAACAAGTCCAATATGTTGGCAGTTTGGCTGCTAATGTCCGGTATTCGTGTCGGCTAATTTACAAGCTGAGTCAGGTTATTTACCTCAGCAAAGATCTTGACGTACCTTCCTTCGGGTGTTGTCTGACCAGAATGTCAAAGCCAGCTTGAATTGTGTATATTTCACAACGAGGATGAAGGGTCACAATTCTTGTAATGGAATCAGACATGGCATCAAACTCATTATAAGTTGAATGTCTGTCCAAGTTGGGGCTTCTGTAAATGAAACAGTTGTGGATTAATTGCCTATGGAAATGAAATTTGAACCAAATGAAATTAAATTACGGATTGGAACACTGACCATACTGGGGTTGAAGTTGGTAGGCTACGTCACTACGTATATAAACGGCGATACCGCGATGGGGACAGAATGGCACTAAGTTGTACCCAGGTAGACTAAACTGTGTTAAATCAGAGCCAACGCCAACCTCGGTTTCACTAAGTGCCAAAACAGCTGGTTTGTTGTGAAAAACATGGGCGTATAATAAAAAAAAAATTTCCTTAACCCACGAATGTTGCTTACATCCACTACGAAATTCCTACACATTATAAAATACAAACATAGAAGAAAACACAACTCCGACGCTAGCTGAGCATAAGCCGTGAATTGAAGACATACGTTAGATTTCCAAAACAATTTACCGCAGGTGTTATGCCCGTACGGTAATTTGTTTTGGTCCACCAACAAAATCAACAACTCACGACCCGCTATCCGCCCGATGCTGCCTTTACCCAAGCATTGCAAGTGCACAAATGATAATAATAATCGAATGGCACCCGCAATAGTCAAGCAAATGCAACAGTGATGAAGTGGGATGGGGGACGGAAGGAAAACCCTACGCTGTTGCTTTTTTCGCTTTTTTTTATCAGCACTGCCACCGGCCACCGGCACTGGCTCTATGTGGATTTATTTTATTCTTTTTCCACACACACACTTTGCGTATTTTTTTCTTTTCGCGAACTGTATTGGCGAGACACCGAAATTGCAAATAAAAAAGCAACACGTCCGCACGCGACGGGGGGCAAACAGCAACATGCTTGCAGCACCAGTGGACAGAAATTGGCTGTCGCGAAAAAAACGTGGTAATTATATTTACTCAGATTAACCTTCAACATTCGAAGGCTGCTACTGCTCTAATCAGCAAGAAGTTTTCCGGATTGAGTACAAAACCCCACATAACATCCATACAGGAGCCATGGGTGTGGAAAAATCGCATCTGTGGCATTGGAGGTGTTCGTGGCACCACGATACTCTGTGACGAGCGGTCCTAAAGGCCCAGGGCTTGTCTTGCTGTGTCGAACCTTCTCTCAGCGACTAAGCTTGGACAATTTTGTGGCAAAGATTGGGTTGCTGCAGTCATAAGCTACGAAACGAATGGAGATTGGAAGACCTTCGTCGTGGCGTCAGCTTATCTCTGCTATGATTCGGTAGTGCCTCCACCACCAAGGGCAATTGCTGTACTCATAGACTATTGCGACACCAGGAAGATGGGCCCAGTTATATGTTGCGATGCCAATGCTCAGAACATTGTTTGGGACAGCAGCAAATGCAACATGCGAGGAAACCATCTCCTGGATTTCATTCTATCGTCTGATCTTACCATTAACAATGTTGGGTCACAGCCAGCTTTTGTGACGTCAAGAAGACAGGAGGTGATTGACCTAACTTTATCTAATAGATACTTTAAGGCGGTTACCAACTGGAGGGTTTCTTCAAAGGTGTCCCTCTCAAACCATAGATATATCGAATTCTGAATCGAATGCGAAGCCATATCTTTGCAGGAGAGAAGAAATCAGAGGAAAACCAAATGGATACGCTTCAGGGAGGAATTATTGAAAACTCTCAAAACTCCAACCAAACTCAGGACGAGACAAAAGGTAGAGGCAGCTGTTCAAGACCTGAACAGTGCCATTACTAGCTGTTTTGAACTGACGTGCCCAATAAACATACCCCTAGCAGAATGCCGGTTCCCTGGTGGAACTCGGAACTGCGGAGAATGCGAAGAGAAGCTAGAAAACTTCTAAATAGGTCACTCAAGACTGATTTGGAGGAAGACTGGAATCTCTACAGATCGAAGCAGAAGGAATATAAGAGGTTAATTCGGGTATCGAAAAGTGCTTCTTATAGGAATTTTTGCGAAAAGATTGAAACACTAGGTGAAACTGAGATCTCCGATGAACTTGCTAGACAGGGCTCAGATGGGGACTTCTCAGGACCTGAACAAGCGATTTGTCTCCTGCGTCCTCGGTCATGGCTTCCATTGACGGTTGGGTTTCATATGAACACAATCGCCGTTGGCATGACTCTCCAAAGTGCAGACAGACTAAGCAAATTCTCCCCGACGTCTGTAGGAAACCCACGGCATTCTTGTTGTCTCTCTACAGAAAAGACTGCAGACAGACTACTGGCGTTCTAAGGGGACACTACGTTTTTGCCAAACACCTTAAGGTACTAGGCCTAAGCGATACCACCAACTGCGAAGCCTGTGGAGAAAGCGACGATTGTCTCTCTGTGATTGTCTTGCTTTTGCTCGTATCAGGTGGCAGGTATTTGGTGCGGATATGGTGAGTACTGTAAACCTAAGCTCCTTATCATTGAAGCGCCTTCTAGTTTTTCTTATGAAAACGAGTAAATTCTCAGAGTAAAATGCAGTGTGTCTGCCTGGTAGTACAATGGACCAGTATTGAGTCTGAGTGCTCCAGTGTAGAAAGTCTCGCACCCCGAAAAAAAAAGTTTCCCTACCACCGTGTTCGCAAGCCGTTCAACGCAGATTCATTCGCTTTTTCCTTGCGCTATCTTTGTTGGAATGACCCATATAATATTCCGCCTTACGAAAGCCGTCTTAAATCAATAAATTTACAAACTCTTAGTAGACGTCGTGATAATGCCGACATACTCCTTGCCCACTAGCTTTTGAATGGAGTCACTGATAGCGAAGGTATACTTAATAAATTCAAACCCAATACTTATTTATTTATTTATTTATCTATCAAGTACATTCGACTTTCTTAGATCGCTAATACATAGTAACTTAATATTATTAATTGAATTTAATTATAAAATTTACAATGAGTTTAAGATAGTGGCTTTACATACATCTCTATTCATGTTAAAGTCAATTACATGGAAGTGTTGATTAAAATGAGAAGATGCTCTAGTTACAGGGTTGTTTAGACCATAAATGGTTATATGCCTAGGAATGTAAAAGAATTCATCTTGTCTAGGTCTAAGAGAACGTTGCGGAGCGTATATGCCAAAAAGAGATAACAGTGCTGGACACTCCACATAACCAGATATAACATCAAAAGCAAACATGGTAAAATAGTAGGATCGTCGTTTGACCAGAGGCTTTACATCAATAAGCTTGCATCTTATTTCATACGAAGGCAATAGAGGGTATGAGTATATTTTACGGAGAGCAAATATCGTAAATTTCTTCTGTATCCTTTCAATGTGGTACATAGAGTTATTGTAATAAGGGCACCAAATAACTGAGCAGTATTCAAGAACCGAACGAACTAGCGCAACATATAACGACTTTAAAGTATAAGGGTCAGTAAATTCCCTTGAATTTCTAAATATAAAGCCAAGCATTACATTAGCTTTAGATATAATGTAATCTATATGTGAGTTGAATATAAGCTCTGGTTCAAAAATTATTCCAAGATCTTTTTGTTTATGTACTCTGTTCAGGACAATGTTTGAAATACTATAATCAAATATAATTGGATTTTTTATTCGAGATACAGTCATAACTGAACATTTCTGAATATTAAGATGCAAACAATTTTTCTTACACCATCTAGATAAGCTATCTATATCTTGTTGAAGTTGGCCACACTCCAATAATGATCTTACTATTATAAATATCTTAAGATCATCTGCAAATAAGAGCTTTTGTGCAGATATACAAACAGACGGTAAATCATTTATGAAGAGTAGGAAAAGGATTGGACCGAGATGGCTTCCTTGTGGCACTCCAGAGTAATTATTGATGATTTTAGATGACAGTTCGCCTATTTTTACGGACTGAGTGCGATTATTGAGATAGCTTTTAATCCAATTCAGCAACTTTGAATGGAAGCCAAAGGGATACTAACTTCGAAATGAGAACATTGTGTTGAACACGGTCAAACGCTTTAGCAAAATCAGTATAGATTACATCCACTTGGTAGCGCTTTTCCAACGCCTGAAGGCAGAAACTTGTAAAGATTGCTAAGTTAGATGTAGTAGACCTTCCACTAACAAAACCATGCTGAAAGTCCGAGATATAGTTTTTGACCAATGCATAGACTTTCTTTTTAACAATGGCTTCAAAGATTTTAGGTATAACCTGAAGTTTAGCTATATGCCTATAGTTCTCAACTGCTTGCTTAGAACCAGATTTATGAATTGGAGATATAAATGAATGCTTCCAGCAATCTAGAAACACACCTTCTGTGAGAGAAAGGTTAAAAATTATGTGAAGTGGGGTCGCAAAACAAGATTTTAATTTTTTCACGAAAATTGCAGGTATATGATCTGGACCTAGGCTAACACAGTCGTCAGACAAGATAATTCGGTAAGTATATCCTCAACTGAAATGTTCATCACACCCAGATCAACGATCGAGTTACCAATGTTTGGTAAATCATAAGGGCAAGATTCTAGCACAAAGTTAGATTGGAAGAATTTAGAAAACATATCACAAATTTGAAGAGGGTCACTACTACTTACTCCTTCATAGCTCATTGTAGATGGTATGCCTGAGGATTTCTTTTTAATATTGATGTACCTCCAAAATGCTTTGGAATTTTTCTTTATTGAAGACTCCAAAGACCAAAGATCCTGACGATATAGAAATCTTTTTAATAATTCATATTCATTTCTTAACCGATAAAATTCGTTTCTAAGAGTGCAATCCACTCTGCTATTTCTTAAAACACGGTACATAACATTTTTCAAATTGGAAAGCCGTTTGTTCAACCAAACTGGTTTATTAGAGTGAACAATTCGTTTCATAGGAACAAATCTAGAGAAAATATCTTCCATTACATTCCCAAATTTATCATATTTCCATTTAAGATCACCGTTATTTAGCAAACACAACCAATTCAGCGAAGACATATAATTCATTACTGCATTGTAATCAACTTTACGAAAATCATAATGAACGTGATTACAACCAGTATTAATTTCCGAATTAAATATAGAAATATCAAAACTAATATTCAATGCTTTGTGATAAATTCCACTGTTATTATATGTTATTATATCAAGAAATAGTCTGGTTCAGTAACCAAGGCATCTAACTCACCATAAGTAAAAACCAGATCAAGTAATCTACCCATACTGTTCACCACGGAATTAATTTGAATTAAATTTAGAGCTAACATAGAATCAATAACTTCAATTTCAAAATCTTTTTGTACATTATATGGAATTAAACATTTATCTTCCTCAGAATAAGACCACTTGATATATGAAAGATTAAAATCGCCTAATACAATTAAAAAAGAATTGCAATCCAAATCCTTAGCTATGCGTTTAATATTTGAGATATGGGCTGAATAAATATTAAAAGGAGAATTTGGTGGTATATATGACACAAAACAAAATAATTTAATAAGCACACTATCTTCAGAACGAAAATATTCAATTCTTACACAAATCTGTTCAATTAGATCAGATGGATCAAAAAGTTCAATTTGCCTACTAATAAGTGATGATTTGACGGCCAATAAGACACCACCTCCTCTCGACACACCAGCAAGACACCGATCTCTTCTGTATACAACATATCTAGCATCAAACAGTTCAGACGAAAGTATATTTCGAGTAAGCCATGTTTCCGTGAGGGCAATTAGGAAAAATGGAGAATCAGTAGCAGCAACATAGAAATCCGTTGTTTTCGATCTCATACCACCCACATTATGATAATAGAGTGCCCAACTATTCGCAAACGAGAACTTAGGTGATGAGAATGGAGACTTTCGCGCTATTTTTGCAAGGTTGCTTCCTCGGTTGGTATGTTTTTTGAATGGAAATCAAACATACGTACACGAATACCTTTTTGCCAAATAGAGGGATTCAGAAACTGCGAGAGCATATCTTCTGGAACTCCAAGTTTAAAGTTTATGTGTTTCAGCTCACTTTCATCTGCATTATACTTGACGAGTCTATAACAGTTGAGTCTAGAAGAGTCAATTGAGAATGCAGAAGAGACATAGTTCAAGACGGAAGAAGCAGTTGTACTGGGTTCAAAAGATGATAGATGAAGCCATTTCCACTTAATTCGGACTCCCAACATAGGTTTTTGAGTATTATTTCCCACAAGGGCTTTGGGCACTCGCTCCGAATTTATTCTTTTAACGAATTTAGCAGCATCAACGTGTACACCATCAACAATAGCAGAGTAGTTGCTAGCAGAATCCATATCAGCATCATTTAACGCATCATTATTAGCAACATCAATGTCAAAGCTAACGAGAGACATCTGATCCAACACTCCAAGATTAGAGCAGCCAGTCACCTGGGAATGGCTGCGTCATCACTTTCATGAATGAACATGTTCCCACAGTACCAGGGCGAAGGAATCATATTGCATGCACGCGCAGTGCAACTGATGGATATGACACCGAGGGATACTTGATGAATCAGCGATTCACATCGTGGGACCAGCGGTTTCCCAACCGAAGACGAATACTTTGGAAGTTAGTTCTATTCTGGATCTAAGAGTGTGCGGGTTAAATTGTTCTCATTACATATTAATTAATAATAAAAGCTTTATACAATCAAACGGTCGTGGTTCTAAGTTACTTGTAAGTCGAACAAGTGGATGTGCCTTCGGGCACGTGTTCGCGTTGTTTTTGGTATCCTCTTCAAGGATAACCATAACTGGCGCCCGAGCAGGGACCGGCATTAAAACTGTATCCTTTTTGCCTGTGGATCTGTGCAAAGCCCAATACGCTCTACTCGAGTGCACGTCACTGTACCCATGGGAACACAGTTGACCATTTTGGCGTAGAACACAAACCTTTCACATACCCATGGGAACATGTGGATATCCAAAAAGGCTAAGGGATGCAGTGGTGATGGTTGTTCGTGCCATTAGTAGGTTGCTTGCAACTAAACTGGACCAACACGACACCTCCCGCATATGCCGGTCTTCAAACCGATAAAGTGACTAACAAAAAAATCTCCCTTTCCCAGTGAAACGATTCTAATATACCAGAAAAAAAAACAGCATGATAAAAAATTCAGTGTTGTGCATGTGAGTCAGCAAAGCAAGTAAAACAAGTGTTAAGATTGTCAGAAAAGAAAATCACAAGAGCAAGTTCAGGGAAAAAAAAACTCTCCATTAAAATCAGTGCTAACTCGTTAAAATCGTAACAACCAAATCCCATAAGCTTTGTGTTTCCAATTAGAATAGTGAGATAAAAAAAAAAAAAACCCAACACAATAAACAATTCAAACTACATTCTTAAGGGAAAGAGAAAGAGGAGAAAGAGTCAATAGTCACGCGACGTAACAAATCAAACAAAAAAAAAGCAAGGAAAATCAAAAAAATTTTGTTGGTGTTGAAATTGATCAAATATTTAAAGTATATGTAAAAATTAAAGAAAAATCAATAGTTAATTGCTGTAAGAGCGAATCCAATATTGAAAAATATATGTGAAAGTAAGAAAATCCTACTTGGTGTATGTGAGTGACAAAGTGAAACCGAATTGAAATTGTGCAAATAGGGCTAACACTGGCCTTCAGGAATTCAGATAAGTACCCTTATTATATTTTATTGTTGAAACAAAATCGAATATAAATGGAATCCATTGCGAAAGCGGTAACGGAACTCACCGGGGCGGTGAATGCCATCCATCCTAGCACAGCTAAAGGCAGTCGAAGGACGCCTCAAGGTGCTCGACGACAAGCCGTTGCAGGACTCAACGTCCACCAACGAACCCGGCGCGACGATCGAGTTGCGTGGTCCTGAAAACGAAGCGGAGCTAATCGGGATAAGCCGTTTGCCCGACTGCGTCAAGGAACTTCAAGTCTTTGACGGCAACCCCACGCAATACGTATCATGGATACACATAGTAGAAGGAATTCTCAAAGACTTCGAGATTGTGAGGTCAAAGCCGATATATCGAGCGATCTTGCAACATATTCGCCAGAAGGTCAGGGGTAGTGCTGATGCTGCCCTGATTTCATACAACATCTTTGACAACGACTGGGCTTCAATTAAAGAGTGCCTCTCCTTGCATTACGCGGATAAGAGGGACATGCGTACCCTAGAGCATCAGCTAAATCAGCTCACGCAAAAGAGTTCGAAAATCGACGAATTCTATGCCGCGGTTAACCATCAACTTTCGTTGATGATTAACAAAATTAAAACGGAAACGTTTTCCCAGGAAACAGTGACAGCCCTAGTCGAGACCTACCGCAATCGAGCTCTAGATGTATTCATTCGCGGCCTACACGGCGACATCTCAAAAATGCTCGTCATGCAAAAACCACGGACCCTTCCGGAAGCGTATTCGGCGTGTCTAGAGGTCCAAAACCTCAACTACCGAAGCCATACGATACATTGCCCAGACACACCAAACACGATAACCGCCCGTTGAACCAGACTTTCAGATAGGACACGAAACCCCTCGTGCCACGAAGGAAGTTCGATAGGATCCAACAACAACCACACTACTCACACTCTCGCTACAGTGCGATTCCTCCAAGGCCGACTGGGCCTAAACCGGCCGAAAAAATGGAGCTTGGGTCGGTACAAACCCGGCAAGTAAACTACATGAATCACCCCAATAACTCCAATGGGGGTAATCCATTTAAGAGGGGCTCAAGATCTGACGGGTACAGATCAAACAGGCCTCATAAGCAACAAAAAGTATACAATACAGAAATGCTGTATGAAGAAGAGGACGAAGCATCCGGAGAGGATGTCGCAGATACGGTAAATTTTATGAGGGACGCCATTCCAGCGTACCATACATAGACTATGTTACGCGGGAGGGGACGAATTTAAAGTTTTTGATCGATACGGGCGCAAATAAGAACTTTATCAGCCCACGGGTAGCATATGGAGCGTCCCCCCTCGCAAAACCCTTCTCAGTACACTCGGCAGCCGGCAATATCAAGGTCACTAACAAAGTCACTGGAAAATTCTTCCAGAAAATCGGAAATGACTCACTCCTCACCTTTTATGTTCTCCCTGGACTAACATCGTTTGACGGCATTATCGGTGACGACACGCTAAAAAAGCTAGAAGCCGTCATCGATCGCAAGGAAAACACACTTTCTCTCAAACCTAATATTCAGATCCCGCTACGAAATAGGGTATCTAAAGAGGTCAACCCACTGCTCGACGAGAAACTCCCTAACGATGTTCGGCGAAAGCTTTCCGATTTGATTAGCAAAAACCAAGCTGTTTTTGGGCCAATAAACTCGAATGAGGTGATACAGACCGCAGTGAAAGCGGAAATCAAAACATCTACTAGCGAACCGATCTACACAAAAAGCTATCCTTACCCCGCTTGCATGAGGCAAGAGGTGGAAAAGGAAATAAGAGAATTACTGTCGGAAGGTATTATTCGAGCATCCAAAAGCCCGTATAACTCTCCCATCTGGGTCGTCCCCAAGAAACCCAAACCTTCCGGGGAGAAGCAGTACAGAATGGTTATAGACTATAAGCGTCTTAATGCTGTAACCATTTCTGATGCATATCCGATCCCCGACATCAACAGTACGCTCGCGAGTCTCGGCAAAGCAAAGTTCTTCACCACAGGTGGCAATGGTGCGATGGTAGTGTATTCACTAAAGTGATTGGTAGGTCGTGCGTTCGAATCCCGACCAGGGCCATGATTTTTATAAATTGAATACACACAACAAAAACTGATCTCCCTAAAGCAATTTAGGCGCCACCTGTTGAGAAAAAAAAAATCCCATCGCACCAAACTTCTTTCCTATCCTTCTATTCTTTCAGTAAGTAGCACCCAAAAATAGGCAATGAATTGCTGGGAGCTACTTGCGCAACAAACTAAAAGCCTGCGCTGTGGTTTTACCATTATAAGGGTACTGTGTCACTACAGAAAAAAGAAATCCCTTTAGCGCACGCAAATTATATAAAAAAAAAAAAAAAAAAAAAAACATTAGACCTCACTTCTGGGTTCCACCAGATCCCAATGAAAGAGTCTGACATCCCAAAAACAGCATTCTCGACAATGAACGGGAAATACGAGTTCCTTAGGTTGCCATTCGGCCTAAAGAACGCTCCCGCGATATTCCAGAGAATGATTGACGATGTCCTGAAGGAATACATAGGAAAAATATGCTATGTGTACATAGATGATATTATCGTTTTCGGCAACGATTCGGAAACTCATCTTAGGAACATCGACACGGTTTTCGGTAGACTTCGCGAAGTAAATCTGAAAGTGAACCTAGAAAAGACACACTTCATGAAAACCGAAGTGGAGTTCTTGGGATATCTTATTTCTGGCGACGGTGTGCGAGCTGACCCAAAGAAAGTCGCCGCCATTCAGCATATTTCCCCTCCAAACACCCTTAAAGACCTGAAAAGTTTCCTTGGGCTGACCTCATACTATCGTAAGTTCATACGAGACTACGCTAAGGTGGCCAAGCCACTAACCAATTTAACCAGAGGTGAATATGCTCAAGTCAAAGCCAACCAGTCCAAGAGAGTTCCAATTAATCTTGACGAAGAAGCCCTTCGGGCTTTCAACGACATTAAAACTCTCCTTACATCTTTGGAAATATTGGCGTTCCCTGACTTTGAGAAGCCCTTTAACCTTACGACGGATGCTTCCAACTTTGCAATTGGAGCAGTCCTGTCGCAAGGGGAGTGGGGTAAAGACCGCCCAATTGCGTATATCTCCAAGTCCTTGAAAAAAACAGAGGAGAATTACGCCACAAACGAGAAGGAACTATTAGCCATCGTATGGGCTTTAGACAACCTTCGATCACTTCTCTACAGAGCAAAAAAGATCCGCATATATACGGATCATCAACCCTTGACGTTCGCGTTGGGGAATCGCAACTACAACACCAAATTAAAGCGTTGGAAGGCACGTATAGAGGAGTATAACTCAGAACTGATCTACAAACCAGGCAAATGCATCGTGGTGGCAGACGCTTTGTCTCGACTGAAAACTGAGGTTAACCACTTGTCCAACTCAGAACACACTGAGACGGAACAAGTTTCACAAATGACCGAAGATAGCTCTACAGATACCGCAAGCGAAGGTCGCGGGGTCGATCTAAACGAATCAACCGACTCGGCTCCAGAGGCCAGCAGAGTCAACCCGAATGAGTCTACCGAGTCAGCAAGTGAAGAACGATCTTCAGTAGAAACAGCGCACAGTGCCGACCAAGACAGTTCCGATTTGATCCCCCATGTCGAAGCTCCCCTGAATGTTTTCCGGAATCAAATTGTGATTAAAATAGGAAAAGGGCTTGAGGTTCACGAGGAACCTCATCCGGGGTACTCCCGCCATTATGTAGCTATAGCAGACCCAACTGCAATAAACCTAACCGATGTACTGAAGAAGAAATTGAATCCCAATGTAGTAAACGGAATCAAAATTCCAGAACCCTATCTACATTTACTGCAGGAGGCATACCTTGAGCATTTCTCAAAATATAAACTGCGAATCACACAGCGAGTTGTTGAAGATGTCCGAAATGAAGATCGGATCTGCGAGTTGATCATGAGTGAACACAGAAGAGCTCACAGGAATGCTCGCGAGAATAAGGAACAATTGTTGGAGAACTACTACTTCCCACGAATGAATTCCTTGGTGAAGAAATTCACAAAAACGTGCGACGTCTGTAACTCCAACAAATATGACAGACACCCTATTAACCCAGAATTCCAACCCACCCCTACTCCTTCATACCCCTGCGAGATCCTTCATTTGGACATTTTGGAACTGCAAAATGAAAAATTTATCAGCTGCATCGATAAATTCTCCAAATTCGGCAAACTATTTCACATTAAGAACAGATCGGTCCTTCACTTAAGGAACAAGATAATCAAGATTTTGCATTATTTTACGGTTCCAAAAATTTTAGTCACAGATAACGAGCGAAGTTTCTTAAGCCCAATAATCCTCAACTTTATCAAGATGTTAAACATCAAAATGTACCACACACCCGTACATCGGTCCGAGGTGAACGGCCAAGTTGAGAGGCTTCACTCAACAATTTTAGAAATCTATCGGTGTTTAAAGGCCGAACACAAGGAGCTGCGGGTAAAAGAACTCGTAAATATCGCGGTTGATAGATACAACAACTCAATTCACTCGGTAACTAAAAAGAAGCCGAGTGACATATTTTTTGATAGATCCCAAAGGATCAACTATCAGGGCTTAATGGACTTTCGCAGTAAAGTTAATGAGGAGCTCAAGGGCGAAATTGAAAGGAAGCAAAGAGAAAGAAACATATACAGAAATATAAAAAGAACAAGGCCAAGAAATTATAAGAAAGGTGATGTCATTTACACGGCATCGAAAGGCATCCAGGGGAAAAATAAACCCTTATTCCGAAAGGAAACGGTGCTTAAGAACAATAAAGTGACAGTTGTCACGTCCAATGGTCGAAAGATCCACAAAACCCATATCAAAAACCTCTAAAAGAGAAAAAAGCGATATTGTAACAAATGTATGAACGCATTAATTTACAGGTTACACAATTAACATGCACTAAAACCACAATACCAAGTAGGAATGTAAAAATTCGAACATGTTACCACGTACATATATGCATGTCAAAATGTGTTACATGCATTTAAATAACCTTGAAAAAAAGGGCACAAAATTACAAAAATTGTTTAAGAATATTCTCTATCTGTTTCTGTACCCATATTAGGGGACAACTAATAGTAAAATTGCTTGCACCTTAACAATAAATTATAATTTCATTTCGTTCCTTCGTAACATAGCTAGTAAGACACACACTATATACCTGTTACACTAACCGCCCAAACTGTAGAATAAGAACATAATTTAGTAGCTTAGTAACGAATTAATAAAACAAATTTGCTTAACTGATGAACTAAGTACTTCATTTTTGACATTCTCTAACGCTGTATGTTGTATTGTATCAAAGCACACAGAAACCCCTGCACTCACTTTTCAGACTACCCTTCTTGGCTATGGCGTGGGGCATCCAAATCTACGAGTACAAGTCCCCCTTAGTGACAATTAAGGAGGGTAACGGATGGATCATCGACGGGTCATTTAAACTAGTACACGTCATCGACCTTGACAGATTCGACCGTCTTCTGAAAGAAATGACAAAGTCCATTGTCAACAACATCAAAGAACCAGACAGAACATTGATTCTAGACTTCCATCTGCGACAAATCAATGATCGCATGGGGCTACTGAAGGGGAAACCACTCAGGAAAACAAGATCCATTGACTGGATAGGAACTGCCTGGAAGTGGTTAGCGGGAAATCCAGATGCTGCCGACTGGAACAAGGTGCTCCAAAACGAACATTATATAGCAGAAAATAGCAATCACCAGTACCAGATAAACGACAAACTTTTTGGAATTACCCAGGACATCACGCAAAAAATTAACCTGGTGATAGAAAGGTTTAATAGTGGCATTAAAGACACGATTTCAGGCAGATTAGAACAAGATATCCTTAACGAAATATTGGTCATTAAGGAGGAAATCAACGAGATTGTCCGAGCCTGTCAGATGGCAAAAAATGGGTTAATAAATACAAATCTCCTAGACATCGAGGAAACAAATAAAATCGTAAACGAAGTTGAGACCTTACCATACGCCAACGAGATCGAAGCAATTGAATATGGCACCCCATCAATATATACCAACAATTCGGTGCTCTTATATATCTTATCGATACCCAAGGTGAGACATGAGGAGTACAATCTCTTAATAACAAGAGCATCGATCATGGAAACTAAGCAGGTCGAACTCAGGTACGACAGAGTGTTAGTCAACCAAAAAAGCGCGTATGGTCTAAAAGGAAAATGCCTCTCCATAAGTAATGCAACAGTATGCTCCGAGGCAGCTTTGGAAAAAATGGCCGACGATACCTGCATTATCAGGCTCATAAAAGGTGGACCAACTTCCTGCCCTTTCCGTACGAACACCGAAGAGGTGATAAAATTCATCAAAGAAGACACAATCTTCTTGACGAACTTTAAGGGCAAACTAACATCCGATAGCACCTCAAGATCTCTTATGGGAACTTACGTGATTCACATCAACAATGAAACAATCCACATTAAAAATAGGACATTTTCAAGTCGGAGTTCTACAACCCTACAAGCACTTCCCACAGTGCTAGCGAATATCACAGGTGAAGATCGGAAAATCGACATCGGATTTGTCCACGGCATGAGCATACAAAACATAAGGAGGCTTAGTGACCTCAACTGGAGGCTGAAGACTTCTACAGCAGTGACTGCTTCAACGTTGCTATTTCTGATCATCGTAACCTGGACTATTTGGTGGAAAATCTACGGAAAAATTAAAATACCGGCTCCTTCTGGAACGGAATCATGGAGCACCGGCCCCCAACTTGGAATCCCCCAACCACGCTTACGTGAAGTTAAGGTGCCTGGGTCTGACGTCACATGTGATCCACGGGACGCGGATCTTTGAAGGGGGAGGAGTTAACGAGAGACATCTGAACCAACACTCCAAGATTAGAGCAGCCAGTCACATGGGAATGGCTGCGTCATCACTTTCATGAATGAACATGTTCCCACAGTACCAGGGCGAAGGAATCATATTGCATGCACGCGCAGTGCAACTGATGGATATGACACCGAGGGATACTTGATGAATCAGCGATTCACATCGTGGGACCAGCGGTTTCCCAACCGAAGACGAATACTTTGGAAGTTAGTTCTATTCTGGATCTAAGAGTGTGCGGGTTAAATTGTTCTCATTACATATTAATTAATAATAAAAGCTTTATACAATCAAACGGCCGTGGTTCTAAGTTACTTGTAAGTCGAACAAGTGGATATGCCTTCGGGCACGTGTTCGCGTTTTTTTTGGTATCCTCTTCAAGGATAACCATAACTTCAACATCGAAAGCACACTTTTTTGCAGCAACAATATCAACAACAGCTTTAGAATGAGTAACAACATCATTGGCAGATTGAGTTACAATATTTTCCGCGGGAGAGTTTGTAAGCAGACTATTCTCACTAGTCCCCACTGCGGAGCAAGAATGGCCTTCCCCATCAATGCACTTACTTGTACTTTGTGATTCTTTTCTATTTGCTTTATTAAAGAGAGATTCGCTTATATTTTTTGCTTTTTTCTTTTGTGGTAGCGGAAGATTAGGAGAAAGCGCGGTTGAAGCCTTGGTTTTGCTTACAACTCGCTCAGTTGTAGGTGAAAAATTTTTTTGTAATTTATGAGATGGTGTCACTACACGCGAGGGTTCATTGACCGATTTTTCAATTTGGGAACGAAGAAACCGCTGCGGCTCAGCAATTGAGTTCGTATTAGGTTTCTTTTGGTTTCTTATTTTTTTATTGCTATCACTGACATTATTACTTTGGTACTGGGCATTTTTAAGAGAAATTAGTTCAGATCTCAGCTCATTAAGAGAGGATTGAACGCTATTCAGAGAATCATGAACACTGTTTACTTTTGCAAAACACTCTATAAAAGAATTATTCATGCAGGTATTACACCTCCAGCATAGATGGGCATTTAACTTAATTATTTTTAGAGTATTTACAATATAGTTTTTTCATTGTTTATCAACTTAGTACATTTTGAGCAATTTGTAGACATTATAATGGAGAGCAAAACAAAACACGTCTTTATCACTCACGATCGCAGCGCTACTTGTAATCGTCATTTGAGAAACATTCCCCTCTTCTGTGTCCCTTTCCATCGAACCGAATATGGCCAAAATCAACCAATTACTAGAATAATTCGTAAAGTAAACAACTCCAGCATCTTTGGTCTAACCCTCTCAAAATCCTCTCTCAAACTATCTCTCCAATCTTAACCTTCCTCTTACACTTTTTATCCTATGCCTTTCCTCACCTTAACCCTAAAATTTAATTGTTATTTAGTTTTAACGATAAGCGAATTAATAAATAAAAGTATTGCAGAAATGCAATTTCTCTTGATGGAAAGTAGGATACCATAGCTCCTTTTTCAAGCAAGTTTTACTCGCGAAGTTTTGATGCTAAGAGCTCTGAAGCCTCTGAAGAAAATCCCAAATCCCGGGCCAAATCATTTAACTCTTTCTCATCAAATCCCTTACGAATGGAGTCATCTTCCATTTAAAAATATTCATCGTAGGTGTCACTTCGATCTTCACCATACTCGTATTCTTGTAATAAAGATTCTTTCAAAACTGGCAGTGGGATTTAAGCTGATCAGAGGTACTGGGTGTATAGCTGATGATAAACTAGGATACTTTTATTTCGTGTTCCCTTTGTCCAAATCCGTAAACTCTCAAAACACTGTTTGCACACCTTGTGAGGTGCCCAACGTTTATCTTGATTACCAATTTTTATTTTAAAATATGCAAAATCCCTGACAAATACGCTGATGGTTGTTCTTTGACTGGGAATGGTAAAACTGCCACATATATAACAAAATGAATCAGGGCTATTTAAGGACTTGCGACGCGAAATAGTAGAGGCAGACATGATCTAAAGGAAAGGGAATAAGTATATAGGTAAATAAAAACTTAACTATGCTCACTCCCTGTATGCCGACGACAACTCGGACTCCACTTCAACAATTAACTATACATAATGGATATTATAAATATATGGATCGAAACACAACGTCTCTGTAGCGCAAGAACTTGAGGTGATAGAAGAAAACTAAGTACAGTATTGAAATAAGCGTACCTATTTGACTGTAAAACAGCTAAAACAGCCCATCTGATTCGCAATCCACATATTTCGATCCACGAAGATATTTAACATGATTTCCGGTAGCAGTCTTCTCGAGCAACTTCATCAAATCGGATGATTAAAACCAAACCCATACTTTTCTTTATATTAATCAACGTATTCATTAGTTAATAAAGTTATATTTCTATAGTAGTGAAGAGGTGTCTTTTCATTCAAATTCGACCTCAGTCGCTACAATTGGTGACCCCGCGTTAAGAACTCATTTAAATTTTTTTTCCTTTAATATATAAAACTAGAATGTCTTCAGAAGACGCGAATCCCGCGAATCGAAGTACAACGTTCCACTAGCGATTCTCATATAAAACGCACAGAGCCGAAGCGAGAACCTGAATAACATCACACCGCCGAAGTAGCAAAGGTCTCCGTGAAAATTCCCCCCTTCTGGAAATTACGGCCTGAATTGTGGTTTTCGCAGGTAGAGTCGCATTTTTACACGGCCGGGATAAAAAACGACGCAACAAAATACCACACTGTGGAAGCTGCCGTGGAAAGCAGCATCTTGTCAGAAGTCAGCGACATCATTCTCAATCCTCCGTCCGAGTAGCTTTATACAACTCTCAAAGACAGACTCATTACCCAATTCGCCGATTCAGAGCATAAACGATTGCGCAAGTTGTTGCAAGAAATCGAATTGAGTGATAAAAAACCATCTCATTTGCTGAGGGGAATAAAAGAGTTGGCGGGAAAAACTGTAAATGCTGGCCTTCTAAAGTCTCTTTGTTTACCGCAAGACATTCGCGGTATCATTAGCATCAGCAACGAAGAACTTCCCCGTCTAGCAGTTTTAGCTGACAAAGTTTCTGAGATGACAGAGACATCGTATGCATCTTCCATAGAAAAGAAACCAGCAGCTGTTTCGCTCGCACCAGTGTCAGACCTCAAGACTCGAATCGCTCAACTCACAGAGCAGGTCGAACAGCTAATATTGTGTTTCAGCAATCAGCAATGGTGGTGGAAGACATTCAAGGTCAAGATCGAAAAGCAAAGATTTTTCCAAAACGCGCTGTGAAGACTATTGTTGGTTCCACAACGAGTACGGATACAAGGCCAGGAACTGCCGTTCTCCGTGTTCATTCAACAAAAAAACAAAAAAACAGGAAAACTAATAGGCCCGTCACTCGAAGCGGCAAGTGACAGTAGCCTTCGCAGTTGCCGCTTATTCATCACAGATCCCATCACTAAAATTAAATTTTAAATCGACACCGGCGCTAATATTTCAGTGCTTCCACCAACAACAAATCAGAAACGTCAAAATTCCCAATCAAATTTCCTTTTCGCGGCAAACAATTCAAAAATAAAAAAACATACGGTGAAAGAACCTTATTGCTAAATTTGGGACTGCGCCGTAGTTTCAGATGGACATTTACAATTGCCGATGTTCACCGTGCCATTATAGGGGCCGATTTCCTGCGACACTATCTACTACTGATGGTGGATCTACGAAACAAACGACTAATCGATACCAAAACCGCGATGGTATCCAGTGGTATTTTAGCTCACATACATTCTCTTCAAATAACAAATATCTGTTGCGAATACCCTTACAATTTCCTACTTTCAGAATTCAAGGACATTACACGATCGCTGCCACATCCAAAAACCACGGCACATTCTACAACCCATCACATAATGACAAAGGGACCTCCAGTATTTTCTCGAGCAAGACGTCTGTCACCCAAAATGCTTAAAATAGCAAAAGCCGGGTTCCAGATCATGCTTGAGCAGGGTATTTGCCGTCCATCGAAAAGCCCGTGGGCAAGCCCACTTCATATGGTTCCTAAGGGTAACGGGGAATGGCGACCTTGCGGGGATTTTCGTCGCTTGAATGCTGTAACCATACCAGACAGGTATCCAGTGCCGCATATACAGGATTTTACGTATTTCTTCGACCGTCAAAATATCTTTTTGACACTGGATCTGCAGCGCGCATATCACCAAATTCCGGTTGAGGACAGCGACATCTCTAAAACCGCCATCATAACCACGTTTGGTCTCTTCGAGTTTTGCAAAATGATATTCGGACTCCGGAATGCAGGGCAAACTTTTCAGCGATTCATCGATAACATCCTGCGAGATTTCGAATTTGCCCACGCATATATCGAAGACATCTTAATCGCCTCTCACGACGAAAAACAACACCTACAACATCTCAGACATGTATTCGAGCGTTTTCAACAAGTGGGTGTAGTCATCAACGTAAACAAATGCCAATTCGGTAAAAAAGAAGTGAGATTTCTCGCAATCGGTTGTGGATGCAATCACAGTCGCTCATCCAAAGTCGAATTGACAACTCGCACTAATGGTTGATGCATCAGATACCGCCGTGGTGCGGTATTACAACAGCTCGTCGACAAATCCTGGCAGCCACAAGGATTTTTTCAATAAAACTGAATGCAACCCAAACGAAATACAGCACCTACGACAGGGAGCTGCTAAGTGCTTATTATGGGGTAAGATATATTCAACACTTAATAGAAGGTATCTGCGTATTGTTCTAGATCCAAAGCTTAACTTTTCTGAACATTTGGTTGCTAGGATTTCGAAGGCAACTAACATTCTCTGGCAGTGCCGTAGGATGTTCAGCAGAACCTGGGGACTTAGTCCCAGGCTGGTTCACTGGATTTACACGTGCATTGTTAGGCCATACCTTATGTATGGTGCGATTGTATGGTGGGCTAGAGCTCACATCCTCAAACGTCAACTGTCGAAGCTACAGCACCTTGCGTGCTTATGCATTACAGGTGCGATGAGAGGAACTCCCACTGCTGCTATGGAAGTGTTGCTCTGTTTACCTCCCTTGCAGTTCCTTGCTGAAAGTGAGGCCAGAAAATCACTATACCGCATGTGTGTAGTACTTGGACGGCAGGTCAATCTCGGCGATGGGGCCAGAGGTGCTAGGTACAGAGCTCTCTATGACAGCCTACCTGGCCATCGGGGAGGAGCACTTGACACTGTGTGCATGAAGCAAGTCTTTGAGCGCCGTTTTCAGGTCATCCTTCCTGAACGGCAGGAATGGAACAGTGAGGGGTGGAATAGCTTTAGGCCGGGTGATGCCATCGTCTATACTGATGGCTCACTTATTGACGGTATCTGCGGAGCCGGGGTCTACTCTATAGAGACTGTCGGATAAATCTATCTGTAGCCTTGGGTAGACAAACAACTGTTTTTCAGGCAGAAATCTTTGCGATTGCCACTGCCGCCAATATCCTGTTATGTATCAAAGCCTGTTCGGCTGGCTCTCTCAACTCAAAAATAGTTGAGGAAACCATGGTTAGGCTTAACCGTCTGGGAAGATGTAGCTCGGTATCACTTGCCTGGGTTCCTGGGCACACAGGTATCGAGGGTAATGAAAGAGCGGATGCTCTGGCCAGGAAGGGCTCTTCAACAGCCTTCATTGGCCCACAACCATCCATAGGATGCTGCTCATCCGTCCACAAACGTGAAATGGATTCGGCTCTACGCCAACAACATTCCGAATACTGGCATGACCTGGTCTCATGCAGGTATTCGAAGAAGCTAGTGGACGGTCCAAAAATCAGCAGAGCTAAGTTTTTGCTTGGACTAAACAGGAAAGTCTTGAGATCCTTGATTGGTCTCGTCACCGGTTTCAGTCCTCTTAACGAGCACCTCAAAACCATTCACATTAGGAGCTCGGGCCTATGTGAGTGCTGCATGGAGGCGGATGAAACGGCATCTCACTTCATCTGTGAATGTCCGGCTTTCGCCAGAACCAGGCTCACCACTATAGGCAAACAATTCGTTAACGAAGATGAGATGGGGGAAATTGAACTTGCAAATATTCTTCGCTTTGCCAAGGCTACTGGCAGGTTCTCCCTCACTGAATCTTACTAATGAAGTACAATGGACCAATAAGTCTAAGTGCTTGTCATCTACTGATGACCCCACTGCACATACAATACAATACAATAATAGAAGGTCATAGTTTTGTGATATTTACAGACCATAAGCCGTTGACATTCGCCTTCTACCAAAAACCCAAAAAGGCCTCGCCACGACAACTCACGCAACTCGGTTTCATCAGCCAATTTACTACGGACGTGAGGTATATTCCAGGGAAAGCTAACGTCGTCGCAGATTCGCTCTCGCGCATGTATGCTATCACAGCGGTCAAAGAAATCGACTACAACCAACTCGCCGAAGATCAAAGACAAGATGAAGAGTTGCAGACTATATTACGCGAGAAATCAATATCTTTGAAGTTATTACAGTACACTGACCCTGGAAATGAAAAGAGCAAGGTATTTTGTGACGTATCAAGCAATCAAATTCGACCTTTTATTCCCAGGGAGTTGAGACGTTCAGCGTTTGATAGCGTGCACTCGCTGGCTCATCCAAGCATACGCGCAACCTTTCGACTTATGGTATCCCGATTTGTCTGGCCTGGTATCAAGATAGACTGTCGGCGATGGACAAAGGCGTGTATACCGTGTCAATGATGTAAGACGCATAAACACAACTCTGCGCCCACAGGCAGTTATATCGCGACCGACCGCAGGTTTCAACATATAAACGTCGATATAGTTGGTCCTTTTCCACCATCCGGAGGATTCCGCTACTGTCTCACAATCATTGACCGGTTTTCAAGGTGGCCGGAAGCTATTCCGGTAGAGGACATAACAGCGGAAACAATTGCGCGAGCTCTCTACGAAAATTGAATATGCCGGTTTGGCGTATCGCAACGAATAACAACCGATCAAGGAAGACAGTTTGAGAGCAATCTTTTTGATGAGCCAACGAAATTGCTGGGCATCAAGCACTTACGAACAACTGCGTATCACCCCCAATCCAACGGTCTCATCGAACGGTGGCACCGAACTCTGAAGGCGTCAATACGGTGTCATACCTCGACGAAGTGGGTCGACGTGTTGCCGACGGTGTTACTTGGACTTCGTACGTTACACAAGGAGGATATTAATGCAATAGTAGCCGAAATGCTTTACGACATGAACCTAAGTATACCAGGAGAGTTTTTCGACATCGCACCCGAAGGTGGCAGCAGCAACGAAGCAGATTTTGTCGAGTCATTGAGGGATTCAATGTCTACCATCCGCTTTCCGCACACGTCATCGCATTCAAAAAAACAATTTTTCATCCAGAAGGATTTAAAAACAGCTTCTCACGTTTTCGTTCGTGATGATGCTGTTAAGCTTTCTTTGTACTCTCCATTCAATGGGCCTTACCGAATAATCAATCGAACGGACAATTATTTCACAATCGACATAGATGGAAAGCATATCAATATTTCAATCAATCGACTTAAACCAGCGTACACCAATGAGAACAACGGAGACGTCTCGTCATCAAAGAAGGAGGAAGAAACAACGCCCTGTATAACGCGCTATGGTAGGAAAGTAAAATTTAAATCTACGAATTCATAATCGCTGTCTCTAGGAGGGGAGTACTGTGGTAATGTTGCCTTCGCTTCGGCAAGTAGTATGTTTGATGAGAGGGAGATGATGGTAAGTAAGTAAGTAAGTAAGTTTTATTGAGATTTCTTTTTGTTTTTACATTGAACCTTGATATATAACTACACAGTATTTTCTTAAAAGCTAGGATTGCCGACTTTGAATTGGCCGAGCTACACTATTTTTTATACCCTATTCTAGGGGTATATTAATTTTGACGCATAGTTTGTAACATACCTTAATATTGCCCGTAGACCCCTAAAAGTTACTATATTTATGATCAGCATCGATAGTAATGTCGATCTAGCCATGTCCGTCCGTCCGTCCGTCCGTCCGTCCGTCCGTCCGTCCGTCCGTCCGTCGGCAAAAATTAGGCCTTTAAACTGGACCTAGAGAGCTGAAATTTTAACCATATACTCTCTAGGGTCCCGAAATAATCAAGTTTACGAATTTTTGAAATCCGCCCACAGACACGCCCACAAACACAAAAAAACAAAATTTTGGAAAAAATCGAATTTTGAGCTAGAAAGCTGAAATTTTTTATATATGATCTATGACCCCTAAAACTGCTCGGGATATAAAATTTTCAAAATCCGCCCACTGCCACGCCCACAAAAAAATAAAACAATTTTATTGAAAAACCAAAATTTGAGCTAGGGAGCTGAAATTTTTAATATATACTCTCTAGGGGCCCTTTAAGCTCATGTATAAATATTTTCAAAATTCGCCCACTCACACGCCCACAAATAAATAAAACAATTTTTTTTGAAAATCCAAAGTTTGAGCTAGGGAGCTGAAATTTATAATATATACTCTCTATGGGCCCTTTATGCTCATTTGTAAATATTTTCAAAATCCGCCCATTGGCACGCCCACAATTTTTTTTTTTTTTTTTGAAAATTCAAAGTGAGCTATGGAGCTGAAATTTATAATATATACTCTCTAGGGGCCCTTTATGCTCATGTGTTAATTTTTTTTTTAAATCCGCCTACTGACACGCCCACAATTAAATAAAACAATTTTATTGAAACACCCAAGTTTGAGCTAGGGAGCGTTTTTTTTTTGATAAAATCCTTTAAATGTTATATAACAAAATATGTAGAGCGTTCAACCATACTTAGACTTTTGTCACGCCCACTTATGAAGGATAGAAATAAGAATAGAGTATCCAACAGTTCGCCCAAGCGGACTGTAGCCCGTCCCTATGTTTTTTAATTAGTTTTTCATTCGTTTAGACGAAAAGAAATTGAACACATTTTAGGATTTATATCTCACTATTACATTTTTTTTTATTAGAAGTCCACTCAAAAAGACTTTGTATATATTTTTATAGTAGTCTCAATTCGAATATTCGACTTACACGCCATCTTATGACTTAAGTAAGTCATTAAAAAAAGTTACATTTATACAACAATATTGTAGAACCTTTTCTACAAAATGCTAGTATTCCTTTGAATATGCATATTCGTAGTTATTTTTGTTGTCTTCCATTCTCCGAATTTATCGAATTTATTTTGTTTACTTCTCATGATGGGGATATGATGTGTGGGTGAGAGGGGTGCGGGATATGGTTGGTAAATTATTTGTTGTTTTTAATGGAAGTTTTTCAGAAGTGTGTGGTTTGTCGTTTATTTATCGATTTTTTTTTTTTCTCATGATGGGGATATGATGTGTTGGTGAGAGGGGTGCGGGATATGGTTGGTAAATTATTTGTTGTTTTTAATGGAAGTTTGGAGTAGGTTATGGCATATTGCAAGGAGGCCGTAGCATTCATCAAAGAAAAGGGGTATTCATTCATAATCGGTATCAAAAATCATATTATGTTTGTGCATATTGCGATTGCATTATGTTACACAATTAAATCTCCGAATATAAGCTGAATTTTTTCATTTGATTTTTCACAAACAACTGGTTTGGGCAGTTAAATGGTTTCTTGTTGATACTTTAATCGACACAAACTCTGCATAACTTACATGTTTGGATACTTCAATACGGATTTTTGCATAAAGGCTAGAGAAATATTTAAACACTGCATAAGAAGATATGCAATCATTTTGAGATGTTAAAGCGAATTCTATTGAAGAATGTTATAAGTTGTTTGCGTTGATGGGTGTGTGGAGTAGGTAGGGAAGCGGCACTAGCGGTTGGCCACTTCAACTCAAAAAATTAGTAATAATTACTGTAGTTTATATTCTTTTTTATAATATCCACGGTTAAAATATCCCACCTTCAGAATATCCTTTTTTGTGAGTCGAAGAGGTGTCCAGAGTTTTAATTTTTGTGAGTCTATCCCAGGAAAATATCATTCTGCAAAATTTTCTCTGCAAAAGAATATCCCCTGATCCCATGATAGTACCTGGGTGGATCGCTTAGCTGGTTAAAGGGCTTAAAACTAGTAAGGTTATAGGTACAATAAAGAATGTTTATAGGTAGGCACCCATATGCACAAAATTTAAAGTATTGAACTTCATCAAGCGCATGGCTAGGCATATATTCGGCCACGAACAGAACTAAACAAACAAAAGTGTTTGTGAGAATCAAATGGTACATTCTGGACCAAAAAAAAAGTCAAGCATTTATTGCAACTATGCAAAATTATCTCCATCGCATCATCAACAAAGTTGTCAATACGGCAAAGAAACATGGTGGTGGGCAGATGAAGCTAAAGCAGTGATTGACAAAAAGTGGCATTCAAAGCTTAGTCAAAGTACTGCACTAATAATGGAGATGAAAAAGCTCGCCTCGAATTCGAATACAGACTTTGCAGGAGGCTCGCAAAGAGAAAGTGCGCTCAAAAGGTAAAGTTTGTGGAGGGTCTGTATCGGTAGTTAGATGAAAATTCCTCTTCGGCTGCTGATAGAAACCAGGATGTCCACAAACTCCGACAAAGCAGCTTGAACAGGAACAGTTCTATATACAAAGACTAAAGTAAATAATGCAAAACATTTAAGGTTCCGGCGGAACATTGTTTTCCATCTGAAGACACTTCTGCAAGCTGTTATAGGAATTACCTTGAAGGTTTTTTTCCACTTTAAGAACATCCAGAAAACCTTTTACAGTATTTAAATAATTAGTCTCCAAAACTGATCCACTTCGCTTCCATAAAGGAACACAAACATTTTCAAAATTTGCCGCCGAGAGAATGAGGAATGCCCAGGAAATCCGTTCGCCAAAGTTCATCAAGAATGCTCAAGGGCTGCTTCTTGTGGATGACGAAAAACTACTAATTAACCAATTTTATCGGATATATTTTCCGAGAGCCGTTTCTAACACTGAAGAAGTACACGACATTAGTGTTGAAGAAGTTAGGAATGCGGTCAAAGACTTCAAAAATCGAAAAGCAGTTGGGCCGGCCAAGAAACCCTCTGAGTTCTGGAAAAAGATGGCAGACATCGGGTCCAAATGGCTCATGATTCTCATCTGCAAACTGATGAGTGGCGATCCAATGCCTAACCCGTGGAGGGAGAGTTTTCTTCTTATTTTGTACAAAGAAAAAGGCGATATGCGAGACTGATAAATACCGTTCAATCAAGCTGATGTCACACACCACGAAGATCGTTCAGGGGTTATTAAATAGCCGAATCCGTAAAATAGTACGGCTGCCTGAAGACCAGTGCGGGTTTGTCGCAGGTAAATCGACCACAGATGCAATCCAAACTATAAGGATCGTGATGGAAAAACATCGTGATTCTTTGAATGATTTGCATATGGTGTTGGTTGATTTTGGAAAGGGCTGTAATATACAACCAACGGATCTGTTATGGGTATCGCTAAGACAACGAGGAGTTCCAGAAATCTACGTACGGATGGTCATGGACATGTATACATGTATGAGGGAGTAAAGATAAGAGTAAGATATATCGTTGGCGTCACCGAGGATTTCGCAATCAAAGAGGTGTATACCAGGGAAGCATCTTAAGCCCAATCATATTGCCTTGATTTTCTGCTTGAAGGAAAAGTGACGGACCCTAATTGGTATCAGTTATTCTTTGCTGGCGATGGATTAACGAGGTTCAAACGTCCCTGCAACGAGCAAGATGTTAAATGTGTCGCTGGGCTCACCTGGATGTTTAAATTGCATGGATATGATTTCCCCCCTTAGTACCTATACTTTTACGACAAACGCTGGTTGGAGGGCGTTGTAGTGGTTTTCTAAGCTGGTCCCTGCATTGGCAGATGTACTCCCCCGCCTATTTCTGTCATTTCTATTCTCTCAGAAGGAACTCGGATTTCTTGCTCTTCATTCAACGTGCTATTAGGCTTCGAGCTATTTCAACTTCAAATTCTTTAGGAACGGCAGAAGTGTTTCTTTGGCATTTTAAATAAATATTGATCGTATAGGTAGAAACCTATTAACACATACGTGGTGGTGCAGCATGGCCAAATAGTGACAAAACGTAACATGCCATTTCTTTATAAATTAGATTAAATATTTCTGAATCCATTACCTACAAAAGAAATGATACAAATCGGAACATTTTTCGACAAGATATAGCCAAAATAGTAACAGTCTAAAAAGCGATAAACTCATAATTTCTTATTTGAGGAAAAAGACTGAAATTAGATTTTATTAAATTTCTCATTTCAAAACTGTTCGTCCCTTCCATCATCCCCTTCTCATCATACATGCTACTTGCAGAGGGGACGATGCGATGTTAACCCCCACAGCATTTCGGGCGCCTTAAGACAATATATTCAACATTTCAGCTTTCTAGCTCACAAATTTGTTCTTTTGAAATTGCAAACGACATGTGACCTGCCTCAATATTAATGTAGGTCATCAATTCGCTAATAGATAAATATACCTATCCAACAACTTACTATTTCTTTGAATAACGGCTAATACAACACAAATTGAATATTTCCGAATCAAAAACTGAAGAAATGATATAAATCGGTACATTTTTTGAACGAGATACAGCGAAAATAGCAAAAGTCTAAAAATTCATAAATTCATAATTTCTTATTTGATGGAAAATACCGAAATTAGCTTTTATTCAATTTTTCCTTTCACACGAATCGCCTCTTTCATCATACATTCTACTCGCAGACGACAAAGCCAGATTTCTAATTTGTGCATCATATCCGTCTCATCCTACATACTATTTGCCGAAGCGACGCAACAATACAAATCATCAAAAGTATTCGGCTGTTACACAGAAAAATAAATACTTACATAATATCAGAATGATTCAATAAAGAGAGACTGCAAAAATTAAGACACAAACCTTCAAACGCCACCACTTTTTCTCCCGCCTCTGTCGAGTTAAACGTTTTCAAATTCGTGTTGATGAGACTACTATAGAACTGTATATAGAAAGATATAGTTCTATTCAGTCTTACAAATGTTTTATGTTTTTGGCATGACACATTTCACAAAGTTTCATATTTTATTTACATTTTTGTTTTTATTTTATTTTTGTTTCAGCATCAATTGTTCATATACTTTGATATGATACGAGGGCGGGTCAATAAGTCCGTGACTTTTGGAATAAAACACAGATTTTTTTTTTATTTTTCAACGTAGTCTCCCTTGAGCTCTATAAACTTTGTCCACCGCTTCTCCAATTTTTTTATCCCTTCCAAAAAAAATGATTTGTCGAGGTCCTCAAAATAGGCCTTTATTTGCGAGATGACTTCATCATTGGAGTCAAATCTTTTTCCACCAAGCCATTTCTTCAGGTTTGGGAACAAGAAGTAGTCGCTTGGAGCCAAATCTGGAGAATAGGGTGGATGAGGGAGCAATTCATAGCCCAATTCATGGTTTTTTGCCATGGCAACTGCACATGTGTGCACCCTTGCATTGTCTTGGTGGAAAAGAACTTTTTTCTTGGCCAAATGAGGTCGGTTTTTTTTCAAATCGTCATTGAATCGGTCCAATAAGTTGGCATAATATTCCCCATTGATTGTTCTTCCCTTTTGAAGGTAGTCAATGTGGATTATCCCGCGTGCATCCCAAAAAACAGTCGCCATAACTTTATTGGCTGACAAACCCACCTTGGCCTTCTTTGGCCCCGATTCACCCTTAGAAACCCACTGTTTTGACTGTTGTTTGGTCTCTGGTGTGTTGTGATGGATCCATGTTCGGTCCACGGTTACAAAACGGCGCAAAAACTCCTTCATATTGCTATTAAACAACGCCAAACCTTCCAGTGAAGTTGTTACACGATTGCGTTTGTGGTCGACTGTGAGCAAACGCGGCACCCATCTTGCGGAAAGCTTTCTCATGCCCAAGTGATCATTCAAAATTGAAACCACTGAGCCATGCGAGATCCCTACGGCTTCCACAATCTCTCGCACTTTCAATCTTCGGTCGGCCAACACCATATCGTGAATTTTTTCGATTGTTTCGGGTGTAGAGACCTCAACTGGGCGTCCAGGACGTTCGGCATCTTCAGTGCTTGTACGGCCACAACGAAATTCAGTAAACCACTTTTTTACCATTGAAATCGATGGTGCAGAGTCCCCACAGTATTTTTCAAGCTTAGCCTTGGTCTCGGTAATGGTTTTTTTCGCAAGAAATAATGCTTAATAAGCACACGAAATTCACTTTTTTCCATTTTCTCCTCAAATTAGTGAGTAGTCTGATAAAAATAGCTGTCAAACACAAACTAACTGACGCAGCAAATTTAAATTTTGACAGGAGTCAACTGACAGATGCCTGTTGACAGGAGCAGTGTTGCCGTATTAGTAAAGAGGTCAGAAATTCAAAAAGTCACGGACTTATTGACCCGCCCTCATTGTCTTAAAGTTAGCTTAGAATAAATACTAATTCTATGGCACTTAAAGTAAATAATAATCAGGAACTTTATTTTATTGTTAAGCAAGTACATAATTTTTGGAAATATAATATATATTTAATTAGATTCGAAAGGTTGAGGACGCAGAATGCTAGCCTCTATAACCGCCCGGTAACTGCTTTTTGTAGAATGCGGAGAGAAAAGAGTTGTCCTCATCTGCAGTTTGGAAAAATGGATCCGAACCCTCATTCATAATACTTATTGGTGACATGTAGTATCTATCGGTAACAGAGAACTACATGTTTTCTGTGTATATATTTTGTAGTTCGGAATTTTCGTGGTTTTCTAATCGTGAGATTCTTTTTTTCGACATAGAGATTAGGTACTGGAGCAGCGGGACTATTTTTGATTCCTCATATATTGTTTTGTTGCAAAACCATTTACCCGATGGCCTTCTACCTTTGGAAATGCATTTTCTGATCACTTGCCTTTCGAACCGTTGGAGTTCTTCTGCCAAATTAGGGGTGATGTGGAACAACGCTAAAAAGCCGTATGTGATAAGGGGTCTGATTAATGTTTTATACATGAGTATCTTGGTTTTTCTCTCAACTTCTCTAGAGCTGAGGAGCTTTTTAAGAATTGCTGCGGCTGCCTTACTTTTATTCAAAGAAGTTCTTGCGTGGGTATTCATTTTTAACCTTTCGTGAAAAACTATTCCTAAATACTTAATAGATTTTTTGAGCGGTATAGGTTTGCCCTCAATCAAGAGTTTTAGCTGTTTGCTTTCACGGACCGCAAGATGGTGACCTCTTCCCGATGCATTGCGGAAGCAGATAAGTTTGAAATTGATATCTAATCCCCATTCCCTATAAATAGCACTACGCTATTTAAGTGGTTTTTTACTTGGCTAAGGGCATCGTGAGGTCTTTCATGTGCGCTAAAAATGATTGTATCGTCTACATATAACATTGCTTTTGAGTTTTTGATTTGAATTGGGAAGTCATACAGACAAATATTGAATAAAAACGGTCCTAAGATGGAGCCCTGTGGGACTCCAGCTAGGATCGGAATAGGAGTTGAAGATTCTTCTTCAAAATGAATATAGAGACGGCGGTTAGAAAGATAACTGTGAATTAATTTTATGAGGTTTGGAGGAAAATTAAGCTGTGTGAGTTTGTAGACAAGACCGCCATGCCAAACGGAGTCAAACGCTTTGGTTAGATCTAAAGCGCAAGCGACTGTGCATTCTTGTGCCCTTAGCTTGTTTGCTATATTATTTTGGAGGTATAGTAAAGCCTCTGTAGAGAGGCCTCTCTTAAAACCGAATTGTTGGTGCTGACTTATATTTGAATCTATCAGGAAATCTTGCATTGGCCTAAGGATTACTTTTTCAAGAATTTTACCTACTCGTATATTGGATAACATTGAGATAGGGCGAAAGTTCTCTATGCTATCAGATCTAGCGTTTTCTTGAAAGGGATAAGCTTCGCATACTTCCATTCCGACGGGAAGTAGCCATTATTAATACAGTTGTTAAGTATTGGAGTTAGGTGTTTTGTCAATGTGAGTTTGATTTTTCTTAGGTCGCAAACTTCGTCCTAAGAAAAATCAAACTCACATTGACAAAACACCTAACTCCAATACTTAACAACTGTATTAATAATGGCTACTTCCCGTCGGAATGGAAGTATGCGAAGCTTATATTGTCTGGACCGGAGGACTTTTTGTCATTGGGAGAACCAATTATGGACTCCAATAGTTCGGGTGATATAAAATTTGAGTTATATTGATGAAGTGAGTTGTTTAAAGTGGAGAAAGTGTCTATATGTAAACTGCTATTCCATGCCATAAATTCGCTATTGGAAGTTAAAACTGTTATATGATTGTCGTTATCCGCGTGAGGCACTTTTAAGGCATAAAGGTTCGTATCAAAGGATTTAAACGCCTCAATTTTTTCAATCGGTGTAGTTAGAATTCTATTGCCTAGAACCAAGTTCTGATTAAGGATTTGTTGGGATTTTTTCCTGCCTGTTAATTGATTTATTGTTTTGAAGACATTGGAACACGGTTTTAGGCTATTGAGTTCTTCTCAGAATCTATTATTTATCTCACTCCTAACACTATCCTTTATTATTTTGCTCAGGCAGCTTATTCTTTCACATAATTGGATGTACTCTCTGCTCATTCGGCTACCAAGACGATGGAAGTGCCTTTTTAGCTGTTTTTTTTTTCAGGATTGCCTGACTTTAAATAGTTGGAGTGTGGTGTCCGAGATTGTGTGATGATTTACTTTAATTTCTATTTCCTACTATGACTGTTAATAGTGGAAGATATGGAGTTACTAATGGCGGAGATAAAATCATTGATTTCCTGATTAGTTAGATTTCTATTTGTTGATATGGCCAGGCTTTCAAGCTGAGAGTTAAGGGAAATGTTGAAGTTTGTCCAGTTAGTGTTTTTGAAGCTTCAAGTTTTTTGGGGTATTGAAAAAAGGGGAGGCATTTTGGGTTTAAATGACTGGCAGTACGGAGATTAGATAAAATGATGAAGAAATCTATATGCGGGCCCGAACTGGGAGCCACTATATCGAAATCAAGGAAACGGTCCCCGCTGTACCATTGGACCAGAAGGTTGATTACATGTTTTCTTTGCATTGAATCTAACCACAGAATTACATATATCGACATGTTTTTTTTGTGCTCTTGGTGTATGAACGTGATCAGTTGGAATTTTCACTAAGGTATGTTTTTTATCGTTGGTAACTGTAGTAACCCTACCACAATAATGATGTGATTTATTTTGCTCGCATAGCCAATAAAAATTGTTTTTTTACACACTTTTATGATAAAGAATTCCATTCATTTCAATTTCTACGCACCCTTTTGTGACGATTTCGTTCACCTTCATTTTGATTTTTGTTTGACAAACAACGTTGTGTTAAGAGGCTGTCCAAACTACAATAAATTATATTACCTGACTTGCCTTATTTGCTAACATCTGATGCATATGGGTAGTGTTGTTCTACACTTCTTGATTCTACTTTAGAAAAATTCTAAATCCAAAATTAAAATGAATTTTTGAGACAATGGTTATACATCGCCCGCACGGACTGTAACCATTGCCTCAAAAATTCATAATAATTCATAATCTTGCAATTGTATCAAGTATTCTTTTGAAGCTCTATTCAAACCCCAAAAATTGGCCGAAAAAGTTTTTTATTTTATTTAATAAAAATATTAGGTGTTTTTTTGGCATATTACAGTATAATCTCGACAATTCGTACCCTGTTAATTCGTAAACCCCTCTTATTCGAAATAAACTGCAGGTCCCTTGAAAAAATCCCGGTTATTCGTAAAAAAAAGTGCATTTCGGTCCCCTCGGTAATTCGCAATAATTTCCATATGCAAAGTCATATAAAACGTCTTATAATTCGTAAGTCTATGTTGATAACCCCGTTTGTTCGAAAAAAAGTCTCATTCCTCATCTTCAATACTCTGAATCTAGTTTGTTACAATATGTTTATGTTTAATCACAAAGAAAGGACTTGGAGTAACATCCGGGGGCGAAAGGGGATTTTCTCACCCTTGCAAAAAATGGCAGCTGTTTCTTTTTCAATGTAAGCACGTGCATTCACAGACTTTCTAGCAAAAACGGTTACCGTTATGCTAACGTAAATTACCTTTGACATTGCAGATTTCTAACCGTATACATAAGTGTCTGTCCATTTGTGATTATTTTTTTATGTTTTTTGTACATAGGTACATATTATGTAAGTACCTATGTACAAAAATTGGTTTTTTGTGCATAATATATCCAATATATTGTGTTAAATATTGAATTTGAATTAAATACATAAAATCCCTTTAAATCGTATTTTTATTTTTTAAACCTTCAATAATTCGTAATCTCGCTAATTCGAAAACCCCTATAATTCGCAATAAACTCTAGGTCCCTTGACAGTACGATTTATCGGGATTATATTGTAATTGATTTACAAACAATACCACTACATAAGTAGTATTCAAGGCTAATTAAATTTTAAATGAAATATGCCATAATTGCAAAAGAGAAAATCAAGAAGTTAGTTTTTTAAAGAGTTCTTTAAGTCGAAAATTATTTTGTGTGTTATTTTTGAAGCTCTGTTAATCTATTAGAAAAACAATAATAAAAAAAACATCGGATTTTTTTGATTTTGTCACGACTTTTAGCAATAAAGTCGGGTGGCAATTGTGCAGTAGTAGTGTATTCGCTTACGGAATGGAAGGTCGTGCGTTCGAATCCCGGCAAAGTCCATTACTTTATACCGAATACATGAAATCGGAATCTCCCTTAGTAACTTAGACACCACCCGTGGAGAAAAACCCTACAACTGCACCCAAACACTTCTTTCCTATCTCTCTATTCTTTCTAATAGCAAGTAGCACGGAAAAAGCATGCAATGAAATACGATATTGACAGGTGCTGCTTGCTGTTAAAACACAAATGCTTACACTGTGTTCTTAGTATTATAAGGGTACTGTAAAAACAAAAAAAAATCCCTTTAGCGTAAGTAAATTATAAAAAAAAAAGAACAATACAAAATATTCATGCATTTTTTCAGCGGGTCTGCAAGTAATAATATAAATAACAAGTGGTCTGGGTGCGACCGGCAAGGTCCACACGACTAACTTCCCAGTGGGATCAATATGATTTATGCGATTAGTGGGAAATTTTGAAATGTGGTTAACCATAAGATATGTTTAAGAATTATTTAATATTAAAAAATGCTATTTAATATTGTTCATGGAAATTTAATGCTGTTAATAACAGGGAGGTGTGATTTATATTAATGCAACCATTGTTATGAGCACGGACACCTGTAAATTTACATGTATACGAAATAGCGGAGCACAATGTAATAATGATTTGCTCAATGACAAATGACAATAAATAGTACAAATAAAGGCAAATTATTAACTTCCCAGTGAAAGTTCTTGTAATGGGGCCGATTTTGTGAATCGCGGATTTTGGCATATCTTCACGTTTCAAGGTCACCAGACTCCAAATCCAACGTTTTTATAGAAATATTTGTCCGTGTGTATGTACGTATGTGCGCTCGGAATTATCTTTCGCCACGATTATCTCGAGAACCAAAGATGATATTGACATGGGACCGGGTTTATTCGAAGCGGAATTACGTAACTCAGAACTGATTAAGCGAAGAAGAATTAAGGTTTCCAGCGAAATCGGTCCAGCCATTTTTTGTAAGTAAATAAATAACGTAAATAATTTGCCTTTATTTGTACTATTTATTGTCATTTGTCATTGAGCAAATTATTATTACATTGTGCTCCGTTATTTCGTATACATGTAAATTTATAGGAATCCGTGTTCATAATAATAGTTGCATTAATATATATCACACTTCGCTGTTATTAACAACATTTAATTTCCATGAACAATTAAAAGCATTTTTTAATATTACGTAATTCTTATGGTTAACCACATTTCAAAATATCCCATTAATCGCATAAATCATATTGATCCCACTGCGAAGTTAGTCGTGTGGACCTTACGGGTCGTACCCAGACAACTTTTTTTTAGCTATTTATTTACTACAAAAAACTGCTGGACCGATTTCGCTGGAAATCTAATCAGTTCTGAGTTACGTAATTACGCTTCGAATAAACCCGGTGTAACGTTGCCTGGTCCTGGCGGCAACGTACGGTATGAACCCCTAACTTCCCTGTTAGGTCGATTACCCTCGCTTCGGCTAAAAAGCCAGTCAGCTCAAACCTCTGATGCACGTATGCTTCCTTGAGGGGGATAATCGACGAGAAGGAGTTCCTCAGCTGAAAAGCTAGTCAGAACAATATTTATGGTTGTATGGCTCAGTCTCTCGTCTGGAGAAAGAGTGTTTTTTATTAACAAATTACCTTGCTTTTATATCCTAACTTAATTGCTAAGTAAGCTTAAATATTAATGTCTTAATTGCTAAGTCTGCTAAATATGTCGCTCACCTCACAAATATCGAATCGACATATTGGTATTTATTTTATTATTTATTTGTTATCTTCTTTTCTTTTGTTTTTGCCAGTCACAAATACCGAACCCATAATGAACAATATAAATGTATTTGCCCAATCGGCATATTCGTTAATAGCCTCATGCTCGTTTCACAACCTCTTGTGGAAATGCGCACTCAGCATATCAACTACTTCCAAGCGCTTGACAGTATTTGGTATACCCAGTGCGTTAACCCTGCAGTGGATATGAAACTGCAATATGAGCGCTATTTGCCGGCCACCCGTAGTGCCTCTTGGCGAACACATATTTAAATAAATTGTTTTCAGGTGTTTGGTTACTTGATACACTACGGTGGACTTTAAGGTAGTTGACACATGTCGTGTGTCTTCCGGGTTCCGTATTTGTAACTGGATGAACTCAATGAAGTGGCCGCTAGTGTGGCCCCTTCACACCACCCTTCCCGGGGGAAAAATAAATTAAGACGTGTCTTGATTTCTTTTATCGCGCTGCTTTTATAAGCCAGGGATCTGTAATACTGAGTTCTAATACTAACGTTTAAAATGATTAATTATAGGGGTTATATGTTAGAGATGTGGTTCACATTAATGCTTATGTACTAGAAAAATGAGGTTATAATGTTTATAACTAGAAATGGAGTTGTACATATTGGATGATTAATAATAATTGTGCTTATAGGTTAAAGAGGTTCTTTACATTGGTGCTTACTTACTAGACAAATAAGGTTATAATGTTTATAATTAAAAATGGAATTATTAATAATTATTTTTATACTGATTAATAATTGTGCTTATATGTTAAAGAAAATGAATGCTTACGTACTAGGTAAATGAGGTTATAATGTTTATAATTAAAAATGGAATTATACATAATAATTATTTTTATACTGATTAATAATTGTGCTTATATGTTAAAGAAAATGAATGCTTACGTACTAGGTAAGTGAGGTTATAATGTTTATAATTAAAAATGGAATTATACATAATAATTATTTTTATACTGATTAATAATTGTGCTTATATGTTAAAGAAAATGTTTACATGAATGCTTACGTACTAGGTAAATGGGGTTATAATGTTTATAATTACAATGTTTATAGAAAGGGGGAAAAAAAATAAAAAAAAATATTTTTAACTAGGCAAATTTGTTGGAAGGGAGGTCCCCTCCCCCCTTTGTTTTTTTTTTTCTAAATTATATTATTCTAGATCCTTAGTATATAAGTATAAAATGGTTTTAACCTGTTTTTATGTACTTTCATTCTTTTGTTATCATATTTTATCTCGCAGTTTACCCCGTTTTGGGATATCACCTCGTAAGGACCGATGTAGATTGGATCGAGTTTTTTCCTATTTTCGTTCTTGAGCAAAACTAAGCTACCTACATTGAAATCCGCGCGTTTCGTTTTACAATCGGTGTCATACCTGTTTTTCCTAATGTTCTTTTTGGCTATTAGAGTATCCCGGGCATCTCTATGAGCAACTTGCAATTTATTCTTTAAATCTATTACGTAGTCTTCGTAATTGTATACTGGGTCTACCTTATTTGTTACATTCGATGGTAGATTGCACTGTCTACCGAACACTTGTTCGAAAGGAGTGAAACCTGTTTCTGAATGTACTGAGGTGTTATAACAGAACACATAATAAGGTAACCAGCTATTCCAATCTGTGTGGTTGTCGGCTACGTAATTCCTAAGGTAAGCTCCTAGAACCTTGTGTGAATTTTCTAGGGCTCCTATGCTTTCGTGATGGTACGCGGTAGATTGTAGTTGTTCTATCTTTAATAATTTGCAAATGTCCTGAAATACTCTATTTAGGAATTCGGTGCCTTGGTCAGATGCTATTGTACCAGGGACTCCGTATTTTAAAATGAAACATTCCACTAGTCCCTTAGCTACCGTTGTAGCCTCTTTATTTGGAAGTGGAATAGCTTCTACGAATTTCGTTAGCTCGTCTTGTAAGGTTAGGATGTACTTCGAGCCATTCTCGGCTTCGTCTAGAGGGCCTACTAAATCTAAGAAAATTTTTTCCAATGACGATTCTGCGGTAGTTGTTATCGTCATAGGTTGCTTTCTAGGCTGGATGTGTTTGTTTCTCTGGCATCTGGGACAGTGCTTAACGAATGTGGCCACATCGTTCTGCATGCCCGTCCAGAAATATTTCTTTTTTATATTGCGTAGCATGCGATTTATTCCAGCATGTCCGCTTGTGTGGAGCATATGATAGTCAGTTAGTAATAGTTTTCTGCTGCATGGGTCTGATACTTCAATTGTCTTAGCAATTAGGTGCACATCTAATTTGCTATCTTTAAATAATTCTTGTAATTTTTTCTTTAAAATATTTATTTTAATTTTATGGCGGCCGCCTGCGAGTTTTCCTAAATCTTCTTTGGTTATATAAACCTTTCTAATAGCTAAAGGTCCGCATATCCCTTGCACGTCCCTCAACAACATTTGGTCAAATGATGCTGATCGGGCTGTAGTGCTGGTCTCGGATCCTCTGTTGCTCATCGGTTCGCAAGTTTTCTGCACGCCCCTCGACAACATTTGGTCAAATGATGTCGATCGGGCGGTAGTGCTTATTTTGGACCGGTTTAAGATCAAACAATTCCTTGCTGGCACGTATCCTAGCACAAGGTTTTGACCTAATAATTTTTCAGTACCCCTAAAATTTTCAAAATCTTCTTCTTCGAAACTATTCACTATCTTTAACTCGACTATTTTCAGTCCACCTTCTGGTGGTTTTAATAACTCTGTTATTCTATTCTTATTGGTTTCTTCCTTGTTTATAATTTTTATATTTTGATCAGTCTTTTGTTTCCGACTTTGAGCTCTTGTAGTTGTGCATATGTATAGTTCTTTGAAATCTTCGGAAGTCATTTTTATTCGGCTCAGAGCATCCCCGGTACTATTGTCTTTTCCTGGGGAATATTCCACATAGAAGTTATATTCTTCTAGTAGTAGCCTGAATTTAGTTAATCTACTTGAGGGTTCTTTTAGTGAGAACAAGTACACGAGGGGTCTGTGGTCGGTTTGAATTTTGAAGCGTCTTCCGAACAGGTATGGTCTATAATGCTTTACAGCCCAGATTATGGCAAGTAACTCTTTTTCGATTGTGCTGTAATTTTTCTCTGCACTGTTAAGAGTTCTGCTACCATATGCCACTGGTCTGTCGTCGTAATTCGACAGGACGGCACCTAAAGCGAATCCTGAAGCATCTGTTCGAAGTACAAATTCCTTTTCAAAATTCGGGAATTGAAGAATTTTCGGGCTTATGAGAAAGTTTTTGAGTGCATTGAAAGATGTCATGCAGTCCTCATCAAAGCCAAATTCAACATTTTTCCGTAGCAATCTGTTTAGCGGAAGGGCTATCGTGGCAAAATTTGGTATGAATTTGCGGTAGTAATTGGCAAACGCCACGAACCTTCTGACTTCATCCGCGTCTCGTGGTATTGGAAAATTTTTCCTAAACTCAGATTTTGATGGATCAGGTATTATACCATTTTCCGAGATTATGTGCCCCAAATATAAGACCTCTTTCCTAAGAAAAGAACATTTTCCGGGATGAATCTTTAAATTAACTTCTCTGAGTCTCTGGAAAACTTCGATTAGGTTTTTACTGTGTTGCTCAAGCGATCTTCCAAACACAATCAAATCGTCAAGATATACAAAACACCGGGAATAGGTTAGGCCTGACATAGCAACAGACATCATTCTCGAAAATGTGCTGGGTGACGTTTTCAAACCCCATTGGCAGACGTTTAAGCTGGTAGTGCCATTTTCGGTTGAGAATGCGGTGTAAGGTCTGCTGTTTTCCGCTTATTCCATTTGGTAATACCCTTGGCTGAGGTCTATGCAGGAGAAGTATGTTGCTCCTCCGACCATGTCAAAAATGTCAGTTATGTTGGGCAGTGGAAACTTATCGTCCTCGATTACTTCGTTTACTTTTCGGTAATCGATCACCAGTCTGAATTTTTGTAGTCCCGTGATGGGATCTTTCTTTTTGGGTACAGTTCCATGCCGAAACGGATGGCTCGATAATATCATCTGCCAACATATTTTGTACTTCTGTTTGTATATCATTTTTTTGTGAATGCGGTAGCCTATAGGGTTTGGAATATTTAGCGGTAGCTCCGTCTTTGAGCGATATGTGGGCCTGACCTATATGTGTGTATGTCAATTTGTCGTTCTTGAGATGGAAGATATCTTGGAATTTGGTACATATGAGCTCGAGTTCTGATCGTTCTTCTTTGTTCAATGTTTCAAAACTGATTTCAGCAAGTACTTGTTGTAGTCGGGTGGAGGGTGATCTCTCAGTGGTTTCGCTTCTTAGAACGTAGTATTCAGATAATGATTTGGATTGTGGTTCTATCCATTTTAATTTCACCTCGGATTCACGGGTATTTAGGATTTTTACCGGAATTTTTCCTTGCCTGGCCTGCGATATGGAGCTTGCCATAAATACGCCTTCACACAATTGTTGTGAGGAGAATACTCGTGCATCCGAATGTTGGCTGTCGACCCAGTATGTGGATTCGGACCTGGGCGAGAGTGAAATAGATACTACTTGGTCTTTGTTAACTATAGGTAATGAAATTTGTCTATTGCTTATTGTTAATTTTAAAGTGAAATATTCTAAGTCTATTATTGCTGCGAAATCTTTAAGAAAATTAGCTCCAATAATACCGGCTACGGGTACTGGGAAGGAGTCGGGTACTACGTGAAACGTGTAGGCTGTAGGGAATTCTCCTAACAAGAGTGTGTTAGTACATGTTCCTAGCGTTGTTATGTCAGCCGAGATTCCCATTATTGTTGTTTTGTTATTTCTGTTTATTGGGGTACCCTGATTTAGTACAACCTGCTTAATTGTGCAGATCGATGCACCTGTATCTATTAAAAAAATTATATCTTTCCTGTTATTGTCTTTCATATGCACATATAGGCCGTTTGCTATCCCCCCTGCACAAATTACGGTCGGCAGTTGTGGGGTTAGTGGTTCCCCCCCGAATGGTCGGCTTCCCTTTCGGTGGGTATTTCGTTTCCCTGATTTACCATATATGTTGCTTTTCTTCGGTTGCCCTGATTATGACGTGGTACGAACCTATTTTGACGGTTTTCTCCGTTATTACGGTTATCTCCACTGCTGTGGCTAACTGGTCGTGTCGTGTTTTGGTTATTGGTATTGTTACCATTACCTCTGGGGCGGGTTGCGAAATTGTTATTTCTGTTTTGGTTGTTATTGAACCGGGGGTAGTTATTTATTGGCTGATGGTAAGCTCTCGGACCGTATATCGGTCGGTTTTGATATCTGAGGTTGGGTGGGAAATTGGAACGTTGGTTATATGCTTGATTATGAGGGGAGTTTGCATAGTTAGCATTTTGAAAATTTCGCCCTATATTTCCCTGGTTACGGAACTGATTTGGGTGCGGTGACCCTCGTTGGTTATGGTTCGCGTAGTGCACCGTTTCTGGGGCTGACCTGTTGTCCGTTTCTATCTCCAGCAGGTGGTCGATAGCGTCCTGAAATTTGGTATGGCGGGCGCTGTCGAGAATGATCTTGTATCTTTCATGGACCCCCTGCTTGAGGAATGCTAACCCCCTGCGTTCGTTTGCTACTGTTAATATATTGCGAGCTGATTCTCCTAGTCCGCTTGTTTCTAACTCGGTCATTTTGGTTACGAGACATTCAACTTCGGACACAAACTCCCGCATTGGCCGATTTCGTTGGCGTAGCTTGTCGAGTTTGTGCTGGAGACTTTCTATAGTCTCTCTAGCTCCACATTTGGCTATGAGATTGGTTTTTAGTTCACCAAACGTTGCTGGATTGGCAGACCCAAGTTCTGTTAATGCTCTGCCTTGGATCTTGCATTTCATTAAGAACTTTATGAGTGTGGGTTTTGCCGTGTCGCTGAGAGTGTCATAGTAAAACTCGACACTATTCAAGAAATCCCTTATGTTCTCGGTTCGGCTGGTGCCAACTTCGCAGTTTAGTACTGGCAGTTTTTGTGCCGTACTGAAGTCGAATTCACTCATTTTGTTAGTTTTTGAAACTGACCAGGGTTTTTCGGTGTCGGAATTATCCTCTTCGTCCCCTTCATGCTGTGGGTTACGATGTCTTCGGAATTAGTGCGATAATGTCTTGCCTCAGCGATTAAGCGCTTCAGGTATGCTCGCTCTAGTTCGGTTATCAGGTCTTGGTTTATTTGGGTAACTTGGGCGGAGAAATTCACCCAGAGCTGCCTAATTTCCTGGAGTTTTACCTCGGCCCCTTTAGGCTTCCGTTTGCGCTTAGGAGATTTGGCGAGGCTGGTGTAGCATGTTTTAAGGTGGCCTAACGCTATCTCTAGCACAGCAAAACTCATCAGGAGGTTCTGAAAAAGAAAGGAATCCTATCAATTCGAAGGAACGTGGGTAGGAAAAGGAAAAAATGCCGAGTAAACGTGCTAGCTATTATAATGTGAACCTCTAGTACCAAGCTTCACTAACGAAAATAGTAGAAAGACCTTGACCCAATCTGCGGAAAGCTGTTTTTTTTCCTATAGTCGAAAACCATTCTAGTCTCATTACGTTTTTTTTTTTTTTTTTTTGATATAATAATTATTTCATTTATTCTCTATGGCTATTATACTTATATATATACATATATTTTTTTTTCTGTATCTACTAATCTTTAAAATCCAATTAAAAACATAGGGACGGGCTACAGTCCGCTTGGGCGAACTGTTGGATACCCTATTCTTATTCCTATCCCTCATAAGTGCATAAGTGGGCGTGACAAACGTCTAAGTATGGTTGAATTGTTAAGAACGCTCTACATATTTTGTTATATAACATTTAAAGGATTTTATCAAAAAAAAACGCTCCCTAGCTCAAACTTGGGTGTTTCAATAAAATTGTTTTATTTAATTGTGGGCGTGTCAGTTGTAAAAATTAACACATGAGAATAAAGGGCCCCTAGAGAGTATATACTCGTATTATAAATTTCAGCTCCCTAGCTCAAACTTTGAATTTTCAAAAAAAAAAAAAATAATTGTGGGCGGATTTTGAAAATATTTACACATGAACATAAAGAGCGCATAGAGAGTATATATTATAAATTTCAGCTCCCTAGCTCAAACTTTGGATTTTCAAAAATTAATATACCCTTAGAATAGGGTATAAAAAAATTATTTTATTTATTTGTGGGCGTGTCAGTTAGGAGTCATAGATCATATATAAAACATAGGGGCGGGCTACAGTCCGCTTGGGCGAACTGTTGGATACCCTATTCATATTCCTATCCCTAATAAGTGGGCGTGACAAAAATTTAAAGAATTTTATCGAAAAAACTAAGCTTTTGTAAATAAAAACGCTCCCTAGCTCAAACTTTGGTTTTTCAATAAAATTGTTTTATTTAGTTGTGGGCGTGTCAGTAGGCGAATTTAAAAAAAAATTAAGCATGAGCATAAAGGGCACCTAGAGAGTATATACTATAAATTTCAGCTCCCTAGCTCAAACTTTGGACTTTCAAAAATAAAAATAAAAATAATTGTGGGCGTGCCAGTAGGCGGATTTTGAAAATATTTACACATGACCATAAAGAGCCCCTAGAGAGTATATATTATAAATTTCAGCTCCCTACCTCAAATTTCGGTTTTTCAATAAAATTGTTTTATTTAATTGTGGGCGTGTCAGTGGGCGGATTTTGAAAATTTTATGTCCCAAGCAGTTTTATGGGCCATAGATCATATATAAAAAATTTCAGCTTTCTAGCTCAAAGTTCAATTTTTTCTAAAATTTGTTTTATTTAATTGTGGGCGTGTCAGTGGGCGGATTTTCAAAATTTTATGTCCCAATCAGTTTTATGGGCCATAGATCATATATAAAAAATTTCAGCTCTCTAGCTCAAAATTCGATTTTTTCCAAAATTTTGTTTTTTTGAGTTTGTGGGCGTGTCTGTGGGCGGATTTCAAAAATTCTTAAACTTGATTATTTCGGGACCCTAGAGAGTATATGGTTAAAATTTCAGCTCTCTAGGTCCAGTTTAAAGGCCTAATTTTTGCCGACGGACGGACGGACGGACATGGCTAGATCGACATTACTATCGATGCTGATCATAAATATAGTAACTTTTAGGGGTCTACGGGCAATATTAAGGTATGTTACAAACTATGCGTCAAAATTAATATACCCCTAGAATAGGGTATAAAAATGTGTTATACCCGGGCTGGTCGGTTCTCCAGTCGGGTGATGACGTCCTCTATCAGCTTACGTTTGAAGTGCTGCAGCCCAAGGTAGGCGAGCCCAATGATGATGGCTGTTACAAACATCAGCCCTAGTATGGCCGCGGTATAATGCTCGGAAGACGTCTGGTTTACAGCGGTTGCTATCTGGGGGCCCGTGTTGATAACTTCCTTACTTTCTCGGGTACCCATGGTTTTGTGGGTTGCGGGCTACTGCCCGTTGGTTTTTCTTCAGGTCTTGGAGCCCTTGAAGGAACTGATCTCGGGCGGTTGACGGTTGTCCCGGGATGTTCGCGAGTCTTTTAAGTTCGGCTTTTTGCCTCTGGTTTTTAGCCCGGAGACCTCCTCGGGGCTTCTTGGGCAGTGGGATTGTCTACGGCGGAGGTGACTGTCGGCGTTTTCCAAATCGTCGGCGGTACTGCTCCAGCGTCAACGGCTGGGGTCCGGCTTGTTTCGAGGTGGGAGCGTAGTTTGGCAGGATTGCCATGTAACGTTGCCTGGTCCTGGCGGCAACGTACGGTATGAACCCCTAACTTCCCTGTTAGGTCGATTACCCTCGCTTCGGCTAAAAAGCCAGTCAGCTCAAACCTCTGATGCACGTATGCTTCCTTGAGGTGGATAATCGACGAGAAGGAGTTCCTCAGCTGAAAAGCTAGTCAGAACAATTTATGGTTGTATGGCTCAGTCTCTCGTCTGGAGAAAGAGTGTTTTTTATTTACAAATTACCTTGCTTTTATATCCTAACTTAATTGCTAAGTAAGCTTAAATATTAATGTCTTAATTGCTAAGTCTGCTAAATATGTCGCTCACCTCACAAATATCGAATCGACATATTGGTATTTATTTTATTATTTATTTGTTATCTTCTTTTCTTTTGTTTTTGCCAGTCACAAATACCGAACCCATAATGAACAATATAATTGTATTTGCCCAGTCGGCATATTCGTTAATAGCCTCATGCTCGTTTCACAACCTCTTGTGGAAATGCGCACTCAGCATATCAACTACTTCCAAGCGCTTGACAGTATTTGGTATACCCAGTGCGTTAACCCTGCAGTGGATATGAAACTGCTATATGAGCGCTATTTGCCAACGCCGGCTATTTGCCGGCCACCCGTAGTGCCTCTTGGCGAACACATATTTAAATAAATTGTTTTCAGGTGTTTGGTTACTTGATACACTACGGTGGGCTTTAAGGTAGTTGACACATGTCGTGTGTTTTCCGGGTTCCGTATTTGTAACTGGATGAACTCAATGAAGTGGCCGCTAGTGTGGCCCCTTCACACCCGGTCTCATATCAATATCATATTTGGTTCTCGAGATAATCGTGGCGAAAGAAAAATCCAAACGCACATTCGATCATACGCACATACGCACATACGTACATACGCACACACAGACATCTCTATAAAAACGTTGGATTTGGATTCTGGTGACCTTGAAACGTAGAAATATGCCAAAATTAGCGATTCACAAAATCGGCCCCATTACAAGAACTTCCACTGGGAAGTTAATAAATAGTACAAATCATCAATTTCAAAATTCAGCTGGTTTTTTTAGTTATTTATTTACTAACAAAAAACGGATGGACCGATTTCGCTGGAAACTTAACCAGCTCTGAGTTACGTAATTACGCTTCGAAAAAACAATATCATCTTTGGTTCTCGAGATAAGCGTGGCGAAAGATAATTCCGAACGCACATACATTTTTTTTTCTTGGCTGTTCCAATGGATGTGGTAATCTTCAAAAGATGGCATGCACGATTCGCAAACCCTGTTGTAATCCACACAACATTACCCGATCTTCCAACCAAACCATACGTAACAAGTTCCCAAGCGCCACGGCTATTAACCGGTCATTCGCTTTATTTTCGTTTTCAAATGCATACCCAAGCACAATTGGATCAAGTATCACGGGTACACACGCCAACATACGGCAAAACTGCAACAAGTGCATATCGAAATCATTTTACGATTTATGAATGGGTGACACTTGATACCAGTGCATATCGAAGAAATACTACGATGTGCAACCACTTAAATTGTTTTACGATTTATGGGTGACACTTGATACCAGTGCAAGGGCAATTGACACCAAGATGTCGACTGGGCATTTCTTAAATGGGAGCAGAAAACAATTAAGCAATACCCAGAATAATAACTAGATGCGCACATATGGGAATTATTATGGAAAAGTATGGTATATGGAGGGGGAAGTCAAGAGTCAGGTCATGGCTAAAATTAAGTATAAAAGGGCATGGTTTTGGAAGGAAATAGCAGAGAGAAATATCACTAGTCAAGTGTACAAGATCGCAGCCAAGCATAGAGACAGCGGATCTTATAGCTTAAAATAATAGAATAATAATAAAACACATTATTGGTCGCAGCCCTGCTTGAGACAGCGGGCCAATAATAATAATAAATAAAAATCGTCTTTTATTTTTCTCTCCGACTTTCACTCTTCCCTTGGAAACAAGGAAGCACGGGGAAAATCGTATACAACATTGGTGGCAGCGGTGGGATCCACGTGAAAACGGTCCCAACTACCAAAACAAAAAAACGAGTCTACCTTGCACTCGAGGCGTTTCTGGGGCTATACACCAGAAAGTAAAAAGTGAAAAGTGTGCTGAAAAGTCCCGAAAACCGTAAGACCTGGCGAATTCTCGAAACGAGACGCCGGAGGCAAACATTCGGGCAGTGAAACAAAGACTAGGTGTAACAATCAACTCTAGGGCGTGAAGCTTACCTAGCAAGTCAACTACACAACAACGTCAAGGAAGGAACCTCATCAAGAACATCAACCAGCAGCAGACGGAAGCAGATTTTGAAAAAAGTAAATAAGATTATTAAAATTATCATTTAAATTTATATTACACTCAACCGTCTGAAATCCGCAAAATTTTTACCCGACGCAACTACCTGACATTAGAGCTTTTTAAAGCCCTACCTTTTTCTGACCACCTAACTCGACCAGACTCCACACCGACTAAAACAATGAGCGTCACCCTTTCATTGAACGATGTCAATAACATCGTTCCCACGTTCGACGGTAAGCCTGACGAACTGTGCAAGTTTATTTCGTGTGGCAACACACTGTTCTGTTTCATTACTGACGAGGCACAACATAAATTGTTCCTCAGCATAGTCAAGACTCGACTTCAAGGTCCCGCCTTTGAGTTAATCCAACACAAAGAGCTGACAAAATGGACAGACCTAGTAAAGGAACTAGAATCCCAGTTCAAGGAACACATGTCGCGTACTTCGGCGCAGAATCAGCTTCTGGCAGCCAAACAAAACGCCAGGGAAACTATTCAGGAATACGGCGACCGACTTTCAACCCTACTTCTGGCTCTCAATTCAGCTACATATAGCTGTTCCAACGAGAAAACAGTGCAAGATTTTCTGATACTAGAAAATCACAACCTTGCACTACAAGCATTTGAAGATGGAATAAGAAATTCCAGCTTAAGGCTACTGGTAAAAGCACACCATGCTAGTCAGTTAAAAGAAGCTATTTCTTACGCCATCGACCAATCACTCCGTGTAGATCATGACAATCCTTCCACGTCTTCAGCAAGGCACAATACTCTTCGACCTATTTGCCAAACTTGCAATAAGATAGGTCATACTTCGGCAACGTGTTACCGAAACACGAATCTGCCCAATTTTACCCCTCATCCGGTAAAACGGGAAGCGCAATGCAATCTGCAGATAGTCAGATGCAATTACTGCAACAAACAATACCATTCAGAAAACGAGTGCCGGCTCAAGATGTCTCACCAAAGGCAAAACCAACCGCTCAAAACCGACATAGCTACCAACCCCCACATCAAAACCGAAATAGCTACCAACCCCCACATCGCAATCGGAATAATCACGAACCGAACCAAGACCGACAGATAAATTTGCACCATGTGCAGCCGAATCCAAACCCAACACGTAACGATTTGGGAAACGAAATTCGTCGGGAGGAAATAAACGGCAACTCCCCCCGACTGACAATTCAAGCCGATGTACACCAGCAATAACTTTTTCAGTAAGGATCCCCCTCGTTCCCAATAATAATCTATCAATGATACAAATTCCTTTCTCAGATGGAAAAAACAGGGATTTGGTCATAGATACTGGAGCCGAAATCAGTATCTTACGCGGTTGCACCAATTCGCCATTGCTAAACAAGGATATGATAATATCCACTATAAGCGGCGGAAAGATAACAAGCTCCAATATGACCACTGAATCCCTGATTTTCCAGATGGGAGAGGATTCTATCAAGATATCGCACCCGTTCCATATTTTGGACCACCAGGTTCAACAAAATTTCGACGGTATTATTGGGAACGACTTCCTAAAAAAATATGAATGCCATATAGATCATCGCCAAAATCTCCTGATTATAAATCCCTTCGTGAATAACTCTACAGCCATTATAGACGGTTTCGGAGAGGTGTTTAACAAATTTCCTCCTCCCCAGAATATAAAGAAATCCCCTGATACAAAAGAAATAATTTGCCTAGAAAAACGCCAAGAAGCTACACCTTCCGGGGTGTTACCTACGGGTAATGCTGGGAATGTTAATAATGTTAAACGGTACGACCTAAGGCGACCTAACACTGTTACCGGTGAGCTCCAACCTGCTATCGATGGGTATAAACAGTTTGATTCCTGTTTCTCTACTACCAAGAAAGTGCGCCATACGGGCACTGGGGTAGAAAAGGAATCAAACTGGGAACCGGCATCTGACTCCGCATCTCAAAACGGACCAGTAGTTCCACAAAAATATCCCGAGCAAACCAGGAGTAAATCGACTTCCAGTAAGCTTCAACGTTTGACGGAAAATCTAGACGAAATAATTTTAGTATCGTCAGAGGATATACAAGTAAATAAAGAAAAACGTAAGACAGAGGAGAAAAGTGCCTCTGCAGAAAAACGTAAGACAGAGGAGAAAAGTGCCTCTGCAAAAAAACGTAAGACAGAGGAGAAAAGTGCCTCTGCAGAAAAACGTAAGACAGAGGAGAAAAGTGCCTCTGCAGTACCTATAATAAAATTAAATCCGGCAGACAAAAAGACTAAGATGACAAAGCCCTTAGCAGAGCATAAGACCGAGATCAGAGAAAATTCACTCATTTCACTAAAACCACGAAGCCAACAAATAATGGAAATCCCCTTTAATCAAGCAACCCCTTCAGACATCATAACAAAGAAAAAACAAATAATCCCAGGGGTTTACCTAGGCGAAACGTTAGTCACACCCAACAACGGAAAAATTAAAATACCTGTAATAAACACTTTAGAAAAAATTCAGGAGATCAACATACACACAATCAATTTAGAGTGGGATGAGATTGATAATTTTAATATAATCAGAGGCGAAAAATTCAAAAATCCCGTGAAAAAACGGTTAAACAAATTAAACATGCTAATTGACTTAGACCACTGTAACCTCGAAGAGAAAGAAACCATTTCTAATATTTGTCGTGAATACAACGACCTTTTTTATATTGAAGGAGATCACCTGACATATACAGATTCCATGACACATAAAATAATAACCGAAGAAAGCAAACCCCCGTTATTCACTAGACCTTATCGCCTCCCTGAAAGCCAAAAGGAGGAAATTCATAAACAGATCAATGAAATGTTGGAGGATGGTATAGTACAGCCAAGCTACAGCCCTTGGAATTCACCTTTGCTTTTGGTTCACAAAAAATCCGCTAAGGATGGGACCAAACGTTGGAGAGTAGTGGTAGACTTCAGGAAACTGAATGAGCTGACCATGGGAGACGCTTACCCACTACCAAACATAACCGACATCCTCGACCAGCTCGGTAAGTCGAAATATTTCAGTACGCTCGACCTGGCCAAAGGCTTCCACCAAATCCTCATGGACAGAGAAGACAAAAGCAAAACGGCCTTCAGCACTCCGTTCGGACATTACGAATACAATCGTATGCCATTCGGATTGAAAAACGCACCCGCAACATTTCAGAGGTTGATGAATAACGTATTAATGGGACTACAAGGCATCGAATGCTTTGTCTACGTGGATGACATAGTCATTTACGGTTACGATCTACACGATCACAACAAACGGTTAATCCAAGTTCTCAACCGTCTTAGAGAACACAATCTCAAACTGCAACCCGACAAGTGTCATTTTGTCCGCAAAGAGCTTACCTACCTTGGACACGTTATTTCTGAAGAAGGAATAAGACCAGACCCTGAAAAAATCAAGGCAGTAAAAACCTTCCCGGTACCCAAAAAACCAAAGGATATTAAATCATTCCTCGGTTTTGTAGGATACTATAGGAAATTCATCCCTAATTTCGCGGATCTGGCTAAACCCTTGACCAAACTACTAAAGAAAAACGCCGTTTTTAAGTGGGACGCTTTTTGTGACGAGTCATTTAGAGTATTGAAAGAAAAAATTATAAAACCCCCTATCCTTGTCTACCCCGACTTCACCCAGGAATTTATCGTCACAACTGATGCAAGTGACATAGCCTTAGGAGCAGTACTTTCTCAAGGTCCAATAGGAGAAGATAAACCAATATCTTTCTCCAGCCGAACTCTTAACGACGCCGAGACAAGGTATACAACTTCTGAAAAGGGGTTGCTCGCCATCACTTACGCCCTGCAACAATTTCGACCGTATATTTTCGGAAGAAAGTTCACGATCTGCACTGACCATAATAACTTGTTATGGCTAATTGGACAAAAGAATCCAACCTCAAGGCTTTTACGCTGGCGTATCCTAATGGAGGAATACGAATTCAAAATCGTACATAAGTCCGGCAAAACTAATGTCATCGCTGACGCTCTCAGTCGCGTTCGTTTAAACAATGAAGAAGACCCTAAGGTACTGGTAACTACGAGAAGTCAACAACAAATTTTTAACCAAGACATCGAAACCAATAGGATTAAACAAAATCCAACAAACTCTCAGCATACTCGAAGCTTGAAGCTTATCGAGAGAAGGGAATCAATATTTTCAAACAACTCAGTCTCGTTGAAAGCTATACTCCTCCCCTTAATAGAATCCCCAGACGAAGAACTGCTACGAAAACAGTTCGACAATTTTACGAAACCTGACATAGGGCAAGTCTTAACCACCATACAAACGAAATCCAATTGTCATTTCTGTATTAGTACATTACCAATCCCTATGAGAAGTACCACTGATCAGAAAACCATCATACATTTTCTACAAAACATCCTTAAAGAATGCAAAAGGCAGAAGCTAAATTCTTTAGCAATTTCTTTGCCACTTAGCGGCGACAATCAAGACAAACTCAAGATGACAATACGCGACATTTTTGAACAAGAACATTTGACCGTTTACATACACAGTGACAGGAGAATAATACTAAATAACAGAGACGACATAATACGAGTGCTACACGAAAATCATGAGTCCCCTTTTGGAGGACACCAAGGAACAAATCGAACCATAAAACGAATAAAACAGACTTACTACTGGCCAACCATCACAAAGGACACGACGGAATACATCCACAAATGCGAATCTTGCCAAAAAAAACAAACAATCCAAGAACTCGAAAATACCTTTAAAAATAACAACCACCAGTAGAACTCCATTCGAACGAGTAGCCCTGGACATTGTGGGTCCACTACCTGTTAGTCACGACAACAACAGATACATACTAACTTTCCAGGACGATTTAACAAAGTTTAGCGAAGCCATTGCAATCCCAAATGCAGAAGCCAACACAGTAGCTCGAATGCTAATAGAGCGAATAGTCTGCCGATTCGGAATACCAGACTCAATATTAACGGATCAAGGTACGAATTTTCTCAGCACCCTCTTTAAGGAAGTATGTAAAATTCTGAAAACAAGGAAATTACAAACTACCCCGTACCACCCGCAGACTAACGGTGCACTTGAACGTAGTCACAAAACTTTAGCAGAGTACCTGAGACATTACGTAAACCAAGACCCGCTCACATGGGATACATGGCTCCCATATTCAATGTTTGTCTACAATACGACTCCCCACACCAGCACCACTTACACCCCACACGAACTTCTATATGGCTACCCGGCAGAAATTCCTAGCTCACTCAACAGAAACCCGCAGATTTCATACAATTATGACAACTACGCAAATGAACTAAAAGCACGATTACAGCACGGCTATAAGATTGCCCGAGAACAACTACAGAACAAAAAAGAAAAGACTAAGATATATTACGACAAAAACACCAAGATGAAACGATTCAACATAGGTGACAAAGTGCTCATACGAAACCAGACGAGACAAAACTAACTTTCTACCCTATGGGAAGGACCATACGAGGTTATTAAAATCCATTCAGACGAGAACACAGTGATACAAGTTGGCAGAAAATCCAAACTCATACATAATAACAACTTGCGGTTGTATCACGAATAAAACACAACATCTCCACACAATACACCAACATAAATAGTCATCTCATTTTCATATTCTTTTCAAAGGGATGGAGTCTGTATACTACGAACCCGATTCCAAATGGACATTAGTAAATACAATAACAAGAACTGAAATCCATCTACGTCGCGGACCCAACAGAATAGGCAGAGGCTATCCAAATGATATAGCCCTACATACCCTCCTTGTATCTACCTTGCAGTCGTCAATATTTGTACATCCCGACGATAAAAGGGTTCATATAGGAGAACACAGCTACTCCCGCGGAACATACGTAAACGGGGAACGGCTAAAACCTGAAACAGTGAAGGAACTCCATTTCGGAGATATAATAAGCTTCGGGATACGAGAGGAAAATTTCGAGTTAGACTTCTGTCCTACCTATGTCCTAAAGGGTCCCTTGCCTCAACGATGGAACCCCATGATACATACGCCACCACACCAAACAATATACGACGACGAATCCAGTGACGGTTACGAGTCCACCGATACTGTTGTATGGGAACCATTAAATAATTAGAAAAAAAAATATATCTAGATAATAATAATAAAATAAAAAAAAAAAAAAAAAAAATAAAAAAAAACTCCTTTATTTTCTTTTAACGCGAACCAACACAGACACACACACACAGCCACGCACATTCAAGAATTTGAGAAAAAAAAATAACCACAATAACTTTTCAGATGATACTACGTATTCTAACCTTAACCCTACTCACGTCAAACATCCAAGGTGGCCTAAAAATAGAACCCATAGAACCCAATCCTGGAATGTATTTCGAAGAAATGGGAGACGCGGAAATCTATTATCACGAATGGAAACTCATTGTATACTATGACTTAGAATCACTTACAAAGGCCTTAGCACACGCCACCGGTTACGTAAGCGAAATCAACACTCTATGCCAACAGTTGACCGGCCACGTCGATTTCGGAGTAATATGTGATGGAGCAGTCGCCGAAATGAATCACTTAATGACCGACATACAGACCAAGTACAAACTACTAAACCCGAACTACAGAAGTAAAAGAGCCTTACTCAATATTATTGGCACAATAAGCAAATCTCTGTTCGGAACACTTAACGAAGACGACGCCAGATTCTACGACAAACAAATCGAACTATCCAAAATTAACGAGAAACACCTACAATCTCTTGTGAGGAAACAAACCATACTACTGGAAACCACTAAGAACGTTTTTAGCAAATCCGAGCAAACTATAGAAAATCAAATGGTAGCGATAAATTCAAAGATAGAAAACGCGAAAAATTTAGTAGATATTTTGGTTAATTCAACCCATGATCAGAAGGTATTTCTCGAAATTGAATCATTAACCTCCCTAGTTACACTAATCATAATAAGGTACCAAAACACTCTTAGTGACATACTGGATCTGGTAAGCGACGTTAAGCACGGTAAACCCCATTTAGCAATCATATCCCCAGACCAAATTAAACCTGCATTGGCACAGATCAAACAAGACCTCCCAAACGGAATGAGGCTACCATTCGTTACTACAGACAAAAATATACTTCACTTATATCAAATCTGTACTACCAGTGTGGCCATTCGAACAGGAAGAATCATTTACGAAATGAAAATACCTCTCCCATTAGTAGATAACTTCCGTATTTACAGAATTATACCCCTTCCAGTCCATCATAACAGCAAATTCGTATTCATACAACCCTCAACCCAATACTTAACTATTAATTACAGAAAAGACAGTTTTTCAAACTGGAATAAGGAAGACTTAGCAAAATGCAAATCCTTGGACGAAAAATTTCTTTGCCCTCTACCCCATCCATTGTTTAACACATATGCTAATAACCTACAGTGCGAAGTGCAATTGGTAAAAGGCGACACCGGTCTTCCAAACACTTGTGCAATAAAACAGTCAAAACCTACGACGGTTTGGATCCAACTCTCACAGCCAAACAAATGGTTATTCTCAACCTGCAACGAATATATGGTCGACGTGATATGCGGAGAGAACATAACCGCATATACACTGACAAAAACCTTAAAAATCGAACTAGAGACTAATTGCTATTTAAGATCTAAAGAACTTACAATACATGCAATTAGCGAGAGCTCTTCAACCCTCACCAACTCCTACATTCCTCCCTTAAATATCTCACACATCATCTTCAACAGTTTACCCAACTACACATCAAACATAGCAGTCGTAAAATTCTCAAGCCAAAATGACTTGAAACTGATTTCGCAGGATATAGCTTCTTTAAAGAATGAGGAATCAAAATCCCTTCTAACGTTGGACGGTCATGACCTACACCATTACACACTAATCTACACCACAATAACATTAGCGCTAGTCCTGTTCCTCTATAGACGCTATCAGACTTACATAATAAATAAAAAAGAAAAAAATGACAAAACCCATAGACAGACTGTACAAACAGACAAAAAGTCGGAGGTTCCCGAATTCAGACTAAACATTTCAACAGACGGTTAAGTGCATAAAAATGATAACAAGAAAATATTTTTTTTTTAAGCAAATAACGTTATATCTTAATATAGTTTAACCTAAATCATACCTACTTAAGAAAAAAAAAAAACCTTAATCAATCAAACAATTTGCACCTAGTTCTTACAAACAGATATATATACTTATTACGCACATGTCAGTAAATTCATCATAATTATAGGAATAATATTAATAGTCAAAAAATCATTATTTATACAATAAAAAAAAAAAAAAAAATTTTTTTAATGAAACAAACCATTTTTATCATAATTTAAAATTTTTAGTTCACAAATAGAATGTAAGCATTTTGCACCTTTTCCTAAGAAAAGTATTACATGTTAAAAAGTCTACGAATAAGACTAAGATATTTAAACAACATATTCAATTGTAACAAACCATTCCTTCCACAACCAACCCGCATACAGAAATTTCTAACCCTTCAGGTAAGAATTTTCTTTTTCCAAGGGGGGTGGGATGTTGTAATCCACACAACATTACCAATCCACACAACATTACCCGATCTTCCAACCAAACCATACGTAACAAGTTCCCAAGCGCCACGGCTATTAACCGGTCATTCGCTTTATTTTCGTTTTCAAATGCATACCCAAGCACAATTGGATCAAGTGTCACGGGTACACACGCCAACATACGGCAAAACTGCAACAAGTGCATATCGAAATCATTTTACGATTTATGAATGGGTGACACTTGATACCAGTGCATATCGAAGAAATACTACGATGTGCAACCACTTAAATTGTTTTACGATTTATGGGTGACACTTGATACCAGTGCAAGGGCAATTGACACCAAGATGTCGACTGGGCATTTCTTAAATGGGAGCAGAAAACAATTAAGCAATACCCAGAATAATAACTAGATGCGCACATATGGGAATTATTATGGAAAAGTATGGTATATGGAGGGGGAAGTCAAGAGTCAGGTCATGGCTAAAATTAAGTATAAAAGGGCATGGTTTTGGAAGGAAATAGCAGAGAGAAATATCACCAATCAAGTGTACAAGATCGCAGCCAAGCATAGAGACAGCGGATCTTATAGCTTAAAATAATAGAATAATAATAAAACACATTATTGGTCGCAGCCCTGCTTGAGACAGCGGGCCAATAATAATAATAAATAAAAATCGTCTTTTATTTTTTTCTCCGACTTTCACTCTTCCCTTGGAAACAAGGAAGCACGGTGAAAATCGTATACAACAACCCGAATAATCGATGTCAGGAATGCGCCTACGTACTAATCCACACCCAGCAGACGTCAACCACTCTCCCCGCGGGACTGCCGTTAGGTATAACTTCGCGGGGCTAGTTAGCAATTCATGCTATGCGTCTTGTCTTGTGTCAGTTGCTTCTGACGCTTCTTCTGCTTCTGATGCTCTCCTTAGCCTTTCTACTCTCCGCAGTTCATTTTGGATAGTTATTACCAGATTACAAACTTTCGTCCAATTGTCCTCCGACTGCAACATATGGTCTATTACGAAAGATGGATTGGGCAGATTCGTTCTCCATGATACGAATCGCCTACAATGAAAACCTGCGTGCTCCGTGTCTTCCTCCTGGTCTGGACAATCTGGGCAAAATGGCGAGCTATCGTGTCCAAATCGATGTAGGTATTTGCGGTAGCCGCCTTGGCCAGTCAGGAACTCCGTAAGGTGGTAGTTGCTGTTTCCATGTGCTCGCTTTGTCCAGGTCTCGATTGACGGGATCAGCTTGTATAACCATCTGCCTTTTGTAGTGTTGTTCCACCTGGCTTGCCCTATAGCAATTGAAGCTGCTCTTTCTTCTAATTTAATTCTTGCCATTTCATTCATTGCATCTTGTCCGCCCGGCGTTTTTCTGTTGTAGATCCTCAACATCTCGCCCGCTAGAATGTCTATGGGTATCATTCCAGCTATGACGAAGGCCGCTTCGTCGGAGATGGTTCGAAAACCACAGATTGTCCTTAACGCGCTAAGCCTGTATGCGGATGATAGTTTCCTTCTTGTTTCTTTCGTCGCCAGTGCCCCCGCTCAAACCGGGGCGGCGTAAAGAAGGACTGAACTGACTACTTTTGATAAACGTTCCTCCTAGCGTATCCAGATCCACCGATGTTAGGTAGTATGCGTGAGAGAGCTCCCTGTATTTGCGATGCTTTCGTTGTAATATACTCCACGTGCGTTTTGAACTGCAGTCTGTTGTCTAGCATGACTCCAAAATATTTGACTGCTTCTTTGGATCTGATGATCTGGTTCCCCACCTGGAAATTGGCGAATTCAATGGTTTTACGACTTGTTATGAGGACAGCTTCTGTTTTATGGTCGGCTAATTCTAGTCCGGCGTAGTATCCGCCGGTAGTTTATCCTGGAAATTGCTTCATTTGTAGCTGATTCCACTTCATGGATCTGTTTAGCTACTGTCACGATGGCAATGTCGTCGGAAAATCCAATTATCGATACTCCGCGAGGTAGCATTAATCGTAGGACTCCGTCATACATGATGTTAAACCGAAGCGGCCCCAGTACGGATCCCTGTGGGATGCCCGCGGTAACCTTGTTGTATTTGACTCCTTCGTCGGTATAATGCCTTAACTTCCTGTTGTTAAAGTAGTCCGTCACTATCCTCAGCAAGTAATTCTGGCGAGAGATCTTCTTAGGAATGACAAGTTCGCGGAATTGAAGGCGTTTTTGACGTCCAGCAAAACGTACATACGCACATATGTACATACATACACACATACATCTCTATCAAAACGTTGGATTTGGATTCTGGTGACCTTGAAACGTGGAGATATGTCAAAATCCGCAAAAACGGATCGACCGATTTCGCTGGACTCTTAATCAGTTCTGAGTTACGTAATTACGCTTCGAAAAAACCCGGTCACATGTCAATATCATCTTTGGTTCTCGAGATAATCGTGGCGAAAAATAGTTCCGAACGCACGTACGTACATACGCACATACGTACATACACACAGACATATCTATAAAAACGTTGGACGTGGATTTTGGTGACCTTTAAACGTGGAGATATGTCAAAACCCGCGATGCACAAAACGGCCCCATTACAAGAACTTCCATTGGGAAGTTAATAGTAAAGGAGAGTATGCATATAAAAACACAATAAAATCAATATTATTTGATTCTTCTCCTCATTCATTATTGACATTGATTAGTTATTGGTTTGTTTTACATTATCTTACTGTTATAAAAACTGTTAGTTGTTCTTTGATAAAAAAAACTCTATGAAAACATCTAATTTTATGAGGTATGTTGCCATAACAACAAATAAATTTGGATAAATATTTCTTAAGAAACTCTAAAATCCATATTTGTTCAATCTGTTTGTTTAAACAAAAAAAAGGCCGGAGCCAAATCAATGTAATTTTTTAGAGATCATGTATGGATTGGTAAATCCGCGTCGATTTTGATCAGTCGATGTCATACGCGAGATAGGTACCGTTTAAATTGTTCGCGAATATACTTACGAAAGTATGTACATACGCACATACCCACATACATTTTATTAACATAGTTTGAAAATTGACCATTAAATTATAAAATATTTTGCTACAGCATGAAATGCAAAACACAAGGCTTGCGAAGATATGATTTTATTTTTAAGTTTCAGACTAAGTTTTTCCTTCTTAGATTTAGACATCAGCTAGCGTTCTCAATGAAGATACATTTAAGATAAATTTTTTATGTTCCCAGCATTTTATTGCTGTGATAGCTGTCGATATAGGAGTGCAGCAGAAGGGTTGAGGACCTGTGAATGGTGTTTCTGGACCCTTCTCTGGTCTGGTCTGGTCTGGTCTGGTCTGAAATACGTTGAGACTTTTTCCCATGGGTATAGTAAAGCGTGTATGTGTTCCGTATATTCCGGCTCCTATCCCCGATTCCATTTATGCCGTTGTGGCATACTTCTATTATTGGGATTTCTGTGGAGAATCGTTTATTTAAGCGAATTGTTTTTTGAAGGCGGTCTGGGACCGCGCAGTTCATATCAAGTTCCGGGAGTTCACCGAATAGGGTCATAAGTTCCGGGTGGTCGTTAAACCTTATCTGTATTAAACTTGTTGCACTGCAAATCGCGGATTGTGGGGTTTTTATCCAACATTTTTTTTTTTTTTTTTTTTTATAAAAAGGAAATCCAAATCCCAGAGCACTCAGACTCGGTAACGGTCCATTGTACTACCAGGCAGAAATCCTCTTTTTGGTGTAGAGGCATGTGAATGGGCGGCGTATGTAGTTGTTCCCCATGGGGATTGAACCTGCACCGCACGGGTCACAAGCCAATATACTAACCTCTACACCGTCGCCACCCTCTTTTTTTTTATCCACCATACTATGGAAGCGTATATAACTATGGGTCTTATCATCACTGTGTAGATCCAGTGGACCATCTTTGGAGTGATTATTCAGGGTCTACGATACGTGCGGCGACAGGCCCACTAGCTTTTGATTTTTTGTTATTTATGTGCCAGTTCAGTCTTTGTGTAGGATAACTCCAAGATATTTGACTTCTTCGGAGTACTCTAGGACTGTGTAATTAAATGAGATTTGACCAAGATTTCTCCTTTAAGTAAAATTAACGATAACGGCCTTACTGGGGTTTATACAAAGATTTTCCCTGATGTACCAATCTAGGGCTCCCTTTTGGTAAGCATATTGATATGGGTGCAGAGGCATGCTGTTTAAGCCTTCTCTAATATGAATGTCAATAATCCTTTCCATCGTTTTCAGAAAAAAACGATGTCAAGCTTATAGGTCAATATGATTTAGCTAATTCACTCGGCTTGTTTCCAGGTTTGGGTATGAATTTCACGTTTACCTCCCTCCAGGTACTTGGTATATATCCACAAATGAAGCCGAAGGCGATCATGGAAGGTCCAAAAAATCCACTTCTTTTTGAATGAGGGCTAGAGAGATACCGTCTGAACCTTAAGCCTTGAATGGTTGAAATGAGTTAATTGCCCATTTAACCTAATCCGGAGTAAAAAGTGTTTCGCGTAAACTGTTGTGTCTGCTGAGGTTTCTTGGAATTGAAAGCTCCGCTGTATAGTCACAGAAACGTCCATTATGAAAGACCCTGGGAAGTGGGCATGAAGCAAAATTTTCAGCGTTTCTTCCCGGTTGCGTGTGGTTTGATTAACCCTTTCGAGGCGTGCCACCGCAGGAAGTTTTTCAAGCTGCTCGCAGTTTTCACGCCAGGAGACCCTTTTGGATCTACGCAACTCTGAGTTGTACATTGTCAGCAGGAATTTATACTCATCCCATGCGCCGGTGCGTTTGGCTTTGTTAAAAAGCTTTCTTAGCCTCTTCCGGATAGTCTCAAGGTTATCGTTCCACTATGGTACACACATTTTGACCGCAGTGCGCTTAACCTTGTAAATACTTTTGAAGGAGGCAAGAATGATGTCATTTATAGGACGTTGTACAGCATCGGCATCACTTGTTGTTAGTGTTGCAGCTGGCAGCATGTACGATTTGACCGCAATATTTTCGCTATATGTTCTCCAGTGATGATGAGCAAAGCTAATTTGTGTCATTACTGGTGAATATAATCTTAGCTCTCCAGCCACATTTGCAAGAGCATTAAAATGCACGGATTAGTATTCGTCAAAGCTTTTTAGCTGATATAATTGTGTAGCGTAAACCGCCACGAAATAAGTCCAGGTTTTTATTAGGACTACACAAGACTATAAACAAGACTATCTTTTATTTCCAAAAAATGTTTCCTTAAATACTCTAACAACTATTTTACACAATATATATGACCTTAAATAAATTGATACTCTATTGCCTATTGCCTTTGTACAAGGTGGCGCAAAAGTCATCACCCAGTGGCGTTCACCAATCCGACTGAAAACTACATAGGATAGATGTCAAACGTCGTGGATCATTTAGAACATTGGCACACAGAATTGCCTAAGGCACACCCAAGGGCTGAAAAACCTTCGGAAGATGCTATAATTTTTGCAAATAGCGGCAAATGTCAATTTTACTTTGACATTTGTGAAGTAAACAGATGACAACTTTTGCGCCACCTTGTATATAGACTCTATAGTAATATCATCAACACGAATTTGAAAATGTCGACCTCCACGAAAATGGCAACAAAACGGATAGCGAATGGTAGCGATTGAAGGTATGTGCTTAAATTTGATGATGGTATGAGGATACAGGTAAAGGAAAACGAAGAATGAAAACCAAATAAACTGGTTTGTTTCTCTTTATCGAATCATTTTAATATTATGTAAGTATTTATTTTTCTTTGTAAGAAGGAGCATGAGCAAGGAGATTTTTTGCGATTCTCATCGTCGCGTCGGCAAGTAGCATGTATGATAACTGTTGAGAGGGGGATGATGGAAGGGACGAATAGTTTTGAAATGAAAAATTTAATAAAATCTGATTTCAGTCTTTTTCCTCAAATAAGAAATTATGAGTTTATCGCTTTTAATACTGTCACTATTTTGGCTATATCTTGTCGAAAAATGTTCCGATTTGTATCATTTCTTTTTAATTGATTCAGAAATATTCAATCTAATTAATTAAGAAATAATTATGTTACTTTGTGTCAGTATTGCGCCATGCTGCACAACCACTTATGAGTCAATACAATAGGTTCCTACCTATACGATTTATATTTATTTTATTATTTTATTGCAATATGCCATTTCCTACCCCAAACTTCCATCGAAGCCAACACATAATATACCATCAATCTACTCGACGACAATTCTCCCACCTTTCTTTATCCACCATCTCCCCTACCTTTAAATATAAATATCCATTTTTCACTTGCAAATGTTTTAGGAAGCGTTTTATCTATAAAATCTAACTCGGTTGGGTTCGATGAGATAAGTCCAGTTTTTGTTAAAATCATTCTTCCGCATATATTAAAATATTTAACGTACCTATTTAATAATATATTTATATCCAGTGTTTATCCTCATATTTGGAAACGAGTGAAAATAGTTCTGGTCCCGAAAACCAACAACGAATTCAGACCGATTGCGATATTATCGTTTCTTTCCAAAGCCCTTGAAAGGGTAATGAATTCCCAAATAAGGAAATTTCTTTTAAATAAAAATCTACTATGCACTAATCAGTCTGGTTTTCGCCCAAAACATAGTTGTACTACTGCCTTAATAAATGTAACAGAAGGCATCAGACAAGCGGTAGATAATGATGAAGTAACTTTCCTTATACTACTTGATTTCTCTAAAGCATTCGATACGGTTAACCACAACATTCTCTGTAGTAAGCTTAGGAATCAATTTCATTTTTCAGTTCCGTCTACAAACTTGATAGCCTCTTACTTAAATCATAGATTTCAAGCAGTTGTAGTGAAAAACTCCTCGTCAGACTTCCTTCCACTTAGTTCAGTTTCAATTCTTTCCAAAACGCTGCTCATTCCTATTATGCTATATGGATGTGAGCTTTTCAGCAATTGTGATTATGAGCACAGGCGGAAACTAAATGTGACATACAACAGTATTGCGCGATATATTTTTGGAATAAAAAGATATGACCACATTTCCTCGTATTCCAAATCGATTTATGGCATCTCTCTCGAAGACATTTTCAAGCTCAGAACGTTGGTATTGCTTCACAACCACCTTACCTCTATAACAGATTCCGTTTTACGCGTTCGAGTAGAACTTTGATCTCATTCCAATTCGTTCCCGTTTCTTGATTTCTGAACGTCAAATCTTTGTCTATGAGATTCAGCTATGGAACTCCCTTCCCCGACCCTTAAGATTGATAAATTGCAAAACGCTGTTCAAGGCAAAACTGCAACAATACTTTGAACACTTTGATGATGATGATTCAACCAACGACCATACCACGTCGAGTTAATCGGTTCTCGTCAGATCACCATAATTAAACGACGTTGGGCGCGGTTAGTACGTAGAAGGGGGACCGTTTGAGAACAACCGCGTGTCGTTGGCCAGTCCCATCTACAGAGTTGAGGTAGATAATATACGTGGTATCACAATGGACCTAAATTGGTCTAAGTGTGTCGGCTTCTGCCGACAGCCACATAAACCTAACCTAACCTAACCATGATGATGATTGGATATTTAAGTCCTCTTCTACTCCTCTCTTCTTCTCCTCTCTTTTCTTTTCTAATTTTTTTTCTCTTTACTTATTACTCCCTATAAATTAATTTATTAGCAATAAGTAATTAATTGAATAATTGATTTAATTTGAATTTGGATTTAACTATTTTATTATTTTTATTTTTATATTGGTGTACTAGCATTTAATCTTGTAAACTAAACAGTACCTACTCGTCTTGTAACACTTAAAATTAAGTGCATATAGCACTTTGCTGAAGCATGCACTACCAAATAAGATATTGTATTCTACTGTGTATGACTATTAAATAAAGATTTGAAAGATTTGAAAGAATATGAATTATAAAAAAATCCTCACCGCTGAAATGCGACTCTCTTTCAACGATCATACACATACATACCAATTACCAATTGCATTAAATACCAGAAAACATAACCTACCCGAAACTTCCATCAGAGCAAACAAATAATATGGCATAAGGCTACCCGAAAATAATTCCTTCACCTTTCCGCCCTACCGTCAACCACCAACGCTACCTGTGTCATCTTCCTTCTCATTTACCTAGTCACGAGCATGAAGGAGAGCAAAAACTCAGCTGTTTGCAAACCAAATAAAAATATTCTGCTGATACCTCAATCAGAGCCAACAAATAAAATACGATAAATCTACCCGATGAGAATAGCATGCTACATCAAACATCAGCCACACCATCCTCATATTCCTAGTCATGACAATGGAAGACAATGGAAGAAAACAAAGGTGTAGAAAAGGTTCTACAATATGCTGGTATAGATGTAGCTTTTTTTAATGACGAACTTACGTCGTTTGGTGGCGTATCGTCGAATTCACGAAGTGATAATACTATAAAGTCTATATACAAAGCTATTGCACATCAATGTTGTCAAGTCCCGCATTGCATATCGCTACTCGTGTAGTCTGATCATTGTCAACATTGATTCATAGTTATTTGTAATGTACTATGTAAGTGATACACACATTCATTGTTTGTTTTGTTTACTTTCTTGAAGGTGATCAATCGCTAGCACGTGATCGTTTGCATATCTATGTGCACGTGTGGTCCTCGCAGATCCGGACATTCTTGTAATAGGTAGGGAGGCACTGCATCCGTGTCTCCAGTAAACTACGCCGATGCGTATACAAACTATGGCTCCCGGCCATAGTGGCGCTTGATTTGAACGGCCACTATATCGACAGTCTTGAAACCTGGGATAAAAGAAAATTTAATATCTTTCTGGTCCGGTCTGGTCCGAAGTCCCTTGGGCGAAAATATGCTCTCAATTTTGACTGTTTAATCCAAAGATCTTACCATTAGTTGCCCATGGTTACTGGATTAATTTATCCAATAGCGATGTTCCCTTCGGCAAATGGCTGGCTAAAGGTGTGTGAGGCACCCAAAGCCCAGTGCAGGTCGGCCTGCAGCACGATTAGACGAGATGTTATTTATTATTATATTCAGGGTTGCGTACTGTTGGGCTTATTGTAACCCCTTGCCGTATAGTACCCTGTCGACGAAGACCACCTTGTATGGCTCTCGGACTTTTAATTGTGCGTGCGTCTTGCGCCTGTGCCTTTTTGAGATCCATGACCAACTTAGGCCTGAACCGGTTTTGGCTTTCTTTTAGTGGTGCTGTTCGCACTATTAGCCTTTTCGGCTGCACTTAGCTTCACGTTTATTGCTGCATTTTGTAGCACTTGCCTTGTCGTACCTGCAGCTACTACCTTCGCTGCAGTACTGGTACTAGCTTCAGTCGGATCAGTTTCGGTACTGCCATGAGCTTTCATAGCTTTTTTTTCTCAACTCGTTCTGTTCGGCTGCTTTTGGGCCCTATTATGCCGTTTTACCAGCACTTTAAAGTATTAGTTTGGTCTGTCCGAAGCTGAACGAGACCATCCTCTTAAGCTCCACAAGTCTCCTCATGGCACTGTCTTTTTTAGCTAAGACCATATGAGCGATGTCTCTCATCCGATCTTTGCAGAACTCTCCACATTCTAGTGTTTAGCTCTTTGTTTTGACCGTCTAGAATTAAGGCCGTAGCCTTAATCGGCGACAACAATAATAATAATGGAAAGATGATAGACATAGTAATAGTGATAGCTATACTTATTATTATAGTAGTCTTAAGTAAAATAGCAAGAAATATATGTAAGAAAAAAATAAATAAGGTAGTTGTCAATGAAGTGAATAAGGAAATAGCTAGGATTAATGTTTGAAATATATTACATATGTATAAGCAATAATTGACGTTTAAATACAAAATTTTAAAAGATATGTTAACTATATTAAGATCATTGAATAATATTATTGATAACTTCAAGAAAACGCCAAAAAGGATGTACACTAGTAGATATTTAATTGACAAAGAATTAGAATTAGAACAATTAATTGTAAATTTTAGAGACTCAGACCAACACGAAGACTATGGTTCAATTAAATTAATAATTGAAAATAAAATAACAGAGTTAAGGAATATCTTAAAATACAAAAGTATTTTGTTAGAAGACATAAAAGAAGAGCCAAATTCAAGTAATAAGGAAAACCATATAAAATTAAATACAATGGCGACATTTGACATTGTAACAACACTAAAAGTCATTCCCGAATACAACGGAGAATTCGACAAATTAAATAATTTTGTGAACATGGCAAACTTTATAGCGAGCACACTTACGACCGACACAGAAAAAAACAAACTATTTAAATTCATACTAGAAACTAGACTAACAGATAAAGTAAGAAACAAACTAAGTACAGTAACTCGCCCAACAAACCTATCAGAACTGATAGAAACTTTGAAAATTATATTTAGAAGCAAGAAAAATGCACTTTAATTACAGTCTGAATTAGGAAAAATTGTTAAAAAAAAAAATTTTTTTTACAAACAAAAAAACAATTTTTTTTCCATAAAGAGTGAGGATGTAGTGTACATAAGAACAATACTGACAAATAGCCTTATCATCAAATGCAATTCTCCCAGCAACACAACAATATAGACGCACATTCCACATTTCTCATAAGACAGACATTTCCCACCAAATCCACTCGACACCCGATACACAGCTAATGCTCGCCATAGAGTCAAGGCCAAATCCACTCGACACCCGATACACAGCTAATGCCCGCCATAGAGTCAAGGCCAATGACGATTGCACCTTTTTCGTGTCGCAGCAATTTGTGCTGAGTAATCCAAATACATTTCTTCCTTTGTTTTAGTTTATCATATTATAATGCAAGTAGCAAATAAGATATTTTTGTATAAATAGGCTAAGATCTTTTGAATAAAGAATCAATTACTATCTGACATTTGAATGCAATGCAATTGGCTTCTTAGCCGCTTATTCATTTCAGCTCGGCTCTTTAGCCACCAAAACAGTTCGGCTCTTTAGCCATCAACATTTCGGCTTGGGATAGCCAATAATCCCCATAGTAAATATTACGGAGGTAGTATTCTATCAAAAATAAGTAAAAACATTACACAATTCTGCTTGCCGTAACCATGACATTGAGAATAGGGCTCTAGTGAGCAACTTCTATCTACGCACCGAACTTGAGAATTGGCGATCTGCAGGTAGCAATGGTGCGATGGTAGTGTATTCACTAAGTGATTGGCAAGTAGTACGTTCGAATACCGACCAGGGCCATGATTTTTATAAATTGAATACATACAACAAAAACAGATCTCCCTAAAGCTATTTAGGCACCACCTGTGGAGAAAAAAAATCCCATCACACCAAACTTCTTTCCTATCCTTTTATTCTTTCATACAGTAAGTAAGGATCACCCAAAAACAGGCAATGAATTATTTGCTGGGAGCTACTTGCAGCTTGCAGTTTTACCATTATAAGGGTACTGTATCACTAAAGAAATCCCTTTGTTGGGAGAAATTTCGAATTTTCCACAACGAAATTAGAACGCCAAAAAGTAGATAACTTCAATTTATTTTGTTAAAATTTCGTTGTTTTGCAATTTTGGTGTGTTGGCGTGTGCACATGTGTGGTGGCGTGTGCACATGTCGTCGTCGTCGTCGTCGTCGTCGTCAAAGTGTGTTATTATTCTTACCGTGTGTAGGTACGAAATTTTTGTATAAAAGCTTCAACATTTTTCTCATTTATTAAATGAGTGATAGTGCGTGTTCGTATATTTATTCTAATTCAGAAAGTTTTCATTCAATTATTACAAATGGCTCCACCGAAAAAAGTTGCTTTCGAAAAATTTAACGAAAGCGAAGAGGAAGTAATTCCATATGGGCAGAAAATTCAAATTATATCAAGCGATCAAGAAGAAGAAATATCGATGGACCTTCCATCCACTCAAGTAGTGGAATTAGTGATTCAGAAGGAGAAGAAAATTCGCAAACGGAAATCAGTAATGGATACAAACATTTTGAAGAAATTAAAAATTGGTGCAGAACAAGCAATGAAGAATGCTTTGACAATCGACGAGGATGGACTAATATCTCTGCTGGGTCTGATAATAATAATATGGACACCAGAATTTCTAATAAATTCGAATCGAGCATTAGATCGTCTGATGATTTTATCATTACGACAGAAGGAGTATTCAGTGAAACGATGCATACATCAATTACTGGAGATATTGTTATTTTGCCAAAAAACTCTAGTGGGGCAGAAGATAGAATTAGGAACGTGTTCACTAAAGCAATTAGTGAATACGGTCTTAGAAAGCGAGTGGTCCACGATATTTTTGGAGCGCCAACTGACATCGGAAATGTCAGATTGGATCACCAACAACTACATCGAAAATTTGCCGGGACCATCCTCATCATCGCGCACTACGGAGACCATTACCACATCGTCCATGATTGCGCCTATTGCAACAACAGCTGCAGATGTGCCTTTTACAAATGTCTCGGTGGAAAAATCGGTCGAAGATTCAATCGACGAGTTATTCCGAGCTGGAAGTACACGATCCAACACTGGATTTATCTCGCAATCTATTTCCAGAAGGACACAAGATACTACATCCACATGGATATCGCCAGGATAATTTATTATTTATAACACTAAATACAATATATTAATTCACTTTAGTATCCTCTTTATTCCTAAGTCCGCCAAAGATTTCCCACGAGCCACGAGTTTCTTTTATACAATGAAGTTAAAGCCGCATGGCATGGGCATCAGCACGTGATAGCTTGTCATCGGCTTTAGGACGCGTTCGGCGCTATTGCTTCCATCATTGCCAGATCTGTCGCAACACTCCCCCCGGTACATCCTTATGAGGATTTACTATATCCTGCGGTCGGCGGATATCGAGTACGGCGATCTTCGTAGCTGGTCTCGTGTACAGGCCAGCCGCAGTTTTTACCAAGGCAGTTCTTACTCGACCATCTGGACTCATTCTAACTCCAACGATTCTCCCCTTAGGCCAGCAGTTCCTTGGGCTTTCGGGATCAGCTATATAAACAATGTCGTCCACTTCAATTTGTTTGACATCGTCAAACCATTTACAGCGTCGAGTTACTACAGGCAAGTACTCACGCACCCATCTTCTCCAAAAGGCATCAGCGAGCTGTTGTGATGTTTGCCAATTTTTTCGCAGCTGTATTCCTTCACTCACAGGTTACGCAATAGGCTTCGTGCCGCTGGAGTTTCCCAAAAGAAAGTAGTTTGGAGTCAAAGCCTCCTCCTCATCATGGCTTACTGGTATATAAGTGAGCGGTCGGGAGTTCACGATAATTTCAACCTCCATTAGAGCGTCACGTAGTAGCTCCTCAGTCGGATTCCGCGATGGCAGCACCTTATGTAGAACGTTCTTCACCGATCGCACGAGACGCTCCCAAACACCTTCCATGTGGCGTGATGCTGGCGGTATAAATCGCCATTTCATAGATGGACTGGTAAAAGCCTTTATCATTTCATCCATGTTCAGCATGGTGAAAGCTTCATTTAATTGTCGCTCGGCACCCTTGAAATTCGTACCGTTGTCGCTCCACCGGCGAACCACGTCGACCTATAAAATTGCGGATGGCAATAATACACGAATCTGTAGACAACGAGTACACCACTTCCAAATGGACCGCTCTAGTCGTCAAGCAGGTCAATAGTACGCCATACTTTTTTTCGCTACTTCGACGTACGGACACAAACAGGGCCCGAAATAGTCTACCCGCGCTGGTGGAAGTAGAGTCATTTTTGGTGGTGACGGCTGCGCCTGGTGGTTTTTGCATTCTTGACAACTCCGTCGAACTTTGCTTAGAATCGCCCTAAGTCTCGGGATCCAATATAGCTGCCGAATCTCGTTAACCACTGTTTCGTGGTTGGCGTGATGGTATCTACAATGATAATCAAAAAGAATTAAGGTGGTTATATGTTGACACCTGGGCAATATAACAGGATCTATTTTATTTTCGAAAACTAGCCGTCCGCCCAGACGCAATACTCCATCGCTGATAGGGCGTGAGCTTGAAGAGAGAGCTTGATTTCTTAATTGGGCTTCCTTTTAATAACAACAGTATCTCCTTTAGGTATTTATTCGCCTGTGCATCTTTATACAGTATAGATTCAGCGAGTCGTATTCTCTCTTGGGATGGTGCATTTCCATTCGGTGGACACCAGCGAGCCTTGTCTCTCCAGAGATGGGCCATTCGAATCACTGCAGCAGTTATACGAACAAGTCTCTTCCATGTAGAAAATCGCTCGGGTTGCATTGATAAAGGTGATCCTCCAAGAAATTTGTCGGTACTATGAAGACCAATATATTGCACACGCAGTTCTTCGTCCGTAGATGTACAGCCCTTGCCACTCTCCTGGTCCGTTGAGCCAGCGGCTATTGCTGCAACAATCCGGTATTCTTTGCCACTTCGTGGCCTCATATGCTACATTTTCGGCAGAAGGCAACCATCGCCAGCTGGATACGTAAGTTAACTCTAAAATTTCGCTAATTCGAAAGGCCACGAACTGGCGATAGCGTCGATGATCAGATCGCAGCCAAGCTAATACGGTGTGAGAATCTGTCCAAAACGTCACCTTTGCTATATTAACAGAGTGAGTTGCAACTAGGGTACTCGCCAGTCGGGCCCCGAGCACAGCGGGTTGCAGTTCCAACCTTGGCACTGACATCAATTTCAAGGGAGCCACTCTTGTTTTACTGCCCACCAAAGCGCAATCCACGACCCCAGCATCAAAGCACCTTAAGTAGCTTACAGCTGCATAGCCATCCTCGCTAGCATCAACGAATGTATGGAGCTCCATGTCAGGGAAACACCTAAATTCAGGCCTGACGTAGCACCTCGGTATCTTCATGGCCGCCACATCTGGTAACAAGCGCAGTCACACTAACCATTTTGAGTACTGGTCGCCATGTATTGGTTCGTCCCATGCGCAACCTCATCGCCATGACTCTTGAAGGATGATTTTCGCGTACATAACTTAGAAACCAAGAAGACCAAGTTGGTCGAATATGGTCATAACCAGGCTTAGTACTTCTCTCTTCGTAGGTCGTCTGTTTCCCAGCAAGACGTCGTTGTTTCGATATCGGTTTGATATCTTAAATATGAAGCAGTCATCTGCGGTAGACCACCACATGCCTAAAACCTTTTCCGTAGCCAATTGGAAATCTGAATTTAAATTCAATGCATCAATGGAATGGGCATTCAAAGCATTTAAGACGGCTTTGGAATTCGATACCCAGTTGCGCATGAGGAATCCGCCTTTAGAGTGCACGAGATGGACCTCGCGTGCTAGTCTTATCGCCTCCTCTTCAGTATCCACTCTGTCTAACATGTCATCGAAGTAGTGGTTCTCCAATATACATTGTACTGCTCTGGGATATTGCTCACGAAAATCCTCAGCGTTTCGCTTTTTATATATTCAGCGCAGCTCGGAGAACACGAAGCGCCAAACGTCATCACTGTCATGACATACGCAGTTGGTTCTAGAGATCCAGGTTCGACCCATAGAAAACGCTGATAATTTTGATGTTCTTCCCGAACCTTGACTTGATGATACATCTCAGCGATGTCTCCACCAACAGCTATGCGTCTCTGTCGAAATTTGCGAAGCGCTGATACCAATAATGTTAATTAAACCGGCCCTTTTAAAAGCATGGTGTTTACGGACACGCCATCAACTTTAGCCGCCGCATCCCACACAAGCCGAAGTTTTCCTGGTTTGTCAGGGTTGTTTACTGGGAAAACTGGAAGATACCAGCATTTCGTCTCATTAATTTCATCTGGGCGTAACTTTCTGGCGTATCCTTTTGCTATGTACTCGTCGATTGCAGCGCGTGGGCGAGTGCCGGATCTCTCTGCATTTTCGTAAGGATACATCTGGCTCTACGTTTTGCCATGGGGAGACTGTCGGGATGTGAAATGTTGTGACTCTTCCATAGTAAGCCGGTCATAAAGCGGTCTCCAATCCTCGTTGTGAATTTCTGCAACTGTTCGCAGGCATATTGATCATCCCTGGACATAATCACTATACCTTTATCTTCGATTCCCAAGTTGTCGAGGCAGATGTAGTTTTTAACTGTTTCCAGCAGCTCAATGTTCTTGGATATATCGCAATCGCAGACATGGAGAGCGCAGAAATGATTAGTCATCGGACCCTCGGAATGACGTTCGACTGATTTGCCCTTTAGCGTCCAGCCTTAACGAGTTTTTTCGGCCTCTGCCTCGAAGGCAGCTCATTCTTTAGATTTAAGGCTAACATTGAGCCCAAAAAGAAGTTTCGGTACGGCGTTGGCATACGATTTTAGAGGCAGCCCCATTAAGTGCTTAAACTGGGCCTGCAGTTTTTTCGCATCCACGGTTTGCTGTGGAAGACCTAAGTTCTTCACCGTGTGGACATCAGTGAGTAGAAATCGTAAAGCTTTACCTTCACGCGAGATTTCTAGGTTTATAAGCTTGGAATCATCCTCGTAACGTTGCGTATCTGAGGTTCATTCCAAGCATAATGGCCGCGCAACGAATTTGAGGTTTAATCCTGTCATTAGGTCCTCATCAATCAAGGTGATGGATGATCCGCCATCAAAGAAGGCGAATGTGGATATTTGAACACCATCTCCATATAAAGTGACGGGAATTACTCGGAACAAGATTGAATCATTTTCATGACGATGAGCTTTACAGTCCATATGAGTTGACGTCGCAGCAGTTACCAAGGTTTTCTCCCTGTACAAACTACGATGGTGAATAAAACGACATCCATCAACCCCGCATGTGGTAGAAGAAAGGCACGCCTGTGGATAGTGTGGCTTGAGATATTTTCGGCAAAGTTGTTTGGCTCTTACCAGCTTCGACTTCTCAGGTCTACTCAAATAGGAAAAAACGTTGCACAATTCCATACATGCACAATTATCCTGGCAAATAACGCAGGCCTTAGGGTCAACATCGTCGGACAACTCAGCGTGGGTGTTTAACATTCCTCGCCGACGAACCTTTGACGACGTACTGGGAATTATTACACTATTAGCTCCTTGTGCTAGCTGGAACATTCAATTGCTAAAGTCCTCCAGCGTAGTTGATGACAACATCAGCTTATACATTCCCCAAAATGGGCCTAAAAGACCAGGAAGCTTCCAGCTCTGGATTATTCAGATGGTTTAATAATCCGGGGGCTTTCATGGTGGCGCAAACGTTCTGTACTTCGATGGCGAAATCAACAAGTGTTTCTGGTCGACTATCTTTGGGGGGTGGCATATCTCTTATCTGCGACAATAAGACGTCTACGATGAGTTCTGGTCTTCCAAACTTCATGCGCAGGGTAGATATGATTTGCGGTACGCAGGAGGAATGAAGCAGCAAGTTCTTCACGGAATTCCTAGCTGGGCCATCCAGCGCCTGTCGGAGACGAATAAGGTTTTCATGATCAGAAAATGCACAAAGATCAGTGAATTGTTCGTAACTTGCGATAAATAATGGCCATTCATCAGATTTTCCTACGAATTTCGGTAGTTCTTTGGAGAGTCCCTTGCGTGCCGCTTGCTGATTAGCGTTAATGACAAAGGTACAGCTTTGACCGCTATTAGAAGGGACGGTCGCGTTATTTGCATTTGCAGCATTTGTTAAATTCGTCGAAAACATGTCCGGCAGCCACGCAGATGAAGAGCCAGTTCTAGTATTCTCCGTGCACTTCATTTCTAGTGCAAGAAGCTTTCCAAAAGTTGTCGCAAGAGTGGATCTTGCAGCTGTGCCGTGGAGGCACCGTTGGTTTGATCGCTGCTTACGGTTCTGAGCTGAGTATTGGCCTGCGCTGCAGTTGTGCTCCAGCAGGTATGGAAGTTGTTCCACCCGTTCCCTTCAACCAGGTTTCGACATGGACACAACTCTCGTCATCGTCTTCAGATCCGGAACATATCTCTTCTTCCTCCAGCTGCTCCACTAAGTGTCTTTGCTTGCGCAACAGAGTCTCCTTTTGTCGTACCAATTTCTCCTTTTCCTGTAGAATGGATTGCTCCTCACTTACGAATCGTATCTCAGCCTGCAATCGCCTAATGCTGGCGTTTGAACCCTTTGACATCTTGGAGCAGGTTGATTTAGCAGTACCCCTAACTGCTCGTGTGGCTGAAGGTGTAAAACAGCGAATGGTGGCGGATGCAGGGGCACTAAACACGGCGAGGGAGTCACCTTCATTTGGTAAAGAGCGTAAGGAAGGGCTCTGCAAATTCTGTCGTTTGGCAGTGGAACATACGTTAATTTCTTCGCCAGTAAGAGATTTACGATGATCGATTGGCCTTCCAACATCATGGAGGCGTTCTGCAGCAAGCTTTGTATTGCCATTACTACAACGAGATTGTAAAGGAGGTTCCATCAGCAGTAGTTCAGAACACGATTTACATCGCCAATCCTGGTTTGCAACAGCAGCCGTCACTCCAACACATGAGTAATGTTAAAGTACCAGCCATCACAATTGTCGCAGCATATCATTCGTAGGTTGTCCTTATTGTTGCATGCGAGGCAATTTTATTGCTTTCGCTTAGCTCCACCGTCCTGGGATTTGAAGTTCTTTGGCGGCATTTTAAAGAATTTTTTAATATGTTGGGAGAAATTTCGAATTTTCCACAACGAAATTAGAACGCCAAAAATTAGATGACTTCAATTTATTTCGTTAACAATTCCTGTAACAATAATAATTTATTATTTTTAACACTAAATACAATATATTAATTGACTTTAGTATCCTCTTTATTCCTAAGTCCGCCAAAGATTTCCCACGAGCCACGAGTTTATTTTATACAATGAAGTTAAAGCCGCATGGCATGGGCATCAGCACGTGACAGCTTGTCATCGGCTTTAGGCGATTTTGCTTCCATCATTGCCAGATTTGTCGCAACACCCTTTACCGCACGCAAATTATAAAAAAAAGAGAATAACGGGTTCACCGTATTCAATGATGAAAACCATGCTAATACCGTTGTCACCAATGGCAGAGATGCATCGCACTTTTTCGTGTCGAATTATGATCGTCGGTGCATCTTCGAGTCACTAAAGAACAAAAATTCGGGGGTGAATCGTTTTCCAAACGTCGAATTGAGGCATCAGCCTCTGGAGGCTGTAGATATTTTACCACCACGCTTTTTAACAATGCGCTGAATATGCACATTATTTGGCGCATTGGAAGGTAGCTGTGGTATCCCCAATCCCGAAAAAGGGTAATTATAGGACGAACCCTGCCAATCTCTGGTCGATTAGTCTGCTTCCGAACATTAGCAAGGTCTTTGAAAAGGTTGTCAATAGAGCCCTGTTAAAGTGGGTCAAGGACAATGACATAATTCTGGACAACCACTTTGGTTTAAGGGCGGGGCATGACACGATTCATGCCGCGTCGAAATTGGTTTCCGACATTCAGTGGAATCAGTGTTGCCGAAAGTACTCCCATAGGAGTATTGTACTACTTTGAACACCTCCGTACTCCCGTACTCCTCCTTTCACATTCGTACTCCTATTTTTTTTAAAGACCTAAAATATCTTACACTTGAATGTCTACATAAAAAAATTTAATTCACTTAAAATTTAATGCAAATTTAGGAGCACTTTTATCTTCCAAACCGTCGTCAAAAAGGGAATTTTCCTCTTTCTTGTTTGTTTTTGTGTTTCGTTGGTTTCATCTTTCATGCAATTTTCATCTGTCAGTTCGGTATTTATTTTATTGCTCCCTGAGATAGTATTTTGTTGGTCGTTTTTTTTTGTTTGAACTCCGTGAATTTTTATGTATAGTTCAATAAAAAGAAAACGATTGTTAAATTAATACTTGAAATATTGTAATTAGTTGTTAGAATAATTCAAAGTAATCTTGCATTATACATATTTAGTAAATTGGATTCCTTTGAGGCGGTAAAGGCAAAAAAGCTGTAAATGTGTCTGTCTTGTATTGCTGGAGGTTCTAAAACAAATGAGTCTGCTGCTGTTCCTAAAAATTTAGCACCAAAATCATCTGCTAAAAGAGCCAACGATATTGAGTTTTCAAATGCTGAAAAAGTATTTGCTGTTGAAGTTGATACACCGACCAAATCAAAATCGGTAAAGGCAAACAAAGTTATACCAGCCAATGTCAATGAGTCTTCTGTTGCTGGTAAAAACCAAATGAGTCTGCTGCTGTTCCTGCAAATTCGGTTCCTGAATCCCCTGCCGAAAGAACCGAGGATGTGGAGATTTCTGATGGTGATGAAGTTGATACACCTACCACATGTTCTTTAGAAATAGCAGAGTTTTGGTCACAGATATTTGTCTTAAAAAATGCCCTTAATGGAACACTTTTCCCTCTGACAAGGAGTTTTGTAAGTGCTCTGCTCAGTATTCTGCACAGCAGCGCTGCGGCAGAACGAGCTTTTTCCAATCTTTTTCTCATTAGGTGTGTTTAATGAACCTGAGCTGCATAGAAAAGTACAGAAAAGATCAGAAAAGTACAGGATTTTGTGTTCCATTAGCAAAAATCTTGCCCCAAAATGTTTTACATTGTCACTTTGTGTTCCATGACGCTGTCCAGCTCAGTTAAGATCAGAAAAGTACAGGATTTTCTGCACTTCCTTTTGAGGAAGGGCAACTGCGTGAAAAGTGTCAAATTGAAGACATCAAATGTCACTGATGTCAGCTGATTTGTTTGTTTGGCATGAAATTTTGAAAATTTTTGAAAATAAATAAAAATTTACAACCAAAATAATCATAAGAAACTATTTTTAACTAATAAAAATAGTGGTCACGATTCGGACTATGAAAATAGTCAAAAAATAGTCATTAATGACTATATTTTTCTCTGAGTCTGTTACTGACGATCACACACGCAATGTGCTTGCGCCTTACGATATGATTAGGCCGAAATGTACATCTACCTGATTACCATCATTAAGGACGCCATAATCGTTTAGCTCACCGGCACGTAGCAGGCAGGCTATAAAATAAGGAACACAAGCGCAAAGGGTATCAGTTCAGTATAGACAGTGGAAATACGGCAAAGGCAGCAGAATTTTTTAGTTCGTTTCAACATTCAACATTTATAACAGCCTTTGAATCGCAACATCAGCTATTTTTGTTAAAATGGAAAACGTACAAATCGAAATAAAATCAGCGTCGGGTCAAACATTGACGGTGCAATGTTAACGTGGACGAAGATTTCAAATTGAATTCACCGCCCACAGAAAAAACAAAGGCGGTCTGGTTGGACAAGCACTGCATGCTTCTTATAACATTGTACAAAGAAGCTCTAAAAGGAAGCTCTGGGTATACATTGCCGGATACATGAAGGAACTCGGCTGTACATATACGCCCTTCCAAATTGAAGGAAAATGGAAAAGTTTGGAGCGAAGTTTCAAAAACAAAACTAGTCACAATCAAAAGACTGGAAGAAATAGAATGACTTGCGAGTACGGAAAGTAAGTATATGTGATGAACTCATTTTTGTAAACGTAATGTTATGTTTAAATAATTTCCTACGTACCAGCTAGGCAGTGCTTCTGGAAGTGGTAAGAGCCGAGACGAAGTTTTAATGGAAAAAGGACTAGCTGAACCAAATACGAATGGTAAAGATAATTATAATAAAGTACATACACATATTTCTTTAAGACAATAAATTTCGCCTTTAGAAACCATAATGTCGAACGGAGAGAATTTTTTGGATACAAGTCAAGAGAAATCGTTTGCAGAACAAAGAAGACCGACAAGAACGAATACTGTGGCAAAAGAAATCCGCGAATGGAGGGAGTTTCGTTCTTTAGAAAATAAGAAAAAAGAAAAGCGCAAAGAAAAAGAATATGAAAGAACAGATGAAATAAAAAGGCGAAATGATCTTTTTGAGAAACATTTTGGCACAGCAGGAAAATAAGTTTCAGTAAATACTCTGCTCTATAAATATATAGTAATAAATGTTGTTTTTTAAGCTTTATGCTTTATTTTAAAGTAATAATAATGAAGTAGTGTTTCCTTAGTGGCTTTATTTTTAAGTAATAAAAATGAATTAATTAAAATGACGTATTTTTAGGGTTCCGTAGCCAAATGGCAAAATATGGAACCCTTATAGATTCGTCATGTCTGTCTGTCTGTCTGTCTGTCCGGAAATGGCACAGCCACTTTTTTCCGAAACTATAAGAGCTATACTGTTGAAACTTGGTAAGTAGATGTATTCTGTGAACCGCATTAAGATGTTCACATAAAAATAGAAAAAAACAATAAATTTTGGGGGTTCCCCATACTTAGAACTGAAACTCAAATTTTTTTTTTCATCAAACCCATAAGTGTTGGGTATCTATGGATAGGTCTTCAAAAATGATATCGAGGTTTCTAATATAATTTTTTTCTAAACTGAATAGTATGCGCGAGAGACACTTCCAAAATGGTAAAATGTTGGTCTCCCCCCCCCCCTCTAACTTCTAAAATAAGGGAATGATAAAACTAAAAAAAATATATGATATACATTACCATGCAAACTTCCAACGAAAATTGGTTTGAACGAGATCCAGCAATTGTTTTTTTTTTAATACGTCATAAATCGTAAACCGCAATTTACCTTTCATTAAATCCACTCAAATATAAAAAAAAAAAACATTTAATTTCATAAACCTTATGCGTAAACCGTGAACCATTATTTTCTAATAATAAATCTGTAATAGGTGCCTAAGTAAATAATAATTATAATTCGCGCGGAACAATTCATGAGCGAGTCCAACTCGCACTTGGCCGCTTTTTTTTTTATTTATATTCGGTGGTATACAGCGTAAACCTGCTCGCATAATTGGTTTCGTAGACTTGAACCTTGTTGCTGATCTGCTGCATCGGGAGTACTGTTATGGTTCGAGCTAACTGCTTACAAGATTCCCAACAATACGGATTACCTAATCCCAACACTGGATTTCAGTAATAAATACAAGACGGCCATCCCAGACCGAGCCAGCTGGGAAGACGGTCGTATCGTAAACAATGAAGCCATAGAAATATATACCGACGGGTCAAAGACAGCCGACGGCACAGGGGCGGGCGTGTTTTCAGAAAACCCCGCGCTTAATGTCGTACTACGACTGCCTGACCACTGCAGTGTATTTCAGGCAGAAGTCACAGCTATCCGCGAAGCAGCACGCAGACTCTCTATGAGCCCGATAGATGGAAAAACTATCGTGATATACATAGACAGTCAGGCAGCAATTAAAGCCTTAGAATCACCAACAATAAGATCCAAGTTGGTAAAACAATGCCGCGAATCTCTTAACGAGATCGCGGTCAGATGTAACTCTTCCCTGTGTTGGGTACCCGGTCACAGTGATATTCCAGGCAACTGCAAGGCGGACGAGTTAGCCAGACGGGGTTCCGCACAAGAACTCTCTGACAACAGAGAGACACCGGCGGTACCCATTCAGACACTGAAACGCAAACTTCTAGATAACGCGTTAATAGAAGCAAACAATAGATGGAATAGCATCAGTACATGTGTGTCCTCAAAGCAAATTTGGACCAAATACGATGCGAAGAGAACATCCAAACTTCTCTCCATCAGCAGGAAAAATATCAGCTCGGTAATCGGAGCAATCACCGGCCACTGCCTTTTAGGCAGACATACCATCAGATTGGGAGCTCCCTCAAACGACTTCTGCAGAAGCTGTAGAGACGTCGAAGAGGAAGAAACCACCACTCATCTCCTGTGCAACTGCCCCGCACTAGCCAATTCAAGGAAACAAATCCTCGGCAACTATTTCCTCGATGATCTAAGTGATCTCAGTGAGACAGACATTGGCTGTATCAGCAAATTCGTCACTAAATCCAAATGGTTAAACTGAACTAGGGGACGGATTGGTCGATAACTTGAGCCCCTCCCGCTCCCCTCTCGCAGATCACCCCAAACCTATTCCCCTGCAAAGGAAAAGAGATCTCACTGTAGTTAGATTGTATCAGTCACTTCAGTCAGAACTCCACTCCGAGGGAGAGACAGTAACCCGGCGGATCGACTGAAACGGTCTCCACCGGCCTGCTGCCTCCCCGCTATGCAGACAAAACGGGAACAGAGTTGAGGTTAGATTGTAACAGTCACCACACTCTGCTTCTCTCCCATGCCTCAAAACCTGCACCACAAACCTCCTAACTCAGTCATCATAATTCCAAATCGACTATCAAGGCCGCCCCTCCCTGCTCCCTTTCCGCGGAATGGTGTAACTTGAGGCTCGTACTGCAACAGTCGCCACAAGCCGCACCCACCCCCGCGATGCGTGTAGCGGGGTTGGACCACCTTTTGGTCACGCCCTCTAGCACAGTTTTGTAACCAACTACTTGACTGTGCAGCAGGTACACCCCGACCCCCCTCCAAGAAATGTAATAGCTTGCTCGGGATTGACTGTATCGGTCTCCCTGGCACGGTACCTGCAAAGGGAGTGAAGAGCAGTTTGAGGTTCGATTGTAACAGTCATCTCAAAAGACTCTTCCCTCCCCCGGTGACCAAGAGGCAATAGCTTCCCTCCGCGGCACAGAATTTGAGATCGACCTGGGGTTTGATTGAATCAATCGCCTCATCTCGATCGCAACCCTTGGTTCGGATGTCGGGCGAAAGTCGCATCTGCACTAGTCACTCTAACACATCGCAACCTATGCGAAACACAGCCCCTGACCCCTTCAGGAGAATCTTCCCCCCTAAAAACCACTACCTCACAGAAGGCAATTACAGGGAACCCAGGAGGCCGAGCGATGACCGGCAGAACACCCCCCCCCCCCCTCTTTGTGGTATCACAACGGGCCGAAACTGCGGCCTAAGTGTGCCTGGGCTCACGCCCTTGCAGCCACCTTACCTAACCTAACCTAACCTATGGTTCGAGCTTTCTTCGTTGCTGTCGTTTGTTTCGGGGTCTAAGATTAATCCATCCACACCACAAAGATTATGTAATACAACACAAGCACGTACAAAATGGCAAAGTTTTTCTATACTTCGCAACTTGCAATAATACAGTTGTCTAAACCTTTGCTTTCGAATGTCAAATGAGTGTTCAATGACAACTCTTCCCGAACTAAGCTTTCTATTAAAAAACGTTTGCTTGGTTGACAAATGGCCATTGCCACGATAAGGTGTTATAAGGTGCCTTGTACAAGCGTATGCAGAATCCCCTAGTATAAACAATTCTAAACATAAATTTGAGAGCTCAGGATATATGTCGTAATTTTCCAAAACTCTATTGTCATGAACTGATCCTGGATAGCCAACGAAGATAATTTGCTTTCTTTCGTTACAGATAGCTTGCAAACATATACTTATAACGTTTTTCTGTCTATGTAATCGTCCTTGGCTCGCTTAGGAGGGTCAATCCTTATATGGGTACCGACGATAGCACCTAAATAAAATATATTAAATTTATTTCGGTTAGATTAAATAATATTAACATTACCTATTATCCCCTGAATACCAGTTTTATTATACATCCATAAGGTAGTTCTACCTTTTTCTTCCTCTGTAGGCCACCGAATAACTGAATCTGAGAGGTTGCTCAAAAAGCCAAGCGTGCGATTTATTATTCGGCATACTGTTCCCAAAGAAAGATCGAACCTATCTGCTATATCGTCGCCTGAGAATTGTTTTGTTCCATGTGCCATTGGCACTTTTTCGAGAAAAACGCATTTAAAGGTTTGCGTACTTGGTACTCCGAAACTGTGTGATACGATTTTTTTTTAATTTTTTTAATTTGAAGTTAGTCTTATAAAGAGTTCACCTACCAATTTGCAAATGGTTTTGCCAAACCGTTAACCAGCCACGTTGATTAACGTAAAAGTCTCCTTTTTTGACTTGTGTCCCACCTCCTACATTTCAAAACTGATTTTTGTGGAACACAAAAAAATGGATATGTCACAAAGCAATTCTCATCCAAAATATCTGAAAATCAAGAAAACATGGAGTTGGATGCTAAAATTTGAAAGAAAAATCGATTTCATCTTTTTTTTTAACAAAGTTTTTATTCAAAAAATACAATAAAAACTTAGGGCCGGGCTACAGGCCGCTTGGCCGAACTGTTGGATACCCTATTCCTAATCCTATCCCTCATAAGTGGGTATCACAAAAGTCTAAGTATGGTTGAATTGTTAAGAACGCTCTACATATTTTGTTATACTATAACATTAAAAGGTTTTTATCGAAAAAAACGAAGCTTTTGTAAAAAAACGCTCCCTAGCTCAAACTTTGGTTTTTCAATAAAATTGTTTTATTTAATTGTTGGCGTGTCAGTAGGCGGATTTTAAAAATGTTATCTCCTGATCAGTTTTATGATTCATAGATCATATATAAAAAATTTCAGTTTTCTAGCTCAAAATTTTTTTGAGCTTTTTTGAGTTTGTTGTCCGACAGACGGACGGACGGACGGACGGACATGACTAGATCGACATTGCTATCGATTCTGATCATAAATATAGTAACTTTTATGGGTCTACGGGCAATATTAAGGTATGTGCGTCAAAAATTAATATACCCTTAGAAAAGGGTATAATAAGAAAATTATATAATATATTATATAATTAGTGTTTAGCATTAAACCAGTGAGTGAAAAATGTCAGATCAAATCAGATCAGAAAAGTACAGCTTCGAGTCATAATGTTCTCCTCTCAGCTGCGAAATTTCAAAAAGATAATCCTCTTTGTTTTCTAATGAATTTCGGGTTTTGAGTGAGCATTGTACCGTCAATGTTTGGCCTGATGTCGATTGGATCACAATTTGAACTCGTTCCATGTTTTTCTTTTGATTTTTTTTTCATATACATATAGGTAGGTATGCGAATATTTGTAGCATTAAACTAAGAAATACGATATCTCATGCCAAACAAAGAAATCAATTGGCATCAGTACAATTTGAATTTTCAAATTTGACACATTTTACTCACTTGCCCTATCTCTAAACTAGGCACAGAAAATCGTAAACTGATCCACACAGCAGCGTCATGGAACACAAATTGACAGAATGTAGAACACTTTGCGGCAAGATTTTTACTCATGGAACACCAAATCTTGTACTTTTCTGATTTTTTCTGTACTTATCTGTGCAGCTAAGGTTCATTAAACACATCTATTGAACCCATATGTAGTCAATAATTGACTGCTCGTACGTCTGAAACTAGGTTTTGCGTTTGCAGCACTATTTATAACCGCACCGAATTCATATCTTCATAATATCAAATATTATCTACACAACTGTAATGGAGATGGAACAAACCAATACTTTTGTTTGCGATCAGTGTTCCAAATACCAAATACATAGATTTTCTTTAACACGAGTGCACGTAGGACAAACCAATTCTCAACTTTGTTAATATATTCTGTATCTCTTGTCGCAGTGATATGCACGTGGAACAAAACAATTCTCACAAAAAAATTGTGATAAATTATATGGAAAATTTGTCCCAAACGCCAAAAAATGGTTTATGGCACAAAACAATTCTACAAACTGTTGATTTTGGTGGATATGGGACAAAGTCGATGTTCGATATCTCGGGATTGGAAAGACTAAGAGCAAATCGAATCACATATTTAAAAAGAGCATACAAAATTACCATAGAATCCGTTCCTAACTCAAAAACGACAAAAGTGGCGTATGGAACAAAACAATTCTCAGGCGACGATATCTCTGAAGGAGCACGCTTCATGTCCAGCGAACCGCAAGAAGAGTGCTACATGCATTTCTGTAGAAAATGTTTTGGCCGCTTCCATTGCGATGTACTCAGACGATAATGCAAATTGTTGCACTATGCATTGATACAAATCGCGACTTACTCGAAAGTGGGTTATAAATTCTTTTTCAGTATAAGAAGGAACTACTTCTTCTAGATACCTAGAAATCGCATTTCTGTCGTCCTTTCCAACGAAAAACAGTGGCAAATCTTCTTCATCATCGCTATTGCTGGTATCCGATGTTGTAATATCCGACGAACTTAACATGATGCTACTGCCAGAATCTTCCAACATCTCGAGTATTAAAAAGTCTGAAGTATTCATTTTATTTTATTTATCAAAAGCAACTTTGAGTCTCACTTTTCATTTGGATTTATTTATTTTGGAATTTAACAGCTGATATGGGAGCTGTCGCATGAAGCTGCACTTTTTTGTTCTCACTTGATCTGACAGTTTTCGCTCATGTGTGCTGATCTGATCTGTTCTGTTCTGATCTTTTTTTCATTAAACACAGATATTAAAGATAAAAAACGGAACAGATTGGAGGTAAATTGAATCATTGAATGTAAATGAATGAAGCATTTTTAAATAAAGTTGCAAAAAAAAAAATTGTGTACACACTTATTTTTGAAGACTAAAAATTGTTTGTACTACTATTTTTTCAAAATACATACTTCCCATTTTTGACTGCAGTACTACCTTATAATATTTTTCTCCGGCAACACTGAGTGGAATAAATGCAAGAAATAAATGCTTGTCTTGCTGGGGCCAAGAAGGCGTATGCTCTGACAAGGAGACTATTTCATAGCAGTCAACTGGAATCCAGAGTGAAGGTCAAATGCTACGAGGCGCTTATGGTTGTCCATTGTTGTTTAATATAGCGCATAGTTATATGGAAAAGATTCGGGTTTTGGAGAGACAATGTTTAAGAGCATGTCTCCGGTTGTTTCAAACGCCTGAATCCAACTACACAAAATACAATCCCAACAAGGTCCTATACGATGGGGCTCAGTTGAATAGGATTGACAATTTCCTTATTAAGGTGACTCGAAGGAACGTTGCAATGGCGGCGGCCAGCGACAATAGCCTGATCGTTTTACTATCGCAATGAAATGTACATAGAGAGTACGATCCGGTCTAGCTTTATCCAACCGGAGTGATGCAAAAGGGCTGATCTGGACGAGGGATGGTATCCCGGTATTATACCACCGCTACCGCAGCGCGAGAGATAAGTGGCTCATCCCCGGCGGGGACGTCGCCAATGCTCATGAGCTCCTCCGTTTTAGTACCGCAATAGCAGAGAGGGATAAATTCGACACGGGAAAGCAATTCGCCGAATTTTGGAGGCTTGTTGAGTGGGGACGGTTCAACATGCCCTCCCAGGATGGTGTGTTACTCTAGGTAACGTCTTCTGAGTTTATAAGCTATATAAAGCTAGCCAGGGCGTTTCTGGGAGAGACCGAGCTGGCCAACAGGTAGTGGTGCTTCCGGGAGGTGACTGACGCTGTAAGACTGACGCTGTAAGGCTTGGAAAATTCATCCAAGCGAAGATTTAGATTTAGTACGTCACATTTCGGAATGTTTTCCAAAGTTGCGTATTACTTGCAGTCCACTTTTTAAGGATGAATTCGAAAGATATATAAAGAGCTTTAAGTTCCTTTTGCAGAGCGATTATAGATTCTTCGTTGAACCCACCCGAAAAAACATTGCCGACATAAAAACCTGAAACAAGTTATTGCTAAGTGCGAATTGAAAGATATGGAGCACAATTGCTCCGAATGTACCTCTATTTAATTCAAGACGTTCTATATCTGAATAAGCAGAAGAACGAAAGAGAAATGCTGAGATCGGAAATGATCTTTATCAATAAGTATCTTTTGGTATATATATATCACTTTCGAAAACATAATGGATATCTACGCCATCTTGGTAGTATTGGCTGCAAGTCGTTCATACCTTGGTTGAACTGCTGCCGGATTTAACTCCACCAAGCGTAAATAAAAACATAGGGACGGGCTACAGTCCGCTTGGGCGAACTGTTGGATACCCTATTCTTATTCTTATCCCTCATAAGTGGGCGTGACAAAAGTCTAAGTTTGGTTGACTTGTTAAGAACGCTCTACATATTTTGTTATAGAACATTTAAAGGATTTTATCGAAAAAACGCTCCCTAGCTCAAACTTGGGTGTTTCAATAAAATTGTTTTATTTAATTGTGGGCGTGTCAGTAGGCGGATTTAAAAAAAATTAACACGTGAGCATAAAGGGCCCGTAGAGAGTAATATTATAAATTTCCGCTCAAACTTTGAATTTTCAAAAAAAAAAAATTTTTTTTAAATTGTGGGCGTGTCAGTGGGCGGATTTTGAACATATTTACACATGAGCATAAAGGGCCCCCTAGAGAGTATATATTATGAATTTCAGCTCCCTAGCTCAAACTTTGGATTTTCAAAAAAAAATTTTTTTTAAATTGTGGGCGTGTCAGTAGGCGGATTTTGAAAATATTTGCACATGAGCTTAAAGGGCCCCTAGAGAGTATATATTATAAATTTCAGCTCCCTAGCTCAAATTTTGGTTTTTCAATAAAATTGTTTCATTTATTTGTGGGCGTGTCAGTGGGCGGATTTTGAAAATTGTATATCTCGAGCAGTTTTAGGAGTCATAGATCATATAAAAAAAAAATCAGCTTTCTAGCTCAAAATTCGATTTTTCCCAAAATTTTGTTTTTTTAAGTTTGTGGGCGTGTCTGTGGGCGGATTTCAAAAATTCGTAAACTTGATTATTTCGGAATCCTAGAGAGTATATGGTTAAAATTTCAGCTCTCTAGGCCCAGTTTAAAGGCCTAATTTTTGCACGGACGGACGGACGGACGGACGGACATGGCTAGATCGACATTACTATCGATCCTGATCATAAATATAGTAACTTTTAGGGGTCTACGGGCAATATTATGGTATGTTACAAACTATGCGTCAAAATTAATATACCCTTAGAATAGGGTATAAATATCCAATGTGCTGGTGTAAAGTAGTACTAGAAACTAGCACCATGTGATTAAGGATCGATATTCTTGTGAGACATTTTAATACTCTTCTTTGAAAGTTTAGTCTTTCAAAGAACGTTTTTCTGTCGAAGATATAGGGACAACGCATTGTTTTTATAATCACCCAAGGCACTGAATTCGAAATTTAGCTCGAAAAGAATTTTCATAACATAACGCTCCTGAGCGGTTGTAGCCGTGTTTTTTTTTAATATTATGATAATATTATATATGCCTGGCACCCAGCATAGGTGAATGTTAAATTGCTCCGCCATCTCCACTAGAGATGATCGACAGTCGCGGACTACGATGGAGTTTGTGGAGACAGAATCCAGAGATTTTAGCGCAGCTTAACTATCTGAGAAGATCCGGATGTCCGTAGCGGATATCACGCTCGTCTTCAGTCACGATAGGACTTCTTTAATCGCCATGATTTCTGCCTGGAACACGCTGCAGTGATCAAGGAGAATCTGAGGTTCAGCCTGTCAGAGAACACACCTCCACCTACCCCCTCGTCGGTTTGGATCTATAAAAGTGGATCGATTTATTTTCGACAGGGGGACCCACTTCCCAGAATGTTCTGGGAGTGATGTTGACCTGGAAATTTTTGGCAAAACGTTAGAACATTGGAACGTTGTTTTGAGGCGGACAGCCGCACTAGCAGCCACTTGCTTACTAAAGATGTCCAGGGGTGTCAGGTGAAACAGATTGTCCATTGCAACAGAGGGAGTGGTGCGCTTATCCGTGATACTAAGATATAAGTTTTCACAATACTAATCTTCGTGTGTCATGGTTTTCACGGCTGAGATATGTTCAATCTCTAAAAATTACTGAAATTGTTTTTCCAAATTTGATTCACTAGTTTCCTCATATGGTCCGGAGATCCAAAAACTCTGTTTTCGGCAATAGTTCGCATTTCCCCCCCTTATACCATCGCGCAATAGAAGGGACTATTCCAACTTTGGTATATTTACACCTCGGGATGGAAGGGGTTCAGTCAATGGTTGTAGAATATTTGCAGTTACTGGAGTTTTAACAGTGGAATCGTGATTTAAGAGAAAAAAAAATTGTTGTTGTTGTTGTTGTTGTTGGTGTTGTTGTTGTTGTTGTTGTTGTTGTTGTTGTTGTTGTTGTTGTTGTTGTTGTTGTTGTTGTTGTTGTTGTTGTTGTTGTTGTTGTTGTTGTTGTTGTTGTTGTTGTTGTTGTTGTTGTTGTTGTTGTTGTCGTTGTTGTTGTTGTTGTTGTTGTTGTTGTTGTTGTTGTTGTTGTTGTTGTTGTTGTTGTTGTTGTTGTTGTTGTTGTTGTTGTTGTTGTTGTTGTTGTTGTTGTTGTTGTTGTTGTTGTTGTTGTTGTTGTTGTTGTTGTTGTTGTTGTTGTTGTTGTTGTTGTTGCAAACAGCAATGCCAAAAGTCGTTCACCCTCTCCATCACCCATTTCAGTCCAACTAAGCTTGTCGAAATGTGGAATAAAATTAGAGAAAACATAGAAAGGAAAAACAGAATGAATAACATAATATACTTACAGGAGCAAGTCTGTCCAAGAAAATCCAAATAAAAAACTGGATAAACTGAAAACTCGTGGCTTCAATGGCACAGTGCATGAGTGCTTGCCTGAGAAGACGCTGGTCTAGGTTCGAATCCCAGTGGAAGAAACGGATTTTCGGGATAAAATGAAGGAAAAAGACAGACCAGCACCACAGAAGGAGTCTGATGATCGGTTGTGGCGAACCGTGAAACAGCGCTGTAACGCCAGCCGTCCACTTCACGTGGTAACGAATGTAAGGTTATTCATTCAAAACCACATAAAACAGCAAAACACAATATTTTTTTAAAATATTTTTATGTTTTTATTTATTTCAATCAATTATGTGTCATTTTAGTAATACCACCATTGGATATAACCTCGAAAATTCTATTCTTTATAGATAGCCATCAGGACCATCCAAGTTAACCTTTATTTTCATCCGAACAGATAACTTTACTCCAATTTCTTGAGACCGATTCAATCACATGGCAGTGATCCTTTGCAAATTCAAGGCGCTGGTTGGTTTTTTTTTGTAGTTTTGTTAACAGATTGCGAACCGAACGGTTCGAATTCATTAGGGTTTTTGGTTAGGTTAGGTTAGGTTAGGTTTAGGTGGCTGTCGGCAGAAGCCGACACACTTAGACCAATTTAGGTCCATTGTGATACCACGTATATTATCTACCTCAACTCTGTAGATGGGACTGGCCAACGACACGCGGTTGTTCTCAAACGGTCCCCCATCTACGTACTAACCGCGCCCAACGTCGCTTAATTACGGTGATCTGACGAGAACCGATTAACCCGACGTGGTATGGTCTTGGGTGGGTTTTTGGTTAGAAATTTGTGATTTAAATCAACCATTCATTGCAAGGAGCTTAGTTTCATCCAAAATGTTATGTTATCGGCATTTCGTAGACACTCAATGTGCATACACTTCTTTTCACTTGATTACGAACCGGTATTTTTAGGGTTCCGTAGCCAAATGGCAAAATATGGAACCCTTATAGATTCGTCATGTCTGTCTGTCTGTCTGTCTGTCTGTCCGGAAATGGCACAGCCACTTTTTTCCGAAACTATAAGAGCTATACTGTTGAAACTTGGTAAGTAGATGTATTCTGTGAATCGCATTAAGATGTTCACATAAAAATAGAAAAAAAACAATACATTTTGGGGGTTCCCCATACTTAGAACTGAAACTCAAATTATTTTTTTTCATCAAACCCATAAGTGTTGGGTATCTATGGATAGGTCTTCAAAAATGATATCGAGGTTTCTAATATCATTTTTTTCTAAACTGAATAGTATGCGCGAGAGACACTTCCAAAACTTCTAAAATAAGGGAATGATAAAACTAAAAAAAATATATGATATACATTACCATACAAACTTCCAACGAAAATTGGTTTGAACGAGATCCAGCAAGTAGTTTTTTTTTAATACGTCATAAATCGTAAAACGCAATTTACTTTTCATTAAATCAACTCAAATATAAAAAAAAAACATTTAATTTCATAAACCTTATGCGTAAACCGTGAACCATTATTTTCTAATAATAAATATGTAATAGGTGCCTAAGTAAATAATAACTATAATTCGCGCGGAACCCTTCATGACCGAGTCCGACTCGCACTTGGCCGCTTTTTTTGGTTTAATTTTGAGATATTTTTCGGAAATATGGAAATCTTCCCAGAAAGTCAAGCTGCGATAAAATCTCTGAATTCTGTCTCTACAAACTCCATGGCAGTCCTAGACTGCCGATCATCTCTCGCGGAGATGGCGAAGCAGTTCAACATTCAGATGTGCTGGGTGCCGGGACACAGAGATATTCCAGGAAACTGTAGAGCTGATGAACTCGCCAAAAAATGAACTACTCGTATACGGCTCCTTCTACCTGATAAAGGTCGCTTAGGCACTCCAATTGCTGCATGCAAACTCATGTTTATGAGGGAGGCCATCGAGAGAACTAACTTTAGGTGGACAAGTGGTCTAGCGACAAAACATATTTGACCAAAGCTGAATTTGAAACTCTCTAAGTGTTTGTTCTCTCTGAACAGACTGCACATTGGTCCTACGATTGGTGTATTCAACGGACACTGTCTCATAAGCAAGCATGCAACAAGGCTTGGCGTCTATTCAAATGACTTCTGCAAAAGCTGCTTGGCCGAGGAGGAGGAAGATACTATTCTCCATCGTCACTGCACATGCCCCGCTCTCTCTCAAACACGATAACACCATTTGGGATCTTTCGTTTATAATTTATTTATTTATTTATTCATTTATTGGTATAGACTTATACAATAAGATACAGTATCTTCTTAGATAGCATAAGCTTGATTGATAAAGATATCAATAATAATGTGTTATAAGATTACAAAAATAGAAAAAAGAAGCTAACAATATTGTAGATATAATTATTTTAATCCAAAAAGAAAAAGAATATAAAGAAAAGATAAACATTGAGCGAAGGATAAAGGAAATAGTTGATAAGAAAAGAAAGGGGATAGATAAATAACAAAATAAGAATCATCATCACATTAATGTCTCCAAGTACTCCTTGAGCATGAGCCTCCTTCCGAAAAGTGCCGTACAGCTAATCATCCTTAGATGTCGAGAAAGAGCATTATAAAAGATTGGCGCTCGAATACTAAAGATGCGTAATGCACTGGCACAATGTTCAAATATCTAATAGAACGCGACTGGCAGATTTTATTAAAAAGGTAAGGTGGCTGACGCGATTGAAATATATTGTTGAGCAATGTTAGAGTTCTTAGTTTGAAGAGATTTCCAAGAGTAACGCCATATATAGATTTGGAAAATTGAGAAATGTGGTCATACCTTTTTACTCCATAGATATACCTTGCTATGCTGTTGTAAGCAACATTCAGTTTATGCTTGTGCACAGAATCACAATTGTAAAAAATTTCACAAAAGTAAAGCAATAAAGATGAGTAATGTTTTGGCTAGTACCATTCTAGTTTTTAAGGATGTAATTTTATGGTTTGTCCACAGCATACGACGCCCTCCATACACTTTCCCAATTGTTAGTCTGATATGGGTATTCCAAGACAGTGTTTTTGTAAACGTAATGCCAAGGTTTTTAGCTGAATCCACGAATTCAATATGATTACTGTCATAGTATATTTTGGGAAAATCAGACGTGTCAATGGATTTTTTTGAAATAACCAAGCATTGGACTTAAGTGTGTTAACGCATAGACCATTTTTCCGTGACCAGTTAAGAATATTATTTAAGTCTTCATTAACTTCAACGGCTGCATTTTCGACCAGACCTAGGGGAAAAGAGTAGAGTAATAGAGTTCAATATTTCTCAACCTCTATGAAGTTCGAAAATACCTATCCAGGCTTTGCCAAGGGATTAGGCTCTGTTGTGATATGTATATTATTTAAATTTAAATCTGCAAAGCCGCATGGGCTTGTCTGCAGAAGATTATTTCTGGAAGGATATTAATTTTTGTTTTTTTGAGTTCTTATAGCATTTCTAACTCACGTTTTTTATTTATTTTTGGATTGAGTATATTTGCATTAAAACTGTTCACTATTTTGATAAAACTGTTTAACTTTTTTCAAAAAAATTGGTTTTTCGAAGATGCGAAAATTCACGGGTAATTCATTAAATATTGTGGGAATCGTTACATCATATTTTCGTCGTCCGTACTCGTTACAGTATCTCGGAATAACATATCTGTCTTGGTACCTTCTTCTTGTGCTGACAGTTTGATGTGTTGGTATCTTGAAGGTGGTGTCATCTTCGAACTGTGATACTACCTCCAGCTTATGTACTCTTTCTATGTTATGTAGTCTCGTCCTGCTATTGATTTGATGCCAATCAATATCATGCATGCGTAGCTTTGATCGATACACCATTTTTTGTATCCGTTGCTTTTAGATTTTGTTGTTTCCCTACGCCAAAATGCCGTATCTCAGGTGCGATTCAACCAGCCCAATGTAGCATTGTCGGAGAACATCTGGTGTGCATAAGTAACTGAGATGAAATAGTGCATATGCTGATTGCCGAAGTTTGATTGTAAGAGCATGCAAATGTTGTCTCCATTTCAGGTTATAGTCAACCATTACACCAAGGTATTTGTATGTTGATACATTCTCGATTGTTGTTGAGCAGTTATCCTCACTTTGTAATTTTGATTGATTTCCTGCTATGTGTAAACATTCATCGGTGTGCATTTTAATGGTGATTTTATATTTTAATACATGTGGTGGTCGTATGTGCATAACTTTTGTTTTTTGTGCATTCATGATCAGTCCATGGTCATGGCACCATGCTAGCATTGCGTTAAAATCATTTTGCATCATTTTTTCCGCTGCTTCCACGTTTTTATGGCTAACTAAAATGGCTGTGTCATCTGCATATGCATAACCGGTGCTATGTTTCAGAATTGATAGCAAGTCATTCACATATATTATAAAAAGGAGAGGGCCTAACTTGGATCCTTGTGGTACTCCGTATTTCGCATTCTCATCTTCACTGAAGTATTCTCTGATTCGAACTTTGGAAAACCCCTATAAGCCCGCATATGAAAAGCCCGCGTAACAAAAGCCCGCACGCCAAATTATGAAAAAGCCCGCAGCACAAAAGCCCGCATGCCATAAGCCCGCACAATTTATTTTCAGATTTAGCCCGCATATGATGCGGGCTTATTGTTTTGTTATTCACCTCATCACTTTAATTTAAAAAATTTTAAAGCCAATCAAATCACTTGAAATAAATATTTGTTCCCAGTAATATGGAGGGAGATGTAGTTATTCACCACACTCACCTCTTCCTCTCTTTTTATTTGAAAACGTGTAAAATCTCTTAAAAAATGTTTGCTCGTCCTAAAAAGAACGGATTTATTCACCATATCCACCTCTTCCCCTCATTTCCCCTCCTCAAATGAAATTGGTCAATATCTCTCATTACACCAAATCACTTCACTTTCACTATTTTGGGAGCAACCGCACTGCTCCAGGCATCGACGAAGAATGCGACAATTCAGAAAAATACCACTTCTTATATACACTTTGTCGAAGACATTTCGAATTGAAAATATTTTTGACAACCAATCAAAACTCTTGCCGGATATATTTTACACAACTTCCCTCTCCGTGATTCTCATGATTTCTTGAATCTTACAGATGGATTTCTGTGAGAATTCAATGGATTTTAAATGTACATTAGTTCTATTTTAACACGCAATTGTTTAGGAAATAACCATAGCCCAAGTGCGGATAGTACATGTGTTGAATAGATGCTCTTACCATTGAAAAATAATAGCATTCCTCCCAATAAAAGAGAAAAAAGTTCATAAAATGGAAAGAATTTGTATACATTTGATTAAAGCAGACCGCAAATCATGCGAGTAAATGGAGTTCATATTTGGAATTATTCGCTTATTTAGTGGAAAAACCAGTTTAAATCCTAAGATTCCGCGAGCGGGCTACATAGACCCGACATGATGCGCATAAATTCGCCTTATCTTTTCAATTCGGCGCTTATTTGCTTGTGTTTAAGGCGCCTGCCAGACAACCAGCATATACCCTTAGCGGAGCAACGAAGTTGCGTGAGCGTGCTAAACCCTGCGGAGAGATAGGTGAAATCCTAAGATCCCGCGAAGCGGGCCACCCAGAACGAACATTATGCGAATATATGGTTATAATCTTTAGAATTTGGCGCTAATTTCAGTGTTTATGGTGCCTGCTTAATATTTCTTCGACGTTAAGACGCAATTATCTTGGAAATAATCTGATCTCAAGTGTGCGTAAGTACATGAGTGCAATAGTTGTCTATTCAAAGGAAGACTGACACTATTCCTCACAGTAAAAGATTAAAATGATGCGAATATATGGACATTATCTTTATTAGTTGGGCGCTAATATCATAGTGCCTATGGCGCCTGCCAGGCATAAGGCATATACCCTTAGCGGCGCAACGGAGTTGCGTGAGCGTGCTAAACCCTGCGGAAAGATAGGTGAAATCCTAAGATCCCGCGAAGCGGGCCACCCAGAATGAACATTATGCGAATATATGGTTATAATCTTTAGAATTTGGCGCTAATTTCAGTGTTTATGGCGCCTGCTTAACATTTCTTCGAGGTTAAGACGCAATTGTCTTGGAAATAACCTGATCTCAAGTGTGCGTAAGTACATGAGTTGAATAGTTGTCTATTCAAAGGAAGACTGACACTATTCCTCACAGTAAAAGATGAAAATAATCTGAATATATGGACATTATCTTCCCCACAGCTTTTATTTCTCAATATATTCACCCCTTTTTTTTAACGCGTAACAAAACCACCTACAGGAACTGTAAATTCACCTCTCTTCCTCACTGAAATAAGCAAAATCTCTTAATTTAGGCATTTAGTCGTCCTTAAAAGAACGCTTTCTGAAGGAATTAATATCCTCTTTAATACCAATCGCTCTAAAAAGAACGATTGGAGCAGACAACCACACCAATCGGCGTAACAAACAACGAATAATGCGAGTAATTTGGAAATATCCATTTCTTTTATAGGAAATCGTTTCAATCTCCATTTCTTTTATACTATTTGTAGCTGAAATTTAGGCAAAATTCAATTTTGCGCATAGTATATGCGTTAAATAGATGCTCTTACCAATGAATAATAACAGCATTCCTCCCAATAAAAGGGAAAAAAGTTCCTAAAATGGTAAACATTTGTAAGGAGAATATATCTTGCATGAGTTTTGATTGGTTGTCAAAAATATTACCAATTCGAGGGGGATTGGCTTCTTTCAATTTCAAAAAGTTAAAATGCTCGATTGTTTGAGAATCACGGAGAACAAATTTACCGTAAGAAAAGTCTTCGACAAAGTGTATATAAGAAGTGGTATTTTTCTGAATTGTCGCATTCTTCGTCGATGCCTGGAGCAGTGCGGTTGCTCCCAAAATAGTGAAAGTGAAGTGATTTTGTGGATTGGTTCTATAAACCAAAGTCGTTCTTTTTAGGACGACTAAATATTCATTGAGAGATATGTAGTAAGTACTGTTTCACTAGAGACGATGCGGATTAAATAACGACACGTCCGTTTTGTTCGAATGCGATCATGAAACTGACGCTCTCTTTATTCTTATTCTTAATCTTATACGTGTATGACTAGATGTGTATATAATGTAGGTACATGAATATCAATATTGTTTGACAGTGTGAGTTGCATGCTTAACTCTTAAAATAATTACTACAATTCGGCCATCCTGACCATTAAGATCACCTGATCTTGCAAATTTACAATCTACTCTTGCTGAACCATGGCTTCATATTGGCCAGCGTTAAATTCATTTTAGTTTTAATTACCGATTCCGTAGAGCGATCGGCAAACAAATAATTTGACTTATACAATGTTTTAAGTTTTTCTTTATGAACATAACATACGGCTTCACCAACTTCTAAATCCAATTCTGAACTATCATTATCTTTACAGTCAATTAACATGAGTTGTTTTTCAAAATGTTCACTTTCATTGTCTATTTCATTCGTGTAAGTTATATTATCTCTTAACTGTGAGACTAGTTTGAATTTTCCCTTTTTTAGGAAATCCCTCCCCAAGATTGCCTCATAGCCCGTCGATCCATCGTCTATTACCATAAAATTTACTTTTATTCCAACTTCTTTATAAAAAACGACGCACGACAACATTCCATATATTTTAAGCAAACTTTTATTTAACCCGAAATATTTTTTTTGTGTGTTTCATTTATATATGGATATGTTAGTCGGTACACACGATCTTCTAACCATACTTATCGGACTTCCGGAGTCTACGAGGCAGTCTAAGGGAATACTATGTATCACTATTAATTATAAAATTAAAATACAAACGTCTTAATTAAACATTGGTCTTGTCATCTTCTGACAACTGATGTACTGCTGACTTCCTCTTTGGCTTAGAACACAAATTTGCCATGTGTCCCACCGAGTTGCAATTATAGCACCTGACTGCAACTCTTTATCCGTCCACTTGTCTATCTTTTGCCGTTCTATCTTCTGTCGATCCTGTCTGCCTGTTGCTAAATGTACTAGCAGTCGATCCTGTTTGCACCTTCCGCTGGGTGACATTGCCGAACGCTCGAAGTAGTCCTGCCTTTGTTGTATACCCCTGGACACGGGCATATAACCTTATGTTGTCATCAGAAAATCCCTCAATCGCACATTTTCAATCCAGTCGCCAGTCTCACTTTGTCGTAGAAATATTCGGTGAAAGTTTCGCCCACTTTCCACTTTCGGTTTTCGAATCTTTTCCTTATTTCCATCCTGTTTTGCTATGTGCCGAAAACGTCTTTTAACCCCTCGGTCAGGTCATCTATGTAGTCCTTTAAAAAAATTGCTTGTGCGTGCAGCCATTCTTATGCCTTGCCTTTCAATTTACCTACCAAGAGTGTGTCTAAATTTTTTTTCACACTGTACACCTCTTCGACGTTTCTTAGCTGTGCCAGCCACACATCAACACTTATCATTCTACCAAATTCCGGCAACATCTCCTTCCACAATCCAATTTGTTGCGCCACGTTAAACTCTGCTGTCGTACCGTCCGATCGTTTTCCACCACCTTCTGCACTAGTTTCTGCTCTATCATTTGATTTTGCGATCCGTTGTAACAGTTCATTTTCTCTCGTTATGATTTTTTTTTCCCAGCTGCAATGTCTAGCGGCTGTTTTTCGATTCCTTCTTGTAGTTGTTCGTCTTGTCGTCGCCCCTCTTCTTCGTCGTTACTTGGACGTTTGCCTCGCACATCTGCTGGTATGTTATTCAGGCGAATGACCAAGGTGGCTTTGTTTTCGTTGCTTGCCATGACCAACTGCTGTAACCAACTTCTGAGTTCTGCTACTGTGAACTCGTCTGGATTTACTAATGTGTCGTCCATTACGAAGAAGATAGAAAAAAAAAATCGCGGTGACTGCACAAGCGGCGACACAACCAGCTTTGTGGTAAACACACGATCGGTAGTAAAAACTCGCGGTGACTGCACACGCGGCGACACAACCGGCTTTGTGGTAAACACACGATCTGTAGTAAAAACTTTTTTTTTTGGTAATCCCACTTCTGAGTAATTTGTAGTAAGTACTGTTTCACTAGAGACGATGCGGATTAAATAACGACACGTCCGTTTTGTTCGAATGCGATCATGAAACTGACGCTCTCTTTATTCTTATTCTTAATCTTATACGTGTATGACTAGATGTGTATATAATGTAGGTACATGAATATCAATATTGTTTGACAGTGTGAGTTGCATGCTTAACTCTTAAAATAATTACTACAGAAATATTAACTAATTTCAATTTAGGAGGGGAAATGAGGGATAGAGGTGGATAAGGTAAATAAATCCGTTCTTTTTAGGACGAGCAAAAATTTTGTAAGAGATTTTACACGTTTTCAAAAAAAAAAAGAGGGGAAGAGGTGAGTGTGGTGAATAACTAACTCGAAGCCACAAAATATTTTCTATAAGAGTTTTGGCTTTTGATTGGTTTACTTCAATTTCCAAAATGTTAGATACTCGATCTTGTGAGAATCACAGAAAAGAGATTTCTTAAGGGGAACTTCATATTTCCCCATGACATGCGGGCATTCGTGTGCGGGCATTCGTGTGCGGGCTTTTGATATGCGGGCAAACGGACTCAACCCTAAAAAGGAGAGGGCCTAACTTGGATCCTTGTGGTACTCCGTATTTCGCATTCTCATCTTCACTGAAGTATTCTCTGATTCGAACTTTGTACTTCCTTTCTTTTAAATAGTTTTCAAACCATGTTAGGATAGGTCCCCTTACTCCAACCTTTTCTAATTGCTTCAAAATATTTTTGTGGCATAATGTATCAAACGCCTTCTTAAAATCAATGAAGATTGCAATTACATTGTGATTTCTTTCAAGGCTGAAATTGATTCTGTTTGTGAAATCTCCGAGTAGTCGATTAATGCTTTTCTTTTTCGTGAAACCAAATTGATTTTTTTCTAGGATCTTATATTTTTCAACGTACTCATATAACCTTTTGGCAACAACCTCTTCTAGAATCTTATGTACAGTTGAAAGGATGCATATAGGCCTATAATTCGAAATTTCATTTTTCTTTCCACTCTTATAGATTGGTCGAGCGAATGATGTTTTCAGCATTGTTGGCATTGTAGATTGCTCTAAGCTCATCTTTACTATTCTCGTTATGATTGGAGCCATAACCATCGAGCATTTTTTAAGATCTTTAGGTCTTATCCCATCTTCACCAATTGCACTAACAATTTCAAATGCGTTATCAGTTGCTTTCATGGGAATGTTCTTTATCTCTATATTTTTTTCGATTTGTTTTTGTTCCATTGTATTTATTTTTGTTTGAAGACTTGCTATTTGCGAGTCTTTCATTTCGTTTTGTTTTTTGTATTCGCATAATTCTTTCATTAAATTTTGGATCAGTTGATTATTTTTGGAAAGTGCATTATTTAACTCATCATATTTTGTAATGGTTTTTGAGTATTCGTTGAGCATTTCTTTTATTTCCTTCAGCTCGTTATTTATGCATTGTTGATTTGGGTCGTTGATGGTGTGCGGTGCTGGGGAAGAGGCATTTTTGTAACTTTTGTCAGCTGTTAGCTCTCTCGGAGAATCAGCTGATCTTGATGTTTATGATTGTTGCATTTCTTCTTGTTGTACCTGCCGTACTTTCTCCTTTCCCCTGCAGAATGTACACTCCCAAGTTTTTCTCGCTGGAGCTGACAATTTTCTCCACGTACTCAATGCAACAGAAGAGCATTCAGCATGGTAGCATGTACTCCCATCCATAGGCAATGGGTCTTCACAACGCGAACAATTGTCCATGATTGTGACAAAAATAAAAATAAAATGAAAAAGAATTCTTACCAGAAACTTTTATTACTCTTATGTATGTGTTACACTTTTTATGTGAGTAAAGAGCTGGTGCTCTGCTTAGTTTTGTTCGTTTAGTCAAATAAACCAAATATGCCTAAAAGAATTAACTAATTGGATTTCGCTTGGATACTAGTAAAAACACTTCCGCACAATTGAGAACTCAAACACAAGACTAACTTTTCCGCATCGGCAATTGGCCTAAACTCATGTTGATTTTGATTTTTTTGGAATCGGTATAATTTTTGTTTGCTTCCAAACTGAAGGAAAAACTCTTGACATAAATATTGTATTAAACATTGGGACGGGCTACAGTCCGCTTGGGCGAACTGTTGGATACCCTTTTCTTATTCCTATCCCTCATAAGTGGGCGTGACAAAAGTCTAAGTATGGTTGAATTGTTATGAACGCTCTACATATTTTTTTATGTAACATTTAAAGGATTTTATCGAAAAAAACGCTCCCTAGCTCAAACTTGGGTGTTTTAATATAATTGTTTTATTTAATTGTGGGCGTGTCAGTAGGCGGATTTAAAAAAAATTAACACATGAGCATAAAGGGCCCCTAGAGAGTATATATTATAAATTTCAGCTTCCTAGCTCAAATTTTGGTTTTTCAAAAAAAGTTTTTTTAAATTGTGCGCGTGCCAGTGGGCGGATTCTGAAAATATTTACACATGAGCTTAAATGGCCCATAGAGAGTATATATTATAAATTTCAGCTCCCTAGCTCAAACTTTGGTTTTTCAATAAAATAGTTTTATTTTTGAAAATTTTATATCCCGAGCCGTTTTAGGAGTCATAGATCATATATAAAAAATTTCAGCTTTCTAGCTCAAAATTCGATTTTTTCCAAATTTTTTTTTTTTTGAGTTTGTGGGCGTGTCTGTGGGTGGATTTCAAAAATTCGTAAACTTGATTATTTCGGGACCCTAGAGAGTATATGGTTAAAATTTCAGCTCTCTAGGCCCAGTTTAAAGGCCTAATTTTTGCCGACGGACAGACGCACGGACGCACGGACATGGCTAGATCGACATTACTATCGATGCTGATCATAAATATAGTAACTTTTAGGGGTTTACGGGCAATATTAAGGTATGTTACAAACTATGCGTCAAAATTAATATACCCTTAGAATAGGGTATAAAAAACATTTAATTTCATAAACATAAACCTTACTCGTAAACCGTGAACCATTATTTTCTAATAATAAATCTGTAATAGGTGCCTAAGTAAATAAGAATTATAATTCGCGTGGAACCCTTCATGGGCGAGTCCGACTCGCACTTGGCCGCTTTTTTTGTTCTAAGCGTGTCGGCTTCTGCCGACTATAACTGAAAAAGATTGTTCCCAGATTAAAGAAAACACCAACTTTTAACTACGTTATAAAAATTATTTATTGGGTGAATTAATTCGCTCCGAACGCTTTGAAAGGAAAGGTAGAATGTGGTTGTGTGGTGAGTATGGGGAATGGTTAACAATAAATTAGGACAATGGACATCTTTTATTCTTGGGACAATTCAAATCTTAGGCGCCAACAATAACTACAACCTAACCCAACCTGCCCCACCATAGGTTAGGTTAGGTATGTGGGTTGATGAAGCAGCGATGTTGATGCTGCATCATCGCACTCAGGTCTGAGTTGACCCATTGTGGGTCCACGTGTGTTGGTTGTGGTGCCTTCCTTGTCTCGTCAGGTGATGTCGATCACATCCTCTCCAGCCATCCGGTTTTTGCTGAGAACCTGAAAAGATGGGAGAGAGGGATTGCGGATAGTTCCGTTAGGTTGTGGAAAAAGTAGTTTCCTAAAGTTCTCTTTCTTAATTGACTGAGGCTTGGGCAGTGGCACAGAAAGTGGAGAGTGTCCTCGTGTGCCTCCTCATCGCTACAGCCTCTACAAAGGTCGTCGTCAGTGAGACGCATTTTCAGTCTGTGGCTCCCCAGAAAGTTGTGTCCAGTGAGTATTCCCACCAACATCGAAACAGATTTCCTGTTTTTCCGAAGGAGCTTGTGGGTTCTGGCTTTATCATAGTCAGGCCACATTTTTTTAGATGTTTCGCAGGTAGGAAGGGTATTCCACCTGTTTTTGGCGATCTCCAGAATTTTCTGCCCCATCCGTGCTTTGAGGTCACACAATGCCGGTTTGACAGACTGGTCCGCCTGTTCATGACTCATGGTAGAGCCTTTTCTTGCCAACTCATCAGCAATTTCATTACCCTGAATGCCCTTATGACCAGGGACCCAGCAGAGTCTTACATAATGTAGACCGCCAAGAACTCTCAGCTCTTCGCAACACCGTTTTACAAGCTTAGATTTTATCTCGACAGCAGAGATTGCTTTAATTGCAGCTTGGCTATCAATGAAAATTGTAATATCATCATGTGATATCACCGCCATTGAGGCTAAATTGGCTGCCTCTGCCACTGCCAATATCTCCGCCTGGAAGACGCTGCTGTGGTCAGGGAGTCGAAATGTGCTTTTTAGCTTTAGTGTTTCTGAAAACACTCCAGCTCCAACGCCTACGTCCATTTTCGAGCCATCTGTGTAGATGGATATGGATTCGGCTACATGTTCGTTTCTCTCCCATTCCTCTCTACTGGGAAGAATGCAGGAGAATGGTCTATGGAAGTCAAGGTGCGGCAGCATGTAATCAGTAGATACATTTGAGCCCAAGTATTTACTCAGTATCTGTGCGTGCCCCGTTGAGTTCGCTTTCCAGCAGTTCAGCTGGCTGATCCGAAGGGCGCTTCGCGTCGCCGATTCTTGCTTGTATAGGTCCAAAGGAAGCAGGTTGAAGATGGTTTCCAGCCCCGCCGTTGGGGTGGTTCTCATTGCACTGGTCGTGCCTACACACGCCATCCTTTGTACCTTTGTCATGTTTTTCAAGTGGGTGACTTTGTTTGTGGATTGCCACAAAACAAGTCCTCCATATGTCAGTATAGGTCTTACTATCGCTGTGTATACTAGAATATTCTTGGGGTTAGGACCCCAGTTTTTTCCGAATATACGACTACAGGTATTGAAAGCTATTGTGGCCTTTTTTATGCGTTCACACACATTTAATTTCCAATTGAGTTTCCTGTCGAGGATGACACCCAAGTATTTAGCGCATTCGGATAGTTTGAGGGTAGTCCCATCGATACCCGGTAGGTTGAATCTTGGTATTGCTCGTTTGTTGGTAAATAGAACCAGTTCTGTTTTTTGGGGGTTAATACCTAGCCCACATTGTAATTTTTTTTATTTTTGGAAATTCAAAAACATACCCCCGCAAAAGTTGCGTATGGTTAAAAAATAAATTTTAAGAATTTTTTTATTTTTTTAAATTCACCGCTAGTGGTCGCGCAGTGCGAGAGAAAATTTTGTTTTTGATTTTTTTTTCGATTTTTTTTTTGTTTTTTTTTCAGTGTATCCGTCGCTCTATAACTTAGGTACGAGTATGTATCAATATGAACAAATTGAAGAAGGTTCTATTCATTGTTTAAAAGCTCTTCGTTTTTTTATCGTTCGGTGTCAGGTTTTCAACGTTGGAAAACCAACAAAAAAGCAATCAATTTTAGTTCATACAAAAAATTTAAATGACAAGTTTTTTTAGATACATTTTTTGAAGGCTATTTTCAATTTAATAATATGATTTTTGTCAGTTCAGAAAATTCAAAACTATTTAAAATGAAAAACAAAGTTGCCTTCTATTTTCAAAAAAAAACCGTTTCGGTTTTAAATAAAATAAAAGTAGGCTTTGCATTTCGTGTTATTTGAATTCAATTTAAATCGAATTACCTTTCGCTTTCACTCGCGTTTTTTGTTAAACAAAAGAATATTCGAACATTAAAGTTTCACCTTGGATTACTTTATTTATATCAACTTTATTTTAAAAAAAGGTAAGTCTTGTAAAGTAATTTGAAAAGTGCCCTGAAAAACAAAACGTTGCAATGTTTGAGTGAATTTAATACATTTGCTGGAATTTTTTTCTAGAGATTAAATGGATACTCGTTCACAAAACACAACTTGCCAGGTATTTGGAATTGGGAAAATGTTATCGCTGCGTGTGCTGCCAACGTACGAAGATGTTTGTCGCTACCTTACCTTCCTCGAAGATGAAGAAAACTCATCGATGAAGCGAATATCGCTCGCAGCTACGAAGGTCATGGAAATATACGTGATTTCTTCAATTCCAACAGTTGGTAAGTTCAGTGTTGAAAAAATGATTCATAAACTCAACGATAAAAGAAGTGCTCTCATAAAAACACCGAAAGCCAGAAGAACCAGCAATGCATTTCAACAACAGTTAAAGGAATTCAAAACTGATGCCAAAAGACTCTTTGACATTAGTGCTTGTAAGTGCGTTGATTTTAAATGTTGTTCCTGTCCAAAAGACAAAAAAGTTCCGGTAAAAGAACGCTCCTTCCAGGAAGATCAAAGATCTCAAAGAAAAATGGCTATTGGGACAGTTGATGTTCCTGAAACCATTAAGCTCCAAAGATCTCTCACAAGAAGATTTGCAAGCTCTATATCTTCACCTTCAGACACTTTAAACACCCAAGCTGAATGTATAACCGAAGACGATGGAACCCAAATTAATTCCGACATCGAATTTAAATCGTAAATCTCTCCCGAACGTTGCGAAGGTCGCAGACAGATTTAAGATATCTGATAGGGCAACAGCAACTATTGTTACAGCCGTCTTAACGGATTATGGAGTTATTAATGATATGGATCGGTCAAATATTGTTGATAGAAGCAAAATAATGAGGGAGAGATCCAAACAAAGAATGGAAGTGGATCAGAGTTCTAACCGGCATCCCGTGGGCATTTACTTCGACGGTCGCAAGGACATCACAAAAACAGCCAAAGGCAATGTGGTTGAAGAGCATATTATGTTGATTGGAGAACCTGATAGCCAGTACCTGGGTCATATCACACCACACAACGGGAAAGCAGAGACAATTACCAATGAGATACTAAACTGCTTGGAAAAATCGTGTATATCAGTAAATAGTCTCAAACTTATTGGATGCGACGGTACCAATGTTAATACCGGGGTAAGAGGTGGAATCATTCGGCAAATTGAGACGAAAATACAGCGACCTTTGCAATGGTCTATTTGCTTACTTCATGCCAACGAGTTACCTTTGAGACACTTGTTTGAGAAACTGTACGGTAAAACAACTGGGCCAAGCGCATACTCCGGAGAAATTGGAAAGGACTTAAAGAACTGTCAAAATTTAGGCGTCGTTCAGTATCGAGCAGTTCGAATAAATTTACCGGAAATACCATTGGCTTGTCTGAGCTCCGACCAAAAGTAATTTTATGAAATATGCAAAGCCATAAACGATGGTGTCCGAGAAGGCTCAATTTTCGAGAAAAACACTGGAACAATGGTACATTCGAGATGGCTTACGACTGCTAACCGCATTCTTCGAGTGTATGTTGCAAAACAATCCCCGGATAAGCCATTAAAGCAAATAGTTGAGTATATTGCTAAAGTGTACGCAGTAATGTGGTTTGACATAAAATCTCAACCTTCTTTCGTGTATGGTGCGAAACATTTTTTCAAATCTATAAAGTTGACAAGGTATTTGCCAAATGATTTGAAAGGAATCGTAGATGGTGTTTTCGCACGGAATGGATATTTTGAACACTGCGAAAACATTTTAGTAGCTATGTTGTTCGATGACCGCAAAAATATTCGAGAGCTAGGTCTTCGCCGCGTACTTAAGGCTAGAGCAGCAGTCAATAGCAACACCAGTGAAGAATTTGTCCGAAAGTTTCAGCTCCCAAACTTTCAATTCGAAGCAGGTGAATATTTCGAGTTAATAGATTGGTGGAAAACTGAAAATCAACGTTTAACTGAGCCTCCAGTACTAAAAGATTTTACCGAAGAAGAACTTTGGGATATTGTGGGACAAAAAGAAACTACCAAATCTAACTTTTTAAAACAGTTTCCTTGTCACAGCCAAGCAGTTGAAAGAGCGGTTAAGCTGGTGACTGAAGCTTCCCAAACTGTTTGTGTATTTAAGAACAGGGATGGAGTCATTAAAAATACTTTAATTTCACGAAAAGAACTTCCAAATATAGAAACAAAACAAAATTATATTAAATAAAACTTAAAAAAAAAACAAATTAAAAATACAACAATTGTACTTGGTTTTCTTATAATCTAGAATTTTAAAAAATAAAAGCGTTTCCTAAAATTAATAGATACTAAGGGCGTTTGTTTTGTTCTTCCACGTATGGTTTTGTTTTTTCTTTCATTGAAGTGCGCGCCCCCTAGTGGACATTTAAAAAAGTAAAAAGTGCTCTTAAAGCCAATTAAATGACCCAAACGAAGTTATAAAGGGGTATATAATATATTTAATTTTTTTTTGTTTTTTTTTTTTTAAATTGCGATGCGCGACCCCTAGCGGTCATTTTAAAAATTAAAAACAAATCTTAAAAATATTAAAAAGACTTGACACAACTTTTGCGGGGGGTATGTTTTTGATATTCCAATTTAATTTTTTCCTCATACATCAGCGCTCCGGCCTAGTGTGTATCCCCAAGCTTTGCATTTATTTTCCTATCGCTAAGCATGTTCTCTATGAATTTAGTTAGAGCATGATTTACGTTAGTCTTTTCCAAGTTCCTTTTCAACGCGCTTGTCTCTACATTGTTGAAGGCTCCTTCAATGTCGAGGAACGCAGCCGGTGTGTATTCTTTTTCGTATAGAGATTTTTCGATGGTGCTAACGACATCATGCAGGGCAGTTTCAACTCCCCTACCTTTCGTGTAGGCATGTTGTGCCGAAGAAATATCGGTCGGGTCGAGCTTATCACGGATGTGGATATCAATTAGCTTTTCAAAGGTCTTTAGTACGAATGATGTAAGACTTATGGGTCTAAAGTCTTTCGCAGTTGTATGGCTGGGTTTGCCGGCTTTGGGGATAAAAACTACTTTTACCTCTCGCCAGCACATTGGTACATGGCATAGTTTCAAACTGTGAAGAAACAGTTTTTGAAGATATGTTATTACAACACACTTCGATTGCTGAAGCATGATCGGAATAATACCATCAATCGCTGGGGATTTATATGGGGAAAAGGAGTCAATTGCCCAATTGATTCTTTCCTTGCTAATCAGTTCATCCGGTACTGGTGTTACTATATGTGAACTGGTCGTTTCCAGGTCTCCATTGGAATGCGAACCACAGCCTGGAAAGTGGGTTTCCAGTAAATATTGCAGTGATTCATGACTGGATTGTGTCCAGTCTACATTCCGGAGCTTAAGATAGCCTCGTATGGCCGGTTCCTTGGAAAGTAATTTCCTTAGTCTGGCTGATTCTGTTGTGGTTTCTATATTACTGCAGAAGTTGCGCCAGGAGTTTCGTTTGGCAGTGTTTACCGCGCTTTTGAATTTCCTTTGGTTAACCCTGTATAGAGACCAATCTGCGTCTGTGTGTGACCTTTTTGCAGCATTATAGAGTTTTCTCGTCTCCTTTCTAATGCTTTGAAGCTCATTGTCCACCACGACGGTGACCTTTGAGGCTTCATTGTCTTTAAGGGGCAGGCTTTCTCATAGGCGCTGACTAATGTCTTGCCTATGAGTTCCGCCGCGTTGTTAATTTCGGATGGAGTTTCCATCGGCTGAGTTTGAAGGACGTTCTTAGTTTTGCCGATCTCCGTAGTAAACTTGTCCCAGTCAGTTTTCCTGGGGTCGCGGTATTGCACTAAGGGTTTTATACCGTCGTTTATTTCGAATTCAATTATTCTGTGGTCAGAGTATGATGTTTCTAGGGTGGCGACGGTGTAGAGGTTAGTGTGTTGGCTTGTGACCCGTGCGGTGCAGGTTCAATCCCCATGGGGAACAACAACATACGCCACCCAATCACATGCCTCTACACCGAAAGGAGGATTTCTGCCTGGTAGTACAATGGAACGTTACCGAGTCTGAGTGCTCTGGGATTTGGATTTCCTTTAAAAAAAAAAAAAAAAAAAAAAAATTATGTTTCTGCTGAAACTTTCCAATGACTCACAGCGAAATTCTGAGAATTGTTAAAGAGGGTAATATCAAGTACCTCTTGTCTGTTTTTAATGACGAATGTAGGGTCATTACCTCTATTCGCTATTAAAAGGTTGTGGTCTATTATAAATTGAAACAGGGACTCACCTCGTAAGTTGGTATCGGTGCTGCCCCACTGGAAATGGTGGGAGTTAGCATCACATCCTAGAATTATGTCCCATTTATCTCTGTCCGCTTTTTGGACGATGGAGGCTAGTAGTGTGGATGGTGGTCCATCCGGCGAATCGTGTGGCATGTAGACGGCCGCAATTGCTAATGGGGATTTCCCTTGCCGCTCGTACTTTACCACTGTCTGGTCATGATCGCTATATGTAGGTAGAAAGAATAGGTTAATTTGTTTCTTAGCTACAATACAACTTCTAATCCTACTGTTTGTGTCTGTTTGACAGGTGAAGTATGTTGTTAGCTCTCTGGAGTTGAGACCTTTAATACTGCCTCGGACCACCCAAGATTCCTGTATAAGCGCGACGTCAATGTCATACCTCTTAATTAGGTAGAAAAGATTGGCGCTGGCCGCCTTACTGTGATGAAGATTTAGCTGTATTATCTTCATGGCGGCCAGTAGATCCCCCCACGCTTCTTCTCACTGTTACAAAGGGCCTAATTTTACATCGGGTAATCCCGACTCGTACTTTGTACCCGTTTTTCCGTAGCAGTGGCATTGACCTGTGGCTGAGTAGCACCACCACCTCCGTACCGGATTTGGTGTGTTCTCCAGCCTCTATGACCTCCCAATCCTTGCATAGGAGTTCTGGGTTAAGGTTCCTTAGGTTGCGCTCAATTCTATCCCTGGGAATACACGGTCCAGGAATAAGGATGCGACCTTTAGGTCTGGTAATGTTCAGGAGTTCTTTTTTGTCCACAACTCGGAGATCTGCATTAGACCACGGAGCTTTAGTGTCGCTGATGAACTTTTTCAGCCACCGAAGTGTGTGTTCATTGTCACATTGAACAATCTTGAAGCCCTTGAACGTAGTCAGCTGTCCGAAGAGCGGGATATTCCCGGCTTCCTTCAGGATAGCGTCATTCACACCGTCCAGGACTCGAATCTCGATCAGTTGCCATTGGTCGAAGGGTAGTCTCCGTTCTGGGTTGCCAAGGTCGACTACTGCGACCCGGAAACTATCCTTTTTTGCTTCGGTTGTCTGCCCAGCGTTTATTCTAGGCCTCACATTCCTACCTATTATCGGAGAAGCTGTGTCGTCATGCCTTCCTCTCTTGGATGTACCCGCAACTGGCCCATGTTCGGACGCGTCCTTGCCTGCACTGGTTGAGGGTCGCATGGTTGTGCCCGCAGCTAAGGTGGAGAGCGCAGAGCTTTATTTCCTTGCCACAGGTCCATCCTTGGCTTTTCCTCGAGATTGAGGCTCCCTATCATTGCGCCTCTTTTGGCGCCACGCATCCTCAGTTGCCTTAATTGTTTCGCGGGCCCTACCTATACCTTTCGTGTCCTGTTCCGTGAGTGAGTTAGGATCACGCTTCTTAAAGCGCCTAAGTAGCCTGAGTGCGTTGGCTCTCTTTTTTTAGTGGGTCACGAATCTCTGACGTTGGTTGGGATCCTTGTATGGCGTTACTCAGCCTACGATCTTCCACAGTCTTAACAGCATTGGAGATTTCCATACTGTCGAGTTGCTTCTGATCGCTGCGGCGAGAGATGACCGTACAACAGCTGCCTAGTGTCGAGTCTGCCTCTCCGGTTCCTAGCGTCATGGTCTCACAGTCTTTCGTGCTGTCCTCTAAACCATCCTTTGTGGGGTCCGCAGAAACTATCCTCCGACTGGAATGACCAAAGTCCTTCGATGTCGGGGGAAGTCCCTGCAGCTCTCCATCACCTCGTCTCCTTGGTTCGACACCACCTAAGGTACAAGCGAGCGGCTTATTCTCTTCTGTGGCTAGTTCCGCTGGAGACGGGGCTTTTTTAGCTAAGTCCCTAATATCTTTGGGGTCTGAGACAGTCGTTTCCTTTCCTGGTGGGCAGCTGCCCTTTATGGAAGTGAGCGACTCTACCAGCTCCCCTTTAGCTTGATTTCCCGCGCACCCTCCCGGTGAGGTAGAAGGGAGCGGCTTATTCGCTACCGAGGGGGTGCACGAGGAAACTTTAGCTGTTTGAATGTTTTTCGACTTAGCGTCTGATGCGATCACTCGATGTCCCGATGTGCTAGTGCCCTTCGTAGACATGGGTGGTCCCATCAGCTCTCTTGAACCCGATGTGCTCGGTTCGTTCATAGCGCGGGTACGAGCGAGCGGCTCATTCTCTGCCAATGCCAAACTTCGCACAAATTCTTGGGCTTTTCTAAGGGAAGGGAAGGACGGTCCATCTGCACTCACCCCCTGTATGCAGATAAGGGGAATTAAATTAAAACTGGAGGTCCCCAGGTATCCAGAGTTTGCGCTAGCGACTGAGCACTCCCTCAGCCATGCAAGTCTCGGCGCGTCGAATCTTTCCTTGGATTTTGTGAGGATTGGGTAATGGAGGAGTGGGGGTGAGAAAAGAGTTGTAGACGGGCAGCCGTCGAGGGAGAGGGGAAACGGACGGAATGTCCTGGTCGGACGGAATGTCCTGGTCAGCTCTTCGTTAGCACTTATCAGACGGGCATGGCCCGTTGAATCATTGCGCCTTAAGCCTCCGCACCGGCACCATCTAACACGATGGCACGCGCGTCAAGGTGACTGACCCTGCTAGGAGGTAATATCTTTCATATTACATTTGCTTTTTCCCAGATTATCGAAGTATGTATTTAAAAAAAGGTCGTAAAATTAAATCAAGAAACTACATGTTCGTAATCAAATGGAAAGGAGTATACCATTAAAACTGTTCCACAAATTCTAGATCTCATTTTTCCGAACTTCTAAAGAGCGCACATTTAGTGCTTCTTTTTCAATTTTTCGGTAATTTTTGATGTATGTACTCATTTAGCCTTACTTTTGAAAAAAATAATCTCCGTAGAGTGATATATTTTCAAAGGGATGGATAAAGTAAGATCTCCAAAGAAGAAAATCGCTGAAGAATTAAATAAAGGTCGACACCAACTCCAAACAGATTTCCGAAAAAATTTACTAAACTGTGCGGTACACAAAGGAATATTGACTATCTCTATGCCAACCGCCCCCATGGAAGGATGAACCGTTTTCAACCGAACGACTAATAAAACCCGTAACATAACCGCACTATTCCGTTTACCTGTCGATCAAATACAGCTATCACGCCACCATTTACTACACTCAAAAATTGCTTTAAATACTCACATCGCAATGTCACAATAGTTGAAAAACGAAAACATGTACCAATTGAACGAGTCTGTATGTTTTTATTTATTTACTAATATAAATATAAAAAACTATGCACAGAACCTACCCTTTGGTTAAAGGATTTCGGAATTTTCCTGGGATTCATAAATCTGCAGCTGTATCTGGCTGGACTGGACAAAAAATGTTTGTGTAGCTATAAATTTCCGATTTCAGCGGGGAGATGATGCAGACCACAACACCAGATCGTCCTCCAAGCCCAGTTCGAAGCTACGATGGGTTCTTCTGAATATACGAGTGGGAAACAGAAGAGAAAAACAAAAAAAAAAGTGTTGGTAGTTCCGAGAAGAACTCTTAATAAAACCCAAAATTTTACCTTTAGATAGGGTTGCCATATTTTCCGGAGATCTCGTCGGGACATTTTGGTGACAGGTAATTTTTATGGGTAATCAAGCAAAAATTGATGGCTACTTGGAAATTATTTAATTTATTAATTATTTATTAAATAATAACAGATACATAATAATGTAGGAACCAAATACAATTATTCATTTTTTATATTTATCAAATGATTTCGCCTGAGACAATGGGCCGTATTCATAAAAACGAAGGATATCCTCCCAAGTATAAGGTAGAAGATAGAGTTATAAGGTAATGCTTTAAAGTAAAAGGTTGAAGTATAAGAATTTCCTTCTTTTCATATTCAAAATGTTTACCTTATACTTGCGAGGATATCCTTCAAGCACAAGTAAAAGGTAGACTCGTCAGAACGCTGAATGGCATGCTAGATGCTCTTAATTTTTTTGTTGTGCCAGCTGCCTTTCCTTCTCTTCGGTCAGTACTACTTCTGTTATCTTACGGATCTTCATTGAAGAAGTTAGTGAAAATGAAACAAATGCTAGTAACGAACTTCAGTTCATAGCAGAGGGTGTGTCCGATAATCCCGTTATATTGGAAAAATCTCAAGTGCCAAAAATAAAAAGAAGGAAGGATGAAGCAATCGGAGCACTCACCAATAAATACGCAGCAACGTTTGCTAGGTCTGTTGATGCTAAAGTTTTGTTAAAAAAATAAACAATATGAAGACAAGGTTGAAGAAAAAAACGGACTTGAAAAAAACTGGGAATAAAGCGATCTAAAGGCTATGGAAGGTGACAGCAATCCAACTATTGGGAGAATCGGTGGTGCCATCCAGGTCGGTATTCATGAAGGCGAATCTATACAGCAAAGAGGGAGTGAACTAGCTGATGAACGAAGAAGCAATAAAGTATCTCGTGAGGAAGCATGTGGTGGTGTCTCTGAACCACCACAAAATTTGTTATCACCAAAAAAGAAATTAGCGACAGGCAATTATGAAACAGATGAAATTAGAGCACTTACTACAAAAGAACTTCAACGCTTATGTAGTTCTGTTACAGCAGTATCGGACGAGTGTTGTGCAAAATGAATACTATGAAAAGAAGTTGGAAATGATAAAGAAAGCTACACCAACAAGTGTTAGCGTACTTCAAATTGTAATCAAAACATAATTGGATTAAATTAAAAAAAAAATTTAAATTTATTATTTTGTATTTTTGGTTAAAAAGACATCTTAAATTTTCACTTGAAGTAAACTACATATCATTAATATTGTTTAATATAATACTCAAGTAGTTTCTTCGGATTTCTTGTCCTTGAAGGCGAAAACGTAGTTCATTACTGTTGTTATTATCGAAATGATGATTTGCATCTGTATGATTTTCTTCTAGTACTTCTTCAACAGGTTCGAAATCAGGTTCGCCTAAATTTTTAGCGATATTATGGAGAACGACACAAGCAATTATTATTTTTGGTATATTTTCTAATTTTACCCGACAAACGTACTGTAAGTTAGGAAACCTGCGTTTCACTTTTCCAAAACATCGTTCAATAATTACTCTTTCTTTTTTCAAAACCTTATTATATTTTTCTTCCGCACCAGAAGTAGGATTTTCATATGGAGTCATTAGGCATGGTTCTATCCCATATCACTGTCACCAATGAGCACGACATTGTATTGATTTCTTAATTTCAGACACACCTGTGAATTTGTCCATATTCTCGAGTCATGTATGGATCCAGGCCAACTAATGTCAACACTAGCAAAAATTTCTTTGGCATCACAAGTGGCTTGAACATTCAGAGTAGCTTTACCTTTTCGATTAATGTACTCATTTCCATAGAGTTTTGGTTTCAGTATCCATACGTGGGTACAATGGATTACACCAATAGATGTCGGAAACTTAAACTTCCTTTGCCATAACTCGTTTGCTTCTGTTATTTCACTATTGCCAGTTGAAAACTTGATCCAATCAGTTGCATGTGCAACTATGCTGTTAACTACTGCACTTTGACTTGACTTTGAAATTCATTTTTTTATTCATTGATAAATATCTACTTACATACTAGACAAAAATGATTAAACCTAACTTAAAATTAACAGGATACTTATTCTTATTTATTGGTCCTTATGCGAACGCTCTAAACTTAACTATATCTTAGAATTATTGCCTTTCGGCCTACGAACTATTTTACGAACTAATCTTACATATATATTCCTCGAGAAAATTTACTAAAACTCGGTATCATTATTGAGATTTTATATAAAACAAATTACAAACTACCTATTCTACTTACTTAAACTACTTAACGTATTCTAACTATAATTAGGATTCTGAGCACTCGTTGCCTGGCGCAATAAGTGGTCAAAATCCCAATTGCTTTCCGAGCGCCTGGCAGTCGTCAACGTGCACACGCGCCGCCGTGAGCCGACTGAAGCCTTACAGCGTCAGTCAACTCCCGGAAGCACCACCACACGTTGGCGAGCCCGGCCTCTCCCAAAAACGCCCTAGCTGACTTAATCTAACTTATAAGCTAAGAGGATGTTACCTAGAGTAACGCACCGTCCTGGGAGGGCATGTTGACCCCTCCCCCCTCAACAAGCCACCAAAATTCGGCGAATTGCTTTTCCGTGTCGAATCTATCCCTCTCCGATATTGCGGTACTAAAACGGAGGAGCTCATGAGCATTGGCGACGTCCCCGTCATGGAGGAGCCGCTTATCTCTCGCGCTGCGGTAGCGATGGTATAAGACCGGGATACCATCCCTCGTCTGTACCAGCCCTTTTGAATCAATATGGATAAATGCCTCTGGCGGGATAAAGCCAGACCGGAGCGTACTCTCTATGTACATTTCATTGGGGTAGTAAGCCCCAAATATCAGACTATTGTCGCTGGCCATCGCCCTTGCAACGTGCCTTCGAGTGACCTTAATGAGGAAATTGTCAATCCTATTCAACTGAGCCCCATCGTATAGGACCTTGTTGGGATAGTATTTTATATAGTTGGATTCAGGCGTTCGGAACAACCGGAGACAGGTCCTAAGACATTGTCTCTCCAAAACCCGAATCTTTTCCATATAGCTAGGCGCTATATTAAACCATAATGGACAACCATAAGCGATGATCGGCCTTATAAGGGCCACGTAGCAAATGACCTTCACTCTGGAGTCAAGTTGACTGCTATGAAACAGTCTCCTTGTTAGAGCATAAGCCTTCTTGGCCCCAGCAAGACAAGCAACTATATGTCTATCGAAATACAGATACTGGTCAAGCCAGATACCTAGATATCTAACTGCGCTTCTCACCGCCAATGGCTGCCAATTTTGTCCAATAATGGCCAATTTTTTCCAGTTTTTTCTGGTATCCCTAGAGGCCCCAGCCAATGGAGTTCTGAACAAGATTGTTTCCGTCTTCTGAAAGTTGATTTTCAACTTCCAGTCGTCGCAATATCGCTTAATTTGATCGAAGTCACGCTGCAAAAGGATATTAATGACCTCGATTTTAGGACCTGATCTGTATGCCACCAAATCGTCGGCATACGCTATAGCATGGCTGAGTGAACCCACCAGATCACTCGTGTAAATGTTAAACAGGATCGGAGAATTGACCGCCCCCTGCTGTAAACCGTTTTTAATTTCAAAGACTCTGCTCGAAGTCACGTTGCCACATTTGACAACGAACTTCTTTCCCATAAGCATATTATAAATTACATATAGCAAAGGTTTGTGCATCCCCCGCCTGGTCAACTTGTAGAAAAGTCCCTCTAACCATACGGTGTCGAAAGCCTTCTCAAAATCAACCAGACAAGCACCCGTGCATTGGTTCTTGCATTTATTCCACTGAATGTCGGAAACCAGTTTCGACGCGGCATGAATAGTGTCATGCCTCGCCCTGAAACCAAACTGGTTGTCCGGAATTATGTTATTGTCCTCGACCCACTTTAACAGGGCTCCATTGACAACCTTTTCAAAGACCTTGCTAATATTCGGAAGCAAGCTAATTGACCGGAGATTGGCAGGGTTCGTCCTATCTTTACATTTTTTCGGGATAGGGTGTACCACAGCTACCTTCCAATGCGCCGGATAATATGCATTATTCAGCGCATTGTTAAACAGCGTGGTGAAAATATCTACAGCCTCCAGAGGCAGGTGTCTCAATACGACGTTTGGGACATCATCCATCCCCGCCGACTTTTTATTCTTTAGTGTCTCGAAGATGCACAGAAGATCATCCTTCGACACGAACAAGTGCGATGCATCTCGGCCATTGGCGACAACTGCATTAGCATGGTTTTCATCAGTGAACACGGTGAATCCGTTATTCTCAGATCGCCAATTCTCAAGTTCGGTGCGCAGATCGAAGTGGCTCACGAGAGCCCTATTCTCAATGTCGTGGTTACGGCGAACAGGATTGTTCACCGTATACACGGCCTCGAAACAAGCGCCCAGCAAATCCACCTTCTCCTGTGGGTCCTCGACCACGAAAAAATCGTCGTTTGAAGCGACACTTTCTGGACTTATTCCAGCAGTCAGTACCGTCTGTCTGTTCTCTGCTGTCTGGGAGATTCGAACACAAGGAATATCATTGTGATCTTTCCTCCTGAACAACTTATTTATCTGTGGGAACATATTCGGACTACAGGTTTTAATAGCCCGAATTTTATTGCCCCAATACAGACTTACAGATTTTTTGTAATTTTCTTTTATCAGCTGTTTTAGGATTCGGATCTCTGAATTCAGCATCCTTACCTCCGGGTCGTTGCGATCAGTAAATTGCCTGTACAGCCGTTTAAGCCTCGAGAGCAGTCTACTTTTCTGTCGGTATAGTGCGTCGATTGTAGGGTTTCTGTACTTTTCTGTCTGGTCGTCGTCGGAACGCCCTACTCGAGGAATAGTTCGTTCCATAGTTCGTTTGATGGCGTCGTTCATTTGCAATAAATGCCGATCAATGTCATCATTTGTCATGTTACTGTTTGTCGGTGGGTTGATCCCACTCGAACGTATATCTCGCTTTAAAAATCTGGAGAAGCGCGACCATTGTGCCCTCCGATAATCGAATGAACACACTGCTTCGTACTCCTCCAGCAGCGTTTGCTCGTTCGGGATCCGTATTGCGGCGGCGAGTCCGTAGTGATCACTATCGTACTCAAACGCACGCAAACAGTTCCGCGTGTTTTGATCTATGTTCGTCAGTTGAAGTCTTGCGTCGGTTAAGGCCAAGTCCAGGAAAGCACCGCTTCTTGGGAAAGAAGGGATATCCGTCGCGTACAACTCGAGGTTGTACTCAATCATATTGAGGCGCCACCAGTCGTGAAACTGGTTGCCCCTGGGATTTGCAGTAACATTTCCCCATGCCGCATGTTTGGCATTAATATCTCCGGCCAAGAAGTAATAATTCTCCTCCGAGTTCAGCTGCAGACCACGAAAAAGTGTCTCGAGCTCTGTCATAAATTGGTTTGGTGGAGGTGCTGCAGGTGCGTAAAGCGACACCACATACATTCTCCTCCGGCTATGGAGAGGAATGCATATGATGCATGCCTCCAACAACTGGAACCTACGTACGTCCCCGCTATATATAACCCTATGGCGCAGGCCTTTTCGAATTAAGATTCCAACCCCACCTCCTTGAGTGGAGTGAGGCCGGTCTCTTCTTATTACATGATAGTTTTTGTATCCCAATTTGTGCTTCTGATTTAGCTTAGTTTCGCTAATCAAAAGCACATCCGGGTTTTCGGTTTTCAACAAGTTGGCAAGTGACGTTCTTTTCTCGATCCTGACTAGTGAATTAACATTCACAGCAAGGATCTTTAAGTTTCCCTCATCCAGCGTAGCCATTAGATTTATGGCACACCAGACCCCACAAACAGCTCCGAATAGATAAAGTCAATTCGGGCCGCTTGTTCATTTAATTGTTTCTGGAACTTATCGATCTTTCCGTGCAGAGACAGAAGGATCGATTTTAAGTCCAGATCCACCTCTGGTGCCTTTTGGGCTACCTTTGGTTGGTTTGATGTCATGTGGGCTTGACCCGGTCCAGCTGCCATTTGGGCAAAGGACACGTTGGGTGCCACAAAATTTGCGAACGAGCGACTCCTCTGACGCCTATCATCTTCAGACTGCTGTTTGCGGGCCTGGACTCTCTTTTTCAATTCTTGGTACTTTGGACAACCCCTGAAGTTGGCGGGATGTCCAGAGTTCCTGCAGAGCACACAGGAGAGTACACTCCGGTCTTTGACTCTCTCCTTACCTAGAGAGCATTCACCATGTATGTGGTCCTTATCGCACTTCACGCATCTAAACTGCATGTTGCAGTTAGCTGCGGCGTGCCCGAACCTTTGGCAGCGCATACATTGAAGTATGCGATCTGACCTCTTTATTTTCTCCCACCTTACAGCATGGTAGTACAGGAAGCGGATATTTCGCAGCCTGTCGATTTTGCTGTCGGGAGTAAGCTGGACTAGGAAGAATGGTAAGTGACGGTTACCACCCCTTGCCACAGCGGAGGAAAACGGCTTGACCCCCACGAAATGGAGGTCGTCGCTTTCAAAATTCTTTAGCTCTCTTTCAAGCTCCTCCGTTTTAATTGAGGGATCAATTCCCTTCAGTACCACGGTTTTTAACTTTTGCTGCCTTGGGGTGTACGTGAAGTACTCGGTTTTCACCTCTCCCAAAGCGGCGCGCACCCTCTGGTACTCCTCTATTTTTTCACATATAATTATGTGATTGTTAGCAGAAAGCCTTTTCACATGGAAATTTTTTGTTATTAATTTACAAATCCTAATGCTATCTATAATGTCGAAATTACTCACGTTAATGGGTGGTATTTTGTCCTTCCGCGACTGTTTAGATTGTTGTTGTTGTTGTTGTTGTTGTTGTTGTTGTTGTTGTTGTTGTTGGTGTTGTTGTTGTTGATGTTGTTGGTGTTGTTGTTGTTGATGTTGCCGTTGTTGTTGCTTCACCTCCAGTTGTTGTTGCACTTGCTGCTTGAGCACAGCTTGTTGTTGCTGTTGCTGCAGCTTCTTACTGCGCAACTGGTCGCGCTTCTCCAGCAGCTCTTTTATGAGCTTGTCCAGCTGCGCCTCCTCATCATCCTCTTTTTCTTCGTCCATTTGGACGACTTCCTCGTCATCGACCGGTAAGTCCTTGAAGGAGTTTCCCTCTCCGACGTACCGGCCCTCTCCTCCATCATACTCATAAGAGCTGGAGTGTGCTCCGTCATCATCGGATGCAGCCACCGATGATGCCACACTATGGCCTGCCAAGTCTAACCTTCTTTTGGCTGAAAGGTTCGGCTTCGGGTTTAACTTCCGCCGCCGTTTTTCCACTGTCCTATACTCCTCGCTTACAGTTACTGCTGGCGTTGTAGCGAGAGCTTTTATTGTTGGCGTTGTTGTTGTTGCTGTTGTTGATGTTGTTGTAGCTGGTGTTGCCTGCGTAGACCCCCGCCTGGGCAACGCGGAACCCGCTGTTGAACTTGGTGTCACTTTAATGGCATTTAAAGCTGCCCTTGGCATACAAGCTGCCGCTGTTTTCATTACTGCTATTGTTGCTGCTGATTTTTTTGCCGGCTCACGTGTTCGCACAACACGTCGCAACGGCACACCCACACCCGTAAGCGAGACCACCGATTTTCCGGGGTCCATCGCCTGATACGTTGCGGCACTTTTGTTTTTTTTTTTTTTGTTTATTTTTGTGTCTCTATCACTATTTTCCCGAAAAAAATTTAAAAATTGAAAACTGACCGAGAATCGAACCCGAGCCTCCGGCGTCAGAGCGGGACACCTTGCTTACTAAGCCAACTTCGGACTTAAAAATCGCTTGACTAAATCGCTTATATTGGATACACTTTCCTTTTTTTTCCGCTGAACACTAACTAGCCGCCCTATCTCGAAGAGAACTGCGGAACGACTGTTAACTACTGCATTCACAGTCCGAGATACCGTAGCTTGACTAACACCAAGTTCTTCACCGATACCTTTCTGATATCCAGGATCACTGAGATATAGCAAACACCCCTTCATTCTATGGGTAGTTGACAAGGCACCTCCACGAGTTTCTTCATTCGTACCTAAAAATCTGTCCTCGAGCCACTGTAAATGGGTTAGGGCATTGTATATACACTTTATAGTAGTGCCATCATGTCGAATTTTTTGTTTTAGCCGACTAAATGCAGATGGCGTTATGAATTGAGCTAGAATGTTTGTGTCTAAACTTTTGCTGTCATCTTCATTTTAAATACACACTTTGAAAACGAAGAAAGCAAGACCAAATAAACCGGTTTGTCTCTCTCGAATCTTTCCGCCGAACGAATTTCATTCCATTGTGTATGCATTTTTTTTTCATTGTAAGAAGGAGCATAGGCGTAGGCAGCGCAGGTAGCATGTTCATGTACGTATGCTTTGCAAGTAGCAGAGGTTGATGATGGAAACTAAGTAAGTTATTATTTGTATGGATAATGGATTTCGCATTATCGACTCTCTGGATGGAAGGGGCGATTCGTTTGAAACGAAAAATTTAATAAAATTTGATTTGGGTATTTTTCTTTCAAATGAGAAATTATGAATTTATCGCATTTTAGATTCTCGCTATTTTGGCTATATCTTGTCGAAAAATGTACCGATTTATATCATTCTTTTTGTAATTGATTTAGAAATATTCAGTCTAATTTATAAAGCAATGACATAATTTATTTTGTGTCGGTATTGTGCCATGCTGCACCACCACTTATTGGTCAATAGGTACCTACACGATGAATATTTATATGGATAATACGAATTTTCGTTGTTTAAAGTCCCTGCACCTTTGCAATAAAGCATTGAGGAAGGTCACTTGTTTGTGTTTTTTGCTTCTAATGAAGGTTGCTTGATTGGTTCTCTTTCGCATTACCCATGTTGTAACATTAGATATACGTGTTTTTAATCACCGAGCTTTAATCAGACGGCCTACTCCTCGTTTCGTTCTATTATTAGTTGTCATGCCCTGTGGTAAATGGTTCTGCTGAAATTTGCAATATATTTTTTTTTAGCTTCTGGTTCGCCAAGGCGAAGAAAAAGGTACTGCGACCTATGAGGTCGTTTGTACCGTCTGGGTCAGAAATATCTAGCTAGTAGTATTTCTTCTTTCCGTATAAAGCGGATAATGCTACCAGCAGACCACTTCTTTATATCTTCGGAACTCAGTTGTTCTCTGAGGCCGGACATTCACCTAGAATGTGTTCAGCTGTTTCGTCTTCCTCAAGACATAGCCGGCATTCTGCAGAGTCAACTAATTTCATTATGTTTAGGTGATATCGTAACCCGTCGTCGGCCTTTTCGTTGCCTTCAAAACCTTCGTGGCCCGGAATCCACCACAGTTTGGTCTTGTTCCTTTACTTTACCTACTGAACATGTAAGAAGTAAAGAAATTATGAGTTTATGGTTTTTTAGACTCTTGCTATTTTGGGTATATCTCGTCCAAAAATTCACCGATTTCTATCATTTCTTTTGTAATTGATTCAGAAATATTCGATTTGTTTTTTATCAGATATTTATAAGCGAACACGTTGTTGGATACGTATATCTGTTAGAGGCAGCTCACCTGTCGATTTACATTTTTTTTTTTATTATTTGAATGAATGTCAAACAAACTACCTACCTATTTAGACATGCAAAAATATATGTTTTCATTGCTTTCTTAAAAGAAAAAAAAAACAAATACTGAGAATATTATGTATGTAGTTTAAAGATTCGAGGCATAGGTACCAATCACAGCATTGAATATTTTATTTAAATTTTTTTTAATGCTGTGGTTGGTACTAAAAAAAACACAAGTCTGTTCTCTTCCGCATCACCCAGGAGGTGGAACATTTGATGCGTTTTTTTTTCACCGAGGTATCCCCATTAGGCCTACTCCTCGCGCATAGTTCATAAATAAATAAATAAAATATTACGTAACATAACAACGCATAGGGTCCTTTAACCAAAAGCGCATACCTAAAGTATATATAAAAAATAAATAAACTATATATTAATATTACCATAACTAAAAACAAATAAAAATAAATATGAGTACATATAAATATTTATATATGAAAATCAGAAAAACACACCCATTCATTTATTAAAATATAACTTTATTTATAGATATTTATTTACATGATGCTTATCCTTAAAGTTTGGCAGCCTTAAATCCTTGTTGTTTTTTTTTATTGTAAATTTAATCAGTCCGATTAAAATAAATTTAACGATGTCTTCGATGTGTCCATAATTGCTACACGACATGGTTTCTGTCACTTCCAACTGGTTTATCATCTGAGACATGAGGTTTTCAACCAAGTTTGCTTGTTTGCGGTCCTCCGGAAAAACTGTTTCGAATATCCCCTTTATCCTTTTCGCAGTATTTTCGAAGCTTATAGTAGGCATCGTAAGCTTCCCAAACTCTGACACAGTTTGTGTGGTCTCATAAGCCTTGAGACGTATTAACAAGGCTTGTTCTCGATAAGAATTTGTCTCATCGATCATAAATTGCGTGCAGCCTTCGCAATTAATCTTGTTCCGTAACTTAAACGCTGCAAATCCTGCGTAGAACGTCAAAGCTCCTTCCTGTAGCTTCTCTAAACATCCTTTAGTTAGTACTGTTTCTATAGTGTTGTTCCTTGCGTAGTCTTCATCTGCGTCATCGTACTCGATATTGTTTAAAATATCGGTCTCCATGATGTGGTCTTCTAATGGGACTTCAACTGAAAATTCTTCATTCGCTGCCCGCTCAATATCCAGTTCTTCGCGATCTGCTTCATCCAGCAATAGCACTGCTCCAGAATCTTCATAGCCCGAATGATCTGAAGATTTTAAATTTTTAAATATAATTTGCTTAAGATTTCTTATGAAACTGTAAGCCGAGGGGTTTTTCTCATACGATCCCCTATTTGTCCGCACCATCGAAAATAAGTTCTCTGCTGGATCTGTGTTAAGATGCTCAGTCAGGAGAAACTTCTGCTCAGTACTCTTAAGATGTGTCCACATCATCTCAATTCCTAGCAGTGTCTGCTCCAAGCCGAAAAAGCAAGGAGGTTTTTGCAGTCTTCCGGTATATTCCCACGTTTTTATCCACTGGCGAGCATTTCGTATTGACTTAAGTGTGTCGGTCGAATCTGAAATTGGCTGACGACTTGGATTCCTGGAACTCAGTCTGTCGCTATTCAGGTTGTCGAACAAGTCATTCATTTTTTGTATGAAAGTTGCTGTTGATTCGGCAACTTTCTGTTCCTCAACTGTTTTGTAGCAGTTTGCTTTCACTGCATACAAAATTCCGGCAGCTGCATTAGCGCTGAATATTTGTGTTGCCAGTTTAACCGATAGTTTTTCAAAACCATTTGGGCAAACATGGCTCTTAGTAAGCTTGAAGAAGACTTGCAAAACTCCTTTCGAGTCTTCTTCATACAGCTTAACAACTACGTTCCAATCTATAATTTCTCCTGAAATGTTTATTTTTAACATCTCTGCAATATCTTTTCCTTTTGGGCATCGGCCGCTAGTGGTCGGTATGACGGTATCAAAAAAAGTAGGTATCAAAAAGAATACCTAAATCAATGATATTTAGCTGCCCAAACTGAGGCACTCAGGTGCTTGTGCAAAACCAAATGAAAAAATTCTGTTTATATTCGGAGATTCGATTGTGTAACATAATGCAAACGAAATATGAACCTAATATGATTTTGAATACCGATTATGAATGAATGCCCTTTTTATTTGATGAACCAATAAATAAACCAATTTGAGTTGTTCATGAATAACCTACGGCAGCTATTATTACAAGCAGGGCACGCGCTCGTACACACACTCTAACTTGTCTTATCTTATCTCTGCCTCAATTAATTTTTTTCACATACAAATATGATATGCCTCACTGCTGAAATGCGAATCTCCTTCGCCGATCTTAACATATACACACCAATTGTATAAAATACAACACAATAAGTTCCAGGTGACGGTTTTGTTCTAATTGCAATATGCCATAACCTACCCCAAAAACTTTGATCAGAGCAAACAAATAATATACCATCAATCTACCCAACTACAATTATCCCACCTCTCTTCATCCACCATCGCCCCTACCATTAAATATGACGTGTGAATTATAAAAAAAAAAAACATTTGAGAATCTTCACTGCTGAAATGCGACTCTCCTTCAACGATCATACACACACATACCAATTGTGTTAAAATCCAGAATACATAACATACCCCTTCCATCAAAGCAAACAAAAAACATAGGGGCGGGCTACAGTCCGCTTGGGCGAACTGTTGGATACCCTATTCTTATTCCTATATCTCATAACTGGGCGTGACAAAAATTTAAAGGATTTTATCGAAAAAACTAAGCTTTTGTAAATAAAAACGCTCCCTAGCTCAAACTTTGGTTTTTCAATAAAATTGTTTTATTTAATTGTGGGCGTGTCAGTAGGCGAATTTAAAAAAAAATTAAGTATGAGCATAAAGGGCACCTAGAGAGTATATACTATAAATTTCAGCTCCCTAGCTCAAACTTTGGACTTTCAAAAATAAAAAATAAAAAATTGTGGGCGTGTCAGTGGGCGGATTTTGAAAATATTTACACATGAGCATAAAGGGCCCCTAGAGAGTATATATTAAAAATTTCAGTTCCCGAGCTCAAATTTTGGTTTTTCAAAAAAAAAAAATTTATTTAATTGTGGGCGTGTCAGTGGGCGGATTTTGAAAATTTTATGTCCCAAGCAGTTTTATGGGCCAAAGATCATATATAAAAAATTTCAGCTTTCTAGCTCAAAATTCAATTTTTCCCAAAATTTGTTTTATTTAATTGTGGGCGTGTCAGTGGGCGGATTTTGAAAATTTTATGTCCCAATCAGTTTTATGGGCCATAGATCATATATAAAAAATTTCAGCTCTCTAGCTCAAAATTCGATTTTTTCCAAAATTTTGTTTTTTTGAGTTTGTGGGCGTGTCTGTGGGCGGATTTCAAAAATTCTTAAACTTGATTATTTCGGGACCCTAGAGAGTATATGGTTAAAATTTCAGCTCTCTAGGTCCAGTTTGAAGGCCTAATTTTTGCCGACGGACGGACGGACGGACGGACATGGCTAGATCGACATTACTATCGATGCTGATCATAAATATAGTAACTTTTAGGGGTCTACGGGCAATATTAAGGTATGTTACAAACTATGCGTCAAAATTAATATACCCCTAGAATAGGGTATAAATATACCATAAATCTACACGAAACCTGCTTTGCCAACCACCACACTACCTGCATCATCCTCCTACTCATATTCCCAGCACGAGAATGGTGTAGAACTAGACTATCATGATTTGTTGCGGGCGAATGCGCACTGGTGGCGTATCGTCGTTTACGCACGGTTGCACTACTATAAGGTTTATATACAATGGTTAGGGACACAATTCCGAAAATCAAAATCCCGAAAATCCAAAATCCCGAAAACCCAAAACCCCGAAAAGCCAAAATTCCGAAAAGCCAAAATCCCGAAAAAAGAATCCCGAAAACGAAATTTGCGCAAATTTTTCATTTTATATAATTTTTCGGGATTTCGTTTTCGGGATTCTTTATTTAATTTTGAATGTAAAATAGACAAGTGTTTGTCCATTCCATTTACCGTAATAATGTTTTGCAATTGTTTGCGTTGTAATTTCGCAATTCGCAAAGTGCATTCAGTTCAGCTGATCTCAAATAGTGTGATAGCTGACCGACTAGATTCTCCTTGGTAATCCCACTTCTGAGAAATTTGTAGTAGGTACTGTTTCACTTGATACGATGCGGATTAAATAAAGACACATCCGTTTACTTCGAATGCGATCATAAAAACAGACGCTCTCTTTATTCTTATTATTAATCTTACATGTGTATGACTATATGTGTATATATAAATATAATATATAATTTAAGTAGATATCTTATTCTTAATCTTATATGTGTATATATATAATCACAGGTTATGAATGTAGGTACATGAATATAAATAGGGTCTGACAGTATGAGTTGGATGCTTAACTCTTACAATAATTACTACAATATGAAGACAAGGTTGAAGAAAAAAACGGACTTGAAAAAACTTGGGAATAAAGCAATCAAACTGTTAGATTTGGAGAAGCGTTTACTAAAGGCTATGGAAGGTGACAGCAATCCAACTATTGGGAGAATCGGTGGTGCCATCCAGGTCGGTATTCATGAAGGCGAATCTATACAGCAAAGAGGGAGTGAACTAGCTGATGATCGAAGAAGCAGTAAAGAATCTCGTGAGGAAGCATGTGATGGTGTCTCTGAACCACCACACTGGCTTAAGGCTACACTAGCCTCAGGTGGAGTACGACTAACTATTGGCCTGGATTCCATTGCTCCTGAACGGGGAGTTATATTTCGAAAAGTGGACGAATTTCTCAAATTACTTGGTCTTCCTCTAGAACGTGTATGTGGAACTCGATTATCCATAATAGGAAATTTCGGATTTTAAATACAACTTTAAAAGTTTTTAACTTTCAATATGTTTTAATAAATCTGTATTAAAAAAATAATACATGCATAAATTAGATATTAAATTTGATAAGATTAGATACAATATACTTAAGAGCAAAATATCTATCTTGGTAAACAGACGGACTGTGCAAATCAATGCACTCAATACGAACAATACTGTATATAATTGGCAACTATAGGTAATATAGTAGCAACATAGTCCACTGGTATAACTACCAGACAATGGACTATACTATAAAAGAATTAGGATTTATATATTATAACACTATTCATATGCACAACTTATCCTTTCACGAATAAAATTAGACCAATATGAATACAAAAAGCAGTTCAACTCTTTCTGATATTTTTTTTTTTTTTTTTTTTTTTTTTTTAATTCTGGCTCGCCAAGGCGATTAAATATGGGGCACTTCGACCTAAAAAAAAAGATCCTTTGTGCCGTGTGGTCCAGAAAAGTTGAGACTAGTAGAGTTTCCACTTTCCGTGTAAAGCGGGCAATTCTACTAGTCGAAGAATTCTTTATGTCCTCGGGGCACATTTGTTCCCTGAAAAAGATCTTCTTTCTAATTCCGTTTAGGGCCGGGCATTCACATAAAATGCGTTCAGCTGACTCGACCTCTTCAAGACAGAGTCGGCACTCAGGAGAGTATACTATTTACATTTTGTGTAGATGATATCTTAAACCATGGTGACCAGTAAGGTAACCTACTAAGTTTTTGATATCATGCCTGCTTAAGTTTAGGCATTTGCTGGCATTTTTTATTGAAAGGCCGAATGGCTTGTTTGGTCTGTCTTAAACCTGGGATGCTTTCCCAAAGATGGATACATTTTCTGTATTCCCAGCTTTTTATTGCTGCCGTTGCTGCTGATCTAGGAGTGCAGCAGAAGGGTTCGGGACCTATGAAGGGTGTTTCCGAACCTTTTCTGGCCAGTTCGTCGGCCTTTTCGTTACCTTCCACCCCGACATGACCCGGAACCCACCATAGCTTGGTCTTGTTACTTGTTCCGAGTACCTGTAGGGTGTTGAAGCAGTACATGACTGATTTGGAGTCAATCGTATGCGAGCTAAGGGCGTTTATAGCTGCTTGACTATCCGTGAATATATAGATGGTTGCACCTTTTATACTAGATAAATTTATGTGGCTAGCGCATTCTTGAATGGCGTGGAGCTCTGCTTGAAATACGCTGAGACTTTTTCCCATGGGTATCGTAAAGCGTTTGTTTGGTCCGTATATTCTCGCTCCTACCCCCGCTTCCATTTTAGAACCATCCGTATACCACTTTATGCCGTTGTGGCTGTTAGGTGGGTTATTACTAACCCATGCTTCTCTCTTGGGAATCTCCGTGGAGAACAGCTTATTGGAGCATAGTGTTTTATGGATGCGGTCTGTGACCGCGCAGTTCATGTTGAGTTCTGGCAGTTCATCGAGAAGTGTCTTAAGTTCCGGATGATCGTTAAGACTTATCTCGATTAACTGTATTTGAGTTATTGCACTGCGTATCGCCACTTTTTGAATGTATATGTGGAGAGGTGTAATACCTGTTATTGCCTCTATGGCAGCCGTTGGACAGGTTCGCATGGCTCCGGAGATACCAAGGCACGCAAGCCGTTGTACCTTTTTGAGCTTCTCTATTGCGACCTTTTGTGTGGATTTCGTCCACCATACAATGGAGGCGTATGCTATAATGGGTCTTATCATCACTGTGTAGATCCAGTGGACAATCTTTGGAGAGATTCCCCAGGTTCTGATATCCAATAGTCGGAACGCAGATTACAATTAAAACTATGAATATACTGGGACTATACTAATGAAAGCCATACTCAACTTGAACCGCACAGAGACACAAAAGAAAACTCTACAATTGCTGGAGCTTAGCTAAAAGCTCTAGAGTTGGCCAGAATAATCTTAGTAGTGACGTTCTTAATGCCTCGAAGTATATCTATTGTTAGATCATGTTTAATGCAAAAGAGAAACAAGCAAGCAGCCTCCATGAAGCAAAAAATACCAACAAGTGACCTTCCTCAATGCTTCTTTGAAAAGGTACATGGACTTAAAAATATATACCAACAATTTCACATTTTGATTAAAGATAAATAAACTTGCGCAATAGCTACTCCTATAAAATATGTCGTCCATCAAATTTAGCAATCTAGCTCCACGCAAAACAACGAAAATTCTTACTATTCATATAAATATATACAATTTCACATTTTGATTAAAGATAAATAAACTTCCGCAATAGCTACTCCAATAAAATATGTCGTTCAATCGAATTTAGCAATCTAGCTCCACGCAAAACAACGAAAATTCTTACTATCCATATTCTTACTATTCATCGTATAGGTACCTATTAGCACTGGTGCGGCATGGCACAATACTGACAAAAATTAAATTATGTCATTGCTTTATAAATTAGACCGAATAATTGTAAATCAGTCAGAGCGTCTAAAATGCGACAAACTCATAATATCTCATTAGATGAAAAATACCGAAATCAAATTTTATTCAATTTTTCCTTTCAAACGAATCGCCTCTTCCATCATACATTCTACTCGCAGTCACAGAAGTCAGATTTCTTATTTTTTCATCATCTCCCTCTCATCAAACATACTACTTGCCGAAGCGAAGGCAACATTGCAAATCATCAAAAGTATTCGGCTGTTACATAGAAAAATAAATACATGCTTACACTTCCATAAGAATGAAAATCATTTGGCATGACCAGAGAGTAGATAATGCGAGATCCTACATGCTACCTGTGCTGCGCTGCCTATGCTCCTCTTACAAAGAAAAATAAATACTAACATAATATCAGAATGATTCGATAAAGAGACACAGCAAAATTTTAGACTAAAACCAGCAAACGCCAAAATCTTTGTTGCTGACTCGCTCGAAGTCGTAATTTTCAAAATCGTGTTGATGATAGTACTATAGAGTGTATATACAAAGGCCACGTTAAACTGTCCTGTTGTACCGTCCGATCGTTTTTCACATTTTGCGATCCGTTGCAACAATTCATTTTCTCTCATCATGACGTTTTTCTTTTAACCAGCTGCAGTGTCTAGCGTACGCCTCGTGCCTCTTCCTACTTGGATGTTCTCCTCGCACATCTGCTGCTATGAATTCGTTTGAATTCAATACTGTGTTTTTAATTGCGAAGAGAATAAAAACAAATTTCGCGGAGACTGAACAAGCGGCGACACAACCAACTTTGTGGTAAACACACAATCTGTAATTCCATTTTTTTTTGCACTCAATTTCACTTGTGGCAAGGCATTATTTTATTTGTTCTCTTTTTTCCTTGGTAATCCCACTTCTGAGAAATTTGTAGTAGGTACTGTTTCACTTGATACGATGCGGATTAAATAAAGACACGTCCGTTTACTTCGAATGCGATCATAAAAACAGACGCTCTCTTTATTCTTATTATTAATCTTAAATGTGTATGACTATATGTGTATATATAAATATATTATATAATTTAAGTAGATATCTTATTCTTAATCTTATATGTGTATATATATAATCACAGCTTATGAATGTAGGTACATGAATATAAATAGGGTCTGACAGTGTGAGTTGCATGCTTAACTCTTATAATAATTACTACAATATGAAGACAAGGTTGAAGAAAAAAACGGACTTGAAAAAAACTTTGAATAAAGCGATCAAACTGTTAGATTTGGAGAAGCGTTTACTAAAGGCTATGGAAGGTGACAGCAATCCAACTATTGGGAGAATCGGTGGTGCCATCCAGGTCGGTATTCATGAAGGCGAATCTATACAGCAAAGAGGGAGTGAACTAGCTGATGAACGAAGAAGCAGTAAAGAATCTCGTGAGGAAGCATGTGATGGTGTCTCTGAACCACCACAAAATTTGTTACCACCAAAAAAAAAATTAGCGACAGACAAGTATGAAACAGATGAAACTAGAGCACTGACTACAAAAGAACTTCAACGCTTAGTTCTGTTACAGCAGTACCGGACGAGTGTAGTGCAAAAAAAAAGTTAGAAATGATAAAGAAAGCTACAACAACAACTGTTAGCGATGGGGAACAATCGTACTTCAAATTGTAATCAAAACATAATTGGATTAAATTAAAAAAAATTTAAATTTATTATTTTTTAAATGTATTTTTGGTTTAAAAAGACATCTTAAATTTTCACTTGAAGTAAACTACATATGATTAATATTGTTAAATATAATACTCAAGTTTCTTCGGATTTCTTGTCCTTGAAGGCGAAAACGTAGTTCATTACTGTTGTTGTTATCGAAATAATGATTTCCTTCTGTATGATTTTCATCTAGTGCCTCTTCAACAGATTCGAAATCAGGATCGCCTAAATTTTTAGTTTTTTTTTAGCCGTATTCATAAAGAAAAGGATATGCTTATACTTGCAAAATATGAAGCAAATCCTTCTGTTTGTATTCATAATAATTTCGAGCAGAACCTTTTACTTTCCGAGTAAAAGCATATCCTTTTATTCACATAAAAGTAAATGGGTATGCATAAACTTGATCTTTTACTACAAATAAAAAGCAAATCCTTCAAAAAGTCTGAGTTAGATCAGTAGCAGACTCATCTCGGTAGTAAACGGTGGTGTTATTCGATTTTCAGCGCCATGGCCGATGTTGTGCATGTGAGGGATGCTAAATATTATAAGCCCCGCTTATCTACACTTGTTCGTGATTTTAAAGATTTATACCGTTTTGAAGAGAGAAATTTACAGTGGGAGTCGGACAGAATCCCGAAAATGGTGATCCCGAAAGCCCAAAATCCCGAAAATCCAAAATCCCGAAATGCCACAATCCCGAAGAACTAAAATCCCGAAAACCCACAATCCCGAAAAGTCGCAATCCCGAAAATCCAAAATTCCGAAAGACCAAAATCCCGAAAATGAAACTAAAACATTTATTGTAGCAACAAAAAAATTTGGCAAATTTATTTAACAATATAAAAAACATCAAATAAATAAAACATAACAAAAACAGTTCAAATCTTACAAAAACATATCAAAAACGATCCATGACAAAACAATATTTAATACAAGTTCATATTGTACGCAATTAATCTGAGATAACTTATTTCAGAACGCTTTCGCTGCTCACACTCCCAGTAAAATGTATCCTTGTATTCTTTGTAGCAGTCAAAAGGCAGTTTCGCACGCTGTTTGTTGGTTTTGACGATGGACACGTTCATTTCTACTTAAGACTTCAAACACAAAATGTCACTGATAATATAAAGTTTTTAATTATAAAGGCATGCACGATACTCACTTTGTATTAATGGCATGCGGCCTAAATGTCGTCGCGACAAGCTGCGACCAAGGATCAAACAACGTACTGGCTTACAAACTGCTAGGAGTGTCAGTAGAAAAGCCTTATTACGATGTTGGGAATGAAAGGGTTTTCATGCTGTACGATTATCCGCATCTCTTCAAGAGCGTGCGGAATATATTGTTACAGCACAAAATCATAATTTCAGGAGAAATTATAGATTGGAACGTAGTTGTTAAGCTGTATGAAGAAGACTCGAAAGGAGTTTTGCAAGTCTTCTTCAAGCTTACTAAGAGCCATATTTGCCCAAATGGTTTTGAAAAACTATCAGTTAAACTGGCAACACAAATATTCAGCGCTAATGTAGCTGCCGGAATTTTGTATGCAGTGAAAGCAAACTGCTACAAAACAGTTGAGGAACAGAAAGTTGCCGAATCAACAACAACTTTCATACAAAAAATGAATGACTTGTTCGACAACCTGAATAGCGACAGACTGAGTTCCAGGAATCCAAGTCGTCAGCCAATTTCAGATTCGACCGACACACTTAAGTCAATACGAAATGCTCGCCAGTGGATAAAAACGTGGGAATATACCGGAAGACTGCAAAAACCTCCTTGCTTTTTCGGCTTGGAGCAGACACTGCTAGGAATTGAGATGATGTGGACACATCTTAAGAGTACTGAGCAGAAGTTTCTCCTGACTGAGCATCTTAACACAGATCCAGCAGAGAACTTATTTTCGATGGTGCGGACAAATAGGGGATCGTATGAGAAAAACCCCTCGGCTTACAGTTTCATAAGAAATCTTAAGCAAATTATATTTAAAAATTTAAAATCTTCAGATCATTCGGGCTATGAAGATTCTGGAGCAGTGCTATTGCTGGATGAAGCAGATCGCGAAGAACTGGATATTGAGCGGGCAGCGAATGAAGAATTTTCAGTTGAAGTCCCATTAGAAGACCACATCATGGAGACCGATATTTTAAACAATATCGAGTACGATGACGCAGATGAAGACTACGCAAGGAACAACACTATAGAAACAGTACTAACTAAAGGATGTTTAGAGAAGCTACAGGAAGGAGCTTTGACGTTCTACGCAGGATTTGCAGCGTTTAAGTTACGGAACAAGATTAATTGCGAAGGCTGCACGCAATTTATGATCGATGAGACAAATTCTTATCGAGAACAAGCCTTGTTAATACGTCTCAAGGCTTATGAGACCACACAAACTGTGTCAGAGTTTGGGAAGCTTACGATGCCTACTATAAGCTTCGAAAATACTGCGAAAAGGATAAAGGGGATATTCGAAACAGTTTTTCCGGAGGACCGCAAACAAGCAAACTTGGTTGAAAACCTCATGTCTCAGATGATAAACCAGTTGGAAGTGACAGAAACCATGACGTGTAGCAATTATGGACACATCGAAGACATCGTTAAATTTATTTTAATCGGACTGATTAAATTTACAATAAAAAAAAACAACAAGGATTTAAGGCTGCCAAACTTTAAGGATAAGCATCATGTAAATAAATATCTATAAATAAAGTTATATTTTAATAATGTTTTTCTGATTTTCATATATAAATATTTATATGAACTCATATTTATTTTTATTTGTTTTTAGTTATGGTAATATTAATATATAGTTTATTTATTTTTTATATATACTTTAGGTATGCGTTTTTGGTTAAAGGACCCTATGCGTTGTTATGTTACGTAATATTTTATTTATTTATTTATGAACTATGCGCGAGGAGTAGGCCTAATGGGGATACCTCGGTGAAAAAAAAACGCATCAAATGTTCCACCTCCTGGGTGATGCGGAAGAGAACAGACTTGTGTTTTTTTTAGTACCAACCACAGCATTAAAAAAAATTTAGATAAAATATTCAATGCTGTGATTGGTACCTATGCCTCGAATATTCAAATTGGTTAAATGAACATTTCTTTACACTTTATAGTAGTGCCATCATGTCGAATTTTTTGTTTTAGCCGACTAAATGCAGATGGCGTTATGAATTGAGCTAGAATGTTTGTGTCTAAACTTTTGCTGTCATCTTCATTTTAAATACACACTTTGAAAACGAAGAAAGCAAGACCAAATAAACCGGTTTGTCTCTCTCGAATCTTTCCGCCGAACGAATTTCATTCCATTGTGTATGCATTTTTTTTTTCATTGTAAGAAGGAGCATAGGCGTAGGCAGCGCAGGTAGCATGTTCATGTACGTATGCTTTGCAAGTAGCAGAGGTTGATGATGGAAACCAAGTAAGTTATTATTTGTATGGATAATGGATTTCGCATTATCGACTCTCTGGATGGAAGGGGCGATTCGTTTGAAACGAAAAATTTAATAAAATTTGATTTGGGTATTTTTCTTTCAAATGAGAAATTATGAATTTATCGCATTTTAGATTATCGCTATTTTGGCTATATCTTGTCGAAAAATGTACCGATTTATATCATTCTTTTTGTAATTGATTTAGAAATATTCAGTCTAATTTATAAAGCAATGACATAATTTATTTTGTGTCGGTATTGTGCCATGCTGCACCACCACTTATTGGTCAATAGATACCTACACGATGAATATTTATATGGATAATACGAATTTTCGTTGTTTTGCGTAGAGCTAGATTGCTAAATTGGAGTATTGCGCAAGTTTATTTATCTTTAATCAACATATAAAATTGTTGGTATATATTTTAAAGTCCATGTACCTTTTCAATGAAGCATTGAGGAAGGTCACTTGTTGTTATTTTTTGCTTAATGGAGGTTGCTTGCTTGTTTCTCTTATGCATTAAACATGATCTAACATTAGATATACTTCGAGGCATTAAGAACGTGACTACAAAGATTATGCTGGCTAACTCTAGAGCTTTTAGCTAAGCTCCAGCAATCGAAGAGTGTTCTATTGTGTCTCTTGGCGGTTCAAGTTCAGTATGAATTTCATTACTATAGTCCCAGGATATTCATAGTTTTAATTGTAATCCGCGTTGCGACTATTGGATATCAGAAAGAGTTGAACTGCTTTTTGTATTCATATTGGTCTAATTTTATTCGTGAAAGGATAAGTTGTGCATATGAATATTTTTATAATATATAAATCCTAATTCTTTTATAGTATAGTCCATTGTCTGGTAGTTATAACAGTGAACTATGTTGCTACTATATTACCTGTAGTTGCCAATTATATACAGTGTTGTTCGTATTGTGTGCATTGATTTGCACAGTCCGTCTGTTTACCAAGATAGATACTCGTATCTTGCTCTTAAGCATATTGTATCTAATCTTATCAAATTTAATATTGAATTTAGCACTGACCGCGCTGACACCAAATTATGCATGTAGATATTAATTTTTTTTTGATACAGATTTATTAAAAGATATTGAAAGTTAAAAGTTTTTGAAGTTGTATTTAAAATCCGAAATTTCCTATTATGGATAATAGAGTTCCAAATACGCGTTCTAGAGGAAGACCAAGTAATTTGAGAAATTCGTCCACTTTTCGAAATAACTCCCCGTTCAGGAGCAATGGAATCCAGGCCAATAGTTAGTCGTACTCCACCCGGGGCTAGTGTAGGCTTAAGCCAGGATCAGATTTCACCACAACTGGTAGATGTGATGATAATAATGAGCGATGAGATATTAATGAACGTCCACCTGTTCAAGAAGAAGCCACAGACTCGAGGCAAACCAACGAGTTTTCATTCGTGAAATGCAGTCTATTAGAGATACCTTAGTTCGAAGATTGGACAATTTGAATTTAAATACTCCCAATGTGAATCCTACGAGACCTTCGAACGCTCGTTCTGACTTCGATCATTTTTTAAATAACGTTTCGTTTTCGACCCAACTGTGCGACGAATCGCTGATTTAGCGAAATTAAATTAAAATTAAATTTTTTGTTTTTTTTTTTAAATTGAAATTGTTCGCAGAATAGAATATAACAAATTTGTTTAACATATGACTACAAATTTCAATACAAAACAATACAATGTATTTATAACTTTTAGATATATGACATACAAACCAACTTATTTTAATTTTTTTAATTTTTTGGTACATCTAAAAGTTGCAAGACTTCATGTTCCATGATACATTTATTTCTTCTCGTAACGTATCTTAGACTTGCTGAGAATGGATCTGAGGTTATAAGCAATCGATTTAAGAGTTCAGTATTTATATCTACACGTGATATTTTTCTGGTAAGAAGTTCCCTAAACCTTCTATTTTAAATGTTTCTTGCCTCTTGCGCTTCTTCTGAAAGTTGTCCGATTGGAAGTATACAAGTCGAAATTATTTCTTTTCCATGAAAGAAGACCTTATGCACACTTACTGGCTTAAAATACCAGGCATAATTTTCAAAAGCATCTGCATCTATTGGGAACCCAGACCCAAGAGCTTCTAAGATGATATGAAACTTTTTGATAATTTCTTTATCATTACTGTAATTTGGGCAGTCTTTTCCTCATTGCTAAAAAATCGTCTAGCCTTGTTCCCGTCAATAGGATTGCCAGACTGTTGATTTGGCATATCTACCAATAACCCTGTTTCCCTTGTAAATTTTTCTTGGATTAGTTATTTTCTGGCTTTGACTTTTTCTTTACTGCCTTGGTCTTTTACCTGCCGCAACTTGACATCTAATCTATACGCTTTTTTTCGGCCTTCCTACTCTAGATGAAGAAGGTATTTCATCTAAGATATGTTGTGGTAATGTTAGATTTTCATTTAGCCACAGAGAATTTGAATTTTCGAAGCGCTCTCTATGCCAATCACTTTTGGCCCATGTCTCGTCAAATCTTAAACATAAAGTTTTAAAGGTTAATTTGATTGACTTTGTTGCAGCCTCAGAAAATATTTCATGGCTAAAGTAACCCACAACAAAGCAGAAACAGCATCTAAGCGCTTAATTTTAAATTAAGAAATCCAAACATAAAAAATTTGCTTTTTCGTGATTTCCATGGGCATCCTAAAACACGAAAAATTTTGTTGAAACACATTTTAGCAGTGCATATGCAAGGCTTTAGAACAAACACGGTCTCCAACTTGGACAACACTGAACAACTAGGTATACTTTTCGTCTAATGAATACAAAAAACACATATTTTATCTATAAATTTTACTTTCATTTACCCCTTATACCTATTAAACAAAATCTTTAATTATTTAAGAAAAACTTACTTTTATATCAATTGACTTTTAACTTATTGAGAAAAGATAAAAAAAGCTATAAAATATACGCGAACCAATTAAAACCGATATAAACACTTTCTCTTCAAATTGACCTTCTTATAAAAAAAATTATTACAATTTGGAGTTTGAGATGATTTTTTTTGTTGCACTAAGCAACAACACAGTCATTACGTAGGCGGCTTAACCGGTTTTTGTTTAATTTTGTGCATGTCATTTTCCTTATTAAACCAAGCTAAATCAGCGATTCGTCACACTGTGCAACGCAGACAAGCACCACCAATAAGTCAACAAACTTCTTTAGTAAGTTCAGTTTGTAAAATTGAAAAGTGGCAAATTGCATTCGACGGGTCCGAAAATATCCACGATTTTCTTTTTAAAGTGGAAACCCTCAAGGATTGTTCGCAATGTAGCTGGGAATACACTATAACTTGTTTTATCTTTTTTTATCTCTGCCTCATGCAAATATGGTTTATAAACCATTTGGGAATCCTCAGTGCTGAAATGCGAATCTCCTTCACCGATGTAAACACAGACACCAATTGTGTTGAATACAAAGAAACAAGTTACAGGTGACTGTGACGGTCTAATTGCAATATGCCATAACCTACCCCAAACATCCATCATGGCCAACAAATAATATACCATCAATCTACTTGATGACAATTCTTACACCTTTCTTTATCCACCATCGTTCCTACCTTTAAATATGAACGATCATACACACACATACCAATTGTGTTAAAATCCAGAAAACATAACATACCCCTTCCATCAAAGCAAACAAAAAACATAGGGACGGACTACAGTCCGCTTAGGCGAACTGTTGGATACCCTATTCTTATTCCTATCCCTCATAAGTGGGCGTGACAAAAGTCTAAGTATGGTTGAATTGTTAAGAACGCTCTACATATTTTGTTATACAACATTTAAAGGATTTTATCAAAAAAAACGCTCCCTTGCTCAAACTTGGGTGTTTCAATAAAATTGTTTTATTTAATTGTGGGCGTGTCGGTAGGCGGATTTAAAAAAAATTAACACATGAGCATAAAGGGCCCCTAGAGAGTATATATTATAAATTTCAGCTCCCTAGCTCACTTTAAATTTTCAAAAAAAAATAATAATAATAATTGTGGGCGTGCCAGTGGGCGGATTTTGAAAATATTTACACATGAGCATAAAGGGCCCATAGAGACCATATATTATAAATTTCAGCTCCCTAGCTCAAACTTTGGATTTTCAAAAAAATTGTTTTATTTATTTGTGGGCGTGTCAGTGGGCGGATTTTGAAAATATTTATACATGAGCTTAAAGCTCCCCTAGAGAGTATATATTAAAAATTTCAGCTCCCTAGCTCAAATATTGGTTTTTCAATAAAATTGTTTTATTTTTTTGTGGGCGTGGCAGTGGGCGGATTTTGAAAATTTTATATCCCGAGCAGTTTTAGGGGTCATAGATCATATAAAAAAAATTTCAGCTTCCTAGCTCAAAATTCGATTTTTTTCCAAAATTTTGTTTTTTTGAGTTTGTGGGCGTGTCTGTGGGCGGATTTCAAAAATTCGTAAACTTGATTATTTCGGGACCCTAGAGAGTATATGGTTAAAATTTCAGCTCGCTAGGTCCAGTTTAAAGGCCTAATTTTTGCCGACGGACGGACGGACGGACGGACGGACGGACATGGCTAGATCGACATTACTATCGATGCTGATCATAAATATAGTAACTTTTAGGGGTCTACGGGCAATATTAAGGTATGTTACAAACTATGCGTCAAAATTAATATACCCCTAGAATAGGGTATAAATATACCATAAATCTACACGAAACCTGCTTTGCCAACCACCACCACTACCTACCTGCATCATCCTCCTACTCATATTCCCAGCACGAGAATGGTGTAGAACTAGACTATCATGATTTGTTGCGGGCGAATGCGCACTGGTGGCGTATCGTCGTTTACGCACGGTTGCACTACTATAAGGTTTATATACAATGACGGTGTGGAGAAAAAAAATTTACACGCACTTTTCGTAAGCAAAATGTGAGGCAAGGCCCAAGAATGGTTGTACGCACAACCTAAATTTTTAAACGACGACATAGATAACCTGACAGAGGTGTTGAAAGAAGTTTTTGGTACAAAACAAAACAAGATGGAGATGAGAAAAAGATTCGAAAACCGAAAGTGGAAAGTGAGCGAAACTTTCAGTGAATATTTCTACGACAAAGTGAGACTGGCGACTGGATTGAAAATGGTCGAAGAAGAATGGATTGAATACGCGATTGATGGATTTTCTGATGACAACATAAGGTTATATGCCCGTGTCCAGGGGTATACAACAAAGGCAGGACTACTTCGAGCGTTCGGCAAAGTCACTCAACGGAAGGTGCAGACAGGATCGACAGCGGATAGAACGGCAAAAGACAAGCGGACGGACAAAGAGTTGTAGTCAGGTGCTATAATTGCAACTCGGTGGGACACAGGGCAAATATGTGTTCTAAGCCAAAGAGGAAGTCAGCAGTACATCAGTTGTACGTTTGTATTTTAAGTTTATAATTAATAGTGATAGTATCTCCTTAGACTGCCTCATAGACTCCGGAAGTCCGATAAGTATGGTTAGAAGATCATGTATACCGACTAATATATCCATATATAGATGTAACACACGGACAAAATATTTCGGGTTAACTAAAAGTTTGCTTAAAATATATGGAATGTTGTCGTGCGTCATTTAAAAAAAAAATGTTAGAATAAAAGTAAATTTTATGGTAATAGACGATGGATCGACGAGTTATGAGGCAATCTTGGACAGGGATTTCCTAAAAAGTGGAAAATTTAAACTAGTTTCACAGTTGGAAAATAATATAACTTGCAAAAATGATAGTTAAGATGATAGTGAACATTTTGGAAAACAGCTCATGTTAATCGACTGTAAGGATAATGATAGTTCGGAATTAGATTTAGAAGTTGGTGAAGACGTATGTTATGGTCATAAAGAAAAGCTTAAAATGTTATATAGGTCAAATTGTTTACTTGCCGATCGCCCTACGGAACCGGTAATAAAAACTAAAATGAATTTAACGCTAAATGACATATAACCGTTTCAGTATCGACCGCGTCGTTTGTCGTATGCCGAAAAAAATTAACTTAGTTCGTTACTAGACGAATATATCAGTAAAGGGTACATTAGAGAAAGCGAATCTGAATACGTGTCGCCGATAGTATTGGTGAAAAAGAAAACAGGGGATCTTAGAATGAGTATCGATTTTCGTACGTTAAATAAAGCGACTGCAAAAGATAGTTATCCGATACCGGTGATCGACGATTTACTAGACAAACTGGTAGATAAGACCATTTTTTCTAAACTAGACCTCAAGAACGGGTTTTTTCACGTATACATGCATGAAGACGCGGTAAAATATACGTCGTTCGTTACGCCGTTGGGGCAATACGAATTCTTACGAATGCCGTTTGCTTTGAAAAACGCGCCGTCAACGTTTCAAAGACACATTAACAAGATATTTGCAGACATGATTAGGAACGAGGAAGTTATAGTATACCTAGGCGATATAATGATAGCTACGACGACATACGAAGACCTTTTTAGGATACTGTCTGAAGTTTGGAAGAGGATGGTAGAGAATAAATTGGAACTAGGGATAGATAAATGCAAGTTTCTACAAAAGAAAAGAAAATATTTAGGTTTTACGATTACGGGAGCGGGTATACAGGCAGATGATAGGGGTTCCACAAAAAACTCATGCGGTACAAAGTTTTTGTGTTCTTATTTCCGTAGATTCGTTAGAGATTTTTCGACCATAGCAAAACCACTGTATGACCTTACCAAAAAAGACAGAGAATTCAAGTTTGGTGACGAACAATTAAAGGCTTTTGAAATCTTGAAAAACAAATTGATAGAAGCTCCGGTCTTGGCACTGTATAGTCCAAAGGACGAAACAGAACTTCATTGCGACGCAAGTGCACAGGGATTTGGAGCGATTCTGCTACAAAGAAAGCAAGACGGAGAGTTACATTCAATTTTTTATTTTTCAAAGAGAACGACAGATTACGAAGCAAAATTGCATAGTTTTGAGTTAGAGGCGCTGGCAATAATAAGTACTTTAAAGCGTTTTAGGGTATATTTACAGGGTTAACAGTTCAAGATCGTAACTGATTGTAATTCGTTGACCCTAACGCTAAAAAAGAAAGAACTTAACCCTAGAATAGCCAGATGGGCGTTAGAGCTACAACATTTTGATTACACTCTAGCACACAGGGCGGGTACTCGCATGCAACACGTCGACGCGTAAAGTAGATCGACAAATATTCTGACGATCGAAACGAATACTTTCGAGGAAAATTTGATAGTATGCCAAGGAATAGACGGAAATATAGTTAAGATTAAAGAGTTGTTAGAACGATCGAACCATAATTTATACGAGATGAGAAACGGAGTGGTATATAGAAATAAAAATGATGGCAGTGTCGTGTTTTGTGTACCGGAAGCGATCGAAAGTCATGTTTTATATAAATATCACGACGAAGTTGGTCATGTAGGTACAGATAAGGTGTTAGAGTTAGTGTCGAAAAGTTACTGGTTTCCCAAAATGAGAGAGAAAATAGGATTGCACATAAAAAACTGTTTGAAATGTATTGCTTTTTCGGCTAAACAAGGCATTGAAGAAGGTTTCATTTACAATATCCCTAAAGAAGAAAACCCGTTCGTTGTGGTACATGTAGATCATAATGGTCCAATAGACAATTCGAGAACGGTTAAAAAATATATACTACGAAATATAATGTAGGAGACTACGCTATGATAAAAAATTTTGACTCGCACCCGGGGGCGTCTAAAAAAACTACTACCAGATCGAAAAAGTCCTACGAAACGACAGATATCTGCTTAAAGATGTTGACGGTTTTCAACAGTCGCGACTACCTTACCAAGGAGTATGGGCGGTTGGCAATATGAAACGATGGTTGAACAAGAGTAAAACGAATGATTGATTGTAAATTTGCAAGATCAGGTGATCTTAATGGTCAGGATGGCCGAATTGTAGTAATTATTGTAAGAGTTAAGCATGCAACTTACACTGTCAGACCATATTTATATTCATGTACCTACATTCATAAGCTGTGATTATATATATACACATATAAGATTAAGAATAAGATATCTACCTAAATTATTTATTATATTTATATATACACATACAGTCATACACATGTTAGATTAATACTAAGAATAAAGAGAGCGTCTGTTTTTATGATCGCATTCGAAGTAAACGGATGTGTCTTTATTTAATCCGCATCGTATCAAGTGAAACAGTACCTACTACAATATTGTTGATTTTTTTTAACAAACCTTTAGCATCAACAGGCCTACTATAACGGGATTATCAGACACACCCTTTGCTATGAACTAAAGTTCGTTACTAGCATTTGTTTCATTTTCACTAACTTCTTCAGTGCTAGAGTAATGCATATTTAGAGCACTAAGGGATACGTCTACTCACTAAATAAAACCTTTTGATGTGATCCGTAAGATAACAGAAGTAGTACTGACCGAAGAGAAGGAAAGGCAGCTGGCACAACAAAAAAATGAGGAGCATCAAGCATGTCATTCAGCGTTCTGACGAGTCTACCTTTTACTTGTGCTTGAAGGATATCCTCGCAAGTATAAGGTAATCATTATGAATATGAAAAGAAGAAAATGTTATACTTTAACCTTTAACTTTAAAGCAGTACCTTATACTTCTACCTTATACTTGGGAGGATATCCTTCGTTTTTATGAATACGGCCCAATAGCTGTTGATTTCCTTTTCCGAATTTATAAATTCTTCACAAGTCATGGTAACATTAAATTTACAATGAAGAATAGCTTCCACTGTATCGACTCCAAGCGATTCCGTTCTTAAGTCCACTGCGCGGACATTAATGAAAATATGCGCTCTACAGTTGCGTTATGGCTGGGAATACTGAAAATGTATTGACTTATTTGCTTGAATTGATGAAGCTCGTGTGAAGTTTCGTGTGACGGTTCGTTTTCCATTTTTCGCTGCAATACTGTCCTTCAAAGTAATAAATTCAGGAAAACAGTAATCGCCGTTGATAGATGCCCCCTTTTCGTTGAAATATCAAATGCTCTCCTCTTTATTAATCCACTCCGGAACCTTGGTTAAAATAATCCACTCGAATCATTTTAAATGATTCAATTGTGACACCCATTTTTCAATATAATCGATAGCAATGTTGTAAAACTTTACCAACTCCTCTTTATTTTTTTTTTATTTCAGTTTCTAGGTCGGGAATTGTTGTTTTAAAACAAAGTACTAATTGCTTAGCCATCATACCAATAGAAATGAGACTTTACTCTCTTGGAGTATTTTTCTCATATTTATCAATAAGCTCCTTGACCTCAATGATAGTGATGTTTGATTTTTCCATGTTTAATGTCTGCTTATGAAATAGAAAACACTGGGAATGTACCTATACATGAAAAATAGACCTTCGCCAAGTGGTTTCCAACAAATTCAATTAATAGATTCGGTCCATTTGTCGCATTCTCAAAGAATTCTTTCGGTGGTTCCCACATCTTTAAAATCCTATCAATGGCTGGCATCAAGGAGAGCCACCTGGTACGCGAATGAGATAATACTGTTTGGAATGAGACTTCTACAAATTCGCAAAAAGTTTTAAGCCACTCTGTTTTGACTGTATAGATTGAGAAACATTTGAAAATCTTAATGACAATTATTCCACAATCAATTGCTAGTGCATCTGATAATGATATTGAATTGTGCAATATGTTGACAGGACAGCCCATTCCTTCTATTTCTCTTTTAAGTTCTGTCTTTAATTTGTAAAATACATTGCACAGCCCACTTCTTTGAACTCCACCAAAATTTGTATAAGTATTATTGTCACAGACAGCCACTAACTTCTCATAGGAAATAATATCTAGGTCGTTTAGCCATTTCAGACAATAATTAGTTATTGTATCTGAAGTTTAATTCGGTAGAGCTTGCAATCTAAGTATTTTTGTTTGTATACCGTCTTCAATGGTCAAAGAATTGAAGCATCGGAAATAATTTTTCTGCTTTGTGGCTTGCATCACTGAGATAAAGAATAAGAAGCCAGAAAATGCATAATGATAGCAGTTGGTTTTGTTTTGGCCGTAGATTGTATGTGAATGCATTGTACTCGTATGTTTTTTTTTTTTTTTTTTTTTTGAATGCATTGTATGTTTTTTTTTTGCGTGTAGCTAGGTGAAAATCATTGAAATACATCGCTTGCGAGCTTTGCGATAGTGTGGGACTTGAATCACCCACTAAAAACACACAGGGAAGGTGTTACCCTCCTTCCAGTAATCGCACCTTTTTTTTTGTCGGGGTGTGTGAGACTTTCTGCACTGGAGTACTCAGACTCAATGCTGGTTCATTGTACTACCAGGCAGACACACCACATTTTACTATGGGAATTTACTCGTTTTTCTAAGAAAAACGAGAAGGCGCTTCAATGATAAGGAGCTTGGGTTTACAGCACTCCTCATAATCGCACCAAATACCTGCCACCTGATACGAGCAAAAGCAGGACAATCACAGAGGAAATGTTCCGCAGTGTCGTCGCATTCTCCACAGGCTTCGCAGTTGGTGGTGTCGCTTAGGCCTAGCACCTTAAGGTGCTTGGCAAAAACGTAGTGTCCCGTAAGAACGCCAGTCTTTTCTGTTGAGAGACAACAAGAATGCTGCGGATTTCAGACAGACGTCGGGGAGAATTAGCCTAGTCTGTCTTCACCCTGGAGAGTCATGCCAACGGCGATTGTGTTCATAGGAAACCCAACCGTCAATGGAAGCCCTGACCGAGGACGCAGGCAGACAGATCGCTGGTTCAGGTCTTGAAAAGTCCCCCTCTGAGCCTTGTCTAGCAAGTTCATCGGAGATCTCATTTCCCGTGATACCGTTATGACCCGGGACCCAGACAAGTTTAAGTGAATTCAGCCTTCCGACCGAATTCAGAGATATCTTGCATTCACGTACTATTTTGGAGGTAGTTAAGGGTTTGAGTAAGGCCTTAAGCGCAGCCTGAATGTCGCTACAGACGCAGATACTTCACCCCTCCACCTGTTTCTCGTAACGTAGTCCATGGCCATTAGGATAGCATAAGTCTCTGTTTGGAAGACTGACGCAAATTTGCCTAACGGAAAAAAGAGTCTAACGTTTTCGTTCTCCACGAAGACACCAGCTCCAGATCCTTGATCGGTTTTGGAGCCATCCGTGAAGATTCGACTGCATTCCCTTCCAGGTTCAGAGTCCGGCCAGAACCAGTCCTGGACGCGAGGAGAGTCGACCTCGTAGTTTCGCTTTAGCCGAAGTTCAGGTGTCATCGCATCAGACGGCATATCCATAAAACAGTAGTCGAAGGACAACCGTTGCGCAAGTTCATCAAAACTCCAGTGTGAATTATACCAAAAGCCACCTCTTCTTAGACGTGAGATAGCTTTGATTGTACAGCCCATGATGTAAACATCAAGGGGCGGGAGGTTCAATAGTGCATCTAGGCCGGAGCCAGGCGTGCTGGGGAAGGCCCCCGTGCAGCCGAGACATACCTGCCTTTGAAGTTTGGCAAAAGCAGCAGTAACGTATTTACGTGAAAGCTTATTCCACAAACAACCGATGCGTATGCTATAATTGGTCTTATCATAGCCGTATAAATCCATAGGACTCTTTTCGGTGATAAGCCCCATGTCTTGCCGAAAATGCCTTTGCACTGCCAGAAAACAGACAGTGCCTTGGCAGTCTTCAGCTCAACATGTTTGGACCAAAGAAGTTTGCTGTCCAGGATGACTCCCTAGGCATGATCCAACAGAAAGCACGGCAACATCATCCTCGTACGCCTGAGCGTATATATTAGAACTTTTGAGTGCGTTCAACAGAGAGTCGTCCAGCATACACCACAGCAGTGGAGACAGAACGCCGCCTTGCGGGCAGCCTCTGTTTACCCCCGCCATAACATAGCGACCACAATTCGCATCCGCAACCAATGTTCTATTCATTAGCATTGCTTTAATCCACAACACCAATGGTTCGTCTACACCGTGTTGTCTGGCGGAGCTGCACATGCTATAAAAAGTCGCATTGTCAAAAGCACACTCAATATCGATGAAAATGCCCATCGCATATTCTTTTCTGTCAAACGCGCCTTCAATTCTACCAATTAGATTTTGGAGCGCAGACTCGCAGGATTTTCCGCGTTGATATGCATGTTGCATCTGAGATAGTGGGTGCAATCGCCAAGCAGTTTTGCGCACGTGAAGCTCGACCAGCCTTTCCATGCTTTTTAGCAAGAAGGAAGTCAGAGTGATTGGTCTGAAGCTCTTGGCGAGCGAGTAGTCCCTTCTGCCAATTTTTGGTATAAATGCCACTCTAACTGTACGCCAGGGTGTTGGAATGTATGCCAGTGCTAGGACAGCGGTGAAGATTTTCTTCATAGTCGGTAGCAACTGGTTTGTACATTGTTGCAGCATGGCTGGGTATATTCCGTCCGTACCAGGTGACTTAAAGCCGTCAAAGACGCAAAGGCGTATTTAATGGCCTCGTCCGTTACCACGGCCTTCGCAATATACCAGCTTCGCCGAGTTGTTTGTCTTGGCTCACTCATAGTCTCGGTAATCGGGGCTGGTTGTGAACCAATTGTAATCTGGTTACCCGGAAAGTGAGAAAGGCGTTATGCCAGGCGGTTTACTTACTGGGCACGTCAGTTCGAAACAGCTAGTAATGGCACTATTCAAGTTTTGAACAGCATCCTCTACCTTTTGTTTCATCCTGAGTTTGGTTAGAGTTTTGAGAGTTTTTCCCATTTCCTCGCTGAAGCGTATCCAGTTGGTTTTTCTTGGATTCCTCCCCTGCAAAGTTATGGGTTCGCATTCGATTTCGAATTCGATATATCTATGATCTGAGAGGGATGCCTCCGAAGAGACCCTCCAGTTGGTAACCGCCTTAAAGTATCTATTTGATAAAGTCAGGTCGATCACGACACTACCGAATCATAGGGGAGATAAGCTGACGCCACGACGAATTTTTTCCAATCTCCATTCGTTTCGTAGCTTATGACTGCAGCAACCAAATCTTGGCCACATAATTGTCCAAGCATAGTCGCTGAGAGACGGTTCGACACAGCAAGACAAGCCCTGGGATTTTTAAACAATCATGGCTCCTGTATGGACGTTATGTGGGGTTTTGTACTCAACCCGAAAAGCTTCTTGCTGATTAGACCAGTAGCAGCCTTCGAATGTTGAAGGTTAATCTGAGTAAATATAATTACCGTGTTTTTCTTCGCGACAGCCAATTTCTGCCTACTGGTGCTGCAAGCATTGCTGTTTGCAGAAATTGTTTCAACAAGATTTTGTGCGCGGGGACCTCCATGAGTTAGAGGTATTACAGTGGAAAGGAACGCAGAAGGTGCGTACGCAGTTCCACCGGTAGGAGTGCTTGAAGCCTTCAACCTCCGTTTATTCCTGTTCGAGCTATTGGAAGAGGAGGTAGCGTTGGTTTCAATCCGCTGGTGCGTTTCGGTTGAGGTAACCTCTGCCACCCTGCATCTCTCAGCCGTCGCCGCCGAGGTAGTGCAGCTTTCAGCGCTTGCGCCTTCAACTGGTTCAGTTTCTTTGCGCCGCGCGATTGCCGCCTTCCTCTGTTTCCTCTTCCGCTGGCTCTTAGACAGGAGCCCTGTCCAGACAGAACCTGTCACCTGGAGTAGACATAACCTTAGGTCCTTCATACTTTTCCTTTTGGTTGGGTTCGCGGTAGGGCATTCACAGCGAATAAAGCGCAGCCTGCATGTGCACAGACGGTAGTCTATTCACATACAGACATCGCTTACATCTCTGCTATAACCCTACACCCTCGGATAGCGAGCGTATCGTACCGAGACTCCCCTATGAACCACCTGGGGTTGCGCCTGGTGGGGAACCACCCCCCAGTATGGATTTTAGTCGCCTCTTACGACCGGCATGCCTACCTCGGGTAAATTCTAACCCCTATTCCGAAGGGGGGGGGGGGGGTGTTTGGATTTGAGTCGCCTCTTACGACCGGCATGCCTACCTCGGGTAAATTCTAACCCCTATCCCGAAGGGGGTAGTAATCGCACCTAGTCTAAAGACTAATCAGCAATTTTGTTTTAACATTTGCTTATGTACTTATGTACTGTTTTTAGGAACTTACTTTGGTTTGTTACCTTTTGTTTCTTAATTCATTATCACTTTGTTCGTGTGATTATGTTGTAACACATATATTTCTTTCCTTTCTACCTACACCTAGTTAACTAGTTCAAAAGGTTTAAATCTACGTAATCTTGTAACTATATTGTTGTTATTAAGTAGTTGAACTACTTCTAAATTAGCATGGTTGCGAAGCCTAACTTCATGTCTTCTTGCGACCTTCCGAACCTAGTCCTCTACCATTTCAATTTTTAGATCCCTATGTAGATCAGCATTACGTATGCACCACGGCGCATTAACAATATTGCGTAATACTTTGTTTTGAAAGCATTGTATGCTTTGAAGATTTGTCTTTCTTGTGCACCCCCATAACTGTTATGTTGTCAGATCGGCTGCACATACTAACAAATGTTCACTTGAATCAGTATTTACACAGAAATTGTATATTTTGCGTGATGAGGATGCAGATGACCTTTTAGTTTGGTATCCAGTTGTCGCTTTATGATGATTGGTATCGCCTTTACCTCCGTAGCTCACGGAAATGTATATCTTGCAAACTGTGGAAAATGCTTCTGCGTTTGTCCTTCCCTTCTTAATAAAATAATTTCGAAGCTATTTTAATTTGTCGGGACATTTAATAGATCATCTGGATGTCGGGACACCGCAGTTAATAATGTGACATGTCCCGAATGGCAACCCTACCTTTAGACCACTCTATGATTTAACTGTCGTGTATAATAATCAAAAAGAAGCTATTTAGCGAAATTAACTAAATATAAAGGCTGCTGCAAATTGAGTCATTTGGTGCTATATGTTACGTTAAAGATCTAAAAAAATATGCAACAATTTGGCTAGTTTAATAATATCTTTAGTTTTCACTTAAAACAATTCACAAAATATGTATCAAAAACACTATCGATTTGGGTATAAGCGAGAGTTTCGTACTTTTTTATACAATAAACTCCATATTTTTATATTTGCAGAACGGTCTAAATGCTCTACACCTGGCTTCCAAAGATGGACATGTGCCCGTTGTATCGGAATTGCTAAAAAGAGGTGCCATAGTAGATAGTGCTACAAAAAAGGGAAATACAGCTTTGCACATTGCTTCCCTAGCGGGACAAGAAGAAGTTGTGAAATTATTGTTGCAATCCTCGGCTTCCGTTAATGTGCAATCTCAAAACGGATTTACTCCATTATATATGGCAGCTCAGGAAAATCATGACTCTGTTGTCCAACTACTACTAGGCAATGGAGCAAACCAAAGTTTAGCAACTGAAGACGGTTTTACGCCACTAGCAGTTGCAATGCAGCAAGGTCATGATAAAGTTGTCGCTGTGCTATTGGAAAGTGACACTCGTGGTAAAGTAAGATTACCAGCGCTTCATATAGCTGCAAAAAAAGATGATGTCAAGGCAGCAAAACTTTTACTTGAGGTAAGTTAATAGTTTTTTAAATGCTTAACTACCTATAGTCTAGGTTTGGTTAGGAGGGTTGTATGGACTTTGTGTAAAAATGTTCTTTAAGAGAACTCTTATAATACATTGGAGGATATTCAACTTGCACAACCGTTCGGATCTGAATAAAGATTTTCAGATCTAATGAAGGTTTCCTTGCCAGGTCGCGCAAGCTGCATGTGCTTCCATGTAGGATAGCGGTGTTGCTAGAAAGCTGTTCAGAAGATTCTGTTTCCTTTTCGCAGTTTTTGCAGAAATCATTCGAAAAAAATACCAAGCCTTTAGTCATGTTTGTTATGGTCCAATGTGCTATTAATACCCCGACAAACACCCGCATTCAGTTTATATCATACTCTCTGCTTCAACTGAATAAGCAGAAACATTTTCTAAGTTACGTTGTCAATTTTTTCAAAACCTTGTGCCGTAATATATCATTTGATGATGCAAACTGTTTGCGTATGATGTTGACAAAATAAATCGGAAAGAATAATTCAAAAAGTGCCGCTACTTTTTTCCTGGTTCCCTTGCAAAGCATTCAATATGGAAAAAAACAATTTTATTTTGCGTCAACTGAATAGACACAAATATTGAAATTGGAAATACAAGTTATTGGGATTAAATGAAACAAGTTTTTCCTAAAATAGTTTTTTATTGGTTAATTTTAGTAGTGGGTGCTGCCGCCTTTATTCGTAATAGTTTCGTAAATTCGATCCGGCATGGAATCGTACAGCCTCCTTATGTAGTCCAGCGAAATTTCCCTCCAGGCCAATTTAATGGCTGCAATAAGGAATTCTCTGTCCTCAAACTGATGGCCAGACTCATAAACTTTTCGTACTAACCATTCCCAAACGTTTTCTATAAGGTTCAGGTCTGGTGAGTACGGCGGCCATTGAAGCAATCCCACATTCCGCTCCTCTATTCAATTTTTTACTATGCATGCCGTGTGGATTGGGGCGTTGCCCTGCTGAAAAGTTCAGTATATGGGTCCAAAAATGCCTGAAAATTTGGGAACATTTCCTTTCAAATTTTCTTTATAACTGAATGCAGTCATTTTTGAGGTTTTTAACTCAAGCTCAACAGTGCCATAGTAGCTAACTGCTCCCCATACCATAACACCACCTTCTCCACTATGATGCCGCGCTAAAAATCGTTCTTCTTTCCTCACATCGTGGAAGTAATAATTAAACCCATCAGGGCCATCAAAATTAAACTTCTTCTCATCCGAAAAAACTACGTGACGCCCTTAATTTTTAAAATTCATATGGAGTCTAGAGAATTCTAAGCGCATACACTTGCGTTGCTCGTTTCATCCGTTTTAGATGTTTGGCACTATTGATAACCCTTCACACTGTTGAAACTCTTGCAGTAAAACCGGCTTTCGGCTTTATTTTTGCCGCAGAGTCGCAGGAATTGGAAGCACATCTTAAAATTGCTCTTCGATCAACTACTGTTGTTGCAGTTTTTTGACCTCCTTTCATGTTTTTTTCGTACAAATCTTTGCTTCCTAAATAAGAATAGAATAAGAATAGACCACAATAAAACTTCGTCCAATTTTACCAGCTATAGAACGCCTGGTTAATCCTTGTTCTTTTAGTTAATAGATTTGAGCTCTTTCAATACTATTTTGAAATCTTGATCTACCCATTTTTCTTTGAAATACAATTAATCAAATAAAATTCACTTAAAGCACTTCAACTGTTGATCTAATATGTCAATCTCCACAGAAAACTCATAAGCAGTGAAAATAATGACCTTGTGTCTATTCAGTTGACGCAAAATAAAACTGCATTTTGCCATATTGAATTTGCAAGGGAACCAGGGAAAAAACAGTGGTACTTTTTGAATTATTCTTTCCGATTTATTTTGTCAACATCATACGCAAACAGTTTGCATCATCAAATGATATATTACCGCACAAGGTTTTGAAAAAATGGACAACGTAGCTTAGAAAATGTTTGTGCTTATTCAGTTGAAGCGGAGTGTATATGGTATAGATTCTGAGCCACAAGTCACTTGTGTTGTTCCATTGGTCCATAACAACATTAATTGTGACACTATCAATGAAGTTGTTAGCTATGTTCTGTTCATTGTTGGTAAAACGTAGCAGTATACTGTCCGCATCTTATCTACTGCCACGTTTCCTTCAACCCCAGGGTGTACGAACACCTAGAAAAGCTGGGCTGTGCGGTGATTTATTGCTCGTGGCAAGAGTCACTCGCATACACTATTTGCAATAACGAGATCGGAGCCAATCGCTTCATTGCTGCATGGCTGTCCACGCAAATGAGTATTTCCGTTGCTAGAAAGTTTTGGGCTCCTTCTCTTTGTAGATATCGACTTGGAAAACAATACAGTAATACTTTAAATAGTCCTAAAGACTGCTTGATACTTATTGCATCTGAAAAGACGTCCGCTCAATTTTTGTTCGCCATGTGTATTTAAGTAAACCCGTTTCATCCAGACAAGTAGTTCTCTTTGGTTTGTTCAGGGTTTTTTTAGGGTTAGGCAGGTTGTTAGGTGCCTCCCATCAAACAACCGAATCATTGGTTACAATGTTAGCAGACCAAGCGCTCTGGCAACCGCGTTGGCTGGCTCTTTAAAATTGAGATTCATTCTTCCTTGCCTTCCCGAAGCTGGGGTCTGTGAGTTGAAGATCCCCTTGACTGAAACATTATTAAGGTTCGATAGAGCACGCATTTCGCGTTTTATCCTTGGACTGAAGAGTGTCGAACCGATTTGTTTTGCCAAACGGAAGTAGCAGCGGTTTCCCAAGGTAATTCCCCGTCGGATCTCCACTAAGATGTTATTCGTGGAGTTGAAGTTTACTCCAAGATAGATGAATTCCTTAACTACCTCGAAGTTATTGCTATCAACAGTGGCGTTGTGTCCTAGGCGGTGGATAGATGTTTGTTTATTTGTTGTTAGCATGTACTGGGTTTTGTCCCCAATAACTTCAAGACCAACCCATTTCGATTGTTATTCAACCGCCGTATACGACTCTTAACGGGTCATGATGGGAATGGCTCATTATGTCAATATCATCCGCATACCTACGTAGATGTGTGGATCTATTGAAGATAGTGCCTTCGGTGTTGATACCTGTATTCGACCTTAACAATAACAAATTTACAGTCTCGTGGGAACTTTTGAGTGCGTTACACCTCTCAGTTATTTGATCTTTGTTACGAATAGTTTTCCGCCAAAATTCATAAAATTCATAAAAGATTTCGATCCCCTAATACCGTGGACAAGCGCTTGTCCGCAGAATAAAAGGTTCGTTTCCACATTGCTAATCCGAATTCTACTAAAAGAAGGAGTTCAGAACAAATTACTGGAGTCCGCTGCAATGTTTGCCCGTTTTGTAGCGCTACGAGTAATAAAACTATTGCAAAAAAATTTATTTTGTTCTTGATTACTCAATCAAACGAATTTTCATCGGAATTAAAATCGTGTGTGAAACAATGGAATCTTATTGGAAAGTGCTAAATAAACCCAAAGAAGACGACTGCAAATATTTTTCACACGATAAAGCTGGTAAAGCTTTCAAAGTAATATTTCATTGTATCGGTGAGATAGACGTGAATGTCTTTAAAACAGAACTTTAAGACTAGAAATTAAATGTATACACGTAAAACAACATACAAGGAAATACGACCTGACGACCGCTGATTGTTATACCCTATTCTAAGGGTATATTCATTTTGACGCATAGTTTGTAACATACCTTAATATTGCCCGTAGACCCCTAAAAGTTACTATATTTATGATCAGCATCGATAGTAATGTCGATATAGCCATGTCGGTCCGTCCGTCTGTTGTCAAAAATTATTCCTTTAAACTGGGCCTAGAGAGCTGAAATTTTAACCATATACCGCTGCAATGTTTGCCCGTTTTGTAGCGCCAATAAAACTATTGCAAACAAATTTATTTTGTTCTTGATTACTCAATCAAACGAATTTTCATCGGAATTAAAATCGTGTGTGAAACAATGGAATCTTATTGGAAAGTGCTAAATAAACCCAAAGAAGACGACTGCAAATATTTTTCACACGATATAAAAGCTGGTAAAGCTTTCAAAGTAATTTTGCATTGTATCGGTGAGATAGACGTGAATGTCTTTAAAACAGAACTTTAAGACTAGAAATTAAATGTATAAACGTAAAACAACATACAAGGAAATACGACCTGATCGTTATACCCTATTCTAAGGGTATATTAATTTTGACGCATAGTTTGTAACATACCTTAATATTGCCCGTAGACCCCTAAAAGTTACTATATTTATGATCAGCATCGATAGTAATGTCGATATAGCCATGTCCGTCCGTCCGTCTGTTGTCAAAAATTAGGTCTTTAAACTGGGCCTAGAGAGCTGAAATTTTAACCATATACTCCAGTTTACGAATTTTTGAAATCCGCCCACAAACTCAGAAAAACAAAATTTTGGAAAAAATCGAATTTTTAGCTAGAAAGCTGAAATATATGATCTATGACTACTAAAACTGCTCGGGATATAAAAATTTCAAAATCCGCCCACTGACACGCCCACAATTAAATAAAACAATTTTATTGAAAAACCAAAATTTGAGCTAGGGAGCTGAAATTTATAATATATACTCTCTAGGGGGCCTACGTGATTGCCAAATGCCCCTTACCACTGGAGGGGGGAGGCAAATTAGCTAATCACGTCAAGGTCACCAATGTTTTTTTATATAGCGAAATTTGCTAGCAAATTCGCTGCACTTAACCAGAGTTCAAAACCTTTGCTAAGTCGTCGTGTAGTTGCCCGAGTACAAACCCGTGCAAGCAATTCAAATGAAATTGACAGCTTTCGATTCCTTGGTTGTTTTAAGAATGGCATTTATTTTATTGTCTTAAACCTATTTATATTATCCTAAAATACATTACTGGCTTAATATTAAATTGCGTTTTCGCATCGTCAGCGTCTAGCGCGACTTGAATTGCGACACCTTATGGGTATGCGCGTGCACCTGTGGAAACGGTGGGAACTATTGGATGGGATTGAAATGTGATTATATTGAATCGAGACACCTTATGGGTATGAGCGTGCACCTGTGGGAACAATTGGATGGGATTGAAATGTGATTATACCGGTGGGAAAATTCATTTGTGGGAGCAAGTAAAGAATGTGGAGTGATAACAAAAGATAAAAATGTGCAATTAAAAATAAGTTATTTATATCTTAGGTATAACTTAACAAAGCTCATGTGTAAATATTTTCAAAATCCGCCTACTGACACGCCTACAATTTAAAAAAACCTTTTTTTGAAAATTCAAACTGAAATTTATAATATATACTCTCTAGGGGCCCTTTATGCTCATGTGTTAATTTTTGTTAAATCCGCTTACTGACACGCTCACAATTAAATAAAATAATTTTATTGAAAAACGAAAGTTTGAGCTAGTTAGCGTTTTTTTTTTACAAAAGCTTCGTTTTTTTTTTTGATAAAATCCTTTAAATGTTATATAACAAAATATGTAGGGCGTTCTTAACAATTCAACCATACTTAGACTTTTGTCACGCCCACTTATGAGGGATAGGAATAAGAATAGGGTATCCAACAGTTCGCCCAAGCGGACTGTAGCCCGTCCCTATGTTTTTTTTTCAGAATGGTTCTGTAAATCTAAGCGGTATAAACAAACGTTTTCGATATGTCTTATACACCCAATAAATATAAGTGGGGTTTTCAAAGAAAGATATAGAACATATTAACCGAATGCCACAACTGCCAAACGTTTGGCCATGGCAAAACAACTCTCACATTTAAACGTATGTGCGCGGGTTGTCATAAGACTGCCGCTGGTATTAACAGAATTTATTACAATCGTACACAAATCAACAGGAAGTGTTGACGAAAGCAAATTGTGTAATATGAAATAAATAAGTCATCAAAGTACTGGCATCAAATAAATTCTGTAATTTGAATATTAAATAAAAGATCGCAGTGCAGTGTCTTCAAGGTGTCGTTGTTGCCTCAGTGTTGTTGTCGTTATCTGCTGACATAGCAGAACTGGCATGCATTAACAACAACCTACTTGCTGAAAAGGATGGAAAGGCAGGTCGAGCTTCATGTGCGCAAAACTGCTTTGCGATTGCACCCGCAATCTCAGATGCAACATGCCTATCAACACGGAAAATCTTGCGAGACTGCGCTTCAAAATCTAGTTGGTAGAATTGAGAGCGCGCATGACATTTTCATCGATATTGAGGGTGTTGTGATGACAACAGCAATTACTCCCATTACTATAATATTATCTGTGCCTAGCACATCACATCCCACACTCAAACTTTAAACCACAAAAAACAATTTTATCATTTGGTGACTGCACCACTTTGGTACTATATTTAATCTGTAAATTCTTTTAAGTAAGCATAATTTTAGTATTTGTCATCCAGCCGTCGTTAATGTTATTGCGCCTGCATTACCCTTTAAACCCACTTTACCCTTTTGGTTAAGTGGCAACTTCGTGGGAAATTCGGCGAGTTTTTTTTGTTCTATAATTTCAATACTACTTGCGTCTCTTTCTATTGAAAGAGTAAAAATAGTTAACGTTTAAGTAACAATTATTTTGTGAGAAATGTCCCTTGTGACCTTCAAAAATAGATTGAATTTGATTGTTAAAAGTTTAGCCTGTGCTGGGTGAATAGAATTAATTATTTATTTATTTTACAAACTCTAATTAAAATTGTTCTTAAACAGGTTTCGAACAGGTTCTGATTTGAGTTAAGTTGTTGCTTAAGAACACTGTATCCCAAAACCAATTTGTAAGCGAACATTTCTAAATACTTGTAATTTTGGTTTGTAATGTAATTGAATTTTCAGAAATAAAATCGAACTAATTCCAAACTTTTGAGCTTTGGTTACTGCTTTGAGTTTGGCTCGATATTTGTTTTTGGGCGGATATTTGTGCGGGGCAACAACAGTATTTAAAAAGAAAGATTTAAATAAACTAGCTGATTTGTTTTTGAACCACCAAGAGTTGTTCATCATTTCACTACTGATTTTGCAATCCAGCGGTAAGAGATCTTTAGATGACAAACACTTCTTGTGACTAAAACATTGGTACTTCGAAGCAAAAACCCCAGATAAGTTAAATATATATTCGCGTTACCAGGGCGACAAACAATGGTAAAATGAACAATCAAACTCACATATACATATAAAGTATTTTTTGCGTCGACAGAGCGACAAACCTAGATAGTTTTAGGTGTTATTTATAATATTGATATGGATGAAGACGAGATCGTCATAACTGCAGCAAGGCAGAGGGCATTGTACAAGGAATTGGAGAGATTGACAACGAACATTGGAAAAGACAGATCTACCAGAAAAACAAGAAAGTACATTAAAGAACGGTTATCAATTTTAAATGACATCTGGAGAGAGTTCGATGTTCAAAGAAAATGCATGCAATAAATGAAAAAAAAGAAAGAAGATGATTTTAATAATTAACGATTTAATAGTGATGCTGATTGTATGAGATCTTACAAAAAAAGGGGAGAAGTCAAAAAAAGTGAGTATCATTATTAAAAAGTATTAAGTATAATTCTCAACATTCCGCCCGCCTCAACGTATTATGAGCGTTGAGCTGATGTTTCTTGAGGCTCGGTTTGAACAGGCAAGAGGCACAGCTTAACAATAGGGCGCTTCAATATGGCAGAGTGTGTCTTCACAGTGACCACCCGAGTGTGCCCATCAGGGCCAGGATGTGTTTGGATTACTCTAGCAAGCGGCCATTTCGTTGGTGGATATCTCTCATCAACAATTAAAACGAGATCGCCTTCTTTGATAGGTTTTCTGCATGTTGCCACTTTACGATTTCTTGGAGTCGCTGGAGATATTCGACGGACTACCTCTGCCAAAATGATTCCAGCAATTTTCGAAGAAGTTGGTAACGGGATAATCTTGACTCCGGCAAATGAGTAAGACATGGCTCGGGAAATGTCCAGGAGTCAACGCTTCGATGTCACTTGGGTCTTCGGTGAGTGGGCAAATAGGTCGCGAATTAAGCACAGCCTCTATCTGAGCCAGGAGTGTTGAAAACCCCTTATATGTCAAACGGGTTTCTTTGATGATTTTTTTGATGTGAAACTTCGCAGACTTAACGGCTGCCTCCCATTTACCTCCGAAGTGTGGTGCTGCAGGTGGATTGAAAATCCATTTAGTCCCATCATTGGCTAGTCTATCAGCTACGTCTTGAGATTCTTTGGAAGCGACAGTAAATAGCCGCCGTAACTCGGCATCAGCGCCAACAAAATTTGTTCCACAGTCACTGGTGAGAGTAGCACAGATACCGCGGCGACTAGTAAACCTTTTGAATGCGGCCAGGAAACCTTCTGTTGAGTAATCTGTTGCCAGCTCCAAGTGTACAGCTGAAGACGAGAAACAAACGAATACGACGAGGTATGATTTGTAAGTTTTTGTTGTTCGCCCTTTCCAGGCTCGTAAGGTAAAAGTCCCGGCATAATCCACACCCGCATGAAGAAATGGTCGTGAAGGGATGGTTCGACTAATTGGAAGTTGGCCCATTAATTGTTTGGCGGTTTCAGCCCTATGACGAGCGCAGATGACACAGCGGTGAATGAAAGAGCGCACAGGATTGCGGCCTCCAAGTATCCGGAAGTTTCTTCTCAGAGTAGCTAGCATCTCCTGAACGCCACCATGCAGAGTCGTCCGATGTGTAAAGTCTAGACCGAGTTTCGTGAATAAGGAATCTTTTGGCAGAATTATAGGATGTTTCATATCGGCATCAATTTGGGCATTGCGAAGCCGCCCGCCAATCCGAAGAATTCCTTGTGAATCTATAAACGGAGTGAGACGGTAAAGAGGACTTTTCTTCGATACAGGTTCAAGTCTAGAAAGAAAGTTTAGCTCAGACCGAAAGTATGTATTTTGAGTAGCCTTAATCCAGAACTGTTTTGCTGCATCCAACTCCGATGGTGTAAGAGATGAATCTTCGATTGGTACTGTTTTACTTAAAGCTCGCCGAAAGAAGACAACTGCCCGCCGACACCATGCTGTTATGCGCAGTAGTCTAGTTAAAGATGAGTATCGTTGAATAATGTCCCAAGAAGCGGTTATATCTTTTATTACTGAAGCGACGACTGGCTGATGACGTTCCTCGTGGTCCACATTTGCATCAAGCGTTGTAATAAGTTCTGGCCAATGATCTTCGTCCAGTTTCAGCCACGGTAGACCCTGCCACCAAATACCACTTTCTGCTAATTGACGTGGGGATGAACCTCTTGATGCTAGATCGGCCGGGTTGTCTTCGCCAGGAATGTGATGCCATCTAGCACCAGGTAAAATGGGTTGAATTTGATGTACTCGATTTCGAACGAAATCCTTCCACCGTGACGGTTCGCCTCGTATCCAATACAAGGTAGTGCTTGAATCTGCCCAGAGGTGTATTGGAGTCGTTTTCAAGTTAAGCACATTGACGACATGTTGAACAAGTCTAATGAGAACTGACGCTGCTGATAACTCTAACCTGGGAGTTGTTACGCGAACTGTCCGTGGCTTCTTATTATATTTATTCGAACAAATGATTGGCGTCAACTTTGTTTTCGAAGATAGGATTGTTACTAGAGTTCTGGATTCATTGATGACTCGTATATAGACGACTGCCCCAAGAGCAGATTTGGAAGCATCTGCAAACCCATGCAACTGAACTGATGTCGATGACGGTGACAACCCAAGCCAACGAGGGACTGATATCGGAGACAAATCTTTAAGCTGGTTAGCGTAACTTTTCCAGCGAACCTCAAGAGGTGCAGAAATTGGTTGGTCCCACTCGAGTCCAGCGCGCCATAGCTCTTGGATGAACATTTTTGTTTTGACGACCACTGGAGAAAGCTAACCTAAAGGGTCGAATAATTGAGACGCACGCGATAGGATCAATCTCTTAGTATAAACACTAGGTTCCTCGTGTTCAGCAGTGATAAAAATGAAGCGATCAAACTTATGTTGCCAGTTTAATCCTAAAGTTCGATGAATGTAACTTCCTTCGATGCATAGTGGTGAAGAAGATGCGATTCAATTCCGCTCAGATAGGTCTTCTACCCGCTCCTCGTCATTGGCCGCCCATTTTTGTAGTTGGAAACCACCTGCTTTAAAGCGATTTATAATTTGATTGATTCGCTTCTTACCCTCTTCGACGGTAGTTGATTCATCATAAATATCATCCACATAAGTATTTTGCTTTATAACCTCTTTAACCTCAACAAAGCGGTGGCTCTCGTCTTCGGCTAGTTGGTGTAATACCCGTATTGCAAGAAATGGGGCGGGCTTTGTTCCGTAAGTTACTGTTGTAAGAACAAATTCCTGTAGGTTCTTTTCATTTGTCCACAGGATTCGTTGGAAGTTCCAATGGTCAGGATGGATTCGAATCTGCCGGAACATTTTGACAACATCGGCCGAATAAGCAAAGCGATTAATTCTCCACCTGGCAAGGACGTCAGAAAGATCAACTTGTAATTTTTGGCCTTCATACAAAAAGTCGTTTAGCAAAGTTCCCTTCTCTGTTTTCAAAGATCCGTTGAAGACGACTCACAATCTAGTTGTAGAACTATTCTCAAGTAACACACCATGATGAGGAAGATAGAAACACTTATCGAAATTGGGTGAATCAGGTGCTCGCTTCATATGTCCTAGTTGTTCATATTCCAGAAGGAAATCGGAATAATTTGAATGAAATGTTGGGTTAAGGTTGAAGCGTTTACGCATACGATTAAGGAGTTTGAGTGCTGGAGTGCGAGAATCTCCGAAAGTTTGGGGCAGCATTTTGAAAGGAAGCCGCACAGTGTATCTTCCGTCTTTATCTCGGTAATGAGTTGAAGTGAAAATGTCTTCACAATGCTTCTCTTCGGGGGTAAAGTGACCTTTTGGTGTACTAAATGTCTCCTCTTGCATCCAAAACATCTTTACTAAGTGGTTTAGTTCATGATCTAAGGTGCAGTGGAAGGACTGCACCTCTGATTTTGGTGTTTGTGATGTAGAATTCGATGATCCAGATAATATCCATCCCAGAGATGTCTGCTGCGCAATTGGTGCATGCTTAGGACCTTTGCGTAAACCGTTCTGCAGAATTTGACCATAGATATCGACTCCAAGGATAAGATCGACACGAGCCGGTTGGAAGAATTTGGGATAGGCTAATTCTATACCCCTTAAGTGTGGCAAATCTGCGTTAGTGATGACAGTTGATGGTAGGTAGTTGGTAAGCTTGGAAAGGACATATGCATCGAGAGTACAACTGAAACTTGTTAGAGACGATTGAAGAGCAATATTCACTAGTCCTTTCGATTGCTGCGACGCTGATGAATCTCCCCCTATACCAAAAATCGAAAGAGAGGTATGCGTTCTAGGAATTTGAAGAAGCTGAAGCAGATACTGCGAAATAAAATTTATTTCGGATCCTTGGTCGAGGAATGCTCGAACCACATACGGCTCCCCAGAACGTGAGAAGACTTTTACCAGCGCAGTTGTGAGTAATGTCGTTTACTTTGGCATTTGATTTAGGCATTGCCTGTTAGATAAGGTGCTGACATGGCAGTTATTGCTGGTAGAAGAAACTGAACCGATAGCAGAAGTTGTTGGGTGTGTGGAAGTGTTGGATTGATGGATGCTTGTGTGATGATTACCAGAACACGTTTGACAACGCCTTTTTGAAGAACATGAGTTTACTTGATGGCTGCCGAGGCAATTATAGCAGAGGTGAAGCTCTTTCAACAAGTCGATACGTTGTGCAAGATTCTTCGATTGAAAGCCTGGACAAGAAGAAATATAATGTTCGCCTTTACAAATCGCACATACCTGTTTGACCCGCTGCTGAAAGGAAACATGATGTGTTTTAGCTTTGGGTTGGTGTTTGAGGACACATGAGGACTTCCTTACGCTTTCACCAGAAGTTGCACGTTCATATGCCTGTAAAGAACGAATGCGGGTTATTATAAATGTTTTTAAGTCGTTCAAAGATGGTGGTTCGGTTGATGATCCCATTGAATTCTCACATTCCTTCACAGAAGCGGCATCTAACTTTCTAGAGACAAGGTGTGTTAGGACGTCATTCCACATTATCACATGACGGCCGAGACCTTCTAGGGAACCCAGCGCTTGGTTTATATCGTTGTATAATCTTTCGAGGTCAGAAGATGATTCATGAGTGACGTTTTTGGCGGAGAAAAATGCTTGTACGGCGGAATCAACAAGCACCCTTTTGTTGTCGTAATAAGAGACCATGTCATCCCATGCAATTTGAAAATTTGATGCAGTGACTGAAAGATTTTGAAGACGTTGTTGCGCCTTATCAATGAGACATCCCTTAAGGTACTGTTGTTTTGTCACACATGTCAGCGATGTATCAGCACCAATCAGCGCCATGAATGTGTCTTTGAACGGAAGCCATTCGGAATATTCTCCACTAAATGTTGGTAACTGGAGTTGCGGAATTTGATGTGGTTGCAGACATTTTGGCAATGTGCGTGCCATCCGCAGTGGACTTTTCTGTTAACTGATAGTCGTGTAGACATGTGTTCCATAGCTTCCAGATAGTTCTCCCCACACCCGCGATACATTTTGGTCTTGAAATACATGTGCTCTTCAAACTCCTGTCGCACATCAGCTTTCAGAACTGCTTTAATTGATGTCATTGTCTGATGATTTTCCTTAAAAGAAGTCCAGTTCTCACATAGTACAGTTTTCCTATACTGAATTCTTTGCTTGGTAATTGTGGATCCAATTTCCAGATTCTTGACGCTCTCTTTTATTAGATCGAATAGCTCCAGTTGTTGTTCCAGAACGGCAGAAAGTTGATTAGAGTTGGACATCTTCGATATGTTATATTTCTCATAGGAAAGCAATTAAAATTAATTAAATTCGCTGAATCGAAGGATTCGGCTCGAAGGACCATTAATGTTCAAAGAAAATGCATGCAATAAATGAAAAAAAAGAAAGAAGATGATTTTATTAATTAACGATTTAATAGTGATGCTGATTATATGAGATATTACAAAAAAAAGGGGAGAAGTCAAAAAAATAATTTGGCATATATGTATATCCATTTGACAGGCGGTCAAAGGTAATAGAGGCAAAATACATTAAAGTTAGTAATAGATTAGATTAGGTTAGGTTAGGTTGAGGTTGCTGTTAGCCGAAAGCTAACACACTTAGACCAAAAAGGTCCATTGTGATGCCACTAGGATCGGGAGTATCTACCACTACCCGCTAAAACCATTTGGAGCTTCTAATGAAGCGTGATAGACTTCTAACATCTGAGTTAGCCAAGTCACTGAGTTCATTAAGGAAGAAGGCTCCCAAATAGAGATTTCTTTTATGGGAGAGTGCAGGACATGTGCAGAGGAGATGAAGTGTAGTCTCCTCCTCCTCCTCATCCCTGCAACTTCTGCAGAACTCGTTAGAATAGACGCCAAGCCTTGATGCGTGCTTGCCTATTAGACAGTGCCCTGTGATGGCACCTATGACAGAGCTAATATGCAGTCGGTTAAGTGAGATCAAACTCAGAGAGCGTCGCAGGTCCAGCTTTGGCCAGATATGCTTGGTCGCTAGACACGTATCACTACCTGTCCACCTGAGGTTTGTACTCTCGACTGCGGCTAGTTTAAGCATGAGTTTACAAGTAGCGATGGGCATACCTAAGAAACCTTTATCAGGTAGAAGAGGTAATGCTGTTCCTTTTTTGGCGAGTTCGTCTGCCCTTCAGTTCCCTGGGATGTCTCTGTGCCCTGGCACCCAAAAGAGGTGAAAGTTGAACTGCTCTGCCATCTCCTCAAGAGACGAACGGCAGTCTATGGCTACGATGGAGTTTGAGAGACTGAATCCAAGGATTTCAGCGCGACTTGACTATCCGAGAATATGCGGATGTCCTTAGCGGATATCACGTTTCTCTTTAGCCACGACAAGACTTCCTTAATCGCCTGGAACACGCTACAATGATCAGGAAGACGGAAAGAGAGAATGATATTAAGTCTTTCTGAGAAAACACCACCTCCGACCCCATCACTAGTTTTTGATCCGTCGGTGTGAAAGTGGATCGAATTATCTTCCGTGCAATCAGCCTCCTCCCAGAATGATCTGGAGGGGATAGTGATTTGGAAGTTCTTTTCGAACTGTAGCTGGGGTATAGTGTAGTCGATGTTTCTTGGTAGGGACCCATGTGAGTCCAGAATGATAGAGTGGCCAATATTCGTATTGATCCACTGTGATGTGGCTTTTAAACGGACAGCGGAGCAGGCAGCTGATTGCCTGCTGAAAATATCCAGGGGTGTTAGATGCAGTAAAATGTCCAGTGCAGCGGAGGGGGTCGTACGGAGTGCTCCGCAAATACACAGACAAGCTGTGCGTTGCACCTTGCTCAGCTTATCACGGTTTACCGCTTTGTCTAGAGCAGTCCACCAGACAACCACCCCGTATGTCAGGATCGGTCTAACTACCGATACGTATAGCCAGTGTGATATGCGGGGCTGTAGGCCCCACTTATTTCCGATGGCTTTTTTGAAAGAGAAAAGTGCTACTGTAGCTTTCCTTACTCTTTCTTGTACATTGGGTTTCCAGCTTAACTTCTTATCGAATATTAGACCCAGAAATTTAGGTTCGTCGGAAAAGGTTAAGCTTGTACCGCTGATAGAGGGAGGGTCGATATGAGGGATTTTATATTTCCTGGAGAAGAGGACAAGCTCGGTTTTGTGAGGGTTAAACCCCAGCCCACAGCTTCTTGCCCAAATTGAAAGCTTGTTGAGAGCGTTTTGAAGGAGTTCCTTTAGAGTGTTGAGGTATTTCCCTGAGGCGGCAATAGCAATGTTAGATTAGGTTAGTTAAGTTAATTTATTAGAATATCATTATGAAAAAGTATTAAGAATAATTCTCAACACACACCAAGGTGAAAATCTTTGTTAAGCATGACACACCATACATGCACATGCACAAGTGAATTCAATGCTTGATTCTACCAAACAAGGATTGGCAGCGCTCAACAAAATGGGAGTAGATACATCATCCATGATAGTGCATCTTAACTCAAAAATGCTTAACTAAGAAAGCAGAAGCCCATTTGAGCAAGGACTTCTACAACCAAATAAGATGCCTGCAGATATTCCTTGATTTTTTGGGGAGAAGATACCAATCACTTGAGGTACTATCACCCGTTAAGGAGAAGAATCTCAACCCAGCACATGAATCAAGGCACACTTTGCGCAACTTTTACTTAGCATCGAAGCCAATAATTGCGCTTTCTGTAATAGCGACCATATTATCTACTCATGTCAAAAATGCTTGGCCTTGACACCAAAGGAGCTATACGAGCATGCGAAGCTGTCTATGCTCTGTATCAACTGCTTAAGACATGACAAGTTGAGCCAATGCATCAGCAAAGAACATGTAAGCACTGCGACAAAAGGCACCATTCATTAATACATATTGATGGGTTTGAAAAAGTCAAACAACTTAAGCGAGAAGATCAAACCAAACAAAATGATCAGAGGTTCACTCAAGTCATGGCGATCAAAAACAAAATGTGCTACTTGCTACGGCCTATTATAGCAAAGTACCAGCAAGGTCATAGCAGAGTGCTAAGAGCGCTTATTGACCTTGGCACACAGGTTACAATAGTCAGAGAATAAGTGGCTCAAGCTTTAGGCCAGAAAATCACTATACCGCATGTGTATAGTACTTGGACGGCAGGTCAATCTCGGCGATGGGGCCAGAGGTGCTAGGTACAGAGCTCTCTATGACAGCCTACCTGGCCATCGGGGAGGAGCACTTGACACTGTGTGCATGAAGCAAGTCTTTGAGCGCCGTTTTCAGGTCATCCTTCCTGAACGGCAGGAATGGAACAGTGAGGGGTGGAATGGCTTTAGGCCGGGTGATGTCATCGTCTATACTGATGGCTCACTTATTGACGGTATCTCCGGAGCCGGGGTCTACTCTAGAGACTGTCGGATAAATCTATCTGCAGCCTTGGGTAGACAAACAACTGTTTTTCAGGCAGAAATCTTTGCGATTGCCACTGCCGCCAATATCCTGTTAAGGAGAAGGATTAAGGGTAAAACTTTATACATCTGCTCAGATAGCCAAGCCGCTATCAAAGCCTGTTCGGCTGGCTCTCTCAACTCAAAAATAGTTGAGGAAACCATGGTTAGGCTTAACCGTCTGGGAAGATGTAACTCGGTATCACTTGCCTGGGTTCCTGGGCACACAGGTATCGAGGGTAATGAAAGAGCGGATGCTCTGGCCAGGAAGGGCTCTTCAACAGCCTTCATTGGCCCACAACCATCCATAGGATGCTGGGGTGGCGACGGTGTAGAGGTTAGTGTGTTGGCTTGTGACCCGTGCGGTGCAGGTTCAATCCCCATGGGGAACAACAACATACGCCACCCAATCACATGCCTCTACACCAAAAGGAGGATTTCTGCCTGGTAGTACAATGGAACGTTACCGAGTCTGAGTGCTCTGGGATTTGGATTGATTGGTTTCGTCACTGGTTTCAGTCCTCTTAACGAGCACCTCAAAACCGTTCACATTAGGAGCTCGGGCCTATAATCCCGGCCGTATAGACATAATTATAGGAGCAGACATATATGATGGCGTCATACTATGTGCAAACATCCATTGATAAGCAGATCGAACGATTTTGGGAAATAGAAGAAGTAGCTGATCGTATTCTACAAAAACCATGATGATCAAAAATGTGAGGCAAACTATCAAAAAACTCACTACCGTGGTGCAGACGGAAGGTACATCGTCAGCATACCGTTCGATCAGGAGTTGCAGGAGACTCACAAGTTAGGGGCATCACGCCATAGAGCAGTAGCCAGACTACTACAACTCGAAAGAAGATTTAGCAACGATGAAGCAATGTTAACAGTGTAGACGTGTTTTATATCGCTCCTGACTTTTTAATTAATTTAACCGTGATCCGCCTAATTTTTTTTAACTACACTATCAGCTCTGTGTCGTGGAGTGCTTAAAGCAAGCAACTGTCACGAGCAGAAATTGCCGGCACTAAAAGTGCTCTCACAGGCTCATCATTTAGTGCAGGTGTTAGTAAGGACAAAACAATTCAAAATACAATAATTATGTACCTATAAAATACTAACACAGACACAAAATAATGAAAACAATTCAAGATATTAAAGCATTATTACGCAAAATATTTTTAAGGTTAATTTTACTAACATGCAAGTCAATCACTTGATCATTTAGATTATAGATTCTACTCATGCGACTAATAGGCTCATGACTCCCATAATTCGTTCTATGATGGGGGTTAACCAATAATTCAACACTGCGTAAATTATGGGCACCACCACGAAAATTAAAGCCAATAGACAACAGCAAGTCAGGTGCATCTATTTGACCGGATATAAGCTGCTGTAAAAAAATGATATCGCTATTAAGCCTACGTTGAGAAAGGGGTAACATTTGAAGAAGCTTAATACGCTGACTGTAAGGAGGTAGGTTAAAAGGATCATCCCATGGAAGTCCTCTTAGTGCAAATCGAATAAATTTTCGTTGAATGGCCTCTATTCGATTTGAATGAATGTTGTAGAATGGCGTCCAAACTTGTGAAGCATACTCTAGAATCGGACGGACAAAACAATTGTACAATGACATAGTGACGTATGGGTCATTAAATTCTTTCGCCCACCTTTTTACGAAGCCCAGCATAGAATTAGATTTATTAACAATAAAATTGATATGCTTGGCAAAAACTAGTTTGGGATCGAAATAAACCCCAAGATCCTTAAAATTATCAACATTACAAAGAATATGTTGAGACAGAGAATATTGAAAGGTGGAAGGGATATTCTTTCTAGAGAATGTCATATGTTGACATTTAGATGGGTTCAGGGATAAACCGTTTTTATCACACCAATTGGCGAAGCTATTAATGTCAGATTGAAGAAACATTCTGTCTTGCTGACTAGTGATAGATTTATATATTTTCATATCATCAGCGTAGATCAGGATATTACTGTGATGTATACATGCCTTAACATCATTAATTGCAAGTATAAACAAAATTGGTCCGAGGTGACTTCCTTGGGGAACTCCAGACTGAGCTGTGAACGATACAGATAGCGATCCTCTAAATTTCACTTGATAGACCCTTGATCTAAGGTATGAATTAACCCATTTTATGAAACATGGTGGGAAACCAAAAGCCCTGAGCTTAAATTCGATTATTTCATGGGACAGCTGGTCGAAAGCCTTAGAGAAGTCAGTGTATATGCAATCCATTTCGTCCTTATTCTCTAAGGCATTAGAACAATCATGCAAGAAACTTAATAGATTAGTGACAGTGGATCTGTTTCTTACAAATCCATGCTGTTCATTACAAATTATATTGCGACAAAGAAATATTAACTTTTCACAAACAATTTGTTCAAAAAGCTTAGGGATACACGAAAGCTTTGAAATGGGCCTATAGTTAGTGATATCACCACGTTCGCCTTTTTTAAATACAGGTGTGATAAAAGCACTTTTCCAAAGATTAGGGAATTTACCTGTACTAATGGACAATTCAAACAGATACTTCAGATATGGAGCAATTGCATGACTGCATTTTTTGAGAACAATCGGTGCAATGCCATCAGGACCAGATGAATAGTCATTCTTCAGAGAAGAAATACATTTCAAAATTGTTTCCAAATCGAATGAAATACTACTAAAACTTATTTGGGAACAGCTAGTCAGATAACTAAAATATTGATCATCAATGTGAAGAGGGGTCTCCCTGAATGACTTACTGAAATGATCTGCAAACATATTGCTTGCGTCTAGCGAATCAGCAGTTGTAGAACTATTGTAAGTAAGCTTCGATGGATAACCATCGGTTTTTTTCTTAGAATTAACAAAACCCCAGAAAAGTTTGGGGTTCAATTTTAAAGAGCATTCCATTTTGCTTATATAGTCAATATATAAGTTACAGGATAAAGATTTGAATTCATTGAACAAAGTGAAATAGAGTTCAAGATCTGATTGGCATAGACTTTTTAAATAGTTCTTCCAAGCCCTATTACGTCTGTTTCGTATCGATTTGAGCTCTTTAGTGTACCAGGGATGGGACGTTTTCAGGTTTCTAGAGGATTTCACAGGAATCACTCTTTTCATGCAGTTATCCATCAAAGAATAAAAAGAGCCTACTGCATCTTCAACATGAGATAACGCAGTAAGATTAAAATTAAAGTTAAAGCTGTTAATTTCATCGGAAAGCCTTTGAAAATTTGCTTTCCGAAAGTCAAAAGATTGCGAACGGTCATACGAATTACTATTTTCGTACAAATGTGCGCCTAGCTCAATAAATACATCCAAGGGTGGATGATTGTCATCTATGTTAGTTATACTGAAGTGGGATTCCAGAACCACAGTACTAACAGAGTCAGAAGAGAAAACAAGGTCGAGAGTTCGATTTCTGAAATTTTTTATACAGCTTGTTTGCTGTAAGTCAAAAGACAAAATGTTGTCTAGTAAAGCGAGCTCTTGTTGGGCAGAGTCAAAGGATGGAATGAAATGAGAATCATCCTCAGAAGGTACCCATCCAATATGCGGTAGATTGAAGTCGCCTATAAGTAAGACAGTGCTGTCACAACAAGATATGTCAAAAATATGGTCAAGTGCCATAGAAAGTTCAGAATACAAAGAACATAGACGAGACGATGGAATGTACGCATTAACAACATATAAATGTTTGTTCTTAAGTGTAATTTTTACACAGATAATTTCGACATTTAGTGGAAATGGAAAGTCAATCTTTCGTGACTCAAAGTTGGTACGAACAGCGATCAGGACACCTCCTCCAAGCGCTTTCAGGTCATTGTTATGACGGTCGTTTCTGAATACGGAGAACTCATGATTGAAGAGTTCCGTGTCTAAAATTCCGGCATTAAGCCATGTTTCCGTCAAGGAGAAGATATCATGAGAGAGGGCTTGGGAGTTTAAATATACTTCAGCGGTTTTTGTGCGGAGTCCCCTTACATTTTGATAGTAGAGGGACAACCTACTTGGTTTTTTAACACGGACGGACGATCTTTCATGCGACTTTTTGTCGAACGGGGCGTAAATTCTTTAACTAAAGTATCTTCAGGCCATGCAGTGCTATTGCACAGCTTTTCAAAATATACTGAAGGGGCAACAATTTTGAAAGACGCAACAAACCCATCAGCCTTGCTGATTTTGGTGCATTTGATTGCGTCATCTTTTGGAATCAGGTTTCTCGAGACCAAATGGTTCAAGACATCGTCTGAAGAAGTGTTTGGTTTAAGTCGAGAAATGAAAATAGATTTCGGCCTGGGAATCGATTCAATAGTTCCAGATTCTGAACCTAAGGAACGATTTATGTATGTGGGAATAACATTAAGAGTTTGCGCCTCGTTTGACTTTTTTCGCTGACTCCTAAGATTAAACCGCTTTGCCTTTGGATTTAACTCAGAGGAAGGCATATCGCGTTTCCTTTTGCCAGCGAGTAGAGTAGGTGAGGGCGATGCTAAATTAAGAATGGGCTCAGGGGTAGCTTCAACAGTTTTGGAACCTGTTGTGTCCAATAAAGACAATGTATTCATGGACCGTTGGGTACTCTGCTTTACTTCATTAGTCGGCAACTCAAGGTCAGTAGACGTTGAGGCGTCTGCCGAAAGATGAAGATCAGAGAACTTTGATACGTTAAGGACGGTGGTATTAAAATTGTCGAACAAGTCTTGAAACCCCTTAGATAGTTTCATTATGTCAGCCTTGAAGATTGACATTTTAAGAGCAAGGGTGGACAGTGACAATTTTCGACACGGAGAGCAGTACCATAAGGCGATCTCCGAAGCTAAATGAAATAAAGTGAAATGAAGTAAAAAACAAAACTTGAATTTTCCTACTTTCTGCTTCATAATACCAGCATATATAGTGTTCAATTAAACGTTCATCTGATCATTCTAAAAAAATTTAAATCTTATACGAAAATTCTTTATTGTACGGTGAATCATCGTCACAATTATCTGTCACCCCACACCATGTCTGGCTCTGAGAACACTACCACTGACAGCTTATCCATCACCACACGCAACTTAAACAACACCAACGCTACAAATACATCACACGTCACTAACACCATCAACGCCGCCAACACCGCCTACACCACTATCATCCCCAATACCACCAGCCCCAACGATACCATAAACATTACCAACACTCCCAACAACAAACCGTCAATAGTTAAAAAAACTGATACCGCGATGGGAGAAAAAAAAATAACCGCCGACAATCCCAAAAACAACAAGGCTAATGTAAAACATAGGGACGGGCTACAGTCCGCTTGGGCGAACTGTTGGATACCCTATTCTTATTCCTATCCCTCATAAGTGGGCGTGACAAAAGTCTAAGTATGGTTAAATTGTTAAGAACGCTCTACATATTTTGTTATATAACATTTAAAGAATTTTATCAAAAAAAACGCTCCCTAGCTCAAACTTGGGTGTTTCAATAAAATTGTTTTATTTAATTGTGGGCGTGTCAGTAGGCGGATTTAAAAAAAAATTCACACATGAGCCTAAAGGGCCCCTAGAGAGTATATATTATAAATTTCAGCTCCCTAGCTCAAACTTTGGATTTTCAAAAAAATTGTTTTATTTATTTGTGGGCGGATTTTGAAAATATTTATACATGAGCTTAAAGGGCCCCTAGAGAGTATATATTATAAATTTCAGATCCCTAGCTCAAACTTTGGATTTTCAAAAAAATTGTTTTATTTATTTGTGGGCGTGTCAGTGGGCGGATTTTGAAAATATTTATACATGAGCTTAAAGGGCCCCTAAGAGTATATATTAAAAATTTCAGCTCCCTAGCTCAAATTTTGGTTTTTCAATAAAATTGTTTTATTTTTTTGTGGGCGTGGCAGTGGGCGGATTTTGAAAATTTTATATCCCGAGCAGTTTTAGGAGTCATAGATCATATATAAAAAATTTCAGCTTCCTAGCTCAAAATTCGATTTTTTCCAAAATTTTGTTTTTTTGAGTTTGTGGGCGTGTCTGTGGGCGGATTTCAAAAATTCGTAAAGTTGATTATTTCGGGACCCTAGAGAGTATATGGTTAAAATTTCAGCTCTCTAGGTCCAGTTTAAAGGCCTAATTTTTGCCGACGGACGGACGGACGGACGGTTATGGCTAGATCGACATTACTATCGATGCTGATCATAAATATAACTTTTAGGGGTCTACGGGCAATATTAAGGTATGTTACAAACTATGCGTCAAAATTAATATACCCCTAGAATAGGGTATTAAAATGAGAAAAATGCCGCCGCCAAAATGCATTCCTCTTCTGCCAGCTCAAGCGTCGTGAGTGATTCTACACGATCCGAATCGAAGGGCTTTCATGATGGTACCCTGACTCCCAGGAAGGTCGGAACGTCATCTTCGACATCTGCTACTATACTAACAAAATGTAGCCAAACGCCCTGCCCGAAAATTTTCGTGCGTTCGAGTCTAGCCTATTTGCCAAATTTAAGAATCTGCTCTCCATTCTTGAACAAAATATGAAAGAGGAGATAAATGAAACAATAACTGCCTTATGTAGTCGTGTGCAGCAATGTGAAAGAGACATTGCCAGTTTGAAACATGAAAATGAGAAAATCAGAGACCAACTTGAAGATTCTCAACGTCAACAGCGGCTCAGTGATGTTATTGTCTGTGGTTTGCCACGCACAGTAAATGAGAACACAATTAATATCGCAAAAAAAAAATAGCAAATAAGCTTCAACATACGTTAACTCCTCATCTTGATGCCTTTCGATTGCGCTCGCGGAATCATAACGATACTGTTGATTACCCATTACTGATTAGATTGTTCTCTCCTGCTGAGAAGAAAGCGCTAATCTCTGCTTTCCAAGCAAATAAAGGTTTGACAGTTTCGCAGATTTTTAATGATGATGATTTCTCCGATACCACAACTTCCACAAACACCTTAAATCGTCGCATATACATCAACGAAAGTTTAACACCACAAAACAGTGCACTGATGCGACATGCTATACAACTAAGAAAGGAGGGTATTCTATTCTCTGTCCGAACGAAGAATGGTTTTGTTTATGTGAAAAAGAGCAGAGACGATTCCGAGATGAAAATCCAGTCAAGTATACTATCAGCAATATCAGACCTGCACCCGCGCCAAACACCGCTGAATTGATGGTCAACAGGAGCGGATTTTTTTGATTTTTTTGTTTTTGTTATTCTGTTATTTTTTAATATTTTTGATATTTTGTCATTTGTTTATTTATTCTCTTTCTTTTTTTTTTCTCTTTACTTTACTTAATTTACTTAATTATTCTTTCTTTTTAGTTATATATTGCTGTACCTTTTTATTTTATTAACTACTGGTTCTTGGAAATCCAAATCCCAGAGCACTCAGACTCGGTAACGTTCCATTGTACTACCAGGCAGAAATCCTCCTTTTGGTGTAGAGGCATGTGATTGGGTGGCGTATGTTGTTGTTCCCCATGGGGATTGAACCTGCACCGCACGGGTCACAAGCCAACACACTAACCTCTACCCGTCGCCACCCTTTGCTTTTTGATACTATGGATGGTACGTCAGCAAAGTCTGTCATAAAAATACTTTCTAGGTCTCGTGAAGGTTTCAAGGTATGTTGCATTAATGCTCGTAGCCTTAATACTCATAAATTGGATTTCTTGAAGTATGTCTTTGACTTGTCGGGTGTAGATATTATTTGCATTACTGAGACATGGTTTAGACCAGATGTCACGAGTAGTGCGTATGATATTAAAAATTATAATTTAATCCGAAATGATAGAGTCACCGATACAATTGGAGGTGGGGTAGCAATTTATTGCAACACATCGCTTCATATTAAGATTCTTTCTAAATCAGAAAGTGGTGTCATAGAGTTTCTTATTCTTGAGGTATCTGATGGCAATACTAAAAGTGTCATAGGCGTAGGTTATAATCCAAATAGAAGTTTTTCTCCTGATCCCTTATTTTCAGCTTTACAACAATTTTCTGCCAATTATGAACACATTATTATCTGTGGAGATTTTAATGCTGATCTTTTGCTTTCGGACACTAGGGCCAACCAATTAAAAGATGTTATTGCGGCAAATTGACTTCAGGTCGTGAATTGTCATGCCACTCGTTTTGCCCCTAATTATACACCTAGTCTTCTTGACCTTATGATTGTCTCTGATCTTTCGTATGTTCTCCTCCAAGACCAATTGTCCTTGGATGGTATATCCGACCATGATCTCATTTTCTGCACTTATAACATTGATTTCTCTCGTGTGCCTACTCCGCTAACGTTTCAATTCAGAGATTTCAAAGCAGTTGATAACTATGCGCTGCAAGCTGATGCAATTGAGTTTCCTTGGCATCTTTGTCATAATTTTACCAACTCTACGAAAAAGTTGAATATTTTCAATCTATGGTAATTGAACTGTTTGAAAAACGTGTCCCCCTAAAACGGTGTCAGTTCGTAGCAAGAAGTGCCCCTGGTTTACCTCTGATGTTCTAAGTTCAATTAAAAAAAGAAGAAAATCTTATTTGAAATGGAAGCTTAAACCTACTAACGACAGTTGGAATTTATTTTGCCGCGCAAGAAATTATGCGACTTTCGTTGTTCGCAGAGCAAAGAAACGATTTTATGTGTCAAAGTTGGATACAAAGCAGACGTCTCGCAAGCTATGGAGCAATCTTCGATCAATTGGTATTGGAAAAATATGAATGAATAAGTCATTCATATTGAGAGATATCCAAGAATTGAACTTTGTTCCTAACCATCAAATTGTTTGTGATCCATCCACAGTGTTCGAGTTTGATACTGTCTCTGAATCTGTTGTTGCGGAGAGCATTCGATCCATTAAGTCAGATGCTATTGGAGAGGATGGGGTGCCAATGTGTTTCATAAGAATGATTATGCCACACGTCTTGAGCGTCCTGACGCAATTGATAAATTTCTGCATTGCGTCCTCATCATTCCCTGAAATCTGGAAAATGGGTAAGGTCATCCCTGTGGCTAAAAAGTCCAACCCAAGTTCATGCTCTGACTTTCGTCCAATTAGCATTCTTCCTTGCCTGTCTAAAGTCCTTGAGAAAATTCTGGCCTCACAGTTATCGAATTACCTTAAAAGGTTTAATTTACTGTCACCACTTCAGTCTGGTTTCCGTGCGAATCACGGCTGCCAAACTGCATTGATCAAAGTCCTTGATGATATTAGGTGTGAATATGACCTGAATAACGTTACTGTTCTCTGTCTGTTGGATTTCTCAAAGGCTTTTGACAGGGTTAACCATGAAACTCTCTGTCAAAAACTGAAATACTATTTTGGCTTTCATGATAGAGCTGTGCGTCTGGTTAGGAGTTATCTGTGCAATCGCTGCCAAAAGATCAAGATTGGCCAAGCAGAATCAGCGCCATCAAACTTACTTATGGGTGTTCCACAAGGTTCAATATTAGGGCTTTTACTATTCTGCACATTTATAAATGATCTCCCGAATGTTTGTTCAAATGTATCGCTGCACCTATATGCTGATGATGTACAAATATAATTTAATTTAATTTGGTGGGGGCATGCGCCCCCATTTATTCAGCTTAATACAAGCTATAATATGTCTTAAAACAAAACTAAGACTTATAGCTAGACTTATAACTATACTTACAAGCTAGAGATTAAGTTAGGGTTTATGGAGAAGGAGGTTAAGTTTAATGGAGGGAGTGCTGCGGTTGAAATCAAAAACAGAAATGTTTAAATTTACCTTCCGTAGCATACGGGAAATTGGTTCGTTGGAGCCATAGAACGTGCGGTGGGTTGGTAGATAGAACAGACGGGGATGTCTTAAATTACGAGGGTTAGTATTAAAGGAGATGGAGTTGTAAAGGGACGGGCAATCGATAGAGCCTGAGAGGAGGCGATGAATGAAGAGAATGTCTGCTAGATCCCTGCGATCTTCAAGGCTATTCAAGTTGATGAGTTTGAGGCGGTCTAAATAGGGAGGAAGAATTAGGGGATCGTTCAAGGAAAACCGCGGAGGGCAAATCGAAGAAAACGTCGTTGTATGTTTTCGATTCTGGTTACATGAACTTGCTGAAAGGGTGACCACGTTTGGCTGGCGTATTCGAGGAGGGGGCGGACAAAAGTAATGTAGAGAGATCTGGTAACGTATGGATCAGAGAATTCCTTTGACCACCGTTTAATGAACCCAAGGGATGAATGATGATGCTTTACGAATTATCTCGTCAATGTGCGAACGGAAGTTAAGCTGGCGGTCGTACAATATGCCAAGGTCATGAAGAGACTGTACGATAGGTATAGGTTGATCATTAAGAAGGTAAAGACGGGGATGGGACTTATTGTATTTACGTGATAAGGTTATGGATTGGCATTTCGCAACATTGAGCTCTAGGCAGTTTTTGAGACACCAAATAGAAAAACTGTCTAGATCTTGTTGTAGCAAGCAGGAGTCTTGCGATGAAGATATGTGTTTGAAAAATTTGGTGTCATCGGCATAGAGAGAGATAGAAGAGTGTTTAATAACCCTTTCCAGATCGTTTATAGTTAAGATGAAGAGAACTGGACCTAGGTGACTGCCTTGTGGTACACCAGAGGTCGCCAAGAATGGGGCAGATAGGACGGACCTGAAGCGAACATTATATAAACGGTTTTCCAGACAAGATGATATCCATTTCAGCAGTATTGGTTCGAGGCCAAGGATGGACAGTTTGAAAAGAATTAATTTATGGGATATCTTATCAAAAGCTTTACTAAAATCAGTCGCAATAACATCGACTTCTTTACCACTTTCTAAGGCTGTTAGCGCAGAGGATGCGAATTCAACGACGTTAGTGGTGGTTGATCTACCTTTTAGAAAGCCATGTTGGTTTTGGGAAATAAAAGACTTGCATTGAAAGCTTAAGGATTCGTACAAAATGCTTTCCAGGAGTTTGGGTATATACGAAAGTTTGGCTATCGGGCGATAATTAGTAACTTCAATTTTTAATCCCTTTTTATGGATCGGCGTTATGAAGGAGGACTTCCATATCTGAGGAAAGAAGCCTTGAGATAGTGAGAGCTTAAAGAGGTGCGAAAGGGGGTAGGAGAGCACTAGGGAACACTTCTTAAGAAGAATAGCGGGAATACCATCTGGGCCAGGTGAATATTCATCATTAAGTTTTTGCAACTTATTTTCAATTACAGAAGGTTCAAAAGTTTGAGAGAGAAAGGGACCAGTGGAGTACTCGAGTAGGTAGTTGAAATAAAAATGATCTGGTACAAAGGAGTTATCGGCAAAAGATTTTTTAAAAAAGGTGGCAAAAAAAATAGCAATGGTTTGTGGATCACTTGAAGATATGTTTTCGTGAGAGAGGGATGGGGGATAGCCGTCGGATTTTTTCTTGTAGTTAACGAATCGGAAAAACGATTTAGGGTCGCTTATAAGATTGGCTTGCGCATTGTTAATATGTCTTTGATAGAGGGAGTTATAAGCCTGGGTGCATTGAAGGTATGAGCCGAGATAGTTGGAATAGTCAGAAAAAGACTTGTTTCGAAGGAAAACTGACCATAATTTGTTTCTATTGTTACGTAACGATCGTAGTCTTCGATTATACCAAGGGGGAGATGTAGAGAAGGGTTTTGGCCGAGAAATAGGGACAAAAAGGGAGATAGAAAAGAATAATTCTCTGTAAAACAAGGAGAGGGCATCATTTACAGGGAGATTGGCAAATTCAAATGAGACTTTGCTGAGTTGTTCACTAATTTTACGGAAATTGGCTTTATGAAAATCATAGCAGGGGGGGCCAGCGGGTGGTGTGGACTGTAGAGGAGGGTCGTGAAAAAAAGAAAGAAGAAGTGGGGAGTGAAGGTTGTCAATAGTCGAAAGAAGAAGAGGGGAAAGCGAGACAGAGGAGTTAAGTGGGTCAGTAGTGAAGATGAGGTCTAACTGCCTACCCATATAATTAGAGATGCCGCTTACTTGGCATAGACTTGAGTCGGTTAGTCGATCGATGAAGAGACATTCTTTAGTTGAGTTGGGATTCGAAGCAATGAAAAACGATTCGTCATCGGATAAAGCCCAGTGCAGTTGGGGCAGGTTAAAGTCGCCGAAAATGATGACGTCGTCAGAGGAATCAGATAACTCTATAACTTGATCGATTGCGTTAACAGCAAGTTGGTAGGGTTCGATGGGTTGGGCCGGCCGGATGTAGAAACACATAACGTATAGGGACTTGTGGGGAAGTGTTATTTTTATTGCAACAAAGTCGAGTTCTGAAGAAGAGGAAGTAGCAATCGGAGAAGAGTCAAGGTCGTTGTGAATAGCCAGAAGAACACCTCGACAGGGGGAGTCATCCGTTGGGCGGCTGATATCTTCCCGAAAGACATTGAATATGGGTGGGAATAATTCCGGGTTCTTTATATTGGGAATCAGATTGGTTTCAGTTATAGCGTAGATATCGAATGGAAGAGCATGAGATTGACGTAGAACAGCTTGGGTTTTTAAGCGCAGGCCCCTTACGTTCTGATAGTAAAAGGTTAGAGGTGGCGGTGGTAGTGGTTACGGTGGCCGATGAAATGTTAAAGCTCTCGTGATAACGGTTGTAGATTTGTCGCAGTGTAGCAGGATCAGTAGGGAGACCTTCTTTTTGAATAGATACCTGAACATTTGTTTTGGTTTTCCCGTCAATGCATATAGATTCGGGCTTATCAAATAAGTAGGCAAGGTAAAGACGGACATTTTCAAAAAGCCTGTGGTCTCTCAGTCGTGCCATAATATATGGGCCATCGAGGTCGTTGGGGGAGGACATAGGGTTTACAAATTTGGAAGTAAGTTTAACAGCTGGGGGAAGTAGAGGATCAAAAATTGCAGAGGCCTTAGAGATTGGGATAGGTGTCTCTTTATGAAGAGAGATAGTGGGAAGAACAGTATTGGGGGCAGCAGAGGTAGACGGGGCAGGATTGAGAACATGGGAGTGTATGAAGTTTGGGTATTTAGAAGTGGATTTAGTGATAGCTGGGGCTATCGTAATCATCCGATCTGGAGTTAAGTTAAGTTAAATGATACGCGATTACGTTGAGGCTTGGGTAACTTTGAGATTACCGTGGGGTGAGGCGTACCTTGGGGAGGTGCTGAGTCAATAGAGGTAGGGGGCTGAAAAGTGAGAAGATAGAATTGAGGAAAAGTTCCAACTTTGAAGCTCCAGTTAGGGTCTGGGTTGGGACTAGATTTAGAGCTATTCTTCTGAGACTTAGGTTTTTTTTTATTTGGCTTAACACTAGACTTATTGTTATTACTAAGCTTCACCTCTCCTGTATTGTTCGATTTGGTGATGGTCATCTTTCCCAAGCTGAAGACGTTGTTTGAGGGGTTCGAGAAAAGCCAGGAGTATTTGGAAGGTAAGTCAAGCTTAAATCGGTTGTTTTTGCTGTTAGCGGTAGAAATCATCTGACAGTTGCTGATGGTGATGCCAAATTTCTGCAGGAAGAAGTTGTTCACCCAAGAATTGTCTGCATGCAGAGGAGCGTTATTTATTATAAAGGAGTTGTACTCGCAGGCGGTTCTGTGTATTTTTTCGAGCCTTCTGTTCCAGTCGGCGGGTGTCCAAAGTGTGCCGAATCGGTTTAAGGGCGTCGAAGCAGTTTGTGCCTGATTCAGTTGGTGTTGAGATCGGGTGGGTGTATATTGTGGTATTAGTGGTGGTTGTTGTTGTTGTTGTCATCGTTGATGTTGGTTGGGTATTAAATATGGATGGATGTTCTGCTGATTCCAGGATTTCGGCAAGTATTGACGTATTGTAGACTGAGCTCGATTGTGGCTGAATGAGCTCTGGTATGGAATCAATTTTGCTTGATGCCAGTCTAAGGCTTTCATCAATATCGCCCATTGCAAAACGGAGAGCTGTGACATCATTGCTGACCTCATTAATTTTGCTTGTAATGTCAAGCAGTAGAGGATCGACGGGTTGATTAGATGGGACACTTGGTTGTGAAGTGCTTTGAAGGTAGGTATCCAGATAGGTTCGAAAGGAGTTGAGATGGTCATTGAACACTGATAAATGAGGGACCATAATTGAATCAATGTCCGATTTCGGAGCGGAGCTCATTTGCTATAGAAAATTCTCAAGGACCTCAAACGGATTTTTGGCTCACAAGTTAATGGGATGTTTGCGTGGACTGACTCAGCAATTGCCCTAGCCTGGATCAGAGCATGCCCATCCAAATGGAAAACGTTTGTGGCAAATAGAGTTTCCCAAATACAGGAAGTTACCGATCCAATTTCTCGGAGACACATCGACAATCCTGCTGACTGTGCATCCAGAAGTATAACACCAGACCAGTTAAATTATCACATATTGTGGTGGACTGGTCCGGAATGGCTTAGGTATAACAGTTCTTCCTGGCCTATTTTCGAGGTTGTAGAAGTAAATGTTCCGGAATCAAGAACCACATTACCAGTTGTTGCAGATTGCAGTACAAACAATGATATATTTAAACGGTTTTCTTCGTACACAAATTAGTCAGAACAGTGGCATATTGTCAACGATTTTGCTATAACTGCAGAAATAAGGACAGTAATGGACATAGAGAGGCGTTAACCACATTAGAACTAGAAACCGCCAGCAAGGCAGTAATTCGGGCAGTACAACTTAGACACTACCCGGATGACATTTCGTGCTTACGAAGGTCACAGCCTCTTCATCATCCCATTAACTTGTGAGCCAAAAATCCGTTTGAGTTCCTTGAGAATTTTCGATAGCAAATGAGCTCGGCAAAGTTCCAAGTTAGGAAGCATAATTTTTTGTCTGATAGGTGCCACCTTAGGCTGAAAACACACCGCATAAAGCAAAACGTTTTTGATTCGATAGTCAAGAAAACATTTTTTATTTCAACACACACCAAGCGAAACAGAATGTAACAAAACAAAACGTTTTGTTTTCTTGCTTCATTTGGTGTGTGTTGAAATAAAACAAATTGAATTAGTGACTTGCTTCTAGTGTTTTCAACATGTGGTCGGACTCAGACGATGAAGTTGTGCCAATCTTATATACAATTTTTGAATAAAATTAAAATTCATTGAAACTTACAATGGCTATTCATTTCAGTTGCTATTTCTATCCACAGCTTATCAATAGTAACTTTATTAGCATATTCCTTATCTTTATAATTATAGATAGGGCTTCTTGCCTCAATTAAAAAAATTAACTTCTTCATCTACGTCCATATTTGTTAAAATGTGCGCACAGAGTACACCAGAGTATATTCATGTAATGAATAGGGACACTTATATTTTTGACTGAATGGTTATTGTAGAGGTTCATAATTTGGTGTAATCATTAACAAAAGTAATCAGAAAAACCAGCCATAAACAATTTTAAAAATAAAACAGGTACCACCGCACGAAGTGAAAACTTATACACAACGAGGATCAAGTCGATGGGTCTAAAAGTAAGAAAAACCCCACAATGTTTTGCAGAAAACAACAGGTCAGCTATCGGCAACGAAGCACGTTTTCTGGTTTTTCTTTTGTTTTTATGTTTCGTTGCATTTGGTGTGTGTTGCCCCATAAGAAAGTAGGCAATTATCGTCAACGACGCTGGGTCGAAACAGTTTTGTTGCATTCCGTGTGTGTTGCTCGTATACAATGGCATGTATTTTCGACAACCACCACCGAAACACTTCGAAACAAAAACCGGTGACGTCTTACGCGCAGCCATACCCTTGCCAAACGTACTAATAGTATGCTAAAAATCACATTTTGAAATAATTGGTATAACCAAATAATGGTTACACCAAACGTTTCCCAGACGTTTTACGTGCAGCCAAAACCTTGCCAGACGTCCTCAAAGTATGCTAAAAGAACATTTTTTTAACAATTCTGATAACCATATTGTGACAACAGAAACGAATTTGTCAGAGCCACTGGTCAATGGTCATAAAAGATAACTGCTAAATACTTCACTTATGTCTAGTGAATGTTGCCCTAAGAGTGTAATTATCTTAAAGATAATATACAAGTAATTATACACCATTATTTGTAAATTAAGAACTTCAATGTTTTTTATATGATATGTATTTATGTACATAACTGAAAAATAATATATACTTGTATATAATACGTTCTAAAAGTTATTCATTATCAGATTCATCCGATGAATCGTTTATAAAATTATCTTCATCATCGGAAACATCCACGTCATTAATTAATATATCCTGCAGTCTATCAGGGGCAACATTTCCGTCGAACCATTTGACTTTATACTTGTTTTCATCTAATACCCAACCACTCTCTGATGGTGATAACAGAATTGGTTCATTTTCTACAGCATTCTTCCATACGCGACATAGGCATGGCATTAAAAAACGACTATCGCCGGTTAAGAATTCATCAAAAAAAAAAAATTGGCAGCACACATGCGCCTATGACATGCACCGTGACACAGCTGTAAGTTGTAGTTAAGAAATTTGTATTGAAAATCCTGAAATTTAAAAATTATTTACTTCCGCCAATTGCAATTGATGCCAACCATATTCTAAAATTATGAAAAACAATTTCACATTAACAGATTTGCTAAATTCAATTACCCTTATAATGAAGTTTGAATAATAATAATAATAAAATCACGAATAAAATATTCGGCGGGGTGTGTCAGTGATCGGCGGGATGTCAAACTTTGAATTTTCTTGAAAAATTCATCGCAACAATTCATCAGAAACGAAGAAAATGGATTTTGGAAGCACTGTTTATCCCCGCTAAAGGACTTAGCGGCGATACCTATCCCCGCTAAAGTAAGCGTATATAGGATAAGTTGTTGTTATATTTTACATGCAAATTTAAAATTATCCCTATATCCGCGTGCAAAGAAACACGGCTACTGTATTGTTATGCCTTGTTGTATTTTCAGGTACGATGTTTGCACAGGATATTTCATTGCTTTCAGGCACGTATACACAAAAGACCGAGATAATTACGTTAATGGAACTATGTAGATTATTTAATAATTAAATATAACTTACATTCATTTCTTTGCAACGAAGATAAAACTTTTTTAGAAACAGCTGTAAATAGCCGATAGCACCTTCATTGGAAGATCTATATCCGAGTAGGTATTTCAAATTTCGAATTTTGCGACATGTCAAAATTTGGGTACATTTTTCCAATGTTTTGTCATCAAACAAAATTATATTTCCGCATTGTTTCGGACTATCACTTGAATGAAGATGATACTATCTACTTCTTAGAAACGGTTTCTTGTTTTGCATGATCTACGTCAATCACTTGCACTTTAGTGCAACATTTGTTACCAATGGTTCGTTTCTGCTATGACAATATGGTTATCAGAATTTTTAAAAAATGTCCTTTTAGCATACTTTGAGGACGTCTGGCAAGGTTTTGGCTGCTCGTAAAACGTCTGGGACCATCATTTTTGTGATCTGGGCGTTTTCACAAATTTTTTGGTGTAACCATTATTTGGTTATACCAATTATTTCAGAATGTGATTTTTAACATACTATCAGTACGTCTGGCAAGGGTATGGCTGCGCGTAAGACGTCCGGCACCTATATTTCTGTGATCAGGGCAGTCTGTTCTTTCATTTAATACTATATTCAAGTGGTTATATAAAAAATCCAGATTTTGGAAAAAAACACGTTTTCAACCTACTATTACTAAACTCAGCTGCAACTAAGCGCTGCCAGACTTCGACATTTGAGTTTACTTTTTGGAGAGCTTTCTGTTCATGTATCAGCTTTTTGGTTATACTCTCACGCCCAAAATTTGCTGTGGGCTCTTGGTCTATGAGCGGCTCAACCCAAATGAGGTTAGTTTTCAATAATTGCTGCATTCGAATTTTTGCCTTGATAGTAACAGGTGGTAACCAACCCAGTGGATCAAAAAATTTTGCGATTTCGGATAGAGTTATACGTTAAGTTGGTGTCTATTCTCTTTTAAATTACTTGTCGATTGCTATTTTAAACTGGAACATATCGTCTGATGGATTCCAGTGAATTCCCAATGTTTATACCATTCTAAGGGTATATTAATTTTGACGCATAAAAAACTGATAAAAACTATTGTTCAATGATCTTATTTAACATTCTTATTTAACAAAATTGATATACTTAGTCTATCATAACAATGTTAAAACTAAGAATAGGTAGCGACATTTTCATTTAAAAAACATAGGGACGGGCTACAGTCCGCTTAGGCGAACTGTTGGATACCCTATTCTTATTCCTATCCCTCATAAGTGGGCGTGACAAAAGTCTAAGTATGGTTGAATTGTTAAGAACGCTCTACATATTTTGTTATACAACATTTAAAGGATTTTATCAAAAAAAACGCTCCCTTGCTCAAACTTGGGTGTTTCAATAAAATTGTTTTATTTAATTGTGGACGTGTCGGTAGGCGGGTTTAAAAAAAATTAACACGTGAGCATAAAGGGCCCCTAGAGAGTATATATTATAAATTTCAGCTCCCTAGCTCACTTTAAATTTTCAAAAAAAACTAATAATAATAATTGTGGGCGTGCCAGTGGGCGGATTTTGAAAATATTTACACATGAGCATAAAGGGCCCATAGAGACCATATATTATAAATTTCAGCTCCCTAGCTCAAACTTTGGATTTTCAAAAAATTTATTTTATTTATTTGTGGGCGTGTCAGTGGGCGGATTTTGAAAATATTTATACATGAGCTTAAAGCTCCCCTAGAGAGTATATATTAAAAATTTCAGCTCCCTAGCTCAAATTTTGGTTTTTCAATAAAATTGTTTTATTTTTTTGTGGGCGTGGCAGTGGGCGGATTTTGAAAATTTTATATCCCGAGCAGTTTTAGGGTTCATAGATTATATATAAAAAATTTCAGCTTCCTAGCTCAAAATTCGATTTTTTCCAAAATTTTGTTTTTTTGAGTTTGTGGGCGTGTCTGTGGACGGATTTCAAAAATTCGTAAACTTGATTATTTCGGGACCCTAGAGAGTATATGGTTAAAATTTCAGATCGCTAGGTCCAGTTTAAAGGCCTAATTTTTGCCGACGGACGGACGGACGGACATGGCTAGATCGACATTACTATCGATGCTGATCATAAATATAGTAACTTTTAGGGGTCTACGGGCAATATTAAGGTATGTTACAAACTATGCGTCAAAATTAATATACCCCTAGAATAGGGTATAAATATAAATAGTGATAATGTCACTTCATGTGAAAAAAAAACAATTTTGACGTGGGGTGGATCAATTAAATTCAGTACATAATATGGAAAATTAACAATAAAAGAGAGAAAAGAAAAACGAAAGCAAGAGAAAAATATAACGTGATGAGAAGAGAGCATACAAGTTAAATAAATTTAAATAACATAGCGCAGCAAAACTTTAATTTCTTCATGCTCAAAACCGAGAAGCCAAATTTTGACTTTTTTTGCAAATTCGGGCAAAGATCTAATAACACGAATATTAATAGGAAGTCTATTAAACAATTTACAGGACACAATGGAGTAGAAATTTTTGTATAAAGCTGTGCGAAAACTAGGCATGGCGACAACGTTAATTGAATTGCTACGCAAATCATGGGTGTTGGATATTGGACTCTGCATATAGCCACCTCTTATAAAAAAAAATTTAGAAACTTTGAAGTTGTGGCGAATGCCTTTAACAGCAAAAATTATAATTTTTATAAAATATTTTCGTCAAGTTTTAAATGTAACGATTACCTCCCCATATCCGCGACGGAAACAGGAAATAAAACCAACACACCCCTATGCCCATCGTGAATTTGGCTTTTGCCACTGAACTGTGGCCTACACGGCCATCAATTTATATTTTTGTATGCCGAGAGCGCAACGCTCTTTCTTTAGCGTGCAGACAGTGAAAGTGGTTAGGCGGTTTCCAGCTCTGGCAAACACAAAAAATCCGAGAAGGAAATTTAAATCAGATCCTTTTAAAGGTAAGACAGCCCTTTTCAATAAAGTCCATTTAAATTTACTAATTTGGCAAAATATTTCGCTTCGATAGATTTTCTTTTACGGATGTATTGTCGAGCATTAAAATCCATACCCCATTAAGCCACGTGTTCGAAAATACTGAACGCATGCCGAAGTACACCAGTACTTCAAATAATAAACCCTCGAATAGGGAAACTCCCCTAAACATACCATCCATAATTAAATAGGTTTGTAATCAGTGAAGTTTTTGATTAACTTTTGGCACTAATTCTCTTCTAATGTGTCCACAGAAACTGCGGGCGCATTCCATACAAATCTCGCTAGCTTCTCTACAAAAGTATAGAGAAGTCGAGTGGAGCGTCCGCAACAAAATTTCTATATACCTTTTCTTCTTCAATGATCGTCTTTGATAATCCAAAAAGCTGAGTTGTCTGACAACTGCGCGCCTACGCAAATAACGAGAACGCATGTGTTCAGCATAAGAAGCTGTGCATGCGGTCAGCTGAAGCGTAGCCACAATCGCAGACATCCCTACACCAACACCTCAGATGCCGTCCCAAAAATTCGGCGGACAAAGAAACACTATTTAATTAAAATATTGAATCGAACCTCAAAACTAATCTAAAACAATAACAAGTGCTACAATCTATAGCTAATTATTTCTTTTGTGAATGTGTAAATTTGGTATCTCACCCCTATAAATTTGATTAGCGTAAATTCAATTTTTCTAACCTAACCTTATTTTGCTAAACGAGTGCTAATAATTTGCCTAAGAAATTAGTTATCAAAATTTAAACATAAACGAATGCAACAAAGTGCGTTCACACAAAATCAGACAAAAGTCTCAATCATTATCGTCCGTCATCAGCGAAGGAAAATTGTGGCCACAAATTTCATCGACACTCCTGGAAAACTGTAAGTACGCTTTGTACCATATTAAGATTTCTTTGGCAAACTAGCTTCCTTTTTTTTATATACATTATGCCCAAATCTAACTAGCCTAACTTAAAGATACAATCCAAGTTTCATACATGGATATACAAATAAAATATTTGCATCTAATCAATTAAATTCTATTAAAAATTTTTATATTCAATCGAATTTACTACATACTAAGTTCCTAAATATAGCACTATGCCGTTAAAGTTATTAGATAGTTATCTGTTCTTGATTAAAACGTGACATATTAGGTGAAATAAATAATCTGTTCTTACATATCCTACAACTGAAGTATATAATTAAATATAAAATAAATATGTGTTTCTGTCACGGTTAAGATTCTTCGCTATTAAGGTCGTGATCGGGTAGACGCTCGCAAGGGTAATTTAAGGGACGACCCCATCTACAAAATGGACAAGGGATAGTCACGGTGCACCGGTTAACACCGAGTGCAAAGGGGAGGGCAAGTCCGTATGTTTCACACCACCTGAAACAGCATCAGCTTCATTTGTTCATCTCTCACCTTTTTTTTCAAATTTCATTTAGTTCTCTCCTGAGCATATACCTACTTCTTTTCTTTCTATCTTCATAGTCTATTTTTAATCTTTTTTGGACTTCTTTTCATTCATCAAAAAGACCTCTAAGACCAGGCACGAAATTCATGTGTGCATAGAGAGGCAGCAAGATCCCACCCCACCGTCGAGCTAACGCCGTGCGATCGCAAGCGTGCCTACTGCTGCCAAGGGATTCAGTCCAACCAATACCCAAATTCACCTTCCCACCTAGCTATGACATACATTGGCGCCCAACGTGGGGCAGATAGTGGCATATATACATACAGCGTTCAATAAGTATATAACACAGTCACCCCCACTTAATCAAGTTTGAATTAAATCTAATTCATACCTTGATCAACCAAAATTGGCAAAACATTTTATACCTTTCCCATCTAAGTACTAATCGGCCAATATTCTGCTCAAGCTTTCTTGCGTCAGCTTGATTTTAATTTTCCTTTTGTATCCCACCTGGAAGTAAACGAATCGACAGAGTTATAAAGCAGTCCGATTGCTGACCCAATCAATAAATTAAGCATCGTAGCACTTTATAACTTCTATCCATTTGACTATGGGTAGGCAGCACTTCTACGAGTCCATATATTATTCTAGCATAATTTAATGCAAATTATTGAGATTATGTTGCCATAGAAGTCGCCTACCACACAGTTTCCTCTGAGTCGTCAACCTACGCGCTTATCAGTCAATGATAACAAGTTGCATTGTCCAGAGAAGCATGTAAAATCAATGTTGTTTACCTACCTTTTCTTTCTTTCCTATCCTTCTTTAACTTTTCTTATGACATGAACAAACAGCTGATTCCCCTTGCGAGAAGAGACCGAGCACACCTTATTGAAAAATACATACATATATTGTTCCATAAAATTTTTTTGTGCCAACAAAACTTTTCTCTTAAAACCTTAAACCATTATCAACATTTTGATTTACCCGTAATGAGTAAACAAAATAATAGCAGCTTCAACGGTACTGTTCCGAAGAAGAAAGCAGTGCAAAGCAAAACTCCAATATCTCAATCTCAAAACGCTTATGATATAAGTCATAATCGCTCACAGCCAGTGCCAGTTCGACACTCACCCACACCAATGCTGCAAATAGAAACTTCATCTATGACTCCTGAAAATTCTCTTAACCTCTCTTATCGCAGATTGAGTGAGAATTTTAACAATACCGCTGTAGTAACTCTTTCAAATGCTGAGAATGTTGTGTTTACAACTGCTACAGCTAGGTCAACTACGACAACAACAGCAACGAGTGTCACTCATCCTATAGTTTCCACCTCGATTGGAACATCAACCGATACCGCAATTCGTAATGTTGCGAATAATAGGCCGTTTCTTAACGATGACGTAGATAATTTTATAGATGTTGTTGAAAGAGCAAATATTAGAAATGCGGCTAGCAACATACCAGCTGATCCCATCATCCAACATGGCCCTTCGGCACAATTCATTCATAGTAACTCGTCGAGGATGAAACAACTCGACGAGCATATTAAAGATGTTGTCACCAATACCTTGGGTGATTTGATCCCCGACCTAATTAAGCTGAACATGCAGAAGGCTATGTCTGAAGTTGTTGGTCAGAACAACCAATTCAATTCCTTTTCCTACAGAAATCCTACAGAAAATCCGCAGGATTACTTTAGTTTAAATAATGGTACACAACACCAACCTTTTGAAAATCGACATCGAATTAACGATGGGGCTTCCATGTACAGTTTTGACAATAGAAGACTTCCCATAAACGAAAACAGAAACACGCGGGCTAATGAAGTCCAATTGCTCCAGCTTGGCAGATGGGGAATAAAATTCGATGGTACATCGAAAGGGATGTCCATTGAAGACTTCGTCTTTAGAGTGGGAGTACTAAAAGCTAATCATGGCTGTAGTGGGAGGGAGGTCATTAAAAACTTCCATCTTCTGTTGTCAGGTGCTGCACAGGATTGGTATTGGAAATACCTTCGTAGCAATTCTAGAAGCGATTGGTCGGTGCTACGTCAAGCGCTCTTAAAACAATTTCAAAGCCATGAAAATGACTTTGAAATTATAAAACAAATAATGGATCGAAAACAAGCGCCTCAGGAATGTTTCGAAGATTATTTCAACACAGTGCTTGATCTGAAAACCCAGTTAAGACATCCGATGACAGATAAAGACCTGATAACCATAATTAGAACTAACATTAATACCAAGTTGATGCATTTTATTTATCCTATGCGAATAAATACCTTAGATCAGTTTAGGGATGAATGCAGGCGAGTAGAACGGATGCTAATTTCGAGGTTTCCGGTACAAAACCGCAGTTTTCCATACAAAACAGTGCACGAACTGGATGCAGGGAGTGAGGTTTGTGAGATCGATGAGGATGGTTATAACAATGCAGCCATTTCTACTGCACCGCAAGTACCGCAAGTTATGGGCCATAATTCATCGAAGTCTCTCAATGGTGGCAATGGTGCGATGGTAGTGTATTCACTAAAGTGATTGGCAGGTCGTGCGTTCGAATCCCGACCAGGGCCATGATTTTTATAAATTGAATACACACAACAAAAACTGATCTCTCTAAAGCAATTTAGGCGCCACCTGTTGAGAAAAAATCCCATCGCACCAAACTTCTTTCCTATCCTTCTATTCTTTCAGTAAGTAGCACCCAAAAATAGGTAATGAATTGCTGGGAGCTACTTGCGCAACAAACTAAATGCCTGCGCTGTGGTTTTACCATTATAAGGGTACTGTGTCAGTACAGAAAAAAGAAATCCCTTTAGCGCCCGCAAATTATAAAAAAAAAAAAAAAAAAAAATGTTTCAATTGCAAAAAGATTGGACACTTATTCATGAATTGCCGTTCGCCGATTAATCGTTTATTCTGCTATCGTTGTGGTACGGATAATGTGACGGTGTTGAACTGCCATAAGTGCAGCCCAACTCGGGAAAACTCGAGATCGAACCTGACTGCCCCCGGGGAGTCTCGTTCGACGCAGACTCTCCCGGAATCACCAAAGTAGATGCGTCTACAAACACTAACCTTGACGTTCCATTAATATCAAATCCTAACAGCGACACTAAAATCCATCACAATATTAAATTATCACTAGCAAACCAACATAAAGCCAGTGAGTTTCGAAAGCTTCCATATAATGAGCGAGTAAAGTTATACCTTGGGATAGATTTCTGGCAAAAATTTAAAATCGCACCCAGCATCATTAGCGAAATATCTGAAACCACCGATTGCGAGGACGTTAAAAGTAAATCAGGACTGCATGCCTTAAGCGTTGATGAAAAGGCCAAATTAGAGGATGTGGTAGGCAAATTTCCATCATTCTCTCAACTTGGTCTGGGCAAGACAAGCGTCGAGATGCACATAATCGACACCAATGATGCGGAGCCTGTGAAACAAAGGCATTATCCTGTTTCTCCACCTATCCAGGATTTAATATATGAGGAATTGAATCGCATGCTTTCTTTGGGAGTGATTGAGGAGAGTTCAAGTTCGTGGAGTTCACCTATTGTTTTAATAAGAAAACCTGGTAAAAACAGGTTATGCTTAGACTCTCGGAAAGTGAACTCACTCACAAAGAAGGATGCGTATCCTCTGCCGCATATTGAGGGGATGCTGAGCCGTTTGCAAGAGACACACTACATTAGTAGTGTGGATCTTAAAGATGCGTTCTGGCAAATACCCTTGGAGGAGAAGTCTAGGGAGAAGACAGCCTTCACTGTGCCAGGACGATCACTTTATCAATTCACCGTCATGCCTTTTGGACTGTGTAATGCAGCCCAAAGGATGTGCCGGTTAATGGATAAGGTGATCCCCAGTGCATTAAGGGAACAAGTTTCCTAGATGATCTCCTAATCCTATCAAAAGACTTCGATTCTCATTTGACAATTTGAGCTAAAGTTGCAGAGTGCCTGAGAGAAGCGAATTTAACGATCAACGTTGAAAAGTCGCACTTTTGCTTCAAAGAGTTGAGATATTTGGGATACATCGTGGGCCAGGGCCATCTAAAACCGGATCCAGCCAAAGTTTCTTCCATTAAGGATTTTCCTGTGCCATCTTCGCAAAAACATGTCCGGCGTTTTCTGGGACTATGCGGATGGTACAGGAGATTTATAAGAAACTTCGCTTCAATAGCAAGCCCCTTAACGGTTACGCTGAAAAAGGGCAAGCCGTTTATGATGAACCCTGATTCCCTCTCCTCTTTTGAAGCACTAAAGACAGCACTGATCTCTGCACCTCTCCTGAGCAACCCTGACTGTAAAAAGCCATTTACCGTACAATGCGATGCTTCCAGTTATGGCATAGGTGGTGTTCTGTACCAGTTCGATGAGGATCACAACGAGAAACCCATCGCATTTTTCTCGGAGAAATTGAATACGTGTCAACGAAATTACAGCGTCACTGAGCAGGAGTGTTACGCGGCAGTGCAAGCGGTGAAAAAATGTCGGCCATATATCAAGGGATTAGCTTTCACCATAGTAACCGACCATGCAAGCCTAAAATGGCTCATGGGCCTAAAAGATCTTAGCGGTAGGTTGGCACGGTGGTCGCTTAAACTTCAAGCTTTTACCTTTGATATTAAACATAAAAAAGGTTCGCAAAATGTAGTACCCGATGCATTGTCGCGGGCATTCGCTGAAGAAGTCGGCTGTTTGAATTCATCTTCGCTTTCACTTCTGGATTTAAACTCTATCGAATTCACATCTCAGGAATTTCTAGATTTAATATCAGCAGTTTCGAGCAATCCTTCAAACTTTCCCGACTTAAAAGTGGAGGAAAATAAATTTGTCTATAAACGCAATTTTTCAAAGGGAGATTCGTTAAATTCAGAATACGAATGGAAACTGTGGATACCCACAGGGTTGACACAGGTTCTCATAGAAAATGCCCACAATCCTCCTAGTTGTTCGCATGGCGGTATTTTGAAAACGCTAGACCGAGTAAAAAGATATTACTACTGGCCGAACATGACATGTCAGGTACGCTCTTTTGTGAAGAACTGTTCGATATGCAAACAAACTAAATCTGTAAATAAGACTTTGAGACCACCAATTATAGCGCCTCAGCAACTAGACAGGCCATTTCAGAAAATGTTCATAGATTTTATGGGTCCTTATCCAAGGACAAAACGTGGTAAAGCTTTTATTTTCGTAGTTCTGGATGGTTTTTCGAAATGCGTCTTTCTGCAAGCAATGCACAAAGCGAATGCCAAGCTGGTGATCGAATTTCTAGAGCAAACTGTTTTCTGTCAATATGGTGTGCCTGAGTACGTCCATAGTGACAACGGAAAACAGTTTGTTTCGAAGGATTTCCAAAATTTTCTGACGAAATATGGTTGCAAGCACATCCGCAATGCTTTATACTCTCCCCAAGCTAATGCTTCGGAGAGGGTTAATCAATCGATCCTGTCAGCTATTCGAAGCTATATTAAGCAAGACCAAAGAGACTGGGATCAACATCTGTTCGAAATACAACAGGCACTATGGACTTCGATGCACCAGTCAACAGGTATGTCTCCGTACTTCTCTCTATTCGGTCGTCATATGGTAACCCATGCCAGTATGTATGGTCTGCTTCGAAAATTAAATCGCTTAAGCGACAGTGAACTTAGTTGCATGCCAAACCATTCCAAGTTGGAGCTTATAAGAGATCAAGTACAGAAAAACCTTAAGGTAGCGTTTTTGAGAAATAAAGAATCATACAATCTTAGGAGCTCTAAGCGATCATTTCAACCAGGAGAAGAGGTGTTTCGAAGAAACTTCATTCTCAGCAATGCATCGAAGAGCCTTATTGCAAAACTTTGTGACAAATTTGTCAAAAGCAGAATCGCAAAACGAATTGGCAATTCATTGTACGATGTGGAGAACATGGACGGAAAGTTAGTTGGGGTATATCACACTAAAGATCTGCGCACGTAATCAGTTTGCAATAGCAAAGCTTTCAGTCTGGTAGAGCAAAGGTCATGGGTCGAGGCAACATGGTTAACAACAAGAGGTTAAAGGTGACCGTTTTCATGTCCTTTTGAAACAAAAATTGAGTCAAAAATGCACGACTTTGTGGCGAATGCCTTTAACAGCAAAAATTATAATTTTTATAAAATATGTTCGTCAAGTTTTAAATGTAACGATTACCTCCCCATATCCGCGACGGAAACAGGAAATAAAACCAACACACCCCCATGCCCATCGTGAATTTGGCTTTTGCCACTGAACTGTGGCCTACACGGCCATCAATTTATATTTTTTTATAACGAGAGCGCAACGCTCTTTCTTTAGCGTGCAGACAGTGAAAGCGGTTAGGCGGTTTCCAGCTCTGGCAAACACAAAAAATCCGAGAAGGAAATTTAAATCAGATCCTTTTAAAGGTAAGACAGCCCTTTTCAATAAAGTCCATTTAAATTTACTAATTTGGCAAAATATTTCGCTTCGATAGATTTTCTTTTACGGATGTATTGTCGAGCATTAAAATCCATACCCCATCAAGCCACGTGTCCGAAAATACTGAACGCATGCCGAAGTACACCAGTACTTCAAATAATAAACCCTCGAATAGGGAAACTCCCCTAAACATACTATCCATAATTAAATAGGTTTGTAATCAGTGAAGTTTTTGATTAACTTTTGGCACTAATTCTCTTCTAATCTGTCCACAGAAACTGCGGGCGCATTCCATACAAATCTCGCTAGCTTCTCTACAAAAGTATAGAGAAGTCGAGTGGAGCGTCCGCAACAAAATTTCTATATACCATTTCTTCTTCAATGATCGTCTTTGATAATCCAAAAAGCTGAGTTGTCTGACAACTGCGCGCCTACGCAAATAACGAGAACGCATGTGTTCAGCATAAGAAGCTGTGCATGCGGTCAGCTGAAGCGTAGCCACAATCGCAGACATCCCTACACCAACACCTCAGATGCCGTCCCAAAAATTCGGCGGACAAAGAAACACTATTTAATTAAAATATTGAATCGAACCTCAAAACTGATCTAAAACATAGGGGCGGGCTACAGTCCGCTTGGGCGAACTGTTGGATACCCTATTCTTATTCCTATATCTCATAAGTGGGCGTGACAAAAATTTAAAGGATTTTATCGAAAAAACTAAGCTTTTGTAAATAAAAACGCTCCCTGGCTCAAACTTTGGTTTTTCAATAAAATTGTTTTATTTAATTGTGGGCGTGTCAGTAGGCGGATTTAAAAAAAAATTAAGTATGAGCATAAAGGGCACCTAGAGAGTATATACTATAAATTTCAGCTCCCTAGCTCAAACTTTGGACTTTCAAAAATAAAAAAAAAAAAATTGTGGGCGTGTCAGTAGGCGGATTTTGAAAATATTTACACATGAGCATAAAGGGCCCCTAGAGAGTATATATTAAAAATTTCAGCTCCCTAGCTCAAATTTTGGTTTTTCAAAAAAAATATTTTATTTAATTGTGGGCGTGTCAGTGGGCGGATTTTGAAAATTTTATGTCCCAAGCAGTTTTATGGGCCAAAGATCATATATAAAAAATTTCAGCTTTCTAGCTCAAAATTCAATTTTTCCCAAAATTTGTTTTATTTAATTGTGGGCGTGTCAGTGGGCGGATTTTGAAAATTTTATGTGCCAATCAGTTTTATGGGCCATAGATCATATATAAAAAATTTCAGCTCTCTAGCTCAAAATTCGATTTTTTCCAAAATTTTGTTTTTTTGAGTTTGTGGGCGTGTCTGTGGGCGGATTTCAAAAATTCTTAAACTTGATTATTTCGGGACCCTAGAGAGTATATGGTTAAAATTTCAGCTCTCTAGGTCCAGTTTAAAGGCCTAATTTTTGCCGCCGGACGGACGGACGGACGGACGGACATGGCTAGATCGACATTACTATCCATGCTGATCATAAATATAGTAACTTTTAGGGGTCTACGGGCAATATTAAGGTATGTTACAAACTATGCGTCAAAATTAATATACCCCTAGAATAGGGTATAAACAATAACAAGTGCTACAATCTATAGCTAATTATTTCTTTTGTGAATGTGTAAATTTGGTATCTCACCCCTATAAATTTGATTAGCGTAAATTCAATTTTTCTAACCTAACCTTATTTTGCTAAACGAGTGCTAATAATTTGCCTAAGAAATTAGTTATCAAAATTTAAACATAAACGAATGCAACAAAGTGCGTTCACACAAAATCAGACAAAAGTCTCAATCATTATCGTCCGTCATCAGCGAAGGAAAATTGTGGCCACAAATTTCATCGACACTCCTGGAAAACTGTAAGTACGCTTTGTACCATTTTAAGATTTCTTTGGCAAACTAGCTTCCTTTTTATACCCTATTCTAAGGGTATATTAATTTTGACGCATAGTTTGTAACATACCTTAATATTGCCCGTAGACCCCTAAAAGTTACTATATTTATGATCAGCATCGATAGTAATGTCGATCTAGCCATGTCCGTCCGTCCGTCCGTCTGTCGGCAAAAATTAGGCCTTTAAACTGGACCCAGCGAGCTGAAATTTTAACCATGTACTCTCTAGGGTCCCGAAATAATCAAGTTTACGAATTTTTGAAATCCGCCCACAGACACGCCCACAAACAAAAAAAAACCAAATTTTGGAAAAAAACTATTTTTGAGCTAGAAAGCTGAAATTTTTTAAATATGATCTATGACTGCTAAAACTGGTCGGGATACAAAATTTTCATAATCCGCCCACTGACACGCCCACAAATAAATAAAATAATTTTTTTATACCCTATTCTAAGGGTATATTAATTTTTGAAAATCTAAAGTTTCAGCTAGGGAGCTGAAATTTATAGTATATACTCTCTATGGGCCCTTTATGCTCATGTGTAAATATTTTCAAAATCCGCCCACTGACACGCCCACAATTAATTTTTTTTTTTTTTTGAAAATTCAAGGTTTGAGCTAGGGAGCTGAAATTTATAATATATACTCTCTAGGGGCCCTTTATTCGCATGTGTTAATTTTTTTTAAATCCGCCTACTGACACGCCCACAATTAAATAAAACAATTTTATTGAAACACCCAAGTTTGAGCTAGGGAGCGTTTTTTTTTTTTGATAAAATCCTTTAAATGTTATATAACAAAATATGTAGAGCCTTCTTAACAATTCAACCATACTTAGACTTTTGTCACGCCCACTTATGAGGGATAGGAATAAGAATAGGGTATCAAACAGTTCGCCCAAGCGGACTGTAGCCCGTCCCTATGTTTTTTCATATACATTATGCACAAATCTAACTAGCCTAACATAAAGATACAATCCAAGTTTCATACATGGATATACAAATAAAATATTTGCATCTAATCACTTAAATTCTATTAACAATTTTTATATTCAATCGAATTTACTACATACTAAGTTCCTAAATATAGCACTATGCCCTTAAAGTTATTAGATAGTTATCTGTTCTTGATTAAAACGTGACATATTAGGTGAAATAAATAATCTGTTCTTACATATCCTACAACTGAAGTATATAATTAAATATAAAATAAATATGTGTTTCTGTCACGGTTAAGATTCTTCGCTATTAAGGTCGTGATCGGGTAGACGCTCGCAAGGGTAATTTAAGGGACTACCCCAGCTACAAAATGGACAAGGGATAGTCACGGTGCACCGGTTGACACCGAGTGCAAAGGGGAGGGCAAGTCCGTATGTTTCACACCACCCGAAACAGCATCAGCTTCATTTGTTCATCTCTCACCATTTTTTTCAAATTTCATTTAGTTCTCTCCTGAGCATACACCTACTTCTTTTCTTTCTATCTTCATAGTCTATTTTTAATCTTTTTTGGACTTCTTTTCATTCATCAAAAAGACCTCTAAGACCAGGCACGAAATTCATGTGTGCATAGAGAGGCAGCAAGATCCCACCCCACCGTCGAGCTAACGCCGTGCGATCGCAAGCGTGCCTACTGCTGCCAAGGGATTCTGTCCAACCAACACCCAAATTCACCTTCCCACCTAGCTATGACATACAAAGTAATATAAATGTTTTAGTGGTAGAATTTTCAGTGTTCTAAACAAAACCATAGAATTCGCGAATCGATTTGTCCCACATACTTTTCTGATAGCGCACTTTTGCAGAACAACCAATGGCTGCAGCTTTGTTTGGTAGGCACCCCCCAACAACTTATTCCGTACTGCCATCTAGATTGAAAAATTCCAAAATAAACCGTTTTTAGAGTCCTATTATCACAGAATCTTCGGAGACGATAAAAACTTCGGATCGTGGAACGAAAGTATTGTTTCAAAATTGAAATATTTTCAGACCAACTCATATTTTGGTCAATAGTAACACCTAAATATTTAAACTGATTTACTACTTCAATTTTAAAACAGCTTGTGTCACAAGATAATTGATCAGTAAATAACGTCCTTGCTGATACCACAGTACATACACAATTTGACATATTGGATCTACTACAGTTTTGTCCATGAAGAAAGATTTCGAAGTCTGGGGACTCTTGCATACTTAGACTGAAGTTCATCAGTTTAGTTTTGTTACTGTTCAGCAAACCAGATCCTTAGAATGTGCACATCATGATTTATGTCAGCACATAGATTTAAAGGATTATTTGACCGATATGCAATGCCAAGATCATCTGCAAAATCTGTAACTTTCCCCAAAAACGGTTGATTAAATATGGAGTTGATATATATTAGAAACAGTATGGGTCCAAGAACAGATCCCTGGGGCACACCTAGGTTTATAATTTTCGAGTTGCTTACAGATTTATCTATTTTAACTCTCTGAATTCTTTCCTTCAAGTATGACTCAAACCAACTATGTATAAATCCACGAAACCCTGCAGAATATAATTTGTTAAGAAGAATGTTGTGGTTAACCATGTCAAATGCTTTGGTGATGTCCACAAAGAGGCCGGCGCAAACTTTTTTTTCATCCAGCGTTTTATATATAAAAGAGCAAAACTCCAAGAGGGCATCTTCTGTGGAAAGGCCTTTTCTAAACCCGAACTGAGCACCGCTTAAAAAATGTATTTTTGTCAGATAGTCCAACACTCTACTTTTAACAGCCTTCTCAAAGATTTTTGATATTGATGACAATAGTGGAATTGGCCTGTAATTGTTTTTGTCGCTTTTAGTACCCTTTTTAAAAAGGGGTATAATATTGGCACACTTTAATTTATCAGGGAAAACACCGGTATTGATACTTAAGTTAAAAATATAAGCTAGTATGTCCACTACATTTAGGGCTATCTTTTTAAGTGTAATATTTGAAATACCATCATAGCCACAGGAACTAGAATTGTTCAGTGAACTGATAATTTTGAAAAGCTCTAAGCCTGTAATTTCTACAAAAAAGAAGCTGCTATTCCTAACATTTTCGTTCACTAAATTAGATCTAGCACAGTGGTTACAATATGTAGGAGATTCACTAGGAGAAGACGTCAGACCAACTGTAGAAAAGAAATCATTAAAAATATTTGCTATAGTTGTAAGATCATCAATAGCAACATTATCATTACATAGAACTATTGGTTTTGACAAATTGGGAGAGTAGCCACCAATAATACTATTTACAGCCTTCCATTCATTCCTAGGGTTACCAAGTGCATTTTGTACTTTAGAGAAATAGTATCTGTCTCGAGCCTTCTTAATGTCTTTATTAACTTGTTTGCTTATCCTTTTGAACCGTGTTTTAAGTGCAGTATTAAGGGGATGTTGAAAGCATTTTTTCCACAATTTATTTTTAAGTTTAATTTTATTTAAAATATAAAAGTTTATCCACGGTTTTAGCCTCTTTTCAGATCTTTTGCGAACAACTGTATAGTTAAAATTACAAATATAGTTTTGAAGGAAGGATAAAAAAAGGTCATAAGCCTTCGAAGCGTTTTTTTCTTTATAGATTTCCTCCCAAGTTTCAGAACATAGCTCAATATTTAATAGATTAAAATTAACCCTAGTTATCTCAGGCGAGATAATATACTTTCCAGGCTTTATGATTGTTAAACTTCGAAACAAAATACCAGTCATACAGTGATCAGTAATGTGAAGATCAAAGTTAACGCCAGCACATTGATTTATGGGTATATTCCTGAAACGACCAAATACATGGTCAAGACAAATACTTGAAATTGGCCTAGTGATTTCATTTAAAAAGGAATAAAGGCCATGATCAGCCATAGTTGCGAGTCAGTTGTAGTGTTAGAAGATATAATATCTATGTTAAAATCACCTAAGAGTACTAGGTTAGCCGCTTTTTCGTTGTTTAAGAACACGGAAAATTCATTCAGAAAAACTTGATCATCACAAAAGTGTAATCTGTAAACATAAAAAAAAACTTCATTACATATATTGCAAGACAATTCAATTACATCCGCGCTCAATAAATTGAGACAATTTACTTTACAGTTACCAATATTCAAAGAATCACGAACAAAAACTCCAACTCCACCTGCTGCGTACGTTTCATTAGTGTTTGGATAAAATTGATATCCCGGTATATAAAAATCTTCTTTTTCGCAATTAAAAATCCAAATCTCACTTACGAATATTAGATCGGGGAGGAACACTAACGCTTCTAGATTACACACTAACAAATCAAAATTTTGCCGCAAACTACGTATGTTTTGATGTACAACAAGAAAAGTCTCCCTCTTTCGAACTCCAATACAAAGTTTCATCATCGATATTTACTGTTGAATTAATGGTTGGGTTGTTGCTTAAAAGATTGTCATTACAACGAAATTCACACATAATATGGTATATAATGCAATTAATCTTTCGATGAAGTAAAATCGAGAAACGATCTTATAGCAACAGCCCTACCCTTCTCAACTTTTCTCATTAAAATTTGCGAATTTTGGAACCATAAATATTTGTAGTTTTTTTCTACCTTGATTTTTTTTGCTTCCATAAATAAAGCTCTAGTGTAACTAGTAAAACAATCATTGATAAAAATATTGTCCTTAGTGCCCGCGACAAATAATGACGAATTTAATTTCTTCACTTGCTGACTCGGTAGACTCATTCGCCTCTGGAGCCGAGTCGGTTGATTCGTTTAGATCGACCCCGCGACCTTCGCTTGCGGTATCTGTAGAGCTATCTTCGGTCATTTGTGAAACTTGTTCCGTCTCAGTGTGTTCTGAGTTGGACAAGTGGTTAACCTCAGTTTTCAGTCGAGACAAAGCGTCTGCCACCACGTTGCATTTGCCTGGTTTGTAGATCAGTTCTGAGTTATACTCCTCTATACGCGCCTTCCAACGCTTTAATTTGGTGTTGTAGTTGCGATTCCCCAACGCGAACGTCAAGGGTTGATGATCCGTATATATGCGGATCTTTTTTGCTCCGTAGAGAAGTGAGCGAAGGTTGTCTAAGGCCCATACGATGGCTAATAGTTCCTTCTCGTTTGTGGCGTAATTCTCCTCTGTTTTGTTCAAGGACTTGGAGATATACGCAATTGGGCGGTCTTTACCCCACTCCCCTTGCGACAGGACTGCTCCAATTGCGAAGTTGGAAGCATCCGTCGTAAGGTTAAAGGGCTTCTCAAAGTCAGGGAACGCCAATATTTCCGAAGATGTAAGGAGAGTTTTAAGGTCGTTGAAAGCCCGAAGGGCTTCTTCGTCAAGATTAATTGGAACTCTCTTGGACTGGTTGGCTTTGACTTGAGCATATTTACCTCTGGTTAAATTGGTTAGTGGCTTGGCCACCTTAGCGTAGTCTCGTATGAACTTACGATAGTATGAGGTCAGCCCAAGGAAACTTTTCAGGTCTTTAAGGGTGTTTGGAGGGGAAATATGCTGAATGGCGGCGACTTTCTTTGGGTCAGCTCGCACACCGTCGCCAGAAATAAGATATCCCAAGAACTCGACTTCGGTTTTCATGAAGTGTGTCTTTTCTAGGTTCACTTTCAGATTTACTTCGCGAAGTCTACCGAAAACCGTGTCGATGTTCCTAAGATGAGTTTCCGAATCGTTGCCGAAAACGATAATATCATCTATGTACACATAGCATATTTTTCCTATGTATTCCTTCAGGACATCGTCAATCATTCTCTGGAATATCGCGGGAGCGTTCCTTAGGCCGAATGGCAACCTAAGGAACTCGTACTTCCCGTTCATTGTCGAGAATGCTGTTTTTGGGATGTCAGACTCTTTCATTGGGATCTGGTGGAACCCAGAAGTGAGGTCTAATGTGGTGAAGAACTTTGCTTTGCCGAGACTCGCGAGCGTACTGTTGATGTCGGGGATCGGATATGCATCAGAAATGGTTACAGCATTAAGACGCTTATAGTCTATAACCATTCTGTACTGCTTCTCCCCGGAAGGTTTGGGTTTCTTGGGGACGACCCAGATGGGAGAGTTATACGGGCTTTTGGATGCTCGAATAATACCTTCCGACAGTAATTCTCTTATTTCCTTTTCCACCTCTTGCCTCATGCAAGCGGGGTAAGGATAGCTTTTTGTGTAGATCGGTTCGCTAGTAGATGTTTTGATTTCCGCTTTCACTGCGGTCTGTATCACCTCATTCGAGTTTATTGGCCCAAAAACAGCTTGGTTTTTGATAATCAAATCGGAAAGCTTTCGCCGAATATCGTTAGGGAGTTTCTCGTCGAGCAGAGGGTTGACCTCTTTAGATACCCTATTTCGTAACGGGATCTGAATATTAGGTTTGAGAGAAAGTGTGTTTTCCTTGCGATCGATGACGGCTTCTAGTTTTTTTAGCGTGTCGTCACCGATAATGCCGTCAAACGATGTTAGTCCAGGGAGAACATAAAAGGTGAGGAGTGAGTCATTTCCGATTTTCTGGAAGAATTTTCCAGTGACTTTGTTAGTGACCTTGATATTGCCGGCTGCCGAGTGTACTGAGAAGGGTTTTGCGAGGGGGGACGCTCCATATGCTACCCGTGGGCTGATAAAGTTCTTATTTACGCCCGTATCGATCAAAAACTTTAAATTCGTCCCCTCCCGCGTAAAATAGTCTATGTATGGTACGCTGGAATGGCGTCCCTCATAAAATTTACCGTATCTGCGACATCCTCTCCGGATGCTTCGTCCTCTTCTTCATACAGCATTTCTGTATTGTTTACTTTTTGTTGCTTATGAGGCCTGTTTGATCTGTACCCGTCAGATCTTGAGCCCCTCTTAAATGGATTACCCACATTGGAGTTATTGGGGTGATTCATGTAGTTTACTTGCCGGGTTTGTACCGACCCAAGCTCCATTTTTTCGGCCGGTTTAGGCCCAGTCGGCCTTGGAGGAATTGCACTGTAGCGAGAGTGTGAGTAGTGTGGTTGTTGTTGGAACCTATCGAACTTCCTTCGTGGCACGAGGGGTTTCGTGTCCTGTCTGAAAGTCTGGTTCAATGGGGCGGTTATCGTGTTTGGTGTGTCTGGGCAATGTATCGTATGGCTTCGGTAGTTGAGGTTTTGGACCTCTAGACACGCCAAATACGCTTCCGGAAGGGTTCGTGGTTTTTGCATGACGAGCATTTTTGAGATGTAGCCGTGTAGGCCGCGAATGAATACATCTAGAGCTCGATTGCGGTAGGTCTCGACTAGGGCTGTCACTGTTTCCTGGGAAAACGTTTCCGTTTTAATTTTGTTAATCATCAACGAAAGTTGATGGTTAACCGCGGCATAGAATTCGTCGATTTTCGAACTCTTTTGCGTGAGCTAATTTAGCTGATGCTCTAGGGTACGCATGTCCCTCTTATCCGCGTAATGCAAGGAGAGGCACTCTTTAATTGAAGCCCAGTCGTTGTCAAAGATGTTGTATGAAATCAGGGCAGCATCAGCACTACCCCTGACCTTCTGGCGAATATGTTGCAAGATAGCTCGATATATCGGCTTTGACCTCACAATCTCGAAGTCTTTGAGAATTCCCTCTACTATGTGTATCCATGATACGTATTGCGTGGGGTTGCCGTCAAAGACTTGAAGTTCCTTGACGCAGTCGGGCAAACGGCTTATCCCGATTAGCTCCGCTTCGTTTTCAGGACCACGCAACTCGATCGTCGCGCCGGGCTCGTTGGTGGACGTTGAGTCCTGCAACGGCTTGTCCTCGAGCACCTTGAGGCGTCCTTCGACTGCCTTTAGCTGTGCTAGGATGGCATTCACCGCCCCGGTGAGTTCCGTTACCGCTTTCGCAATGGATTCCATTTATATTCGATTTTGTTTCAACAATAAAATATAATAAGGGTACTTATCTGAATTCCTGAAGGCCAATGTTAGCCCTATTTGCACAATTTCAATTCGGTTTCACTTTGTCACTCACATACACCAATTAGGATTTTTTTACTTTCACATATATTTTTCAATATTGGATTCGCTCTTACAGCAATTAGCTCGGCTATTGATTTTTGTTTTTTTTCTTTTTATATATTTTTTTATTTTTTTTTTTTTATAACTTAAATATAACTGAACTTAATCAATGGATTCGCTCTTACAGCAATTAGCTATTGATTTTTCTTTAATTTTTACATATACTCGTACTTTAAATATTTTATCAATTTCAACACCAAAAATTTTTTTTTTGATTTTCCTTGCTTTTTTTTGTTTGATTTGTTACGTCGCGTGACTATTGACTCTTTCTGCTCTTTCTCTTTCCCTTAAGAATGGAGTTTGAATTGTTTATTTGGACGGAGTTGATTTTTTAGTTTTATGTCGGTGTGTTGGGTTGTTTTTTTTTTTATCTCACTATTCTAATTGGAAACACAAAGCTTATGGGATTTGGTTGTTACGATTTTAACGAGTTAGCACTGATTTTAATGGAGAGTTTTTTTCCCTGAACTTGTTCTTGTGATTTTCTTTTCTGACAATCTTAACACTGGTTTTACTTGACTCTGACTCACATGCACAACACTGAATTTTTTATCATGCTGTTTTTTTTCCTGGTATATTAGAATCGTTTCACTGGGAAAGAGAGATTTTTTTGTTAGTCACTTTATCGGTTTGAAGACCGGCATATGCGGGAGGTGTCGTGTTGGTCCCGTTTAGTTGCAAGCAACCTACTAATGGCACGAACAACCATCACCACTGCATCCCTTAGCCTTTTTGGATATCCACATGTTCCCATGGGTATGTGAAAGGTTTGTGTTCTACGCCAAAATGGTCAACTGTGTTCCCATGGGTACAGTGACGTGCACTCGAGTAGAGCGTATTGGGCTTTGCACAGATCCACAGGCAAAAAGGACACAGTTTTAATGCCGGTCCCTGCTCGGGCGCCAGTTATGATTATCCTTGAAGAGGATACCAAAAAAAAACGCGAACACGTGCCCGAAGGCACATCCACTTGTTCGACTTACAAGTAACTTAGAACCACGACCGTTTGATTGTATAAAGCTTTTATTATTAATTAATATGTAATGAGAACAATTTAACCCGCACACTCTTAGATCCAGAATAGAACTAACTTCCAAAGTATTCGTCTTCGGTTGGGAAACCGCTGGTCCCACGATGTGAATCGCTGATTCATCAAGTATCCCTCGGTGTCATATCCATCAGTTGCACTGCGCGTGCATGCAATATGATTCCTTCGCCCTGGTACTGTGGGAACATTTTCATTCATGAAAGTGATGACGCAGCCATTCCCAGGTGACTGGCTGCTCTAATCTTGGAGTGTTGGATCAGATGTCTCTCGTTAACTCCGCCTTTGTTGTAGTTGTTGTTGTTGTTGTTGTTGTTGTTTTTCCTCCAAGCGCGTTTACCATAGCATTTTTGAATATCTGTAGAAGACACAGATACCTAAAACCATTGTATATAAACCTTATAGTAGTGCAACCGTGCGTAAACGACGATACGCCACCAGTGCGCATTCGCCCGCAACAAATCATGATAGTCTAGTTCTACACCATTCTCGTGCTGGGAATATGAGTAGGAGGATGATGCAGGTAGTGGTGGTGGTTGGCAAAGCAGGTTTCGTGTAGATTTATGGTATATTTATACCCTATTCTAAGGGTATATTAATTTTGACGCATAGTTTGTAACATACCTTATTATTGCCCGTAGACCCCTAAAAGTTACTATATTTATGATCAGCATCGATAGTAATGTCGATCTAGCCATGTCCGTCCGTCTGTGGCCAAAAATTAGGCCTTTAAACTGGACCTAGAGAGCTGAAATTTTAACCATATACTCTCTAGGGTCCCGAAATAATCAAGTTTACGAATTTTTGAAACCCGCCCACAGACACGCCCACAAAATCAAAAAAACCAAATTTTGGAAAAAATCGAATTTTGAGCTAGAAAGCTGAAATTTTTTATATATGATCTATGACTCCTAAAACTGCTCGGGATAAAAAAATTTCAAAATCCGCGCACTGACACGCCCACAAATAAATAAAATAATTTTTGTATACCCTATTCTAAGGGTATATTAATTTTTGAAAATCCAAAGTTTCAGCTAGGGAGCTGAAATTTATAGTATATACTCTCTATGGGCCCTTTATGCTCATGTGTAAATATTTTCAAAATCCGCCCACTGACACGCCCACAATTATTTTTTTTTTTTTTTTGAAAGTTCAAAGTTTGAGCTAGGGAGCTGAAATTTATAATATATACTCTCTAGGGGCCCTTTATTCTCATGTGTTAATTTTTTTTAAATCCGCCTACTGACACGCCCACAATTAAATAAAGCAATTTTATTGAAACACCCAAGTTTGAGCTAGGGAGTGTTTTTTTTTTTGATAAAATCCTTTAAATGTTATATAACAAAATATGTAGAGCGTTCTTAACAATTCAACCATACTTAGACTTTTGTCACGCCCACTTATGAGGGATAGGAATAAGAATAGGGTATCCAACAGTTCGCCCAAGCGGACTGTAGCCCGTCCCTATGTTTATACCCTATTCTAAGGGTATATTAATTTTGACGCATAGTTTTTAACATACCTTAATATTGCCCGTAGACCCCTAAAAGTTACTATATTTATGATCAGCATCAATAGTAATGTCGATCTAGCCATGTCCGTCCGTCCGTCCGTCCGTCTGTAGCCAAAAATTAGGCCTTTAAACTGGACCTAGAGAGCTGAAATTTTAACCATATACTCTCTAGGGTCCCGAAATAATCAAGTTTACGAATTTTTGAAATCCGCCCACAGACACGCCCACAAAATCAAAAAAAAACAAATTTTGGAAAAAATCGAATTTTGAGCTAGAAAGCTGAAATTTTTTATATATGATCTATGACTCCTAAAACTGCTCGGGATAAAAAATTTTCAAAATCCGCCCACTGACACGCCCACAAATAAATAAAATATTTTTTTTATACCCTATTCTAAGGGTATATTAATTTTTGAAAATCCAAAGTTTCAGCTAGGGAGCTGAAATTTATAGTATATACTCTCTATGGGCCCTTTATGCTCATGTGTAAATATTTTCAAAATCCGCCCACTGACACGCCCACAATTTTTTTTTTTTTTTTTTTTGAAAGTTCAAAGTTTGAGCTAGGGAGCTGAAATTTATAATATATACTCTCTAGGGGCCCTTTATTCTCATGTGTTAATTTTTTTTAAATACGCCTACTGACACGCCCACAATTAAATAAAACAATTTTATTGAAACACCCAAGTTTGAGCTAGGGAGCTTTTTTTTTTTGATAAAATCCTTTAAATGTTATATAACAAAATATGTAGAGCGTTCTTAACAATTCAACCATACTTAGACTTTTGTCACGCCCACTTATGAGGGATGGGAATAAGAATAGGGTATCCAACACTTCGCCCAAGCGGACTGTAGCCCGTCCCTATGTTTATACCCTATTCTAGGGGTATATTAATTTTGACGCATATTTTGTAACATACCTTAATATTGCCCGTAGACCCCTAAAAGTTACTATATTTATGATCAGCATCGATAGTAATGTCGATCTAGCCATGTCCGTCCGTCCGTCGGCAAAAATTAGGCCTTTAAACTGGACCTAGAGAGCTGAAATTTTAACCATATACTCTCTAGGGTCCCGAAATAATCAAGTTTACGAATTTTTGAAATCCGCCCACAGACACGCCCACAAACTCAAAAAAAACAAAATTTTGGAAAAAATCGAATTTTGAGCTAGGAAGCTGAAATTTTTTATATATGATCTATGACTCCTAAAACTGCTCGGGATATAAACTTTTCAAAATCCGCCCACTGCTACGCCCACAAAAAAATAAAACAATTTTATTGAAAAACCAAAGTTTCAGCTAGTTAGCTGAAATTTCTAATATATACTCTCTAGGGGCCCTTTAAGCTCATGTATAAATATTTTCAAAATCCGCCCACTGACACGCCCACAAATAAATAAAACAATTTTTTTGAAAATCCAAAGTTTGAGCTAGGGAGCTGAAATTTATAATATATACTCTCTAGGGGCCCTTTATGCTCATGTGTTAATTTTTTTTTAAATCCGCCTACTGACACGCCCACAATTAAATAAAACAATTTTATTGAAACACCCAAGTTTGAGCTAGGGAGCGTTTTTTTTGATAAAATCCTTTAAATGTTATATAACAAAATATGTAGAGCGTTCTTAACAATTTAACCTTACTTAGACTTTTGTCACGCCCACTTATGAGGGATAGGAATAAGAATAGGGTATCCAACAGTTCGCCCAAGCCCGTCCCTATGTTTTTTGTTTGCTTTGATGGAAGGGGTATGTTATGTTTTCTGGATTTTAACACAATTGGTATGTGTGTGTATGATCGTTGAAGGAGAGTCGCATTTCAGCTACTGTGAGGATTCTCAAATGATTTTCTTTACAATTCATATTTTCAAGTGAAAAATGGATATTCATATTTAAAGCCAGGGGCGATGGTGGGTAAAGAAAGATGGGAGAATTGTCATCGAGTAGATTGATGGTAAATTGTTTGTTGGCTTCGATGAAAGTTTGGGGTAGGTTATGGCATATTGCAATTAGACCATCACAGTCACCTGTTTCTTTGTATTTAACACAATAAATTGGTGTGTGTGTTAACATCGGTGAAGGAGATTCGCATTTCAGCAATGAGGATTCCCAAATGGTTTATAAACCATATTTGCATGTGAAAAAATATTAATTGAGGCAGAGATAAAAAAAGATAAGACAAGTTATAGTGTATTCCCAGCTACATTGCGAACGATCCTTAAGGGTTTCCACTTTAAAAAGAAAATCGTGGATATTTTCGGACCCGTCAAATACAATTTGCCACTTTTCAATCTTACAAACTGAACTTACTGAAGAAGTTTGATGACTTATTGGTGGTGCTTGTCTGCGTTGGGTCGAAAACGAAGCGTTATTTAAAAAATGTTCGAAGACAGAACGAGCGTTGGAAGGGTCTCGTAGGATTCACATTGGGAGTATTTAAATTCAAATTGTCCAATCTTCCAACTAAGGTATCTCTAATAGACTGCATTTCACAAATGAAAACTCGTTGGTTTGCCTCGAGTATTCGTGAACAGGTGGAGGATGTTCATTAATATCTCGTCGCTCATTATTGCTATCACTATTGGGGTTACTTGCCTGACCCGATTCCATTGCTGCAGGGGGGTTATCTACCAGTTGTGGTAAAATCTCATCCTGGCTTAAGCCTACACTAGACCCAGGTGGAATACGACTAACTATTGGCCTGGATTCCATTGCTCCTGAACGGGGAGTTATATTTCCAAAAGTGGACGAATTTCTCAAATTACTTGATCTTCCTCTAGATAGAACGTGTATTTGGAACTCTATTATCCATAATATGAAATTTCGGACTTTTAACCCTATTCCTGCCACGCTGTGACTGTAAGTCACTATTTTATTTTAAACTAATATACATTTTTTTTTAATTTTTTTACCGCAAAATCAGTGTAATGTATTTTATTATTGGTCACAACGTCACTGTTATATACAATTTCTGTTTTTTTATGCTTCGATATTGTTTACGTATTACATAAAATATTTAAAAATAACATAAACTGCTACGTAGTGACTCTAAGACACTTCAACGACTTTAAATTTATAGTTCGTTTACAGCTAAATAAATGGAACTGTATATTGTTTATTCATGTAAGAACTTGATCTCTTGCAAAATAGAATATTTACTGTAAGAAGAACGTGAAGGGCGTGAAAGTGGTAACAAAACTGCTGAATTATTCATAGGACAAGATGGAACTTCAATACCACCAAACTAAAGGCCGACCTTCAGCTCGTAAAATCATCCGAGGCAAAGTAAATGAAGTTGTGTTACTCCCTTTAAAACACATTGATCATCCTGTGGATGCATTTACGCTGTTTTTTACTGACGTGGTAGAACTTATTGTAAAATACACTAACTTAGACGGAATGAACACAGTAAGCAACAAATGGAAGATGAGAGATATGGTGGAAATTCGAGCTTTCATAGGAATATTGATCGATGCTGGATTACGGAGGCAAGGTGGCACGTCCTATGAAGAATTTTGGAATCGGAAGTCCAATTTACTGTTACTGCTGCTCTTATGAAAAAGGACGACCTTCTAAACAATACAGTGGTATTTGTCAGAACCCGTGTGTAATGAGCATTCACAGAAAACTTTTGTTTGCCTTACATGTCAAAATAAATAGTTTAATAAGTTAAATAATAGATCCCTAAATTATTTGCATTTAATTTCCTTTTTTCCAATAAAATAAATGAATTCTCTATGTATTTTGTATTAGTGTCTCCAACTCACTCCCTGGCAGCTAACGTTAGTCAAATGACATGGCAGTAATAGGGTTAAATAAAACTTCAAAAGTTTTTAACTTTCAATATCTTTTAATAAATCTATATTAAAAAAAAATTAATACATGAATAATTTGGGGTCAGCGCGGTCGGTGCTAAATTTGATATTAAATTAGATATTAAGTTTGATAAGATTAGATACAAAATGCTTAAGAGCAAGATATCTATCTTGGTAAACAGACGGACTGTGCAAATCAATGCACACAATACGAACAAGACTGGATATAATTGGCAACTATAGGTAAAATAGTAGCAATATAGTCCAGTGTAATAACTACCAGCGAGACAATGGACTATACTGTAAAAGAATTAGGATTTATATAGGTATTATAAAAATATTCATATACACAACTTATCCTTTCACCAATATGAATACAAAAAGCAGTTCAACTCTTTCTGATATCCAATAGTCGCAACGCGGATTACAATTAAAACTATGAATAAACTGGGACTATAGTAATGAAAGTCATACTCAACTTGAACCACCAAGAGACACAATAGAACACTCTACAATTGCTGGAGCTTAGCTTTAGAGTAAGCCATCATAATCTTTGTAGTGACGGTCTTAATGCCTCGAAATGTATCTAATGTTAGAACACGTTTAATGCAAAAGAGCAAAAAATACATTTAATGCAATTAAGCAAAAAATACCAACAAGTGACCTTCCTCGATGCTTCATTGAAAATGTACATGGACTTTAAAATATATACCAACAATTTCAAATGTTGAATAAAGATAAATAAACTTGCGCAATACTCCAATTTAGCAATGCAAAACAACGAAAGTTCTTATTATCCATATAAATATTCATCGTGTAGGTACCTAGTGACCAATAAGTGGTGGTGCAGCATGGCACAATACCGACACAAAATAAATTATGTCATTGCTTTATAAATTAGACTGAATATTTCTAAATCAATTACAAAAAGAATGATATAAATCGGTACATTTTTCGACAAGATATAGCCAAAATAGCGATAATCTAAAATGCGATAAATTCATAATTTCTCATTTGAAAGAAAAATACCCAAATCAAATTTTATTAAATTTTTCGTTTCAAACGAATCGCCCCTTCCATCCAGAGAGTCGATAATGCGAAATCCATTATCCATACAAATAATAACTTACTTGGTTTCCATCATCAACCTCTGCTACTTGCAAAGCATACGTATATGAACATGCTACCTGCGCTGCCTACGCCTATGCTCCTTCTTACAATGAAAAAAAATGCATACACAATGGAATGAAATTCGTTCGGCGGAAAGATTCGAGAGAGACAAACCGGTTTATTTGGTCTTGCTTTCTTCGTTTTCAAAGTGTGTATTTAAAATGAAGATGACAGCAAAAGTTTAGACACAAACATTCTAGCTCAATTCATAACGCCATCTGCATTTAGTCGGCTAAAACAAAAAATTCGACATGATGGCACTACCATTGTATATACACTTTATAGTAGTGCCATCATGTCGAATTTTTTGTTTTAGCCGACTAAATGCAGATGGCGTTATGAATTGAGCTAGAATGTTTGTGTCTAAACTTTTGCTGTCATCTTCATTTTAAATACACACTTTGAAAACGAAGAAAGAAAACCAAATAAACTGGTTTATCTCTCTTTATCGAACCTTTCATAATTGCATTCCCATGTATGTTGTATTTTTTTTCTTTGTAAGAAGGAGCACAGGCATTTTTGTTGTTTAGCAGCACAGGTAGCATGTAGGATTTCCAAGTAAGTTAATTTGTATGGATAATGGATCTCGCATTATCGATTCTGTGGTCATGCCATATGATTTTCATTTGTATGGAAATGTAAGTATGTATTTATTTTTCTGTGTAATTGATGATTTGCAATGTTGCCTTCTCTTAGGCAAGTAGTATGTTTGATGAGAGGGAGATGATGGCAATATAATAAATCTGACTTCTTCGTCTGCGAGTAGAAATGGTGGAAGAGGCGATTCGTTTGAAGGGAAAAATTGAATAAAATTTGATTTCGGTATTTTTCAGCAAATGAGGTACGAGGGCGGGTCAATAATTCCGTGACTTTTTGAATTTCTGACCTCTTTACTGAAACAGCAACACTGCTCCTGTCAACAGGCATCTGTCAGTTGACTCCTGTCAAAATTTAAACTTGCTGCGTCAGTTAGTTTGTGTTTGACAGCTATTTTTATCAGACTACTCACTAATTTGAGGAGAAAATGGAAAAAAGTGAATTTCGTGTGCTTATTAAGCATTATTTCTTGCGAAAAAAAACCATTACCGAGACCAAGGCTAAGCTTGAAAAATACTGTGGGGACTCTGCACCATCGATTTCAATGGTAAAAAAGTGGTTTACTGAATTTCGTTGTGGCCGTACAAGCACTGAAGATGCCGAACGTCCTGGACGCCCAGTTGAGGTCTCTACACCCGAAACAATCGAAAAAATTCACGATATGGTGTTGGCCGACCAAAGATTGAAAATGCGAGAGATTGTGGAAGCCGTAGGGATCTCGCATGGCTCAGTGGTTTCAATTTTGAATGATCACTTGGGCATGAGAAAGCTTTCCGCAAGATGGGTGCCGCGTTTGCTCACAGTCGACCACAAACGCAATCGTGTAACAACTTCACAGGAAGGTTTGGCATTGTTTAATCGCAATATGGAGGAGTTTTTGCACCGTTTTGTAACCGTGGACGAAACATGGATCCATCACAACACACCAGAGACCAAACAACAGTCAAAACAGTGGGTTTCTAAGGGTGAATCGGCGCCAAAGAAGGCCAAGGTGGGTTTGTCAGCCAATAAAGTTATGGCGACTGTTTTTTGGGATGCACGCGGGATAATCCACATTGACTACCTTCAAAAGGCAAGAACAATCAATGGGGAATATTATGCCAACTTATTGGACCGATTCAATGACGATTTGAAAAAAAACCGACCTCATTTGGCCAAGAAAAAAGTTCTTTTCCACCAAGACAATGCAAGGGTGCACACATGTGCAGTCGCCATGGCAAAACTCCATGAATTGGGCTATGAATTGCTCCCTCATCCACCCTATTCTCCAGATTTGGCTCCGAGCGACTACTTCTTGTTCCCAAACCTGAAGAAATGGCTTGGTGGAAAAAGATTTGACTCCAATGATGAAGTCATCTCGCAAACAAACGCCTATTTTGAGGACCTTGACAAATCATTTTTTTTGGAAGGGATAACAAAATTGGAGAAGCGTTAAAAATATTTTTTTTTTTTATCAAAAAATCTGTGTTTTATTCCAAAAGTCACGGACTTATTGACCCGCCCTCGTATTATGAGTTTGTCGCATTTTGGACTCTGACTGTTTCGGCTATATCTTGTCGCAAAAGGTACCGATTTCCATATTTTTTTTTGTAATTGATTTAGAAATATTCGATCTAATTTATAAAGCAATGACATAATTTTTTTTGTCAGTATTGTGCCATGCCGCACCACCACTTCTTGTTCAATAGGTACCTATAAGATGAATATTTATATGGATAGTAAGAATTTTCGTTGTTTTGCGTAGAGCTAGCTTGCTAAATTGGAGTATTGCACAAGTTTATTTATATTTAATCAACATGTGAAATTGTTGGTATATATTTTAAAGTCCATGTACCTTTTCAATGAAGCATTGAGGAAGGTCACTTGTTGGTATTTTTTGCTTAATGGAGGTTGCTTGATTGTTTCTCTTTTGCATTAAACGTGTTCTAACATTAGATGTACTTCGAGGCATTAAGAACGTCACTACAAAGATTATACTGGCTAACTTTAGAGCTTTTAGCTAAGCTCCAGCAATTGTAGAGTGTTCTGTTGTGTCTCTTGGCGGTTCAAGTTGAGTATGACTTTCATTACTATAGTCCCAGTATATTCATAGTTTTAATTGTAATCCGCGTTGCGACTATTGGATATTAGAAAGAGTTGAACTGCTTTTTGTATTCATATTGGTCTAATTTCATTCGTGAAAGGATAAGTTGTGCATATGAATATTTTTATAATATATAAATCCTAATTCTTTTATACCTAGTATAGGTAGTCCATTGTCTGGTAGTTATTACACTGGACTATGTTGCTACTATGTTACCTATAGTTGCCAATTATATACAGTCTTGTTCGTATCGTGTTCATTGTTTGCACAGTCCGTCTGTTTACCAAGACAGATATCTTGCTCTTAAGCATATTGTATCTAATCTTATCAAATTTAATATCTGATTTAATATCGAATTTAGCACCGACCGCGCTGACCCCAAATTATGCATGTATTAATTTTTTTTAATACAGATTTGATAAAAGATATTGAAATTTAAAATCTTTTGAAGTTGTATTTAAAATCCGAAATTTCCTATTATGGATAATAGAGTTCCAAATACGCGCTCTAGAGGAAGACCAAGTAATTTGAGAAATTCGTTCACTTTTCGAAATAATTCCCCGTTCAGGAGCAATGGAATCCAGGCCAATTGTTAGTCGTACTCCACCTGGGGCTAGTGTAGGCTTAAGTCAGGATCAGATTTCATCACAACTGGTAGATAACCACAATAGTGATGATAATAATGAGCGATGAGATATTAACGAACGTCCACCTGTTCAAGAAGAAGCCACAGGCTCGAGGCAAACCAACGAGTTTTCATTCGTGCAATGCAGTCTATTAGAGATACCTTAGTTCGAAGATTGGACAATTTGAATTTAAATACTCCCAATGTGAATCCTACGAGACCTTCGAACGCTCGTTCCGACTTCGAACATTTTTTAAATAACGCTTCGTTTTCGACCTAACGTACAGTGTCACGAATCGCTGATTTAGCGGAATTAAATTAAGATTAAATTTTTTGTTTTTTTTTTAATTGAAGATGTTCACAGAATAGAATATAACAAATTTTTTTAACATATGACTACAAATTTCAAGACAAAACAATATATACAAACCAGCTTATTTTAATTTTTTTAATTATTTGGTACAAATAAAAGTTGCAAGTATTCATGTTCCATGACGCTTTTCTTTCTTCTCGGAAAGTATCTTAGACTTGCTAAGAATTGGATCTGAGGTTATAAGCAATCGATTTAAGAGTTCAGTATTTGTAGCTACAAGCGATATTTTTCTGGTAAGAAGTTCCCTAAACCTCCTATTTTCCTTGTTTCTTGCGCTTCTTCTGAAAGTTGTCCGATTGGAAGTATACAAGTCGAAATTATTTGTTTTCCATGAAAGAAGACCTTATGCACACTTACTGGCTTAAAATACCAGGCATAATTTTCAAAGGCATCTGCATCTATTGGGAACCCAGACCCAAGAGCTTCTAAGATGATATGAAACTTTTTGATAATTTCTTTAACTATCACTGTAATTTGGGCAGTCTTTTCATCATCTCTAAAAAATCGTCTAGCCTTGTTCCCGACATTAGGATTGCCAGACTTTTGAGTTGGCATATCTACCAATAACCCTGTTTCTCTTGTAAATTTTTCTTGGATTAGTTATTTTCTGGCTTTGACTTTTTCTTTACTGCCTTGGTCTTTTACCTGCCGCAACTTGACATCTAATCTATAAGCTTTCTTCGGTCTTCCTACTCTAGATGAAGAAGGTATTTCATCTAAGATAAGTTATGGTAATGTTAGACTTTCATTTAGCCACGGAGAATTTGAATTTTCGAAGCGCTCTCTATGCCGACCACTTTTGGCCCATGTCTCGTCAAATCTTAAACATACATAAAGTTTTAAAGGTTAATTTGATTGACTTTGTTGCAGCCTCAGAAAATATTACATGGCTGAAGTAACCCACAACAAAAGCAGAAACAGCATCTAAGCGATTAATTTTAAATTAAGAAATCCAAACATAAAAAATTTGCTTTTTCGTGATTTCCATGGGCATCCTAAAAAACGAAAAATTTTGTTGAAACACAACAAAAATTTACGTTCCTCGACCGGATTGTAGGAAAATTCTCACCCAACCAAGGGGGTATGGATTGCTGGCGATTTTCCGGATATGTACGCTTGATGACCGCAATGACTTTGAAAAGGTCAACGATACTTTACGACTCAACCAGAGACAACGACTAGCAACGAGAATAAGAAGACGAGAGAGTGTCCGACAATTTCGGTTGTACAAAAAAATGAGCGTTAGCCGCAATGCTTTATTGATCTTTATATACATTTCAACTGGTATAATTTTAACTGGATTTGCAAGAGAAAATATGGCTGATGTTCGAAAGATAGGCGGCAATTTTAAATAGTTCAATTAGCTTTTAGTACAATTCATGTTGTAAACAATAAGGGTTTTAACCTTTGATACAAATTTTATACAATTCAAAATAATGTAGTTAGTATATAAAAAATAAACGATGATTTATGCGAAGTGCCCCAACATTTCGCCCCCTTTGAAAGGTCCCTTTCAAGCAGGAAGAAGTGCAAGCTTGCGGATTGGACGTCTTATAACTCCTTTTGCCGTCCGGATGTCAGCAATTCTTACCTTGCCATCTTTACCAGGAATAGTATTCATGACTCTACCAAGCAGCCACTTCTGGCGAGGAAGGTTATCCTCATGGACAATGACCATTGCGTCGACTTGCAGATTTTGTTGAGGTGTTGACCACTTCGACCTTTGTTGAAGTTCGTTTACGTATTCTTCAGACCAGCGCTTCCAAAAATGAGTTTTTACGGCGTTTATGCGACGCCATCGTTGGAGGTAACTAATGTCGGATACATCGTCTGGTGGTTCCGGAATGGCCTTCAGCGCTGCTCCGATGAGAAGGTGGCCAGGAGTCAAAGCTTCCAAATCATTGGGATCCGTTGATAGTGGGGAAATTGGCCGAGAATTCATCACTGCTTCGATTTCGACTAGCGCCGTCGAAAGCTCCTCAAATGTTAGCTTGGCGTTATGAAGACTTCGGTACAGGAAGCCTTTTGCAACCTTGACGGCGGCCTCCCAGAGTCCACCAAAATGTGGAGTCCTAGGTGGGATAAAACGAAAATTAATACGGTCATTAGTACAAAAGTGATTAATGGTATATAGTGATTTTTCTTGAAACAACATTTTTCGAAATTCTCTAAGTTTTGAGTCGCCACCCACAAAATTTGTTGTATTGTCGCAAAATATTTCAAATTGTAGACCTCGACGACCAATCATACGCTTCAGCGCCGCAATGAACGCGTCCGCAGACATATCTGATACGGCTTCAAGATGGACAGCCTTTGATGCAAAGCAGACGAAGACTGCCACATACGTCTTGTAGGGAACCTTGCCACGAATCCTATAGAATGTATAAATTGGTCCACAAAAATCCACCCCACAACGAGAGAAAGGACGAGAGGAAACCACTCTTTCAGCAGGTAGATCACCCATGACCTGCTGCAGTAGCTTCGGGCGGTATCTAGTACAATGTATGCACTTCCTGACTATTTTTCTGGCGATATCTCTTGCATTAACGATCCAGAATCGTTGTCTAATTAGTGCAAGCAAAGTCTTGGGCCCTGCATGAAAATTGGATATATGCAAATCCCTAACCATCGCAAGAACGAAATTCGAATTCTTTGGAAGAAGTAATGGATGTTTCTGCTCCTCTGGAATGTTCGCATTCTTCAGTCGACCCCCTACTTTTAACAGTCGAATACCAGTTGACTCATCAATGAACGGGTTAATACATTTGATGGCTCCTTTTAGCTGCCTTCCATGAAGAATAAGGTCCACTTCCTCTGCAAAAGAATAAGTTTGGATGATCCATACGATTTTGTGAAGAGCTGACTCGAGTTCCATGGAGGTAAGAGATCCGACGGTTATAGTAGAACTCTTCTTCATCCTACTGATAATCCGTAACACGTATGCGAAAATGCGTATTATTTTTGTGGAAGAGCTGTATTTGTTTACGATCTCCAATAGATATGGTGCACCTTCTTGATGTTTTTTATTGAGCAATGCGATTTTTCTTTTTTCTAGCATAAGAAATTCCTTTGATAGGTCTTCATTCAAATTTAAGGGCCATTTTTCAGAGCCTTCCAACAAAAACGCGGGTCCAGAAAACCATATCGAATCCCAGAGCCCTTGGACCGTACAGCCTCGTGACACAATGTCAGCGGGGTTTTCTTTTGTAGGTACATGTCTCCAGACAATGTCCTGCGTACGTTCTTGGATCTCCGCTACTCGATTTCCTACGAAAGTAGTGAGTTTTGATGAATGCGTAGAGATCCAATGCAACACAATACTAGAGTCTGTCCAAAAGAAGATGTTTGAGTACGACTTATTAAAGATTGGTTCAATTTTTAACCACAATTTGGAGAGAAGATGCGCACCACACAGCTCGAGTCTCGGGAGTTGCTTCTTTTTTGCAGGTGCTACTCTAGACTTCGCCACCAAGAGTTTGACAACTACAGCCCCTGAAGTGTCGGTGATTCTGGTGTAGATGCAACAACCATATGCGTGCAAAGACGCGTCGCAGAATCCATGGATTTGTACGTCCTTTTTGTTTGCGGATAATACAAATCGTGGAACAGAAAGGTGTTTCAGGGAATATAAATCCGACATGAATTGACGCCACTCCGTTTCAATATAATGCGGAACTGTCGCATCCCAGTCTACTTTTTCAATCCAGACTTTCTGAAGAAGGATTTTTGCAATAATAATTATAGGGCTTAGTAACCCCATTGGATCAAACAGGGCAGACGATACCGACAGCATAGATCTTTTCGTACATTCGGAATATATACGACTATTTTGGTATGTAAACGAAAACTCATCGCAATTGGGATCCCAAGTGATCCCCAAAGTGCTCGTAAGATTTGAATCAGCTATATTTATATTTTTGTTGTCCGGGTTCTTTTGTTTAATATTTAACCCATTGCTATGCCATTTCGACAGTTCGAGCCTTGCTGAATTTAAGATTGCAACCACTTACTTCTGAATCTGAAGCAATTCATCGAGATCATCAGATCCAGTGAGCATGTCATCGACATAAAAATCTGAGCGCAATATCTTCGATCCTAATTTTTTATCTGTGAATTTATCAGCAAGATAAACGAGCGACCGGATAGCTAGGAATGGTGCCGAACTTGTACCATAGGTTACAGTATTCAGCTTATATGTTTGTATGGGTGATTGCTCGCTTTCTCTCCACAAAATGTATTGGTATTTACAATGGGAAGGATGCATCTCTATCTATCTATACATTTTAACTATGTCTGCAGTCAAGGCGTATCTATGCAAACGAAATCGCAGTAAAATCAGAAACAAGTCATCCTGAACAGTCGGACCAGCCATGGGGATTTCATTAAGAGATACCTGTGATGAAGTGCGACATGAGGCATCAAATACGACTCGTAGTTTAGTTGAGACGCTACCTGGCTTAAGAACTGCTTGATGTGGGAGGTAATAATGAAATTCCTTTAAGTTAGGGTTTTCTACTAATGACATGTGACCAAGATTCCTATATTCTCTCAGAAATTTACTGTAGTCAGATTTGAGTGAATGGTCTCTCGAAAGCCTACGTTCCAGCGATAGAAATCTCCTTAAAGCTACGTCATAAGAATTTCCTAAGCATGCAGGATCCTTTTTAAAGGGAAGCTGAACCATAAGCCTTCCACTAGGTAGTTCTTCGATAGTTTTTCGAAAGTGTGCTTCACATTCTACCTGCTCTTCCGTCCATTTGCACCTGCGTCCGTCCACTGCTTCCATCTCCCAAAACCTTTCCACGAATGCTTCCAGAGGGTCCTCCATTGAACTGATACAACACATCTGCTTTTCGGTTTGTAGCTGGCTCCTGTATCTTCCCGATACAATCCACCCTAAGTGTGTATTTTGCAACGAGGGTAGTTCCGGTCCGAGCTTAATTTGACCTGACCGAAGCAATTCAAAGAAGGTTTCAGCTCCCAGCAGCAAATCGACCGGCGATGGTTGATTAAAGTGCTCATCCGCCAGTTCGATATCGTTAGGTAAGTTGCAGTCCTTTACTTTAAGTTCTGAATCAGGTTGGTATCCTGTTATTGTAGGCGTAACGAGAAATTCCAATGAAAGCTCAAAGTTATTGAGCCTTGAGCGAATGGTAGTTTGAGTAAAGAACCTAATCTTGGTTTCGGTTGATCCGATTCCAACTATATCCATATTCCTTCGTTGCCTATGCAAATTTAGAGAGTTGGCAAAGCGCTCCTTTATAAAATTTACCTGGGAGCCGGAATCCAATAACACTCGCCCTAATTGAAAACTTCCACAGCTATCTCTGACCAAGACCAAAGCAGTAGCAAGAATCACCTGTGCCGTCCTGTTATCGGATTCCTTTTCTAACGCAGAATGTGCAGCTGCGGTACTAGTAGATGGTTGACTATTCTCACAAGGCTCAACGGCCTGCATTGTTGTATCCGATGCAACAAACTATGGTGTGCTTGCTTGCATGTCTTACACCGATATGATGATGGGCATTTAGACACCGTGTGACCCTTACCTAAACAATTAAGACAAAGAGCTAGCTTCTTAACGTTGGTAAAGCGATCGGATACTGAGAGTCTGCTAAAAGTAGAACAACTGCTGATCAGATGGTTGGTTTCTTTACAGAATGCGCACGATCTTTGCATAACTGTTAAAGAGGTTTGTGGACGTTGGTCATGAGATGACCTAGTTTTATTTAGCCATTTTTTGTTATGGTCTGAGCGAAGCTGCTGTCCATCACGTGCTTCAAGGTATTGACAGCGTTTATTCAAAACCTCAGCACACGCATCCCAACTTGGAAGTGTTTTAAAATCGCACTGCTCATCCCACTTGGCTTGAGTATCTTCGTAGACCTTGGACATTGCTATGTAGATAATCACAGCGTTACATATGTCTACATGAGTTCCAATTGACTGTAAGGAACTGAACAATGCAGAGACGTTGTCAACTAAACTACGTAAAAGCGATGCCGACGGCTTTGAAACCTTTGGCAATTCAAAAAGTTGAGATATGTTTTCCAAAAATATAAGACAATTATTATCATAACGATCTTTGAGTCGAGCGAGTGCTTTAGGATAGTTGATCTCTGTAACCTGAAACGCTTTTATTGTACCGAGTGCTTGACCACTTAAGCACGTGAGTAAATAATTAAATTTTTCGATTGTTGACAAACTCGGGTCTTTGTCAACGAGTTTATTATAAGAGTTGATAAAGTTCTTAAACTCTGAATACTTGCCACTGAATTTAGGCAGGCTTAGTTTTTGCAAATGGTTCACCGATTGTGGAACCGAGAAAGTAGTTTCCAAAGTATTACTTCTTGTTGTACCTAGAGCTGATAGTATTTTTGTTTTTGTCGAAATGTACAGTTCTTCTAGCTCGCCTCTTACAGTATCTGTAGATGTTAAACGTTCAATTTGCGTTTGATATGTCAAAAGTTGCTTAAAATAGGATTCGACTATTCCTAAGCGACATTCTAATTCTGTTGGTGATAGTTCATCCTTTATACTATTCCTTATTCTAGTAATGCTTCCTTTGGTTGAAGAACGCATTTGCTTTAACTCATCCATCGATGGTTCTGCCATGCTAAACTGTTCGCAAGTAGCCAAATATTAACAAATAGTGAAGACTGGTCGAACTCAACAGCTTTCTACAAACACTAACAAATTATCCAAACGATGTTGTATAGTGTCGAGCGAAGACTAATTTTCAAGCAATCGTATTTGTGAATGGATAAGCTTTGTATGTATATAGTGTAAAAGTTCGCAAAATTGCGGCAATACGACTTAACTCAATTCGGTTTATTCCAATTTAAAACCAATGCGAATGTTCACTGCGAGAATACTGAACATGAAGAAAGTAGCGAGACGGAGCAATACGATTTAGATCGATGTGGAATGCATTCACTTTTATATTAAAATTAAAATGTAAGCATCGATGTATTTGAACCAATGCTGCTTGATGCTGCAGCCAGAAACCAAAAGTAAAGATGATTGTGTTCGTGTTATGTTTGTGTGATTAATAAAATCCACCGACGAGAAATGTTGCTATTGTTGAACGATATCAACGATACGAAATATTTATAAACCGCAATACCATGCAATATCCAATATGTCGACTGGGATAAATGCTAACACGACGAAGCTTCTCAACAAAAAATGTGGAACTTGTTGCCAGTAGAATCTGCGAAACTTGTTTCCAGCGACGAAGCTTAGACGACCTCCAATGGTGAAAAGTCGACGCGACCAACGAACGTATGTGTTTGGAGTTGCAACCAACCGCGATGAAGTGAATATATATCAATTGTGTGGAACCTGTTGTAACCGAACTAAAGCGGATTGAGTGAGTTGTATTCCTTTGCTGGAATAAACGGAAACGATCGAACGATTGTGTGGATGGAGGGGAGTAAGCGCTAAGAGCAGAAATGATACTTGTGTGAGCGAAGCCCTCTCGCGAATAATCGATGAAAGAAAATAGATGAAATTGTGGAACGTAACAATTGCTTAGCCACGATCACTGTGACGATAAGCGCTTTTATTATAAAAAATCTTATGTTGATCTCAAATAATTTTGATTTCGATTTTGATTTCGTATGTTGTTTCAGCAAATATAATAATGATTTTTGTAAGAAATTAGAATATTTCGCATGCAATATTTTTCCCCGTATGTCGAATGTGCGTTTTCTGTTATTTTGATAAACTTGATTTTGTTCTTTTCGATGTTAATCAAAATTTTAATTGATTTTTATTTTACGATCAACGCACATTCTACTATTTGGAGTTTTTACCGCCATACCTGTTTAGGGATGAATACTTATCGTTCCCTATACTTTCCGCAACTGATGAATCTGGTGAAACTTCCGATTTCGATCTTCTGCTGAACTTCCTTTGATGGATTTTCTCTGCTCTTGTTCCGATTTTTCTCCTGTTGGTACTCTTCACTTTGCCTCCTCCGCGACACCGATTACCGAACGCGACTCACTTTTTCACAATGTTGTTTTCTTTTTTGTCTATTATGATCTTATGTTCACTTTTAAATAGTTTTTTTTTTTTTTTTGTAAGGTGATTTTTGTCACTTTGTTGGTACGAAGTCACTTACAAGGGTTTTACAAAATCCGAAAAATGCCACACGTGGTACAATCAGCGAAAGTCTGATTGCTGGATGGGAAAATTTACGTTCCTCGACCGGATTGTAGGAAAATTCTCACCCAACCAAGGGGGTATGGATTGCTGGCGATTTTCTGGATATGTACGCTTGATGACCGCAATGACTTTGAAAAGGTCAACGATACTTTACGACTCAACCAGAGACAACGACTAGCAACGAGAATAAGAAGACGAGAGAGTGTCCGACAATTTCGGTTGTACAAAAAAATGAGCGTTAGCCGCAATGCTTTATTGATCTTTATATACATTTCAACTGGTATAATTTTAACTGGATTTACAAGAGAAAATATGGCTGATGTTCGAAAGATAGGCGGCAATTTTAAATAGTTCAATTAGCTTTTAGTACAATTCATGTTGTAAACAATAAGGGTTTTAACCTTTGATACAAATTTTATACAATTCAAAATAATGTAGTTAGTATATAAAAAATAAACGATGATTTATGCGAAGTGCCCCAACAATACCTTTTAAACAAAATCTTTAATTATGTAAGAAAAACTTACTTTTATATCAGTTGACTTTTAACTTATTGAGAAAAGATAAAAAAAAGCTATAAAATATACGCGAACCAATTAAAACCGATATAAACACTTTCTCTTCAAATTGACCTTCTTATAAAAAAAATTATATACAATTTGGAGTTTGAGATGATTTTTTTTTGTTGCACTAAGCAACAACAAAAAAATTGCACAGTCATTACGTAGGAGGCTTAACCGGTTTTTGTTTAATTTTGTGCATGTCATTTTCTTTATTAAACCAAGCTAAATCAGCGATTCGTCACACTGTGCAACGCTGACAAGCACCACCAATAAGTCAACAAACTTCTTTAGTAAGTTCAGTTTGTAAAATTGAAAAGTGGCAAATTGCATTCGACGGGTCCGAAAATATCCACGATTTTCTTTTTAAAGTGGAAACCCTTAAGGATCGTTCGCAATGTAGCTGGGAATACACTATAACTTGTCTTATCTTTTTTTATCTCTGCCTCAATTAATATTTTTTCACATGCAAATATGGTTTATAAACCATTTGGGAATCCTCAGTGCTGAAATGCGAATCTCCTTCACCGATGTGAACATACACACCAATTGTATTAAAAACAAAGAAAACAAGTTACAGGTGACTGTGATGGTCTAATTGCAATATGCCATAACCTACCCCAAACATTCATCAAAGCCAACAAATAATATACCATCAACTACTCGACGACAATTCTCCCACCTTTCTTTATCCACCATCGCCCCTGCCATAAATATGAATATCGATTTTTCACTTGCAAATACGAATTATAAAGAAAATCATTTGAGAATCCTCACATTAGCTGAAATGCGACTCTCCTTCAACGATCATACACACACATACCAATTGTGTTAAAATCCAGAAAACATAACATACCCCTTCCATCAAAGCAAACAAAAAATATACCATAAATCTACACGAAACCTGCTTTGCCAACCACCACCACTACCTGCATCATCCTCCTACTCATATTCCCAGCACGAGAATGGTGTAGAACTAGACTATCATGATTTGTTGCGGCGAATGCGCACTGGTGGCGTATCGTCGTTTACGCACGGTTGCACTACTATAAGGTTTATATACAATGGCACTACTATAAAGTGTATATACAATGATCATACTCATGTAGAGAAACAGCAAGAAAGACATCATTGATTTTGGTTGTCATTCCACCCACATTTTGGTAGTATAGAGAGAGAGAGAGCGAACATCACAAGGCAACGGATTGTTGTTGTTAGCAGCAGCGGCATCAGCAACAGCATGTATTACATGAGTACGTTTAGGTTTGGAGTGCGCATTTCGTTTTTTGGAAGAAATTTAAATAAGCGCACTCGAATACCATTGGGCCACATATTTGAGTTAAGAAATATGTCAATCAAATCTTCCGGCACGCCGAGTTTAAAGTTGATATGATTAAGTGCATTTTCATCGATACCTTCTTTAATCAGCTTGTGGCATTTCAGTTTAGACATGTCTACATTAAACGCAGATGAAACGTATGTAAGTATAGACTGACATGTCGTAGCAAGTTTGAATGACGATAAATGCAACCATTTGAATTGAGTAATGATCTCCAGTTCTAAGCCTGTTGTAGAGTTGTTGTTGTTAGTTCCAACGATTGCTCTATCACGCTTATTAGAATGTTTTGGTTTAATTGTTTGCCAAACATTTGGATTATTTTCTAATAAATTAGCCGATGAGGGTATATTTTTGGCAGAAACAGAAGCAGCAGTAGATGTTCCAGCAGACCCAAAAGGGTCATCAGCAGCAGTTGTTGAAATCATTGTGACAGCATTAGATGCATCAGCAGTAGCCTTAGCAGAGGTTGTAGCATCAGCCCGATCAGCGTCGTTTATGATCGAGATAATCGAGTCTGAGTCTGGCGGCAAAGTAGAGGCAGCATTGGCAGCGGATGATGAGTTTTTTTTATTTAACTTCGTATTAGCGGCAGCCGCGTCAATTCGGGGAGTGCGCGGACTATTAACAGATGTAGGAGGTTGCAAGTTGGACACTTTGGCACGAGAGGGTGCATTGACCCTACCGGTTGTTTGCGAATGCGTAGCCACTTGAGACTTTGTGCAATTAGTTGTTGGAGAACGTAAGTTCAATAAGTTCTTTATGCATTTGTTCCATTTTAGCAAATAATAAGTCATTGTCAACTAAACTTAGGCGAAATTTAGGGCACTGTAATGTAACCATTATAGGACACTTCGAATGAATAGCAAAAACTGTATGATTTAACACAATAGCAGATAAACACATCCAATCACTGTGACAGACAGTTGATCACTGATAATTTCTAGTCTTAAAGTTCTGTTTTAAAGACATTTACGTCTATCTCACCGATACAATACAAAATTACTTTGAAAGCTTTACCAGCTTTTATATCGTGTGAAAAATATTTGCAGTCGTCTTCTTTGGGTTTATTTAGCACGTGTGTTTCACACACGATTTTAATTCCGACGAAAATTCGTTTGATTGAGTAATCAAGAACAAAATAACATAATCACTGTTTTTTTGCAATAGTTTTATTGGCGCTACAAAACGGGCAAATATTGCAGCGGACTCCGGTAATTTGTTCTGGACTCCTTCTTTTAGTAGCATTCGGATTAGCAATATGGACACGAACCTTTTATTCTGCGGACAAGCGCTTGTCCACGGTATTAGGGGATCGAAATCTTTTATGAATTTTGGCGGAAATGGTAAAAAACTATTCGTAACAAAGATCAAATAACTGAGAGGTGTAACGCATTCAAAAGTTCCGACGAGACTGTAAATTTTGTTATTGTTAAGGTCGAATACAGGTATCAATACCAAGGCACTATCTTCAATAGATTCACACATCTACGTAGGTATGCGTATGATATTGACATAATGAGCCATTCCCACCATGACCCGTTAAGAGTCGTATACGGCGGTTGAATAACAATCGAAATGGGTTGGTCTTGAAGTTATTGGGGACAAAACCCAGTACATGCTAACAACAAATAAACAAACATCTATCCACCGCCTAGGACACAACGCCACTGTTGATAGCAATAACTTCGAGGTAGTTAAGGAATTCATCTATCTTGGAGTAAACTTCAACTCCACGAATAACATCTTAGTGGAGATCCGACGGGGAATTACCTTGGGAAACCGCTGCTACTTCGGCTTGGCAAAACAAATGCATTCGACACTCTTCACTCCAAGGATAAAACGCAAAATGCATGCTCTATCGAACCTTAATAATGCTTCAGTCAAGGGGATCTTCAACTCACAGACCCCAGCTTCGGGAAGGCAAGGAAGAATGAATCTCAATTTTAAAGAGAAAGCCAACGCGGTTGCCAGAGCGCTTGGTCTGCTAACATTGTAACCAATGATTCGGTTGTTTGATAGGAGGCACCTAACAACCTGCCTAACCCTAAAAAACCTGAACAAAGCAAAGAGAACTCGTCGGTATGCTGCAAAAAGAGCTCAAGTCACATAATTGTGTTTCTGAGTTATTGAAAATTCAAAGTTTATGGCCGATGGAAAAATCATTAAGAAGTTTCAATTTGAAAATCGAAGAAGCATTTATAAATAAGATGAAACCAAAAAGTTGTATTTAATTTAATTTATTAAATTTTTTTTCACACAAATGAAAAATGAGTCTTGGACATGTTGTTTTTGCATTAAAAAATAATTTTTTGTGGACATGGGGTTTTTTTTTAATGAAAATGTTTTTTTTTTTAATTCATTAATCTTGATCTGATTCAGAATCATCATTTACATCGGGTTCAAAAACTCTTATTTCCTTATAGGTTTCATTGTGATCGTACTTGTACTCGATCACACCAAGTTTAATCTTTTGGTACTTAAAAGATTTTACCTTCAACCAATTCACTTTTTCTCCGCTTTCGTTCAAATTTTTATTTTTTATAATCTGCGATAGGTGTGATAAATTCAGAAAATCATTATACCGCATTTGCGTTATATTATACGGATTTCCTTTGCTTTTAAGCCTCTTGGAGCGTGCGAGTCGGAATATAGCAAGCCAGTCTTGAATCGTATATACTGGAACATTCTTTTTCTGCTTTTCGATAGCACTGTGCATGCTATCGACCTCCATATAACTGTGACCGCTTTCTAGAAATTTGTGTTCAATTATATCCAAATTTAAAATTTGAACCAAATGGAGAAATAATATTGAAATATTTTTATTCCTATTTTGGCCACTGCAAGTGTCAGAAAAAAGAGACACTTCTTTAATTTCCGGTGAAAGTTGATGCAAGTATTTATACAAGCACGAACCAATTTCATTACTACCCCTTTTACCATCAGCTTCTGTCCAGAAAAAACAGAAGGCATCGTTTGGTGGAGCAGCGTTATAGATGGTTAGATTGTATGCACATAGTTTTCGGCTGTAGTACATTTGACTAACGTCACTTGATGGAATTTGTAACACAGATTGTAAGTCGAATGTGCATGCCATGAAACTAGGCTCTTTTATGGCCCTTTCTTTGTCCAAGGATTTTGCAGCGGAACATTCGTCTTTTCTTTTTAAATTGGCCAGATAATCTGCATTTTGTGTTTCTCTACCTTTTTGACATGCCTGGTACTGGTCTTTTTTTGGGTGGAAGAACGATAAATTGTAGTACTCACCGTAAACTTTCCTGTAGGTGGTAGATGAAGGTAGCTTTATTGACGCGTCACTCTTGTATTTGTCAAGGAATAAGGAATACATTTTTGATATATTCAGATTGGGATCTAGATACATCCTCTGTGAAGTCTTGCGGCAGTAGTGAGACTCAACAGTTGGGAAGCGTTCAATGTGGTCCTTAATCCATGCTATATTTTCATTCGATGTTTTATTTGCAGCTTTTGATCTGCCCCTTTCGTCTTCTTTAGAAAAAACTCCAGTTGGTCCTTTATATTTGAATGCCGTTTTAACTGAACTGTATGAAATGCTTAGAGTTCCACAAAAAAAGTCGCGACAGACTCGTACTTTAGGGTTTTCATTTTCCAAAAAGTATGACCTCGCTACGTTACGGTTGACTGTTTTGATTGAAGAACGTACTCAGGACCTTTGTATTTTTGAATCGATGACCGCCTTTAAAACAAAATCCTTTTGGCGTTCATATGACAATTTCCAAAAGCCCTTGCACAATTTTAATCGCTGTTCTTCCGTAAATTTGTCTTTGCATTTGAAGCGACACTTTTCACTCTTTGAGTTCTTGGGAGTCTTACCTCTTATAATATCAGCATGTCTTATGTTTCGTTTCCATAGTTCTGGATATGCTTTTCTCCACCTCCTATTTTTTTTTTCAGTGAGTGTTAATGTGGTGGGTTCTTGAGATGCTTCCAAAACTGTGGACTCTTCTTTATCATCATCATCACTTGATTCATTGTTTTCAGGAATATAGTCCAGGTCATCGTCGTCACCTTTGGTCAATACTTGAATCATCCCATTCTTTTCCAATGTGTTGTTTGCTGCATCCAACAATTGACTCTTGAATATCTAAACATAAAATAGAAGCTCAAATTTAAGATCTGCATCATCAAAGGTTTGAAAAGATCAAGAAGTACCATTTGATTCTGTGGAATTTGTTTTTGAAGCTGCTGAAGTAATGGAAATTCACAAATTTATACCACGGTTTTAATTGGAATAACCTAAAGGTATTTTGACATTAAATTTAAAAAAATGCTATACTGAAACTAAATTACTACCTTTTTTTAATGCAAGCTGTAGAAGAACAGCACTTCGACTTGAAGAATTATTTTTTTTAAGCAAAGTTAAAAGCTCAACCTTTTCACATTGACAACATTCAATGATGATCATTTCCCTAAATGTAAATTCAAAGGAAATCATAGAAAAGGTATTTGGGGAACCCCCTCATAACAATTTTTTTAGTAGGCTATGAAATATTTTTTTTCTCCTGAAATATTTGAATTTTAGGACTTGAGCTTTTTTTGCAGCAAAAATATAGAAAATAGAAAAAAAGATTTGTGTAAGAAAAACCCAAGTCCACTTGAGTTCCTTTTGCACCACACATTTGGATGTTTTGGACATAGAATGAATTGTTTTGATACAATAACTACAAAACTAATTTAAATGGACATGGGCCATTTTTGTATCATTAAGTCCTAATAACAAAAAAGTGGACTTGAGCTCTTTTTGCAGCATACCGACGAACTGCTTGTCTGGATGAAACGGGTTTACTTAAATACACACCGCGAAAAAAGTGGAGCGGACGTCTTTTCAGATGCAATAAGTATCAAGCAGTCTTTAGGACTATGTAAAGTATACTGTATTGTTTTCCAAGTCGATATCTACAAAGAGAAGAAAGGAGCTCAAAACTTTCTAGCAACGGAAATAGGCATTTGCGTGGACGGCCATGCAGCAATGAAGCGATTGGCTCCGATCTCGTTATTGCAAATAATGTATGCGAGTGACTCTTGCCACGAGCAATAAATCACGGCACAGCCCAGATTTTCTAGGTGTTCGTACATCCTGGGGTTGAAGGAAACGTGGCAGTAGATAAGATGCGGACAGTATACTGCTACGTTTTACCAACAATGAACAGAACATAGCTAACAACTTCATTGATAGTGTCACAATTAATGTTGTTATGGACCAATGGAACAACACAAGTGACTTGTTGCTCAGAATCTATACCATATACACTCCTCTTCAACTGAATAAGCACAAACATTTTCTAAGCTATACCTATGATAGGTGCTATCAGACAAAAAATTACGCTTCCTAACTTGGAACTTTGCGGAGCTCATTTGCTATCGAAAATTCTCAAGGAACTCAAACGGATTTTTGGCTCACAAGTTAATGGGATGTTTGCGTGGACTGACTCAACAATTGCCCTAGCCTGGATCAGAGCATGCCCATCCAAATGGAAAACGTTTGTGGCAAATATTGTTTCCCAAATACAGGAAGTTACCGATCCAATTTCTCGGAGACACATCGACAATCCTGCTGACTGTGCATCCAGAAGTATAACACCAGACCTGTTAAATTATCACATATTGTGGTGGACTGGTCCGGAATGGCTTAGGTATCACAGTTCTTCCTGGCCTATTTTCGAGGTTGTAGAAGTAAATGTTCCGGAATCAAGAACCACATTACTAGTTGTTGCAGATTGCAGTACAGACAATGATATATTTAAACGGTTTTCTTCGTTCACAAATTAGTCAGAACAGTGGCATATTGTCAACGAGTTTGCTATAACTGCATAAATAAGGACAGTAATGGACATAGAGAGGCGTTAACCACATTAGAATTAGAAACCGCCGGCAAGGCAGTAATTCGGGCAGTACAACTTAGACACTACCCGGTTGACATTTCGTGCTTACAAAGAGGCTGTGACCTTCGTAAAATAAGTAAGCTGTTATCATTAGCACCACGCCTTAATGAAGATGATATCTTAGTCGCCGGAGGAAGGCTAGAAAACTCAAAGTTACCAGAAAAGCAAAGGCATCCCTATACATTACCACGAAATGACCACCTCACGAAGATACTAGTAGAACATATTCACAAGAAAACGCTACATGAAGTTAACAATGGCCACATTACGTCAATCTTATTGAATACTTCAAGCAAAGCACATAGTACGACTATTAATACACAACTGTGGGAGTTGTCAGCGTTTCAACGCTACCTCAAAAAGTCAAATAATGGGTTTGTCACCGACCCCAAACCGTTCTACAAAAGGGTATATAGCGAAAAGGCAATTCATATCGGAAGCATTCTTAGCAGCTGTTAAACGTTTCGTATCCCGAAGAGGGCTCTACTTACACTTCTACAGCGACTGCGGAACAACATTCGTTGGAGCAAACAAGGAGATACAAACAATGATGAAGCATAGCATAAAACAGGCTGAGGATGAAGTTGCTGATAGGCTTACCTCAGACGGGGTTAGATGTCATTTTATTCCACCCACTAAATTATGTCCTCTGCCTATTGAATCGGCTGTAGACAAAATGGAAGATCCAGCTTACGGAAATCATACAAAGCATAAATCGCCCAAGAAAGACGAATTCGAGACTTAGAGGAGTTACCCTTCGAACTTATCTTTTATTGGTTTCGATAGTCTCAGCAAAACCAGTTCCAGTATTAATTTCTCCGCAACTCATCAACGAAGTCGATATTACAAAATTCAACTATTAGCCAGGCATCTTCTTTGAAGACGTGGGCCAGGCGAATATGATTGCAAGTTCTTGGAAAGCAATTGTATTCTTCAACTTAACCAGCTATTGGACCGAATACTATACTTATAAGGAACACATAAGGCAAATGACTGAGCTCTGTGATCACAATCAGTACAATGTGACAAACTCACTATTATGTGAAGGTCCATTGGATCAGTTTAATCGACAAATGCATCATATTGAGCTAAACAACGATGTCTTATTACATGCCAGTAATGAACAAAACCTCTGGAGTAAACGATCGCCATTTGACTTCATTGGAACAACAACTAATGAACTTTTTTGAAATACTAGATTAATATTGTATCTTATTGTATAAGTCTATACGAATAAAATAAAATATGAAAATATGGCTTGCAGCAAGGTACGAACGATACTGAAGGTATACGATTAATTGATTAATTGACTTATTTCAGACATACTGAAATTGAGCCGAAAGTTATCCAGACTTATGTGTCAAAGGCACTTATTTAACTGGAGCATTCAATAAGATATCGGCAAGGTCGGGAGAGGATTATCAACTAACTTAACCGCCATAAGCGTCAACATTACACCATCCTTGGCATTTGAACTACAGTTTTGATAACAGTTGCAGTATTCTTCCGTCTCAGGAAAAAACTCGGTCGAAGTAGAATACAAACACTACAAGCAGCAATTAGAATGCAGCGAGTTAGGAGAGGGAGTGCACCTTCGGAAATAATTCTACACGATAATGATTTCTGCGTAACTTCTGAATAAGGCGGCCACAGCATGTTGTGATGCCAACAGCAATAATTAATTTCATTACTATTTTATCTGTGCCTAGCACAACACTCAAACTTTAATCCACAAAAAACAATTGCACCATATTGCACATTTGGTGACTGCACCACTATTATATGATATTATATTTAATCTGTAAATTCTGTTAAGTAAGCATAATTTTAGTATTTAAGAAGATAGATTTACATAAACTAACTGATTCTTTTTTGAACCCCACAAGAGAGTTGTTCATCATTTCACTGCTAACTTTCCCTTGAAAGCGGTAAGAGATCTGTAGATGACAAAAACTTCTTGTGACTAAAATAGAGGGTGCTTCTGAGAATAGTACGACTTTTGAGAGCATATGTAGCTCTGCCAAAAAACACGGCGTAGACGAGTCGTTGGTGCTGTAAATTAAAGGAATGCTAATGAATAGAACGTTGGTTGCGGATGCGATTTATGGCCTTTATGTGATGGCGGTGGTAAATAGAGGCCGCCCATAAGGCGGCGTTTGGTGTTCACTGCTGTGGTACATGCTCTGTTGAACGACCTCAACAGTTCTAACGTCTACGTTAGAATCGATCAGGTATTCAAGTGGTTGAACTAATCTTGAGGATGGACATGGACATCCCTCCGATGTTTGACTGTAGTAAGAACCCATCCCTGCTCCCTTCCCACCGGCCAACGTAAACTTGTGGTTTGCATTGAAACAGTCACTACAAGGTGCACTCCCTCCGCGATGCGCGTAGCATTCAGAGTGCACCTGCTTCAGTCACCCCCTTAAGAAAGTTCTCAACCGGCGCCCCTTTTAATGGAAATTAATAATGCTTGAGGCTCGACTTTATCAGTCACTCGACTCTGAACTACCTGCAAGAGACTAGAGAGCAGTTTGAGGTTCGATTGAAACAGTGTAGCTTGTGGTTCGTATTTCAACAGTCACTCCAAGATGCACTCCCCTTACGATGCGCGTAGCATTCAGGGTTCGACTGCTTTAGTCACTCCCTCAAGAACAGTTTGAAACCTACTACTCGACTGTGCAGTCGATTTACCTCCAGGGTATAGAATAACTTGCTCGGGACTCAATTTTATCAGTCACCCGACTCGGAATTACCTGCAAAGTGAATAAAGAGCAGTTTGAGGTTCGATTCGGCCAACGACTTTGCCACGTCCAATCAACCGGTTCTCGTTTGATCACCGCCATTAAACGACGTAGGGCGTGTTTAGTACTTAGATGGGAGACCACTTGAGAATACCGCGTGTTGTTGGCACGTCTTGCGAACGTCTGACAAACATCCAAGAGTATCAAATTGTCATGAGAAAGCTTCTCAAATTTGCCGTTCGGATTCGTTGTAAAACTGTAGGTCCCCTCAATTTCGCATGAAAGTGGTTGGGGAAGCTAGGTTCAGGCCCTGTATGGGCGTTAAGGCCTAATATGTATGTATGTATGTTGAGGTTCGATTGAAACAGTCTCAAAAGGCTCTTCTTTCCGTAGATGCGCAGTGAAATGGGATCAATCCAAGGTTCGATTGCATCACCTCAGCCTGATTCTAACCCATGGTTCGGGAGTCGGGTGGAAATCGCAACTGCACTCTCTACATATCGCTACTGTTATATAAATTACAGCCAGGCTGCATCCCTTGACTCTTCATGAGTGAGATCTCCTTGGTAGACAGGCCTCAGAGGAATCCTTCTCAGGACTTGAACCGCCGTTATGTCTGCCTGCGTCCTCCATCAGGATTGCGATTGACGGTTGGGTCTCAAATGAACGCAATCGCAGATGTCTTGACTCTCCAGTGTGCAGACAGACACATTCTCTCCGACGTCCGTAAAAAATCTGCGGCATTCTTGTTGTCGCTCAACAGAAGTGGCTGCAGACAAACTACTGGCGTTCTTACTGGACATTTCGCTGTTACCAAGCATCTAAAGGTGCTAGGGTTAAGCGATACCACCAACTGCGAAGCCTGGTGGAGTAAGCGATGACACTACGGAAGATTTCCTCTGTGATTGTCTTGCTTTTGCTCGTATCAAGTGGCAGGTATTCATGTGGTAAGTGCAGTAAACCTAAGCTCCTTATCATTGATGCTACTTGTCTTTCTTTGGAGAAAAAATTAATTCAAACAGTAAAATTGGTGTGTCTTCCTGATAGTACAATGGACAAGTATTGAGTCTGAGATCTCCAGTGTAGAATGCGGAACGATCCAGGTATCGTCGACGACAACGTTATTTCCTTGTAACACGTTTTAAATTGTTTCCAGAGATAGTGTCAGTTATTTGGAACCATGCATGCAGTTTCTGGGTTGTGTTGACCGGAAGTAACGTGGACCATACTTGTTGTAACAATTTCGAACAATTCAGCGTCGATTTCTGAATTGGGAATCACTGCGCTTTCCTCGTTGACCTCGTTGTTGCCATTCGAAGTGGTATATCCAACATTTGATTTGAATGTGTATGTACTCTTTGGATTGCTTGATTGAATCTGATGAAGTTCAGGCGTTCTGTCTCGATTTTAACATACATGTCGACCGCATACTGTTTGAACAATCGACTTAACCGCAGCAAATGGTTACCAACATCCTGCCTTATCATCAAACGGTATGTGTAGAAGTTCATTGAGCTGGCCTTCTTGTTTGTTTTTTCACCTAAAACACAAAACAGAAAGTTTGTACTAAAACTTAAAAAAAAATTGAATTAAACGGTAACTATCTTTTCCAAGGAATCATCGTACTAATTTGAAAGTGGTATCTATTCTCTCCATGGCAGAACGTCATTGCATTGAGCAATTGGCCATAATAACGCCGCTTCAGAACATTGGTACGGGACTCAACATTTTCACCAGCGATGAATACAGACATTTCATCAATTGTGGGCATATTGACATTCATGACTTCCAGTGGGACGTTTATCCGCTCTGATGATGATTTTGATGTCGTCAGAAGACATCTCTTCCAATGCCGTCTTGTAGAACCGAAGAAGCGTGGTGTTCGTGAATAAGTTTCTGAGATTCTCCAATGATCTGACGTTTTATAGCACGGTTAATCGCACAACGCTGATCAAATTCGGTATCAGATTTGCCAATAAATTTGAAGAATTGTGTGTTCTTCATTCGCTGGTGGCAATGATGCGGTTCGATGGTTAATTTGCCTCTAAATATGTTAAAAAAAATAATAAATGTTAGGCATTAACGGCCGATACAGGGCCTAAAACCTAGCATCCTATAATTTTAAGCCGAATCCGAACAGCAAAATTGAGAAGCTTCTCATGACAATTGATACTCTTGGATGTTTGTCAGACGTTCGCAAGAGATCTGTTGGCAAGTGCAAAATGGGTGACTATCGTTGGTCCACAGAAATCAAACTATAGACTTATTTGAGACAATATTCGCATGTCGTCATTTGAACGAAACCGTTTTTTTGTGGGCATTCGTCAAGAAATGTTTTGAAAAGTTGAGAGAAAACTACAGATGTAAAATGGTGTGAAAAGAGAAAAAACATTTTCGTGCACACACTTTACTTTTTGCCGAATGTAGTTTGGCCTTTATACTTCATTACTTAACTTTATTCTTTCTATTATTTAACTTAGTCGTTCCTATACTTTCGTATGTTCGCAGCAAAGATTCTGATACTTTAACATGCTCAGATATTTCTCGACCCTCGACAACTATAATGGCTGCATGAAAACTCTCACATTTTGCCACTCCGTTTGAGTTCGAAATTTTCGCACGATTGCAATAGGTATGCTTCTATTTAGCATACGTAAGTACTATATAGAGAAAGTTAAAATGGAAATCTCTAAAAAAATATCATACATTTTAGAAACGGAAGGACTGTTTATGAGCATATTAAGTCACGTGTAGTAATGGTTGTATGTTAAAATTCTAGAATATCGATTTTCACCCGCCGTAGTCAAATTGATTTAAAACTATTAAAGATACGAACTTGCTGCTTATGTTAAACGTGTTATTTGTTTTGTTGATTATAATTTACTTATTTATTTTAAGAACGACCACAACCCGGATATAACATCAAAGTCGGGATTTACACCTTTGCATATAGCTTCGCACTATGGAAATCAATCGATCGCAAATTTGCTTATTCAGAAAGGTGCCAACGTAAACTTCCTTGCAAAACACAATATAAGTCCACTTCATGTTGCTGCAAAATGGGGAAAAACAAATATGGTGTCTGTGCTTCTGGAAAAAGGTGCTAATATAGAGGCAAAAACACGAGATGGTCTAACACCTTTGCATTGCGCTGCGCGTTCTGGTCATGAGCAGGTAGTTGATATGTTATTAGAAAGAGGTGCACCTATTAGCGCGAAAACGAAGAATGGCTTAGCGCCACTCCATATGGCTGCACAAGGGGAGCATGTAGATGCTGCAAGAATTCTGTTGTATCACAGAGCACCGGTGGATGAGGTTACAGTGGACTACTTGACAGCTTTGCACGTGGCAGCACATTGTGGTCATGTACGAGTTGCTAAGTTATTATTAGATCGGAATGCAGATGCAAATGCTAGAGCCTTAAATGGGTTTACACCCTTGCATATAGCTTGCAAGAAAAACAGAATAAAAGTTGTTGAATTGCTTTTACGACATGGAGCTAGCATCAGCGCTACTACAGAAAGTGGCTTAACTCCACTACATGTTGCAGCTTTCATGGGATGTATGAACATTGTCATATACCTTTTGCAACATGATGCCAGTCCGGACGTCCCTACTGTTCGTGGTGAAACTCCCCTTCATTTAGCGGCTAGAGCTAATCAGGTTAGTGAAATAATTAGCAAAATAGAAAAACACAACAAAACCTTATTCAACTTTTCATTATCTTTGTATTAGACTGATATTATACGTATTTTACTTCGCAATGGTGCGCAAGTAGACGCCAGAGCACGTGAGCAACAAACACCATTACATATTGCATCTCGGTTGGGGAATGTAGATATTGTAATGCTTTTGTTACAACATGGGGCTCAAGTGGATGCCACCACAAAGGACATGTATACAGCACTTCATATAGCTGCTAAAGAAGGACAGGATGAGGTAAAGATGTTAATTGCTAAAAAAATAGTGGATCACGTAGACACAGTTTATCTTATGCAACTATTTTGGATTCGACACCAAGAATATTTTTTATGAATTTACTGCCTTTTTAATTGTTAATTTCTTTTAAGATACCCATTTAACAAGTTGTTTTTTTGTTGTTAGTTATTTATAATTTATTTTAATTTATGATAATTTTAAATAAACCTATTTTTTCACAAAGTTTTGTTTTCATGAAGTTTGTAATCTTTAAATTATCTATTAATTAATGAAATACGTCAAAAATGAAACAATAGCAGCTTGAAATATTAACTTTACTTGAAGGTATCTGCAGTTCTAATAGAAAACGGTGCTGCCTTAGAATCTTCAACAAAAAAAGGATTCACACCACTACATTTAGCTGCAAAATATGGGCACATAAAAGTAGCTCAGCTTCTTCTACAGAAAGATGCTAATGTTGATGCTCAAGGAAAAAATGGAGTAACGCCACTTCACGTTGCATGTCATTATGACACACAAAATGTCGCATTATTATTACTGGAACGAGGAGCGAATCCCCATGCTCCGGCTAAAAATGGCCATACACCATTGCATATTGCAGCAAAAAAAAATCAGATGGATATAGCTACCACACTACTTGAGTATGGTGCGTATGCTGATAGTGAAAGCAAAGCTGGATTCACCCCACTTCATTTAAGCAGCCAGGTAATTTTTATTGTTCCCTTACACAAATTATATTTGTACACAAGTGATCGACAGCCGTTATCCTGCCCAAACGTTGGCTTTTCGGTTGGTTAGTATAATTGATTTCGAAGCTTAAACAAAAACTTAGAGATCATCAAATTCACAATGAACTCCAATAAGTGAGTCACACAGATATTACAAATTGCGGGATGTCCAGACAATATACAATATATTTTTTCAATGATTTACAATTACATACCATACCTGAATAAAAACGTACACATTTAATACGATTAGGAGATTAAACAAAATATGAAATGGAAGACAACTAATATTACAAGTTCATTATTCTTTATTTTTAGAAAACATCATGTTGCGTACATTTTATTTCTTATACTGAGAGGTACGACTCTCAGTTGGGTTTACCTGTATCTGTTTTCTCTTTGTAGTCCAATTAATTAAAACAGTTTTATTTGTAACTTTGTTGTTTTTATTTAATTACACTATTAACATTTCTTTTACTTAGTTTATATAAAATTAAGTTGAATTTAATGATTGATCGATAAGATGGTACACAGTGGGGGAGGGATATAGACTTTTGTAATAGAAGACCAACAGTGCAAAAACAGGAGTTGTTTTTATAGGAGACCGAACTGGCAGATGGAAACTGAGTCGATGATGGAAAGACGGCACTGTTTGGCGGGTGATAACTGTGTCGAAAAGACCGCTTATTCTGATGGAAATCCGTCCATATCTGGAAAGATACAGAAATACATTTTTATTATTGAGAGGAAAACATAGACTCATTGTTGTGAACTTGAAGAGTTCGATTTTTGTATTTTATTATGGAATTAACTCCAGAGGAGGAGATAAGTTCATATTTACCATTCCATATGGGGAAAAATGTTTTGTTTTTGTTTTAAGGACAACTCTCGTTTTTGAGTAGAACATGATCTCCTTCTGTAAAGGTTACAGGATTCTGCTTCTTATCGTATTGGATTTTGGAAGATTCCTTACTTTTAATTAAGTTATCTCTGGCAATTTAATATGCGTGTTGTAACCGTGATTTCAGCTCATTTGCATAGCAATCATAAGGTCCGTTCGCGTACTTTATGTGTAGAAAAATGAAAACTGTCAAATCTCAATCAAAGAAAAGTACGCGAACGCTTTTGTGTAAAAAGATGAAAAACGTCAAAGTTTGCCTTGAAAAGAAGCAACCGCTGTTTTTTTTTTGCTGGCAAACTCATAGGATTTCATCATTTGACAGTCTTCATTTTTTTATCAGCTGAAATTCTATGTGAAGAAAAATGAACGACACTACATTTTTCTTTCGTTCATCTTTTTACCATCTTTTTACGCGAACGCGTTTGTGTAGTTTTGCACGAAAGTTTATATAAATTTACGTATGCATATTAGTTCGCGAACGGACCTATAATTATAACATATTTCAGGATTTTTGATTAAGCTAGTAGGACGTTCGATTTGTCGTCCAAAAACTAACTCAAACGGAATAAAAGCGGTAGAGGTATTGGGGGTAGTAGTATTCACGAATACGGCATATTTAATCCAAGAATCCCAGTCATCTTGAGATTTGTTAATGAAACCGCGGAGGTATTCCACGAAGTTTTGGTGACTTCTTTCACAAGATCCATTTGATTGAGGTCGGTAAGCTGTTGTTTGGAGTTTAGTGATCCTTAAAAGTTTGCAAACGCTTTTAAATATGTCACTAAAGAAGTTTTGACCTTGATCGGATAAAAAGTATGTAGGAGTACCGAAGTGAAAGATTATTTCTTTATCGAAAGCTTCGGCGATGGTATTGTATTAGCTTTTTGATTTGGAAATGGGATAGCATCAGTGTATTTGGTTAAGTCATCAATGAAAGTAAGAAGGTATTTGTTGTGGTTGGAAGTGGTTGGATATGGGCCAACAATGTCAATGGATATTTTTTCAAAGGGATGTTTAGCAGTAGAAGTTATTACCATAGGTTCCATGGTGTATTTAGTAACTTTGTTTTTCTGACAAAGTTCGCAGTTTTTGATATACCCTTTTATATCTTGGAACAAATTTGTGATATAATTTTATGTGTTTGAAAGTTCGGTTGAATCCACAATGTCCTAAAAGAGGATTTAAGTGAAATTCCTTAAGTGCAGGTGGCAATGGTGTGATGGTAGTGTATTCGCAAAGGGATTGGCAGGTCGTGTGTTCGAATCCCGACCAGAGCCATGCTTTGTAAAATTAAATATACACAACAAATCAAATCTCCCTTAAGTAATTAAGGCGCCACCTGTGGAGATATCTTCCTATTCTTTCTGCAGTAAGCAGCACCCAAAAACAGGCAATGAAACTGAGTGCTGCTTGCAGCAACGAAAATGCCTGCGCTGTGGCAACACTATAAGGGTACTGTATCAATTACAGAAAAATAAACCCTTTAGCGCAAGCTAATTATAAAAAAAACAAAAAAAAATATAATTTGGATTTCTTCAGGAGTTGGCTCCCGAGGAAGGATTAGCTAATGGATTAATGATTGAAGAAGAAGTACATGGATCCGGAGACGAGGTAGTAAACGAGTTTGGCGACGAGGTAGGAGACGAACTTGTAGACGGATTGGAATAAGAGTTGGAAGACGGACAAGTAGGCGATTTAGAAAAATTAGTACAAGAATTAGTAGAAAAGTTGGTACACGAGTTAGGAGACGATTTTGAACATGAGCTAGTAGTGGATTTAGGACGAGTTAGTACAAGAATTAGGAGAAAAATTGGAACACGATTTAGAAGACGATTTTGGGCACGATTTGGTAGAAGATTTAGTAGATGAATTAGTATTAGAATTAGGAGACGAATTGGTACAAGGACTAGTAGACGATATAGTAGAATTAGTAAACGAATTAGTAGGAGAGTTGGTACTCGATGTACTAGGCGAGGTAGTACTCGAATATGTAGGTGAGTTGGTATACGAATTGGTACATGTATTAGAACAAGAATTAGAACACGATTTAGAAGACGATTTAGGATAAAATATAAAGGGTCCGCCAAATAACTTTTTTTTTGAAAATGCTATAAATATGAATATTTTCTCAAATTTCTTTTTTTATTTGAAAGTACAATCCTTCCGGTTAATAATGGAAAATAATTTCATTCAAATGGCTGCCTCGGGTTGCCATGCAGTAGCCTACACGATCGTCATACCAAGGTCTTTATGCAAAATTCGTCTCAATGATGTCTCCGAAATGTTCAATTGTTGAGAACGACTGTGAATTGATGTTGATGGCGCTTCACGCACACTTTCTGCCACAGCAGCAATATTCTCGGGTGTACACACAGTTTTTGGATTTTCACTCTTTGGTTTATCGATGAGGATGCCAGTTTCTTTCACTTTTTTCACAAGATAACGAACATACGGAGCTGACGGTGCTTCTCTTCTTCCAAAATCCGTACGCAATTTTCGCACACATTCTGCAACATTACCATGATTTTCAAAGTAATGTCGCAATATTTTCCAGCGTTGTTCAAGCGTATACACAACCATATTCGTTCAGCGGAATGATAAAACTACTTATCTGTCAAATCAGACATGAGCTAAGTGTTACCATTCACGAAATAAGCACTAGTTGAAAAAAAGTTAGATGGCGGACCCGTTAGTAGACGAATTAGTACACGATGTAGGAGACGGAGTTGAAGATAGCGTAGGCGACGAATTTGTAGACGATCGAAGAGTCATTTTAGCAATCCTGCTAAGGCAGTCAGCATTCGTATTTTGTTCGCCTTTTTTGTGAATGATTTCATAATCAAACTCTTCGAGTTGCAAGCGATATCGCATTAGTCTTGAATTAATATCTTTGCAATTGTGAATATAGATGAGTGACTTGTGATCTGTGATAAGAAGAAATTTTCTTCCATACAGATAGGTACGGAAATGCCGGACTGGCCATACAATGGCAAGCGATTCCTCATCTGTAGTGAAATAGTTCTTCTCACTTTTATTCAGCGTGCAAAAGGTGTATGTGATAGGCAAATCATTTCCTGGCTCACCCTGAGAAAGCACACTACCAACGGCAACATCACTAGCATTTGTTGTAAGAATAAAGTTTTTGGTAAAATCAGGATATTGAAGAAGCGGTGAATTAATAAGTTTTTCTTTTAATCCATGTAAAGAATTAGTACAAAGAGGAATCCAGTGAAAAGGGAATTCCTTGCGAAGAAGATTGGTAAGAGGTTTAGAGATTTTGCCGAAGTCTTTGATGAAACGGCGATAGTATCCAGCAAGACCTAGACAACTTTTTATGTCTTTGGCATTTTTGGGTTGAGCGAAGTCTTTAACACACTGGACTTTCTGAAGATCCGGTTTGATGCCGGATTCGTTTATAATATGGCCTAAGTAAATGAGTTCTGATCTTAGGAACTGACATTTCTCAGGTTGTAATTTGAGGTTATGCATTTTCAAGCGATCAAAGATTTCTGTTAGTTTGAAATTATGTTCTTCCAAAGTTTTTCCATATACCACGATGTCATCCATGTTTACAAAAGTCTTGATACCTTGAAGACCAGTTAAAAACATAGGGGCGGGCTACAGTCCGCTTGGGCGAACTGTTGGATACCCTATTCTTATTCCTATATCTCATAAGTGGGCGTGACAAAAATTTAAAGGATTTTATCGAAAAAACTAAGCTTTTGTAAATAAAAACGCTCCCTAGCTCAAACTTTGGTTTTTCAATAAAATTGTTTTATTTAATTGTGGGCGTGTCAGTAGGCGGATTTAAAAAAAATTTAAGTATGAGCATAAAGGGCACCTAGAGAGTATATACTATAAATTTCAGCTCCCTAGCTCAAACTTTGGACTTTCAAAAATAAAAATAAAAAATTGTGGGCGTGTCAGTAGGCGGATTTTGAAAATATTTACACATGAGCATAAAGGGCCCCTAGAGAGTATATATTAAAAATTTCAGCTCCCTAGCTCAAATTTTGGTTTTTCAAAAAAAATATTTTATTTAATTGTGGGCGTGTCAGTGGGCCGATTTTGAAAATGTTATGTCCCAAGCAGTTTTATGGGCCAAAGATCATATATAAAAAATTTCAGCTTTCTAGATCAAAATTCAATTTTTCCCAAAATTTGTTTTATTTAATTACGGGCGTGTCAGTGGGCGGATTTTGAAAATTTTATGTCCCAATCAGTTTTATGGGCCATAGATCATATATAAAAAATTTCAGCTCTCTAGCTCAAAATTCGATTTTTTCCAAAATTTTGTTTTTTTGAGTTTGTGGGCGTGTGTCTGTGGGTGGATTTCAAAAATTCTTAAACTTGATTATTTCGGGACCCTAGAGAGTATATGGTTAAAATTTCAGCTCTCTAGGTCCAGTTTAAAGGCCTAATTTTTGCCGACGGACGGACGGACGGACGGACGGACGGACGGACATGGCTAGATCGACATTACTATCGATGCTGATCATAAATATAGTAACTTTTAGGGGTCTACGGGCAATATTAAGGTATGTTACAAACTATGCGTCAAAATTAATATACCCCTAGAATAGGGTATAAAAATATTTATTTACCTCTGCAAGGTAGCTGGGGCACCTTTTAATCGATAAGACATTCTAACGAATTCGTAATGACCATACGGCGAGGAGAAGGCTGTCTTCTCTCTATCGTCTGGTTTAACTTGTATTTGATGGAATATACTAGCGAGATCTAGGGTGGAAAAGAAATTGGAGCTGCCTAACTGATCTAAAATATCAGTTATATTAGGAAGAGGGTAAGCGTCGCCAACAGTTTTGTCGTTGAGCTTTCGAAAATCGACGACTATTCTCCATTTCTTATTACCATCCTTATCAGGTTTCTTAGGCACAACGATAAGAGGGAAATTCCACGGACTATTGGATGGTTGGATAATGTTATCGTCCATCAACTCATGAATTTGTTTGTTGACATCCTATCGCTGGGCTTCAGGCAACCTATAAGGTTTGATATAAGTAGGACTAGCATCAGGGGTAAGAATAGAATGCTGGATAGTTGAAGCATGGGTTAGCTTGCCCCCTTTTAAATAGAACAATTCACTGTACAACAAACACAGATTTAGAATTGACTCCCTTTCATCCTTGGTCATGTGATCAGTTATGGCCAATTTTTTTATTGCTTCAATTCTATCATAATGTAGAGGGTTGCTGTTGGATTTGGAATGCTTTGTAGTTAGAAATGTTATCGAATAACAATTCTTCTGTGTTCAACTTGATTTCAGATTCAGAGGAGTTGATTACAGATGTGTATGAAATAGAACAATTGGCAGAAATAATATTATTATCGATATACAATCGGGTGGGAAGTTGTTGAGAAAGACATATACTATCAGAGTGAATTTTCTTATGAACTGGGACCACGATTTCTGTTCTAGACTGGATTTTTACAAGGCTAAAGGGAATTAGATCGTATTCAATGATATAATTCTTTGAAAAGAAGGTTAGAATCTTATACTATACTCAATCTTGGCATGGTAATCATCGAGAAAATTAGGTAACAATTTTCCATCGGTAGTGATAGGAAAATGCTTGTCGGCCACATGGAAGGGATAAGTAACAGTGGCGTTTGAGGGTAGATTTAAATTTAAGAGAACGACTCCCAAGGTTTGGGTTACTGTTTCTGTAATACCAACTAGGGAATTAATTATGCTGGGGTCGATGACTACTTTAGGGTTTAATTTGTCAATTTTAATTAAACAAATTTCACTACCGCCATTGATAAGAAATTTAGAGGGGTTAGGATTAAGTAAGGTTGTTGAAGAAATTTCAATAGAATCTACTAGACTAACTTTACTATTGAGATTTATACAAAAGACGTGGCGAGGAGCATTTAGTTGTTGGTCCGGACCCTGCCACTGGTTTCGACCTCTGTTTGGTTTTCCGAATGCTGATTGTGATTCGGTGGGGGAGGACTTCGATTTAAGGTTTGAGATTGGGGATTTTCTCGGCGGCGTCTATTATTATAATCTCTTTTCCTACACTCTTGGATATGATGTCCAGGGTTCTTGCAGTAACTGCACGTAATAGTAACAGTTCAGACTTCGCTTTTTATGGGTACCTTTTCTTTATTTTTCTTAGAGTAGCATTGTTCCTGGCTTAGCACAATAGCGAGGAATTGTAGTAACAGTTTATTCTTTAAATCTGTCCAATTTTCAAATTCTGTATATTTTACGATATTGTATGCCGAACCGCTCAGCTTTATTTTAATAATGTTCATTAGAAGGGGCAATTCGGAAGTAGAGATGTCTTGGGCTAGCAGGTCACAAGCGTTTAAAAATTTGTGTATGTAAGTGAGCTCTATTGCCTTCAAACTCTGGAGTTAGCTTGAAAGCGAAAGATCGGTCTAGTTTAGGAGCCATAATTGAAGATTCAGAGGATTCGGAGTAGGAGGAATTATGGACTGTACTGGAGTCTTCAGAGTCAGTAATTGATACTAGACTGTCTTCAGACATATAGGAAGGAAATTGCTTTACTTTGTCGCTCATAGGTTCGATTCATAAGTGCGATATCAGCATGACGAGTTAATTGGCTTGTGCACTTAGTAGCGAAAGGGAAAATACAGAAAGACCATAAATAAACATTGTTCATTTAGGTCGGAAGTGTTGCGCATTGACGCTGGAAGTGACAAACTGAAATAGCAATTTGGGAGGATGTTTATTTGGGGCGATCGATATATTGTTACAAAGTTGCAACACCGATCGTGGGGTTAAACATATTTCATAAAAAGAAGAAATTGTAGAGGTTGTAAAGTGCTTGGTATGCATCAAGTGGTACACTTTACAACAAAAACATCTGTGGAATCAACGATTGAATTTTCATTTTTTGATAATTTGTTTTTGACAATATTTTCAATGTCTATATTATTCAACTCATCATTTTCATATTTTTCTTCTTATTCTCCGATTGTTAAATTTACAGAATTGTTTGAAGAAACCCCTTCTTTGAGTTCCTTTGATTTTTGATTTGCTGTTTCTATTCGAAGTTTCCGTTCTACATAATGGGCTATATGCATAAACGGTGGTAAATGCTTTTACTGGTAAATTTCCATAGTATTTACTATTTGTCATATGCATAAAATCACAGTAAATACTGAAAAACTAGTATTTACTGAAAGAAATAGTATTTACTGGTTTCGGATGAATTAAACTAGTAAATACTTTTATTGGTATGCATAAAAACTAGTAAGGACTTTTTTTTGTAGTATTTACTGAATTTTTTTCAAGTTTGTAAAAACCAACTTGAACATTTGCTAGTAAATACTTTTGTAGGTTTTATACCAACATTCACAGTCGTGAGTCTGATTTTAACGCAATCGGTACATTTTATTTAATGTTTATTCTTACGTATTACCTCAGAAAAGGTTTATAAAGAGCGAAGAGTGCCCGGATGTAATAATTTTAAAATGCTTTACCGCTTTGAAAAAGAAAACGTTGTGTGGTTAAGCGAGTATTTTATCGGTAAGAAATGTTATGTAACATTTATTGGAATAAAGGAATTATTTAACCGTATTTTCTATAAAAACTTCCCCTCAAGAAAAAATGCGAATCTTTTTGAGATATGTTGCAGATCCAGGATTTCAAGTTGGCGTTGGCGAAGACACAGGCTTGCATTAGAGTACAGTTCGCAGAACTGTGCACTATGTGGCAAAACTTTTAGTCCAGAAATCTTCCCTTTGGATAAAGTTTCCTTCAAATTACGAAGAACAGTTAATAGCTAAACAGGATTGGCTTTTGAAATACAGCTTTCCTTCATGTCTAGGAGCTTTGGATTGTACTCATATAGAAATAAAAAAGCCTCACTTACATTCTGAGGAATTTATTAATCGTAAAAGATATGCCTCCATTAATATTCAAGCAACTTGTAATGCAAGGGCATGTTTTACAAGTGTTGTTTGCGAATGGCCGGGTTCAGTTCATGATTCAAGGATTTGGAAAAATAGTTTTCTTGAACCAATTATGAGAAGTTCAGCCAATACAATTTTATTGGCAGCCCAGGGATATGGAATTGCACCATGGTTAATGACGCTTTTCAAAAATCCAACAACAAACGTCGAAAAATCATACAACAGATTGCATATCAAAGAAAGGGCCATAATAGAACGTTGTTTTGGTCAACTGAAGAGCCGGTTTCCTACAAAACTGTATATGACTTGAATTTAAAAACGTACCAACTTTAACTGCCGCTTCTTTTGTTTTACATAACATTGCAAAGCATCTAAACGATATCGACGACTTTGAGATATTGGAAGACAGAGGAAATGAAAGTGCAGTTTATAGTTCAGAAAATAATGCCAGTGTACTTGAAATCCGAAGATTGGGACAAATGCGGAGAATTGAGTATGTAGAAATTATATATAGTGCATATTAATGACTTTATTGTTATTTTATTAAACATTGAAAAATAAAAACGCAGAGTGTAACAAAAAATATTCTTCAGTAAAAATCAAAAAAATTATCAGCCATTTTAAAAATTATAAAATGTTTGTCCATATTCAGGACATGTATTTTGAGAGGTAGTTGAGCGATCGTTGCTACCGTTTGTTATCCTTTTTTTTATTTCTTCCTGTTTCAGCTGGTCTAGAAGCACCAAACGTTGAAGCTCACCTGTAGTGAGAGATAACGTTTCTTCTGTTTCCTGTTCCAAACACCTTTTTTGTTTTGGTGCCGACGGATGGGATGGAGAGTCTATAAGCTCTGACTCTTCCTTATTTTCTTCTTTGAGACATCCTTTTCTTTCCTTAATATGTTTATCTGATCCTACAGATAGACAGCCTGTAAAAAATTAGAATATTATGGTTAAGTAACTTACTCTATACAACTTACATACCAGGTATTCTCGAAATTGATGGGTTCTGCTCCGCATCCATTAAATTTAGTAAAATGGTTTCCCATTCTTTTAGCTTTATTGGCTTATTTCCTGTGGTTTTAAGGTCCGACTTTTTTTTCACATCAGCCTTAATGTTATTAATTCTCTTCTTTATTTGATCCTCAGTCATTAAAATACGGGTTTTGGCATTAAAATCGCTAATAAATAACTTTAAAGCCTCCGCCTTCGCTTTTTTTATGTGATGCTGTTGAGACTTGCTCATAAGCACGTTATGAGTTTCGAGTATTTTAATAAACTCTAAAGCTGTCGAAACTTCCTTTTCTGACATGACCTTTATTTTATAACTCACTTTAAGAACTTTATTTTATAAGACCTTTGTTTATAGCCTAATGTACAGAATGACTAGTCAAAAACAAAAGTGTTTACAAAAGAAGAATGATCACAACGGTAAATTACAATAGAAATCAAAACTACAGCTGTTAATCACATAAACACATTTACTTTGTGTACTTAAGTGTTTACAAAAGAATAATTTAATAGAACGGTAAATAATATGAAAGCATTTAAAACTACAGCTTCCAATTTACGTAAACATATTTTTCATACAGTATTTACTAGTGATTTTGAATGAATTGGTAGTATTTACTTGAATGAATCCAGTATTTACAACCAGTATATGCTTATCAGTATATACTTTATTTTATGCATACCAAATGAAGTATATACTACAAATCTTGGCTTTTACTAGTAATACTAGTATTTACTTTTACTTTTAACTACTAGTAAGTACTTCAGTTTCATGCATATGGCCCATTGTCTTGTCTCTAATCCGAAAATTTTAAAGTGGTTGAAATTGGTTGGTATAATAATTATTGAATCGCATTCAATACAGCGACCGTTGATATTATGTGCGGAGTAAAATCGTAACATTATTTATTTTTTACAATAGTCACAGTAATCATTTTTTCTGTTGAGCTCTTGTTGGCATTCATTTACCACAGTGAATGCAATGATTACCCATTCCGGCTGTCTGTTTCTGGAACAATTACATTTTATTTCGAATATGAACTGCAAGCAATTAGCTATACATATAAAATTGTTTTCGTTGTTAAAAATTATAATTTATTAAATTATCCTTAAAATTTTTGGAAATTCTCCCACAAATGTCAGCTTTATCGAAAAAAGCGAAGCTTGCTTAAAAATTTGTAGAGTACAGCTAATTTTATGTTTTTTCAAATAAAATAAATATCAAAATACTTTTTAGCTGTTTCTCTTTTACTAAGGTCTTCATTTTTGCAAAAACTGTCCGTCCAGAAGCACAGATTTGCTAGATCCAACCCACAAATGGACATTGTTTGGCTTTGTGACTTATTAATAGTAACTGCGAAAAATAAGCGAATAGTAAATTGCAAGCCTCTGAATGAAATGGGGCAGCCTGATGGGATAATTGGGATCCTTGTCAGAAGAACAACTTCACCTTGAAACTTGCAACATCAGGATTCACAACAGTGTCGATCGATTGAACGACATCTCGCTGCCAGGCAATGACTGTTATATTTTGAACATAGCTTCAACATCGATATTTTTTGAGGCCAAAGTAACTCCTTACTGAAATAAGCGCGCTAATCTGGGAATATGCTTTCAATTAGAGCATCTCTCGTACCCAGCATCTTGAAAAAATTGTGTGCCAAGTTGATGCATTGATACATCACAACGGACCTCATTGGTCTAAGTGTGTTGGCTTTCTGCTAACAGCCACTTCAACCTGATGCATTGTGTGCAATTCCATTGCTAATCTGGAGCAATTGTTCGACTGCAAATGGATCGTGTTGCATAACAGGGTCTCTTTCGTGTATTGAAAAACCCAAAATACGTTAAACTGCTTCATTGCTGCTAATGTATCGTCCTATTGATAACTTGTTATTTCGTCGTTGTCATATACATTTTGAAAAGCAAAATTAGCCATATCGCTGCCCTTATGAATGTATTTGCATATGTATTAAATGAACTTCACCAAACTGCAGAACTTTTTTTTTTTATAATGTACTCGCACTAAAGGGATTTTTGAATAATGTAATAGCTACACAGCGCGGGCGGTAAGGTAATTAGGGTAAGAAGATATTGAGAGATGCTGATGCACGTTAGTTTTAAATGTTTTGTAGTAAAAATGTAAAAGTTTATATTCGGACTGTAATATTACTTCTCTCCTTAGTGTACCAACAAATGTAAGTCCGCCATTTTTGATTTTGTAACTCACGGCGAGCTGTCACTTGCGGCCGCTTGCTTCTCTCTCTTTTTCTTTTGGTTGTTTTCGGTGGCGGACGCAAAAAGAGACATTATTAAGAATCTAATTTTACGAATTACCTAACTAAAATAAATAAAAGATAATACTACTAAAACCTCAGATGTGGGGTTCCCAATAAAACTAAAACAAAATTTTATTTATATCGCGTGTGATCGTTAGATAACCCACAGATTAAAAATGCCGGAAAGGCTAAGTAAAGCACAAATCATCGACGATCTAAACAGTGCCAACATTGAAGTTCCGGCCACCGCTACCATCGCACGGCTACGTTCCTTGCACGAGGGTACATTCGGCGTCGCGGAGTTTGTAATCTCCGACGACATAACTTCAGGCGATGGACGCCCAACTCCAACTTCAGTACCTTCTGTGATGACTCAAGACGTCATCTGTGCGATGCCGTGTAATTCTTCTGCTTCCGATCAAAATTCTACTTCTGCTTCTGTGGGAGCAAAAACTTCTGCTGGATGTGCTTATACGCCGACTTCTGATCCAGTTACCGCCACATGCGCTCAACGAGTCATTTCTGATTCAGGCACACGTGCTTCTGTGAGACCATCGACATCTGCTACGCACGTCCCTAGGCTAGCTACAGCAAACGTGCCGTCTTTCGAAGGCGCTGTTTCCGACGAAGAAGACGAACGAGTGCTAGCTCGGTTGGAAAGAAGAAAGCGTATTTTGGAACTACAAAGAGAGCTACGGGAGATGGAACTAGTTGCAACGCCTGGGAGACGAGTGGATTTTTCCGACATCGAGAACGCTGTCTCTCCATTTTCTGGTGACGACGAATATAGTGTGAAAAAGTGGATTGCTGACTATGAAGACGTTGTCCAATCGTTAGCTTGTGACGAACGCACCACACATCTTAGTGCTCGCCGGCTGCTAAAGGGGACCGCCAAAGTGCTTCTTCGAACAGTGCGTGTTGACAGCTGCGCCTCCCTGAAGAACCTGTTGCTGCAAGAGTTCGACAGGCATATGAGCAACCGGGAGGTATATCAGAAGCTTAGTCAGCAATCACCTCGCAAAGACGAATCGTTTTTACATTATGTTTTGTCAATGCAGGAGATTGCCTCACATGCTGATATTGGAGAGTATGAACTAGTTGAGTTCATCATTGAAGGCTTGGGAGATTCATCGTCGAACATCTCAATCTTGTATGCTGCTAAATCCATCGCCGAACTGAAGAGCCTCTTGCCGAGGTATGAGAAACGGAGACTGTATAAGCCACCATCGTCTTCGGCAGCAAGAAGTGTTTTTTCGCCAACATCGAGTGTGACAACACATTCCAGTAAGAGAAGCCAAGCCACAACTTCCGCAAAAGGACAGGACAGGTGTTACAACTGCTCCAATTATGGGCACTTTGCAATTAATTGCCCAGAGACAAAACGACCACCAGGTTCGTGCTTTCGTTGCTTCGACACGGGCCATACTTACAAGAACTGCCCAAAAGCACCGAAGAAGATGAGACAAGTTGGCGCTGTGAACCCGGACAACAATGCCCTTAAGGCCAACGAAACTAGTATAGTGATGAAGACGAAGAAGTAGTCCAATCTTTGAAAGCCGTACAAATGGTAAGCGTTTCTTTCTTTTTGTCAGGAAATAAGTGCACTCCTTTTTATACCCTATTCTAAGGGTATATTAATTTTGACGCATAGTTTGTAACATACCTTAATATTGCCCGTAGACCCGTAAAAGTTACTATATTTATGATCAGCATCGATAGTAATGTCGATCTAGCCATGTCCGTCCGTCCGTCCGTCCGTCCGTCCGTCTGTAGCCAAAAATTAGGCCTTTAAACTGGACCTAGAGAGCTGAAATTTTAACCATATACTCTCTAGGGTCCCGAAATAATCAAGTTTACGAATTTTTAAAATCCGCCCACAGACACGCCCACAAACTCAAAAAAACAAAATTTTGGAAAAAATTGAATTTTGAGCTAGAAAGCTGAAATTTTTATATATGATCTATGACTCCTAAAACTGCTCGGGATAAAAAATTTTCAAAATCCACCCACTGACACGCCCACAAATAAATAAAACAATTTTTTTATACCCTATTCTAAGGGTATATTAATTTTTGAAAATCCAAAGTTTGAGCTAGGGAGCTGAAATTTATAACATATACTCTCTATGGGCCCTTTATGCTCATGTGTAAATATTTTTAAAATCCGCGCACTGACACGCCCACATTTTTTTTTTTTTTTTTTTGAAAATTCAAAGTTTGAGCTAGGGAGCTGAAATTTATAATATATACTCTCTAGGGGCCCTTTCTTCCCATGTGTTATATTTTTTTTTAAATCCGCCTACTGACACGCCCACAATTAAATAAAACAATTTTATTGAAACACCTAAGTTTGAGCTAGGGAGCGTTTTTTTTGATAAAATCCTTTAAATGTTATATAACAAAATATGTAGAGCGTTCTTAACAATTCAACCATACTTAGACTTTTGTCACGCCCACTTATGAGGGATAGGAATAAGAATAGGGTATCCAACAGTTCGCCCAAGCGGACTGTAGCCCGTCCCTATGTTTTTAATTGTAACTCTCTTTTGGATACCGGTTAGTTTCGTTCAGAAATCGCTGTTGCCTCAGGATATACCCCTCGGAAAGTTGTCATATTCAAGTTATAAAGGATTAAGAAATACCAAATAATATACTTACGGTACGGTTTCAAGTTTTGTTATTCTTTCCGAATGTAAAAAGAAAATTTCGTTCTTTGTCATTCCAGATGAAGCTATGCCAGTGCCTTTGTTGATAGGCCGCGATGCACTTCAGATATTTAACGTCACTTTCCAAATGAACAAAAGGGGAACATCTTCAGAGCAACTTTGTATTTCTGATTTTAATAAAGACTATTTGAAGTATATGCATTTGTGCACTTACGTTCCGACACAGCCAACTAAGCTAATTGATCAGTGTAGTGATGATTTAAGTTATGTTAAAGTCAACCCCTTACGCAAGAAAAAGTTAAGCGGTAACGATTCGGTTGGGGGCGACTCTGTTCTTCTGGATGATGATGGGTTTCGTGAGATTTGTGCAATAGAGCCTACGTTAATTAATGAGGAGTTGAATGTTGGCCCGAATCTTGACATGGCATCAGCGAATAGAATTCGGTCTCTGGTCGTGGAGAAGTATATCAATTTTAACAGATCAAATGTGAAGCCATTAGATTTTGAGATGCGTATCCGACTTACGAATGATACTCCCTTCTTCTGTTCTCCGCGGAGACTGTCATTCGCTGAAAAGCGCGAGGTAAACAGTATTGTTAAAGACCTCCTAGATCGGAGGATTATTAAGCCTAGTGAATCGCCGTATGCATCGCCTATTGTTTTAGTCAAAAAGAAAACTGGGGAAACAAGACTGATTATCGGGCGCTTAATAAGTTTACGGTGCGGCATAACTATCCGCTTCTCATTATCGAAGACTGTTTGGAGTATCTCGAGGGAAAGAAAGTGTTCACTTTGCTAGATTTAAGGAGTGGGTTTCACCAAGTTAAGGTTTCTTCCGACTCAAGTCATTTTACTGCATTTGTAACTCCGGATGGACAGTATGAGTTCCTTAGAATGCCCTTTGGGCTTAAAAATGCGCCTAGTGTATTTCAGAGATTCATTTCTAGAGTTCTGCGGCAGTTTGTTGAGGCAGGTTCAATTATGGTATATATGGATGATATAATTATCGCAAGTGTTAACTTTAGTGATCACCTTCTGTTGCTAAGTGCCGTCCTTCAGTGTTTAGCAGGATACGGCTTGGAGCTTAAGCTATCGAAGTGTCACTTCGGATATTCTACTATAGAATATCTCGGCTATAGGGTAACGGAACATGGCATCCAGCCTAGTGACTCGCATTTGAGGGCCATACTTAATTATCCGGTACCAACAAATAGCAAGGAGCTGCATTCCTTCCTTGGTTTAAGTTCGTACTTCAGGCGGTTCGTTTGTTCTTTCTCACGAGTAGCCAGACCGTTGTATAATCTCCTGAAAAAGGATGTCCCCTTCGAGTTCTCCTCAGAGTGCTTAGAGGCTTTTCGTTACTTGCAGGATTCCTTAATATCGTCGCCTGTGTTATCGATTTATAATCCAAAGCGAGAGACCGAACTACATTGCGACGCTAGTTCGCTTGGTTTTGGTGCCGTCCTTCTGCAAAGGCAAGATGATAAGAAATTTCATCCAGTGGCATATTTTTCAAAAAGTACAACTCCCCAAGAGTCAAGATATCATAGTTTCGAGCTTGAGACTCTTGCAATCATTCTGGCTTTGAGACGTTTCCGCGTTTATTTGGAAGGAATTCCGTTCACGATAGTCACTGATTGCAGCTCGCTTACACTTACGCTTAATAAGAAGATTGTAAACCCGCGAATCGCAAGGTGGGCACTTGAATTGGAAAATTATAATTATAAGGTTATTCACCGTAGTGGGGTCAGAATGGGCCATGCAGATGCATTGACCAGATGTTTTATGGTGTCGGTTGTGAGTTCTGAAGATATTGATTTCCAGTTAAGGGCTGCTCAAAGTCAAGATCCAATAGTTTCCGCATTAAAAGACAAATTAGAAAAAGAAAATTCCAAGTCCTTTGTTCTTCAGGATGGCATAGTGTTTCGAAAGGATCGGGTTGGAAAACTTATGTTCTATGTTCCTGTCGGCATGGAGGACAACTTGATCAGACACGTTCATGAGAAAATTGGTCACTTAGGGGTCACGAAGTGTTACGAACAAATCAAGGCGAACTATTGGTTTTCTGGTATGCAGAAAAAAATAGAGCAATTTATTTAGAATTGCGTCAAGTGTATAATGTATTCTTCGCCTGCTAACACAGTTGAACGGATTCTGTTTAATATTCCTAAGGAGCCTGTACCATTCCATACACTTCATCTGGACCATTTCGGACCTCTACCTGCGATTCGGTCAAAAAGAAAGCACATCCTCCTAGTTGTTGATGCTTTTACGAAATTTGTTAAACTCTACCCGGCCATATCGACGAGTACGAAGGAGGTGTGTGCTTCGTTGAATAAGTATTTCGATTACTATAGTAGTCCGTCTAGGGTAATTACGGATAGAGGTACATGCTTCACTTCCTTGGAATTCAGCTCTTTTCTGTTGGATAGGAATATAACTCACGTTAAGGTAACGGTTCAGTCGCCGCAGGCAAACGGTCAAGTTGAGAGAGTGAATCGAGTGCTGACAGGTATGCTTGGGAAACTTTGTGAATCGGTACAGCACGATGATTGGGTTCAGAAACTGTCATTGGTAGAGTATGCATTAAATAATACCGTGCAAAGATCCGTGGGTACCACTCCTAGCAGACTGTTATTTGGTGTTGATCAGAAGGGTCCTGGGGTGGACAAACTTTTGGAATTCCTACAAGAAAAGGGTATAAACTCTCCAGTTAGGAATTTGGCTGAGGATAGAAAGCGAGCTTCCGAATCAATAGCAAGGGTTCAGCAGTACAACGCACGAAAATTTGAAGAACACCATCGCCCCGCACCTACGTACTTAAGAGGGGATCATGTAATTATCCGGAATATTGATAATACGGTTGGCGTAAATAAAAAACTAATACCTAAATACAAGGGCCCATATTGTATCCACAAAGTACTACCTCATGATAGATACGTCGTTAGAGATATAGAGAATTGTCAGATAACCCAGTTGCCGTATAATGGCGTTGTAGAAGCTAAGAATATTCGTCTATGGAAGAAAGATACTGATCAGTTAGTTTGAAGGCTGTAATAAGAAGCGCTTATCAATGTGTTATTTAACTTTTATATTATAGTTTTGGTTATAATTAAAATGTGATATGTTTCAGTTGAGTAGATCGAGGTCGATCTAGATGTCAGATTGACCGAGATGTAGTAAAAATGTAAAAGTTTATATTCGGACTGTAATATTACTTCTCTCCTTAGTGTACCAACAAATGTAAGTCCGCCATTTTTGATTTTGTAACTCACGGCGAGCTGTCACTTGCGGCCGCTTGCTTCTCTCTCTTTTTCTTTTGGTTGTTTTCGGTGGCGGACGCAAAAAGAGACATTATTAAGAATCTAATTTTACGAATTACCTAACTAAAATAAATAAAAGATAATACTACTAAAGTTTGTATATTATAATGTGTAGGAAAAATGGAGCGGGGAAGAGCATTCCACATTCGTGTTGGTGTTGCTGCACAGCGGGTATTGCGGTTGAAATGTTCTAGTGGTGGAATGCAACTGTCTATTGCGTTTGAGCACTTATGGTGGAAATTACGATAAAATAACGAGAGACAAGAGATAAGAGACATTGCGACGATGACCAATTACTCGTAGTTTTATCGCGTGTTTTTGGATCCTGTCAAGTAGCTCCAAATAGGTTAGGTTCCAAAGTAATTGGTGCACCAGACCAGATATTCGCATTGTACTCAAGTTTTGGGCGGATTAATGCCTTATAAATAGTAGCCAGATCAGAAGGAGTGAACTTGGAGCACTTAAGGAAGCCTAGGCATTTCGCAGCGTTCTTGGCGATATCGAATATGTGATCATTCAAACGAAAGTTGTCATTAACATATATACCGAGAATGGAAAGCTTGGTGCCAAACTATGTCAAATGCCTTTGAAATATCAAGCGCAACGATCTTACTTTCACCACCTTGTTGAAGAGATTGGTTAAACTTTTCGGTTAGATAAGTTATCAAATCACCACTGGACGTGTTGCTGCGGAAACCGGTCATTAAGAAATTTTCAGGATTCAACATATTTCATGAGTTGGAGGAGGGAGATGAAGATTCCCCTTTTTTGGGACAGGCTGGACAAATGCTGTTTTACATCATCTCGGGAAGAGCCCTGAAGAAAAGGATAGGTAGAAAAGTTTGCGCAATCTTTCTGCCAGCGAGGAAGAACCTCTTCAGAGCGATAGGGGAAATACCATCTGGACCAGCGGATTTGTGAACGTCAAGATCTTGAAGTACTCTAGCAACTGTACGAGTGCGGCAGTGGATTGGTCCCATGGAGTATTCTACGCGCTCAGGTACAGGGGGAGACAAACCCAATCTGGGAGCGTTGAGCTGACTGCAAAGTGAGCAGCAAGCAGATTGGCCTTATCTATAGAGCTGACAGCAGGAACGTCTTTGTAAATGAGTGTCGTGATAGATGATGAGGCCGAATTCTTGATGTTTTTAACAAATGACCTAAAGTTTTTACTACCCGTGGGACTTTGTAGTATTTTTTGCCTCAACTTTTGATAATAGGAGAATTTGACACGATTAATGTGGGCAATGGGTATTGCAGTCATTTCTGGCTCGTTTAAATTTTTTTCTGCTTTCCTCAGATGGGTTGGCTTTGAATGACCGAAAGCTTACCTCTTTTAACCTGATAGCCTCTTTGCAGCTCGATTCACACCACGCGTTTACCTTGGGCTTGATACTTTTTATCCTGTTAGGGATGAAAGACTTCATACCGAGGTGAGTTATGTTTGAGACCATATCACCAGCAGTATCCACCTCACTGTCGAGGAAGTACACCGACCAGTTAAAACTCTTAAAGAAACCGCTTAGTTTTTGCCAATTGGCTTTCTCGTATTGCCATAAGGTTCTTTTAGGAGTTTGTTCTTTAACTATGTGGTTGGAGTACGAGAATTCACCTGATATGATACAATGGTCTGACGAACCTAGGGGCGATAATACGTTTAAACGGTATTTATCGGGGTGAGATGTAAGAAACAAGTCCAGTGTGTTGCCAGTTTGACTGCTTATTACCGGTATTCCATTTATAAGCTGAGTCAGGTTACTTACCTCAGCAAAGATCTCGACGTACCTTCCTTCGGGTGTTGTCTGGCCAAAATGTCGAAGCCAACTTGAATTGTCTATATACATATGTATTTATTAATATAGCTGTCTAAAATGTCAAAGCTCTACATTAATTGAGATAGAAGTTAGAGGTTAAAGCCGTGTAGAGGGCGCTGCATTCGGTAAATTTTTGCATACGAAATGCCGAAGCCTTTGAAATACATTAGTGCAATATTTCAAAGCTCATTTGAGAAAGCAGTTAAGCTTAAAAGCCATGAAGAGGGCGCTGCAGTCGGTGGATTTATACAATCGAAAAGCAGAAACACTCGAAAAATATTTGTAGAAAATTTTAAAGTTCTAGCTCAATTTGGAACTCGGTTTTAGTAAAAAGAAATGTGGGGGCCCGGTAGTCGGTCGATCCGAAATACAGAAGCTCAAATTTCCTTGCGATTTGATACAAATTCTGGCCACCGCACAGCCACATGTTCATTGTGTACACTACTTCAAATCGTGCGATCGCGGCTTTACAATCTAACGGGACTCTTGCGACAGCTTGTATACAATACATCAAACAAATACTCAAACATCAAAAGCAACCTTTTTTTGATTTTTTTAGTAGAAATAATATTAAAAGAAAGCAGATTGGATGATGACCTAAATTTTAAAAATACCCTATAGCATTGCTGACGAACTAAGGAATAGGATGATGGATTGGATACTTGACCATCCAATCCATCATCCTATTTCTTTGGTTTTCAATTACAACTGATTCATGACGTTTTATTATGTTTTGCAAACGTAGTTGAATATACAGTACCTTTTTTTTTATAATTTACGCGCACTAAAGGGATTTTTTTCGTTCCCTTATCATGTATTGGCTACACAGCGCGGGCGTTAGGGAAATTAGGATTAGAAGAAAAGGAGAGTTGCCGATGCACGTTGGTTTTGAATGTTTGTAGGTTATAATGTAAAGGAAAAACTGAGTGTGGAAGAGTATTCCACATTCGTGTTGTACGGCTGAGGAAAGACTCTTTGTACTTCACTGTACGTCCGAATACAGGCTTGAGGGTGAACTGATGAGCATTCCTTGCATGGCGGGTATTGCGGTTGAAATGTTCAAGGGGTGGAATGCAACTGGTTATTTCGTTAGAGCACTTACGGTGGAAATAGCGATAAAATAACGAAAGACAGGAGACATTGCGACGATGACTAAGTGAGTCAATCGATCTCGCGATGTCTCGGTCGCCAATGAGTTTTATCGCGCGTTTTTGGATTCTGTCAAGTAGCTCCAAATAAGTTATTGGTGCACCAGACCAGATATGAGCGTTGTACTCGAGTTTCGGGCGAATAAACGCCTTATAAATTGTAGCCAGATCAGACGGGGTGAAATATTTCTTGCATCGCTTAAGGAAGCCTAGACATTTCGCAGCGTTCTTGGCGACATCGAATATGTGGTCATTCCAACGAAGGTTGTCATTGACATACATACCGAGAATTTAAAGCCTTTCGGTTTCAGCGATGCAAGTGCCATTCATGGATAATGGCAGTGTGTGTGGGTTTTGCTTTAATGACAGGAGACAGCATTGTGTTTTGGAAGCATTAAATTCCACTCTATTGGTTGTACCCCACTGAGTTATGCTGTTAAGATCGGAATTTAATGAGCTTAACATACGATGCCGTTCCAGTTCCACACCCGAAGAAGTGTGGCGTGACCCAAGAAACGAGTATGAAAAGCTGAGGGTACTGTCATCAGCAAAGGAATGGATTGGATTAGAAGTAACAGACAGGAGATCATTTATAAAAATGAGAAAGAGAGTCGGAGACAGGACGGAGCCTTGGGGAACACCAGCATTTATTTGGTGAGTTGCAGACTTGAAACCGTCCAAGACAACTTGAATTGAACGGTCCGAAAGGTAATTTCTAATTCATTGAAGAAGGTTATCATCGATTCCAATTGCACGCATTTTCGACAAGAGAGCTTGAAGCCAAACTCTGTCAAATGCCTTTGAAATATCAAGCGCAACGATCTTACTTTCACCACCTTGGTGAAGAGATTGGTTCCACTTTTCGGTTAGATATGTCATCAAATCACCGGTGGACCTATTGCCCCGAAAACCATACTGCCGGTCATTGAGAAGTTTTCGAGATTCAAGATATTTCATTAGCTGACGGTTGATCAGCGTTTCCATGACCTTAGAAAGAAGGGGCGTAAGTGCAATTGGACGGTAGGAGGAGGGAGAAGAAGACTCGGCTTTTTTTGGTACAGGCTGGACAAATGCTGTTTTCCATCTTCCCGAAAAGAGCCCTGAAGAATAGGACAGATAGAAAAGCTTACGCAGTGGTTTTGCCAGCGTAGAAGAACACCTCTTCAGAACGATGGGGGAAATACCATCTGGACCAGCGGATTTGCGTATGTCAAGGTCTCGAAGTACTCTAGCCACTGTACGAGTGCGAAAGTGGATTGGTCCCATGGAGTATTCTACGCGCTCGAGTACAGGGGAAGACAAAGCACAATCGGGGAGCGTTGAGCTGACTGCAAAGTGAGCAGCAAGCAGATTGGCCTTATCTGTAGAGCTGACAGCTGGAATGCCGTTGTAAATGAGTGTCGGGATAGATGACGAGGCCGAATTCTTGATGTTTTTGACAAACGACCAAAATTTTTTACTACCCGTGGGACTTTGTAGTATTTTTTGCCTCAGCTTTTGGTCGTGGGAGAATTTTACACGATTAATGTGGGCATTACAGTCATTTCTGGCTCGTTTGAATTTTTTCCGGTTTTCCTCAGATGGGTTGGCCTTATAAGACCAAAGCTTACCTCTTTTAACCTGATAGCCTCTTTGCAGCTCGAGTCACACCACGCGTTTAACTTGGGTTTGATACTTTTTATCCGGTTAGGGATAAAGCATTTCATTCCCAATAAAATCATGTTTGTTATCATATCAGCAGCAGCATCCACGTCGCTGTCGAGGAAGCACAGCGACCAGTTAAAACTCTTAAAGAACCCGTTTAGTTTTTCCCAATTGGCTTTCTCGTATTGCCATACGGTTCTTTTAGGAGTTTGCTCTTTAACTAAGTGGCCGGAGTAAGAGAAATAAGCTGATATGACACAATGGTCTGACGAACCTAGAGGCGGTAATACGTTTAATTCGTATTTTTCAGGGTGAGAGGTGAGAAACAAGTCCAGTGTGTTGGCGGTTTGACTGCTTATGTCCGGTATTCGTGTTGGCTCATTTACAAGCTGAGTGAGATTGTTAACCTCAGCAAAAATCTCAACATACCTTCCTTCGGGTGTTGTCTGTCCAGAATGTCGAAGCCAATGTGAATTGTGTATATTGAAATCACCCGCAATGACGATTTCAGTACGAGGATGAAGGGTTACAATTCTTGTGATGGAGTCAGACAACGCATCCAATTCATTATAAGTTGAATGTCTGTCCAAATTGGGGCTTCTGTAAATAAAACAGTAGTGGATTAATTGCCTACGGACATGAAATTTGAGCCAAATGAAATTAAATTCCGGATTGGAACATTGGCCATATTGAGGCTGAAGTTGGTAGGCTACGTCACTACGTATATAGACGGCGAGACCGCGATGCGGAAAGAATAATGGCACTAAGTTGTACCCAGGCAGACTAAACTCTGTTAAATCAGAGCCAACGCTAACCTGAGTTTCGTTAAGTGCCAAAACAGCTGGTTTGTTGTGGAAAGCGTGGGCGTATAACGAAAAAAAAATTTTCCTCAACCCACGAATGTTACTAACATCCACCACAAAATTCCTACACATATTATTAGACCCAAGTAAACAAATTCATTTTTTTTTTAAATTATTTAAATAGTATGAAGTAGGCTTCTTTTAGTTTTCATTTATATTTTGCGTTACCTAGGTAATTATTAGGCTTTATTTGAGACTTACGGTATATTATGCAACATTTGAAGTTTCTATTAAGTAGTGAATGGTTGTGTGACTAAAAAGTTCAAAAAGTGCCTTAAAATTATTTGCATATAAAAGTTATTTCTGTCAAATAAAGCTCGTGTTTTTCGGTAAGTTCTGATGTTTTACTTTTGTTTATGGGTAAAACTATGCATACAATACAGATAGTCATTATATTAAAAAAAAAAAAAATTTTAGTATTCAATCGTTCGAAAGATGGGAAAAGGATCAGTCAGACCTCTCCCCGAAGAAAGTCGGCCAAGTTGTTGGCCTATTAAAGGCATCCAACCTATCCCAATATGATATTGCGGGTGTAGTTGGAGTGTGACGAAGTTCTGTTAAGAATATTTAAAAAAAAATTGATCTTGGGGTGTCTTTAAGCCCGAAGAGGAAGGGTAATTGCGGTAGGCCTCGCAACACAACCCCCAGAACAGACCGCAAAATTCGGGATATTTGCACGGCAAATCGAAAATTACCAGTTTCCCTGTTGGCGAAAAAGGTTTCCGATGAAGGAATTGGAATTTCCCAGCGAACAGTGCAGCGTAGATTGGCTGAAATCGGTTTTTTTGCCAGAAAACCAGCTCGAAAACCAAAGCTGACTGCCACCATGATTAGAAAGCGTTTCGACTGGGCTCATAAATACAAAAAATTCACTGTTGAAGATTGGAAAAAGGTAATAAAATAAGACAAACTTAAAGCCAATAAGGTCATAAAAGTACAACTAATTTTTAACCTTAAAATCGCTATTTCTTTAACTTCGCAGGTTTGTTTCTCTGACGAATCTGTTTTCCAAGTAATGACAATTAAACATCCCCCATCCATAATGATTTGGTCAGTTATTTCTGGGAAAGGCACAGGGCGGCCCTATCTGGTTGAAAAGATTATGCGGCAGGATCAATACAAGAAGGTCCTGGAAACAAGGATGCTACCGCAGCTTCAAGAATGGTTTTCTGTGGGCGAGCAACCCATTTTTATGCATGATGGGGCTCCCTGCCACAAAGCCAAGAGCGTAACTGCCTTTCTCCAAGAAAGGAGCATCAACGATTTGGATTGGCCAGGAAATTCCCCGGACATGAATCCGATTGAGAATGTTTGGGAGCTCTTGAAGCGGGCGGTGGCTAAAAGTGCCATAACCACGAAAAGGCAGCTGATGGAGAAGATCATTTTCGAGTGGAATCACAACCCACATATCCAAGTAACCGTGCAATCTTGCATAGAAAGCATGCCACGGCGAATTAAGACACTTATAGCTGCAAAATGAGAGCACACCAAATATTGATTTTTAGGAAAAGCATGCATCCCCAACTCTTAAATAAAAAAAAAATCAATATTAACTAACTAGCAAAACCTTTCCGTCTTTTTTTTATTCCTGATATTATATATTATAGTAAAGAAATTCAATCTAGAACATATTTATTACAAATTTAGTCACAGCAACCATTTAAGACAACATTTTTTTTTTTATGCTGGGTCTAATAATATGGCAAGGTACTGTAATGTACCTAATGTAAGCTTGATTGAACATTCAAACTTTGAAAATAAATAAATATTAATCGAAACGAATTCGCTGTGTTTCTTTCAAATCGTAGCGATTCACGTGTCGATAATTCATCGGCTTTACTGCAGTGCTTTGTGATAAACGACATTTTTCGTTTTTTCGTCTGGAGCGAAAACAAATAAAGTACATGGTTTGCTGATATGTGAGCAAGCTGCGTACAATTGGCCATGCGAAAAACATGGATTCTCCAAATTCAGGCCACAAACATTAAAGGATTGTCCCTGAGATTTGTTGATTGTCATTGCGAATGCTAATCGGACTGGAAACTGCAATCTTTTGAAATCAAAAGGAATATCGGTCGTAATCAATGGAATGCGAGGAATGAATACAATTTCCCCCGAATATTTTCGTTTTAGAATTGTTGAAGCAACAAATTCGGTATCAAATTCTTAACAGCTAGTCTGGTACCATAGCACAGTCGTTGTTGATTCAAATTTCGTAGCATTATGATGACCGAAACGTTTTTGATTTGCAAATTATGCGGTGGAAATCCGGTCATGTCCAAGGAATTTAAAACTCCGTCGGATAATTCACGACATCATCTTGATTAGTGGTGGAATCAACTAATTGAATGGTCAAATTCAATGCGTTGACAACGATATTCTTTGCGGCCAGAATTGCGCGTTCACTGAGCCAATCGGGATTACGATGATTTCGATTTACTTCAAGAAACACATAGTCGATGAGAGCCATTTGTGAATCCACGATTTGGCAGAAATCATTCCGAAACGTTATTAACCCCGTCGTCGCTTCTACTGTGAATTTTCCGTTTTCAATTTCTAACAATTGCTTTGAAAATTGTTCAGCACTTTGATCGTTTTGAAGCTGAACACGTTGGAGTTTCTGTTGTATTCAAATTCAACGGCAATTTGAGGGCTGAATGTGCAGTACGTCCTCCGTAATAAACGTTTTACCTGTAATCGGATTGAGCATTTTCATCGTAATGTCATATCCAAATTGCCCCTGCCAATGAATTATGGGCTACTGCAGAGCGACATATGATCTATGCGTTTCGGATTTTCTTTGTAACGGTCCAACGGTTCTTCGCTGAAGGATAATATCTCAGCTGTGTGCTTGATCGCCAATAACCAATGCACAAATGTCTGCAGAAGCGGGAGCATTGTATCGCCGTGAATTTTCTCCGGCTGGAGCTCTATCAGGTTTGAAGACAAATCTAAGATGTGAGTTCATTTTCTCCATCGCCGTTTTAAACACCGTAATCAAAGCGTTGTTTGCATTAAAGAATTGTTGCAATTGTCGAATGACGTTTTTTGTCACTCCTGTTTGCCCTCTGTGTTGACCGCGTTTACACTTTATATATTTATCGTTTACCTTAAATTAACTTTTTAAAAGTGGTTAAACTGTTGAAGAGATACCACAAATCAAAAACCAGCACTGTTGACAAACGTAATACATTAACCTAAAATTCTCGATTCACTCAATTCACTTTAAACTGCTGAAGAGATGTACAAAATCAAAAACCAGCACTGTTGACAAACGTAATATATTACAGTTTCTCTACAAACTTGTCGTAAGCTTTTATTTTTATTACTGTTACCTCCATTAAAAAAAAATATTAAAACGTTATGTTTATTACGCATTTTCTGGAGAAAATTTAACCGAAAGTCAAAAAATTAGCATGGGCAGGAAAAATGGAACAGGTTAAAATTTGGATATCTTAAGACTGAGTTAAGATATAAAATTTATTTAAATGCAATTACAAAGGCTAATATTTCTTCTAAAAATAGAGGCCTAAACAAAATTTCTATCATTAGTACTAACAGCGCAATTACCGTTAACATGGGTCAGGGTACGCCCAAGTAAGCCTTTTCTTAAATCCTCAATAAATGATATAAAAATTAGAGATAGGCCCTTACTGTAGAACAATTTTTTCCTTAGAATATACCCATAAATCATGCCTTAAAATATTGCCAACAAATTAAGGGACACCCTGTATTGCATCACTGAATAAAGCTCAAAATTAGATGTCCGACTTAATATTCTAAAATTTAATTTGCTTGGAATCAGGAGATTTCCACACAGCACTGCAAAAACATCAAGGTTTAACCTCTAAATCTGAAGTTCTTTGCCAGCACATCTGCATAACCTACAAGGTAATTGCAAGCGAGGTAAGTACCATTTAAATCTCTACTTTAGTCTTTGCTTTCATAAAACCAACAAAATGCCAATCAATCGTACCCCACAGCCATCAGTTTCTGGGGATCAAGTCGCCGGGAATAACTTTTTACATAATTTTCTAGCAAATATACAACCACCAGCAACACATGCACCGTCCGCGCAAGATACGCTCCCAAATGCACAAGGTACCCCGCAATCGGGTTCAGGGCTAAATCAACAGCGTGCTGCGTCAATAAAACCAAAGTCGTCAACACGTAGGAGGATAGCTCTTCAACTGGATTGGAGGAAGAAAAGCTGATAGAAGAAAAGTATCTAGCAAAGAAATACGAAGTTCCAAACGACATTCCTTCTAATGACGGCGATGATGAAATCCGCGACAATGCACAAGATACAACATCGAGAATTGCATAAAAGGGCAAAATGACCAAGGAAACACAACATCAAAGGCAGAAGTGCCGAACAACACCATACTCAACAACACGTGGTTCGGTCCAAGAATCAGAATCAGAACAATAATTTAATGCATACTAATAATCTGAATGGTCCACAAATGCCAAATGCTCCATTTAATGGCAATAAAATTGCAGGATCGCCAGTCTTGGAAGAATTTTAAGGCTCACACACACACACAAAAGCTGTCACACCGTCAAATAGCAGCGAGACAATCGACGCTGAAAGATCTTCCAAAATTTTACGAAGACCCGGAAGACTGGGCCTTATTCATCAGCTCCTTCCAAAACAGCGCACGGATTTGTGGATTTTCTGATGACAAGAACTTAGGACCTCTTCGTGCAAGCCTTAAAGGCAAAGCGCTAGAGGCGGTGCATAGCCGATTATCACAGCCGGGTCAAGTTCACAAAATGATTACGACATTACAGATGATGTTTGGACGTCCTGAAACGATAATTAACGTATTAGTGCACAAGTTAAAACGAGAAGCACCTCTTAAAACGGATAAGTTAGATTCCAACCTACTCACTTGAAGTGGATCGTCTATTACAAGAGTTAATAGAGAGACTACCATCCACCCTACGGCTAAGCTGGTCCATCTATAAGCAGACGCTCACGGAGTTTAATATTAGTCAGTTTAGTGCGTAGCTCTATGAAGTCGGTCGGGCAGCGAATGATGGTCTAGGCACCAGTCCTTCAGCACAAGAGAAAAAATCCGAACAAAGACCACGACAAGAACGATCGTTTCTTCATATCCAAGACGAGGTGCGTAGCAAAAAATGCAAAATATGCGGCAAAGACTGCATGAGCATTCCTTATTGGCGCACATTTCTTGAATATACAGTACCCCAGCGATGGGTAGTAATAAAGGAAAATAAACTCTCTCGCACATGTCTCCGTCTCCGCCGCCACAAAAAAGATGTCGATTGAATCAACGCTGCGGTGAAAATGGTTGTTCATACCGACACAATAAATTTCTCCACAATTACAACAGTGATCCCCAGACACAAACTTCGCAATCATCAGAAAAACAGCCTCTATTCCTGCCGCCACAACTTCTCCCTTATCATCCACCGATCAGCCCTCGTCGTCCATGTCAAACACAAACAAGCACACTTCTGCGGCATCGCATCGGCCGGTTCACCAACAACAACGTCAATATGCCACCCTCAATCGAAAGAAAATGCAATACTGTTTAGAATATTACCCGTAATTTTTGCCTTTCTTGACGACGCCACAGTGTGTTATTTAGCAAATCTAGCGGAACTTTATTCCTGTTGCGCTTAAATACTCGTATATTTGTATTGTTGTTTACTGTTAATGCTCGCGATATCGTCTGCACTCCTTATTGCTTGCTTCTTGGGCTTCCTCTGACAGCTGCCCGAGTAGCAGTATACAAGCTTGGATAATGTCCTTGGAATGTATATATTGTAGTTTTTGTATGCTTGCCGGCATATAGTACCATGCGTAATGGGAGAGATATATGTTTTTGGTTTTATTTGCATAATATGCAAATTTGTCTGCATCAATTCGATATTCACTTGAAATTGCTTCGAGTAAAATGCGGAAATGATGACTGAGATCAATGTTGAGACCAGTTATCTCTGCAGTTAATTTTGTATTTCTAAAAACTGTTCTCGCAGTATTGCCATCATTTGTGTTCCCTGCTATTTGCTTTGGCATATAGTCCCATTTCGTCCCGAAATCGTTTTTGAATATAGATCTTTTATAGGATATGTAACAAACATTCAAATGCCCTAATCCATGAATGCAATGGAGACATTCCAAAGTTGAACATTTCTTCATTTTGCTGTTTGTTTTGAATTACAGGGTTGCTGTTCATTTCCCTGGGAGTTGCACCACAAATGTAGCATTTTTGGGAGGAATCATATTGTGACAAAGCACTGCAAACCTTGCCGTCTACCATAGTTAAAACGAGCTCATGTTTACAGGGCACTTGCGATTCATTTAAAATCAATGTAGTTGGCACTAAATTGCTTATTTGGTCTTGCATTTGATATTGTTCTGTGTTGATAAGGTCCTTGTTTTCCTTTTTAAAATTCAAGCGGGCGCGCGGTCATTCGTAACGGCAGCGGTCGCGCGTAATCAAAAAGACCTATGGGATATATAAGAGGAATAAAGCATTAATTATCCAATAATCTTTAAACCTAGAATTTTGTCGCAAATAAATACCGATGACTCTGCATAATTTTCCTTATGTTTATTTTTCGTCTTCTGCGTACACTCGTCGCTGTTGGTTTTTATAATTCAAGTGACAGAAAAAAGTGGGATTCTCCCTGAAGTTGGTTGCAGTAAGTGAAGCAGTTCTTCTTAAACTTAAACTGATTACAATTTATAGAACGCAGATGGCGTTCGTCAAAGGAATGTGTTCAGTGACAAATAAAAAAATTAATGAAAACACAATGCTTACAACTCGGCCAACCTGAAATTTGGTCGACCACGAGCAAAACAAATAAATTTACAATAATAATTAAACAAAGTTATTGATTACAACTTAAACCTACATCTGGAGTGTTACTCCGGTCCACAACAATTACAGCCTCGTCAATAGGTCTAGGAAGCCACTTCTGCATTATTTTTGCTTCAACAACCCCATCGTAAGGCAGCTGAGTCAACTGGCAATTTTCGACGTCGCGTAACACATATCGATCATTTCCTAGAACTTTATGTACAACATAAGGTCCACGGAATTTCGGCAAAAACTTTTTATTTGTCCCCACGGTAGTATCAACGTTTGCCATAACCACAAAGTCGCCAACCCCATAATCGTAAGACTTCTTACCGTGCCTGAGGAAATAACTCAAATCATACTCCTGAGACCTATCAATTTCTTTTGAAGCTTCTGCCCTAACTTGCAGGAGATCTTGAGGATTGTCTAAACTCAATTTATCGGCTAGATGCTCTGTAATTTCGTCTATTACTTCCCCTCGCTGCTCTACGCCGAACAGCAACATACTAGGAGAATTTTTCGTCGCCTTTTGGATAGAATTATTAACGGCAAACTCTACCTGAAGTAGCTTAGATGCCCAATCGGCATGATTAACAGGTTCACATAATTTTCCCAGCATAGCTTTAATCACTCTGTTGACTCGCTCCACTTGTCCATTCGCCTGGGGAGAAGCCACTGCTACTTTAACATGCCCTATGTTCCGATTCAGCAAAAAGTCCTCAAATTTGGTAGATGTGAAACACGTACCCCTGTCGGTAATAACTCTTCTAGGCCGGCTATAATATTGAAAGTATTTTCCTAGTGCCGCCACCACCTCTTTCGTACTTGTGGATTTCGTCGGGTACAACTTAACAAATTTCGTAAAAGCGTCTACTATGACCAAAATATGCTTCTTTTTTGAATTTATCGACGGCAGCGGACCGAAATGGTCCAAGTGAATAGCATCAAATGGTACTGGCTTCTTGGGGATATTAAACGGACTCCCTTCATTGGAACGAACAGGGGCGGCGTACATGAGGCACTTGAGGCAATCTTGAATGAACCTCTTTACCTTTCTTCGCATACTTGGGAACCAATAAAAACTGGAAATTTTATCGTAAGACTTATCAACTGCCTGAGGTCCGTATTTTTCGTGAATTAGCCGGATGACATTATCCTCCATTTCATTCGGGACATATAGGACTTTACGGCCGTCGTTCCTTACTTTGAACACAAGCCCATCCGTCAGCTCAAAATTTTCAATCTCTTCAACCTCCATACGATCCCGCAAAGCCTTAACTACGTCGTCCCGTCCTTGGGCGACCTGGATTTGAAAATCAACGTCGTCTACATCCCAAACGGAAGCAATCTGACATCGGCTCAGAGCATCTACGTGCCCCATGGAGGCACCACCACGATGCTGAATCTTATAATTGTAATTTTCAAGCTCTTAAGCCCAACGGGCAATCCGTGGATTAACTTGCTTCTTTTCTAGCGTCATTGTCAAAGAGCTACAGTCGGTTATAATCTTGAAAGGTATCCCTTCTAAATAAACGCGGAAACGTCTTATTGAAATGATAGCGAGCGTCTCAAGCTCAAAACTGTGATACCTAGATTCGGCATCAGAGACAGTTTTCGAAAAATATGATATCGGATGGAGCTTCCCGTCGTTTTGCCTTTGCAGCAGGACAGTTCCATACCCGACTGAACCGGTGTCGCAGTGTAATTCTGTCTCTTTCGCAGGATTGTAAATAGCCAGCACAGGGGCCTCAACCAGTCTCGATTTAAGTTCTATAAATGCATTACGGCATTGTTCGTCAAAGTCAAAATCGGCATTTCTTTTTAATAAATTTTGCAACGGCTTTGCAATTCGGGAAAACGAGCGCACAAATCGCCTAACGTATGAAAACAACCCGAGACACGAGTGCAGTTGTTTCTGGTTCGTCGGGACTGGATATCTTTTTATAGCGGCAATATGAAATTCACTCGGGGCAATCAACCGCGGCGTAACGGCATATCCTAGGTACTCTAACTCTGTATAGCAAAACTTACACTTGTCAAGATTTAACTTAAGGTTTCGTTGCGTAACTCGTCTCAGCACAGTTCGTAATAAAAGCAAGTGTTCATCAAAATCGGCAGTAGCAATCGATATGTCGTCCATATAGGCGACTATTTTACCTGAATCGATTAGGTCACGGAAAATAACATTAATGAACCGCTGGAATACAGCCGGTGCATTCTTTAATCCAAATGGCATTCTTAAATATTCCCACATCCCATTAGGGGTCACAAACGCAGTGAGAGGTATGGATTCCTCAGAAACTCCACCTTGGTGAAATCCGCTCTTCAAGTCTAGCAGTGAAAAGTATTTCTTTCCCTCAAGGTATTCTATACAATCCTCAATAAGCGGCAAAGGCTGGTTATCTCGGACAGTCTTTTTAATCAGGCCTCGATAGTCGACACACATTCGGGTCTCTCCATTTTTCTTTCTTACCAACACGATAGCGGAAGCATAAGGAGAGCTACTTGGCCTAACTATTCCGTCTTTTTCTAACTGATAAACTGTTGACTGAACCTTCGTACGCTCAAAATGAGAGGGTCGTCGAGGAGCACAGTGAAACGGGATATCGTCTACTAAATGAATTTTCATTTCATAATCTAACGGCTCTATCTTCACGTTTTTCCGCAAAATATAAGAATCTATAATCAAATCATTTAGTCTGGCACGGCAAGATTTATCTAACTTAAGATCAATATTCAGCTCAATTTTATTAGTGGCAATATCAATATTAAATTATATCCGGCAACGAATTAGATTCATTATTAAACCAAGTTGACCCAGCTTCCACGGCGGATTTCGTCATTTTACGTACATTACTAGCGGCAAGTAAATGGTCATTTTTCAAAAGGCTGTATCTATTGAGAACCGTATAGGATTCATCTGGCAGGGCACAAAATTCACTGTTTCTATTTAGGGCAAGCAATTTTTCTTTGCGATATTTCAACTTTACTCTAGTTAAATGAATGTTAAAAGCTTTTAAGAAGTTTTGTCCCAAAATTAACGGCATTAACATAGCCTCGTCAGGCAAAACAACAATTCCAATTAAATTTTCTTTATTGTCAAACTTTACATAATTTCGCCTAAAACTTTTATAATATGTCCGCCTATCATGCGATATGACGATTCGGCTTTCTTCGTTTTCATAAAGCTAATCGGACTGCCCGTATCAAAAAGAGAAAGAAAGTCAGTGAATTCAGCGCCCCCTAAGAGACCAGTCCTAAAAGCAACACTCACCCAATTTACGGCACCAATTACGTCTTGCTCATCTTCGTCAGCGTCATCTGGTGTATATACGGCAGCAGCAGCAACTAGTTTCTCGACGTTAACGGCAGCAGCTCTAGACAGCAACTTCTTGGGGTTCGGGCACGACCGGTGGTCATGTCCCGTCCGGGCGCAGCGGATGTGGGCAATGCGGCTTGATATGGCCCATTTGTGAACAGTTAGGGCACAACGGTTCCTTCTTTTCGGCATTCACCTTTTGTGTAGCGGCATGCTTCATCGTAACGGCAGGTTTTCCGGCAACGGCATTGTGATTGCGACTTACAGCGCTCTGGCAAAGGTATCGTTGTTGGTACCGGTTTATAAGGCGATTTAGCTCCTCGATGGTACGAGCTCCCAGCAGCAAATTAACATTCGGCACTTCTCTCATTCCGTCGACTATGAAATCTATCGTCTCGAGCTCGCTAATGTCGAAACGCTTGGCAACTGCTTGCATGGTGAGGATATAGCAGTGTAATGATTCCTCCTGCTTCTTCCATCGTCGGCGGCTCAGCATTCCGTATACATCTTGGCGAGAAACGGCAACATCAAACTCTTTGGTGAGTGCAGTCTTCAGTTCGCTATAGCTAACGGCGATAGTTGATGAGAGAAATACTCTCGCGGTCCCAACAAGCGAACGGCGCAGGCTCAGCAGCTTAAAGCGATCGTCTGCCTTGATCATGGCCATAACCTCCTCAAAGTCACGGAGAAAGTGCTGCACAGAATGGCCCAGGTCGTCCCCCGTGAATTTCGACAGCGCATGTTCGATGTCACCAAAATCCGTCCGGCATTGGCTGGTTGACGGCACGTTCCCATCCAGTTCACGGATTTGTTTCCGAAGTTTCAAGATCTCCACGCGTTTCTGGAGGTTGCTAAGTTCCTCGTCTAGAGCGGCACCTTGCACCATCGTCGTAGTCGGCACTATCGGCATTGTCGGCATCAGGAACAGCATCAGCGGCAACGTATATCTCCAACTCATCGTCAACTTCCCTCCTAGTTCGTCGTGTCGCACGTGACATTTTTCTCGAAAGAGGAAATTAGACCTTATTTTCTTTATTTGTGGCAGAAATTATTTTATCAAACGTTGGCCAGTTTTGTTCTGACCCCACATCTGAGTTTTAAACCTAGAATTTTGTTGCAAATAAATACCGATGACTCTGGATAATTTTCCTTATCTTAATTTTTCGTCTTCTGCGTACACTCGTCGCTGTTGGTTTTTATAATTCAAGTGACAGCAAAAAGTGGGATTCTCCCTGAAGTTGGCTGCAGTGAGTGTAGCAGTTCTTCTTAAACTTAAACTGGTTACAATTTACAGAACGCAGAAGGCGTTCGTCAAAGGAATGTGTTCAGTGACAAATAAAAAAATGAATGAAAACACACTGCAATACAATCATTTATTTTTTTGTACACAGATATTATTATCATTGTATTTGCAGTATATAAATCTTCTAAACTGGCGTGTGACGTCTTCAAGGATCCCGCTATATACAATAATCCGAAAAGTGCTCGAATTTCTACAACGTGGTCTGTCATACGATGGTGTTTTTATACCCTATTCTAGGGGTATATTAATTTTGACGCATAGTTTGTAACATACCTTAATATTGCCCGTAGACCCCTAAAAGTTACTATATTTATGATCAGCATCGATAGTAATGTCGATCTAACCATGTCCGTCCGTCCGTCCGTCCGTCCGTCCGTCGGCAAAAATTAGGCCTTTAAACTGGACCTAGCGAGCTGAAATTTTAACCATATACTCTCTAGGGTCCCGAAATAATCAAGTTTACGAATTTTTGAAATCCGCCCACAGACACGCCCACAAACTCAAAAAAACAAAATTTTGGAAAAAATCGAATTTTGAGCTAGGAAGCTGAAATTTTTTATATATGATCTATGACCCCTAAAACTGCTCGGGATATAAAATTTTCAAAATCCGCCCACTGCCACGCCCACAAAAAAATAAAACAATTTTATTGAAAAACCAAAATTTGAGCTAGGGAGCTGAAATTTTTAATATATACTCTCTAGGGGAGCTTTAAGCTCATGTATAAATATTTTCAAAATCCGCCCACTGACACGCCCACAAATAAATAAAACAATTTTTTTGAAAATCCAAAGTTTGAGCTAGGGAGCTGAAATTTATAATATATGGTCTCTATGGGCCCTTTATGCTCATGTGTAAATATTTTCAAAATCCGCCCACTGGCACGCCCACAATTATTATTATTATTTTTTTTTGAAAATTTAAAGTGAGCTAGGGAGCTGAAATTTATAATATATACTCTCTAGGGGCCCTTTATGCTCATGTGTTAATTTTTTTTAAATCCGCCTACCGACACGCCCATAATTAAATAAAACAACTTTATTGAAACACCCAAGTTTGAGCAAGGGAGCGTTTTTTTTGATAAAATCCTTTAAATGTTGTATAACAAAATATGTAGAGCGTTCTTAACAATTCAACCATACTTAGACTTTTGTCACGCCCACTTATGAGGGATAGGAATAAGAATAGGGTATCCAACAGTTCGCCTAAGCGGACTGTAGCCCGTCCCTATGTTTTTTATTATAAATTGGTTAGTGTGTCTAACAACTTTTTCAATGATATTCTCCGTAACGAATAAACTCCAGGCTTGCATAAATGTTATCACCCCCACACCAATCCTACGAGTACCTGAATCTTCATTGAGAATATTTTGTACTTAACGAGTCACCCTGTTGTTGTTTGATTTTTGCCACTTCGTTACTTTATCACGTCCTGTAAAATATCTGTTTATATCTGAAATAGGCAAATTGTCCTCATCTGAATCCGAGCTGTTTGATTCCTCAGCAGATTTAGATCCCTCTGAAACGATGTGGTTAGAAGTTTCTGAACCTTGATCGCTGAGCTCTGATTCACTCTCTTCTTCATTTTCTCGTAGTAATTCCTCGAGTATTGCTTCGTGCCAGCGGTCTACGACTCATTTTAGAAATAATAGCAGTCGTACAAGTCTTATTCGATAATATTGGGTGATATCCGAAGAAATACTATATGCCTTTGAACGTCGCGCGTAACCTTTTCGACGACAGACACGTGGTGTGCTTTCGACGCCTGCGCCGCGTCTAAAACAACAGCGATCGGTGGGGTGGGGGGAGCGCGGATTGCGGGGGTAAACTCTTAATTTCGCTCACAATGACAAAGCGATAGGCTACTAGAAATGCGAAATACATGTGACAAGTAATAATAATATTATTAACAAAAATGTATTGAGCACGGTCGATTCGACACCGCGCGCCCGCTTGAAGGTTAAGTATAAATCGTATAGGCCTGCATTACCTTTTGGAATTTGGTCTCGGATTATGCCATATAATTTTTCGAGAAATATCATCAACCAATCGAAGGGGAACAAATGTAATTGAAAATAAATTCTCGTCACTATATTCTACATCATTCATAGATTGCTTATAACGACTTTGTGCTGAGCTACCGTCACAACCCAATTTAGAGATAAGCCGCGGAGATAATGCATTCTAATCCAACGATGTGAAAAGCTCAGTCGTTCCGCAGCTCTTATCAAGATAGGGCGGCTAGTTAGTGTTCAGCGGAAAAAAAGGAACATGTACCAATTATATAAACGATTTAGTCGAATGTTTTTCAAATCCAAAGTTGGCTTAGTAAGCTAGGCGTCCGACTTCGACGCCGGAGACTCCGGTTCGATTCTCGGCCAGTCTTCAATTTTTTATTTTTTTTTTTTTCGGAAATATAGTGATAGAGACACAAAAATAAACAAAAAAAAAAGTGCCGCATTATCAGGCGATGGACCCCGGAAAATCGGTGGTCCCGCTTACTGGTGTGGGTGTGCCGTTGCGACGTGTGGTGCGAACACGTGAGCCGGCAAAAAAATCAGCAGCAACAATAGCAGTAACGAAAACAGCGGCAGCTTGTATGCCAAGGGCAGTTTTAAATGCCATTAAAGTGACACCAAGTCCAACAGCGGGTTCCGCGTTGCCCAGGCGGGGGTCTACGCAGGCAACACCAGCAACAACAACATCAACAACAGCAACAACAACAACGCCAACAATAAAAGCTCTCGCTACAACGCCAGCAGTAACTGTAAGCGAGGAGTATAGGACAGTGGAAAAACGACGGCGGAAGTTAAATCCGAAGCCGAACCTTTCAGCCAAAAGAAGGTTAAACTTGGCAGGCCATAGTGTGGCATCATCGGTGGCTGCATCCGATGATGACGGAGCACATTCCAGCTCTTATGAGTATGATGGAGGAGAGGGCCGGTACGTCGGAGAGGGAAACTCCTTCAAGGACTTACCGGTCGATGAAGAGGAAGTCGTTCAAATGGATGAAGAAAAAGAGGACGATGAGGAGGCGCAGCTGGACAAGCTCATAAAAGAGCTGCTGGAGAAGCGCGACCAGTTGCGCAGAAAGAAGCTGCAGCAACAGCAACAACAAGCTGTGCTCAAGCAGCAAGTGCAACAACAACTGGAGGTGAAGCAACAACAACGGCAACATCAAAAACAACAACACCAACAACATCAACACCAACAACATTAACAGTCACGGAAGGACAAAATACCACCCATTAACGTGAGTAATTTCGACATTGTAGATAGCATTAGGATTTGTAAATTAATAACAAAAAATTTCCATGTGAAAAGGCTTTCTGCTAACAATCACATAATTATATGTGAAAAAATAGAGGAGTACCAGAGGGTGCGCGCCGCTTTGGGAGAGGTGAAAACCGAGTACTTCACGTACACCCCAAGGCAGCAAAAGTTAAAAACCGTGGTACTGAAGGGAATCGATCCCTCAATTAAAACGGAGGAGCTTAAAAGAGAGCTAAAGAATTTTGAAAGCGACGACCTCCATTTCGTGGGGGTCAAGCCGTTTTCCTCGGCTTTGGCAAGGGGTGGTAACCGTCACTTACCATTCTTTCTAGTTCAGCTTACTCCCGACAGCAAAATCGACAGGCTGCGAAATATCCGCTTCCTGTACTACCATGCTGTAAGGTGGGAGAAAATAAAGAGGTCAGATCGCATACTTCAATGTATGCGCTGCCAAAGGTTCGGGCACGCCGCAGCTAACTGCAACATGCAGTTTAGATGCGTGAAGTGCGATAAGGACCATATACATGGTGAATGCTCTCTAGGTAAGGAGAGAGTCGAAGACCGGAGTGTACTCTCCTGTGTGCTCTGCAGGAACTCTGGACATCCCGCCAACTTCAGGGGTTGTACAAAGTACCAAGAATTGAAAAAGAGAGTCCAGGCCCGCAAACAGCAGTCTGAAGATGATAGGCGTCAGAAGAGTCGCTCGTTCGCAAATTTTGTGGCACCCAACGTGTCCTTTGCCCAAATGGCAGCTGGACCGGGTCAAGCCCACATGACATCAAACCAACCAAAGGTAGCCCAAAAGGCACCTGAGGTGGATCTGGACTTAAAATCGATCCTTCTGTCTCTGCACGGAAAGATCGATAAGTTCCAGAAACAATTAAATGAACAAGCGGCCCGAATTGACTTTATATATTCGGAGCTGTTTGTGGGGTCTGGTGTGCCATAAATCTAATGGCTGCGCTGGATGAGGGAAACTTAAAGATCATTGCTGTGAATGTTAATTCACTAGTCAGGATCGAGAAAAGAACGTCACTTGCCAATTTGTTGAAAACCGAAAACCCGGATGTGCTTTTGGTTAGCGAAACTAAGCTAAATTAGAAGCACAAATTGGGATACAAAAATTATCATGTAATAAGAAGAGACCGGCCTCACTCCACTCAAGGAGGTGGGGTTGGAATCTTAATTCGAAAAATCCTGCGCCATAGGGTTATATATAGCGGGGATGTGCGTAGGTTCCAGTTGTTGGAAGCATGCATCATATGCATTCCTCTCCATAGCCGGAGGAGAATGTATGTGGTGTCGCTTTACGCACCTGCTGCACCTCCATCAAACCAATTTATGACAGAGCTCGAGACACTTTTTCGTGGTCTGCAGCTGAACTCGGAGGAGAATTATTACTTCTTGGCCGGAGATATTAATGCCAAACATGCGACATGGGGAAATGTTACTGCAAATCCCAGGGGCAACCAGTTTCACGACTGGTGGCGCCTCAATATGATTGAGTACAACCTCGAGTTATACGCGACGGATATCCCTTCTTTCCCAAGAAGCGGTGCTTTCCTGGACTTGGCCTTAAGGACGCAAGACTTCAACTGACGAACATAGATCAAAACACGCGGAACTGTTTGCGTGCGTTTGAGTACGATAGTGACCACTACGGACTCGCCGCCGCAATACGGATCCCGAACGAGCAAACGCTGCTGGAGGAGTACGAAGCAGTGTGTTCATTCGATTATCGGAGGGCACAATGGCCGCGCTTCTCCAGATTGTTAAAGCGAGATATACGTTCGAGTGGGATCGACCCACCGACAAACAGTAACATGACAAATGATGACATTGATCGGCATTTATTGCAAATGGACGTCGCCATCAAACGAACTATGGAACGAACTATTCCTCGGGTAGGACGTTCCGACGACGACCAGACAGAAAAGTATAGAAACCCTACAATCGACGCACTATACCGACAGAAAAGTAGACTGCTCTCGAGGCTTAAACGGCTGTACAGGCAATTTACTGATCGCGACGATCCGGAGGTAAGGATGCTGAAGTCAGTGATCCGAATCCTGAAACAGCTGATAAAAGAAAATTACAGAAAATCTGTAAGTCTGTATTGGGGCAATAAAATTCGGGCTATTAAAACCTGTAGTCCGAATATGTTCCCACAGATAAATAAGTTGTTCAAGAGGAAAGATCACAATGATATTCCTTGTGTTCGAATCTCCCAGACAGCAGAGAACAGACAGACAGTACTGACTGCTGGAATAAGTCCAGAAAGTGTCGCTTCAAACGACGATTTTTTCGTGGTCGAGGACCCACAGGAGAAAGTGGATTTGCTGGGCGCTTGTTTCGAGGCCGTGTATACGGTAAACAATCCTGTTCGCCGTAACCACGACATTGAGAATAGGGCTTTAGTGAGCCACTTCTATCTGCGCACCGAACTTGAGAATTGGCGATCTGAGAATAACGGATTCACCGTGTTCACTGATGAAAACCATGCTAATGCAGTTGTCGCCAATGGCCGAGATGCATCGCACTTGTTCGTGTCGAAGGATGATCTTCTGTGCATCTTCGAGTCGCTAAAGAATAAAAAGTCGATGGATGGTGTCCCAAACGTCGTATTGAGACACCTGCCTTTGGAGGCTGTAGATATTTTCACCACGCTGTTTAACAATGCGCTGAATAATGCACATTATCCGGCGCATTGGAAGGTAGCTGTGGTACACCCTATCCCGAAAAAATGTAAAGATAGGATGAACCCTGCCAATCTCCGGTCAATTAGCTTGCTTCCGAATATTAGCAAGGTCTTTGAAAAGGTTGTCAATAGAGCCCTGTTAAAGTGGGTCGAGGACAATAACATAATCCCGGACAACCAGTTTGGTTTCAGGGCGAGGCATGACACTATTCATGCCGCGTCGAAACTGGTTTCCGACATTCAGTGGAATAAATGCAAGAACCAATGCACGGGTGCTTGTCTGGTTGATTTTGAGAAGGCTTTCGACACCGTATGGTTAGAGGGACTTTTCTACAAGTTGACCAGGCGGGGGATGCACAAACCTTTGCTATATGTAATTTATAATATGCTTATGGGAAAGAAGTTCGTTGTCAAATGTGGCAACGTGACTTCGAGCAGTGTCTTTGAAATTAAAAACGGTTTACAGCAGGGGGCGGTCAATTCTCCGATCCTGTTTAACATTTACACGAGTGATCTGGTGGGTTCACTCAGACATGCTATGTATTTCGATAGACATATAGTTGCTTGTCTTGCTGGGGCCAAGAAGGCTTATGCTCTGACAAGGAGACTGTTTCATAGCAGTCAACTTGACTCTAGAGTGAAGGTCATTTGCTACGTGGCCCTTATAAGGCCGATCATCGCTTATGGTTGTCCATTGTGGTTTAATATAGCGCCTAGTTATATGGAAAAGATTCGGGTTTTGGAGAGACAATGTCTTAGGACCTGTCTCCGGTTGTTCCGAACGCCCGAATTCAACTATATAAAATACTATCCCAACAAGGTCCTATACGATGGGGCTCAGTTGAATAGGATTGACAATTTCCTCATTAAGGTGACTCGAAGGCACGTTGCAAGGGCGATGGCCAGCGACAATAGTCTGATATTTGGGGCTTACTACCCCAATGAAATGTACATTGAGAGTACGCTCCGGTCTGGCTTTATCCCGCCAGAGGCATTTATCCATATTGATGCAAAAGGGCTGGTACACACGAGGGATGGTATCCCGGTATTATACCACCGCTACCGCAGTGCGAGAGATAATCGGCTCATCCGCGGCGAGGACGTCGCCAATACTCATGAGCTCCTCCGTTTTAGTACCGCAATAGCGGAGAGGGATAAATTCGATACAGAAAAGCAATTTGCCGAATTTTGGTAGCTTTTTGAGGGTGGAGGGTTCAACATGCCCTCCCAAGACGGTGCGTTAATCTAGGTAACATCCTCTTAGTATGTAAGATAGACTAAGTTAGCTAGGGCGTTTCTGGGAGGGGCCGGGCTCGCCAACTTGTAGCGGTGCTTCCGGGAGGTGATTGATTCTGTAAGGCATCAGTCAGCTCACGGCGGCGCGTGTGCACGTTGACGACTGCCAGGCGCTCGGAAAGCAATTGGGATTTTGACCACTTGTTTCGTAATGCAACGAGTGCTCAGAATCCTAATTATAGTTAGAATATGTTAAGTAGTTTAAGTAAGTAGAGTAGGTAGTTTGTAATTTGTTTTTTTATATAAAAATATAAAATTTGATAAAGATGCCGAGTTTTCTTAAAAATTTTCTCGATGAAAACATAAATCAGAAAAACCAGCCATAAACCATTTTACAAGTGGAAGTTCTTGTAATGGGGCCGATTTTGTGAATCGCGAATTTTGACATATCTACACGTTTCAAGGTCACTAGAATCCAAATCCAACGTTTTTATAGAGATGTCTCTGTTTGTGTATGTAAGTATGTGCGTATGTTCGTATGTGCGTTCGAAATTATCTTTCGCCGCGATTATCTCAAGAACCAAAGAAAATATTGACATGCGGCCAGGTTTATTCGAAGTGTAATTACGTAACTCAGAACTGATTAAGTTTCCAGCGAAATCTGTCCAGCCGTTTTTTGTTAGTAAATAAATAACTAAAATAATTTGCCTTTATTTGTACTATTTATTGTCATTTGTTATTGAGCAAATCATTATTACATTGTGCTCCGTTATTTCGCATAAATATAAATTTACAGGTCTCCGTGTTCATAACAATGGTTGCATTAATATAATGTAAAGGGTTTTTCAATAAGAGCGCTACAAAAGTTTTTTTTAAATAAAACAAAAACGGTTTTGGATATCAATGAAATTCTTTATTCCTGTGAAAGTACGTTCGATGCCATGGAACTCGATTTCTTTTGCATGGCCACAACGGGCACGCTTGCAGAAGTCCAGACGCTGAACCCAATTTTCGACGGTTTTCAAGCATAAATCGGCCGATACTGCTGCAATTTCACGTTCGATATTCGTACGAAGTTCATCAATCGTCGCTGGCTTATTGACATAGACCATAGACTTGACGTAGCCCCACAGGAAATAGTCTAATGGCGTCAAATCGCACGACCGAGGCGGCCAAGCGACTGGACCATTTCGTGAGATAACACGGTTTCCAAACTTGGTTTCCAATAAAAACTTTTAACAATTTCGACTCGTTGCTGGCTCGTATATCTTTCCATCATGAGATGGCAAACCTTACTGAAGAGAAATGTCAAAAGAGCGGCAAGAAATTCGGCGTCGTTTGATGTCCCTATCGCTCTACTTTTGTAGCGTCCTTGTTGAAAAACCCTTTATATAACACTTTGCTGTTATTAACAACATTTAATTTCCATGAACAATATTAAAGAGCATTTTTTAATATTAAATAATTCTTAACCATATCTTATGGTTAACCACATTTCAAAATTTCCCATTTATCGCATAAATCATATTGATCCCACTGGGAAGTTAGTCGTGTGGACCTTTCGGGTCGCACCCAGACCACTTTTTTTTGGTTTTAATAAAATATTTACGTACTTTTTTATCTGTGTCAGTACTATTTATTCCATCACTGGTTCAGCATGGTTGACATATTAGTGCCAGTATTTGAAAACAAAAACGCTGCTGCCTATGTTGCTGGGGATCGATCTTTTGGGCAACCGCGGATAAATGAGTTTGTCGCATTTTAGACTCTCACTGTTTCGGCTATATCTTGTCGCAAAAGGTACCGATTTCTATCATTTTTTTTGTAATTTATTTAGAAATATTTGATCTAATTTATAAAGCAATGACATAATTTATCTTTTGTCAGTATTGTGCCATGCCGCACCACCACTTCTTGGTCAATATGTATACCTATACGATGAATTTTTATATGGATGTACATAAGAATTTTCGTTGTTTTGCGTGGAGCTAGATTGCTAAATTCGATGAACGACATATTTTATAGGAGTATTGCACAAGTTTATTTATCTTTAATCAACATATGAAATTGTTGGTATATATTTTAAAGTCCATGCACCTTTTCAATGAAGCATTGAGGAAGGTCACTTGTTGGTATTTTTTGCTTAATGGAGGTTGCTTGATTGTTTCTCTTTTGCATTAAACGTGTTCTAACATTAGATGTACTTCGAGGCATTAAGAACGTCACTACAAAGATACTGGCTAACTCTAGAGCTTTTAGCCGAGCTCCAGCAATTGTAGATTGTTCTATTGTGTCTCTTGGCGGTTCAAGTTGAGTATGACTTTCATTAGTATAGTCCCGGTATATTCATAGTTTTAATTATAATCCGTGTTGCGACTATTGGATATCAGCAAGAGTTGAACTGCTTTTTGTATTCATATTGGTCTAATTTTATTCGTGAAAGGATAAGTTGTGCATATGAATATTTTCATAATTTATAAATTCTAATTCTTTTATAGTATAGTCCATTGTCTGGTAGTTATTACACAGGACTATGTTGCTACTATGTTAGTTGTAGTTGCCAATTATATACAGTGTTGTTCGTATTGTGTGCATTGATTTGCACAGTCCCTCTGTTTACCAAGATAGATATCTAATCTTATCAAATTTAATATCTAATTTAATATCGAATTTAGCACCGACCGCGCTGACCCCAAATTATGCATGTATTATTTTTTTAATACAGATTTATTAAAACATATTGAAAGTTAAAAACTTTTGAAGTTGTATTTAAAATCCGAAATTTCCTATTATGGATAATACAGTTCCACATACATGTTCTAGAGGAAGACCAAGTAATTTGAGAAATTCGTCCACTTTTCGAAATATAACTCAGGAGCAATGGAATCCAGGCCAATAGTTAGTCGTACTCCACCTGGGGCTAGTATAGGCTTAAGCCAGGATAAGATTTTACCGCAACTGGTGGATAATCCTCGTGCAGCAATGCAATCCGGTCAGGCAAGTAACCACAATAGTGATGACAATAATGAGCGACGAGATATTAATGAACATCCTCCACCTGTTCAAGAAGAGGCCACAGACATTAGAGCTATTACGTTAGCATTTCAACGAATACTCGAGGCAAACCAACGAGTTTTCATTCGTGAAATGCAGTCTATTAGAGATAGCTTAGTGTTGAAGATTGGACAATTTGACTTTAAATACTCCCAATGTGTATCCTACGAGACCTTCGAACGCTCGTTCTGACTTCGAACATTTTTTAAATAACGTTTCGGTTTTGGCCCAACGCACATCGCTGATTTAGCGGAATTAAATTAAAATTAAATTTTTTTTTTTTTTTTTTTAATTGAAATTGTTCACAGAATAGAACATAACAAATTTTTTTGTAACATTATGTCTACAAATTTCAATACAAAACAATGCATATAAACCAGCTTATTTTAATTTTTTTAATTATTTGGTAGGTACATCTAAAAGTTGCAAGACTTCATGTTCCACGACACTTTTATTTCTTCTCGAAAAGTATCTTAGACTTGCTAAGAATGGATCTGAGGTTATAAGCAATCGATTTAAGAGGTCAGTATTTGTATCTACACGTGATATTTTTCTTGTAAGAAGTTCCCTAAACCTTCTATTTTTCTTGTTTCTTGCCTCTTGCGCTTCTTCTGAAAGTTGTCCGATTGGAAGTATACAATTAGAAATTATTTGTTTTCAATGAAAGAAAACCTTATGCACACTTTTTTTTTTTTTTTTACTAAAAAAGGAATTCCAAATCCTAGAGCACTCAGACTCGGTAACGGTCCATTGTACTACCAGGCAGAAATCCGCCTATTGGTGTAGAGGCATGTGAATGGGTGGCGTATGTTGTTGTTCCCCATTGGGATTGAACCTGCACCGCACGGCTAACAAGCCAACACACTAACCTCTACACCGTCGCCACCCATTTATGCACACTTACTGACTTAAAATACCAGGCATAATTTTTTATAGTACCCTTGTTTCCTTTGCATACTTCTCAAAAGCATCTGCATCTATTGGGAACCCAGACCCAAGAGCTTCTAAGATGATTTGAAACTTTTTGATATTTTTTTTATCTATCCCTGTAATTTGGGCAGTCTTTTCCTCATCTCTAAAAAATCTTCTTCAAGTCATTAGGATTGCCAGACTGTTCAGTTGGCATATCTACCAATAACCCTGTTTCTCCTGTAAATTTTTCTTGGATTAGTTTTTTTCTGGCTTTGACTTTTTCTTTACTGCCTTGATCTTTTACCTGCCGCACCTTGACATCTAATATATAAGCTTTTTCTTGGTTTTCCTACTCTAGATGAGGAAGGTATTTCATCTAAGATATGTTGTGGTAATGCTAGATTTTCATTTAGCCACAGAGAATTTGAATTTTCGAAGCAGTCTCTATGCCGACCAATTTTGGCCCATCTCTCGTCAAATCTTAAACATAAAGTTTTTAAGGTTAATTTGATTGACTTTGTTGCAGCCTCAGAAAATAGTATATGGCTAAAGTAACCCATAACAAAAGCAAAAACAGCATCTAAGCGATTAATTTTGACTTAAGAAACCAAACATCAAAAATTTGCTTTTTCGTGATTTCCATGGGCATCCTAAAAACGAAAAATTTAGTATGAGTGTCGCACCTGTGCGCAAGAAGTTGAATCACATTTTAGCAGAACATATGCAAGGCTTTAGAACAAACACGGTCTAAAACTTGGACAACACTGAACAACTATACTTTTCGTCGAATGAATACAAAAAACACATATTTTATCTATAAATTTTACTTTCATTTACCCCTTATATTAAACAAAATCTTTAATTATTTAAGAAAAACTTAGGTTAGGTTAGGTTAGGTTACATTTATATCAATTGACTGTTAACTTATTGAGAAAAGATGGCAAAAAGCTATAAAATGTACGCGAACCAATTAAAAACGATATAAACACTTTCTCTTCAAATTTACCTTCTTATAAAAAAAACTATACACAATTTGGAGTTTGAGATGATTTTTTTTTGCTGCATTAAGCAACAAAAAAAAATTGCACAGTCATTACGTAGGAGGCTTAACCGGTTTTTGTTTAATTTTGTGCATGTCATCTTCCTTATTAAATCAAGCTAAATCAGCGATTCGTCACACTGTGCAATGCAGACAAGCACCACCAATAAGTCAACAAACTTCTTCAGTAAGTTCAGTTTGTAAAATTGAAAAGTGGCAAAATGCATTTGACGGGTCCGAAAATATTCACGATTTTCTTTTTAAAGTGGAAACCCTTAACGATCGTTGGCAATGTAGCTGGGAATACACTATAACTTGTCTTATCTTTTTTATCTCTGCCTCAATTAATATTTTTTCACATGCAAATATGGTTTATAAACCATTTGGGAATCCTCATTGCTGAAATGCGAATCTCCTTCACCGATGTGAACACAGACACCAATTGTGTTGAATACAAAGAAACAAGTTACAGGTGACTGTGACGGTCTAATTGCAATATGCCATAACCTACCCCAAACATCCATCAAAGCCAACAAATAATATACCATCAATCTACTTGATGACAATTCTCCCACCTTTCTTTATCTACCATCGCCCCTACCTTTAAATATGAATATCCATTTTTCACTTGCAAATATGAATTATAAAGAAAATCATTTGAGAATCCTCACAGTAGCATTTCCATCATTATCCAGAAATGCTGAGTACCTCAAGAGTGCCAATTTTGAAGGAAGCTGGTTTGTCGAACTCAGGTGGTGAATCTCATCTCCGAAAGACTTTCGCTGAACACATTTCAAGATAGCAAATTTTCGCTTTCCGGATCTCAGCGTAGTTAAGCCCATTAGATGGCCGAATGGGCGTTGATGGTTTTAAATTAAGAACGTACTTCAGCACGTAAGCAGCAACTCTTTGCAAGCGAAACCACGACGAAATTTTCCCTATTAAGTCGCCAAAGATATGCCCATCAAACGACGTGACCAGTACAATAGTACATGCCTTGCGACCAACTTCTCCTCCCGTTTAACCGATTCCTGTTCGAATATATGCGAGGATAGGCTGGATTTAGGCCATTGTTCTTCAGCTTCAGAAATCCAACTTGGACCGCTCCAGCAAAGCGAGTGCGTAACAAGAGTTGAGGGAGGTATACCACGTGACGCACAATCAGCGGGATTCGCTTCTGAGGGAACAAAGCGCCACGCGTGCCTTGGCATAGTCTCCAAAATTGCAGCTGTTCGACTTGCCACGAAAGTTGGCGAGGGGGTGACGAGAGCCAATGCAGGACGATTTCCGAATCGCACCACGCGAATTGTCTAACGATATTGGCATTAACCTACGATCGCACCAGAGCCATTAACCGAACTAATAACAAGGCACCACAGAGTTCAAGGCGGGGAATTGTAGGGGCCACTTTAGTTTTTGCCGCAACGATTGATACATTAGTTTTACCAGCAGGGCTTTTCGAAAGGGCATAGACTACGGCAGAGTAGGCTAGGGACGAAGCATCCGAGAACCAGTGGAGTTCAATCATCTCTTCGGATGAAAATATATTTCGCGGAACTCGAATTCGTTCAAAACATGGCAGCTGTTCACGGTAGTTTGACCACTGTTCAGAGAGTTCAGAGGGAAGGGGATCATCCCAACCTAGTTTCAACTCAGAAGTCTAAAGCTTTTGAAACATGATTTTAAAAAGGATAACAGACGGAGCAAGGAGTCCTAACGGGTCAAAAATTCGTGCTATTTCAGATAGTAAAGTTCGTCTCGTGAGTGAAGGACGGGGGTTAGGTAGGGGAAACGATAGGTACATTAGTTTTACCAGTAGGGCTTTTCGAAAGGGCATAGACTACGGCAGAGTAGGCTAGGGACGAAGCATCCGAGAACCAGTGGAGTTCAATCATCTCTTCGGATGAAATTATATTTCGCGAAACTCGAATTCGTTCAAAACATGGCAGCTGTTCACGGTAGTTTGACCACTGTTCAGAGAGTTCAGAGGGAAGGGATCATCCCAACCTAGTTTCAACTCAGAAGTCTAAAGCTTTTGAAACATGATTTTAAAAAGGATAACAGACGGAGCAAGGAGTCCTAACGGGTCAAAAATTCGTGCTATTTCAGATAGTAAAGTTCGTCTCGTGAGTGAAGGACGGGGGTTAGGTAGGGGAAACGATAGGAAAAGAAGTCGGCTGCAGGATTCCAATACATCCCTAGCACTTTAATTAGTGACCGCGAACGTTCCGTATCGACGACGGAATATTCACAATCCTCGGGTTCTTGCTGAGCAAGAAGTGTCCAACAATTGGAACTCCATTTCCTTAGTTGTAGGCGGGCTTCAGAGAGTAACGCGATCAGTTCAGATTGCAGGTTTAACAAACGTTCGATTGAGTTATCTCCAGTCATAACGTCGTCTACATAGACATCGTTGAGCAAAATCCGAGCAGCGTTTGGATATTTTGATTTGTAATCATCCGCGATCTGTTGCAACACCCGAACCGATAAGAACGGAGCCGACGCAGTACCGTACGTAACAGTTTTTAACCGATAGTGTTGAATATCATGACTTGGAGATTAACGCCAAACGATGCGCTGATAGTCAGAGTCCTTACCGGATATCCATATTTGTCGAAACATTTTAACAATGTCGGCAGTAAAAACAAACCGATGCTGCCGAAAACGCAAACACATACCAATGAGATCGCGCTGTATTGGAGGCGCGATCAATAAATGGCTATTTAACGATTGTCCGTTTGTATCCTTTACGGAGCCATCGAATACAACGCAGAGTTTTGTCGTTGAGCTGTCTGGTTTGAGTACAGTGTGATGGGGAAGGTAAAGCTGACGAGAATGGTCGTTATAAATTTCATCGTGGGGGATCAGTTCCACGTGGCCGAGCTCGATATACTCATCCATAAAGTTCGAATATTTTTGTTGCAAGTCTGAGTTACTTCGAAACCGACGCTCCATGGAATTCAATCTTGACACTGCTGACTGCAAAGTATCACCGAACCTTGGCTCCGGAGTTTTAAACGGGAGAGACACAACGTATTTTCCGTCCGAAGCGCGAGAGAATGTTTTTAGAAAATGTTCCTCCGCTGGATCGTTGAAAACATTACGGGATGATTGGGGAGGGACTTCTTCCAGCTCCCAAAATCGTTGTAACAGAACATCTACATCAACCGCCGAATGAAACGAAGACATCCCGCAGCCCGCACTCCTGATCTGATCCAAATAACTCCCCAGATATGACCCAGACGAACGAGGTATTTTGAGCTTACACACCCCTTTGTGTATCCTGCTTCGGTCGAACATAATCCCATAACTGGGAGACGAGCGTGTGCGCGTGGAAGTCCCAGTCTTTGAACACACGACTCCGAAATGAAAGATGATTGAGACCCCTTGTCTAACAGAACACGAACATCAGCAAGCTGACCCCGATTATTTTGAAGTTGAGCAAGAATGGTTGGCAGAACAGTCTGCACACGAAGGCTTAACTTCAGCGAATGGATGCAGAGTTCGAGGATGACGAAGCGACCGATGGCGAAATTAAATTCGGAGGTGTTGGTGAAGTTCCAGGTACAGAACTACTGTTTGGGTCATCTTGGTGAACAAGGTGATGGTGACGAGCCTTGCAAACGCGACAACGAAACGATGACATACATTTTTGTTTGTCGAATGACCTGACCGCAGGCAACAAAACCCGATGTTATTGCATTTCGTAAAGTTTCTACGCTAAGAAATATCCAATTCTAGAAACTGAGTGCACTGGTACAATTGGTGAAAATCTTTACACATAGGGCAATGCGATTTGTTGTCTGGATTTTTTGCTAAAAGTGCTCTAATTTGCCCGGATTGCTTTCCACGCGATGTGGTCTTGCGGTTGAGGGACTGGCACGCCTCCAATGCATCGCACCGAACCTCAAGGAAGTCAATGAGGTCCTGTATACAACTGTCTTCTCGTGAGTCAATTTGTTCCGCCCAAGCATGCTTGGTATCGTTATCGAGTTTATTAAGCAAAATGTATATTAGCCACGGGTCACGGCTAGTTTTATTTAACGCACTTAAACCACGAATCACTTCATCTGCACCGTCGGTGATGTTGCGAAGTATTTGCGCATATGAAACGCTTATCGATAGGAGCGCCAGAAACATGTGTACAAACGATTGTACAATTAAATTGCCACGATCGAATCGCCTCTCGAGGCTATCCCAAGCTTCCGAATAGTTGGCGTCTGACACCTTGATGTGCTGAATAAGATCGGCAGCCGTTCCACTCAAGAAAGATTTAAGGTATTAAGGGTTGATTATAGATTCGGTTTATTGTCGACGGAACCCAAAAACGAATCGCGGAAGGATGGCCACTCCTTGTAGTCACCCGAAAAGTTAGGAATCACCATTGGAGGCAGGTTAATTTTGTCAGAAACTTTCGATGAAGAATCTAAGCCTTTAAAAAACTCGCTTTGCTGATTAGCCATGCGTTCTAAAAACAAATTATTGAGGTCAGATGTTGTGTTATCGCCCGATTGTCTATCTCGAATGGCTTTTTTTAAGCCCGCATGCGCTTCGAAGTATTTTTTTTTTCATATATACCGAAATCATTATAAAATTCTTCAATTTCGTTTTCCTCCACGTCTTTCAGGCACTCGTAATGAAGCGAAGAAAATTCACCCCATGCTTCAACAACTCTGCTTAAGCGTATTTCGAGCATCTCAAGACTTGTCGAATCTTCTATGATGGATACGAATTCCACCGCACGTGTTAAACATGCTTCAGCAATACCGCGCTTCTGTTTTAGCACATTCATTTTGTACGCAAATAATCAAGCGCAAAAAAAAAAAAACAAAAAATGCTTTCACAAGGAAATAAAAAGTCCAAGAAAACCCCAGGAAATATGCTGACTTAGATGCAGCCAAAATGTCTTTTACCAATTATACAGCCTTATTGCGAAGATCAATCGGCAATTGATAATTGACTATTTTCAATATGTGCTATTGTGAACGAACGATTCATTTGGTATTTTTGTCAATCGAATTTTTTTAATTGACTGCGATTGAGAAAATCCTTTAGAATCGTTCGTTCACAATAGCACACATTGAAAATAGTCAATTATCAACTGTCGATTGATCTTCGCAATAAGGCTCATAGTCTACGTGCTATAATGGAAAGAAGCTCTGCCACGAGAAATTGAAATTGAAAAACAATCAGTTTATTTCCGCCTAAGCACAGCACATAGATATTTCACACACGAGGTTTTTATTTTCCCAGAAAGTCACAAACAGGCACACAAGCAATGCCAAAAGAATACGAATTTGTAAATTTTTAATAAGCTGGACTCAATTAAGAAATTCGGCTACAATCGAAGGACCATTATGTTTTGGATCAAACCACAACTTAAAGTTTCAGATTGCAAAGAAACGCCAACGTGTAAGAACAGGTATAAATTTAATTTTATTTTGTAAACTAAGATACTTATTCTTTGACCAAAGGTGTGGTGTTCTCTGCTTTCACGATCCAAATGACCGAGAGCTTTTTTAAATGCCAAAGTCAGCGCTAAGAATTGATCTCTTTCCCCAAATCACACTCTCACAGCTAATGCTTGTTGTTGGAGAAGTTATGCAAATGTGTTTGGCGAAAGAGACATTGGAACTGATGTACACACAACACCTCGGGTCATTACAACGGCGACCAAATATTAACATAATGAGTGTATGATAACACAAAAGACTTGACAAAATCAACCATACGAATAAACGTGAAAAGCAAATCAATATTTATGATGAAACAGATGCGTTTGAAAAGCTTTTTACACTTTCCGAGCAAATCGGAGTCACAATTTTAATTAACATTAATGATATTAGAAGATGATCTGTTAAGTCCCAAACACCAGGTAACCAATCGTTTATGAAAATATTCCCCTTGGCAGAGGGCATGATCACATTGGCTTTTATTGGTTTCCTGTTAGCATACAACGTAGCGAGAATTTTATCTTTCGTATATGTACGCAGCGTCTTCAGTACCAGCACATCGGATTCAGAAAGTTTACCGTTCACTCTACGTTTCTTCCTGTAGCAGAGGTCAATGTCTTCATTGGTTATTTGCAAACCTAAGCCATTGTTTATTATTTTTACAGCTGTGTCAATGACGCATTCGTTTTCAACAGTAGGTACGTTGCGGATCTCTAAAAAGTTGGCGTGGAGCAACCACTCTGCACTGCTGAGACGTTTTTTTGCATTCATCTAGCTGTAATTTCATATTTTCGTTCTCCTTTTTTATCTCATTCGCAATTTTAGGTGACTCCTCCAATGCACTGAGACGGCTGTTCATTGAATTTAGCGTAGTTTCGGTAGAAGAGAGTGTTTTCCTTAGCTCCATGAGGTGGTCGTAGACTTGTTGGAGAGTGATAGTGGCAACATCGTTGTTTTTTGTCAGTGTCGATGACAAAGATAGTCTCCCCGTATCGTTGCGCCTTTTTTGAATTCACACCGAACAATTCTAAGCTGTTTTTGTTTTTGAAAGATAACCAAGATCGGCTAGTTTTAATTTTGCGCACTCTGCATGCAATAGGTTATTACACTCATTGCAATTTATTTTAGAAGCTTCATGTCCAATTTTGCTTTTGCACACTGTACAACTCTACATTTTTACGTCTTTCCTCTTTGGCGGCTAAACTGAAACTCCATATTTTAACCATATACTCTAGGGTCCCGAAATAATCAAGTTTACGAATTTTTGAAATCCGCCCACAGACACGTCCACAAACTCAAAAAACAAAATTTTGGAAAAAATCGAATTTTGAGCTAGAAAGCTGATATTTTTTATATATGATCTATGACTCCTAAAATTGCTCATGTGTAAATATTTTCAAAATCCGCCTACTGACACGCCCACAATTTAATTTTTTTTTTTGAAAATCCGAAGTTTGAGCTAGGGAGCTGAATTTTATAATAATATACTCTCTAGGGGCCCTTTATGCTCATGTGTAAATATTTTCAAAATCCGCCTACTGACACGCCCACCATTTAAAAAAAACTTTTTTTGAAAATCCAAAGTTTGAGCTAGGGAACGTTTTTTCTACAAAAGCTGCGTTTTTTCGATAAAATCCTTTAAATTAATTATATAACAAAATATGTAGAGCCTTCTTAACAATTCAACCATACTTAGACTTTTGTCACGCCCACTTATGAATGATAGGAATAAGAATAGGGTATCCAACAGTTCGCCCAAGCGGACTGTAGCCCGTCCCTATGTTTTTAATTTTTTAAGGATAAGAAAAGAGTCAGGAAGGTACCTACAAGTTCAATAAAGTAAATGCTTAGGTATGATTTCCGAACTAACTTAAGAAAAGCAAGACTTTGTTCATACCGAACTAAAGGAATTTGTAAATGCTTTTACTAAACTGCAGCCTTTTACTCCGAGAAACTGCAAATTAGCCGTTAACTTGGTTGCATTTGTGGTTGTATCTACTCATGTTAATAATTTATTTATTTCATTATACATGTAATGTAATACATAAATGTGATTATATTCCTTGATTAGAATCTAAAAACAGTTTCTATACAATGCTAGAAGACCCCAAGTATGTATACATATTTGAATATGCATATTTGAATTTATTTTTGTTGTCCTCCATTCTCGTGACTGGGAATATGAGCAGGAGGATGAAAACACCAATCAGATGTGTACTTATGTTTACAGGTTGCCGTGGTGGTGAAAGAAGCAGGCAGTCGGAAAGGTGGATGACGTGTGGTTGGGTAGATACTCGTAGATGTTAAATTATTTGTGGGCTTTGATGGAACTTTGGGGTAGGTTATGGCATATTGCAAGGAGGCCGTGTCATGTTTCCTGGTATTTATATAAAGTATTCATAAACAACTGAAATTGTTTTATTTATTGGTTCATCAAAGAATGGGGGCATTCATTCATAATCGGAATTAAAAATTATATCAGGTACATATTTTGTTTTCATCTTGTCACACAATTAAATCTCCGAATATAAGCAGAATTTTTCCATTTGGTTTTTCACAAACAACTGATTTGGACAGTTTGGACAGCTAAATGTAATTGATTAATGTATTCTTGTTGTGTTTACTTCCCTGGTGGAAATGCAACAGATGCAAAAAGATTCGCCCTTAAAAGTGACTTTATGAAATTGTTTGATCAAAGTGATGAGTTCCTGATTGGAGGCGATCTAAATTGTAGACACAGAGCTTGGGGTTGTCAAAGTGCAAATTCTTTTGGAAATGTTCTTCATGCACTTTCTGTAACGTTACCAATCTATGTTTTGTATCCTCTTAGTCCAACGTATGTCCCAGCATGTTCTCGTAGTAGTCCCTCTGTACTTGATATGTTTGTTCTATGTCACAACATAACACAACCGGTATCTTTAAACGCGCTAAGCTCTGATCACAATCCTGTATTTTGCCGACTTCTTTGGTCAGGGAAGAAAAAAGCTCAATATGTTCAAGATTTTAAAAATGCCGATTGGGCGCGTTATCAAACAGAAATTAATTTAAGATTGAGAAATGTTCCGATGAATCTAGAAAATGTTTCTGTGGGGAGTACTATAACTAGGGTGCCAAAAACTGATAATGGTTTTCTATAGAATGTTACTATCAATTCTGAATCGAACACAAAAAACAGAATGGTTTTATGTCTTCTAGTTTTTGAGAAAATCGAAAATTACTAAAACTACGTTTTTATGAGATTTTTGGTATTTGAGGTGATTTCATTTTGAGAACGGCAACACTTACAATAAAGTTCTATACCGATTTTGAAAGCCAGAAATCTGTTCTATAATGCAATAGGTTTTGAAAAATTCGCATGCAATGCAAACGCAAAATTTTAATAAAAAAAAATTAAAAAAAGTGCTAAATTGACTTTTTGTGGTAAATGTTACTATCAATTCTGAATCAAACGCAAAAAACCGAATGGTTTTATATCTTCTAGTTTTTGAGAAAATCGAAAATTACTAAAACTACGTTTTTATAAGATTTTTAATTTTTGGTATTTATGGTGATTTCATTTTGAGGATTAATGTTACTGTGGTTCATCTTTGTAAGTAAACTACAGTAATTCATTTAGCGTTACCAAAAATGCACCGCGAGGACGTGCAATTCATGACATTACGCGTCTCAGTCAGTCAGTTTGTGAGTAAGTCAGAGTTAAAATAGTCAAGTAAATTTTTCAATTTTCGATGTATTGAAAAGGTATGTAATGTTTGTAATAATGAATGACTTTGGTAAACAATAACCTGTACCACATTTGCAAAAGCTCAAACAGGAATAAACGGAGGATGAAGCCTTCGAGCACTCCTACCGGTGAAACTGCGTACGCACCTTCTGCGTTCCCTTCCACTGTAATACCTCTAACTCATGGAGGTCACCGCGCACAAAATCTGGGTGAAACAGCTTCTGCACCCAGCAATGCTTGCAGCACCAGTGGACAGAAATTGGCTGTTGCGAAGAAAAACATACGGTAATTATATTTACTCAGATTAACCTTCAACATTAGAAGGCTGCTACTGCTCTAATCATCAAGAAACTTTCCGGGTTGAGTATAAAAGCCCACATAACATCCATACAGGAGCCATGGGTGTGGAAAAATCGCATCTGTGGCCTTGGAGGTGTTCGTGGCACCACGATACTCTGTGACGAGCGGTCCGAAAGGCCCAGGGCTGGACTTTCTGTGAAGAACCTTCTTTCAGTGACTAAGCTTGGACAATTTTGTGGCCAAGATTTGGTTGCTGCAGTCAGAAGCTACGAAACGAATGGAGATAGGAAGACCTTCGTCGTGGCGTCAGCTTCTCTACCCTATGATTCGGTAGTGCCTCCACCACCAAGGGCAATTGCTGTACTCATTGCGACACCAGGAAGATGGGCCTAGTTATATGTTGTGATGCCAATGCTCAGAACATTGTTTGGGGCAGCGGCAAATGCAACATGCGAGGAAACCATCTCCTGGATTTCATTCTATCGTCTGATCTTACCATCAACAATGTTGGTTCACAGTCAGCTTTTGTGACGTCAATAAGACAGGAGGTGATTGACCTAACTTTATCTAATAGATACTTTAAGGCGGTTACCAACTGGAGGGTCTCTTCAAAGGTGTCCCTCTCAGACCATAGATATATCGAATTCCGAATCGAATGCGAAGCCATAACTTTGCAGGAGAGAAGAAATCTGAGAAAAACCAACTGGATACGCTTCAGGGAGGAATTATTGAAAACTCTCAAAACTCCAACCAAACTCAGGACGAGACAAAAGGTAGAGGAAGCTGTTGAAGACCTGAACAGTGCCATTACTAGCTGTTTTGAACTGACGTGCCCAGTAAACAAAACCCCTAGCAGAACGCCGGTTCCTGGTGGCACTCGGAACTGCGGAGAATGCGAAGAGAAGCTAGAAAACTTCTAAATAGGTCACTCAAGACTGATTTGGAGGTAGACTGAAATCTCTACCGATCGAAGCAGAAGGCATATAAGAGGTTAATTCGGCTATCGAAAAGTGCTTCTTATAGGAATTTCTGCGAAAAGATTGAAACTCTAGGTGAAACTAGTAGGGTGGTTAAAGTTCTGAAAAAAGGCGAACTGGAATCACTTAGAAAACTTGATGGCACCTTCACTGAGACGAAGGCGGAGACTCTTAGTTATCTGCTGGAGTCTCAGTTTCCGGGTAAACAGATTACAATTGTTTCACAACCAGCCCCGACTACCGAGACTGTGAGTGAGCCAAGACAAACAACTCGGCGTAGCTGGTATATTGCGAAGGCCGTGGTAACGGACGAGGCCATTAAATACGCTTTTGCGTCTTTTGACGGCTTCAAGTCACCTGGTACGGACGGAATATACCCAGCCATGATGCAACAATGTACACACCAGTTGCTACCGACTATGAAGAAAATCTTCACCGCTGTCCTAGCACTGGCATACATTCCAACACTCTGGCGTACAGTTAGAGTGGTATTTATACCAAAAATTGGCAGAAGTGACTCGCCAAGTGCCAAGAGCTTCAGACTAGCCAAGAGCTTCAGACCAATCAGTCTGACTTCCTTCTTGCTGAAAAGCATGGCAAGGCTGGTCGAGCTTCACGTGCGCAAAACTACTTTGCGATTGCATCCACTATCTCAGATGGAACATGCCTATCAACGCGGAAAATCCTGCGAGACTGCGCTCCAAGATCTAGTTGGTAGAATTGAGGGCGCGCTTGACATGAAAGAATACGCGATGGGCATTTTCATCGATATTGAGGGTGCTTTTGACAATGCGACTTTTGACAGTATGTGCAGCTCTGCCAGACAACACGGCGTAGACGAACCATTGGTGTTGTGGATAAAAGCAATGCTAATGAATAGAACGTTGGTTGCGGAAGTGGATTGTGGCCGTTATGTTATGGCGGGGGTAAACAGAGACTGCCTGCAAGGCGGCGTCCTGTCTCCACTGCCGTGGTGTATGCTGGTCGACTCTCTGTTGAACGCACTCAACAGTTCTAATGTATGCGTATGATGTTTCCGTGCTTTCTGTTGGATCATGCCTAGCGACTGAATGCAGCAAGGCGCAGGCGGCCATTGACGTGATCGACGAATGGTGCACTAGGAGTGGGCTCTCGGTCAATCCTCTTAAAACTGAGGTTGTTCTCTTTACGAGAAGGAGGAAGCTGGTAGAACCTTATAAATCATAAATTCTTTATTATACAGTAGCGGAAGTGTTACTTCTATGATGATATTTTTTCCAGTTACTCTTCCTCGTATACGAAGTGTTTTGTATAGCTGTAAAATTGATTCGTGATGTCGTTTTCCAGGTATCATCAAGGAACGTGGAATATTATCATGAATTTTTGATAACTCATCTCTAAACTGCTGAACTGTTACATAATATGAGTGGGTGTATTTTTCCACTATGCGTTGGCAGCACGACGCCTAACATTGTATTCTGAGTATTTTGATAATTGATCATCATCAGTATTGCATTTAGAGCAGTAGTAGTAACCATTTGATGCGTATTATACTTGTCCATTTCATTGTTCAGTCGGTTTAACAATAAAGTTAACAGCTTCAGTTGTTTGTGAACTGATACCTGCTCCTCCTTAAATATGTTGAGCGTTGAATCCATTATTGTTGTTTGATTCTTCATCAACTGAATCACATGCTCTTCGTTTGCTTGCACATTTTCAATGGTTTCTTCATAGCTTTGAGTAAATCGTTGGTCTAGTATCCCAAATAGTTCATTTGCCACTGTCCCAATAAAATCGAACGGAGATCGTTTTGTTCTTTGTACTGGATCATTGTTTGCATGTAGTAGCACGTCATTGTTTAGCTCAATTTGTTGAAGTTGGTGTACAAATTGAGTCAAGATTCCGTCGCACAGTAGTGTCCTTATTTCTGTTATGTTTGTTGTTGTACAAATTTTCGTCATATGGGTCACATATTCTTTATACGTGTCAAATTCAGACCAATAGCTACTCATGTTAAAAAACACTATTGTCTTCCATGAACTCGAGATTAAACTAGCATGGCCCACGTCCTCAAAATAAATGCCGGGATAGCTGCTAAATTGTTTCACTTCAAACGTGTTGACTGGTATGGATCTACCCGAGGTTATTAGTGATGATAGTAGACAAACCAAAAGCAAGGAGTTGATCTTCTTTCTGCTTCTTATTCTTGGGTCCTCTCCTTGTGGGCTGCCAGGTGGAATGCTATTCGGCAGAAATTCTTCTTTTGTTATCGTACTAAAAACTTGTTGTGGTGACGACGTCGATGTACTAGCTTCTAGTTTCTCTAGATGGTTACCTCCATCGTTTTCCATGGGTAAGGGACACAACTTAGTGATTGGTCTCCTAAAGTATTTGTTGTTGCTGAATACTGTAGCGGCGCGTACCTCGGTATCTTTCCCTCGATGGACTTCAGTTATAATGCCTATTGGCCAATTGGTTGGTGGCAATCGATCTTCTTTAAATAACACGATATCGCCAACACTAACATTTGCTTCCTTCTTCTTCCACTTGGTTCATTGTTGGAGTTGAGAAAGATATTCTGTTGACCATCTCTTCCAAAAGTCCTGCGTCATCTTCTGAAGCAGTAGCCAGCGGGTGTGATGGCTTTTCGATTCATCCATGATCGGCGCAGGAATAACGTTAAGAGCACTTCCGACTAGGAAATGGACAGGGGTTATTATTGTGGTATCATCAATGTCATTGGTAATTGTTGTTAGTGGTCGCGAATTTAAGCAAGCTTCTACTTGTGTGAGCAAGGTTTCTAGTTCTTCAAAGGTAAGCTTAGTATCACCGATTACTCGCTTCAAGTGATATTTTGCTGATTTGACCGCTGCTTCCCACTGTCCTCCAAAGTGAGGTGCAGCCGCTGGTATAAAGTGCCACTGAATACCCTTCATCACAAATTTTTTGGATGCATCATCTTCCGATTGCGTAATCGCCTTTCTCAATTGGTTCTGGATATCTTTGTTTGCTCCTACGAACGTGGTACCATTATCACTATAGAAATTTGCACACATCCCTCTTCTTGAAGAAAATCGCCTAACAGCTGCTATGAATGCTGCGGAGCTGAGATCACTTACTAGCTCGATGTGTACTGCCTTGGTCGCCAAACAGATAAATATTGCGATATAAGCCTTTGTTGTTCGGTTGCCTCGTTCTTGGCGATTAAAACCCCAATAGGACCAGCATAATCGATAGCAGTATTGGTAAATGGTCTTGATGGACTCACTCTTGGGGCTGGCAGCATTCCCATTATTTGAGTCTTAGCTTGCGCAATGTACATATCGATGACATCGTACGCAACTACGTATGAGTTGGGGTACTGCCCGTTTTCCTTGAATGATCAAATATGTTTGTCGCAATGTTGAAAGGGTTAGTCGAATACCACCATGCAGTGTTTTCTTGTGAATATGTTCGACTAGTAACTTCGTGAGGTGGTCATTTCGTGGTAATATATATGGATGTTTTTGCCTTTCTGGTAGATTTGAGTTTTCTATTCTTCCTCCAACGACTAAGATATCATCTTCATTAAGGTGTCGTGCTAATGATAACAGCTTACTCTTTTTAGAACGGCTACAGCCTCTTTGAAGGCACGAAATATCATCCGAGAAGTGTATAAGTTCTACTGCACGAATTACTGCCTTCCTGGCGGTTTCTAGTTCTAATGTCGTTAACGCCTCTCTGTGTCCATTACTGTCCTTATTTCTGCAGTTAAAGCAAAATCGTTGACAATATGCCATTGTTCTGACTAATTTCGTGTCCGAAGAAAACCGTTTAAAAATATCATTATCTGTACTGTAATCTGCAACAAGTGTTAATGTACGAGTAGTTCTTGATTCCGGAGCATTTACTTCTACAAACTCGAAAGTAGGCCAGGAAGAACTGTGATACCGAAGCCATTCCGGACCAGTCCACCACAATATGTGATCCTTTAATTGGTCTGGTGTTATACCTCTGGATGCACAGTCAGCAGGATTGTCGACGGATTTTATGTGTCTCCAAGAACTTGGATCTGTAACTTCCTGGATTTGGGAAACTCTATTTGCCACAAACGTTTTCCATTTGGATGGGCATCCTTTGATCCAGGCTAGGGCAATTGTTGAGTCGGTCCACGCGAACATCCCATTAACTGTGAGCCAAAAATCCGTTTGAGCTCCTTGAGAATTTTCGATAGCAAATGAGCTCCGCAAAGTTCCAACTTAGGAAGCGTAATTTTTTGTCTGATGGGTGCCACCTTAGTTTTGGCTGTTAACAAAGTGATTTTGTAAGTTCCATTTGATAATTTTATTCTTGAATAGACTACTGCTGCATATGCGCTTTCTGAAGAGTCGCAGAAACCATGCAATTCCATCTTCTGAGCACTATTTGTTCCTATCCATCGAGGAATCCTTATGTTCTCAATGGCCGCAAGACTGTTCTTAAAGTTGTCCCAGGTATCTGATAACTCAGGCGTGAGCGGCTTATCCCAATTGAGGTTAGATTTCCATAATTGCTGCATTAGAATTTTTGCCTTGATAGTCACAGGTGCTAACCAACCCAGTGCATCATACAATTTTGCAATTTCGGATAGTGTTATATATTTAGTTTGTGTTTGTTCTCCTTTACATTGCTTGTCGATTGCTATTTTAAACTGGAACATATCGTCTGATGGATTCCAATGAATTCCCAATGTTTGTATGGTGTCTTCCTTGTCAATCTTAATTTCGTGCTGGTGTTGCGCGTCTGTAGATATGCCAGCAAGTAACTGTAAGCTGTTGCTGCAACATTTCCTTGGATAAAATCCAGCTTCCTTTAGCAGGGCTACAAGTTGAGCTTGTGCTTCTCTGCAGTCTCTGATCGTTCCCCGCCCAGACATCACATCATCGACATAGAAGTCCTTTTGTACTATCTCGGCTGCGACAGGGTATCGTTTCCGTTCATCGATGGCTAATTGTAACAGCGTTTTGACGGCAAGATACGGTGCTGCTGATGTTCCATAAGTAATTGTTGTTAATTTATAGTCTTTGAAATATCATTATCTGTACTGTCTTTGACTGACATTTCAACTGTCACTGTGAAGTGTAATAAAAGTGTAAACTCCTAATCAGTTTTTCAAATTCTGCACAGTTTTTAGTTAAATTTAAAAGAAAACTTGCTCACAAAAAAAAAAAAATCTCACCTGCATTTCCAAGGTAGGGAGTATTTTAAGTCTAAAAAATTTGCAAAATTCAACTTTCGCTAAAAGTAAACGGGATCCCTCTATGAACGGCAACAAAAGAACAATAACTGACACTTCACCAGAGCCTAATTACACTAACAAGAAGCATAGCTCATATCCACAACACAAGATGGCAGTCGGAGATATGTCTATAGCCGAATTTAAAAATCTCCTCAGTGACTTGATCGCAGACCAAATAAAAGATTTCGCAAAGTTGGATGCTTTACGTACGGCCAACTCACAACTGTGCTAAAAACTAAATGCCATGACGGAGCGGTGTGAGCTCCTAGAGTTGAAGTAGCCAAACAAACTTGCCGTGTGTAACAAGTGAAAAAAAGTATTAAGCACGTCCGCTTTTGCTGACAGTCGAAGATCAACTGCCTCTTTATTCTTCTCTCTTATAATAGACCAAGTGTATATTCGCTTATATCAATATATACGTATACGTTAAAACTAGTGGATGTTCCCGTGCAAGGGTTACCACTCCAACACAACAAATAATTAGCGATGTCTTTTAGTTATTACTACAATCGGCCATCCTGACTTGCATTCGACCCCGATTGCACCCCTTAGTTGTGGCTCTAGTTTGGTATTCTTTAACGTACGGTCTTATGTTCGCCGCCTCCCAAGTGCCCTTATAAGGTATCTGACTTATCTGGAAATTCTCTACATCAGTCACCTCATACCTCCCGTTACCCAAAACACGGTTGACCCGATACGGCCCCCTGAACTTAGGCACTAGCTTCTTAGGGGCGCCCGGCGTGCTAACAAAATTCTTCACCATGACGAAGTCATCGACATTGTAAGTGCGAGGCGCCTTACGCCTACCGTCGTACTGTTGTTTGTTGTACTCTTGTACCTTCGTCTGCTTCCTCACCGCTTCTGCCCTCTTTATGCCCAAATCTGGTTCTAATCTCAAACACACCATTCCTTCTAAGCCTTCTCTTAGCCGATCCATTACTCTACCCCGCTGCCTCACACCGAATAGCAATTCGCTTGGCGCTACCCCCACACTTCTGTGGACCGTGTTGTTCATCACAAATTCTATATCTAACAGCATGTTTTCTAAGCTTTTAGTTGCATCAATGCTTACCGCCTTTGCTACCATAGGACCCAGGCTCCGATTTATTCGTTCCACTTGCCCGTTAGCTTGTGGAGACCCCGTAGCCACCTTGATATGGTTTATGTTGTTTTCCGTCATGAAACCCCCGAACTCGCGCCCCGTGAACGCGCTGCCCCTGTCCGACACTATGTTCTTGGGTCGGCTATATGCGGCAAAATACTTTTTCAAGGCCCCTAGAACCTCTTTCGTGCCCGTGCTTCGGGTGGCGTACAACTTGACATACTTGGTGAACGCGTCCACCACTAGAAATACATAATTCCGTTTGAAATTCTTTAGCCCGACGGGGCCGAAATGGTCGATATGCAAGGTATCGAACGGGACGTCGCCTTTGGGTATACTATGTAAGAACCCTTCTTTCTTCCCGTACTTCGGGGAGTACGCCACGCACGTCAGGCAATTTTCCAGGTGCTTTTTAACTCTGAGTCTCATTTGGGGAAACCAATACGTTTTCTGGATAGAGTCTACTGTTTTATCTATGCCTACGTGCCCCATCTCGTCATGATATTTATGCAAAACGCTTTGCTCCATCTCCTCCGGAACGTAAAAGAGGATGCCTCCCCTCACTTTACGATAGACTAACCCGTTATGCATTTCGAAAAACGCATCTTCCTTTTCTTCCAACATCTTCTTAAGCTCCTTAATCCGACTATCTCGTCCCTGACTAATGGATAGGTTCTGTTCGAAAGTGTTGCCCTCAAGCACCAAGATGTTCTTGCTCCTACTGAGAGCATCCACGTGTTGCATTTTCTCGCTGCTCCGATGTTCGATGGAATAATCGTAATTTTGCAACTCCATAGCCCATCGGGCAATACGCGGATTGATATCTTTTTTATTTAACGTGAGGGTCAGAGAGTTACAATCGGTCACTATTTTAAAGTGGATGCCTTGCAGGTATATGCGAAAACGCTCTAATGCGTAAATGATCGCTAAGGTCTCCAGCTCGAAGCTGTGGTACCTGGACTCGCACTCCGTAGTTCTCTTCGAAAAGAAGAATACGGGGTGCAGCTTCCCATCAGCTTTCTTCTGCATAAGGATCGAGCCAAAACCGATCGAGCTAGCGTCGCAGTGCAGCTCCGTTTCGTCCCTGGGGTCGAATATGGATAAAACTGGAGCTTCTAGTAGTTTACCCTTCAGTAACTTAAAGCATTCTAGTTCCCCCTCCCCGAATTTAAAATCGACAGACTTTCTAATCAAATTGTATAAAGGTTTCGCTAGTACTGAAAATCCTTTAATGAAGCGCCTGAAGTAGGAACACAATCCTAAGAAACTATGAACTGATTTCACGTTCTGCGGTACCGGGAAATTAGCCACCGCGACAATTCCTTTCTCATCTGGCCTAATACCCTCTTCGGATATATTGTACCCCAGGTATTTGATATCCGAGTACAGAAACTTGCACTTATCCACCCTCAGGTCTAATTTGTTTTCAACTAGTCTGGTCAAGACTTCCCTCAATATCATTAAATGCTCCTCTGCTCCCTCTGTCGCGATGATGATATCATCCAGGTACACGGCAATTTTAGAACTTCTAATTAAGTCCTCGAACACCCTGTTGATAAACCGCTGGAACGTCGACGGAGCGTTCCTGAGGCCAAATGGCATTCGTAAAAATTCGAATTGCCCCATTGGGGTAATGAACGACGTGTATTTGATACTCTCTTCTGACATCTTGACGTGGTAGAAAGCACTCTTAAGGTCTAACGTTGTAAACAATCTCTTTCCCGACAGCCGGTCTAGTAAGTCATCTATTAGCGGAATGGGGAAGTTATCCTTCTGCGTGACTTTGTTTAATGTTCTATAATCTACGCAGAATCGGATATCCCCAGTCTTTTTCCGTACTAATACTACCGGAGAGGTGTATTCCGAATCGCTAGGTCTTACTACCCCCAGTCTCATAAGATCATCTAAAATTTCGTTTAACTTCCCTTTCTCATGATAAGACAGACGCCTCGGATGGCAATTGAATGGCTTTTTATCCGTAAGGTTTAGCTTCATTTCGCACTTCACAAAGGGTACGTCCGGCCGAATGCAATCATTATAACATTCATTAAACAAATCTGTTACTTTCTTTTGTAGGTCAACCCCTAACTTTTCATTTATAACGATACTATCATTAGCTTTTTCAATCTCTATATCATTTAAATAAATTTGGTTTGCTTTACATTCTTTTTCTTCACGGTCATGCGTATTAGTTCCTAAATGTTCACCTATCATAATATGATCTTTAGCTTGGTTTATGTTATATTCTTTTACCTCAACGATTTCTATCTTACTTTCATTATTGTAATTCTCCTTACTCACTACTTCTCTTACCAGTTTTAGATTAGCTTTCTTAGCAAAATCTCTGCCCAATAACACGGGGATCTCCATCGTCTCATTCGGAACCACGTATATCTGCAATTTTATCTTTTCCTTTTCAAATTCTACTACACAATTTATCGAACCAATTATTTTTAATTTGCATTTATTTATACCATAATAATTCTTTGGGCAATAATAATGTATTATGTTTCTTCCGCTTAACGCATAGTACTGCTTGCACCTGATGAGACTGATGGGGCTCCCTGTGTCGATTAGGCATTCTAAGGAAAATACAGAGTTACTTTTAGGATTACAATAAATTTTCAAGTTTCTTACAAATTTCTCCTCATCGTCCGATGACTCCAGTTGAAGAACTCGATTTCTTTTCGGGCAGGCTGCCGCAAAATGCCCCATCTCAGCACAGACGTGGCAGGCCCCCCTCTCTCTTTTTGGCTTCCTGCACTCAGCAGCATCGTGTCCTCTGGCGTTACAGTTGTAACACCTGGTTTGTCGTCGCTCGTTCGGTGTTTCCTCCGCGGTCATTCCATCGTTAGTTCTTCTTCTCGGCGGTAATCTGATGGACGAAAACGCTTCCAACAAGTGTAGTTTATCGGTGAATCTCTGGATGCTTGCTTGTGCCCTGAGATGAGCATCCGGAATCCCCTCGATGACACATTCGATTAGCTCCTTTGATGCTAGTTTAACTTCATTAGCTAGGATGATTTTGTCCTGGAAGTAGCTACGAAAACTTTCATTTGGGGACCACGTTCTACGCTCGAATTGTCTACGACGTTCCAAGCTGCTCATCGGCCCAATGAAAAGGGAGTTCAAGTGGGTCAGCATGTCATCTGCCGTTGCTGTTGAATGGTCCGATTTTGCGTGGTACCATCGTAGAGCTTTTCCTTTGAGTTTGCCCATCATCAGGATTTTGACGACTTGGTCACTGAGCTGGTATGTTTGTTGTATGTCCCTTAAGCTTGCCTCCCACTGCTGGTAATCCCCGCTATCTCCAGTGAACTCATCCATGAGCTCCTTCGCCAGAGCGTAATTTTGCCCAGAATCTGGTTTGGTCGTCCCAGGTTGTTCTTTCCCCTTCAGCTTCCTGTTTTCTTCTCTCAGCGCTTCCATTTCTTCCTTTTGTCCTTTCATCGTTCCTTTCATTAGCTCCAACTCTTTCATCATAAGTTTCAACTCCATTACATCTGTAGCGCTCTTCAGCTCCGGCTCCGTATCACTCTTCAGCTCCGCTTCCAAAGCACTCTTCAGCTTGCATTCATCTCTCTTGCAGTCGTCATCTTCCTCGTATGTTATAGCGTAGGCGCCTTCCATAGGGCCGGTCCCTCGTTCCGCAACAGGAATTTCCTCTAGCCGTCGTAGTAGTTCTTCTTTGCTACCTGAGGTTTTTTTTCCTAGGAATCCCAGCCACGTCCTCAACTCGTCTCTCTTCAGCTTCTCAAATTCCTTATCGCTTGTCGTTCTGGTATTTTGTGGTTCTGCCATGATGTACCGTACTGTACGCTCGTTCGTTTATTTATAGATCGCACGTACAAAAGCGTGAGAAAAAAACCCGTTTCGACACAACGTGGACACACAGTTCCAGACACCGTCAACCACAAACAAGAGAAATGCGAAAAAAAAAAATTTTGTCGTCCCGCACAACGAGAATGTGTGTTTTTTTTTCGGCTCGTCGCAATCAGAGGGTACCGTTGCGGTGGGGTTTTTTTTCTTTTCTGGAGTTGCACGCACAATAGCTAGGTTAGAATTAGGTGAAAATTAGCGAACAAAGCCGTTGCACTGGCACACTATTGTTTTTTTTTCTTTGTTTTGGGGTTTTTTTTTTCTTGGATATATATATATCCCACTTCTGAATTTGTAACAAGTGAAAAAAAAGTATTAAGCACGTCCGCTTTTGCTGACAGTCGAAGATCAACTGCCTCTTTATTCTTCTCTCTTATAATAGACCAAGTGTATATTCGCTTATATCAATATATACGTATACGTTAAAACTAGTGGATGTTCCCGTGCAAGGGTTACCACTCCAACACAACAAATAATTAGCGATGCCTTTTAGTTATTACTACACGTGGGCTTCTCAAGTTACAAGAAGGTGAAGATATTCACTTTAAAAAGGCACGGATAATAAAAAACACTCACGCACAGAGGAGCACTGTCTTTTTAGAATTGCACTCGCCAGATGAGGTGGAAAAAATAATGTCTGTCGCTTATCAATTCAAAGGTATTGCCATTAGTATTTCCCGAGAGCAGACACTATTGTACCGGCAAAAAAAGCAGACACTATTCGAAATCAAAAACAAACTCTCTGAAATTAATCCCGAAGCAAAAATCACAATTAAAGGCGACAAAATGCAAATAAACAACAAAATTTTTGTATACAAGTTCGCGCGTGGTCTGGTTGTCAACTCTCCGGCGGAGCTGCATTTTGTCAACAACTTGTTTGGTGACATTTTACGTGATTATTTTGACTGCAGTGAGGGAGTGAAGTTAGCTGCGGCTGATAAGCAAGCACCATCGGTCTTTCAACTGACGTCACTTGCCCGCGAATCTTCGCATATTCTTAAGTCGATAACACAATAGGAAAATAATGCCGTCTGCCAAAATATTATTATTAACACTATTAATTTATCAATACTCTCCTATAATATTTCTGGCCTAAAAAATAAACTTTTGCAACCAGACTTTTTTAAATATGTCTTAAAGTCCCCAGTTTACCATATCGATGACATCGTACGCAACTACGTATGAGTTGGGGTACTGCCCGTTTTCCTTAAATGATCCAATATGTTTGTCGCAATGTTGAAAGGGTTAGTCGAATACCATCATGTAGTGTTTTCTTGTGAATATGTTCGACTAGTAACTTCGTGAGGTGGTAATTTCGTGGTAATATATATGGATATTTTTGCCTTTCTGGTAGATTTGAGTTTTCTAGTCTTCCTCCAACGACTAAGATATCATCTTCATTAAGGTGTGGTGCTAATGATAACAGCTTACTCTTTTTAGAAAGGCTACAGCCTCTTTGAAGGCACGAAATATCATCCGAGAAGTGTATAAGTTCTACTGCACGAATTACTGCCTTCCTGGCGGTTTCTAGTTCTAATGTCGTTAACGCCTCTCTGTGTCCATTACTGTCCTTATTTCTGCAGTTAAAGCAAAATCGTTGACAATATGCCATTGTTCTGACTAATTTTGTGTCCGAAGAAAACCGTTTAAAAATATCATTATCTGTACTGTAATCTGCAACAAGTGTTAATGTACGAGTAGTTCTTGATTCCGGAGCATTTACTTCTACAAACTCGAAAGTAGGCGTGGAAGAACTGTGATACCCAAGCCATTCCGGACCAGTCCACCACAATATGTGATCCTTTAATTGGTCTGGTGTTATACCTCTGGATGCACAGTCAGCAGGATTGTCGACGGATTTTATGTGTCTCCAAGAACTTGGATCTGTAACTTCCTGGATTTGGGAAACTCTATTTGCCACAAACGTTTTCCATATGGATGGGCATCCTTTGATCCAGGCTAGGGCAATTGTTGAGTCGGTCCACGCGAACATCCCATTAACTGTGAGCCAAAAATCCGTTTGAGCTCCTTGAGAATTTTCGATAGCAAATGAGCTCCGCAAAGTTCCAACTTAGGAAGCGTAATTTTTTGTCTGATGGGTGCCACCTTAGTTTTGGCTGTTAACAAAGTGATTTTGTAAGTTCCATTTGATAATTTTATTCTTGAATAGACTACTGCTGCATATGCGGTTTCTGAAGAGTCGCAGAAACCAGGCAATTCCATCTTCTGAGCACTATTTGTTCCTATCCATCGAGGAATCCTTATGTTCTCAATGGCCGCAAAACTGTTCTTAAAGTTGTCGCAGGTATCTGATAACTCAGGCGTGAGCGGCTCATCCCAATTGAGGTTAGATTTCCATAATTGCTGCATTAGAATTTTTGCCTTGATAGTCACAGGTGCTAACCAACCCAGTGCATCATACAATTTTGCAAATTCTAATAGTGTTATATGTTTAGTTTGTGTTTGTTCTCCTTTACATTGCTTGTCGATTGCTATTTTAAACTGGAACATATCGTCTGATGGATTCCAATGAATTCCCAATGTTTGTATGGTGTCTTCCTTGTCCATCTTAATTTCGTGCTGGTGTTGCGCGTCTGTAGATATGCCAGCAAGTAACTGTAAGCTGTTGCTGCAACATTTCCTTGGATAAAATCCAGCTTCCTTTAGCAGGGCTACAAGTTGAGCTTGTGCTTCTCTGCAGTCTCTGATCGTTCCCCGCCCAGACATCACATCATCGACATAGAAGTCCTTTTGTACTATCTCGGCTGCGACAGGGTATCGTTTCCGTTCATCGATGGCTAATTGTAACAGCGTTTTGACGGCAAGATACGGTGCTGCTGATGTTCCATAAGTAATTGTTGTTAATTTATAGTCTTTGAAATATCATTATCTGTACTGTCTTTGACTGACATTTCAACTGTCACTGTAAAGTGTAATAAAAGTGTAAGCTCCTAATTAGTTTTTCAAATTCTGCACAGTTTTTAGTTAAATTTAAAAGAAAACTTGCTCACAAAAAAAAAAAAAAATCTCACCTGCATTTCCAAGGTAGGGAGTATTTTAAGTCTAAAAAATTTGCAAAATTCAACTTTCGCTAAAAGTAAACGGGATCCCTCTATGAACGGCAACAAAAGAACAATAACTGACACTTCACCAGAGCCTAATTACACTAACAAGAAGCATAGCTCATATCCACAACACAAGATGGCAGTCGGAGATATGTCTATAGCCGAATTTAAAAATCTCCTCAGTGACTTGATCGCAGACCAAATAAAAGATTTGGCAAAGTTGGATGCTTTACGTACGGCCAACTCACAACTGTGCCGAAAACTAAATGCCATGACGGAGCGGTGTGAGCTCCTAGAGTCTCAAATTGAAATTAGCTCGCGGAAAACAAAATGAAAACTGTATGGTGGTACACCCTCCTCTAGACAGAGAAACCGACGGAGTTGAAGTAGAAAAACAAACTTGCCGTGGGCTTCTCAAGTTACAAGAAGGTGAAGATATTCACTTTAAAAAGGCACGGATAATAAAAAACACTCACGCACAGAGGAGCACTGTCTTTTTAGAATTGCACTCGCCAGATGAGGTGGAAAAAATAATGTCTGTCGCTTATCAACTCAAAGGTACTGCCATTAGTATTTCCGGAGAGCAGACACTATTGTACCGGCAAAAAAAGCAGACACTATTCGAAATCAAAAACAAACTCTCTGAAATTAATCCCGAAGCAAAAATCACAATTAAAGGCGACAAAATGCAAATAAACAACAAAATTTGTGTATACAAGTTCGCGCGTGGTCTGGTTGTCAACTCTCCGGCGGAGCTGCATTTTGTCAACAACTTGTTTGGTGACATTTCACGTGATTATTTTGACTGCAGCGAGGGAGTGAAGTTAGCTGCGGCTGATGAGCAAGCACCATCTGTCTCTCAACTGACGTCACTTGCCCGCGAATCTTCGCATATTCTTAAGTCGATAACACAATAGGAAAATGATGCCGTCTGCCAAAATATTATTATTAACACTATTATTTTATCAATACTCTCCTCTAATATTTCTGGCCTAAAAAATAAACTTTTGCAACCAGACTTTTTATACCCTATTCTAAGGGTATATTGATTTTGACGCATAGGTTGTAACATACCTTAATATTGCCCGTAGACCCCTAAAAGTTACTATATTTATGATCAGCATCGATAGTAATGTCGATCTAGCCATGTCCGTCCGTCCGTCTGTCGCCAAAAATTAGGCCTTTAAACTGGACCTAGAGAGCTGAAATTTTAACCATATACTCTCTAGGGTCCCGAAATAATCAAGTTTACGAATTTTTGAAATCCGCCCACAGACACGCCCACAAACTCAAAAAAACCAAATTTTGGAAAAAATCGAATTTTGAGCTAGAAAGCTGAAATTTTTTATGTATGATCTATGACTCCTAAAACTGCTCGGGATAAAAAAATTTCAAAATCCGCCCTCTGACACGCGCACAAATAAATAAAATAATTTTTTTATACCCTATTCTAAGGGTATATTAATTTTTGAAAATCCAAAGTTTCAGCTAGGGAGCTGAAATTTATAGTATATACTCTCTATGGGCCCTTTATGCTCATGTGTAAATATTTTCAAAATCCGCCCACTGACACGCCCACAATTAAATAAAACAATTTTATTGAAACACCCAAGTTTGAGCTAGGGAGCGTTTTTTTTGTTGATAAAATCCTTTAAATGTTATATAACAAAATATGTAGAGCGTTCTTAACAATTCAACCATACTTAGACTTTTGTCACGCCCACTTATGAGGGATAGGAATAAGAATAGGGTATCCAACAGTTCGCCCAAGCGGACTGTAGCCCGTCCCTATGTTTTAAATATGTCTTAAAGTTTGATATAATAATACTTATCGAGACTTTTTTAGAAGAAAAAATGGAAGATGATTTCCGTAAATATTTTAAAGATTTTAACTTAAAATTTGTTCCAGCAATTAGGTCAAATGTACATGGAAAAGCGAGCGGGGGTATTCTTTGTGGAGTGAAATTTAAATACAACTATTTCGTTGATGTCAAACGTATGAGAGATAGGCTTGTTGTTGAAATTTTAAACAGTCAATTTAAATTAAATATTGTACCTGTCTACCTCAATTGCAATAACTGGCAAAACGATTTACGTGGCTTTCTTAACGATTCTTCCTTGGAAAATATTATGATAATCGGTGATTTTAATGCTCCAATTGGTAATTTTCAAAACTCTCCTGCTTATAGTTTATTTCCTTCATTCAGCACAAATAGAAATTCGAAAGATCAAACCTTCAATAGGGAAGGTAGGCTTCTGACGGAATTACTTATGGATTTCGGGTTGTATGTGCTGAATGGGGTAGAAAATGGTGATGTGAGCGGCGAACTGACGTTTATTAGCGGCCAAGGTCAATCGGTCATAGACCTTTGTGCGATCTCGGGAGATTGGTTGAACGTGGTTGATGATCTGCAGGTGCCCATAGCCAGTTTCTTAGCGCAATTACCACTAGATGTAAAATTCCATCTCGTTGAGAATACCCGTCAGAGAATCCCAGTTAGTCTGCCTAAACTTAAGTGGGTCGAAAGTAGAGTTTATCGGTACAAAAATCTTTTGAATCACCATTGTAATGCTCTACCACTGCAACCTGAGAGCGACATTGGTATGATTGGTGACAGTATTACAAGGGTAATCCACGCGTCGGCTCCTCCTGTGAACAACACCCCTTCGTTCACTCCTAAAAGCAAATGGTTCGATAGAGAATGTAGCAACTTACGAAAACTCTCTTTTAAGTTCTTAAAACTTTTTAGAGCTACAAACTCTTTTGCCTTCAAATCGTTGTACCTGCGCGCCAATAAGGAATTTAAACAGTTATGCTATCAGAAAAAAGCTAGTTACCTCAAAAGTCTTGCAACGCCCGCGCTGTGTAGTTAATACATTATAAGGGTCCCAACAAATTCCTTTAGTGCGCGCTTATTATAAAAAAAAAAAAACTTGGTTACAACAGTCCAAAAGCTCAAAAGAATTCTGGAATAATGTTCAGGAATTGGCAGGGCGCATTCGAACTGTGAAGATTTCTGTCGAAGCTGATACGTTAGCTACTGAGTTTAAAACACTGCTATCAGCGGAGGAGGGTCTTCACAGTTTTAGCTTTGCATTAGCAAACACAATGGTATCTGAACTTGACTGCCCGATTTCCTTAGGAGAACTTAAAGCTTCCTTGCAGGCTATGAAAAACAACAAAGCTCCGGGGTGCGATGGTATTCCAATTGAATTTTTTAAAAACGGAACAGACCAACTCGAGACTTATATTGTGGATTTTTTCAATTTAATATACAACAGCGCTTGTGTACCAACGTGCTTTACCAAAGCGCTAATTTTTCCTATTTTCAAAAAAGGTGATGTGAGTCGACCAGAAAACTACAGAGGCATCTCTATTCTCAATTCTCTAAGAAAGATTTTTGCTTCGATCTTATACACAAGACTTTCCAGGTGGATAGAGGATAATAATCGCCTCAGCATGTATCAAGCTGCTTTTCGGGCTGGTTTTTCCACCGCTGATCATATTTTCGCGCTGACTAGCATCGCTAGAAAATATATTGAAAATAATAAGAAACTTTTTGTGTGCTTTGTAGATTTTAAAGCAGCGTTTGATACAGTTAACAGGCAAGCTTTAATTTATAAACTGGCATCCCTTGGAGTGTCAAGAAAGTTCTTAATGTTGTATGCCAAATTTCTTTCGTTATCTTGCGCAGCTGTGTGGGATGGGTCGAACCTGTCCGAATGGTTTGAGACATCTGCGGGCGTCCCTCAGGGCTGCATATTAAGCCCAATTTTATTCGCGTTGTACATTGATGCAATATCTGATATTCTTCCAGGTGGCGTTAATTTTGCGGGCTATCACATAAAAGTACTTCTGTACGCTGATGACCTAGTGTTACTGGCGGAAAATCCTTCTTCTTTGCAACTGCAAATTAATAGATTGCAAACCTACTGTAAAACTTGGGATCTCCATATCAACGTCGCAAAAACCAAGGTCATGGTATTTGAGAACCGGCAGAGAAGACGTCCTGGGGTAGGAACTTGGCGCCTTAACAACGAACAAATTGAGGTAGTTCGTGAGTTCAAGTACCTGGGTGTTTTGTTGTCGTATAATCTAAACTTTCACAAGCATGCCAGAGAAAAAAGTATTGAAGCCAAACTGGCACTCAACATGATGTGGCCGAAGTTCTTCGCCAATCAAAACATTGACCTTTCTTCGAAGTATCAAGTGTTTAACGCAACAGTTAATACTTGTATGTGCTATGGTGTGCAGGCCTTTGGTGTGAGCCCCCTCGAAGAATTTGAGGCAGTCCAAAGATTCTTTTTCAAGCGTCTATTCCGGCTACCAAATGCGACTCCGACCTACGCTATTCATGTAGATTCAGGTTTGCCTCCCATCTACGTGCGAAACTTGAAAGCTCATTCTGATTATTTAACCAGAGTGGTAATGAGAAGCGGGAATAATCTTTCCAAGACTATCTTAATAAGATTGCTACAAACCAATGCTTCTCCATTTAAAGATTGGAACCAGCTAGCGATATCTCTCGAACTGAATGTCTCCTTTACTTTAACTAATGTTAACGACTGGCAGAGGCTTTTTGCAATGATCATTGCTAAAGTGGATGACAAATTATACGATCAGCACCTAATTAGAGCATCTTTCTCAGCTTCAAGGTTAATCTATAGGAACCTAAACCATCACTTGCTATCTCACGAAAGTTATTTCAATATAAATTTTTCATCGAAAGTTATAAGCACCATTTTTAGAGCGAGAGCAGAATTAATAAATTTGAATTCCATGCCACACAGAACAGATCTTGAGGAAACGTGTAATCTATGCAACATGAGAGTGCCTGAAAATATTCACCACTTCATTGCGGAATGCCCTATTTTACAAGAGATTCGTCGACTATACTTCCGAGTAAGCAATCTGTCCTTAAATAGTCTGTACGATATACTAAACGGAGCTAGGGAGTGGCTTGTTTTGTATAAATACTGCAATCATGCTCTGTTATATCGTAATAGCTTTTAAAAGTCCAAGCTACAAGCAACTTTTGCCGTTCTTCTTAAGTTATTGCTTTAATAATCCAAAATTTTTCTTTTATGTTTCAAATCATTTAAAATTGCTAATTATTTTATTTTTTGTTGGTGTTCTAAATCACTTCAAAATTATAAATCTTTATGTTGCAAATCATCAAAATTGTTGTAGACCCCATCGCTGATCCATTCCATTCCTTTAATCTAGTTTTATACTTAGATACTGTTGTACAAATTGCATTTATTTTTTTTTTTGTTTTATTTTATATACATAAATATATATTTTTTTTTTTCATCTTTTCTGTCGACTAATTGTTAAAGACATAACGAATTAATCTTTTAGGCTTAAACCCTAAATCTTGTGTTGTAAATAGGTATTTCTTTCTTTTTCAATTTTCCTTTTCAATTTAACTTCTATGTAATAATTTCTTTAATATCTATGAAATGTCATTTCCGGCAGACGGCTATTTCTGCCATGCTCGTGTTCTCAAACACAAACTATTATACATATATTTCATGAAATAAAGAATCTAATCTAATCTAATCTAATCTAGACTTTGATTTCGTCATTGGTGGAATCTCGCCATACTATGCGCTGGTAGTCCTGATGTTTACTACAGATTTTTATCTGACGGTACATCTTTTCGATGTCTGCCGTGAATACGTATTTATGGCGACGCCACCGCAATATAATGGTGGTCAAATCTTCTTGGAGCCTTGGCCCCACAAGCATCAATATATTTAAGCTAATGCCAGTTGATGTCGCTCCAGATCCATCAAATATAACTCGTAGTTTAGTTGTTGTACTATCTGGTTTATGCACAACATGATGTGGCATATAGTAAACCTCGTTTTGGGATTTATTGCTGGGGTGTACGTCAACCATGTGACCTAGATCTAAGTATTCCTTCATAAACCTGGTGTATTCCTTTCTGAGTGGCTCATCAGTGCTAAATCTTCTCTTGAGTTGTAGTAGTCTGGCTACTGCTCTATGGCGTGATGTGCCTAACTTGTGAGTCTCTTGCAACTCCCGATCGAACGGTATGCTGACGACGTACCTTCCGTCTGCACGACGGTAATGAGTTTTTTGATAGATTGCCTCACATTTTTGATCATCAGGTTTTTGTAGAATACGGTCAGCTACTTCTTCTATTTCCCAAAATCGTTCGATCTGCTTATCAATGGATGTTTGCACGACCATTGCAGTTATTCTCCTATCGCCATTATTGTATTTTGTAGAGGTTAGGCCTGTTATGAGCCAACCTAACTTCGATCTTTGCGCTATAGCATCTTGACCAACGTATATGTCTGCTCCTATTATTATGTCTATACGGCCGGGATTGTTGAATGTTGGATCCGCTAACGTGAGGTTTTTAAATTGATGAGTTATAGATCTTTCAATTTCTTCAGATGGCAAAAGTCTTGTGAGTTTGGGTAGTACCAATGCCTGACTTGGATGTTGAACTCAGACCTAAATCTTGGAAGAAGTTGGAAATCCACTCTGCTACGCGACACTCCTTGCATCAGTTATGCCTAGTCCACTGACCTTGACAGAGACCTTCTGTTTTTGTAGATGTAACGATTGAGCCACTTCTTCTGTGACTATTGTAACCTGCGAGCACGGGTCAATAAGCGCTCTTACCACTCTGCTATGACCTTGCTGGTTCTTTGCTGCAATGATTGCCGTAGCAAGTAGCACATTCTGTCCGTGATCGTCATGACTTGACTGAACCTCTGACGTGCGGCTGCTGTGTGGGTGATCATTTTGTTTGGTTTGATCTTGTCGTTTAAGATGTTTGACCTTTTCAAACCCATCAATATGTAGTAATGAATGGTGTCTCTTATTGCAGTGCTTGCATGTTCTTTTGCTGATGCATTGGCTCAGCTTGTCATGTCTTAAGCAGTTGATGCAGAGCTTAGACAGCTTGGCTTGCTCGTATCTCTCCTTAGGTGTCAAGGCCAAGAATTTGTGACATGAATAGATAATATGGTCGCTATTGCAGATTGCGCAATTATTAGTTTTTGATGCTAGGTAAAAGTTACGCAAAGTGTGCCTTGATTCATCTGCTGGCTTGAGATGCTTCTGCTTTACGGGTGATAGTACCTCAAGTGATTGGTATCTTCTCCCCAAAAAGTCAAGGAATGTCTGCAATGAAGGCATCTTGTTGGCTTGCAGAACTCCTTGCTCAAATATGCTTCCGCTTTCTTGGTCAAGCATTTTTGAGTTAAGATGTACTATCATCGGACCCCAGGATGATGTATCTACCCCCAAATTGTTGAGCGCTGCCAATTCTTCTTTGGTAGAATCAAGCATTGCCTTTACTTTTGCCGCAGGCTGCTGATTTGTATGATGAGATCCCGCATTTTTTCCATATGCAATGACATGATTTTCCGCTCGTTCACGTATCTTGAATTTAAAGCTTCCCATGAGGTCTGATAATTGGAGCTGGAAATTGTCATGTGCTGGATCGGCTCTAACGGGGAACTTTCTAAATGAGTTTTTAGATATTCCATCTTCTCTAGTTAACTCAATGAAATCTTGTTGTGGATGAGCGTCGAAAATATGTCGTAGAACGAACTCCATTGCAGGTAATCTCCTCTAAATGTCGGGATTCTTAAAGTAGGTAAACGTGTCTCCGACATTTGTATTGGTTCTCTTTCCGTTTTCAGCGATGACACTTTAGAGGCCATCTGATAGAGACATTGATTTACCCCTGTTTGCATTTGTTCGTATTTACCGGTTCGGTTTACCGGTTCTGACGTAATCACTTCTCTCTTCCAATGTCGATAGATCTGCCATAAACTGCTCGTGTAATTCAGTCAATGCTTCCCATTGTCCAATGAGTATCCTGTGCTGAAACTCATATTTTTTTTTAAATTCTGGCTCGCCAAGGCAATTTAAAATGTGTGTGTGTGGGGGGGGGGGGGGTACTTCGACCTAAAAAGATCTTTTGTGCCGTATGGGCCAGAAAAGTTTAAACTAGTAGAATTTCCACTTTCCGTGTAAAGCGGACAATTTTACCAGTAGAAGAATTCTTTATGTCCTCGGGGCTCATTTTCTCCCTGAAAAAGATCTTCTTTCTAATTTCATTAAGGGCTGGACACTCACATAAAATGTGTTCAGCTGACTCGCCCTCTTCAAGACAGAGTCGGCACTCAGGAGAGTCTGATATTCTCATTTTGTGTAGATGATATCTTAAACCATGGTGACCAGTAAGGTAACCTACTAGGTTTTTGATACGAGTATCATGCCTGCTTAGATTTAGACATTTGCTGGCATTTTTATTGAAGGGCCGAATGGCTCGTTTGGCCTGTCTTAGACCTGGGATGCTTTCCCAATGATAGATACATTTTCTATGTTCCCAGCTTTTAATTGCTGCCGTTGCTGCTGATCTAGGAGTGCAGCAGAAAGGTTCGGGACCTATGAAAGGTGTGTCTGAACCTTTTCTGGCCAGTTCGTCGGCCTTTTCGTTACCTTCTACCCCGAAATGACCCGGAACCCACCATAATTTGGTCTTGTTTCTTATTCCGAGTGTTTGTAGGGTATTGAAGCAGTACACGACTGATTTGGAGTCAATGGTATACGAGCTAAGGGCGTTTATAGCTGCTTGACTATCCGTGAAAATATGGATGGTTGCACCTTTTATGCCAGATAAAATAATGTGGCTGGCGCATTCTTGAATGGCGTGGAGCTCTGCTTGAAATACGCTGGGACTTTTTCCCATGGGTATCGTAAAGCGTTTGTGTGGTCCGTATACTCCCGCTCCTACCCCCGCTTCCATTTTAGAACCATCCGTATACCACTTTATGCCGTTGTGGCTGTTTGGTGGGTTATTACTAACCCATGGTTCTCTCTTGGGGATCTCCGTCGAGAACCGTTTGTTGAAGCATAGTGTTTTTTGAATGCGGTCTGTGACCGCGCAGTTCATGTTAAGTTCTGGCAGTTCATCGAGAAGGGTCTTTAGTTCCGGGTGATCATTAAGACTTATCTCGTTTAACGGTATTAGACTTATTGCACTGCGGATCGCCACTTTTTGAATGTATATGTGGAGAGGTGTAATTCCTGTTATTGCCTCTATGGCAGCTGTTGGACAGGTTCGCATGGCTCCGGAGATACCAAGGCACGCAAGCCGTTGTACCTTTTTGAGCTTCTCTATTGCGACCTTTTGTGTGGATTTTGTCCACCATACTATCGAGGCGTATTTTATAATGGGTCTTATCATCACTGTGTTGATCCAGTGGACGATCTTTGGAGAGATTCCCGAGGTTCTGCCATATGTGCGACGACAGGCCCATAAAGTTCTATTAGCTTTAGTGATTTTGTTATTTATGTGAGAGTTCGACTTAAGTCTCTTCGTCGGAATACTCTACGACCGTGTCGTTTATTGTGATTAGGCCTAGGTATAATTTCCTCCTTTTAGTGAAAGGAACGATGACGGCTTTACTGGGATTTATGGAAAGATTTTCCTTGATGCAACAGTCTATGGCTGTCTTTAGAGCATTTTTCATTTTTGATGTGACTCCATTTGAGTCTTTGCCCCTGACTATGATGACAATATCATCGGCGTACCCAATTGTAGTGTAGCCCAAATTGCTCAACTTGTGTAGCAGGCCATCGATGACCAATGACCACAAAATTGGTGAAAGTACTCCCCCTTGTGGGCAGCCCCTTACGGCTGTTACTGATACTGAGGTCGTTCCTGACGAAGCAGTTATTTTGCGACTTTCCAGCATCGCTTTGATCCATTTAATAGTTGGTTTGTCTATGTTTCTATGGTACAAAGCATTTGATATGGATTCATATCGAGTGTTGTCAAAAGCACCCTCTATGTCCAGAAAGGCAAAAAGTGCGATCTCTTGGCAACGGTAGGCGTTTTTTATCTCTGTAGTTAGTCTTAACAGAGCGCCTTCCGTGGATTTGCCCTTTTGGTACGCATATTGGTGGGGGTGCAGAGGCATGCTTTTTGATATGCATTCTCTAATGTGGATGTCAATAATCCTTTCCATTGTTTTCAGAAAAACGATGTCAGGCTTATCGGACGATATGATTTAGGTAATTCGCTCGGCTTGTTTCCCGGTTTTTTTTTTTTTTATAATTTGCTTACGCTAAAGGGATTTTTTTTTCTGTTGTTACAGTACCCTTATAATGCTAAGAACACAGTGTAAGCTACTTGGTATTAGAACGAATAGAGAGATAGGAAAGAAGTGTTTGGGTGCAGTTTAGGTATAAATACTACGTTTGCCTCCCTCCAGGTAACTGGTATATACCCCCAGTTGAAGCTGAACCTAAATAAGGCAATCATGGATGGTAATAAAAATTCTATTCCATTTTGAATGAGGGCTGGAAAAATACCGTCTGTTCCTGATGCATTGAATGGTTTGAATGAGTTAATTGCCCATTTAACCTTATCCGGATTAAAAAGTTTTCCGGATAAACTATTAATTCTGCTGAGGTTTCTTGGAATTGAGACCTCCGCTGTATGGTCATCTGTAATGACCATCGTGTGAGACCCTGGGAATTGAGCCTGATGCAATGTTTTCAGTTTCTTCCCGGTCGCGTGTGATTGAACCATCTGATTTGATTAACAATCCCATGCTTTTTTCTTGATCCCTTGACAGAGCCCTTTGGAGGCGTGCCACCTCTGGAAGTTTTTCGATCTTCTCACAGTTGGACGCCATGAGGCTCTTTTGGATCTGCGCAACTCTAAGTTGTATATGGTCAGGGAGCGTATCGGAATCCCGCTTTTTAAAATCCCGCTTTTCAAAAATCCCGAAAAAAAAGTTTTAAAATCCCGTCTACTAAAATACTGCTTTTTTAAAATCCCGTCTTTTAAAATCCCGCTTGTTCAAAATCCCGATCTATTATAATCCCGCTTTTTAAAAATCCCGCCAAATCCCGCTAATCCCGTTTTTTACAAAACATTCGTAATGGAAGTAGACAAGTGCAGTACTCTCCTAACTTTTGGTTTGTGTATGACAGTGCAGAAAAACAATTCCCGAGAAAACAAAATAATGTTGAAGCGTGGCATCGCAGACTCAAAGTTTTGGTTTGACGAAAAAGTGCTTTCTTGTATAAACTCATTGCAGATTTGAGAAAAGAAGCAATTGTGGTGCAAACTGATATACAAAAATTACGAAATGGACAAGAAAAATTATATAAAAAAACTAATGTTATAAAGTCACGCCCTGTAAAAAAATTAATGAGATATAGAAAAAAAAATGAGTAAAACAGGTTTTTTGCGTTGCATTGCTTATAATACATTTGAACTAATAAAATAAAAAAAATGTTAATGGTTTGAAGTTTTTTTTGTTCCCTTTTGCAGAATATCATATAACATTACTTTATATTTTTTTTTAATTATTGAAGATTGTCATATTTATTACTTAAAAATAAAAAAATCGCTCGATTTTTAAAATAAAGCAACTACTTTTGATTGGAAAAACGGGATAATAAGAAATGGGATTATAAAAAACGGTATTATAAGAGGCGGGATTTTAAAAGACGGGATTTTAAAAAAGCGGGATTATAAAAAGCGGGATTATAATAGCGGGATTTTAAGAATCGGGATTATAAAAAGCGGGATATCGAACCCAACCCATATGGTCAGCATAGATTTATATTGTTCCCATGTGCCGGTGCGTTTGGCTTTGTTAAAAAGCTTTCTCACTCTCTTTCGAATAGACTCAAGGTTATCGTTCCACCATGGTACTCACCTTTTAACCACGGTTCTTTTAACCTTGCAACTATTTTTGAATGAGGTAAGAATAATATCATTTATTTGACATTGCGCAGCATCTGCATCATTTGTTGTTGATGGTGCTTCTGGCAGCATGTCAGATCTGACCGCAAGATTTTCGCGGTAAGTTCTCCAATTAGTCAGTTTGTTATCATAACGGACTGACGCGTGTTCGGCATTGCATCTTATCTCGAATCGGATGTGCATATGATCCGATAGAGATGCCTCGCCAGACACATGCCAGCCCTCTTTAATATCCTTCATAAAAGGAGATGAGATAGTAAGGTCTAAAACTTCTTCTCTTATGGAATTTCTAAACGTGGGACTATTTCTAAGATTCAAATCTTTATTTAATAATAACCTTACACAGTAAGATACAATATCTTATTAAGTAGTGCAAGTTTCAGTGAAAGAAATATTCTATAACAATGTTAAATCTATAATGTATGTAGATATACGAGTAAAAAAAATAGGTACTTGTTCAATTTTTTAGAAAAAAAGAAGTTCATATGGATACATATTTACAAATGCAAATTCCAAAAGGACAAAAATGGAAAAGGAAATAAGAGAGAAAAAAAAAATAATAAAAATAAAATAAGAAATAAAAACAAAATAAAAATAAAAATAGAAGCAAAATAAAAATAAAAATAAAAGCAGAAAGAAAGAAAGACTTAAACAACTTATCATCATCATCGAAGTGCTTGCAGGTATTGCCTGAGTTCCTCTTTGAACAGCGCTTTGCGACTTATCAACCTTATATGTTGGGGGAGGGAATTCCATAGCCGAATCGCATGGATAAAGAATTGTCGCTCAGAAACCAAGAAATTGAAGCGCATTGGTATGAGATCAAGGGTCCTAGTTGAACGCATAAAACGGATCCTGCTAAAAAGGTAAGATGGTTGGCGCGTCTGAAGAATACTATGAAGCAAAATCAATATTCTCAGCTTAAAAATGTTGTCAAGAGAAATGCCATGAATCGATTTTGAAAAAGAGGAAATGTGATCGTATCTTCTTAGACCATAAATATATCGGGCGATACTATTATATGCTACATTGAGTTTTCGCCTATGCTCATAATCACAGTTGCTGAAAAGCTCACAACCAAACATCAGAATTGGAATAAGAAGCGTTTTGGCAAGAATTATTCTTGTTTTTAGAGGTGTGACTTTTTGTGTAGCCCATAGCATGCGAAGACCTCCATAAACCCTGCCTAGAGCTAGTCTGATGTGGTTATTCCAAGTAAGCGTTCGATTAAAAATGATGCCAAGATTTTTTGAAGATTCAACGAATTCAATAGAGGTACCATTGAGATATATTTTAGGAAGACATAGAGTATCAACTTGCTTCCTAGAAATAACCAAACATTTAGACTTAGACGGGTTTAAACGGAGGCAATTTGCTCGAGACCAGCACTGAATCCTTTCCATGTCTTCATTTAGTTCTAATGCAGCATTTTCCACAAGACCCAACGGAAAACTCTTTCGTACCTGCACATCATCAGCATACATATCAATAGAAGAATTTAAAATACATGAAGGAAGGTCGTTGACGTACATAGCGAAGAATAGCGGACCCAAAATTGATCCTTGAGGAACACCAAACCTAAGTGGAAGAAAATCAGATGTGGAGTTATTAACCACAACTGCCTGGAATCTCTGACATAAGTAAGAGACTACTAAATTAGTAGCCGAAACCGAAAAATTAAATTGATTTCGTAGCTTATCAGAAAGAACATTGTGATTTACCATATCAAATGCTTTAGAGAAATCGAGCAAGGTAAGAAAAGTTGCTTCGTCTTTATCTACGGCTTGTCTAATTCCCTCTGTTACGTTTATCAACGCAGTAGTACAACTATGTTTAGGGCGAAAACCAGACTGATTAGCACATAGTAGATTATTATCACTCAGAAATCTCCGTATCTGAACATTCACAATCCTTTCAAACACTTTGGAAAGAAACGGTAAAATCGCAATCGGCCTAAATTCGTTTTGGTTCTTAGGAACTGGTATTATTTTGGCTCGTTTCCAAGTAGAGGGAAAAACTGCCGTCATAAATATGTGATTAAATATGTACGTTATATATTTCAAAATGTACGGCAGAATGGCCTTAACAAAAACCGGACAAATGCCATCAAACCCAGTCGAGTTTGATTTGATGGATAAAAAGCTTTCTAAAACATTTGCATCGTCGACCGCTGCAAAGCTAAAACTAGAGATGGAAGCCATGCGACCATCATTGTTCTCGCCTGGGGATATGTTCGGAGAGTCATAGATGTTCGGTAGTGTAGATACACCCATAGTATCGTCGGCATTCGGAAAGGAGGTTGAAACAAAACTCCTATTCAATTCATTACAGTCAACATTATTAGGAAAAATATTTCTTTGTTTTCCTACTCCAATATCCCTTAAGTTTTTCCAGAGTTTTTGCTTAGCTTGGGAGGGATCAAGTCGCGGAGCATAATAACGTCTTTTTGCCTCATGTATTTCACATGTTACCCTGTTTCTTAAAATACGATACGCATTAAAAAGTACATCAAGCCGAAATCTTTTCCAGCGCTTGTAAGCTTGATCACGCTGATTGATCAGATTTCTAATACCATAAGAAAACCAGGGGCAAGGACGATCATTCGTTCTAATGGAAGAAATGAGAGGAACGTGACTATTAAGAAGATTACTGATGTTTTCTTGAATGAAATTTACTTGAGTGTCAACTGAGAGCATTCCATAAATCCTATACCATTCCACTGCAAGGAGGTCCTCCTTTAATCGATCTACATTAATGTTCCTGTAATCACGAAAGGTACGTATATATTCGGTTATAACGGGTTCACACTGAAAAGTTAAGTGAATCATATCATGGCGCGAAAAACAAGAAGCCGACAGTTGATTGAAGTGAAGGGCTTTGTAAGGATGACTAACAAAAAATACATCAAGGAGTGTACTATTATCCTTTGTGATATGAGTGGGAAATGTATTATTTACCGGTGTTAAATTAAGTGCACCCATACTGTTGACTAAGGACGATTCTTCGAGAATATTGCTGTTGAAGTCTCCACATACAATAACATAGGGGGATATAAAGGATAACTCATCCAAAACCCCAATCAACGGTGAAGTGTCTATGTTGACATTAGGCCTGTATACAGACCCTAGTAATATTTTATTAGACTTGCAAGTTATTTGAGCAAAGACATATTGCATTTCGCTTCCTGGTGGAGCCTTCCGAATAAGTTTATAGTCTAGACTATCACGAATATATACAGCCACACCTCCGCCGACACGATCAACCCTATCAGATCTAAAAAGCTTATATCCTCTGAGGTTATAAGCCACATCCCTAACATCACTTAAGAACCATGACTCTGACACGCACACCACATCTACCTTCGAGCCATCGAACAAATATCTGAATTCGTCCAACTTTGCTCTTGACCTCAGACTCTGCGCATTCAGATGACATACTTGTAACCCAGAGCGCTGGCTGCATATCACATCTATCATTATCCGCGTGGTATCCCTGCTGATATCGACTACGGACTCCCTATAGCTATCCACATTGGAGTCATCCATTTTTATCAATGAAAAAACGGTGCCCAATGTATCGCACCCTCATCAAAGGAAGATAAAGCCGCACAACCTGATCCAGAAAGCAAACAAACCGAGACAAAAAGATGATGATGATAAGATGTTTAAGAAGCAAATATATAATTTTTAATTTATAAAAGTAATTCAAAAATATTAATTCACAAAAAATAAGTAGCAGGGAGAAAAATATTAAGGAAACTTGCATATATAAATAATTACATTTATGTTGAACAATGTTCTTCGATACTCTCGTCATCCAGCAGTAGTTGTTGTTTGCGTCGTCGTGGCAGAATCAGCGTCGTCCGTGGTCTCGATTAATTTCGCCTCCCCGTCTTTATTCTTTTTGACATAAACTAGGCCACGAATAGTGAACACAGAGTAAAGTTTTTTCTCGCGTTTAATTTTTAAAGCGTAATGCAGAAGAGTGCGATTTTTAGGCGTTAAGCACTCATAAATGAAAACATTGGATTTTCCCGTTTCTGTCTCTGTGCCTAAGCCAAGATCATGAAGGTGAAGTGGTTGTTTTGTTGTTTTTCGGTAGTCAGCAATCGATCGCAAAACAAGAAGTTTGTCGTGTGGCGAAAAAAATTTAATTATAATCGGCGGAGAGACGGTATCTATTTTAGATCTAAGGCGAAAAATACTTTTTATTGACGGCGGCTTAAATCCCAAATTGGCGCAGAGCTGGTTGAAAGTGAAACGTAGACTTTCAGTTGATAAAAGTGGAACTCCGTGCATAAGTGCATCACACATCGTTTCTTTGAGTTGCTGACTTTCTTCGTTTTTCTCCATGCGCATAAAAATAGTTTTAATTTCCTCGTCGTGCTTCAGTAGTTGTTGTTTTAGTTCGCAATTTTCGTTTCTAAGTGCTTCAAATTCAGTTTGTTTTGCTTCCAATGACAACAACCGTCCGTTAATACCTTCAATAGAAGAGGTTAGTGCTGCTACATCCGTGTTTATTTTTTCGGTGATTCTCTTTTCGGATTCTGCAATTTGTGACGCTATCTGTGACGTAATAACCTCAGTTTGTGTGTGAATCGTTTTTTCGAATTTAGCAAACATTTCAATTATACATGTGTTGTCTTCTGGAGAGTTTTTTGTTTTTGTATAGTTCGCTGCCGGTGATTGTGATGATGGTTGTGATAAAGATGTTGGCTTTGGCTGCGGATTAGGAGAAGGCGAATCTGCAGAGGACCGTAGTCTGGACCGTAATGAAGCCATGTAAAATCTTTTTCGTTGGTATGCAGAAGGGGAAAAAATGAGTACAAACACGGATGGTTATGTGTGGTATGTAATTTAATACATGTAAGACAGAAATGGGTATGTGGGTATTATTTTAATATTATTTTCCTCTTCTTCTGTATTTTAAATTGTTTTTCTTTTGTAAACTTGGTACACAATTGGATTTTTAATTTAATAGTACGGCAATGGTAGAAGGGTTCTAGCCTTTTTTTTTAAATGGGTAAAAATAACCTTGGAATGCTGAATAAACCACTAAGAACTCAGCTTAAAACTGCCACTATGTCACGCACGTCTGTCTAGCAACACATTACAAACTATATTTCCCTTGTTTAGAAAGACGAGGTTATTGCTATATAGGTATGCTAATAACGACTCACCTCTGTTGTTTGTATCTCGGCTGCCCCAGATGGTGTTATGTGCGTTTGCGTCGCAGCCGATTAGGATATGTACTTTCTGGTCCTCACAGCACCGGACAAGTTCCTGTACTGGTAAGGGAGGCACTACATCCGTGTTTCCAGCAAAGTACGCCGATGCGCATACAATTTTATGCAGATCACGGCCTTTGTGGCGGTCTATTAGGACCGCCACCAGGTACCTAGTTATGAAACCTGGAATGAGAGAAAATTTTATATCTTTCTTAATAGTGATAGCCGTCCTTGGTCTGAAAGGACCTTTGGCGAAAATTAGCTCTCTGTGTTTACAATTTAATCTGGATATCTTACCATTGGTTGCCCATGGTTCCTGGATTAGTCCAATAGCAATGTTCCCTTCGGCACATCGCTGGCTACAAGTATCCGAGGCACCCATAGCCTTGTGCAGGTTGGCCTGCAAAACGCTGAGACGGGTGGTCATCATTTGCGTCTGTATTCAGGGTTTCGTACTCTATTGGGCTTGTTGTCACCTCTCCTACGTATGATACCTTGTTGAGGAAGACCACTTTGTCTGCCTCTAGGACTTTTGTTTTTATGTCCTTCTTGTGCCAGTGCTTTTTTACGATCCATGCCTAACTTAGGCCTGAAACGTTTTTGGCTTTCTCTGGCAGTGCAGTGGGCACTATCGGCCTTTTCGGCTGCGCTTGACTTCGCGCATGGAGCTTCTTTTTCTGGCACAGGAGTTGCCGTGCTTAAAGCTGCAGCTTTATCGGCAGCGCTGGTGCTGGCCCCAGTTGGGTTCGTTGCGGTACTGCCGTGAGCTGTGGCATTTTTAAAACCTAAAACGTGCTGTTTCTGCTCTTTAGGGCCCTGTTTGGCCGTCTTGTCAGCACTTTTTAGGATAAGTTTGGTCTGTCCGAAACGGAAAGAGACCATACCCTTCAGCTCCACGAGTCTCCTCATGGTGCTGTCATTGATAGCAAAGACCATATGTGCGATGTCTCGCTCATCCGATCTTTGCAGAACTCTCCACGTTCTCGTGTTGAGCTCTTTGTTTTGGACATCTAATAAGGCTAGGATCCTTTCGCTAGCTACGCCGGTACTCTGCGGGAAGAACCATCTGATGACATGTGGTTTTGGAAAATTTTCCTCTCCCACAAGCATCACCTCTAACCTGCATTTCTCTTTTAGCTTGGCGAAGGTTGTCTTCATCCACTCTGCAGTGGTGGCGTCCGCACATACGATCATGAGCCATCCGGCTTTGAATGTAGTACCGCGGAAGGCTGGTTTGACCTCCTCATCACGCTGTTCGATCATGATATCCATACTCCCCTCCTGTATCAAACCCATTTGTTCGTTGGAGAGAGGATTACGATCGATGTCCACCGGTACAACACCCAGTCTAACATAGCTCGTTATATTGCTATACGAGACTTTGTCGACGGTTGTCTTCCCAGTGCGACCTCGCTTCGCTTCGGATTGAGGCGGGGTATTATCCTCGGATCGCATCCGCTTCACCTCGGGACCCTTGTTTTCCATCGTTTGGATCGCATAGAGACGGGCCTGCTCAATGGTGATCCCCTTCTTCTGCGCGCGCTTAAATCTGCGCTGTTCAGATGGTGTGAACCTAACGTACTCAGACTCAGTCCCTGCCACATTGCGGACTGTCTTAGGTACGTCCTCTATATCGGGATGTCTTTCATCCGATAATATGCTGTTGCATATGGTGCTGGATTCTGAAATAGAGTCACTGAGTTGAGACAAGTTCTCTTCAGGTTCCCCCATTTCAGAGTCGATGATTTCCGACTCTATCCCTTTGACAGATGTCGTGTCGTCATCGACAGGGTGTTCTAAAACATCCTTGTTTGATGATGCAATTTTAGAGGCATCATTCTCTATTGTTTTTTTGTTATTTGGTTTATTTTGAAACCCACGAGTATTCGGGATATGGTGTCGCCCGTGGTCTACCCGTCTAACGACAGGAAGGATATCCTAAAATCGGAGGTCGCCTGGTATCCGGAGTTTGCAAACTAACGACTAAGCACACTCTTAGCCATGCATCTCTCGGCGCTTGCCACCTTAGATTAGGGGTTTATAGGGGAAGTAGGATTTAGGGATTTGATGGAGGGGGGATATGGGTAATTGGGGAGAAAGATGAGAAGGGGGGCGGACGTGTAGTCCTGGTCAGTTCTTAGTTAACGCTCATCAGACGGCCTGCCCCTTATCAGAATTGCCCGATGACTCTTTACGCCGTAAGCCTCCGCACCGGCACCATCGAATTTGCGTTCCATGATGGTGCACACGTCAAGGTGACTGACCCCGCAAGGGGGCAAAACTCATATACCTCCTTGGTGTAATTACCGAACGTCTTTTCGAATTCTTCGATATTATTTTCAATTGCCTTTATTTTGATGTTTATTTTCCGTAGGCGTAATTCTTGGTGGGGATTGTTCTTTGGATTGAAAGATTTGCCCTGTTGGTTCCTGTTATCACCTTCAGGACTTGTGCTTGCCTGTGGAGTTTTTGGTTTGGCTCCATTTTCGTCATGTTTTGCAGCAATACTGGCAGCAAGACTTTTTATACTTCGCCTTCGTACATCTCTTTCACCAATTGGTAGGTATCCCTCTGCATGTATGGTGTGTCATGCTTAACAAAGTTTTTCACCTTGGTGTGGTTCTCATCGAACTCTCTCCAGATGTCATTTAAAATTGATAGCCGCTCTTCAATGTACTGGCTTGTCTTTTTGGTAGAGCTGTCTTTTCCAATGTTTGTCGTCAATCTCTCCAATTCCTTGTACAATGCTCTCTGCCTTGCTACAATTATGACGATCTCGTCTTGATCCATATTGATTGATATTATTAATAACACCTAATCACTACCAGTGTTTGTCGCCCTGGCAACGCGAAAAATACTTTATATGTGAACTTGATTGTTAATTTTACCAATGTTTGTCGCCCTGGTAACGCGAATAGATATTTAATATAATGTGAGTTTAATTGTTAATTTTACCAATGTTTGTCGCCCTGGTAACGCGAATAGATATTTAACTTATCTGTGTCTTTGCTTCGAAGGACCAATGTTTTATCCACAAGGAGGTTTTATCATCTAAAGATCTCTTACCGCTGGAGGGGGAAAATCAGTAGTGAATTTAAAAACAACTCTCTTGTGTTGTTCAAAAACGAATCAGCTAATTTATTTAAATTTATCTTCTTAAATACTAAAATTATGCTTACTAAACAGAATTTACAGATTAAATATAATATGAAAGCTGTGCAGTCACCAAATGTGCAATATGATACAATTGTTTTTCTGGTTCAAAGTTTTAATGTGGGATGTGCTATGCACAGATAAAATAGTAATAAGAGTAATTGCTGTTGTTGAACACTACGCTTTTGCCAAACACCTTAAGGTAAGCGACGACACGGCGGAACATTTCCTCTGTGATTGTCCTGGTTTTGTCAGGTGGCAGGTATTTGGTGCGGATATGGTGAGTGCTGTAAACCTAGGCTCCTTATCATTGAAGCACCTTTTCGTTTTAAAATGTGGTAGTTCTTACACTGGACTATGTTGCTACTATGTTACCTATAGTTGCCAATTATATACAGTCTTGTTCGTATTGTGTTCATTGATTTGCACAGTCCGTCTGTTTACCAAGATAGATAACTTGCTCCTTAGCATATGTATTTAATCTTATCAAATTTAATATCTAATTTAATATCGAATTTAGCACCTACCGCGCTGACCCCAAATTATGCATGTATTAATTTTTTATACCCTATTCTAAGGGTATATTAATTTTGACGCATAGTTTGTAACATACCTTAATATTGCCCGTAGACCCCTAAAAGTTACTATATTTATGATCAGCATCGATAGTAATGTCGATCTAGCCATGTCCGTCCGTCCGTCCGTCTGTAGCCAAAAATTAGGCCTTTAAACTGGACCTAGAGAGCTGAAATTTTAACCATATATTCTCTAGGGTCCCGAAATAATCAAGTTTAAGAAATTTTGAAATCCGCCCACAGACACGCCCACAAACTCAAAAAAACCAAATTTTGGAAAAAAAATCGAATTTTGAGCTAGAAAGCTGAAATTTTTTATATATGATCTATGACTTCTAAAACTGCTCGGGATAAAAAATTTTCAAAATCCGCCCACTGACACGCCCACAAATAAATAAAATAATTTTTTTTACCCTATTCTAAGGGTATATTAATTTTTGAAAATCCAAAGTTTCAGCTAGGGAGCTGAAATTTATAGTATATACTCTCTATGGCCCTTTATGCTCATGTGTAAATATTTTCAAAATCCGCCCACTGACACGCCCACAATTAATTTTTCTTTTTTTTTGAAAATTGAAAGTTTGAGCTAGGGAGCTGAAATTTATAATATATACTCTCTAGTAGCCCTTTATTCTCATGTGTTAATTTTTTTTAAATCCGCCTACTGGCACGCCCACAATTAAATAAAACAATTTTATTGAAACACCCAAGTTTGAGCTAGGGAGCGTTTTTTTTTTGATAAAATCCTTTAAATGTTATATAACAAAATATGTAGAGCGTTCTTAACAATTCAACCATACTTATACTTTTGTCACGCCCACTTATGAGGGATAGGAATAAGAATAGGGTATCCAACAGTTCGCCCAAGCGGACTGTAGCCCGTCCCTATGTTTTTAATACAGATTAATTAAAAGATATTGAAAGTTAAAAACTTTTGAAGTTTTATTTAACCCTATTACTGCCATGTCATTTGACTAACGTTAGCTGCCAGGGAGTGAGTTGGAGACACTAATACAAAATACATAGAGAATTCATTTATTTTATTGGAAAAAAATGTAATTAAATACAATTAATTTAGGGAGCTATTATTTAACTTATTTAACTATTTGTTTTGACATGTACCTAAGGCACACAAAAGTTTTCTGTGAATGCTCATTACACACGGGTTTCTGACAAATACCACAGTATTGTTTAGAAGATCGTCCTTTTTCATAAGGGCAGCAGTAACAGTAACATACAAGGAAGATAAATTGGACTTCCGATTCCAAAATTCTTCATAGGACGTGCCACCTTGCCTGCGTAATCCAGCATCGATCAATATTCCAATGAAAGCTCGAATTTCCACCATATCATCTTCCATTTGTTGCTTACTGTGTTCATTCCGTTTAAGTTAATGTATTTTACAATAAGTTCTACTACGTCAGTAAAAAAACAGCGTAAATGCATCCACAGGATGATCGATGTGTTTTAAAGGGAGTAACACAACTTCATTTACTTTGCCTCGGATGATTTTACGAGCTGAAGGTCGGCCTTGCTAGTTTGGTGGTATTGAAGTTCCATCTTGTCCTATGAATAATTCAGCAGTTTTGTTACCACTTTCACGACCTTAACGTTCTTCTTACAGTAAATATTCTATTTTGCAAGAGATCAAGTTCTAACATGAATAAACAATATACAGTTCCATTTATTTAGCTGTAAACGAACTATAAAGTTAAAGTCGTTGAGGTGTCTTAGAGTCACTACGTAGCAGTTTATGTTATTTTTAAATATTTTATGTAATACGTAAACAATATCGAAACGTAAAAAAAAATTGTATATAACAGTAACGTTGTGACCAATAATAAAATACATTACACTGATTTTGCGTTAAAAAATTTAAAAAAAATGTACCTATATTGCTTTAAAATAAAATAGTGACTTACAGTCACAGCGTGGCAGGAATAGGGTTAAAAGTCCGAAATTTCCTATTATGGATAATAGAGTTCCAAATACACGTTCTAGAGGAAGATCAAGTAATTTGAGAAATTCGTCCACTTTTCGAAATATAACTCCCCGTTCAGGAGCAATGGAATCCAGGCCAATAGTTAGTCGTACTCCACCTGGTGCTATTGTAGGCTTAAGCCAGGATGAGATTTTACCACAACTGGTAGATAACACTCCTGCAGCAATGGAATCCGGTCAGGCAAGTAACCACAATAGTGATGACAATAATAACGGGGTCTCGCACCCCGACAAAAAAAAATAAACATTTGCATAAAAAAAACAACGGTACAAAATTCGAATGGTTGTTTTTTATGATCTAAGTATGTAGAACATTACAGTTGCTTTATATAGGTATGTAGGACACAAACATACTCGTACATATTAAGAAATTATATAAATTTGCTGCAGTCGTACAGTAGTACCTTGGTAATGTGAATTTTTCATAATGATTTACATTTTCATGTTTGATAATTTTAAATATTCAATTTTGGGCTAAGTATATGTACATATATTTAGTTGATATTGCATATATAAGATGAATTCCAAGTTTCTTTAAATCCATATTCTGTAAATGCAAAACAAACTTTGCATACGCGCGACCTCTCACATACCCCCAATCCTACACTGGACCCAAGCTGGGAGGTTGCAGTACCCTAAGTACCTCACTGTTTATACGCCGTAATGCTGGGTGCTAGCACTGATGTATTTATGTAAGCAAGCAAAAAAACAAAAATCTCATAAGAACGTAGTTTTAGTAATTTTCAATTTTCTCAAAAACTAGAAGACATAAAACCATTCGGTTTTTTGTGTTCGATTCAGAATTGATAGTTACATTGACCACAAAAAGTCAATTTAGCGCATCATTTCACAATTTTGAAAAAATTGATCTTAGCTTTTTTTTCATTTTGTTTATCAAAATTTTGAGTTTGCATGCGAATTTCTCAAAAACTATTGCCATAAATAATTTAAATTTAGGATTATAGAACAGATTTCTGGCTTTTAAAACAGGTAAAGAACTTTATTGTAAGTCTTGCCGTTGTTTTTCAATAGTTTTTTTTTCAATTTAAGTCTTTTTTCTAAAATTGCCCCTACATCCTTAACGGGACAAGATAGACCCCCCTCCCATAGTAAAAAAATCTTGTTTCTGACCCTTTTGTAAAAACCGTCATCAATTCTTGGCGCCCTAGTTATCGTACTCGTGCCATGTTTCTTGTAGACAAGACGTGGACGCTATTGTGAACGATTTTACTACTCAAATGTTAAACGCTATTGAAAAGTCTGTTCCAAAAGTTCCAAAAATAATTTTTTCTGCAAAACATGTCTTGGAACTTATTAAGCTAAGAAACAAATGGAGACGAGATTGACAGAAATATCCACAGCCCCTTTTCAGATATCAGGTACTATATCTAAATACTTTAATAACGAAACATATTTCAGAGTATCGTAATAATGAATGGAATATCAAACTGAATTCTCTTAAAAAAAAACCCAAAGCCTTTTTGGAATATAATATAATATATATAATTAAATTAGTTAGGAATAAAAATAGGCAATTACCCTTTCTCAAAAATTCTTTGACCACCTTCTTTACAGACATCGAGATAGCAAATGCACTTGCATTACATTTTTCCAAAAACCAAACTGTGTCGAGTAGCCTGGGTGATTAAGTCACAAACAGTATAGTGAACAACACTATCCAAAACTTTTAAGCGGACAGGTTCAACCAAATATCTTCTGTTGTCAATGTCACCGAAGGAGACATTCAATTTTGATATAATAACTTACAAGTAAGAGAAACAGGAGGTCTCGGTTAAAAAATATATATTTTACGAATCTCCCTACGATCGGAATAAAGCTTATAACATTTCTTATAAACGCATGTATTAAAATGGAATATTTTCCTTACGCATGGAAATTAGCCAAGGTAGTCCCTATAATCAAGGTTGGAAAGCCCCCGAAAATTCAGAGAGTTACAGGCCAATAAGCTTACTTAGTAATCTAAGCAAAATTTATGAAGAAGTTCTTAAAGAAGCAATGTTAAAATATATAAAATAATATATATCCTAATGAACAATTTGGATTCAGGCGCCTGCATATCTCTTCTCATCAGGTGCTTAGAATATGTAACCATGTCAAGAGAAATCGTGCAGTGAGCAGATCTACGGGAATGGTTCTACGTGTGATAAAAAAGGCATTCGACACTGTTTGGCATGACGGCCTTTCAAATAAATCAATAAATTTCCGCTTTCTGCCTTACATTTGTAAAATTGTCCAAAGTTTCCTCTCTCTCGTAGTTTTAAAGTTCACGTCAATAGTGATGTCTCTGATTTGATATTTTTCCGTTCGGGTGTGCCACAAGGTTCCGTTCTTGGACCAGTTTTGTTTAACCTGTATACATCAGACTTTCCCAAGTTGCCTGAATGTCATACTGCAATATTTGCAGATGATACTGCGGTCTCTTAATTTTTCTTTTCTTTCAGTTCGCAAGTTCGCCTATGTTTTACTTTGCTCCACCTTTATATACGTTTTTATCTATTAAAGTCATCCTACATAATAACAACTTGTGCTGCATTCCAAATACATTGACTTTTTTCACGGTTTGCAATAGTTAGCGAGTTGTGGTGCTTAACGTTTTCCTTAAAGTGTCGAAAACTTAAAAATAATTTTATTTTACTTTTTTGTTTTGCTTTGAATGAGTGATAAATTGTTGAGTGCTATTTATTCATTTCCATCTCGTTTTTCCCATTCGGTTCAAAGCTGTCTGACTCATTTTTTCCGGTGAGTTAAATTATTAGTGGACGTTCTGCCTTTGAAGCAATTTTGCTGACCTACACTGAATGTTTCATACGGTTTTCGTTTCATGTTTTGGTAACTGCCTCAACGACAACGACAACAACTGCATTTGAGTGAAAATTGTGGTTCCATCCCTCTCTTAAACCCGGAGAAGATTGATATTCAGCACGCTATTGTCGTATCTTCTGCACACACCACATCTCATCATTTTCACCAACCGCACTATTCGCCCAGGTTTCTGGTTGTTGTACTAGACTTCTTTGCGGAGTTGCCACTTCAATTCATCTTGAATTTTAATTGAAAAATTTTAATTGGACTTTTGGTAAAATCATGAGTGACTCTGGTTGTTACGTTTGTAAGACAAACACGAATGATATCAGTGTTTCATGCGGAATCTGCCTTCACACTGCTCATGCAAAATGTATAGGCCTGAAAGGGAAGGATGTGGACAAAATCATTAATACCCCCGGTCTATGTTTTTATTGTGAGAAACATCGAAGCATCGCACCTGACATCCTCCACTGGAAAATTGTAAAACTGCAAAAACATTTTAAAAATATTGCAACTTTATTCTCCGAGTTGAAGCAATTTTTTTATTTTGATTCTGCGAATGCACAAAGAATGCGGCAGAGTTTTATAAATATTGAGAAGGATTTACTGCAACAGTTCCCTCAATCAAACGACCTTATCTTAAATTTGTTAAGTCCTCAACCCCTACCAACGGCTAATACCAAAGAATCCAATAATGGTATTCTTCGGAAGCTGAGCAACAATCTCTCTGTTGACCCAATTACAGAGACTCAACCTTTTTAGCCAAAAAGGAGATTGCCACCGATAGTTCAACCAGTTCTTCAACTTCAAATGCATCCTAACGGTCAAAGTCCGAATCCTCAGAGTGAAACCAATCGAATTGTCGACGAAAGATCAAACTGTTTTACTCCGAATCCGGATGCTCAGCAAGGTGTTCCTCTACTTCAAGTTCCTCGGACGTAAAGGGCTCTTCGGTCAAATGCGCCAGTAATATCGTGTAGTACTTCTTCTCCGTCAGGAAGCTGTGAAATCCTTGATAGGGAAGTGGCTGTCTGTGGAAGTGATTTATTTCGAAAGGATAGCCCTTCTACCAGTAAGGAAGCACAAAAATCTCGCCAGCTTTTGGATGAAGTTCCTGGTATGAATTGCTCTCTTAAAGTAGTAGCACTGCCTTTTGTGGTGTTTTTGTCACGGCTGGAATATGGTACCAAAAGTAGCGATATTATTGATTATATTACTAGCAAAGGCATCGATACCAGTAACATAAAATGCCACTGCCTGACAGCGGATAACCTGCCAGGCCGGGTGTCCTCAGCTTTTAAGCTGTTATCGCCTCAACCAACTGGGAATTTACTGGTGAAAGGAATTTGTAAGCAGGCCTAACATCAAGAAAGCTCAACCAAAAAACTTTCCAAAAAACTGAGAACCACTGACGTAACTCCCTCAACCTTCATCTTTATTACCAAAATACTGGTGGTCTTCGTACTAAATTGCGTGATGTCTTACTATTCTCCTCATCTTGTCAATATGATGTAATTGTTTTTACTGAGACCTGGCTCACTGGTGTCTATCATAATGAAGAAATGTTCAACAAGGACCTCTACGAAGTTTACCGCAAAAATCGTTGTCCAGTTCTTACCAACTGTGAAAGGGGCGGAGGAGTAATAGTTTCAGTGCGGAAATCATTGCGCAGTGACGAAGTAGTTATACCTCCAATAGCTCTTGATGTGGACCAAGTAGCAGTTAAGGTCAAATTTAATCCGTGTAAAGAAATTATTCTTATTGTAAGTTATATACCACCAAGGAGTTCTTATTTATTATATAAAGCGCATATCCTTAATTGTTCTTTAATTTTAAACAATTTAGATGATCATCAGCATGTCATCCTACTTGGAGACTTTAACTTGCCTAATTTAATTTGGTCTTTTGATTACGAAGAGTCCATACTTTTTCCTTTTAACGTAAACGTAGATTATGAGCGTGAAGTTGTTGATACGCTTGCCCAGTTAGATCTTAAGCAGATAAATCATTTTCAATGAGTTTAATAATGTTCTAGATTTGGTTTCTGTAGATTCTGAGCTAAGTATTAATATCAGTAACTCTATGATTCCACTTTTTCCTAATTCTGTTTTTCATGTAGCTTTATTTATGCAATTCGAATTTTACGAGTATTTTCGACCGGGTCCTTCTGTCAATATCTATAAGTATAATTATGCTAAAGCCAATTTCAATAGCAACTCTAACTATTTAGATAGTATTGATTGGTTAGCTCTTTTAAATAATGTGTTGGGGCAAGAATTATCCCCTGCTGGTTGCTCGGTAATGTGATGGATGACCAAAGAAAAATAAAACGTGTGTAAGGTTTTGGTTCGGTACACTTTATTTCGACAGGTCTTACCTCGTTGAGGTTTGGATGAAAAAGAGAAAGATGTAATAAAATAATCTATTGAGTGGCTTCCGATTAAGAAAAAATGGCGTAAACTACTTAGCTATTTTAGCGACATCTTAGAGTTAACACTTTAATAAACTACTAGAAAAGATTAAGAATTGTTCGACAAGAATATTTTGACTTGAACATTGCCGGCCGCCTTGCAGCATCGGTTGTAAAATGTTACATACTTTATCTTTAAATTTAAATTCATTCAAAACTTCGAAAAAGCCACTCTTAGGAAAAATTCTTTACAATTGAAAAAAAATAACTTTAACTTAAAGCTAACAATAGTTACTTAAACTAATGAATAGATACGTGCTATACATCATACAAATCGGTGCAATATATAAGTATCTACGTTAAATTTATTTTATAGAAAGTGAAAAATTTAAGAAAGCAAATAGTTAAATGGAATGGAATGGTTTTATAAAACCTTAGTTATGAGTGAGTTAATACGCAAAGTTTAGCAATTGGACGCGTTATAACTCCATTTTGAGTTTTAATTTCCACGACTCGTATGCGGTTATCGGGTCCCGGATAAACCTTAATAATGCGACCTAGACGCCATTCGTTAGGGGGTAGATTTTCGTCCTTAATAACGACCAAGTCGTCTAACGAGACATCTCTTTGTGGATATTTCCACTTGTATCGTTTGTTGAGTTCTTTGAGATACTCATCCTTCCATCGACGACAAAACTGATGATGCAAAATCTTTACCTTTTCCCATAGATTGATACAGGTAAGAGACTTTTCATCGTGAGAAGGTTCTAGGGGAGCTAACAACGGACCCCCTCGAAGAAAATGACCTGGAGTTAATGGAGGAATGTCTGATATATTTTCCGATACCGGTGAGATCGGCCTAGAGTTTAGACATCCTTCGATTTTAGCGAGAAGAGTGGAAAACTCTTCGAAGGTAAGCTTATTAGTTCCAATCACCTTCCTAAAATGAAGTTTAAAGCTTTTAACTCCAGCTTCCCACAACCCACCCATATGCGGTGCCCGAGGGGGAATTAATTTCCATTCCATGTTATGGTCCTTGTATCTTTCGGTTACGTCCCTGGACAGAGTTCTGAGAAATTGTTTGGAGTCATTGGATAGTACCTTACTGGCTCCAACTAAATTTGTGCCGTTATCAGAATGCATAGTTCTAGGCATTCCACGTCGTGCGATGAATCTACTAAAAGCTGCTAAGAAGCACTGAGTCGTCAAATCACTTGTAGCCTCCAAATGAAGAATGGGATACCTTTCATTATAAGAAAGAGTGGACGAAGTGAGTCTTCCACCAGATCGCAGGATTTGGTTCGAATCCATTAGTGGATTCAGATTAGTCAAACAGCTTTTCTTTGAGATAGGCTCATTTTTCAGTAGAGCTACATATTCGTAGGGAAAATAAAACGATTGTGTCAAACGAATAACTCGGGCTTTGGCGTTGGATATTTCTTCAGAAGTTAGCACTTCCGATGAATATGAGACTTGGTGTCTAAAACGGGGATTTGTTCTGTAGAAAAAACGCAGTATATATGCAAGAACATGTAATGTTTTAGACCATGAAGAAAATCTCTCCACAAACAACTCAATATTCGGTTGTATTGTTGTGTGATTCGCTTTTATTGGCCTCTGCTCAAGATCATAATCATCAGGCCGGGGCAAAATGGATTGAGGCCATGACGACTTAGCTTGACAGAGCCACATTGGACCATGCCACCATAGGTTACTTGCCTTAAGATTTTCTGGCGATAGACCTCTAGTTGCTAAGTCAGCTGGATTATCCACTGATCGGACATGGTTCCATTTAGTGTTAGGAACATACGTTTGTATCTGCGAAACCCGATTTCCCACAAAAGTTTTCCAGTGACATGGAGGCTTATCCAACCATGCCAGGACAATGGTGCTATCTGTCCACAGAAATAACTCATGGGTCGAGCATTGTAGCTTTGTAATGACTTTGTGGAACAGCTTCGACAGTAAAACAGCACCACATAGTTCAAGTCTCGGTAGAGCAAGCTGTTTTACCGGAGCTACCTTACTTTTGGCACAAAGGAGGTGAGAAGACCAGTCGTTCTCATTGTGTCTAATACGGATGTAAAACGTTGCGGCATAAGCCAGTTCAGATGCATCACAAAATCCATGTATTTCAATGGAATCTGACGGACTGTAATTAATCCACCGAGGAACTTGAATGTGTTGTATATCGGGAAGTGAAGCAAAGAACGATTTCCAGCGGTGACACGTCAGGGGCACAAGTGGTGTGTCCCAAGACGTCCCATCACGCCAGATTTGCTGCATTATGGCCTTCACAGTGATGATAACTGGTGCTAACCATCCAGCAGGATCAAATAGTCTTGCAATAACTGAGAGTACTGCTCTTTTTGTTAAAAGGTGATCCTCATCTAATATTTTGAAAAAGAAGTAAAAGGAATCCAACTTCGCATTCCATTGTATTCCAAGGGTTTTGGAGATACTTTTATCTTCCAGCCGAAGAAGCTCTTGATCATAGAGATGCGAAGGAGGAAATTCTTTTATCAAATCGACACAGTTCGATTTCCATTTTCGTAAGGCAAAGCCAGCTGAGCCTAAAGCTTCACACAGTTGACGCTGCGCTCGTAACGCAGTTTCAACATCATGGGCACCAGACAGAACATCGTCAACGTAGAAGTGATTTTTCAAAATATCAGAGGCGATCGGAAAAGTATGTTGTAGTTCATCCGCTAGTCGAAGCAGTGTACGAATAGCCAAATATGGCGCACAATTGACACCAAAGGTGACAGTTTTTAGTTTGTAGTCTTGAGGACTACAATCTGGGAATTTGCGGAACAAAATTCGCTGATACGACGAATGATCAGGGTGCACTAATATTTGGCGGTACATTTTCTCGATGTCTGCGTTGAACACAAATCGATAAAACCGCCATTTTAAAATCAAAGTATTTAAGTCGGCTTGTAAAACCGGACCTGTATGCAACATGTCGTTAAGACTAGTGCCATTACTGGATGCACTAGATGCATTAAATACAACCCGAACCTTTGTCGTAATACTTTCGGGTTTTATCACTGAGTGGTGTGGGAGGTAGTAGGAACATATCTGATGATCCCGTACAATTTCGTCCGACGAAACAATCTCCATATGGTTAAGTGTGGCATACTCTTCAAGAACCTGATTGTATTTTGAATGTAGGTCAGGGTTTTTCCTTAATCTGTTTTCCATGCGATAGAATTGCCTTAAAGCAATAGCTCTTGAGTAACCTAGAATGGGTAGAGGGTTTCTGAATGGAAGACGAACTATGTAGCGACCGTTAGCGTCTCTGGTGGTGGTATCGGAGTACAGCTGCTCACAAAACAAATCTTCGTCTGAAAGGAGCTTACTTTCAAATACTTCTTCTACTTCCCAAAATTTTGCAATCTGTTCGTCGATTGAGACCTCACTATAATGAGACAGGATTGTCGAATACGAACTGACACTTTCATTTAAGAGAGGACCAGAAATTACCCAGCCAAATATTGTATTTTGGGCTACCAGTGAACCGAAAATATCTGGCTTAATGCCTTCTTTGACAATCGAGGGATATAAATCAGCACCGATAACTATATCTATTTTTGAGCTTTCGTAAAAATAGGGATCTGCAAGCTCGAAATCAATGGGGGTTGAGACCTCTTCCCGGCGTACTACACAAGATGGCAAATCACCTGTGAGGCGTTTTAAAACAATTACATTGGCAAAGATTGTAAATGAAGGAACCAATTTAGAGCCAATGCACAAAGAGCACAATTTAGAGGAAGTTCCAGTTACTACAGCACTCATACCTGATATCTGCGCGTGTATCGGTTTAACTGGAAGATTAAGTCTCCTCTGTGTATCTTCTGAAATGAATGTAACTTCCGACCCTCCATCTATAAGTGCACGCAAGGTAAACTTATTACCTAAATGGTGGATTTCAATCAGAGCTGTTGCCAAAAGAATGCGCTTATTGTTTCGGGAGAAATAGGTTTGAAATTGTTGAGTGTTCTGATTTGTAGTGGACTGTAAATTATCTGTTAGATTTTGTGGAATTGAATTGTTAAGTTGAGTAACCAATTGCCCAGACGTGGATGGATAGGATTGAGATGTCTGAACCGTTGAAGTATGTAAGAGCGTATGGTGCTTTTGTTTGCACTGCATACATGTATGAACGCTACGACAATCATTCTCTAAATGATTGGAGGCTAAACAGTTTTTACAAAATTGGAGTGAATTCACCTTTGAAATGCGATCGTGAATACTCATTTGTAAAAATGTAGGGCACTTTCGAAGTGAATGAGAACCTTTGCATAGTTTGCAAACATAATTAGCTGCTTTGGACAGGAAAGCTTTGTGGTTTACCTTTTTTGGTTGGGAAACTTGACTTTTGGTTTGTTGGCCTTTCGGATTTGTGGGAAACTTAAGATCGGATACCGTTTCCAGAACTCTATATCGGCTCGTTAGGAACACATTCATTTCATTCCATTTCGGAATATCGCTTGGACTCTTAATGGATTGCTCCTACAACGAAAGAGTCTTTTCAGGTAGCCGATTAGAGCAAAGATACACGAGAATAGGATCCCAAGAATCTATTGATATGTCATGCGCTTTAAGAATGGATAAACAATCATTTATCTCCCGCTGGAGATCTTTGATACTTTTGCCAGACTCAACCGAAATGACGGGCAAATTAAAAAGTTGTTTTAATTGGTTGTTTACTAATATTCTTTTATTTTCATATTGATCCGAAAGTGCTTTCCAAGCCACGTCAAAATTGTTCGCAGTTAGAGGAAATTTGGAAACTATGTTACTAGCTTCCCCTTTGGTCTTCGAACGAAGATGAAACAGTTTTTGAACGGAGCATAATTTCGGATGGCTAATGTAAACCGCGGTGAACATATCTCGAAAAGATGGCCAAGACAGATAGTCGCCATAGAATGTTTCGGTATCACACGGAGGAACTTTTATACACTGCGCGGAGCCTAAAGTGGCACTTGAACTTTGTCTTACATCATCGTCTTTAATGATATTTAACTTCGTTATGGAATCAATAATTTCACTTAAGCAGTTAATATATGTGGTTGCTGACAACCGATACTTTGACTTAATTGCGTCTAAATCGTCACCATTATCGGTCTTTAAACAAAGTGCATAATGTATTTTGATATTAGACCACAGATTCTTTATTTCACATTTTGACGCTTCTAGATTAGTTACAGTTTTGTCAACGATAGGCATTTCTTGACAAGCTGATTGAAATTGTGTCAGCTGATCAGCAGCAACAATGAAATCATCTAAGATAGTCATTTTAATTGGAAGAAAATCTAACCCAAGAGAAAAGACTAGGCGCGTAAACAAACTCGATTATTAATGCGATTTCCTTTGGAAATGAAATTACCAAATTTCGCGGTACGAACTCACTTTCAAACAAGTATTTTTTTTTTTGTTTTTACAAGGAAGATAATTCCTAATTGAAAGGTATAAACTATTCACTCACAAAATTTAATAAGAAATATGTTCTTGTGTCTAATTTATATAAAAGTTATAAATATTGCACCAATCTTAGAGTTATCCACGTACCTGCTTAAATCTGGTGATGGTTTCAAAATTTAGAGATGTCTTTCCTTCTTAGGTGATGTAATGATGATAGATTTGTATCCCTTCCGTGTAGATATTGTCAAATTATGAGATTCGCACGTGGAATTCGTAAATGTAAATCGACGCGTATTTTCGGCAGAGATGTTGACTTCAGGAAGAGATGATTGATGACTGGTCGCTTACTGGTCTTATTGCGATGGGTATGGTCGACTTTGAATGCTGATGCTGAGCGTAGCGATCGAGAGCAATAATACTGCTTGTGGTTTGTGAGCGAGCGATGAGTGAAGAGATGGTGCTGCAAATCGTTCCTTGATCGTGTGAAGAGTATCACTTTTTGGCGATGTCCGACGTTAGGTGGGGCAAGATTTAGGAATCTTGTGCTCTAACAATGGGTTAGAGAGCTCGTTTTTTTTTTTTTTTTTTTTTATGGATTATTACCGCCGATCAGTAGGTAATCGATGCAGTTTTTGGTAGTTCTGTGATGCGATGCGGGCGGTAGATAAATGTGGAGGTAGGGGCAAGAATATTAAATCTTGCTGTACGATTATATTGATTGTGGTTAGGTGTAATAAATCGTGAATTTATAGGTGTACTGCTATCCAATCGATGATCGTGTGGGATGCGAAAGAAAAATGTAATTTCTTTCTTGATGATTACGATGGGTTTTTTTGCAAAATTCAGGGATTTTGCGGATGAATTTGATTATTATTTCGTTAAAATATAATCTGGCTCGATGTGACCAAATGTTGGGGCAAGAATTATCCCCTGCTGGTTGCTCGGTAATGTGATGGATGACCAAAGAAAAATAAAACGTGTGTAAGGTTTTGGTTCGGTACACTTTATTTCGACAGGTCTTACCTCGTTGAGGTTTGGATGAAAAAGAGAAAGATGTAATAAAATAATCTATTGAGTGGCTTCCGATTAAGAAAAAATGGCGTAAACTACTTAGCTATTTTAGCGACATCTTAGAGTTAACACTTTAATAAACTACTAGAAAAGATTAAGAATTGTTCGACAAGAATATGACTTGAACAAATGGCAATCTAAATAATTCTTTTAATTAATTTATTGAAACAGTTAAAGTGGCAATCGATATGTTTACACCTAAAGTAAGGATTGTATCAGGCGCTAAACCTATTTGGTTCAATAATAGAATCGTGAATTTAAATAATAGAAAAAATAAAGTCTATAAGCAGTTCCGAAGAAGAAACATTGATCCTGAACTTTTGTTAGTTTATCGGAGGTTACAAAAAGAATTTGATGTTTTGAACAAGTTTCTTTACAAGACAGTATGTTCTTTCTGTAGAATCTTAAAGAATAAAACTAATCGTTTTTGGAGCTTTATCAATAGCAAAAAGCAATCTAGTGGTATTCCTAACTGTATGCGTCATAATGATGTATCATCTTCCGACCTTTTAACTATTTGTAATATGTTTGGTAACCACTTTCAGTCTGTATATTCAAGAGGTATTATTCCACCTATAATTTCTAGTGATAGCTTAGTGTCGGGCAATTATTTAAATGTTAGTAATCTAGAGTGTTCAATACACGAAGTTCATATTGCTCTTTCTTTATTAAAACTGGATAAAAATCCTGGTTTCGAGGGCAGCCCATTTTACTTCAAAAGTGTTCTTATGCGTTTTCCGTGCCTTTATGTTTAGTGTTTAACTTGTCTCTGCAGACTCGTTACTTTTTGGAAGTTTGGAAGAACTCGCTTATGACACCAATTTATAAATCTGGATCAAAGCAGGATATTACTAATTATCGTCCAATATGCCAAATTTCGACCATACCCAAGTTATTTGAAAAACTTATTTATGAGAAACTTACACCTCTCTTAAAGAGATTTATCTCTCCGTTTCAACATGGATTTGTGTATGTAACGTCTGGAGTCCCTCAGGGAAATCATTTGGGCCTTTTGCTTTTCCTCCTATTTATTAATGAAATTCCTGATTTGTTTCTGCATTCCCAATGTTTAATGTTTGCCGACGATTTAAAAGTGTTCCGACCTATTAAGTCTGAGCATGATTGCATTCTTTTGCAGGAAGACCTCGAGAGACTTTCTATGTGGTGTCATAACAATGATCTTCGACTCAATGGGCGCGTTCAATTTACAAGTCAACTACTAGTGACTACTATTTTACCTTTTCGCATTGATCAAATAACTCACGTGACCATCGTTTGGCAAGTGATAGAAATTTAATTAGTAGTGAACTTGCAGTTAACTTGCAAATTGAACGCCCCAAATGTCTCCAAATGTCAAAGCCTATCTGTTTGTCGTAATATCTCCCCAGTTTCATTTACTTACGTGATCGATAATTCCCCATTGTCCATTATCTCCTCTAAGAAAGACCTAGGAGTCATATTTGACAAAAAACTAAATTTCTGACAGCATATTGACTTCTTGGCAATTCAATGTTGGGTTTTATATTGCGGAATTCTAAAGACTTTCATGATCCATTTACTCTCAAATGTCTATTCTTTGCATTTGTCAGGTCTAATCTGGAATACTGTAGTATAGTATGGAATCCATGTTATGAAGTACATTCCAATAGAATTGAGAAAATCCAAAAACGTTTAACTAGGGTTGCCATGCGTAAATTGCGCTGGAATATTGAAATGCCTTCGTATGAGACAAGAGGCAAATTATTTGGTATCTTACCTCTTTTCAGGCGTAGGCAATATTTTTCACTTATGTTTATTCGCGATTTAATAAACAACCATATTGACTGCCTTTTTCTTTTATCATTAACTGGATTTTATGCTCCATTAAGAGTACATACTTACAAATCGTATATTGTTTTATATTCCATATCATAGAGTTAATTACGGTTGTAATGAGCCAATTACCAGATGCCTTAAAGAATGCAATAAGCATAGCAGTCTATTGGAGTTTGATTTAAGTAGAGACTCGTTTAAAAATAAATAAATTTTGGCGTTAGGCTTTGGTGGTAGAATTTAAGTGTTGAGATTGTATTAAGTAATCTAGTGGAACAGTATATGTTCCAATTGATGAAATAAATGAAATAAATAAATATTGAGAGGAATCTTACAAATGCGATGAAAATATTGCAAAAATATTACAGCAAATGGAAAATTAAATTAAATAAGGAAAAACGCAGGCCATCTTTCTCACACGAAAAAGAAAGCCATGTTTTCTTCCCAGTAGTCAGTTACAAACAAATAGATCATTTATTATTTGGAAGACCTCTGTTTGATATTTGGGAATATATCTAGATACAAAACTTACCTTTAACGAACAAATTAATAAGACACTTAAAAAGATAGGTATTACAATCAAAATATTATACCCTATATACAGGAAATCATTACTTTCAGACAATAACAAAATGATCATCCATAAATTATTTGTTCAGTCTATTCTGCTTTATGGTTGCCAAGTATGGGGTAACTGTTCAAAATGTCTTATTAAAAAATTACAAGTACATATCACAAAACAAACTGTTGAAAATGATGCTCTATTTAGCATGGCATCATTCAACCATAGAGGGTCACTGTAAGGCAAATGTTGAATTGATTTCAAATAGGATACAAAATCTCCACCTAAAATTTATAGAACGCTGTAGTTTCGCTGAAAATCCCCTCATCACAAGCTTAAATACGATTCTTCTATAACTAAAAGCTAAACATTTTCCTTTTTTTATTTATTTATTTATTTAATGTTTTGTTATTTGTTACATATACAATTGTTTTTTGTCAAATTCTGCATGTAGTTTCATTTGTTATTTATTGATTATTTTGACTTATTTTTATACTAGTATTTATGCATGTAGTTCCATTTGTTATTTATTGATTATTTTGACTTATTTTTATACTAGTATTTATTCATAAATTAACACATCTTTTCATTTTATTTATATATTTGCTTCAAATTTGTTATTATCTAGTCAATTTGTTTTTTATTTATTTATTGTTATTATTTATTAGTTTGTTTATCTATTTATTTTTATATTTCCTTTTTTTTGTATAATCTAGTTAATTTTTATTTATTTAATTATTACTATTATTGATCAAAATATAAAAAAAAAATTATAAAATTAAAAAAAAGTTGTAGTCACTAAGCAAAAAGTTATTACACAAAATACACAATGTTTTAAAAGAAAGATTTAAGCTATCACATCTCTAAATTGTAAAATGTGCGCTAGCAATACTTATCTAAACACTATTATAAATACGAAATAAAATATCTGTCTATCTATCTATCTTTAATTGAAACAAACTCTGCATAACTTATATGTTTTGGATACTGTTTTATGAATAATTATTTATGCATAAAGGCTGGAGAAATATTTAAACACTGCATATGTAGCTCTGCAACCGTTGAGTGATGCTATAGCGATTTTTTTTGAAGAAGGCTCGAAGTTGTTTGCGTTGTTGTGTGTGTGGTTTAGGTAGGGAACCGGCACTATTGGTTGGCCACTTTGTTGCAGTTGAGGACACTCTGGATACTACCTTGCCGGACGGTTACTTGGCATGCTTGCATAAGCCAAAGCTTGGTGAAGTCGGGATGGGTATGGGTTTTGTTCTTCGGTAGCCAGACGCCGCAAAAGAACCTTTTGTCTTCATGCGAAGATTTAAGAGCAAACACTCTCCACTCCATAATTAACGGACGGACCCTACTTGTTACCGTACAGTCTGGTTCCCGGGGCAACAGGTGTTAGGTTGCCTTGAGTACGCTGTGTTCCCTCCCACTCACGAAATTAGTGAACGCCATGACAGCCTCCCGTACTCATGATGTTAGTAGAACTGTCCCTTGTTTAAGACAAATATCACATCTAATCTATAAAATCATTTCTATTCAATTCGAGCGCGACCACACATAACCCCATACAAATTCGGAATTAGAACATGTCAATGTATATGTGACTAAATTTATCTTTTATTTAATCCTAAGTAAATAGCCATAGTTAATTTTAAGTAATTCTGTTAGATTTAGCTATGCATTATGATAGGTAATAAATCAAATTAGAAAAAAATTAGAATTAGAAAATAAAATTTGAAGAATAAAAGCAAAATATATAGAGATAGTTTGGCAAAAAAAAGTCAATAAACTCTTAAAGGAAAACTCACCACTTATCCAGATATATATGTTAATGCTTGAAATTATATGTTCAGTAATATATGTTATCAGATGCGGCCAAACTAACACCATTAACAAAATTATTTTACAACTAAGATGTTTTCTACTTAATTAGGTTATTTCATTATTAATTTTATCACTATATTTACTTTTTAGTATTACTACACTATATTATTAATATTTTTTTCCGTGTTGCCTTAGCATTTTAAACTAGAACTTTAACTTTAATAAGTCAATTCTTATATCTCTGACACTTTGTAAAAGATCACTTTATTACGGACGGTAATCGGAATGCATAAAAACCCCGCTCAAACACTTTTCCGCACGCTCAACCTTCGATCGATTCTCGGTACAACTGACACTTTCCCCAATCACTGCAAGAAATCGCTTTTCGCAATCAGGTAGAGAAGAACCGTGGTTTGCTTAAGAGCCGATTGATTCGCTCCTTGATTGGGAGCTATCGGTTTTTCCTCTCGCTGCGCTGATTATCTTACGGTGCATACGATCGCGGGTGGGTGAAGTACTGTAGGCAGTGTTTTGAGCCAAAAAGTCTGCACTGGTGCGAAGAGCGAAGGGGGCGTGGGTGACGATGGATGATGATGTTTAAAGTTGTCGGTATGTGTGGTTATGACAACGCTGATCTCGGTTGGCCGACGATGCCAGAGGGGAGAACTCCACTCACAAGCACATGTGGGTGCTGCACAATCCGGTTTTCTGACTCGGAATGATGCGTTCACCTGTCCGCTCGTAAGTGGGCGGGAGATTTTAAGAAAAGCCTTGCCCTTTTTATTGTGTTAAGGGGAATGTATTGCCTGCAGGGATGCGATGAGTACGCCACAAACTCTATAGACTCGACAACCCGGTGGGCGAGAGCTTACTGGATAGTTTGCCTAAATATGTACCTGCATAAAAACAGATGAATTACTCGAAGATAATTTTTTAATTATTACCTTTGTACTAAATTTAGTCCGTAACTAGTTGAGTTTGTGGCGTTTGATATGCTTATAATTTTCTCCCCTAGAGTTGGTTGCGGAATGCCTATTAATTAATAAATTTATTGATTGCGCAAGTTTTGAAGAAAATATTGGTCAAAGTTACCTCGAAGAAGTTTTGAGCGGATCTTCTGAATAGTTTCTTTCGGAATGAAAGCCCACGAGCAAAAGAACTAGTTTTCAGAAAGAAATTCTAAGGTAACTCTCAGAGTCTTGTAAGGTTGGTAATACTTATTTCCGCAAAATGCCGATTGTAATGTTTTCGTTGAGTTTTCAATGTTGAATTCCATACAGACAGTAGCAGGGATGTCAAAGGGAGCTACCCGGATTTAAAACATGCGTAACAAACCTTCTTTGTTAACACTTGTACAAACTATTTAAACAAAAAGGAACAACTGATGTTAATCAAGTCATATATGCTGATCCATTGAGGGTAGCTGATAGATAAAGGAAACTACTTAATCATTGCCGAATATCCTTGGCATGATATCTTCCTATGAGTTTGCCTCCCATATCTTCAAGGTCATACAAACAGTTTCCTATTTTCTTTCTGACTCTAGCTTTAACAAATTTCGGAAGGTACTTGGACGTTTGCTGCTTCGGAAATGAACTTTGTACGAACGTCCGTCGAAGAACTTCTTGGCCTTCCACAAACTTTACATCCTTCGCTCGTAGGTTGTAGATTTTCTCTGCCTTGACATTGGCATTATGAAGGTTGTTCTTGATACGATTCCTTACTAGATGCATGCGATCAGCGTTGGCAATTATTTGAATATCAGGTTCACTTAAGCAACGCAATCTTTGAAGGACTGGATACTCCTGACCACTGAGAATCATTTGCTGGCCGAAGAGTGCATAGTCCGGAGAACAATTGATAGATGCGTGACCATCACTTCGCAGTATCGCTCCTATAAGCGATACATACTTGTCCCTTTCCGCATGTTTGTCTTTGATAAACACTCTTATCTTCGAAATGATCTCACGGTTCACGCGTTCTGAGCTATTTGCCTGCGGAGAGTAAAGCCCTGTCCGGATTTGTTTTATGCCATAAGGTTCCATTTGCTTCACGAATTCATGGGAAACGAATTGTCTCCCGTTATCGCTGTGGATATATTCCGGAGTACCAAACAGATGGAAAACCTATTCCTCTAAGAAGTTACAAATAGCTTTCGCGCACGCTTTCCGTAAAGGCTTTAGAAAGATATATTTGGAAAAATGGTCGATGGCTATGAAAATAGTCGTGTTTCCGGATTTTGTGCGAGGATATGGCCCTAAAAGATCAATGTATAATCTTCGAATGGGCCGCTCTGTCACAATTTGCATTCCCATTTTTGGGCGAAGAGAGGTGTTTGCCGGCTTAACGCCTTTACAGGTATCACATGCCTTAACAAAATTCTTTATTTGCTTAACCATTAACCAGCCAAAAATATTTTTCCCTAATACGAAATAAAGTTTTTTCAAAACCACCATGACACCCAGATGAAGAATTATGTACATTTTCTACAGCTTGGTTAGTAAGCTCATTAGGTAACCATAATCGCCACAAGCTCTCTTCTTCGTCAGGAGAACCTGTCCTAAACTTTACTCGATGGTAAACATAACCATCTGAAATACAAGTATCTATCAATTTATCCTGATTTTCGTTAACAGTTTTCTTCAAATGTTCATAATCAACAGAGGTGAAATAGTTTGATTTTAAGTTGATTTCAGAAGGGCTCGAAACTGGTATAAGCTTACACATATCTGGTCTGGACAAGGCGTCTGGCACAACGTTTAGCGATCCTTTCCTATGTTCAATGGCAAAATCAAAGGCCTGAAGCTTTAGACTCCACCTTGCTAGGCGGCCACTCAAGTCCTTTTGAGACATGAGCCACTTTAGACTGGAGTGGTCTGTGACAATTTTGAAAGGCAATCCTTCAATATAAGGTCTAAATTTGTGAACGCAAAAAATTGCGGCCACACACTCTTGTTCAGACCCTGTATAATTTGCTTGTGCTTTATTCAGTTTCTGAGACACGTAAGCAATGGGACGCTCATTACCCTCATCATCTAATTGGTAAAGAACACCACCAATACCGGAGCTCGAAGCATCGCACTGTACCACAAAAGGCTTGGTAAAATCCGGATGTACAAGGACGGGAGCGGTCGTTAATGCCTCCTTGAGTTTCTGAAATTAATCCACTGCTTCAGGAGTTAACGAAAATGTCTTCGATTTTAGTACCTGATTTCTCATTGGCAGAATCTGCTCTTCTCCACGTTAATCGTTAACTTCGCATCGTGAATATATTTCGCAATCTCCTTCAGCAGGACCATGTGTTCCTCGAAGGTAGCCGTGCACACTAGCAAATCGTCCAAGTAGACAAACACATTTTCGCGGAACCGAGATGGAATAACTCGATCCATCAGACGACTCATACGTTGGGGTGCATTGCATAACCCGAAAGGAATGACAGTAAATTCATACAGTGGCCTTCCGGGAACAGCAAATGCCGGCTTTTCTTTGGACGTCTCTTCTAGAGGAATTTGCCAATAGACATCCTTTAGATCTATCCCGCCAATGAACTGAGTGACTTTTAGTCTACTCAGCATTCCGCCAATGTGCGGCAGAGGATAAGCGTCCTTTTTCGTGACGCCGTTAATTTTCCGAAAGTCTATGCACAGTCTTATCTTTCCAGGTTTTCTAACCAACACGATTGGGGAACTCCAGGGGCTATTGCTTTCGACAATGACGCCGAGTGAAAGCATCCTGTAGAGTTCAGCATACGCCTCAGCTTGCCGCGGTGGAGACAGAGGAAAATGCTTTGACTTTATTGGCACAGCGTCACCTGTATCAATAAAGTGCTCCTCTATATTGGTTTTTCCTAATTCTAAACTAGAAAACGATGGAAAGAGGTCTACTGTTCGGTCTAATTCATATTTTTGGATAGGTTTAAGTTCATGGTTATTCGAATCAATACAAGTATTTTCAAGCGCAGCAATCTCCGGTATTATTCGGGGAACAATATTGAAGCTTTTCCAAAAGTTCATTACCAAATAAACTTGCTGTTGTAAAGTTGGCACTATATAGAAGTCTATAACTTTTGTGGTGTCATTAAATTACAAAGGTATCTGACAGATGCCGTGAATCGCCTGCTTTGTCCCATCAGCGGTACTTATACTAGATTTGAAAGACTTTAAAGGAATAGCATTACGCTTCAAAAGCTCAAAACTGTTCTTTCCCAGTACGCTGACTGAAGCACCTGAATCTAACAGAGCATACACTTGCTCCTTACTTTGCAATTTGTATTAACAAAATATAAATTAACTTCTAACTAAGACAGAGTAATATAGGTACCGTGTCCTCGCACCTACTCCAAATAAAACAGTGACCCCAAGCAGGGTGGTTGGAGGGGGGCAGTATGCCCCCCCATATGCATTGTACTGTTTATGAGATTAGTTACGAAATCGCAAGTAGATTCCATAAATAATGTAATGCATATCTTTTGAGTCGTTGATTAGAGCTGACTCTAGTATTTTTCTATAGGACTTCCTGGTTTGTATCTTTTCCTACATTTACAAATTCGATCAGCTACTGTGCTTTTGGGCGAGGTACCAAAAATTCGTTGTTTGGTTTCCTGATTGGCTCGTGAAGAGACAGCAGTGAACCATTATCGGTTTGAATACTCGCATCAGTTTTAGAAGACTGTGGATGAATACTTTGGTGTCTCGGCAAAATTGTAACTTTTGTTTGAGATAGGTTGTGGATTGTTTTTATATCTTTAAGTTCTCTGTGAGTCCCTAAAGATATATTTTGAAGTTCTATTGACTCGGGGAGTGGTTTATGGAACGAGAGTCTCCGGTGGCCATCTCGCTCACTCTCCTATTTACCGAATGCTTTCGGCAACTGGGTGTCGAAACATTCTTCTCACCGCATCAGTAGCAAATTCCAACACTTAATCTTGGAAGTGTCCAATTGGTATTTTGGACGATCGAACCTGTTACCAGCAGAATAGGCAGCAACCTCTGGGCTTTCTCTCCCATCTTCATTTTCCAACAAAGCTGTTTCCTCAATCTCGTTCACCTCTCGTCTGTAAATCGGATATCTATGAGACATCTAATGTTGGACAAATGTTTCAGCCTGTCGTGCAACATCTCTTAACTGGTCCAGGCTATTTACTGGGTAAGGAAACAAAAGATGTCCTAAGCTTTCCTTAGAATTTTTCTTCAGCAAATCGATCATTTTCGAATCACTTAAGGAATCTGACAGTATAGCGTTCATTCGCAATAAATCTGTGTAGTAGTCGTCAAAGGATTCCTTTTGACCTTGGCGACGAGAAAACATTCTTAGAATCTTTTCCTGTTCATTCTCTAGCTTACTAAATTCTTTTATAATGGCGTACCTCAATTGCTCATAGGACGCCATTGGACTTTTTCTGAGGAAATACCAGAACCATGAGTCTGCTTTGCCTTTTAAAAGGACATGAACATTTGTGAGAACATGTTCCCAGCTACACTGTGAGCGTTCCTTAAGAGTTTCCACTTTGAAAAGAAAATCATGTACATTTTCAGAACCATCAAATGAAATTTGTCACTTTTCAACTTTGCAAGTTGAACTTACTGAAGAAGATTGTTGAGTTAGCGGTGGTACTTGTCTACGTCCGACTCATTTATAATTGGAATACTAGGATTCAAATTATCTAATCTTCCGAGTACTATGTTCCTTATTGATTGCATTTCTCGAATGAAAACTTTTTGGTTTGCCTCCAGAATTCTCTGAAAACTGACGTTAGGGCTGCTATGCTTGCAACATCTGTTTGTGCAGATGTCTGACCTTGATTACTTTCATGTTGTTGATTGTTATCACTATCACCAGGAATATCTTCTAGAACAATTTGATTCCTGGTTGGAGACTGATTCAGATTTATACTTGCACTAGAACACGGTGGAGTACGACTAACTATTGGTCTGGAATCCAGAACTACTCAAGATGGGGTTGTATTTCGAAAACTATCTGAATTTCTGTGGGATGAATTTCCTCTATAAACGCTTGGCCTTCCTCTAGAGCGGGTATTAGGAATTTTATTATTCATAATACTAAATTTCAGATTTTTAATACAACTTCAAAAACTTTTACCTTTCAACCAACTTTTACTTGACTTTTACTTGTTAATATTATTTTAATAAATCTGAATTGGGGAAAAAAAATATAGAGTAAGTTCGGGTATTGTGGTATAGGAGGGTAATGTGGTACGGGCAGTTTTTTCGAAAACTATGCAGGCTACCGGAATGTTTGTTACACACAAAACTGGCGATTTAGAAAAAACGACCAACACGTGTTCTGGCAACTTCAAAGCTATTCACGTTTTTGGTAATTTGTGTCGAATATATAATTGGTTGTACTCGAGTTTTTTTTATGCTTCTGAAATAGTTTTTTGTGTTTTATTGTTTTGTGCATTACTTATACCTAAGTTACCTCGCAATAAACGATTTATTAAACTTTATTAAATAATTATTATCTAGTTATTCTGTAAGTATTTTTTTTTTTGTTATTTTTTGTAAATAATTTCTTATGTGCATACATCGTCGGCTAATGTGGTACAGCTGCCATCGGACAATGTGGTATACTATACCACATTACCCACTTCAAAATTCCTTCGAATAATTACTGTTTTCTTTTGTTTTGTGTCATTAGAAAACATGGCGAAAACATGGCTAACAAACGAAAATGGGCACAGTCAAAGCAGACGAAAGTACTTGCCCAAAAGGGGAAATCGGATCCATGACATCTGCAGGGCGTGGATCCGTCATAACAGTAATTTCCTGCATGAGCGCAGGCGGTCCTTTCGTTCCACCATTCTTCATCTTTCTGCGAAAAAAACATAATCCCCTTCTGATCCTCCTTACCATCTTTTCCCTTATTTTTTTTATGTTGTTTATGTTGTCTTGTAATAAAAATAAAAACAAAAATATTTATATAAATCATTTCAAAAGCGTTCTGGTGGCAAGAAATTGTAAAGCGGGTAATGTGGTATAGTATACGGTGCAGGGAAATAAGTCCACGGGAACTAAGTCCACTGAGGGACTTAGTTCCCATTAAGTGGGAAATAAAACCACTTTCGCGAAGTGGACTTAGTTCCCATGTAAAGTGGGAACTAAGTCCATTTTTTTATGGGAATTTAGTACACATTGAAAAATAAGAAGAGGGAACGAACATCCAACATTTAGAATTAGACAAAAAACTGTAAAGTGCAGTTAGTTATTACACTCTTTAAGCAAAATCTTAAGCTTATCATGGTGACATAAAGCCAAAGTTTCAAAACCTCTCCTCGCACCTACTCCAAATCAAATAGTGACCCCAAGCAGGGGGGTTGCAGGGGGGCAGCATGCCCCCCCCATACGCATTACATTATTTATGGAATCTACTTGCGATTTCGTAACTAATCTCATAAACAGTACAATGCACATGGGCGGGCATACTGCCCCCCTCCAACCCCCCTGCTTGGGGTCACAGTTTTATTTGGAGTAGGTGCGAGGTCACGGTACCTATATTACTCTGTCTCAGTTAGAAGTTAATTTCTATTTTGTTAATAAAAATTGCAAAGTACCTACTTGACTCTTTAATTTTATTTTGTTCTTAGTCGACAGTGAGAATTTACTTCACATTAAAAGGGAACTAAAACCACTCAGAGTTTTGGGAATTTATTTCCCACCGTACATGGGAACTAAGTCCACTTCGCGAAAGTGGTTTTATTTCCCACTACGTGGGAACTAAGTCCTTCAGTGGACTTAGTTCCCGCGGCAACATCTTTTTTATTGTCTGATCAACAAACTTGTATGAATACCTTTTTGAAGCCAATAATTTAATCATAATTTTTAGCTATAATATGGCTCGATTCAGAGCGACACTTTTGCAATTATAGTCAAAATAGTAATATGTATACCAAAATACCCGAAGTTCCTCTAATACATGTATAATTTGGGGTCAGCGCGGTCGGTGCTAAATTAGATATTAAATAAGATATTAAATTAGATAAGATTAGATAAGATAAGATAAAATGTGCTACACGAGCAAGATCTATCTTGCTAAACAGACGGACTGTGCAATTTAATGCACACACCGCGTTTATAATTGGCAACTATAGTTAACATAGTAGCAACATAGTCCAGTGTAATAACTACCAGACAATGGACTATACTAAAAAAGAATTAGGATTTATATATTGTAAAAATATTCATATGCATATTTATTCACGAATAAAATTAGACCAATATAAATACAAAAAAAAACAATTCAACTCTTTCTGAAATTCAATAGTCGCAACGCGGATTACAATTAAAACTATATGTATACCGGAACTAATGAAAGTCATACTCAATTTGAACTGCCATGAGACACAATAGAATACTATACAATTGCTGGAGCTTAGCTAAAAGCTCTAGAGTTAGCCAGCATAATCTTTGTAGAGACGTTCTTAAGTCCTCGAAGTTGGGCGCCATTTTCTTTGTTGCACTTGAGGACACGCTGGATACTACCTTGCCGGACGGTTACTTGGCATGCTTGCATAAGCCAAAGCTAGGTTAAGTCGGGATGGGTATGGGTTTTGTCCTTCGGTAGCCAGACGCAACAAAAGAACCTTTTATCTTGAAGCCAAGATTTAAGAGCAAACACTCTCCACTCCATAATTAACGGACGAACCCTACTTGTTACCGTACAGTCTGGTTCGCGGTATAACAGGTGTTAAGTTGCCTTGAGTACGCTGTGTTCCCTCCCACTCACGAAATTAGTGAACGCCATGACAACCTCCCGTACTCATGATGTTAGTAGAACTGTCCCTTGTTTAAGACAAATATCACATCTAATCTATAAAATCATTTCTATTCAATTCGAGCGCGACCACACATAACCCCATACAAATTCGGAATTAGAACATGTCAATGTATATGTGACTAAATTTATCTTTTATTTAATCCTAAGTAAATAGCCATAGTTAATTTTAAGTAATTCTGTTAGATTTAGTTATGCATTATGATAGGTAATAAATCAAATTAGAAAAAAATTAGAATTAGAAAATAAAATTTGAAGAATAAAAGCAAAATATATAGAGATAGTTTGGCAAAAAAAAGTCAATAAACTCTTAAAGGAAAACTTACCACTTATCCAGATATTGTGCACAATTTCCGAAGGGTTTCACTGCTGCAGCTCTATATGCTAATGCTTGAAATTATATGTTCACTAATATATGTTAGTCAGTAGTGGGTGGCGACGGTGTAGAGGTTAGTATGTTGGCTTGTGACCCGTGCGGTGCAGGTTCAATCCCCATGGGGAACAACAACATACGCCACCCATTCTCATGCCTCTACACCAAAAGGAGGATTTCTGCATGGTAGTACAATGGACCGTTACCGAGTCTGAGTGCTCTGGGATTTGGATTTCCTTTTTTAATAAAAAAAAAAATATATGTTATCAGATGCGGCCAAACTAACACCATTAACAAAATTATTTTACAACTAAGATGTTTTCTACTTAATTAGGTTATTTCATTATTAATTTTATCACTATATTTACTTTTTAGTATTACTACACTATATTATTAATATTTTTTTTTCCGTGTTGCCTTAGCATTTTAAACTAGAACTTTAACTTTAATAAGTCAATTCTTATATCTCTGACACTTTGCAAAAGATCACTTTATTACGAACGGTAATCGGAATGCATAAAAACCCCGCTCACACACTTTTCCGCACGCTCAACCTAAGATCGATTCTCGGTACAACTGATACTTTCCCCAATCACTGCAAGAAACCGCTTTTCGCAATCAGGCAGAGAAGAACCGTGGTTTGCTTAAGAGCCGATTGATTCGCTCCTTGATTGGGAGCTATCGGTTTTTCCTCTCGCTGCGCTGATTATCTTACGGTGCATACGATCGCGGGTGGGTGAATTAATGTAGGCAGTGTTGTGAGCCAAAAAGTCTGCACTGGTTCGAAGTGCGAAGGGGGCGTGGGTGACGATGGATGATGATGTTTAAAGTTGTCGGTATGTGTGGTTATGACAACGCTGATTTCGGGGGGGGGGGGGGGGGGGGGGGGGGGGCGGTGCGATGCCAGAGGGGAGAACTCCACTCACAAGCACATGTGGGTGCTGCAGAATCCGGTTTTCTGACTCGGAATGATGCGTTCACCTGTCCGCTCGTAAGCGGGCGGGAGATTTTAAGAAAAGTCTTGCCCTTTTTATTGTGTGAAGGGGAATGTATTGCCTGCATACAGGGATGCGATGAGTACGCCACAAACTCTATCGACTCGACAACCCGGTGGGCGAGAGCTTACTAGATAGTTTGCCTAAATATGTACCTGCATAAATACAGATGAATTGAATTACACGAAGATAATTTCTTAATTATTATCTTTGTACTAAATTTAGTCCGTAACTAGTTGAGTTTGTGGCGTTTGATATGCTTATAATTTTCTCCCCTAGAGTTGGTTGCGGAATGCCTATTAATTAATAAATTTATTGATTGCGCAAGTTTTGAAGAAAATATTGGTCAAAGTTACCTCGAAGAAGTTTTGAGCAGATCTTCTGAATAGTTTCTTTCGGAATGAAAGCCCACGAGCAAAAGAACTAGTTTTCAGAAAGAAATTCTAAGGTAACTCTCAGAGTCGCTTGTAAGGTTGGTAATACTACTTTTTCCGCAAAATGCCGATTGTAATGTTTTCGTTGAGTTTTCAATGTTGAATTCCATACAGACAGTAGCAGGGATGTCAAAGGGCACTACCCGGATTTAAAACATGCGTAACAACTTCAACACCTTTCTTTATGTAATAAGAACAAAAATTAGTAATAATTACTTCAGAATATATTCTTTTTTACAACATATACGGTCAAAACATCGCACCTTAAAAATATCCTTTTTTGTGAGTCGAAGAGGTGTCCAGAGTTTTAATTTTTGTGAGTCTATCCCAGGAAAATATCATCCCACAAAAATGTCTCTGGAAAAAAATCTCCCATGATCGCATAATAATACCTGGGTGAACCGCTTTGTTGGTAAAAGGGCTTAAAACTCTGATTTTAAGGTAGTTTTTTAGTGATTCAACGATTAGAAAAAATAATATTTGTGCCACAAAGGGGGTGGCTGACCATTAGCGCCCGATATAATGCAAATATCAGTTTCAGGAAGACCGAGCACCAAAGAAATTAGGTATGTATAGTTTTAATTTATCTTTTGAAGTCGCAACAATAATGAAAGTTTATAGGTAGGCACTATGCACAGAATTTAAAGTATTTAATTACATCAAGCGCATGGTTAGGCACATCACTTTTAATGAAGCCCACATTTTTATCATATCCCAGAAATAATATAAATTTTGTAGGTATATACAATTATATATACAGTGAAATCTCACTTGAGCGGACATCAATGGTGCAAGGTTTTGTCCGTTTCAGGAAAATTAAAAGAAATTATCCATCTCAAGCTGAAATGAAAAATGTTCATTTTCACTTCTTTATATACATAAATACAAAGCTTGTTTATAATTTGTTGGTTTTGATGGAATTTTATGCCATATTTCAAGGAGATGTGTGTGTTAGAGATGTTCTTCAACATCATACTTGAGAAAATTGTGCGAAACTCCAAGCCAACACTAGAGGCACAATTTTTCAAAAGTCTGTGGAACTACTTGCATATGCTGACGACATTGAAATAATTGGCAGAACACAGCGAGCTGTCAGTGGTGGGTGCGTTTGCAAGTAATAGCACAGAAGCGCAAACATGGCTTTAGTGGTGAATGAGAGCAAAACCAAGTATATGCTGTCAACAAGAAGGGACACACAACATCGACGAATCGGACAGAACGTCACGATAGACAGCTACAACTTTGAGGTAGTTAGGGACTTTGTCTACCTTGGCTCCGCTATAAATTCTGAAAACGACATCACATCAGAAATCAAACGAAGAATTACACTTGGCAACCACTGTTTCTTTAGACTAATAAGGCAATTGACTAGTAAGGTCTTGTTAAGAAACACTAAGGAGACTTTGTATAAGACCCTCATCATCCCAGTCCTGCTCTACGGAGTAGAAGCGTGGACATTAGCAAAAGCGGATGAAGATCTCCTTGGTCGTTTCGAACGCAAAATTCTTCGAGTAATTTTCGGTCCCGTTTGCGTTGACGGGCTTTGGAGGAGGAGATTTAACACCGAACTCTACGAGCTGTACAGCGACATCGACCTGGTCAAAAAAGTGCAAATCAGTCGACTAAGCTGGCTAGGACATGTAGAGCGAATGGACACCAACGCTCCGGCCCGAAGAGTCTTCGATTCCAACCCGGGGGGACGGCGCAGTAGAGGAAGACCTCGTGGCACGCGCAAGTGGAAGGGGATCTCAACCAACTTGGAGTGCACAACTGGAGGCAGTTAGCCAAATATCGTGCTAACTGGAGAGGCATACCTATTGGTTGAGGCCCAGGTCCACCCCGGACTGTAGCGCCACCTAAGTAAGTAAGTAAGTATGTCAGAGTATATCTACTTATAGTAACTGGGGGCACTCTCCACGTGTTCCTCTTTTGTTTACAATTTTAAGCACAGCTATGTTTCACATACATGAGAAATAGACGGCTATAAGAAATATAATTTGTTTAATGCCATGTTAATCTTGTGAGCTGTGACGGAGCGAGGAGCTCGAAGAAATGATGGTTACAAGCCGAGATGATATCTTAGATGTTCAGGAAATCAGGAAATGGCGAAATACCATTAGGACAAAAACTTTAAAGATGTTCTACTACGGGACGGAACAGGGCTAGAACGGAATGGATATCATCCTTGCTGCAGAGCTACTTTTCAGCGTCTTGACCATTTTAAAGTCCATTGATCGTTTCATGTCTCTCAAACTGGCTATGCAAGGTGAGGTGTGGAAGTTTTGCATATCTACTTTACAGTAGCGAATCATAGCGAATTGAAAAACGGTATGGGAATTGGACCCAAAAATCTTGGCGTCATCGATATTAACTTAAAGTTTTTCACCGTCAAAGTTAAGAACATTGTATGAAATCATTGTAAACAAGAAGGTACAAGTAAATTAAAACCGAAGATAGAAAACCAAATAAACCGATTTGTCTCTCTTTATCGAATCACTCTGATATTATGGAAGTACAAGGTTGCGCACGAATCGTGATACAAAAACAAAACGTAAAAACTTTTTTCGGTGTGAGTAATCGGCTTATTTTTTTTATTCGGCAGGTTACTCTTTAGATTTAATAAAATGAATGCTTGGGATACCGAAAAGAGGATTTAGATAGTGCAGCGGTACCAAGTTTTGTGGTCTTTCATTTCCATCCAAAGGGAATTTCGGCGGGAGTTTGTGCGCACTCCCAAGAGTAGATGGACCATTATGAGGCTGGTAAACATGTTTGCCGAATCTGAAAGCATCGCACGAAGACCGTACCATGGAGATGCCTTTGTTCGGGTTCAAGACACAATCGCGGCTGTAGCATCGTCAATTTAGGCAAATCCAAGCTTTTCGACTCGAAACTTATCGGCGCAAATTGGAGTTAGCAGACGGTCATTACAACGGATAATTCATGAAGACTTAAACTTATTTCCGTACAAAGTCCAAATTGCAAGCAAGTGAAACCCTCTGGAATTGCTAATTCGGCTTAAATTTTACCAACAAATGATTGAAATGAACGAAGAAGACAACAGCTTGATAAATTGCTGGTTTATGTCTGATGAGGCCCATTTTGATCTAAACGGCAATGGAAATAAGCAAAATTGCTGTATATGGAGTGAATCTAATCGATAAATACTCTATTAGACGGTACTGCACCCAGAACGAGTCACTGTGTGGTGCGCAGTTTCATCAAGGTGCATTGTGGGGCCATACCTCTTTGAAGAAAACGGTGTAATAGAAACTGTCAGTGGGAACTGTTATTTAAAGATGTTAAAGGAGCTTTTTTTACCCAGAACTGCGCCGAAGAAGTATCTGTTTCAACAGCATTCGGTTCCATCAAAACGGATAAACTGCACACATAGCCAGACTGGTTATGGCAAAGCTCCAACGAAAATTTCCAAACAAATTTATATCCAGAAACTCCACTTTCTGGTGCAGTCAGGTCAGGTGACCTTGGGGGCCAGCACCTGACTGCACCAGACTTTTTTAATTCGGTTTAGGTCAGGCAAGAGGTGTCCAAAACGAAACCAAGAAGTTTGTTTGAATTGAAGCAGTCCCTTATAACAATAATTGAGGCGATCCCGTTCCGACTTCAACCCTTCAGGCCGCAATGAATAATTTTCTGATGAGGTGTCGCATATGCGTGGATGAGCATGTAGGTCATTTACGGTCTATCATTTTCAAGAACAATTAGTTATATAAAATAAACCTGAATTTTCTTTACAATAAAAAATAATAAAAAATAAAATAAATGATTAAAAAAAAGTTATTTGAATTTCTTATTCTAGCACAATTGGTACGCCACCCTGTATTTATTTTTGTTTGTAAGAAAGAGCATAGGCAAGGCGATTTTTCGACGATTCTTAAAAACTGATTTCGATTTTTTTCTTCGAATAAGAAATTATGAGTTTATCTCTTTTTTGTCACTATTTTGGCTATATCTTGTCGAAAAATGTTCCGATTTGTATTATTTCTTTTTAATTGATTCAGAAATATTCAATCTAATTTATAAAGCAATAATATATTACTTTGTGTCAGTATTGCGCCATGCTGAACGACCACTTATTTGTCAATAAGTTCCTACCTATACGATCAATACTTATTTCACTAAAATTTTATTATTTATTTATTTTTAAAATGCCGACAAACACTTCTTAATATAATTGAATCTGGGCGAACATCTGCCATTCCTAAAGAAATTGAAGATGAAATAGTTCGAAGCCTAATAGCACGTGTGATGAAGAACAAGAATTGGGAGTTCCTTGTGACAGAAAAGAAATGCAAGAATTAGTCGGGGAATACATCTGTCCGTGCAGGGATGGGCTTAGAATATCACTGCGGCGCCCTCCAAATAGCGCTTGTCGTAAAAGTAGACTAAGGGGGGAAATCACATCTATGCAATTTGAACATCCAGGTGAGCCTAGCGACACATTCAACATCTTAAAGCTGTCCCGCAATTGTGCAGGCAATTCACCGAGGTTTCCCCAGGCAGCCTAGTCCTCGTTTCTTTCTACTATCCGTTGTCATTCGGTATAAATCTTTTATCTGGAAAATAACAAATCATCAAATATAATCATTACATTACATGTATAACGAAATAAATAAACTAGATATTAACATGAGTACAACCAAAAATTTAACGTTAACGGCCGACCCATTGGTATGTATGAATAAGTTTCCGGGTATAAAATTTCCAACAGATATAAAGACTGAAAATCGATTGCAAAATGTATGGCCTCATCCTTGTGATCGCCAGTGCATGTTATACCTCTCAGGCTGTCGATGATTATAAGTTTGTCGCGGGATTTCTGAAGTGTTGCGCTCGTGCACATAAATGCGATAGTGAGTGTCGCCATTATATAGATTTGATGAAACCCCCATCGTATAGGACCTTGTTGGGATAGTATTTTATATATTATTAAACTGAGATTTAAATTTATTTTCTATACAAAATCGTTCTTCATTCACAGGAAAAGCCTTCATAAATCTTATTTGATCCGGCACTTTTATAGCTCGTTACCTAGGGTGGATATCATGTGCCGCGGTTTGTTATAAAAAAAAAACTTACACGTTTTTTTTCTTTTTAAAATTTTTCTTTTCTTTTTATTTTATTTGTTCATTTATTTCTGTTTCACAATTCTTATTTATTAAATTTATTTTTAATTTCTGTTTCACAATTCTTATTTATTAAATTTATTATTTATTTCTGTTTCACATTTCTTATTTATTAAATTTATTATTTGCTAAGGAGAAGCCTGCACTTCTCGGTAGCTTGGTGAATTAAAGACTAACTTATGTGCTCAAGCTTGATTATAATTTGGTTGCAATTGCAATGCAAAAGTAGATTGGGTTAGCAATTTCATATTTCATTTGGGTATCATATATTCCAGTAGGTATGTGGAAGGGAAAGGGTGTGTATCCGATAAGGATTGGATTATGCTAAGTATGATTTTAATTGTGGTTGCAATTGCAAAACAAAAGTAGATTGGGTTAGCAATTTCATATTTCATTTGGGTATCATATATTCCAATAGGTATGTGGAAGGGAAAGGGTTTGTATCCGATAAGGATTGGATTGAGCTAAGTATGCACAAGTACGCATAATGGCGTGGGAGCTCGTTGTTGCAAAGTACGAGTAATGTGCCGTTAAACAAAAAGGGAATGTGGGCAAAATTACGGGTTTGGGTGGTCTCCATTATTATAAGAATAATGTGCCGTTAGGCAAAGGGGAGTGTCGGAGGTGTTCGGGGTATTGGTTTGGGTGATTTTATATTTACTTTAATTTTACATTTTGTGATTCTTTTTGTGAAACAAATTAATAAAAATACAATAATTAAACCCAAAATTAAAAAGTTAAAACTGTAATGTATGCTCGTCTATATTTTTTGTTTAAATTTAATTTCATCAATGAGCTGACGATTTTCTATTTGTTTGACATTAATTTCAGCGCTAGAAAAATTCATATCGACTGCCTTGATTTTGACGTTACTTAAGCTAGGAAAGCTCTCATAGTATATACAATTTTCGTACTTAATATTATTTATGTTTATTACACAATTTTTAAACTTAATAGCATAATTGCCCATTAATTCTAGTTTAGAATTATTACAGTTTTGTCGTTAATTGTTTTGGGCATATTTTTAAGAATTATAATATTTTTTGCTAATTGTTTAATTTCTATATTTTTGTTTTTTATGAAATTGCAGCTTGTATTTTTTTCGAAAATATTCTTAATACATTCATCATCAATGATTTTCAGTTCATTTTTTCTTAAGATTTAATTATCATCTTTATAATTAGTTTCGCCATCTGTTATTATTGTTTTGTATTTAGAGTTTATTTCAAGAAATTCTAAATTTGGAATTGGTTCGATAAATACACGGAGAAATGTTGTATTATCATATAATGGAATCATTATAACAAAGATTATTTGCTTTTAGTAAAATATACTAGTTTGTTTAAGCTAAGTCTTGTTTTAACTTCATGTTCGTCTTCGTAGTGCATTGTTTCTGCCAGATATTTTAAACTTGTTCCTAGGAAATTGAATAGAGCTCTTTTTTGTCTATGTTGAATTAAACTATTTATTTCTTGTCCTAGTTGGTTTAATCCATGTATAATAGTTGGGTATTCGTTCTTGTCTTTCAACGTTGTGTTTAAGAAGTTCAAAACTGTCCGTCCATAGTGTTAAATTTATGACATGTAAAATTTTATAGTTACTTTCAATGACTTTAGTTTCTTCGTCTCTAATTGTTATAAGTCCATTTTTTTTTTTGCAGGAGAGAATACGTGATGTACCGTCAAGTCTTGTTAGCCTTCTGTGGCCTAAGACGTCTGTGCCTGCTGCGACCCTTGGTGGTCTTCTTCTCTTTTTTTTCTTTTGAGAACATGTTCTGCGTAGCTACAGACTTTTTGCCAGTTGTCGTAACTCTGTAGCATCTTCTCTACTATGTTCTCCGGGGTGATGGCGCCAATACTTATTTCCAGGTCTGCAAGCGAAGGAGGTATGTTTCGCGTCATCTTCTAGCGAGTCTCCATACTGACAGGTTGGACTGTTTGTTTTGCCGATTTTGTGGAGAAAGGCGTTGAAATATCCGTGTCCAGTGAGTAACTGGGTGACGTAGTAGTTGACCTCACCGTGTTTCCGGTCGTTCCACTCAGCCACGTTCCTAATCAGCCTCGCTGTCCATCGTCTTCTGTTTTCCGAGCTCCAACGCTCTTGCCACTTCTCGGATGCCGCTTGCATTCCCATTTCCGCCTTTTTGTCGTAGACGTGCTTCCTTTCTGCCGCTAGGAGATCTATGGGAGTCACTCCTGCAACTACAAGGACGGCTGGTTCCGAAACCGTTCCGTAAGAGCTAGCTATACGTAGAGCTCCGCATCTTTATACTGCCGCCATCTGTTTCCGGTACTTCTCTTGTTTGAGTGCGTCTGCCCAGATTTCGCTGCCGTACAGAAGGATGGAGTGCGTTGTCGCCATCAGCAACCTTCGCTTACTGGCCGTTGGACCACCTACATTTGCCATCAGTCTGCTCAGTGAAGCAGATGTTTTTGAGGCACTATCCGCTGCTGCCTTTATTTGTTGCCAGTAGTTTAGCTTGGTGTCCAGCCTCAATCCCAAGTACTTCACCGCGGCGCTGCTTCTTATTTCTTCTGCCCCAATTCGGAAGTCGATTTGTGCGGGGATCTTCTTCTTCGTGAGAAGGACTATCTCAGTTTTCTCCGTTGCTAGGCTGAGTCCGTGCTCTTCCAGCCACGAATTGACTCGTCGCATGACCTGGTTGAGCTTTTGTTGCGCGTTAACGGTATCTCGTGCCGTGATCACGGCAGCGATGTCATCTGCGTACCCGACCAGACTGGCATCATCTGGCATCTCCATGCAAAGGATGCTGTCGTAGGAGATGTTCCAGAGATCTGGTCCTAAGATCGATCCCTGCGCTGCGCCTGATGTCACTTGCTTTCTTCGCGGGCCTTCTGTAGTCTCGTAGAGCAGCTCTCGATCCCTGATATAGTTCTTCACCATCCGCAGGATATATTCTGGGGCGTGGAACCTCAGTTCGAGCGCGTTCAATATATGGATCCACCTGGCTGAGTTGAAGGCGTAGCGTACATCCAGGGTTGCCAGCAAGACGATCTGCCTAGAGTAGTGACTTCCCTGTTGGGCGATTTGTGCAGCGTTCACTACTTCGTTTACTGCTCCAATCGTAGAGCGGCCTCTGCCGCTTGCACTGCCGCTATGAATCGTGGCTTAAGTAGCTTTTCCAGGAGTTTCCCTGCGGTTTCTAGCATGCACAGAGGCCTGTATGCCGATGGGGATTCCGGATCTCCTTTGCCTTTGCTGATAAGCACCAACCGTTGTTTCTTCCAGCTCTTGGGGAAGATGCCTTCCTCGAGCAGACTGTTAAACATGTTCAGCAGTAAGAGCGGACGTGTTTGGGCGGTCACTTTAAGGGCTTCTGTGGGAATACCGTCGGGGCCGGGCGCTCTCCTATTTTGTAGGGACAGCACCGCTATGCTCAACTCTTCTTCGCTAAAAGCTGGAATTTCCTGTCGTTGGGCCAATGTGGTGTCGGGTGGCCTGACCGGATGCGTTGGGAAGAGTGTGTCCACGATGCGCTCCATCTTTCCTTCACTGAGGACAGGCGGTGCCATCTGTGCTCCGAGTTTCCGCGTTACGATTTTGTAGCCTAGTCCCCAGGGGTCGCTGTTGACGTCACGGCGGAGATCCTCCCATTTCTGTTTCTTGCTCGAATTGATGGCCCTCTTGAGCTCAGATCTTTGGGCTCTGAACTCCGCTAGAGCATCTTCCATGGGTTCGGCATTTCTTCTTCTTCTCCCCTTAGTGACTATGCGCCGGAGTTGTAGGCATTTCCGGCGTAGCGCAGCTATCTCCTCGGTCCACCAGTACACTGGGTCTCTGTTTCTGTTGGCACCGCTCGTTCGGGGCATTGAGGAGTCGCAAGCGAGCCGAATTAGTTGCATCGTGGCTTCCGCTTTCCTTTCAGCAGGTCCTTGCATCTGGATCACGGCGTCTGCCCCTTCCTCGATCACGCCCTTAAAACGGTCTGCGTTAAACCTGTTCAAGTTCCACCTAGGAGCCCGCGGTTGGTGACGATGATTCGGAACTCGTTGGTTACTCTCCAGATCGAAGACGATGTACTGGTGGTCACTACCTGTGTAATCCTCGATTACTCTCCAGTTTTTGATTTTTGCGAATGTGGTGTTGGTCGCGAAGGTTAAGTCTGGGATAGTTCCTCTGTGTCCAGGTCTCCTGAAAGTGGGGGTGTCTCCTTTGTTGACTACGTTAAGTCCACGTCTCGCGGCCATCTCGAGTATTTGCCTTCCTCGAGAGTCAGTAGTTGGCATTCCCCATTCCTGTGCTCTGGCGTTGAGATCACCTGCGACCAGGATCTCCCCTGTGGTGTCGACCAGGAAGTCCTCAAGCTCGCTCAATTTTTGGCGGAACGCGTCAATACTGTCGTTTGGGCTCAGATAGACGCTTACAATTGTGAGTCGGTCGCTCTTTACCCACGTGAAGCCTCTTTGTGTGCCTAGGCTTTTCATGGGGAATTTTCTTGCATCCAAAACCCAGATTGCAGCGGTTCCAAGCGAGTCCGCTACCCAGTTTTTCTCTTTATTTCTATACTGCTCGCTGATGATGGCGACATCTACTTTCATTTCCTCCAGTAGTTTGATTAGCAGGTTGTCCGCGGTTTGATTCCGATGGATATTTCCCTGTAAAATTCTGGTCATTGTGGGGCCCTTTTCTTGTCCTCATTTTCGAGTGCCTCTCGGAAGACTTGGCACTTACCTGACCCCGGGACATGGTCCAGAGCGGATGGTGGAACTTGGAGGTTCGCGCACAGACAGCACTTTGGTGAATTCTTGCAGTCAATCTTCTTGTGGCCCTTTTCTCCGCAGCTGAAGCACAGCCCTTGCCCCTTTCTGTCTACGCCGGTACATTTTCCTTGTTGGTGGCCATAGCCGAAGCATTTATAGCACCGTGAGACCTCTGTTCTGCGTCGGATTCGGCACTGGACCCATCCTATTTTAATTCTCGGGTTCATCAGCATGTCATAGGCTGCTCGGGCGTTCATATGCACTATGGCCATCTTGAGGGAGCTTTTGTTTTTAGCTGTTACTGACACCTTGATATCAGAGATGAGAACATCAACTTTTTTCCTGACTGCTTCTTGGACTTCTTCGGCTGTAGTCAGTTCATCCAAGTTCCTGATTTGTAGGGCAATTTTCGGTTCAAGACTGCGTACCGTTGCCTTATCCCCTAGAATTGCTCTTAGAGATTCTCCGAAAGCTGTCTTGTTCTTTGCTTTAGCTCCGAGTTCTAGAAGAACATCTCCAGCTTCGTTTGCCGAACAGTTTTGACAACGGTTTCGGTATCATCTGGATTCGCCTTACTCCGAATTTCCCTCAGGATATCGGTGAACTTCGCTGCTCCCTTTGACTTAATGAGGATAGCTTCGGGTCGAGATCTCTGTTGGTTCTTCTCTCTCTTCGCCTTTGCTTTCTTTTTATTTTCCCTCGCACCTTCTTTGGGTTTGTCCCAAGGTCTAACTTTTTGGGCGGGTTGGTCTGGCGCGACCATCACTGGTTTTTTCTTCTTGAGGACTTGAGCGTAGCTCTCTTGCTCACGATTTACCTTAGGAATATGGATTTCTGCTTTTTGTCCGTTTTGTTGCTCGGCTGGATTTATCGGAGAGTTCCTTATTCTTTTATCGGTATCCTTTGCAAGTGGACTCGAGGGTGGTCTTTTAGAACAGCTCGGTTGGTCTTTGTCGCTCTGGCCTGGTGGTATTTTGTTCGTGAAACCCGATTTTTGGGCTAAGAGCCTTTGTTGGGTTTTTCTCCTATCTTTCTCGTGCCACTTCATCTTGTCCAGAAATACTTCTGGAGCCGCTATGCCGTTTTTAATGTCAAGGCTGATGTTTTTCTGCTTCTCACACGCTGCTTTCATAGTTTTAATCACCTTTAAGCAATTTTGCATCTCCCGTGAAAAAACGTCTCCTGAGTTTTCCTCGTCTGCTGCTTTACCCTCCTCGTTTCCAGTTTGGAAGACATTTCGGGCAGCTGGTGGTTTTTTTGGCAGCAGTTGTGGAGTTTCCACTGCTGATGGCGATGTCCTATTCAGTTTGGGAACTCTCTGGAAAGGATTGGTTATACTTCTGGTTGCACTTGTAGCATTTTTTTCCGCAGAAGCCAAGTGTGCCACTTCCGGGGTTTGGTTTGTATTTATATTTATATTGCGGTCGCTGAATATCGACGTCCCGGGGCCCGCGCGCACACCCCTGACAGACGCCGGTACTGGGTATCCGACTCCCTGCACCGTAAGGTTACTCTTCATATTGTCTCTATCCATATCTGGTGTTCCTGTGTTCCTTCACATAGTTGTTTTGTTGGTCCACGAGTGGTATTTTATTTCCCACTTACCCTGCATTTCTGCCGAGCGTTCCTATATCCGCCACCTTAGGACGCGCCCTCTAGGGGAAAACAACAAACCCCCGAGGGGTTATAAGTCCATTGCCTTCGTTTAAATTCTGTATGTCGATCTTTTGTCCTGTGGTCACTATTATTGTTGTTGTCTGAAGGATAATTAGTAGTGTCTAAAAAGGAAATATTTTAAAGGGGTTTGTTCGAATATATACTTTCGTTTTAGTTGTGTTTTATAATATTTGCATCCTCTTTCATCTTTAACATGATCATCGTCTAAGTCTTCAGGGTTGGAATTTATATGGGTTAATTTAAGTTTGTTATTCGTTCTAGTTTTAAGGTAGACATGATTGGTTTTTGTAAGGTCTATGTGAGTTTTGTTCTTATTGCGTTTGTTAATATATCGGTTTTAGTTATTGTTAATTGTTTCCATTATTTTAGGGTAATCTTGAATTGTTATAGTCCCGTTAGTCAGGTCTTTTCTTTGTTGACGAATGGATTGTTTTGTTGTAGATTTTGACAGCTTATAGAACTTTGTTTCTTAAGGTGTCTTTATTTTTATTGTCAGCTGCGAATGTTCTGATGTGCTCGTTGAGAGTCTGGTGGAATCTTTCGATATCCGAATTGCCTGTTTTGTGGTAAGGTGTAGTAATCGAATTTCGACATTGTTTCGAATTCTTAAAAGAATTCTTTGATTGCAATTGATGGAAAAGCTGTCTCATTGTCTGTAATTATTTTCTCCGGTATACCATTGTTTGCGAATCTGTATTCTTATGTTTTCAGTAGTGATGTCCAAGTCCTGTGTCTAATTTCTTGTACTGTTACGTATTTTGTAAATTTGTCGATCATTGTTACATACATTAAATTGACATTTGCATACCAGATATAAATGTTTAATACTTGATTTGGTTTTGTCGTTGTTTCAGTTATTTTGAAAGGAATTTTGTATGGTGATCGTTCATATTTTGCCTTGTTGCAAATTTCACAATGGTTTATGTATTCTTGAATTTTTTCTTTGAGGTTAGGAGTGTAATAGACGTCTCTGATTTCCTCGTAGGTTTCATTAATTCCCCTATGATTTAAGGAATTATGTGTTTTTGAGATTACTAATAACTCTTTTTCTCTCTCTGTAAGGTCTCCTAAAAATTTAGTACATTTAATAAACCTTAATTGTTTATTTTTACTAAAATATTTAATATAGATATCCTGAAATTTAGCATAAAGATTATCACACCTACTATCCCTTTGTGTGGAATGAATTTCTTCATAATATCTAGGATACATTTTTCATTAAAGAATTTTATTTCTATTACAATTCTCTTTTTGTTAAAACCATTATATATTTTATGATTGCTTACATTATTGGTACTATTAAGTATTATCTGAGTCTTGTACATATTGACCGGGGTTTCGATTATTGGAATATAATCACTGCTATCTTCTCTAGCACTATGGACCATATCTACCATTGATTGTGCATCTTCGGTAATATCATCGATAGGATTGATTACATTTTCGCTGTAATAAACTTCCATTCTAGATAATCCGTCTGCAACCTGGTTGACTATTCCTTGTACATATTCCATATCGAAGTTATACTTCTCTAACTTAATCTTCCACCTCTGTAACTTCATGTTGGGTTCTTTTAGAGAACTCAACCAAACAAGTGGTCGATGGTAGGTCTGTACAGTAAACTTTCTTCCATAGAGGTATGGTCTAAAATATTGTGTAGCCCATACTATTGCCAGTAGTTCCTTCTCTATGGTTGTCTTGTGACAAAACAGCGCCTAACGCATAATTTGCGGCTTCAGTTGTCAATACGAACTTCTTTTTAAAATCGCGGTATCGAAGGATAGGGTCTGAACTAATTAGTTCTTTGAGGGTTTCAAAACTTTCAATGTAATCTGTATCTTTAGTAGATATTAATCTTTTTTTTTTTTTGGGGGTGGGTGGAAAATTGTACATGCGACTCTTTCTCACTTAAGATAAGAAAACAAAAACCACCTCCCTTCGAAACCTTCATACTACAACTAGGTTATTCCTATCCAGTGGTTTTATTGAAACTGTTAAATACGCGTTTGGCAGGCAGCTTCCCAGTGGAGGCACCTGCTAATACCGCCATAAGCACGCGGTTACGTCTTATTGCGCTAATTCAAATGGTTTTATCCTTTGTAATCGGCGCACTAGGTTAGTATCGTCTCGAATTTGTAGCATGGTGTTATTGTAATGACCGTGAAGGCGTGTCTGTTGTTTGCCGGAAAAATGTTTTATTTCATTTTCGACGGTAGCCATACTTAGGTCTCTGTGGATAACATAACAGTGTTTCGGATAAACCATGGTGCATTTACTATTTTTTCTTAGCACTTTGTTTTGAAAAGTTTGTAAAATTTTGATATTACTGGATTTGGTATAACCCCAAAGTTGTATACCGTATGTCCAAACCGGTTTTAGTACTTGCTTGTATAAAAGCAGCTTGTTCTGCATGCTGAGTTGGGAAATTCTACCAAGCAGCCAGTGCATTTGTTTACATCGAATGGCGAGCTCTTCGCGTTTCTTCTTGACGTGCGGTTTCCATTTTAATTTCGCGTCGAGTGTCATTCAAAAATATTTGCGTACGGAATTCGTACCGAATCAATCAAAATGGATAAGTTGTCTACATTTTTATAGGTAAAATTCACGTGCGTTGATTTGGCCTCGTTGAGAGCAATACGCCAAGTCTTTGTCCAATCACAAATTTTGTCAATAGAACGTTGGAGTTTATTAGTTGCTGATTCAACGGTATTACTGACCGCTAATATAGCTGTATCGTCTGCAAATGTGGCTACTGTTGTGCCTTCTTCTTGAGGAATATCACTAGTGTATATTAGAAATAGGATCGGTCCAAGAACGCTTCCTTGGGAAACTCCTGCCGCGACTTCTTTAAATTCAGAGTAATCATTTCCGTGTTTTACACGAAAGAGTCTGTCTGATAAGTAACAACTAAGGATATCAGATAACTGATGCGGAAAAGCTTGTCTTAGCTTATGTTTCTAGCGCGTATGCCATACTTTATAAAAGGCCTGAGAGACGTCGAGAAAAACACTAGAACATATTTTTTTCTCCTCTAGGACTTTTTCAATTACATTGGTCATTCTGTAAACCTGGTCGATTGTAGAATGCTTAGTCCTGAATCCGAATTGGTGATCAGGTATTAATCGACGTTCTTCGATAATCGGATGTAGGCGCTTTAACAAAAGTTTTTCGAATACCTTCGACATTATCGGTAAGAGCGATATTGGCCTATATGATTTTTTGTCATTTAGTGGTTTACCGGGCTTTGGAGCCATTATAACTTCAGCTACCTTCCATTGTCGTGGAACGTACAATAACCTGAACGATGCATTGATAAGATAGGCAAACTTGATTAAAGCTTTCCTAGGTAACTCTTTAAGAACCTGTAATTAAGTCATATCCAGGAGCTTTGCTTAATTTTAGTTTCTCTATTTCGAAGCGCAGTTCGGGTAGCGATACACTTTTTATTCTATAATTATCAGGTGCCACGGTTAGGACAGGAAATTCGAGCAACGCTTGACCATCAAATGGTTTAAATGTTTCCTCCAGATGTTCTGCAAATATTTCGGCTTTTTCCTTGTCACTCTTTGCCCATACTCCATTGATTTTCCTGATGGGTGGCGCTTGCGTTTTTGGTTTTTTAATGCCTTTCATGGCTTTCCAGATCGAGTAATTTGTACTTTTATCCGCAGTTAGGCTTCCAAGATATGTAGAAATTTCACGATTTTTAAAGTCTCGAATTTCTCTCTTAAGTTTACTACAAAGGTAGTTAAGAGTGGTTTTATCCTGTGGAGCTCGAGATTGTTGCCATCTTTTACGCGCTCGCCTTTTCTTCTTTAACAATTGAGTGATTTCCAGCGGATATTTTATTTCGCAATTTGAGGTTATTTTCCGTTTATGGGGAGTATTTTTCCAGGCTGAGCATTGTATGACGCTAATAAATTGATCGACTTCGTCTTCAAGTTCGTGGGGTGTTCGAAGAGACACTTTGAGATCGATTTTACTTTCACTGTATTTTTTAAAGGATTCCCAGTTTGTTTTCATGTTAGTTAGTCTGGGCGGACCTTCTTCTTTTCGTAGACAGCCGTTAATTGTCAAAATGACCGGTGAATGATCAGAAGAAAGATCGAAGCATTCCTCAACTACAATAGAGTTCCCCGACAACCCTTTCGTGATGAAGAAATCGATGAGGTCTGGTGTTTTTGCCGTATCCGAGGGCCAGTACGTCGGTTTACCTGAGGAATGAAAGTCTACAACCAATTCCATACCGGCTTCAGAACTCTACCTTTTACTGAAATGCATCTCGAGCCCCAGAAGGTATGTTTTGCGCTAAAGTCACCTCCGATGACGAAATTTCGTCCAAGTGAGTCAAAGATACTTATAAAATCGGTTTTTTCCATCGTTGCACGTGGGGGGCAATAGATAGCTGCAAAATCATATTTTATGTGTTTAATTTTTACGCTCACCGTGCATAATTGTAGTTTGTCAAGCTCAATTGTTGCACTGATTGAGTGTTCAATGATATTTTTGATCAACAAGGATGCCCCGCCTCTCGCCCTTTCCGAAGGGTTATATGCGTGATAGGCAATGTATCCTCGAATGTTTGTGCTGGATTCTTTCGTCAGATGGGTTTCCGAAATCAAACAAATATCAATATCATATTTATGAATGAATATCTCGAGCTCGTCCATCTTATGCAGAAGGCCGTTCGCATTCCATTTCACTAATTTAACTAAGTCCGTCATATTTATATTATTGCACGTGTGCTTCGAAATTGATTTTCGAGCTTGTCGAGTTTTTCAAACATACGTTTATTAATTTGGCTCTGTTCTTCTAGCCTGGCAAAAATTGCAGAGAAAACTTGGGGACTGAATCAGATGTTTTATTTGTTTGTTCGCGTCCTTGCAGCGCAGCTTCAGCGTATGTTTGTGTAACAGCGTTCGGCGACTTTATTCTAAACAAATTTCCTGGTTGTTGTATTTTGACCATTTCTTTAGCCTTTTTCGTCCTTAATTGGTTTTATTGTTGCCCTTTTCAGGTTTGTTTTTGGTTTTATTTGCGATTGGTAGCGTAGTTTTCTTTATTTTGTCTTTGCATCATTTTTCAAGAATAATAAATCTTTAATAAATTTCCGGTAGTATCCGGTAATTCCTAAAAATGACCTAATCTGTTTTACGGTTTTTGGTAGTTTGTAATTTTGGATAGCTTGTATTTTATTGGGATTGGTTTTGATACCTTCTGTGGTTACGATGTGTCCTAAAAATTCCGATTCTTTTTTCAGAAACTCACTTTTATCTAGGTTAGGTTAGGTTAGAAGGGAGGTGCACAGCAATTGCTGTACTTGCACGGGGGCCCATTGGTCCATTGTGATCCCTTGTTGTTTATTGTGGTAAAAATCTTCTCTTACAATAAAAACACTTACCATACTCCGTTTAAATTATTCTTGTTGGTTGGCCTATTGGAACCAACCTGTCTTCTTGACAAACCTGATTGTGTCCGTCAGTGGTACCTTCGCTACGTCCTCTAGGTCTTCGAAAAATCTGTTGCCCAGATAGCGAAGTCGAGATGTCTGGAGGTTTGGACACTCGCAGAGCAGGTGTTTGATGGTCTCGGTTTCTTCTATATCCTGACAGCTCCTGCAGTAGTCTGGTGAGCTAATGCCCAGCCTGTTTGCCATTACACCTATGGTGCACTGGCCTGTCAGAACACCGGTTAGGATACGTATTTCTTGTTTATTCATTCCCAGAATGTATTTTGTTCTTTTCTCGTCGATTCTTGGACATAGACTGCGAGATATAACACAGTCGTGCCTTTGGGACCAGGTGGTGTTAATTTATTACGTCAGTTTTTGATCAATGTTTCTTTTTGCTGCACTAATTGGGATGTCTATTGACGTAATGGCTTCCATTGCGTCAAGTTCTGACCCTGTTCTTGTCAGCTCGTCTGCCTTTTCATTCCTCACGATGTCGCTATGACCGGGGACCTAGCAGAGGTTGAGGGAATTTTGGCAGTTCCTGACTATTTTTTACTTTATGGTTTCGCTGTCTAGTGCTTTGATCGCCGCCTGACTGTCTACGAAAATTGTAATCTTGGAAGGATACAGATTCTTCGCGGATATTGTTTTTGCTGCCTTGTCTATGGCGGCTATTTCGGCTTGAAAGACGCTGCATTCATTGGGGAGTCTGTACGACTCCTTTATGTCTAGGCGCTCGCAGAAAACTCCTGCTCCTGTACCTACATCCATTTTTGACCCGTCCGTATAGATATGGATTTCTTGCGTGCTGGCGTGCGTGTTCCAGTAGTTTTTCTCAAAGTTTCGATTGCGGATTATGTAGTCCGTTTTCCTGGATAGATCAATACCCAAGTAATTGTGAACTATGGAGCCGTGCCCATAGGAGCTGTGTCTCCACATGTTTGCCTCCTTAAGGCGGAGGGCTCCTTTGGCTGCCATGCTGCGAATGTATTCACCAAGGGGTGGTAGGTTTAAAATGACTTCCAGTTCGGCTTGAGGTGTTGATCTCATTGCTCCTGTTGTACCGATGCATGCTAATCTCTGTACCTTTGAGAGGTTATGGAGATAGGTAGTCCTTTCTGTTGCCTTCCACCATACAATTGACCCGTATGTAAGTATGGGTCGTATGATCGCTGTGTACATCCAATGGGTTATGTAAGGGCGCATACCCCTGTCGGGTTGGTTACCCACCAGGCGCGTCCCCAGGTGGTGGATAGGGGGACCTCGGTACGATACGTTCGTGATCCGAGGTTTTAGAGTCATAGCGGCGTTTTATACACCGTCAAAGCTCTATCGCGAACCAAACCAAAAAACAAGTATGCAGGAACAACTTAATGATTCAAATACTCCAGGTGGTACTCGCATGGGCAAAAATCCACCCGTGGTCTTTTCGACCACGGTCGGGGCACGGATTCTGGAGGCCCCAACCGACATACATATACCCCCCGCCTGTACAGGCGTTGACCTTCGAGTTGCGAAAAGGTTTGCTTCCGAAGATTCCTGCAGCTCTATCTCCGACACGTTCGGTAGACTGGGCTGGAAACATGAAGAAAGTGGCGGAGAGGTTCAACCTGATACGCTTAATCTTCAGACCAATAGACAGACAGCCGATAGGTGTGATGCTGCCGACGAGGCCTGCGAAACCGAACAGGTGAAACGGGCCACAGAGGCGGCGTCCACTGGTCAGCGTCCATCTAAGAGCCAGCGAAAGAGGAAAAGGAGAAAGGCGGCTATCGTGCGGCGCGAAGAAACTGCACCGCCAGTTGAAAGCGCAAGCGCTGAGAACTGCCCTTCCCCGGCGGCGACGGAAAAGAGATGCAGGTCGGCAGAGGTTACCCCAACCGAAACCAGCCAGCTGACTGAAACCAACGCTGCCTCCCCTTCCAATAGCTCGAACAGGAACAAACGGAGGAAGAAGACCTCAAGCACTCCTGTCGGTGGAACTGCGCGCGCACCTTCTGCGTGCCCTTCCACTAGTATGACTGATGTATTTCCAATGATTGGATTTACTCAGATTAACCTTCAACACTCCAAGGCCGCTACTGCACTCATCAGTAAGAAGCTTTCTGTGTTGAATACAAAAGCCCACATAATATCCATACAGGAGCCATGGGTGTGGAAAAATCGCATCTGTGGCCTTGGAGGTGTCCGTGGCACTACGATACTCTGTGACGAGCGGTCCGAGAGACCAAGGGCTTGTCTTGCTGTGTCGAACCTTTTCTCAGCGACTAAGCTTGGACAATTTTGTGGCCAAGATTTGGTTGCTGCAGCCATTAGCTACGAAACGAATGGAAATTGGAAGACCTTCATCGTGGCGTCAGCTTATCTCCCCTATGATTCGGTAGTGCCTCCACCACCGAGGGCAATTGCTGAACTCATTGACTATTGCGACACCAGGAAGATGGGCCTAGTTATATGCTGTGATGCCAATGCTCAAAACACTGTTTGGGGCAGCAGCAAATGCAACATGCGAGGAAACCATCTCCTGGATTTCATTCTATCATCTGATCTTACTATCAACAATGTTGGCTCGCAACCAACTTTTGTGACGTCAAGAAGACAGGAAGTGATCGACCTAACTTTATCAAATAGATACTTTAAGGCGGTTACTAACTGGAGGGTCTCTTCGGAGGTGTCCCTCTCAGACCATAGATATATCGAATTCCAAATCGAATGCGAAGCCATAACTTTGCAGGAGAGGAGGAATCCGAGAAAAACCAACTGGATACGCTTCAAGGAGGAATTAGGGAAAACTCTCAAAACTCCAAGCAAACTCAGGACGAGACAAAAGGTAGAGGAAGCTGTTCAAGACCTGAATAGTGCCATTACTAGCTGTTTTGAACTGACGTGCCCAGTAAGCAAACCCCCTGGCAGAACACCGGTTCCCTGGTGGAGCTCGGAACTGCAAAGAATTCGTAGAGAAGCTAGAAAGCTTCTAAATAGGTCACTCAAGACTGATTTGGAGACAGACTGGAATCTCTACCGATCGAAGCAGAAGGAATATAAGAGGCTAATTCGGGTATCGAAAAGTGCTTCTTATAAGAATTTCTGCGAAAAGATTGAAAAGCTGGGTGAAACTAGTAGGTTGGTTAAAGTTCTGAAAAAGGGCAAACCAGCCAAACTGGACTCACTTAGAAAACTTGATGGCACCTTCACTGAGACGAAAGCGGAAACTCTTAGTTATCTGCTGGAGTCTCACTTTCCGGGTAACCAGATTACAATTGGTTCACAACCAGCCCCGATTACCGAGACTATGAGTGAGCCAAGACAAACAACTCGGCGTAGCTGGTATATTGCGAAGGCCGTGGTGACGGACGAGGCCATTAAATACGCATTTGCGTCTTTTGACGGCTTCAAGTCGCCTGGTACGGACGGAATATACCCAGCCATGCTGCAACAATGTACAAACCAGCTGCTACCGACTATAAAGAATATCTTCACCGCTGTCCTAGCACTGGCATACATTCCAACACCCTGGCGTACAGTTAGAGTGGCATTCATACCAAAAATTGGCAGAAGTGACTACTCGCTCGCCAAGAGCTTCAGACCAATCAGTCTGACTTCTTTCTTGCTGAAAAGCTTGGAAAGGCTGGTCGAGCTTCACGTGCGCAAAGGTGCTTTGCGATTGCACCCACTATCTCCGATGCAACATGCCTATCAACGCGGAAAATCCTGCGAGACTGCGCTCCAAAATCTAGTTGGTAGAATTGAAGGCGCGCTTGACAGAAGAGAATACGCGATGGGCATTTTCATCGATATTGAGGGTGCTTTTGACAATGCGACTTTTGATAGCATTTGCAGCTCCGCCAGACAACACGGAGTAGACGAACCATTGGTGTTGTGGATTAAAGCAATGCTAATGAATAGAACGTTGGTTGCGGATGCGGATTGTGGCCGCTATGTTATGGCGGGGGTAAACAGAGGCTGCCCGCAAGGCGGCGTCATGTCTCCACTGCTGTGGTGTATGCTGGTCGACTCTCTGTTGAACGCACTCAACAGTTCTAATATTTACGCTCAGGCGTACGCGGATGATGTTGCCGTGCTTTCTGTTGGATCATGCCTAGCGACTGTATGCGCCAAGGCGCAGGCGGCCCTTGACGTGATCGACGAATGGTGCACTAGGAATGGGCTCTCGGTCAATCCTCTTAAAACTGAGGTTGTTCTCTTTACGAGAAGGAGGAAGCTGGTCGGGTTGACTCAGCCAGTGCTAAAAGGCGTCACAATCCAACTCTCCAATGAAGCAAAGTATCTGGGAGTCATCCTGGATAGCAAACTTCTTTGGTCCAAACATGTTGAGCTGAAGACTGCCAAGGCGCTGTCTATTTTCTGGCAGTGCAAAGGCATTTTCGGCAAGACATGGGGCTTATCACCGAAAAGAGTCCTATGGATTTATACGGCTATGATAAGACCATTTATAGCATACGCATCGGTTGTTTGGTGGAATAAGCTTTCACGTAAATACGTCACTGCTGCTTTTGCCAAACTCCAAAGGCAGGTATGTCTCGGCTGCACGGGGGCCTTCCCCAGCACGCCTGGCTCCGGCCTAGATGCACTATTGAACCTTCCGCCCCTTGATGTTTACATCATGGGCTGTGCAATCAAGGCTATCTCACGTCTTACAAGAGGTGGCTTTTGGTATAACTCGCACTGGAGTTTTGATGAACTTGCGCAACGGTTGTCCTTCGACTCCTGTCTTATGGATATGCCGTCTGATGCGATGACACCGGAACTTCGGCTAAAGCGCAAATACGAGGTCGACTTTCCTCGCGTCCAGGACTGGCTCTGGCCGGACTCTGAACCTGGAAGGGAATGCAGTCGAATCTTTACGGATGGCTCCAAAACCGATCAAGGATCTGGTGCTGGTGTCTTCGTGGAGAGCGATAGCGTTAGACTTTTCTTTCCGTTAGGCAAACATGCGTCAGTCTTCCAAACAGAGACTTATGCTATCCTAATGGCCATGGACTATGTTACGAGGAACAGGTGGAGGGGGCGAAGTATCTGCGTCTGTAGCGACAGTCAGGCTGCGCTTAAGGCCTTACTCAAACCCTTAACTACCTCCAAAATAGTACGTGAATGCAAGATATCTCTGAATTCGGTCGGAAGGCTGAATTCACTTAAACTTGTCTGGGTCCCGGGTCATAACGGGATCACGGGAAATGAGATCTCCGATGAACTTGCTAGACAAGGCTCAGAGGGGGACCTCTCAGGACCTGAACCAGCGATCTGTCTGCCTGCGTCCTCGGTCAGGGCTTCCATTGACGTTTGGGTTTCCTATGAACACAATCGCCGTTGGCATGACTCTCCAGGGTGCAGACAGACTAAGCAAATGCTCCCCGACGTCTGTGGGAAATCCGCGGCATTCTTGTTGTCTCTCAACAGAAAAGACTGCAGACAGACTACTGGCGTTCTTACGGGACACTACGCTTTTGCCAAACACCTTAAGGTGCTAGGCCTAAGCGACACCACCAACTGCGAAGCCTGTGGAGAAAGCGACGACACTGCGGAACATTTCGTCTGTGATTGTCCTGCTTTTGCTCGTATCAGGTGGCAGGTATTTGGTGCGGATATGGTGAGTGCTGTAAACCTAAGCTCCTTATCATTGAAGCGCCTTCTCGTTTTTCTTAGAAAAACGAGTAAATTCCCACAGTAAAATGTGGTGTGTCTGCCTGGCAGTACAATGGACCAGTATTGAGTCTGAGTGCTCCAGTGCAGAAAGTTTCACACATCCCGACAAAAAAAAAAAAAAAAAAAAAGGGCGCATACCCCAACGTGTGCCAAGGGTCTTCTTCCATGCGTAGAAGGCGCATAGTGCTTTTTTTGCTCTTTCTTCTGTGTTACGTTTCCAAGTAAGCTTAGAGTCTAGGATGATGCCCAGATACTTTGCCTCCGGGGAAAGTTTCAGACGAATTCCGTTTAGCTTTGGCATATCGAATTTCTCGATTTTTTTTTCCTAGTTAACAGAACGCATTCGGTTTTGACTGGATTAACTCCAAGGCCGTTCGGTCTTGCCCACGAGGATAATTCTTTTAGGGCAGATTCCATGAGTTCACTAATAGTGTAGAGATACTTGCCACTTATTAGAATTACAATATCGTCTGCGTACGCTACTATTTTCGTCCTTTTGACCTTTAGAGTCGTTAGGATATTGTTGACCACTATGAGCCACAGAATGGGATATATGACCCCTCCCTGTGGGCTGCTCCTCGTCACTATTTTCCTTATGTGACTCTCACCGATCTCTGAGTTAATTACTCTGCTGTTGAGCATTTCGTAAACCCAGTTCGTTATTTCTTTTTTCGCTCCTAAGTCTTCGAGCGCTGTTTTTATTGCAGCTGTTTTAACATTGTTGAAAGCTCCCTCAATGTCCAAAAATGCTGCCATGGTGAATTCTTTGTGGTGTAATCCTTTTTCTATTACTGACACAACTTCGTGCAGGGCTGTTTCAACGAACTTGCCTTTGAGGTAGGCGTGTTGAGTGCTGCATAGGTTGTTTTCGTTTAGAAGGTCCCTTGTGTATAAGTCGATTATTCTCTCCAGTGTCTTTAGGAGAAAAGAGGAGAGACTTATCGGCCTATAATCTTTTGCTGCGCAGTGTATATGTCTCTCTGCTTTGGGAATGAATATCACTTTAACTTCTTTCCAGCTTTGCGGTATGTAGCAGAGTCTTATACAGCTTTTGAAAATGGCTTTTAGCCATGGCAGTATTACATTAAGAGCCTGTTGTATCATTGCTGGTATGACATTATCTATTCCCGCCGATTTGTAGGGCTTGAATGATTTGACTGCCCAAGCAATTTTGTGCTCTGTTATAATGCTTTCCATTGCTATTTCCGTTTGTGTGTCTGGCGGAACCGGAGTGTGGCTGATCTCATACCCAGTGATTTCACTAGACTCCGGAAAGTGAGTATCCATTAATATTTGTAGAGTTTCTTGGCTAGACTCTGTCCAAGAGTCGTCAGCACGTTTAATATAGCCTGGGACCGTGGGGTCTTTGGACAATACTTTACGTAGTCTGGCGGCCTCGTTTGTACTCTCTATGGATTCGCACACGTGTTCCAGGATTCGAGTTTTGCTCTCCTTATTTCTTTAGTGTATAGATTAAGTTCGGACCTATACTTAGTCCAGTCTTCATCTGCCTTACTCTGTCTTGCTTTGTTAAACAGTTGTCTTACCAATGTTCGCCGCTTTTGAAGCTCGCTGGTCCACCAAGTTGCCTTTTTGGGTTTGCGATTGCGAGAGATGGGACAGTGTTTGACAAAGGCTTTGCGCATATTTTTGGTAATATAGTAGACTGCGTTGTCGATTGAGTGAGTGTCGACAAACTTGTCCTCTTTTGGATGCTGTGTGTAGTCACTGACCGTTTTCGCATAGTCTGCCCAATTGGTTTTCCCAGGGTTCCTAAAAATCGGTTGTGCCCTATATTGTAAATTGACTGTAAAGGGTATTCTACTATGGTCTGAGAATGAGTTCTCTCGACAAACTCTCCAGTCTTCTACCCTGACCTGATGATTGTTGCTTTTGAGAGTTATGTTTAAAATTTCTGACCTGTTTTGGAAAGTGGGCTGGTTTCCCCTGTTACACAAAACTAGATTTGTGGAAATAATATATTCAAACAACGACTCACCTCTTTCATTTATTCCTGTACTACCCCACAGAGTGTGGTGTGCATTTGCATCGCAACCTACCACCAGGGATGTGTTCCGTGTGTTAGCGTGTTCCACTAGTTCGTGTGTTGCTGCTTTACAGTGATGCAAATTAATTTGCACCACCAGCAGCTTTTGTGACCTTTGGCTCTTCATCTTCGTCCAGCCGTGCCCTTACGGCACCTAGTCCGAACTTCAGTTTGCTGCCTGGGGTCGGCCTTATGCTTGCTGCAGAAGATTGGTTGATCGCAAAGCAAAGCTCCTTGCCGTCACCACTTCTTCTGGAGTATAACTTCACCCACTCCTTGATCGGGATGTTTTTGTTTTGCCCTGCGAGGAGGACCACGATGTTCTTGTCCTCTTCTTTATCGAAGGGGGGTGGTATCCAAACTTTGGCTTTCTGTCTTAGTGGTAGTGCGGATCTTGGTATGACCTTGAGTTTGGCTCCCTCCCACAGTTCGCCAATGCTGGCGATGGTTTTGGAGAGAAACTCAAGGGTATGCCCGTCTCCATACCCCACTATCTTCACGCCCTTGTGCCATCCGGCTCCGTCAAACTCGTAGTCTGGTCCCCCATTTCGGATGTTGACCGTCATAGCCTTGAGGATGACGTTTTCTGCTAGCAGCCAGTGTTCAGCTGTGATCTTCCCATCGGGATCTTGCTCATCAATGACTGCTGCTATTAGGCTCGTCGGAGTGCTGTCTAGGCTTGTTGAAGCCTTGGGTCTTTTCGCTCGGCTTTCTTTTTTCTCTTCCTCTGACCGTTGCCTCTTCGAAGAGGTGCCAGAGGTTCCGGCCTTAGTGCCAGTAGAGACCCTGCTCGAAGCCTGTGCCTTGTTCTTTGATTCCACAGGACTGTTGGTTTTGGACTGTTCCTTGTGAGCCTTGTTAGGGGCACCTTTGGATTTGTCTGTCACCACTACTGTTTTTTCTTTTTGCAGTTCGGGAGCTGACGGTTCATTGGGTTTGTGAGCCCTCAGATTTTCTTAGCTCTTTATTGCCCTCTTGTGCTTCCTGATCAAGGCCCTGTCTCTATCGTTGATAGAGGTTGGGTTTTGAGGCCCTGTAGTTGCTCCGCTTTCTTGTCTCCTTGGAGACTGCGTTTGGTTTCAGGGTGTTGTCCTCAGATTCCTTGTCGTCCAGCAATTCGTCCTCAGTCTCAGATCCCATTTTAGCGGTGTTGAATGTAGATTAGGACCCCTCCTCACCGCTTTCAATATTTAGACTTTTGAAAATGGGGAGGGTTGTAGTAAGTAGGTCCGAATCGCTGGTTGTGAGTTGGTCGTCGCGTTTGTCCTGTGTTTGTTGGTTAGGTTCGTCTTGTCTGGTAAGTCTTGGTCGGTTAGTTCGGTTTTGATTAGCTGTGTCGTCTTTGTTTGGCATGTTTTCTAAAAGAAAAAATTTGGTTCCCACGAGTAGGTCGGAAATAAAGGTCCATCCCGGCAGAGCAGATATACCGGGATAAGGCAACAGGGGTACGACAGACCTTATCCGGGCGTCTGAAGGAGCTCCCTATCGACTAATTTGGCCCTCAGCCTTGCATTCTTCGGCACGGATTTATGTACTATGTACGCTCGCACGACCACTGAAATTAGGCACCTTCTGTCCTATGGTAAAGGAGCATCACTGGGTATTGAACTATTGATGAGTAAAGGAATACCACAGTGATGCCCCCTGACCTTAGCTGATCACCGTCTTGACATCGCACAAGACAATTGTAGTGACCATTACCAGCCGGCACCTACGGGGAGGGTTTGGAGGAGGATTTTGCCAGCCTTATCTAGCTGGACCTTAAGGTTGGCTTCTTGAAGTTTTGCAAAAATGTTCTTTAACGAAAGAATATACTCTAAGTCTGATAGAGAAGACAATAATATCGTCTAAATAGACCAAACATATTTGTCCTATGAATTCATGCAGGACTGAATTCATAAATCGAGCATTTTTCAATTCGAATGGCATGCGAGTGAACTCGTAGAGGCCATTTCGAGTTGAAAATGCTGTTTTCTTCGCGTCTTCTTCGGCAATCTCGATCTGGTGAAAACCTTTCGCCAAATCAAGTGTCGTAAAGTACATAGCCCTTCCCAATTTATCGAATATGTCTTCCATATTCGGTATTGGGAATTTATCGTCTATCGTAACTTCATTAAGTTTTTGATAGTCGATTACTATCCTCCACTTATCTTTTCCAGATGAGTCCTTCTTTTTGGGGACGATCCAGATAGGAGCAGAGTAGGGCGAGTTACTTTGTCGTATGATGCCCTGCTCTAACATTTCTTTAATTTGTGATTTAACTTCTTTTTTTGTACTTCCGGGTACCTATAGTATTTTGTATAGATAGGAATGTCGTTTATTGTATCTATTTTATGCTTAATCGCATTGGTGAACGACAAATCACTACCTTCCTGGTAGAATATTTGGGAGTAGTGTGAGACTAATTTCGATATTTTATCTCTTTCTTCCTCATTAAGGTGATTTATTCTAATTTGTTTTGGGATTGCTTCATGGTTTATTTGTGTATAGTACATTTCTAATTGTGGTACTTGCTTGTAGTAGTTATTATTAGAGTCTTCATCGTCTTTGGAAAGAAAGATTGGCGTTTCTTTACCGTTACTTGTTCGTTTCCTGTTTTTAAAGTCTAAGATAGCATCTGCTGGTATAAGAAGGTTGTTTCCAATTAGTTCATCAAATATTTGATGAAATTAGAATTCCAGAAACTCTGCAGTTTTATTTTCTCCTAGTTCTTTAAATAATGGGATTCTAACTTTTTTGAGAATAAATAAGGGTGTACTGGTTGTTAATATTTGGATTGGTTTACGTAGTTGTATTTGCCATTTGGGGTTACAAATACCTGGGTTAATTATACTCGTTTCGGAGCCTGGGTCTATTAGGAATCTTAGTTTAGTATTGTTGTTGGCTTCCACTATTATATATGTTAATTTCCTTGGAGGCTGGTTGACGAAAAATCCTGTGTTTCTATATTGTTTATTTGCCTTTGGTAGGAGGCAGAGAGTGTGTCCATCGATTCTGTCTGGATGTTGTTCCTATATTGTCTTGGGTTTGTTGAGTATGAATTTTGTGCAAAATTATTCTGTCTAATGTTGTTATTTTGTCCTGAATTAGTTGAGTTATTTTGTCTGAATTGTCCCGAGTTTGTTGGGTTATTTTGTCTAAAGTTCTTATTTTGTCTGTATTGTCCTGAGTTAATTGAGTTAGAGTTTTGTCTAGAATTTTTAAAATTTTGTCTGGGGTTATTCGAATATTGTCTTGAAGTTTGAAAACTATCGTAAGCATATCCAGTCTCAAAAAGTATATGCATCGCTTCTTCCAAATTACTTGGGTTTCTGCAATGTAGTAACCCTCACATGGGCTCTGGCATTTTGTTAATAAAAATGCGTAGTGCGCCTTGCAGTTTTGTTCAGTTTCTAGTTCAGTCCTACTTTCCATTCTAACTTTGTTGTTTAATCGACGTAAAGTCGGTTTTATGTCGTTGTAAAATTCTTGGCTGTTTGTTTTGAATTGAGTAGCTCTAAGGTCATCGTAGAGTTGTTCGACAGACTTTTTGTCGCCGAAATATTGAAGAAATAAATTTTTTAGACTAACCCAATTTGATATTGAGTTATTTATCTCTAGAGCTTGTTTAAATAACTTATAGGGTCTATATTAATACTTAATGAATTTACCGCTTGTCTTGATGTTGTGCCTGTTGCGCCTGCTGTTGCCGCTGCTATTGCTGCTGCTGCTGCTGCTGTTATCGGTCCTGATGTTGGTTGTGGATTCATTTTTAGGTTCACTTTGTTTCTGTTTTTCGAACTTTTAATACACGTGAACTGATCTTTGTTGTTTAGTGAATTTAATTTAATAATTTTTTTTTTGTTTGTTTGTTCTTAAACGAACACTTACGCGGAGCGATTTTTGTTTGTTTGTTTGTTCTTAAGCGAACACTTTACGCGGAGCGATTTTTTTGTTTGTTTGTTCTTAAGCGAACACCGACTGCGCCAATTACGGATTTCGTGCCGCGGTTTGTTATAAAAGAAAACTTAGACGTTTTTTTCTCTTTAAAAATTTTCTTTTCTTTTTATTTTATTTGTTCATTTATTTCTGTTTCACAATTCTTATTTATTAAATTTATTATTTATTTCTGTTTCACAATTATTATTTATTAAATTTATTATTTATTTCTGTTTCACATTTCTTATTTATTAAATTTAATAGCTGACCCGGCAAACGTTGTTTTGCCATACCTATAAATTATTTCTAGTGAATATTTTCGTAGGGAAATGAAAATAACTAACTTATTGTAAGTGTGTTTAAAGAGCAATTGAGCGCTGTGGACGTTTTGTCCCTTTCAGAACATTAGCGGATATTGGAGAACGGTGTGTATCAGCAATGAACTCAAGATTATTATTTCTTCTTCAAATCACGATTTGTAGCGTCGCTGTACGGTCGCCAACCATGAATCCAGCAAAGTCGTCAACAACAGGTGCATGAAATCCACGCATGTGCTCTACAGCTGGTGTTTTATCAGCATTGATGACAATAGCGTGATTGTCAGTTTGTAATTTGTAAATATTTTTGTTTGGAAGCAAATAAGTTGAGAAGTTTTCTAAACAAACATATTAGATATCTAAATACAATTGAACAGCGTTTTTGGTCAACATATCAACTGTTTATATACCCTATTCTAAGGGTATATTAATTTTGACGCGAAGTTTGAACCATACCATAATATTGCCCGGAGACCCGTAAAAGTTACTACATATATTTATGATCAGCATCGATAGTAATGTCGATCATGTCCGTTCGTCTGTCGGCAAAAATTGGACCTTTAACCATATATACTCTGCAGGTCCGCGAAATAATCAAGTTTAAGAATTTTTGAAATCCGCCCACAGACACGCCCACAAACTCAACAAAAAAACAAATTTATCGAAAAAATCGAATTTTTAGCTAGAAAGCTGAAATTTGTTATGATCTTTGAGTCATAAAACTGCTCGGGAGATAACATTTCTAGAATCGGAAAACAATTTTATTGGAAAGTCAAAGTTTGAGCTAAGCTAGGAAACTGAAATTTATGACATAGACTCTCTAGGTATCTGCTGGGAATACGAATAGGATATCCAAAAGTTCGCCAAGCGGACTGTAGCCCGTACCTATGTTAATTGTTTGTTTTGCTTTAACATACTTTCTCACGTTTTTTCTCTATAATTTGTTACTTTTTACCCTTCAATAGCTTCTGTTTGCACTTTCATATTTAGTTCATTAACAATCACAATGATTATTCCATACGATTTGTGCAAATTTCTACAATTTTATCATTCAATTTGTTTCTGTTGTTTAAGACAGGGATCACTTCAGAAAGAGATAGCTTGGTGAAAATGTCTATAGAGCATCCAGCTCGTCGACGATGCGTCTGACATATGGTGAATTGAGGTTATTGTAGCCGCAACGTGCGCTTTCGGAGTCCCCGTAAAAATGTATGTGGTTCATTCGGAATTGGCAGCAATGAGCCCACTTTGTGATAACCTTGACCTTTGATTTTGAATGTTGAATGGAATGGTTCACCATTTGCAGCATTATTTTTAACTATGTATTTCTGTTGCTCCAAACGATGTCATTTGGAAACATGAATTAAATGTTCGAATTGACTTCAGGAACAGGTTAGAATCTGGATCCATACCGATAAGTAAGCCGTTCAATCCAATTGTCTTTGTTGATTTCGTTCAGCTCGTGCCTCTTGTGATTGTAATTCACGAAGTTGTGCCATGCTCATACGCACATCTGCATTATCTTGTTGGACTCGTTCGTCTGATATTTGGGCTCTTCTATTTCGCATGTCTGTCGTTCTATTCGTTCGACGGCCCAAATTGGTCCCTTTGCGTCTTGCTGGCATTGTTTACTAGATACATAAATAGATTAAATTGAAGTACTTAATGATGGAAAACAGTATACTGTTTTTTTTTTGGTTGTTGCCAAAATAAATAAATACAAAAAAAAAAAAAAAAAATTGAAAAAAATCAAAAAAAAAACCTGTCGTAACACGCTTGGTGGTCAAAATAAGACATTTTGAAATTTTGATATTTTTTAAAACCCGTACTGACAAAATACCTTTCCAACAAAGTATAAATCATCAAAATCGGTTCCGCCAATCTCGAGTTATGGTATTACATCGCTTCGGACACTTTCTTTTATATAGATCACTAGCTGCACCTGCCCGGCTTTGCCCGTGCCCGAGAATTCTATTGGCCAATATGTTCGAGTAGACTTCCTTATAATTGTCTATAGCGGGTATCCGGCGTATGTTGCTGTGCCTAAAAAAATAAGACCAATTTTGACCAAAGTTCACAGAAACACTCTCAGGCCAATACCGAAGATTGCCTGATTTGAGCTCAACCGGTGAAAGGGACTGCACGTTTTTCTCCGCATGGCTTAGGCCGCTCGCACAACTTCGTTGTTCCGTTTAGGGTAGGTGCTTGTTGTCTGGCAGGCGCCTATGTCACCTTACTTCTGCGAATCAAACAACAAAGCGAAAATAAAAATCTTCGATTGAATCACTTTTCATTCACTTCCACACCGATTGTTATCAATGTTGGAAAAGCAACTTTCCGATGTCCGATTCACAAAAAAATGCAAAAATTTCAATAAGAGTTATTTGAATAAAATATTGAACATACGATATCTCAAGAATGAAAGTGCGCACAAGTTCCACAATAAGCTTGAAACGTTCGTGTGGTCTCCCTCTTTCATATGCTTGTTCGGATAACAAAATAAGTGACGTCTGTACGGTCTCTGTATCTGCTTCGTAATTTACACGCATACGCACATATGCATGTGTACTCACTCAAATGCCCATATCTCACACACCGATGCAGATATAGCCAAACATAACAACCTTCATGCAGACGTCGGCTTTCATGGAAAAAAATTTCATTGGAATCGGTTAACGCGTTTGGCCAAACACCGGCAACAAACACAAATATGGATTGATTTTTATATATAGAAAAATCTTTTTATTATTTCACTTAAATTTGTTTTTTTTTTTCAAAGCACATGATACCTACATATGAAACGCAGTGTATAAATACATTGTCAATTTTTTTTTCTTTTTTAAGAAACACATAATTTACACACCGATGCAGATACAGACATCGCACATACATAACATCCTTCGTATAGACGTCACCTTTCTTTAAAAAAAAATTTCATTGGAATCGGTTAACGCGTTTGGCCAAACACCGGCAACAAACGCAAATATGGATTGATTTTTATATACATATATATATAAATAGATATAGATATATTCTCATATCAATTTTAATTCACAAAAACTCACAAAATCGCAATGAAGAAATCGGAATCCGACAGCGCCACCAAACATGAAACAAAATTGGCTTCTCCATTGATCGATAATAGATGGCGTTACGTTGCGTGTCTATCTGACAGTTCAATTGTGATACGATATGTTACATTCAAATGTGATTCTTTATTTGGTTGTTGCCAAAATAAATAAATACAAAATGAAAAAAAAAAAAATTAAAAAAAATCGAAAAAAAACCTGTCGTAACACGCTGGGTGGTCAAAATAAGCCATTTTGAAATTTTATTTTCTTCTAAAACCCGTGCTGAGAAAATACCTTTCCAACAAAGTATAAATCATCAAAATCGGTTCGGCCAATCTCGAGTTATGCGGTTACATCGCTTCGGACACTTTCTTTAATATATATAGATTTGCTAAGGAGAAGGCGCTGTCCTAAGCGAGTCTGCACTTCTCGGTAGCTTGGTGAATTAAAGACTAACTTATGTGCTCAAGCTTGATTATAATTTTGGTTGCAATTGCAATGCAAAAGTATATTGGGTTAGCAATTTCATATTTCATTTGGGTATCATATATTCCAATAGGTATGTGGAAGGGAAAGGGTGTGTTGTGTATCCGATTAGGATTGGATTATGCTAAGTATGATTTTAATTGTGGTTGCAATTGCAATACAAAAGTAGATTGGGTTAGCAATTTCATATTTCATTTGGGTATCATATATTCCAATAGGTATGTGGAAGGGAAAGGGTGTGTATCCGACAAGGATTTGATTGTGCTAAGTAAGCACAAGTACGCATAATGGCGTGGGAGCCCGTTGTTGCAAAGTAATGTGCCGTTAAACAAAAACTTAATGTGGGCAAAATTATGGGGTTGCGTGGTCTCCATTATTATAAGAATAATGTGCCGTTAGGCAAAGGGGAGTGTGGGAGGTATTCGGGGTATTGGTTTGGGTGACGTCTCAGACGTAACTCTGGCAATAAAATTTCCAAATTAGGAAGAGTCTTTCAGTTCCAAACGAGACGAGAATAACGTAACCAGAATAACCACGTTTGCTCTTTCGAGTAAGTTCATTTAACAACAACATAATACTAGATCGTGTAGCTCAAACCCCATGTAGATAAATTGCATAACGGACAGAACCATCATGCCGTAGATGCCGATAAATATTTTGAAACGTTTTGCTGCCTTTTTGGTACCCATGACCGTCAACGGATTTCTTGGGCATTCCTCATTCTCTCAGCGGCAAATTTTTAAAATGATTGTGCCCCTGTTCAAGCTGCTTAAACGGAGTTCGGCTTGGTTTCTATAAGCAGCCAAAGAAGAATTTTCTTCTAACTACCGATACAGACCCTCCACAAACTTTGCCTGAATTTGAGCGCACTTTCTCCTTACGAGCCTCTTGTAAAGTCTGTATTCCAATTCGAGGCGAGCTTTTTATATCCATAGTGGAGCACTTTGACCAAGCTTTGAATCCCGATTTCTTGTCACTTATTACTTCTTTAGCTTAATCTGTCCACCACCATGTTTCTTTGCCGTGTTGATATTGTCCTTTGAAGCCCCTATCATTGATTTGGCTCTATCCAAGTTGATTTTTGCAGACACTTCTGTTTGTTTATATTTGTTCATCCCAGGCAGGCGTAAAAATGTGTCAGGAGGAGGCGGTGTTGCTTCTTCCAAGATCATCAACAAACAAAAGTTCTTCTTTTGGGATGTTCTTGCTGAGGTTGTGAAAATCTAACCAGAATGCATCCTTTTCTCTCTACTCGTATGCAACTTGGGGAGCATATGCACTAACAATAATCCGCCACATCAAACGATCAACGGACTTTGAAATGGTCAAGACGCTGCCTGCAAGGGTGATACCGATTCCGTTCTTAAGCTGTTCCGTCCCGTAGTAGAACATCTTGAAAGATTTTGTTCTAATGTCCAAAAAATGCGCCCGATTTGCGGTTTTCCGCCACTTCGCTTCCTGAACACATAAGATGTCAACTCGCTTTCTAACCATCATTTTTTCGATCTTCTCGCTACGACCACTCAGGCTTCCAACGTTCAAACTCGGGACCCTTAGGTTATGCCTTAGCTTAAGCATTACTTTGCTATCCCCCGGAAACCGAATAGCTCTAACCCGAGCATTTCTGCCCGACACAGGATTAATATTGCATTAAACAATAAATATTTCTTATAGGCGTCTATTTCTCATGTATGTGAAACATAGCTGTACTTAAAATTGTAAACAAAAGAGGAACACGTGGAGAGTGCCACCAGTTACTGTAAGTATAGATATACTCTGACATACACCAAGTTGAAATTTGATATGACCTACCCCAAAACTTCCATCAAAACCAACAAATAATAAGTCATCTTTGTATGTATATAGCTAAATATGTGAAAATCAACATTTTTCTTTTTAACTTAGATAATGATAATTTCTTTTAATTTTCCTGAAACAGACAACTCCCTCAGGCGGACAAATTCTTACCTACAAAACTTATATTATTTCTGGGATAGGTAAGAAAATGTGGGCTTCCTTAAAATGTGATGTGCCTATGCATGCGCTTAATGAATGATTAATGGTTTTTTATGTGATACCACACAATTTTTCCTGGTTTTAATTTTTGTTTTCCGTCAATTCCTTTATTTGTTTTGAATGAATAGCCTTACATTCCTTACCACGTAAAGTGGACGGCTGGAGTTACAGCGCTGTTTCACGGTCAGCCACAACCGATCATCAGACTCCTTATGTGGTGCTGGTCTGTCTTTTTCCTTCATTTATCCCGAAATTCCATTTTCTTCCACTGGGATTCGAACCTAGACCAGCGTCTTCTCAGGCAAGCACTCTTGCACTGTGCCATTGAAGCCACGAGTTTATCCAGTTTTTATTTGCAATTTCTTCTAAAACCCGTGCTGAGAAAATACCTTTCCAACAAAGTATAAATCATCAAAATCGGTTCGGCCAATCTCGAGTTATGCGGTTACATCGCTTCGGACACTTTCTTTTATATATATAGATTTGCTAAGGAGAAGGCGCTGTCCTAAGCGAGTCTGCACTTCTCGGTAGCTTGGTGAATTAAAGACTAACTTATGTGCTCAAGCTTGATTATAATTTTGGTTGCAATTGCAATGCAAAAGTATATTGGGTTAGCAATTTCATATTTCATTTGGGTATCATATATTCCAATAGGTATGTGGAAGGGAAAGGGTGTGTTGTGTATCCGATTAGGATTGGATTATGCTAAGTATGATTTTAATTGTGGTTGCAATTGCAATACAAAAGTAGATTGGGTTAGCAATTTCATATTTCATTTGGGTATCATATATTCCAATAGGTATGTGGAAGGGAAAGGGTGTGTATCCGACAAGGATTTGATTGTGCTAAGTAAGCACAAGTACGCATAATGGCGTGGGAGCCCGTTGTTGCAAAGTAATGTGCCGTTAAACAAAAACTTAATGTGGGCAAAATTATGGGGTTGCGTGGTCTCCATTATTATAAGAATAATGTGCCGTTAGGCAAAGGGGAGTGTGGGAGGTATTCGGGGTATTGGTTTGGGTGACGTCTCAGACGTAACTCTGGCAATAAAATTTCCAAATTAGGAAGAGTCTTTCAGTTCCAAACGAGACGAGAATAACGTAACCAGAATAACCACGTTTGCTCTTTCGAGTAAGTTCATTTCACAACAACATAATACTAGATCGTGTAGCTCAAACCCCATGTAGATAAATTGCATAACGGACAGAACCATCATGCCGTAGATGCCGATAAATATTTTGAAACGTTTTGCTGCCTTTTTGGTACCCATGACCGTCAACGGATTTCTTGGGCATTCCTCATTCTCTCAGCGGCAAATTTTCAAAATGATTGTGCCCCTGTTCAAGCTGCTTAAACGGAGTTCGGCTTGGTTTCTATAAGCAGCCAAAGAAGAATTTTCTTCTAACTACCGATACAGACCCTCCACAAACTTTGCCTGAATTTGAGCGCACTTTCTCCTTACGAGCCTCTTGTAAAGTCTGTATTCCAATTCGAGGCGAGCTTTTTATATCCATAGTGGAGCACTTTGACCAAGCTTTGAATCCCGATTTCTTGTCACTTATTACTTCTTTAGCTTAATCTGTCCACCACCATGTTTCTCTGCCGTGTTGATATTGTCCTTTGAAGCCCCTATCATTGATTTGGCTCTATCCAAGTTGATTTTTGCAGACACTTCTGTTTGTTTATATTTGTTCATCCCAGGCAGGCGTAAAAATGTGTCAGGAGGAGGCGGTGTTGCTTCTTCCAAGATCATCAACAAACAAAAGTTCTTCTTTTGGGATGTTCTTGCTGAGGTTGTGAAAATCTAACCAGAATGCATCCTTTTCTCTCTACTCGTATGCAACTTGGGGAGCATATGCACTAACAATAATCCGCCACATCAAACGATCAACGGACTTTGAAATGGTCAAGACGCTGCCTGCAAGGGTGATACCGATTCCGTTCTTAAGCTGTTCCGTCCCGTAGTAGAACATCTTGAAAGATTTTGTTCTAATGTCCAAAAAATGCGCCCGATTTGCGGTTTTCCGCCACTTCGCTTCCTGAACACATAAGATGTCAACTCGCTTTCTAACCATCATTTTTTCGATCTTCTCGCTACGACCACTCAGGCTTCCAACGTTCAAACTCGGGACCCTTAGGTTATGCCTTAGCTTAAGCATTACTTTGCTATCCCCCGGAAACCGAATAGCTCTAACCCGAGCATTTCTGCCCGACACAGGATTAATATTGCATTAAACAATAAATATTTCTTATAGGCGTCTATTTCTCATGTATGTGAAACATAGCTGTACTTAAAATTGTAAACAAAAGAGGAACACGTGGAGAGTGCCACCAGTTACTGTAAGTATAGATATACTCTGACATACACCAAGTTGAAATTTGATATGACCTACCCCAAAACTTCCATCAAAACCAACAAATAATAAGTCATCTTTGTATGTATATAGCTAAATATGTGAAAATCAACATTTTTCTTTTTAACTTAGATAATGATAATTTCTTTTAATTTTCCTGAAACAGACAACTCCCTCAGGCGGACAAATTCTTACCTACAAAACTTATATTATTTCTGGGATAGGTAAGAAAATGTGGGCTTCCTTAAAATGTGATGTGCCTATGCATGCGCTTAATGAATGATTAATGGTTTTTTATGTGATACCACACAATTTTTCCTGGTTTTAATTTTTGTTTTCCGTCAATTCCTTTATTTGTTTTGAATGAATAGCCTTACATTCCTTACCACGTAAAGTGGACGGCTGGAGTTACAGCGCTGTTTCACGGTCAGCCACAACCGATCATCAGACTCCTTATGTGGTGCTGGTCTGTCTTTTTCCTTCATTTATCCCGAAATTCCATTTTCTTCCACTGGGATTCGAACCTAGACCAGCGTCTTCTCAGGCAAGCACTCTTGCACTGTGCCATTGAAGCCACGAGTTTATCCAGTTTTTATTTGCAATTTCTTGGACAAACTTGGAAAAAGACAGACCAGCACCACATAAGGAGTCTGATGATCGGTTGTGGCTGACCGTGAAACAGCGCTGTAACTCCAGCCGTCCACTTTACGTGGTAAGGAATGTAAGGCTATTCATTCAAAACAAATAAAGGAATTGACGGAAAACAAAAATTAAAACCAGGAAAAATTGTGTGGTATCACATAAAAAACCATTAATCATAAAATTCTCGACAAAAAACAATGTCAAAAGTCTTTCACCCTCTCTATCACCCATTTCAGTCCAACTATGCTTGTCGAAATAGAATAGAATTAGAGAAAACACAGAAAGAAACAACCTGAATGAATAACATAGTATACTTACAGGAGCAAAAGTTTGTCCAAGAAATTGCAAATAAAAACTGGATAAACTCGTGGCTTCAATGGCACAGTGCAAGAGTGCTTGCCTGAGAAGACGCTGGTCTAGGTTCGAATCCCAGTGGAAGAAAATGGAATTTCGGGATAAATGAAGGAAAAAGACAGACCAGCACCACATAAGGAGTCTGATGATCGGTTGTGGCTGACCGTGAAACAGCGCTGTAACTCCAGCCGTCCACTTTACGTGGTAAGGAATGTAAGGCTATTCATTCAAAACGCTTAATGAAGTTCAATAGTTTAAATTCTGTGCATATGGGTGCCTAGCTATAAACTTTCATTATTGCACCTACTATAAAACATAAATTGAAACCACACATACTTAAATTCTTTGCTGCTCGGTCTTTCTGAAACTGAAATTTGCATTACATCGGGCGCTAATGATCAGCCACCCCATTTCTGACACTGATATTATTTTTCTGATCGTTGAATCACTAAAAAACTACCTTACTATCACAGTTTTAAACCCTTTTACCAGCCAAGCGGTCCACCCAGGTGCTATCATGGGATCAGGGGAAATTTTTTCCAGGGAAATTTTTGCGGGGTAATATTTTCCTGGGATAGACTCACAAAAATTAAAACTCTGGACAATTCTTCGACACACAAAAAATTATATTTTGAAGGTTGGATACTTTGACCGTGGATATTATAAAAAAGAATATAAACTGAAGTACTTATTCCTAATTTTTGTTCTTATTACATCAAGAAAGGAGTGCGGCCAACCACTAGTGCCGGGTCCCTACTTATCCCACACACCCATCAACGGAAATAGAAAGCAACTTAGAGCCTTCTTCAATAGAATTCGCTATTACATCTCTCAACGGTTGCATAGCTACCTATGCAGTGTTTAAATATTTCTCCAGCCTTTATGCATAAATCCTTATTTATAAAACAGCTGCCCAAACTGTTCAAATCAGATGTTTGTGAAAAATCAAATGGAAAAATGTTTGCTTATATTCGGAGATTTAATTGTGTGATATGATGAAAACGAAATAAAGGGTTTTTCAATAAGAGCGCTACAAAAGTTTTTTTTTAAATAAAACAAAAACGGTTTTGGATATCAATGAAATTCTTTATTCCTGTGAAAGTACGTTCGATGCCACTATGTATGGAATTCGATTTCTTTTGCATGCCCACCACGGGCACGCTTGCAGAAGTCCAAACGCTGAACCCAATTTTCGACGGTTTTCAAGCATAAATCGGCCGATACTGCTGCAATTTCACGTTCGATATTCGTACTAAGTTCATCAATCGTCGCTGGCTTGTTGGCATAGACCATAGACTTGACGTAGCCCCACAGGAAATAGTCTAACGGCGTCAAATCGCACGACCGAGGCGGCCAAGCGACTACCATTTCGTGAGATAACACGGTTTCCAATAAATTGATTGTGGCATTCGCTGTGTGGCTTGTGGCACCGTCCTGTTGGAACCACATGTCCTCTAAGTCCATATCACCAAAGAATATATAATTACCAAGAAGACGCATCTCATACAAATGTTTGCACTGAAAATTTTTGTATGGCGGGTTCTGATATCACGACCCGCTCTCACAGCTTTTGCTATTGCTTTGCTTTATCAAGAACTTTTTAATCTTGCGCTCAGAGAATTTCAGAAAACAGTCCAACGAGCACACACATCGAAACAGTCATCCACAGGATAGTACGACTTACGATACCTGTTTATGCCTATAGCCAGGTACACGCACATGTCCCAACAGAATAGTCTGCTTTCTGCATAACCGGTTCTTGATGAACGATGACGAGTATTGACGAAAGGCAAACGATCCCTCTGCACAGTGCCGATTTTTTCATTCGCTTCGTTGATGCACATGCAGATAGATTGGTGGTGACAATTTAATTTGAAATGAATGGAAAGAATTGTTTAAGATCTGGCATAAAATGCTGTATTACTGGTTGTAATATTTCAAGAAGGCAGAATCCAGAAGCAAAAATATTTAAATTTCCGCTACTGGATTCTCCTATGGGTCAAATTTGGAGAGAAAAATGCGGAATCTCTGAAAATAACTTTAAAAAAAAATTATTTATATGTGACCGTCACTTTCATTCGGAGGACATAGGAAGAAAAAAATTGAAAAATGGAGCTGTGCCGACAATAAATCTAAACATCTATGTAGACGAGCACTTTGAAACAGAGCATCTTAATTTATTTAACCTTGCAGAATTACCTAGAAGAAGGAATTCGTCGGAAACTTCTATGTCTGTAGAAGTTGTATGCACAAATTGTGAGAAATACAATAAATTAACTGCGTTTTACAGGAAAAAAAATATTTTTCTGGAAAAACAAATTAAAAAATTAAAAAAAAATCTTAAGGCAGCTCTGAATGGGAAAAAAAAAATTGAACAAAAGGGTCCTAATAAAAGAACAAATACAGTAAGCACAATCAAAACTTATATCAACTCTCTGAATATAAGTGACCAATCTAAAATATTTTGCAATTTACTCATAAGTACACGACCAAAAGAATACAGCCAAGAAGTCAAATGGCTTGCACAAAATATTTTTTATGTTTCCCAATCTACTTATTCATTTTTGAGAAATAAATTAAATTTGAATATGCCTCACATATCCACATTGCATCGATGGGCTCCTATTAAATTTCTTCAACCAGGATTCATAAATAACGCCTTTGAAGAATTGAAAAACAGAATTTTATCTATGGATGAAAGGGACAAAGGACACGTTGTTTTATTATATGAGGGAATTGAGGTACAACTCGAAATTAGATTTAATCGATGGGTTTGAAGATTTGGGCTACAAGCGAAATGGGAATTTTAGTAAGCAGGTTTGTGTTTTCATGGCAAGAGGATTATTCTCTAATTGGAAACTTATTTTCAATTACTTTGCGACACAAAACGGCTTATCAGGTGCTGATTTAAAAAAAATAATTCTTGAAAATGTGAAAATTCTTTCTGAAATTGGAATCACAATTCGGGCAGTAGTATGTGATCAAGGGTCTTCCAACAGAAAAGCATATAGCCTCTTAGGAGTTTCGGATGCGGAACCATACTTTTCAATTAATAACAGGAAAATCTTCTGCTTATATGATTTTCCACATCTCATTAAATCACTACGTAATTGTTTAATAAAGTCCGATCTCAATACCGCTGATGGCTTGGTAAGTTTTGAAGTTGTCAAGGAGCTTTGGCAGTTGGAGCAGAACACAAAAACGAAAATGTGCCCGAAACTTACAAGTCAGCATATATTTCCAACTGATTTCGATAAAATGAGAGTCAAATTTGCAACACAAGTTTTTAGCAGAACTGTAAAGGCAGCTATTCTTACAATTATAGATAGATGTGGTTTTAAGAACTGCTCAAACGAAGTTGCACTTTCTACAGCAAATTTTATATCTAAAATTGATCACCTTTTTGATTGTATGAATAGCGGTTCCTTGAATTCGGACAATTTCTATAGATCAGCTCTTAAAAAAAATAATTGTGCACATGAATTTTTAAAATCCTTCAAATTATATATTGCTCAAATTACTTTAGTTAAAAAAAACAAAACTGTATATTTTTTGAAAGGTATTGAACAAACAATAAACGGAGTGCTACAACTTACTGAAGAATTATTTAAAGATGATTCTGAGGAATTTTTTCTACTGACCAAACGCTTAAATCAAGATCCACTTGAAAATTTATTTGCAGTTGTTAGACAAAAAGGGGGAAACAATCAAAATCCGTCTTTATATGAATTCAATATAATAATTGCAAAAGTTATGGCCACTAATATAGTCCAATCCAGTTGCTTAAGCAATTGCGAAGAGGACAGCGACCCCATGCTAAACGTAGTTGGATTCGACGAAAATGTTTCTGTGTCCATGTCTATTCTAACTACTCACCATGAGCAGCAATATAACAAAGAATTGACTGACCTCGATGTTCTAGAACAGTACCCTGATTTTTTTGTTGGTGACAATTTTGAAAGTTGTAGTTCCGAAATGACCATTGATTTGGTATCAATGAGGTATTTTATAGGCTACGTTGCTTTTAAAGTTGCACCCAAAATAGATTGTGAAATATGCAGTTCCAGGATTAAGAAAAGAGATGAAGTTATCAGCTCTCCTTCAGAACTTTTCTTATTCCAAAAAAATTGCAGTCGGAACACTGATTTTGGAAACCTGAATGCACCTTCAGATGAATTTTTTGAAATAAGCAAGAAACACATTTTGTCATTTGATTCAATATATTCAGTTAGTCCTGAAATTAAAAACATTAAAGAAAATATAATTCAAAAATGCAAGAACGAAACTCCTGAATGGTTTTCCAATGACTTCTGCCTTGAACACAAATTAAAAATAGTTGATTTTTTGATTTTAGTCCTCTTAAGAAAAAAATGTTCCTGGGCAATTGACGAAATAAAGTCAAAGAGCAAGAAAAAAACTAAGATTTTAGTCGCATAGTTCCAAAAAGCCAATAAAAATCAATGAAGAACTAATTTGCGACGTTATGAATTTTTTAAATAAACTGCAATTTTTTTTTTGTTAGAGAGTGTTAAGTTCTTTTTTCCAACCGTTTGCATGAAATTAATTTGAAAATAGCAAAGAGGATCACACTTTATAATTAAGCTTCTTTTTTTTTAATAGGAGCAAACTACATTTTAGTATTTATTTTTTGTAATAACGTCTCAAATCTCAAATTCTGCTTAAGTTTAGTTACAACATTTTTCAGAACGTTGGTACTTAAACTGGGTATTTTCTTTAACAAATAACAATTTTTTTCTTTCAAAATAATATTTTCAACTGCAGTTTTGTAGCAAACTAGTGGACCCCAGCTTGCTTTGCTAGGCGTTAACATTTTATTTTTTTCAAACTACATACATATTTTGCTTCGTTGTGTCGAGGAGCTTCAATAAATGTTTTTCCACTAAGAATTTTCTATTTTTCCATTTGAAAAGCCATTCCGGAATAATTGCACACGAAATTCCATACAAAAAATAATCAATTTTCGATTTTTCCAATTTCCCGACTTTTCCGGAGGGTTTTCCCAAAATTTTCTTTCGTAAAAAACTTCTCCTGACAATTTTATTATTACGAACAACTGAAACAAATCGCAGTACATTATGCAGAAGATAATATTAGAGATTTCCATGGTGTATGGAATTATGTATGTATACGTGTGGATCGAGCATCGAGGTTGTATGAGAAAGAGCTTTTCTCTCAATTATTTTTCATTCGGCTCTTTTTTCATTATTTAACAAAAGAGCTTTTTGTGTTCGATTTCATTTTCAAAGTCAGATAATACTTCTTGGTAATTATATATTCTTTGATATCACCCAATTGGAGCCAAAAATATTCGGTTATCATTGAACGGTAGCGATTCCCATTCACAGTAACGTACCGGTCTTGATCATCACGGAAGAAGTACGGCCCAATGACGCCGCCGGCCCATAAACCACACCAAACCGTAATTTTGTCGGGATGCAATGATGACTTATGGAGTACTTGTGTATTGCTGCCTGACCAATACCGCATATTGTGTTTATTGACGAAGCCATTCAGCCAGAAATGAGCCTCATCGCTGAAGATGATTTTTTGATGAAAATCCGAATCCATGACTCCGAATTTCGGTAGTAAACTTTAATAATTTCGACTCGTTGTTGGCTCATATATCTTTCCATCATGGAATGGCAAACCTTACTGAAGAGAAATGTCAGAAGAGCGGCAAGAAATTCGGCGTCGTTTGCTGTCCCTGTCGCTCTACTTTTGTAGCGCCCCTGTTGAAAAACCCTTTATGTGCCAGATATGATTTTTAATTCCGATTATGAATGAAGGAGCATTCATTCATAATCGGAATTAAATGTTGATGAACCAATAAATAAACCAATTTCAGTTGTTCATGAATACACTAAATAAATACCGGGAAACATAATACGACCTCCTTGCAATATGCCATAGCCTACCCCAAAGTTCCATCAAAGCCCAGAAATAATATAACATCTATCTACCCAACCACACTTTACCCCACCTTTCCGACTGTTCTGTTTCTTCCACCACCGCCGCTACCTGTAAATATAAATACATATATGATTGATGTTTTCATCTTCCTGCTCATATTCCCAGTCACGAGAACGTAAGACAATGGAAGACAACAAAAATAAATTCAAATAAGCATATTCAAATATGTATACTTGGCGTCCTCTAACATTTTATACACTCTTTTTTAGATTCTTTTATTGGTGTTCTGGTTCTCAAGACTCCAGGTGGCGTATCGTCATATACACAAATTGAGAATACTATAAGGTATATATCGTCGGTTGACAAGAAAAACTCACTAAGTGCGTTGGGCACAATGGAGATAATGGGGTTTTAATAAATTATTTTGTATCAAAATTCTATTTTACGAGTTATCGATTTAAAATCGTAAGTTATAATAAAACTATGTTTCCTTTTTATAGTTGTGCTTGTATCTTCCTGTTAAATGCAAAAGTCCTCGTAAAAATCCGAAATGAAAGACTTAATGAATTTTACCTGCCGGAATCACAAGCATAGAGGCACATAATGAAAAACCAATTCTACTTTTAGTAAGATATTTCGTTTATTTATGTAAAGAAAAAAAAACACTTTCGTCGTCTTCTATATCGCTTTCATCATTAGATTGCGCTCCGGATGCAGAAAATTAATATTGGCTAAACTTTTGAACCACGGGATAACTTCTTCCGGAATTAGACCAGTGTCGCAAAGTTTAACAAGGTCAGTCTTTTTTGCTTGCGAAATAGGTACAAGATTACAATATGCTGATTTTAGTTCAACTATTGTCCTTCGGCGACCTCTTCCGGATACATTTATTTTGTTATAGTCGGATGTATGATCGTATCTATAATACAACATTTCAGGGAATTCTTTTTCGAATTTGAAAAACTTTATTTTAAGCCATGACACTTTTTCACCGTACTCGTTTTTGTTCCGATTTTTGATAGTGGTGGCTGCTGGTTCCTGCAGATTATAGAAATCCTCGAACTTCAAGAGATGAACTTGATGTTCACCCTTCTTTTTATCTTTTTTGGAAGACCTAGCAGATTGAAGAATCCGTATCCAGTCGGACATTGTGTAAGCGCTTTTATTTTTTTTCACACTCCATGTGCAGGGCATTCGCTCTAAATTTTTTAGCTCCACTCTGTTGAGATGGCTTAAATGTTTTACAGCATACATTAACACGGCTGCTACTTGCTGGTTTCTTTTCTGACCACCACAAGTGTCACAACAGTGAAACGGTGCCGTGACATAACCCCAAGCGTCAAAAGCCCAAATCTCTAAATTTGGCCTTATGTCGCTTTTTGAAAGTGACATAAGGCCAAATTTCAGCATTTGGTCTTATGTCACTTTCACAAAGCGTCATAAGGCCAAATCCGGAAAGTGACATAAAGCCAAATGAAACCGTACCTCGCACCTACTCCAAATCAAACAGTGACCCCAAGCAGGGGGGTTGCAGGGGGGTAGAACCCCCCCCCCCCCCCCCCCCTCATAGGCATTGTACAGTATATGCAATCTACTTGCGATTTCGCAACTAATCCCATAAACAGTGCAATGCATATGGGGGGGCATGCCAAATTGGCCTTATGACGCTTTTCCAATGTGTCATAATACCAAATGCCAAATTTTAAAATTTGGGCTTATGACGCTTGGGGTTATGTCACGGCACCCAGTGAAACATCTGTCACGGTCAAGGGCAATGTTTTTAGGAACTCAAACAAAATTGAGCCTATCTCATTGCTCCCTCGCTTACCATTTAATTCGTTCCAAGTGTAACAATGAGCGTTTTCTCCACTTCCTACGTAAATAGTCAAATTATATACGCATATGTTTCGGGAATAATAAAACAATGAAACACTCGAATACGGCAACTGGAGAACACTTTACAAATCAGAAGTGCAAGTAATGAACGCAGGATCATTTTTGCATCTCAGTTTATCATTTTCCTTGGGTTCATTACACTGGTTTTTTCTCATTAAATGCATTGAATACTCTGCTTCCAGCTCTTTTTATACCCTATTCTAAGGGTATATTAATTTTGACGCATAGTTTGTATCATACCTTAATATTGCCCGTAGACCCCTAAAAGTTACTATATTTATGATCAGCATCGATAGTAATGTCGATCTAGCCATGTCCGTCCGTCCGTCCGTCGGCAAGAATTAGGCCTTTAAACTGGGTCTACAGAGCTCAAATTTTAACAATATACTCTCTAGGGTCCCAAAATAATCAAGTTTACGAATTTTTGAAATCCACCCACAGAAACGCCCACAAACTCCAAAAAAACAAATTTTGGAAAAAATCGAATTTTGAGCTAGAAAGCTGAAATTTTTTTATATATGATCTCCTAAAACTGCTCGGGATATAAAATTTTCAAAATCCGCCCACAATTAAATAAAACAATTTTATTGAAGCCAGGGAGCTGAAATTTATAATATATTCTCTCTAGGGGATCTTTATGCTCATGTGTTAATTTTTTTTAAATCCGCCTACTCACACGCCCACAATTAAAAAAAAACATTTTATTGAAAACCCAAAGTTTGAGCTACGGAGCGTTTTTTTACAAAAGCTTCGTTTTTTTTTTGATAAAATCCTTTAAATTATACTCTAATTATAATTATAATTATATGTAGAGCGTTCTTAACAGTTCAACCATACTAAGACTTTTGTCACACCCACTTATGAGGGATAGGAATAAGAATAGGGTATCCAACAGTTCGCCCAAGCGGACTGTAGCCCGTCCCTATGTTTATACCCTATTTTAAGGGTATATTAATTTTGACGCATAGTTTGTAACATGCCTTAATATTGCCCGTAGACCCCTAAAAGTTACTATATTTATGATCAGCATCGATAGTAATGTCGATCTAGCCATGTCCGTCCGTCCGTCCGTCTGTCGCCAAAAAGTAGGCCTTTAAACTGGACCTAGAGAGCTGAAATTTTAACCATATACTCTCTAGGGTCCCGAAATAATCAAGTTTACGAATTTTTGAAATCCGCCCACAGACACGCCCACAAACTCAAAAAAAACAAATTTTGGAAAAAATCGAATCGCCCAAAAATAAATAAAATAATTTTTTTATACCCTATTCTAAGGGTATATTCATTTTTGAAAATCCAAAGTTTCAGCTAGGGAGCTGAAATGTATAGTATATACTCTCTATGGGCCCTTTATGCTCACGTGTAAATATTTTCAAAAGCCGCCCACTGACACGCCCACAATTAATTTTTTTTTTTTTTTGAAATTCAAAGTTTGAGCTAGGGAGCTGAAATTTATAATATATACTCTCTAGGGGCCCTTTATTCTCATGTGTTATTTTTTTTTAAATCCGTCTACTGACACGCCCACAATTAAATAAAACAATTTTATTGAAACACCCAAGTTTGAGCTAGGGAGCGTTTTTTTTTTGATAAAATCCTTTAAATGTTATATAACAAAATATGTAGAGCGTTCTTAACAATTCAACCATACTTAGACTTTTGTCACGCCCACTTATGAGGGATAGGAAGAAGAATAGGGTATCCAACAGTTCGCCCAAGCGGACTGTAGCCCGTCCCTATGTTTTATTTATAGCTTGATCATATTTAGCGCACGTTGCACAGAGGTCTTTTTTTGGTCCAAAAAACGAATAGTTGTAATTATATGTTGTAAGAATATCCTTCTATAAGTTTTTTCGCTGACAATTTCAGTAATATTACGTTCTTTTCAGAAATCATTACGGTAAAGATTATACATCTTCCAAATAGACAGACCACTATCTAGGTACAATTTCTTTGAGGACTTCCGAACATAGTGGGATTCCATAACTGGCTAGTTTTGTTGCCAGGAGCCTTTATCGTTATCAGTAAATGATCCAAAATGTGATCCGTTGATGGCTGTATTAATAGGCCCGTTTGAAATACAAAACGTCTTTTCAAAAAAATTTGAACATACTCTATGACGTGTTCCAGTGCTATTTTCTAAGAAAAATTTTTTAGAAACATGACGTGCTTTATCACTGTTAGTATCTACTTTTCTGCGTTTCGGTGGCTCTGCTTGGGCAAATTGTAATATAAAATCTTTCTGTCTACCATAATCAGAAACTCCCCAATAAAATTTACAAATTTTTTGTCTGTCCTCTTCTGTAATATTGTTTGTACACTTAAATTTACATTTGGAACAATCAGCAGGTTTTGGAGCTTTTGCAGGATGGCTTTTGTTTTTAGTAGTATAAGGCACACATTTTGATCGACGAGATTTCACTACATTGACTACAATTTCAAATAAAACAAAAATTCTGCAAAGTTCATTAAGTACGTATAACTATAGAATGTTCGCAAGAAAAATTCATTAAGTACGTTCGTGATTTTTTCCTGCCGTAAAAATCTAAAAGACTGCAGTGAATGAAATTTGAAAATCTGAAACTGCTAGTTGGAATCACTTTAGGAACTTACTGAGTTTTTCCAGCGATATATAATTGAAAATTATAGTACTTAGTGTTAAAAAGTCATTTTAGCTAAAATGTGTACTTAGTGACTTGTCAACCAACGATATACAAAGGTAACATCTTATCAATGTTTTTATTTTTCTTCTTTTTCAAATTCTATATTGATATTATATTGTAACTTACGCAAATTTGTAATGTGTCAGTAGATAATATCTATCCGAAATAAATAAATAAAATGAAAATATAATTGTTTAATTCTTATATTAGCTACATAATAAAATAAACTAGTGTTAATTATTACCTCCATTTTTTTTTAATTTTGCGATAGTATATAAGAAAATATTGTTTAAATACGTTGGGTGCACAAATACTTCCTATTGATTCAAAAATTGCATTCTTAAAAACTCACCGTGAAGAATCATTAAAACCTGTAAACACTCATCTCAACTCTTTATTAAGCTTTGGCTGCTGTTGTTGTTGTAGTTGTTGTTGGTGTTATTTTTGCTGTTGTTGGTGTTGTTGTTGTTGTTGTTGTTGTTGTTGGTGTTGGTGTTGTTGTTGTTGTTGTTGTTGTTGTTGTTGTTGTTGTTGTTGTTTTTGTTGTTGTTGTTGTTGTTGTTGTTGTTGTTGTTGTTGTTGTTGTTTTTGTTGTTGTTGTTGTTGTTGTTGTTGTTTTTTTTTTTTTTTTTTAAACACTATCAGCTCTGTGTCGTGGAGTGCTTAAAGCAAGCAACTATCACGAGCAGAAATTGCCGGCACTAAAAGTGCTCTTACAGGCTCATCATTTAGTGCAGGTGTTAGTAAGGACAAAACAATTAAAAATACAATAATTATGTACCTATAAAATACGAGTGCTAACACAGACACAAAATAATGCAAACAATTAAGACATTAAAGCATTATTACGCAAAATATTTTTTAGCTTAATTTTACCAACATGCAAGTCAATCACATGATATTTAGATTATAGATTCTACGCATGCGACTAATAGGCTCATGCCTTCCATAATTCGTTCTATGATGGGAGCTGAACAATAATTCAACACTGCGTAAATTATGGGCACCACCACGAAAATTAAAGCCAATAGACGACAGCAAGTCAGGTGCATCTATTTGATAGGATATAAGCTGCTGTAAAAAAATGATATCGCTATTAAGCCTTCGTTGTTGTTGTTGTTGTTGTTGTTGTTGTTGTTGTTGTTGTTGTTGTTGTTGTTGTTGTTGTTGTTGTTGTTGATGTTGTTGTTGGCGTTGTTGTTGTTGTCTCCAAAGTACCGGCCTACTCCCCCTTCAGCCTCACAAGAGCTGGAATTTGCTTTGATTTGCTCTTATTTCTTCCATCACTAACTAGCCGTCCTTTCTCAATGAGAGTTGCGAAACGACTGCCCCGGCAGCCACCACCCACACTAAAGATTAACCTGAGCTGGCCAGTGAATATCCGTATTGACATAAGGTGAAAACTTCGCTCCGCCATAGCTTTACAATCATATCATAACAATCATTTTGCTTAGGATTTTAAATGCACCTAAGCTATGCAATGGCACGCGATTAGTCATAAAAAAATATGTTGAATGTTCTTGAAGCTAATATTTTGAACGGCAAGTTTCAAGATGAAGTTGTTTTCCTGCCCCATGATCCCTTTTAGACTGGCCCATTTTATTCAGCTGCCTGTTATTTTCAATTCGCTTGACATTCGCAATGATCATTAATAAGTCATAAGGCTAAACAATGATCATTTGTGGGTTGGATCTAGAAAATCTGTGGTTCTCACGTGTGGTTCTCACATGGCCAATTATATGTCTCATCAAGTTTGTTTATTTAACTCGAATGAAGATAAAATCACAACAAACTTTATTGATTTGGACCTACCGTTTTCGAAAAAATTAAAGCCTTAAGAACAGAGCGCGTGAGTACGATAACTAGGGCGCCAAGAATTGATAGCGGTTTTTTGTAGAAGGGTCAAAAACAAGCATGTTTTACTGTGGGAAGTTGGGAAGTCTATCTTGTCCTGTTTATTAGGTAGGGCCAATTTTAGAAAAAATGTCTTAAATTGAAAAAAAAAATATTAAAAAACAAGGGCAACACTTACAATAAAGTACTATACTGGTTTAGAAAGCCAGAAATCTGTTCTATAATCCTACATTTAAACTAAATTATTTATGTTTTTTTTTTTTGTGTTGGGAATTTGCTGGAAGTAAAAAATCATCAAAAGACATTGCAGAGCTAGTACGCGAGGGATGCTTCTGCAATAGTGAGAGACTTTAACTCATCTAAAAAAAACTTATTGGGGACTGACATTCGCCATCCCGAATGAGATAGCACCTAGTCGACGACTAATTGGCAAATTTGTTTTTGAACTACATATTTGTTTAATTTAACAGATAAATCCGCCGTTTGTCGGATTTCTAAACTTTGTTCTTGTTTGAAATCAATACCTGATTTCTTAGCCCTAGCTAACTCTTATAGATCAAGAGGTTTTACCCGTCTCAATCTCCTGATTGCATTGTCATTATTTAATAGTTCTGTTATTTCTGTGTTTACGTAGTTGAGAAGCCTACTTCTATGCCTCAATTTTCTTAACTTCATCTTCAACCATTTCAACATTTAGATCTTTATGCAGATCGGCATTGCGTATGTACCAAGGTGCATTAACTATGTTCCTTAGTACCTACTTTATTTTGGAAAACCTGAATTGTTTGTAAATTTGTTTGGCATGTGCATGCCCACAACTGGAGCCCGTAGGTCCATACTGGCTTCAGAACTTGCGTGTATAGCAATAACTTATTGTAGTTAGACAGGGATGAGTATCTCCCAATAAGCCAATACATTTTACTGTATCGCATGTTCAACTCAGCTTTTTTTTCTTTACGTCCGCTTTCCAACGCAGTTTAGCGTCTAGAGTCATACCTAGATATTTGGCTGTGTTTGACTATTCCACTACATTGTTGTTAATGTAGACTGGAATGTGTGGTACGTTTTTATACGTAAAATTAATTTGAAATGACTTAAGCTCATTTAATCTAATCTGTCATTTCTTAGTCCATTCTAAAATATTGTTTATTGCACTTTGAAGTTTTTTTTGTTGCTATTTCGACAGTTGCTCCCACAGCAAGGACAGCTGTGTCATTTGCAAAAGTAGCTATGGTAGTCTCTTCACTTTCAGTCAGATCGCTAGTGAAACTGGACCTAGCACACTGCCTTGCGGTACACCAGCTTTAATCTCTCTTAATGTTGAGTACTCTGCATCTTGTTTAATTCTGAAGAATCTATCTGATATATAAGACTCCAGAATGGTCACATACTGCTTCGGCAATTGCTTTTGTAATTTGTGTATCAGCCCTTTGTGCCAGACTTTATCGAAAGCTTGTGCTATATCAAGAAATACTGTAGAGCACACATTTTTCTCTTCAAATGCTTTTTCGATTCTATCTGTGATTCTATGCACCTGATTAATGGTAGAGTGTTTATGTCTAAATCCAAATTGGTGAATTGGGACTAGCGATTTTTAATCTATTATTTTTTGTAGACATTTTACCAGCACTTTTTCGAATAACTTGGACAACATTGGAAGAATAGATATTGGGTGATATGAGGTAACTTCGTTAGGTTTAGGTATCATTATTATCTCAGCGACTTTCCACATGCTTAGCACATATCTCAATTTAAACGCAGCATTTATAATTTGCGCTAGTTTTTTTTAAACATTTTCGTGGAAATTGCTTCAAAATTTCTCCTGTAATCAAATCAAACCCTAGGGCCCTTTTTATATTTATGCTTTCTTTAATTTCATTGACAAGTTCTTTAGCCGTTACCGGCCGAATAGGTCTATCTTCTTCGCACCTTATTTCGAGTCCTTGATAACTTTTATCTTCATAAGGTTTGAATACGTCTTAATACTCAGCGAAAGTGTTTGCTTTCTCTTGGCTGCTTTTCGCCCAGCTACCTTCTCTGGTTTTTACTGGCGGAATGTGAGCTATTGGCCTGTTTTCTTTGTTGCCTTCCAGAGCGAGTAGTCGGTACTAGCATCATTTGTAAGACTTGTGAGGTAAGTTTTCAAAGACTCATTATTGAATTCTCTTACAGATTTTCTGAGCATATAATTTAAGTTGTTCAGTGTGGTCTTGTCACTTGGCGCCCTTGTCTGTTGCCAGCTTTTTCTAGCTATCCTCTTTTCTGTAATAATTTCACATATTTCGGGAGGATAAGAGTTTCGTTTGATCTTTTTTGTTGTTTTGGGAGTGGCAGCCCACGCATCTTTTTGTATTCTGAGCGTCAATATTTGGACTGCTTCTTTTAGTTGATCTTCTGTTTGAATAGCTAGTGATAGTTGTGTTTCGAAGTAAAGAGGAAAAAAAAACGATTAAAAAGATTCCGATCGAAATAAAAACAAACGCTAACAATTTTGTTTGGGAAAAAAGAGCTTCGCTCATAAAAAAAATCCAAGTTTATTTTGCCTGGCACATTTGGCTGGCTCGCTGGCTGGTTGGTACAAGACTAGAGTGAAGTCGTACGCGCAGTAGTACGAATAACTTAAGTGTTATAATATTATAGATGTGAAGGGAATACGTATTGGTATATGTAATATATGTTGGAGGTATTTATAGGAAATACACTCGTAGACCTCGCGTACGATACAGTGCCGCCGAAAACGAAAGTTTTCCTCTAGGTTCCCTCTGGTATACTCTTCTGTCGCCTTGCTTACTTCTGGCTATTATCCTCTGATGTGTCAACTGGCAGAATACAAATTTTCTGTACTGGACTGGCTAGCTGTCCGGTTTCCGTTTGGATTATCACTGACCTGACTAAACTATCCTTGCTTCTGATTAACTGGCACACTCTTCCCATCGACCACTGTGCTGGTGGAAAATTCTCACTTTTAATCAATACTAACTGTCCAACTTGCAAACTTTCCCTTTCTCTTCTCCACTTCTTCCTCTCTTGTAACGTTACAAGATACTCTTCTCGCCATCTCTTCCAGAAATGCTGTCACATAGCTTGCCTTTCTTTCCACAACCTTATTCCTTTCGTATTTAACTGTTCCACTATCGCAATTGGTATTGGTAATGCTATGGGTTCACCAATCAGAAAATGCGCCGGCGTTAATGCTTGCATGTCTCTGGGATCATCGCTTAATGGATGAAGTGGGCGTGAATTTAATATGCCCTCTATCTCTATGAGTAGTGTCGAAAACTGCTCATACTCTAGCACACGCTGTCCAACTATTCTTTTAAGATGATATTTCATCGATTTGACTGCTGCTTCGTATATGCCACCTTGATGAGGGGCTGCTGGCACCATAAACTTCCATTCAATCGCTTTCAGACTGAGACGGTTGAATACGTCACTCGCTCGCCACTCTTCAAAGGCTCTCCTGATTTCCATTGCAGCGCCGACAAAGGATGTGCCATTGTCACTGTACATTCTCTCACATCTGCCACGTCTGCCAATGAATCGATCATAACAGGCGAGGAAGGACACTGATGTTAAGTCGCCGACGATCTCGATGTGTACCGCCCTTGTCTTGAGGCAGACGAAAATTGCCACCCAAGACTATTTCTGGCAACTTGCTTGCCTTCTCTATCCAATACTTTAAGCGTGAATGGCCCTGCGTAATCCACACCAGTATGCAGGAACGGCCTTCCAACTTGCACACGATCTGCTGGCAGTTCTGACATCAGTTGCTGTTCCAAGCGGTAATTGAATCGTGCACATGTCACTCACTTATGTACTCATATAAGCTTCATCACTTCGTCATCATCATTGCATCGTCATCATCATCACATCGTTATCATCATCTATGTTAAGATCATTTCACTATTGTACATAATATATATATTATACAAGTAATATGTAAACTTATCTCTTCATTCAATATTCAAATCTGGCGCTTCTTTTAGACCATCCGCCATAATTAATGTATTTTTTGAATTCGCCTTAAACTTTAAATATTTGAATTTAACGTTACCTCTCTCTCAAAAATTTGTATAAATACCCTTTTAACTTTTGTATTCAAAGAATTGTATTCAAAACCCTTAGGGCAAACACTATCGTTTTATTCGTCGTCGTTTCGCTCGCTAAATAGCCATCCCTTGGTCGACCTCGATGCGTCATTGAAATCGTGGTCTTTCGCAAATACTCGCAATCGTTGAAAATCGTTCAACGCATCAGCCAGGATCGTTCTATCCTTCGATAAAAAGGACTCAATAGAGATCCCCGGTTGGCGGTCTAGAATCGGTCTGACCGTTCATTTTGGCGCCCAACGTGGTTAAATTGATTACCCACACATTTACGTTTCAAAAGACAAAGTGCATCATAGTGAAAAACTATCAAAAAAAAAAATCATTAAGTGCACAATAAAACTTTGTTCAAAATCGCGTCGCGCTTTCGGTTACGCGAGTGCATAGTGTTGGTGAAGTCGGAGAGGCAACCCGAAAATCTAGTGGAAGAAGTCAAAAGAATACCCAGGAGGAACACCAGGCTGCAGATTAACAAGGAAATAACGTGGGAGATAAGTATAACATCTCTCACCCAGGTATGTCCTAATTATTCAAATGGGTGATAGTCAATGAAATAACTCGTCGCCACAAATGAAATTAAATTCCGAGAAAGTGGAACATCATTATATATGTACACCAAATAAACGCACATTTGATATAATTAAGACCTGCATGCTGCATGAACATTTAATTAAAGCTATATATTTATGAACAACATTTGTCGCCATTCTCGCAATCTCGTCAATTATTGGAAAATAATATATACATCAAAAAGTTGTATCTATCAAATCGTCAGTTTTTGAAAAAAAAATCATGTTCGCTTATCATTGGAAATCTTGATAAATTCATACTTAGCTATCGCTGGTACATACTCGCTAGAATCCACAAAAAGAGCTTAATTAAGTTCCACCATTGTAGCCAATTAGAACACACACACACCGAATAAAAGCTTCCGCCCAAAAATTTGAATTCGAATTTTTTTCCCCACCACACTATTGCATTTTTTTCGTAGTCGCTTTTTACTCTCTTTCGCTCGTACTTTCGCATGCTGTACCACCCACAATCCACAACTTGCAAACACCGCATATCTACTTGATTTCAGTGCATCGATCTTCATTTCGCCCACACCTCATCGCTCATCGGAGCTCTCGTCGTCGTCGTCGCGGGGGACCTTGCTGCATGATCATCGCACTGAAAGAAAGTTCTCTTTTTTGGAAATTCATCATCATTGGAATTCATCTGTCGTTTTCGCCAATTGTCTGATAAATCACAGCCAACAGATCAACTTGTATGACATTCATAGCCACAACCATTGTTTGTTGAAAAAACTATTTTTAGGACTAACTCGTCGCTCTCTTCAGTTAGTGGGATAATTGTCGCATTTAGAGATTATTTTCATCTTTCATTTACCTGGGACTGTTTCGCCGTAGTTTGTTCACTTCTGAAAATAGTACGTTGGAATTAGTTGTCGCCAGCTAAAAGTTCTATTTGGTTATTGAGTTCGTTTGAATTCGCTTTAATAAAAAGTAATCGAAATTCAGTCGATACTGATTTGGGAATACTTTTTATAACGTTCACATTCGCAACAGCAACGGGCTTCCACTAAAGGTAGCATATCTCGGATAAAGAATGTGGTGGAGTCCAATGCAAATACATTCGCCTCGACCGAACTGGAGTGTCGTCTAGGGATTCTAGAGTCCTACTTCACAAACAAATCTTAGTATATCAGAGAAAAATAGATGGCTTGTTACCCACTGATAACTGTCGCAGTGAAAAAGAAGAGCTGTACATTACTGCCAAAACAAGAATTCTTTCGCTGTTGGGATTTGGGAGGCAGCTGTTAAAGTCGCAAAGGGCCATCTGTACCGCAGCTTGGGAGGTGCTAAGCTAACATTTGTGGAGTTGTCGATTGCACTGGTGGAAATTGAAGCAGTTATGAACTCAAGGCCCATTACCCAGATGTCAGCAGATCCTAACGACTTTGAAGCACACACGCCAGCACACTTGCTTATTGGGTCATCGTTGAAGGTAGTTCCTGAGACAGCACTGCAAGTTGCGGAAATCAGCTACATTCAAAGATGGCGGCGAATAAATGCCGTCATAACTCACTTTTGGAAACGGTCGACAACATAGTATGGTAAACTGGGGTACATTCGGCACCTTAAGTTAAAAGCTTCATATTTACGATATTTACTACCGTATTAGATAAAATTTATACTGAATGAAAGTTTAATATTTATAGTCTTAAATAAAATAAGAAACTTTTCCGTGTGACTTATGAAGCACTTGTTTTTATTTATTTAAGAAAAAAAGCCGTTTCGACGAATGTGCCCCAACACGGGGCACATTCGGCAAAGATTTTATCAGTTCGTAAACATATTCGTAAACAAACTTTTTGAAAGTATGATAAGTTAGTCCTTGTTGATAAAATGCACATTTTTTTATGTATATAAATATAACTAACTCATCTTCTTTTTTCTGTGTCAAAATTTGCTGGGATGTATATTTTGATTGAAAGGTTTCTTCTGTATCATTCTCTTAATCTGTGCATAGCTTAAGAGGATCACGTTTCTTTAATCTGGACTGTAAGGTCGTGCGTTTTATACCGTACTTTCGAGAAGTTGAATCTAAATTTTCTCGACCACATTCTACATCCGAAATATCATTTTTTATATCAGTTTCATTTATTTTGACTCTGTCAGTCTTTTTCTTATAGTTTCGAACCATAGCTATACATTAAAATAAATAATAAATAGCTTTATAAAATGTCTGCCTAGTATTTTTATTATAAACAAACGCCGAATGTGCCCCATAAACAAACGCCGAATGTGTCCCGAAGTCTAAAATGTTCTATTTCAAATTATTTAAAAAACACTTATAGGACTCGGACAGATTTGAGTTGTTTACCTTCAAAACTAATGTTTAATCTTACTTTTAACAAAATATCACTTTCATTAACCCAAAAATAACATAAAAAATTGGTTACCCACCTTCAGTAGAAATTTACAGCCAGCAGCCCAAAAACACACAACTACTTGTAACTTTTTTTGCACTCTGACTATAGGATTGTCAAACTACGAAGCATCTTGCGGGTGCATAGAAGGGTGCGTTTAAAAAACAAACCATCGGTTTACACCCTGGCGTTCTTGGTGAAAATGACGATGCCGAATGTGCCCCGAAGACGAATGTGCCCCAGTTTACCATACGTCCATGAACTTCAAGGTCGTTCAAAGTGGACATCATCCAGTCCAAATGTTGCGGTTGGAAGCCTAGTCATCGTGCACGAAGACCACTTACCCCCGCAGAAGTGGCTTATTGGGAGAGTCACAAAAGTCATCCAAGGTCCAGATGGTCGAGTACGAGTCGCTGATGTAAAAACGCCACGAGAAGAGTTCAGACGACCCATCCGGAAACTTGCAGCGATACCGTCTTGAAAGTCAGTCCTTTCAAAGGAGGCGGAATGTTGGGGCAGAACTATCCTCATATCAGCTTCATCTCTTCGTCATCATCATTGCATCGTCATCATCATCACACCGATATCATCATCTATGTTAAGATCATCCGCCATAATTAATGTATTTTTTGAATTCGCCTTAAACTTTAAATATTTGATCGTTACCTCTCTCTCAAGAATTTGTATAAATACCCTTGCCAAAATAAAGCTTTTAACAATTGTATTCAAAACCCTTAGGGGAAACACTATCGTTTTATTCGTCGTCGTTTCGCTCGCTAAATAGCCATCCCTTTGTCGACCTCGATGCGTCATTGAAATCGTGGTGTTTCGCAAATACTCGCAACCGTTGAAAATCGTTCAACGCATCAGCCAGGATCATTCTGTCCTTCGATAAAAAGGACTCAATGGAGATCCCCGGTTGACGGTCTAGAATCGGTCTGCCCGTTCAAAATTGCTCAGCTCATTACGAAGCTTCGGAATCCAAAATCGCTGTCGTATAAACTGCATCATTACTTGCACCGCTCCATGTTTCGTCCCTCTGTACGCATTGTCGATTACTAGCCATGCCAACCGCGACCCGTTAGGTATATTCGCTGGATGACGCATTTCGTATTCTCCACTTGCTCTTTGAGGGCGCCCACCAACTCGTAGGATACCCTCACTATCAAATACTGGCTTAAGGGACTCGATCTTGCTGCACTCAGGTAGCTGTCCCTTATCACGAAGCGCGGCTATCTCCCTTCCATAGCTTTCTTCTTGTGCCTTACGAATTACATACTGCATTGCATGTATTCGTTCACTTGCATTTAGTGCGACAGACATGGATGCGTCTCGTCGTAACCTCTTCCTTCTTCTCTTCATCCTTAGAGCATCACGAACCGAAACACGTATCCGCGTATGCTTAGGACTCTCTCCAGGCTGCTGGCATAATCCACAATGGGAACTATCTCTTGCTGACTCGGCATCCATATGCCGAGACTTTCTTTAAAATGTATGACTGCACATATATGCATCTCGTCTGATGCCGATGCTGGCACTTTCTTTACTATCGGATTTGCTGGCCATTCACTCTCTGGATATGTTAACCACGCTGGCCCATACAACCATAACTTGCTCTATATTAACTCTGCTGGCATCACTCCGTGGCTCAATAGCTCGGCTGGGTTCTCCTTTGTGCCGACATACCTCCACCTATTCACGTCTGTGTTTGTCTGAATTGCTGATACACGATTCGCTATATAGGTGTTCATGTTACGCGGGAGCTTCTGCAACCAGCGTAATGTCACCATTGAATCTGTCCTTAACACGTACTCCGCTTCCGCCCATTCCATAGCTGTCCGTAATTCCAATAGCAACCGACTCAATAGTTCCGCTACCGCTAGTTCTAGCCGTGGTATAGTTACCGTTTTGAGTGGTGCTACTCGTGTTTTTGAGACGACCAACTTGCTAGTTACTTTCCCGTTTGCTTGCTCCACTCGCGCATATATCACTGCTCCATATGCTGTCATCGAGGCGTCCGAAAACCCATGAATTTGGATCTTCGCCTTTTCACTGGTTCCCAGCCATCTATCGATTCGAAACTGCTCCAAATATCGGAACTCTTTCCAAAACACTTGCCATCTGTTTCTTATTTCAACTGGCACCTCGTCGTCCCAATCAAAGGCTAACCGCCATATATCTTGGATTAAAATCTTTCCCATTATCGTCACTGGCGCAATGTACCCATTTGGATCGTACAATTGAGCTATACAACCCAGTATCTTTCGCTTTGTTATCTCTCCGACTATCTCCAATGTTTTGACTATGAAAGTGAATTGATCTGCTTCCATTAGCCACTGTAACCCTAAGACTGTCACTGGCTCTCCGCTATCAAAAACCATTGCTTCTGCACTATCCGCACTAAACTTGCTCGCCATTTACTATTCGATTTCCACTTTCGTAATTCAAAACCAGCTGTCCTCAATACCTTATCGACTGCTTTCGCTCTATCATATGCGCTCTGTTCGTTTTCCCCGCCTGATACACAGTTATCCATGTATAGGTCGCTTTCGATCACTCTCGCTGCGTCCGGATAAAATTCGCTTGAATCCCGGGCACACTGTACAACGGCTCGTACTGCATTATGCGCCGATGAGGTCATACCATTTGTAACGATACTGTCAACTAATACTCTTGCAACTTCTCCTTTGGTGACTCGCGCCAGAAGATTCTTTGCAAGTCCCATTGATCCCTTGCCACTCGCACTTGCCTGAACATCATTTTGATGTCAGCACTAAACGCTTTCCGATGCCTTCGAAAACGCATCACGATCTCTGATAAATCTCGCTGTAACTTTCCCCCAAGCTGTTGGACTTCATTGAGTGATATCCCTTTATCAGTCCGACAACGGAAATCGAACACAACTCGAAACTTCTTTGTTACGCAATGATGCGGAACATAATATACTAGCTCGCTCGCTCTTTGCTGGCTGATCACTTTCGTCATATGCCCAAGACTCTCATACTCTCGCATGGGAGTGGCAATGGTGCAGTAGTAGTGTATTCGCTTACGGAATGGAAGGTCGTGCGTTCGAATACCGGCCAAGTCCATTACTTTATACCGAATACATGAAATCGTAATCTCCCTAAGTAACTTAGACACCACCCGTGGAGAAAAATCCTACAACTGCACCCAAACACTTCTTTCCTATCTCTCTATTCTTTCTAATACCAAGTAGCTTACACTGTGTTCTTAGCATTATAAGGGTACCGTAACAACAGAAAAAATCCCTTTAGCGTAAGCAAATTATAAAAAAAAAAAAAAAATTAAGTCAACATACTTCTCCCTTAATGCTGGCTCCCTACCTAACTTCCTTTCCAAATACATGAATCTCCTCAACACTATTTCCCTTGAGCTCCCTATCTCTTTCGTGCCTAGTTTCATTGGAATGGTGACAATAAAACGACCTTGCTCATCTCGCTCGGCTGTCCGGACAACCTCTTGCTCCTCTTTCGTACTGGCTGGATGCGAACCGACCTGATCCATTTCCCAGAGTCGTCGCACCATACTGTCCATGCTGTCCATCTCCATGCATTTTGCAATTGATAAAACCTCTCCTGTCTCGGAGTCCGCATTCAACGGATGATCACCAAAGATCACTGTCCCAAAGGCGGTCTCTGCAAGACAACCCCTTGTATGTTTCGAGGAATTTGACTCCCAACAAGATATCAAATCGACCTCTCCTCCAATACGCTGGATCAGCGAATTGTCTATCGCGACCAGAAACTATCGGCTGTAGATTCACTTGCGGTGTATAAACTGTCCAGCTTGACTCCCTTGGCAGAATCCAAAACTCGTCTTCTTTATAGGAATCGGATTCAAACCAAGCTACTATCCGCAACCTCGCTTGCTTGTATAATCGAATGGGATTACCTACCATCAATCCCTATAATCTTTCGTGCTGTAGACATTGTCACTATGTGAAGTGAATGCAGGATGTCGTGCGAGGTAAGGTTCGGCTGTGCCTCCGAATCCAAAAGAGCACGCACTGGCCCGGATAACCAGCCATCTGACTGTATCCTTTCTACCACTGTTGGCATCAATGCAGATGTTCTATCTATCGAGGAATTAGAAAAAAGATTGAAAGAGTTCAAATAAGTAGCAAACAAGTTACGATGAGTTTTATTTAAATTTAAGAGTTCTGGCACACTATCTCTCTTCCGCTTGCATGCTGTCTCTGCTAGTCAATCCCTTGTACCCTTGCGCTCGCTGCTCGTTGCGGTCTCGGTCTTCATCACTACCGCCGGCTTGTTTGCGTCTCGAGACGGACACAACGCACTATTGTGCATTTGCTCCACTGGGCATCGAGGACATGCACCTTGATAGCACTGTCTGACGTTTTGACCCTTCTTCAGGCAGTTCTCGCACAATCCCTTCGTCCGGGCAAACTCCTTCCTCGTCCTCAAATTTAATTCTCTGAATTGCTGGCAGTTATAAAGCTGGTACGATTCGTCGCACACCTCGAACTGATGACGGCTTGCTGCTGTGCTGCTGCTACCTTGCTTTGGGTTCCGAATTGGCACCTTAGCTGGCTCCTTGAATGTCGGGCTTACATTCGATTTTCGCTGGCTGGCTCGCTCACCTTCAAATCGGTTGAAGCGCTTCTCGGCTCGATTTGGTCGGGAGCTGTTGAGCGAATCGATTGAGCCGAAACACTTACTTGCTGGCTGGCTGCTGGTTGCTTCGGCTTGCTTGTCCAGGAAGTCTAACATTTGCTTAGCAGTAGGAGACTCTGATTTTCGTTGTAGCTCCCACTGTTTTGCTGTCTCGCTGTCTAGCCGCTCGTACAACATATGCACCACCAACATGTCCCAATGCTGCGTAGGCACACCCTGAGCGCGGAGCTGGCGCAATGTCTCATGCGTCACATTTGACATCCTTTGAAGGTCGTCCGAACTCGGATGCCCTTGTAGAGCTGGCAGACGGATGAACTGGCGCAGTAACTCTCGGCATATGTGGTATTTCTTGTCGTACAGCTGGTTTAGACGATCCCAAGCCTCGTGGTAATTGTCGTCCGTAAGCTGTCACTCACCCAATGTTCTGGCTTCCTTGCCCACTGGCGATTTCCTCAAGTATGAGAACTTAAAGGCTGGCGTCACTCGCTCATTGTCGTGGATCGCTGCCACGAACCGATTGTGAAAACCTTGCCATTTCGTGAGCGACCCATCAAACTCGCCCCACGAGTTCTTTATGTCCGGAAGCTGCACTGGCATCTGTACCTGCACCTCAATTGACGGCAGGTTGGCTGGCATAACTTGCACTGCTGGCATAACTTGCACTGCTGGCACTGGCTCTACTTCCTTCTCCTGCCCCCTCAAGGTTTTTAAATTCACCAGTATCTACTTGCACTGCTCTGTCTACTTGTTCAACTATCTATACTAGCACATTATCCGTCTGCAGACACTTTCCCACTTGCACTTCTTATGATTGTTCTTCGAATTTCATCTTTTGTGAATATTCGGACTATCCGCTGTAAGCACTATCTTCCTACCTACTTTGACATGCGCATGCCATACTATATACCTTGCCCTTGTGTTTGTTCAAAAAACAGAACACAGAAAACGTAACCCATGCTCACACATTTTCAGGTTTCGAATATCACTATCACTATCTGTTGCTGGCTACGTTGTACATGTTCGAACACGAATTATAACAACTACACTGTACACTCTCCACTATACACTTTCCACTTGCACATACCTATGCCGGCAAAAACAAGAAAAAACAACTTTTTCCTACCTACTCTGCAAGAAAACAGGAAATACCTTATCAGCCCACTACCGTAATAAAAATAATAATAACACTGTGCTGGTGCTCGTTTTCGTTCGCCAAAGAACTCCCTTATAATTGCAACACTCTTTTTCTTTAAATAAATACTCGCTTTGAGAATTGAACTTTCACTTGCACTTACTTTTTCGTATTCATGTTTGTATGATGATAAAATAATCTTTATTTGAACTAAAATATTAATATATTTGTAATTCCTTGTTTTTTCTTTCTCTTACTCAGCGTTCCTTTTTCCGCGACTGACGAAATGCTAATAAATTAATACTCACTCATCGGTACGCACAAGTCTCCGCAACTCTCCAAAACTCGGCTTGCTTACCTTGCACGCTTAACCAACGACCATACCACGTCGAGTTAATCGGTTCTCGTCAGATCACCGTAATTAAACGACGTTGGGCGCGGTTAGTACGTAGATGGGGGCCCGTTTGAGAACAACCGCGTGTCGTTGGCCAGGCCCATCTACAGAGTTGAGGTAGATAATATACGTGGTGTCACAATGGACCTAAATTGGTCTAAGTGTGTCGGCTTCTGCCGACAGCCACATAAACCTAACCTAACCTAACCTACCTTGCACGCTGTCTGTCTCGCTTATTCGCACGCTTACCCTATCCTGCCATACTTTTACCATCTGGCAACTGGCGATTCCCTGGCTCGCTGTGTGCGTGTGTGCGCTGCCGTCTGGGCTGGATGGCTACTTCGTCGTTGACGAAGTATTTTCCTTGCACATTTGAATTGTTTGTTTTTTTTTTTAAAAAATAGGTATCACTTTTCACCAAACACTATGCTTTTTCACTGGCCGCTGGTACTATCCGGCTCTACATGGACCAAATGTTTCGAAGTAAAGAGGAAAAAAAACGATTAAAAAGATTCCGATCGAAATAAAAACAAACGCTAACAATTTTGTTTGGGAAAAAAGAGCTTCGCTGATAAAAAAAACCCAAGTTTATTTTGCCTGGCACATTTGGCTGGCTCGCTGGTTGGTTGGTACAAGACTAGAGTAAAGTCGTACGCGCAGTAGTACGAATAACTTAAGTGTTATAATATTATATATGTAAAGGGAATACGTATTGGTACGAGTATATGTAATATATGTTGGAGGTATTTATAGGAAATACACTCGTAGGCCTCGCGTACGATACAAGTTGGATACTTTCTTCCAACTTCTGTCTGAAATAGTTCCCAATCAGTCAGTCTATTTACTAGTTTTGGACTATGGTCTCTTATTATAATTTTATCGCTAAGTGTTAAGAGTATAGAGAAATGTTCTGATTGAAGATCAGGTCCTTCCTCTATGCTTATTTTATTTGAAGATATATTTTTGGATAGAAAGAAGTCGACAAGATCTGGGGTTTTATTTCTATCTGTTTGCCAATAGGTAGGTTTTCCCGTTGAATGATATTTGGCGCCATCTTCTTTATTTGCGTCATATAGTTCTCCGCCTCTAGTATTAGTTAATCTAGATCCCCAATACATATTTTTGGCGTTAAAATCCCCTTCCGCGATTAATCTATTGTGAAATATGCGGAAAATACTTTTAAAATCATTTTTCTTTAGTCTACAGCTAGGAGAGCAGTATACGGCTGCAACAGATATTTGTCCGCTGCTCGTTTCTACACATATGGAAATTCCTTGGATGGCACATGATTGGAATTTTGCTTCTATATGGTGTGTTATTGTATTCTTTATTAACACTGCGGTCCCACCCTTTGCACAGTTATAAGGATGTGGGGAGTGATAGAATTCATATCCTTGCAGTTTAAAGTCAGTAATCAATTTAAAGTGCGTCTCTAATTTGAGATATATATCTATCTGGTGTATGTCAAGAGTCACTTGCATCTCGTCCTTGCGACTCTCGATACCATTAGCATTCCATTCTAGAATTTTTATTTTATTCATCATGTCTGTCTTTTGGTAACAGCTCTTTTGTTGCTGTTTTGTCTCTCTAAGAACAATCTATCTAATATCGTTTTATTCGATTTTTCCATGGACCCAATGAGGTTTTCCATGCCAGGGTTTGGCTCTACTTTGCGTTTTACCGTTTTATCTCCTGATATTTGAGTATTTATTGATGCTGCCTGAGCATATGTCATTTTTGGACCAGTCGTCTTTTGTCTCGGGACCTTTTTGATTATCGCTTGGTCTTTAGGCTTTTCTTTCTGTGGGCTCTTTTGCAAGTCCTTTTTAACTGTTTGCTCATCCTTATTTGAGTTTTTTGTGTTTTTTTTTTTTGCTTTTGTCCCTTGCAAATCTGATTTCTTTTGCAACTAAACAACCTCTGTAGCTAGCAGGATGGTTTTCATTGCAGTTTGCACATTTAGGATGTTCATCCTTTTTCTTCTTACATTCTTTAGTGTGGTGACTTCCTGCACATTTAACACATCTTGGATTTAAGTTGCAGTATCTATGTGTATGCCCATATCTTTGGCAATTTTTGCATTGGGGCACTTGTTTCGATTTACGTAGGGTATGACTCTACTTGCATCCCAAGTATGTTTTTTATTTCATATACTTTTTTCTTGTCTTCGTCATGCTCGAAGCTGAGTGTAAAAATTGGTAGCGGTACTTTGCTTTTAAATTTAAGCATATTTACAACTTCCAAGATTTTAAAGCCTCTGTCTTTTAACTCTTTTTTTATGCTTTCGGGTGAGCATGAGTAATGCAGTCTTTTCACTACCACCTTCATTGGTCTGGTTTGCTTATTTTCATAAGAATACCATTATACCTTTTTTTTGGTTTAGTATTTTAGTGAGGCTTCTGTATCCCTCTTCTTCAACCACATTGATTTTTGTTTATTAGCGCTGTACCTACTAGCTTTAATTTTATTTTCCTCCAATACTTTGGCCAAGCTTTCGTACTTATTTACTTGCAGCGGGATAATTGGTGGGGGCTTGGTTGAGTTTTGTGTTTTATTTTCTTTGTTTGAAGCATACACAGTGACTGTGCAGCTTTCTTTTGTTTGTGAAATTTTTGGGGACGAACTCATTTTGGGTTTTTTATTTGTATTCCCCTTGTGACGATGTCCTTATGTCTCTTTTCTTAGTTCTTCCTCGTCTGTTGAGAACTCGGCAGGTTTTACATTCACTTTTTTCTGGTTGTTGACCTCTTCTTTCAACAATTGCAACTCTTGCTTCAGATTATTTATCTCCTTAAGCAGTGTCTCATTAAGTTGCTTAAACCCATCTCTTTCATCGCAGGCTTTTAAATATTTAGCCTTCAATGTTTCATTTTGTTCTTCTTTTTTAGATGGGGGTGTTCTCTCTACCCTTTTACTTCTCCCAAATGGGTCGTTGCGTAGCAATAAAATTATTTATGTCAATAGTTTTTGAAAAATTTGCATGCAAACTGAAAAGTTTGATAAAAACAATGAAAAAAAAGTTTAGACCAATTTTTTTCAAAATTGTGAAATTAAGTGCTAAATTGGCTTGCTGTGGTTTATATCGAACAAAAAACCGTCTTCTAGTTTTTGAGAAAATTGAAAATTACTAAAACTATTTTTTTATGAGATCTTTGTTTATTTGCTTGCTTACATAAATACATCAGTGCTAGCATAAAAACAGTGCGTATGGGGGGGGGGGGGGGGGGGGGTGCGAGGTAGGGTAGAAATTGTTCTAATTTCAACTAAAACGTCAACTCCCCACCACTGTGTTGCCACTTACCGATGAAAGTGGAAAAATATAATAATTTCGAGTTCGGTTGCAGGTGACGGCGCTTAGAAAAAATCTCTTAAAAAAAAGATGACAAAAATTGTAGGAATACAATAACCCATCAAAATAAGCATTTGATCGCTTGGCGCCATCACGACAATAAAAATGAAATAGCCAAAAGAATAATGTATCACGTTGATGTTAACATTGGCGGCGAAGACAAAACTGTTCAAATCTACGAGACTTTTCTTACAAAAAGGAAATACCACAATAGGCCGTGTAACCGAACAGATGACCTTCAAAGTGTTTGGATTGTTTTCCAAAGAAGATAAGGTCGGGCGCTTCTTTAAAGTGAACTCCACAAATACGTTTACCCCAACACTAGTCGTATTTGTACCGACAGCGCTTGCCAGTACATAGGTGTTGAGAAAATGTTCCCTACTTCTACGACTCATGAAGTTACGAACGACAGCAAAGGCGAATATGTTAACAAGACCGATGCAACCAACACCATTAATGATCTGGAGAATCAGAACAAGCTTCTGAAAAAAACATTTTATGCCGCAAAGCAATGGACCACCTTCACCAATGGCACTTTTCTTTTATCGGAAATATTGCCTTGAAAAAAATATAGGGACGACGAGGGCTCCCAAAACATGCAATTTTTACTAGAAATAAGAAAAGTATACCCATGTTATACCGATGGTGCAAAAAGTGACGGTTTGCAACTAAAGGACTTCGACGCTCCCACCCTTCACAGTGAGCACTTAGAGGGTATTTTATCGCCAAAACAACCTCAGCTTCTCACCATCAACGACGAACTCAACGAACTCAACAGTAACAGTACGGACGATGACTTCTTTGGCAAGACTTATATACCTTTTTAATACATTGAAAATTGAACAATTGAATTGACTGTTTTTAACTAACTCCTAACTTACTCACAAACTGACTGGCTTAGACGCGTAATGCCATGCAATTTAACCTCCTCGTGGTGCATTCTGGGTAACGCTAAGTGAATTGCTGTACTTTACTTACAAAGATGAACAACATTAATCCTCAAAATGAAATCACCGTAAATACCAAACATCTCATAAAAACGTAGTTTTAGTAATTTCCAATTTTCTTAAAAACTAGCTGGCTCGCTCACCTTCAAATCGGTTGAAGCGCTTCTCGGCTCGATTTGGTCGGGAGCTGTTGAGCGAATCGATTGAGCCGAAACACTTACTTGCTGGCTGGCTGCTCGTTGCTTCGGCTTGCTTGTCCAGGAAGTCTAACATTTGCTTAGCAGTAGGAGACTCTGATCGTTGTAGCTCCCACTGTTTTGCTGACTCGCTGTCTAGCCGCTCGTGCAGCATATGCACCACCAACATGTCCCAATGCTGCGTAGGCACACCCTGAGCGCGTAGCTAGCGCAATGTCTCATGCGTCACATTTGACATCCTTTGAAGGTCGTCCGAACTCGGATGCCCTTGTAGAGCTGGCAGACGGATGAACTGGCGCAGTAACTCTCGGCATATGGGGTATTTCTTGTCGTACAGCTGGTTTAGACGATCCCAAGCCTCGTGGTAATTGTCGTCCGTAAGCTGTCACTCACCCAATGTTCTGGCTTCCTTGCCCACTAGCGATTTCCTCAAGTATGAGAACTTGAAGGCTGGCGTCACTCGCTCATTGTCGTGGATCGCTGCCACGAACCGATCGTGAAAACCTTGCCATTTCGTGAGCGACCCATCAAACTCGCCCCACGAGTTCTTTATGTCCGGAAGCTGCACTGGCATCTGTACCTGCACCTCAATTGACGGCAGGTTGGCTGGCATAACTTGCACTGCTGGCACTGGCTCTAATTCCTTCTCCTGTCCCCTCAAGGTTTCCAGACGACGCCGGAATGCTGCCTTGGTGTCATCGTAAAGATACGCCATCCTTACCATGTCTTCTTCCATTTTTCCTAGCTCCTTGCTGGCAATCGTGTCGAGCAGCTCCGCGTGGGTGTTCTCAAATCGCGCCCATGCATCGCTAAGCCGCTCGAGACGCACTCTCAGCCCCTCCCAGTCATTGAGGGAGAATTCCACACTCTCCGTGTAGTCAGCCAAACGCTGGATGGCACCCATGGCTGCTTGATGTACCTTAGTACTTGCTGTCGTTCTGTAAGAAAGACAAAAAAGAACAGAAAAAGCAGGTGACACCAATAAGGCATAACCAAGCATTAATGTACTATCGCACTAGCATTTCTGTAAGAAAATGTTATTAATAATCTTTATTATGCTGGCTCTCAAGAAATATTTCTATAATGAGAATTTTAACTTGCTGTGCGTATCCATGGCAAACGATCGTAAACACCAACAAACACTAGTTCCTCTACTCTCTCTACCTGCTAAGCTATCTGTGGTGACACACTACCGATCTGAACATAACTCATGAATTTGTTTTTAAATTCACCAGTATCTACTTGCACTGCTCTGTCTACTTGTTCAACTATCTATACTAGCACATTATCCGTCTGCAGACACTTTCCCACTTGCACTTCTTATGATTGTTCTTCGAATTTCATCTTTTGTGAATATTCGGACTATCCGCTGTAAGCACTATCTTCCTACCTACTTTGACATGCGCATGCCATACTATATACCTTGCCCTTGTGTTTGTTCAAAAAACAGAACACAGAAAACGTAACCCATGCTTTTGTTGCTGTTTTGTCTCTGTAACAACAATCGATCTAATATCGTTTTATTCGATTTTTCCACGGAGCCAATCCTGTTTAGGATTTGTTTCATGAGGTTTTCCATGCCAGTGTTTGGCTCTACTTTGCGTTTTACCGTTTTATCTGCTGATATTTGAGTATTTATTGATGCTGCCTGAGCATATGTCATTTTTGGACCAGTCGTCTTTTGTCTCGGGACCTTTTTGATTATCGCTTGGTCTTTAGGCTTTTCTTTCTGTGGGCTCTTTTGCAAGTCCTTTTTAACTGTTTGCTCATCGTTATTTGAGTTTTTTTGTGTTTTTTTTGCTTTTTGTCCCTTGCAAATCTGATTTATTTTGCAACTAAACAACCTCTGTAGCTAGCAGAATGGTTTTCATTGCAGTTTGCACATTTAGGATGTTCATCCTTTTTCTTCTTACATTCTTTAGTGTGGTGACTTCCTGCACATTTAACACATCTTGGATTTAAGTTGCAGTATCTATGTGTATGCCCATATCTTTGGCAATTTTTGCATTGGGGCACTTGTTTCGATTTACGTAGGGTATGAATCTCAACTTGCGTCCCAAGTATGTTTTTTTATTTCATATACTTTTTTACTTTTTTCTTGTCTTCGTCATGCTCGAAGCTGAGTGTAAAAATTGGTAGCGGTACTTTGCTTTTAAATTTAAGCATATTTACAACTTCCAAGATTTTAAAGCCTCTGTCTTTTAACTCTTTTTTATGCTTTCGGGTGAGCATGAGTAATGCAGTCTTTTCACTACCACCTTCATTGGTCTGGTTTGCTTATTTTCATAAGAATACCATTATACCTTTTTTTTTGGTTTAGTATTTTAGTGAGGCTTCTGTATCCCTCTTCTTCAACCACATTGATTTTTGTTTATTAGCGCTGTACCTACTAGCTTTAATTTTATTTTCCTCCAATACTTTGGCCAAGCTTTCGTACTTATTTACTTGCAGCGGGATAATTGGTGGGGGCTTGGTTGAGTTTTGTGTTTTATTTTCTTTGTTTGAAGCATACACAGTGACTGTGCAGCTTTCTTTTGTTTGTGAAATTTTTGGGGACGAACTCATTTTGGGTTTTTTATTTGTATTCCCCTTGTGACGATGTCCTTATGTCTCTTTTCTTAGTTCTTCCTCGTCTGTTGAGAACTCGGCAGGTTTTACATTCACTTTTTTCTGGTTGTTGACCTCTTCTTTCAACAATTGCAACTCTTGCTTCAGATTATTTATCTCCTTAAGCAGTGTCTCATTAAGTTGCTTAAACCCATCTCTTTCATCGCAGGCTTTTAAATATTTAGCCTTCAATGTTTCATTTTGTTCTTCTTTTTTAGATGGGGGTGTTCTCTCTACCCTTTTACTTCTCCCAAATGGGTCGTTGCGTAGCAATAAAATTATTTATGTCAATAGTTTTTGAAAAATTTGCATGCAAACTGAAAAGTTTGATAAAAACAATGAAAAAAAAGTTTAGACCAATTTTTTTCAAAATTGTGAAATTAAGTGCTAAATTGGCTTGCTGTGGTTTATATCGAACAAAAAACCGTCTTCTAGTTTTTGAGAAAATTGAAAATTACTAAAACTATTTTTTTATGAGATCTTTGTTTATTTGCTTGCTTACATAAATACATCAGCGCTAGCATAAAAACAGTGCGTATGGGGGGGGGGGGGGGGGGGGGGGTGCGAGGTAGGGTAGAAATTGGTCTAATTTCAACTAAAACGTCAACTCCCCACCACTGTGTTGCCACTTACCGATGAAAGTGGAAAAATATAATAATTTCGAGTTCGGTTGCAGGTGACGGCGCTTAGAAAAAATCTCTTAAAAAAAAGATGACAAAAATTGTAGGAATACAATAACCCATCAAAATAAGCATTTGATCGCTTGGCGCCATCACGACAATAAAAATGAAATAGCCAAAAGAATAATGTATCACGTTGATGTTAACATTGGCGGCGAAGACAAAACTGTTCAAATCTACGAGACTTTTCTTACAAAAAGGAAATACCACAATAGGCCGTGTAACCGAACAGATGACCTTCAAAGTGTTTGGATTGTTTTCCAAAGAAGATAAGGTCGGGCGCTTCTTTAAAGTGAACTCCACAAATACGTTTACCCCAACACTAGTCGTATTTGTACCGACAGCGCTTGCCAGTACATAGGTGTTGAGAAAATGTTCCCTACTTCTACGACTCATGAAGTTACGAACGACAGCAAAGGCGAATATGTTAACAAGACCGATGCAACCAACACCATTAATGATCTGGAGAATCAGAACAAGCTTCTGAAAAAAACATTTTATGCCGCAAAGCAATGGACCACCTTCACCAATGGCACTTTTCTTTTATCGGAAATATTGCCTTGAAAAAAATATAGGGACGACGAGGGCTCCCAAAACATGCAATTTTTACTAGAAATAAGAAAAGTATACCCATGTTATACCGATGGTGCAAAAAGTGACGGTTTGCAACTAAAGGACTTCGACGCTCCCACCCTTCACAGTGAGCACTTAGAGGGTATTTTATCGCCAAAACAACCTCAGCTTCTCACCATCAACGACGAACTCAACGAACTCAACAGTAACAGTACGGACGATGACTTCTTTGGCAAGACTTATATACCTTTTTAATACATTGAAAATTGAACAATTGAATTGACTGTTTTTAACTAACTCCTAACTTACTCACAAACTGACTGGCTTAGACGCGTAATGCCATGCAATTTAACCTCCTCGTGGTGCATTCTGGGTAACGCTAAGTGAATTGCTGTACTTTACTTACAAAGATGAACAACATTAATCCTCAAAATGAAATCACCGTAAATACCAAACATCTCATAAAAACGTAGTTTTAGTAATTTCCAATTTTCTTAAAAACTAGCTGGCTCGCTCACCTTCAAATCGGTTGAAGCGCTTCTCGGCTCGATTTGGTCGGGAGCTGTTGAGCGAATCGATTGAGCCGAAACACTTACTTGCTGGCTGGCTGCTCGTTGCTTCGGCTTGCTTGTCCAGGAAGTCTAACATTTGCTTAGCAGTAGGAGACTCTGATTGGCGTTGTAGCTCCCACTGTTTTGCTGACTCGCTGTCTAGCCGCTCGTGCAGCATATGCACCACCAACATGTCCCAATGCTGCGTAGGCACACCCTGAGCGCGTAGCTAGCGCAATGTCTCATGCGTCACATTTGACATCCTTTGAAGGTCGTCCGAACTCGGATGCCCTTGTAGAGCTGGCAGACGGATGAACTGGCGCAGTAACTCTCGGCATATGGGGTATTTCTTGTCGTACAGCTGGTTTAGACGATCCCAAGCCTCGTGGTAATTGTCGTCCGTAAGCTGTCACTCACCCAATGTTCTGGCTTCCTTGCCCACTAGCGATTTCCTCAAGTATGAGAACTTGAAGGCTGGCGTCACTCGCTCATTGTCGTGGATCGCTGCCACGAACCGATCGTGAAAACCTTGCCATTTCGTGAGCGACCCATCAAACTCGCCCCACGAGTTCTTTATGTCCGGAAGCTGCACTGGCATCTGTACCTGCACCTCAATTGACGGCAGGTTGGCTGGCATAACTTGCACTGCTGGCACTGGCTCTACTTCCTTCTCCTGCCCCCTCAAGGTTTCCAGACGACGCCGGAATGCTGCCTTGGTGTCATCGTAAAGATACGCCATCCTTACCATGTCTTCTTCCATTTTTCCTAGCTCCTTGCTGGCAATCGTGTCGAGCAGCTCCGCGTGGGTGTTCTCAAATCGCGCCCATGCATCGCTAAGCCGCTCGAGACGCACTCTCAGCCCCTCCCAGTCATTGAGGGAGAATTCCACACTCTCCGTGTAGTCAGCCAAACGCTGGATGGCACCCATGGCTGCTTGATGTACCTTAGTACTTGCTGTCGTTCTGTAAGAAAGACAAAAAAGAACAGAAAAAGCAGGTGACACCAATAAGGCATAACCAAGCATTAATGTACTATCGCACTAGCATTTCTGTAAGAAAATGTTATTAATAATCTTTATTATGCTGGCTCTCAAGAAATATTTCTATAATGAGAATTTTAACTTGCTGTGCGTATCCATGGCAAACGATCGTAAACACCAACAAACACTAGTTCCTCTACTCTCTCTACCTGCTAAGCTATCTGTGGTGACACACTACCGATCTGAACATAACTCATGAATTTGTTTTTAAATTCACCAGTATCTACTTGCACTGCTCTGTCTACTTGTTCAACTATCTATACTAGCACATTATCCGTCTGCAGACACTTTCCCACTTGCACTTCTTAAGCACGCTGTAAGCACTATCTTCCTACCTACTTTGACATGCGCATGCCATACTATATACCTTGCCCTTGTGTTTGTTCAAAAAACAGAACACAGAAAACGTAACCCATGCTTTTGTTGCTGTTTTGTCTCTATAACAACAATCTATCTAATATCGTTTTATTCGATTTTTCCACGGAGCCAATCCTGTTTAGGATTTGTTTCATGAGGTTTTCCATGCCAGTGTTTGGCTCTACTTTGCGTTTTACCGTTTTATCTGCTGATATTTGAGTATTTATTGATGCTGCCTGAGCATATGTCATTTTTGGACCAGTCGTCTTTTGTCTCGGGACCTTTTTGATTATCGCTTGGTCTTTAGGCTTTTCTTTCTGTGGGCTCTTTTGCAAGTCCTTTTTAACTGTTTGCTCATCGTTATTTGAGTTTTTTTGTGTTTTTTTTGCTTTTTGTCCCTTGCAAATCTGATTTATTTTGCAACTAAACAACCTCTGTAGCTAGCAGAATGGTTTTCATTGCAGTTTGCACATTTAGGATGTTCATCCTTTTTCTTCTTACATTCTTTAGTGTGGTGACTTCCTGCACATTTAACACATCTTGGATTTAAGTTGCAGTATCTATGTGTATGCCCATATCTTTGGCAATTTTTGCATTGGGGCACTTGTTTCGATTTACGTAGGGTATGAATCTCAACTTGCGTCCCAAGTATGTTTTTTTATTTCATATACTTTTTTACTTTTTTCTTGTCTTCGTCATGCTCGAAGCTGAGTGTAAAAATTGGTAGCGGTACTTTGCTTTTAAATTTAAGCATATTTACAACTTCCAAGATTTTAAAGCCTCTGTCTTTTAACTCTTTATACCCTATTCTAAGGGTATATTAATTTTGACGCATAGTTTGTAACATACCTTAATATTGCCCGTAGACCCCTAAAAGTTACTGTATTTATGATCAGCATCGATAGTAATGTCGATCTAGCCACGTCCGTTCGTCCGTCCGTCCGTCCGCCCGTCTGTCGCCAAAAATTAGGCCTTTAAACTGGACCTAGAGAGCTGAAATTTTAACCATATACTCTCTAGGGTCCCGAAATAATCAAGTTTACGAATTTTTAAAATCCGCCCACTGACACGCCCTTTTCCTACCTACTCTGCAAGAAAACAGGAAATACCTTATCAGCCCACTACCGTAATAAAAATAATAATAACACTGTGCTGGTGCTCGTTTTCGTTCGCCAAAGAACTCCCTTATAATTGCAACACTCTTTTTCTTTAAATAAATACTCGCTTTGAGAATTGAACTTTCACTTGCACTTACTTTTTCGTATTCATGTTTGTATGATGATAAAATAATCTTTATTTGAACTAAAATATTAATATATTTGTAATTCCTTGTTTTTTCTTTCTCTTACTCAGCGTTCCTTTTTCCGCGACTGACGAAATGCTAATAAATTAATACTCACTCATCGGTACGCACAAGTCTCCGCAACTCTCCAAAACTCGGCTTGCTTACCTTGCACGCTTAACCAACGACCATACCACGTCGAGTTAATCGGTTCTCGTCAGATCACCGTAATTAAACGACGTTGGGCGCGGTTAGTACGATGGGGGCCCGTTTGAGAACAACCGCGTGTCGTTGGCCAGGCCCATCTACAGAGTTGAGGTAGATAATATACGTGGTGTCACAATGGACCTAAATTGGTCTAAGTGTGTCGGCTTCTGCCGACAGCCACATAAACCTAACCTAACCTAACCTACCTTGCACGCTGTCTGTCTCGCTTATTCGGACGCTTACCCTATCCTGCCATACTTTTACCATCTGGCAACTGGCGATTCCCTGGCTCGCTGTGTGCGTGTGTGCGCTGCCGTCTGGGCTGGATGGCTACTTCGTCGTTGACGAAGTATTTTCCTTGCACATTTGAATTGTTTGTTTTTTTTTTTAAAAAATAGGTATCACTTTTCACCAAACACTATGCTTTTTCACTGGCCGCTGGTACTATCCGGCTCTACATGGACCAAATGTTTCGAAGTAAAGAGGAAAAAAAACGATTAAAAAGATTCCGATCGAAATAAAAACAAACGCTAACAATTTTGTTTGGGAAAAAAGAGCTTCGCTGATAAAAAAAACCCAAGTTTATTTTGCCTGGCACATTTGGCTGGCTCGCTGGTTAGTTGGTACAAGACTAGAGTAAAGTCGTACGCGCAGTAGTACGAATAACTTAAGTGTTATAATATTATATATGTAAAGGGAATACGTATTGGTACTCGTATATGTAATATATGTTGGAGGTATTTATAGGAAATACACTCGCCTCGCGTACGATACAAGTAGGATACTTTCTTCCAAGTTCTGTCTGAAATAGTTCCCAATCAGTCAGTCTATTTACTAGTTTTGGACTATGGTCTCTTATTATAATTTTATCGCTAAGTGTTAAGAGTATAGAGAAATGTTCTGATTGAAGATCAGGTCCTTCCTCTATGCTTATTTTATTTGAAGATATATTTTTGGATAGAAAGAAGTCGACAAGATCTGGGGTTTTATTTCTATCTGTTTGCTAATAGGTAAGTTTTCCCGTTGAATGATATTTGGCGCCATCTTCTTTATTTGCGTCATATAGTTCTCCGCCTCTAGTATTAGTTAATCTAGATCCCCAATACTTATTTTTGGCGTTAAAATCCCCTTCCGCGATTAATCTATTGTGAAATATGCGGAAAATACTTTTAAAATCATTTTTCTTTAGTCTACAGCTAGGAGAGCAGTATACGGCTGCAACAGATATTTGTCCACTGCTCGTTTCTACACATATGGAAATTCCTTGGGTGGCACATGATTGGAATTTTGCTTCTATATCGTGTGTATTGTATTCTTTATTAACACTGCGGTCCCACCCTTTGCACAGTTATAAGGATGTGGGGAGTGATAGAATTCATATCCTTGCAGTTTAAAGTCAGTAATCAATTTAAAGTGCGTCTCTAATTTGAGATATATATCTATCTGGTGTATGTTAAGAGTCACTTGCATCTCGTCCTTGCGACTCTCGATACCATTAGCATTCCATTCTAGAATTTTTATTTTATTCATCATGTCTGTCTTTTGGTAACAGCTCTTTTGTTGCTGTTTTGTCTCTCTAAGAACAATCTATCTAATATCGTTTTATTCGATTTTTCCATGGACCCAATGAGGTTTTCCATGCCAGTGTTTGGCTCTACTTTGCATTTTACCGTTTTATCTCCTGATATTTGAGTATTTATTGATGCTGCCTGAGCATATGTCAATTTTGGACCAGTCGTCTTTTGTCTCGGGACCTTTTTGATTATCGCTTGGTCTTTAGGCTTTTCTTTCTGTGGGCTCTTTTGCAAGTCCTTTTTAACTGTTTGCTCATCCTTATTTGAGTTTTTTTGTGTTTTTTTTGTTTGCTTTTGTCCCTTGCAAATCTGATTTCTTTTGCAACTAAACAACCTCTGTAGCTAGCAGGATGATTTTCATTGCAGTTTGCACATTTAGGATGTTAATCCTCTTTCTTCTTACATTCTTTAGTGTGGTGACTTCCTGCACATTTAACACATCTTGGATTTAAGTTGCAGTATCTATGTGTATGCCCATATCTTTGGCAATTTTTGCATTGGGGCACTTGTTTCGATTTACGTAGGGTATGAATCTCAACTTGCATCCCAAGTATGTTTTTATTTCATATACTTTTTTCTTGTCTTCGTCATGCTCGAAGCTGAGTGTAAAAATTGGTAGCGGTACTTTGCTTTTAAATTTAAGCATATTTACAACTTCCAAGATTTTAAAGCCTCTGTCTTTTAACTCTTTTTTATGATTTCGGGTGAGCATGAGTAATGCAGTCTTTTCACTACCACCTTCATTGGTCTGGTTTGCTTATTTTCATAAGAATACCATTATACCTTTTTTTTTGGTTTAGTATTTTAGTGAGGCTTCTGTATCCCTCTTCTTCAACCACATTGATTTTTGTTTATTAGCGCTGTACCTACTAGCTTTAATTTTATTTTCCTCCAATACTTTGGCCAAGCTTTCGTACTTATTTACTTGCAGCGGGATAATTGGTGGGGGCTTGGTTGGGTTTTGTGTTTTATTTTCTTTGTTTGAAGCATACACAGTGACTGTGCAGCTTTCTTTTGTTTGTGAAATTTTTGGGGACGAACTCATTTTGGGTTTTTTATTTGTATTCCCCTTGTGACGATGTCCTTATGTCTCTTTTCTTAGTTCTTCCTCGTCTGTTCAGAACTCGGCAGGTTGGACATTCACTTTTTTCTGGTTGTTGACCTCTTCTTTCAACAATTGCAACTCTTGCTTCAGATTATTTATCTCCTTAAGCAGTGTCGCATTAAGTTGCTTAAACCCATCTCTTTCATCGCAGGCTTTTAAATATTTAGCCTTCAATGTTTCATTTTGTTCTTCTTTTTTAGATGGGGGTGTTCTCTCTACCCTTTTACTTCTCCCAAATGGGTCGTTGCGTAGCAATAAAATTATTTATGTCAATAGTTTTTGAAAAATTTGCATGCAAACTGAAAAGTTTGATAAAAACAATGAAAAAAAAAGTTTAGACCAATTTTTTTCAAAATTGTGAAATTAAGTGCTAAATTGGCTTGCTGTGGTTTATATCGAACAAAAAACCGTCTTCTAGTTTTTGAGAAAATTGAAAATTACTAAAACTATTTTTTTATGAGATCTTTGTTTATTTGCTTGCTTACATAAATACATCAGTGCTATCATAAAAACGGGGGGGGGGGGGGGGGGGTAGGTGCGAGGTAGGGTAGAAATTGGTCTATTTTCAACTAAAACGTCAACTCCCCACCACTGTGTTGCTACTTACCGATGAAAGTGGAAAAATATAATAATTTCGAGTTCGGTTGCAGGTGACGGCGCTTAGAAAAAATCTCTTAAAAAAAAGATGACAAAAATTGTAGGAATACAATAACCCATCAAAATAAGCATTTGATCGCTTGGCGCCATCACGACAATAAAAATGAAATAGCCAAAAGAATAATGTATCACGTTGATGTTAACATTGGCGGCGAAGACAAAACTGTTCAAATCTACGAGACTTTTCTTACAAAAAGGAAATACCACAATAGGCCGTGTAACCGAACAGATGACCTTCAAAGTGTTTGGATTGTTTTCCAAAGAAGATAAGGTCGGGCGCTTCTTTAAAGTGAACTCCACAAATACGTTTACCCCAACACTAGTCGTATTTGTACCGACAGCGCTTGCCAGTACATAGGTGTTGAGAAAATGTTCCCTACTTCTACGACTCATGAAGTTACGAACGACAGCAAAGGCGAATATGTTAACAAGACCGATGCAACCAACACCATTAATGATCTGGAGAATCAGAACAAGCTTCTGAAAAAAACATTTTATGCCGCAAAGCAATGGACCACCTTCACCAATGGCACTTTTCTTTTATCGGAAATATTGCCTTGAAAAAAATATAGGGACGACGAGGGCTCCCAAATCATGCAATTTTTACTAGAAATAAGAAAAGTATACCCATGTTATATCGATGGTGCAAAAAGTGACGGTTTGCCACAGGACTTCGACGCTCCCACCCTTCACAGTGAGCACTTAGAGGGTATTTTATCGCCAAAACAACCTCAGCTTCTCACCATCAATGACGAACTCAACGAACTCAACAGTAACAGTACGGACAATGACTTCTTTGGCAAGACTTATATACCTTATTAATACATTGAAAATTGAACAATTGAATTGACTGTTTTTAACTAACTCCTATCTTACTCACAAACTGACTGGCTTAGACGCGTAATGCCATGCAATTTAACCTCCTCGTGGTGCATTCTGGGTAACGCTAAATGAATTGCTGTACTTTACTTACAAAGATGAACAACATTAATCCTCAAAATTAAATCACCGTAAATACCAAACATCTCATAAAAACGTAGTTTTAGTAATTTCCAATTTTCTTAAAAACTAGAAGACATAAAACAATTCGGTTTTTTGTGTTCGATTCAGAATTGATAGTAACATCGACCACAGAAAGCCGATTTAGCACTTCATTTCACAATTTTAAAAAATATTGGTTCAATTTTTTTTTAAATTTTGTTTTATCAAAATTTTGAGTGTGCATCCGAATTTTTCAAAAACCGTTCACATAAATAATTTAATTTAAATTTAGGATAATAGAACAGGCTTTCAAAACCGGTATAGTACTTTATTGTAAGTGTTGCCAATGTTTTTTAATAATTTATTTTCAATGTAGTTAGTATTTTTCTTCTAAAATTGCCCCTACCTCTTAAACGGGGCGAGATTGACCCTCTAATCCAATATTAAAACATAGGGACGGGCTACAGTCCGCTTGGGCGAACTGTTGGATACCCTATTCTTATTCCTATCCCTCATAAGTGGGCGTGACAAAAGTCTAAGTATGGTTGAATTGTTAAGAACGCTCTACATATTTTGTTATATAACATTTAAAGGATTTTATCAAAAAAAACGCTCCCTAGCTCAAACTTGGGTGTTTCAATAAAATTGTTTTATTTAATTGTGGGCGTGGCAGTAGGCGTATTTAAAAAAAAATTAACACATGAGCCTAAAGGGCCCCTAGAGAGTATATATTATAAATTTCAGCTCCCTAGCTCAAACTTTGGATTTTCAAAAAAATTCTTTTATTTATTTGTGGGCGTGTCAGTGGGCGGATTTTGAAAATATTTATACATGAGCTTAAAGGGCCCCTAGAGAGTATATATTATAAATTTCAGATCCCTAGCTCAAACTTTGGATTTTCAAAAAAATTGTTTTATTTATTTGTGGGCGTGTCAGTGGGCGGATTTTGAAAATATTTATACATGAGCTTAAAGGGCCCCTAGAGAGTATATATTAAAAATTTCAGCTCCCTAGCTCAAATTTTGGTTTTTCAATAAAATTGTTTTATTTTTTTGTGGGCGTGGCAGTGGGCGGATTTTGAAAATTTTATATCCCGAGCAGTTTTAGGAGTCATAGATCATATATAAAAAATTTCAGCTTCCTAGCTCAAAATTCGATTTTTTTCAAAATTTTGTTTTTTTGAGTTTGTGGGCGTGTCTGTGGGCGGATTTCAAAAATTCGTAAACTTGATTATTTCGGGACCCTAGAGAGTATATGGTTAAAATTTCAGCTCTCTAGGTCCAGTTTAAAGGCCTAATTTTTGCCGACGGACGGACATGGCTAGATCGACATTACTATCGATGCTGATCATAAATATATTTAGTAACTTTTAGGGGTCTACGGGCAATATTAAGGTATGTTACAAACTATGCGTCAAAATTAATATACCCCTAGAATAGGGTATAAAAATGCTTGTTTTTGACCCTTCCATTAAAAACCGTTTTCAATTTTTGGCACCCTAGTTATCGTACTCTCCCCGAACAGAGCAACAATTAAAAATAAACTTGACATTTAGTTTATTTGAAAGTACATTATTATGTACGTCAATAAAATAAAATAAGCTGTACCCAAGCTTTGTAATGGGTAAACATTGCCATCACTGTGGAAAATGGACACCAACAAGGGCTCTTTTCTGAGTACATTGTAAGAATAAAATAATGTTAAGATGTAACTCCGCACATAATATCAACAGTCGCTATATTGAATGCGATTCAATAATTCTTATATCAACCAATTTCAACCACTTTAAAATTTGCGGATTAAAGACAAGATATTATTTAGAACGTAAATATAGAATAGAAAGAGCGAATCAAGAATCAAAGAAGGATTTTCTTCAAACGATTCTGCTAATTTAACAATCGAAGAATTAGAAGGAAAAGATGAAAATGATGAGTTGAATAATATAGACATTGAAAATATTGTCAAAATGAAAAATTTAAACTTCAATCCCCAGATGTTTTGATGTTATCTCAAAATAAAGAATAATGAAGTTATTATATTATTTGTCTTCTATTTCATATTTTGTCTAATCTCCTAATCGCATTAAATGTTTATATTTTTGTTATTCAGGAACCTATATTATGTAGTTGTTAACCATTGAAAAAATATTTTGTATATTGTCTTGACATACCCGGAATTTGTAATAATTGTGTGAATCACTAATTGGAGTTCATTGTGAACTTGTAGTTGTGATGATCTCTTAGTTTTTGTTTAACTTTGAAAATCAATTAAGCCACCCAAACGAAAAGCCAACGTTCGGGCAGGACAACGTCTTTCGGATCCGCTAGTTAAATATGAGATAACTACTTTTTCGTGTTACATAATATTTAGGTACAATAATGTTAAAATAAGTACAGGACAAGTCGATATAGAATATACAAAATTTCAGCTTTTTCTATTATAGAAAATAACACATTTTCGGCCTATTTAACCAATTTTTCTTTTCTGAAATTCACAGGAAGGACATTCCGAAATATCGAGTTTACTAATTGAACATAAGGCTAACTGCAACAATTCAGCTAAAAATGGGCTGACACCGATGCATTTATGTGCTCAAGAAGATAACGTAAATGTTGCAGAAGTGTTATTAAAAAATGGTGCAAATATTGATCTAATGACTAAAGCTGGTTATACTGCTTTACATGTGGCTTCTCATTTTGGACATTCAAATATGATCCGATTTTTGCTTCAAAATTCTGCTAATGTCGACGCTACTACAGCTATAGGATATACTCCGCTTCACCAAGCTGCTCAACAAGGGCATTGTCATATAGTAAATCTACTCGTTGAACATAGGGCAAACGCAAATGCTCACACCGCAAATGGACAAACACCGCTTCATATCGCAAAGAAATTGGGATATATAAGTGTTTTGGATTCCCTTAAATCAATTACAAATGAAGACGATGATCAACTAAAGGATCAGTCTGAAGATAAATATCGTGTTGTTGCTCCGGAAGCAATGCATGAGACATTCATGTCAGATTCAGAAGAAGAAGGTGGTATGTTTTTGCAAACTTTTTTCACATTCATTATATTAACTCTAAGATATAAACCAGGGGGTCCAACCAAGTTATCTACCTTCTTGGCAATACACACTAATTAACAAAAACCAACTCAGGTCATTTTCACCCCCTTTCTGACTTTGGCTTCAACAAAGCTAGAAAGAAATCCTATTTGAGATACAGAAAAAAAGATAGCAGATTAAACAGGAATAACAACTAATGACACCATCAAAATTATGAAACACTTCCAACCATCGCAGCATCTTGGAATTTAGCACAGTATTAGGATTCGAAGGGGCATACAAACGAAAGTATTTCCAAAGGGTATTGTAGCCGTCCAACAGCTGTAAAGAACCTCGTTTAAAAATGGCTTCGGAAAAAGTGTCTCCACCCGAAACGACATTATCTACGTAGAAGTCATTTAACACTGTCACGATTGGAATGAAAACCCGTATGTTGTCGTAAGTAACCGAAAGCGTTTTACAATCTCCTTTTGTGAATTCCGCTACACTATGTCCAAACTTTTCTCGCAAAATATTGACGTTGTCTGCTTTTGATGTCGTCGAAATCGAAAACAGAGAAAAGGTTGCCTTGGATTTAAGGAGTGCATCATTAAGGCAGTTAGTGATTGTATTCTTGATGTATAGCGTATAGGTCAAACACAACACGAAGGTTTGTGAAGAACCGCTGTCTGGTAACAATATGATGGGAAAGATATGTTAAACATGTTGTCCACTAGGTTCGACCAGTACGAGCACGACACCCTTTTCACATGACTCATTGGTTGCCATTCCCAAGATAACGCATATTATTACTTGCCTCGTATCATTTTTCCTGTTATTCGCGAAACCGATCTACAAAAGACGAATCTAATACGTGTGTCATCTTCTCAAAAACCGATGAAGTAAGCACACACTGCACTTGTTAAATATTTGCCGCCTGTTGTGTATCTATATATGCCACCTACTGTGGATAGTAATAGCGGATACTTATTTACATATATGGCCCAGCATAAGGCGAAGCGAAGATTATATGGAAATGCATAACGTTCCATTAATACAGCGCGAACCAATACACTTGACCATTCTACTGCGCAGGTCTCTTCAAACGCATCTCTTTATTTTTTAAATATGCACGCACACATACATACATATTAGGCCTTAACGGCTTAAGCTAGGTTCTAGGCTCTGTCTAGAACCTACATAGCTTCTCCAACCAGTTTCATGCGAAGTGGAGGGGACCTACAGTTTTACGCCGAATCCAAACAGCAAATTTGAGAAGCTTCTCATTTAGTTTTTTTTCCATCGCAATAAAATAGAGATCTCGGACTTTTTTTTATGAGGTAGGTATGCGTATGACAATGGTTTATTATCTATCAAATAAATTGACACAAATTGTTGATGGGGAATAACATAAAAGAAAACAACAAGCAAAAAAAAAAAATTAATACAATTATTTAATTTAAAAGACAATGAAAGAAAAAAAAAGAAAAAATACAATGAAAAAAAGAAAACACCTTTTAAAAATACATTTTTAGCCCTCTTACACCTAATAATATCCGGAAGTGAATTAAACAAACTTGGTGCGGTGGCATAGTAAAATCTTTTAAAGTATGCTTTATAAATTATAGGAACAGTTACCAAACTTCTCGGTGACCCGCAAAACGAAAAGAAAAGATACTTTGAACTTCACTGTACGTCCGAACATATGCTTGAGCGTTCCTTGCATGGCGGGTATTGCGGTTGAAATGTTCAAGGGGAGGAATGCAACTGGCTATTTCGTTTGAGCACTTATGGTGGAAATAACTATAAAATAACAAAAGGCAGGAGACATTACGACGATGACTAAGAGAGTCAATTGATCTCGCGATGTCTCGGTCGTCAATGAGTTTTATCGCGCGTTTTTGGATCCTGTCAAGTAGCTCCAAATAAGTTATTGGTGCTCCGGACCAGATATGAGCGTTGTACTCGAGTTTCGGGCGAATAAACGCCTTATAAATTGTAGCCAGATCAGAAGGGGTGAAATATTTCTTACAACGCTTAAGGAAGTCTAGACATTTCGCGGCGTTCTTGGCGACATCGAATATGTGGTCATTCCAACGAAGGTTGTTGTTAACACACATTCCGAGAATGAAAAGTCTTTCGGTTTCAGCTATGCAAGTGCCATTCATAGATAATGGCGGTGTGTGTGGGTTTTTCTTTAATGACAGGAGACAGCATTGGGTTTTGGAAGCGTTAAATTCCACTCTATTGGTTTTACCCCACTGAGTTATGCTGTTAAAATCGGAATGTAATGAGCTTAACATACGTTGCCTCTCCATTTCCACACCCGAAGATGAGGGGCGCGACCCAAGAAACGAATATGAGAAGCTGAGGGTACTGTCATCAGCAAAGGAATGGACTGGATTAGAAGTAACAGACAAGAGATCATTTATAAAAATGAGAAAGAGAGTCGGGGACAGAACAGAGCCTTGGGAAATACCAGCATTTATTTGGTGAATTGCAGACTTGAAACCGTCCAAACAACTTGAATTGAACGGTCCGAAAGGTAGTTTCTAAACCATTGAAGAAGAGTATCATCGATTCCAAATCCTGACAGCTGGAATGTCATTGTAAATGAGTGTCGGGATAGATGATGAGGCCGAATTCTTGATGTTTTTAACAAATGACCAAAAGTTTTTCCTACCAGTAGGACTTTGCAGTATTTTTTGCCTCAACTTTTGGTCATAGGAGAATTTGACACGATTAATGTGGGCATTGTCGTCGTTTCTGGCTCGTTAATACCTTTTATGGCTTTCCTCAGATGGGTTGGCTTTGACTAGCCGAAAGCTTACCTCTTTTAACCTGATAGCCTCTTTGCAGCTCGAGTCACACCACGCGTTAACATTGGGTTTGATACTTTTAATCCTGTTTGGGATAATAGACTTCATGCCCAGGTGAATTATGTTTGTGACCATATCAGCAGCAGCATCCACGTCACTGTCGAGGAAGCACAGCGACCAGTTAAAACTCTTAAAGAAACCGTTTAGTTTTTCCCAATTTGCTTTCTCGTATTGCCATACGATTCTTTTAGGAGTTTGTTCTTTAACTATGTGGTTGGAGTAGAGAAATTTGCTGACATGATACAACGGTCTGACGAACCTAGAGGCGATAATACGTTCAATGCGGGGTGAGAGGTAAGAAACAAGTCCAATGTGTTGGCAGTTTGGCTGCTAATGTCCGGTGTTCGTGTCGGCTCATTTACAAGCTGAGTCAGGTTATTTACCTCAGTAAAGATCTCGACGTACCTTCCTTCGGGTGTTGTCTGACCAGAATGTCGAAACCAGCTTGAATTGTGTATATTGAAATCGCCCGCAATAACAATTTCAGAACGAGGAGGAAGGGTCACAATTCTTATAATGGAATCAGACAGGGCATCAAACTCATTATAAGTTGAATGTCTGTCCAAGTTGCGCTTCTGTAAATAAAACTGTAGTTTATTAATTGCATACGGACATGAAATTTGAACCAAATGAAATTAAATTCCGGATTGGAACACTGACCATATTGTGGCTGAAATGGTAGGCTGCGTCACTACGTATATAAACGGCGATACCGCGATGGGGAAAGCATAATGGCACTAAATTGTACCCAGGTAGACTAAATTCTGTTGAATCAGAGCCAACGCCTTTGTATATACACTCTATAGTACTACGAGTATCATCAACACGATTTTGAAAACCTCGACCTCGAGCGAGTCGGCAACAAAGATGGTGGCGTTTACAGGTTTGTGTCTTAAATTTTGCTGTCTCTCTTTATTGAATCATTCTGATATTATATTAGTATTTATTTTTATGAATTATGAATTTATGGATTTTTAGACTTTTGCTATTTTCGCTGTATCTCGTTCAAAAATGTACCGATTTATATAATTTCTTCAGTATTTGATTCGCCAATATCAATTTGTGTTGTATCAGCCGTTATTCAAAGAAATTTTAACGCGGATTTAGATGTCGCCCTCAAACATTAAGCTGAATCTTAAACATGAACGTGCGCAAACTCCGGCGAAGAAGTAGAGAGGTAGCCAGCTATTATTAGTATTGGGTTACGAACTCCCAAACGCTGATTATTGCACATGACCAAGACAGCTTCTCGTCGTCATATGAGTTACGCTAAGATTACTACGAAGACGTCTCTTCACCCATCACCTGTGGCACGTCCACAAATACACTTCTACCTATTGATAGACTGGAAGGCACGAAGAATTTATAGGTCATATCATCAGCCCACATGACTCATGATACAACCGCGACAATACACATGAATGCCCCAATGTTATGCTTGAGGGGTTGTTAAGACAACAGGTGCAGTAGGCATGCTTGCACATGCACGAACTACGAGTAGCTCGCCGGAACGGGGTGGGATCTTGCACCTGTCTCTCAACAGACGGCACATGTATTACATGCCTGGTTCTACATAAAATTTTCCAACATTTACCCATAAGTACACATTATTGTATATATCACACCAAGTTTTCTAGTTCTTAAATGACCACGAAGCAAAAAAAAGGAGGAACTGAGAAGATGGTGAGTAGCTCCCTGCGTGTATTATTTCCCTCCCACTGTCACTTAACCCTGAAGGGTATGGTGACTCCTTGGTCCTCGCCTTCATTCATATTGTGGCAAAGACCCCTTTGGCTTAGGCGAACCTACGATGGATCACCTCATCTCGATGAAATTAACGACCGGTGAGTAACTTAACTTCCCGCTGCACCTTGTATTTTTCTACCATACGTCCATGGTGTCTAAGTCACTGTATCATAGTAATATGAACTAGATTCATTTTGAATTCAATATAAAGTTTCATTATTTTATTAAAATTAAACACTATAACTACACTGTATCGAATGAAAATATATCTATTTATATAAATATAACGTTTTAATATATCTATATGTAAAATGATCATAAAAGGGTTTTAAGATAAGGATTAATATAGTTAGGTTAGGTTAGGTTGAAGTGGCTGCCAGCCGAAAGCCAACACACTTAGTCCAATGAGGTCCGTTCTGATGCCACATGGATCGGGAGTTTCGACCCCTACTCGCTAAAACCATTTGGAGCTTCTAATGAAGCGCGATAGACTTCTAACATCTGTGTTAGCTAAGTCACTGAGTTCGTTGACGAAGAAGGCTCCTAGGTAGACATTTCTTTTATGGGAGAGTGCAGGACATGTGCAGAGGAGATGCGACGTAGTCTCCTCCTCCTCCTCATCCCTGCAGCTTCTGCAGAAGTCATTTGAGTAAACGCCAAGCCTTGATGCATGCCTGCCTATTAGACAGTGTCCTGTGATGACACCTATGACAGAGCCAATGTGCAGTCTGTTGAGTGAGATCAAACTCAAAGAGAGTCGCAGATCCAGCTTTGGCCAGATTTGCTTGGTCGCTAGACATGAATCACTACCTGTCCACCTGAGGTTTGTACTCTCGACTGTGGATAGCTTGAACATAAGTTTGCAAGTAGCGATAGGCATACCTATAAAACCTTTCTCAGGTAGAAGAGGTAATGCGGTTCCGTTTTTGGCGAGTTCGTCTGTCCTACAATTCCCTGGGATGTCACTATGCCCCGGAACCCAACAAAGTTGAATATTGAACTGCTCTGCCATCTCCTGCAGAGATGAACGGCAGTATAAGGCTACGATGGAATTGGAAGAGACTGAGTCCAGGGATTTTAGCGCGGCTTGACTATCCGAGAAAATGCAGATATCCTTAGCCGATATCACATTTCTCTTCAGCCACGACAGGACTTCCTCAATCGTCATGATTTCCGCCTGGAACACGCTACAGTGATCAGGCAGACGGAAGGAGAGACTGATATTTAGTCTTTCTGAGTAAACACCCCCACCTACCCCCTCGCTAGTTTTTGATCCGTCGGTGTAAAAGTGGAACGAATTAACTTCCGTGCAACCAACATCCTCCCAGAATGGAAAATATCCAGGGGTGTCAGATGCAGTAAGATGTCCAGTGCGGCGGAGGGGGTCGTACGGAGTGCTCCGCTGATACACAGACAAGCTGTACGTTGCACCTTGCTTAGCTTATCACGGTTTACCGCTTTGTCAAGAGCAGTCCACCAGATAACCGCCCCGTATGTCAGAATCGGTCTCACTACCGATACGTATAGCCAGTGAGATATGCGGGGCTGTAAGCGCCACTTATTACCGATGGCTTTTTTGCAAGAGAAAAGTGCTACTGTCGCTTTTTTACTCTTTCTTGTAAGTTGGGTTTCCAGCTTAACTTCCTATCGAGGATAAGACCCAGGAATTTAGCTTCATCGGGATATGTTAAGCTTGTACCGTTAATGGAAGGAGGGTCGATATGAGAGATTTTATATTTCCTGGAGAAGAGGACAAGTTCGGTTTTATGAGAGTTAACCCCCAGCCCACATCTTCTTGCCCAACTTGTCAGCTTATTGAGAGCATTTTGAAGTAGTTCCTTTAGGGTGTTGAGGTATTTCCCTGAGACGGCAATAGCAACGTCATCCGCATAGGCAATCACCATACAACCCTCCCCCTCCAGGCATGTCAGTAGTTTATTCACCACCAAGTTCCACAGAATGGGGGAAAGGACACCACCTTGTGGCGTATCCCTACTGACAGACCTCCTACCGGATGAATCGCCCAGTTTCGAATTGATAATCTTGCTTGAGAGCAAAAGATTGATCAGTTCCCCAAGCGAGCCATTCACATTCAGTTCTGTCAGTGCATTTGCGATTGCAGATGTGTTTACGTTGTTGAAAGCGCCTTCTATGTCTAGGAAAGCAACCATAGCGTATTCCTTGTGGTAAAGGGAGTATTCGATAGTGCGTACCAAGGAGTGAAGGGCGGTTTCCACCGATTTACCCTTATTGTACGCGTGTTGGGTTTATGTTCATACGAAGATGGATATCAATCAGACGCTCCAGCGTTTTGAGGAAGAAAGATGATAGACTGATAAGTCTGAGGTCTTTAGGACTAACATGGGAGTATTTGAGCGAATCCTCGCTAGATGTAGTCCACGAGTCGTCTGCTTTCTTTAGGCAGCTGTTCATAATTGGATTTGAAGTAAGGATTTTTCTTAGCCTTGATGCCTCCGAGGATTCTTCTATTTTGCCACAGAAGAGTCTCCACGATGATCTTTTGACCCTCCTAAGTTCTTTTTTTATATGCTTTGAGGGATGCCTTATAGGAGTCCCACTCAATATTGGATCTTGAGCTTTTGGCGCGATTGAAAAGTCTCCTGCAATCATTTTTTCTCAGTGGTCCTAATTCAGGTAACCACCAGTGAGGTTTCTTTTTCCCACTGGGTAGTATGAGGGGGCAGGAAGCACCCATCGCTAGATTAAAAGCCCTGGTGAGCTTATTAACCTTGTCGTCAAGCTCGCTAGGATTGCAAGGGGGACTTAATAGTTCAGAGGTAATAAGTCCGCGCATAATATCTCTGTATTTGGGCCAGTCTGTTTTCCGATGGTTTCGGAATGTGGATTGGCGAGGGGTGTCAGCGTTGTCAAGGTTGAAAGTGAGATATCGGTGGTCAGAGAGAATGGTCAGCCGAAACTTTCCAACTCGATATCATTTTGTGGATGTTTACGGAGACAAGAGTAATGTCTAAGACTTCTTGTCGGTTTTTATTTATGAAGGTGGGTTCATTACCCGTGTTGCACACAATGAGGTTAGTACTTAAAATATATTCATAAAGCGACTCACCTCTCTTTTTAATATCAGTGCTGCCCCATGCAGTGTGATGCGTGTTGGCGTCGCATCCGACGATGAGTGCAGGTTTCCGTCTCTCTGCTTCCGCGATAAAGCAGGTTCCCAGGTTACCACCAGGGAGAGGTCCCATATTGTCGTGGGAAAGATACGCTGATGCCAACCAGTATATGCCACCAGCAGTCTCTAGTTTGACAGCCGTCGTATCTCGATCGCTGAAATTAGGGAGTAAATATGCATTAAGACTACTCTTCACCAATATCACGATCACGAACCAGGTTGTTGACAACCCAGGGCTCTTGGACCAAGACTAAATCTTCTCCAGTTTTTGTTAAACGGAGAATGGCGGCCGAAGCCTTAATGGAGTGTTGGAGGTTAATCTGTATGATCTGCAGCATTGTTGCTACAATCCTGTAGAGAAACCCCCACCACTGTGTTGTTGAGGTCCTCCAATTCAGAGGACGAGCTGAGAAGCTCATCCTCACTCAGAAGATCCTTGCTGGACATGTCTTCCAATACAGAGGACAAACTAAGGAGCTCGTCTTCCCTCAGAAGATCCTTGTCAGGAATTTGGTCCGTCTCCATGACCGACTGAGAGTCGATCACAGGGATTGAAGACGTGGTGGGTTCTGTAGAGGGCTCGGGAATGTCAACCTCTGAGGAGGGGAAGGTGACAGGTGCGCTAACACCCGACACATCAGTTTCAGAGGGATGATGAGGTCGCTTGTCAGCTTCTACATTGTCCTTCTTATAAACTCTCAGCGTGATGTCGTTCGATCCGAACCGAATCACACCTGCAGTCGCCGCCAGATGAGCAAGGGATTCCTGATTGATGACAATGACAGCACACCGGTAGACAGCACGCGATCTCGGTCGGCAGGGGATATCCTCCCTCGCAACAACCTCAAGCTTGGCCCCTGGCCATAGCTCACCAAGCTTATTGATCTCGAGCTTGTAAAGATCCAATGATCTTTGATCATCGCAGGCGATGAGTTTCAAGCGGCGCTGATGCCAACCGCCATCGTGAATTATTGGCGGTGGTTCGGGGATGTCCTTATAGAAGTCGGCGAAGTTATCAAGTAGGGTGAGCATGATGAGATCCCACCGTTCAAGTGAGATCGTGCCGTCGGCGTCACTGCGGTCGATGACTGCGACCACAATTCCTTTTTTGAGGACATCGCTGAAAGACCTGTGAGATTTGACGATGGACGCGTTAGGAGGAATGCTGGTGTTGTGCATCCTCAGGCGCTTGGAGGCCGAAGCGACCTCCTCCACCGATCTCTGTCGCTTTGACGCAATGTCTCCGCTGGTCTTGTCCTTACCTGAAATGATATTTTCTGCCCAGGGGATCTATCTATCTCAGGGATAGCGCCGATAGAGCCAATTATACGATTGGCATTGCGTCTGTTTTTGTAATGCAGCTTCGAGGGGTTGCGGTGAGGCGCTCCTCTACTGCAAGACGCGCTAGTGGAAGCCGGACCATGTTGCACAGTCCCACTACCACTAGGAAGGTGTTTGTGTTTGGTAGCATCCGTGCGTATACTGCCAGTGGAAGGACCATGAATTTCCACAGTCTTGCCCTTGACAAGTGTAGCAGGAGTGATACCAGGGGGCAGCTTTGGGGCACCATTATGCACAGTCCCGCTTCTGCTGGAAAGATTTTTGCTTTGCTCGCAAGTACTGACGGAGGAACCACAATTATCCACAGTTTCGCTGTCAGCTGCCATATGAGCATATCCTGTAGACAGCTTCGCCGCCGTACTACCGTCCGGTTTCAAAGGGATACCGGCCTTAATATTTTGTTTTTGTTGTTTTTGTTTGTTCATAATAATGTTCCCACGAGTTGCGGAGAAGGGAAGGCCCGTCTGTACAGAGATCCGCATTCTACAGATAAGGCTAGCTGATCCGGAGGTCGCCAGGTATCCGGATACTCAGTTCGCGACTGAGCTGTTTATTAAACTGGGCCCTCAGCCAGGCTGAGTATCGGCACGGGTCGTGTGACACCTTAAGTCCAGCCCACTGGGTAAACGAAGGGAGAGTGAGAGGAAAGGAGAGTGAGGGAGAGTGAGAGGAAGCTGGGGGAGGGAAAAGATGGAGAGGGAGTGGGATCGGACAGAATGTCCTATGGGCAGTTCTTAGAAGATGCTGATTCAACGGCCAGCCTGCCATGGGTGACCCTTCTGACGACGGAGGTCGTCGACAGTGTAGCCCGTTGAATCAGCATCCTTAAGCCTCCACACTGGCACTATTCAGAAGGAATGGTGCTCTCGACAAGGAGACTGACCCTTCGTGGAGGATTAATATAGTAAAATTGTATTAAGTCAACGAACTTAATGATTATAAACAACATAAATGAACAATAACTGCAATATACAGTCGAACTTCCATAACTCGAACTTCCATAACTCGAATTTCTCCACAACTCAAAGTTTTATGGATAACTTTGCCTTTTCGACTTTATTTGTTTGAATTTCGCCCTCCATAACTCGAACTTCTGTAACTCGAATTCCTCTCTAATTCGATTTTTATACCCTATTCTAGGGGTATATTAATTTTGACGCATAGTTTGTAACATACCTTAATATTGCCCGTAGACCCCTAAAAGTTACTATATTTATGATCAGCATCGATAGTAATGTCGATCTAGCCATGTCCGTCCGTCCGTCCGTCCGTCCGTCGGCAAAAATTATAACCATATACTCTCTAGGGTCCCGAAATAATCAAGTTTACGAATTTTTGAAATCCGCCCACAGACACGCCCACAAAAAAATAAAACAATTTTATTGAAAAACCAAAATTTGAGCTAGGGAGCTGAAATTTTTAATATATACTCTCTAGGGGCCCTTTAAGCTCATGTATAAATATTTTCAAAATCCGCCCACTGACACGCCCACAAATAAATAAAACAATTTTTTTGAAAATCCAAAGTTTGAGCTAGGGATCTGAAATTTATAATATATACTCTCTAGGGGCCATTTAAGCTCATGTATAAATATTTTCAAAATCCGCCCACTGACACGCCCACAAATAAATAAAACAATTTTTTTGAAAATCCAAAGTTTGAGCTAGGGAGCTGAAATTTATAATATATACTCTCTAGGGGCCCTTTATGCTCATGTGTTAATTTTTTTTTAAATCCGCCTACTGACACGCCCACAATTAAATAAAACAATTTTATTGAAACACCCAAGTTTGAGCTAGGGAGCGTTTTTTTTTTGATAAAATCCTTTAAATGTTATATAACAAAATATGTAGAGCGTTCTTAACAATTTAACCATACTTAGACTTTTGTCACGCCCACTTATGAGGGATAGGAATAAGAATAGGGTATCCAACAGTTCGCCCAAGCGGACTGTAGCCCGTCCCTATGTTTTTTATTGCGTTTGATGGCAAAAAGTCTCTTTAACTCGAACTTTTTCTCTAAGTCGGGGAAATCCCTTTTATTTCAATTTATTGAAATCTGTCTGTTCGTTTTTAATCAACTCGAAGTATTGCTCCGAATCGGGAAACCCCCCTTTAAAAATTTAATTGGGTCTACTATGATGTGATTACATTTTTCGGAAGTTTTTTTGAGGAGTAGGGATGTGTTGTTTCTTTTTGTTAACGATTTGTATGCTTCTCAGTTCTCACTTGAACTTCGATTTTGGACGAATATGTTCCAAGTTTTATTTAAATTTTCTTATTCATTTTAAAAAGTAATGAACAAGTCATTATGTCGGAAAGAAAATTAAACCATCTTACTTTTCAACAAAAACTAAAGATCATCAGCGAAGTTGAGAGTTTTTTTTTTTTATTTTTTTTTTTATTTTTTTAAAAAAAAAGGAAATCCAAATCCCAGAGCACTCAGACTCGGTAACGTTCCATTGTACTACCAGGCAGAAATCCTCTTTTTGGTGTAGAGGCATGTGATTGGGTGGCGTATGTTGTTGTTCCCCATGGGGATGGAACCTGCACCGCACGGGTCACAAGCCAACACACTAACCTCTACACCGTCGCCACCCTGAAGTTGAGAGTGGAATAAAGAAGAAAAATGTGGCCATAAAATATCGTTTACCTCCAAGTACACTATCCACTATACTGAAGAACAGAGAAAGTGTTAAGAAAAATGCTGAATCTTCACGAAACGAAAAAAACTCAATGAGAAAAAAAACTCTTAAATATGAAAGTGTTGACAGGGCGGACTCAAAATGGTTTGCGGTGCGCGTAATGTAAACTTGCCAATGTCAGGCACCATTATAAAGGAGAAGGCTAAGAGCTTTGCAATTGCATTTGGAGAAACTAACTTTGCTGCAAGTACAGGTTGGCTTGACAAATTTAAAAAAAGGTAAGTTCAGAGTGGGAAGAAATTGCACATAAAAGTTTGCTGTACAAGATTTTTTATCAATTAGAAATGGCATTGTTCAAAGAATCTTTAATGCAGACGAAACAGGTCTTTTTTATAAATATCTTCCAAACAAAACCTTGGCGTTCAAAGGCGAAAAATGTCACGGTGGCAAACATAGTAAGGAAAGGGTGACATGTATGATTGCTGCAAATATGAGTGGAAAAGAAAAACTTAAAATTCTTTTGATCGGCAAAAGCAATAAGCCACGATGTTTACAGGGAGTTAAATCCTTGCCTGTTAAGTATCGAGGAAACAAAAAATCATGGATGGTAACTGGCTTTTTTGAAGAGTGGCTAAAAGAATGGGACAAGGTATTTTTTAATCGAAAACGAAAAGTCCTGCTTTTTGTTGACAATTGTAGTGCCCACAAATCGCCAACAAATTTAAAGTCTATAAAGCTTGTTTTTTTCCACCGAACATGACAGCAGCTTTACAGCGAATGGACCAAGGAGTGATACAGAATTTTAAGTGTTTCTAGAGAAAAAGAATCATTAGCAAAATTCTTACTTCGCGGGAAGAAGGGAATGTTAGTCCAAAAATTTCTTTACTCGACTGCATACAAAATGTTTCAATGTCATGGAACTGCGATGTAAAGAGCTCAACAATACGAAATTCTTTTATTAAGGCTGGATTTGGCAAACATTCCCTTTGGGATGAAGAAGATGACGTTATTTTGGCAGAGCTAAGAATCAATGAAATTCACGCAGACTTTGGTGTGCCCATACCTGAGTTCAGAGAAATGCAAGAGGATTTTTCGCGAATACAAAATACACAATACAATACACAATACGACACAGGTGCAGCCTTTCAGAATACATTAACTTGGATAATGAGATTATTGTTTGTCATATGCCGTCTGATGCCGAAATGTTGCTTTCGGTAACACCTGAAGTGGAAACCGTTATTGAAGATGAAGTTGATGCTGATGCTGATCCAGTTGATGACTTAATCGTACAGCCAAGCAAGCTAAAGTCAATGAAGCATTTGAAACAATACGAGATGCTCATCTTACTGAACCCGATACGCCGGATCGGCTTTTTAACATAATTCACGAAATCGAAACGTATTATAAATCAAAATGCAATGAAAAAAGACGTCAAAGAATGATTACTGACTTTTTTTCTATAACTCGAATTTTTTTCTTACATTTTGAGAGTTCGACTTATGGAAGTTCCACTGTATTACTTTCATGTACTCTTCTAACTCTTGAGCAAATTGTATAATGTACCCCTGGTATCGCATTAGCGAAGTAATGGGACCTTTGCTATCTTCACCATCCCAGGTTGGGATCTGGGATATATTGTTATATGTTTCAGCTGGTGGAAATTCTCGTCATTATACGTAATACACCTGAGGTGAGCGAATTGATAATTCGCTGACTTCGGTTCATGTCTTCGATAGCTCTTGCAGTATACCACTTATTTAATCTTAGTCAGATGGCGTTGTTCTGACTTGCTCAACCCTAATCCTACTTCGTTATGTAATTATGTAAATTATAAATGTACTTAGTATGCACTTTTCCCTTCTTTTTATACCCTATTCTAAGGGTATATTAATTTTGACGCATAGTTTGTTACATACCTTAATATTGCCCGTAGACCCCTAAAAGTTACTATATTTATGATCAGCATCGATAGTAATGTCGATCCAGCCATGTCCGTCCGTCCGTCTGTCGGCAAAAATTAGGCCTTTAAACCGGGCCTAGAGAGCTGAAATTTTAACCTATACTTTCTAGGGTCCCGAAATAATCAAGTTTTCGAATTTTTGAAATCTGCCCACAGGCAAACAAACTCAAAAAAAAACAAAATTTTCGAAAAAATCGAATTTTGAGCTGGAAAGCTTAAATTTTGTATATATGATCTATGACTCCTAAAACCGCTCGGAATATAAAATTTTCAAAATCCGCCTACTGACATGCTCACAATTAAATAAAACAATTTTATTGAAAAACCAAAATTTGAGCTAGGGAGCTGAAATTTATAATATATAGGTACTCTCTAGGGGCCCTTTAAGCTCATGTGTAAACATTTCCAAAATCCGCCAACTGACACGCCCACAATTTAAAATCAACTTTTTTTGCAAATCAAAAGTTTGAGCTAGGGAGCTGAAATTTATAATATATACTCTCTAGGCGGCCCTTTATGCTCATATGTTAATATTTTCAAAATCCGCCTACTGACAGCCCACAATTTAAAAAAAAACTTTTTGTAAAATTTCAAAGTTTGAGCTAGGGATCTGAAATTTATAATATATACTCTCTAGGGGCCCTTTCTGCTCATGCGTATTTTTTTTAAATCCGCCTACTGACAGGCACACAATTAAATAAAACAATTTTATTGAAAAACCAAAGTTTGAGCTAGGGAGAGATTTTTTACAAAAGTCGTTTTTTTATAAAATCCTTTAAATGTTATATAACAAAATATGTAGAGCGTTCTTAACAATTCAACTATACTAAGACTTTTGTCACACCCACTTATGTATGAGGGATAGGAATGAGAATAGGGTATCCAACAGTTCGCCCAAGCGGACTGTAGCCCGTCCCTATGTTTTTTTTTTCTTGACTTTACAACTTGTCGAAATGCGAACACAAGGATATTTTCATAAAAACTGATGCAAATAAAAAGAGTAATTATATTTCAACTCACCAAGTTATCCTTATGTCACGTCGATCCTTCCACGATGTTGTGCACAGCATTGCGTGTTTTCGGCGGATTTTCTCTAATTTTTAAACGGTTAAGGGATGAAAGATTAACTATTACATCAGGAACTATGAAGATCTTTACACATGAGCAAAGCTACTTTAAATGAAGTGGGATAAACCCTTACTTAGTCAAGTCAAGAGAAAGCACTTTTGAAATCAAATGAGATGGAAAGCTAAACTTGCAAAAACTTTTTTTTTATCTTTTATTTTACGTCACTTGTGGTAAATAATTTTCTTATATTTTTTTTCTTTTTATAAGAGATACACTACGCACTGATTATTTCTTAATGAAGTGGTGCTCCATGGATGCTGAAGGTGTTGGGCCTCCTGTTCTGGCCTTTGTAAAGGTGAAGTAGGGCTTACTTGCTCTAGCCTTTGTGGAGTTGGGCTTACTTGCTCTAGCCTTATATCAAAGCTGGGCTTACTTGCTCTAGCCTTGGTCTTGGTGGAACCTCGGACGATGTTGGACACGTGGTTTGTGTGCGTGTGTGTCGAGACAATTGTTCGTGCAGTCTCTGCCTGCTTCTAAATTTGTTGGTGGAATTACCGGCGGTGCGCGGGCTCACTCACTGATGCTTACACTCGTTGATTGTGGTGTATCCCTCGCTTAGCAACGTAGATTTCACGACGCTGTGAGTGGAACGCTCTGGATTAGGTGAGCAGGGTGCGATTGCGCTGACGTTACTGCACTCCTCCGAATGTGGCGAAAGAATTGGGTAATTTCGCGTTTTGGTGATGTGCCCGCTGGATGCTGTAGGGCGGCGTAGATTCTCACCGTTGCTTTATGCTTATACTTTCACTGGTGGTTTGGCGTATTGGATAGCGAATTATATTGTGTCTGCTTACTCAGCGTTCTTGGACGTCGTCGATGAATAATTCCTCAATTCCTCAGCAGCACTTGTACCAATTGGTACTTCGTCAAGGTGGCTTTGCCAATATGACGCCACTTGATGTAAAGGGTCAAGTGGCCACGAAAAGTAGATGAAAAAGAAAAGCGTGCACAATTTGTGCCGCCTTATACCTATATCTTTTTTTCTGGACAACGAAAAAAAATATGGCGGACTTGTCCGTCCGTCTGCAGTTCCTTTTCTTTTGACACTCTCATGTTGGCGGACATGTGTGAACTTATCGCCCACAAGAAATGGGTGCGTTCGCTAGATCGTGCGAAATTTTGAGTTAATAATAATAATAATATTTGGTTAGGGTATATTACACTGCGACCTATTGGTCTTTTGTGTCCCCTTGCTTGTGCCTCGGAGAGGTGCATGCCCTCGTTCAGAGCCCTCTCTAGATACTTCTTTGTGAAGCGTGTCGAGGTATTGCTCTGATTTATCCTTGGCAGGTCACACTCCTTAGAGCACAGCGTCCAGTCCAGTTTCTTTGATGAATCAGAGAATGAGCTGTGGGTCCATGGTTTGTATGTCCTTGTCTGTTATTTGGTGCCTGCCCAAATATTTCATCCTTTTGTGGGTCAGTGCCCCACAGGATTCCAGTATATGGTCTGGAGTTTCGGCGGTTTCACTGCAGAATCTGCAGAGCCCGTCCTCCGATATGCCCATTTTCCTCAGGTGTTCCTTGAGTCTGCCGTGCCCCGTGAGGAGGCCTGTTAGGATTCTTAGGTTGTTTTTGTTAAGGCCGATACAAACTTTGAATCTCTTTTGGTTGTAATTTCCTAAGAGTTTCTTTGCTTGCCTCAGACCTTGGAGGTTGAGAAGGGTTTTGCCCTTTGTTTCTTCCTCCAGCTTCCTGAACTCTTCGCGTATAGTGTGTTCTCCTATCCCGCAGAATGGTTCAGGTCCTATGAAGGGTTCCTCTGCCCCTTTTCTTGCCAGAGAGTCCGCTGCCTCATTCCCGTAATGCCAACATGGCCAGGTACCCAGCAGATGGAGATTCTGTTATTCTTGCCTAGTCTATTCAGTCCTTGTAGGCATTCCCACACGAGTTTTGACTTGATAACGTAGGCGTCAAGAGCCTTTATAGCTGCTTGGCTGTCAGACATTATTGCTATGTTGCAATTTCTATAGTTTTTCTCGAGGTTGATTCGAACGCACCTGTCTATGGCACATATTTCTGCCTGGAAGATGCTGGTACATTTGCCCATGGATTCGTAGTGCTTAGTTCCCGACCCAAACACTCCTGCACCAGTTCCGTCCTCAGTTCTCGAGCCGTCCGTATACCACTTTGTTGTGTGGTTGCTCAGTCCATAAGTTATGGATTCGTTGCTCCAGTTCTCCTTATTGCTGAGCTTTATCTGGAAATTCTTCTCGAAGTTGAATTTCCTGATGCTGTCGTCCCTAGGTATGCCAAGAAGTGGGAGTTTTTTGAGTAAGTCACCGTGTTCTTTCGAACCGATGCATTTCCCTCTCCCAATTCCCTCCTTTGCCATCATAAGGATTGTTTTGTATGCCTCGTTCATCACCATGATGTGTAGAGGGGTCAGTTCCAATAACACCGCCATGGCTGCGGTTGGGCAGCTACGCATTGCTCCGGTAATGCACAGGCACGCCAGTCTTGCACTTTGCCGAGTGTCTCTCGCGTTGTGACTAGACTGGTTCTTTTCGCCCATGCTACCGCTCCGTATGTGATCATTGGTCTCACGATTGCAGTGTACATCCATCGCAGGATGCTTGGGCTGCATCCCCATGCCTTCCCCGCTAGGCTCCTACATATGATGAGAGCGCGGGTGGCCTTCTTGGATATCTCCTCTGTATGTTTTCACCAGAGGAGTTTACTATCTAGATGGAGTCCTAGATATTTTACTTCTTTGACTGGTATCAGTGTCGTGCCTGATAGGTTTATGTCCTTAAGTCTTTGAAGTTGTCTTTTCCTTGTGAATGGTACTATCGTTGTTTTCGCCGGGTTGATGTTAAGTCCGACAGTATGGCACCATTCCTTGGTTACTTTAAGCCCCTTTTGTATGATGTCTCCAAGGGTTTCTTCGAACTTGTGGACATCCTCTCGTTGTGTTTACTCTGATGGTTCCAGATGGTGTTTGAGTCTCTGCTGATCTAGTGCTCAGCAGCTCACACATCCAGTTGGATACTGTACTGTTAACTCCTTTCCTATCCAGGGATCGTTTGATCGCATCATGTGAGGTGTTGTCAAATGCTCCCTCTATGTCTAGGAAAGCGCACAGTACTATTTCTTTTGCCTCCAAGGCACTTCGAATTATCTCCGTCAGCTGATATAGTTCGGTCTCTGTTGATCTGCCCGCTCTGTATGCATGCTGACGATGATGTAAGGGGGATGTGTTTAGAACATCTTCCCTTAATTAATTGTCTACAGCCTTTTCTGTCATCTTCAGAAGAAATGACGTAAGGCTGATGGGTCTGTACGATTTTGGCTGTGTGGGGTCTTTTTTCCCCGCTTTTGGTATAAACACAACCCTTGCTCGTCTCCATTGCATTGGTATGTGGCCCAAGGCAATACTGCTCCTTGTTATCTTTAGCAGGTGTGGTATTAGTACCCTTTGCCCTTCTTGAAGAAGGGCGGGTATAATGCCGTCCACTCCGGCTGTTCCGGACTAGTTGAGTCTGGAATATAATGTTGGTTGAAGGAGATGCCTTCAACGATTTGTGGAAAAATGGGGAATTCCTTGTGACTAAATAAAACTCTTTGTTATCACGTTATAATAAGCTTTATTTCTTAAGTTGGTCGGCTAAGTTGAACTGGACAAAGTAGAGTGCCGCAACTGTCTCTACGAACCAACCTCGTAATCTCGGTACATAGATTTTTCTCATAAACATAATCAATCAGCTGGACTTTTATTTCTTACATACATAATCGTAGCTAGTCGTTGACCCTAAATTGCATGACATAAATTGCATTTACATATCGGCCTTTTCTGCATTCGCGGTTGTCTCGTTACAATTCCCCTTGTTGACTGTTGTTGGAGCGGGATGGCCATATGTTGATTGGTGTTTATATTTTGCTTATATGGTTGTTGCACCTTTTGTAGCCGGTGGTTGGTGAAGGCACGCACCTTTCCTTACGTATGTGGGTTTGCGTGCGACCGAATCAGCCTAATCCTCGATGATCTTCATGTTGTAAATTTCATTCTTCGGTGTTTTGACAGTTCGGCTTAAATCGTTGCGTGCGTAGTATCTCGAGTTTAAAATTCTTCGGCGGTTTTTCTATTTCGAGTGTTGTCTTGTGTTTATTTCCTTTTTTTTTGATGAGCTGTCCTTTGAGGCTAGTTTGCAGGAAGTGTGAAACTCGTATTTGAGTTGCAGTGTTGTCCCACATTCCAGCGACTAGCCCAAATGCACGCTTGTCCACTTCACCATTTCTGCCAGTGCCGCGTGAGCAGCCCCATTTGGTTTTCTTTTGTTGAGAAGCAACATGCTCCCCGCCTCGGAGTCTGCTGTGCCTTGGTTGAATTCTGGTACTTCGTGGACGTGATGTGTCTGTGTTGTTGTAGTGTCCTAGGTTCAGCCTTCATCCTCATCGTACGCAGCCCCATTGGTGGCATTGAGGTTAGGTACGAGTGCATGTGCCAAAATATAAAAAACAAGAATTAGTGTTTTGTTTATAACAAAATATGGTTAACAAAATGATATGAATGGTTAACTGGCTAGCTGAGAGATTTCACTTCATTATAGGGTAAGTTGACCTTGGGTAAAAAAGGGGTTGTTTTTGTTTATGGGTTTTTTTACTTAGGCCTTTTTTTCATTTTTATTCATGGGTTTTTGTTCAGAGTTCAGTTTTTTTTTTTCGATTTATTAGAGTTACGGGTTCAGGGTTTTCCTGGGATTCATGTTCGTTGTTTATATTGCATTTTGGTTTCTATTTTTGTGCTTATAGTTCATGGTCAGTCCGATACGATCGCGGTTGATATCGGCAAGGGGGATAATTTCACGATTGGGCGTTTTAGAGTCGATTTTTCCGTTTTTATTGTCACGACGCGCGTAAGACCATCCGATCCGGGGTGCAGCTCAGTGACTCGGCCAAGTAGCCATGAGGAAGGTGGGAGATTGTCTTCCTTGACCAAGACCAGGTCACCAATTTTAATACTTGGCTGCCTTTCCAGCCATTTCGGTCGTTGTTGAAGCCTGTGGAGATATGTGGAACTCCACTGTTTCCAAAAGTCCTGCGTTAGCCGTTGCATAAACCTCCATCTGTCCAGGCTGCTGACGTTGTGTTCCTTCAGATTTCTTTCTGGGAGTGCGCGCAGTGATGCCCCAATCAAGAAGTGTCCGGGAGTAAGCACGTTTAAATCGTCCGGATCTGAAGTCATCGGACACAATGGACGGGCATTGAGGCATGCTTCAATCTGACACAGCACCGTTGAATATTCCTCAAACGTTAGTTTGGCTGTGCCGATGGTTCGTTTTAAATGAAGTTTTATTCCCTTAACACCTGCTTGCCATAGCCCGCCGAAATGTGGCGACGATGGGGGGTTGAAGTGCCATGTTGTACCTTGTGACGATAGCTTGTGTGCCACTTCAGTTGACCATTCAGCCGAAATGAACTTTGCTTCTTTTCTGAGGTCATTGTTTGCTCCCTTGAAGTTAGTGCCGCAGTCGCTGAACATGTTGCTGCAGTTTCCTCGTCTTGCCACAAATCTCTTAAACGCTGCGATGAATGCTGCAGCGCTGAGGTCGCTAACTAGTTCGATGTGTATGGCTTTAGTTGCCAGACACACGAAAACCGCAATATATCCTTTACTGTGTCGATTGCATCTACCCTTCCATAGTTTTATATCTATTGGTCCGGCATAGTCGACCCCAGTGTTTGTAAATGGTCTGCTGACCCTTACGCGTTCCGCTGGGAGGTTGCCCATTAGTTGCTGGTGCATTTTTGTGTTATAGCGATGACAACGAACACATTTGTGGATTGTGGTTTCTTACTGGATTTCTCGTGATACTTGTGCTGTCCAGGTCGAATACTATTATTCGATGGTCAGACAATGACGGCTCACTAGATACTCTCCATTTACTAATTAATTTACTTACGCTTGGGCTACCAAGCGTGAGGTCGGGTACTTCCTACCTGACACTAGTTACAAAAGTGGGGGTATTTCCCACGTTTATAATATCAAGTGACGAACTCATAATAAATTCTAGTAGGTACTCACCCCTGGTGTTGGTGTCGGTGCTCCCCCATATGATGTTGTGGGCATTTGCATCACACCCTATAAGGAGCGACATGCGGAGCTAGTTGCAATGCTCCACCAGTCGCTGCATTTGGGATGATACAACCGGCTCATCCCCTGCACAGTACGCCGATACGATGACAATGGTGCGGTGACATCCTTCAACATCCAGATGTACCGGAATTGGCACCAGATCTCGTGTCGCGTATTCTGAAAGTAGAATAAATTTATATTTATTGTTTATTAGAATGCAAGCTCTCGGTTTCTCGGCCCGAGTGTCCCTTATTACATTTGCATCCTTGCTCGCCAATCCTTTGACTTGTCCTTTCAGGATCCATGGCTCCTGGATCAGTACTAGCCCTAGGCTTTGGCAGGTAAACATCCTAGATATAGTCGCCGAGGCGGCTATAGCATGATGAATGTTCACCTGTGCTAGTTTAATTTTTCTGTTGGCGGTGTTCATCGAGCTATTGCTCGCGCGGGGCAATTGCCCCGTCCTACTTCAGCAACGAATCTTACTCCTCCTGGGTGATTTCCTGGAAGAGGTCGATGACCGTGTTGTCCATTTCCCCCTCAGAGATCGTGCTCTCCGAGACGGACATAGACTCCTCCGTCTCCTCAGGAGCCTTCTCCGCCGATTGGACAACGGAAGAAGGTGCTTTAGTCTTCGGAGGAGCAGTATGCTCTACCTCTGACTGCGCGCTCTGCGAGTTCAGATTCGATACTGGCTGGGCTGTCTGCCCAGAGATCTCGTCCGACCTCTTGAGTCCGCACACCGCAACCCTGCCGAATCGGTAGCTCAGTGATCCTTTTTGGTTTTTTATTTCGTCGAAAGATTCTCGGTCGATGCCAAGAGCCAGTACCTGCCCGGTTCCCTCTTTTCGACAATTGAGAATCCTTCACGCCTGGACGTTAAGTCCCACATTCTGTGCTTCCAGCAGTGCCAAGGAGGTTTTAGCTTCTTGCTCTGCACTGCGTGGAAGGAAGATTGTTATGGAGTAGGACCGTGGTATATCTGTCCCACTGCATGCCATGAGGCGTGTCCCCTTCCATTTCCCCAGCTTTGGGGCTACTGCCTTTAGCCACTCAGCTGTCTGCGGAGTCTCGCAGTCAACTAAGGGCATTCCATGTTTGAAATGTATGCCCTGGAATTTGAGCTTATGCTCCCATCCCAAGGCCATTTCCAACACAATGGCGTCTTCAAGTGCCGTGAGGTATGGGTTGCTGAGGATCTCCTGCGGATATTTCACCGGGAGAACAGCAACCTGCTCAGCAATCGCACCTGTCTCGTGTCTACCGCTAGCCGGGACGGTTTTCACCGCCGTAGCATAGCTTCGACCGACCACGGTGGCGCTCGCTTTTGCAGGCTTTCCCGTGGCCCTCTCGGTGCCTTCATCCACCTTCTGTTTCTTGGCTTTATTTGTTGTGGGGGGGTGATGTTGTTGTTCCCCCTTTTTCCCGTCGCCACTTCTGTACTTCCAGGCTTGGCCCGATGTTCCTCAGCCCTACTTTTGGCTTCCTCAGGCCCGAAGCCTTTATTGAGGTAGCGGAGGTACCATTTAGTGCCAGCACCACTAAGTCCCCTTCGTAGTAGGTCGTCCTTCGCGCCTGGTTTCCCAGGTGGAGGTAAGGCTGGCTTATTCCTCTTCCTTCCGGTGTTGTTGTCGGGGGGTACAGGGGCTGGTACTTGAGCTATGCTCGTTCCCGCTGCCCTAGTTTCCTCCACCATTACCTCCCCGGACAGGGAGGGGATTAGGATTTGGGTCCTATCCCCACTGCAAGCACCTGTCGGTGCTACCGGGCTTCTTCCCGGGCCTTTTGGCACCTCCGTGGCTTGTCGTGAGGTGACGATGGTTCTTTGGCTGGTGCCGGGTTGCACCAGTTTAGAGCCTCCCTCTCGACTAGTTCCGGGTCTATCTTGTGCCAGGCGGTCATCATGGATGTCCTGCTCCATCCGACCAATGTCGGTCTGTCCCCGCACTCTGTTGAGTTTGTTTTTGTTTTTGTTTCTTTGTCTGTTTTGGTTCATGTCCCACGAGTAGCGCGGGAAAGACGGTCGACCACGCCAGAGCCCCGCATTAGCGTAGTAAGGCCATGGTTACTCTCTGAGGTGGCCCGGTATCAAAGAGGCTTCGCAGAAATACAGCCGGATACCCCTGGCTGCAAACCATCCAATAAGCACGGGTCGCATGACACTCTGGATTAGGGGTGGATGGACGTTAAGTCCTAGTCAGTTCTTGGTTGGCGCTCATCAATCGGCCTGTCTGCCATGAGTGGCCCTTAGACAGCATAGCCCGTTGAATCTTTGCACCGTAAGCCTCCGCACCGGTACCATCGAATGCAATGATGGTACACACGTCAAGGTGACTGACCATCGCGAGAGGAAATTTTGAGTTGAACCAGATTGAATGCCGTGAATTCTTTGCATTGTCGAAATTTTGTAACTCTCGTATTTTTTTTCGTAGCATATTAGGCTGTCTCCTACAAAATAGTTGGATTCCTCAATTCCGAAATAATAAATTTTAAGAATATTTAAAATCCACCCACTGACACGCCCACAATTTCAAAAGAACAAATTTGTGAGCTAGAAAGCTGAAATGTTGAATATATTGTCGTAAGGCGCCCAAAATGCTGTGGGGGTTAACATCACATCTTCGCCTCGGCAAGTAGCATGTATGATGAGGGAGATGATGGAAGGGACGAAAGGCACGGCCTTCTACAGTAGTCTCATCAACACGAATTTGAAAACGTCGAACTCGACAGAGGCGGGAGCAAAAATGGTGGCGCTTGAAGGTTTGTGTCTTAAATTTTGCTGTCTCTCTTTATCGAATCATTCTGATATTATGTAAGTATTTATTTTTCTTTGTAACAGCCGAATACTTTTGATGATTTGTATTGCTGCGTCGCTTCGGCAAATAGTATGTAGGATGAGAGGGATATGATGGAAAAATAAGAAATCTGGCTTCTTCGTCTGCGAGTAAAATGAATGAAGAGGAATCACCTCTTGGAAGGAAAAAATGAATAAAATTTGATTTCGGTATTTTTCATCAAATGAGATATTATGAGTTTGTCGCATTTTGGGCTCTCACTGTTTCGGCTATATCTTGTCGCAAAAGGTACCGATTTCTATTTTTTTTTTTTTTGTAATTGATTTAGAAATATTCGATCTAATTTATAAAGCAATGACATAATTTATTTTTTGTCAGTATTATGCCATGCCGCACCACCACTTCTTGGTCAATATGTACCAGTACCTATACGATGAATATTTATATGAATTTTCGTTGTTTTGCGTGGAGCTAGATTGCTAAATTCGATGAACGACATATTTTATAGGAGTATTGCAGAAGTTTATTAATCTTTAATCAACATATGAAATTGTTGGTATATATATTTTAAAGTCCATGTACCTTTTCAATGAAGCATTGAGGAAGGTCACTTGTTGGTATATTTTGCTTAATGGAGGCTGCTTGCTTGTTTCTCTTTTGCATTAAACATATTCTAACAATATATATACTTCGAGGCATTAAGAACGCCACTACAAAGATTATGCTGGCTGTTGGGGTGAGTGTGGGTGATTGGAAATAAAGAGTCAGTAGGTGAATTTCGGGTTGTTCAAATATGTTTTATTGGTGGGTATCTTACCTCTAGAATGGCTTAATGGAAAGTGGACGAGTAACAAATGTTAACTTAAAATGAAAGCTACGCTAAGGTGAATAAATAAAGCTAATATGCATTCATTGATATCTTTTATAACGCAAGGTTTTGATAACGACATCTACATTTGAACACATCAATATGGCAACATTACTGCCCACCTTGGGCTGCAATACCTCGTTAAGATATTCCACTATATAATATATACATATGTAAATATTTATTTTTAAACATAAAAATTCATAAAGGGGGGAACCTTTTGTTGAAGGAGGGGTTCCACTCACTCCTGTTTAAATACATACTAAAGTTAAGTATACAACTTGAAAAATAAGAATAGTAATTAGGAATAATGTTAGATTTAGAAGACCAGCGCAGAGTAGCATACATAGCTTAATAAATTCATAGATCAGTGCAGTAACAAAATAAAATAGAATATACGAGTATATGCAAATAAACCAAAACTTAATGCGCAGTGACGAAATTCATTCGTAAGTTAAAACGCAAAGCTTTACCATAGGACGCTTTAGCACCCCATACTGCGTCTTAACATCAGCTACTCGAGCTCGTTTATCAGTTCCAGAATAGATCTTGATGACTCTACCTAAACGCCAATAGTTTGGAGGCAGTCTTTTTTCTCGAATGACTATAATGTCATCGATGGACACATCCCGTTGCGGATATTTCCATTTATACCTTTTGTGCAACTCTGAGGTATTCTTCTTTCCATCGTAGACAGAAATGGTGATGTAGTACCTTAACCCGTTCCCATCTATTGACCAAAGAGGAGCTCATTGACATGTCAGGTTCGGGTGGTGCTAATAATGGAGCACCTCGCAAAAAATTACCAGGCGTTAGTGGTAGCATATCATTCGGGCTATTTGACATCGGAGAAATGGGCCTTGATTTTAAACATGATTCGATACGGGAAAGCAAGGTCGACAGTTCTTCGAATGTAAATTTATTATCACCAGTGATCTTACGAAAATGTATCTTGAAACTTTTGTTACACCTAGGTCACCGTGCTTTCTCCGTTAAGGGAGAGAAGAGTGTCAGGTGGAGAGAGAGAGTTTGAAATAAAATATAATGTTTAATTTTATTGCAACAGAGCCCGCTGTCTTTGCGTGGATCAGTGCTTCTTTATTTGGTTATTTAACTTTGCTATTTATTTAATTGTCAGAATAGACCCGCTGTCTTTGCGTGGCTGCGATCTATCTGCGTTGATTGGTTAACTCACTCTATGTCTTCTCATTTCCATCCTACGTCTTTTATACCATTATTTTGTAGGTTTCCATCCCCACTATGCACAAACAACTTCCTGAAAGATCATCACAAATAGTGCGTTGTCATTTGATATAAAAAATATGTGCACTCTTCATATCCTGCGTATTTCGCAAGACCACCAACAGTACACATTGCATTGTTCTACTTTGAATGCGTTTGCCTTTGACACGGGCGCGCTGGCCTTTCGTGCTGACTCAATGCACGTGCCATATGCTATCCATTAAACAATCCATTAATTGCTTGTGTATCTATATCGACCGTAATTGTTGCGTCACAGCAAGACTTCGGTTCTAGTTACGTGCAATGATGAGTAATGGCTGTGGGTATGCATAAGGTGACCATTCGTCCCGCTTTTGGCGGGACTGTCCCGCTGTTCCCTGCGCGTTCAAAATGTCCCGCTTTAGCAAATAGACCAAAATACGAGGGCGGGTCAATAAGTCTGTGACTTTTGGAATAAAACACAGATTTTTTGATAATTTTTTTTTTTATTTTTCAACGTAGTCTCTCTTGAGCTCTATAAACTTTGTCCAACGCTTCTCCAATTTTTTTATCCCTTCCAAAAAAAATGATTTATCGAGGTCCTCAAAATAGGCCTTTATTTGCGAGATGACTTCATCATTGGAGTCAAATCTTTTTCCACCAAGCCATTTCTTCAGGTTTGGGAACAAGAAGTAGTCGCTTGGAGCCAAATCTGGAGAATAGGGTGGATGAGGGAGCAATTCATAGCCCAATTCATGGTTTTTTGCCATGGCAACTGCACATGTGTGCACCCTTGCATTGTCTTGGTGGAAAAGAACTTTTTTCTTGGCCAAATGAGGTCGGTTTTTTTTTCAAATCGTCATTGAATCGGTCCAATAAGTTGGCATAATATTCCCCATTGATTGTTCTTCCCTTTTGAAGGTAGTCAATGTGGATTATCCCGCGTGCATCCCAAAAAACAGTCGCCATAACCTTATTGGCTGACAAACCCACCTTGGCCTTCTTTGGCGCCGATTCACCCTTAGAAACCCACTGTTTTGACTGTTGTTTGGTCTCTGGTGTGTTGTGATGGATCCATGTTTGGTCCACGGTTACAAAACGGCGCCAAAACTCCTCCATATTGCGATTAAACAACGCCAAACCTTCCTGTGAAGTTGTTACACGATTGCGTTTGTGGTCGACTGTGAGCAAACGCGGCACCCATCTTGCGGAAAGCTTTCTCATGCCCAAGTGATCATTCAAAATTGAAACCACTGAGCCATGCGAGATCCCTACGGCTTCCACAATCTCTCGCACTTTCAATCTTCGGTCGGCCAACACCATATCGTGAATTTTTTCGATTGTTTCGGGTGTAGAGACCTCAACTGGGCATCCAGGACGTTCGGCATCTTCAGTGCTTGTACGGCCACAACGAAATTCAGTAAACCACTTTTTTACCATTGAAATCGATGGTACAGAGTCCCCATAGTATTTTTCAAGCTTAGCCTTGGTCTCGGTAATGGTTTTTTTTCGCAAGAAATAATGCTTAATAAGCACACGAAATTCACTTTTTTCCATTTTCTCCTCAAATTAGTGAGTAGTCTGATAAAAATAGCTGTCAAACACAAACTAACTGACGCAGCAAGTTTAAATTTTGACAGGAGTCAACTGACAGATGCCTGTTGACAGGAGCAGTGTTGCCGTTTCAGTAAAGAGGTCAGAAATTCAAAAAGTCACGGACTTATTGACCCGCCCTATGTTATAAGAGACGAACCTCGACTTGTATATATATTCCATCAAAGTCGGAATACGATGACATACGATACGAATTAAAATGGAATCAAACGTAACAAAGTAAGTCATTATCACGAAAAAGAAAAACCTGGTCACAAAAAGCTAATCGGCATTACAACAAAATTATACTGTCCAAGTCCGGACTCCTTTATAAAATCATTATGAAAAAAAAATTGTATCTTACGATTGAAGTTGTACGTGGATTTGGTAGAAAACCTATTGTGCATGTGTATAGCCGATTTCAAAACAACGGTCGCCTGCTCAGAGAGAGGATTTAAGAAAACTTAAATTGTGCGCAACAGACTAAATGAATGAGTCTATTTTACTGCAATGGAAACAAACATTTTTACTTAATTCCACAAGCGTCCCGCTTTGACATAAAAAAAATATGGTCACGTTAGGTATGCATGGCGTCAAGTTTCGATGAATGGTATCTATCTGTTTGTGTGGTTGTGCGATTGTAAGATATGAAGATTGTTTGTTATTAATTCACTGCGGGGTATTCCCGGTGTTTAGTTGCAATTGAATTTGAATTTTAGGAAGTGCATTTTTGTGACGCTTTGGGAATGGAATTTGATATTTGGTTTTGTACCGTTTTATGAATGGAAAAGAGAAAGACATTTATATACATATTTAGGTATGTAGAGGGAGGGTTAGTGTGTGTAGTATGGAATACTACACTTTTAATTCCAGCTTCCCATAATCCTCCCATATGTGGAGCATCGGGTGGAATAAACTTCCAAGTAAGACCTTGGGGGTAATACTGATCTCCAATGCTAGTAGAAAAACATAGGGACGGGCCACAGTCCGCTTGGGCGAACTGTTGGATACCCTCTTCTTATTCCTATCCCTCATAAGTGGGCGTGACAAAAGTCTAAGTATGGTTGAATTGTTAAGAACGCTCTACATATTTTGTTATATAACATTTAAAGGATTTTATCAAAAAAAAAAAACGCTCCCTAGCTCAAATTTGGGTGTTTCAATAAAATTGTTTTATTTAATTGTGGGCGTGTCAGTAGGCGGATTTAAAAAAAATTAAAACATGAGAATAAAGGGCCCCTAGAGAGTATATATTATAAATTTCAGCTCCCTAGCTCAAACTTTGAATTTTCAACAAAAAAAAAATTAATTGTGGGCGTGTCAGTGGGTGGATTTTGAAAATATTTACACATGAGCATAAAGGGCCCATAGAGAGTATATATTATAAATTTCAGCTCCCTAGCTCAAACTTTGGATTTTCAAAAATTAATATACCCTTAGAATAGGGTATAAAAAAATTATTTTATTTATTTGTGGGCGTGTCAGTGGGCGGATTTTGAAAATTTTTCATCCCGAGCAGTTTTAGGAATATATAACAAATTTCAGCTTTCTAGCTCAAAATTCGATTTTTTCCAAAATTTTGTTTTTTTGAGTTTGTGGGCGTGTCTGTGGGCGGATTTCAAAAATTCGTAAACTTGATTATTTCGGGACCCTAGAGAGTATATGGTTAAAATTTCAGCTCTCTATGTCCAGTTTAAAGGCCTAATTTTTGCCGACGGACGGACGGACGGACATGGATAGATCGACATTACTATCGATGCTGATCATAAATATAGTAACTTTTAGGGGTCTACGGGCAATATTAAGGTATGTTACAAACTATGCGTCAAAATTAATATACCCTTAGAATAGGGTATAATGAGGATATGAATTTACGAAAATCCCTTGAAATAGTTTTGCTGGCTCCAGTAAGGTTCGTACCATTGTCCGAAAACACTGTTTTTGGTAAACCAGTCCATTGACGGGTTCAAAGTCAACAACTGGCTCTTACTCGACAGTTTAAATCCTTAAGAAACCACCAAATATTCTTTAGGGTAATATAGCTGTTGAGTCAAGCGTTTGATCTGATTTGTAATAAAACCTATTTCCCTGTGATCCAGCCCTCTTGTGGAGTAGTTAAATTTGTCTTTGTACCGGGGGATGGTTTTGTGTAAAAACCGGTAAACATAACTCATGACTCGGAGGGCCTTAGACCAACTTGAGAATTTCGTGATAAGCGATTCGATGTTTGCTTCGCGAGTAGTCAAGTACGATTTAATGGGACGTAGCTCTAAAATATCCGCCCTTGGGGTTTCTGGTTCCGACAGAGGCCAGTTGGCTTGATCTTGGCACAACCATTCGGGACCATACCACCATAAACGTTTCGATTTCAGCTCCAAGGGGAAAACTCCTCTTGTCGCCAAATCCCCTAGGCCAAAATAATGGAACTATCCGTCCACAAGAATAAGTCATAGGTTTTGCAACTCATCCGAGGTATGATTTTTTTTTATAAGTTTAGAGAGTAATAATACATAGTTCTAATCTGGGTACCTACACTAAGTTGATTTACCGGAGCGACTTTTGTTTTAGCACAAAGTAGGTGAGAGGAAAAGCTGTTATTTTCCCTCACTACGCGCATATATAAAACAGCAGCATATGCTTGCTCCGATGAATCGCTAAATCCGTGTATTTGTATAGAAACTAAAGGTGTAAATTCAAGCCACCGTTGAACGTGAATGGACTGAATTTCGGAAAGATGTTTAAGGAAAGTTCTCCACCGTAAGTTTGTTGTAGAGGCGAGTGGCTGCTCCCAGCAAGTTTTATCACACCAGATCTGTTGCATAATAACCTTTGCAATGATGATTACAGGGGCCAGCCACCCCGCTGGATCAAATAACCGCGCGATTACCGAAAGAGCTGATCTCTTGGTTACGATGCCATTTTGTGCCTCTATGGCGTGTTGCAGCAAAGCTGCACAATTTGCAATCCACTTCCTGAGTAAAAATCCAGCTGAGAGCAAAGCGTCAACTAACTCATTTTGTGCGAATTTTGCTGTTGCTACGTCATGGGCTCCCGACAGTACGTCGTCCACATACAGCTCTGTCTGCAAAATGGAAGATGCCAGAGGGAACCTTGGTTTGATATCCTCTGCTAGCTGCTGTAGGGTTCGAAGGGCTAGATAGGGTGCATAGTTGACACCAAAAGTAACTGTTTTAAGTTCATAGTTCTGAATAGAATCTCTTTCTGAGTTTATAATAATTCTCTGAAACGGCGTATAGTCGGGATGAACCATAATTTGGCGATACATCTTTTCGATGTCCGCATTGAATACGTACTTGTAAGGTCGCCAATTCAAAATCAAAGTAATTAGATCTGCTTGAAGACTTGGCCCAGCGTACAGAAGATCATTCAAGCTGACCCCAGTACTAGAGACATTTGAGGCATTAAATACTGCTCGAATCATAGAAGTGGTACTTTGTGGTTTAACTACCGAATGATGAGGAAGATAATAATGACCAGTAGGCGAATCATCATTTATTGAGGAAACTAATTCCATGTGATGTAAGCTGGAATATTCTTCTAAGACCTCGTTATACTTTTGGCGGAAGATTGGAGTCTTGGATAGAGACCTTTTCAGACCCAAAAATCGATGCAACGCAATTTCACGTGAAAGGTCAAGGAGCACTCTTCTTGAAAGGAAGCTTGACAATATAACGACCGTCTGGATTTCTAATCGTTGTGTCCGAATAAAATCTTTCGCAAATCTCGTCTTCGGGAGAAATAGGATTGTCATCCAGATTTTCTTCTACTTCCCAAAATTTAGATAATTCATTATGAAGTGATACTTCACTAAAGAATGATACAAATGTTGAAAAACTATTTACAGTGGTATTTCCAAAACGACCGGATATGACCCACCCAAAAATGGTATTCTGCGCCAAAAGCGTTCCGAAAACGTTAGGTTCAATTCCATCTTTAATTATCGATGGATATACGTCTGCTCCGATCACTAGATCCACTTTGAAACATTTATGGAATAGGGGATAAGCTAATTCCAGGCTTAAGTCGGTGGAAACTTCGTTTAAATTAATTGTACAGGATGACAAATTCCCTGTTAAACGATGCAAAACAATGGCGTTAACATGAACGGCCAATTCAGATGAATATTTTAAGCGTAGAACTAAGGAACATAATTTTGAGGACGTAGCCGTGACAGTATTCATGCCGGAAATTTGGGCTTGAATTGGTTGAGTAGGTAGTCTCAATCGTCTCTGGGCTTCATCAGAAATGAAGGTCACCTCCGATCCCGGATCCAACAATGCGCGTAATGCAAACGAGGTTTCGAGGCATTCCACTTCTAATCAGAGCACATCAGAGCACATTGTTGTCATTTTGAGGCGTACTAGTTGAGGCCATAGCGCAAAATGCCTGATTCGTAGATACCTGGTGGAGCAAGGTATGATGTCTCGCGTTACACTGAAGGCAATTGTAGGAGCTTTTACATTCTCTTTCAAGATGTGAAGTGGCCAAGCAATTTCTACAATACTTAAGAGAGTTAACAGTGCGTAATCTTTCATTAACTGGCATTTGTAAAAATATGTTGCAGAGGCGAAGTGGGTGGTTATCATTGCAAAGCTTACAATTGTGCACAAATGGCTTGGCATGAAAGGTTTGGTAGTACTGTTCACGAGCGTTATTGTGAGAATTTACTTTGATTTTCGATAGTCTAGGACGGGGTATTAATTTTATATCGGATACAGTTTCGAGAATTCGATATCTGTTTTTAAGAAACAGATCCATTTCCTTCCATGAAGGAATATTGCGGGGTTTCTCAATAGATTGTTCCCAAAGTGAAAGAGTTATTTCTGGTAATCGACTTGAACATAAATAAATAAGTATAGGATCCCATGAACTCGTATCTACTTTATGTGCTTGCAGAAAGGAAAGACAATCTTTCACCTCCCTCTGAATGGACTTTATACTTGGCCCAGTTTCATTACTAATTGCGGTTATGTTGAACAGCCTTTTCAATTGGTTATTGACCAGTATTCTTGTATTTTCATACTGGTCTTTTAACGCTTCCCAGGCTAAATCAAAATTGTCGGCGGTTAGCGGGAATTTCGACACAATGTTATTAGCTTCCACCTGAGTTTTTGACCTAAGATGAAATAATTTCTGAACCGAGCATAACTTTGGGTGACTTATGTAAACCGCAGAAAACATATCCCTAAAGGAGGGTCATGTTAAGTAATTTCCATAAAAAACCTCGGTATCATATGGTGGCACTGTGATGCAAGGAGAAGAAACATTTGCTTCGGGACGAACTTTTTCTTCCTGAATGGAGGATACTTGCTTGCATAGCTTGATAATCTCACTCAAGCAGTTTAAATATGATGATGAAGATATGTAGTCTATATTTTTCTTTAACAACCTTTAGCGTGTCGTTTGAAGAAGAACAAATTTCTAACAGAACTCTAATAAGTGCAATTAGGCACTAGCACCCTTGAACATGAAAGCACACTATGACTTTTGCACGGTGCAGTTCGTAATAATTTTATTTTGTTACAAAAGGGACCTTAATGGCTGAATGATGGGAGGATTTTCCTATCACGCGATTTGATTAATTGCGTAACGGCGGCAAGATAATCTTATCGCCAAGACACTGGTAAAGTATCCAAATGACTCGAATCAGGAACAAATTAATATCGGTCGAGTGAACGGAGCGAACAAAGAAAACAACCTGTCGGTTCGATAGCACGTTATAAAAAACAGTTTTATTTAAGATAATATGCTTTATATAAACACTATTTTGGAGAGTTTTAATTCAAATAAATATGGCACAGTTTAACATATGAGCGCCAAGTTCAAATATAATGGAGAATTTTGAAGTGTTATACATTTCTTCGATTTTAGAGATGAGTTCAATTAATTCGTAAATTATGATTTTAGTCCAATTCAAATATGTTATAAATATGCCCCAACATCCCGCCCTCTTTTAAAGGACGTAACTTTCAAGCAAGAAGTAGAGCTAGTCTTCTAATCGGTCGCTTGACTACCCCCTTTGCTGTTTGGACATCGACGACTCTGACCTTTCCATCACTCCCTTTGTAAACCTTAACGATTCTTCCCAGGAGCCATCTTTGTGGTGGCACATTGTCCTCATGGAGTATGACCATTGCATTGGCTGCGATGTTTGCACTTTCTGATGGCCATTTGTTGCGTGGTTGCAGTTGCCTGAGATACTCCGTTGACCAAGTCCTCCAGAAATGCGACTTAACTGCATTAATTCGCCTCCACCTCTGCAAGTAACTAATGTTTGGGGCTTCGTCTGCTGCTTCAGGAATTGACTTAAGGGATGACCCGATAAGAAGGTGTGCTGGTGTCAGGGCCTCATAATCATTTGGGTCAGAGGATAGAGATGTAATCGGGCGCGAATTCATTACCGCCTCGATTTCGACGAGCGTTGTATATAGTTCTTCGTAGGTTAGTTTGGCGTTTCCGATGGTTCTAAGGAGATGACCCTTCGCGACCTTTACCGCTGCTTCCCACAGTCCGCCGAAGTGTGGAGCCCTGGGGGGAATAAAATGGAAATTTATACCTTCATTAGAACAAAAATTTAATACAGCTTCTTTCGATGATTTTTGAAAGAAAGTACGACATAGGTCTTCGAGCTTAGATTTTGCGCCAACGAAGTTCGTAGCGTTATCGCAATACATATCCGACGGGAGCCCCATACGCCCTATGAGTCTCTTCAAGGCTGCTATAAATGCTTCGGATGAGAGGTCGGTGACTGCTTCTAAATGCACCGCCTTGGAAGAGAAGCATACAAAAACAGCGATGTATGACTTGTATGGTATTTTTCCCCGAATGTTAAGATAAGTCATCACAGGCCACAAAAGTCGACTCCACACCGTGCGAATGGACGAGATTCCATTACACGTTCTGCCGGTAGGTTACCCATGACCTGTTCCAGTAACTTTGGCCTGTATTTGACACAGTGAACGCAATTCCTTACGACACGCCGAGCCACATCCCTTGCATTAATAACCCAGAATTCTCGGCGTATCAATGCAACCAACATTTTAGGACCAGCGTGAAAGTTTGATAAATGTAAATATCTGGCTAGGCACTGAACGAAGTTACAGTTTTTTTTGTAAAAGCAACGGATGTTTTTCTTCCAACGGTAAGTTGGAATGCTTTACGCGCCCTCCTACACGTATTAGGTCCATCCCTGTCGTGTTGTCCAAGAAAGTTCGCATGGAGAGAGAAGGTCGCAACCTTCAGCGTCAGTTTTCGATGAATGATACCTAAACCGCAGTATATATGCGAATGTTCGTACAATCTTTAAATACGAGCTTTGACTATTGATCACTTCCAGCAAGTCATTATCCTGTTTCCTTTGACCCAGGAGTACAGCTCTTCTTAGTTCTAAATTTAGATCTTCATGCGACGGTTTTCTCAGTGATGAAGCCGGCCACCCTACTGGTGGCGATTGCAAGAATGATGGACCTGCAAACCAATTGGATTGAGTTAAGTTCTCCACTGTGCATCCTCTGGAAAGTAGATCTGCTGGATTTCCTTCACCAGGAACATGTCTCCAGGTAGCTTCTAACGATTTTTCCTGAATCTCTGCTATCCTGTTACCGACGAATATGCTAAGCTTAGATGAATGAGTTCCGATCCAGTGCAGAACTATTTCTAAATCGGTCCAAAAATATACCTTTGAGTAGGATTTTTTAAAAATGTCTGTTACCTTTACCCAAAGTCTTATTAACAAATGCGCTCCACATAGCTCAAGGTGAGGAAGTTGTCTACGTTTGGCCGGAGCAACTTTTTGCAACAAGTAGGTTTGTGGCGATATTTCCCCTTTGGTCAGTGGTTCTTGTGTAAATACCGCACCCGTATGCACTTAATGACGCGTCACAAAACCCATGAATTTGTACTTCAACCTTCTTCTCTGACAGAACATATCTTGGAATTGGAAGATTTTGAAGGCAATGCAAATCCGTTAGAAACTGCTGCCACTCTGTGTGTAACGCTTGTGGAATGGACTCATCCCAATCGAGTCCTTCGAGCCAGAGTTTTTGAATAATTACTTTGGCCCTAATGATAACAGGCCCTAATAGCCCCATTGGGTCAAAAAGTGATGATGATAATGAAAGTATCGACCTTTTGGTGTACTTCGAATAAGTACGGTTTGGATGGTATGAAAATTGAAAATTATCGCTGAGGGAGTCCCAAGTTATTCCTAACGTACTCGTTAGGTTTTCTTCTACCAATTTCATAGTTTTCGTCGGGTTGTCAGCTGATACCTTGCCTAACAGTTGGTGGTTGCTATTCCATTTTGACAACTTGAAGCCGCCTGACTCTAATATCGTGCTGGCTTCTTCCTTAATTTTAAGAAGCGACTCCCAGTCATCGGCGCCAGTAATCATATCGTCGACATAGAAGTCCGACGCTACTACCTTTGACCCTACATGGTGTGTATCTGCAAATTTGTCAGCCAGAAATCGAAGGCAGCGTATTGCTAAGAATGGTGCTGCAGATGTTCCGTAAGTCACTGTGTTGAGCTGGTACGTTTCTATTGGCGTACTCTCATTCTTTCTCCAGAGTATCAACTGAAAGCGCCGTTGGGATGGATCGATCAATATCTGCCGATACATCTTGACTATATCCGCTGTGAGAGAATATCTGTGCAACCGAAAACGGAGTAATATGATGAACAGATCATCCTGGATTGTCGGTCCAACCATAAGGATGGCATTTAACGATGTCTGCGTCGATGTACTGCAAGATGCGTCGAACACAACTCGCAATTTGGTAGAGGTACTACTCGGCTTAAGTACACAATGATGAGGTATGAAGTAGTGAGGCTCTTGCAAATTTGGTTTTTCTACCACTGTCATGTGGCCTAGCTCCTCATACTCTCTCAGAAACTGTGAATATTCCTCTTTCAGTGAAGTATTTTTCCGAAGCCTTGACTCGAGGCTAAGGAATCGTCGGAAGGCTATATCGTAGGATGCACCCAGGCAGCTTGGATCTTTCTTAAATGGTAGTTGAACAGAAAGGCGACCACTGGGGAGGACTTGTATTGTTTCCAAAAACCCTTTCTCACAATCTGCCTGTTCGTTGGTCCACTTGAGTTTTCGACTACTTGTTTCCTCCAACTCCCAAAATTTCTCAACTTGGGTATGCAAAAAGTCGTCCTGCGTGGAAATGGCAAGACTAATTGTTGGGCTAAAGCGATCAACTTCCGTTGTACATTTTCCTGACACGACCCATCCTAGTTTCGTTTTTTTGTAGTATCGGCAGTCCTGGTCTTAACCTTATCTGTCCTACTGACAACACATCGAAGAATGTCTCTGCACCTAAAAGCAGATCAATGTTTGACGGTTGGTTGAAACCTTCATCTGCCAATTCAATGTTCGATGGTATGTTCCAGCCCTCTGTTGACATCGCTCTATCGGGCTGATAACCAATTATTGTTGGAGCTACCAAAAACTCCAATGCTATCTCAAAGCAACTAAACCGTGATCTGACAATAGTTTGAGTTTGATGATTGGACTGCGTGTGTGAAGCCCCTATTCCAATGATCTCAACATGCTGTCTACTCTTACGTAAATTGAGACTACGAGCGAACTTGGCGCACATCAGGTTGACTTGTGAGCCTGAGTCTAGCAGCGCCCGACCAATCTGGAAGCTTCCGGTGCAATCTTGAACAAGAACTAGCGCTGTAGCTAGCGTGACATGGCTTGCAGTCTTGGCTGTAACTGATTGCGTTGCGGCGATTGACGTGACTACAGTATCTGCCGCCGACGAAGTGCCTTCACCACTGCTTTGGGCGATTTCTTGTTGCTGCCGATGCAGCAACGTATGGTGTGGCTGTCTGCATACTTTACACTTGTGTGTTGATGGGCATTTTGACATGTTATGACCCTTTGTAAGACAATTTATGCATAGGCCTAACTTCTTTACATTCGAAAATCTATCTGCTACCGAGAGTTTGATAAAGCTAGGACAACTGGAGATTAAGTGGTCACTATTCCTGCAGAATACACAGGGTTTCTGTAAAACTGTTAATGATGTTTGCGATGTGAATCCCTTAGGTTTTGATTTGATTGGCCACCGTTGATGATAATCTGAACGATTCTGCGTGTTGTCGCGTGCCTCAAGGTACTGACATCGTTTACTTATCATCTTAGTGCAATCCTGCCAGCTCGGCAGCTTAGAATAATCAATTTGTTCATCCCATTTCGACTGTGTATAGGTGTCTACCTTTGACATTGCGATGTATATAATAATAGCATTGCAAATATCTACCTCCGAGCCAAGCGACAACAATGAATTGAAAATTGCGGAAATACTATCCACCAAGTTCCGAAGCTGAGACGCCGATGGTCTTGAGCACTTGGGCAATTCAAATATTGCGGAAATATTTTCTAAAAATATCAATGTGTCGCTGTCATATCGCTCCTTAAGTTTGCTTAGTGCCTTGATATAATTATCCTCGGTCACCTGAAACGCTCGAATAGTGCCCAAAGTTTGATCGGATAGACATGACAGTAGGTGGTTAAATTTTTCAGTTTTGGTTAGAGTCCGAATCTACTAAATGAGTGAACGAGTTGATAAAATTCTTATACTCCGTGTACTTTCCACTAAACTTTGGTAAACGAAGATGCGGCAAGCGATTGACTGATGGTGTTGGGATACCAAACGAATTATCAATGGTACTGTTTCGCCTCGGGCCTATTAAGGCAAGTAGCTTTGTCTTTGTGGTGACATATAATTCTTCTAACTCACTCCTTGCAGTATCGTTAGGCTGCAAGAGTTATATTTGTGTTTGATACGTAAGCACTTGTTTAAAATAAGATTCAAGAATGCCTAGCCTGCACTCCCATTCTGTCGCTGACAAGCCGGTAGCTTTCTCAGCCAATGATTTTATGCGGGTGATACTACCCTTAGTTGATGCCCGCTGTTGCTTCAAATCATCTACACTTGGTGATGTCATACCCTTCATTTCTGACAGCTATTTAAGCCTCAGCGAAATCCGTTTAAAAAAATAATCTCCAAAATAAATCACTCTGAAAAATGCTTGTGCAGAGTCAATCCGAAATACTGCTATAACAATAACCTCCAATGATCTTCAATATTCCCCGCAATTCTGGTTAGCGAGGAGTCCAACAATAACCCAAAAGCAGATAACTCTAATATATCCGAGTAAATGACACTAATAAATAATAAGCTTAGCTCACAGAAGTACAGCTTCGAAATTTTAATTATGTTTCCTAATTAACGAGAAAGCCGCTGCGGTCGAATGCACTCGAATTAGACCTACCACTAGTGTTATTATAATGTCGAAGTTTTCTCTACTATAATCTTTACTCGTTTGGTGTTTAATTTGAAGATTTCATGACGTAGAACACTTCTCCAATGTTCATTTAATTGGGCATGATAAAGACTTCTTAGTCGAGCGTGTGGTTGATGAGCTGACGAATTGCCGACTGGCTCTGGCAGTCTGGCAGCGATCACTTAGCGAAAATAGGCGAAAAGCTCACACCCAGAATTTGGTTGCAAGTTGCAGTCAAACCTTGCCAAGTAAGAACAAATGCTCAATTGAACGGCAGCTTTCTTTATCAAAGCTTTCTTTGACTGATCGTTTTTTTTTTTTTTTTTTTTTTTTTGTCGGGATGTGTGAAACTTTCTGCACTGGAGCACTCAGACTCAATACTGGTCCATTGTACTGCCAGGCAGACACACCACATTTTACTGTGGGAATTTACTCGTTTTTCTAAGAAAAACGAGAAGGCGCTTCAATGATAAGGAGCTTAGGTTTACAGCACTCACCATATCCGCACCAAATACCTGCCACCTGATACGAGCAAAAGCAGGACAATCACAGACGAAATGTTCCGCAGTGTCGTCGCTTTCTCCACAGGCTTCGCAGATGGTGGTGTCGCTTAGGCCTAGCACCTTAAGGTGTTTGGCAAAAGCGTAGTGTCCCGTAAGAACGCCAGTAGTCTGTCTGCAGTCTTTTCTGTTGAGAGACAACAAGAATGCCGCGGATTTCCCACAGACGTCGGGGAGCATTTGCTTAGTCTGTCTGCATCCTGGAGAGTCATGCCAACGGCGATTGTGTTCATAGGAAACCCAACCGTCAATGGAAGCCCTGACCGAGGACGCAGGCAGACAGATCGCTGGTTCAGGTCCTGAGAGGTCCCCCTCTGAGCCTTGTCTAGCAAGTTCATCGGAGATCTCATTTCCCGTGATCCCGTTATGACCCGGGACCCAGACAAGTTTAAGTGAATTCAGCCTTCCGACCGAATTCAGAGATATCTTGCATTCACGTACTATTTTGGAGGTAGTTAAGGGTTTGAGTAAGGCCTTAAGCGCAGCCTGACTGTCGCTACAGACGCAGATACTTCGCCCCCTCCACCTGTTCCTCGTGACATAGTCCATGGCCATTAGGATAGCATAAGTCTCTGTTTGGAAGACTGACGCATGTTTGCCTAACGGAAAGAAAAGTCTAACGCTATCGCTCTCCACGAAGACACCAGCACCAGATCCTTGATCGGTTTTGGAGCCATCCGTAAAGATTCGACTGCATTCCCTTCCAGGTTCAGAGTCCGGCCAGAGCCAGTCCTGGACGCGAGGAAAGTCGACCTCGTATTTGCGCTTTAGCCGAAGTTCCGGTGTCATCGCATCAGACGGCATATCCATAAGACAGGAGTCGAAGGACAACCGTTGCGCAAGTTCATCAAAACTCCAGTGCGAGTTATACCAAAAGCCACCTCTTGTAAGACGTGAGATAGCCTTGATTGTACAGCCCATGATGTAAACATCAAGGGGCGGAAGGTTCAATAGTGCATCTAGGCCGGAGCCAGGCGTGCTGGGGAAGGCCCCCGTGCAGCCGAGACATACCTGCCTTTGGAGTTTGGCAAAAGCAGCAGTGACGTATTTACGTGAAAGCTTATTCCACCAAACAACCGATGCGTATGCTATAAATGGTCTTATCATAGCCGTATAAATCCATAGGACTCTTTTCGGTGATAAGCCCCATGTCTTGCCGAAAATGCCTTTGCACTGCCAGAAAATAGACAGCGCCTTGGCAGTCTTCAGCTCAACATGTTTGGACCAAAGAAGTTTGCTATCCAGGATGACTCCCAGATACTTTGCTTCATTGGAGAGTTGGATTGTGACGCCTTTTAGCACTGGCTGAGTCAACCCGACCAGCTTCCTCCTTCTCGTAAAGAGAACAACCTCAGTTTTAAGAGGATTGACCGAGAGCCCATTCCTAGTGCACCATTCGTCGATCACGTCAAGGGCCGCCTGCGCCTTGGCGCATACATTCGCTAGGCATGATCCAACAGAAAGCACGGCAACATCATCCGCGTACGCCTGAGCGTAAATATTAGAACTGTTGAGTGCGTTCAACAGAGAGTCGACCAGCATACACCACAGCAGTGGAGACATGACGCCGCCTTGCGGGCAGCCTCTGTTTACCCCCGCCATAACATAGCGGCCACAATCCGCATCCGCAACCAACGTTCTATTCATTAGCATTGCTTTAATCCACAACACCAATGGTTCGTCTACTCCGTGTTGTCTGGCGGAGCTGCACATGCTATCAAAAGTCGCATTGTCAAAAGCACCCTCAATATCGATGAAAATGCCTATCGCGTATTCTTTCCTGTCAAGCGCGCCTTCAATTCTACCAGCTAGATTTTGGAGCGCAGTCTCGCAGGATTTTCCGCGTTGATAGGCATGTTGCATCGGAGATAGTGGGTGCAATCGTAAAGCACCTTTGCGCACGTGAAGCTCGACCAGCCTTTCCAAGCTTTTCAGCAAGAAAGAAGTCAGACTGATTGGTCTGAAGCTCTTGGCGAGCGAGTAGTCACTTCTGCCAATTTTTGGTATGAATGCCACTCTAACTGTACGCCAGGGTGTTGGAATGTATGCCAGTGCTAGGACAGCGGTGAAGATTTTCTTCATAGTCGGTAGCAGCTGGTTTGTACATTGTTGCAGCATGGCTGGGTATATTCCGTCCGTACCAGGCGACTTGAAGCCGTCAAAAGACGCAAATGCGTATTTAATGGCCTCGTCCGTCACCACGGCCTTCGCAATATACCAGCTACGCCGAGTTGTTTGTATTGGCTCACTCATAGTCTCGGTAATCGGGGCTGGTTGTGAACCAATTGTAATCTGGTTACCCGGAAAGTGAGACTCCAGCAGATAACTAAGAGTTTCCGCTTTCGTCTCAGTGAAGGTGCCATCAAGTTTTCTAAGTGAGTCCAGTTTGGCTGGTTTGCCCTTTTTCAGAACTTTAACCAACCTACTAGTTTCACCCAGCGTTTCAATCTTTTCGCAGAAATTCTTATAAGAAGCACTTTTCGATACCCGAATTAGCCTCTTATATTCCTTCTGCTTCGATCGGTAGAGATTCCAGTCTGTCTCCAAATCAGTCTTGTGTGACCTATTTAGAAGCTTTCTAGCTTCTCTACGAATTCTTTGCAGTTCCGAGCTCCACCAGGGAACCGGTGTTCTGCCAGGGGGTTTGCTTACTGGGCACGTCAGTTCAAAACAGCTAGTAATGGCACTATTCAGGTCTTGAACAGCTTCCTCTACCTTTTGTCTCGTCCTGAGTTTGGTTGGAGTTTTGAGAGTTTTCCCTAATTCCTCCCTGAAGCGTATCCAGTTGGTTTTTCTCGGATTCCTCCTCTCCTGCAAAGTTATGGCTTCGCATCCGATTTGGAATTCGATATATCTATGGTCTGAGAGGGACACCTCCGAAGAGACCCTCCAGTTAGTAACCGCCTTAAAGTATCTATTTGATAAAGTTAGGTCGATCACTTCCTGTCTTCTTGACGTCACAAAAGTTGGTTGCGAGCCAACATTGTTGATAGTAAGATCAGATGATAGAATGAAATCCAGGAGATGGTTTCCTCGCATGTTGCATTTGCTGCTGCCCCAAACAGTGTTTTGAGCATTGGCATCACAGCATATAACTAGGCCCATCTTCCTGGTGTCGCAATAGTCAATGAGTTCAGAAATTGCCCTCGGTGGTGGAGGTACTACCGAATCATAGGGGAGATAAGCTGACGCCACGATGAAGGTCTTCCAATTTCCATTCGTTTCGTAGCTAATGGCTGCAGCAACCAAATCTTGGCCACAAAATTGTCCAAGCTTAGTCGCTGAGAAAAGGTTCGACACAGCAAGACAAGCCCTTGGTCTCTCGGACCGCTCGTCACAGAGTATCGTAGTGCCACGGACACCTCCAAGGCCACAGATGCGATTTTTCCACACCCATGGCTCCTGTATGGATATTATGTGGGCTTTTGTATTCAACACAGAAAGCTTCTTACTGATGAGTGCAGTAGCAGCCTTGGAGTGTTGAAGGTTAATCTGAGTAAATCCAATCATTGGAAATACATCAGCTGGAAGTGTTCTAGTGGAAGGGCACGCAGAAGGTGCGCGCGCAGTTCCACCGACAGGAGTGCTTGAGGTCTTCTTCCTGACTGATCGTTAGTTATTGATTTGCGAATACCTATGAAAGAAAAAACATGTGGTTTCGTAACCGCTCCTTCGAACTATGTATGTACTTTCTTTTATTTGTAATGTCAAAAAAAATATATTCAATGGTTTTGAATTGAGAGAGCTTACGACGAATGTGCGTTTGAACTTTAAACTTCTCAAGGAATTAATCTGACCCACCCGAATTCGTGTACATGGGTGATTAAACTATTTTGTTGGAAATGCAACGCACGTTCGTGTTAAGATAAGACACGTACCTTTTGGGAAGATGTCTACTTATCTATCCGCAAATTACTCCTCTCCTTCCGGCTTCTATCTACCGCACTTTTTATCGCAGCAAATGTATGGGCTGCGGCACTGCTGGAACTGGCTGCTGGGCTGAAACTTCTGGAACTGGATGCTGGGCTGAAACTGCTGGGCTGGGATATTTTTCTTGGGCGATGACGAATTCACTCGCGAAACCGAACCGATATCATATACTATAATGTCTGAATTCAGGAATAATTTAAGACGATGTGCGATTGATGCACGTTTTTGTTCACGATAACAAATTGCGAGACGATCGTGGCAAAAGACAAAAAGTTTGCCCCACGTTGGGCGCCAAAATGAATGATGGGAGGATTTTCCTATCACGCGATTTGATTAATTGCGTAACGGCGGCAGGATAATCTTATCGCCAAGACACTGGTAAAGTATCCAAATGACTCGAATCAGGAAAAAATTAATATCGGTCGAGTGAACGGAGCGAACAAAGAAAACAACCTGTCGGTTCGATAGCACGTTATAAAAAACAGTTTTATTTAAGATAATATGCTTTATATAAACACTATTTTGGAGAGTTTTAATTCAAATAAATATGGCGCAGTTTAACATATGAGCGCCAAGTTCAAATATAATGGAGAATTTTGAAGTGTTATACATTTCTTCGATTTTAGAGATGAGTTCAATTAATTCGTAAATTATGATTTTAGTACAATTCAAATATGTTATAAATATGCCCCAACAATCGCTTTGATTGTTACCTGTTGCAAATCCGTTTTGGGTTATTAACTGCAAACTTGAACTTTATTTTATTAATTTATAGAAGAAGGTAATTTTCTGTTGCCCTTTCTTCTTTTTTTCTTCACATAGGATAAGGCGAGGAGGTTTCGACATGTAGGAGGTTTCATCAAACTCAAATTTTTCACTTCCTTTAAATATGACAGATATGATAATTTCTTATGTCCACAGCCTAAATGTACCTTTACTTTTTCCCTTATTGAGTTCAGTTTCTGATCAGCGCGTAACAAGTTCAGTCGTGTTTTGATTTTTGGTAAGTACATTTTTTCAGTGAATTCTTAAGCTATAGCTTTTTTTGTTTTAAGTTTTTGAAAGTGACAATACAAAAATTAAACAAACAGATTAATAGTGTTTTTATTAGTTGAGGCCCTTTTACGTAAGTATAAAATAATAAACTTTTTTAAAGCGTAAATATAATGCATGCATTGAAGGAGGTTTCGACACGTTTCGCTTAGGAGGTTAAGTCAAATTGTCGAAACCCCCTCCTTTTACTGTTTTAATTAGTTTTAGTTTTTTTATACTGAAGTTTTATAGGTTTCAATCAAAATGCCTAACATTTATAAAAGAAAGTATCCTGAAAAGGCATTTGACGAGAAAGCCATGAAGAAGCAGTAAAATCTGTTCTCGAAAAAAAGGAAACTGCTTCAAGTGCCGCAACAAAATATGGCGTAAAAAGAACCACAATTTTATCTCATCTTTCAAGAATAGGCGATTCAAGAAGTGCCTCCTTCGACCAAATGTTAAGTAGTAAGCACTCAGGCTCTCAAGTACTTTCTAAGCAGCAAGAAAACGAGCTTACAACTTATTTCAAAAAATGCTCACGTCTGCATCATGGTTTAACTTTGGATATTGCCAACAAATTTGTATATGAATACGTTATTCGGAACGAGATTGACCATCCATCTAACTGGGATCGAGATAAAATAGCTGGAAAAGTTTGGCTGCAAGGATTTATGCGTCGAAACAGTGAAATAAGTCTACGAAAGCCGGAAAACACAAGTGCGGCTCGTCTTCGTGGTTTCACAAAAGTCGCTGTTAATGGATTCTTTGAGAATTTAAAAAATGTAAACACCAAGTTTATCCTTGGCCCCGATCGAGTTTATAATTTAGACGAGACTGGAATAACAACTGTTCTAGAGTCCCCAAAGGTAATTTGCGTTTTCTTAGTTTAAATTATTTATTAACCAAAGTCTTGCCATTACAAACGCAGGTTATTGCTGAAAAAGGAAAAAGGACTGTCTCCCAAGTTGCTTCTGCTGAAAGGAACACATTAGTAACTATGGTTGCAATAGTGAACGCAGCTGGCAATCATGTTCCACCAGTATTTGTGTACCCAAGAAAAAGTACTAATCCAGCATTTCTTAAAGGTGCTGTCCCCGGATCGATTGCTTTGTTAGCAGAAAGCGGTTGGATGAATGCTGATCTCTTTCCAAAAGTCTTAGAACATATTGTGAAACACACACGGTGTTCAGTTCAAGATCCAATCATGGTTTTTTTGGATAACTACGTGTCACATTGTGGTATCGAATCCATAATTTTTTGCAGGGAGAATGGCATAATTTTATTATCATTACCACCGCACACATCGCACAAACTTCAACCTCTCGATGTAGCAGTGTTTGGACCATTCAAGAAATACTGTAAAGCAGCATTCAACAACTACCTTGCCAATAATCCGTGGCGTATAATTGGAATAAATGACATTGCGGAAATTTCTTGTCAGCCATTCTTAAAAGCATTTTGCCCGGAAAACATAATCAAAGGGTTTTCTTCCACGGGAATAGTTCCGATAAACGATGCTATTTTTCAGGACTTTGACTTCCAATAATTTGAAGAAACAGAGAAAAGCCCAGTTAGAGTTGCATCGTCAAATCAAAATATTTAGAGGAATCCAAATGAATCATATCAACATCTTACACCGGAAGCGATTCGACCTTGCCTGAAAATGCATTTGAAACAGAAAAGAAAGATAAACAGTATTTCTAAATCACGGATTTATACAGACACACCCGAAAAAAACAGGCTCATGGAACTAGCCGAAAAAACAATGAAAGAACTAAACCAAAAGAGGTTGTCTTAAAAAAGCAAAATTTACCAAAGCCAAAACACGTCAAAAAAGTTCTTGCATCATCGACTTCTTCCGGAAGTGAAACATATAGCGTTAGAAACTCGGATCAATCTTTTGAATTTGGTGTGGATAGTGATGCAGAGGCAGACATTGAGCCTGCTAATTATGTCACGATTTCCCAGGATGTTAAAGCTGGAATTGGTGACTTTGTTCTGGGTAAATTTGGTGAAAAAAACAATTTTTTTTTTTATGTCGGTAGAGTTGAGGAGGTCGATATGGACTCGGTGATGTGCTACTTTATAAGATATTATCGTCGGCAAAACAAAAGCAACTTCTTCTATGAACCTGCAGTTGACGATATGGGAGTGGCAATGAGATCCGACTTGGTGGCTAAATTGAGAGACCTAAAAAACCTGCCGGGAACATCTAGGTCCAAAAATAAAATTGGTTTTGATCTTAATTTTGGTAATTTTGATGTGCTTATAATTTTTTATTTACTGCTATTTTAATGATAAAAAGTTAAATACTGATTTAAAAAAACCTAAAATGAATTGCAACTAAATTTAATTTAAGTTTATTTATTTTAATTAAAAAAAGACTGAAGTCCTTATTTTTTTTGTTTATTACTATTTTTATTAAATAAAATGCACCAAAAAAGGTATCTGTTTTTTTTAATTTTAGTGTTGAAAATTATTTGATTGTCGTAACCTCCTATAGTATGTTGAAACCTCCTTCTTAAAAGTCGGAACCTCCTACAAACTAGGAGGTTCTGTCACTTTTTCCTTATTTAGAAATTCATCAAAAACTCTGAGATGGTTAATAATTTAGCGCTTAAAGTTGTTTTTGTAATATACTAAAACTTAATAAACTAAAATTTACATATATATAGTTTTATATGTAAACGGATGTACCTAATTTTTGACAATATCTGTTAACGTGTCAGAACCTCCTCGCCCTACAATACACGTTTTTTCCGCGCCACGTTTACGTGTCAGTTTTTTTTTCGCATGCAAATGCAACCGTTATTTGAAATAAATACTACACTGATCTACTACGAACTATGTACGCACCTGATTATTAGAAGGATGATTAACAACTGGACTGATGCGTGATGAAATTGAAAGCTGCTTCTTCTGCTGTCAATTTTTTCTCTGCCATCGGGGTTCTTGTCTCTTGCAGGTTGCAGGGTTTCCAGAGATTTTTGAGATTGATGATTATGGGCTCAGTGAACAAAATCGAGAATCCGGCTCGTGTCTCGTGTGGACCAAATGTTGGGGTGAGTGTGCGTGATTGGAAATAAAGAGTCAGTAGGTGAATTTTGGGTTGTTCAAATATGTTTTATTGGTGGGTATCTTACCTCTAGAATGGCTTAATGGAAAGTGAACGAGTAGCAAATGTTAAATTAAAATGAAAGCTACGCTAAGGTGAATACAATGAATGGTGAATAAATAAAGCTAATATGCATTCATTGATATCTTATATAATGCAAGGTTTAGATAACGACATCCACATTTGAACACATCAATATGGGTTCAATACTGGCTAACTCTAGAGCTTTTAGCTAAGCTCCAGCAATTGTAGTGTTCTATTGTGTCTCTTGGCGGTTCAAGTTGAGTATGACTTTCATTAGTCACGGTATATTCATAGTTTTAATTGTAATCCGCGTTGCGACTATTGGATATCAGAAAGAGTTGAACTGCTTTTTGTATTCATATTGGTCTAATTTTATTCGTGAAAGGATAAGTTGTGCATATGAATATTTTTATAATGTATAAATCCTAATTCTTTTATAGTATAGTCCATTGTCTGGTAGTTATTACACAGGACTATGTTGCTACTATGTTAGCTGTAGTTCTCAATTATATACAGTGTTGTTCGTATTGTGTGCATTGATTTGTGCAGTCCCTCTGTTTACCAAGACAGATATCTAATCTTATCAAATTTAATATCTAATTTAATATCGAATTTAGCACCGACCTCGCTGACCCCAAATTATGCATGTATTATTTTTTTAATACTGATTTATTAAAACATATTTAAAGTTAAAAACGTTTGAAATTGTATTTAAAATCCGAAATTTCCTATTATGGATAATAGAATTCCAAATACTGGTTCTAGAGGAAGACCATGTAATTTGAGAAATTCGTCCACTTTTCGAAATATAATTCCCCGTTCAGGAGCAATGGAATCCAGGCCAATAGTTAGTCGTACTCCACCTGGGACTAGTGTAGGCTTAAGCCAGGATAAGATTTGACCACAACTGGTAGTTAACCCTCCTGCAGCAATGCAATCCGGTCAGGCAAGTAACCACAATAGTGATGACAATAATGAGCGACGAGATATTAATGAGCATCATCCACCTGTTCAGAAAAAGCCACAGACATTAGAGCTATTACGTCTGCATTTCAACGAATACTCGAGGCAAACCAACGAGTTTTCATTCGTGAAATGCAGTCTATTAGAGATACCTTAGTGTTGAAGATTGGACAATTTAAATTTAAATACTCCCAATGTGAATCCAACGAGACCTTCGAACGCTCGTTCTGACTTCAAACATTTTTTAAATAACGCTTCGTTTTCGACCCAACGCAGACAAGCACCATCAATAAGTCAACAAACTTCTTCAGCAAGTTCAGGTTGTACACTTGAAAAGTGGTAAATTGCATTTGACGGGTCCAAAAATATCCACGATTTTCTTTTTAAAGTGGAAACCCTTAAGGAGCAATGGAATCCAGGCCAATAATTAGTCGTACTCCACCTGGGACTAGTGTAGGCTTAAGCCAGGATAAGATTTTACCACAACTGGTAGATAACCCTCCTGCAGCAATGCAATCCGGTCAGGCAAGTAACCACAATAGTGATGACAATAATGAGCGACGAGATATTAATGAGCATCATCCACCTGTTCAAGAAGAGGCCATAGACATTAGAGCTATTACCTCAGCATTTCAACGAATACTCGAGGCAAACCAACGAGTTTTAATTCGTGAAATGCAGTCTATTGGAGATACCGTAGTTGGAAGATTGGACAATTTGAATTTAAATACTCCCAATGTGAATCCAACGAGACCTTCGAACATTATTTAAATAACGTTTTCTACCCAACGCAGACAAGCGCCACCAATAAGTCAACAAACTTCTTCAGTAAGTTCAGTTTATAAAATTGAAAAGTGGCAAATTTCATTTGACGGGTCCGAAAATATCCATGATTTTCTTTTTAAAGTGGAAACCCTTAAGGATCATTCGCAATGTAGCTAAATTTGCATGTCCTTTTACAAGGCCAATAAATAAACCAATTTCAGTTGTTCATGAATACCCGCAGCTATTACGACAAGCTGAACATTTGCTCGTATTCACACTATAACTTGTTTTATCTTTTTTTATGTCGGTCTCAATTAATATTTTTTCACTTGCAAATATGGTTTTTAAACCATTTGGGAATCCTCATTGCTGAAATGCGAATCTCCTTCACCGATGTGAACACAACCAACTGTAATGAATACAAAGAAACAAGTTACAGGTGACTGTGATGGTCTAATTGCAATTTGCAATAACCTGCCCCAAACTTTAATCGAAGCCAACAAATAATATACCATCAATCTACTCGATGACAATTCTCCCACAAAAGTCTAAGTATGGTTGAATTGTTAAGAACGATCTACATATTTTGTTATATAACATTTAAAGGATTTTATCAAAAAAAAACAAATTTTCGAACGCTCCCTAGCTCAAACTTTGGTTTTTCAATAAAATTGTTTTATTTAATTGTGGGCGTGTCAGTAGGCGGATTTAAAAAAAAATAATACATGAGCCCCTAGAGAGTATATATTATAAATTTCAGCTCCCTAGCTCAACCTTTGGATTTTCAAAAAAAAAAAAATCTGTGTACCTATATACAAAGGTTTAAGTAAGGTACAAATGTACCCCAAGGTTTATATATATAGATTTAGGTCCAAAACCCGTTCTAAACCTCAACATACCAAGCAAATACTTTTTTTTATCCTAGGTGAAGATAATGCACTGTCAGATCAGCCATACAGATACTTAACGGTAGACGAGATGAAATCACTTGGCGATGACTCGCTACCAATTGATGTAACTCGAGATGAAAGAATTGACTCAAATAGAATGACTCAGAACAATGAAAGTGCCCCAACATCAGCTGTAGAAGAAACAATAAGTCCTCATCGAGCTCTAACTCAATTAGTCGGCAACAATGCAATGGATGTAGCAAATTTTGATCTTCTAAATTCAGACACTATCCACTTAGGGTAAGTGTAATAATAACTGTTTTGGCGGCAGATATCATTAAATATTTTGGAAATATCACATTCTTTGTATGTACAGACGCAAACTTCAGTGGAAAAGGTAACAGTACATAATATATGCAATATACATGCACACAGAGAAAAATACCTTGAAATCAACAGGAAACTATTGTATTTATTGTATAATCGCATTAATATCACCAGAAATATACCTGGTCGTTTCATTAACTGAATTTGACTATTAGAAATATTTTTCTCTGAGTGTGGTTGAACAAAAAAATATTAAAACTGGTTTAACTATTTAATTTCTTTTTAAATAGCTTCCTTGTTTCGTTTCTTGTTGACGCCCGAGGTGGTGCAATGAAAGGTTGTCGTCACAGTGGAGTCAAAATGGTAATACCATCCAGATCTACATGTCAGCCAACTCGTGTAACATGCAGATATGTTAAACCACAAAGAACAATGCACCCTCCACAATTAATGGAAGGCGAAGCGCTGGTAAGTCGAGTTTTAGAACTTGGTCCTGTTTCAGTCAAATTCCAAGGTCCGGTTTTATTGGAAGTGCCACATTTTGCTTCCCTTCGTGGTAAAGAAAGGGAAATCATAATACTACGTTCCGATAATGGAGAAACATGGCGCGAACATACAATTGACAATGCAGAGGATATAATACAGGACGTTTTAAATGAATGCTTTGAACCAGATGGTGAATAATATAAAAGTTATATTAGGTATGTCTTATAATAAAACAAATATTCTTTTAGAAATACATCAGATTACCGAACAGACTGCAAGTCATGTATGTCGATTTGTGACATATGATTTCCCACAATATTTTGCAGTTGTTTCAAGAATCCGTCAGGAAGTTCACGCTATTGGTTCTGATGGGGGAATGGTTTCAAGTACTGTCGTTCCACTAGTTCAGGCAGTTTTCCCGCAAGGAGCATTGACGAAAAAGATAAAAGTTGGCCTACAGGTAAATCTTTTTAAGCCACGAAAGGGCGTTGCTCCTGAAAAATTGCGAAAAATAAGTGTTAATCACATACCTAAGAAAAAACGTTTTTCGCTCATTTGGTAATATAGTTTATGTTACGGGCCTTTTTAATTCTTAATTAGATACTATAATACTTACTTGTTTATTCAAACTAAAACATATGTTCTTGTATTAATGAAGTATAGAAATACACTATAAATAGTACAAAAAGATGAGCTACATATCAACCCTCATCATCTCAAATGTTACGAATCAAATACATTTTAAGGATCAAAAGCTGCATTACAAGATATATGATTTGTTCCAATTTAATCCAAGATATTAAAAAGTAAATTTTGAATTTATAAACGAATGATTGATAAATAAAAAAAGTTGTAATAACAGGACAGTTTTTGTTAAAATACGTGTATTTTGTAATTGAAACAATAACAGTTTTAATGTTTCTTACAGTAATAATTAGAATTAATTGGTCAACAAATTTACAAGCAATACCAACAAGTAAGCTCGTAATATAAAAGCTATATTGAATGTATGCATTTAGTATGTAGGTATGTATAAACTATACATCTGATAATACATTTTCTTTTCCTCAACATAATAATACATACATATTATATATATACACATCCATATATGCAAATACATACAAGGTGGCGCAAAAGTTGTCAGGTGGCGCAAAAGTTGTCACCCGATGTTCTTTCGCTGTAATTTTTTTTATGAATGAAAAACTTTGGTTCTGCTTTTGGATTATGTTAATTGGTGTCTTAAGTTTTTTCTGTATCAGTTAACTTCACAAATATCAAAGTAGAATTTACATTTGCCGCCATTTGCAAAAATTATGCTTCTTCCGATAGGAAGATGACTTTTGCGCCACCTTGTATATGTACCTATATATTTCTGCATGCATATGTACACATATAATATATTTGTATATATGTGTGTATATGTTTACAAATATATTTATTTATATATGTAAACATTTATATATAAATATACATATACATGTAGGTACACTCACATATATAATTTATTCGAATAAAATCAGTACCGCAATACGGGATCATTTAAAATATGTAACGAACTATAACTAACTAAAACATGAACTTATAAATATCTAAATAGATGAATTTGTAATCTTCGGAGAATATTCATTTTTTATACCATACTCTGTTAATATATTGCCCAATAAATTTAGTTTACAAAATAACACCAAAAATGTTTTAATTTAATCAGTTAAAAACAGTATCTCACTCAATTTTTCGATCATGGCTGCGTTCAATCCAGGGTTGCAAATTTCATAGCACATTTATCTATTTTCGCGATAGTTCAAGTACAAATTCAAAAGCGAACGTTGAATTGCTTATAAATACAAAAAACTAAATTTATTGGGAAATGGGGAAGATATCTCTAATTTAACTGTAAACAATTTATAGCTGTACATATAATGTATCTAGTAAAATGCAAATATGTACACAATGTGAATTATCTAAAATGTGGAACTGCAAAATAATATATAGAATATTATCAATTAATGATAATTAAAAACGAAATGCAAGGAAACCGCCTACAACCATCTAAAAGACGCTGAATTTGTGATTCGAATTTTTTTCTTACTATCAATAGGCGCAGCCAGTCGACCCTGACTTAACAGCAAAATTGCTAGGGCGTGGTGTTGCAGTTTCACCCATCGTAACCGTTGAACCAAGGAGGCGAAAATTTCATAAAGCAATTACTTTAAGTATGCCTGCGCCTAAGGCTCATAGTCAAGGAATGATCAATCAGTATTCCGGCAATACTACAACACTGCGATTGCTATGTTCCATAACAGGTATAACGCATTTAATTTATATTTTTAAATACATACATTAGTAGCATTTTTGTGGCGGCTTCAATACAAACCTATCAACACACTTATATATGTAACATATGCGTATTTGTATATATTAAGAGATTTTATAAGCTAAAATAGATAATACTTTTACGTATTTTACATTACTTATTTTTTCCGAAATGTTTTTTTCTTGCTTTGCTGGTGCCTAATTACCAAAACGTAATTATGAGTTTTAAACGAGGTCAATAATTACAAAAATGGCACTGTATATGCATATGTTTATATATGTATGTGTATGTAAATGTAAGGTGGTCAAAGCAATCAAGTATTTTCGTTATGCAATAATGTCTTCAGTATTACATTTTATTTTGTGTTAATCTTCTTATGCGTTTACTTTATTATTTTCTCATAACTATTATTTTATAAGATAAAATAACTAGTTAATTTTTTGTACTAATGCGTTAATGCATATGTGCACGCATTCCATTCTTTTTTTCATCATTGAAGGTGTGTTTCGGAAAAGATCTCTAAAAGGTAACTAACAAACAAAGAAAAGAACTTACAAAAATTATAAATTTAGAGCATACATAAACAACAAGACATTTTAAACGCAAATTTTACTCTGCATACATTTTTCTATGACCTAACAAGTTGCAAATTTCATAAAATAAAAAAAGCTTTGGCAACTTTATTATTTTGAAGAACTTCTTACAAAATCCATAAGGATACTTAACTTTTCGTTTGTTACAATCATTTTATTTCTTATTTGTAATAAGTGCATTTTGAAATAGAGCAATAATTCTTAAGATATTATTTCATTTAATCTAACTTTTTATCAAAAATTTTGATATTTGTGTATTTCCACCGTTAAATATTCAATTGCAAATAGACGTAACATAAATAAGTAAATGAATGTTGGTACGTACCCTACACTTTGTGTATATGGGAGTAATATGTCAAATAATTGTTTAAAAAAAGTTTATCGCAAAATTGTATAAATATGGTTCCATTCAGGGTTACGTTATGTAGCATGATGTAAGTAGATAATTGATTATTAACTGTCGGATAATTATTCCTCCGACTCCAGGGGTAGTGGATCTAAAATTTTCGGATATTTCAACAACAAATGGGACACGTACACCGAATTTACTTAAAGCGCATGCCTTAATAAGACTTAATAAACTCTTATTTGTACATATACACTCTTATAACTACTTATGATTGTAAGCAAAAATGATTTCTATATGGGTTTGTATGCTCGAATTGCCAAGCGAAAGTTTCCAACGAGGACACTTTAGTACAAATCTACAAGTAAACTTATTGCAAGTACAACCGATGAAGAGTGTATTAGCCGAAGTTAAGAATTGACTTTACCCCAAAAGTCGCCAGTTCCGTCGCACCGTCAACAAAGTGTAGCACCCACAACCGTAATACCCAAAACACTTGCGCGACATTGTATTAATTCCAAGAATATAATCCAATGCGCCGATGGTTGGCAGTATTTACGTATCGCACCATTGTATACAGACTCTATAGTATTCTCACTTCGTGTATACGACGATACGCCATCTGTGCGCTGTGGGCCAAAACAAATGGTGATAGTTTGTGCACATGTCCAATCTCCTGAATATGAGAATGAAGATCTTTCAGGTAGCGACTACCGATGCCGATGGTGGCTGATGTTTGCCGTAGCGGACATTCTCACCGGGTAGATTTATCGTATTTTATTTGTTGGCTCTGATGGAAGTATCACCAGAATATTTTTATTTGGTTTTGCGCAAACAGCTGATTTTTTGTTCTCCTTCATAACGAGGTAGGTAGATGAGAAGGAAGAAGACACAGGTAGCGTTGCTGGTTGACGGTAGGGCGGAAAGGTGAAGGAATTATTATTATCGGGTAAACTTATGCCATATTATTTGTTTGCTCTGAACTCTGATGGAAGTTTGGGGTATGTTTTGTTTTCTGGTATTTAATACAATTTGTATGTATGTATATGACCGTTGAAGGGGAGTCGCATTTCAGCGGTGAGGATTCTTAAATGATTCTCTTTATAATTCATATCTGTAAGTGAAAAATTGATATGCATATTTAAAGGTAGTGCGATGGTGGATAAAGAAAGGTGGAAGAATTGTCATCGAGTAGATTGATGGTATATTTTTTGTTGGATTCGATGAAAGTTTGGGGTGGGTTGTGGCAATATAGCAATTAGACCATCACAGTCACCTGTAACTTGTTTCTTTGTATTCAATACAATTGCTGTCTGTGTTCACATCGGTGAAGGAGATTCGCATTTCAGCAATGAGGATTCCTAAATGGTTTATAAACCATATTTGCATATGAAAAAATATTAATTGAGGCGGAGATAGAAAAAGATAAGACAAGTTATAGTGTGTGTATGAGCAAATGCTCAGCTTGTCATAATAGCTGTGGGTATTCATGAGCAACTGAAATTGGTTTATTTATTGGCCTTGTAAAAGGACATGCAAATTTAGCTACAATGCGAATGATCCTTAAGGGTTTCCACTTTAAAAAGAAAATCGTGGATATTTTTGGACCCGTCAAATGAAATTTGCCACTTTTCAATTGTACAACCTGAACTTGCTGAAGAAGTTTTTTGAATTATTGATGGTGCTTGTCTGCGTTGGGTCGAAAACGAAGCGTTATTTAAAAAATGTTTGAAGTCAGAACGAGCGTTCGAAGGTCTCGTTGGATTCACATTGGGAGTATTTAAATTCAAATTGTCCAATCTTCCAACTAAGGTATCTCCAATAGACTGCATTTCACGAATCAAAACTCGTTGGTTTGCCTCGAGTATTCGTTGAAATGCTGAGGTAATAGCTCTAATGTCTGTGGCTTCTTCTTGAACAGGTGGATGATGCTCATTAATATCTCGTCGCTCATTATTGTCATCATTATTGTGGTTACTTGCCTGACCGGATTGCATTACTGCAGGAGGGTTATCTACCAGTTGTGGTAAAATCTTATCCTGGCTTAAGCCTACACTAGTCCCAGGTGGAGTACGACTAATTATTGGCCTGGATTCCATTGCTCCTTAAGGGTTTCCACTTTAAAAAGAAAATCGTAGATATTTTTGGACCCGTCAAATGCAATTTGCCACTTTTCAAGTGTACAACCTGAACTTGCTGAAGAAGTTTGTTGACTTATTGATGGTGCTTGTCTGCGTTGGGTCGAAAACGAAGCGTTATTTAAAAAATGTTTGAAGTCAGAACGAGCGTTCGAAGGTCTCGTTGGATTCACATTGGGAGTATTTAAATTTAAATTGTTCAATCTTCAACACTAAGGTATCTCTAATAGACTGCATTTCACGAATGAAAACTTGTTGGTTTGCCTCGAGTATTCGTTGAAATGCAGACGTAATAGCTCTAATGTCTGTGGCTTTTTCTGAACAGGTGGATGATGCTCATTAATATCTCGTCGCTCATTATTGTCATCACTATTGTGGTTACTTGCCTGACCGGATTGCATTACTGCAGGAGGGTTAACTACCAGTTGTGGTAAAATCTTATCCTGGCTTAAGCCTACACTAGTCCCAGGTGGAGTACGACTAACTATTGGCCTGGATTCCATTGCTCCTGAACGGGGAGTTATATTTCGAAAAGTGGACGAATTTCTCAAATTACTTAATCTTCCTCTAGAACCAGTATTTGGAATTCTATTATCCATAATAGGAAATTTCGGATTTTTAATACAATTTCAAACGTTTTTAACTTTAAATATGTTTTAATAAATCTGTATTAAAAAAATAATACATGCATAATTTGGGGTCAGCGCGGTCGGTGCTAAATTCGATATTAAATTAGATATTAAATTTGATAAGATTAGATATCTGTCTTGGTAAACAGAGGGACTGCACAAATCAATGCACACAATACGAACAACACTGTATATAATTGAGAACTACAGCTAACATAGTAGCAACATAGTCCTGTGTAATAACTACCAGACAATGGACTATACTATAAAAGAATTAGGATTTATACATTATAAAAATATTCATATGCACAACTTATCCTTTCACGAATAAAATTAGACCAATATGAATACAAAAAGCAGTTCAACTCTTTCTGATATCCAATAGTCGCAACGCGGATTACAATTAAAACTATGAGTATACCGGGACTATACTAATGAAAGTCATACTCAACTTGAACCGCCAAAAGACACAACAGAACACTCTACAATTGCTGGAGCTTAGCTAAAAGCTCTAGATTTAGCCAGCATAATCTTTGTAGTGACGTTCTTAATGCCTCGAAGTATATCTAATGTTAGAACATGTTTAATGTAAAAGAGAAATAAGTAAGCAGCCTCCATTCCGCAAAAAATACCAACGAGTGACCTTCCTCAATGCTTCATTGAAAAGGTACATGGACATTAAAAAATATACCAACAATTTCACATGTTGATTAAAGATAAATAATCTTGCTCAATAATCCTATAAAATATGTCGTTCATCGAATTCAGCAATATAGATCCACGCAAAACAACGAAAATTCTTACTATCCAAATAAATATTCATCGTATTGGTACCTATTAACCAAGAAGTGGTGGTGCGGCATGGCACAGTACTGACAAGAAATAAATGATGTCATTGGTTCATAAATTAGATCGAATATTTCTAAATCAATTACAAAAAAAATGATAGAAATCGGTACCTTTTTCGACAAGATATAGCCAAAACAGTGAGAGCCTAAAATGCGATAAACGCATAATATCTCATTTGATGAAAAATACCGAAATCAATTTTTTTTCGATTTTTCCTTTCAAACGAATCGCCTCTTCCATCATACATTCTACTCCCAGACGACAAAGCCAGATTTCTTATTTTTCCATCATCTCCCTCTTATCAAACATACTTGCGCAAGCGAAGGCAACAATATGCAAATCATAAAAAGTATGCGGCTGCTACACAGAAAAATAAATAAAGGGTTTTTCAATAAGAGCGCTACAAAAGTTTTTTTTTAAATAAAACAAAAACAGTTTTGGATATCAATGAAATTCTTTATTTCTGTGAAAGTACGTTCGATGGGTGGCGACGGTGTAGAGGTTAGTGGAGGATTTCTGCCTGGTAGTACAATGGAACGTTACCGAGTCTGAGTGCTCTGGGATTTGGATTTCCTTTAAAAAAAAAAAAAAAAAAAAAAAAACGTTCGATGCCATTATGTATGGAATTCGATTTCTTACGCTTGCAGAAGTCCAAACGCTGAACCCAATTTTCGGTTTTCAAGCATAAATCGGCCGATACTGCTGACATTTCACGTTCGATATTCGTACGAAGTTCATCAATCGTCGCTGGCTATGTCCATAGACCATAGACTTGGCGTAGCCCCACAGGAAATACATAGTCTAACGGCGTCAAATCGCACGACCGAGGCGGCCAAGCGACTGGACCATTTCGTGAGATAACACGGTTTCCAAACTTGGTTTCCAATAAATTGATTGTGGCATTCGCTGTGTGGCTTGTGGCGCAACCACATGTCCTCCAAGATCATATCATCCAATTGGGGCGCAAAGATCGCCACAACGATGTCACAGAGATGCCCAACGCTTGAGAACGACGTGTGAGAGACACATTTGGGCTTTCTTCAACTGAAGCCTCAGCGGCAGCAATATTCTCAACACTACGGGCACTTCTTTGTCTCACTGGCACGGAAACATTTTGTACTGTGCTGGTGGATTCAAATTTGTCCACTAGACGCTCAATTGTTGATCTGCTAGGACGATTATGACGACCATAAATTGGACGTAGCGCTCTTAACGTTGAGGCCACTGACTCCGAATTTCGGTAGTAAATTGTAATAATTTCGACTCGTTGTTGGCTCGTATATCTTTGCATCATGAAATGGCAATCCTTACTGAAGAGAAATGCCAAAAGAGCGGCAAGAAATTCGGCGTCGTTTGCCGTCCCTGTCGCTCTACTTTTGTAGCGTCCCTGTTGAAAAACCCTTTACATACTTCCATAAGAATGAAAATCATATGGCATGACAAGAGAGTCGATAATGCGAGATCCATTATCCATCCTACATGCTACCTGTGCTGCGAAACAACAAAAATGTCTATGTTCCTTCTTACAAAGAAAGGTTCGATAAAGAGAGATAAAGCAGTTTATTTGGTTTTCTTTCATCGTTGTCAAAGTGTGTACAAAAATGGTGACAGCAAAATTTAAGACACAAACCTTCAAAACGCCATCTGCCAACTTGAGTCCAAAATAAAAAACTCGCTGTTATGATAATACTATAATGTCTACATACAAAGATTTAGCCCGCCCCAACATTTTTTTTTTTTAAATCCTAAGTATTTATTTTTATACATTTCTGTCTAAAGCGCCAGTAAGTACATATATTTTAAGGACGTGTTTAGGGATGTGACATATATTTGATTTGTGACCAGTCTCAACAAAATCATTCGAATGACTACGAAGTTAGTATTATTACAATTTCTAATACATACGAGTATATACTTAAATACAATTTGGTGTTTTTATTTTTTATATGGTCAAATCAATAGGTCTTGTTCTTTTCAGCCGTCTTCTGTTTATCATTTCTTGTGTTGGTAGGGTGTTGACATCGCTGTTTGAGTGTGGATTTATTCTTGCTAAGTGTCGTTTACTCGTTTTGGATACTTCTTGCGCTACCGTGAGAACTTGAAGATCTTCGTGAATATCGTTGTTTGTAATATACCATTCAGCGTCAACTATTGTTCGTAATATTTTAGATTGTTGTCGTTGGACTATGTTTGTGTTTGATTTCTTTGCTGTTCTCCAAATTTGAGCTCCAAAGTCAAGATTGGTTTAATGATTGCCTTATATAATAAGATTTTGTTGTTTATGGATAATGGTGAGTCTCGTTTAAGTAGCCAGTATAGTTGTCTGAATGTATTTATCATTTGGTTCCGCTTCTGTTATATGTGGTGCTTCCAAATTAGCTTGCTGTCTAAATAGATTCCTAGATATTTGGCTACCGTGTCGATACAGATGTCTTTGTTGTTGATTTTTAGTGGTTGGGGTGTGAATTTCGTTTTTGTAGTAAATATAACCTGGACTGTTTTGTCTTCATTTATTTCAATGCGCCAGTCATCAAACCATTTGGAAGTGTCTCTGGTGTAGAGATTGTACACTAGTGGTCCTAGCACACTGCCTTGTGGGACCCCAGCTCGTGTTTTGTATAGTTTTGAGTGATCGTCTTTATACTTGACATAGAAATGTCTATCAGTTAAGTAACTTTTAATCATTAGATAGAAGTCCGATGGCAGAAGATTTTCTAGTTTTAGCAGTATGCCAGTGTGCCATACGGTGTCAAACGCTTTAGCGACGTCAAGGAATACTCCTACACAGAATCTTTTCTCCTCCAAGTCAGTTGAAATTTTGTTAGTCACTCTGAGTATTTGCTGGATTGTCGAGTGTTGTCTTCGAAATCCGAACAGGTGGTTGGGGATTGCTTTTAGCCTGTTCAATATGGGTGCCTTACGGTCACATAATAGTCTCTCAAAGATATTCGACAGGACAGGAAGCAGGCTGATTGGTCTGTATGATGTTGTGTTGGTTGCATCTTTTCCAAGTTTCGGTAAACCTATTATTTCGGCAACGTTCCATACTTTTGGAAAATGCTTTAGGTTAATCATTGCGTTATATATGTTTCGAAGATGTTGAAATGCTTTTATAGGTAGTTTGTTGAGTAATGCTCCTGTTATGAGGTCATATCCGGGCGCTTTTTTGTTGTCAACATTGTATCTTATGCATTGTTTTATTTCACTTATTGTTACGTTTTCAATTTTTTAGGTTATTAGTCCTGTGGGGTCCCAACTTAAGTGAAAATTTCTTGCGCAGGTCTCTTCACATCAGCGATTTTATTCCCTTAGCGACAACAAAACTACTTTTCCAACCAAAACTACAGATAAAAAAAATATGTGCGCATTTCATACAACAAACATACCCCTGCTTGCGGAAACATCACTCTCGACCGACGATCGAGACATGATACACGACTGATTGGAAACACAGAACCGTCATTGGCGCATCCGCGCATGCAAAAGATACACATTTACCCACCCCAAAGAAAAGGGGGTGTTGCACTTCTCAAATATGTGTATAGTAATGAAAGCCAGAGTTTTGAGTACATAATCCCAAAAACATAAAAACCTAAGACCTCAACAATAAAACCAAGATAGTAGCCATGGTTATCCCAACATGCTTCAGCAGCCACTAATGGCAGCCGTGGGAAACCAAGAGCTACCGAAATCAGATATATATATGTCAAATCTCCATGTTTCTTAACAAAAAACCCATCTGCGCTCCAATTCTAATCCTGAAATTGTAGTTCAGTCTTCATTACCACGCAGAGAGGTTGTCATCATAAATAGAAATACAATACCCTCAGCTGATGTAATAGGGACCGACAATGAAGCCCTTAACGCAATCCAGTCATCCGTGATTAATGACAATAGTCCGGATATATGCTCACTTAGAGTTGTACCTCCACCACTCACGGTGTTCCTATCACGCTTGGAATACGGCACTAAGTCTAGTGATATTATGAGCTATATTGCCTCAAAAGCTGTCGACATAGAAAATATCAAATGCTACGGTCTTACACCCGAAAATTTACCTGGTCGTCGCTGCTCTTCATTTAAGCTTCATCGACTGGTAAGATACTGGTCAATCCAAGCTTTTGGCCCAAAGGCATGCTTGTAAAGGAGTTCGTTAACCTTCCCATCTCTAAAAACTCCAAGTCAAAAAACTTGGCAGTGACTTCAAAAAACTCGATGACATAAAATCTACATCATACCACTTATACTACCAGAACACAGGTGGTCTTCGCACAAAGCTTAAAGATGTATTGCTGTTTTCCTCTTCTGGTCAGTATGACATCATCTCATTCACTGAAACTTGGCTCACCGATAAACATCACAATGCGGAAATGTTCAACAGCCACCAATATTCCGTATTTCGGAAAGATCGTTGCTCCGATATAACTCAGAACGTGAGGGGAGGTGGAGTATTGGCTGCTGTCCGAGCCTCATGGCATAGCCAAGAAATTGTATTGCCTGTACAAACCGCTGCAATTGATGTGGACCAAATAGCTGTTAGTATTAAATGTATTCCTGTCTCAGAAATCATTCTTGTTGTTAGTTATATTCCACCAGGAAGCCCCTTTTTATTATATAAAGCTCATATTGAAAATTGTTGCTTCATTATAAACAACCTAAACTACAAACAACATGTAATTCTAATTGGTGATTTCAACTTACCTAATCTAATATGGACTTTTGATTACAATGAATCTAGGCTTATTCCATCAAATGTTAACTTAGATTATGAATATGAAGTTGTTGACACGCTTGCCTGGCTTGATCTTAAGCAGGTAAATAGTTTTCACAATGAATTTAATAATTTACTTGATTTAGTTTTCGCTGATTCAGGGCTTGACATTAGTGTTAGCAACTCCATAGTTCCTCTTTGTCGCAACACAATTTTTCATGTAGCAATTTCTATAAGATTACAATTTTGTGAATTTATTAAACCGTCTTCATCTGGATGTAATTTTAAGTACTCGTATAACTACTCCAAAGCTAATTTTAATAGCATTTCGAATGGTGCAGGGAAATAAGTCCACGGGAACTAAGTCCACTGAGGGACTTAGTTCCCACTTAGTGGGAAATAAACCCACTTTCGCGAAGTGGACTTAGTTCCCATGTTAAGTGGGAACTAAGTCCATTTTTTTATGGGAACTTAGTCTACATTCAAATATAAGAAGAGGGAACTAACATCCAACATTTAGAATTAAACAAAAAACTGTAAAGTGCAGTTAGTTATCACACTCTTTAAGCAAAGTCTTAAGCTTACCATGGTGACATAAAGCCAAAGTTTCAAAACCGTACCTCGCACCTACTCCAAATCAAACAGTGACCCCAAGTAGGGGGGTTGCAGGGGGGCAGCATGCCCCCCATATGCATTACACTATTTATGGAATCTACTTGCGATTTCGTAACTAATCTCATAAACAGTGCAATGCATATGGGGGGGCATGCTGCCCCCCTGCAACCCCCCTACTTGGGGTCACTGTTTGATTTGGAGTAGGTGCGAGGTCACGGTACCTATATTACTCTGTCTCAGTTAGAAGTTAATTTCTATTTTGTTAATAAAAATTGCAAAGTACCTACTTGACTCTTTAATTTTATTTTGTTCTTAGTCGACAGTGAGAATTTACTTCACATTAAAAGGGAACTAAAACCACTCAGAGTTTTGGGAATTTATTTCCCACCTTACATGGGAACTAAGTCCACTTCGCGAAAGTGGTTTTATTTCCCACTTAATGGGAACTAAGGCCCTCAGTGGACTTAGTTCCCGTGGACTTATTTCCCTGCACCATTTCGAATTACCTAAATAGCACTGAATGGTTAAATGGTTTTAGTAGCCATAATTTAAATGATTCCTTCAACCTTTTTACGGAAATCGTTAGAGTGGCAATCGATATGTTTACGCCGAAAGTAAAAGCCATAACTGGCACCAAACCTGTTTGGTTCAATAAAAGGGTTATAAATCTTAACAATAGGAAAAATAAGATCTACAAACAGTTTCGGAAAAACAATAATGATCCTGAGCTCTATACCCAATACCGTCGACTCCAGGAGCAATTTAATGTTTTAAATAAGTTCCTGTATAGACAGTATGTTCTATCAGTTGAGTCAAATTTAAGGAATAATAGCAAATGTTTTTGGAAGTATATCAATATTGAAAAACAATCAATTGGTATTCCAAAAATTATGCGCCAAGATGACGAAACTTCTTCAGACTTATTAACAATTTGCAATATGTTTGCTAAGCACTTCCAATCGGTCTATACTTCCTCCGGATCTTCTTCTTTTAGCGATAGTTCAATGTCAAATAATTCTTTAAATCTTGGCACATTCGAATTTTCGTCTTCTGAAGTGGAATTATCACTTTCCCTTTTGAAGACCGTTACAAATCCTGGTGTCGATGGAATTCCGCCAATTATTCTTCGTAACTGTTCTTACGCGTTTGCTGTACCTCTCTGTTTAGTATTTAATCAATCCATTCAAAATGGGGACTTTCTCAAGGTCTGGAAAAATTCTTTAATTACACCTATTTTTAAATCTGGTTCCAGACATGATATCTCTAATTATCGCCCAATCTGCAAAATTCCAACTATACCCAAGCTCTTCGAAAAATTAGTGTCTGATAAACACCTATCCTCAAGAATTACATCTCTCCATTTCAGCAAGGTTTTGTGGCTGGTAGATCAACTTCAACTAATCTCTCAATTTTCTGTAATCAGGTTTTAAACGGTTTGGAGAAAGGTTTTCAGTTTGATGTCATATACACTGACTTTTCCAAGGCCTTTGATCGTGTAAATCACGCCATCTTACTGCAGAAACTGGCAAGACTCGGATTTCATTCCAATCTGTTGAAGTGGGTTAGCTCATATCTTACGGGAGCGTATTCAGTTTGTATGCTTAAACGACATTCGGTCAACACCGGTACAAGTTACTTCAGGTGTACCTCAAGGTAGTCATCTTGGCCCCTTACTCTTCCTGTTATTTATTAACGATATTACGGAAATGTTTCAGAATTCTCAATGTTTGATGTTTGCCCATGATTTGAAAATTTTTCGTCAAATAACATCGGTGTTAGATTGTAGACTTTTACAAGATGATCTTGATAGACTCTCAAATTGGTGCCATAACAATGACCTGCACTTAAATGTATCTAAATGTCAAAGCCTTACTTTTTGTCGTAATCTGTCCCCAATTCCTGTCTCGTATATGATTAGTGATGTTGCGTTATCCAGTATACGATCAAAAAAAGATCTTGGGATTATGTTTGATCAGAAACTGAATTTTATTGAACATATTGAGTTTCTTGCTGCTAAGGCCAACTCAATGCTAGGATTTATATTGAGAAATTCAAAGGAATTTCAGGATCCTTATAGTCTCAAATGCCTCTTTTTTGCATTTGTTAGATCTCACCTCGAGTAGTGCAGCATTGTCTGGAATCCATTTTATGAAGTTCATTCCTTCATAATTGAGAGGATCCAAAAGTGTTTGGAGTTGCAGTAAGACGGCTTCGTTGGAATATTGAAATGCCTTCCTATGATACTAGGTGTAAACTACTGGGAATTTTACCTCTATCGACTCGGAGGAAATACTTATCAATAATGTTTGTGAGGGATCTAATTACCTGTCATATCGATTGCCCCTTTCTGTTATCACAAATTGGTTTTTATGCTCCGTCGAGAGCACTCAGATATCGTCATGTAATTTACGTACCCTTTCATAGGGCTAACTATGGTTATAATGAACCTATATCTAGATGTCTACGAGAGGCTAATAATTACTGTGATTTATTAGAATTTCATCTTAGTAGGTATTCTTTTAAAAACTGTTTAATATTCGCATTAAGCAACTCTGGTGGTAGCTGATAGGTATTTATTTTTTGTATTATGTAATCTAAAGAGAACAGTGAATGTTTACTCATTTGATGAAAATAAATAAATAAATAAATAACTATTAAAAAGCGTTGAAATGAAATTTCCGTTATACTTTGTGCATGGGCACGCAGGTCTTCACACGAACGCAGGTAGACAAAAAAGATAGAGAAAAGCATTAACAATTTCATGCGATCAAAAATACTTTAAAAGAGAAAATATCCCTTAAATAAATTGCTACTGCGCATGTTGGGATCTTTCTTTTACTTTGGCATGGGCTATACAATCTGGTATCGGGTGTTGGTTATGCGATGCTGGAAATTCGCTGTGTGGAATGCCAGCTCGTAAAATGTTGATGGATATTATGAGGTATTTATGGAGGGTGGCGACCTAGGATGTGCAACAATATGGGAAATCCAAGTGCCATAATGATGGGCATGGAAACGAAAAAAGGAATCGTCAGCGGATCGGGCCGTGTACTTATAATAATTAGGGCGGATGGAAATCCACCCTAGTGCCAATGCGCTGGTAATGTCAGCTCCTGGATTTGACGCACTCGATTAGCTACGAACGGCTTAAGTATCGAGGGCTGTTTGCGCAACCAGCACAAGACGAGGCTGGAATCGAACCAGAGATAGTAGGGTGCGGTCCGCAACCCCCACTGTGGACGTTCTCAAACGTAGTTCCCAGTAGATTAGCTGCATATAGATCCATCCATGCGAGGGATGGTAGCGCCTTTGAGTGAGCTATATTTGTCTGGGCCATCAGTAATAAGACGTAGAACTGGCGCCGATCGTCGTCGCGTAGATGACTGACGCGTATGCCGTGGTGCTATCATCGCAGAAACCGTGGATAACGGTTCTCTCAATTTTGACTTGGTTGAGGGCGGAAAGGCCGTCTCGGAATGTCTTCCACGCATCGCACAGTGATGCCCGCTGACCAAAGCGTCTGCATGAAGACCTTTCTTACGATGATGACTGCATTCGTAGACCAGTCGGGTCGAATAATTGTGCCACCTCGCTCAGGACACGTCGCTTTGTGGGAGCAGGCGGATGCTTGTCTAGTTCCCCACGGAAGAACAGCTCATTTGCTGCTGAGTCCTATCGCAGGCCAATCACCGTCGTGGTTCGATACCCAATGATAAGCTCTCTGGAAAGAGAAGAAAGGGAGATATCATCACTGATTAATAAAATGTGTATGGGCGGTATGCCATGCCATAGGTAACCGTCGTTAACCGGAAGACGGCAAGCCCGTCAGACGGTGATTCTCCCCAGACAATCCGTTACAAGTCTCCATGTTCAGGCGCCACTAACATTTGGTGGAACATCTTCTTGATGTTAGCGGTAAGCGCAACGCTGTAGTTCCGGAAGCGGAAGATCAAGTTGAGGAGTGACTCCTGTATCGTTGGACCCACCAGATGGACATCGTTCAGCGAGACACAAGTAGTGGGCCGCAGGCATTGAATACCACGCGGAACTTGGCGGTCACGGCATGATGAGGAATAAAGTAAGTGTTGGGTTTGTCGCCATGTTGACCTACCCGCTTCATATGGCACAGTTCTGCATACTCGCGCATGAAGGTGATGTATTTGTCCTGCAGCTGCGGATTATTAGCCAGTCGCCGTCCGAGGCAATAGAATTGGCGCAGGACAGGAACCCCGAAGCCGAGGCGCATCATGCCGGAAGGGAATGTGCACGAAGTATCTCCCATCAGGCGTGCGGGAGTGAGTAGACACGTAGTCGCGACTGCATTCGTCTTCTCTGGTCTCATCTAGTGGAACTTCTTCCAGCTTCCGGAACTTCTGGACCGATTGGTCGAGCGTTCACTCCAGGGAAGGCTCCGCAATTGCCTAGCTGTGCCGAAAGCATCGCGCAGCCACCGCCGGACCAAATACAACCCAGCCTAATGGATGTCGGACAGATTCTTCCATCTGGATACATCCACCTTCGCCGCTGGACGCGTGGACGTAATTGTTGAAAGCGCAAATGCCTTGAGGGTGATCTTTAAGTCAGATCGGGTGGACCGTAGTGACAACGTCACGTAGCCTGAGGATTGGGAGGGCCTTGAAGCACGGTCCCGGTTGAAGACGGTTGCCAAATATAGTGGTGACCAAACTTACCTGTGATCCTTGATCAGAAAGAATGCGAGCAAGGCAGCGCTATAGTAACGCAATGTTAACAAGCGTGCGCCGTTGCAAGTAGTACGGTGGTGCTAGGATCGGCAAGTCAGTGGAACCATTCCTGCTCCGACTCGCATATCTATGCTGGTGGGATATTTCGGTTCCTGTATGTGCGGTTGGGGGGTCTGCTGCAATGGATGCACCGTGTTGTCTCACCAGCTGCAGCATGCATCCGTGCAGTGATCTGTGACCGGGCTGGAGCGCGCGCGGCTGGTTTCTGCCGCCCCGATGTAGACAACCTTCCTACCTCCTTCGCCAAACTATGGGCACACTGTTCTAATAATGCGAGCAGACTGATAAAAGTCGGTATCGTCTTCGGGTGGCAATGCATGCTACAACTGGTAGACTAATTAGGAGGTGCTAGATGGTCCCCAACATGCCAACATGCTGAGGAAGCACCGCTGAGAGCAGCTTCTGTAGTTTATACGTGGTGAGGAGCTGGGCAATATGCAAGAGGTTCTCAAAGGCATCCTGAAATGGCAGCAAATTTTGGAGAGCCAAGTCGACTGAGGGCATTTTTACGGGGATCACCATACCTAGGCGTGTGTCGCGTCTTTATTGTCGACAGACTGCCCAGCCTTCGATTGATGGCGACACACGCCGCGTTACGCTTGCACATGCGCCAGCATGTCGTCATGAGTGCGCAGCCCTTCTTCACTGGCCTGGCGCAACAGAGTGTAATGTGGTACAACGAGCGCAGCTCTTGCACCAACTCGATGGCGTCTATCAAGCCAGCTTCGTCCATGATCCGGTCATGAATGCGCCTGATAGCGAAGAATTATTAAAATAAGAGACGCGAAATGTCTTCATTAAAATCAGTGAGTCAGCAACCCAATAACCTTGCGAAGGAGAGAGAGCTAAAGCTGTTGTTTGCCCACTTGGTGTATCCACCCCTGTATATCTTCATAACTCAGCATGCCTATGCGTCCATGGCGAATATGTCACCTTACCTTCATATTCGCCCCTGGTTGACCTCGGTCAGAATTCATATATCATATAAACCCTACAACTGCACCCAAACACTTCTTTCCTATCTCTCTATTCTTTTAATACCAAGTAGGCTACTCTGTGTTCTTAGCATTATAAGGGTACAGTAACAACAGAAAAAAATCCCTTAGTGTAAGCAAATTATAAAAAAAAAAAAAAAAAAAAAATATAAATATGTATGTATATATAAGGATCTCTTCTTCGATATGCGAAACTCTTTTCTTTAATTGATCTGAGGTAACCTGCACCAGATACGCATAATGATTACCGAACCTATCATATAAACTAATGTCGAACCATATGTTGTTGCTTAATTTTATACTTTTTAATCATTTATATTCTTGTTGGCAGGGCGTATAGGCATTATACTCGTAAGTCTCAATATGGTACCCTTGTATTTTTATCAACTTTTACTGCGATCGATAATTGCCCAAACCATACAAAAATTAGTCTATACTAATATTATAAAGAAGAAAGATTTGAATGTTTGTTTGTTTTGAATAGGTTCCGAAACTACTGGCCCGATTTGAAAAATTGTTTTATCATTAGAAGCCGACATTATCCCTAATGGACATAGGCTACTTTTTACCGCGGGAAAATGCTTCATTCCTCCGGGAAAACGGGTAATAGGACAACGGGTAGGGTTGTGACCGATATATTAATATTTATTAAGATATCCTTACTATAATAAAAATGTAACTTTTTTTCCGGCTGTAAGGTGTAACTCTCGAATGCTTCTAGCTCCTAGCTTTGGAATCATTCATCCAAATGAAATATAATTTTTTTAATATAAAGTTCAATTATGAATAAAGTTTGTAAGATATAAATCATCTTTATAGGTTATCCGTAAGTTGAACAATAAGCATTCAATTATAAATTTTATACAATTCAAAAAAGTAAAATGTTCGATTGAATCTAGATAGTTGGATTTTCGCAGCGTTCAGTGGAGGAAAATTTGTGTGTGTGCGCGGTACGAATCTGTTTCTCTCTCCGTACCTTTTGTGCTATGCGCTTTTCTTCCTTTTTTATGCATCTTTTGTAGTTTGTGTTGTTTTTTTTGTGGCGAATGGGATTGAGAAAGTTAGGGTATGAAATGTAATTGAGCTGGAGAGGGAGTCACACTCAGAGTATATCTATATAATGAGTAGTGACACTCCCGACGATTTCTTTATCAGTTCTTATCAGCAAGTATTTTGTTTTAAATTTGGGAAGTGGCAGACTGGCAAAGCAAGGCGAGCATGGATCAGCTAGTATATTAGGCATTAACGGCATTACAGTGCCTACAACCTAGCTTTTCCAACCACTTTCTTTGCGAAGTAAAAAGGACCTACAATTTTAAGCCGAATCCGAACGGCAAATTTGAGAAGCTTCTCATGACAATTGATACTCTTGGATGTTTGTCAGACGTTCGCAAGAGGTGGGGCAGTGGAACAAATTCTAGATGTCAATTGGCCCGGCGAGATTTGAACCGGGGACACTCGACTCCTTTTTCTTTTATGACGTTTATTCCAGGTGGGAATTGGAAGATGTGCACCATGTTCGCCGCCCGTGCAGTATTTTGTCGACTGCTTGAATGTATTATGCGTGTTTTTTTTTTTGTTGATAATTTACGCGCACTAAAGGGATTTTTTAGTACCCTTATGGCCCTATCATTGGCGTGTATTGCTCTTGTTACATTTGGTAGAACTTTTTCACTACATAGGGATATTAAATATATATATATTTTTACATTAACCAAAATAAATTTAAAATCCTACTTAGCTTTGTCTGGTGAGGAAATAATTTCCAGGATGTTGAGGATATGGAGGGAATATCAGGCGAAGGGAGTAGCTTAACCTAAGTCCGCGGCTGCTGCTCCTGATGAGGATGATGCACAATGCTCCAGTTTGTTGCTGATGTAAGCACCAAGGTGGCCAAGCGGTTGAAATGGTTTGTGGTTATAATGATGCAAGCCACAGTGACCAAGTGATTGAAATCGTTAGTGGTTCTGCTGCCGGTGATGTTGCGATAAGGTGACGTGAGCGATAAGATCAATAAAACCCAGGTAGCCGATCGAACTGCTAGTGGTGAGCTTTGCGGTTGTGGCGATGAGATTAGTGAAGGCTGGCAAGGGATCGGACGTAATATTGATAAAAAGCAATTTGGGTATCTCATTCATAGGCACCATATAAGTTAACACCCAAAAGATTGACCAAAGCATAGGGCAAGCAACTTCCGCTTAACTTCAGTGCGCGTGCACATAAGATCATATTGCATGCTATTTTCCCTGGGAACCTTCAGTCAGCAAACCTGCAAACGCGAACAACCAGTTCCCACCAACCTGGTCACAAAACACCTACGATTGCAATTCTAGATTCCTAGAAAGCACCGACTCAGCGTCTGCGTTTCACTTCAAATATTTTGTTTATCTTACGTTATAAATACATGTGAAAGATAGAATAAGTTTTGAGTTTGAATAAAGTATTACTAGTAAACGGTCATAGACCGGAAAAAATATTTTTTTAATCGAAACCACGCGAAAGAATCCATAATTGGCGCCCGAGCTAAATAAGTTTATCTAATTGATTGTCAGTGTACGTAATAGTAAAATAAAAAGTAGTGTCATACAACACGAAAAAATTACATTGAGCAATCGAGAAGAAGTGTTACGGTATACGGAAAGTGTAAGCTAAGAAATAGTGTCATAGAGCACGAAAAGGAAAGCGTCACAGTATACGAAAAAATAAAGAACAGTGAACAAGTAGTGTCATAGTGCATGAAAGAAATAGAAATAAATAAAAGAGATTCCTCTTCGCGTGTGTAAAATTCAACTCCTCTGCAAAGAAATTGGGCCACCAAGTAACCTGGACTAACAGGAGGAAAAGGAGACAGTGAAAGCTGCCAGCCGCTTTGTAGAATGATATCCATCATTTTAGTGTATGTAATTTCATAACTTCTAGTTTAAAAAGTAAAATAGTAGAACATTTAAGAGTTTCATAATTTCTAACTTAAAAAGTAAAATAGTAGAATATTTAAAAGTTTCATAATTTCTAACTCAAGAAGTGGAAAAGTAGAATACTTAAAAGTTTCATAATTTTTAACTCAAGAAGTGGAAAAGTAGAATATTTAAAAGTTTCATAATTTCTAACTCAAGAAGTGGGAAAGTAGAACATATAGAATCATATTAAAAGTATCTTAAACAGAAGACGAATTAAACATTGTTTTCTGAAATAAAAAATTGTAAGCAATTCTTAGACAACCAAAAACATTCTTAGAAAACAAGAGGTGATTTTATACTATAAGTAGAATAATAATTTATCAAGGCCATCTCTTCCTTGTTTTAACAAATATTATTAAATAAATCCCAAATTATGGCGAACCCCAATAACCTTATTCGTCCCCCCGTGCTTAATATCCCACAACCTGAAAATCCCCCACAACCGGAAAACCCTAACCAACAAGGCCCACCACAACCAGTTATTCCGTCTGCTCAACTCATAAGTATGGTATCGGAAATTGTCAGCTCACTAATTAACCCAGATGCCGACGCTTCCGCTGCCCAAGATCAAATCATAAATCCCGAGTATAGAGATAACCTCACGGATTTAGATAAAATTCCGGGCGTCGTTCGATGTCTCCGTGATTTTACCGGACAACCAGGAGAGCTTAGCTCTTGGAGGAAAAGCGTGGACCGCATCCTGCAGTTGTACGAACACCTTCAAGAAACTCCGAGGTATTACGGTATCTTCAGTGTTATTAGAAACAAGATAATAGGGAATGCCGACGCAGTGTTGGAGTCGTACAACACACCCTTGAACTGGAAAGCTATTTTCAGGTGTTTAATGCTGCACTACGCAGACCAGAGAGATCTTGGTACGCTAGAGTACCAAATGACATCTCTTATCCAGGGAAATGATTCAGTTCAGAACTTCTACCAATCGGTATACACACATCTGTCACTTATTTTGAATAAAATACAGTGCATGGATGTGGGGAATGAATCATTATCGGTACTCACCAGCACGTATAGAGACAAGGCGCTCGATACGTTTATTCGAGGCTTAAACGGCGATTTGCCAAAACTTTTAGGCATTCACGAGCCAACAGACTTACCACAAGATTAAATCTATGTTTAAAGCTAGAAAATCAGAAATTTAGATCGAATTATGCTAACAATAGGAATTCTTTTACGCATAAATTCAATTCACCCCAAACACAACAGAATAAGAATATACACCGATTTGTTCCTCACAAGGAACCCTTCTTTCCACAAGTAGCCTATCTCCCACAGGTATACCCAAGAGAGATCTCGTATCCTCCACCAGTATATCCACGGCAGAACTCGTATCCTCAGCAAGTTTTTCCTCAATATAATTCTAAATCCCAACAACAACCGCAATTTGGCTACACGCATAATAACCCTTACCAAGCCCCTCACAGGCCAACCGCACCCAAACCGCAACCAGAGCCGGAGCCGATGGACACATCGACAATAAGAACGAGTGCGATCAACTACCAAAACAGACCACCACCATTTAAATATGCAGGAAAACGACCGCCGGGAGCGTCAATGCAAGCACCTATTCCAAACAAATACCAAAGAAATTTTCATATTAACACCATGAATCTAACACCGGTAAAGGAGGAAGCACCACATTACAATCCACAATCAACCGGATACATCTCACCGAACGATGTCTTTGCCTTTTACCAACAAACGGACGTCCCAGAAGCGGCGCATGACCCCGACCTCATGGATTATATGCGACACCAAGCCGAATCATTCCCTCAAGAAGACAACTCGTACCAAGAACTCCCGCAACAGGAATACAGCGACCTACATTTTTTAGGTTAACGGACTCTTCGTTGCCTTATTTCCAGGCTAAAACGAAGAATGGAACCATTTTAAATTTTTTAATAGACACAGGCTCTAGCAAAAACTACATCCAGCCTGGCCTTATAAAACACCCCCTCCCAAATGAACAAACCTTTTTTGCTAAATCAATCGCTGGCGATGTCGAAATAACCCAGCACACATTTCTAAATCTTTTTGGCCAAACCAACATTAATCTAAAATTTGTTCTACTCCCAACCCTAAAATCTTTTCATGGCATCTTAGGCAATGATAGCCTTAAACAACTCTCTGCCATAATTTATACAAAAGACAGTTTTATGACCATTCTTGGCAAGGTCAAAATTTCAATCAAACAACTCAAATCCCAAACGGTAAATTCACTAAAAATAAAATTAGACCACATGAATAACCAACAGAAAATCTCCATTAATTCCGTTATAAGAAAATTCCCCTCTTTATTCTCTGAACCAAACGAAAAATTAACCTACACTACAAAGGTAGTCGGTGAAATTCGGACTAATTCAGATTCACCCGTGTATTCAAAAAATTACCCATATCCTGCCTCGCTCAAAGACGAAATAAACAAACAAGTGCAACAACTCTTAGAAGATGGTATCATTCGCCCATCGAGATCCCCCTACAATGCCCCTGTATGGATTGTTCCAAAAAAAGCCGATTCGGAAGGGAACAAACAATACAGAATGGTAATTGACTACAGAAAATTAAATTCGGTAACAATAGCTGATAGATATCCGATTCCCGAGATAAACGAAGTACTTTCGCAGTTAGGGAAAATTAAATTCTTCACGGTGCTCGACCTAAAAAGCGGATTCCATCAGATTCCCCTGAAAGGATCTGACACGGAGAAAACGGCTTTTGCAATCAATAATGGGAAATACGAGTTCACTCGGCTCCCATTTGGATTGAAAAACGCACCATCGATATTCCGCTCGACGACATACTCCGTGCTCACATTGGGAAAATATGTTACGTCTACATAGACGACATTATCATTTTCAGTGAAAATGAGGCTGACCATGTAAAACACGTAGAGCAGATTTTCAAAACACTTAGTGAAGCAAATATGAAAGTACAGCTAGAGAAATGCAAATTCTATGAACAAGAAGTTGAATTCTTGGGTTTCGTTGTATCGCAGTCAGGAATCAAAACAAATCCAGAAAAAGTAAAATCAATAGTTAATTTCCCCCCTCCAACAACCATTAAAGAACTCCGATCATTTCTATGCCTCTCAGGATACTACCGTCGTTTTATTAAGGATTATGCGAAACTGGCTAAACCCTTAACATCACTTTTAAGAGGAGAAGAAGGTCGCATTTCAAAATCTAAATCAAGCTAAATTCCAATTTCTTTATCAGCCGAAGCACACGAAGCCTTTAACAAGTTGAAAAATTCCCTCACCTCTAGAGATCTCATACTAGTCTACCCTGATTTTAATAAATGCTTTGAACTAACTACTGATGCGTCGAACTTCGCCATAGGTGCTGTCCTTGCACAAGAAGGTAGACCAATCACATTCATTTCGAGATCCTTGAGTAAAACCGAAGAGCATTACGCGGCAAACGAAAAAGAAATGCTCGCGATTATTTGGGCACTTAACGCTCTGAGGAACTACTTGTACGGAACGGCACAGGTGAACATTTACACAGATCATCAACCGCTGACATACGCTTTAAGCAATAAAAACAGTAACTCTAAGATGAAACGCTGGAAAGCGATTCTCGAGGAGTATAACTACCAATTGCAATACAAACCAGGGAAAAGCAACGTTGTCGCGGATGCGCTTTCACGTCTACCAGAGAGTCTTGAGGTTAATACGCTAACAATGACCCAACAAAGTGACGAAAGCTCGTCTCATAATCTAATTCCCTCTGTCGAAAGCCCAATTAACGTGTTTAAGAATCAAATTTTCCTCCTTATTGGCGACAACAAAAACTATACATTCAAAATCCCTTTTCCCACTTACCACAGACACACGTTCATCCAATCCGACTACAGCAAAGAATACCTTATTGCGATACTCAGGAGATATCTGAATCCTAGCGTTATTAATGGTATCTACACCACTGAAACGATTATGGGAAAAATTCAAGACTTCTATCCCCATCACTTCGTAGCATACAAAACTCGTTTCACCCAATCTCAAGTGACGGATCTTGTAAATCAAGCAGAACAGGTGGAAGAAATCCTCAAAGAGCACAAGAGAGCACATAGAAGTAGTAATGAAAACAAAGCGCAATTCCTACAGAAATATTATTTTCCAAAAATGAAATCACGTATTCATGATATTGTGAAACAATGTCGAATTTGCAATTAACAGAAATACGAACGCCACCCTAATAAACCCGAAATACAAGAGACCCCAATCCCTCAGTTTCCCGGACACATTGTCCATTTTGATATCTACACAACCAGTAAAAATTTAGTACTTACAGCCATAGATAAATTTTCGAAATTCGCCCAAGTAAAAATTATAAAATCCAAAGCAATAGAAGACGTAAGAGAACCCCTTAGGCAACTAATTTTCGCCTTCGGTATCCCGAAATTAGTCATTTTCGATAATGAAAAGTCATTAAATTCTGCGACTATACGCTTTATGCTACAGGACCAATTGAACATTGACATTTTCACTACTCCCCCATACAGCAGCACAGTTAATGGACAAGTGGAGAGATTCCACTCTACCCTTTCCGAAGTCATGCGTTGCTTAAAAGCAGAAAGACCAACTATGCCCTTCAGTGAACTTTTAGATTGCGCTGTATATGAATATAACTATTCTATACATACAGTCACTAAGAAAAGACCAATAGAAACATATTTCGGTAGAATTGTCAGCACAAACCCAGATCAGTACGAACAAGCAAGACAGGACAATATTCAAAATCTAAGACTTAGGTTAGGTTAGGTAAGGTGGCTGCGAGGGCGGAGCCCAGGCACACTTAGGCCGCAGTTTCGGCCCGTTGTGATACCACAGAAACGGGGGGGGGGGGGGTGTTCTGCCGGTCGTCGCTCGGCCTACTTGGTTCTCTGTGATTGCCTCCTGTGAGGTAGTGGTCTTAGGGGGGAAGATACTCCTGAAGGGGTCAGGGTGTGCAGCCTGGCTGTGTTTCGCATGGGTTGCGATGTGTTGGGTGACTAGCGCAGAGGCGACTTTCGCCCGACATCCGAACCAAGGGTTGCGATCGAGATGAGGCGATTGATGCAATCAAACCCCAGGTCGATCTCAAATTCTGCGCCGCGGAGGGAAGCTATTGCCTCCTGATCACCGGGGGAGGGAAGAGTCTTTTGAGATGACTGTTACAATCGAACCTCAAACTGCTCTTCACTCTCTTTGCAGGCAATACCGTGCCAGGGAGACCGATACAGTCAATCCCGCGCAAGCTATTACATTCCTTGGAGGGGGGTCAGGGTGTACCGGCTGCACAGTCAAGTAGTTGGTTACAAAACTGTGCCAGAGGGCGTGACTGAAGGTGGTCCAACCCTGCTACACGCATCGCGGGGGGGATGCGGCTTGTGGCGACTGTTGCAGTACGAGCCTCAAGTTACACCTTTCCGCGGAAGAAGCAGGGAGGGGCGGCCTTGATAGTCGATTTGGAATTATGATGACTGAGTTCGGGGATTTGTGGTGCAGGTTTTGAGGTATGGGAGAGAAACAGAGTGTCGTGACTGTTACAATCTAACCTCAACTCTGTTCCCGTTTTGTCTGCATAGCGGGGAGGCAGCAAGGCCGGTGGAGACCGTTTCAGACTATCCGCCGGGTTACTGTCTCGCCCTCGGAGTGGAGTTCTGACTGAAGTGACTGATACAATCTAATTTCAGTGAGAACTCTTTTCCTTTGCATGGGGATAGGTTTGGGATGGTCTGCGGGAGGGGAGTGGGAGGGGCTCAAGTCATCGTCCAATCCGTCCTCTAGTTCAGTTTAACCATTTGGACCTAGTGACGAATTTGCTGATACAGCCAATATCTGTTCCACTGAGATAACTTAGATCATCGAGGAAATAGTTGCCGAGGATTTGTTTCCTTGAATTGGCTAGTGCGGGGCAGTTGCACAGGAGATGAGTGGTGGTTTCTTCCTCTTCGACGTCTCTACAGCTTCTGCAGAAGTCGTTTGAGGGAGCTCCCAATCTGATGGCATGTCTGCCTAAAAGGCAGTGCCCGGTGATTGCTCCGATTACAGAGCTGATATTTTTCCTGCTGATGGAGAGAAGTTTCGATGTTCTCTTCGCATCGTATTTGGTCCAAATTTGCTTTGAGGACACACATGTACTGATGCTATTCCATCTGTTATTTGCTTCTATTAACGCGTTGTCTAGAAGTTTGAGTTTCAGTGTCTGAATGGGTACCGCCGGTGTCTCTCTGTTGTCAGAGAGTTCTTGTGCGGAACCCCGTCTGGCTAACTCGTCCGACATTTAGCGCAGGGTTGTCTGAAAACACGCCCGCCCCTGTGCCGTCGGCTGTCTTTGACCCGTCGGTGTATATTTCAATGGCGTCATTGTTTACAATGCGACCTTCTTCCCAGCTGGCTCGGTCTGGGATGGCCGTCTTGTATTTATTACTGAAATCTAGTGTTGGGATTAGATAATCCGTATTTCTGGGGATCTTGTGGGCAGTTAGGATGCTGCTGTGCCCAAAGTGTGAACTTTGCCACGAATTGGATTCTCTTAATCTCAGGGCCGCCTTAGTGGCCGCCATCTTCCCATAGATATCAATGGGGAGGAGGTTTAGAAAAGTCGTTAAGGCTGCCGTTGGTGTGGATCTTAAGGCTCCTGTGATGCATATGCAGGCTGCCCTCTGGATGCGTTCCAGGGCGCTTGCGTGGCATTGCTTCGATATTGCAGGCCACCATGCTATGATACCGTAAGTGAGGATAGGCCTAACGACCGCCGTGTACAGCCAGTGAGTTATCTTAGGCTGTAGACCCCATCTGGAGCCTAAGGCCTTTTTACAGGTGTAAATGGCAATCGTAGCCTTCCTTATGCGGTCTTGGATGTTTGGTTTCCAACTGAGTTTGCTATCTAGGATCGTTCCCAGATATTTAGCTTGGCTGGAAAAAATGAGTGGTTCGTTGTTGAGCGTAGGTGGCGTTATCTCCTGAACCTTGATTTTCCTTATAAATAAAACCAGTTCGGTTTTGGATGGGTTAACATTGAGTCCGACCTTAATGGACCAGGAGGATAGTTTCCTGAGAGCTGATTCCATTAGGTCTCTGATCGTGTTGGGGAATTTCCCCGTTATGGCAATGGCAATGTCGTCTGCGTAGGCCGTCACTTTGCATCCGTCCTCCTCTAGGTTGGAGATGATCTCGTTGACTACTAAGATCCATAGTAGCGGTGAGAGCACTCCTCCTTGTGGTGTGCCCCTGTACACTGACCTCCTGGTCAGACAGCTGCCAAGCTCCGCCTGGATCAGCCTGCTTTCTAGCATGTTTTTTATCCAGGTGCAGAGGCAGTTATCCACGTTTAGTCTGGTGAGTGTATTCGTGACGGCATCTGTATTGACATTGTTGAAAGCCCCTTCTATATCCAGAAAGGATACCATCGTGTATTCTTTGTGATACAACGATTTTTCGATAGTGCTGACTAGCGAATGAAGTGCTGTTTCTACTGAAAAACCTTTTCGGTAGGCGTGTTGACACCTCGAAAGGGAATTGTTTTCCAGGTTTGAGCGTATGTAGTAATCTACAACTCTTTCCAACGTTTTCAGGAGGAATGAAGTTAGACTGATGGGTCTAAAGTCTTTTGGAGAACAGTGTGAAGCTTTACCGCATTTTGGTATAAAGACCACTTTTACCGTTTTCCAAACTGTGGGCGTAAAGCTGAGTTTTAGGCAGCTATTGAAAATCACCAGTAACCAGGGTGTGAGAGTCTCGATACTCTTCTGTAGCTCTATGGGTGTGATTCCATCTAGTCCAGGTGATTTATATGGGAGGAAGCTGTTAATCGCCCACGCCAGTTTGCGATTGTCAGCAATATGCTCCGGAACCATTTGGACACTGTGATGGTGTTGTGCAGGGTGATTTACCTCTACTTTGTTGCCTGGGAAGTGGGTATCCAGTAGTAGACCTAAGGTCTCCTCGCTGGTTGAAGTCCACACTCCTCCTTGGCTTTGTATGACGCTAGGTATTTGTGGAGATTTTGAGAGGATCTTACGCAGCCGACTGGAGTCGCTTGTTCTTTCTATGTTCTCACAGAATGATTTCCACGACTCTCGCTGTGCTCTCTTTACTTCCTTTTTGTAGATTTTAAGACTGTCTTTATAATTATCCCAGTCATCTGGGTTTCTTGAAGACTTGGCCTTGTTAAACTTTCTCCTGCTATCTCTGCGCAGAGAAGCTGCAGTGGAGGTCCACCACGGGGGTTTACCACCTACTTTGTGTCTACTAGTGGGGCAGGCCTTATTAAAGGCCTTGTTCATGGCAGACGTTACTGCGTTCACCATTTCATCTAATTCTTCCGGTGAATTGGGCTGTCTGATTTGGAGGCTGTCTAGTTTCTTTTTGAGTGAAGAATTATAGACCTGCCAATTTGTGTTTTTTGGGTTCTTAAACACTTTCGTTGGGGGGGTCTCGAATTTAAGATTGAAAAGTATGTAGCGGTGGCCCGAGAATGAGACTTCACTAGATACTTTCCAATTTGCTATTACTATATCAGGTGAACAGGTGGTCAGTGTCAGGTCAATGACTTCCTGCCTGATTCTGTTTATAAAAGTGGGTTCAGACCCTATGTTACGCACTACGAGGTTAGTTTCTATAATATATTCAAATAGTAACTCACCCCTTTTGTTAATATCACTGCTGCCCCATATGGTGTGGTGCGCGTTTGCGTCAGCACCTACCACCAGTGGGGTATTATTAGCTGCCGCTGTCTGTACCGTCCTGCGTATCGTGCTAGATGGTACTTCTCCCGTGTCATCATATGGGAGGTACGCTGACGATATCCACAGCGGTCCCTTTCCGGCTCGATCTAACCCCACGCAAGTGAAGTCAGGTTCGCTGTAATTCGGAAGAAGGAAAGCTTTAATATTATTCTTTACTAGTATGCAAGTTCTGGGTTTACCTGAATTTCTTACATAAAACAAGGAATAGTTTCTTGCCCTGAGTCCAGATATGCGGTCGTTGTTTGTGACCCATGGCTCCTGGATGAGGGCGATGTCTTCCCCACCTTTTTCCAGGCGGAGAAATAAATTAGCCGAAGCTATTTTGGAATGGTGGAGGTTAATCTGTACTAGTCGGAGCATCATTGCTGACTAGTACCGGCATCTCTATGACTGTGGTGTCCCCGTCCTCTGATTCAGAGGACAGTTCTCCACTATTTTGGTCCTTAGGGAGCGGTTCTTGCGGAGGAGCAACCCCCGATACAGAGGGTTGTTCGTCTGTCTTGTTTCCAGCCGTGTCTGTTTCCAGAGAAGAACTTTCGGGCGTAGCCTCTAAGCCAAGACTACTTAGCGAGGATACCATGCCTGCGAGAAGTCTCTCGTCCTTCTCATGGATTTTTAGGACCTTTTTGTTAAGGAGTTCAACTGACTCTTGGTTGAGGAGGAAAGATATTAGTCTTCCCCTCTCTTCCGGTTCATCGGCCTTTATGATCCTCAAATTCTCGGTTGGAAGATCCCGGTTTTATCTCTTAATAAGCCGGAGGATCTCATCTGGCTTATTAGGTCCTGGGGGTACCCAAGTGCGAGCTCTTGGGCGGACCGGAATGTCGATCCAGTGAGCGACACTTAGCTTGGCATTGACCCAGAGATTCGTTAGTCTCGGGATCGCTGCCTTTAAATACTCGTAGTCTAACGACGTCTGATCGGAGCACCTCACTAATTTGGCGCCGTTGAGGTACCACCCGTTGTCTGTGAAGGTGGGAAGTAGTGCCGAGGGGTCTCTGTCGCTAAAGGCGAGAATGCCAATAGTCAGTCTCGTCTTCAGCGTTCGCCAGTTCTCGCCACTAATTCTCCCCTCATCATTGCTCCAGTCGCAGATACCGAAGACCAGATTATCCTTCGCTACCTCGTTGAAGGGTCTGTGCGCTGATTCAGCGCTCTTTGCCTTCTTCGGGGTTTTGGAGGTTTCGTCCTGTGATCTAGGACGTTTAGACGCAAAGTCCTTTTTATTAGCAGATGAGCTGCTCAGTTTTTTGTTCTTGTTGTTGTTTGGTGCGGATTGGGGGGGGTCCTCCTGTTACAGAAAGCGCCTTCCCCATTATATAAGTTTGTGCACCGTGTTTGAGGGTAGGTCTCCCGTGCTCAGGAGTCGCTTCCCTTTTTGCGGCGCACAACGCTAACGTGGTTTCGCCTGAGCCATGTGTGGCTGGAGGAGGACGACCCCCTGTCTCAGGATGATCGGACTTCTCCGCCAGCATGTCTCTAGCCCACCGTACCGTGTCCCTATCTTTATGGTCCCATGTATACTCTGGTTTTTCGAGGATACGGTTCAGCTGGAACTTAGCTAAGCGGGCCATTTTGTGTTTATTGGAACTGGGTCCACCTCTTTTACGTGCGGGCTTCCGACTGCAGCTGGCCGTTTCGGCGCTTGTCGGACCCTCCGCGTCAGAGCTCGTTGTTTTGACTGATGCAGTCTCGGAATCCGAGTAATTCACGGATTCTGAGCTGTCATTGACTCTGTATTTAAATCGGTCGTCAGTCCCGTCCTGTATCTCTACGTCTTGTGTTTGTAAGCCAGCTCTTGAAATTTCTGCTGAGCTTTGTTGTTCTGTTTTTTCGTTTTGTAGTTTTGTTTTTGTTTGGTTTTTGTTCATTTTAAAAATATTTTGAGTCCCACGAGTAAGCCGGTGAGAAAACTTCCACCCCAGCATTGCCGGTTCTACTGGGGTAAGGCTGGATAGAACAGGCCCTGCCAGGGGACCTGAAGGAGCTCGTTATCGGTTGAATATACCCTCAACCTTTCGTCCCTGGGCACGGTTTACATTGCGCTCACACTACCACTGGAATTGAGTTAACTACTCTTTAGCTTCGGAGCCCTCCTCCGGAGACCTTAAAGCTTGGGAAACCCTGCTGCAATCGCTCCCCGGTATCATCGGGTTCTTACTAAGCATCTCCACCACGACAAGGTAAGTAGTCGAAGAAGATGATTTAAGACTTAAGCAGCGCAAAGATATCGAAAACCATAATAAATCAAGACATGAAATTAAAAACTATTCACCAGGAGAAACGGTATATATCAAAATAAACAAGAGATTGGGCACCAAACTGTCCCCAAGATTTAGGAAAGAAATTGTCAAAGAAGACAAATCAACAACAATTTTAACCCAGTCTGGAAAAAATAATTCATAAGAATAATATAAGAAATTAATTTTACAGATGTTTTTTCACCATGGGTACCGGTGAAATCCAAATTCTGGACTACTCTAACTCTAAGATCATTCCCTTAAACATCGGAGTGGCCAAGATTCAAACCGGTACATTCAAAGTAATCCATGTTATAAATCTAGAAACGTATGAGGAAATTCTTGAAAACCTTAGGCAGCAAACCTTAAATCATGTGAACAAATCCGATCCTTACTTCACCATCCTCTCCGACTCTACATCCCAAATTCTAACACAGTTAAAAAATCTAAAACCAAGAAGAGAAGCCAGATCTCTTAATTTTCTAGGGAGCGCGTGGAAATGGCTCGCTGGGAGTCCTGATCACGACGACTTCAAAATAATTAAAGCTCAAATGCACAACGTATTGTCGAATAATAATCGACAAGTCATAATAAATAAAATGCATACAGATAAAATTAACGAATTAACGAACATTACAAATAATGTACTGAATCTAGTTAAGACAAACGATAATATAGGAAATAAGTTATTTTCAATTATAAAATACAAATTAAACGTTATAAGAACAGAAATAACTAACGTAGAATATGCCTTGCTCTGGGCAAAAGCAGAGATTATAAATTCATTTATACTATCAACTTCTGAAATTAAATTAATAAACGAAGTATTTGATAAAAACAATATGAAACATATAAATGTAGAAGAAATACTTGAATTTGCTACAATTAAAATTGCATCGAATCATTCGACTTTACTTTATATTATAAGCTTACCTATTACTGAATACATGTCCTGTAATAATTTAATTATCAAGCCAATTAAATATGGCAGAAAAATTGTTAAAATTAAATATAATAATGTAATAGATTGTAGTAATGAAATATATGGAGTGGAACAAAAATGCAAAAATTACAACAACGTAATGATCTGTAACCAAAACCAAATTGTTAGATTAAACGAAGAGAATTGTATCAGGAATTTGTTAAAAAGTAAACAAACAAAGTGTGAAGAGGTAAACAATCAACACGTTCCAACCGTCGAAAACCTGTATCCAGGGACTCTCCTTCTCAACCAGTTCAAGAAAACCATCTTTATCGACAACGAGAGTGTGAATCTATCCGGAAGTTTTATCATCCTATATCACAATACATCATTAATGATCAATGGACAAAATTTCACTTCGAAGGAAATACCATCATCAAAGCCACTACCAGCAATCCTGCATTCAATTTCTTCAAGCAATACCTATGAAGAACTCCTCACCTTGGAAGCAGTTAAGGAATTACATATAAACCAGCTGAAAGAAGAAAACATGAGGCATTTAGTAACCAACTGCAGCTTCATGACTCTAATGATCATAGCACTTTTAGTTGTGATTATTAAAATCTTTCCACTACGGAAGAAGATTGTGATTCACACCGAACAAAGTAAAAAGGAAGAAGATCTGGAAGGCCAAAACGAATCGGTACAGCAAAACGCAGAAAAAAAACATCCGCATACTTTACATGGCATCGAGTGAGGACACTCGAATTTAAGAAGGGAGGAGTTAACACCCAAAAGATTGACCAAAGCATAGGGCAAGCAACTTCCGCTTAACTTCAGTGCGCGTGCACATAAGATCATATTGCATGCTATTTTCCCTGGGAACCTTCAGTCAGCAAACCTGCAAACGGGAACAACAAGTTCCCACCAACCTGGTCACAAAACACCTACGATTGCAATTCTAGATTCCTGGAAAGCACCGACTCAGCGTCTGCGTTTCACTTCAAATATTTTGTTTATCTTACGATATAAATACATGTGAAAGATAGAATAAGTTTTGAGTTTGAATAAAGTATTACTAGTAAACGGTCATAGACCGGAAAAAATATTTTTTTAATCGAAACCACGCGAAAGAATCCATAATTTATATTCGTACCAACAATTTTTCCTCCACTGAGGAAATTAGAGACTCTGAGGAAGCGATGATGAGACACTGAGTTCGGTGGCACTGTCAGTCCCCAGCTGATTTTGGAGTCCGGGTATCGTCGTTCAATATCCAAAAATGTCCAAGCAATTTGATTTTTTTTCGTTCTTCTGAAAAAAAATTCAACCTACTGGCAGCTCAAAGAGGAGTGTGACTCGTGTTAATAGACTCGCCGTTTGCCTCCCTTGCGGGTTTTTTTTGTCGTACGACCTCACCATTCTTATTTTCTTTCTTTCACTCTGTCCATCGCGCCATAATGTTTTAAAAAAAAAATATTTAAAGTTATTCAAATTTTGCGTCTGCTATAGCTGCACCCTACTTCCTCAAGCTATCCCCTTCTAACCATGCGAAGTCTAAGATAAGTAGTCTTCTGACTTGTTCTAACCTTCTGGAGAAAATTCCCTTCTTCTACGAAGTGTTGCAACGAGTTCTAAGTTTTGCAATTTCCCTATTGAATTTTCTAATATAGTTGTTTCATTGATTAACCACATAGTTTTTATATGATTTTGTATGAACACTGAATTTTTCTAAGATCATTGTTCAACAGAATAGTTTTCATAGGTCTAATATTGTTGTTTCATTGTTCAACTGCATAATTTTCAAAAGTTTTTTTGTTCAAGTGAATAGTATTTATAGCTCTAATACAGGTGTTTCATTGTTTAACCGCATAGTTTTCATAGGTTTTTGTATGAAAATTGCATTTTTTAAGACGGTGGTTTCATTGTACAAGTGAATAGTTTTCTTAGGTTTTTGTACGAACATGGAATTTTCTGAGATCGTTGTTCAAGTGAATAGTTTTCATAGCTTTTTGCATGAATCTGGAATTTCGTATTGATGTTGTTTTATTGTTTAAGTAATTAGTTTTCATACTTTTAAATTTCTTAAAATTATAGTTTACTTGTTTCAGATATATTTTTTTAAGAACTTAACTTTATTAGCTTACAGCAATAGTACTACTACCAGCATTTGGGTGAATTCTAACCGTTGGTCCATCTTAATCCCTTTTGGCTTCCTTCACATGGTTGTTCAGCAGATTTAGTCCTTTAGCCGTTCTTTGCTAACGGTAGGTTATTTCTTTTGGTTCAGTTGTTTCAGTTTTAAATTGTCCTTTAACCGTGTTCTTATGTGATTGGTAGGTTTTTAATGAACAGAATTGTTAGAAATTTCACTGTTATGCAAAATTAACTTATTATTTGCGGTTAAAGTGGAAAATTACTTGGGCTTTACTAGATCGTTTCGCGGGCGAATAAAACAACACATCCTGTTCGAGGATACTGAATTTACAAAAGAACAACTTTATTTTTCCTCATTGTCCTTTTGTTCATTAATTTTTACAATATTATTTCTTGGAATTCCAGAAATGCGAATTTGCAAAATACAATAAATCGAAATAATTAAATGAGAAAAATTACGTTTCCAAGAATTACAATTTATTTATTGCATTACCTCTCCGTAGGAAAGGAATTTGGATGAGGAAGGTATTGCGAGGAAATATGGGAATATCGTGTTAACTTATATGCTACTTGCCGAGGCGACCCAACGATGCGAAACCACAAAAATTGAATCTTCTTGCATATATGCTCCTTCTTACAAAGAAATATAAATACTTACATAATATCAGAATAAAAGAAATACGGCGCACTGTGGGCAGAATACAATAAAAATTGGTATCAAATCAACCGGTACAGCTAGAAACCTGAAATTTTACACTTATGCTTCTGACACGATCACTTACATATTTTAAAGCCCATTTCTGACACGCCCACTAAATCGCCCACTAAAACGCCCACTTTTTTGCATTTGTTTAACCTTCTTATAAAAAGTTAATAAAACGTTAATTTAACAAATGAGTCTTAATATTAAGAGGAACATTTTTTTGTAAACTCCACATACCTTCCCCATCCATTAAAACATTCCCTTTTACCGTGAAAGAAACCAGATTAATAAGAATAATCTTGTAGGTTTCCCATGGATACTTACTACAACTTATAGATAAAAAAAAGAAAGAAAACGATAAACGAATGCAATGCAGATCATATTTTTTCCTGGCCATACAGTACTTATGCAAAGTCAAGGGCATATTAAACCAGGGGTAATTATTGACAAAGCATCTGGCCATGCACATATTCCCTGAACTTGTTTACATCAATCTCATATCCGGTGGGTACTAGAGTCAAATTGTGCTCATTATACCCTATTCTAAGGGTATATTAATTTTGACGCATAGTTTGTAACATACCTTAATATTGCCCGTAGACTCCTAAAAGTTACTATATTTATGATCAGCATCGTTAGTAATGTTGATCTAGCCATGTCCGTCCGTCCGTCCGTCCGTCCCTCCGTCTGTTGTCAAAAATTAGGCTTTTAAACTAGGCCTAGAGAGCTGAAATTTTAACCATATACTCTCTAGGGTCCCGAAATAATCAAGTTTACAATTTTTTTAAATCCGCCCACAGACACGCCCACAAACTCAAAAAAACAAATTTTTGGAAAAAATCGAATTTTGAGCTAGAAAGCTGAAATTTTTAATATATGATCTATGACTCCTAAAACTGCTCGGGAGAAAAAAAATCAAAATCGGCCCACTGACACGCCCACAATTAAATAAAGCAATTTTATTGAAAAACCAAAATTTGAGCTAGGGAGCTGAAATTTATAATATATACTCGTACTCTCTAGGGGCCCTTTAAGCTCATATGTAAATATTTTCAAAATCCGCCTACTACACACCCACAATTTAAAAAAAAACTTTTTTTGAAAATCCAAAGTTTGAGCTAGGGAGCTGAAATTTATAATATATACTCTCTAGGGGCCCTTTATGCTCATGTGTTAATTTTTTTTAAATCCGCTTACTGACACGCCCACAATTAAATAAAAAAAAATTTATTGAAAAACCAAAGTTTGAGCTAGGGAGCGTTTTTTTACAAAAGCTTCGTTTTTTTGATAATATCCTTTAAATGTTATATAACAAAATATGTATAGCGTTCTTAACAATTCAACTATACTTAGACTTTTGTCACGTCCACTTATGAGGTATAGGAATAAGAATAGGGTATACAACAGTTCGCCCAAGCGGACTGTAGCCCGTCCCTATGTTTTTTTTATTAGTTGTATGTCAATTCTCTTAGTTTCAGCTAAGAGTTACGGGTTGTAGAAAAAACGGCCTTGCAGTGTTATCATCATTCGCGTTGCCAAATCTTGGTTTCGGCTTATTAATCCACATCGCTCTTGGAATTCTTTTTGAAGACGGGCATTTTTGCCGCCATAACTTCTCTATCATTTTGGCGAATTTTGCAATTTTTTAACAAGTTATCTGCATGCTAAATGTAAAGGGCACTCAAACATCAATATCCAACCATAAGCACCCGATATATCAAAAGCTAGGTGTTCAGTTCACTGCACTTGAAATCATATCTTCGACATTATTGAATTCCCTCGAGGGTGCTCTATATAAGTAACTTTTCTGAGTTGCGGTTGTTGCAGTTAAAGCATTTCAAACTTTTCCATCAATCATTGCAAAAATTAAAGTACGATTTATTCGGACAGACCTGTTTTTGCAGATTTTGAATTTGTCTTCAGTGAACTGCTTAATGTACTCAATTTTTAAAGGCCGGCAATAATTTGTGTTGCCAGATTAATTTTCCATAACTCGAAAGTCGAATCGAGACTAAACATATTATGTTTCTAGAACACATTTCAACAATGAACGTCTCTTAGATGTATGGTAGCTGTGATTTTCGTGGGGTCTTTGCTCGGATAGGAAGGTCATTTTTCTGGATTCTTATTACATTATATTGGTCTCGTAATAATTTTGCCATAGTTAAAACCGCCAAAGCATCTACTCCTGACAAAAAAATTTTCTCCAATGACTTTTCGAAGGCTTTTCTGTATTTGTTAGCTCGACTAACTGCGACTAAAACTTACTTCCTTAAGAAGTTTGGAGGCTTGAATCTATCCGAAAGCACTTGAACTCATTTGAGTGGCACAATTTAGGACGGACGCAAGCACTGAATCTCTTAAACCTTGTGTTTTCAGCATTTCGTTCATTCAGAAGAAATTTCAAAACCCATTTCCGGATGACCAAGTTCCTTGCTGATTCTGGTGCTCTTTTGAAAGCAATTAAACTGTTAAGCCTATTTTCATTTATTTGAAAAAATGTATCGTTGATTCGGCAAGCTTTGAGATACAGTTTTTTTTCCAAATCGATTTGAAATGTGAGAAAATGTGTTTTACATCTTGAATTTGGCGTGAATAATAAACGTATCACATACGTAAGTAACACGTACAATTCGCTTCAACTGAATAAGCACAAACATTTTCTAAGCTACGTTGTCCATTTTTCCAAAACCTTGTGTCTTAATATATCATTTGATGATGCACACTGTTTGCGTATGATGTTGACAAAGTAAATCGGAAAGAATATTTCAAAAAGTACAGCTATTTTGTTAATAGTTCCCTTGCAAAGCATTCAATATGGAAAAATGCAGTTTTATTTTGCGTCAACTGAATAGACACAAATATTGAAATTGGAAATAAAAGTTATTGGGATATAATGAAAAAAGTTTTTCTTAAAATAGGTTTTCATTGGTTAATTTTAGTAGTGGGTACTGCCGAATTTTTTCATAATACTTTCGTAAATTCGATCCGACATGGAATCGTACAGCCTCTTTATGTAGTCCAGCAAAATTTCCCTCCAGGCCAATTTAATGGCTGCAATAAGGGATTCTCGGTCCTCAAACTGACGGCCACACTCATAAACTTTTCGTACCAACCATCCTCAAACGTTTTCTATAAGGTTCAGGTCCGGTGAGTATGGCGGCCATTGAAGCAATTCCACATTCCGCTCCTCTATCCAACTTTTTGCTATGCGCGCCATGTGGATGGGGGCGTTGTCCTGCTGAAAAGTTCAGTTTATGAGTCCAAAAATGCCTGAAAATTGAGGGAAATTTCGTTTCAAATTTCCTTTATAACTTAATGCAGTCATTTTTGAGGTTAAGAACTCAAGCTCAACAGTGAAATAGTAGCTAACTGCTCCCCATACCATAACACCACTTTCTCGACTATAATGCCGCGCTAAAAATCGTTCTTCTTTCCTCACATTGTGGAAGTAATAATTAAACCCATCAGGACCATCAAAATTAAAATTCTTCTCATCCGAAAAAACTACGTGAAGCCATTCATTTTTCCAACTCATATGGAGTCTAGAGAATTCCAAGTGCATACACTTCCGTTTCTCGTTAAGTGGTGGTTTCCTTTGAATTTTCAACCGTTTTAGATGTTTGGCACAATTGATAACCCTTCACACTGTTGAAACGCTTGCAGTAACACCGGCTTTCTGCTTTATTTTTGCCGCAGAGTCGCAGGAATTGGAAGCACATCTTAAAATTGCTCTTCGATCAACCGCTGTTGTTGCTGTTTTTTGACCTCCTTTCATGTTTTTCCGTGCGAATCTTTGCTTCTTAAATAAGAATAGAACTTCGTCCAATTTCGTCAGTGATAGAACGCCTGGTTAGTCCATGGTCTTTTAGTTAATCGATTTGAGCTCTTTCAACACTATTAAGAGATTTTGATCTAACTGTTTTTCTTTGAAATACAATTAATCAAATAAAATTCACTTAAAGCACTTCAACTGTTGATCTAATGTGTCAATCACCACAGAATACTCATAAGCAGTGAAAATAATGACCTTGTGTCTATTCAGTTGACGCAAAATAAAACTGTATTTTTCCATATTGAATGCTTTGCAAGGGAACCAGGGAAAAAATAGCGTTACTTTTTGAATTAATCTTTCCGTTTTATTTTCTCAACATCATAAGCAAGCAGTTAGCATCATCAAATGATATATTACGGAACAAGGTTTTGAAAAAATGGACAACGTAGCTTAGAAAATGTTTGTGCTTATTCAGTTGAAGCAGAGTGTATGTTCTACCATCATTGGTGATGCGAAAGAAAACATACCAAGCAACCTTAATTTAGATGCAAAAATGCCAACATGTGGCCTTCCTCAATGCTTAAGTAGGTAGATCATCGAACAAGTGCAACGCACTCTAAAATATATAGCAATAATTTCATATGTTTGAAATAGATAAATTAACTTGTGCAATACTCCTATAAAATATATCATTATCAATTTAAGCAATTTAGTTCCAAAAAAAAAACATCGTATATTGACCAATAAGGCAATAGGTGGTGGTACAGCAAAGCACAATACTAATATTAAATGAGTCTCGTTATTTCTTCATAATGAATATTTCTGAATAAATTACAAAAGAAAAAATAGAAATCGGTGTATTTTTGGACAAGATATAGTTAAAATAGTGACAGTCTAAGGTAGAAACAGATCAAAATAGAAACTTCGACTTCGACTATGGCAGGAGTGAGAACTTCAGCGTTCAATGTCAAGTCAAACACTTTGAAAAAGGCAACTTCGAGAGCGAAACATATGAAATAACGATTGCGTGACGCGAGTTGGGAATTAAAACAAGAAACTTTTTTTTTGATAAATTCCACTATTGAAAGACTTTATTTGTCATCCGTTCCCTAGCTCAACATCTGAACAACTGCTGAGAAAACTGTACGAAAAAACACTAACTCATTAATTGAAAGAGAAATAGTAATGGCTTTAGTTTTCGAAAATGGTTGCAGGTTGTCGACTCGATTGACATCAAGTCCTAGCTTCAGGACGTTCAATTTAATGGCAGTAGCCAAAAGCTATTGTCTTCCGTTCTCAATTACATAAAACGAAGAAATCAAATCAGTGTCCCCATTGACCCCTATTGTCGCCTCAAAAACTGTTTTTATCTTAGGTTAGGTTAGATTAGGTTAAACAGCGGTATGCAATTTGCATACATCGGTTGATGCTCATGGACGTAGTGGGCAGCATCATGGCCTCCGACTCGTTGTTAATCTCTTCACATGCATGACACATTTCGTTGATCTCTGCTAATGCATGCTCTTTTTCTAATAGAGGTTTTTTCAGTTCCTAGGTGTCCACGCATCTATCACTTTGTCCTTTATGTTTATTTCCAAAATCTGTTTCTTTGTTCCCCCAAATTGGCACTTCGCAGCCTGATTTTGTAATTTCAACACAAATTTATTCAATCCCTCTTTTTGTTCAGGTTTCAGCGAACGATATAAGTGCCTCTCAAACGTGCAGTATCTCCTGAAGTTGTGTCCCACCCAAATGTAGTAATTTGTTCTTCATCTTTATTGGATCAGTGATCTCTTCTGCTTCCAGATATAGAGTAAATTCTTCTTTATTAAAGTGTTTAAAGATTATTAATAGTAAGGTAGACTTATACCATAACTCTGTAAATTGTACAATATAGTTTAAGAAAATAATGCATGTATAAATATTCTGCTGCAATAAATACAATACAATACAGAGTAAATGCCCGAAGCCACTTTTCCCACTCCGACCGAATCAAGGCTTTCTCGATAACCTCGCAGAGAAACGGTGCTATTCCTGAGCCACTCATACGCTTGTCCTGCAATACAATAATTACACATTCTTTTTGTTCGCAATTTAATGCCTGACAATCTAATGTCTCACCCTTTCCATTTTCTTAATGCGTGACATTTTTTTTCGTAATTTAATGCCTGACAATCTAATGTCTCCTGTAATATCTGCTTTACCTCGTCGCCAATATAATGCCCGTGGACTATCCAAATGTAAATAAAACGCGCTATTCGATTGCCCGAAACAATTATTTATTTTTCTCTATGTAATCACATTTGTTGACACAATAACCCCTAACGTGTTGCTACGATCTCCATCACCCCTTGACTCCCTCAGCAAGTGTCTTCATGTCAAGTGCCTGCAGCTAGCTCGTTATCTTCCAGAGTTACAGGTCACCACAATCAGCATCGATAGTAATGTCGATCTAGCCATGTCCGTCCTGGACCTAGAGAGCTGAAATTTTAACAATATACTCTCTAGGGTCCCGAAATAATCAAAATAAGGTTTTTTTCAATTCCGCCCACACACGCCAACAAACTCAAAAAACAAACTTTTCGAAAAAATCGAATTTTGAGCTAGAAAGCTGAAATTTTTTATATATGATGTTTGACTCCTAAAACTGCTTGTGAGAAAATAAATTTCTAAAACACGCCCACAATTAAATAAAACAATTTTATTGAAAAGTCAAAGTTTGAGCTAGGAAACTGAAATATGTTGAAATATTTTTTAAATCCGCCTACTGACACACCCATAATTAAATAAAACAATTTTATTGAAAAACCAAAGTTTGAGCTAGGGAGCTGAAATTTATAATATAGACTCTCTAGGTGTCTGATAGGAATAAGAATAGGGTATCCAACAGTTCGCTTACGGACTGTAGCCCGTCCCTCTGTTTTGATTCACAGTTGTTGTATTGTCCTGTAACTTCGTTATAAGCAAGATACTAACTATAACATGATCAACGTGGCTTATTTAATGATCATGTAAAGGTATAGATAGGAGGTGCTGGTGTCGGTTGGCATTAGTTTGTTATTAATCGATTCTTAGATTTTCTGATGCGAGCTGGCAGTTATTAAATTTTAAAATATCCCCATAACTATTCATCCTTTTAATTGAAGACGTCCTCGGCCTCACACACATCTTTAAAAGTGATTGTAGGTGCAGTTCCCATTTAATAATAAGACTTAATGCGATCTTAGGATTTATGCAAATTAATCTTCTTATATGTATAAACATGAATTGGTGACTGTTTGTACGCGCATAACTCGGCTGAAAGTTATACGATTTGCACAACGGCGACGGAGCCGAAAATTGAAAATGTTGGTGCATAAATTTGGAAAATCGTAAAAGCACTAATCTATGTGCGAATGAAAGATGAATGACGAACATGCGTGACGCATTTTCGCAAGAAGAAATAGCCGATCATATGGAAGCAGATCGTTTAGCAAGAGCCCCCCGTGTCGTACTCATGATGATCAAGATGAACGAAACTTTAATCGACGTGAAGAACGAAGGACACGTGCACCACCTTTTAATTAAAATCGAGCTGCATTTCGCTCGTATATAATAATCTTCCGTGGGTTAATATTGGGCCACTAAATGTCCTCTGTGAACATTGCAATGCATTGAAGTTCTCGACGGAAACGCCTGGGTTGTGCTGTACAGGAGGAAAAATCAAATTACCTGCTAAGGCACCGCCACAGCAGCCATTGTGGTCACTTCTGTATAAAGATACATCGCAATCACGCCATTGACGTCATTTGGAGCCTCTGTTATCCAAGAACGCGGCTACTGGGATACCTTTAAGGCAATTCGTCAGACGAACTTTCGCATGTCCAATAAGAATAAATTGTCACATTCCTACTATTCAAATAAAAAACTGCATTGGAAGCGATGCCTTCCTATCAAAAAAAACAAAAACTGAAAACGATCACAGACTTCATCGTTAAGCACAATATTTTTGGACAGTTGTTGGTTGTATTCGGTCGAATGAGCGCGGATTGCCGCATGCCCACATTCAGCTTTGGTTGATTGAGAAAATCCGACCGGACCAAGTCGATTCAATCATTAGCCCCGAAATACCCAATCAAGAAGCCAGAAGTGAATGAAGTCGTAACTACGCAGATGATTCATGGGGCTTGCGGAAATTACAATCCAGATTCGCCTTGCATGGTCGGAACTAAATGTTCTAAGCGATATCCACATTCACTCGTGGCAGAGACAATCACTAGTAACGAAGGATACCCATCGTATCGGCGGCGATCAACAGATAACAATGGCAGAACAGTCGCAATGAAAGTGAAAGGGAAAGATGTATTGGTGGACAACACTTTTATTATTCCATATTGTCCTCTTCTATCTAAAGTATTCAAAAGCTACATTAATGTTGAATACATACTGCAATTCGCGCGAGCGAGAATTCGATAGAAACGCTTTGACAGAAAGACAGAAACAGTTGGCACAAATGCCCTACTGAGAACGTGTACGACTCATTGATGAAGGCGGTTGATGACGGTAACGGCGGCATATTATTTTTGTTGGAATTCGGTCGGATCTCACATTCAGCGTTAAAATTGCCATCAAATCTTCAGATGAATGACGAACAAACATGCAATACTTCAAGAAACTCAGCTATGGCATAGGTGTTGAACTTGCATATATGTTGAACTTGTAAAATAATCATCTGTGATGAATGCATAGGGGCATACAAGCGAGCATTGGAGGGTCTTGATCGCACAAGGAAAGATTTGTGGAACAATGCGAGACGCTTTGGAGCCACAATGATACTGCTAGCCGGTGATTTCCGTCAGATTTCACCAGTAATCCCGCGATCAACGCATGCAGATGAACTCAGCGCTTCCCTGAAAATATGGTATATCTGGCGATGCGTAAAGAAGCTGCAGTTGACAACGAACATGTAAATTGCGTCACAGAACGATCCATCAGCCGATGATTTCTCAAAATAACTGTTGGCAATTGGAAATGGTCGAATTCCGGTTAATGCTGCAACTGCCGTATTTCGCTCCGGCCAAATTTTTGTGGATTCACATAATCAAAGGAAGAACTCATCAGCAAAGTCGATGATTTGAATTTTATTATTCAAAATGAAATCGCAGTTCCACTGCAGTCTGCAAAATTTTCGTTATTAATGGAAAATACTGTTCTTTCTCTATCCCGCTCAGACAGCTTAATTTGATGAAATCCTGACTTTAAGTCAACCGTTGGGAAAAATTATGCTTTCCCAGGATTAGAAATAATGACTATTGTATCTGGAATTGGGTACTTATCGCTTATAGTCTTACTTTTCAATTTCCGAAAATCTATTACAAGACACATGTTGCGTTTACCGATGGCATTAACCCCTTTTTTGTCAATAACCCAAATAAGATTGTGATAGTGAGATCTTCATGGTCTTATAATGCCGTTGTGAAAAAGTTTAGTAATGTGGCCATTTACATATTACGCTGCTGACATGGGATAGGCATAAGCATTTAACTGGGTCACTGTCAATAGTTCGTATATTCGCAACAGCATTTGTGTTAAGAGGGAGTCATTGCAATCAGCAAAAACTTTCGACAGTCGTGCCATCAATAATTAAAATTAGTTGTTTAAATTTGCAGGGACATTTTCGTTCTTTACGGCGGGGCTGTGAACCTGAATATGTCGGCAGTAAAGATAAATAAGTTTTTCTTCGCCCCCATTGGAACTCAAGACTTCTTTTACCAAATTTAATATCAAACTAATTTCTTTCAGAAATTCAAAGCCAATGATGTCATCAAAAGTTTCAAGATTTGGGAGTAAGAAAAAGGTAGTAGCTATTTTAATAGTTCACCAAGACGTCACATGTATTGACTTGACGATAAATGCTTTATTAAGCGGCTTGATAGGTTTGAACGTACTAAAATTCCTTACATAATTTTGTAGAGGCGCCGGTATCTACAAGAATCTCTATTTCCGTTCCTTCCCTGAAAAATCGATTGCATCGAAAATTTCTTCAACATCTTGACAATCTGTATTTTCATGCACGATTTATTACGAAGGTCAATGTTGACCCATTGTGATGCCCATGCCCATAAGGGGGTCCACGTGTTTGAATAAATAGTTAAGATGCATTTTCCATTTCAGGCTCTTTAGTAAATTGTGTAAAGTAAGCATTCCCTTCCCACCAACATCGAAACCGATTTCATGTTTCTTCGAAGGAGTTTGTATGTTCTGGCTTTGTCATATACTCTGACCACATTTCATGTTTCACAGGTGGGAAGGGTGTTCCACCTGCTATTGGCAATTTCCATTATTTTCTGCTTCACCCGTGTTTTGAGATCGTAGTGATTTGACAGACTCGTCTGCCTGTTCAAGGCTCCGGGTAGAACCGTTTCTTGTTTATTCATCGGCAATTTCATTACCCTTATGTTGACCGCCAAGAACGATCAGCTTTTCGCGACACTGTTTCACAAGCTTCGATTTGATTTCGACAGCGAAGATTGCTTTTATCGAAGATTCGCTGTCAATGAAAATTGTGATATCATCCCGTGGTATCACCTCCATTGAGGCTGATTTGGCAGCCAATGCCACTGCCAATATCTCCGCTTGGAATACACTGTTGTGATCACGGAGACGAAATGTGACCTTAAGCTTTGATGTTTCGGAAAACACTCTAGCTCCAACCCCTACCTCCGTTTTTGAGCCATCCGTATAGATGGAGATGGATTCGGCTGCGTCTTCATTTAATTCCAATTCATATCTGCTAGGAAAAATGCAGGAGAAAGGTTTATGAAAGTCAAGGTGCAGCATAATGTAGACGGAGGATACAGCTGGGGCCAGGGTATCTGTTAACAACCGGTTCAAGTCCCTCTTCTTCCAACAGTTTAGCTGGCTGATTTAAAGTGCGCTTTTGGCTACAGATTCTTGCATAAATAGGTCTAAAGGTAGCTAGTTGAGGATGGTTTCGAGTCCCGCCGTTGGGGTAGTTCTTAATACACTGGTCGTGACCACAGGTGCTATATTTTGTATCTTTGTCATGTTTTTTAGATGGGCAACTTTATTTGTGGATTGCCACCATACCAGTTACCCATATGTTAATATAGGTCTTACGATCGCCCCGTACATCCTTATTGGGGTTAGGACATCAGTTTTTCCCGAATATCTGGCTACATGAGTAAAAACCGACTTTGGCCTTGTTATGCATGCAAACACATTTAATTTCCATTTAAGTTTCCTGTCGAGGTTGACACCCAAGTATTTCGCAGTCAGATATTTTAATGTTAGTCTCATCTATACCCAGTAGAGTTGAATCTTGGACGACAAAGAACTTAACTCGAAAATTGAGCGCGACCGGCTCAGCTAGTACTCCCATGTTAAAAGGAGAGATCCTACGAACCCTGTCAAAAAGGCACTATCAATCAACGTTCCAATACAAACGCAAAAGAGAGGCAGGCCTAAAAACCACTGGACCACACAAATGCAGCAACACCAGCATTTGATTGGCCAACAAATAAGAAGAAGAAAAGTATGGTTCGCGTCAGTATTTTCTTAATTTCTTTTTACTGCATTTGTCTTTACATTCAGCAAGTCGGTATTCTTTCACCTGAAGATATATTTCTATCGTACAACGACATCATTTAGGGCAGTTTCCACTCCCTTACCCTTTGTGTAAGTGAGTTGAGCCGAGGATATATCTTTGGGATTTAGCTTGTCACGAATGTAGATATCTATAAACTTTTCAAAAGCTTTTAGTACGAATGATGTGAGACTAATCAGTCTAAAATCTCTCGCAATGGTATGGCCTGATTTTCTAGCATTGGGAATAAATACCACTTTTACCTCCCTCCAGCACGCCGGGACATGCCAGCATTTCAGACTGTGAAGAAATAGTTTGTGGAGATGTGGTGTTATAAAACACTTCGATTTTTGCAGCGCTATCGGAATAATACCATCGATCCCGGGGGATTTGTATGGAGCAAAGGAGTCAATTGTCTACTTTATTCTTTTTTCGCTAATAATTCCTTCCGGTATTGCTAGTTGAGTTGTATTTTGGGAACCGATCGCATCCAGATTGTCATTAAGATTTGAATCACAACCTGGAAAAAGAATTTCCAGTAAATGTTGTAATGATTCATAGCTGTATTGTGTCCAGATAATTTTCCTTAGCCTGGCTGAATCTATTGTCGTTCCTATACCAATGCAGAAGTTGCGCCAGCAGTTGCGTTTAGCATTGTTAGCAGCACTTTGGAATTTCTTCTAGTTAACCTTGTATTAACACCAATCTGTGTCTGTTTGGGATCATCCAGCAGCATTTCAGTTTTCTGGTTTCCTTTCTAATGCTGTGCAAATTTGGACCAAATACGATGCAAGAAGAATATCCAAACTTCTCTCCATCAGCAGGAAAAATATTAGCTCTATAATCGGAGCAATCACTGGTCACTACCTTTTAGGCAGACATGCCAACAGATTGGGAGCTCCCTCAAACGACTTCTGCAGAAGCTGTAGAGACGTCGAAGAGGAAGAAACCACCACACATCTCCTGTGCAACTGCCCCGCACTAGCCAATTCAAGGAAACAAATCCTCGGCAACTATTTCCTCGATGATCTAAGTGATCTCAGTGAGACAGATATCGGCTGCATCAGCAGATTCGTCACTAGGTCCAAATGATTGAACTGAAATGGAGGACGGATTGGACGATCACTTGAGCCCCTCCCGCTCCCCTCCCGCAGATCACCCTAAACCGATTCCCCTGCAAAGGAAAAGAGATCTCACTGAATTAAATTGTATCAGTCACTTCAGTCAGAACTCCACTCCGAGGGCGAGACAGTAACCCGGCGGATCGACCGAAACGGTCTCCCCGGGCCTTGCTGCCTTCCCGCTATGCAAACAAAACGAGAACAGAGTTGAGGTTAGATTGTAACAGTCACCACACTCTGTCTCTCTCCCATGCCTCAAAACCCGTACCACAAACCCCCGAACTCAGTCACCATAATCCAAATCGACTATCAAAGAAGCCCCACCCTGCTTCCTTCCCGCGGAATGGTGTAACTTGAGGCTCGTACTGCAACAGTCGCCACAAGCCGCACAACCCCGCGATGCGTGTGGCACTCAGGGTTGGACCACCTTCGGTCACCCCCACCAGCACAGTCTTTCAACCAACTACTTGACTGTGCAGCCGGTACACCCTGACCACCCCTCCAAGGAATGTAATAGCTTGCTCGGGATTCGACTGTATCAGTCACCCCGGCAGGTTGTTGCCTGCAAAGAGAGTGAAGAGCAGTTTGAGGTTCGATTGTAACAGTCATCTCAAAAGGCTCTTCCCTCCCCCGGTGATCAGGTAGCAATAGCTGCCCCTCCGCGGCGCAGAATTTGGGATCGACGTTGGCCTTGTTATGCATGCAAACACATTTAATTTCCATTTAAGTTTCCTGTCGAGGTTGACACCCAAGTATTTCGCAGTCAGATATTTTAATGTTAGTCTCATCTATACCCAGTAGAGTTGAATCTTGGACGACAAAGAACCTAACTCGAAAATTGAGCGCGACCGGCTCAGCTAGTACTCCCATGTTAAAAGGAGAGATCCTACGAACCCTGTCAAAAAGGCACTATCAATCAACGTTCCAATACAAACGCAAAAGAGAGGCAGGCCTAAAAACCACTGGACCACACAAATGCAGCAACACCAGCATTTGATTGGCCAACAAATAAGAAGAAGAAAAGTATGGTTCGCGTCAGTATTTTCTTAATTTCTTTTTACTGCATTTGTCTTTACATTCAGCAAGTCGGTATTCTTTCACCTGAAGATATATTTCTATCGTACAACGACATCATTTAGGGCAGTTTCCACTCCCTTACCGTTTGTGTAAGTGAGTTGAGCCGAGGATATATCTTTGGGATTTAGCTTGTCACGAATGTAGATATCTATAAACTTTTCAAAAGCTTTTAGTACGAATGATGTGAGACTAATCAGTCTAAAATCTCTCGCAATGGTATGGCCTGATTTTCTAGCATTGGGAATAAATACCACTTTTACCTCCCTCCAGCACGCCGGGACATGCCAGCATTTCAGACTGTGAAGAAATAGTTTGTGGAGATGTGGTGTTATAAAACACTTCGATTTTTGCAGCGCTATCGGAATAATACCATCGATCCCGGGGGATTTGTATGGAGCAAAGGAGTCAATTGTCTACTTTATTCTTTTTTCGCTAATAATTCCTTCCGGTATTGCTAGTTGAGTTGTATTTTGGGAACCGATCGCATCCAGATTGCCATTAAGATTTGAATCACAACCTGGAAAAAGAATTTCCAGTAAATGTTGTAATGATTCATAGCTGTATTGTGTCCAGATAATTTTCCTTAGCCTGGCTGAATCTATTGTCGTTCCTATACCAATGCAGAAGTTGCGCCAGCAGCTGCGTTTAGCATTGTTAGCAGCACTTTGGAATTTCTTCTAGTTAACCTTGTATTAACACCAATCTGTGTCTGTTTGGGATCATCCAGCAGCATTTCAGTTTTCTGGTTTCCTTTCTAATGCTGTGCAAATTTGGACCAAATACGATGCAAGAAGAATATCCAAACTTCTCTCCATCAGCAGGAAAAATATTAGCTCTATAATCGGAGCAATCACTGGTCACTACCTTTTAGGCAGACATGCCAACAGATTGGGAGCTCCCTCAAACGACTTCTGCAGAAGCTGTAGAGACGTCGAAGAGGAAGAAACCACCACACATCTCCTGTGCAACTGCCCCGCACTAGCCAATTCAAGGAAACAAATCCTCGGCAACTATTTCCTCGATGATCTAAGTGATCTCAGTGAGACAGATATCGGCTGCATCAGCAGATTCGTCACTAGGTCCAAATGATTGAACTGAAATGGAGGACGGATTGGACGATCACTTGAGCCCCTCCCGCTCCCCTCCCGCAGATCACCCTAAACCGATTCCCCTGCAAAGGAAAAGAGATCTCACTGAATTAAATTGTATCAGTCACTTCAGTCAGAACTCCACTCCGAGGGCGAGACAGTAACCCGGCGGATCGACCGAAACGGTCTCCCCGGGCCTTGCTGCCTTCCCGCTATGCAAACAAAACGAGAACAGAGTTGAGGTTAGATTGTAACAGTCACCACACTCTGTCTCTCTCCCATGCCTCAAAACCCGTACCACAAACCACCGAACTCAGTCACCATAATCCAAATCGACTATCAAAGAAGCCCCACCCTGCTTCCTTCCCGCGGAATGGTGTAACTTGAGGCTCGTACTGCAACAGTCGCCACAAGCCGCACAACCCCGCGATGCGTGTGGCACTCAGGGTTGGACCACCTTCGGTCACCCCCTCCAGCACAGTCTTTCAACCAACTACATGACTGTGCAGCCGGTACACCCCGACCACCCCTCCAAGGAATGTAATAGCTTGCTCGGGATTCGACTGTATCAGTCACCCCGGCAGGTTGTTGCCTGCAAAGAGAGTGAAGAGCAGTTTGAGGTTCGATTGTAACAGTCATCTCAAAAGGCTCTTCCCTCCCCCGGTGATCAGGTAGCAATAGCTGCCCCTCCGCGGCGCAGAATTTGGGATCGACCTGTGGTTTGATTGCATCAATCACCTCAACCCTTGGTTCGGATGTCGGGCGAGGGCCGCCACTGCACTAGTCACTCCAATACATCGCAACCCATGCGAAATACAGCCAGGCTGCACACCCTGACCCCTTCAGGATTATCTCCCCCCATAAAACCACTACCTCGCAGGAGGCAATCACAGGAAACCCGGTAGGCCGAGCGACGACCGGCAGAACACCCCCCCCCCCCTTTTTTTGTGGTATCACAACGGGCCGAAACTGCGGCCTAAGTGTGCCTGGGCTCACGCCCTCGCAGCCACCTTACCTTACCTTACGTTACCTTCTAATGCTGTGAAACTCTTTAGTCCACCATGACGGTGATTTTTGGGGTTTCATTATCTTTAAGTGGTGTGTCTTCCTGGTAGTACAATTTAGCAATATTGAGTCTAAGTGCTCCAGTGTAAAAAAAAGCCTCGCAGCCCGACAAAAAAAAATCTTTAAGGGACAGGTTTTTTCAAAGGCTTTGACTAAAGTCTTACTTATGAGTTCTGCGGCGGCATTGATTTCGGATGGGGTTTCCATCGACTTAGTAAGAAGAAAGCTACTACCTTTGCCTTTCTCTGTGACGAAATTGCTTCCAGTTGGTCTTTCTAGGCTTACGATATCGCAATAGATATTTCATAGAGTCGTCTATATTGAATTCTATTAACCTGTGGTCAGAGTATGATGCTTCTGATGAAACTTTTCAAAGCTTTTGGAGTTAAGTGGGTAATGTCTAATACTACTTGCATATTTTTAATGATGAATGTACGGTCATCACACCTGATTGCGATTAAGAGATTATGGTCTTAAATAAATTGAAAACGGACTCACCTCGAAAACAGGTATCTGAGCGTCCCCATTGTATATACTGGAAGTTTGCATCACATTCAAGTATTATGTCCCACTTATCCATGTCAGCTTTCTGGATAAGAGAGGCTAGTAGTGCGGATGGCGGACCATCCGTGGAATATTGTGGCATGGAGATGGCTGAGATTAAGAGTGGGGAGTTCCCTGGCCGTTCAAATGTTAGTACAGTCTGGTCATAGCTATATGCAGATAGGAAAATTAGGTTAATTTGTGTCTTTGCTACAATACAAGTTCGGGTCTTACTGTTAGTGTCTGTTTAACAAGTGCAATATGTTTAGAGCGCAGCCCTTTAATATTGCCTCGGAATATCCAAGATTCTTGTGTAAGGGCAATTTCAATGTCGTACCTCTTTATTAGGAAGGCAAGGTGCCAACCTGGCCCTCTTACTACGGTGAAGATTTAGCTGTACGTTCTTCATGGCGGCCAGCTCTTGCACCTACACTTCTTCTCACGGTTGCGAACAGTCCTATTTTGCACCGGGTACCCTTTTGTACCCTTTCTTGCGTAACAGTAGCATTGACGTGTGGCTGAATAGCACCACCACCAGGCTTTTGTGTGCTCCCCCGCCTCCATGACCTCCCAGCCTTTAGATAGGAATTCTGGGTTGAGGTTTTTTAAGGCTCCGCTCTTCCCAACGTTCTTCAAAATAGCGTCGTTCACATATCACATCGTCGAGGATTCGTTTTTTAATGAGTAGCCGTTGGTCATTGGATAGTCTTCTTACTTGGTTGCCGAGCTACAGCAACCTGAACACTATCCTTTTTCTCTTCTGGTTGTTGAACAAAGGTCTTTCTAGGCCTTACGTTTCTACTTATGATTAGAGAGGCCGTGTTGTCATGCCTTCCTCTCTAAGAAGTACCCGCAACTGCCCCAGGATCGGGCATATCCTTACCCGCATTGGTTAAGGGCCGCATGGCCGTGCCCGCACTGCAGCTAAGATGAAGAGCGTGCTCTTTTCCACGAGTCCATCCCTTCATTTTCATTGAGAGGAAGTCTCCCTTTTATTACGCCTCTTTTAGCGCTATGCATCAGCAGAGGCTTTATTAGTTTCGCGGACCCTACCTAGAGCTTTCGTGTTCTGTTCCGTAAGGGAGTTTTGATCACGATTCTTAAACCGCCTTAGTAGTTTGATTGCGTTGGCTCTCTTTTTTAGAGGGTCTTAAATCTCTGACTTCGGTGGGGGTCCTTGTACGGTGTTCCTCAGCCTGATTCCTTCGGCATTCCCATCAGCTTTCGACTCATCCATGCTGTCGATATGCTTCTGATCGCTACGGCGAGTAATGACCGTATGACAGATACCAATTGTCCAGTCGGCTTTTCGATTCCCTAGCGTCAAAGCCTCACAGAATCCTGGTGAATTTAAGGTTGATTGTCCCACCTTGCCCGACGAATTGGTACTCGTCATTTCATTAGATGATACAGTAATTCTAAGTTCCTCTTTCAGATTCTGATCGGCTATTTCATCCGTGGCCTCTTAATTATATTTAGCGGCTTTTGAAATGACTATCCTCCGACTGGAATAACCAAAGTCCTTCGATAATGGAGCTCTCCCGCCAGCTCTCCATCACCTCATTTCCTTGGTTCAACGCCACCTAATGTACAAGCGAGCGGCTTATTCTCTGCTGTGGGTAGTTCCTCTGGAGATGGGGCTTGTAGCTACGTTCCTAGCTTCGGGGTCTGAGACAATCCTTTCCTTTCCAGGTGGGCAATTGTCCTTTATGGAAGTGAGCGACAGCTCCACTTTAGCATGGCTTCCCGTTCCCGTGCATCCTCTCAGCGAGGTAGAAGCGAGCGGCTTATTTACTTTCGAGTGGGTACACACACGAAACATTGGCTATTTTGTTGCCTTTTATCTTAACGTCTAATGCGACCAATCGATGTCCAAATGGGCTAGCGCTCTTCGTAGACATGGATGGTTCCATCAGCTCTCTTGAACCTGGAATGCTCGGTTCGTCCATTACGGATGTACGAGCGAGCGGCTAATTCTCTGCTAACGCCAAGCTTTGCACTCATTCATGGGCATTTCAAAGCCTTAGGCGATCCTGTTCTCGCCTGTCTTTTTGCCTAATCTCCTAATGGTCATCCTGCTGAATTTCAACCTAGTTCGGATGGACGCAGTCGATGACGTAGAGAATTTGGATGAGCAGGCGTTGGCGCAAGTGTCATCATCATGGAGAAATAACTTCTTCATGTCCATGTCTATAGTCCCGTCGCTTCCCTCGTCGGACGCTAGCTTTGAGGTTGGCGGATCTCGGAGCAAGAGGCATTCCCACTACTCCGTCATTGCGTTCTTTGTTTCGGAATCGGTGTTTGTAGGGTTTTTTGCACTTAAGCGAGTAAAATATTTTTCTAGAAATATTATGAATAAAGAAAAATTATCGGAGCTGGCTTTGATTTGCATAGAAAAAAAAATTGGTTTAGGAAATAGAAAACAAGAACAGTTTCTATGATAAGGTTTTGGAAACTTTTGGCAAAAAGGCAAGATAGAAAAACTTTGTGTGTACTCATGTACGCGTGAAAGAACTTATACTTCTTTAGCGTGAAGTTTATGTAAATCCTTATTAGGAATCTGAATATAATTAATAAAACTTCAATTTAGGAAAAAAGAGAAGAAATAAAACAAAGTTCATTATTTGTTCTTGCCTACATATATTATTAATATAACAAATTAATAAAATTTTGTTCACAAAATGTTTAATTTTATGGATTACGCAAGTTAAGGTTTGTTAGAGGAAAAGAAAAATGTTGGATTCACTTAATTTATTAACTTAAAAGGACTACAACCCCCCCCCCCCCCCCCCCCCCACCCGGAACCATTTTTTCTGGATACGCCCTGCTTGTGTAAGCCTTTTAAGGCCTTTCAAACTTGATTAAATACTTTTCAGACGATTATTTAACACATTTTTCAATACTTTTCCAAGTTTTTCGAGCATTTTTCAGGATCTTTTGGTAGCTTTAGAATTGGTTGCTATTGCTGATGTAAATTTTTTTTCAGTCTTATACCTCTGACACCAAAAATTGATTTTTTGCAACTTTTTGGGGGGCGTCTGGCAAGGGTAATGCGACACTTAAAACGTCTGGGAACCAACAATTCCTAATCAGTGCATAATTCTCTAAAACTTGTATATATATAAAAGTAGTTATACCCTTGACACACAAATCCGAAAAATCTACGTTTTCAAACCACCGCCTCAGCCCCGGCGTAAAAAAAACCCTGCCAGATTACTGCATTTGATATCAAGATGCTAGTTCCTTACCTTAACATTCAAGTAAATGAATTCTATTTAGACCTCCGCTCCCAAAATATGCTATTGACTCTTGATCTAATAGTCTTATTGAAGATTATGTGACCAGCTTCCTGTAGTCTCTGCCCCTAATTCCTCGAAGAAGTATTCTCCTAGAAATCTCCTACGATTCCTCACACTCACACAGTAAGTGAGTTAAGTTATCCTCGGCGTGCAGGTCCTCACAGAATTTGCATGTCCTCACGACCAATATCCGAAGTAGTTTCCTATTCAATATGAAAAATGCGGCGAAAGCACCTTAGATATCGTACGCCCACCTGTATGAAAAAAAGCGCGGTATGCTCATTTCGAAGAATAAAACATAGGGACGGGCTACAGTCCGCTTGGGTGAACTGTTGGATACCCTATTCTTATTCCTATCCCTCATAAGTGGGCGTGACAAAAGTCTAAGTATGGTTAAATTGTTAAGAACGCTCTACATATTTTGTTATATAACATTTAAAGGGTTTTATCAAAAAAAACGCTCCCTAGCTCAAACTTGGGTGTTTCAATAAAATTGATTTATTTAATTGTGGGCGTGTCAGTAGGCGGATTTAAAAAAAAATTAACACATGAGCATAAAGGGCCCCTAGAGAGTATATATTATAAATTTCAGCTCCCTAACTCAAACTTTGGATTTTCAAAAAAATTGTTTTATTTATTTGTGGGCGTGTCAGTGGGCGGATTTTGAAAATATTTATACATGAGCTTAAAGGGCCCCTAGAGAGTATATATTATAAATTTCAGCTCCCTAGCTCAAACTTTGGATTTTCAAAAAAATTGTTTTATTTATTTGTGGGCGTGTCAGTGGGCGGATTTTGAAAATATTTATACATGAGCTTAAAGGGCCCCTAGAGAGTATATATTAAAAATTTCAGCTCCCTAGCTCAAATTTTGGTTTTTCAATAAAATTGTTTTATTTTTTTGTGAGCGTGGCAGTGGGCGGATTTTGAAAATTTTATATCCCGAGCAGTTTTAGGAGTCATAGATCATATATAAAAAATTTCAGCTTCCTAGCTCAAAATTCGATTTTTTCCAAAATTTTGTTTTTTTGAGTTTGAGGGCGTGTCTGTGGGCGGATTTCAAAAATTCGTAAACTTGATTATTTCGGGACCCTAGAGAGTATATGGTTAAAATTTCAGCTCTCTAGGTCCAGTTTAAAGGCCTAATTTTTGCCGACGGACGGACGGACGGACGGACATGGCTAGATCGACATTACTATCGATGCTGATCATAAATATAGTAACTTTTAGGGGTCTACGGGCAATATTAAGGTATGTTACAAACTATGCGTCAAAATTAATATACCCCTAGAATAGGGTATAAAAATGTTCAAATATTGTTTGACTTTTTGAAATGATTTTAATTTTTGTATCGCAACTTTAATTCAGGAATAAAAAACCAACTGAGGCTACGACTTTTATGTCAAATAAAACACGTAGATTATAAAGTTTAGGAAAAATGGAACGCACATTCGTGCTGTACGGCTAAGGAAAGATTCGTTGTATATCACTGTACTACCGAATGCGATCTGATGCGCATTGCCGGCTTGGCGGCTATTGCAGTTATAATGTTCTGAGGGTGGAATGCTGCTGGCTGTTACGTTTGAGCACTTAGGTATGTTGGAAATATCGATAGAATAGCGATAAACATTAGACATTGCGACGATGAGTAAGAAGGTCAAACTGCGACATACCGATCAATAAGTCTTATCACGCGTTTCTGTATTCTGTTGACAAGCTCCAAATATGTGATTGGGGCACCGGCATAGATATGAGCGTTTTATTCAAAATGGGGTAAAATATTTCTTGCACCGCTTCAGGAAGCCCAGACATTTTCCAGCATTCTTGCCGACATCGAGTATGAGGTCATTCCAACAAAGTTTGTCATTAGCACATATACCGAGAATGGAAACCCGTTTCGTTTCGGCGATCCAAGTGCCATTCTTGGACAATTGCAGGGTGTTTGGGTTTTGCTTTAATGACAGAAGACATTATTGCGTTTTGGAAGCATTAAATTCCACGCTATTAGTTACCTCACTATGATGTCAAGATCGGAATTTATTGAGCTTAACATACGTTGCCGTTCCAGCTCCGCAGCCGAAGAGAATATTAGAAGCTGAGGGTACTGTCATCAGCCAAAGAGTGCATTGAGAGCGTAGGGATTGAATTCAGAACGTCAACCGGAATCCTTGTTCTTCCAACCAATATTGGACAGCGGGAATGTGGTTGATCTCAAACGGTAGCAATGAACGACGAAAGCTCTACAAGTGGATGATGACCGAATTGTACTTGCGGGTTACGGCACTACATGAAAGTTTTGGTGATTGGCACTGCCACCGAGTGGAATTATAGACGGCAAGCGAACGACGAAAAGAATAAAAACTTGATTACCACTGATGGGTCATAACGACAATGAATTCATGTTTATTTATACAAAACTATTCAAATGTTCATTTAGAAAAAATCGTTATTTGTACAGTTTTTATTTACATTTATTTAGGAGCCAGATTTGAATCTATAATTTGATTTGTCAGTTGTTTCTACTTCAACATTCCGCGGGGGTATAAAATGAAAATTTATGGTGGCATTAGTACAAAAATTTGTTATGCTTTCTTTGTTAGATTTTTTCTAACAACATATCATCGACCATTTAGAGTTTTAAACTCTGCTCCCACAATATTGGTTGCATTATCGCAGTGAATATCTGTTGGGAGACAAATCAGATAGAGCAGGTGGCAATGGTGCGATGGTAGTGTATTCACTAAGTGATTGGCAGGTCGTGCGTTCGAATCCCGACCAGGGCCATGATTTTTATAAATTGAATACACACAACAAAAACTGATCTCCCTAAAGCAATTTAGGCGCCACCTGTTGAAAAAAAAAATCCCATCGCACCAAACTTCTTTCCTATCCCTCTATTCTTTCAGTAAGTAGCACCCAAAAATAGGTAATGAATTGCTGGGAGCTACTTGCGCAACAACCTAAAAATGCCTTCGCTGTGGTTTTACCATTATAAGGGTACTGTGTCACTACAGAAAAAAGAAATCCCTTTAGCGCACGCAAATTATATATAAAAAAAAAAAGCTTCTAAATCCACTGCTTTTGATGCAAACCAGAAAAAAAACTACCACATATGCTTAACGGGAGCGTATCGGCTTCCCGCTTTTTAAAATCCCGTTTTTTTTTTAAATCCCGCTTAAAAAGTTTTAAAACACCGTCTTCTAAGATCCCGGGTTCTTAAATACTGCCTCTAAAAATCCCGCTTATTCTAAATCACGATCTATTATTATCTTGCTTTTTAAAATCCTGTTTAATCCCGCTTTGCCCATTTCTCAGAATCCAACTTGACTATAAACAACTTCATTGTTCAAAATTGAATATTGCTGGTTTCCCATTTTCTTTCATAATTTTATCCATTTCAATTGTTTTTCTCGATAGTGTAGTTTTAAACATGATGAAGAAGCGCTTAGTTTGTAGAGTGATTTAAAATTAATTATGTTTGCAATGGAAGCAGGCAGGTACAATATTCTCCCGACTTTTGGTCTGTATCCGACACTACAGTAAAGCACTTCCTCGAACTCAGAACAATGTTGAAGCTTGGCATCGCAGACTTAAAGTTTTCGTTGGACGAAAAAGTTGTGGCTTATACAAATTGATTGTGAATTTAGCAAAAGAATAAATTTCGAACAGAAATAGAAAAACTGAAAAGTGGACAAGAAAAATTATATAAAAAACTTAATGTTGTAAGATCACGTACTATGCAGAAAATTATAAAAAAATGAACAAATCCAGTTTTTTGCGTCGTATTGCTTACAATATACAATTAAAGTAAGTCTACAAAATAAATTCGCTTGCTTCATTAATATTTCAAAGCACATAGTTATATAGATTTTTTTAGATTTATTTCATTTAATTTTTCAGTACCTGAATGAGCGTTATTAATTTATTTATATTTATTTGTTGCATTGTCAAACCTAAATACACCCCGTTTGTAATATTTTGATTATGCATTAATAAAATATTAAATCATGGCAAAGCTTTGTTTTATTTCACTATTTTATTTTAAAAAATCGCGCGATTTTAAAATAAAACATCTAGTTTCAATTGAAAAAGCTAGATTATTAAAAAAAGCGGAAATAAAAGAAACTTACTTTTAAGCGGGATTGTAAAACAAAAGCAATATTTTGAAAAGTAGGATATTGTACCCAACCCATGCTGTACATGGGACCTTTCCCCGGGATTTAAGGTAAACAGGACTGCAGACATCGACTCCACAACACTGCAATGGACGGGCTGGAGTGAGCCTCTCTGGGGGCAAGTCGCCAATAACCTGCTGAAACAGTTTTGATCGATACCGCAAGCAGATTTATTTTTTTATTATTTTCATACGCTAAAGGGGTTTTCCCGTAAATGTCACAGTACCCTTATTGTGCTATGAACACAGCGCAAGGATTTGTGAACAGAAAGCAGCACACAACAATGTGATATTTCATTGCATTCTTTTCGGTGCTACTTACATAAGTAAGAATAGAGAGATAGGAAAGTAGAGTTTTGGTGCAGTTGTATGGTTTTTCTCTAGGGGTGTTGTCTAAGTTGCTTAGGGAGATCAAGTTTTATGTATATTCAAAATAAATCCATCCATATATATATCCACCAAAAGCAGGACAATCATAGACGAAATGTTCCGCAGTATCGTCGCTTTCTTCACAGGCTTCGCAGTTGGTGGTATCGCTTAGACCTAGCACCTTAAGGTGTTTGGCGAATGCGTAGTGTCCCGTAAGAATGCCAGTAGTATGTCTGCAGTTTTTTCTGATGAGAGACATAAAGAATGCCGCAGATTTCCTACAGACGTCGGGGAGAATTTGCTTAGTTTGTCTGCACCGTGGAGAGTCATGCCAACGGCGTGTGTTCATATGAAACCCAACCGTCAAATTAAGCCCTGACCCAGGACGAGGACGGAAATTTCATTTCCCTTGATCCCGTTATGACCCGGAACCCAGACAAGTCTATGCGAATTCAGCCTTCCGACCGAATTCAGAGATATCTTTTATTCGCGAACTATTTTGGAGGTGGTTAAAGGGTTGACTGAGGCCTTAAGACTGTCGCTACAGACGCAGATACTTCGTCCCCTAAACTTGTTCCTCGCAACATAGTCCATGGCCATTAGGATAGCATAAGTCTCCGTTTGGAAGACCGACGCATGTTTGCCTATGAGAAGAAAAGTCTAATGTTGTCGCTCTCCATGAAAACACCAGAACCAGATCCTTGGTCGGTTTTGGAGCCATCCGTGAAGTTTCGACTGCATTCCTTTCCAGGCTCAGAGTCTGGCTAGAGCCAGTCCTGAACATGAGGAAAGTCGACTTCGTAGTTGCGCTTTAGCCAAAGTTCCGGTGTCATTGCATCGGATGGCATATCCATAAGATAGGAGTCGTATGACAACCCTCGCGCAAGTTCATCAAAACTCCAGTGCGAGTTATACGAAAAGCCACCTCTTTTTAAACGTGAGATAGCTTTGATTATGAAACCCATGATGTAAACATCAAGGGGCGGGAGGTTCAATAATGCATCCAGGCTGGAGCCACGCGTGCTGGGGAAGGCCCCCGAGCAGCCTAGACATAGCTTCCTTGTTTGGCGAAAGCAGCAGTAACGTATTTCCGCGAAAGCTTATTTCACCAAACAACCGATGCGTATGCTATAAATGGTCTTATCATAGCCGTATAAATCCATAGGACTCTTTTCGGTGATAAGCCCCACGTCTTGCAGAAAATGCCCTTGCACTGCCAGAAAACCGACAGCGCCTTGGCAGTCTTCAGCTCAACATGCTTTGACCAAAAAGTTTGCCATTCAAGGTGACTCCCAGATACTTTGCTTCATGAGAGAGTTGGATTGTGACGCCTTTTATCACTGGCTGAGTCAACCCGATCAGCTTCCTCCTTCTCGTAAAGAGAACAACCTCAGTTTTAAGAGGATTAATCGAGAGCCCATTCCTAGTGCACCATTCGTCGATCACGTCAAGGTCCGCCTGCGCCTTGGCGCATATAGTCGCTAGGCATGATCCAACAGAAAGCACGGCAACACGGTGTTGGTAGAATTGCTATTCTTCGGGAGTAGAAGTGGATGCTTACATTCCTGTGGGATGTTCGCGTGTTTCAACCGTCCTCCTACCTTTAAAACAGGTACATGTCCTCGATGAACGGATTCAACCATTTTATCGATCCTTTGAGTTTCGTGTCGGTCCAAATTGCTTTGGTTTCTTGCGAAAAAGCGCTGTGTTGAATGAGATGAATGATCCTGACTAACGATTTTTCGATATCCACGACTGTAAGATTTTTTTTGTCTCGATATGATTGCTTTCTCGCTCGACTGACTTAACAAACTGTTGAAGGAACGCAACAACCCGAAGAATTTTTTTTAATTCACTGTATTGATCTACTACCTTTTCCAGCAAGTAGTTTGAATCTGAGTTTTGACAGATCAATACTATTTTCTTCATTTCCAGCTTCGATTCTTCTGAAGTTAGCTGAACATCAACAATTGATTGCCACATCTACTCACTTTGCGATAATAAACTTGGTCCTTTGAGCCATATGGGTAGTTCATCCACCGTGCGGCCACGAGAGACTATGTCTGCCGGATAATCGTGTGTTGGCACGTGTTTCCAGGACATGTTTTTGGTGATTTTCTGAATCTCGGACACCCACGTTACCCACGAACGTACATAATTTTGACGAATGCGTGTTGATCTAGTCCAGAACAATGGCAGCGTCTGTCCAAAAAAAGATATCCGAATGATTATTTTTAAAAATTGGTTTTATTTTTGTCCCAAGTTTCGACAAGAGGTGTGCTGCGCATAGTTCTAATCGAGGAAGTAGTTTCCTTTTTGCCTTGTGTATTAAAAATACCCTACGATCTTGTAGGAAAAGCTAAACTCGTCCCTTTGAGCATTCCAAGCAATTCCCAAAGTGCTAGACAGATTAAATTCCCTTAAATGAATTTCCTTATCTTCCGTTTGTTGCAAAAATGCGTGCTGCTTCGCTCCAATTTGATAATTCAAATCCGCCTGACCTCAAAATGTCCACAACTTCAAATTTCTTGTGTACTAGTGCGTATATGAACGACTGCAGTCAACATTTCATTAACATAGAGGTCTGTTTGAAGAACGCTATCTCCTAGTTTGTACTTTTCTTCATTTTGTTCTGCTAAGTGTTTGAGGAAGCGAATTGACAAATATGGCGCAGGCGAAGTGCCGTATGTGACGGTATTAGCTGGTAAGTCTGTACCGCAGTTTGCTCACTCTCCCTCCACAAAATGTATTGCAACTTTCGATGCGATGGATTCATCAGCACCTGGCGATACATCTTAACAATGTCTGCAGTGAGAACATACTGATGCAATCGAAAGCGTAGCAAAATTATGAAAAGTTCGTCCTGTACTGTAGGACCGACCATGAGGATTCCATTTAACGAGATCTGCGATTATGTGCAACACGATGCGTCGAATACTATTCGAGGTTTCGTAGATGTGCTATTGGGTGGAAGAATAATAGTGTGGAGAATAATAGTGTGGTTCCGAGAGATTGTTATTTCTTACTAATGGCATGTGTCAGTGTCTCGAACTCCTTCAAGAAATCGACAAACTTTTCTGTTAGAGATAAGTTATTAAGCGATAAGAAACGTCTAAACGCTTTGTCCTATGATAATCCAAGACAACTTTGATCCTTTTTCATAGGGAGCTGAACCATTAACCTGCCACTACGTAAGACCTCAACGGTTTTTGAAATGAATTTCACACTCCTTCTGCTCATCTGTCCACTTGGAGTACTTATCGTGCGCTTCCTCTATCTCGCAAAACTTCTCCACATATTGTAATCTTTGGAATTGGTAAAACAAGATTTTTTATTGTATAAAGCTTGAGTTTTGAAACTCTCAGATACAATCCACCACAACTCTGTATTTTGTAGAGACGGAAGATCTTGACCAATTTTGACCTGCCGATTTCGAAGTAGGTCGAAAAATGCTTCTGCACCTAGCAGCAAATCAATCCTAGAAGGATTCGTCGGCGAGTTCCAAATTCGAGGGAATATTGCAAACATTTAGCGACGATTCTGGCTAATGGCTGGCGCAACCAAGAACTATAACGAAATCTCGAAATTTGTATACCTAGAGCGAATGGCTGTGTGTGTTTGGAAATTAACTTTCGTTTCCGATACCCCTATTCCCAAGATGTCCACATTCTTTCTGTGTTTGTGAAGTTGCAGAGAATTGGCAAATTTTTCGATAATAAAATTAACTTGAGATCCCAAATCAAGTAGAACTCCACCCATATGAAAATTTCTATCCAATCTTTGACCAAAACTATTGCTGTCGCTAAAATTACTTGAGCCTTCCACCTACACTCTTTCTTCAAAGCCGAGTTGGTCAAAGCAACGAAAAGAATAAAAACTTGATTACCACTGATGGATTGCAACGACAATTAATATTTTTTTTATTTGGTACGGTATTTATAGAAAACTATTCAACTGTTCATTTAGAAAAAAATCGTTATTTGTACAGCTTTCAGTGGTTAGTATGTCGGAATACTAATCGAAAGGTCCCCGGTTCAAATCCCGCTGGTACCAATTAACATCTAGAGTTGTTTCCACTGCCCCACCTCCTGCGAACATCTGACAAACACCAAGAGTATCAATTGTCATGAGAAGATTCTCAAATTTGCCGTTCGGATTCGGCTCAAAATTAGGATTCCAGTTCGCACAAGCAAGTGGTTGCAGAATCTAGGTTTTAGGCCCTGTATGAGCCGTTAATGCCTAATATTTGTTTTATTCTATTTTTTATTTAGGCGCCAGATTTGAATCAATAATTTGGTATATCGGTTGTGTTTTCTTCCACAGATTGCATTAAAGGTAATAGACAGGAGATCATTTACAAAAAGGAGAAATTGAGTTGCAGACCAACGAGAACCTTGGGGAACATGTTCCAGCGTGAGCGGAGGTAGATTGGTCCCATGGAGTATTCTACGCGCTAGAGTACAGGGGGAGACAAAGCACAATCTGGGAGCGTGGAGCTGGTGGCAAAGTGAGCATCCAGCAGATTAGCCTTATCTATAGGGCTGACAGCTGGAATCTCATTGTAAATGAGTGTCGGGATACATGATGAGGCCGATTTCTTGATGTTTTTAACAAATAACCAAAAGTTGTTACTACCCGTGGGACTATGTAGGTGTCTAAATCGATATAAGTATTTGCGATAACCGCCTTGTATAGTCAGGCGCTGCGTAAGGTGGTAGTTGCTGTTTCCATGTGCTCTCCTTCTCCAGGTCTCAATGGTCGTGATCAACTTGTAGTTCCATCTGCCTTTTGTAGTGTTGTCCCAACCGATTTGCCAAATAGCTACTGACGCTGATATTTCTTCTTCTTTCATTCTTGCAATTTCAATGGTGATGGCGTGTTGTTGTCATCTCTTGCGAACGTCTGACAAACATCCAAGAGTATCAAATTGTCATGAGAAGCTTCTCAAATTTGCCGTTCGAATTCGGCGTAAAACTGTAGGTCCCCTCCACTTCGCATGAAAGTGGTTGGAGAACCTAGATTCTGGGCTCTGTATGGGCCGTTAAGGCCGAATATGTATGTATGCATGTAATTTCAATTGCATTTTGTCCGACCGGTATTTTCCTGCTATAAATCCTCAACATCTTGCCCGCTAGAATGCTATGACGAAGGCTACTTTGTACGAGTTTGTTTGAAACCGCAGATCCTCCCTAATTCGCCGAGCCTTAACGCGGATGATATTTTTCTTCTTCTTTGAGTTACGCATGTTTGTATATGTGTGTGTTAGGTACGTACGTGCGTTAAACTATCGTGAACAATTTTTTCCTTCATGCCATCTCGCGTACGAAAATGAATCGATGCGTATTTACCTCGATATAATCTAAACGAAATTACACTGAATTCGGTCCGGGCGTTTTTTTGATTAAGCCAAAAAATGGATTTTTTCTATAAGTGTAATATACGTATCTACTCTTATGGCAATCCACTCTTCGAAATATCAAATACTTTGGAAGAGTTTCTATCAAAAAGAATCTCATAGTTTTTTTTAATATAACAATAAAAAGAAGAAAAAAAATAACAATAAACACTCAGTATTAACAATAAATGAGAAGATGATATCAAGGGCCGCACTTACCCCGCAGCATGTTGTCTTCTGGAACGATATAGTTGTGTTAAATTTAATGAAACAAAAAATAAAAAAATTAAAAAAATGTTAAGTGTTAATAATGAAAGATTTCTTTGTGGAAATAAAGTTTTTGGAAGTACGAGTAGATTCACACTTTTTTTTGCATTTTATATTGATTAATATTGATATCTATATACTACAATACTTCCGAAATGAGAATTACCCTAGAATGAAAGTGGTTCTAATTTGGGAGCATCCACTGTATCAACTGTTATTAAACTAAATTAAAGTCAAAGCAAGATGAACATTATTTCATCAGTCCAGGACGCGTATTGCTCAACAATTTCACCATCCTTGTAGAGCAAACAGAGCGGTCTGTGGTAGCATATAGTTTGCTTGTAATTTGAAGAAAAAACTGGAGCAAACTATATGTTACTACAGATCATTGCGTGGGCATACAACTATTCGTTGTTTATCAGGCTGTTTTGTGGTCATAGAGTTCTTCTATAGAAGTGAAATAAAACAGCGTTTAGTAATGAAAAATGAATCTATTTCAATTTATTTTTTTAAATTCATATTAATTTTCGTTTTTGATATGTGACATAAACAACATTAAATTAATAATGAAATGAAATAAATAACCGAATGAAAATAAACGAAAGAAAATGAGCGAATAAGAAGATAGTTCGCAAGTAATCCCATAAACATTGCAATACATATGGGGCGGCATGCTGCCCCTCTGCAACCCCCCTGCTTGGGGTCACTATTTGAGTTGGAGTAGGTGATAGGTTTTATTTTAGCACTTGGCCTTATTGCACTTTGGGTAAATATTGTGGACTTGTGGCCTACTTTCTTCCAATAGTGTGAAACTATGGCCCGAAATGTTGTGGCGTTTTCCTCCACTTACGCCACGTTCTTTCTTCCTCCTTGCTATTGCTGTTGGTTGCACACATATTTTTCCGATGAGCAAAACTTTACTCTGCTACTAAGTCCACTTTGCATAGTGTCAGAGCAAATGTAGTTTTCTCTGAGTCGGTATACATTTTGCTCTACATTTGCATGAGCACATTGTTGTATGTAGCAGGGCGCCCGATGTCTGTGCTGGTTATACAGTTTAGCAATACGCGTAGAGGACTCCCGTTACCGGATCAGTTGAAATGTTGAATTTAGAATTTGGATGCCGCGGAGCTGGCCACTTTTGAAAAGTCTTGAAATCTCAAATTTTTAGGAGAGATGTTCAATCCATCTCTTGCAGTGTGTATGAGTTGGCTATGCCAAAAAGTCAAGAAAACGGCTTTTTGGTTATATTTAAAAATTGTGCTGTTATATTTAAAAAAAACATGTTTAAAAAAAAAACATAAAAAACTTAAATTAGCTGGTTAAACCAATAAATTATCTCAATTCTGAAAAAACACATTTTTTAACAGCCCTTTTTGGCTTTCGAATTAATGAATATTTTATTCATAGGTAGGCTATTTGTGGACTGCTAATTGAAGATTATTTAAGTAACACGCTGTTTGTGGCTTGCGACTTAAAGATTACTTAACACGTTCACAGCCCCTGTACAAATATGATTTATAATATTGCATCTTTGTAACTGCAGCAGGCAGTCCGTTACATGTTTCGATAACTTGTGCTTCAAAGAGTAGTGCCAAATCGCCTGACTTTCTGATTATAAATTCGAGTGTGCTTTTATTTTGTATGAAATTATTCTTGTAATAAAAGTCCAATCAAAAAAAGATATCATTTCATTGTATCCCACAACATCAGCTCTATACGCTAATGCCCATTTCCTTAATTCAGCTACATGCGTTTCATTTAATATTCGGTTTTAAATCAGGTCCCACATGTAGCATAATCATAGTCTAAGAGCCGACAGCATATTTTGGGAGTGGAGGTATAATCAAAATTCATTTACTTGTATGTGAAGGTATTAGTATCGTGATATCAAAAGCAGTCATCTGGCAGGTTTTTTTTCGCCGGGGATGAGGGCGGGTGTTAGAAAACGTTGATTTTTCGGATTTTTGTGTCAAGGGTATAACCATTTTTACTCGTATATATACCTACACAAATTATAGAGAACTATGCAGTGATTAAGAATTTTTGGGTCCCACACGTTTAAATTGTAGCATTCGCCTTGACAGACGCCCCCCGAAAGGGCAACAAATCACTTTTTGGTGTCAGAGGTATAACCAAAAAAAAAATGACATCAAAAATTGGGAAAAATCCCCTCATTATAAATATGTAAGTGCCAGACGTTTTAGATGAATTTAGGTATGAAAATTCAAAATCCTGGTCTTTAGGATCAAATCCCGGTCTCAAGGATCAAAATTTCGGTCTTGAGGATCAAAATCTTGGTCTTAAGATCAAAATCCTGCTCCCAAGGCCCAAAATCCTGTTCTCGAGGATCGAATCCCAGTTCCAAGGATCAAAATCTTGTTCTCAAGGATGAAAATATCTGTCCCACTAATCGAAATCCTGGTCTCAAGGATCAAAATCTTGCTTTCAACGATCAAAACCTTGATTAAAAATCCTGTTCTTAAGCACAACATCTTGGCATAAAGGATCACAACCATACTTTTGGTCTTCAAGCCCAGGATGGTCACAATAAGCAAAATCTTGGATGGGCTTCTGTCTGGGTCGAACATCTGGTTCCCACTTTGGTGGAAGGTCTACATTTTCGACTGAGATGCTTCCGTCGTTTGAAGGGGGAAATTTCAGATGTTAGCATCTATAGGAATTTCTTGGAGTATGGAGATTTGCTGCTGTAGAGGGTTGCACAAGAACTTTCAAGAATAACGGAAGTGAACTATTAAAACTGAAGGCCGAGGGATAACCAATAGAGTAACTGTCAGGTATCATCTACTAGACGATCATGAAACTGCTAAAGGCAGCTAGCAGATGGTTGTTTTAATTTGCTTTGTTAATTTGGACCCGGATTATAGGTAAATAACCCAAAGCAATGTCTCATAGACCTACGTTAGGCATTTGTAGTAACTTCCAATCCAATCCATTCCTTCGCTGATGACAGTACCCTCAGCTTCTCATATTCGTTTCTAGTATCACGCCCCTCTTCTTCGGGTGTGGAGCAAGAACGGCAACGTATGTTAAGCTCACTAAATTCCCATCTTAACAGCACAACCAATAGAGTGGAATTTAATGTTGTCAATAAAGCAAAACCCACACACACTGCCATTATCCATGAATGGCACTTGCATCGCTTAAACCGAAAGACTATCCGTTTTCAGTATGTGTGAAACGTGTTAATGACAACCTCCGTTGGAATGACCATATATTCGATGTTGCCAAGAACGCTGCGAATTGTCTATTTCACCCCTTCTTATCTGGCTACAATCTTTAAATCGTGTATCCTACTTATTTGGAGCTACTTGACAGAATCCAAAAACGAGCGATAAAACTCATTAACGACCGAGACATCGCGAGATCGATTGACTCTCCTAGTCATCGTCGTAATGTCTCCTGTCTTTCGTTATTTCAACCATAAGTGCTCAAACGAAATAGCTAGTTGCATTCCTCCCCTTGAACATTTCAACCGCAATACCCGCCATGGAAGGAATGCTCATCAATTCACCCTCAAACCTGTGTTTGGACGTACAGTGAACTTCAAAGAAACTTTTTTCAGCCGTACAACACGAATGTGGAATACTCTTCCATTTCACCTTATAACTTTCAAACATTTAAAACCAACGTGCATCGGCATCTCTCCCTTTCTTCTCACCCTAATATCCTTAACGCCAGAGTTATGGATTCGTGCCGAGTAGAGATTAAAAAAAAGCAAAGTTTATTTATGTTAATGACAATGTTTATTTAATAACCGACCGGTTTCAAGTTTACAATCGAAGTGAAGTACAATGGATTAATATTAATTTAGAATACCTATGTTGCTCAGGTGAATTCCAAGAACTTGGGAAGTGCAGTAGACGCTAACTCATCAAGTTCTTGTCATCCAAGCAATTACAGCAAACGGAAATGCTTAATTGACCAAATATCTTATTATAAAGGTGAATGTGCTGGACTGCTGACTGGATGGTATTGGGTGGCTCGTGTTGATGTACTGGGTGTTATAGGTGAATGTACTGGACTGCTCACTGGGTGGTATTGGGTGGCTTGTGTTAGAGGGGAGTCAGGGTGTAGGTGACGTAACTCCTCCCCCCTTAGTGTAAAGTGAAGGCCACAATGACGTCAGTGGGCCCGAAACGAATGATTGGAGTGTGGGTAGCTGTTCTTTCCTGGGCTTACTTTTTGTACGAATGATGACGAATAGGATTGTAATTATGATTATGATCATGACGATGATTGCGGTTGAGGATGACATTGTTAAGTAGTGCAGGACTTCTGTTTTGGTGTCTAGGATTCCTAGTCTTGATTTGGCTAAGAGGTTGTAATCTTTGAGTTTCTCCAGGTTGATGACGTCATTAACATGTGTTGTGTGGATATCGTTGCTTGGTAGGGGTGGTATGTAGATTTCGTCCCAGAACCTTGCGGGGTCATCTTCGTATGTAATGCCATTAACTCTTACGTTGCATCCTTGAAAATGCATGAGCGCTGTGTCTTGGATCGGTCCAGCTTTGGTGCTGCAAGTAGAGTTAAAGAAAACTTGTGGCACATTAATAAAAAGGAGGAAGTTGGGCTCGGGTTGGGTTAGTGTCTCGATTTTGCCCACGTCGTCGAAGGCGCAATGAGCCGTGTCGTGTTCCATAAGCCTTCCCATGCATCCGAATTCGTTGGTTTTCTCTTCTAGTTCCGGTGGCATACAGATGTATATTCCAGCTGGCTTGGGGCAAGGTGTTCTGAAGTATTGAATTTTGTGATCATTATATGCAATATAGGGTTTTAGTGTTACAAGCTTTGTTTCGTTAACGGGTAATGGAATTATGTGGTACATGTGGTACTTAAATTTTGAAAAATTTGGTATCAAAACGTTAAATATAATGTTTGTTTCGTTATAATATCCTTGAAGTCTTAATAGTTCGTAAAGTTCTTCGGTCGAAGTAATTTGTATTTCTTGATCTTTAAAATGTTTATTTAATAGTTCTAGTTCCTTAGTGTTCAGTAGTAACTTAGGTATTATGTTTAGTTTACTTAAAATCAATGCTTCTGCTATGTCGGAAATGTGATTAGTTAAGACATCAATGTTAAAATTGATTTGGTTGAGGTATTGTATCTCTGTTATTATGTCTTCATCTCTTTTTATTTTGTTAGCTGTATTTTCTAAAAATGATTTTATAGTGTTTTGTTCGTTATTTATGTGGTTTGTTATGTTTCTGAACCTATCTACTATTCGGGAATTTGCTGTGTCTTGTCTTCCTAATGCATACGTAAGGTTTTGTACGTTAGAGCTCATGGTTTCTATTTGAGAGTTAATTTTTTGCGCATCATGTGCGTCCATATTTCCGGTTATAAATTTAATGGCGGAACCTAATCCATTTATTAATCCTCTTTTCTTTCTTATTGTGGGGTACAGTGTGTGGAATTTTCTTTGTACTTCTTGTAGTTTAAGTTGAGTTATCTGAACCGATTTGGTGTGTATTGCGTGTTTTTGGAAGGTATCCAAGGTGTCAGTTATTTTTTGGATGTTAATGATGTAGTCTTCTAGGTTGATTATATGGATGAGGTTGTGGAAATTGGTAATGGTTCTTGAGGGCCCTAGTCGGAGTGGGAGTATGCTGCGTTCTTTCGGGATGTTGTGGATTTCAATTAGTTGGGTGGAGATAGATGGTATGCTAGAGTTCAGAGTAAGAAGGGATTTTTTTTGTTTAATGAAAGTAAAAGTGGGTTAGTTTATTATTATACTTAATTGCTGTTATATACTTAGAGTATGTATTCTTATATTGTAGGTATAATATTTAATATTTTCTTATTGACTGACGCTAACCATATGCCTTGGTTGCGCATTCTTTTTATTAAAAGTTCGCTACAATCACGCCATGCTCTGATTGTGTGCTTATGTTTACATATTGAGACTTATTCTCTTATTGAATGATGTTAGGTCTTGTTTTCTTAATACTAAAATGTGGATAGCCTCATAATCATATTCCATGATTATGCTATCTTGTTAACATTCATATTCCATGAATGTATATACGTATTTAGGTCTAAGTGATATATATATATAAAACATGCCTTTACGATTATTATATATAAAAATTAAAATTTGTTATTAGTAGTTTAGATTATGGAGGACAGAGGTAAGTACATGGAATTAGGCAGGGGAAATGTAGAGGGGTGAGAGCTGGGGGTAATTAATTCCGGGTGGGTAATCTTCGAAGTTTGCATTTATGGATTTTCCTATTCTTTTTTGTAATTTTGACCTGCCGATTTCGAAGTAGGTCGAAAAATGCTTCTGCACCTAGCAGCAAATCAATCCTAGAAGGATTCGTCATCGAGTTCCAAATTCGAGGGAATATTGCAAACATTTAGCGACGATTCTGGCTAATGGCTGGCGCAACCAAGAACTATAACGAAATCTCGAAATTTGTATACCTAGAGCGAATGGCTGTGTGTGTTTGGAAATTAACTTTCGTTTCCGATACCCCTATTCCCAAGATGTCCACATTCTTTCTGTGTTTGTGAAGTTGCAGAGAATTGGCAAATTTTTCGATAATAAAATTAACTTGAGATCCCAAATCAAGTAGAACTCCACCCATATGAAAATTTCTATCCAATCTTTGACCAAAACTATTGCTGTCGCTAAAATTACTTGAGCCTTCCACCTACACTCTTTCTTCAAAGCCGAGTTGGTCAAAGCAACGAAAAGAATAAAAACTTGATTACCACTGATGGATTGCAACGACAATTAATATTTTTTTTATTTGGTACGGTATTTATAGAAAACTATTCAACTGTTCATTTAGAAAAAAATCGTTATTTGTACAGCTTTCAGTGGTTAGTATGTCGGAATACTAATCGAAAGGTCCCCGGTTCAAATCCCGCTGGTACCAATTAACATCTAGAGTTGTTTCCACTGCCCCACCTCCTGCGAACATCTGACAAACACCAAGAGTATCAATTGTCATGAGAAGATTCTCAAATTTGCCGTTCGGATTCGGCTCAAAATTAGGATTCCAGTTCACACAAGCAAGTGGTTGCAGAATCTAGGTTTTAGGCCCTGTATGAGCCGTTAATGCCTAATATTTGTTTTATTCTATTTTTTATTTAGGCGCCAGATTTGAATCAATAATTTGGTATATCGGTTGTGTTTTCTTCCACAGATTTCATTAAAGGTAATAGACAGGAGATCATTTACAAAAAGGAGAAATTGAGTTGCAGACCAACGAGAACCTTGGGGAACATGTTCCAGCGTGAGCGGAGGTAGATTGGTCCCATGGAGTATTCTACGCGCTAGAGTACAGGGGGAGACAAAGCACAATCTGGGAGCGTGGAGCTGGTGGCAAAGTGAGCATCCAGCAGATTAGCCTTATCTATAGGGCTGACAGCTGGAATGTCATTGTAAATGAGTGTCGGGATACATGATGAGGCCGATTTCTTGATGTTTTTAACTAATAACCAAAAGTTGTTACTACCCGTGGGACTTTGTAGTATTTTTTGTCTCAACTTTTGGTCATAGGAGAATTAGACACGATTAATGTGAGCATTGCAGTCATTTCTGGGTCGTTTAAACTTTTTACGGCTTTCCTCAGATGGGTTGGCTTTGAACAGCCGAAAGCTTACCTCTTTTAACCTGATAGCCTCTTTGCAGCTCGAGTCACACCATGCGTTAACCTCGGGTTTAATACTTTTTATCCTGTTAGAGATAAAAGGCTTCATGCCCAGGTGTCTAAATCGATATAAGTATTTGCGATAACCGCCTTGTATAGTCAGGCGCTGCGTAAGGTGGTAGTTGCTGTTTCCATGTGCTCTCCTTCTCCAGGTCTCAATGGTCGTGATCAACTTGTAGTTCCATCTGCCTTTTGTAGTGTTGTCCCAACCGATTTGCCAAATAGCTACTGACGCTGATATTTCTTCTTCTTTCATTCTTGCAATTTCAATGGTGATGGCGTGTTGTTGTCATCTCTTGCGAACGTCTGACAAACATCCAAGAGTATCAAATTGTCATGAGAAGCTTCTCAAATTTGCCGTTCGAATTCGGCGTAAAACTGTAGGTCCCCTCCACTTCGCATGAAAGTGGTTGGAGAACCTAGATTCTGGGCTCTGTATGGGCCGTTAAGGCCGAATATGTATGTATGCATGTAATTTCAATTGCATTTTGTCCGACCGGTATTTTCCTGCTATAAATCCTCAACATCTTGCCCGCTAGAATGCTATGACGAAGGCTACTTTGTACGAGTTTGTTTGAAACCGCAGATCCTCCCTAATTCGCCGAGCCTTAACGCGGATGATATTTTTCTTCTTCTTTGAGTTACGCATGTTTGTATATGTGTGTGTTAGGTACGTACGTGCGTTAAACTATCGTGAACAATTTTTTCCTTCATGCCATCTCGCGTACGAAAATGAATCGATGCGTATTTACCTCGATATAATCTAAACGAAATTACACTGAATTCGGTCCGGGCGTTTTTTTGATTAAGCCAAAAAATGGATTTTTTCTATAAGTGTAATATACGTATCTACTCTTATGGCAATCCACTCTTCGAAATATCAAATACTTTGGAAGAGTTTCTATCAAAAAGAATCTCATAGTTTTTTTTAATATAACAATAAAAAGAAGAAAAAAAATAACAATAAACACTCAGTATTAACAATAAATGAGAAGATGATATCAAGGGCCGCACTTACCCCGCAGCATGTTGTCTTCTGGAACGATATAGTTGTGTTAAATTTAATGAAACAAAAAATAAAAAAATTAAAAAAATGTTAAGTGTTAATAATGAAAGATTTCTTTGTGGAAATAAAGTTTTTGGAAGTACGAGTAGATTCACACTTTTTTTTGCATTTTATATTGATTAATATTGATATCTATATACTACAATACTTCCGAAATGAGAATTACCCTAGAATGAAAGTGGTTCTAATTTGGGAGCATCCACTGTATCAACTGTTATTAAACTAAATTAAAGTCAAAGCAAGATGAACATTATTTCATCAGTCCAGGACGCGTATTGCTCAACAATTTCACCATCCTTGTAGAGCAAACAGAGCGGTCTGTGGTAGCATATAGTTTGCTTGTAATTTGAAGAAAAAACTGGAGCAAACTATATGTTACTACAGATCATTGCGTGGGCATACAACTATTCGTTTATCAGGCTGTTTTGTGGTCATAGAGTTCTTCTATAGAAGTGAAATAAAACAGCGTTTAGTAATGAAAAATGAATCTATTTCAATTTATTTTTTTTAAATTCATATTAATTTTCGTTTTTGATATGTGACATAAACAACATTAAATTAATAATGAAATGAAATAAATAACCGAATGAAAATAAACGAAAGAAAATAAGCGAATAAGAAGATAGTTCGCAAGTAATCCCATAAACATTGCAATACATATGGGGCGGCATGCTGCCCCTCTGCAACCCCCCTGCTTGGGGTCACTATTTGATTTGGAGTAGGTGATAGGTTTTATTTTAGCACTTGGCCTTATTGCACTTTGGGTAAATATTGTGGACTTGTGGCCTACTTTCTTCCACAGCCCCTGTACAAATATGATTTATAATATTGCATCTTTGTAACTGCAGCAGGCAGTCCGTTACATGTTTCGATAACTTGTGCTTCAAAGAGTAGTGCCAAATCGCCTGACTTTCTGATTATAAATTCGAGTGTGCTTTTATTTTGTATGAAATTATTCTTGTAATAAAAGTCCAATCAAAAAAAGATATCATTTCATTGTATCCCACAACATCAGCTCTATACGCTAATGCCCATTTCCTTAATTCAGCTACATGCGTTTCATTTAATATTCGGTTTTAAATCAGGTCCCACATGTAGCATAATCATAGTCTAAGAGCCGACAGCATATTTTGGGAGTGGAGGTATAATCAAAATTCATTTACTTGTATGTGAAGGTATTAGTATCGTGATATCAAAAGCAGTCATCTGGCAGGTTTTTTTTCGCCGGGGATGAGGGCGGGTGTTAGAAAACGTTGATTTTTCGGATTTTTGTGTCAAGGGTATAACCATTTTTACTCGTATATATACCTACACAAATTATAGAGAACTATGCAGTGATTAAGAATTTTTGGGTCCCACACGTTTAAATTGTAGCATTCGCCTTGACAGACGCCCCCCGAAAGGGCAACAAATCACTTTTTGGTGTCAGAGGTATAACCAAAAAAAAAATGACATCAAAAATTGGGAAAAATCCCCTCATTATAAATATGTAAGTGCCAGACGTTTTAGATGAATTTAGGTATGAAAATTCAAAATCCTGGTCTTTAGGATCAAATCCCGGTCTCAAGGATCAAAATTTCGGTCTTGAGGATCAAAATCTTGGTCTTAAGATCAAAATCCTGCTCCCAAGGCCCAAAATCCTGTTCTCGAGGATCGAATCCCAGTTCCAAGGATCAAAATCTTGTTCTCAAGGATGAAAATATCTGTCCCACTAATCGAAATCCTGGTCTCAAGGATCAAAATCTTGCTTTCAACGATCAAAACCTTGATTAAAAATCCTGTTCTTAAGCACAACATCTTGGCATAAAGGATCACAACCATACTTTTGGTCTTCAAGCCCAGGATGGTCACAATAAGCAAAATCTTGGATGGGCTTCTGTCTGGGTCGAACATCTGGTTCCCACTTTGGTGGAAGGTCTACATTTTCGACTGAGATGCTTCCGTCGTTTGAAGGGGGAAATTTCAGATGTTAGCATCTATAGGAATTTCTTGGAGTATGGAGATTTGCTGCTGTAGAGGGTTGCACAAGAACTTTCAAGAATAACGGAAGTGAACTATTAAAACTGAAGGCCGAGGGATAACCAATAGAGTAACTGTCAGGTATCATCTACTAGGCGATCATGAAACTGCTAAAGGCAGCTAGCAGATGGTTGTTTTAATTTGCTTTGTTAATTTGGACCCGGATTATAGGTAAATAACCCAAAGCAATGTCTCATAGACCTACGTTAGGCATTTGTAGTAACTTCCAATCCAATCCATTCCTTCGCTGATGACAGTACCCTCAGCTTCTCATATTCGTTTCTAGTATCACGCCCCTCTTCTTCGGGTGTGGAGCAAGAACGGCAACGTATGTTAAGCTCACTAAATTCCCATCTTAACAGCACAACCAATAGAGTGGAATTTAATGTTGTCAATAAAGCAAAACCCACACACACTGCCATTATCCATGAATGGCACTTGCATCGCTTAAACCGAAAGACTATCCGTTTTCAGTATGTGTGAAACGTGTTAATGACAACCTCCGTTGGAATGACCATATATTCGATGTTGCCAAGAACGCTGCGAATTGTCTATTTCACCCCTTCTTATCTGGCTACAATCTTTAAATCGTGTATCCTACTTATTTGGAGCTACTTGACAGAATCCAAAAACGAGCGATAAAACTCATTAACGACCGAGACATCGCGAGATCGATTGACTCTCCTAGTCATCGTCGTAATGTCTCCTGTCTTTCGTTATTTCAACCATAAGTGCTCAAACGAAATAGCTAGTTGCATTCCTCCCCTTGAACATTTCAACCGCAATACCCGCCATGGAAGGAATGCTCATCAATTCACCCTCAAACCTGTGTTTGGACGTACAGTGAACTTCAAAGAAACTTTTTTCAGCCGTACAACACGAATGTGGAATACTCTTCCATTTCACCTTATAACTTTCAAACATTTAAAACCAACGTGCATCGGCATCTCTCCCTTTCTTCTCACCCTAATTTCCTTAACGCCAGAGTTATGGATTCGTGCCGAGTAGAGATTAAAAAAAAGCAAAGTTTATTTATGTTAATGACAATGTTTATTTAATAACCGATCGGTTTCAAGTTTACAATCGAAGTGAAGTACAATGGATTAATATTAATTTAGAATACCTATGTTGCTCAGGTGAATTCCAAGAACTTGGGAAGTGCAGTAGACGCTAACTCATCAAGTTCTTGTCATCCAAGCAATTACAGCAAACGGAAATGCTTAATTGACCAAATATCTTATTATAAAGGTGAATGTGCTGGACTGCTGACTGGATGGTATTGGGTGGCTCGTGTTGATGTACTGGGTGTTATAGGTGAATGTACTGGACTGCTCACTGGGTGGTATTGGGTGGCTTGTGTTAGAGGGGAGTCAGGGTGTAGGTGACGTAACTCCTCCCCCCTTAGTGTAAAGTGAAGGCCACAATGACGTCAGTGGGCCCGAAACGAATGATTGGAGTGTGGGTAGCTGTTCTTTCCTGGGCTTACTTTTTGTACGAATGATGACGAATAGGATTGTAATTATGATTATGATCATGACGATGATTGCGGTTGAGGATGACATTGTTAAGTAGTGCAGGACTTCTGTTTTGGTGTCTAGGATTCCTAGTCTTGATTTGGCTAAGAGGTTGTAATCTTTGAGTTTCTCCAGGTTGATGACGTCATTAACATGTGTTGTGTGGATATCGTTGCTTGGTAGGGGTGGTATGTAGATTTCGTCCCAGAACCTTGCGGGGTCATCTTCGTATGTAATGCCATTAACTCTTACGTTGCATCCTTGAAAATGCATGAGCGCTGTGTCTTGGATCGGTCCAGCTTTGGTGCTGCAAGTAGAGTTAAAGAAAACTTGTGGCACATTAATAAAAAGGAGGAAGTTGGGCTCGGGTTGGGTTAGTGTCTCGATTTTGCCCACGTCGTCGAAGGCGCAATGAGCCGTGTCGTGTTCCATAAGCCTTCCCATGCATCCGAATTCGTTGGTTTTCTCTTCTAGTTCCGGTGGCATACAGATGTATATTCCAGCTGTCTTGGGGCAAGGTGTGCTGAAGTATTGAATTTTGTGATCATTATATGCAATATAGGGTTTTAGTGTTACAAGCTTTGTTTCGTTAACGGGTAATGGAATTATGTGGTACATGTGGTACTTAAATTTTGAAAAATTTGGTATCAAAACGTTAAATATAATGTTTGTTTCGTTATAATATCCTTGAAGTCTTAATAGTTCGTAAAGTTCTTCGGTCGAAGTAATTTGTATTTCTTGATCTTTAAAATGTTTATTTAATAGTTCTAGTTCCTTAGTGTTCAGTAGTAACTTAGGTATTATGTTTAGTTTACTTAAAATCAATGCTTCTGCTATGTCGGAAATGTGATTAGTTAAGACATCAATGTTAAAATTGATTTGGTTGAGGTATTGTATCTCTGTTATTATGTCTTCATCTCTTTTTATTTTGTTAGCTGTATTTTCTAAAAATGATTTTATAGTGTTTTGTTCGTTATTTATGTGGTTTGTTATGTTTCTGAACCTATCTACTATTCGGGAATTTGCTGTGTCTTGTCTTCCTAATGCATACGTAAGGTTTTGTACGTTAGAGCTCATGGTTTCTATTTGAGAGTTAATTTTTTGCGCATCATGTGCGTCCATATTTCCGGTTATAAATTTAATGGTGGAACCTAATCCATTTATTAATCCTCTTTTCTTTCTTATTGTGGGGTACAGTGTGTGGAATTTTCTTTGTAGTTCTTGTAGTTTAAGTTGAGTTATCTGAACCGATTTGGTGTGTATTGCGTGTTTTTGGAAGGTATCCAAGGTGTCAGTTATTTTTTGGATGTTAATGATGTAGTCTTCTAGGTTGATTATATGGATGAGGTTGTGGAAATTGGTAATGGTTCTTGAGGGCCCTAGTCGGAGTGGGAGTATGCTGCGTTCTTTCGGGATGTTGTGGATTTCAATTAGTTGGGTGGAGATAGATGGTATGCTAGAGTTCAGAGTAAGAAGGGATTTTTTTTGTTTAATGAAAGTAAAAGTGGGTTAGTTTATTATTATACTTAATTGCTGTTATATACTTAGAGTATGTATTCTTATATTGTATGTATAATATTTAATATTTTCTTATTGACTGACGCTAACCATATGTCTTGGTTGCGCATTCTTTTTATTAAAAGTTCGCTACAATCACGCCATGCTCTGATTGTGTGCTTATGTTTACATATTGAGACTTATTCTCTTATTGAATGATGTTAGGTCTTGTTTTCTTAATACTAAAATGTGGATAGCCTCATAATCATATTCCATGATTATGCTATCTTGTTAACATTCATATTCCATGAATGTATATACGTATTTAGGTCTAAGTGATATATATATATAAAACATGCCTTTACGATTATTATATATAAAAATTAAAATTTGTTATTAGTAGTTTAGATTATGGAGGACAGAGGTAAGTACATGGAATTAGGCAGGGGAAATGTAGAGGGGTGAGAGCTGGGGGTAATTAATTCCGGGTGGGTAATCTTCGAAGTTTGCATTTATGGATTTTCCTATTCTTTTTTGTAATTATTGTGAATTTATTATTTTTCTTAACTGTCTGTTTTGAGAATCTAATCTTCTAACTTCCTTCCGAAAAACGTTTTCATCAGCTTGTAGTTCCTGTGGTTCTTCTCTCGTTTCGTTTAGACGGTCAGTTCTTGTTTTAGTAATAGTCTCTACTTCTTCTTGTATCTTGGGGTATAGATTGTCGAGAAACTCATTGAGTTTCGACAAATACTCACGTTCGTTTGAGAAATTTAATGTTTTAAAGAATTTGTACGGCCTACCGAAAAGTAATTCATAGGGTGTGTGTTTGGTAGCTGAGTGAATTGAGTTATTATAGGTGATAAGGGTTTCTGCCAGTATTTCTGCATGGTCTGTGTTGAGTTTGGCTTCTTTTCTTTTGGTGTGAATAAGTCTGTATATCTCCGTAAGAGTAGAGTGAAGTCGTTCTACCGGGGAGTTGCTTGATGTTTGTTGGAATGAGGTAAAGTGTAGGGTGATTTCGTGTTGTTTGCAGAAATCCTGGAAAATGTTCGCAATGATCGCATACTATTTTTTTGGGGATGCCGTACAGGCTTATGTGTTCTTTTAGGTGCTTTAGGATCGTTATGCTGCTCCTACAGCTAAGGGTGTAACCGCTTGCAAACCTAGAGAACTTATCCAATGATCGTGAGGATCTGGTTATTGTTTATGCTGTATATGTCAATGTGAATAATTTCGAGGGGTTTTGGGGGGGTTTCTGGTGGAATGTATTTAGGTTTGGGGGGGTTTCTATCATATTTAAATTGTTTGCATTGTTCGCAGTGATTTATTGTTTTTGTTATTCTGTCTCTCATGTTGGGAAAGTAGAGTTCTCGTTTTAAATGTAGATAAGTTTCGTTGATGCCCCTGTGGTTGGATCGTTAATGGTAGTCTCGTATGATTTGCTCTTGTTCGTCCTCGCTCCTTATATACGTTAGGATTTCTGTGCATCGTACGATGCGAAATGTCTTGTTGTGTGAGAAGTATTTTGAGAATGTGGATACACTGCGGTCAGTTTATTAGGGGGAAAGAATTGCTTGAATATGGTAGTCATTGTGTCTTCATCGAAGGTCGGTCTGCGTATAGTCCGTCTTTGTTTGTTTTTGAATATATTTTCTGTCGTCATGGGGCATCCTTTATCATTAACTTCTAGAATTATTTGAATGTTGAAGCTGTTAAGGGGATTTCCTGATATATGAATTCCGTCATTCGAGTTCTCTTGAGCGCTATGAATATTGTCTAAGTCGTCGTTATTGTAGACTTCTAGTTCTTCTTTCTGGCTAGTGATTTTAACACGACTTAGGGCATCCGCGTTCGTGTTCGCTTTACCCTTTTTATACACAATTTCATAGTCGAATTCTTCTAGTTTGAGACGCCACCTCACGAGCTTGGAATTCGGTTCTTTCAAACTCATTAACCAAGTGAGGGGTTTGTGATCTGTGACTATTTGAAATTTCCTTCCGAATAGGTACGGTCGAAAATATTTGGTGGCCCATACGATTGCGAGTAACTCCTTTTCGATTGTGGAGTAGTTACATTCGCTCTGAGAGAGGGTTCGGCTCGCGAAACTAATTGGCTTGTCATTACCTATATGTCCCTGTGATAAAATTGCGCCTAATGCGTAGTTACTCGCATCTGTGGTGAGCACGAAGGGGTTAGTGAAATTTGGGTGCTGAAGTATGGGGTCATTCATTAATAGACTCTAACACGTCTCGAAGGCTTCGATATATTGGTTGTCTATTGTAATGGATGCATCTTTTTTTAGACAATTAGTCAGAGGTTTTGTTAGTTTGGCAAGGACTTTTGAACTTTCGGTAGTAGCCGACTAGTCCTTGGAATGCTTTAATTTCTGTGCGAGTTTTAGGTAAGGGGAAGCTTTTTATTGCCTGAATTTTCGCCGGATTGGGTTTGATGCCCTGGGGTGTGATAATATGTCCTAGGAATGCGATTTCTCGTTGTAGGAATTCGCATTTTTCCATTTGGATTTTGAAATTTGCCTCGCGTAGTTTGCTGAAAACCAGTTTATTGCTTTCGAGGTGTTCTTGCAGGGATGTGGAATAAATGATTATATCGTCTAGGTAGACGAGACAAACTTTACCTACTAATTCCTTTAGGACATTATCCATTACGCGCTGGAAGGTAGAGGGGGCGTTTTTTAGACCGAAAGGCATTCTCAGATATTCGAAGTGTCCCCCTTTTGGGATATGGTTGGGGTCCATTGCGATCTGGTGGAATCCGCTGGCCAGATCGAGGGTAGTGAAGTATACGCATCTTCCTAATTTATCTAATATCTCGTTGATATTAGGAATTGGGTACCTATCGGAGATGGTTTTTTCATTCACCTTCCTATAGTCGATGACTAATCTCCACTTCTGTTTGCCGCTGGCGTCCATTTTCTTTGGGACGATCCAGACAGGGGAACTCCAAGGTGTGTAGCTCTGTCGGATTATGCCCTGTTCTAGCATTTTGGAAATTTGGTTTTGGACTTCCTGCTTGTGCACATAAGGGTATCTATATGACTTCATATAAACGGGTACATCGTCGGTTGTACTAATTTTATGTTTTACTTGGTTGGTAAAGGTTAGTTGTTGCCCTTCGATATACATGATGTCGCTGTATTTTTTGCATACCTTTAGGAGTTGTTCCCGTTCTTCTGGGTTTAGGTGATTAGTACGGAGTAAATGGGCAACGTTATTCTTGGTTTGATCATTTTTATTCGTTTCCTCGTATAAATTGTTCAATTCGAGGAATTCTTCAGGGTTGTATTCGTTTGTATGTAACGCCTCTTCTATGAATACATATTCGTCGTGGTTTGAATGGTTGGTGATTTCTACTGTGCTGTATCCGTTTGGTTTTATTTCTAGTGTGTTTATGAATATATCTCCGTTCGTTCTATCTACAGGGAGTTTTGTGAGAATTTTGGAATAACCAGGGATTGTTACTGGTCTAGTTGAGTTGTTTGGTTTGAGATTGATAATGGTATTAGAATCTTTTGTGATAAGCACTTTGTTCTCGAGGTCGATTTTCGCGTTAATTTGTAAAAATGCGTCTAGCCCAAGAAATTATGAAATTATGGAACTTGAAAATTAGGAATTTGAAAATACCTTTCTGGTTAAATTCTTTGAATATTGGGATATTTGTTTGTGTCTTGAGTTGGTATTTCTTGAAGACAGTTGTAATTGTCACTGGTTCGCAGGTGAGTAATTCCTCATGAGGTACGTATTCGGGGTTAATGAAGGAAGTTGATGCTCCAGTGTCTAGGAGGAATCTCAGTGGTCTTCCGAAAGGGGAAGAAATGTTGATGAAGGGTAATGTTGTTGGGTGGGTTACGGGGTATATGTAGCCCGTTGGCTCGTTGAGGCTACATTGGAAAAATGTCCGTCTTCTTCAATATTAGTGGGGTCAGAGTCGAAATGTTGGTCTGATTGGCGAGAGGGGGTACTGTATGGTTCGTTGGTAACCGATCTCTGGGAGAAATGATCTCTACCTAGGTATGTTGCTTCTTGTAGGTTGAAGTTGGGATTTCGTGTTTGTTGGCTAGGGCTCTGTTTGATTCTAGGGTACGGGCTGGAGGAAGTTTGTCTGTTCCTAAAGTCGTTTGTTCGGTGATTTGAATTTGAATAGGTTGGGTTTTGTGTTTTAAAATTATTTGCCCTGGGAAATTGGGGTCTGGGGTTTCTAGGCAGATTTGTATTCTGGCGGTAGTAAGGTTAAGAGTAATTATTTCTTGGTTGGTACGGGTCCCGGTTGTCAAAGCGCCTGTACTGTGTTGGGGTTCTGAATGATGGAGTTTGAGTCATCTCCTGATGGGCTATGTTTTGCTCTTTTAAGCATTATGCTAATGTGGTGGCCAGCACGTCTGGTCGCATCGTTCGGATCCTAGAGCCGAGAGGTTCATTGAGCCCGCTTAAGAAAGAGTTCAAGGACATTTCTCCATAAAGTTCCTTTTTAGCTCTGATGATGTTTGGGTCGCGTTCGTGAATTAAAATATTGTTACATAGGGCCGACTGAATCTCTATAGTCTCGCCGTAGAATACTTCGACTGTTAGGTTCCCTTGTTTTATATTATGCAAATCTCTGATCAGGGAGGCTTCTGTCCTTTTGTCGGAGTAGTGAAGGATGAGGGTTTCTTTAATGTTGTCCCAGATCAATGGGGTCCCGTACATATTAAGGACCTCGTTAGCTTGACCCTCAACCTTGTTTCTTATTGCTCTTAGTAGGATCTGACCATATGGGGTATTATCTGTACCCCTGATATACAATAAGATTTCCTCAACATTGTTGAGTAATTCATACAGTGACCGTGGGTTGCCATCGAACTGTGGGAGGTCTTTGATGGCATCAGGAATTCTAAGCGAATTGTAAATGTCTGTATTGTTAATAGGAGGTTGGTTTGAGTTAGAGTTTGTGGGCGGGTTTTGTGGGAACGAAATATTAAGGTGTTCGGTATTCATGAGGTCTGAGAGGGAACCGGAGGAAGTTGAACTGAATGAATCGTTTCCTTCGGGTAGTTCGGTAAGAGACGTCAAACTTCTGTGTATATTTCTTCGGATATTAGTGAAGTTATATGGGAAGCTTTTCGTTTGTTTTTCTTTGGGTTGCTTAGTCATCTAGTTTCCTTTTAAATTGTATTGCATGTAAGAGAAATCATAGACTTACCAGCACCCAAGCAGCAGAAAGATCATCTTATGTTGTTTTCTTCTCGTAATTCTCGTTCTGAAGGTTTGTGGTTGTCGTTGGACCTCGTATTTTACTTGGTATTCTTCTAGTGGTCCTTATTGCGAAGTTCTTTTATGATAACTTTTGTTCAGTTTCTTTTTCACTATTGGTGTCGCACATTTTTTTTTTTTTTTCGAGTCAGTGTTTGTAATCACCAATTTATTTTTCAATTTATTAAATGAGCGAATATTTCCGAATCGCTTTTACACTTTCTGAGCGAATTACTTCTATTTTTGTTTTATGGTTCGCGGTGATAAAGGGTCAATATCCACGGTTTATTAAATGTTCACTTAGCGTTTCAGGAGATTTGAAATAAAAGAAATTAAACCGTCACCGGGACTGCCGACTGCGCCAGTTATGGATTCGTGCCGAGTAGAGATTAAAAAAAGCAAAGTTTATTTATCTTAATGACAATGTTTATTTAATAACCGATCGGTTTCAAGTTTACAATCGAAGTGAAGTACAATTTATTAATATTAATTTAGAATACCTATGTTGCTCAGGTGAATTCCAAGAACTTGGGAAGTGCAGTAGACGCTAACTCATCAAGTTCTTGTCATCAAAGCAATTACAGCAAACGGAAATGCTTAATTGACAAAATATCTTATTATAAAGGTGAATTTGCTGGACTGCTGACTGGATAGTATTGGGTGGCTTGTGTTAGAGGGGAGTCAGGGTGTAGGTGACGTAACTCCCGCGCTGTGCGGCTATTACATTATAAGGGTCATAACAAATTCCTTTAGTGTGTGGAAAAATGTTTAGGGTGACAAATCTATTTTTAGAACAATGTTCGTATGCTTTTTTCTTGCGGTGTTCTGTACATAGGCTTATTCGGGTTTTTTTTTTTTTGATGGGGTTATCACGATGCTTGGATATTTGTCGCGCTACGATTTGAGTCGAAGGGTTAGGTTAGGTTAGGTAGACGTGGCTGTCAGCCAAAGCCAACACACTTAGGCCAATGATAGGTCCATTGTGGTACCACACAGATCTGGGGATTACCCCCACTGCTCGTTGAACCAGTAGGAGCTTCTTATGAAGCGCGAAAGACTTCTAGCGCCAGTGCTGGCTAAGTCGCTTGTGTCATTGAATAAGAAGTCCCCTAGATGGAGATTTCTTCTATGGGAGAGCGCAGGACACGTGCAGAGAAGGTGAAGTACAGTCTCCTCCTCCTCCTCGTCCATGCAGCTTCTGCAGAAGTCATTTGAGCACACACCGAGTATAGATGCGTGCCTGCCTATTAAGCAGTGACCTGTGATAACACCTATAGTGGAGCTAATATGCAGTCGGTTTAATGAGATTAGACACTTAGAGCGTCGCAGATCCAGCTTTGGCCAGATCCGCTTAGTCGCTAGACATGTATTGCTACTCGTCCACCTAAGGTTTGTTCTCTCGATTGCGGATAGCTTAAACAAGAGTTTACAAGTAGCGATTGGTATACCTAGGGAACCTTTATCAGGTAAAGGAGGTAATGTGGTTGCTTTTTTGGCGAGATCATCTGCCCTGCAGTTACCTGGAATGCCCCTATGCCCCGGCACCTAACAGAGGTGAATATTGAACTGCTCTGCCATCTCTGAAAGAGATGATCGGCAGTCTTGGGCTATGATGGAATTTGAAGAGACTACTAAGTCCAGGGACTTAATCGCGGCCTGACTATCCGAGAAGATACGGATATCCTTTGAGGATATCACATTCCTCTTCAGCCACGTCAGGGCTTCTTTTATCGCCAAAATTTCCGCCTGGAACACGCAACAGTAATCAGGAAGACGGAAAGAGAGGCTAAGATTTAGCTTTTCTGAGAAGACTCCACCACCTACCCCATCGCTAGTTTTTGATCCATCGGTGTAAAAGTGGATCGATTTATCATTCGCAAATGCATCATCATCCCAGAATGATCTGGAAGGAATGGTGATTTGGAAGTTTTTTCCGAACTGGAAACGAGGTATGGTGTAGTCTATGTTTCTGGGTAGAGACTTAAAGTAGTCTAGAATAATGGAGTGGCCAATATTGTTATTGGTCCACTGCGAGGTAGCTTTTAAGCGGACAGCGGAACATGCCGCTGTTTGCATGCTACTCGTAAATATATCAAGGGGTATCAGGTGTAGCAGAATGTCCAGAGCAGCGGAGGGGGTAGTTCGGAGTGCTCCGCTAATGCATAGACACGCTGAACGCTGGACTTTGCCCAGCTTGTCGCGGTTAATAGCTTTTTCTAGAGCAGTCCACCAGACAACCACCCCGTAAGTAAGAATTGGTCTTACCACCGATGTATATAACCAGTGCGTAATGCGGGGTTGTAAACCCCACTTGTTGCCAATGGCTTTTTTACAAGAGAAAAGTGCTACTGTAGCTTTCTTGACTCTTTCTTGTATATTGGGTTTCCAGCTTAACTTCCTATCGAAGATTAGGCCCAAAAATGTTGCTTCGTCAGAGAAAGTTAAGCTTGTACCGCTAATAGAGGAAGGGTCAATATATGGGATTTTGTATTTCCTGGAAAAGAGGACAAGCTCGGTTTTGTGGGGGTTAACGCCCAGTCCGCACCGATTAGCCCATCTCGTTAGCTTGTTAAGAGCGTTTTGCAGGAGTTCCTTTATGGTGTTGAGGTGTTTCCCAGAGACGGCAATAGCAACATCATCCGCATAGGCAATCACTCTGCAGCCCTCCCCTTCCAGGTTTATCAGTAGTTTGTTCACCACCAAGTTCCAGAGAAGGGGAGAAAGAACACCGCCTTGCGGCGTCCCTCGACTGACAGACCTCCTAGCAGATGTAACGCCCAGTTTTGAATTGATAATCCGACTATTTAGCAGTAGATTGATCAATTCACCAAGCGAGCTATCCACATTCAGTTCTGCCAGTGCGTTTGCGATTGCAGATGTGTTAACGTTGTTAAAGGCGCCTTCTATGTCAAGGAAAGCAACCATGGTATACTCCTTGTGGTGGAGGGAGTATTCGATTGTGCGTACTAAGGAATGAAGAGCGGTTTCCGTCGAAGGGGATCACTTCGAAAACTTAACATATTTATATGTGATGATGATGCTAATGTACATGTATGTAAGTATATAAATGAACCTTAATACATAAAAACGTTGGTGCTTTGCGTATGTATATGTAGGGTAGATCTGACCATCACGACTGAATGTGGTATTTCGAATTGGTTTTGTTTGTGTAAGATAGGTGGCGCTAAGAACGCCGAAAATTATAATTTATGCACCGATTTTACTAAAATTCACAACATATAATACAGATATAAAAAGAAAGTCTTGGCAAAATTTGTATTTATGGACCGATAGGTGGCGCTGGAGTGGAGATATTAATGAAAATTTAGTTTTCCCTGTATATAATTTTCATATCGACAATATTAAATATAAATTTAATAATATAGTTTGGTATAATCAGAAAACTTTCCGACATTTGACATTTCAGCACAACATTTTCACTGTGCCGTACAATTGTTTAGAAATAAGTTTAACGAAATTCAAAACAAACTTTCAATCAATTGATACGAAATTTCTTAACAATATTATAATAAATAAGAAATAAAATCGCAAAAAATGCCTGGGCGACGTAAACGAAGTGAACGACAAACTCGAAACAGACAATTATAAAGAATTTAACTCCACAACAACAAGAAGCGGCAGGGGAGGATACGCGGTTGCGCAATGCAACCACACGTGCATTAAAAAGTAACGCACACAGAATTGAACGACTTAAGGTAAGATTTGACTGCATGCCAATTGTGCATTCAAATGTCCACAGTCAAATTACAAGATTATCTGTCAAATGACCAAAAGTTTAGCGCTGTCAGGATAGTAGACTAAGTGATCACAATAACACGAAAATAAAGGGTGATTTTTTAAGAGCTTGAGAACTTTTTTAAAAAAAAAAACGCATAAAATTTGCAAAATCTCATCGATTCTTTATTTGAAACGTTAGATTGGTCCATGACATTTACTTTTTGAAGATAATTTCATTTAAATGTTGACCGCGGCTGCGTCTTAGGTGGTCCATTCGGAAAGTCCAATTTTGGGTAACTTTTTCGAGCATTTCGGCCGGAATAACCCGAGTTTCTTCGGAAATGTTGTCTTCCAAAGCTGGAATAGTTGCTGGCTTATTTGTGTAGACTTTAGACTTGACGTAGCCCCACAAAAAATAGTCTAAAGGCGTCAAATCGCATGATCTTGGTGGCCAACTTACCGGTCCATTCCTTGAGATGAATTGTTCTCCGAAGTTTTCCCTCAAAATGGCCATAGAATCGCGAGCTGTGTGGCATGTAGCGCCATCTTGTTGAAACCACATGTCAACCAAGTTCAGTTCTTCCATTTTTGGCAACAAAAAGTTTGTTAGCATTGAACGATAGCGATCGCCATTCACCGTAACGTTGCGTCCAACAGCATCTTTGAAAAAATACGGTCCAATGATTCCACCAGCGTACAAACCACACCAAACAGTGCATTTTTTGGGATGCATGGGCAGTTCTTGAACGGCTTCTGGTTGCTCTTCACTCCAAATGCGGCAATTGTGCTTATTTACGTAGCCATTCAACCAGAAATGAGCCTCATCGCTGAACAAAATTTGTCGATAAAAAAGCGGATTTTCTGCCAACTTTTCTAGGGCCCATTCACTGAAAATTCAAGCGTTGCTCGTTAGTAAGTCTATTCATGATGAAATGTCAAAGCATACTGAGCATCTTTCTCTTTGACACCATGTCTGAAATCCCGCGTGATCTGTCAAATACTAATGCATGAAAATCCTCACCTTAAAAAAATCACCCTATAGCTATAAATAAATAAATAAAATAAAAGGTAACTACTTAATTTAGTCCATAACTAGGTGTAGGTATGAATTTTTTGTATTTATTTTTGAATTTAAACACATATATTATGCAAGATGCATCGATTTTGTATACTGATTTGTTTCTTAATTTTCTGATACCTTCGGTGATTGTGATATCTTCTGCTCTGTTTTTGGACTATTAGTAGTAGATTCTTTTTCTACTTCCTTTTCCATTTCGACGTCGAGTGTTTCTGTTGGTTCATTCTCTTCTTCCGCTACTTGAACTAGAGCAGCGGTTCCCAATCTTTTTTAGTCGCGGAGCACTTTTTAGGTGAAAAATTCCTCGCGGAGCACTTCATTGCACTTATGCTATTTTTCACAGTTATGTATGTGTAGAAAATGCAATAATTGTTTTTTTTTATATTTTATTAAATTCAAGTAAAACAAGTAACTTCAACGAAAAAGCAAGAACAATGTTAATTTAAGAACATAAGGAATTCAATAATATTATAAAATTATATGCATATACATAATGGTATTTCAATAAAAATTTCAGAAAGTTTCTTTTAGTGAGAATAATGTGCCTGTTTGGGTTTGCATAATGCTGGTGCTGGTATATCTAGTTAATTTGGGACAACTGCAACCGAATATCTGGCTCTGCATGGAGACGGGATCTACATTTTGTTTTGGTTCCAACGTAGGCGGAGAATACTGATTCGCACATGTATGTTGTTGCAAACGGCACAAGAATTATTTTGGCTTTATCTGGTAAAATTTTGAATTCGTCCATCAATATACACCAGAATTCTGATAAAGACTTCTTCATTTCAAAATTTGCCTTTATAGAGGAATCTGATGTTAAATCAATCAACGATGTCAGAGAAACTGGCTTTTCCAACGCGCAGAGTATGGGTCTGCAACCCACACATTTTCTTTAATATAACGAGTGGTATTCTTCCGGAAAGTTTTCGAGCAAAATTGGCAGGTGAACATGAAACTCATTTCAAATGTCGTCAGGAATACCCAAATCTATTTCCTCTTTACATTCGCTGACCATTGGGAAGCTGTCTAGGTTTCGATTATTTAAAGATTTCGCTCAAATCTTGATTTTTTTTTAAATGCAATTATTTATTTTTTTAAAAATATTGGCTAGATACGATCATTTCAAGAGCCAACGCTCATTACACAATCTGTGGCCCAAATCAAAGTTGTCGTTAATTAGGAAGGTTCTGACTTCAGCCCTAATTTCGAAAAGCCGCGTCAGTGTTTTGCCGCGAGAAAGTCAACTTACTTCTGCGTGAAGAAGTGAAGACGTACTCGTATGTAGACTACCCATTTCATCGCATAATACTTTGAATAGCCTTGCATTATTAGGTCGTGATTTAATAAAGTTAATTATTTTCACGAACGCAGTCACTACTGCTGCATTCCTTGGCATTTTGTTTTACTATCGAGACGGCACCGGAAATTTTCCAGTCATGGCCTTGGCACCGTCTGTGCACACATCCACGCAGTTAACCCATGGGATATCATTGACAATGAAGAAATTGTCTATTAATGTAAAAATTTCAGCACCAGTTGTTGTAGTTTTCAACGGCTTGCAGAAAAGCAGATCTTCTTGAAAGGACTGTAGGTATTGGTAGCGCACAAATACTATTAAAATTCTCTGCTAAGTCTCCGATTCTTCGTGATATTGTGTTTTTTGACAAGGGAACGGTGTCAACTAATTTGTTGGCCTTTTCACCCAACATACACTCAACAATGTCCTTAACGCATGGCTTTATTAAGTTTTCAGCGATTGTATGGGCTTCGCCAGTTTGCGCAACTCGGAAACTCACTAGGTAGGACGCCATCAACGCGTTTTCGTTCACTGTCTTTGAGTGGTTAGTATAGTAGGTAATAATTGTTTGAGAACAACAAAAGTAAAGCTTGAAAATCCACTGAAATTAAATTAGAAACAGCCAATCTTGAGTTATAGTTTGAATAAATAATAGAACAGTTAGGGAAGAACCAAAAAATTTAAAGCATATAACAATTCTGACACATTGTTTGGGTTAGGCTGTGCTCTGCACATACTGGTTTTCGGCTTTAACACACCCCTGACGGGTAGCTCGTTTTCTCTTTTCAGTGGCATAACACATACCGCATGCACCTTTTTGACGGTTACGACCACTGTTATCTTTTTCGTATTCATTTGGAAGAAATTCGACGTTGTCATCATTGATTGCGTCAATCCATTTTCCTAAAACGCACTCCATTACGCTTCGTATGCAAAATTAGCCTATCATCTTCGGTTCTAAGATATGTCCTTGATATGTGGTATACACAAATTCTCACCAAAGGTTTTAAGGAAATTAATTCTTCCACTTTTTTTTTACAGCTATTTGACTATGCGGATTGTTCTTAGCATAAATGATAGACGCAGCAAGGGCAACTGTATTGATCAAATTATAGAATACGGCAAGAGCCCAACCGTAAGTCCTACGTTTGGTTGTATACTGGATCAACATTTTATCCATCGTATAAACTCCACCTTTCGTACTGTTATAATAGTGAATTAACTCAGTTTTTTTGGCCCTGAAACTGAATTATTGCTATGGAAAGTTGATAATAAAACGACGGCCTTATTGTTTTTAGGAACATATTAGCAAATCGTGACGATTTGGCTAAATCCAAACTCTTTAGACAAAACTTCTCTATATTTTGAAGCCTAGAACTCATTGGGCAAGCATTGTTTGTTTTTTTTTTGAATTTCCCACAACCGATAGTTTTCACCTCAATAATTTCAAGGCCAGTGGAAGAGTAGTAAAAAAGGTTGTCCATTGTTATTTTTCGCCCAGTATTTTTGTATGGAGCAACTAGCTCTTTTACGATAAATCACCTCACCTTGATTTACATCCCTTGCTGTACCGATTTTTCCGGTGTAAATCTGACCATTAAGAGGATAGGATGTTGCGGAATCATAAGCCCACCAAAGTTTAATTTCATACCTAGCTGGCTTGGACAGCATATATTGTGTGAACTTAGTACGTCCTCTGAATCGATACATCTGCTCGTCTACAGTAATGGATTCAGATGGTCGAAAATTATGTCCCAGATTGAAATTTAACATTTCAAATACATCTCTGATAGGTGCTGCCTTATCAAATGCCATGCGATCGGCACGTGTTAGTTCAGAATCAAATCTAATAAACCTAGTAATTGATTTGAAGCGACATACTGACATTGTAGCACGATAGATAGGATACGACTTCTTGCACCAAAGTTAATTCACAGCTTCAAAATTTGATCTGTGACATCCCATCAACAGCAGAACTCCAAGATAAGCCGAAAGTGAACAGCCTCGTTTCCAAACTCTCAAAATTTAATTTAAATTATTTAACAATATAAAGAAAGAAGAAAATATTGTAAGAAAACAATATTAATGAAAAATTGCATACAAAGTATATAAGAATCTAATGTAACTACCCGTGTAGATACTGTTCATGCGGGTACTTGAAAACTTCCATCCATGCGAAGGTTAAATAAAAAACAACATAAATACATCCTATCATCTCATTATGTATCTGTTTGTATGATGTCTCTGTTTTTCCGATGAATGACGCCTGTTTTGCCAATGAATACGGGAATTCCCAAAAGGAAGAAAGTTAGGTAGGAATGCAATCATACAATGGTTGCTTGAAATCATTAAACGTTACAAATCCAAGTATGAAATATACGTCGTGGAAATAAAGTGCTTCGCGTGCCGCCTTATCACTGTGACCTTAATCCAATAGAATTGGTTTGGGCTCAAGTGAAAGGGTTTGTAGCAAGCCAAAACAAGTCATTTAAAATGGCTAAAATAAGAGACTTACTAACGACAGCACTTACAAGGGTTGACAAGGAAAAATGGCATCGATGTGTCCAACACGTTGAACAGGTTGTTGAGACAAATATGTGGGAAATGTACGTTTTTGCAGTTGAAAGGCTAATAATAGACCTAAAAAACGAGAGCAGTAGCAGTAATTACTCACCGGATTAGTTGAGTAGTGATATTAGGTTAGGTTAGGTTGAGGTGGCTGTTAGCCGAAAGCTAACACACTTAGACCAAAGAGGTCCATTGTGATGCTACTAGGATCGGGAGTATCTACCACTACCCGCTAAAACCATTTGGAGCTTCTAATGAAGCGTGATAGACTTCTAACATCTGAGTTAGCCAAGTCACTGAGTTCATTAAGGAAGAAGGCTCCCAAATAGAGATTTCTTTTATGGGAGAGTGCAGGACATGTGCAGAGGAGATGATGTGTAGTCTCCTCCTCCTCCTCCTCATCCCTGCAACTTCTGCAGAAGTCGTTAGAATAGACGCCAAGCCTTGATGCGTGCTTGCCTATTAGACAGTGCCCTGTGATGGCACCTATGACAGAGCTAATATGCAGTCGGTTAAGTGAGATCAAACTCAGAGAGCGTCGCAGGTCCAGCTTTGGCCAGATATGCTTGGTCGCTAGACACGTATCACTACCTGTCCACCTGAGGTTTGTACTCTCGACTGCGGCGAGCTTTAGCATGAGTTTACAAGTTGCGATGGGCATACCTAAGAAACCTTGTTATGTTTTTCCCTTCCGAAATGTATCGGAAGATATATTTCCGTGTTCCGACCACGCGTACGGCTTTCATCTATGGGTGTAGATGTGGCTTTACCCCGTTGTAGGTGTACACGGTGGAATGCTCTTCAGGATGCTTGCTTCGAGAGCAGTGCTAAGAGAGAAATAATAGGCCACTGCCCCTGAGCTTGAGCTAGAACTCTTTGACCAAGAGACCTTACGATCTCAGTTGTAGCTGGGCCAAAGCCTTGATGCGCACGTTCTGGATTATCTACGGCTGATTCAGTCCGGGGGGGGGGGGGGGGTTCAATTAATTGCATCAACTCGCATAAACAAGAAAAATTTAACGTGCTTTGTAAGAAGTGTAGAAGTTGCTAAACCTGAATAAAAAGAAAGAAAGAAGAAAAAGGAAAATCTGACATGATTCACAATCCGGAGCTCTGCTGTAAGTGAAACTCCTTTGCCCACCCTACCAATGACGATAAAAAGCCTGAACCTTTGCTTGATCGCCCCAAATGTTACAAGAACAACACCGTTTTACTTCTTACCGAATTGGTACAATCTTAATTTATTCCTCTATATTTAAATACTTAATTAAAGTTCATAAATACATAATTTACAAATTTCTCCTGAAGAGTGGTTATCCAAAAAAAAAACAATACATCTAAAAGCAATATATCCACTAATTCCATACAGCTTCTCCCCTCAGCAAAACTTAATTCTAGAGTGTAGTGTGATAAAACAAAAAGGAAAAACAAATCTACTACCAGTTAGCTTACTAAAGTACAATGAATTTTGTACTAATCTATTTACACAATCGAGAAATATTAATAATTTTTTTTTTTTTTTTTTTTTTTTTTTATAATGCCAAGCCCGAGTATCGATACGCGACCATATGGGAATAGTAATAGCAACAAAAAGTTTTACGCCGCGTTAGGTAATTCTAACGACTTACCTGTACCCAACCTGTCGCCGATAGATCTATCGCCTTGTGGTACCTGGTAGGAAGAAAAGACAGGAACAGACGAGCTCAAGACAGCTAGTCTCCCATGGACGCCTGATACTGGAACTTTAACCGTTTCCAACGGTTTAGACAAGAGAAACCCAAAATGTTATATAGAAAATAAAAAGATAGTGTATCTATGTATAAATATAAATAATCTTGAAAAGTGTAGTGCGGTGTATTGCGTGTGGGTAGTCCCGAATTCGTAGAAAAGAACTTTTTTTTTTTTTTTTTTTTTTTTTTTTTTTTTAATTTTTACAAACACACCTATAGGGTCTTCACCTTAACGCCAACCTGCCACTTTCAAGTTAAATTTATAAAAAAAAGGAAAGACATATAGTTACTTTAAGAGTAGTTATTACGGTATCTGATTCTTTAATGACATATAGGTGCAAGCTAAGCAGAAAGGAATTAATACGCTACGGATTAAAGTTACTTAATCTAAGGATACTTAATGAGGTCCGTGGGCAGCAGCGGCTTGAAGTCCTCGGGCGGCGTCTGCGATATTCACGACGGCAATTGTTTTTTTTCTTTACGGGTTGTAATATATTTTTGTTTAAAGTTTTTTTTTTTTTTTTTTTTTTTTTTTGATAGGGTAGCGTAGGGGAGGTATCGACGTGTAGTAGGTTCACTTTGGGGTTTTAACACAGCTCCTTTTAAGTCCCCTTTTTTTTTTTTTTTTTTTTTTTTTTTTTGTTAGCTAAGTGCCCCCTGCGGCCTAATGTAGCATGCAGAGGTATGTCACCAGGAACACTAAAACTTCACGCACTGACTGCTATTCTACGAACGCTTTCTGAACATAAGTGGGTCCTGACCCGTTTGCTTTCACGTGCCATCATTAAAAAGGGTCTCCCCCCCCCCCCCCCGAACACTCCGTCACCACCATGCTTTCTCGCACTTGCCCCTGTCTGCGCCTTCAAAGCTATGAGACCACGCACCAGAATTTATTTAAATAAATTTACTTATTGGCACTCGTCATACTAGACATATTAAACTGTAATTTAAATTATTGGCACTCGCCATATTAAACTGTAATTTAAATTATTGGCACTCGCCATACTAGACTGTCATTTAAATTTACTTATTGGCACTCGCCATCTAAAAACTGAACCAGCTTCTTTCCTTTCCAAACCAAAACTGACTCTCTCAACCGTCACCAACCCAAGCCTAACCAGATCGTACCACTCAACTATTACCTCGCCTCGACCAATCCCGGCTTCGCTTCTATTTGTCGCATAAATCCTCTTTTCGACAGGAACACACTGTGCATTCTATCTCTACCCCCAATCACAACCTCGCTTCTATTTGTATCCCAACATTCCTTCATACATTCTTCAGTGCACAAGTTCCTCAACGGGAACTTGTTGACGATGCCAGCTGAACATGCATACATATATGCATACCCCTTCGATTGTGACAAGAGAAAAAAAAAATGCACTCGTGCGATAAGGTGATTTTTCGTGGCCAATCACAATTCGCGAATTGCTTACCCAAGCCGAGTGGCATGATCGTCATCGTCAATGACCATGAACACCGGTTAGTGTTGTTGTTTTTAACATAGGGTCTGGCATTGCTTGTGCACTGGAGAAAATATGTATGCGGTGGGTATTCAATAGCGGAAAGAGTATTTTGGAATTTATTTACAAGTCCGCTAGCCTACAGTGGCGGCCATTATAATTGGTCTCAAATGTGGAAAAAGGCAACGTACACCGAGCGTCAAAAAAATTTTTTATGCGGCCAATAAAAAAAATTATGCTTCAAATATTGGAAGCGAACGTAGGCGATAATAAAAATGGATAATAAAAATGGTTTATGGTAAAGCCCATTACAAAACAGATTTTGGGCATCGACTTTTTCAAGGTGGAGCACAAACTCTGAATATTAAGGTCGAATGTCCTTGGTGCTGAAGATGGCTGTTCTACCGTTTGCATCCTGTAGCTCATAATAATTGCTACCAATCTTCCTGATCACTTGCGCTGGAAGGAATTTAGGCGCTAGTTTATGGCTATATTTCTTCGACGCATCACTGGGTGTGAAGTTTCGCCGAAACACCTGCTGACCTACCGTGAATTTAGCCTCCGATCTCCGAAGGTTGTAACGCTTTGCACTGTTTTCAAACGCTTTGCGGATGTTTGACTGTACTTGTTCTCTGATAACCCGTTGCTTGTCTGACTCATTTAAAATAGTTTCACCATTTTCCAATGATCGTAGTTTTCGCAAGAGATCGTACGTCTTCCCGTTTGTTACCATCTGGTGACCAAACAAGGTGAAATAAGGAGAAAACCCTATAGATTGTTGATAAGAACTGCGCAAGCCACTTCCAATCATAGGCAGATTGGCATCCCAGCATCTCTGGTCTTTACCCAAATAGGATCGAATTCCCGCCAAGATTGATCGGTTTACCCGCTCCGATTCATTGCTTTGGGAAGAGTAAATGGCTGTAAAGGTATGATGTATCGCGTGTTTCGCCAGGAAGCTTTCAAACATCTGACTCCTAAACTGCGAACCATTGTCGGAGCGCACATCTTCCGGTACTCCGAACACGCTGAATACATCATTCTCCAAATACTCGATCGCGGCCGTCGCACAGATTTTCTTCACTGGTTTAAACAGTGGAAATTTAGTCAGATGGTCTAGCACAATAAATATACCTATGTTACCCGCTTTGGATCTTGGGTAGGGTCCCAGGAAATACATATACAGCCTTTGGAACGGTCGTTCCGACCTCATCGGTTTTACCATCGGTGCCCGAAGAACTTGGTTCGTGGCTTTGCATTGTTTGCATGTTGTGCAATTGTTCACGAAGGTCTTTACATCACCCACCATATCTGGCCAATAGAAATTTCTCCTCACTCGTTCGAGGGTCTTACCTATACCTCCGTGACCGAACTTGGGAGAGTCATGATATAGATGTAGTACGTCGGGAACCATGGCTGTAGGTATCCATAGCTTCCACGCAGTACCTTCTTGGGTTTCTCCATCCCTGTAAAATTCAGTGCGTTTGTAGACAAACCTATCTACAACCTTGAGATCGGGCAATTTGGCTTGGTTCTCTAGCACCTGCAGCCGAAGGCGTTGGTATTCCTCCGTCTCAAAATGGTTTGATTCCAAATCTACTTCCGGAATGGGATCGCTTATTTGAGAGATATCGCCCTCGTTTACACGTGACAAGGTGTCTGGTACAACATTCTGCGAACCACGACGGTGTTCGATGGAGAACGTGTAGTTCTGGAGTTTCAACGACCATCTGGCCAATCGTCCAGAGAGGTCGGTTTGACTCATGATCCACTTGAGGCTGGCATGGTCTGTAACAATTTTAAACACTTGACCCTCTACATACGCTCGGAACTTTTTAAGGCTCAGGATGGCCGCTAAAAGTTCTAGCTCCGTGACGCTGTACTTTCTCTGAGTGGGACTTAGTTTTTGTGAGAAGTAAGCAATCGGTAGTTCCGTTCCTTCCTCGTTAGCTTGAGCCAGGACTCCTCCAACTCCACATGAGCTGGCGTCACATTGTATGACGAACGGCTTCGTGTAGTCAGGGTTTATCAGAATAGGTGCAGCTGTAAGTTTTATTTGTATGCTCTCAAAGGCGATTTGCGCTTCTTCTGTCCATTGGAAAACTTTGGACTTTCTCAACAAATCTGACAAGGGGGTTGTGATGCCTGCGAAGTCCTGAATAAACCTCCGATACCAGCCCGCCATTCGGAGAAAACGTCTCAATTGACGAACGGTGGTGGGTTGGGGAAAGTCCGAAATGGCTGTCACTTTGTCTGGATCGGTGTGGACAGTGCCGTACCCAACGACGTACCCCAGGTACTTAACCTCTTTAATGCAGAATTTGCTTTTTCCTACGTTTAACGTCAGTCCAGCCAATCTCAATCTCCTGGCGACTTCACTTAACAATTGGATATGTTCCTCAAATGTTGTCGACAACAGCAGTAGGTCGTCCATATAGACAAGCACGCGCTCTTTAAGGTTGGGAGGAATTACCCTGTCCATCAAGCGACACATTGTTTGAGGGGAGTTGCAGAGACCGAAGGGCATCACCCTGAAGTGGTACAATGGTCTGTTAGGAACCGTAAATGCAGTTTTCCCCCTGGAACTAGTCTCAAGGGGAATCTGCCAAAAGGCATCTTTTAAGTCAAGGCTCGATATGAACTCGGTTTTAGGCAGCCGACTGAGGATACCGTCAATGTGAGGCAAGGGATATGCATCCTTAACCGTAACGCTGTTAACCTTTCTTGAATTGAGACACACCCTGACTTTTCCTGGTTTCCTAATCAGCACCACTGGACTGCTCCAAGGGCTCTGCGATTCCTCAATGACGTTAAGTGACAACATTCGATCTATTTCTGAATGTATCAACTTCTCCACTGCGGGTGAAGTAGGGAAATATCGCTGCTTGATAGGTCGGGCCTCCTTCTCAATCTCGATGACATGCTCCAACAGGCTTGTTCTTCCCAGACCTTGTTTGGCAAACGATGGGAACAGGGACACAGCATTGTCAAGCTCCATCTTTTGTGCCTGAGTAAGAACGTGGTACTGAGATGACTGGGTGCTGATGTCCTCCCGGGGTGAATGTGAGACTTCACCAATGATATGAGGTGCGATATTGAAAACGGACCAAAAGTCTACTCCCAGATAAAGGTCTTGAGTAAGAGTCGGAACGATAAACAATTTGAGATTGCGAGTTACGCCATTGTAGGTCACGTCTGCTTGGATACTGCCTACCACGCTTTGTGACGTGCCGTCGGCGGTACTGACGGACGTTGTAAACTTATTTCGTGTTAAATCTTTTTCGAGGATCTCCTTGGCGGCTTTACCACCAAAACAAGACAGTGATGCTCCGCTGTCCAACAAGCCTAAAAAAGGTTGGTCCAATATTTTCACTCTCGCATACGGTCTTATGTCTCGGTCGCTCTTGGTTAAAGTAGCTACCGACTGTTTCAGTTGCTTCCTAACCGAACGAACGTGTTTCCAAAAGAAACGCGCTCGACGCGTTGAACGACGGGGATGAAGTTTGGTTACTGATAGGGATGATACGGTCGTTGCTGGTGGATTAAAAATCTTCTTTCTAACCAATTTATAGTTCGCGAATCTTGTATGGTAAGGCGTGATTGGGTGTAATTTTGGTGTATTTCGCGGTGGCCCGGTTTTAATCTGAGTGTTAGCTAGAATGATGTTAGGAGTTACTGATAGTTCCGCCTTTTTCTCAGAAGCTGTCAATGTGCCTTTGCTATCTTTATTGGCTACACCCTCTGGAGTTATTGGGGACGTGGGTGGGTGGCATTCCCTCCGTCCCTCTTCGGGTTTCCCTGCGATTTACAATTAGTGCAGCTAGGCCGATAAGTGTTTGAAGCACCGCAGCCGTAACAAAACACGATCCATTCCTTTAAACACTCTTTGTACCCATGCCCATCCATACGACAATTCCAACATTTTAATCTGCAGATCTCCGATATATCCCTGTGGGATGTAGAAGATTCATCATCAGCGAGAGTCGAAGATATCTCGTTGACGGGCTGTCTGCTGAAGTGCCGGTAAGGAAATGTTGGTTTAGTCTGGAATTCTTGGGAAATGGTCTCTCTGCGTAAACAGAAGTTTCGCAACTGGGACACTGAAGTAAAGCTCATATAGAAAGTCTGCTGACGAATATCCGCTCGCAGATTGCGATGTAACACTTCAACCAGGTCGGGTTCACGCAAGGGAACTAAAAGTCGATCACACAATTTCATGATTGAGTTGTAAAATTCTTCAAATGGCTCCTTGTCTTTTTGTTTACGGTTGCAAATGAGCTCGCGAAGATCAGTATCAGACATATGGTCTTGAAATTGCTGACGTATAGCTTGGCAGAAGTGATCCCAATAGATTCTATCTACTGATTTACGGTACCTCCAGTACCATTCTCTTGCCCTATCGTTAAAGAGAGTGTGTAGGTGATCACAAAGTAAAGGGAAGTTGTTATTTAGACAGTCTTTGGTTAGTGCTGACAACTGGTAAATGAAAGAATCGACGGTCGAACCGCTGTTCGAACCGTCGAATCGAATATTCCAGCTCTGAATGATCTGAGCCGCTCGACTCGTGTCCATCCGTGTATTAGCTGTGTTGTTGAAGGTCTGGTGAGGAAATGGGTGTGTCGTCCAAATGGAGTCATGATTCCATGGAGCAGATCTGTGATTTGGGTTCCGGGGATCTCTGCACGTATATGGTTCTTCGCGGGGCCATACAGGCTCGCGTGCGTGCTGGGGATTAGTCATGGTGGTATTTAACGGATCGGGTTGATTTGGAGCTACTGAACGTTCGAAACGCTTCATTATCTGATCCAAGCCGTCCTGCAACTTTTTATCGAGATTACTCATTAACTGAGCAGTGAAGGTGTTCAATGCTTCGGCCCCTGGAATAGGCATAGCGGCAGCTATGTCGCTTGAATCATTCCTTGAAATAGCGGATGCTTTCCCCGCAGGCGTCTGAACAATTTGAGGTGGTTCAACCAAAGGGTTCGTCGAAAACTCCTCTAGGGAGTGATGTGAGTCATTCGTACTTGGAATTAATTGCGAAGAAGTTTTAGGCTTGGTACCGCTTAAGGATGAGCCTACTTGAGCAGAGGGTGATGTTGGCATCGACCAATCCAATGGATTTTGATCTCGATCTTGAAATCTGATATGGTAACGTTTAGCTACATCAGAGTCGGGATATTTTCTCTCCACTCTACCCAAATATTTGGCGAAGCATTTGAATCCGCATACTGGACACATCTGAGATTTCTTTAGACGTTCCGTGATACAGTGTCGGTGAAATAAGTGCTTACATTTAGTCGAGACTAGGTCCAACGAACTACCTAATATTTTTTGGCAGACGCTGCAAACGTTTTCCGCCGATCTCGGGGCTGTGTTACCGTCTAAACTGTGTCGAGTGCTCATTCTGAATAATGAAAAAAAACTAAATACGTGCTCGCAAAAAAAAAAATCAAAATGAATGGTAGTAAAAGTATAAGTATAAGTTCAAACCCTTATTCTACGAAAAAGGTTTGGCGAGAAAAAAAAACAGAAGGACTGCACGCACTGACTGCTATTCTACGAACGCTTTCTGAACATAAGTGGGTCCTGACCCGTTTGCTTTCACGTGCCATCATTAAAAAGGGTCTCCCCCCCCCCCCCGAACACTCCGTCACCACCATGCTTTCTCGCACTTGCCCCTGTCTGAGCCTTCAAAGCTATGAGACCACGCACCAGAATTTATTTAAATAAATTTACTTATTGGCACTCGTCATACTAGACATATTAAACTGTAATTTAAATTATTGGCACTCGCCATATTAAACTGTAATTTAAATTATTGGCACTCGCCATACTAGACTGTCATTTAAATTTACTTATTGGCACTCGCCATCTAAAAACTGAACCAGCTTCTTTCCTTTCCAAACCAAAACTGACTCTCTCAACCGTCACCAACCCAAGCCTAACCAGATCGTACCACTCAACTATTACCTCGCCTCGACCAATCCCGGCTTCGCTTCTATTTGTCGCATAAATCCTCTTTTCGACAGGAACACACTGTGCATTCTATCTCTACCCCCAATCACAACCTCGCTTCTATTTGTATCCCAACATTCCTTCATACATTCCTCAGTGCACAAGTTCCTCAACGGGAACTTGTTGACGATGCCAGCTGAACATGCATACATATCTGCATACCCCTTCGATTGTGACAAGAGAAAAAAAAAATGCACTCGTGCGATAAGGTGATTTTTCGTGGCCAATCACAATTCGCGAATTGCTTACCCAAGCCGAGTGGCATGATCGTCATCGTCAATGACCATGAACACCGGTTAGTGTTGTTGTTTTTAACATAGGGTCTGGCATTGCTTGTGCACTGGAGAAAATATGTATGCGGTGGGTATTCAATAGCGGAAAGAGTATTTTGGAATTTATTTACAAGTCCGCTAGCCTACAGTGGCGGCCATTATAATTGGTCTCAAATGTGGAAAAAGGCAACGTACACCGAGCGTCAAAAAAAATTTTTATGCGGCCAATAAAAAAAATTATGCTTCAAATATTGGAAGCGAACGTAGGCGATAATAAAAATGGTTTATGGTAAAGCCCATTACAACCTTTATCAGGTAGAAGAGGTAATGCTGTTCCTTTTTTGGCGAGTTTGTCTGCCCTACAGTTCCCTGGGATGTCTCTGTGCCCTGGCACCCAAAAGAGGTGAAAGTTGAACTGCTCTGCCATCTCCTCAAGAGACGAACGGCAGTCTATGGCTACGATGGAGTTTGAAGAGACTGAATCCAAGGATTTCAGCGCTGCTTGACTATCCGAGAATATGCGGATGTCCTTAGCGGATATCACGTTTCTCTTTAGCCACGACAAGACTTCCTTAATCGCCATGATTTCCGCCTGGAACACGCTACAATGATCAGGAAGACGGAAAGAGAGACTGATATTAAGTCTTTCTGAGAAAACACCACCTCCGACCCCATCACTAGTTTTTGATCCGTCGGTGTAAAAGTGGATCGAATTATCTTCCGTGCAATCAGCCGCCTCCCAGAATGATCTGGAGGAGATAGTGATTTGGAAGTTCTTTTCGAACTGTAGCTGGGGTATAGTGTAGTCGATGTTTCTTGGTAGGGACCCATGTGAGTCCAGAATGATAGAGTGGCCAATATTCGTATTGATCCACTTTGATGTGGCTTTTAAACGGACAGCGGAGCAGGCAGCTGATTGCCTGCTGTAAATATCCAGGGGTGTTAGATGCAGTAAAATCTCCAGTGCAGCGGAGGGGTCGTACGGAGTGCTCCGCAGATACACAGACAAGCTGTGCGTTGCACCTTGCTCAGCTTATCACGGTTTACCGCTTTGTCTAGAGCAGTCCACCAGACAACCACCCCGTATGTCAGGATCGGTCTAACTACCGATACGTATAGCCAGTGTGATATGCGGGGCTGTAGGCCCCACTTATTTCCGATGGCTTTTTTGCAAGAGAAAAGTGCTACTGTAGCTTTCCTTACTCTTTCTTGTACATTGGGTTTCCAGCTTAACTTCTTATCGAATATTAGACCCAGAAATTTAGCTTCGTCGGAAAAGGTTAAGCTTGTACCGTTGATACAGGGAGGGTCGATATGAGGGATTTTATATTTCCTGGAGAAGAGGACAAGCTCGGTTTTGTGAGGGTTAACCCCCAGCCCACAGCTTCTTGCCCAAATGGAAAGCTTGTTGAGAGCGTTTTGAAGGAGTTCCTTTAGAGTGTTGAGGTATTTCCCTGAGACGGCAATAGCAATGTCATCCGCATAGGCAATCACCGTGCAACCCTCCCCTTCCAGGCATGTCAGTAGTTTATTCACCACCAAGTTCCACAGAAGGGGGGAGAGGACACCACCTTGTGGCGTGCCTCTACTGACAGACCTTCTAGCGGATGAAACGCCCAGTTTTGAGTTGATAATCCTGCTTGTGAGCAAAAGATTGATCAATGCACCAAGCGATCCATCCACATTTAGTTCTGTGCATTTGCGATTGCAGATGTGTCGACGTTGTTAAAAGCGCCCTCTATGTCTAGGAAGGCAACCATAGTGTATTCATTGTGGCGAAGGGAGTATTCTATGGTGCGTACCAAGGAGTGAAGGGCAGTTTCCACTGATTTACCCTTAATGTACGCATGTTGTGCCGCAGACAGCAGTTGCGGGCTTATATTCATGCGAAGATGGATATCAATCAGACGCTCCAGCGTTTTGAGGAGGAATGATGATAGACTGATGGGTCTGAGGTCTTTTGGACTAACATGGGAGTATTTGCCAGCCTTGGGTATGAAGACTACTTTAACTTCCCTCCAAGCCTGAGGAATGTGAGTCAGCCTTAAACAGCTATTCATAATCATCTCCAGTGTTGGTAGAATGATGTCAGAAGTCCTCTGAAGTTCGGCAGGTATTATGCCGTCAGGTCCTGCAGACTTGAAGGGCTAGAAGCTTTGTAGTGCCCAAAGAAGCTTGTCCCTAGTAATCAGATTTTGAGAATTTGTTACCTGTAAATCCATAGGTGACCTGTTTAGGTTACTATGGCCGGTAATGTTGGAGCTACCAGGGAAGTGTGTGTCAAGTAGCAGATTGAGCGATTCCTCGCTGGATGTAGTCCACGAGCCATCTGCTTTCTTTAGGCAGCTAGGCATAGTTGGATTTGAAGCAAGGATTTTTCTTAGCCTTGATGCCTCTGAGGTTTCTTCTATTTTGCCACAGAAGAGTCTCCACGAAGATCTTTTGGCCTTCCTTAATTCTTTTTTGTATAATTTGAGGGATACTTTGTATTAGTCCCAGTCAGTATTGGATCTTGAGCTTTTAGCTCGATTGAAGAGTCTCCTGCAATCATTTGTCAGTGGTCCTAATTCAGGTATCCACCAATGTGGCTTCTTTTTCCCCCTGGGACGAACGAGTGGGCAGGAAACAGCCATCGCTTCCTTAAAAGCCATCGTGAGCTTGTTGACTTTGCTGTCAAGCTCGCTAGGATTGCGTGGGGGACTTAAGAGTTCAGAGGTTATATGTCTGCGCATAGTATCTCTGTATTTGGGCCAGTCTGTTTTCCGAGGGTTACGGAATGTGGATTGGCAGGGGATGTCAACGTTTAGGTTGAAGGTAAGATATCGGTGGTCGGAGAAGGAATGGTCAGACGAAACCCTCCAACTCGATATCAATTTGTGGATGTTATTGGAGACAAGAGTAATGTCTAAGACTTCTTGTCGATTCTTGGTGATGAAGGTGGGCTCATTACCCATGTTGCACACAATGAGGTTAGTACTTAAAATATAATCGAAAAGTGACTCACCTCTGCTGTTGATATCAGTGCTGCCCCATACGGTGTGATGCGCATTAGCGTCGCATCCGATGATGAGTGCAGCTTTCCGCCTCTCTACTTCCGCAATAAAACTCTCCAGGTTAACACCAGGGAGAGGTCCCAGGTTGTCATGGGCAAGATACGCTGATGCCAACCAGTATGTGCTACCAGCAGTCTCCAGTTTGGCAGCCGTCGTATCTCGATCGCTGAAATTAGGGAGTAAATAAGCATTAAGGCTACTCTTCACTAGTATGCACGATCTAGGTTTACCTTTGTCGGACACATATAGTGGGTAGTATCCAGGGTCTTCAGTCCACGAACCAGGTTATTGACGACCCAGGGCTCCTGGACCAAGACTACGTCTTCTCCGGTTTTTGCTAGCCGGAGAATAAGGGCGGCCGAGGCCTTAATCGAGTGTTGGAGGTTAATCTGAATGATCTGCAGCATTGTTGCTACGATCTTGTAGAGAAGCCTCCATCACTGTTTTATTGAGGTCCTCCAAATCGGAGGACGAACTGAGAAGTTCATCCTCACTCAGAGGATCCTTGTTGGACAAGCCTTCCAATACAGAGGATGAGCTAAGGAGCTCGTCTTCCCTCAGAAGGTCATTGTCATTGGTGTCGTGTGTGTCCATTACCGACTGGGAGTCGATCACAGGGGGTAGAGACATGGTTGGTTCCTTAGAGGGCTCTGAAATGTCATCCTCTAGGGAGGGGAAGGTGACTGATGCGCTTGCATCCGACACAACAGATTCGGAGGGATGATGGGGTCGCTTATCAGCGTCCAAATCATCCTTCTTGTAGACCTTCAGCGTGATGTCGTTCCACCCGAAACGAATCATGCCTGCGGTCGCTGCCAGATGAGCAAGGGATTCCTGATTGATGATGATAACAGCGCATCGGTAGGAACCCTTTTGTTCTTCCAGTTTTGCGACTTTCCAGTCGTGAGTCGGAAGGGTTGGGTTGCTGATTTTGAGAAGGTGCAGTATCCTTTCAAGGGAGGAAGGGCTAATTGGGATCCAGGCACGCGATCTCGGTCGGCAAGGGATGTCCTCCCTTGCAACAACATCAAGCTTAGCCCCTGGCCAAAGCTCACCAAGCTTGTTGATCGCGACCTTGTAGAGGTCCAATGATCGCTGATCATCGCACGCGATAAGTTTAACGCGTCCTTGATGCCAGCCACCATCATGGATTATTGGCGGTGGTCCGGGGATATCTTTGTAGAAATCCTCGAAGTTTTCCAATAGGGAGAGCATAATGAGATCCCACCGTTCAGGTGAGATCCTACCATCGGCGTCGCTGCGGTCTATAACTGCGACCACAATACCTTTTTTTAGGACGTCGCTAAAAGACCTATGAGATTTGACGATGGACGCGCTAGGAGGAATGCTGGTGTTGTGCATCCTCAGGCGCTTGGAGATCGAACCGACCTCCTCCACCGATCTCTGTCGCTTTGACGTAATGCCTCCGCTGGTCTTGTCCTTTCCTGCGAGTATATTCTGAGCCCAGGTCAATTTACTGATCTGCGCAGGGGTTCTATCCATCTCAGGGATAGTGCCGATAGAGCCAATAATGCGATTTGCATTGCGTTTATCCTTGTAGTGCGACGTCGAGGTGTTACGACGACGCCTACAAGACGCGCTGGTGGAAGTAGGACCATGTTGCACAGTCCCACTTCCCCCAGGGGGGTGATTGTGTCTGGCAGCAGCATCCAAGCGTTTACTGCCAGCGGAAGGTCCAAGAGTTTGCACAGTCTTACCCTTGACTAGTGTAGCAGGAGTTTTATCAGGGGGCAGCTTTGGGACACTGCCTGAGGGGTTGCTGCCAGCAGAGGTGGGACCATTTTGCACAGTCCCACTTTTGCTGGGAAATTTATTTTTATGCTCGCAATCACTGACGGAGGAACCACGGTTATCCACAGTTCCGCTGCCAGCTGCCATAAGAGCATTGCCGGTAGACAGCTTTGTCGCCGTACTACCGTCCGGTTTCAAAGGGATATCGGCCTTAAAAATTTGTTTTTGTTTTTGAATTGGTTTCATAATAGTTCCCACGAGTAGCGGAGAAGGGAAGGTCCGTCTGTACAGAGATCCGCATTGTACAGATAAGGCTAGCTGTTCCGGTGGTCGCCAGGTATCCGGATACTCCGCTTGCGACTGAGCTATTTTTTAAACCTGGGCCCTCAGCCAGGCTGACTATTGGCACGGGTCTCCATTAGTCCAGCCCAGGGGATAAAGGAGGGAGAGAGATGGGAAGGGGAGAGTAAGGAATAGCGGAGTGGGAGAAGATGGGGGAGAGTGGGATCAGGACGGAGTGTCCTGTGGGCAGTTCTTAGTAGATGCTAAAAAACAGCGGCCAGTCTGACATGGGTGACCCTTCTGACGATGAAGGTCGTCGACAGCATAGCCCGTTGTATCAGCACCCTTAAGCCTCCACACCGGCACCAACAAAGAGAGGTGCGCTCGACAAGGTGACTGACCCTTCGTGGAAGAATGATATTAGAAATTAGTATTTTATATTATACAATATTTATAATGAATAAATTGGATTACTGATACTGATATATTTTTCGTTTTGATTTTTTTTTTTTGTTTCGAAATTTATTAATTTTGTTGGTCTACTGGAGATACCCTTAAAAAACGCGCCTATTATTATCTCACCAGAAAAGAAAAAAGATAAACGGAATTTATTTCATTCCGCAATATTTTTATTTTAAATTGGAAGATGGTAACCCTAATAGAATTGCTCTCTGAGTTATGGCGAATTATCATACATACTACGGCAAACCTGTGAGAGCTTTAAGGAGGGACCGATTTATGTAAGTCATTACAACCAGACTGAGAGACAAACATCCTATCTTGCCTGTACTGACAATTTTTGTTGGATTAAGTATAGTAAACATTGAAGAAAGTGTATTAGAAAGCGTAATGCGACAGTTTCTAAAACTATTATTTTAAACTTTTTTATGAATTTGACTGATTTTAGGTGACAACTATATATTAACTTTTTTTTGTAACCTAATTTGGAAATTATTTTCTTTAAGTATTTTTATATTTTATGTTATTCATCGTATTGAATTTTGCTTTGATGAAATAAAAATATGAATTAAAAAAAATATGTATGTGATACCCCAGTGTGAGCGCGTTAGAAAAAATATGTGTGAGGACGGAAGGTTAACAATCCTTCTTATCGATCGGTCCGAAATTCCGAAAAGTTCCTCCGTCTGCCAGTTTGCGTTCCTTCTCCTAATGGATTCAGGAAAATGTCTTATATTTGTTTTCAATTTCGTTCTATCACTACTTTTGTTTTCTAAAAACTGAATTCCAACAAATGTCATTTAAATACATAGGATGTATCTTAAAATAATGTCTCTCTGATGTTAAAATTCCACTCTAAAAGACTTAGGTAAAAAATTATTAAAACCTGTAAAACTTATTCATTAATGTTTTTCCAAAAACCCGCAGGTAATATAATAAAGGGTGTTCAAATTTGAGGTATCATTTTAAATTTTGAACGAAGGACATAAATTGTTTGAAATCTGTATTTATTTTTATTGGAAATTAATGAACATTGGTTCCGGTTAATAATAAAAAAGAATGTCGTCCAAATGACCTCCTCTGCTAGCTCGGCAGACTGTCAACCTTCTCTTCAAGAAACCCCATAAGAAAAAATCCGGTGGTGTTAAATCGAATGATCTTGGTGGTCAATTCACGTCTGCTCTTCGGGAAATTATGCGGTTGTTAAACTTCTCTCTCAAAAGATCGATTGAGTTCATTGCTGTGTGACATGTTGCACCATTGAAACCACATATTCTACACATCAATATCTTCCAATTGACTACACACAAAGTTTCTAATCATATCTTGATATCGAGCTCCATCCACATTACCTGCATTGCCATTTTCATCTTCGAAGAAAAATGAACCAATTACGCCACCACACCCAAATCCACACCGTACAGTAACTTTTTTTGGTTTCATTGGCCTTTCAAACAATCCTCTAAGATTTTCTTCAGCCCAAAGAAGATTATTTGCTTGAAAAAATTGTCCTTTTGTTGTTGCTTCTCTAAGGCCCAATTAACGAATTGCCGACGCACTGCGTGGTCAGTTGGCTTTAATTCTTGTGTTAATTGTAGCCTACATGCAGATCTTTGTGCAAAATGTTAAACAAAGTTGTTGGTTTGAGGTTAAATGGTTGTGAACGATGACGAATTGACGTCCTTGGCTCTTTAGCAACACTTCTGCTAACAGCTGCAATATTTCCACTCAAACAAACACTACGATGATAGGCTTTACTTCTGTAATCTTGAACCGAACCAGTTTCTTCAAATTTATGAACGATAAGTGTAATAGCACGGTTTGACGGAGCATTTTTTCTACCGTATTTTTAACGAAATTTCCTTTAACTTCTGCAAAACTTTCGCCATATTTAAAATAAGTTTTTATAATAAAAACACGTTGTTCAATAATGTACTGATCCATTTTAGCTAACGGGAATGCATTTACTTCATACCTGAAAAAACTTCGGTGTAATCTAATAGCTACAAAAAAAGTGGCTACCAATTTAAAATTATACGTCAAATTTGAACACCCTTTATATAGAAAACACGTCGCCCCAGGTACCTAGTGCCAAACCACAAACAACAAAAACATAAAAAACATAGACACAAACTCAAGTTCTAGGTCAAAGGTAGCTTTATATGTTTAACCCCATTGCATTGTACAAAGGTTTTTTTTTTATTAATCAAGTCCTAGGTCACATGTAGGCATATATCTTTAGCCCCATTGCATTGTGCAAAAGATTTATTTGTTTATTATAAGTGCGCCCAAATTTGTAAACCCTAATAAAAAAATCTTAAACCCAAAATTCTATGTTTTCGAAGAATCTCCTTTTTTTCACTCACCATGGATGAAATACTTTTTTGAAAACTGGATAATAAACTATGAACATACCTCATGAAAAAGAGTCCATCCCTGGAATATGATCTATATTAATACCCTATACTTTACTATATTTATGATCAGCATCGATAGTAATGTCGATCTAGTCATGTCCGTCCGTCCGTCCGTCTGTCGGCAAAAATTAGGCCTTTAAACTGGACCCAGAGAGTTTAAATTTTAACCATATACTCTCTAAGGTCCCGAAATAATCAAGTTTACGAATTTTTGAAATCCGCCCACAGACACGCCCACAAACTCAAAAAAACAAAATTTTGAAAAAAATCGAATTTTGAGCTAGAAAGCTGAAATTTTTTATTTATGAGCTATGACTCCTAAAACTGCTCGGGATAAAAAATTTTCAAAATCCGCCCACTGACACGCCCACAAATAAATAAAACAATTTTTTTGAAAATCTAAAGTTTGAGCTAGGGAGCTGAAGTTTATAATATATACTCTCTATGGACCCTTTATGTTCATGTGTAAATATTTTCAAAATCCGCAAACTGACACGCCCACAATTATTTTTTTTTTTTTTGAAAATTCAAAGTTTGAGCTAGGGAGCTGAAATTTATAATATATACTCTTTAGGGGCCCTTTATTCTCATGTGTTAATTTTTTTTAAATTCGCCTACTGACACGCCCACAATTAAATAAAGCAATTTTATTGAAACACCCAAGTTTGAGCTAGGGAGCGTTTTTTTTTTTTTGATAAAATCCTTTAAATGTTATATAACAAAATACGAGGGCGGGTCAATAAGTCCGTGACTTTTTGAATTTCTGACCTCTTTACTGAAACGGCAACACTGCTCCTGTCAACAGGCATCTGTCAGTTGACTCCTGTCAAAATTTAAACTTGCTGCGTCAGTTAGTTTGTGTTTGACAGCTATTTTTATCAGACTACTCACTAATTTGAGGAGAAAATGGAAAAAAGTGAATTTCGTGTGCTTAGTAAGCATTATTTCTTGCGAAAAAAAACCATTACCGAGACCAAGGCTAAGCTTGAAAAATACTATGGGGACTCTGCACCATCGATTTCAATGGTAAAAAAGTGGTTTACTGAATTTCGTTGTGGCCGTACAAGCACTGAAGATGCCGAACGTCCTGGACGCCCAGTTGAGGTCTCTACACCCGAAACAATCGAAAAAATTCACGATATGGTGTTGGCCGACCGAAGATTGAAAGTGCGAGAGATTGTGGAAGCCGTAGGGATCTCGCATGGCTCAGTGGTTTCAATTTTGAATGATCACTTGGGCATGAGAAAGCTTTCCGCAAGATGGGTGCCGCGTTTGCTCACAGTCGACCACAAACGCAATCGTGTAACAACTTCACAGGAAGGTTTGGCGCTGTTTAATCGCAATATGGAGGAGTTTCTGCGCCGTTTTGTAACCGTGGACGAAACATGGATCCATCACAACACACCAGAGACCAAACAACAGTCAAAACAGTGGGTTTCTAAGGGTGAATCGGCGCCAAAGAAGGCCAAGGTGGGTTTGTCAGCCAATAAAGTTATGGCGACTGTTTTTTGGGATGCACGCGGGATAATCCACATTGACTACCTTCAAAAGGGAAGAACAATCAATGGGGAATATTATGCCAACTTATTGGACCGATTCAATGACGATTTGAAAAAAAACCGACCTCATTTGTCCAAGAAAAAAGTTCTTTTCCACCAAGACAATGCAAGGGTGCACACATGTGCAGTTGCCATGGCAAAAAACCATGAATTGGGCTATGAATTGCTCCCTCATCCACCCTATTCTCCAGATTTGGCTCCAAGCGACTACTTCTTGTTCCCAAACCTGAAGAAATGGCTTGGTGGAAAAAGATTTGACTCCAATGATGAAGTCATCTCGCAAATAAAGGCCTATTTTGAGGACCTCGACAAATCATTTTTTTTGGAAGGGATAAAAAAATTGGAGAAGCGTTGGACAAAGTTTATAGAGCTCAAGGGAGACTACGTTGAAAAATAATTTTTTTTTTTTATCAAAAAATCTGTGCTTTATTCCAAAAGTCACGGACTTATTGACCCGCCCTCGTATGTAAGGCGTTCTTAACAATTCAACCATACTCAGACTTTTGTCACGCCCACTTATGAGGGATAGGAATAAGAATAGGGTATCCAACAGTTCGCCCAAGCGGACTGTAGCCCTTCCCTATGTTTATCTCTAAGGTTATATTGGTGCAGAGGCCTGCTGTTCATTTAGCATTGTCTTATATGAACGTCGAAAGAATTTCCAATGTTTTATGGAGACTCAGTATTTATAGGAAGATAAGATTAAGGTAATTCGGTCGGTTTGTTTCCGCGTTTAGGTATGAATATCACATTCACCTCCCTCCAGGTACTTCGTATATATCCCCGGTTGAAGCCAAACCTGGAATGTACCAAAAACTTCACTCGTTTTTGGATGAGGGCTGGAAAGATATTGTTTTTACCTGATGCCTTGAGCGGTTTAAATGAGTTAATCGCCCATTTGACCTTATCCAGAGTAAATAGTTTTCAGGATAAACTGTCGTTCCTGCTGGGGTTTCTTGGAATTGAACCCTCCACTATATGGTCAATTGAAATGTCCATAATGAAAGACCCTGGGAAGTGGACCTGAATCAAAATGTTCAATGTTTCTTCCCGGTTGCGTCTGATTGTACCATCTGGTTTGATTAAAAACCCCATACCTTGTGATTGATTCTTTGTAAGAGCCCTTTGGAGGCAAGTCTGAGTTGTACATGGTCAACAGGGATTTGTATTGTCGTGGGTTTGGCTTTGTTCTTACTCTCTTCCGGATAATCTCAAGGTTATCGTTCCACCATGATACGCACCTTTCGACCACAGTGCGCCTTACCCTGCAACAACTTTTGAAGAAGGCATGAACGACAAAACAGATTTGGCCAAAGCTGGATCTGAAACGCTCTAAGTGTTTGACATCTCTGAACAGACTGCACATTGGTGCTACAATTGGTGTAATCACCGGACACTGTCTCATAGGCAAGCATGCAACAAGGCTTGGCGTCTATATAAATGATTTCTGCAGAAGCTGCATGGACGTTGAGGAGGAGGAGACTATTTTCCACCTTCATCGACACTAAAGTCTAGCTTTATCAAAAGCTCCAACTGCTTCAACGAGTAGGAAGAAGATAGATCCGTGTGGTATCACAATGGACATTTTTATTGGTCAAAGTGTGTCGGCTTCTGCCGACAGCCACTGTAACCTAACCTAACCTACTAATATGTTGTTTACTTGACTAAAAGAACAATTAAGTGTAACGTGCTGAAGGTGGAATAAAAACAATTAAATGCAGACAGTGCTGATATGACAAAAAAGGCAACTATGTGTAGGGTGAATGAATTTGGAAATGGAAACTGCATAGCCAAAGGGAAAATGTATGTTAGCAAAAATGTGTAATGATATTTATGTTATTTTATATTGCGTTGTTAAGTGGGGTGATGACCTACTATAGGTAGATCAGTGTTTAGCGTAAACATTCTCCCCGCCTTAAACTATTAGACCAAGAGCCCGCAGTAAATTTTGGACGTGAGAGGCAACCGGATGAATTTTGCGTAAATATATTGCTCTGATGCCCATGATTGTAAATTGGGCCGTCCGGCAGCACGTAATGGCAGCTGAGGGGTTTAACGGCATATTAAAAATCCGTTAAAATGCAAAATAGGAATAATTGGTGCAACCACTTGAATTTGGTGGCAAATAATAGAGTATGAATACCTCAGTACAAACATATGTATCCAAGACGTTTTAGGTGTCGCCGAAACCCTGCCAGACGCGTGAGAAGTGCGTTAAAAATTCCAATTTTAAATAATTAATGCAATCGCATCAATTTCTCCTAAAACGTAGGATATTACAATACGAATACAAATATGAAGGTCCAAGACTTTTTGGATGTCGCCAAAGGCTTGCCAGACGAGGTCAAAATATTGACAAAAAGCCAATTTGGAATAATTGATGCAACCACTTAATTTTTGTTTTAGAATTTAGAGAAAAATTCATTGATGACAAATATATAAGTCCAAGACGTTTCACTTGTCGCCAAGTCCTTGCCAGACGAATTCAAAGGATCGAGATCCGCTGAAAATTTATACACAAAAACTTGCAACTCAACCTTTCCTTTGAAAGCGTCTGGCAAGGACTTGGCGACAAGTGAAACGTCTTGGATTTATGCAGTTTTGTTTGTGATGTTTCATTCTATATGTAGGAAAGATTTTGTGTGGTTGCGTCAATTTTTCAAGGTTGAGTTGCAAGTTTTTTTGTATAAATAGGGCATTTTCAGCTGATCTCGATCCTTTGAATTCGTTTGGCAAGGACTTGGCGACAAGTGAAACGTCTTGGACTTATGCAGTTTTATTTGTGATGTTTCATTCTATATGTAGGAAAGATTTTGTGTGGTTGCGCCAATTTTTCAAGGTTGAGTTGCAAGTTTTTGTGTATAAGTAGGGCATTATCAGCGGATCTCGATCCTTTGAATTCGTCTGGCAAGGACTTGGCGACAAGTGAAACGTCTTGGATTTATGCAGTTTCGTTTGTGATGTTTCATTCTATATGTAGGAAAGATTTTGTGTGGTTGCGTCAGTATTTCAAGGTTGAGTTGCAAGTTCTTGTGTATAAATAGGGCATTTTCAGCGGATCTCGATCCTTTGAATTCGTCTGGCAAAGACTTGGCAACAAGTGAAACGTCTTGGACTTATGCAGTTTTGTTTGTGATATTTCATTCTATATGTAGGAAAGATTTTGTATGGTTGCGTCAATTTTTCAAGGTTGAGTTGCAAGTTTTTGTGTATAAATAGGGCATTTTCAGCAGATCTCGATCCTTTGAATTCGTCTGGCAAGGACTTGGCGACAAGTGAAACGTCTTGGATTTATGCAGTTTTGTTTGAGATGTTTCATTCTATATGTAGGAAAGATTTTGTGTAGTTGCGTCAATTTTTCAAGGTTGAGTTGCAAGTTTTTTTTTATAAATAGGGCATTTTCAGCGGATTTTGATCCTTTGAATTCGTCTGGCAAGGACTTGACGTCAGGCGAAACGTCTTGGACTTATGCAGTTTTGTTTGTGATGTTTCATTCTATATGTAGGAAAGATTTTGTGTGGTTGCGTCAATTTTTCAAGGTTGAGTTTCAAGTTTTTGTGTATAAATAGGGCATTTTCAGCGGATCTCGATCCTTTGAATTCGTCTGGCAAGGACTTGGCGACAAGTGAAACGTCTTTGATTTATATATTTGTTATCAAGGATTTTTTTTCTAAATTCTAAAACAAAAATTAAGTGGTTGTATCAATTATTCCAAATTGGCTTTTTGTCAATATTTTGACCTCGTCTGGCAAGCCTTTGGCGACATCCAAAAAGTCTTGAACCTTCATATTTGTATTCGTATTGTAATATCCTACGTTTTAGGAGAAATTGGTGCGGTTGCATTAAATATTCGAAATTGGAATTTTTAACCCACTTCCGCCGCGATATGTATTACTGGGTTCTGTCTGGCAGGGTTTCGGCGACACCTAAAACGTCTTAGATACTCGTACATATGTTTGTACTGAGGTATTCATACTCTATTATTTGCCACCAAATTCAAGTGGTTTCACCAATTATTCCTATTTCGCATTTTAACGGATTTTTAATATGCCGTTATACCCCTCACCAGCCATTACGTGCTGCCAGACGGCCCAATTTGCAATCATGGGCATCAGAGCAATATATTTACGCAAAATTCATCCGGTTGTCTCTCACGTCCAAAATTTACTGCGGGCTCTTAGGCTATATGGTTCAAAGATGAACTGTGAAGGCTTCTTGATAAGTCCGAGGAGCTGGTATTGGAGGTTCTGTTTGATGATGAATTCGATTCCGTATTTACGTCCAGATGATGTACCCGAGAGTGATCAAGATGCAAAAGATGACGACAAACTGCTGAATGTCAGTGTTTTTTTACATGCATTAACGTTTCTTCTAAATGCTGCTCAGTGATCCCCTTTTGAAGAAGATCAATTCCATATGAGTTTCTGCGAAATCTGGTTGAGCAGGGGGTCAGTGATGTTGAATTTGGTGAAATGCTAATTGCATTTGATATGTTATTTGCTGCAATATGATGCTCGTGGGGTGCTTATGAAAATGTTGTGCCGCTGAATGGTAAATATGTCCTGTTTTAAAATGCAACCGGATAGTATTGTCAGGATGCCAGAGTTTCTTAACTGTATTTGAGTGAGATTTTCTTGGCAAACCATATTTATCAACGCTTGACCTTGCAGTGAATATATCCACGGATTTGATTGATGTAGTTGTTTCCAGAAGTGTTCATCTGTAAAGGTTTCAAGTTGACAAGACGACCGAGGACTTTGTTCGTGGGATTAAACTCGCATAGGCTAATATTTGACCCTTTTTGATCAAGCGGATACCTCGGCTTGAACATAATGCCGTAGTGCAATCAGCCGACCTTCGCTTAGTGGATATGTATTACTGGGTTCTGTATAGATTTATTATTATGGATTCGGAAGATGGTCGTATTGCAACAAACGAGGTATTAATTATCACAGGAACTGTGATCATCTTGTATAACTCATATTCTTTGGTTGTGACGAGCGGCAGGGTTAGTCTGAAAATGATGTGGGATCCCACGACTCGTCCTTCGGCAGTCATTAATTTGTATAGTAATGCCATATTATTGTGAGTTTCTGGAATACGAGGTGTGGGTGGCACTTGAATTGTGGTTATTACCCATTGCAACTGGTTAAGGTGGATTAAAGTCGGATTTATTTTTCCGTGATGAACATCCGTGATCATATCCAGAAGTAAGGATTGCATTTCTTTAAGTTTTGTGATACTGAAGAATAGTTGAATATTGCGAAAGTTGCAGCTGATAATGTAGTTGATCTTCTCAATGATGCTATTGATTTCGGTTTTCTATCGATTAAAATTGTTTTTCTAACCTTCCTTCGTTAATACTGGATAATATTTGCCGTTGAGTTTGTTGATGATGTTTGATTGATCACCGGGCGCAGTAAATGATCTTCGTTCTCGATGCATCGATGATATAACGTGTGACATGTGCTATGCATAATCGAATTCGAATAGTCCAGATAACGAGTAAGCTATGGCACCAATTATATTAATCGCGCCGCGTTTAACTCGGGAACCAGTTTGTTTATTATTATCGTTAAGTTTTTGTAGAAGGTGTTGACGGTTTTGCCAACATGCTAAACGTGAGTCGGCTTGTGTTATGTCTTGACAAAGCATTTTAGTTTTCTGTTACACATATTAAGCCATTTTAATTTCTTCCAGTACGATTTTAACTCATAGTAGATGACTATGTCCCATTCGTCCGAAGTGATGTGTGTTGTTCCCAAATTTTCGAAATGAATCCCCGGATTTGATTTAAACGATTCTACTTTGACTTGGGCACCTATGACCGCTGCCACCAATAATAGAAGTATGATTGCCGATGTAGATGCATGGAATGGATTGAATTTCCTTTTTCTTGGTGAAACACTCACATCGTTATCTGAATTGAGAAAGCAAGGCATTAAATTTGCAAATCAACGGATATAGTATTCCTTTAATAGTTGAACCAAAATTGTTAGGCATAAACTTCCAAAATCGATTTGTTTTCAACAAACATGCTAGAAAGGCCTTAATGAAAGCCAAAATAGTAACTTCGAAGCTGAAACCTTTGATGCACTCCAAACATATGCCAGGAAACACAAAAGTTCTTATGTATAAAGCACTCATTAGACCCATTTTAACCTACGGGTTTGGTATTTGGTTTACGATTTCTCCATCTGTAGCAAGAGAGCTGGAGATATTTGAAAGAAAGATTCTGAGATTTTGTAGCGGAAAGTTTCGGAGACCGAATAAAAAATGGTTCTCCAATAAGACCTTGTACGAAGCCACTAAAGTGACACCTATAATGACATATCAGTTAGAACTCTTGTTAAAAAGACTAGAAAGACTCGGCTCACATACTAACCCTCTTGTAAGCTCCGTGTTCGATTCGAATAGCAGTTTCAGTATAAGCGATAATTACTACCTTTCGCCGGTTAACCTTCTGCACAGGGAATCTGCTCCTCACTTAAGACCAGATACAAATAGAAACCAAATTGTGCCTTTTTATGACAAGGCGCTACCCGGTAATCACAGAGGATAAAATTATTTATCTAAAGTACATACATAGACAGTCGTCAAATTTAGTTTTATCAGACATTTGTTTATATAGTCATATATAAATCAGTAAGGAGATAGAGCTACATTTATGTACTTATTCCATGGGTAGGAAGTCTTTATTAAACCATTTCACCTAATACACCTTAACCTCTAGATATAATATAACTATGTATACTAAACTCTCCTTTGCATTTGCATTTTTTTTCTCCATTAAGTATAAGTTTTATTGTTTATACCCTATTCTAGGGGTATATTAATTTTGACGCATAGTTTGTAACATACCTTAATATTGCCCGTAGACCCCTAAAAGTTACTATATTTATGATCAGCATCGATAGTAATGTCGATCTAGCCATGTCCGTCCGTCCGTCCGTCCGTCGGCAAAAATTGGGCCTTTAAACTGGACCTAGAGAGCTGAAATTTTAACCATATACTCTCTAGGGTCCCGAAATAATCAAGTTTACGAATTTTTGAAATCCGCCCACAGACACGCCCACAAACTCAAAAAAACAAAATTTTGGAAAAAATCGAATTTTGAGCTAGGAAGCTGAAATTTTTTATATATGATCTATGACTCCTAAAACTGCTCGGGATATAAAATTTTCAAAATCCGCCCACTGCCACGCCCACAAAAAAATAAAACAATTTTATTGAAAAACCAAAATTTGAGCTAGGGAGCTGAAATTTTTAATATATACTCTCTAGGGGCCCTTTAAGCTCATGTATAAATATTTTCAAAATCCGCCCACTGACACGCCCACAAATAAATAAAACAATTTTTTTGAAAATCCAAAGTTTGAGCTAGGGATCTGAAATTTATAATATATACTCTCTAGGGGCCCTTTAAGCTCATGTATAAATATTTTCAAAATCCGCCCACTGACACGCCCACAAATAAATAAAACAATTTTTTTGAAAATCCAAAGTTTGAGCTAGGGAGCTGAAATTTATAATATATACTCTCTAGGGGCCCTTTATGCTCATGTGTTAATTTTTTTTTTAAATACGCCTACTGACACGCCCACAATTAAATAAAACAATTTTATTGAAACACCCAAGTTTGAGCTAGGGAGCGTTTTTTTTGATAAAATCCTTTAAATGTTATATAACAAAATATGTAGAGCGTTCTTAACAATTCAACCATACTTAGACTTTTGTCACGCCCACTTATGAGGGATAGGAATAAGAATAGGGTATCCAACAGTTCGCCCAAGCGGACTGTAGCCCGTCCCTATGTTTTTTTACTTTTTTAAATAATAATAATAATATTAAGAGCTCAATAGAAGCAAAGTTAAAATGTACGCCGGGAGCAAGTGTACACGCCAAAACAAAACAGATTTGTAAATATTTATACCCACTAATCATAAGTTTAAATTAAGTAACAAATTTAAATCAATTGAAGTTCAGCCAGACATACCTACAAGAAAGTCGGCAAATATAGATCGTTAAGTTAAAACAAATGTACAAATGATTTTTTAAATGTCTCAATAAAATTGAATTGAATTGAATTGAATTGTTATCTGAATTGATCTCGCCCTCTTCAAGTTCTTGTGCTGGTTGAAGCGATGCTGTCAACACTGTTGTTGTCGGGATTTATGATGTTATCTTTTTAATTTGACTCAGCTCTTTTTTTCATTATGGATACTAATGGCTGGTGATCAGTTACTGTACCTTTTCTTCCGTATATATAGGTACGTAGGAAACTATTTACACGCATAGAGTATGCCCAAAAACTCCTTTTCTATTTGATCTTAGTTTATTTCAGTAGCTGATGAGCTCTTCGATGCAAAACATATCGGGTTTTTATTTTGAAACAAGCAGCATCTTAGACCGTTTTTCGATGCACAGGTTTGAAGCTCTATATTGACGTCGGGCGTAAAACTATGAAGAAAGGTTGACCTTGCTAAATTATCTTTAATTTTATTCAGAATCTGTGAACTTCTTACCGTCCAAACAAACTCTACATTCTTGTGTAGCAATTCTCTAAAAGGTGCATTAATTTCCGCAAAATTAGGAATAAAAGATCTTAAGAAATCCAAAGTCTTAAAAACTCTTTGTAAATCCTTTTTATTGTCAGAATTTTTAATTCCTTGATTTTTTTGATATTTTTTCTAGATCTGGTGCTAGCCCATCCTTAGGGTAAATGTGCCCCAAATACTTTACCCTCTCTACTCTATATTGAAGTTAATGAGAAATAAATTTAACATTTATTTCTATAGTTCCCTGCAAAACTCTTTCTAAATTTTCATCGTATTCCTTTTCTATTCAACCACGCACTAATATATCGTCGATGTATACAGAACATCCTGGCAGACAGCCAAATATTCTAACTTCCTCACCCTCACAGGTAATAAATCTAGCAATACCTGTACTTCTTCTGTTTCATTGTCTGTTTGCCACTGTATAAATTTGATACAACTGTTAAAATGTTTAAATGTCTTTCAAGTTTCCATTTAATATTAATGGGTTAGGCTTTTTAAAATCCATCTTTTATTTGGTTTATTACACTGCCACGCTCAAAATAAATAACTTCTTTTTATTTAATTTAAACAAAAAAACACGATATTTTTTGTCTCCTTTTCATTTTGTTTTAATATTGCTTTCGACTGCGCCATATTTTATACGTCAAGCAAATATAAATTTCAGTTTGGTTATGTTCTCTTTTATTTCACTTTGATTTGATATACATATATATTATGTGCAGTTTATCATTTGTATACATAGTTACGTCTCAGACTCCACCCGAACCTTAACTTAAAGGAAACCCCTCTTTGTGATTTCAGGGAAAATAAAAAAAAAACAGAAATTGAACAAATAACCAAAAAAATATAAAAAATAATAGAATTTGCCGTTCACAGAAATATCTTATAATTGTTACAACTACAACATAAGTATGATCGGGGACAATGCTATACGGTTTGAAAATGTGAAATTAAAATAAATAATGGTTAGTAAATTTCATATAATATCACAACCTTATAATACAAAATTTAAAAAATGAATCAATAAAGAGAATTCTAAGGAACTATTCCACTGATGAACTAAAAGAAAAAAACCTAGAAAATCGTAAACTAATAGATGAAATTAAAAATAAGAGTATCGCGCTTATTTCTATAAATATTGCAACAACCTTTTTTGATTTACCAAATGTCGAATTACAAATTTTTTGCGCGAACAAAAAAACTACCACCGACTTTAAAAATCTTTCGAACTTAACCTATAAAAGCGAATATCATTATGATTGGTGCAGGGAAATAACTTCACGGGCAATAACTTCACATGGGCAATAACTTCACCTCTTTTTTTCACTTTTTTTTTGAAGTTATTGCCCACTGATGGTGAGCAATAACTTCACCCAAAATTTTGTGAAGTTACTTCCCACCTATAATTTGAGAATTTGTCTATTATAACTAAAGACCCTTGCACCTACTCCAAATCAAACAGTGACCCCAAGCAGGGGGGTTGTGGGAGGGGGGGGGGGCAGCATGCCCCCCATATGCATTGCACTGTTTATGGGATTAGTTGCGAAATCGCAAGTAGATTCCATAAACAGTTCAATACCTATGGGGGAGCATGCTGCCCCCCTGCAACCCCCCTGCTTGGGGTCACTGTTTTATTTAGGGTAGGAGCGAGGTACGGTTCTTGAATTATCATAAAATGTTAAGAGAATTTATTTCCCACTAAAAAGTGTAGTTATTGCTCACCATCAGTGGGCATTAAGTTCACAAAAAAAAAGTGAAGTTATTGCCCACTCGAGGAGAAGTTATTGCCCATGTGAAGTTATTGCCCGTGAAGTTATTTCCCTGCACCATTATGATTTGCTTGTAGTTTTTCAGTTTTAATTCGCGACCAAAAAATTGTTTCTGTGAATGAAGCTTCAAACTTTAAGAATAATCGTTTGGACCTTAATAAATGCCAGGTAACTCGTTGAAATAACTAGTCGCAAGTTTACTTGCAGGCGACTTATGTTGCTTTCGAACTTGAACTTTTCCAATATTGCTGTTATTGCAGAGTGTGCTGGGCCGGAAATGCTACATGTGCAAAGTATGCAAATGCACAAGGCGCTGAACCCGATGGGCGAATCGTAAAAACTTTTAAAAAACAAAAACGAATATAAAGCCATGTTTTCCGTGTTCGCCCACCAGCTGCTCTCCATTCCATACACTACTAGTACTGAAAGTAAACGCAAAAGAAAATCGTTGCCTACATACAAAAAAAAAACTTCAATAAGCTTAAACTTGCACACGAAATTAATTTGCATTCTGCACACAACGTTTGTATGCAATGTAACTCGCACACTATGTTAATATTTCTGCGTAGAATGTTGCAAAAATAAACTCAAACACCATCAAACACAGGAAAAATAAAGCTGCAACAGTCTTGTAGGGTTGATTAAAAACTTGCACGCAATGTTACCGCATGGAATTTTCTTTTAAAAATTCCGTTAACCCGCAAATAAAATGTAACTTTCTCATACAAAATCGCAGTCAAGTCGGTGCATATTTTTAAAAAAGCAAGGAAGGTTTTAATTTAGAAATTATGTTATACAGACACATGAACACAAATTACCTATCTGAGGTAGTCAGGTGTAGTAAAATTACACCAAACGAATTAATCACATAGTCAGCTTCCAAATCCCCCGTCACCTAAAACCCACAAATGACCGGTGTCTAATCCTCTCTCGAAATGTCTATCGGTGAATATACAGTGAAACCTCTGAATTAGGTCACACCAAGGGATCAATCAAATTGGGACCAACTCGGAAGTCCCCAAAATGAAAGGCCCTCCCAATTGGACCAAATTGCAAACTGCCCCAATCAAATCTTTTCCAATTTAAAAGCATGTAAGTACTGAGAGTATAATGTTTATTTTTTAGACTTTGTTAATAATCTTTTGTTCGACATAATGTTCATGTGCTATATTCATAAGTACATATTTTTGTACATACGTTCATAAACATATGTACATATTTTTATATCCTATTCTAAGGGTATATTAATTATTTTTGACGCATAGTTTGTAACATACTTTAATATTGCCCGTAGACCCCTAAAAGTTACTATTTATACTCTATTCTAAAGGTATATTAATTTTGACGCATAGTTTGTAATATACCCTAATATTGCCCGTAGACCCCTAAAAGTTACTATATTTATGATCAGCATCGATAGTTCGATCTAGCCATGTCCGTCCGTCTGTCCGTCCGTCCGTCGGCAAAAATTAGGCCTTTAAATTGGGCCTAGAGAACTGTAATTTTAACCATATACTCTCTAGGGTCCCGAAATAATCAAGTTTACGATTTTTTTAAATCCGCCCACAACACGCCCACAAATTCAAAAAAACAAAAAAATTGGAAAAACTCGAATTTTGAGCTAGAAAGCTGAAATTTTTTATATATGATCTATGACTCCTAAAACTGCTCGGAATACAAAATTTTCAAAATCCGCCCACTGACACGCCCACAATTAAATAAAACAATTTTATTGAAAAACCAAAATTTGAGCTAGGGAGCTGAAATTTATGATATTATATACTCTCTAGGGGCCCTTTATGCTAATGTGTTAGTTTTTTTTTAAATCCGCCTACTGACACGCCCACAATTAAATAAAACATTTTATTGAAAAACCAAAGTTTGAACTAGGGAGCATTTTTTACAAAAGCTTCGTTTTTTTTTGATAAAATCCTTTAAATGTTGTATAACAAACTATGTAGAGCGTTCTTAGCAATTCAACCATACTAAGACTTTTGTCACACCCACTTATGAGGGATAGGAATAAAAACAGGGTATCCAACAGTTCGCCCAAGCGGACTGTAGCCCGTCCCTATGTTTTTTATGATAGCATCGATAGTAATGTCGATCTAGCCATGTCCGTCCGTTCGTCGGCAAAAATTAGGCCTTTAAACTGGACCTAGAGAGCTGAAATTTTAACCATATAATCAAGTTTAAGAATTTTTGAAATCCGCTAACGAAAAAATCGAATTTTGAGCTAGAAAGCTGATAAGTTTTTATAAAATGATCTTTGACTCCTAAGAATAAATGCTCGGGATATAAAATTTCTAAAATCCGCCCACTGACACGCCCACAGTGAAATTTATAATATATACTCCCTAGGTGCCCTTTATACTTATGTTGAAATATTTTTTTAAATCCGCCTACTGTCACGCCCACAATTAAATAAAACAATTTTATTGAAAAACCAAAGTTTGAGCTAGGGAGCGTTTTTTTACAAAAGCTTCGTTTTTTTCGATTAAATCCTTTAAATGTTATATAAAAAAATTTGAAGAGCGCTCTTAACAATTCAACTATTTTTAGACTTTTGTCACGCCCACTTATGAGGGATAGTAATAAGCATAGGTTATCCAAAGGTTCGCCCAAGCGGCCTATATTTAAATAGAAATTTCATTTCTACGAACATATGTGTAGCATAATGTGTATTAGCATTTATGGTGTCTTTAAAAAGTTGATATAAGTTTCGTTTGCGTGCGTGTGTGCGTGTTAGAATGAACAATGAAACTCTTCAATATTTGTTCGCTGTCTTCAATAATTTCAATAAGTTTATGCAAATTGTTTTGAGTAGCGTAGGAAGCTATGTCGTTTAAACATTCAAGTGTCACTGTAAAGACTACAGGATATTCTTCATCAGACTGAATTTCAATTTCTCAGTCATCGTTAGTTACTGGTTTTGCAATTGATGCAAAAAACGTTTCTTCACAATATACGGCTTTGGTGACATCTTGTACTGTTGGTTCAGCAACGACCTCAGTTGAAGTTGGAAAGACAAAAGATCGGAAACAGTTTGTAATCCCCGTTCCCCAATTGATTAAATCGCAAACAGAACCAATCTCCCCTCTAATCTATTTAATTCAATTGCCTTAAATTAATAAAAAGAGATGTTGTGCTAATTGAATTATATTTTATTCATTTCAAACTCAGTGTACCTCAGGACCCGGCTGCTTGGCCTGAGTTCGCTGAAAAGTGTTTACGTCGTTGCCAAAAAACGAAAAAAAAACAACTACAGCCGATAGCGACAGTGGAAACGTAAGCAATATTAATCCTTTTCCCCTCGTACCCGCTAAACATTCGGAGCCTACGGCATCGTACATTTCTCATTTTTTCTTGTTGTACCACAACGTTGGAGGCTCGCCTACGAACAAAAATGCAATTAATTCTCATCTTTTCTTCATCACTACAAAACGATATCATTGCACTCGCCGAAACATGGGTATCTGAGAGCATTTTAATGCTGAAATGTTTGATAACCAGATGTTCAATGTTTTTCGCAAAGACAGTGATGTCGTCTCCATTTAATATTAATGGGTTAGGCTTTTTAAAATCCATCTTTTATTTGGTTTATTACACTGCCACGCTCAAAATAAATAACTTCTTTTTATTTAATTTAAACAAAAAAACACGATATTTTTTGTCTCCTTTTCATTTTGTTTTAATATTGCTTTCGACTGCGCCATATTTTATACGTCAAGCAAATATAAATTTCAGTTTGGTTATGTTCTCTTTTATTTCACTTTGATTTGATATACATATATATTATGTGCAGTTTATCATTTGTATACATAGTTACGTCTCAGACTCCACCCGAACCTTAACTTAAAGGAAACCCCTCTTTGTGATTTCAGGGAAAATAAAAAAAAAACAGAAATTGAACAAATAACCAAAAAAATATAAAAAATAATAGAATTTGCCGTTCACAGAAATATCTTATAATTGTTACAACTACAACATAAGTATGATCGGGGACAATGCTATACGGTTTGAAAATGTGAAATTAAAATAAATAATGGTTAGTAAATTTCATATAATATCACAACCTTATAATACAAAATTTAAAAAATGAATCAATAAAGAGAATTCTAAGGAACTATTCCACTGATGAACTAAAAGAAAAAAACCTAGAAAATCGTAAACTAATAGATGAAATTAAAAATAAGAGTATCGCGCTTATTTCTATAAATATTGCAACAACCTTTTTTGATTTACCAAATGTCGAATTACAAATTTTTTGCGCGAACAAAAAAACTACCACCGACTTTAAAAATCTTTCGAACTTAACCTATAAAAGCGAATATCATTATGATTGGTGCAGGGAAATAACTTCACGGGCAATAACTTCACATGGGCAATAACTTCACCTCTTTTCTTCACTTTTTTTTTGAAGTTATTGCCCACTGATGGTGAGCAATAACTTCACCCAAAATTTTGTGAAGTTACTTCCCACCTATAATTTGAGAATTTGTCTATTATAACTAAAGACCCTTGCACCTACTCCAAATCAAACAGTGACCCCAAGCAGGGTGGTTGCGGGAGGGGGGGGGGGGGGCAGCATGCCCCCCATATGCATTGCACTGTTTATGGGATTAGTTGCGAAATCGCAAGTAGATTCCATAAACAGTTCAATACCTATGGGGGAGCATGCTGCCCCCCTGCAACCCCCCTGCTTGGGGTCACTGTTTTATTTAGGGTAGGAGCGAGGTACGGTTCTTGAATTATCATAAAATGTTAAGAGAATTTATTTCCCACTAAAAAGTGTAGTTATTGCTCACCATCAGTGGGCATTAAGTTCACAAAAAAAAAGTGAAGTTATTGCCCACTCGAGGAGAAGTTATTGCCCATGTGAAGTTATTGCCCGTGAAGTTATTTCCCTGCACCATTATGATTTGCTTGTAGTTTTTCAGTTTTAATTCGCGACCAAAAAATTGTTTCTGTGAATGAAGCTTCAAACTTTAAGAATAATCGTTTGGACCTTAATAAATGCCAGGTAACTCGTTGAAATAACTAGTCGCAAGTTTACTTGCAGGCGACTTATGTTGCTTTCGAACTTGAACTTTTCCAATATTGCTGTTATTGCAGAGTGTGCTGGGCCGGACATGCTACATGTGCAAAGTATGCAAATGCACAAGGCGCTGAACCCGATGGGCGGATCGTAAAAACTTTTAAAAAACAAAAACGAATATAAAGCCATGTTTTCCGTGTTCGCCCACCAGCTGCTCTCCATTCCATACACTACTAGTACTGAAAGTAAACGCAAAAGAAAATCGTTGCCTACATACAAAAAAAAAACTTCAATAAGCTTAAACTTGCACACGAAATTAATTTGCATTCTGCACACAACGTTTGTATGCAATGTAACTCGCACACTATGTTAATATTTCTGCGTAGAATGTTGCAAAAATAAACTCAAACACCATCAAACACAGGAAAAATAAAGCTGCAACAGTCTTGTAGGGTTGATTAAAAACTTGCACGCAATGTTACCGCATGGAATTTTCTTTTAAAAATTCCGTTAACCCGCAAATAAAATGTAACTTTCTCATACAAAATCGCAGTCAAGTCGGTGCATATTTTTAAAAAAGCAAGGAAGGTTTTAATTTAGAAATTATGTTATACAGACACATGAACACAAATTACCTATCTGAGGTAGTCAGGTGTAGTAAAATTACACCAAACGAATTAATCACATAGTCAGCTTCCAAATCCCCCGTCACCTAAAACCCACAAATGACCGGTGTCTAATCCTCTCTCGAAATGTCTATCGGTGAATATACAGTGAAACCTCTGAATTAGGTCACACCAAGGGATCAATCAAATTGGGACCAACTCGGAAGTCCCCAAAATGAAAGGCCCTCCCAATTGGACCAAATTGCAAACTGCCCCAATCAAATCTTTTCCAATTTAAAAGCATGTAAGTACTGAGAGTATAATGTTTATTTTTTAGACTTTGTTAATAATCTTTTGTTCGACATAATGTTCATGTGCTATATTCATAAGTACATATTTTTGTACATACGTTCATAAACATATGTACATATTTTTATATCCTATTCTAAGGGTATATTAATTATTTTTGACGCATAGTTTGTAACATACTTTAATATTGCCCGTAGACCCCTAAAAGTTACTATTTATACTCTATTCTAAAGGTATATTAATTTTGACGCATAGTTTGTAATATACCCTAATATTGCCCGTAGACCCCTAAAAGTTACTATATTTATGATCAGCATCGATAGTTCGATCTAGCCATGTCCGTCCGTCTGTCCGTCCGTCCGTCGGCAAAAATTAGGCCTTTAAATTGGGCCTAGAGAACTGTAATTTTAACCATATACTCTCTAGGGTCCCGAAATAATCAAGTTTACGATTTTTTTAAATCCGCCCACAACACGCCCACAAATTCAAAAAAACAAAAAAATTGGAAAAACTCGAATTTTGAGCTAGAAAGCTGAAATTTTTTATATATGATCTATGACTCCTAAAACTGCTCGGAATACAAAATTTTCAAAATCCGCCCACTGACACGCCCACAATTAAATAAAACAATTTTATTGAAAAACCAAAATTTGAGCTAGGGAGCTGAAATTTATGATATTATATACTCTCTAGGGGCCCTTTATGCTAATGTGTTAGTTTTTTTTTAAATCCGCCTACTGACACGCCCACAATTAAATAAAACATTTTATTGAAAAACCAAAGTTTGAACTAGGGAGCATTTTTTACAAAAGCTTCGTTTTTTTTTGATAAAATCCTTTAAATGTTGTATAACAAACTATGTAGAGCGTTCTTAGCAATTCAACCATACTAAGACTTTTGTCACACCCACTTATGAGGGATAGGAATAAAAACAGGGTATCCAACAGTTCGCCCAAGCGGACTGTAGCCCGTCCCTATGTTTTTTATGATAGCATCGATAGTAATGTCGATCTAGCCATGTCCGTCCGTTCGTCGGCAAAAATTAGGCCTTTAAACTGGACCTAGAGAGCTGAAATTTTAACCATATAATCAAGTTTAAGAATTTTTGAAATCCGCTAACGAAAAAATCGAATTTTGAGCTAGAAAGCTGATAAGTTTTTATAAAATGATCTTTGACTCCTAAGAATAAATGCTCGGGATATAAAATTTCTAAAATCCGCCCACTGACACGCCCACAGTGAAATTTATAATATATACTCCCTAGGTGCCCTTTATACTTATGTTGAAATATTTTTTTAAATCCGCCTACTGTCACGCCCACAATTAAATAAAACAATTTTATTGAAAAACCAAAGTTTGAGCTAGGGAGCGTTTTTTTACAAAAGCTTCGTTTTTTCGATTAAATCCTTTAAATGTTATATAAAAAAATTTGAAGAGCGCTCTTAACAATTCAACTATTTTTAGACTTTTGTCACGCCCACTTATGAGGGATAGTAATAAGCATAGGTTATCCAAAGGTTCGCCCAAGCGGCCTATATTTAAATAGAAATTTCATTTCTACGAACATATGTGTAGCATAATGTGTATTAGCATTTATGGTGTCTTTAAAAAGTTGATATAAGTTTCGTTTGCGTGCGTGTGTGCGTGTTAGAATGAACAATGAAACTCTTCAATATTTGTTCGCTGTCTTCAATAATTTCAATAAGTTTATGCAAATTGTTTTGAGTAGCGTAGGAAGCTATGTCGTTTAAACATTCAAGTGTCACTGTAAAGACTACAGGATATTCTTCGTCAGACTGAATTTCAATTTCTCAGTCATCGTTAGTTACTGGTTTTGCAATTGATGCAAAAAACGTTTCTTCACAATATACGGCTTTGGTGACATCTTGTACTGTTGGTTCAGCAACGACCTCAGTTGAAGTTGGAAAGACAAAAGATCGGAAACAGTTTGTAATCCCCGTTCCCCAATTGATTAAATCGCAAACAGAACCAATCTCCCCTCTAATCTATTTAATTCAATTGCCTTAAATTAATAAAAAGAGAAGTTGTGCTAATTGAATTATATTTTATTCATTTCAAACTCAGTGTACCACAGGACCCGGCTGCTTGGCCTGAGTTCGCTGAAAAGTGTTTACGTCGTTGCCAAAAAACGAAAAAAAAACAACTACAGCCGATAGCGACAGTGGAAACGTAAGCAATATTAATCCTTTTCCCCTCGTACCCGCTCAACATTCGGAGCCTACGGCATCGTACATTTCTCATTTTTTCTTGTTGTACCACAACGTTGGAGGCTCGCCTACGAACAAAAATGCAATTAATTCTCATCTTTTCTTCATCACTACAAAACGATATCATTGCACTCGCCGAAACATGGGTATCTGAGAGCATTTTAATGCTGAAATGTTTGATAACCAGATGTTCAATGTTTTTCGCAAAGACAGTGATGTCGTCTCACAACTGGTCTAAAGCGAGGAGGAGGTGTACTGCTAGCTGTTCGCTCGACATTTCTGTGTATGCAACTGGACTTGCCTTCTTCGTTTCTTGATTTGATTACTCAATTTGATATTGATCAGTTGATTATTCGCATAATCATTGATAATACTTATGATGTATTTTTTTATTCAAAGCCATAAACCACCAAAAAGTTTCTTTGTATTGTATTCAATACACATAGATAATTTTTCTGAAATTCTTAAAAATCTTATAATTTCGGGTGATTCTAATTTACCATTTATTAAGGGGGTTAAAGATGCGGAGGAAAATTGTTTGATTCCTTTTGACTTTTATAATGAGTGCGGCAGTGTTGTTGATATGCTTGCTGAATCAGGACTTAACAAAATTAACTCTTTTTGCAATAATTTGAATCGACTGCTTGATTTAGTTTTTGTTGACATTGAGTTCAGCGCGAGTATTTGTAGCCTCACTCCCTCTCTCATACCATCCTCTGATAATTATGTTGTGATTTGTCTAAGTTTTAAGTTTTATACATTTTTAAAATGAATTTCACACATCATATAACTTAAAAAAAAAAAGTAATTTTGTTGAAATATCTAGTTTTATTAGTAAGACGACCCCCAGCTGTCTCATGCAGCGCTGAAATTGATGTTGCGTATGGTTATTTTACCGATTCATTAAAAGGGAAAATTTCTCCAATTTAAAATGCTTTTGCTTGTTGGTCCTGAAATTGGTATATTTTTCGAACGAGAAATTGATTGACCTACTTATCCAGCACCATTAAACAGGACGATTTTGTCCTTTTTCTGCTCAAGAGTCCATAATTGTTCAAGGATTGCTTGATTTTGCTCTACGATTTTATTATACGTTGAACTTGGCTTTAACTTATTCTGAATTATTCTGCTATTTTTCTGTTACTTCATAAAACAAAAATCAATCAAAAACATACCACCACAAATTACCTCAATTCGAAAGGGTTTCAAACACAAGCCAAATGATTAAAGTGTCTAACTTCTGCTGGCTTTCAAAACAGTTCAACAATGAACGACAAATGGCTTGTCAGAAAACAGAATTACAGCAATGTCTTTTTTACAATGATTTTTTCACAAATCTCGGGGAATCCCCTACTTTTGTGCTTCATATCATTCAGTTACCAGCTTTGACACTTGTTGGGGGAATTCTCTACTTTTGTGCATCATAGCATTCAGTGTGTCCCATTTTGGAAGTTTTTTACAGAGGCAATTCGAAAGAAATCGTTGGCACATGATTCAATTAAGAGGTGCTCCAATTTCAAAGGACGTTTACCCTATCGTTCTGAGGAGGTGTTCTTCTACGCTGGCAAATTCACTGCGTAAGCTTTTCTATCTGCTCTATTCTACAGGGCTCTTTCCGAGAAGATGGAAAACAGCATTTGTTCAGCCTGTCCCAAAAAAGGCGAATCTTCTTCTCCGTCCTCCTACCGACCAATTGCACTTACGTGCCTTCTTTCTAAGGTCAGTGGACCAACCGTCAGCTTATGAAACATCTTGAATCCCGGAAACTTGACCGGCAGTATGGTTTTGGCAGCAACAAGTCCACGGGTGATTTAATGACTCTAGCCGAAAAGTGCGCTTTATATTTTAAAGGCATTTGACAGAGTTTGGCATCAAGCTCTCTTGTCGAAAATGCGTGCATTTGGAATCGATGATACTTTTCTTCAATGGATTAGAAACATCCTTTCGTTCAATTTAAGTTGTTTTGGACGGTCACAAGTCCGCAACTCAGCAATTAAATGCTGATGTTCCCCAAGGCTCCGTTTCCTCAGCTTTTCATATTCATTTGCTGGTTCGCGCCCATCTTCTTCGGATGTGGAACTGAAACGGTAGCGTATGTTAAGCACATTTAATGCCGATCTTAACTGCATAGTTCAATGGATCACAACCAATAGAGTGGAGTTTATGCCATTCATGGCATCGTAGAGACCGAATGACTTTCCATTTTCGGTTTGTATGTTAATGATAAGCATCGTTGGAATGACCACATTCCATTGAGTATATTTATAAACATTTTAAAATATAACTACTTAATTGTTGTTGGTCCGCATAGTATTTCATCTTGCTAAGGTTTATTATTGCAGCAATAGGAAAATGAATAAATAAAACAAATATTTTTTTTTTCAATGGGTTAGTTAAAAAACATCATGAAGTTTATGTAATTATTTTTACCTATTCGACTTGGGTAATGAGGAAATGGCTAACTGACCACAAATTACTTCTATTACATCTTCCCAGCCGTAAAATCTATCCGTACTCGGAAAGATAACCGTCGGGTTGCTACATTTGTTACATGCCAATAGGTTATCTTCAATGTTATAATCAAACAGAGACTAGCAGTGACATTTAGTACGTTTACATGACCGAATCGAAAGATCGAATTGAAACTGAATTGGTTTTCGAGGCGGGTTTTCGCTCTCACCAAATTGAGAGATTGAATTGAACTAGAATTCAGTTCCACACCTCCTTCTTAATACGTATTTTGGATAGCCTTGTGTTAGTGGCGACAAAAATCCCAGTCAAGTGAACATCACAAAGGAAAACAAAGAGGGCACGCACACACACTCTCACTCGATCTCTCGATCTTTCAATTTGCGTTTACATGCTGATTTTCAATCCAATCGCAGAAAATTTTGTGATCGGATTGAGTGAATCCCTCAATCTTTCAATCTGCGTTTACATGGAATTCAATTCGGATTGAATCCGGATTGAATCTCTCATGTAAACGGGATAATTGTTTCCCGAGCTACCCAATAGCATATGCCTGGCATTGGTGTTGCAGCTTATCAGCATGATGGCCTTTGTTGTTGTAGTAGCGCTTACTAGTTCATGGATCTTCTCCGGCGGTAATTGTGGGTCGTGGGCCATGTAGACGGATGCGATTAGTAATGCGGCTCTACCTGCGTTCTCTATTTGTACAACTTTTAAATCAGACGAGCTGAGACATAATTTAGTCTAAGAGCCCGCAGTAATTTTTTAGTCTGAGAGGTAACCGAATGATATTTGCTTATTGTGTAGCCTGACTAGAGGGTGTATCGAAAATATTAGTCTGGCAGCAAATAGTGGTAGCCAATGCGTGTGATAGCGCGTTGAATATGCGTTATTTTCCACAATAGTAATAATGAGTGTAACCGAATGAAATTTTCAACATACATAGAACATGCCCTCTTGAGCATGAAAATATCAGTCCAAGACGTTTTGCACGCAGCCAAGTCCGTGCCAGACGCGACCAAAGTCCAGCATCAAACCCATTTTGTAATATTTGACGTAACCGGATGAAATTTTCAGCATACGTAGCTTATGCCCTCCTGAGCATGAAAATATCAGTCCAAGACGTTTTGCACGCAGCTAAGTCCGTGGCAGACGCGACCAAAGTTCAGCATCAAACCCATTTTATAATATTTGACATAACCGGATGAAATTTTCAACATACATAGCACATGCCCTCTTGAGCATGAAAATATCAGTCCAAGACTTTTTGCGCGCAGCCAAGTCCGTGCCAGACGCGACCAAAGTCCAGCATCAAACCCATTTTGTAATATTCGACGTAACCGGATTATATTTTCAGCATACATAGCACTCCTCTTGAGCATGAAAATATCAGTCCAAGACGTTTTGCACGCAGCCATGTCCGTGCCAGACGCGAACAAAGTTCAGAATCAAACAAATTCTACTTGTATAATATAATAATATTACGAAATGGGTTTGATTCTTTTAATATTATTAAATTATACAAGTAGAATTTGTTTGATTCTGAACTTTGGTCGCGTCTGGCACGGACATGGCTGCGTGCAAAACGTCTTGGACTGATATTTTCATGTTCAAGAGGGCATGTTCTATGTATGTTGAAAATTTCATCCGGTTACGTCAAATATTATAAAATGGGTTTGATGCTGGACTTTGGTCGCGTCTGGCACGGACTTGGCTGCGCGCAAAAAGTCTTTGACTGATATTTTCATGCTCAAGAGGGCATGTGCTATGTATGTTAAAAATTTCATCCGGTTACGTCAAATATTATAAAATGGGTTTGATGCTGAACTTTGGTCGCGTCTGCCACGGACTTGGCTGCGTGCAAAACGTCTTGGACTGATATTTTCATGCTCAGGAGGGCATAAGCTACGTATGCTGAAAATTTCATCCGGTTACGTCGAATATTACAAAATGGGTTTGATACTGGACTTTGGTCGCGTCTGGCACGGACATGGCTGCGTGCAAAACGTCTCGGACTGATATTTCATGCTCAAGAGGGCATGTGCTATGTATGTTGAAAATTTCATCCGGTTACGTCAAATATTACAAAATGGGTTTGACGCTAGACTTTGATCGCTTCTGGCACATACTTGGCTGCGTGCAAAACGTCTTGGATTGATATTTTCATGCTCAAGTGGGCATGTTCTATGTATGTTGAAAATTTCATTCGCTGCCACTATTTGCTGCCAGACTTATATTTTCGATACACCCTCTACTCAGGCTACACAATATGCAAATATCATTCGGTTACCTCTCAGACCAAAAAATTACTGCGGGCTCTTGGTCTAATAGGTAGAAGCTTTAGAGATTTTTTTTGTTTTAGCTAGAAAGCAAGTACTTGGCTTGCCATGATTGATGTTATTACGAGAGTATCCAGCTGTCGTGTGAAGCTTCTCAAATTTGAGGTTCGGAATCGGCGTAAATTGTAGGTCCTTTGCAATATGCACGCGCAAATGGTTAGAGAAGCTAGGTTATGGCTAGGTTAGTCGTAGCCCTGTTTCATCGCTAATACACATTTTTTGTTGTTTTTGACTAAATTTTAAATTTCATCACGTAATTATATTGGTAAGCGCATGTTGTCTTATAAGAAGGGAGTTCTTCTTATATGAGATGTTCTTGTGTCCTTGATCGACTGTATTATTGTTTTCGAAGGCAAAGACAACGCACAGAGTTTCGATACAAATCAGGGGAAGTTAATACTTTCGGTATCACACAAGTGTACGAAAGGATAACCTATCTATTCTTTTAAAGCAGCCATTGAAGTCCTGAGCAAGCTTAGAATATTTGCAAATATGCTGGTATTTGGCAACATACAAACACATCTATATGTATAAGCGGGCTTCTAGAAATAAAATACTTAATGAGTTTACGTATATTTGCATTGTTGGTACCTATTTCAATTAACCGCTTCATCCATTTTACAAGCGAATTCAACTATAGAAAATCAAAAAAAAAAAAACTTAAAAATAAGAAACACGAATTTTCAGTTAAATTGTTTTTGTCACACCCTTAATTATAAACTCTAAAAAAAATATTTTTAAGTACCGGTTAAATCCTAATTATTCATAAAGATATATTGGGTAGTTAGTGGCCCTTAAGGGAACTTTTCTGAAACCAATGATATAAAAGTATATAATAGGTTGTTAAAATATCAATAAGCCATATGTTCAGTGATAAGGGGACTTATCAGAATTTTATTTGTTGTTTATTTATGCGAAAATCATTGTGGCTACAGTTATAACAATTCATTACATATGTTAAGTGCAAAATTTAGTAATTACAGTTAAAATAAATTTCAAATAATAATATTTAATAGAACAGCATTGGTTTCTAAATTACAAAATGTACATTAATTTCTCAAAAATAAATATAACCGTTTACTTTATTTACGCATGTAGTGAAAGCTTACTTGAACATTTGTGTTTTGTGAATGAATCGTACTTTCAGCTCGTGTGCATTTTTAAAGTTTATTCGCATACAATTTTAAATTACTATTAGATTTATTTCTCACTGAACATTTAAACAGGGTTACACGTGAATATGAATCAAATACTATATATGCCTGCAATTGTTGTTTGTTCCTTAAACTTCTTAATTTTTCCAACTAATAGTCAAAGTAAAAATATTATTTTACATATTTAGGTGGCGCATCTAGAGCTCAATGGGAAGACGTAACCGGATCGACCCCTCTAACATTTGTGAATGATTGTGTGTCATTTACAACAACAGTTTCAGCACGATTTTGGCTCATGGATTGTAGAAATATTTCTGAAGCTACAAAAATGGCCACCGAACTTTATAGGTAACAAAATTCCATAATACGACTATATTAAATATCTGAAATTATGCTAGATGGTATTCTTTTTGATTTTATACAATTGTCAGATGGGTTCATGATTATTATACAACTAGACTCTTCCGGCTTTGATTGAGGGTTTTATTTATAACTCTATAAAAATAAGTACATATACATTTTAAAAATTACAGCCCAGCATAAATCCTGAGATTCATGTGCATACAAATATCAACTATTGGTGGAAACTTCGTCTTCGTTGGGGGGTAGGGTATTTTTACTTCTAATGAGGTTCATTATACTAAAGCAAAAAAAAAGAAAACCAATTTGTAAACAACATTCCTCGAGGAATTTCAGCTGCGATTCGGCTTTCCTCCCAGTGTTACATCAAGTATAAAATGTGAAAATATGCAGAAGCGGTTGTTCGTGGTGGTGGGCGCACATCACGAACACGAACACTGTCAGGCATTTTGTCTTGTGGAAAGGGAAACAGAAGAAGTTTGTTTACTACGGGAGATAACGAGTCATTGTATTTTTTTAAAATACATTAATTTTTTTTGGCAAAATGAGGTGTCGCGAATTAATTTCAGTTTTAACGGGCTCTTCAGCACTTAAAACAGAACTGGAAGTATAAGTGTTTTTGAGAGCTTGGTCTTTTGGCCCGGTCCAGCCTTCTGTAGGTTTGTTTCTACAAGCAACGGCCTTCCGTTTGCCTTCCCAGCCAGCGCAATCAAATTGAAGGTCCCGGTATCCTGCGGGGATAGTAGCTGCCACAGGGTGTCCTGGAACTTCTCCTCGATGTGTTTGCACTATTCGATTGCCTTTGCGGCTAACCTATATAGGTACGTATAGCAATTTTTGTTCGTTCATTGTATCTCGCGTATAAAAAAACATAAGGAAAGGCTATAGACCGTTGGGAAGTACTAATAGATACCCTCCTTAAAAAATGTCAACTCCCGTCCCTTATTAAGTGGGCGTGGCAAAAGTCTAAGTATGGGTGAATTGTTAAGAGCGCTCTACATATTTTTGTACAACATTTAAAGGATTTTATCAAAAAACACATATTATGGCAGAGAACTTTATAAAAATTAATTGTTCCAAGCGAATTTGCAATGAAAATGACTTTCATTCACAATGATTTCTGCAGTAAAAAGGTTTCTTTAAGTAGTGGGCGGGTTTTGAAAATATTTAAATATGAGCTTTAAAGGCTCCTGGAGAGAAAACTATTATTATAAATTTTAGCTTTCTAGCTCAAACTTTGACTTTTCGTTAAAAACTGTTTTATTTAATTGTGGGCATTTTAGTGGGCGGATTTTAAAAATGTTTAAACATGAGCATTAAGGGCCGCTAAAGAGTACATATTATAAATTTCAGCGTCCTAGCTCAAACATTGACTTTTTGATAAAACTGTTTTATTTAATTGTGGGCGTGTCAGTGGGCGGATTTCAAAAATGTCAACTTGGCATAAATATAATATATTAAAAATTTCAGCTCTCCAGCTCACAATTCGATTTTTTCGATAAATTTGTTTTTCGGTGATTGTGAGAATATAGTAAGCGAGCAATATTATGGTATGTTACAAACTATAAGTCAAAATCAATATACTCTTAGAATAGGCTATCCACTCCGTTCTAGTCCTAATCGAAGCATATTGACCTCAATATTATGATAAAGTCTTACCAGTGTATTGACGGGCCAAGAATATCACTGCAGCGCTTCGGATAAAAAGCGGTTATCGTAAAATGCGACTCAAGATATCACACCTAGGCAATTCTAACATTCAGGTGAGTTAGCGTCACGTACATGCTTAAGTTCAATGAATTACCATGACTGTATATTACAGTCGTCGTAAAGGAAGATAAAAACATAGGGACGGGCTACAGTCCGCTTGGACGAACTAATTCGGTTAAGCCGTTTTCTTATTTAAACAAAAATACAAAAAAAAACCTATTTTATATTTTGTATTTTCCTAAGAAAAATAAAAAAAACAAATTTTCTGGTGGCAAAGAGCATTTGCCGTTTTTCTTTCTTACTACATGGTTTTTAGGGTTCCGTAGCCAAATGGCAAAATATGGAACCCTTTTAGATTCGTCATGTCTGTCTGTCTGTCTGTCTGTCTGTCTGTCCGGAAATGTCACAGCCACTTTTTTCCGAAACTATAAGAGCTATACTGTTGAAACTTGGTAAGTAGATGTATTCTGTGAACCGCATTAAGATGTTCACATAAAAATAGAAAAAAAAAATAAATTTTGGGGGTTCCCCATACTTAGAACTGAAACTGAAAATTTTTTTTTTCATCAAACCCAAAAGTGTTGGGTATCTATGGATAGGTCTTCAAAAATGATATCCAGGTTTCTAATATCATTTTTTCTAAACTGAATAGTATGCGCGAGAGACACTTCCAAAGTGGTAAAATAATTATAATTCGCGCGGAACCCTTCATGAGCGAGTCCGACTCGCACTTGGCCGCTTTTTCTATTTTAGATTTGCGGTATTTCTGAAGCAAGTCAATTACAGCTCGCCATTAGACAAACAGACACATTTTAGGTCCGCTTTCACGGCTCCACCACAGCCATGTTATATTTTCCACCGGAAACAAATGGTAAGCTCATGCAGCGCCAGCTTACCTGGACAGTCCTGTCAAAGCCTTTTAAATTTAAGGTTTAGAAATTATTTGCTAAAACACATCTTTCTACAAAATTTATGTTCAACGAAACATCAACGCTTTGGTGAGCTGATGACTATGTTTCCCGGGATTTTCCTATGAACATATTCAACTTGTCGATTTATACGCCAAATTATTTATTATGCGGAGACATGTAGTAAAACTTCATCCCGTCCAGTACCCTTAAGTTGCAAGGTGAAATATAATATAGTATGGGAAATGAGGTAATTTTCAATCGGATTTGGAAAAATGGTCAAAAATCCAATCCAATCCAAATATGCGTAAATTGTTAAGAAGGGAATGGTCTACATATGGTGTTATACATAACTGTTTTGTATGTTTAATCGAATTAACAATGCAAAAAACGCCCTTAAAAACGACTTTATCTACATATTTGGCAAAGAAAGAGGATTATTATTTTAAATGATTTCATATACAAAACTGTTTTTTTTTAAATAGTGGGCGGATTTTAATAAAAATGAACTATAGCATTGAACTATAGCTAGATTTTTTTAGATTGCGAAGCAGTTTAAGTATGTATGTTAAGGCGGGTTCATACGTAAGGAAAATGGCGTTCATGTGAAACTTCTTCACCGATTTATGATTTTGAGGAAACCGGGGGTGAAGGGGGGAAATCAAAATTTTCTAAAGATCTGGTGCACGATATCACGTTCTCTTTTTTGTTTTTATCGCCATTGTGTACAAAAAATAAAAGTGAAACCGTAAAAATCGTGTTGTTGTTGAAATAATATATTTTTGTTTGAAAACAAATTAGAGTTGATCTGGAAAGAGTGAATTGGAAATGCTTAAATAACTATCAGTCATCAGATGAGCAGATTAATACGCTTAACGATATAATTCGTAACATTTTTAATACACACATCCCAATTAAAACTAAAAATATTAAAATTCAGTCATATCCTGGTTTACTCCCGAAATTATGGATTTCAAGAATTGACGCGACTTGGCATAAAAGAGATGGAAACGATTTAGACTGCAATGATGATTTTCGAAGGATTAGAAATGTTGTAACTCTTAAAATTTGTAATGCTAAACGTGGTTTTTATTCTAAGCGTCTGAATCTGAACAGTAACTTACCGACAAAGACAATATGTAAACATTTTCGTGATATAGCAATTGGTAGCAAAGATTAGTTTATTTTTTTATATAAATAATCTTAACAATAAATTTGTGCATAGCCCAATGCTGTCATCACCTAACATGTGCCCCACTGATACGTTTACTTTTGTGGGTGGTTTAAAATTTCGTCGGGTAGAGCATACAGATGGTGTTAAGGCAGTATTATGTATTAAATCCAAATCGTCAGGACTTGATAAAATCCATCCCTTATTTATCAAAACTATCCTACCGCTTATCCTCCCAGTACTTACCCATATAGTTAATACTATCTTAATGGCATCCTTTTTTCCTAGAAAAATATTACAGCTTCTCTCCAAACTTTTTAAAAAAATTGTTCGTGTCCAAATATCATACCATCTTCAGCATAATGCTTTACCTTGCAAACCAATCAGGATTTAGGAAGCAGCATAGTTATACCACAGCGCTGCTTAAAGTAACGGATGATTTACTATTTTTCTTAGCACTTTGTTTTGAAAAGTTTGTAGAATGTTGATATTATTGAATTTGGTACAACCCCAAAGTTGTATACCGTATGTCCAAACCGGTTTTAGTACTTGCTTGTATAAAAGCAGCTTGTTCTGCATGCTGAGTTGGGAAAATCTACCAAGCAGCCAGTGCATTTGTTTACATCGAATGGCGAGCTCTTCACGTTTCTTCTTGACGTGCGGTTTCCATTTTAATTTCGCACCGAGTGTCATTCCCAAATATTTTGTCTCGTTTGCGTACGGAATTCGTACCGAATCAATGAAAATGGGTAAATTGTGTACATTTCTATAGGTAAAATTCACGTGCGTTGATTTGGCCTCGTTAAGAGCAATACGCCAAGTCTTTGTCAAATCACAAATTTTGTCAATAGAACGTTGGAGTTTATTAGTTGCTGATTCAACGGTATTACTGACCTTTAATATAGCTGTATCGTCTGCAAACGTGGCTACTGTTGTGCCTTCTTCTTGCGGAATACCACTAGTGTATATTAGAAATAGAATCGGTCCAAGAACGCTTCCTTGGGGAACTCCTGCCGCGATTTCTTTGAATTCAGAGTAATCATTTCCGTGTTTTACACGAAAAGGTCTGCCTTATAACAACAAGTAACAAATAAGGATATCAGATAACTGTTTTGGAAAAGCTTGTCTTAGCTTATGTTTCAAGCCCGTATGCCATACTTTATCAAAGGCCTGAGAGACGTCGGGAAAAACACTAGAAGATACTTTTTTCTCCTTTATGGTTTTTCAATTACATTGGCTATTCTGTAAAGCTGGTCGATTGTAGAATTCTTAGTCCTGAATCTGAATTGGTGATCAGGCATTAATCGACGTTCTTCGATAATTGGATGTAGGCGCTTTAACAAAAGTTTTTCGAATACCTTCCACATTATCGGTAAGAGCGATATTGGCCTATACGATTTTTTGTCATTTAGTGTTTACCGGGCTTTGGAACCATTTTAACTTCAGCTACCTTCCATTGTCGTGGAACGTACAATAACCTGAACGATGCATTTATAGGATGGGCAAACTTGATTAAAGCTTTCCTAGGTAACTCTTTAAGAATCTGTCCTGTGATTAAGTCATATCCAGGAGCTTTGCTTAATTTTAGTTTCTCTATTTCGAAGCGTAGTTTAGGTAGCGATACACTTTTTATTCTATAATTGTCAGGTGCCACGGTTAGGACAGGAAATTCGAGCAACGCTTGACCATCAAATTGTTTAAATGTTTCTTCCAGATGTTCGGCAAATATTTCGGCTTTTTCCTTGTCACTCTTCGCCTATTCTACATTGATTTTCCTGGTGGGTGACGCTTGCGTTTTTGGTTTTTTAATGACTTTCCAGAGCGAGTAATTTGTACTTTTATCGCAGTTAGGCTTCCAAGATATGTAGAAATTTCACGATTTTTAAAGTTTCGAATTTCTTTCTTTAGCTTACTACAAATTATCCTGTGGAGCGCGAGATTGTTGCCATCTTTTGCGCGCTCTCCTTTTCTTCTTTAACAATTGAGTGATTTCCAAGTTAAAGTGAAAATGGCAATCCCAAACCCAGCCGAAGGAATCATCCAAAATTGAAGAATTCTGGGGAACACAGAAGACTACTCCCTATCTTCATTTATAAGAGAAGTCGAGATATTTCTCCCCAGATTTCAAAAATTCTTAAAATTGATTATTTCGGGCCCCTAGAGAGTATATGGTTAAAATTTCAGCTCTCTAGGTTCAGTTTAAAGGCCTAATTTTTGCCGACAGACGACCAATTGCACTTACGTCCCTTCTTTCCAAGGTCATGGAAACGCTGATTAACCGTCAGCTTATGAAATATCTTGAATCCCTGAAGCTTCTTAATGACCGCAGTAGGGTTTCCGCAGTAACAGGTCCACGGTTGATTTGATGAATTTGATGACATATCTAACCGAAAAGTAGAAGCAATCATTTCACCAGGGTGGTGAAAGTAATATACGTTTGCTTGATATTTCAAAGGTATTTAACAGAGTTTGGCAGCAAGCTCTCTTGTCGAAAATAAGTGCATTTGGAACCGATGAAACTCTTCTTCAATGGATTAGAAATTGTCTTTCGGACCGTTCAATTCAAGTTGTTTTGGACGGTTACAAGTCCGCAACTTACCAAATTAATGCTGGTGTTCCCCAAGACTCCCTTTTGTATCCGACCATCTTTCCCTCAGATGTCCTGTCTGCAACTTCTCATCCAATTCATTCATTCGTTGATGACAGTGCACTCAGCTTTTGAAACCCGTTTCCTGGTTAACACCCCTCTTCTTCGGGTGTGGACCTGGAAAGGCGGCGTATATTAAGCACATTCAATTCCGATCTTGAGAGCATGGTCCAATGGGGTACAACCAATAGGGTGGAATTTAATGCTTCCAAAACACAGTGCCGTCTTCTGTTATTAAAGCTATACCTTAACAGTCTGCCATTATCCATGAATGGCACTTGCATCATTAACACTGAAACACTTTCCTTTCTCGGTATGTATATGTTGAAAAAAAACCAGTTTATTAAAAGACGACTTGCTCGGAGAAAGAATTTAAAGCAACTAACTTTATTAACAGAATGGAACATAAAGGAAACGCTTAAAAGAAGTGAACAATACTCCCAGTGAGAGCATTGCCAAGTTATTCAAATTATTATTGCAGTTCATTATTTTCAACACTTTTATTTTTGCTTAAGGCTTTAGTAAAAATGTCTGCAATTTGAGGTTCAGAAGGAACATAATTTATGCTGAAATCTTTTCTTTCATATCTCTCACGTATAAAGTGATAGCGCACATCAGTATGCGTTTGTGGAATTCCGGATTTTTAATCAACCGGATTGCACCCTGTTTATCCATATTCAATTCACCTGCACAGGATATCTTAGATGGCACCATGTCCGTCACAAGTCTTTGAAGCCACACTAAATCTTTCACAGCTTGAGATGCTGCCACGTATTCAGATTCGGTGGTTGATAACGCCACACAATTCTGCCTCTGTGATGCCCAGGAAACATGTCCACCCCAAAACATGGGGTAGGTCTTCTTGTGACAGTGTCACCAGCTTAATCGGCATCATTGAAACATATCAAAGATAAATCGTTAGGTTTTTTTTTTAAATTATACCCATTTGCTTTGTTCCGCTGATGTATTTTAGGATCCGTTTGACAGCATTAACATGTATTTGACTTGGTGCATCTAGGTAGCGAGAAACAACTCCCACTGCAAATGCAATATCAGGTCGAGTCGACACCGCCAAGTAAATCAGACATCCCGATCCCACCGCTTTTCTATATGGAAATTTCATTTCATTTTGAGACGAGTCGTTTTCACTAACGAGGTTTTCAGCTGGGGTTGAAACTGGTTTGCTGTCTTTCATATTGAACTTTTTATACCCTATTCTAAGGGTATATTAATTTTGACGCATAGTTTGTAACATACGAGTACCTTAATATTGCCCGTAGACCCCTAAAAGTTACTATATTTATGATCAGCATCGATAGTAATGTCGATCTAGCCATGTCCGTCCGTCGGCAAAAATTAGGCCTTTAAACTGGGCCTAGAGAGCTGAAATTTTAACCATATACTCTCTAGGGTCCCGAAATAATCAAGTTTACGAATTTTTGAAATCCGCCCACAGACACGCCCACAAACTCAAAAAACAAAATTTTAAATCTAATTTTGAGCTAGAAAGCTGAAAACTTGGCTGTTGAAACTTGGTAAGTAGATGTATTCTGTGAACCGCATTAAGATGTTCACATAAAAATAGAAAAAAACAATAAATTTTGGGGGTTCCCCATACTTAGAACTGAAACTGAAAATTTTTTTTTTCATCAAACCCAAAAGTGTTGGGTATCTATGGATAGGTCTTCAAAAATGATATCCAGGTTTCTAATATCATTTTTTCTAAACTGAATAGTATGCGCGAGAGACACTTCCAAAGTGGTAAAATAATTATAATTCGCGCGGAACCCTTCATGAGCGAGTCCGACTCGCACTTGGCCGCTTTTTCTATTTTAGATTTGCGGTATTTCTGAAGCAAGTCAATTACAGCTCGCCATTAGACAAACAGACACATTTTAGGTCCGCTTTCACGGCTCCACCACAGCCATGTTATATTTTCCACCGGAAACAAATGGTAAGCTCATGCAGCGCCAGCTTACCTGGACAGTCCTGTCAAAGCCTTTTAAATTTAAGGTTTAGAAATTATTTGCTAAAACACATCTTTCTACAAAATTTATGTTCAACGAAACATCAACGCTTTGGTGAGCTGATGACTATGTTTCCCGGGATTTTCCTATGAACATATTCAACTTGTCGATTTATACGCCGAATTATTTATTATGCGGAGACATGTAGTAAAACTTCATCCCGTCCAGTACCCTTAAGTTGCAAGGTGAAATATAATATAGTATGGGAAATGAGGTAATTTTCAATCGGATTTGGAAAAATGGTCAAAAATCCAATCCAATCCAAATATGCGTAAATTGTTAAGAAGGGAATGGTCTACATATGGTGTTATACATAACTGTTTTGTATGTTTAATCGAATTAACAATGCAAAAAACGCCCTTAAAAACGACTTTATCTACATATTTGGCAAAGAAAGAGGATTATTATTTTAAATGATTTCATATACAAAACTGTTTTTTTTTAAATAGTGAGCGGATTTTAATAAAAATGAACTATAGCATTGAACTATAGCTAGATTTTTTTAGATTGCGAAGCAGTTTAAGTATGTATGTTAAGGCGGGTTCATACGTAAGGAAAATGGCGTTCATGTGAAACTTCTTCACCGATTTATGATTTTGAGGAAACCGGGGGTGAAGGGGGGAAATCAAAATTTTCTAAAGATCTGGTGCACGATATCACGTTCTCTTTTTTGTTTTTATCGCCATTGTGTACAAAAAATAAAAGTGAAACCGTAAAAATCGTGTTGTTGTTGAAATAATATATTTTTGTTTGAAAACAAATTAGAGTTGATCTGGAAAGAGTGAATTGGAAATGCTTAAATAACTATCAGTCATCAGATGAGCAGATTAATACGCTTAACGATATAATTCGTAACATTTTTAATACACACATCCCAATTAAAACTAAAAATATTAAAATTCAGTCATATCCTGGTTTACTCCCGAAATTATGGATTTCAAGAATTGACGCGACTTGGCATAAAAGAGATGGAAACGATTTAGACTGCAATGATGATTTTCGAAGGATTAGAAATGTTGTAACTCTTAAAATTTGTAATGCTAAACGTGGTTTTTATTCTAAGCGTCTGAATCTGAACAGTAACTTACCGACAAAGACAATATGTAAACATTTTCGTGATATAGCAATTGGTAGCAAAGATTAGTTTATTTTTTTATATAAATAATCTTAACAATAAATTTGTGCATAGCCCAATGCTGTCATCACCTAACATGTGCCCCACTGATACGTTTACTTTTGTGGGTGGTTTAAAATTTCGTCGGGTAGAGCATACAGATGGTGTTAAGGCAGTATTATGTATTAAATCCAAATCGTCAGGACTTGATAAAATCCATCCCTTATTTATCAAAACTATCCTACCGCTTATCCTCCCAGTACTTACCCATATAGTTAATACTATCTTAATGGCAAGAAAGCTGAAATTTTTGTATATATGATCTATGACTCCTAAAACTGCTCGGGATATAAAATTTTCAAAATCCGCCCACTGACACGCCCACAAAAAAATAAAATAATTTTATTGAAAAACCAAAATTTGAGCTAGGCACCTGAAATTTATAATATATACTCTCTAGGGACCCTTTAAGCTCATGTGTAAATATTTTCAAAATCCGCCTACTGACACGCCCACAATTTAAAAAAAAAACTTTTTTTGAAAATCTAAAGTTGAGCTAGGGAGCTGAAATTTATAATATATACTCTCTAGGGGTCCTCTATGCTCATGTGTTAATTTTTTTTAAATCCGCTTACTGGCACGCCCACAATTAAATAAAATAATTTTATTGAAAAACCAAAGTTTGAGCTAGGGAACGTTTTTTTTACAAAAGCTTCGTTTTTTTGATAAAATCTTTAAAATGTTAAATAACAGAATATGTACAGCGTTCTTAACAAGCATAGCTCTTTAGACTGACATGTATCTCTCCGTTTGGCCCCGTGACAACTGCATGCGCAAAAACCAATCAGCATTCAAAAGTGTAATCTCAAATTGTGTCCTTAAGAATTCCACTAGCTTCATAGCATCTTCTTTCTTCTTTGCGGCTATCAGACCATCATCAATGTAAATTGTCAATATAAGATGACTGTCAGAACCGTTTCGAACAGAAACGCAAGGATCCATTTCAGAAACTCTTAAATTGAACTCTTTTAGTACCTGATTTATTCCAACACCTGGAGGCTTGCTTTAAGCCGTAAAGGCTTTTGTGAAGCTTACAAACTTTGCCAGAACCATCATCGAAACCAATTGTCTGCCGCATGTAGATATCTTCGTTCAGATTGCCATTCAAAAAAGCTGTTTTAACATCGAATTGTACGAGAGACAACTCCTCGCAGGCGGCAATTTGCTAAAATCGATCGAATTGAAACAAATTTCGCGACAGGACTGAAGGTTTCATATAGTCGACAACATATTCCGGTTTAAAACCACGAATCACCAAGCGTGCCTTGTCCTTTTGTCTGCCATGTGCATCCAGATTCTTGATTTTAAACACCCATTTATTATCGATGACCTTTCTATTCGGTGGTTTTGTAACCAGATCCCAAGTACCGTTTTTAAGAAGACTTCTCACCTCGTCTGCCATTGCTGCTTTCCAGTGACACGCATCTTTGCAGGAGACTGCTTCTTTGTAGCTAACTGGTTCACCTTGCACGAGAAAAGCATGCTTTTCTGCAAAAAATTTGCATACCTGAACTCTTCCAGTCCTTTGCACTACGAAGTTTGTTTCTGTATGAAACGTCAACCAGAGCAGCATCCTCGTCCACTGAGTCAAAGACCTCATCTTTCAAGCTAGTGTTTTGAGCATTGGGCATATAAGAAGTACCGGAACCTTCTGGAGAACCCCACCATCATCACCTTCATCTTGCGAAAAATTGTCGTCATCATGCATATCATTACCATGCGTTTCATCATGCGTCTTATCATACCAGAACATACCATTTTCTTGCTTATGATCATCGTTGAAACCAACACCTGAGTCTTCTTTCAATGTTCTGTTATTGACTTTAGATTGCGAAAACTCCTTAAATGTCACATCTCTAACAATTTGAATTGTTCTTGAACAGACCTTTCTCAGACGGTTCATGCACGAAGACCACTTCACCGAATGTTTTTAAACCAATAGCCTTACATTCACAGCCCCACCAAAGTTCATATGCCTTTTGTTGGACTAACACCTGTTCGATTGATCACGAACACTGCAGTACTAACTGTTTCTGCCCAAAACTTCTTTGATAGTCCACTTCCACATAACATCGTTCTTGCAGCTTCTACAAACGTTCGACACTACCATTCTGCTCGGGAGTGTATGGGTAGTTTGGTGTCGAATGGAGTGCTTGGTTAGGAGTGTTTTAACACTTTCACTTAAAAACTCTGTACCATTATCTGTACAGAGCGTTCTTACCATATTGCCACATTCGTTCTTTGCTTTGCTTAGGTATTGTTCAAGACAAGCAGCAACTTCGGACTTATGTTTCAAAAAATACACCACCTTGTACCTTGAAAAATGGTCTGGTGTGCCATTCGTTCGTGCCAAACTCTTATCGGCAGTATTTTATTTGCCACTTTCACTTCCTTCAAAAACGGCAATACCACCTTAAAACACATCTTAAAGACCTGCCCCTGTCTGTCTCCCTCTGCCATGACTGAACCATCCCTTTTCACAAACCTACACTGAAGGCTATCAGAAATAATAGCCGTGTTTCGGTGATAAGTGTATACCCAGCTCAGCTACATTTAACACGTAAACAAAAACAAAAAGGAGTGCTGACGATAAAGAGGTCAGCAGTCGAGGACTGAGACGGAGTGAACATAAAGAACATAAAAAGCGACTACATGGCGGTAAAATAAGTTGGGAGCAAAAATATTCCGATTGTTATGCAGAGATTGTGGATGTGTTCGTCGATTAAACAAAAAAATCCTCATTTCAAAGAAAATTATGCGAAGAAAATTAAAAAGAAATTGGCAAAAATAAGCATCCGTTCTTTTCCTTGCTTCAAACACAAAGGATTTTATGGTGTTTAAAAATCTTACAAAAAATACGTTTGGATTTGCATCCTTGTTTTAATAATTATCCAAATCGCACTCTTTTAAAGTACAAACACTGCGAACACATCCTTAAAAATGAAAAGTGAATATAGAATACGATCTAGTTGTTATACCCTATTCTAAGGGTATATTAATTTTGACGCATAGTTTGTAACATACCTTAATATTGCCCGCAGACCCCTAAAAGTTGCTATATTTATGATCAGCATCAATAGTAATGTCGATCTAGCCATGTCCGTCCGTCCGTCCGTCTGTCGGCAAAAATTAGGCCTTTAAACTGGGCCTAGAGAGCTGAAATTATAACCATTTTACCAATTTTTGAAATCCGCCCACAGACAAGCCCACAAACTCAAATAAACAAATTTTTCGAAAAAAATCGAATTTTGAGCTAGAAAGCTAAATTTTTTTATAGGTATATAAGACTCCTAAAACTGCTAGGGAGATAAAATTTTTAAAATAGCCCAATGACACGCCCACAATTAAATAAAACAATTTTATTGAAAAGTCAAAGTTTGAGCTAGGGAGCTGAAATTTATAATATATACTTTCTATGTTCCCTTTATGCTCGTGTGTAAATATTTTCAAAATCTGCCCACTGACACGCCCACAATTAAATAAAACAATTTTATTGAAAAACCAAAGTTTGAGCTAGGGAGCGTTTTTTTTACAAAAGCTTCGTTTTTTTCTATAAAATCCTTTAAATATTATATTAAAAAAATATGTAGAGCGTTCTTAACAATTCAACCATTCTTAGACTTTCGTCACGCCCACTTATGAGGGATAGGAATAAGAATAGGGTATCCAACAATTCGCCCAAGCGGACTGTAGCCCGTCCCTATGTTTTTATTGTAAAATTATGCTGAACTGGGTATACACTTATCATTGAAACACGGGTAATGCTAAGATTTTTATCCAAAGCACGAGTCTGTGAAAATAGATTCATAGTAATTTTTGGAACATAGAGAACTTCGGACAGGTGCCTTTCGCACCAGCCTTCTCCTATTGAAGCGAAAATATTAATGTCACCAATGCCCTCGCGAAAATTCTTTCTGCGCTGCCAACAGGATCATCGAATCGCCTATAAGATGCCAACCCCTCTCTTCTGCTCGTCATGTGGTCACTCGCTCCAGAGTCCAAGTACCAGTTCTGAGCTACTGATGTGCCATCTCTTGCAATAAGCGCATTAAAACCAGGTGGTGTTTCCCCTTGAACCTCACTTCTAGTTCCAGTCCATCGCCTAATGCATGGCTTACCCAACGATTCGCTTCGTATCTGCACTTCACCTGTACTTCCAGTCCATCTACGATCAGAAATTTTTGAACCCACAGCCAGCGCACTGTTTCCCTTTTGCTCTTCGTCTGAACTTCCAGTCTTCACTTTTCGGTCAACTTTGCATATGAGTGCATCACCCCTTCGTACCTCGCTCTTGGTTCCACTCCATCTATTTCCATCAACTACAATATTTTTCTTATGACACTCTCTTTTCCAGTGGCTCATTACAGTGGAAACACTTTCCAGATTTCGCAGATTTCGACTTCTCCTTCTTTGTCTTCTGCTTTGCGACTAAGGCAACGGATGTATTTGCCCCATGCGACGTAAGATTTTCTAGGGTTTACTGGTCTTTTGCGGTCGACTCCCATGCACACAGGAAAGGTTTAAAATTGCTTCGAAGGGTCATTAAAACTTTTGTAATGATCATGCTTTCTGATATTGTCTCCCCAATGTCTCTTAATTATCTGACAATATTTTCCAACTTGGATATGTGCGTCGACACAACGTCATCTGGATTTTTTTTAAATCCATAAAACTTCTGCAGCAACATATGGACATTTGCCTTCGAAGTCTGTTCGTAAACTGATTTTAATTTTATCCACATTTCCCTTGCGGTTTTGCAATTGACGATATGACGAAGAGGAATAGGGCCAACGCTGGTTGCAATTATCTGCTGGGCTTTGTCGTCATTTCTCTTCCAAATCCAAACCCTCTGGTCAAAATCGGCTTGTGGTTCGCTTTGAGCTTTGATTGGAAACGAAGATTCATCCTCTACTAATAAAAAAATCCCAGATACGTTCAGAAAAATGGTGGCTTGAAAATTTCACTTGGAATACTGATCCGCAGTTTTCAGTGGCTCTATTTTAAATGAGTTATTTTCCATAACTCCCAATTTTCGTTCTTTAATAAAAATTAATATTTTTGCAATAGGCTCCCAGAAATTAAGTGTGTATACCAAAAAATTATCAAATTTAAACTTTTCTTTTGTTTGACCTTAGTATAACCTTTATTAACTTTTTTTACCGCGTAGTCTGGGCCCATAACCTGTTGAAAAAAACCAGTTTATTAAAAGACGACTTGCTCGGAGAAAGAATTTAAAGCAACTAACTTTATTAACAGAATGGAATATAAAGGAAACGCTTAAAAGAAGTGAACAATATTTCCAGTGAGAGCATTGCCAAGTTATTCAAATTATTATTGCAGTTCATTATTTTCAACAGTGTGTTAATGAAAGCCCTCGTTGGAATGACCACATATTTGATGTCGCCAAGAACGCTGCGAAATGGCATTTATTCCTCGTAGGGACACAACGCCCAGCTTAAATCGCAAAATGACATAACGCCCAATAACTTAACAAAGAAATTGTTGTTGTAGCATTCTATTTATTGACAAGGCTAAATGCTTCCAAAACGCAATGCTGTCTTCTGTCATTAAATCAAAACCCAAACCCCATGCCAATGTCTCGGTATGTGTGTTAATGATAACTTTCGTTGGAATGACCACATATTCGATGTTGGCAAGAATGCAGCGAAATGCCTAGGCTTCCTTTAACACTGCAAACAATTTTTCACTCCCTCCGATTTGGCTACTATTTATAAGGCGTTTGTCCGCCCGAAACTTGAGTACAATGCTCATATCTCGTCTGTTGCACCAATAACTTATTTTGAGCTTCTTAACAGGATCCAAAAACGCGTGATAAAACCGATTCGTGACCGTAACATCGCAATCTCGGTTGACTCTCTTAATCATCGTCGTAATGTCTCTTGTCTCTTATGTTATTTTAACGTTATTTCCCCAATAAGTGCTCAAACGAGTTGCATTGCACCCCTAGAACATGTTGACCGTAATCTACAAACATTGAAAACCAACGTGCATCGGCATCTCTCCCTATCTTCTACCCCTAATTTCCTTAACGCCCGCCCTGTGTAGCTATTACATTACAAGGGTATTAAAAAATCCCTTTAGAGTGACTACATTATACAAAAAAACACCCTTGGCAACATAAATCGGTTGATGCCGATTACTGCCTATACTTTATCCAACAAAAATTGTCAGTACAGGCAAGATAGGATGTTTGTCTCTCAGTCTGGTTGCATTGACTTACATAAATCGGTCCCTCTTTAAAGCTCTCACAGGGTTGCCGTAGTGTGTATGATAATTCGCCATAACTCAGAGAGCAATTCTATTAGGGTTACCATCTTCCAATTTAAAATTAAAATATTGCGGAACGAAATAAATTCCGTTTATGTTTTTCCTTTTCTGGTAGGTGAATAATAGGCGCGTTTTTTTAAGGGTATCTCCAGAGACCAACAAAATATATAAATATCGTAACACAAACAAAAATCAAAACGAAAAATATATCACTGTAATCCAATTTATTCATTATAAATATTGTAAAACATAAAATACTAATTTCTAATATCACTACTCAACTAATCCGATGAGTAATTACTGATACTGCTCTCGTTATTTAGGTCTATTATTAACCTTTCAACTGCTTCCTCGGCAGAAACGTCCATTTCCCACATATTTGGCTCAACAACCTGTTCAACGTGTTGGACACATCGATGCCATTATTCCTTCTCAACCCTTGTAAGTGCTGTCGTTAGTAAGTAAATATCTTCGTCTCCAAGAAATAATGTCACTTCTTTCCAACAACAGATTCTTTCGCTGACGTTTGGCGAATTTAAGTCCGAGATCTTTTTGTAATATTGTATGCAAAGTTGATCTGCTTATTTTTGTTATATTTGCATTTTTTTGTACATCCAATAAAATCTTGTCTAGCGTTGGAAGGTCATTATCCATAAAAAACTGATAGACTATCCGCCTAATGGCACATTTGTCAAAATCATCGACCTTGCTCTTGATACTGGATTTATTTTTCTTCTTTGGTTTTGAATTGTGGCCTTTGATTGCTTTTTCCCTTAAAAGCCTGTACACAGTTCGTTCCGTAACAGAAAAAACATTAGCTGAATTTACAACAATTTGTTGTTTCTTTTCTACACTTAGATCCTTTGAAGACTTAGTAGCCATGTTTCTCTTTATTCATATAAACAACTAGCTGTGTCCGCGACTTCGTCCGAGTGGAATAGTGAGTGCGGGTAGCATTTTAAATTGTTTTATTATATAGAAAATACAGAACATGATTTTATAATTGGCAATAAAATTTCTAATAAAATCCTACCTAACAGGTTTCAATACCTAGAATTTTAATAAAATTTGCCATTCTTATTATACCTCTATCGCTAACTTATTGTATGATTGCTTCCCTACCTAACTTGCGATCTTCCTTTTGGGAATTCCCGTATTCATTGACAAAACAGGCGTCATTCATCGGAAAAACAAAGACATCACACAAACAGGTACATAATGAGATTGTTCAAGCATAGCCCTCCACACACATCAGTTCCTCCAGACGATCCACGGTTCTCAGATATCGACATTGTTCCACCGTAGACTCACTACACCTCAAAGCAGCTGCAATCCAAATGCAGCGTCACATTTCGTCTGCCTCCAATAATGTTCAAGCATAGCAGTGCACACACATCAGTTCCTCCAGACGATCCACAGTTCTCAGATATCGAAATTATTCCCACCGGACACTCACTACACCTCAAACTAACTGCACTTAAAATGCAGCGTCACATTTCGTCTGGCTCCGATAAGACATTTTGTCTTCTAAATCTAATAATTTATTCCCACGGTTGCCGTGGTCATAATAGTATTTAAGCTGAATATTTTTAGAAATAAAATCACTTGTTATACAGCAGTCACAAAAGAAGTTCTTTCAATTAGCCTTCCCCCACCAGCGGTAAGGAGCAATCTAAGGAACAATACTGGGACCAAAAGAGGTTCCAGATTCAACATTGGTGACCCCGACGTGATCGAGATTGTTTCCCCCACCAAGCGGTCAGAAGTACTTCATCATCTCCTCACACTATTATCGACGTGATCGAGGTTCAGCGTGAAGTTGCTTCCACCACCAAGCGGTAAGAAGTACTTCATCATCTCCTCACACTATTATCGATGTGATCGAGATTCCAGCGTGAAGTTGCTTCCCCCACCAAGCGGTAAGAAGTACTTCATCATCTCCTCACACTAGGATCGACGTGATCGAGATTCAGCGTGAAGTTGCTTCCCCACCAAGCGATAAGAAGTACGTCATCATCTCCTCACACTAGGATCGACGTGCTCGAGATTCCAGCGTGAAGTTGCTTTCCCCACCAAGCGGTAAGAAGTACTTCATCATCTCCTCACACTAGGATCGACGTGTTCGAGATTCAGCGTGAAGTTGCTTCCCCCACCAAGCGGTAAGAAGTACTTCATCATCTCCTCACACTAGGATCGACGTGATCGAGATTCAGCGTGAAGTTGCTTCCCCACCAAGCGATAAGAAGTACGTCATCATCTCCTCACACTAGGATCGACGTGCTCGAGATTCCAGCGTGAAGTTGCTTTCCCAACCAAGCGGTAAGAAGTGCTTCATCATCTCCTCACACTAGGATCGACGTGAACGAGATTCAGCGTGAAGTTGCTTCCCCCACCAAGCGGTAAGCAGTACTTCATCATCTCCTCACACTAGGATCGACGTGATCGAGATTCAGCGTGAAGTTGCTTCCCCCACCAAGCGGTAAGAAGTACTTCAGCATCTCCTCACACTAGGATCAACTTGATAGAAATCAGCGGAAAGTTGCTGCCCCACCAAGCGCGGTAGAGAAGAACGAACCACTACCTAACCCACAAAGGCTAAAGATACCGATCCACAATGGACGAAATGGAGGTCTTCAAAATCGTGGCCAGACAGAAGGCCATTACAGAGGAGCTTCAAAGGAGATTGGCAGAACTACAGTGTGAGGACAGTTTTGCTAAAACTTCCACTAGAACGCAATCGGGACGTTACGTAGTAGCATTACCATTTTTAAACGACCCAAAAAGTCTGGGACAATCCAGAGAAATAGCGGTGCGTAGATTCCTCAACTTAGAGAAGAAGCTGCAAGGAACCCAGAAGTCCAAAAACAATATATTGACTTCATGCGGGATTACATTTCCTTAAGGCACATGGAAGAAATCAAATATAATTTCGGTTACTCTAAAAAACCCGAATATTTTCTGCCACATCATTGCATTTTACGCCCCGAAAGTACGTCAACAAAATTAAGGGTAGTCTTTGACGGATCATTAAAGACATTTACATATATCTCCCTTAACGACATTTTACATACTGGTACATACTACAGAATGATCTACTCTCCATTCTTCTGCGCTTCAGAATCCATACCTATGTATTCACTGCGGATATTTCCAAGATGTATCGTCAAATACTGGTGAATGAATACAGTAAACAATTTCAACGTATCGTTTGGCAGGAATCTACTACTGAACCGCTAAAGACATACCAACTTAATACCGTGACCTATGGTACCAGATCGGCACCCTGCCTCGCAATCAGATGTCTCCACGACTTAGCACAAGGAGCAAGCAAACAGCATTCACTAGGAGCTACCATCATCCTTCGAGATATATACATGGATGATATGTTGACAGGGAGCAACGACCTAGAACACATTCAGCGAATGCAATCAGAACTGAAGAACCTCCTGGGCCAAGGGGAATTTCAGCTACGAAAATGGTGCTCCAATAGACCATCCCTTCTTGATGGTATTCCAACACAAGATTGTGAAGTATTGGAAGGAAACAAAAAGGGTAACTAAACGATCCATATTATCAGATACGGCGCACATTTTTGTTCCGATGGGCATAGTGAGTCCAGTAGTGGTGATGGCTAAAATATTTATTCAAGAACTATGGGCTTTAAAACTGGATTGGGACGCAGCACTTCCGATGGACATGAACACCAAATGGACAGCTTTTCGAAAAGAACTTCTAAAGTTGAACCACCTTAAAATTCGCCGCCACATGATATTAAAAGATGCAGCCCATGTAGAACTTCATGCCTTCTCAGATGCCTCGCAACGAGCCTACGGAGCAGTGGTGTATGTGAAGTCAACTAATCCGCAGGGGAAAGTTCACATTCAATTGGCATGCTCCAAAACCCGAGTCGCCCCAATAAAGCAACAAACCATTCTTCGTCTAGAACTTTGTGCTGCAAAACCATTCATAAATGTCGGGGTGGACTTCCTAGGACCAGTCTACATCCATTACAAAATACGGGGTAAACAACCAACAAAGGCATACGTATCCGTTTTCATATGCTTCGCAACCAAGGCCGTTCATATGGAATTAGTAACGGATCTGACCTCACAGGCATTTATTGGATCACTCAAAAGATTTGTGGCAAGACGAGGTTGCCGTAACGTAATGAACTCAATGAACTATATACTAGTATCTTTTCCAAGGAAGGGACAGCATCCATTATGACTCACTGTACCCAAAAATCCATCGACTGGAGACCAATACCTCCCAGGTTCCCACATTTTGGAGGCTTATGGGAAGCCGCGGTCAAGTCCGCTAAACACCACAAAAAGCGAGTATTTGTAGGGGCGGCGTTGACACAAGAAGAATTCACTACGGGCCTGCCACAAATAGAGGCAGTTTGAAATTCAAGACCATTAACCCCTACGTCCACGGATCCTAACGATCTAGAAGTTCTCACCCCAGGACATTTTTTGGTTGGAGCACCATTAACAGCAATCATCGACTCCGACTGCAGAAGTTCTAACATCACCAACGTCGCTCGATGGAACTTGGTCACCTCGATACACCGGGAATTCTGGCGCAGATGGAGCAACGAGTACTTGCAAGAGATCCAGCAACATTATAAGTCGAAGTATCCTCAGGAAGAGATTCAACCAGAAATCCTTGTACTTATAAAAGAGGACAACTTACCTCCTCTAAAATGGCTGCTAGGCAGAGTTATCAAAACGATTCCAGGTCAAGCCAAAATGGCTCTTGTGGTTGATATAAGGACATCAAATGGAGAAGTAAGAAGATCCATCGCCAAGGTCTGCCCCTTGCCACATGAAAGTCAACTAACACCACCAAAGGAATCTTCTGGAAAAATACCGAAAAAAACCGGAACAGCTCACCCTCTAAAAGGCCTGTTTTGCCCAATACATGAACCAAGGACTAATGCTGGTACTCCGAACCTTAAAAGAAAGCACACATCTCCAAAACAGAACTTGAAGAAAAGCCCACTAAAAACACTTTTACTAGGCTTACTACTAATTGGAACTACACTAAGCCAAGCGACAACAAATTATTCGGTCAATGTCGAACAATTCTCTGACAATCCTGGGATATACTTTGAAGACCTAGTGGAAGCTAGTCTAATCACCGACGATTGGAATCTTTTCGTTTATTTTAACATGACGAACTATTGGCAGGAGTATCAATGGCTTCAAGAAGGTGTAACCAGGTTAAAACGGAAATGTGAAACCATGCAACATCTTCCGAACAAGATATGCAACACAATTACAACACAACTCGAACAACAGTTACAGGCAACAGAAAGCTTAAACGAAATTTTAACACATAGAATTAGGATGGCCATTCGTACAAAACGATCTCCTTTCGATTTCATTGGCACTGTCGCAAATAAACTGTTTGGTATTCTGGACCAAGATTATGCACATTATATGGAAGATAACATCCAAAAGGCAAAAGGAAACGCAGAGCACGGACTCGAATTGAACAAGAGACAAACATCTATTGTGGAATCAACGACCAATGTAATGAATAAAACCCTTTCTTCAATTAAGGGCCAATTCCTCATTATAAAGCAGCAGCTGACCGATGTGAAGGAAAATATCCACAACCTTAGCCAGACATTCATCGAAGAGCAAACGCTCAACTCCGTTAGTATATACGTGTCAAGGCTTATGGACAACTTTCAGCGCACTCAACTTACAATCCTTGAGGCAATAACCAACACCCATCAAGGAAGATTGAACTCACTAATATTATCACCTAGACAACAACTGTTAAATGGACCACAAAAAATTCGAAAAGTATTTTCTTTGAGCTCTAGGACCTCAACGCCCGGGAGAATGTACAAGCCCTGCACACACATCAGTTCCTCCAGACGATCCACGGTTCTCAGATATCGACATTGTTCCACCGTAGACTCACTAAACCTCCAAGCAGCTGCAATCCAAATGCAGCGTCACATTTCGTCTGCCTCCAATAATGTTCAAGCATAGCAGTGCAACACATCAATTCCTCCAGACGATCCACAGTTCTCAGATATCGACATTATTCCCACCGGACACTCACTACACCTCAAACTAGCTGCACTCAAAATGCAGCGTCACATTTCGTCTGGCTCCGATAAGACATTTTGTCTTCTAAATCTAAAAATTTATTCCCACGATTGCCGTGGTCATAATAGTATTTAAGCTGAATATTTTTAGAAATAAAATCACTTGTTATACAAAAGAAGTTCTTTCAATTAGCTACCCCCCACCAGCGGTAAGGAGCAATCTAAGGAACAATACTGGGACCAAAAGAGGTTCCAGACTCAACAGAGATGAAAGGATGTATTTACGTTTTTTTTTATTTAAACAGTTTGCGACATAAACTCAATCAGCAAGATTTTCTAAAAACATTTTCCAGTCCTTTCCGCTATATGTACAAGGTGGCGCAAAAATAACCTTCCGATGTTTTTTGGCTGTAATTTAAAAAAAAAATGAAAAACTTTGATTCTTCTTGTGGATTATTTTTATTTGGTCTTTTAATTTTTTTTACATCAAGTCGAGAATATGATGTCATGTAAAAGGCCGCCGCCACAGTTGATTGTCATTTGAGCCCTTTTTATGGCATTTTCCATCACTTTGGCCAAAACTTCCGGCGATAGGTCCTCACATTGTTGACGGATATTGTCTTTAAGAGCTGCAAGAGTCTGAGGCTTGTTGACATAAGCCCGCGACTTCAAAAAGCCCCACAAAAAGAAGTCTGAAGCGGTCAAATCGCCCGGGAAATGCATCCTTCAGCATATCGGTTGTGGCACGTGCAGTGTGTGCCGTTGCACCGTCCTGTTCGAACCACATGTTTTTCAATCCCAATTCATCAAGTTGCCGCAAAAAGAACTCGTTGATCATTGCTCTGTAGCGCTCACCATTCACAGTAACCGTTTGGCCCGCGACGGCTTCGAAGAAAAAAGGTCCGATGACTCCTCCAGCGAAAACAGCACTTCATACATTGACTTTGAGCGGGTGTAATGGCTCTTCGTGGGTTACACGCGGATTTTCAGTGCCCCAGAAGCGTAAATTTTGCTTATTTACGTACCCGCTAAGATGGAAATGGGCCTCATCACTCATGATTATTTTTGATGAAAAATCATCTTCCTCTTGGTGGTGATTAAGGATGGCTTGAGCGTATGTTAGACGCGATTGGCGGTCAGCAGCTAACAGCTAATGCAACGTCTGGACTTTGTACGGAAACATCTTCAAATCTTGTAATAAAATTCGCTGTAAAGACCGCGACTGATACCCATTTGCGTGGCACGTCGTCTGGTCGATGTCGACGGCGCTTCCATGACATCTTCGGCTACAGCAGCAATATTCTCTGCAGAACGGCTACTCCGGGGTCTGCCACGCCTGGCAGCATCTCGTGTTGTGCCAGTCTCTTCGAGGCGAGCGGCTAAACGTCGCAGTGTTTCACCAGTAGGCGTTGGACGGGTAGGAAATCTGCGACGAAATTCACGTTGTGCCAAAGTCACCGACCGATTATTGCTCAAATAAATAGTCACCAATATTCCGCGTTCTGGAGCAGTGTAGCGTAACATTGTTTATTAACGTGTATTTCGCATGTGTTTACTACACAAATGTCAAAACAGAACTGACATTAGGGGCCAATCGCAAAATTTATAGCATTTTCTGATAGGAAGATTACTTTTGCGCCACCTTGTATATTGTGAAAGGTAGACACAATCAGGCAATTAGAATACAAAATTATATAACCACGACGCAATGTCATATACCTAAACAGATGGTAAAAAAAACTGCACTTGTGCAGCCGTACAATATAAATATAATCAAATTAAAACCGAATAGCAACACCCCACATAATAATTCGTTCTCAAAAGCACCAAAACCGAAAGTTCTTTGATAAAATCCATAGAAAAACCCTTAATGATATGCTTCATTGTAGAGATGGTAATACTCTTCTGATGTGCTTCAGTCACACAAACTGCTTATTTGGTGGATGATAATAGCAAGCGAACACAAGACGATCATGCTCATTCCCCATTCGGCTGTGTGGGAGACTGGTTGTGGTAGGTTGTATGCGAATTTTAGGAAAATTACAACAACAATTCCTTGGTATGACAGTGATTTGGTTTTTATTTCAGTGGCAATTTTTGCGTTTGAGTGCCGTGAGAGTATCTACAGGCACTACTGGTAGAAAAAAAGCTCCTCCATAAGGCCTGTACTGACAATTTTTGTTGGATAAAGTATACTCTATTTTTACAGCACCTATGGACTTACTTGTGCTGTGACGTGTTATGTGAGAAATTAATTTATTTTATTTATTTTATTTATTTTATTCAATTCATAATTTTGTACATGTAAGAGAAAGATACTTTTAATTTGTACAAACTAAGACTTATGTTGCAATGCTGACTTTTGTTTATTTAAATTTAAGAAACTAACAATTCAAATATATAATATAATAAAATAGAGAACGAAAGGAAAAAAAGGAAAGAAAAACGGAAGAAGATATTGGAGAAATATGAATAGTGCGAAAATAGCAAAGTTAGATGAAATGGAAAACGAAGATAGAGAAATAGATAAAGACAGATATAGCATTTGAGAAGCTTTAAAGTATATTCGTCAAAAGTTTTCTGCAAAATATTTAAAAATGTCCTTACTGAAATTTGCCGTGTTGTTCATTCGCTTAATATACAGTGGTAGACAATTCCAAAGACGAATCGCATGAACAAAAAATTGACGGCTGGTAACAAGATACTTGTGTCTGGGTGGAATCATTTGTAATGATCGTTGACCACTCGCGAATCTATTTTTTCAAATAAATAATTTGCTTCTTTAGTCATTATAATTTTATTTAATGTTAGTATGGTCCGATAACTCAGTAAAGCATTTAAAGAACAACCCGCTATTTGTTTTGTGTAGTCGGAGATGCACTGAACCCTGAGGTACTCCGGAAGGAACGTAGAGCCGCTATGAACACTCGTTATTGTAAGAAACGTACTGGGAACGATCGGACAGATACGATGACATAAGGCTACATAGAGTGCTATCGAAAGCGAATGATTTACACAATCGAATGCCTTTGAGAAATCTAGAAATACAACTATCCCCATCATATCCTTATCTACCCCTTCGCGTTTTTCTTCACATACTTTTAATAATGCCGTGGTGCAATTGTGTTTTGCTCGAAAACCTGACTGATATTTTGAAATTAAATGTTTACTTTTAAGGAACATTTTGATTTGGTTGCTTACAATTGTTTCGAAGGCCTTACTAAGAAAAGGCAGAATTGCAATAGGTCGATACTCAGAGCAGCTGGCTGAAGATGATTTGGGCAAGGGTATAACTTTCCAGACGTCGGGGAAAACAGAGGTAGTTATAATTGTATTAAAAATATGCGTTATTTGGGGAAGCATGACAGGAAGAAGTATTTTTATGAAGTTTGGGTGAACATCATTCAAACCAACAGCTTTTGATTTAATTTTTAAAATGGTTTCACCTACGCAAACTTCATCCACACAGGAAATTGAAAATGTATCTTTGTGGTCATTGATTAAGGAAATGCTAGGTAAATCTGATATGTTGGAAGCTGATTGTACAAATGTCTTATTTATATCCTCAATATCAATGTTATAAGGGGACGATTTCCTTCCAGAATTAAGTCCAACTTGACGAATATTTCTCCAGAATCTTGAACTTGAATCATTGGCATTAAAATGTTCATCATAAAACGACTTCTTGTTTCTACGAATAACAGATGTCACGGCGTTACGAGCAAGAGTGAACTCCTTATAAATAGCAGAACATTTATATCGTCTCCATCTAAAATATAGAAGATCACGCTTTTTGATTAGATTTTGAACTTCCTGTGTGAACCATGGAGTTGTAGACTTATTGATCTTTTTTTCCTTTATAGGAACATATTTATCGAAAAGATAATGAAGAGTGTTTTGAAGAAACTCAATTTGGTTACTTGCATTGTTTGTTGTATATATTGGTGTCCAATTTATACCACGACAATCATTAAATAAGGAATTTACATCAATATTTGAAAAACTTCTATATTTTAGAACACTTTCCTCAGTAAAGGCTGGAAAAGCATCAAGTGCTAAAAATAACAAATCGTGATGTGAAAAGGCAGATGCAAGTAGTTGATCATAGTACTCGTATAATATCATGTTGCGATTTGACACAATAAACACGTCTAAGAGAGAGGGCGGGCTGTTGGGCCTAAAATGTCTTGGTTGAGAACTATTGGTGAAATTTAAATTGAAAGTTTCAACCATTTCTACAAAGATTTTGTTCTTTTTATCTAAAATATTTAAATTAAAATCACCACAAAGCACAATTTTTTGATATAAGGGAACGAGTTCTTCTAACAAAATTCTTATCAAATTTGGATTAGCAATGTTCGGCGCCATATATATACAGCCAATAACAAATTTGTCACAAGTGCCCGCCACCTCCACAAAAACGTACTCCAGTAATTCGTTTGCTGTCGAAGTTCTTATAATTTTAAACTTGTAGGATTTTTTTTATGTAAATGGCTACGCCTCCACCGAATTTATTTTGTCTATCAGATCGGATAAGTCTATAAAAAGATCATTACACATCTCCGGTTTTAACCAGGTTTCTGAGAGGCTGTCATACTCGATTTTCACCGTGCTTTCATTGCTTTCAAGAAGAAGAGTGAAATCGGGACGAGAACTGTTCGAAATAAAAAGCGGAGTTTTGTATTTTATTGCTCTAAAGGCCCGCTGTCTGGGCTAGGCTGCAACCTTTAGAGTGATTTATTTATAATTGGATGGTATATTTATTGTATTATAATACTCTAAGGCCCGCTGTCTAGGCTGGGCTGCGACCTTTGGAGTATGTTACTTAAACTCTGAACGTGTTCTGTGTCTTCTTACTTAAAATCCATCCTCTTTTATACAAGGTGGCGCAAAAGTCATGTTCCTATCGGAAGAAGCATAATTTTTGCAAATGGCGGCAAATGTAAATTCTACTTTGATATTTGTGAATTTAACTGATACAGAGAAAACTTAAGACACCAATTAACATAATCCAAAAGCAGAACCAAAGTTTTTCTTTCATAAAAAAAATTACAGCGCAAGAACATCGGGTGACAACTTTTGCGCCACCTGACAACTTTTGCGCCACCTTGTACTATTAAATTTACCCCTTCTACCCACACCAGCCTTTTTTTTTTTTTTTTTTTTTTAAGTTCTGGCGCTAAGGCGATTAAATATGGGGCACTTCGACCTAAAAAGATCTTTTGTGCCGTGTGGGCCAGAAAAATTTAGACTAGTAGAGTTTCCACTTTCCGTGTAAAGCGGACAATTTTATTAGTAGAAGAATTCTTTATGTCCTCAGGGCACTTCTGTTCCCTGAAAAAGATCTTCTTTCTAATTCCGTTTAGGGCCGGACATTCACATAAAATGTGTTCAGCTGACTCGTCCTCTTCAAGACAGAGTCGGCACTCAGGAGAGTCTACTATTTTCATTTTGTGTAGATGATATCTTAAACCATGGTGACCAGTAAGGTAACCTACTAAGTTTTTGATATCATGCCTGCTTAGGTTTAGGCATTTGCTGGCATTTTTATTGAAAGGCCGAACGGCTTGTTTGGTCTGTCTTAAACCTGGGATGCTTTCCCATAGATGGATACATTTTCTGTATTCCCAGCTTTTTATTGCTGCCGTTGCTGCTGATCTAGGAGTGCAGCAGAAGGGTTCGGGACCTATGAAGGGTGTTTCCGAACCTTTTCTGGCCAGTTCGTCGGCCTTTTCGTTACCTTCCACCCCGACATGACCCGGAACCCACCATAGCTTGGTCTTGTTACTTGTTCCGAGTGCCTGTAGGGTGTTGAAGCAGTACATGACTGATTTGGAGTCAATCGTATGCGAGCTAAGGGCGTTTATAGCTGCTTGACTATCCGTGAATATATGGATGGTTGCACCTTTTATACCAGATAAATTTATGTGGCTAGCGCATTCTTGAATGGCGTGGAGCTCTGCTTGAAACACGCTGGGACTTTTTCCCATGCCTTACGCAATTCCTAGTCGTATCAGCTATTTTCCAATATATTGGGAAGCGCACAGTAAAGGGTACTACTGCATTATCAGCATAGTTACCATTTCTGTTTATTGAACCCCAATATATTGGTAAACGCGTCATAAATGCATCACCAGCGGAGTTCCCATTAAATCGACTCATTCTGTTTACATTTTGCTCGCACACATTTTAGTTTTGTTTATATTGCCTTTGCATTATCGAGTGCAGTGGTTATGCAATATGAATACCACCGCCAAGCAAAGAGATAAGCGAGTCGTACTCTTAAATGAGAAAATAACCAGAGAGTGACAGTTTACGGTGTCATCAATTTGGTATTTTATGTGTGTAGGCTAAACGATAATGTGAGCGGTTCGTAAATCAGTGTGATGAGTTCGTTGTGTGGGAACCGAGAGATATTTGTCTCAACATATTCTTTGTAATGTTGATAATTTTAAGGATCTTGGGGTTTATTTCGATCCCAAACTGGTTTTTGCCAAGCATATCAATTTTATTGTTAATAAATCTAATTCTATGCTGGGCTTCGTAAAAAGGTGGGCGAAAGAATTTAATGACCCATACGTTACTATGTCATTGTACAATTGTTTTGTCCGTCCGATTCTAGAGTATGCTTCACAAGTTTGGACGCCGTTCTACAACATTCATTCAAATCGAATAGAGGCCATTCAACGTAAATTTATTCGATTTGCACTTAGAGGACTTCCATGGGATGATCCTTTTAACCTTCCTCCTTACAGTCAGCGTATTAAGCTTCTTCAAATGTTACCCCTTTCTCAACGAAGGCTTAATAGCGATATCATTTTTTTACAGCAGCTTATATCCGGCCAAATAGATGCACCTGACTTGCTGTCGTCTATTGGCTTTAATTTTCGTGGTGGTGCCCATAATTTGCGCAGTGCTGAACTATTGTTTAGCCCCCATCATAGAACGAATTATGGGAAGCATGAGCCTATTAGTCGCATGAGTAGAATCTATAATCTAAATGATCATGTGATTGACTTGCATGTTAGTAAAATTACGCTAAAAAATATTTTGCGTAATAATGCTTTAATGTCTTAAATTGTTTGCATTATTTTGTGTCTGTGTTAGTATTTTGTAGGTACATAATTATTGTATTTTTAATTGTTTTGTCCTTACTAACACCTGCACTAAATGATGAGCCTGTGAGAGCACTTTTTGTGCCGGCAATTTCTGCTCGTGATAGTTGCTTGCTTTAAGCACTCCACGACACAGAGCTGATAGTGTAAAAAAAAAAAAAAAAAAAAAAAAATATGGCATTAGGCATTTGTGTTGAGCGTAATACGGAAGGTGATTGGCAGATCGTGGTGCTAGATAGAAGGTTATGTATGTAGTGTATGTAGTGTGGTTACTACATCCCGCTCTCCTTAAAGGGAGGAAATTATGCATTGAAGAGGTTAATTTTCTCAAGAGGGTGGAATGGAAGTTTACAATTTCTGACGTATGTTTTTTTTTTTTTTTTTTTTTTTGCAAAGAGTTTTTGGATTTTAAAGTTAGGTAGTTTGTATGTAATTGAAGAATTTTAAATTAACATAATATGCCAACTGGTATTGTTTACATGCGTATTCTTATTTTTATGGTTTCTTAAGGCTAGTGTATATATGGATATGTAAATTTAAATTAATTTGGGCGTGCCTTTGGGTACGCCAATGTTATGACTTATGGCTAGTATGTTTATGTATATTTATTTAAATGGGTTTGTGTGTACGTTAATATATAAAAAAAATTTGATAGTATGTATTTAAAATCTTATAAATTTCGTGTCTTATGAATAGTATGTTTTTTTTTAGAATCTTATAATAGTATGTATGTGTACATTGTTTTGTGTGTACTAAGGTTTATATAAAATTGTTTCGTATTTCTTATGACTAGTATGTACCTTATGGCTAGTATGTGTACATTTAAATTGTTTTGTGCACAAAGGTAATTGTTTGATAGTATTAGGGTTTGTATTGTATTTGTATTGTATGTGCAGTGGGGTCATCAGTAGATGACAAGCACTTAGACCTATTGGTCCATTGTACTTCAGCATAGCTGCCCGCTCGCTGGTTATTGGCGATTAGTAAGATATAGTGAGGGAGAACCTACCAGTAGCCTTGGCAAAGCGAAGAATGTTAGCAAGTTCAATGTCCCCCATCTCATCTTCGTTGACGAATTGTTTGCCTATAGTGGTGAGCCTGGTTCTGGCGAAAGCCGGACATTCACAGATGAAGTGAGATACCCTTTCATCCGCCTCCAGGCAGCACTCACATAGGCCCGAGCTCCTAATGTGGATGGTTTTGAGGTGCTCGTTAAGAGGACTAAAACCGGTGACGAGACCAATCAAGGGTCTCAAGTCTTTCCTGTTTAGTCCAAGCAAAAACTTAGCTCTGCTGATTTTTGGACCGTCCACTAGCTTCTTCGAATACCTGCATGAGACCAGGTCATGCCAGTATTCGGAATGTTATTGGCGTAGAGCCGAATCCATTTCACGTTTGTGGACGGATGAGCAGCATCCTATAGATGGTTGTGGGCCAATGAAGGCTGTTGAAGAGCCCTTCCTGGCCAGAGCATCCGCTCTTTCATTTCCCTCGATACCTGTGTGCCCAGGAACCCAGGCAAGTGATACCGAGTTACATCTACCCAGACGGTTAAGCTTAACCATGGTTTCCTCAACTATTTTTGACTTGAGAGAACCAGCCGAACAGGCTTTGATAGCGGCTTGGCTATCTGAGCAGATGTATAAGGTTTTACCCTTAATCCTTCTCCTTAACAGGATATTTGCGGCAGTAGCAATCGCAAAGAGTTCCGCCTGAAAAACAGTTGTTTGTCTACCCAAGGCTGCAGATAGATTTATCCGACAGTCTCTAGAGTAGATCCCGGCTCCGGAGATACCGTCAATGAGTGAGCCATCGGTATAGACGATGACATCACCCGGCTTAAAACCATTCCACCCCTCACTGTTCCATTCCTGCCGTTCAGGAAGGATGATCTGAAAACGGCGCTCAAAGACTTGCTTCACGCACACAGTGTCAAGTGCTCCTCCCCGATGGCCAGGTAGGCTGTCATAGAGAGCTCTGTACCTAGCACCTCTGGCCATATCGCCGAGATTGACCTGCCGTCCAAGTACTACACACATACGGTATAGTGATTTTCTGGCCTCACTCTCAGCAAGGAACTGCAAGGGAGGTAAACAGAGCAACACTTCCATAGCAGCAGTGGGAGTTCCTCTCATCGCACCTGTAATGCATAAGCACGCAAGGTGTTGTAGCTTCGACAGTTGACGTTTGAGGATGTGAGCTCTAGCCCACCATACAATCGCACCATACATAAGGTGTGGAATAACAATGCACTTGTAAATCCAGTGAACCAACCTGGGACTAAGTCCCCAGGTTATGCTGAACATCCTACGGCACTGCCAGAGAATGTTAGTTGCCTTCGAAATCCTAGCAACCAAATGTTCAGAAAAGTTAAGCTTTGGATCTAACACAATACCCAGATACTTAACCTTGCTTGATAGCTTTAGTTGAGTGCCCTGGAAGTAAGGCCACCTCACTTGAGGTATTGCCCTTCTACTCGTGAACAGCATCATCTCAGTCTTCGCTGGGTTGACTGACAGAGCTTGCTCGCGGCACCAACTCCCAACACTATTGAGCGCTGTTTCCATCCGCTCACAAAGAGTTGGTAAAAACCTGCCGCTGACAATAATGCACACATCATCAGCGTACCCAATAACAGGGTGACCTTCCCCATCAAGTCTTCTCAACAAGGAGTCGACCAACAGGTTCTACAATGTAGTGGAAAGTACACCGCCCTGCGCAAAGCCTTTAACAGCGCGTACAGTTCTGACGCAGCCGCCAACAGCAGCTGTAACTTCTCTGCTCCTAATCATTTTCAGGATCCATTCCACAGTTGTAGAATCGACGCCCTTCAGTGTTAAGGCAGACTCAATTCTGCAAAAGGTGGGATTGTCAAAGGCACCCTCAATATCCATGAAGACAGCAAGAGCATAGTTCTTGCGGTCGAGCGCCCTACGCACTCTGGCCGTCAGATCCGTTAATGCCGTCTCAGTGGACTTGCCTTTTTGATAGGCGTGTTGGCTATCATGAATACCCAGCGAAGCTGAAATGCTCTTAAGCCGTACGTCAAGCAGTTTTTCAAGGCCCTTTAACAGAAATGATGAAAGGCTAATAGTCCTGAAGCTTTTGGGAAGATCATAGGCGGCCTTTCCCGGTTTGGGAATGAAAACCGCCCTAGCTCTTCTCCAGGCCAAAGGAATATGTCGCAGAGCCACGCTGGCTCTGTAGATTCTAGTTAGCAGTGTGAGCAAAATCTCGATACCCTTTTGCAAGAGTATGGGATAGATGCCATCAGGTCCAGGAGCCTTGAAAGGAGAAAAGGTCAGGATAATGGCTCTCGCCCTCTCTCTCGTAACAATGCTCGCCGCGACCCGCCACTGCTCAGTGGTAGCTCTGCTTTTGTTTGGCCACACGCAATTATCCACAGCTTTGCAGCCAGGAAAGTGGGTGTCCATTAGCAGTTGAAGTACCTCCTCATTGGAGTTGGTCGAGGTGCCATCGGGCTTCCGAAGGACGTCAAGCCTGGCTCCCGGATCAGCTGAGAGGACTCTCTGCAATTTCGAAACCGCGCTAACATCCTTCAGTTCTCCGCAGAACCTCTGCCAAGATACCTTTTTAGCGCTCTTAATTTGCCTCTTGTACTCCTTCTGCGCATCCGCATGAGAAGACCGTGTCGGTCGCCTTATCCAAGTCGTCGCTACTAAGGATCCTGATAGGCAGGGAACCTATCTGACCCCGCAACTCCGTGGAATAGACGTCCCAGTCAGTGCGTCGCACATTCCTGATTTTGCTTCTGATCGGTCGATCTGCACTTAACTTAAAGATAACATACCGATGGTCAGATGCAGTTTCTTCCCTTGAAACCCTCCAGCCCGAAACGATGCCAGATGCAGCGGCGGTTGCTACTGTCACATCAATAACTTGCCGCCTCAGCTGAGTGACAAAGGTTGGCTCATTACCAGTGTTCAGTATATCGAGCTGGCTGGCAGCAAAGAAGTTTAGTAGGGATTCACCCCTGCTATTTGAGTCAGTACTATCCCAAACGCGATGATGCGCGTTCGCGTCCATACCAACGATCAAATGCTTGTTACCTCGTCGGGCATGCTCGACAAGCCTTACCAGTTCCACCGTTGGAGGTGGGGCCAGTGAGTCGAATGGGAGGTACACTGAGGCTAAAATAATCTCAGTAACCAACCCTCCTCGCTTAAGACACATTTTAATAGCTGTACAGTCTCGAGAACTGAACTCAGGCATAAGCCTAGCATCTAAGCCCTTTGCTACAAAGATGCACGTGCGAGTATTAACAATCCCAGGCTTTACAAAAATTGCTCCTGGTACACCCGAGATGCCACTTACAGCCCACTTATACAGATAAGGTTCCTGTATGAGGCACACCTCTGTATGCAGTTTTCCAAGACGACGACACAATGCAGGTGAAGCCGCCTTGGAATGTTGCAAGTTAATTTGAAGGACCTCCAGTGATGAGCTAGCCATAGAGCTAATTACCACTGGAAGTTCCAGCCTTCTCTCCCCTCTTTTCTGGCCTGAAGAACAGGCGACCAGTGAGGAAAAAAGGCCGGTAAGAGCACTTCCCAAGCATCTTCGCCGAATCGTATCAACACCATAAGTATACAGACGGCCATCCTTCATTTTGTTGAAGTGATAGACCCTCCACTTATCGGTGGATAGACCCGGGTTTTGACCCTTGAGAAGATCGATGATTTCCTTAGTCTCCAGATCAGTTTCCGGGACAAAGACCTTCATCTTGGTATATCCCACTAGCTCTGACGGGTGAAGACAGACAAGGTCACTCCCGTCAAGCTTAGGGAAAATCCGAGCAAGATCAGCTCTGACCCACGCATTCGTGGCTTCATCACTACAGCAGAGGACAAAGCCTCCATTAGTCTTGATGATGCGCTCAAACGCCGGGCTATTGCCTTCCTTGACTCGCCTCCTCACAGCGTCCTTCAAGGCCTTGTCCAGAACGTAGATCTTTTCCGCAGTATACTTCCTCAGGTGATCACCCGGGAAAACAACCGCCAATCGCAAACCAGACAGGGCCGAGTCCGTGTAGCTCTTCTTTGGTAGGGGGGGCCTGCATCATTGCTAGTGCAAGACCTCTTTGTTCTTCTCGCATTCCTCAAGAGAGAGCTTCTTCAGCTTTTTCCGGAGGGCCGCCTGCTTCCTGGAAGGGCTGCACAGGGGAGCATCACTGGACCTGATGAACTAGGGTTTTGTTTTGTTTTTTTATTTTGAATTTCTTTTATGACTAATATGTATAGTACATGTACGAGTATGTGAAAACTTAAATTGATTTGTGTGTACTTTTGGGTACTAATGTTTATTATTGTATATTTTATTGATTAAGCAAATATTGAACAAATGTTTACCTCTTACTCGGTTAACCGTCTGTTGCAAGGCTTAGTCTGATTTCCAGTAATTCAGTTAATGTTTCCGTTTGTGGTGTCTGTCTTGTTTTAAACGCAATTACCTTGTCTTTGTTGCTGTCGAGGGGCTTGGTCTTGTTAACTATGTATTTTCGATAGTGTCTATAGCAAAATAGTACTAGTGTTATTGCTACTATCGTATAGATTAAAGTATAGTGGTGCAGGTTGTGTGTATCCAATGTTAGCATAGGTTTGGATTCTTCGTGTTTTAGTACGTCTATGTCGTGTGAGATCAGTTGTAAGTCATTGTCGCTGTAGAATTTTACGACTGCTATGTTGGATGTGTAGTTGGTTAGGTTGTTGGAGATAATATGGGAGATATTTAAAGGGGGAATGTAGGAGTTAGTGAGATTTGTGGATGTTTCGCTAATTGCCTGTATTGTGAGTTCTTTTGACTTCACATAACAATTCTTTTTCTTTTGCAGTTCTATTTTAGCAGTATTTGTTAGGGTATATGTGGCTGTGTCTTCTCCACATATTTCGTCGATCACGTACTCTGTTAAGGATGAAAATAGCCAAATCTTTGGTTGGGAGAGTTGTATCCAAGTCGTTGTGGGCTTAGATTGTCTTATCTCGCAAGTATTAGGTAGGTTGTCATTGCCTTTTAGTAGTTGGATTTCACATTGTAGATCATTAGTGTCTGTGTTGAACAAGGGGTGAGTTAGGGGACATACAAATTTGTCATTCAGGGATTTACAGTTTGTTAAATCTGCCTTGTTCCAATTTGAAAAACGGTCTTTTCTATAATTTATAATGATGTATTGGGCTGAGGGTTGTATGAATACGAATTGATCATTGTGTCGGGTTGGAAGGGGTATGACTTTAAAAATACGGAAGTTGTCTACTAGGGGAAGAGGGATTTTTATTTCATAGATAATTTTTCCGGTTCGAATGGCTACGCTAGTGGTACAAGTTTGGTATAGATGAAGTATGTTTTCGTCATTGACTACGAAGGGTAGCCTCATACCATTTGGGAGTTCTTGTTTGATTTGTGCCAATGCGCGTTTTATTTGATCTGGGAATATTATCGATAGGTGTGGCTTACCGTGTTTTACGTCGCTCACAAGGTCTAGTATGTCGCTAAGTGTGTTTTGGTACCTGATAATGATTAGTGTGACTAGGGAGGTTAAGGATTCTATATCAAGAAACATCTTTTGATCGTGGGTTGTGTTTACCAAGTTTGTTATCATGCGTTTGGTGTCTTCTATTTTCGAGTTTATCGCTAACATTTGGTTTTCTATGGTTCTTTCTGACTTACTGAAAATGTTTTTCATAGTTTCTAGAAGTATAGTCTGCTTTTGCACGAGGGTTCGTAAGTATATGCCCGTATTAGGATCTATGGGATCGATTTTCAGGTCACAGTGTGTGATGGTGATAAAAATATAAATTATGTAGAAGATTTTAGCTTTGTGCTAGCGTACTATTCTTGTAAATGTTGTATGTTGTTATTGTGAAGTAGTTTAGATTTTCTTCCGATTTGGACAATTGTGTTCTCGTCAGAGAGGATTTTAGTCACCTCGTATGGTCCTTCCCAGAGGGTAGAAAGTTTGTTCTGCCTCGTCTGGTTTCGTATGAGGACTTTGTCGCCTATATTAAATTTCTTGGGTTTGCTGTGTTTGTCGTATTGTTGTTTCGTTTTTTCCTTTTTGTCATGTAATTGCTCTCTGGCAATTTTATATCCGTGCTGTAGTCGAGCTTTCAGTTCGTTGGCGTAACTGTCATAGTTGTATGATGTTTGTGGGTTTCTGTAGAGGGAGCTAGGTATTTTTGGAGGATAGCCAAATAGTAATTCGTGCGGACTGTAAGTAGTACTGGTGTGTGGGGTTGTGTTGTACACAAACATAGAATATGGGAGCCAGGTATCCCAAGTGAGTGGGTCTTGGTTCACGTAATGTCTCAGATATTCTGCTAACGTTTTATGGCTGCGTTCGAGTGCGCCGTTAGTCTGAGGGTGGTACGGGGTAGTTTGTAGTTTTTTCGTCTTCAGTATCCTATATACTTCCTTAAAGAGATTACTGAGGAAGTTAGTACCTTGATCCGTTAATATTGAGTCCGGGATTCCGAAACGACAGATTATACGTTCTATTACTATTCGAGCTATAGTAGTTGCTTCCGCATTGGGTATCGCGATTGCCTCTCTAAATTTTGTCAGATCGTCCTGGAAAGTAAGTATATACTTGTTATTGTCGTAACTGACAGGTAACGGTCCCACAATGTCCAATGCTACTCGCTCGAATGGGGTCTTACTTGTGGTCGGTATTCTTAGAGGTATTTTCGGAATCTTGGATGGTTTATTCTTCTGGCATGACTCACATTTTCGGATGTATTCTTTTGTGTCTTTTGTCATAGTTGTCCAATAGTACGTCTGTTTTATACGTTTTAGCGTTCGTGTTGTCCCTTGGTGTCCGCCGAAAGGGGATTCGTGGTTTTCGTGTAGAATGCGTGCTATGTCTTCTTGGTTGTCTATCAGTATTCTTTTGTCGATTTGAATGTAAAGGGTCATATGTTCTTGTTTAAAAATGTTATATAGGGTGGTTTTGATTTCGTCGTGGTTGTTGCCGGTAAGTGGCAAAGAGATTGCTATACAATTCAGTTTTCTTTCCTTGCACCTTTGGTAGATATTCTGTAAACACTTTGCTATGATTTGTTGATCAGAGATGCTTCTTAAGGGAATTGGTAAAGTGACGATGTGGTAATCGCAATTGGGTTTAGGTTTTGAAAGTTTTAAAATGTTGCCCTATATCAGGTTTTATGAAGTTATTGAATTGTTCAGTTAAAAGTTCCTCGTCAGGGGAGTTTGTAAGAGGAAGGAGGATAACCTTGAAAGGAATTTTGTTGTTTGAGAATATTGAATCTATCTTTTCAATCAGATTCAAATTTGAAGGAAGTTGGGGGTTTGTTGTGTTCGCCTCTACCCTATTTGCTTCGGTATCTGAGTCAAGAATCTGTTTTTGGCGTCTTGTAGTTACCAGTACTTTTGTGTCCTCTGTGTCACTTATTCGGACGGGACTAAGAGCGTCTGCGATCACGTTGCTTTTTCCCGACTTGTGTACAATCTTGAACTCATATTCCTCCATCAAGATACGCCAGCGTAAAAGTCTTGAGGTAGGATTCTTTTGTCCAATTAACCATCATAAATTATTGTGGTCAGTGCAGATTGTAAACTTCCTTCCGAATATATACGGTCGGAATTATTGCAGGGCGTACGTGATGGCGAGCAACTCTTTTTCGGAAGTCGTATACCTCGTTTCCGCGTCGTTTAGAGTGCGGCTGGAGAATGAAATAGGTTTGTCTTCTCCTATTGGACCTTGAGAGAGTACTGCTCCTAGAGCTATGTCACTTGCATCAGTGGTGACAATAAATTCCTGGTTGAAATCAGGGTAGGCTAGAAAAGGGGGGTTTATAATTGTTTCCTTCAATTTCCTGAACGACTCGTCGCAGAAGGCGTCCCACTTAAAGACTACATTTTTCATCAGTAATTTGGTTAGGGGTTTGGCCTTTCTATAATATCCTACGAAACCGAGAAATGACTTAATGTCCCTTCGTTTTTTTGGTATTGGGAAAGATTTAACTGCCTTGATTTTCTGCGGATCCGGTCGTATTCCCTCTTCGGAAATAACGTGTCCGAGGTAGGTAAGCTCCTTGCGAACGAAATGACACTTATCAGGTTGCAATTTTAGATGGTGGTCCCGAAGACGATCGAGAACCTTAATTAGCCGTTTATTGTGATCGTTTAGATCGTACCCGTATATGACGATGTCATCTACGTAGACAAAACATTCAATGCCTTGTAGTCCCATCAATACATTGTTCATTAAGCTCTGAAATGTTGCTGGTGCGTTTTTTAATCCGAATGGCATACGATTGTACTCATAATGTCCAAACGGGGTACTAAATGCTGTTTTACCTTTATCTTCTTCATCCATCAGGATTTGGTGGAAACCTTTGGCCAGGTCGAGAGAACTGAAGTACTTCGAATTTCCGAGCTGGTCGAGGATATCGGTTATGTTGGGTAGTGGGTAAGCGTCTCCAAGAGTCAGCTCATTCAGTTTCCTGAAATCAACCACTACCCTCCAACGTTTTGTTCCATCCTTGGTGGCTTTTTTGGGAACTAGAAGAAGGGGTGAATTCTATGCTATCTTCCAACATTTCATCAATTTGTCTATGTATTTCTTCTTTTTGACTTTCTGGGAGTCTATAGGGTCTGGTGAATAGAGGGGGCTTACCATCTTCTACTATTACCTTGTGTCTTATGGAATCTGTGTGCGTCAGATGATCGCCTTTAATGTAGAAAAGGTCGTTGTATTCGCGACAAATTTTGAGAATTGAGTTTTTCTCTTCACTGTTGCAGTGATCCAATTCGATTAATGAATTTAATTGGTCTAGTCGCTTTTTCACAGGGTTTTCTAAATTTCCTTCGCTTACTATTTCAAAATTATTTAATTCATCCCAGTCTAAATAAATTAATTGTATCAATGTTAATTACCTGATCTTCTTCTAAAGTGTTCATCAGTAAAATTTTAATTTGCGAATTGTAAGGTTTCGCTAAAGTTGCTCCTAGGTAAATTCCTGGAGTTATTTGCTTCTTTTTTACAACGATTTCTGAAAGGGGTTTATGATAAAATGAGCTTCAACAACCTGTTGACTTCTTTGTTTTAGTGTAATGTGTGATTTGTTCGTTTTCTTTTGTTCATTTATATTATTATTATTATTATTTTTTTATTTGTTATCTGGGTCTTATTTGTTGCTAAGGGTCTGTCCCTCTTAGTCTTATTTTCTGCCGGATTTTTGAAAATTGCCTCGGTCTCATTCTTTGCTAAGGGTCTGTCCCTCTAAGTCTTACTTTCTGCCTGGTCTTTATATTCTATTTCCTCTGATGAAATCAGAATTATTTCATTTAGATTATAGGCCAAATGTTGAGACGTACTGAGAATGCGTTTACTCCTAGCTTGCTGCGGGTTGTTAATTAGTGGAACTACTGGTCCGTTTTGAGATGCGGAGTCAGATAATGGTTCACGTTTTAACCCGTTGATTGCAGACTGGAGGTTGCTGATAACTGTATCAGTACTCGGTCGCCTTTGGTCGCACCTTGATACTTTGTTATCGGCCGTCTCAGCAATACCCGTAGGTAACACCCCGAAAGATGTAGTCTCTTGACGTTTTGGTTGGTTGGTTGAAAACCGGCCCTCGATGAGGATGCACTTAGACCAGAAGTAGGTCCATTGTGCTGCCGATGTGTAAGGTGGGTGGGTCACCCTCTTACTCAGGGAACCATTTGCTCCTCTGAATGAAGGAGCTAATCCTTGCTGTGCAGGCGTTATTCAGATCGTTTAGATCATTGAAAAGGTATTCACCCAATGTAGCCTTCCTACTGTTGGCGAGTGCAGGACACGTGCAAAGGAAGTGACTGATGGTCTCCTCTTCTTCCTCGTCCCTACAGCTTCTGCAGAAGTCATTGTAGGGGATGCCCAACCTTTGGGCATGTCTTCCTATAGCACAGTGCCCGGTGAGGGCGTTTACTAATTTCGAGAGGGTTCCTCTCTTATGCCTCAGAAGTCCGATGGACCTGGATTTGTTTAATGTCGGCCAGAGTAGCCTTGCGGTGTTGCACTGGTCGAGTTGGTGCCAACGATGGTTGGCTTCGTTCACCGCATTGGTATCTATGAGGTTTTTAACATAAGACGTTGGCGCCTCGATGTCGGTGACGCTTATGCTATTTAAACCAGAAGAGGCTCGTCGGGCCAGTTCGTCAGCTTCACAATTCCCTCGTATGTCACAGTGACCCGGCACCCAGCAAAGGGTGAGGCTATACTGACCGGCTATCTCGTTAAGAGATGCACGGCAGTCTTTCACTGCCTTGGATCTTGTAATGCTGGATGCAAGGGATTTGATGGCCGCCTGACTGTCGATGTATATTACAATATCTGATTTCGATATCGTATTAACTGACAGCCAGGCAGCGGCTTGGCGGACGGCGGTGACTTCGGCCTGAAAAACGCTGCAGTGTTCTGGAAGGTTAAAGGAGAGGTGAATGTCCAGGTCTTCAGAGAAGATTCCGGCACCGACTCCGTCCTCCGTTTTGGACCCATCCGTAAAAATTGACAGCGATTCGTGGTGTAGGACATGACGTTGTGTCCACTCGGTTCTGTCTGGGATTTGATGTTTGTAGCCCAGGTTGAAGTTGTATTCAGTGGGCAGGTGGTCGGTGACCTTAGGGAGATGTCGATACATCGATAGTAAATTGGCATGTCCAGTTTGTTGCTCTGTCCATTGTTTGGAGCTTCTCAGTCTTATTGCTGAGCTGGCAGCCAACTGTTTGCCGACGATGTCGGTCGGGAGAAGGTGGAGCATGGCTTGGAGCGCCGCAGTGGGAGAGGTTCTCAGCGCACCGGTGATGCTGAGGCATGCAACTCGTTGAGTTTTGTCCAGCAAGGTTAGGTTGGACTTCTTCTCCAAGGCAGGCCACCAGACCAGTACTCCATAGAAGAGAATCGGTTTAACTACCGACATGTATAACCAGTGCATAATTTTTGGTTGTAGGCCCCACGTGGAGCCTACCGCCTTTCTGCAAATGTAAAGAGCAGCTAGGGATTTCCTGGCACGTTCGACTACACTTTCCCTCCAAAGTAGCTTGCGATCAAGCTTCAGGCCTAAATAGCTAGCGCTATTTGAGAGTGCCAGAGGAGTGCCTCTAATCTTCGGGGGAGTGAACTCAGGGAGTTTATGTCTTCGTGTGAACAGGACCAGCTCAGTCTTTGTTGGATTGACTGACAGGCCGCATCTTTCGGTCAATACCTGTCAATATGTTGATAGCAGATTGCATGACATCGGCCAGCGTCTGCGGGTATTTCCCTGTTACAAGTATCGCGACGTCGTCCGCATAGGCGATAACTTTGCATCCAGTATGTTCAATGTTCAGAAGGGCTTCGTTGAGCACTAGATTCCACAGAAGCGGAGACAATACTCCCCCTTGGGGGGTGCCTCTGTGTGCACGTCGTTTGACAGTGCTACTTCCGAAGGATGCGGTTATTACCCTGCCTTTGAGCATGTATTCCACAAAGCAGCAGATTGAGTCGTCGATGTTGAGCCTACGTAGGGCGTTGGTAATCGAATTGGTTTCAACGTTGTTGAAAGCTCCCTCTATGTCGAGAAATGTCACTAAAGCAAGTTCTTTGATAGAAAGGGATTTTTCGACGTGGTAGACGATAGAGTGCAAGGCCGTTTCAACAGATTTACCTTTTTGGTAAGCGTGTTGTGACGTGGATAGCAAGTTGCTATCAATGGTGGCCTTAATGTGAAGATCTAGAATTCTTTCTAGAATCTTGAGGAGGAAGGATGTTAGGCTTATGGGTCTAAGGTCCTTCGGGGAAGTGTGCGATGTTTTTCCTGCCTTGGCTATGAATACCACTCTTACTTCAGTCCAGGCGGTCGGCATTGTTCCTAGCATCAAGCAGCCCTTCATAATATGTGACAGGTGCTGCCCTATTATGCTGAGGGCCGCCTGAATTTGTGCCGGAAAATGCCGTCTGGCCCCGGGGACTTGAATGGCTCAAAGCTGTTCGCTGCCCATTTCAGTTTTTCCTCGTTTATGAGGTCCTGAGGTGACAGTGGGCGTGCAGCGTTTACCAGGGCAGGGTTTTCGCTAGGCACAGGCGTGCAGCCGGGGAAGTGAGTGTCCATAAGCAGACCAAGCGATGCTTCATCTGATTCTGTCCATGATCCGTTGGGATTCATGAATACACTAGGTATGGTTGGGTTCTTGGAAAGGACTTTGCGTAGCCTAGAAGATTGAGACGTGTTGTCAATACTCTGACAGAAACTACGCCAGGATCTACGTCTGGCCTTACGAACTTCCGCTTTGAAGCTCTTAAGGCTTGCTTTGTAGATATCCCAGTCCAGAGGTAGCCTCGTTGTTTTGGCTTTGTTGAATAGCTTCCTGCTTGTGTGGCGAAGCTTGTTAAGTGCTGCATTCCACCACGGTGGACGATTGTCTGCCTTCCTCGTAGTAATGCGACAAGATTCGTCGAATGCTACGTTTAGGGCGGAAGTTAGAGCAGCGTTAAGCTCATCTAGTTCCAATTGTGTTTCTGGAGTCTTATGTACACGATTGGACAGTTTAGCAGAGAGGATTTCATTGTGTTTACACCAGTCAGTTTTCCGTCGATTGGGAAAAATTGCTGGTGAGGTGTTATGGCGTATTTCCAGTTCATATTCCAGATAGCGGTGATCGGAAAAGGAGTGGCTGTCAGATACAGTCCACTTAGAAATCACAGGGTATAACTTTATAGAGGCGAAGGTAACATCTAGTACCTCTTGCCGGGTTCTGGTTATAAAGGTGGGACTATTTCCCCTATTGCATACTATTAGGTCGGTGCCTACTAAGAATTCAAATAGGGACTCACCTCGGGGGTTAGTGTCGGTACTACCCCATAGTTCGTGGTGCGCATTGGTGTCGCATCCCAGCAAAATTTCTTCTCCTCTCTTCCTGGCTTCTTCTACCACTACTCTCACCTCCTCTGATGGAGCTGAATTGGGGTCCTCGTAGGGTAGGTATCCTGGAGCTAGCCAGATGTGGGCTTTTGCAGATTTTAGCAGTGTTACTGCCAGGTCATTCGTGCTGCGGTGAGGAAGAAAGGTTAAGTTTAGTGCAGATTTAGCGAGAATGCAAGCTCGAATATTACCTGCGTTTTTGGTGTGGTATAGCGTGTAGTGTGGGTCCCTCAGTCCCATGACGTTGTCATTTCTTATCCAAGGTTCTTGGATGAGGGCGATGTCAAAGCCTTCTTCATTGAGGCGGAGCAGCAGGTTAGCGGATGCTAAGGTGGAGTGATGGAGGTTAATCTGTATCAGTTTCAGCATCATTGCTAACTGATACAGACCTCTCCACAACGGTAGCGTCAAGGTTCTCTGGCGATGATGGATCATCATCGGGGATCTTGTCGCAGGGGGAGGCGGGTGTCGCCGGTTCAGAGGGGCCAGCAACGCTGTTGCGGTCCGAAGCAAAGAGTCTTACCTCCACCTCTTTAAGACCGCATCGGATCTTAAAGTCCTTAGCCCGGAGCAAGGGGAGAGACTCGGTGGTCAGCGAGACGACCAGCGAACGGCCAGTTTTCTTCACTTCTTCCGGTTTCTTGGAGCTCGGTGTCTCCCCGATAAACTTCCAGTCTTTGACTGGAAGATCCGGGTTTTGGTATGTGACCAGACCTTGTAGTTTGGCTGGCTCGCTGGGTTCGATTGGAACCCAGATCCTAGCTCTTGGCCTGTGGGGGATTTTGCTCCGGTCCACCGCCTTAAGCTTGGCACCTGGCCAGATTTCACCAATACCTGCAATGGCGGTGGTGATGAAATCGACCGAAGTTTGGTCGTCACAGGCAAGCAGCTCTACGTAGCCCTGGTGCCAGCCAGCGTCCTTAAAGGTTGGAGGGGAGTTGGGATGGGTGGTGATACGCTCGCAAAGGCAGTTCATCACTCTGCCTTCAATGAGCCTCCATTTCTCGTATGAGATTCTCCCTTCATCGTCAGACAGATCCACTATCGCGACGACGAGGCTATCCTTTACCGTCTCAGAGAAGGGTTTGGAGCTCGTTGAGCTCTTGGTCTTCTTCGAGGCGTTGGATTCCTCATCTACGGATCTACGCCGTTTGGGCGCAGCTCCTGCCGCGAACACGGATCGGCTCCCAGCTTGGTTCGTTGAACCATTGCGACTCGTTGAGTCCTTAGCTTGGGTGCTGCTCTTCGGATGAGAGGGATTCACTCTTTGAGTGGTGGGGTGACTACTGCCACGAATGGTGGGTTGGTGTGGGTCCCGGGTGAAGGGGTGGCGTTTGCCACGAGAGGGGGGCGTCGTACGCCATGGGTGACTGGGCGTCCGGTTTTGAAATGCCGTAGAGGCTGCAGCTTAATCAGTTCGTTGAACTGATTTGCCGTGTCGGTTGCCCAGGTGTGGGATTCTCGCTCTTGCTGGCTCCAATCCTTTTCCGGCTTTTTGCCTAGTCGGTCTAGGATACGGAAAGCCGCTGAGGTCTCTCGACTTAGCGACTTCTTCTCATGGCCAGAGAGCTTGGGGAGAGTTGGAAGAGCTGAACTGCACGACGGCGTCGTGTCAGTGAGCTCGTCAGAGAGCATCGAGCACTCGCTTGTGGCGTCGTCGATGCAGAGGTTCTGCAGGTGCTCCTCCAGACGTGAAGTGCTTTTGGAGCTGCTGGCGGTGCCAGCTGTTTCCGGATTTTGTTGAGGTCCGGCCTCTGAAATTTCTTTTTTTTGTATTTTTTGTGTTTTTTGTGTTTTTTTCAATTTTTTGGTTTTTTTTCATTTTAGATTTTGGATCCCACGAGTAGCTAGGGAAGGGGTGGTCCATCCGCACAGAGCCCCGCATGTACGGATAAGGCAAGCTGATCCAGAGTGCGCCAGTATCTCTGGATACACCGCTTGCGACTGAGCTATTTTTGTTTTCCCTGGGCCCTCAGCCAGGTGATTCTCGGCACGGTACGGTTCACACCTTAATCCAGCCCAGGGTGAAGAAGGAATGGAGGAAGGAGGAAGGATGGGAAAGACAAGGTGGGATGTGATTTCTGGGGTTTACTCCCTCTAAACACTCTGACCCAGAGTTGGTTTTGGTCCACGATGGGTTTTACAGTGGGATTCTTGGCATCTTCACTGCTATAACCTCATTACCCCGGATCACGAATCACTGTGAAACTTACACTTCATCGTACCGGGGCATCCCCTTATCCGCCACCCAGGGACGCGCCTGGTAGGGGACCTATCCCCCAGGCTCTTGACGTTTTTCTGGTTGAGTAATTCTGTTGGATCTAGAGGATGTTATTAAATCTGCCTTGTGAAGTTTTGGGGAGGTGGATATTCGTTGAATACCTTTCCTATCCCACTTATAATGGCAGTGGAATTTTGAACAAAAGGATTAATTTCTAAGTAGTTGTCTCGGTAGTTGATCTTACACTCGTATTTTTTTAGAAAATCATTCCCAATTATCCCGTCAAAGTTTTGTTGAACTTGATGATCTAGGATGTGAAATGGATGTTGTAAAGTGAGTGAATCCTCTTCCATTTGGAAAAACAAGGTTTCGCTAGTCATACTGGAACTTGTCACATTTTCGCCACTCATTGTGGATATTATTATATCCTCATTAAGTAAAGGCGCATTTGTGGGACCGCGTATAATGCTGATTTCCGCTCCAGTATCTATAACTAGATCCTTGTATTTTCCATCATTGAAAAGGATTCGAATCATGGATAGATTGTTATAAGGGAAGAGTTCGATTTTGAGGGTAATTGGATGTGAACATCGGCCTGAACTGTCTGTCGGAAAGGATTGCCGTTTTCCTCCCGACGAGGGTCGTTTCCCGTGTAGTTATTTTGTTGACTGAAGTATTATTGCAACTGCGGCTGTTGCACATGATGCTGTTGCACATGATGCAAGTTTACTTGTCGGCCTGTATTGCCAGGTCGATGGTTTCTGGGAGGGGAAAAATTGTTGTGTTGAGGCCGAGGATTTAGTGGTTGGAAATTTTGTCTTACGTGAGACATTTTGAGTCGACACTCATTTTCTGTGTGGTGAAGCCTGCCGCAGTAGTTGCATTTGACTATCTGCAAGTTACACTGCGCTTCATGTTTTATAGCACGGGGTGGAAATTGTGGCAAATTCGTGTTTCGATAACACGTTGTCGAAGTGTGTCCAATCCTATTGCAGGTCTGACAGATGGGTCGAGGTGCGTTATGCCTCGCCGAAGATGTGGGGAGAGGATGATCGTGATCTATGCGGAGAGACTGATCCATAGCGTAGGATATGGCTTCTTTAAGTTTGCTGGCGCTATGAGCCTTAACCAATAATCTCAAGCTGGGGTTTCTGATACCGTCCTCAAACGTTTGGAGAGCAAGTTTGTGGTTCTCCAGTATTAGAAAATCTTGGACAGCTCGCTCCTTGGAACTATCATATGTAGCGGCATCGAGAGAGAGGAGCAGCTGTGAAAGCCTGTCACCATATTCTTTCATGGTCTCTTTCTGATTTTGCTTGGCTGCGAGAAGCTGGTTCTGGGCCGAAGCTCGGGACCTGTGTTCCTTAAACTGGGATTCCAGTTCTGTCACAAGGTCGGTCCAGTTTGTTAGCTCTTTGTGATGGATCAGGTCAAAGGCGGGACCTTGAAGTCGGGTCCTGACTATGCTAAGGAATAGCCTATGCTGGGTTTCTTCTTTTATATAGCTGAAAAGTGTGTTTCCACACAAAATGAATTTAGAGAGTTCGTCGGGTTTACCGTCGAACGTGGGGATGATATTGTTAATATCGTTTAGTGAGATTTTTATGTCCATGATGGATCGATTTGACTCCTACATTGGGTCAGTTGGGGCAAAGAAAGGTAAGGCTTGTAGAAGCTTTAAAGTGTGTACGTTGCGTCGGGTAAAAATGTTGGTGTTGTGGAAGGTTTGAGCTTTAAAAAGAAAAGGGAGCGTACCGTAAAGTTTAGTCAAAAAAAAATGTGATCGTAGGAGTAAGCGCGTCAGACGGTTAACATGGTTTAAGTTTACAAATAGTATTTAGATTTAGTATGTATAATGTATATAAATGTGAGTTTAAATGATCTTAATTCTATGTATATAAATTTTATTTACTTTTTGTTTTCGATGTCTCCGTCTGGTTGTCCTCTGCTTTGTTCGGGATGGGCCTGTATGTGCTTCCTGTCGTCAGGTTTTTGGTTTTTCTTCACTTTTTTCACTTTTCACTCTCACTTTTTTTTTTCTTTACTTTACTTTCTGGTGTTTAGCCCCAGAAACGCATCGAGTTCAGAGCAGACTCGTTCTTGGTAGTAAGGATCTTTTGCGTGGATCCCACCGCTGCCACCAATGTTATACTCGATTTTCACCGTGCTTTCCTTGATTTCAAGGAGAAGAGTGAAATCGGGACGAGAACCGTTCGAAATAAAAAGCGGAGTTTTGTATTTTATTGCTGTAAAGGCCCGCTGTCTGGGCTAGGCTGCAACCTTTAGAGTGATTTATTTATAATTGGATGGTATATTTATTGTATTATAATACTCTAAGGCCCGCTGTCTAGGCTGGGCTGCGACCTTTGGAGTATGTTACTTAAACTCTGAACGTGTTCTGTGTCTTCTTACTTAAAATCCATCCTCTTTTATACTTTTAAATTTACCCCTTCTACCCACACCAGCCTTACGCAATTCCTAGTCGTATCAGCTATTTTCCAATATATTGGGAAACGCACAGTAAAGGGTACTACTGCATTATCAGCATAGTTACCATTTCTTTTTATCGAACCCCAATATATTGGTAAACGCGTCATAAATGCATCATCAGCGGAGTTCCCATTAAATCGACTCATTCTGTTTACATTTTGCTCGCACACATTTTAGTTTTGTTTATATTGCCTTTGCATTATCGAGTGCAGTGGTTATGCAATATGAATACCACCGCCAAGCAAAGAGATAAGCGAGTCGTACTCTTAAATGAGAAAATAACCAGAGAGTGACAGTTTACGGTGTCATCAATTTGGTATTTTATGTGTGTAGGCTAAACGATAATGTGAGCGGTTCGTAAATCAGTGTGATAGAGTTCGTTGTGTGGGAACCGAGAGATATGGCATTAGGCACTTGTGTTGAGCGTAATACGGAAGGTGATTGGCAGATCGTGGTGCATACGAGTGGCCATTTAAAGACGAGACCGATTTCTGGGTGTTAAGCTTTCGTTTAGATATATGTGTTGGTCTGAGTCCAACCCAACATCCCGAAGGCAAAGTTGCTTATTCTCTCTCTTGCGGTGATCAGCTATCATTTTAAAAACAAGGTTTCTCTCCTGAGTGAACCCAAATTTAAGAATAATAGCGGGGTCATTCGTATTATATCTTTTACGCGACCGAAAAATAGCTTTCAGAGATGGTGGTTTGCACTGAACGGTGTGACACAAGCAATGGAAAATAGATTCTAGATTTTTATCGGCTAATTGTGGGACTCCAAATAGAGTTGCGTCTTCTGCAAGCTCTCTTCTCTCAAGTGTATCACATCTCATCCTAAGATCGCCTAGGTCGTTATTAAGAGTTTCTGATTCTGTATGATGCTGGTGCTGCTGGTAGTTCTCAATTTTCTCCACACCTAGCCCCAGATCTTGGAGCGACTGGTCGATTTGTTTAGCGTAGGCCGACCAGTTCTCTTCAATACGTGCAATTTGTTGTGCTAAGTCGCTGCGTAGATTCTTCATTTCGGATGTGAAACGATTTACGATGACATCAGTGTGCATCTTTAAATGCTCCTCTAGTTCAACCAAAGTAAGAGCTTTTGTTGAAAATAATAATTTTGTTTAATGTTGTGTAGCCTTTCAATATTGGTTGTTGTTGCCTTGCGAGCATCGTGGTCCATAGCTTAACTGAAATCTAGCAGTTTTTCAAATTTAAAACTCGTGTTAATTATAAATACCAAAATAATCGTTAATTTTTGTTAATATTCCAGGGAAGTTATTCATGTTCCATTTATGGCCAAGTTTGTTGTGTTTGCTAAGAGAGTTGAATCTAATGAAGCCAGACTGCGTGTGTTTTGCATGACTGACGATAGAGAAGATAAGACCTTGGAAAAACAAGAACATTTTACTGAAGTTGCAAAAAGTCGCGATGTTGAAGTTCTGGAAGGAAAACCACAATATATTGAAATGGCTGGGAACTTAGTTCCTGTGACAAAGTCTGGTGATCAATTACAGTTAATGTTCAAGGCCTTTCGTGAAAATCGTTTACCATTCACGGTTAGGGTGAAGGATCAACATGCTGACATTGTTGGGCGTACTTTATTTATGAAAGAGCCGAAAGTTGTTAAAGGAGAACCTCCACAGCAGCCTATATGCATATTAAATATCATACTCCCGGAACTAGTAATGCTTGAGGAACCTGATACTATTCAAGAAAACAACTATACAGAATATCTGCAATCTGACAACTTTAAATATAACAACAGTCAGTATATTGGAGATATGAGAATAGTGGACTTATCCAACCTATTAGGAAAAGATTATATAAATTTAGCTCCGGAAATTGGAATATCGCAATCTGAAATCAATATTATAACAAGTAGACACCCCAATAGTATTGCGCGCCAAGCCCAGGATACAATTCGTCTCTTCAGAGATAAGCAACGTTATGATTCTAACATGTTAGAGTACGGATTAAAAGCTATTGGACGCGAAGATATTCTTCAAAAGTGCAGGATACCGGACAACAATGATAACGATTCCCTATCAAGAAGAGAATTACTCAAAAGTGAAACAAGTAAGTTTTGTTTATTACATATCAAATCCATAACTTATATAAATACACACCTAAATATGAAAAAACCCCTCAAAATTATTATTTTATGATTTTTTTGTAAATAAATCAATTGAAACACAACATAGGTATTATGAAAATCAATTGTTTATTCTTAAATATTATGAAGAATTTTAAAGAAAATGTGTTTAATCAGAATCTGAAGGTGAAAGGTCGTCTACATGTTCTTCTTCTTCAATACCGTCCATACTTCTGTTGTTATCGTCTTCTAAAGCATAGGCAGTTCGCTTTTGATCAAAAGAGTTCGTGGCTCCTGGGATAATGGTTTGGTTCTCTTGTGTTGCCGTGCTCTAAGGCTGCTAAGGTAAGGATCTGAGCTCAACAACAGTCTGTATAGGACGTCTCTGTTACAAAAAACACGTGAACATTTTCGACTTAATTTCAGTCTATATTAATAATAATAATAATAATATTGGTTAGGGTATGTTACACTGCAACCTATTGGTCTATTGTGTCCCCTGCTTGTACCTCGGAGAGGTTCGTGACCTCTTTCAGAGCCCTCTCTATATACTTCTTTTGTGAAGCGTATCGAGGAATTGCTCTGATTTTTCCTTGGCAGGTCACACTCCTTAGAGTACAGCGTCCAGTCCAGTTTCTTTGATGAATCTGAGAGTGAGCTGTAGGTCCATGGTTTGTATGTCCTTGTCTGTTATTTGGTGCCTGCCAAATATTTCATCCTTTTGTGGGCCAGTGCCCCACAGGATTCCAGTATGTGGTCTGGAGTTTCGACGGTTTCCCTGCAGAATCTGCAGAGCCCGTCCTCCGATATGCCCATTTTCCTCAGGTGTTCCTTGAGTCTGCAGTGCCCCGTGAGGAGGCCTGTTAAGATTCTTAGGTTGTTTTTGTTAAGGCCGATACAAGCTTTGAATCTCTTTTGGTTGTAATTTCCTAAGAGTTTCTTTGCTTGCCTCAGACCTTGGAGGTTGAGAAAGGCTTTTGCCCTTGTTTCTTCCTCCAGTCTCCTGAACTCTTCGCGTATAGTGTGTTCTCCTATCCCGCAGAACGGTTCAGGTCCTATGAAGGGTTCCTCTGCCCCTTTTCTTGCCAGAGAGTCCGCTGCCTCATTGCCTGTAATGCCAACATGGCTAGGTACCCAGCAGATGGAAATTCTGTTATTCTTGCCTAGTCTATTCAGTCCGTGTAGGCAATCCCACACGAGTTTTGACTTGATAACGTAGGCGTCAAGAGCCTTTATGGATGCTTGGATGTCAGACATTATTGCTATGTTGCAATTCCTGTAGTTTTTCTCGAGGTTGATTCGAACGCACCTGTCTATGGCACATATTTCTGCCTGGAAGATGCTGGTGCATTTGCCCATGGATTCGTAGTGCTTAGTTCCTGGCCCAAATACTCCTGCACCAGTTCCCTCCTCGGTCCTCGAGCCGTCCGTGTACCACTTTGTTGTGTGCTTGCTCAGTGCATAAGTTGTGGATTCATTGCTCCAGTTCTCCTTATTGCTGAGCTTTATCGAATAAATCGTCTGTTTCAAAAAAACCTACTCTGATACGTGTTGATAACGTCGACGTTTCAGACAAATCTATTATGGTAGATGCATTTAATTTCTATTTCGCTAATATAGCTAATAGTTTACAACCTTGTCCAGTACTACCGCTATGTTCCTCTTGTTCGTCCAGTTGTAGCTCTGCTGAACTGTTCCAAAAAAACAGTTTTGTTTATAAGCCTACAACGTCTTTTGAGATATTAAAAGTTATTGGTACTTTAAATAATTCCAAGTCGTGTGGATTTGATGGCATTTCGAATATGTTTTTAAAAAAAACTTGCTTGTTTTCTAGTGGATGTCTTGGCAGGTATTTTCAACCGCTGCATATTTTCGGGGGTATTTCCAGAAGCACTGAAATGTGCAGATATTGTACCATTGTTTAAGAAAGGCTCAGCCGCTGAAATGTGTAACTACAGGCCAATATCACTTCTCCCAGTTTTCAGCAAAATCTTCGAAAAACTGGTAAAAAATAGAATAATAAGCTTTCTAAATAGAACTGAGTTTTTTAACCCCTATCAATTTGGATTTCAGAAAGGAAAATCGACTGAAGATGCACTATTGGAGTTTTGTTCTCAGATAATGTCAAACCTTGATGGAAAAAAGTGTACTGCCGGTTTATTTATTGATATTACCAAAGCTTTCGATATGGTAAATCATAATATTTTGCTAAGAAAATTGGAAAAAGCTGGTTTCCGTGGCTTCATACTAGATTGGTTTAGGTCCTACTTAAAAGATAGGTCGCAAAGAGTGATAATAGATGAGATTAGGAGCGAAATTAAGTTCTTCAATTTGGGTGTACCCCAAGGCTCTGTATTGGGACCAATTTTGTTTCTCATTTATATTAATTCACTCCTTGCACTTAACTTCAAAGGCAAACCTACTGCTTTTGCGGATGATGTAGGTTTTTCTTATGGTTTGAACAGTCCGTTGGATCTAGTTTCAGACATTAATTGAGATCTGAATTTATTAAGAAACTGGTTTGCTGAGCACAAGTTGATTATAAGCTCCAAAACTAAAATAATATTTTTCAGTTTGTCATCCCTCAACAATTTGGAAGCGAGTGTTTCTTATCACGCACCTGAGTGCTTAAAATTCAGACTTTCTAATTGCAACTGTACGTCTTCTATCATATTTTGTGATAGTTTAAGTTGCAGCGATAAGTGTTTTCTGATCGAGCAAGTGAATGAATTTAAATATTTGGGGCTTACAATCGACTCTAGAATGAGTTTTTCGAATCATGCAGAAACTCTGCGAAAATATTTTCGTTGCACACTAAGACATTTCTTCTATTTGCGAAATATCTGCTCAACAATGCTCTTAAAAACAATTTATTACGGAATTTTCCATTCCAAACTGCAATATGGAATTGCTTGTTGGGGAGGTGTTTACCTAAATAAAATTAAACCTCTGTTGATTCTGCAGAAATATATTATACGGAAAATATGCCGTAAGACTAGTAGACATCCGAGTTTTTTATTATTCTATGACCTGAAAATCCTTCCAGTACGTCATTTGTACTGTTTTAAAGTGTTGAAGACTTTCTTTATGAAGTCTGGAAATCGAAATTATCGTTTAATTTCAAATTATAATTTTCGTGGAAACTTTTCGTATACCCTATCTGTACCAAATTTTCGCACTACTGCGTATCGTAATTTTTATTCAGTCTCATCATGCCGTTTATTTAACAAGCTTCCTCAATCTATCAGAACAATAGCAATGCCTCGAATGCTTTTAAAACTTGTAAAGGATTGGCTTTTAAAATTGAATTATATTAACTTAGAAACTATTCTTTCTGATATTCTGGTTTAATTTTAGTATTTTCTTTTGAAGTAATTGAGTATTTAAAGTACATTATTTTTCTCTTGTAATAAATCATTTAATTCGTTCAGTATTGTTAGTCTGTTTTAATACATTTTTATTAATTATATTATTTTGATAATGTATCTAAATTGTTTTAATAGGGTCACCCCACCCAAAACTAATATATATTTTAAATTGAGTAAGCCCACTGAAGCATTCAACACTATTTTTAATACTTTGTATACAAAAAATACAGAATGTCGCTACTATTTCTTATATTTTATTCTTAATGAATTCATGTCCTTTTTAAAAAAATGTCTTAATTGTACAATGATCTTATAAGAACTAAAAATTCAATCAATCAATCAATCAATTATCGGGAAATTCTTCTCCAAGTTGAATTTCCTGATGCTATCGTCCCTAGGTATGCCAAGAAGTGGGAGTTTTTTGAGTAAGTCACCGTGTTCTTTCGAACCGATGCATTTCCCTCTCCCACTTCCCTCCTTTGCCATCCTAAGGATTGTTTTGTCTGCCTCGTTCATCATCATGATGTGTAGAGGAGTCAATTCCAATAACACCTCCATGGCTGCGGTTGGGCAGCTACGCATTGCTCCGGTAATGCACAGGTACGCCAGTCTTTGCACTTTGCCGAGTGTCTCTCGCGTTGTGACTAGACTGGTTCGTTTCGCCCATGCTACCGCTCCGTATTTGATCATTGGTCTCACGATTGCAGTGTACATCCATCGCAGGATGTTTGGGCTGCATTCCCATGCCTTCCCCGCTAGGCTCCTACATATCATGAGAGCGCGGGTGGCCTTCTTGGATATCTCCTCAGTATGTTTTCGCCAGAGGAGTTTACTATCTCGATGGAGTCCCAGATATTTTACTTCTTTGACTGGTATCAGTGTCGTGCCTGATAGGTTTATGTCCTTAAGTCTTTGAAGTTGTCTTTTCCTAGTGAATGGTTTTTTTTTTTTTTTTTTTTTACTAAAAAAGGAAATCCAAATCCCAGAGCACTCAGACTCGGTAACGGTCCATTCTACTACCAGGCAGAAATTCTTCTTTTGGTGTAGAGGCATGTGAATGGGTGGCGTATGTTGTTGTTCCCCGTGGGGATTGAATCTGCACCGCACGGGTCACAAGCCAACACACTAACCTCTACACCGTCGCCACCCTCCCCTTGTGAATGGTACTATCGTTGTTTTCGCCGGATTGATGTTAAGTCCGACAGTATGGCACCATTCCTTGGTTACTTTAAGCCCCCTTTGTATAATGTCCCCAAGGGTTTCTTCGAACTTGCCCCTGGCAATCAATACAATCATCAGCGTACGCCTGACAGTTGATGCCAAGGTTGGTTAATTTTTCCAGCAGTTCGTCTACAACTAGGCTGCACATTAAGGGTGATAGTACCCCTCCCTGTGGACATCCTCTTGTTGTGTTCACTCTGATGGTTCCAGATGGTGTTTGAGTCTCTGCTGATCTAGTGCTCAGTAGCTCACACATCCATTTGGATACTGTACTGTTAACTCCTTTCCTATCCAGGGAGCGTTTAATCGCCTCATGTGAGATGTTGTCAAATGCTCCCTCTATATCTAGGAAAGCGCACAGTACTATTTATTTTGCTTCCAAAGCACTTTGAATTATGCATGCTGACGAAGATGTAAGGGGGGTGTGTTCAGTACATCTTCACTTAAATAATTGTCCACAACCTTTTCTGTCATCTTCAGAAGAAATGACGTAAGGCTGATGGGCCTGTACGATTTTGGCTGTGTGGGTCTTTTTCCCCTGCTTTTGGTATAAACACAACCCTTGCTCGTCTCCATTGCATTGGTATGTGGCCCAAGGCAATACTGCTCCTTGTTATTTTTAGCAGGTGTGGTATTAGTAACCCTTGCCCTTCTTGTAGTAGGGCGGGTATAATGCCGTCCACTCCGGCAGATTTAAAAGGCTGAAAGGAATTTATTGCCCATTTCAGTCGTTTCAGTCGATGGTTGATGTTCTTTCCCAGTCATGTCTCCGAGGTCTCATTGAAGTGGTACTGATTCCTAGCTCAGTACTAGGCGAGCTGCCAGGAAAGTGAGCTTCTAGTAGCAATCGTGCCCTTTGATCCTCGTCTTCCGTGAACTCGCCATCTGGTTTCCTCAGAGACATCGGTACTCCTCCTGACTTCGCAAGAGCTTTATGTAGCCTTGCCGCAGTAGGAGTGCTGGTGATTGTCTCACAGAATTTCCTGAAGCTATTTCTTTTAGCTTTTCTAATTTCCTTATTATATGTTGTAAGGGCCATCTGGTAGCTTTGCCAGTCTCCGTTGCGCTTTGCTTTGTTGAATAGCTTCCGCACCTCGGATCAGTTTCCTGTTCCTTTCTCTACTAAGGGGCAGTTTTCTTCGAACGCAGTGATGATGGCGTTTGTTACGCTTTCCACTGCGCTCTCTAGCTCTAGTGGGTGGCCCGGAGCCTTCCTCAAAACAAGGCGCCCAGATTGCTCTCTGGAGCATTTCTATAAGTCTCTTAGTTGGTTTTCATTGGGTTCTTTACTGGATTACTCGTGATACTTATGCTGTCCAGGTTTAACACTATTAATCGATGGTCAGACAATGACGGCTCACTAGAAACTCTCCACTTGCTAATTAGTTTACTTACGCTTGGGCTACCAAGCGTGAGGTCGAGTACCTCCTCCCTGACCCTAGTTACAAAAGTGGGGGTATTTCCCACATTTATGACATCAAGTGACGAACTCATAATAAATTCTAGTAGGTACTCACTCCTAATTTTGGTGTCGGTGCTCCCCCATATGGGTTTGTGGGCATTCGCATCGCACCCTATAAGGAGCGGCATGCGGAGCTTGTTGGAATGCTCCACCAATCGCTGCATCTGGGATGATATAACTGGCTCATCCCCTGCACAGTACGCCGATACGATGATAATGGTGCGGTGGCATCCCTTAACATTCAGATGTACCTGAAGCGGCACCAGATCTCGTGTCGCGTATTCTGAAAGTAAAATAAATTTATATTTATTGTTTATTAGAATGCAAGCTCTCGGTTTCTCGGCCCGAGTATCCCATATTACCTTTGCATTCTTGCTAACCAATCCCTTGCTTGTCCTTTCAGGATCCATGGCTCCTGGATAAGTACTAGCCCCAGGCTTTGGCAGGTAAACATCCTAGATATAGTCGCCGAGGCGGCTATAGCGTGGTGAATGTTTACCTTTGCTAGTGTAATTTTTGTATTGACGATATTCATCGAGTTATTGCTCGCGCGGGGCTATTGCCCCGTCCTCCGTCAGCAGCGAATCTTCGTCCTCCTGGGTGACGTCCTGGAAAAGGTCGATGACCGTGTTGTCCATTTCGGACATAGACTCCTCGGCCTCCTCGGGATCCTGTTCCGCCGATTGGACAGTGGAAGGTGTTATAATCTTTGGAGGAGCGGTATTCTGCGAGTTCAGATTCGATTTTTCTGGACTGTATGCCCAGAGATCTCGTCCGACCTCTTGAGTCCGCACAACGCAACCCTGCCGAATCGGTAGCTCAGGGATCCTTTCTGGGACTTTATGGCGTCGAAGGATTTTCTGTCGATGCCAAGAGCCAGTACCTGCCCGGTTCCCTCTTTCCGACAGTTGAGGACCTTCCACGCCTTGACGTTAAGTCCCGTGTTCTGTGCTTCCAGCACTGCCAAGGAGGTTTTCTGTTCTGCACTGCGCGGAAGAAAGATCGTGATGTAGTAGGACCGTGGTATATTTGTCCCACTGCATGCCATGAGGCATGTCCCCTTCCATTTCCCCAGCTTTGGGGCAACTACCTTTAGCCACTCAGCTGTCTGCGGAGTCTCTCGCAGTCAACCAGTAGCATTCAATGACTGAAATGTATGCCCTGGAATTTGAGCTTATGCTCCCATCCCAAGGCCATTTCCACCACAATGGCATCTTCCAGTGCCGTGAGGTCTGAGTAGCTGAGGATCTCCTGCGGATATTTCACCGGGAGAACAGCAACCTGCTCAGCAATCACACCTGCGTCGTGTCTACCGCTACCCGGGAAGGTTTTCACCGCCGTAGCATAGCTTCGACCAACCACGGTAGCATTCACTTTCGCAGGCTTACCCGTGGCCCTCTCGGTACCTTCGTCTACCTTCTGTTTTTTGCTTTGTTCGTGGTGGGTGGGGTGATGTTGTTGTTCCTCCTTTTTCCCGCCGCCATTTCTGTGCTTTCGGGCTTGGCCCGATGCTCCTACGCCCTCCTTTGTGCTTTCTCCATCCCCGAAGCCTTTTTTGAGGTAGCGGAGGTACCATTTGATGCCAGCACCACTAAGTCCTCTTCGCAGAGGGCCGTCCCTCGCACCTGGTTTCCCAGGTGGAGGTAAGGCTGGCTTGTCTCTTTTCCTTCCAGTATGTGCTCGTTCCCGCTGCCCTAGTTCCCTCTACCGTTGATTTACCGGACAGGGAGGGTATAAGGATTTGACTCCCATCCCCACTGCATGGACCTATAGGTGCTACCGGGCTTCTTCCCGGGCCTTTTGGCACCCCCGTAGCTTGTCGTGAGGTGGTGATGGTTCTTTGGCTGGTGCTGGGTTGCACCGGCTTACAGCCTCCCTCTGGACTAGCTCCTGGTCTCTCATGTGCCATTCGACCCATAACTTCGTCTGCGGTCTGTCCCCGCATTTTGTTTAGTTTTTGTTTGTTTTTTTTATTTTTGTTTTTAGGCATAATCCCACGAGTAGCGCGGGAAAAATGGTCAGCCACGCCAGAGCCCCGCATTAACGTGGTAAGGCCATGGTTACTCTCTGAGGTGGCCCGGTATCAGAGAGGCTCCGTGATAATACAGCCGGTTACCCCTGGCTGCAGACCATCCAATGAGCACGGATCGCGCACACTCTGGATTAGGGGGGATGGGGGAAGGAAATGGGCAGGTAGGGAAGTTAGGATGGTGAGAGGGAAGTATAGGAAGGAGCGAGCGGACGTGAAGTCCTGGCCAGTTCTTGGTTGGCGCTCATCAAACGGCCTGTCTGCCATGGGTGGCCCTTAGACAGCATAGCCCGTATGAATCTTTGCACCGTAAGCCTCCGCACCGGTACCATCGAATGCAATGATGGTACACACGTCAAGGTAACTGACCTTCGCGAGAGGTTCAGTCTATATTGCCTGAAGTGTTTGCTTTCAGCCTCCGCTGCCTCCTCCGATAGCTGACCACTAGGATACTGACGTACATTGCGAGTGCTCCTCGTGGTTAAGCATCACGAAAAACGAATAATTCTCAGACTCAGCGATGAATTCATATTTATTATTGATTACTAAATCCTACTGCGCGTTGAAGGCGGTTGGTAATGGATACACCTTGTGAATCTCAAAACGTAAGGGTTCCGGCAAGGGGATGGTGACTTTGATCAATAGACTTCCTCCGTTGGGGAACACTGATGTTTTGGCCGCTTGATGAAGGACAAATAGGTCTTCAAAAATTGGTCTTCTCTTCATTACGATCGTGTGCAGGACGTCTGTGATGTTGTCTACGTCCAGTATGAATGGATGGAGCTTGCCCTGGTAGAGATCATTAAGGATTGAAAGCTCAATTGACTGTCGGTTCTGGATTTCTGCCACTTTGGATGTGATAATTGAAACCAATGCGTTAATGTCACTTCTTATTTTCATCGAGGAGATCTCCTTGTTAGTTGAGGTGCTAAAGTTAACCGACGCTTCGCTCAGTTGTCTTACGCCTTCTGCTATACTATCCACTTCGACAGCCAGCTGCTGAATAGGCTTGCTCAGCTTGTCGAAATTCGAGCCCATTACTGATATTTGCCGTTGCATCAATTGGAAAGAGTCTTCATTCCTCTTATGTAAAAACTCCAGCTGGTTGTAGACTTTACGCGCGTCGTCGCTGTCCATCGTGCCAAATGCCCATTTGGAGAATTGTCTGATGAATTCCAAATCTCTTTTTTGTCGATGAAATTGGAAGGAATGCCTCATGCGAATGCTGTTTTGCTTAAAGTTGGCGAGGTTAACTGCAGTTTCCTGAATCATAATTTGGCAGTTGTTTTTGGAAATCGTCATCGGGGAGGCTTTGATATATTTGTTTGATTTGTAGGTCGCAAGCCTCTGCGAGTCCCAGCACTGTTGTATAGTCCATCGGTGTAAACTTTGTCAGCACGGTCCAGGTATCCTTATAAAAAACAGCTTCTCCTATCCTCTCGAACAGCACTGGCGTATCTTTCAAGGTGTTGACTTCAAACGCTGCCTCTGCGTAGCTTTGCGGTAATGACAATACCAGGAAGTACATCTTTATACACGTTCTTAACACCATCTGCATCTTGCGGGAGTCGGACAGAATCCCGAAAAACTAAAATCCAGAAAACCCACAATCCCGAAAAGCCGCAATCCCGAAAATCCAAAATTCCGAAAGACCAAAATCCCGCAAATGAAACTAAAAATTTTATTGTAGTAACAAAAAAAATTGGTAAATTTATTTAACAACATAAAAAACATCAAATAAATAAAACATAACAAAAACAGTTCAAGTCTTACAAAAACATATCAAAAACGATCCATGACAAAACAATATTTAATAAAAGTTCATATTGTACGCAATTAATCTGAGATAACTTATTTCTGAACGCTTTCGCTGCTCACAATGCCAGTAAAATGTATCCTTGTATTTTTTGTAGCCGTCAATAAGCAGTTTCTCACGCTGTTTGTTGGTTTTCACGATGGACACGTTCATTTCTACTTAAGACTTCAAACACAAAATGTATATGATAATATGAAGTTTTTAATTATAAAGGCATGCACGATACTCACTTTGTATTACGATGTTCACGGGAAACCCCTATAAGCCCGCATATGAAAAGCCCGCGTAACAAAAGCCCGCACGCCAAATTATGAAAAAGCCCGCAGCACAAAAGCCCGCATGCCATAAGCCCGCACAATTTATTTTCAGATTTAGCCCGCATATGATGCGGGCTTATTGTTTTGTTATTCACCTCATCACTTCAATTTTAAAATTTTTAAAGCCAATCAAATCGCTTGAAAGAAATATTTGTTCCGAGTAATATGGAGGGGGATGTAGTTATTCACCACACTCACCTCTTCCCCTCTTTTTTTTTGAAAACAAGTAAAATCTCTTAAAAAAATTTTGTTCGTCCTAAAAAGAACCGATTTATTTACCATATCCACCTCTACCCCTCATTTCCCCACCTAAATTGAAATTGGTCAATATCTCTCATTGAATATTTAGTCGTCCTAAAAAGAACGATTTTGGTTCATAGAACCACCAATACACAAAATCACTTCACTTTCACTGGATTGGGAGCAACCGCACTGCTCCAGGCATCGACGAAGAATGCGACAATTCAGAAAAATACCACTTCTTATATACACTTTGTCGAAGACATTTCGAATTGAAAATATTTTTGACAACCAATCAAAACTCTTGCAGGATATATTTTACACAACTTCCCTCTCCGTGATTCTCATGATTTCTTGCATCTTACAGATGGATTTCTGTGTGAATTCAATGGATTTTAAATGTACATTACTTCTATTTTAACACGCAATTGTTTAGGAAATAACCATAGCCCAAGTGCGGATAGTACATGTGTTGAATAGATGCTCTTACCATTGAAAAATAATAGCATTCCTCCCAATAAAAGAGAAAAAAGTTCATAAAATGGAAAGAATTTGTATACATTTGATTAAAGCAGACCGCAAATCATGCGAGTAAATGGAGTTCATATTTGGAATTATTCGCTTATTTAGTGGAAAAACCAGTTTAAATCCTAAGATTCCGCGAGCGGGCTACATAGACCCGACATGATGCGCATAAATTCGCCTTATCTTTTCAATTCGGCGCTTATTTGCTTGTGTTTATGGCGCCTGCCAGACAACCAGCATATACCCTTAGCGGAGCAACGGAGTTGCGTGAGCGTGCTAAACCCTGCGGAAAGATAGTTGAAACCCTTAGATCCCGCGAAGCGGGCCACTCACAACAAAAATGATGCGAGTTAAATGGCATTATCTATGAAATTTGACGCTTATTTGTAAATGTTTATGGCGCCTGCCAGACAATAAGCATATACCCTTAGCGGAGCAACGAAGTTGCGTGAGCGTGCTAAACCCTGCGGAAAGATAGTTTAAATCTTTAGATCCCGCGAAGTGGGCCACCCACAACGAAAATGATGCGAGTTAAATGGCATTATCTATGAAATTTGACGCTTATTTGTAAGTGTTTATGGCGCCTGCCAGACAATAAGCATATACCCTTAGCTGAGCAACGAAGTTGCGTGAGCGTGCTAAACCCTGCGGAGAGATAGTTTAAATCCTAAGAACCCGCGAAGCGGGCCACCTAGGCAAAAATTATTACTAAAAGGATTTCCTTCTTCATTATTTTCAGAGTTTCGAATAGAAAAAAAGGATGAAAAAATGTAAAAAAAAAGAAACAAAAAAAGTGTATTTAAACAATGCAAATAAGCGCCGAATTGAAAAGATAAGGCGAATTTATGCGCATCATGTCGGGTCTATGTAGCCCGCTCGCGGAATCTTAGGATTTAAACTGGTTTTTCCACTAAATAAACGAATAATTCCAAATATGAACTCCTTTTACTCGCATGATTTGCGGTCTGCTTTAATCAAATGTATACAAATTCTTTCCATTTTATGAACTTTTTTCTCTTTTATTGGGAGGAATGCTATTATTTTTCAATGGTAAGAGCATCTATTCAACACATGTACTATCCGCACTTGGGCTATGGTTATTTCCTAAACAATTGCGTGTTAAAATAGAAGTAATGTACATTTAAAATCCATTGAATTCACACAGAAATCCATCTGTAAGATGCAAGAAATCATGAGAATCACGGAGAGGGAAGTTGTGTAAAATATATCCTGCAAGAGTTTTGATTGGTTGTCAAAAATATTATCAATTCGAAATGTCTTCGACAAAGTGTATATAAGAAGTGACATTTTTCTGAATTGTCGCATTCTTCGACGATGCCTGGAGCAGTGCGGTTGCTCACAATCCAGTGAAAGTGAAGTGATTTTGTGTATTGGTGGTTCTATGAACCAAAATCGTTCTTTTTAGGACGACTAAATATTCAATGAGAGATATTGACCAATTTCAATTTAGGAGGGGAAATGAGGGGTAGAGGTGGATATGGTAAATAAATCGGTTCTTTTTAGGACGAGCAAAAAATTTTTAAGAGATTTTACACGTTTTCAAAAAAAAAAGAGGGGAAGAGGTGAGTGTGGTGAATAACTACTTCACGCCATTTTCGAAGCCACAAAATATTTTCTATAAGAGTTTTGATTGGTTTACTTCAATTTCCAAAATGTTAGATACTCGATCTTGTGAGAATCACAGAAAAGAGTTTTCTTAAGGGGAACTTCATATTTCCCCATGACATGCAGGCTTTTGTGGTGCGGGCTTTTGTGGTGCGGGCTTTTGGGATGCGGGCTTTTGATATGCGGGCATTCGTGTGCGGGCTTTTGATATGCGGGCAAACGGACCCAACCCGATGTTCACTGTCTAACAAAAATCTAGTCGGTCAGCTATCACACTATTTGAGATCAGCTCAACTGAATGCACTTTACGAATTGCAAAACATTACAAGATTACAACGCAAACAATTGCAAAACATTATTACGGTAAATGGAATGGACAAACACTTGTCTATTTTACATTCAAAATTAAATAAAGAATCCCGAAAACGAAATCCCGAAAAATTATATAAAATGAAAAATTTGCGCAAATTTTTCATTTTATATAATTTTTCGGGATTTCGTTTTCGGGATCCTTTTTTCGGGATTTTGGCTTTTCGGGATTTTGGCTTATCGGGATTTTGGATTTTCTGGATTTTGGGTTTTCGGAATTTTGGATTTTCGGGATTTTGGATTTTCGGGATTTTGGTTTTCGGGATTGTGTCCCCAACCCGCATCTTGCACTTAGATTACTAGATTATTTTAAAAATATATTTTTTTTTATTATTAGTTTTTACAAGAAAATATCGACTTTACTAATGAAACTAAATTTGTTTTGTTTTTTCTTTAATTTAACTACTATATATATATAAAAATAAACGGTAAATTTATTTAATGGTTTTAAATTTTAACTTAACTACGGTATTTAATAATAACAAACCTAAGGCCAGTTTTGTATGTGTTGCTACCTTTTAACTTAACTACGGTATTTAATAATAACAAACCTAAGGTGCGGACATTTTTTGTAGCCCAAACTATCGCGAGAAGCTCCTTTTCTATGGTGGAGTATCTCTTTTCTGTTGAACTTAGTGATCTACTAGCATAGGCTATTGGACTATCATCGCCAACATTGCCTTGCGATAACACTGCACCTAATGCTTCATTACTGGCATCTGTGGTCAGGATGAACGGCTTATTGAAATCTGGTTAAATCAAAACTGTGGGAGAAGTTATTGTCCTTTTCAGCGCTTCAAACGATTTTTGGCATTCATCTGTCCAGCTGAACTCGGCGTCCTTCCTTAACAGTTTGTTAATTGGGGCGGCTATACGGCCAATGCCCGAGTCCAGTACTGAAAGCGCTCTTTTCTCTGTCTTGGTTCTTGATCATTACTTGATGGTAACCGTTGGCTAATTCTAGAGTGGTAAAATAACGGCAGTTTCCTAGCTGGTCCAGAATGTCTTCTATTCTGGGCAGAGGAAAAACGTCTTTTATGGTTACCTCGTTGAGCTTTCGAAAGTCCACCACAACTCGCCATCTCTTTTGTCCGTCGGGAGCCGATTTCTTCGGAACGACTAAGAGAGTGGAGTTCCATGGGGATTTGCTCGGGGATACAACCTTATCGTCTAGCATTTTTTTTAACCTGGATATTGACCTGTACTGTTTTTGGTTGATTGGCCCTTGGTCTGTTTTTGTTGGAATACTATGGGCAAGAACGTCAGTATGAGTTACCGGGTCACCATCAAGTAGGAAAATGTCGTTAAATTGAATGCATACGTTTTCAATGCAGGATTTCTCCTCGTCGTTTAGATTGGGCCCTAAGTTTAGTGAATTTAACAATTTTGTTATCCTTTCTGTATTGTCTAGCTTACTGACCTGAAAAATTTGGTTTTTCTGGTTAGTGTCAGGTAATAAATTGTACTGGTTAAGATTACTAAATTGGGGTACGAAAGTGCTATCAATAGTGTAATTTTCCGTAGTGGCATTTAGTATGGGGACGAGAATAGTATTGCGTTTGACTGCGGTGATCGTGTTGGCTAAGTAAACCCCCGCCTAGAGCTCTTGGGCATGAACCAGAACTTCTTTTAGTCCAGTTTTGAGTTTTAACCTAGCTACCGATTGCGAACGCGCTGTTATTTCCAGGACATTGGGGTAACTCTCCTAGGTCAGCCGCTTTGCGGATTCTAATGACTTAAGAGGCAATTCTGCCAAGGCAATTTTACCCTTTGTGTCTAGGAATTTCAGGCGCTTATCCACCGAGACAATAATGGCGCGATTCCATAGTACGTCACGACCCAAAATGCCATCTGCAGGTATGTCACTGGAATTACCTAATATGCAGACTTGTCTTAAGACTCAATTTGTTGGATAAGGGGATACTTGTCAACAGTGTTCCCAATGTCTCCATTACTCCACCGAAGGCTCCACCTAGCTCCTTCCTTTCTGAGGGGCTGATATCATTGGCGTTGAGGAGTTTTTTTTGTTTAAGCAAAATGACGTCCGCATCAGTGTCAATTAACATTGTGGCCACTCCATTTTTCGCAATGGGCAGTGGCAACTGTACAAACACGTCGTGTCCGTGCCGCTGACACGTAAGTAACCGATCGCGTTTAAAGGAAGTACAGTGTTTAATTTAATTTTTTACCGTGTTGGTGACCTCTGAATACTACATTTAAGAGATTGATTAGGTATACCATACAACTGTTTCGCACATTCTCCGGTCGCTGCATGCCTTTTGGAGGATGTTTAGAGGAGGTTGTTGTTCGCTTCGACTTAGATTGAAGGTGTTTCCGATTTTTAGGCTTGGAATCTGTCTTGGGACCTGGTTTGCTTATGCTCAAGCCCAAGGATGCTGAATCTGCCTGTGTTTTCGGTTCTCTTACTGCTTGAACTCTTTGTGGAAATGAGGCTCGCGGGGCACAGTCTAATTGTTTAGACTGGCCCACCTGGCGTTTTCCTGGTTTGCTTGAAGGTAGATCTGTTTGCTGCGACATTCCTCTTCTGAGTGTGTCGTCCGCTGACACCAAAGGCATTTGCTTCGGCTTGGCAACGTTTTGACAGCAAACAATGTTTTCTTATGACAAACGTCATTCCTATGCCCGTTGGAGCGGCAACTCTCGCAATATGGGGTGTTTTTGCGTTCTCTACACTCTGCATACGTGTGATTTACTTTGTTGCAGAAACCGCATTTTACCTGAAATTTTTGGGCTGCGCTCCGTGTTTGGGTAGGCATAAGGGATGTGGATGTATGGAGTGTTTGAACCGGAACTGGGTATTGTGTTGTTCCTGCATGTGAGGGGGGAGGATAGTTGGAGGGCTGTTCTGTGAAGCTATTGGGCTGGTGATGGTTAGTTTCGGGGCCGTGCAAGTTATAAGAGATGCAGGAGGAACTTTGGGTGTTATAGGGGGTTTGCTGCCATTGGTGGCCATAAGACTGGGGCTGCTGGGATGCGTACGACAGATGCTGCGGTTGAAATTCATTAGGGTGCCACCCTGGCACGCCCAAGGTTGGCCTCAACATAAGTTGCGTGGCCTCGGCGAATTCCGCCAGCTTCTGTAGGTCTGCCTCGTCTTTTGTCAAGAGGATGTTACGCAAAGCTGCATCTCTCACCCCCATTTTAAAGGCCCCCATTGTAGTGTTTTTTAACTCCTTTATGAGTGCCCCCGTCTCGGGTTTTGCGTACGTAGCGTCTATAATTTCGATCGCTTTGTTACGCAGACCCACCAGTCTTCTGGTGAAGTGCTATATGTCTTCACCCGGTAGCTGGTATGAACACTTTACCTCCGCTATTACGCTATCCAGTGTTCTTCTGGTTAGGAAACTCTTTATAATTTTTTCTAGGTCCGCGACCGTCCTAGGTGCATGGCTCTTGACCATTTCAAAGGCTTCCCCTACTAACTTCGTGGTAATTAGAGAGACATATTTTCCCTCATCCTCCGTTTTGATGCACTGCAAACCCAATTGGCAAGCGTTTATGAACTCATAAACCCTTCCTGATAAGTCGGGCGTGCTAGCTCCCGAAAACTGTGGGATCAGACGTGAAACCGTTTTGGCAATCCCCTCGTATGGCACTATAGTGTGGTTAGTACGGCCTGTGTTTGGACAAATTACAAATGGAGTCGTTAGAACTCTGGGTGAATTAGTGTGGGAAGTTCGGGCTGTATTCGGGCAAAGTTCTAATGGAGTCGTTAGAACTCTGGGTGAATTAGTATTAGTTTTCTAGGGACAGAAGCTTTTGGCCGTCAGTCACGGGCTGAGGATCTACTTTCGCCTGTCTCGTAACTGTTTGAGCGCGGTTAAGCTTTGGTTGAGTTCACTCGTAAGCTCGTCTACTTGTTGGTCAGCTTCTTCAATAGCTTCTTCTAACCGCTTTTGGAGATCCTTGCGTACGCGCTCGCTTTGCTTTAGTTTGCTAGCGAGTTTTTGCACTTCGCGGGCGTGATTCTCTTTGAGATTATGGACGGCTTTTTTATATTCCGTCAGAATTGCATCAGTTATTTCCAGGCGAGTAAATTTACCCCACTGTGAACTTAAGTGGAAGCGCACCAACTCGAAGACCTCGAACTTCAAAATGTCTTTAAGTTCAAGAAGTAAAGTGTCGTTTAATTCCTTCACTTCCTGGCTACGCTTTTTGAGTTCTGTCCTCAGTTGTTGGTTTTCGTCTACTAGGTCGTCGAATTTGGCCTCAACTTTTCGCTTGGCCATAAACCTGCACGATCCTGAGAACTAACCCAGACAGAACAACACCCCGAGGAAACCAAAGTAACCGACCCAAACCCGGCAATTTTTTTTTTATATAATAATAATTTTCTTTAAATATATTTAATTGCCTTACTCGCTATTACTCACCCTACCAGATTGGTTTTCCTTTGATTTTTTTCAGTAAAAACTCACACTTTGGTTCTAAATTTAATGCAAATTTTTTTTCCTTTTTTTTCGGCCACTTCTAACACTATTTGTTGTTTTCACTTGCACCTCCGTGCTTTGATTTTCTCTTTATACCCTATTCTAAGGGTATATTAATTTTGACGCATAGTTTGTAACATACCTTAATATTGCCCGTAGACCCCTAAAAGTTACTATATTTATGATCAGCATCGATAGTAATGTCGACCTAGCCATGTCCGTCCGTCTGTAGCCAAAAATTAGGCCTTTAAACTGGACCTAGAGAGCTGAAATTTTAACCATATACTCTCTAGGGTCCCGAAATAATCAAGTTTACGAATTTTTGAAATCCGCCCACAGACACGCCCACAAAATCAAAAAAACCAAATTTTGGAAAAAATCGAACTTTGAGCTAGAAAGCTGAAATTTTTTATATATGATCTATGACTCCTAAAACTGCTCGGGATAAAAAAATTTCAAAATCCGCCAACTGACACGCCCACAAATAAATAAAATAATTTTTTTATACCCTATTCTAAGGGTATATTAATTTTTGAAAATCCAAAGTTTCAGCTAGGGAGCTGAAATGTATAGTGTATACTCTCTATGGGCCCTTTATGCTCATGTGTAAATATTTTCAAAATCCGCCTACTGACACGCCCACAATTAATTTTTTTTTTTTTGAAAGTTCAAAGTTTGAGCTAGGGAGCTGAAATTTATAATATATACTCTCTAGGGGCCCTTTATTCTCATGTGTTAATTTTTTTTAAATCCGCCTACTGACACGCCCACAATTAAATAAAACAATTTTATTGAAACACCCAAGTTTGAGCTAGGGAGCGTTTTTTTTTTTGATAAAATCCTTTAAATGTTATATAACAAAATATGTAGAGCGTTCTTAACAATTCAACCATACTTAGACTTTTGTCACGCCCACTTATGAGGGATAGGAATAAGAATAGGGTATCCAACAGTTCGCCCAAGCGGACTGTAGCCCGTCCCTATGTTGTTTTTTTTGGTTTGTTTTTTTTATATAGGCGTTGCCTTTTTTTCACTCACTCAAATTGCGGATCGAAAAACCGAATCGATCCTACCGGCTGCGCCAAATTTGTTAAGTTCGCGAACAAAGACTACACCTGAAAAACGAACCGAAGAAAATAAACCAACCGCACTGTTCCGTGTTCATAATACGACTCGCCGTCGACCTCTCGTTCTAGTCGAAACTTCAAGTGGGTCCGGAAGCTAGATCAGCGATTCCGCGTTGGTTGACCTGCCGTTGCGAAAGTAAACAACATTGCTGCGTAAGCGAAGTAATGTCATTGCAATTAAAAGCAATGTTATTGCTGCGTAAGGGAATCGATATTATTGCAATTAAGAGCAATGAATTTGTGCACAGCAATGCTGTTTTACTTCAGTGCAACGACTTGCAGGTTGATCAACCGGAGACATGCGCTGGTGCCGACACTGGGGCACAACACTTTGATAGCTGCCTGACTGTCGATATATATGACGATATCATTTTGCGGTATGGTATTTACCGACAACCAGTCAACGGCTTGTCGAATTGCTGTGACTTCAGCCTGGAAGCCGCTGCAATAATTCGGTAGACTGAAGGACAGGTGGATGTCCAGGTCTTCTGAGAAGACTCCGGCACCGACTCCTTCGTGGGTCTTGAACCCGTCCGTGAACATTGACAGCGAGTTATTTGTGAGGACATCGCGTTGCGTCCACTCTGTTCTGTCCGGTATTGAGTGTTTGAAGCCTAAAATGAAATTCATTTCAGTAGGCAGTCGATCCGTAGAGTGCGGAAGATATCTGTGCATCTTAAGAGTATGCTGCCATGGCCAGTGTCTTGTTCTCTCCATTGGTGGGAGTCTCTCAGTCGTAGTGCTGAGCTGGCAGCCATTTGCTTACCTATGATGTCTATGGGAAGGAGATGTAGCATGATTTGCAGTGCCGCTGTTAGAGAGGTTCTCAGTGCCCCCGTGATACTGAGACATGCCGCTCATTGAGCTTTTTCCCTTTTTGAAAGAATGGTTTTCTTCTCCAGGGCGGGCACCCAGACCATTACACCGTATAAGAGAATCGGTCTTATTACCGACGTGTACAGCCAATGCATTATATGCGGTTGTAGGCCCCATGATGAGCCTACTGCCCTCTTGCACGTGTATAGGGCAACCATGGCTTTTTTGGTACGTTCGTTGACGTTTAATTTCCAGTTTAGCTTCCGGTCCAATTTAAGCCCTAGATAACTAGCACTGTCGGAGAGTTTAAGAGTGGATCCTCTTAACGTGGGAAGCGAGAAGTACGGAATTTTGTTTTTCCGAGTAAAAAGGACCAACTCAGTCTTCGTCGGATTGACATTGAGACCGCAGGTTTTCGTCCAGTTTACTAGCTTACTTAGGTTGTATTGAAGAACATCTGCAAGTGTCTGTGGGTACTTGCCTGATATGGAGATAGCTACATCGTCCGCGTATGCTACAACCCTGCAGCCCGTTCTCTCTATTTCCGCAAGGATTTCATCGAGAACGAGGTTCCAGAGTAAGGGGGAGAGAACTCCTCCTTGCGGGGTTCCCCGCTGCACTTGTCTCTTAATAGAACTGCTCCCAAATGAAGCATTTATTACTCTGGTTCTGAGTATATGTTCCACAAGAGAGCAGACTGATTCGCGGATGTTGACCCTTCGAAGGGCGTTGATAATCGAATTTGTTTCAACGTTGTTGAAAGCTCCCTCTATGTCAAGGAAGGCCACCAGGGTGAATTCCTTTATTTTGAGAAATTTTTCGATGGGGTAAATTAACGAGTGGAGTGCGGTTTCAACAGATTTGCCTTTTTGATAGGCATGTTGTGACTTTGATAGCAAGGTGCTATCTACCGACTCCTTTATCCAGAGATCTATGATTCTCTCGAAAAATTTTAGTAGGAAGGATGTCAGACTAATTGGCCTAAGATCCTTGGGAGTTGTATATGAGGTCTTGCCGGCCTTTGGTATGAATACCAATTTTACCTCCGACCAGGTGTTGGGTATGCTTCCCAGTGACAGGGAGCCCTTCAGAATGTACGACAGGTTCTGTCTTATTATACCGAAGGCCATCTGTAGCTGAGCGGGGAAGATCCCGTCTGGGCCCGGGGATTTGTAGGGTTCGAAACTGCCTACAGCCCACTTAAGCTTCTCGTCGTCGACAAGGTCGGGCGAGATCTGTGAGAGAGCAGTAATCTCTACGGCAGGTTTTTGACCTGAGATAGGCGTACAGCCAGGGAAATTAGTGTCCATTAGAAGTTTGAGCGAGTCTTCCTCGGATTCCGCCCATGCTCCATTTGGATTCATTAGGACACTGGGTGTAGTAGGTGCTTTTGAACGAATTTTGCGCAGTCTGGCTGATTGAGAAGTGCTGTCAATGTTTTGACAGAAATTGCCCCAAGATCTACTCTTCGCTTTTCTTATCCCCGTTTCAAAAAGAGATCTTTGTAGATCTCCCAGTCCATGGTGAGCCTGGTTAATTTGGCTTTGTTGAATTTCTTTCTGCTCCTGCAGCGAAGTTTGCTGAGTTCTGTACTCCACCATGGCGGTCGTGAACCAGCTCGTTTTCGCGTTTCTTTACAAGATTCATTGAAAGCTGTATTAAGAGCAGAGGTGAGAACATTGTTATGCTTATCCAGTTCTTGCTGTGTTCTCGGTATTGAGCAGGCATACGTGGATAGTTTAGCAGAAAGGATGGAGTTGTGTTTGTCCCAGTTTGTCTTCCGACGATTGCGGAAGAACTGTGGTATGCGAAAGCGGTTTTCCAAATTGAATTCAAGATAACGGTGATCTGAGAATGAGTGACTGCTAGATACAGCCCAATTTGTAACCGCAGAGTAAAGGTGGTGAGAGACTAAAGTAACGTCTATCACCTCCCGTCGTGATTTTGTTATAAAAGTAGGACTATTACCTTTTTGCAAACTACGAGGTTAGTACTAATATTGAAATCGAAAATAGACTCACCTCGACTGTTGGTGTTGGTACTTCCCCATAGTTCATGGTGCGCATTTTTATCACACCCTAGCACAATTGCCTCTTTCTTTCCTTCGGCATCCCGAACAAGTTCTATTAGCGCAGGTGGTGGCGCGGGTTCTGGGTCATCATACGGCAGATAGCCCGATGCTAGCCAGATGTTAGTGGCGTTTGACCTGAGCAGCGTTACTGCCATGTCGTTTGTGCTACGGTGGGGAGAAAAATTAAGTTAAGCTATGTTTTGGCCAAGATGCAGGCTCTTATCTTACCTCCTCCTGCATGATACATCGCTTATCCGGGGGCCCTCTATCCCATGACGGTGTCATTTACTATCCAGGGTTCCTGGATGAGGGCAATATCGAAGCCTCGTTCGCTGAGGCGGAGCAGCAAGTTAGCGGATGCTATCTTAGATTGATGCAGATTAATCTGTACCAGTTTCAGCATCAATGCTAGCTGGCACAGATCTACCCACAATGGTAGTATCTAAATCCTCTGGAGATGATGGGTCGTCATCAGGAGAAGATGCGTTGGAGGAGGCGGGTTCCGCCAGTTCGGTTGTCGCAGCTGAGCTAGTTTGGTCATTTTTTAAGAGCCTAACCTCTATTTCTTTTAGGCCGTATTTGACCAAGAATTTTCTAGCTTCCAGCATTGTGATTGACTCCTTGGTGACTGAGACAATTAGTATGTATCTATGTATAATTTTTTATTAGTATTTTTGATACTTTATAAAACTTACAAATTATAAATTATAAACTTTTCAATTCAGTCTTATTGCAGTTACATATTTTTAAATATTTCTTTTCACAAATTCAATACATTTTCTTTTAAATGATCTAAAATTATTATCATATGTAATGTCATTTGGTAGCTTGTTAAATAATTGAAATCCCTTATAGATATACTTTGGGCGCCCAATGAGTTCTGCCTTCTTAGTCTAAAGTCATTCGCATTTCGAAGTTGGTAGGGTTGCACCTCATTAACATGTCTGACCTCATTTAGTAAATATCTTGGCGCATCACCATATTTTATTTTGGAAACAGTCAAAAGCGTATTCAGCTCCAACCTCTGCTTAACGTTGAGCCACATAAGAGCTTCTAGCATATCCCTTACTGGCGTAAATCTGTTGCACCTCAGGATGCTCTTCATAGTTTTGTTTTTTAGTTTTTGCATCCTTTCGACCGTTTTTCTTCTTCTCGACGTTGTAGACGTTGGGGGCTGTGGGAGTCTTTTTGGGGTGCGGTGACTCCTCCACGATTTTCCAGTCGTTGACTGGTAAATCGCGGTTTTGGTAGGCTATTATTGTGAGCACTTTCGCTGGGTCGCTTGTATCGAGTGGGACCCAGATCCTTGCACTCGGCGTGTGCGGGATCTTACTCCTGTCCACTGCTTTCAGCATGGCCCCTGGCCAGATTTCACCCATACCGCCGATGGCAGTAGTGATGAAGTTCAGCGAATTCTGATCTTCACATGCGATTAGCTTCACATAGCCCTGATGCCACCCTGCGTCCTTAAAGGTTGGTGGAGAGTTAGGATGAGAAGTGATACGCTCTAGAAGGCAGTTCATCACTCTGCCTTCTCCATTTTTCATAGGAGATCCTCCCCTCATCGTCAGACAAATCCACTATTGCGACGACGAGACCGTCCTTTACTGTCTCGGAGAAGGGTTTGAAAGACGTTGTTTTCCTAGCCTTTTTCGAGGTATTGAACTCCTCATCTAGGGATCTGCGCCTTTTTGGCGTGGATCCTATCGCAACTAAGGACTGACGCTCTGCCTGGTTCGACGAACCACGCCGATTCGGCAAACCGGTGGCTTGGGTGTTACTCCTCGAAGGGGGATTAGCTCCCATGTTGGTGGAGCGAAGCAAGCGACGCTTATCAGGCTGTCGCCGCGGTTTGGCTTTCGAAACGGCCTTGTCTATCCCCTGCGCAACTTTCGTTGCCCAGAGGTGTGATTCCCTCTCTGACTGACTCCATTCCTTTTCCGTCTTTTTGCCTAGTCGGTTCAGGATTTGTAGAGCCGTGTATCGAGTGGGACGCGAGCGGTTCACGCGACCCAGCGACTTCTTTCTGAAGTCAGCCAGTTTGGGAAGCGAAGGGTGAACTGTGTTGGTTTTCTCAACCACATCTGGCTCATTTGTGAGCTCGTCCGAGAGCATCGAACAGTCACTGGCATTGTCCTCAATACACAGCTCCTTTATGGTCTCCTCCATACGTTTAGTGTTTTTGGAGTGGCTGGCGGTGCCAGATTGGTTCGGTTTTTGTTGTTGAGGTCCGCCTCAAGGTCTTTATTTTTGTTTGTGTTAGAAATTTTAGTCCCACGAGCAGCGCGGGAAAGGAGGTCACCGGTGGCAGAGCCCCGCATACCACCGTAAGGGACTTATCTTGAAATCGGATTTGCCCAGGTATCCGAAGTTCACCGCTATAAGACACGTTAACGTAGTGCCATACATTCGATAGGAACGGTTGTTAGACCTGGAATTTCGGGTTTTTTCAAGTTTTCCGCTTTAGATCCGCAATATTTTGTTACCAGCAGTGACACCTCGAGCAGGGTGTGGCTCTTCACCACGTATGGACGGTCTTAGGAGTAGCTCCATCGAGCGCATCTTCTCTGATCTCCTTCCTTTATGGAGATCTTGCCACCTGGTAACATCCTTAGATTCACTAATGAAGCTTATGCGTATAGGCCTGCAAAATCTAGGAGAAGAGGTGACTGGGTTTTGCCATATGACTTTTTTCTGCTCGCCATCAATCATTACAACAAGTCGCAGAGGAACGAGTGAGCTTTGAAAAATATAAGCATCACTGCCAGTGCTGTTTTTAAATTTCTGCTTATACTGCGTCTGTTGCGACCCATCACAGTTCCATTTTGAAATCAAAACCATATTTTTACTTTCTTCCTCTGAACACGTTTCTAATACACCTTCGACATATTTGCAAAGGCGTAATGCAGTGTGATCAAGCAATGTTTGCAGTTGTATTTCTGCACAGGTTTCAGTGGCTGTGATGAATTCTTTATCAGGGTAACGTTCAGTTTTTGACTTTTTTTATCAATGAGTACCAGGGGTAGATACTTCTGCTGGCACTTTGTATCACTTCCCACTGCAAAGGGCAGTTTAAAGCTTGTTTGAAGCCACTTTTCATTGGTGTAATCTTTCATCTTTATAGCTCGCAGCAGCCCATTTTTTCTTGAAATTGCTTTTAAAATATTTCAAAGCATTGCTGACACAACTTTTTTGTTCGATTTGACATTTTAAAATTTGGATAAGCTTTTCCTTCAACAACAAAAGTTTTTCATCAACTTTTTTATCTCTAAAATCTTTTAGCATATCGTTCCCTTCGGGTAAAACTCTTGACACTAACCGACAAATCTGCAAGGAAAGTACGAAATTCTGTCTAAGTTACCATAAGCTATCATAGTCTTCGAAGTGACATAAAACGAAATGGCGGACGTAGGCGGGCAGTTTTATTGCGGTCTATGATTGCCAGGAGACTAAGGATTATGCCCATAACAATATTATAGCCCGATCATGACATACTCACAAACTACCATTATCTAAAAGGTTTTATTAAAATTAAACATTAAATTAGGACTTCATGAACACCATTCGCATACAACAAATTCATGCAGACAAAAATTGTATATCTTAGCATCAATTATACCTTACTCTTCCATAGTCAAATAATTTTCTTTCTTAATTTCACCACACAAAAAAACAATAACCAAATCAAAAATGAGTCACGAACAAAAGTGCAGATAACCAATAAATGCAGCTCGGACAATGGCTAGGTTCTGACTGATAATGTGGCGAATGGCAATAGCGGTGCAACTTTTTTTTGCATAATGGGTGATGGACCGGTTATCAAGCTTGAAGAATAGAGGTGCCAATTGGATTAATTTATTTTGTAGCAAAGGAATGCCGATGAATGCTTAATTAATATTATGTTTGCATTTATTATTGTTGTTGGAGCTTTTATTAAAATAGTGTTGCCACTTGTCTACCTAAGCAAGGTTATTTCTCTCGATGGCCCCCCTCATAAATATGAGTTTTCATATAGCAATTGGAATGCCTAAGGGACCTTTATTAGGTAGAAGGGGCAGTAGGGTTCCTTCTTGGGCGAGTTCATCAGCCCTATAATTCCCTGGAACATCTCTATGTCCCGATACCCAACACAGGTGAATGTTGAAATGCTCCGCCATCTCCGCCAGAGATGATTGGCAGTCTAGGACTACGATGGAGTTTGTAGAGACAGAATCAAGAGATTGTATCGTAGCTTGACTATCTGAGAAGCTGCGGACGCCCATTGCGGATATCACTTTCCTCTTCAGCCACGATAGGACTTCTTTAATCGCCATGATTTCCACGTGGAACACACTGCAGTGATTAGGGAGAAGAAAAGAGAGGCTTGGGTTCAACCTGTCAGAGAACTCACCTCCTCCAACCTCATCGTCGGTTTTGGATCCATCGGTGTAAAAGTGGATCGATTCATCTTCGTCAGGGCGCCTTCCTCCCAGAATGATCCTGAAGGGATGTTGATTTTGAATTTTTTGTCAAAACGGAACTAAGTGGTGGTGTAGTCTATGTTGCTATGAGCATTCTATTTGTTTTAGAATAGAGAAGTGAGTTGTTTTAACTCGTTGGACTTTGCTAAGCATATCGCGATTTACCGCTAAGGTAGCTTGGCACTTGATTGAGGGAGAGTCAATGTGTGAAATTTTATATTTTCTAGTGAATAGAACAAGTTCGGTTTTGTGGGGGTTTACACCTAACCCACAACTATCTTAACATGTCGTTAGCTTGTGGAGAGCATTACGGAGAAGTTCTTTCGGGGTGTTTAGATACTTCCCTGAGACAACAATTGCAATGTCATCTGCACAGGCAATCCGCCCTGCAATCTTCCCTTTCCAGGCACATTAGCAGCTCGTTCGCCCTTAAGTTCCTGAGAAGGGGGTAGAGGATTCCGCCTTGCGTGTTTCCAGGTTTCAACACATTTACCTGTGCAATATGCATGTTGAGCCGTAGACAGGAGTCTAACATTATTGTTAGCACGTAGATGGATATCAATCAGCCTTTCTAACGATTTAAGTAAGAATAATTATAGGCTTATGGGTCTGACATCCTTGGGATGTAAATGGGAGTATTTACCGGCTTTGGGTATAAAAACAACTTCAACTTTTCTCCATAATAGCGGAATGGCTTCTCTCTGTTCTTTTTTGTAAGCATTGAGAGATGCTTTGTAGGAAGCCCGATCGGTTTCAGCTTTTGTGAACTTGGCTTGGTTGAACAGTTTCCTAAAACTACTTCTAAGAGGTCCACCAATGCGGCTTCTTTTTGCCTCTTTGCCGGATAAGCGGGCAGGCAGAAGTCAGTGCTTTATTGAAATCCAGGGTGAGTACCCTAACCCTATTTTCAAGCTCAATGGTGTTACAGGGGGACTTATGAGTTCAGACTTCATGAAACTTTTTAGTACTTTTCTGTAAAGCTGGTTGGCAGTGAGAATCATCAGATAAACTGAATTGAATGCAACGGTGGTTACTAATGGAGTGTTCCGCAGAGACTTTCCAGCTCAATATTTTCTGATTGATGTAATCGGAGGCAAGCGTTATATCTAAAACTTCTTGTCCATTTTTTGTTATGAAGTATGTGGAATTGAGGCATACAGAGACAGGACGGACAGACGAACGCTAACGACTTACTACACACACACACAGCGAACAACGGAGCAGAACGAAGAACAGACGAATGAGCGACGACCAAAAACCCTAGACAGCAGTCAGTCGTCAACCACCACACCACCGCAGGTAGTAGTAGTTTTGCAGTACGCTTCGCCCAGTAGTTTGTGAAATAGAATCATGTGAATAAAACGATTGAATTTTATATATATACCGTGTCTTTTTTATTTAATGGAGAAAGAACCCTACAAGTGGGGGCTCGTCCGGGATAATGTTATTACATTCTCATTAAAGAATTAAAATAATAAATAAAAAAGAATAAAAATGCGTAATCGTGCATAATTGAGATTACGGCGACATCAATCACGTGTGTGTGTGCAACGGAAATTTGCTTGTGCGTGAAACAGAGTGCCGAAAAAAAACAGACTAAAAAAGAGCAACAACTCAAAAGGTGAAAGGGAGTGTGCACAAGTAGACAGAAAATCAATAAACGGTCAACCGAAACCGTACGGCATCGTACAGAACCGTATAGCTGTTGTTCGCTCCAACGAAAACCAGTTCTTTGTGACCAGAAGAAGGAAGAAGAAGAAGACAACCGACCGAGACGCAAGGAGAGTGCAGCTGTTGCGGATTAAAATTACTGTTTGGTTTGTTGTAGAATAAGCGTTGCCACTGCCGTAGTATTTTATTTAGTAGTAAACAATTTGATTATTAAATTCTTAATACCTTTTCCGATACTTTAACTTTTGCTTGGGTATATTATATTGAAATTATTAAAATGAATTTAGAAGAGATTTTGGAAACTGACTGAGGTGGAACTACTGACGAACGGACTGAAAACGGTACTACAGGACAGGCTCTTTGACCACTACGGTCTGACGCGCGACGAAGAAGCGGAGGAAGAAGGGTACGACGCTGAGTCCTACGTATCGGCAGCCGAAGGTGCACGGAGTTTATTTACGCTTCGCGACATCGATTATGCGCTTCAACCATTTGATGGCACCAGCAGCGCCGACGTTAGGAGGTGGATAGAGGACTTCGAAGCGAATGCGGTCACGGTAGGCTGGAACGCGTTGCAGAGGTTCGTGTATGCCAAGCAACTGTTGAAGGGTGATGCGAAATTGTGCGTCCGAAGTCAGTCGACGATCAAAGACTGGAAGTCACTGCGTTTGGCGCCGAAGCGAAAGCTGGGTAGTCGGAGGAAGCAGGGTTCCGAGTCATATAGAGAGTATCTGTATGGGTTGATGGAGATAGCGAAGCCTATCAATTTAGATGACGAAAGCCTGGTAGACTACTTCGTCAGGGGAATACCCGACACCATCCAGAACAAGGCGGTACTCTACCATGCGAGGAGCATCAGCGAACTGAAGGAAAAGATGGTCGTCTACGAGAAAATACGTGGTCCTGATCTGCAGCCATCAAGTTCAAGAGGGAGCCATCATTATTTGTCGAGTAAACGGCCGGCAGCAATAGTGAAACCGGAGGCGTAGGAAAGGAAATGTTTCAAATGCGGAAAGCCAAACCACATCGCCCGAGAATGCGCGTCGAACACCTTTAAGTGTTTCAAGTGTGGACAACCAGGTCACCGAGCACGAGATTGTAAAGCGGAAGGCGCAGTGAAGAATGAGCATAGCAACGCCCATGCTGCATCATCGGAGGACGAAGCTAGTCCTTGGCCCGAAGCTCGAGTAAGCCTAGCGGTTGGCACGAACCGTATATTCAAAGACGTCCAGATGGGTGGTATTACTGTGTCAGCACTGTTGGACACGGGAAGCGATCTATGTCTGCTTCGATACGACACTCTTACGTCGATGCAGTTTGTAGGGCTGGACACAGCCAAAAGGAATCTGTGAGGTATAGGTTCAGGTAAAGTCACAACTTAGACTTACAAGTAGATGGGGTGGAACTGAAACTGAGGTTCCACGTAGTGAAGGAGAGTGACATGCAGTATGCAGCGGTGATCGGGAACGATATCCTAGCTGAGGTAGACCTGTCGATTACCGACGAGGGAGTGGAGTTCAGAAGCAAGCGAGGATAGGTCGAGTCGGCAGAGCTCACCGTTGGTGCTATGCCAGAGTACACTGCTGGTTGCGAAAGAGACCGTGAACCAGAAGTACTGGACCGTAGAGTCGTTGCAGAGTACACTGCTGGTTGCGGAAGAGACCGTGAACCAGAAGCACTGGACCATAGAGTCGTAGCAGAGTACACTGCTGGTTGCGGAAGAGACCGTGAACCAGAAGTTCTGGACAATATGTCGTTGCAGAGTACACTGCTGGTTGCGGAAGAGACCGTGAACCAGAAGTACTGGACCGTAGAGTCGTTGCAGAGAACACTGCTGGTTGCGGAAGATACCGTGAACCAGAAGTACTGGACCGTCGAGTCGTCGCAGAGTACACCGCTGGTTGCGGAAGAGATCGTCAACCAGAAGTACTAAAACAGAACGTCGTTGTTGAACATGAAGCTAGTGTTCGTTTGAGTAAGAGAGAGGACTACACCGCTGGCTACGCAAAGAAGAGTCGTGAGTCGGAAGTAGCTGAGTTGGTTGAAAAATTTCAATCCATTTGCATGACCGTAAACGAAGGCGTGTTCGAGACCGATAGAAGAGTTGATACAGGTGACTTGAGCGCAGAGGAGGAGAGAAGGCTGGAGGAACTAATATCACGCTATACGACGGAGAAGAGCAGCAACTCACCGGTGGATTTTGACGGATGAGATTCCGGTGTTCCAAAGACCCAGACGGATGCCGTATGCAGACCAAGAACTAGTACGAGAAAAAGCCCGAGAGAATATCGTAACGATACAACGCGAGAACCAGAGAACGTTTGATAAAAACCGGAAGCCGGAGCGCGTGTATGCAGAGAATGAGTTAGTCGCCATCAAGCGCACTCAGTTCGGAACGGGGATGAAGTTGCGACCGAAATATTTAGGTCCGTACAAGGTAGTCAAACGGCTGAACCATGGCCGATACGACGTAAATAAAATTGGTGACCACGAAGGCCCTATGAGAACCAATACGGTGGCAGAAAATATGAAAATATGGACTCCTTCATTCGGGTCGAATGAGCCGTCAGGATAGGCGAATGTGGGATTTTGGCATACAGATACAGGACGGACAGACGAACGCCAAGGACTTACTACACACACACAGCGAACAACCGAGCAGGACGAAGAACACACGAACGTGCGACAACCAAAAACCCTAGACAGCAGTCAGTCGTCAACCACATGTATTTTTTATTTAATGAATTTAATGAATTTAATGAAGAAAGAACCCTACATGTATTACACATTTTTTTTTGTTTTTTTCTTCAAAAAAATTCCAAATCCCAGAGCACTCAGACTCGGTAACGGTCCATTGTACTACCAGGCAGAAATCCTCCTTTTGGTGTAGAGGCATGTGAATGGGTGGCGTATGTTGTTGTTCCCCATGGGGATTGAACCTGCACCGCACGCGGTGCATCGTGCCACCGTTTCGGCGATGATGTCGTCGATGTTGGGCCACCAGCAGTGTATCCGAGCCATTTGCTTCATCCGGGTGATTCCCCAATGGCCATGATGTAAAAGCGCTAGAACCTTTTGTTGTAACTCTGTTGGAATGCCCACTCTCGAATGTTCACTGTAGAAGAGAAGAATGTTAGTATACACACTAAGACAAAGCCTTCTATGAAAATATGGCAACAACATGCTGTCTGGGGGTGGTAGGCGATTTGGAAAACCATTCTGCACGTACTCGATGACTCTTCGGATAACAGAATCCTGTTGTGAGAATTTAGCAACGATGCTGGAGTTGATGGGAAAGTCCTCCATAAGGCCCGTATACCCTTCGTCCATCTGATGACAAGCTTCCTCCGACTGATCGAACTCTTTATCGGGCCCAGTTGGTAGACGCGAAAGGCAATTAGCATTACCGTGCTGGGCTGTTGGCCGGTAACGGATCGTGTACGTATAGCCCATTAATATTATTGCCCAACGTTGAAGTCTTTGGATGGTCATGTGAGGCAATTTTTTACTGGGACTGAAAATTGTCACTAGAGGTTGTTGGTCGGTTAGGAGTTCGAATTGGCGTCCGAACAAATATTGGTGGCATTTTTTTTAACTCCGAATATGATTGAAAGAGCTTCATTTTCGGTCTGGCTATACCTTCTTTGTGCCTCGTCTAGAGTTTTTGATGCGAAAGGCTTTTCCGTTCCATTTGGATAGACGTGTGAGATGACTGCACCGATGCCATGTGATGATGCGTCAGTAGCCAATGTAATCGGTAAGTCCTCCTGGAAATGAACCAACCTAGAAACATTCAATATTTTTTTTTGAAACTGTCAAAAGAAACCTGTTTATCATTTCCCCAAACGAATGGCTCGCCTTTAGCCCGTAGTTGGTTTAATGGGGCTGCTAGCTGTGCAAAGTTGCCAATAAACTGATTGTAATAGTTCACCTTTCCAATGAACGCTTAAAGGTCTTTTACATCTTTCGGTTCGGGCAACTCCCGTATGGCTTTGACGCGGGACTCTGAGGGCGTATTCCTGTTTCGTCTTTAACATGGCCCAAATACTCAATTTCAGACTTCGCAAACTTGCACTTCTCTAATCGACAGCGTAAACCGTGATGCTCCAGCCGTTCAAGAAAAATTCGAAGGTTGCTTAAATGTTCTTCGTTGGAGGGGCTAGAAACGATGACGTCGTCTAAGTTGGAGACACAAAACTCCAAATCAGCCGTCAGTTGTTCCATATAGCGCTGAAAAATGCCGGTGGAGCTAGATGTGCCAAACGGAAAACGCTGATATTCGAAGAGTCCGAATTCCGTGCTTACGACGCATAATTTCTTGGACGCCTCGTCGAGAGGTATTTGCATGTAAGCGTCCGACAAGTCTATCTTAGAGAAATATCGACCACCTTGCAGTATATGAAACAGCTCCTGGATAGGAGGAACTGGATGACGATCCACTTCAAGCTGTGGGTTGATGGTAATCTTGAAATCACCTCATATTCGTAGACTTCCGTTTGATATTCTCACGACCACAATGGGTGCTGCCCAATGGCTCAACTCGACTGGGCGTAAGACGTCAAGCTCCCGCAATCGTTCGATCTCTCGGTGGACGCCTTCCTTCTGAGCGAAGGGTACGGGACGATATTTAAAATATCTTGGTTGGCAATGCGGTTTCAAAGTTAGATGGGCTTCGAAAAATTTGCTGCAACCTAATCCAGTACCAAAAACAACTTCATCCGTCTTACATAGAATTTTCGCATCCGATTCTAGCCGTTCTCGTGACTCTGACACGATTTGCATCACCGCCTCCTTATTCGCGAAGTGAATCTTAAAACCAAACGCGTGGAACCAATCCAAACCCATTATATTTGCGCTTCGAGGTAAGTTGGAGACTATCAGTGGTAGAATGTGTGTCTTAGTTCTCCACTGGACACTTACGTTGATGGTTCCTTTTACTAGCGTGCTTGTCTTCTTCCACGGTTTTTAGATCGCTGTCCTGATCGTAATAAGCCCGAACCCTCAGAAAGTTTTATTGATAAGCAAACGCTACTAATGTGACCTCGCCGTTGACATTTGTCACATATTGACTCGAGATGCTTACACTGATTGCGATTGTGTTGCGAGAAACAAGCAGGGCATGATTTTCTAATACTTAAATATTCACTTGACTTACTTGCTGATTTCTGGTGGTTTTGGTGATGCACCTGATTTACCTCTGATGAGCTCGGATTAATAGAAGTACTGCTTCCTTTTAAAATGCTTGATACGAGCTGCGTCGACTCATATGCCGCTACCAATTCCTCGATTTCCTCCAAACTAGGGTTTTTTTCTGTGTTGCGGAGATTCGTACAGGATCGTTCGTGTGAGGTGTAGAAAACGATCATATCCCTGATCATGACATCAGTGAACGATGTGTTGCAGTTTTCTTTCGAGCATACGAAAGAACAGTCTCTCGCCAGGCCCCTTAGGTCTGCAATCCATTCGGCGTAAGATTGGCTTGGAAGCATCTTTTGGTTTAGAAATTTGCACCTCGACGCGAGTAAGATTGGAAGATTGGAAGTGCTTTGTTAATTTCGCAGTAAGGTCTTTGAAAGTGTGCATACTTACATCCTCGGTTCCCAGCAAATAGCAGATCGCTGATTTGATTTCCGCAAGTTGATAAGAAGTGTGCATTCCGCAAATTATCATCTTCCAAGGAGTTTGCCGAAAAATGTTGCTGCAACTGGAAAAGGTAACTCTCCCAAGTCTCCTTCTCGAACATTCCTTCAGAATCCTTTCCATGGTAGCTGTATTGGACTGAATCAAGCTTTCCATTCATTGTTTTTGTTGGTTCAATATTGCTTGAAATGCGCCTGGGTCCATTTCTAATTCCTCGTCGCCACTTGTTGTAACTTTTGGTAAACAAAGGTTTTTATTGTTAACTGAATACTGCATACTTATAAACTAATATAATGGGGTTATATTTATAGTGAATTTCGGCGGTAAACATATTTCATTTTGCGCCTTCTTCTATTAACATCTAATGTCAATTCTTTTAAATGTTTATTTCAGTGGCAGGTGCAATTGCAATAGTACAGGGTGCAACAATATCAGAACTGCTTCTGTTTCTCTAGGTTGGCAATGTAATAAGGTGTCTAGGTCCTTAGGCTTTTATTATGTAAACGCAACCATTAATAAAATATTATCGTTTGACAGCCAACATGTAAGAGCACCTCAGTTGAACATAAAAATTTGTTATTTAAAAATGTTTCAAAAAAATTGTATTCACTGACAGAGTAACTGCCTTCACCAAATTTACAATACAATAGACAAAAAGAATTTTATTTTACTATCTTAAATACTAAAATACTGCTGACGACTGGACGATGCATGTGCTGAATGTGGGAGTGTTGCTGCCGTTGGTTTTCCAGGAAAACGGCGGCGATGGATATTGTGCTGCCTCTGCTGGGTGAGGTGGTGCCCACTGGCACGCCCACAATTAAATAAAACAATTTTATTGAAACACCCAAGTTTGAGCTAGGGAGCGTTTTTTTTGATAAAATCCTTTAAATGTTATATAACAAAATATGTAAAGCGTTCTTAACAATTCAACCATACTTAGACTTTTGTCACGCCCACTTATGAGGGATAGGAATAAGAATAGGGTATCCAACAGTTCGCCCAAGCGGACTGTAGCCCGTCCCTATGTTTCTTTCTAAGTTTTCTCTAATTCTATTCCATTTCGACAAGCATAGTTGGACTGAAATGGGTGATAGAGAGGGTGAAAGACTTTTTGACATTGTATTTGTCGATAATCTTACGATTAATGGTTTTTTAAGTGATACCACACAATTTTTCCTGGTTTTAATTTTTGTTTTCCGTCAATTCCTTTATTTTGTTTTGAATGAATAACCTTACATTTCTTACCACGTTAAGTGGACGGCTGGAGTTACAGCGCTGTCTCACGGTTAGCCACAACCGATCATCAGACTCCTTCTGTGGTGCTGGTCTGTCTTTTTCCTTCATTTTATCCCGAAATTCCATTTCTTTTACTGGGATTCGAACCTAGACCAGCGTCTTCTCAGGCAAGCACTCATGCACTGTGCCATTGAAGCCACGAGTTTATCCAGTTTTTATTTCAATTTTCTTGGACAAACTTTGCTCCTGTAAGTATATTATGTTATTCATTCTGGTTTTTCTTTCTAAGTTTCCTCTAATTCTATTCCATTTGGAGTCATACCGGGTGTTATGGTATATTTTGATGATGTGGGAATAGCCGCGGAAAGCGAAATTGAACACGACAAAATAATGAGTCTAGTATAAGGTTGAATTTAACCTAACCTAACGACTGAACATGAAGAATAACTGAGCAAGCTTTCGGCCATCATTACCTCTGATCCCTTCTTGGCAGTTTATAATCCACGAAAGTCTGTAGTGATTCAAAGTCACGCTTCTGAGGACGGATAAGGTTATGTATTGATGCAGGATGAGCAGTAGCATTTGCATCCCGCGCGTTAAATTGAAAAGGAACTTCTAGCTATTCTCTTTTCTTGTAAAAAATGATTTTGTTTGTTTACGGACGCGAGTTTAGCGGGTGCCTTTTAATGGGGATCTTTAAAAAGAATGGAGTTATGGAACAATTGCTAGTCATGTAAATAATCGTTCCTATGTTATAAGGGATAGCCTCAATAATTTCTTTAGATGCAAAGAAGGTCCATCGCTAAAACAAAAAAAATCGCATTTAAACGCTAGTGAACTACTCTTAGAAGAAAATATTAAACATATATCAAGTCCAGGTTGTTCTCGGGAAATCTTAATTCATGCCCCAGAACTATATAATAACAACAGTCATACAAAAGTTGATGATAGTATAAAACGAAATGCTTGTAATGTGGACGATTCAGATCGACCGTTGTCGGATAATAATGCAACCTTGTCATCAGATGAGTATGAAACACCTGGAATGGAGGACGATCCTGAGATAACAGGCATTGTAAAAATAATGAACCAGTCATCCGTAGTGAGCAGTAGTGTTAGAACTGTACGACCACCGCGAAGATACGGCTGGGAGTGAGAACCCGCTATATTATCCATTGAGTTGAAAGAGTATAATAATGTGTCTAGGGCTTTATTATGTAAACCCAATCATCAATAATATTATAGTTTGATAGCCATCATGTAAGAGCACCTCAGTTGAACATATACCTTGTACACACTAGGAGGAAATAAAACTAAAAACATATTTGACAATTGTTACAGACACCAAGCAAGGACCCTACGTGGTCATCGGCCAGATAAGTTGAGGCTATCCAATAGGTGCTGCAGGCAATTTATCATTTCACCACGGTTGTATAGCGATTGCTGAAATTAGGGAGTCAAAATATATTTAAGCTACTTTTTACCAATATGCGCGAACCTTCGGTCTGCTTGGAATGTCTTCCCTCGCAACAACCTCAAGCTTCGCACCAGGCCAAAGCTCCCCAACTTTGCCTATGACGATCTCATATAGATCCAGAGATCTAACTTCATCACAGGCGATGAGACTAACATGCCGTGGTTGTAGTCCGGCATCTGCAGTTTCTGGAGCTGGTCCAGGGTGGTCCTTCATAAAGGCTAAATAGCAGCTTAACATCTACAATCTAAAATTCTGCGACCACGATTTTTTCTTTCAGGACATCGCTAAAGGACTTTTGAGATTTGGAGGCGGAATTTGAGATGGTTCTCGTGTTATGCACCTTTGGTTTTTTTTTTCACGAACCGGTTTCATTTACCAATCACTGACGATTGGAGTGCAGCCCTTGCTAGTGATTTTGTGCTTTTCCAGGAGGCCTTTTGCCTATTTAAAATTGGGTGTCTTCTTCGGCGTTCTGTCGGTCTCCAGAATATCTCCAAAGGCCTTCAGAGTGCTTATGGCGTTTTGCCGGTCTTTATTGTACGCCCTCGAGTAATTTCGTTGTCACGGACATCCGCTACGAGATCTACTAGGACTTGTAGTGGGTTTTGGGGAATACACTTTTGGCTGAGTAGCAGAGGAAGGCAAATAAAGTGCCCCAATCTCATTACTGCTAAGAAGAGGTTTGTTTATTGTAGGCTCACTGCGATTGCTGGCTGTATCTGGACCACGATTAATCACAGTCTGAGTGCTGCTCTGCGTTGAATTAGCTTTGCCAGTAGACAGCATGGTCGCCGTGCTTCTGTCCGGTTTTGAAGAAGTACCGGTTGTTGTTTTTTGGCTTGTTCTTTTTAAATGCCTTCTAAATGATCTTGATTCACTGCGTGACATTTTTATCCGTTTTCACCAGGGCTTTAACATCTCATATACTACTGTGGCTAAGAAGTTATCTGCTTTTGCCTCCATAACCACTGCAAACATATCTGACAACTTTAATGGACCCGAGTTGACTACGATAAATGTGTTCCTCCCTAGCTTGACATTATCAGGGTCTTATCCATTCTCTCCTTTTTCTCTCAAACCTTTGCCCCCACAGTAAATGAAAACAAGCTACAAACATTTAATGATGAATTGACACCGGAGCAGATGGCCTTCCAGCTATACTGTTCAAGGCCGATGCACTGGATATTGAGAGCTGTTGCGAAACGTTGCAAAGAAAAAGTGTTTCTTTCGAACCCTGCTTTCTGCTCTTGAACTCTTAAAGGTTATTGGCTCTGGAAAAATCGAAGCGTTGTGGTTTTGATGGCATTTCTAAAGGTACAGTGTATTAAAATATATATTGTACTTCGTAGTTGATGTCCTAGCAGTTATCTTCAACAGTAGCATATTCTCAATTGTTTTCTCGGAAAACTTCAAGTGCGGACATGAACAATCTCTCTTCTTCTTTTTTTTTTATACACTATCAGCTCTGTGTCGTGGAGTGCTTAAAGCAAGCAACTATCACGAGCAGAAATTGCCGGCACTAAAAGTGCACTCACAGGCTCATCATTTAGTGCAGGTGTTAGTAAGGACAAAAGAATTAAAAATACAATAATTATGTACCTATAAAATACTAACACAAGCACAAAATAATGCAAACAATTTAAGGCATTAAAGCATTAATACGCAAAATATTTTTTAGCTTAATTTTACTAACATGCAAGTCAATCACATGATCATTTAGATTATAGATTCTACTCATGCGACTAATAGGCTCATGCCTCCCATAATTCGTTCTATGATGGGGGCTAAACAATAATTCAACACTGCGTAAATTATGGGCACCACCACGAAAATTAAAGCCAATAGACGACAGCAAGTCAGGTGCATCTATTTGACCGGATATAAGCTGCTGTAAAAAAATGATATCGCTATTAAGCCTTCGTTGAGAAAGGGGTAACATTTGAAGAAGCTTGATACGTTGACTGTAGGGAGGAAGGTTAAATGGATCATCCCATGGAAGTCCTCTAAGTGCAAATCGAATAAATTTACGTTGAATGGCCTCTATTCGATTTGAATGAATGTTGTAGAACGGCGTCCAAACTTGTGAAGCATACTCTAGAATCGGACGGACAAAACAATTGTACAATGACATAGTAACGTATGGGTCATTAAATTCTTTCGCCCACCTTTTTACGAAGCCCAGCATAGAATTAGATTTATTAACAATAAAATTGATATGCTTGGCAAAAACCAGTTTGGGATCGAAATAAACCCCAAGATCCTTAAAATTATCAACATTACAAAGAATATGTTGAGACAGAGAATATTGAAAGGTGGAAGGGATAGTCTTTCTAGAGAATGTCATATGTTGACATTTAGTTGGGTTCAGGGATAAACCATTTTTATCACACCAATTTGCGAAGCTATTAATGTCAGATTGAAGAAACATTCTGTCTTGCTTACTAGTGATAGATTTATATATTTTCATATCATCAGCGTAGATCAGGATATTACTGTGATTTATACATGCCTTAACATCATTAATGGCAAGTATAAATAAAATTGATCCGAGGTGACTTCCTTGGGGAACTCCAGAGTGAGCTGTGAAAGATACAGATAGCGATCCTCTAAATTTCACTTGATAAACCCTTGATCTAAGGTATGAATTAGCCCATTTTATGAAACATGGTGGGAAGCCAAAAGCCCTAAGCTTAAATTCGATTATTTCATGGGACAGCTGGTCGAAAGCCTTAGAGAAGTCAGTGTATATGCAATCCATTTCGCCCTTTTTCTCCAAGGCATTAGAACAATCATGCAAGAAACTTAATACCGATGTGTGATTTGTTGACCAAATTAAATTTTAATGCTTTATTGTGTTCTTCGGCTTAATAGATTAGTGACAGTGGATCTGTTTCTTACAAATCCATGGTGTTCATTACAAATTATATTGCGACAAAGAAATATTAGCTTTTCACAAACAATTTGTTCACAAAGCTTAGGGATACACGAAAGCTTTGAAATGGGCCTATAATTAGTGATATCACCACGTTCGCCTTTTTTAAATACAGGTGTGATAAAAGCACTTTTCCATAGATTAGGGAATCTACCTGTACTAATGGACAATTCGAACATATACTTAAGATATGAAGCAATTGCATGACTGCATTTTTTAAGAACAATCGGTGCAATGCCATCAGGACCTGATGATAAGTCATTCTTCAAAGAAGAAATACATTTTAAAATTGTTTCCAAATCGAATGAGATACTACTAAAACTTATTTGGGAACAGCTAGTTAGATAACTAAAATATTGATCTTCAATGTGAAGAGGGGTCTCCCTAAATGGCTTACTGAAATGATCTGCAAACATATTGCTTGCGTCTAGCGAATCAGCAGTTGTAGAACTATTGTAAGTAAGCTTCGATGGATAACCATCGGTTTTTTTCTTGGAACTGACAAAACCCCAGAAAAGTTTGGGGTTCAATTTTAAAGAGCATTCCATTTTACTTATATAGTCAATATATAAGTTGCAGGATAAAGATTTGAATTCATTGAATAATGTGAAATAGAGTTCAAGATCTGAGTGGCAGAGACTTTTTAAATAGTTCTTCCAAGCCCTATTACGTCTGTTTCGTATCGATTTGAGCTCTTTAGTGTACCAGGGATGGGACGCTTTCAGATTCCTAGAGGATTTCACAGGAATCTCTTTTTTCATGCAGTTATCCATCAAAGAATAAAAAGAACCTACTGCATATTCAATATTAGATAACGCAGTAAGATTAAAATTAAAGCTATTAATTTCATCAGAAAGCCTTTGAAAATTTGCTTTCCGAAAGTCAAAAGATTGCGAACGGTCATACGAATTACTATTTTCGTACAAATGTGCGCCTAGTTCAATAAATACATCCAAGGGTGGATGATTGTCATCTATGTTAGTTAAACTGAAATTGGATTCCAGAACCACAGTACTAACAGAGTCAGAAGAGAAAACAAGATCGAGAGTTCGATTTCTGAAATTTTTTATACAGCTTGTTTGCTGTAAGTCAAAAGACAAAATGTTGTCAAGTAAAACGAGCTCTTGTTGGGCAGAGTCAAAGGATGGAATGAAATGAGAATCATCCTCAGAAGGTATCCATCCAATATGTGGCAGATTGAAGTCGCCTATAAGTAAGACAGTGCTGTCACAACAAGATATGTCAAAAATATGGTCTAGTGCCATAGAAAGTTCCGAATACAAAGAACATAGACGAGACGATGGAATGTACGCATTAACAACATATAAATGTTTGTTCTTAAGTGTAATTTGTGGGAGGCAGGATTGGATGACTATATCCATGTAACAAGGGTTGGCACGCTCGCGATGCACGGCAATAGCTCGTCGATGGGGGGGCCTTTGTTACTTACCATCCCTCAAAAATATTATCGTGCCAGCTATAAGGAAGCACGCTCAAAACAAATACCAAACTAAGACTGGTCAGTTGGTGTTGACCAGAGGTGATGCAAAACACCTCTTGTAGAACTAGCCCACCCTACTATGCACATTGTGCACCTGAGTCACCTTGCCTACGATGCTACGGTAACCCCCTTGTCTAACTCACGTCCGATTTACGCCAACCTACTTCACTTCATGCCAATTGAAAACAAATTTAAGAAGCCATTTTAAGAATTTAGAATTTCATGAATTCAAGAAAATTAATATTTATTTGTTTGATTTCAGCTTATTGAGAGATAATTATACTGTTAAGATTAATTCAAGTAAAAAAAAATTATAATTCATCTGAGTAAACTTATCAAATAACGAACATAAATAGGTAGAAACAAAATGAAAAATAAATCCAATGGTAGAATATAAAAGAAAATGAAATATGCCAAACTACAAAAAAGATTGAAGTTAAACTTACTTGGTGTCCTGAAAATTCTGCAGACCTGGTGTGCACACTGGATCGCTTGATAGGTGTTGGATGGTGGTTGATATTTTAGCACTGCACTTTTGGCAAATTTCTTTTACAATATTAAATTAAGTCTAGATTTTAAAGATTATTTTAGGTTAGTTTATAGATCAAACAAATAAACGAAAATCAGTATCTGGTACGTTGGAAGTTCCGTATAATTCCCTGTAGGTACAGAAGGAAATTTATGAACTTCTTTCTTGGAAAAATCCGGTGGGGTTGAAGTGGTTGGACAAAAAGTACGTCCGGGGAATGTCAAGTGAAAATCTGGTGATGGTCTGCGGTTTACAGCGTAAGGTGATTATTTAAATGGCAACCGAATCCGCTTGGTCTATCAGGTTTCGGGATGTCTATCAGGGTATTTTTTATACCCTATTCTAGGGGTATATTAATTTTGACGCATAGTTTGTAACATACTTTAATATTGCCCGTAGACCCCTAAAAGTTACTATATTTATGATCAGCATCGATAGTAATGTCGATCTAGCCATGTCCGTCCGTCCGTCCGTCCGTCCGTCCGTCCGTCCGTCGGCAAAAATTAGGCCTTTAAACTGGACCTAGAGAGCTGAAATTTTAACCATATACTCTCTAGGGTCCCGAAATAATCAAGTTTACGAATTTTTGAAATCCGCCCACAGACACGCCCACAAACTCAAAAAAACAAAATTTTGGAAAAAATCGAATTTTGAGCTAGGAAGCTGAAATTTTTTATATATGATCTATGACTCCTAAAACTGCTCGGGATATAAAATTTTCAAAATCCGCCCACTGCCACGCCCACAAAAAAATAAAACAATTTTATTGAAAAACCAAAATTTGAGCTAGGGAGATGAAATTTTTAATATACACTCTCTATGGGCCTTTTAAGCTCATGTATAAATATTTTCAAAATCCGCCTACTGACACGCCCACAAATAAATAAAACAATTTTTTTGAAAATCCAAAGTTTGAGCTAGGGAGCTGAAATTTATAATATATACTCTCTATGGGCCCTTTATGCTTATGTGTTAATATTTTCAAAATCCGCCCACTGGCACGCCCACAATTAAATAAAACAATTTTATTGAAACACCCAAGTTTGAGCTAGGGAGCGTTTTTTTTGATAAAATCCTTTAAATGTTATACAACAAAATATGTAAAGCGTTCTTAACAATTCAACCATACTTAGACTTTTGTCACGCCCACTTATGAGGGATAGGAATAAGAATAGGGTATCCAACAGTTCGCCCAAGCGGACTGTAGCCCGTCCCTATGTTTTTTCTTGCGTTGGAGGTGATCTGTGGCGTAATTTATATGGGCGAAGCAAAAGTAGTGCTGGTGATTCGCTTTTCACGTTTAGTATGGGTGGTGTTTAAGCGTTCTTGCGACTCTTTTACCACGGTGATTGTTCGTCGTTGACACGTTTCATATGAAAACACAGCTTTTTTAGAAAATACATTTGGTCAGGAGCAGATTTTAACACTTTGCGGACTACAATGACTCGTTTAGTTAAGACCTGAGCTTAATTACTCTGATGTGTTCCGATTGTCTTCTGCACGTGCCTAACCAAACACTGTACATTGGATACAATTAAGAATATAATTTCACGGTGAATAAAATCCTTACCTCTTATTTAAATCACTTTGGTTAAAGTTTAAGATCGTTTGAGTGGTGTCCTCTCTAACATCAGTCGGAGTAACTTTTAATTTTTTGCAAATTTGCAGAGTTTATTGAATTCGCCTTTACTATTTCGCTATGAAGAGCAACGCACAACCACCTAGTGAAATCACCACTTGAATACGTTTTGACTTTTCAGCCAGGAAATGAGAATGAGAGCTAGCATACCAGTTATGCCAACACTGAGCATGGATGGGCGCAAGAAGTATTTTTTTTTCTCATTACAGCGGTTGTTAAGGATGTGACGTCACGTCATTTCGAAAATTGTTACTACTCAAATTCGGAAAACAAATTAAATAATCACCACTTAGATAATATTACTTTCGAATCCCAAAAGTACAAGAAGGAATAAGGAAACACCCTCGGGCGCTGGAAAGTGCTGCTAATAACACGTTTTCTAAGCTATACTGAAATATTATTTGCAGGTGATCACTACAAAATCGTGGATTCGGCATGTTCTTGCTTATACGCCGAAGACACGAAAAAAAGATAACCTGGACGTTGTAGTCATGATTGTGAAAAAAAATCGACCCACGCACTTTTTGTTTCATATCTAACGCTTTAGGTCTTTTGCGTGATATACGCCAATCTTATTTCCCTTCATGTCCTCTACCTCATACAAAGATCTGCCTAAAACTCTTAGAACTCTGCATTTAACGAATTTGGCGCACAGTTTTGCATTAAACATTTTTGAAGAATCACTGAGAACGAAATTTCTCCTAAAGACCTCATCTCCGATATTGAAGCTTCGTACTGCACATCTCAGGTTGTACGATTTTTCTTGCCGCTTCGTAGCTAGTCTGAGGTTATTTCTGACCTTTTCTCTGATTAAAGATAGCCGTTTTAAATTAGGTAGGTAATCGAGTTCACTGTCGCTTAAAGCTTTAAGATTTTTCGCAATTTTGTAGGCACTTGCATGGGAGATTATATTGAATCCATACAGTGTGTAGTAAGGTGTAGTACCTGTGGATTGATGAATCGAAATATTAAGTGCATGCTCTATTTCTGGTAGATGTTTGTCCCATTCTCTATGGTCATCTTTCAGATATGATCTTATGGCTGCCAGAATCGATCTGTTTGTTCTTTCAGAAGCATTAGCTTGTGGAGAATATAAGGCATTCTTGATGTGATCGGTGCCGTAACTTTTCAAAAACTTTTCAAAATCCTTAGAGACGAATTGCTTCCCGTTGTCACTGTGGAGATACTCTGGTACTCCGTACTTTAAGAAAATGTCCTTCTCTAGAAAATGTATAACAACTTGAGAAGTCGCTTTTTTAACGGGTTTAAAAAACGCTGCTTTTGAGAATTGATCTAAAATCACAAGTATATAAAGATTGCCACTTTTGGTCCTAACGTAGGGTCCCATAAAGTCGATGAAAATCTTTTGAAAAGGGCGGTCCATCAATTGGGATTTACCCATTGGCGGTCTTAAAATCATGTTCGCAGCCTTGTTCCCTTTACATTCCTCACAACTTCCTACAAAGATTTTTACTTGAACTGTCATATTGGGCCAATAGAAACTTTCACGTATTCTTTCCAAAGTCTTATGAATCCCGCCATGCGCCTTATTGGGTGGAGTATGTGCATTGCTTATACCCGATTCAGTAAGCGTAGAAGGAATCCAAAGCTTCCATTGGAATTCTTTTTCGATTGAGTACTGTTCTACTGGTAACTGACGTTTGTATACCAATTGGTTACTAACCTTCAAGTCTTGCAAATTGTCTTGGTTTTTAGTGACGGTGTTTACAAGATCCATATACTCTTCGGATTTGAATTCCGGGGATTTTAGGTCAACAAAATTAATTGATTTTGACGCATTAGAGATATTCTCCAAATACATACGTGACAGTGTGTCCGGCACCACATTCAGAGCTCCTTTACGGTGTTCAATCTTAAAGAAAAACGATTGTAACTTAAGAGACCAACGCGCTAATCTCCCGCTGAGATCTTTTAAGCCCATTAGCCATTTTAGGCTTGCGTGGTCTGTTATAATTGTAAACTCTGTTCCTTCAAGATAAGGCCTAAATTTGTGTACGGCTCTAACTGCAGCGAAGCACTCCAGCTCCGTCACACTGTAGTTGCGCTGGCAGCTATTGAGTTTTTGTGAAAAGTAAGCGATAGGTTTCTCATTTCCGTCTTCGTCGTACTGAAATAATACACCACCAATGCCGTTACATGAGGCATCACACTGCACTATAAAGGGTTTTGAATATTCCGGATTGCTCAGGAGTGGGGCTGATATTAAGGCTGTTTTTAAAGCTTCAAAAGCAATCAAAGCATCTGCGGACATGGTAAATGTTTTTTTCTTTTTCAAGGTATCAGATAAGGACGTGGCAATGGAAGAGAAATTGCGAATAAATCGACGATACCACCCGCATAGTCCGAGAAATCGTCTCACTTGTTTCTGAGAACTTGGTATTGGGAATTCGCGAACTGCAGTTACTTTCGCAGGGTCTGGCTTTATGTGGCCTTGTCCAACAATGTACCCGAGGTACCGAAGTTCTCTAAAACAAAAGTGTGATTTCTCCACATTAATTGTTAAATCAGCCTGTCTCAAACAGCTGGCAACCGTCTTAAGCGTCTCAAGATGTTGGTCAAACTCCGCAGATATGATCAAAAGATCATCAAGGTAAACAAACACGTGTTCTCTTAGTGCGCTGGGGATCGCCTTATCCATAAGCCGACACATCCTTGGGGCTGCATTACACAGACCAAAAGGCATGCGAGCAAATTGATAAAGGGGTCGGCCTGGCACAGTAAACGCGGTCTTTTCCCTTGATTTACTCTCTAACGGAATTTGCCAAAAAGCATCCTTAAGATCGACGCTGCTTATGTAATGGGTGTCGCTGAGCCGGCTCAACAAACCCTCAATGTGTGGAAGCGGATACGCATCTCTCTTTGTGAGCGAGTTCAGCTTACGAGAGTCCAGGCACAGTCTGTTTTTCCCGTTTCTGCGAACCAGAACTATGGGAGAACTCCACGAACTCTCGCTTTCCTCTATAACTCCCAAAGAGAGCATGCGGTCCAATTCCGCGTTCACTAACTTCTGAATAACAGGTGATACCGGGTAGTGACGTTGTTTTACCGGCTCGGCGTCCCCTGTATCAATAATATGTTGTTCTACCGTTGTCTTGCTTAAAATTCCTTCTGAGGAGGAAGAAAATTCCGATATTACTTCCCGAAGCTTGATTTTCTGTTCATCAGAAAGATCGTGCATTGGTGGTTCATTTGCAGTCTCCTCTTCACAGTCAGAAGATTCATTAACTGCTGCTGTTGTGTCGATTGCGCTAACGAGATGTGGAGCGATACGAAATTTAACCCAAAAGTCAATTCCCAGATACAGAGTTTGGAGCAATTCAGGGACCAGATACAAATCTAATACGTCAGACATATTGTTGTATTCAACCGTCATTCTGACTCGCCCTACGATGCAGCGATTTTGGCCACCAGGTGTTTGTACCGATGATTTAAAATCAAGAATAGGAATGCCTACCTTCTTTACAACCTCGAGGCAATTTTTCCCGAGGCAGGAGATGGACGCATCACTATCCAACAATCCTCTCATTTCACTACCATTTAAAAGAATTGTTGCGTGGGGTCTTACATCTAATGGTTGACCCAAGCAGGTTTCACTTATAAGTTTTTGGTAGGCTTTTCTTTTTATATGCCTTCTTCTCGTATTTATAACTTTTGTAGATACATTTGAACAGCATTGCAATGAAGATAGATTGAAAATTCTTTGTTTAACTTTTTCGTAATTCCGTAACCTTTGCTCAAATGATCTTCTGTATAAGGGAACTTCAATTAGTTTAGTACAGGCTTCTTTATTATCGCAATGTTTTCTCAAATCTATGTGTTGGGTTGTGAATGTCTGGGTATTAGAACACTGATCGTCTGAACCAGTGTTAGAGGATGCGTCTACTTTTCCTAGTCCGGTCCGGTTTGTGTCGAACGAGACTTTCCGGAGTTCGTCTCGTTCGTCTTCTCGTTTTCCTTGCTACAGTTTGGGCAGTTTAAAACTGTAAAATTGTCTGCACCACAGCGGTAACAAAAGAGATTTCGCACAGAAGCGCGGCAGTTTATGAAAATATGTCCTGCCTTCTTGCAATTGAAACAAAAGGAAACACTTGGATTTAGTTTATCGGTTTGAATTGGGTTCTTAGTATAATGGAGTCTTGGCTGAAAAGCTGAGATATTGTTGCTGGCTTCACTACTTGTTTCGCCTAGTTGGTGCTCTGAGGGATCACTTATTTCATGTACTGTCGCTCTAGCATTGAACCTATTTTGCATAGTATATCGGGTTTGCAGCATTTTTTCAGTGCGTCTACACTCCTCTCGGAACTCTTGCAAGGATTCTATTCTCATTGGGTATATAAAATTCATCATTCTTGCGTTGATGTTCCCACGCAGAATGTTGATGAGGTCTTGGTCGTTAATAGGGCTACGAAGTTGACGTTTCAGGTAATCTATGGTTTTAAAATATTCATCGAAAGTTTCGTTAGGCGTTTGCCTTCGATCCATGATTTGTTTAGGAATTTCGAAATCATTTTCAAATGATCGAAATTGTTTCAGCATAGCCGATTTCAAACCATTCCAATCGCTTCTTGGATTCATTCTGAGAAATTCCCAAAACCAATCTTGAGCGGATCCGGCAAGCAGCTGGTGAAAGTTCTTTATGATCTCGGACCATGGGCAATTGTAGTTTCTTTTAAGAACCTCCACTCGAAATATAAAATCCTCGATCGATATACCTTTCACTGAGTCGTCAAACCGTAACCCCCAACGATCTAACTCAAACCGTCTGTTACTTAGTCTATTATTATCTAACGAATTCGCAGAACGGTGATTTACCTCTTCTACGACTATTCTCTCTCTATCTCTGTTAACGTGTGAACTCGTGGAGATATTATCCGAGTTCAAAGATAGGTTTTCTGCTGCAATTCTATTGAATGTGCGTGAATTTGTGTGCCCCGGTATAAAAAAACCATGTGTATTTTGTAGCCTTTGTTGACTGAAAATATTTTTCATACAACTTTCCACATTCTGTTTAATTAAACCAGGCAATTCCCTAAATAACGAGCTTTGCAGATTATTTAAGCTGGAGCTAACTACGCTTTGTATGTGTGTATGAAGGGGACTGGTCGTACTCTGACTTTCCATATTGTTTTCGTGACTGTCTTGCTCTGTGTTAAATCCGCGATCATTGTTTTGAATCATATTCAAGCTTTGCAGAACAGCTGATTCATTTATCATTGGTGTCATAACAGGGAGAGATGAAGAGTAAGTTGTCGTAGTAGTCAACTGGCTAACGGTAGCGGTTGTAAATGCAAACTGCACCGTAGAGTTTGTATTTGATGTTACTATTATATCAGCAAGAAGAGTATTGCTAATGATGCCTCTATCAAGAGGTAAATCGAAATTAAGAGAGGAATTATTTACACTTTTCTTGTGAACTGTATTTTGTGTGGGAGTGCGTTGCACCGGTTCATTCCTGTCATAAGAAAGAGATTTCGAAACCTTTGATAGATTTCTATTGCCAGCTGATCTGGTGTTGTATTCGTTAGGAGTGAGCCTAGATGTTGTTTGTTTACTTTTGGCAATTGCGCCGGTACTTCTACTGTCATTGAAACTCATTGTAAACAAAACAAGTAATAAATGAATATGAATTATTTCATAGATTTTAGGTCTATGGTTGGGGTTTACCACTCGATTATAAATTCGGATTGAAATTCATAAAGAAATTGGCACTCCATGAGTTAGGTTGAAAAATAATAAGGACGTGATTAGTCTAATAAGTATTTGCTTGTGAGCGCTCCTCAAACAACCACAGAGCAAAATATCTTCCCATCGCGATTTACGATTGAAGAAAAAGCTTATGCTTACGTAAAGACTGATGGGTGAACATCTTTGCTGTGTATAAAATGTTGTAAATTATTGGCTTATCGACCGCATGCGATTACAAGACCTTAATGCAACTATATTATGTCTTAAGATGACTTGAAATAATAGGACTCCTAAGTAACTTTGATTGCAGCAGTTCTGACATGTCGGTAGAAAAATTCCATAAAGCATTAGGTGGTGAAATTGAGATTCGTGTGAAGTTATGGATTGACAATTGTCGACTTTTGTCAAACCAGAACTTAAAATAACGATATGCTTCATGAGGCCTAAATTTATCGAGGCCCTACGTTGTTGAGCGCCATTTGTGGGAGGCAGGATTGGATGACTATATCCATGTAACAAGGGTTGGCACGCTCGCGATGCACGGCAATAGCTCGTCGATGGGGGGGTCCTTTGTTACTTACCATCCCTCAAAAATATTATCGTGCCAGCTATAAGGAAGCACGCTCAAAACAAATACCAAACTAAGACTGGTCAGTTGGTGTTGACCAGAGGTGATGCAAAACACCTCTTGTAGAACTAGCCCACCCTACTATGCACATTGTGCACCTGAGTCACCTTGCCTACGATGCTACGGTAACCCCCTTGTCTAACTCACGTCCGATTTACGCCAACCTACTTCACTTCATGCCAATTGAAAACAAATTTAAGAAGCCATTTTAAGAATTTAGAATTTCATGAATTCAAGAAAATTAATATTTATTTGTTTGATTTCAGCTTATTGAGAGATAATTATACTGTTAAGATTAATTCAAGTAAAAAAAAATTATAATTCATCTGAGTAAACTTATCAAATAACGAACATAAATAGGTAGAAACAAAATGAAAAATAAATCCAATGGTAGAATATAAAAGAAACCTGGTGTGCACACTGGATCGCTTGATAGGTGTTGGATACGGGTGCTTGTCTGGTTGATTTTGAGAAGGCTTTCGACACCGTATGGTTAGAGGGACTTTTCTACAAGTTGACCAGGCGGGGGATGCACAAACCTTTGCTATATGTAATTTATAATATGCTTATGGGAAAGAAGTTCGTTGTCAAATGTGGCAACGTGACTTCGAGCAGAGTCTTTGAAATTAAAAACGGTTTACAGCAGGGGGCGGTCAATTCTCCGATCCTGTTTAACATTTACACGAGTGATCTGGTGGGTTCACTCAGACATGCTATAGCGTATGCCGACGATTTGGTGGCATACAGATCAGGTCCTAAAATCGAGGTCATTAATATCCTTTTGCAGCGTGACTTCGATCAAATTAAGCGATATTGCGACGACTGGAAGTTGAAAATCAACTTTCAGAAGACGGAAACAATCTTGTTCAGAACTCCATTGGCTGGGGCCTCTAGGGATACCAGAAAAAACTGGAAAAAATTGGCCATTATTGGACAAAATGGGCAGCCATTGGCGGTGAGAAGCGCAGTTAGATATCTAGGTATCTGGCTTGACCAGTATCTATATTTCGATAGACATATAGTTGCTTGTCTTGCTGGGGCCAAGAAGGCTTATGCTCTGACAAGGAGACTGTTTCATAGCAGTCAACTTGACTCCAGAGTGAAGGTCATTTGCTACGTGGCCCTTATAAGGCCGATCATCGCTTATGGTTGTCCATTATGGTTTAATATAGCGCCTAGCTATATGGAAAAGATTCGGGTTTTGGAGAGACAATGTCTAAGGACCTGTCTCCGGTTGTTCCGAACGCCTGAATCCAACTATATAAAATACTATCCCAACAAGGTCCTATACGATGGGGCTCAGTTGAATAGGATTGACAATTTCCTCATTAAGGTGACTCGAAGGCACGTTGCAAGGGCGATGGCCAGCGACAATAGTCTGATCTTTGGGGCTTACTATCCCAATGAAATGTACATTGAGAGTACACTCCGGTCTGGCTTTATCCCGCCAGAGGCATTTATCCATATTGATGCAAAAGGGCTGGTACAGACGAGGGATGGTATCCCGGTATTATACCACCGCTACCGCAGTGCGAGAGATAAGCGGCTCATCCGCGGCGAGGACGTCGCCAATGCTCATGAGCTCCTCCGTTTTAGTACCGCAATAGCGGAGAGGGATAAATTCGATACAGAAAAGCAATTTGCCGAATTTTGGTGGCTTTTTGAGGGGGGAGGGGTCAACATGCCCTCCCAAGACGGTGCGTTACTCTAGGTAACATCCTCTTAGTTTGTAAGATAGATTAAGTTAGCTAGGGCGTTTCTGGGAGGGGCCGGGCTCGCCAACTTGTGGTGGTGCTTCCGGGAGGTGATTGATTCTGTAAGGCATCAGTCAGCTCACGGCGGCGCGTGTGCACGTTGACGACTGCCAGGCGCTCGGAAAGCAATTGGGAATTTGACCACTTGTTTCGTAATGCAACGAGTGCTCAGAATCCTAATTATAGTTAGAATATGTTAAGTAGTTTAAGTAAGTAGAGTAGGTAGTTTGTAATTTGTTTTTTTATATAAAAATATAAAATTTGATAAAGATGCCGAGTTTTCTTAAAAATTTTCTCGATGAAAACATAATATGTAAGATTAGTTCGTAAAATAGTTTTTAGGCCGAAAGGCAATAATTATAAGATAGAGTTAAGTTTAGGGCGTCCGCATAAGGATCAATAATCTAGAATAAGTATCCTGTTAATGTTAAGTTAGATTTACTCATTTTTGTCTAGTATATAAGTTGATATAAGCTAATAATTAATAAAAATGAATTTAAAAGTAAAAGTAAAAAAAAAAAAAAGTAAAAAAGATAGGTGTTGGATGGTGGTTGATATTTTAGCACTGCACTTTTGGCAAATTTCTTTTACAATATTAAATTAAGTCTAGATTTTAAAGATTATTTTAGGTTAGTTTATAGATCAAACAAATAAACGAAAATCAGTATCTGGTACGTTGGAAGTTCCGTATAATTCCCTGTAGGTACAGAAGGAAATTTATGAACTTCTTTCTTGGAAAAATCCGGTGGGGTTGAAGTGGTTGGACAAAAAGTACGTCCGGGGAATGTCAGGTGAAAATCTGGTGATGGTCTGCGGTTTACAGCGTAAGGTGATTATTTAAATGGTAGCCGAATCCGCTTGGTCTATCAGGTTTCGGGATGTCTATCAGGGTATTTTTTTTTCTTGCGTTGGAGGTGATCTGTGGCGTAATTTATATGGGCGAAGCAAAAGTAGTGCTGGTGATTCGCTTTTCACGTTTAGTATGGGTGGTGTTTAAGCGTTCTTGCGACTCTTTTACCACGGTGATTGTTCGTCGTTGACACGTTTCATATGAAAACACAGCTTTTTTAGAAAATACATTTGGTCAGGAGCAGGTTTTAACACTTTGCGGACTGCAATGACTCGTTTAGTTAAGACCTGAGCTTAATTACTCTGATGTGTTCCGATTGTCTTCTGCACGTGCCTAACCAAACACTGTACATTGGATACAATTAAGAATATAATTTCACGGTGAATAAAATCCTTACCTCTTATTTAAATCACTTTGGTTAAAGTTTAAGATCGTTTGAGTGGTGTCCTCTCTAACATCAGTCGGAGTAACTTTTAATTTTTTGCAAATTTGCAGAGTTTATTGAATTCGCCTTTACTATTTCGCTATGAAGAGCAACGCACAACCACCTAGTGAAATCACCACTTGAATACGTTTTGACTTTTCAGCCAGGAAATGAGAATGAGAGCTAGCATACCAGTTATGCCAACACTGAGCATGGATGGGCGCAAGAAGTATTTTTTTTTTTTCTCATTACAGCGGTTGTTAAGGATGTGACGTCACGTCATTTCGAAAATCGTTACTACTCAAATTCGGAAAACAAATTAAATAATCACCACTTAGATAATATTACTTTCGAATCCCAAAAGTACAAGAAGGAATAAGGAAACACCCTCGGGCGCTGGAAAGTGCTGCTAATAACACGTTTTCTAAGCTATACTGAAATATTATTTGCAGGTGATCACTACAACTTTTTACACAGATAACTTCGACATTAAGTTGAAATGGAAAGTCAATCTTTCGTGACTCAAGGTTGGAACGAACAGCGATCAGGACACATCCTCCAAGCGCTTTCAGGTCATTGTTATGACGGTCGTTTCTGAATACGGAGAACTCATGATTGAAGAGTTCCGTGTCTAAAATTCCGGCATTAAGCCATGTTTCCGTCAAGGAGAAGATATCGTGAGAGAGGGCTTGGGAGTTTAAATATACTTCAGCGGTTTTTGTGCGGAGTCCCCTTACATTTTGATAGTAGAGGGACAGCCTACTAGGTTTTTTAACACGGACGGACTATCTTTCCTGCGACTTTTTGTCGAACGGGGTAAATTCTTTAACTAATGTATTATGCGGCCATGCAGTGCTATTGCACAGCTTTTCAAAATATACTGAAGGGGCAACAATCTTGAAAGAAGCTACAAACCCATCAGCCTTGCTGATTTTGGTGCATTTGATTGAGTCATCTTTTGGAATCAGGTTTCTCGAGACCAAATGGTTCAGGACATCGTCTGAAGAAGTGTTGGGTTTTAGTCGAGAAATGAAAATAGATTTCGGCCTGGGAATCGATTCAATAGTTCCAGATTCTGTACCTAACGAATGATTTATACATGTGGGACTAACATTAAGAGTGGGCGCCTCGTTTGAGTTTTTTCGCTGACTCCTAAGGTTAAACCGCTTTGCCTTTGGATTCAACGCAGAGCAAGGCATATCGCGTTTCCTTTTGCCTGCGAGTAGAGTATATGAGGGCGATGCTAAATAGACAATGGGCTCAGGGGTAGCTTCAACAGTTGGGGAAACTGTTGTATCAAATGAAATCAATGTATCCATGCCCCGCTGGGTACACTGCTTTACTTCATTAGTCGGCAACTCAGGGTAAGTAGACGTTGAGGCATCTGCCGAAAAATGAAGATCAGAGAATGTTGATACGTTGAGGACGGTGGTATTGAAATTGTCGAATAAGTCTTTAAACCCCTTCGATAATTTCAGTATGTCAGCCTTGAAAACTGACATTTTGAAAGCAAGGGTGGAAAGTGACAATTTTCGACACGGAGAGCAGTACCATAAGGCGATCTCCGAAGCTTTGACTTTATCCATAAATGCAATGGTTGAGCCAACACATTTAGCATGGAACATCATGCCACAAGGGCCGTAACAGGCAAAAAGAGGATTGGAGGCATTTTAGGATTCCAAGCATTTATTAGCGCTGCAATCCATTTTAGAACTGGGATTTTAAATAGAAAAAAAAACAATTGAAACAGAAAAAAAAAATAAAATAAAAAAAAATTGCAGATATGTTACAACCAGTATTGTACTCGCGCACTTTAAATTACATGCACGACACATTACCAAGCTACACCAAAGGAGTCAATAATAAATGGGGACAAATTCTAGGAATAAGAAAATACAAGGAACTAAACTGCACATATATGTGACGTTGCCTGGTCCTGGCGGCAACGTACTGTGTTAGGTTGGGTCTTATTGTGTAATATTCCTTGACCCAAAACGTTAGCTATTATGCTGTCGTTTACCTCTATTAGCGACGAACGCTATGTTCATAGAGCGGGCCGAGGTACAAGAGAATTCAAGTTGCGCGAGTTGCTCGTAAAATAAAACAGTCTTGACTCGTTGGTTGCTTTTATTTACTAAATCTTATGCTATTTATACAAAATACTTCATGGGATTTGGTTCACATTCCAATCCACTCAGATTCTGGCCCTCGATACTTGAACCCCAATCATTTCATACCTTGCCGGTGCATATCACCCTATCAGCATTATTATTATCCCATGCACCGGACGTGGGCAAAGGAATGCATAGTGCAACCCGAACCCGTCATAGTATTTGCTATGGTGCTTAGTGGTGAGGCAAATGCATTCACAAGATACATACTTATCTATGTGATTTGATTATGTCGCTGAGCATGGTCGTCACTTCGGACGGATACCGAAGGTGTCGGTATACACATGGTGTACCATGGGTAATAGTCAGATGGACATGAATTACCATCGCGCTAGACATGTTATACGACGCTTGATGCATGTCTCGTGGGTTTCAAGTATCGAAGCTCAGAACGAAAACATTTATAATGAGAACATTTATGAATGAGAACATTTATGAATGAACGATAAATGATCGCTGATGTGATCCCTTCACACCACCCTCCTGGGGAGAAAAAAAGGAACTCATGGCGTTCTTTTTTTTTCTGCGTCAGTTGTACATTTAGGGATTGGAGTTAACATTTTCTAAGTCTTGCTTTATCGTACTTAAATTAATAAATTGGTTTGAAGCATTTCTTAGTTTACTCTTTCGTATACAACATTTCTTATTACGAAGTTTCTTATGTTATGATTATTTGATATACCATGTTTATTGGTTTCTTAATGCTATATTTATTTAATATATTCCTTATTGGATATTTTGCTTAATGCTATATTTATTTAATATATTCCTTATTGGATATTTTTCTTAATGCTATATTCTTTATTGATCCTTATTGGTTATTTTTCTTAATGCTATATTTATTGGATATATTCCTTATTGGGTATTTTTCTTAATGCTATATTTATTTAATATATTCCTTATTGGGTATTTTTCTTAATGCTATATTTATTTAATATATTCCTTATTGGATATTTTTCATAATGCTATATTTATTTAATATATTCCTTATTGGATATTTTTCTTAATGCTATATTTATTTAATATATTCCTTATTGGATATTTTTCTTAATGCTATATTTATTTAATATATTCCTTATTGGATATTTTTCTTAATGCTATATTTATTTAATATATTCCTTATTGGATATTTTTCTTAATGCTATTTATTTAATATATTCCTTATTGGATATTTTTCTTAATGCTACCGCGGATTTTTTTTCTTATATATATGCAAATGCTTTTTTTTTTTTACAAGGCCTCTTTCCTCTCTCTTTTTTTTTTTTTTTTTTTAAATCTATGGTTTGGTTAGATGTTAAAAATCAAAAGTATATGCAAATTGCTTTAGTATGTATACATAGAATTGCTTAAGTCGATTTTTGTGTACCTTTGTCCTCCTACCTTCGTACTTTATTATACAATTTACTCCTTCCTCAGACAATACTTCAAACGGTCCTATGTAAATAGGATCTAACTTTCTTCTATTTTCATTTCTTAACAAAACTAAACTACCTACTTCGAAACTAGTTTTTTTACTTCTCGCTTTTCTATCGTAACTGGCTTTTCTATCATGTTTCCTTTCTACGAGTATGTCTCTAGCATCCCTATGAGCGATTTGTAGTCGTTGTCTCAGCTCAATTACGTAATCTTCATAATTGTATCTGGGGTCTACCTTTTTTGTCAGATTTGATGGTAACGTACATTGTCGTCCGAATACCAATTCAAATGGGGTATACCCTGTTTCTGCGTGTACTGAGGTGTTATAGCAAAACACATAATAGGGTAACCAAGTACACCAATCTGTATGTTTTTCAGATACGTAGCTTCTGAGGTATGCTCCGAGAACTTTATGGGAGTTTTCTAATGCTCCTATACTTTCGTGATGATAGGCCGTGGACTGCATTTGTTCTATTTTTAGTAGCTTGCACATATCCTTAAAGATTTTGTTGATAAATTCGGTTCCTTGGTCAGATGCTATTGTTTTGGGAACTCCATATCTAAGGATAAAGCATTCTACTAGTCCTTTGGCTACGGTGCTAGCTTCTTTGTTCGCTATTGGAATAGCTTCGGTGAATTTAGTTAGTTCGTCTTGCAATGTGAGGATGTATTTATATCCATTTGCAGACTCGTCTAGTGGACCTACTAAGTCTAGGTAGATCTTGTCGAAGCTTGATTCGGCTGTTGAAGTTATCTCCATGGGCTGCTTTTTAGCCGTAATATGTTTATTTTTCTGGCAAGAAGGGCAATGCTTAACATAGGTGGCTATGTCGTTTTGCATCCCTGTCCAGAAATATTTTCTTTTAATTGATTTAAGCATGCGGTTTATTCCTGCATGTCCACTGGTTGGTAACAAGTGATAATCGTTGAGCAATATTTTTATTTTGTGAGGATCGGTAATTTTAATACATTTATCAATTAGGTGCACCTTTACATTACATTCTTTAAATAATTCTCCTAAGATATTTTTTAACTCGTGAATTGTACATTCTCGACGGCCGTCTGCGAGTTTCTTAATTTCTTCTGTGGTAATGTATAATTTTTTAATAGATAGCGGTCCGCAGATTCTATGCACGTCCCGCGACAACATTTTGCCAAATGATGCCTATCGGTCTGTAGTGCTTTCCTTGGACCATCTTAGGAGTATACAATTCTTCTCTGGGATGTATGCCAAAACTTTGTTGGATCCCAGGATTATATTAGTATCTTTTACTTGATACTCTTCGTCCTCGAAACTGTTACATATTTTTAGCTCAATAATTTTATTCCCATGCTCTGGAGGTTTGAGTAGTTCTGTGATAACTCGATTATTTTCTTCGATTTCTGTTTCTGGTACGTTATCTAAATTTTCCTGCTTTGATTTTGACCGTGTGATGACACATATGTGGAGTTGCTTAAGTTGATCAGAGTCAAATATTATGCGACTTAGTGCGTCAGCTGTGCAATTATCTTTTCCAGGTGTGTAATCGATGTAGAAGTTATATTCTTCTAGTAGTAGTTTAAATTTAGTTAGTGTACTGGAAGGTTCTTTTAGGGAGAAAAGGTATACTTCCCACAATCGTTATTTAAACTGAATACGACAAGTAGCTGATTTAACGGGATGGTAATAGTTGCGAAATTAGGAATGAATGATAGTAGGTGGTTTGCGAAATAAATAGAAATAGCTACGAATCCTCTGACTATAGTAATAAAATAAGTAGGTACTAAATAAAATTAAGATACGACGTAGATAGTAAAACTTAAATATAATATAGATTAGGTAATTTAATATGAATGTACAGTCATCCTTAGTTGCTAAGTATTTAACAAAAAAAAATTGGGTATACAATGGAATACCAATTATTTTTATCATTATTTTTATTTTAAAACAGCAGTTTTTGAAAATTATTTATAAGTTGGTAGTAGGTGCATAATGCATAAGTCATATTTAATTAAACATTAACCAACTATTTGGAAGTAAATACTTATTTGGGACTAAAACAAAAGAGGTTACGATTAATGGTTTTTTATGTGATACCACACAATTTTAAAAACAAAATAAAAGAGGTTATTTAAAAATTGAAAAAAAAACTTGTATAAAAATTGTTTACTGCAGCTGAGCTGCTAATGCTTGTGGTGATCTTCCAAAATGTGCAGTTGAGCTTCTAGCTCCCTGTTGTTCCGCGTCCGTAGCAGCCATAACAGGAAAGGGAGATTTTGGTCCACTCCCATTTGGTGGCAGTGCCCGACAATACAGGCAACTAAGTTGAAGTCCATCACCGCCATCAGGCTTTGAACGAGGCCCGGTTCCATATTAGACCTGAGCATAACGAAAGCATACGTTTTCAGCTTCGAATGCATATTGCTTTGAAGTGTGTGGGTAGTATGCTGAGGACTGGGTGTGATTGGAGCGCTTTCCCATAAATCACCTTCAATCACATTGTGAACCGGTAGACAACCAACTCGGGGATGTTCTTTAAAGTGTTCTCTACTTTTAAACTTGGTTTTTATTGCTCCTGTAAAGTTTTGTACATCCTCTGTTGGTGTAGTTGGCGTACGTGTACAAAACTCATGCATCATGATTTTCAGCATTGCGACCAAAGAAGAAACACTTTGGTACGTATCGAAGTGTACGCACTTGCGCTTAAATCTGTTTAACAGCAGGCAGAGTTCTTTTTAAAACAGAGCTATTTAGCAAGACAGAGTTCTTCTCCTGGCAGGATCGCCATGTGACGTTGCCTGGTCCTGGCGGCAACGTACTGTGTTAGGTTGGGTCTTATTGTGTAATATTCCTCGACCCAAAACGTTAGCTATTATGCTGTCGTTTACCTCTATTAGCGACGAACGCTATGTTCATAGAGCGGGCCGAGGTACAAGAGAATTTAAGTTGAGCGAGTTGCTCGTAAAATAAAACAGTCTTGACTCGTTGGTTGCTTTTAGGAGAAGAACCTTTTATTTACTAAATCTTATGCTATTTATACAAAATACTTCATGGGATTTGGTTCACATTCCAATCCACTCAGATTCTGGCCCTCGATACTTGAACCCCAATCATTTCATACCTTGCCGGTGCATATCACCCTATCAGCATTATTATTATCCCATGCACCGGACGTGGGCAAAGGAATGCATAGTGCAACCCGAACCCGTCATAGTATTTGCTATGGTGCTTAGTGGTGAGGCAAATGCATTCACAAGATACATACTTATCTATGTGATTTGATTATGTCGCTGAGCATGGTCGTCACTTCGGACGGATACCGAAGGTGTCGGTATACACATGGTGTACCATGGGTAATAGTCAGATGGACATGAATTACCATCGCGCTAGACATGTTATACGACGCTTGATGCATGTCTCGTGGGTTTCAAGTATCGAAGCTCAGAACGAAAACATTTATAATGAGAACATTTATGAATGAGAACATTTATGAATGAACGATAAATGATCGCTGATGTGATCCCTTCACATATATATATATAATTGAAAGGAAGAGAACAAGAAGAAAAAAAAAGAACAGTTACAACCGCTTACAAAAAAATACCAAGAGAACTTTTATTTCACAAAAAGCCGATCAATAGAAACAATTAAAACAATTAAAACAAACTAAATGATCCAATATTAAGGAACGTATAGAACACTACACTAAACACTAGTTTTGTCACGGATAACAAACTAAATTAAAGAAATAAAACACGCACAAAACAAAACACGTCAAGCTATGACAGTCTGTTTTAAGTAAGTTTTTTAAAAAAGATGTTGAGGAGAGAATAGTATCTTTTTTAACCAAGGCACATTTTTTCAGTCCGGTACAATTAATTTTTCCACTGATGATGGCTGTTTACAATTTTCGCCAACCTTGATGAAAAAAGTTCACTATTTGTTGCTATAACAAAAGATATTGTATGGCTGACCACAGAAGACACACAGAAAACTTGAAAATGCTGGATTTCGTGATTTCATGCTCGATTGGTTCAGGTCTTACCTTTCAAATAGATCTCAAAGCGTAAAGATTGGTGAAACCAGAAGTGAAATCCAACTTGTTAATCTCGGAGTGCCCCAAGACTCTGTGTTGGTACACCTTCTGTTTCTCATTTATATAAATTCACTGTTTAGTCTACAATTTAAAGTTATGCTTACTGCTTTTGCAGATGATTTAGGTTGCTGTTACGGTTCCGATAGTGCGTTAAATTTGGCATCTGATATCAACTGCAACTTAATTTGTTGAGGAGCTGGTTTGCCGAACATAGTTTGAGCATAAGCTCTTAAACAAAAATCATGTTTTATTAATCTGCCAACCTTAAGCGGCTCAGATGCGAATGTGCTTTTTCATGCACCTGAGTGTAAATAATATATAATGCCAAGTTGGTCATGGGCTTCCGGTGTATCCCAACCAACTTTCAGCATGACGATAAACTGCTGTGAAATGCGTTTTTTGAGGAAATAATATTACTTTCGATGTACTCTCAGATATTTCTTTGATACATTTTTTTTTTGTTCAGGCGTAGCTTCAATGGACCCATATATGAATAAAATTCAACCTCTGTTAATTCTACATAAAAATCTTTTGAGCAAAATATGTGAAAAAGACCGTCGTGTTAAAAAGGTTTTTTAAAAGATCGGGAAATTTTCATTGCAGATTAATTTTTGATTATAATCCGCGTAGAAAGTCTTTGAATGTTGTATCTGTACCTCATACTGCCTTTCGTAATTATACCCTATTCTAAGGGTATATTAATTTTGACGCATAGTTTGTAACATACCTTAATATTGCCCGTAGACCCCTAAAAGTTACTATATTTAAGATCAGCATCGATAGTAATGTCGATCTAGCCATGTCCGTCCGTCCGTCCGTCTGTAGCCAAAAATTAGGCCTTTAAACTGGACCTAGAGAGCTGAAATTTTAACCATATACTCTCTAGGGTCCCGAAATAATCAAGTTTACGAATTTTTGAAATCCGCCCACAGACACGCCCACAAACTCAAAAAAACCAAATTTTGGAAAAAATCGAATTTTGAGTTAGAATGCTGAAATTTTTTATATATGATCTATGACTCCTAAAACTGCTCGGGATAAAAAAAATTTCAAAATCCGCCCACTGACACGCCCACAAATAAATAAAATAATTTTTTTTTACCCTATTCTAAGGGTATATTAATTTTTGAAAATCCAAAGTTTCAGCTAGGGAGCTGAAATTTATAGTATATACTCTCTATGGGCCCTTTATGCTCATGTGTAAATATTTTCAAAATCCGCCCACTGAAACGACCACAATTAATTTTTTTTTTTTTGAAAATTCAAAGTTTGAGCCAGGGAGCTGAAATTTATAATATATACTCTCTAGTAGCCCTTTATTCTCATGTGTTATTTTTTTCTTAAATCCGCCTACTGACACGCCCACAATTAAATAAAACAATTTTATTGAAACACCTAAGTTTGAGCTAGGGAGCGTTTTTTTTTTGATAAAATCCTTTAAATGTTATATAACAAAATATGTAGAGCGTTCTTAACAATTCAACCATACTTAGACTTTTGTCACGCCCACTTATGAGGGATAGGAATAAGAATAGGGTATCCAACAGTTCGCCCAAGCGGACTGTAGCCCGTCCCTATGTTTTTTATTTGGATTCATCTTGTCGTCTAGGTCTCTCAATCCATAAGGGTACAACATTTTGTGAAAGGCTTGGAATTTCTTTAAGGCAATGGGTATTAAATTTCAAATATGCTAAAATAGAATCCATCCATTCTGACATTTTGGTGAAACAGTCATTTTCCTTTTATGCATTTTTATTTTGATTTGTTTTTTATTAATTGTTCCTTTTGCATATTGTTTTTTGAAGGGGTGCCACGCCATTATCATTATTTTTTATAGTTCAGCCAATAGAAGTGGCATTTGACACTATTTTTAATACTTGAAGTATACAAAAACAAAACATAGGGAAGGGCTACAGTACGCTTGGGCGAACAGTCAAAAGTCTAAGTATGGGTGAATTGATAGGAACGCTCTTCATATTTTGTTATCCAACATTTAAGGGATTTTATCGACATAAAAAAAGTTTTTGCAAAAAAAGTCTTTTAAAAGTGGGCGTGGCAAAAAACTTTAAATAAAGGAATTGTTCATACCGACTTTATCTATATACTTTACGAAAAATAAGACTTTCAATTATTACGATTTCTTCAATAAAACGTTTTTTTTTTAAATAGTGGGCGTGCCAGTAAGAGGATATTAAAAATATTTAAACATGAGCATTAAGGGTCCATAGAGATTATACATACATACATATATTACCAAAAAAAAGGGCTGCGTATGTAAATAGAGTACGAAAAAATTTTTCTTTTTGTTTGTTAAATGTTGGACCCAAATGATTAATACGAGTAGGATTTTATTCTAATGTTACTCTTATTCGGCCGTAGCGAGGTATCCGTCGGAACGGAAAATTCTCCGAACTGATTAGAATCGGAGGATTTAGGTTTCGAATACCTGTTCGGAAAAATACCTCGAAGCAAAAATCCTCCGATTCTTATCAGATCGGAGAATTTTCCGTTCCAATGGATACCTCGCTAGGGCCGATTATCTTCTCAGCTTTTGCTTTGGTATTAAAACAAGGAATTGATCCATTTTGTCGCTTGTCACCAGCCACCGTTGCCGAAGCTTTGGTCATAATCTTCACACAGAGCTCAACTGTTTGAGTGTGACAAGGGTAGATAAATTCACATTTAGTTTCGAATTCGAGTTCACGATTTTTTGAAGACCGGTATCATTTATTTTATGACGAATTGTAGGAAATATTACATAAGATTCAGCCCAAGTTATTATGTCAATATTAATATCCATTCCCAAAGCTTAACGTTAACAGCAAGAATTCCTATAAATCCTACTGAGGTCAGTCGTCATGAAGCATAGCAAGGAAGAAGTTTTCTTTTGGGCAACCTCTGATAAAAAGGATCTTGAAAACTCAATTAGTTTGTAGACGTCATTAACAAGAAACGAGTTTTATTTCTACTTGGATTTACCAAGAGAATTATTTATACATGATTCAACTACATTTTTACACTTTTAGTGCAGTGATTATTTTCAAAAATATGGCGAACCTTGGTTTTATAGCTCTAAATTTGTATGCTTAAGTAAATTAGGAAATTAATGCATGATAAGTTTTAATGTAAATAGGTAAGTTATTATAATATTTAATGTAAGTTATGGAAGTAAGTATGGTGTTTGTTATTGTCTTATGTATGGTGTATCTGTGTGATTCAACATTCCGTCTCCTTTGAAAGCATCCGGTTTCAACACGAAAGTACGGCTAGCTTGTTGATCGGTCTCTTGATGATCCAGGAGTGCGTTTTAATGTTTTGGATGCTTCGGTAGTATTGTAATGCAGATATATTTGTAGCATCGTCTGCCTGTTCAGGGACCGCCTTGAGCGGTGCGCCAATGAAAAGATGACCTGGAGTTAGGTCTTCATGGTCATTTGGGTCTATCGTCAGTGCTATAGCGAACTTTTCGTGTTCTGTAAAGTTCGCAGCAGATTTCCTTTAGAAACCTTTACAGCGGCTTCGCAGGTTCCTCAGATATGAAGTGACCTAGGTAGAACCCCTTATAAATATGTTTGTTGTTGCGGAATAAAACAAATTAATAAGTCTCCTACAATTTATAATCCACTCTTTATTAAATTTAATTATGCACCGCTTGCCGGTAAAAAAAAGGTTAACGAGAGAATAATCCAGAATAGCAAAATTATATACATATATTCAATGACAGTTGACTGACAAGCAAAGAAAAAGAGATAATTCACGGTGATTCAACTTCTAAGTTAGGGTCTACTTTCATTTATGGTTTATATTTAATGTTTAGTTTTCTAACATACTCCCCGCCTTTGAGCAGACAAGCTCAAACAATCGTCTGGTATTGGTAGAAGAGCCAGTTGGGTTATACCTAGTTTGAACTCCCCGTTATTATTCTTATTATTCCTGACCTTTACCACTCGAATGATGCCTTCCGGGTCCGGTGAAACTTCGGATATCCTTCCTAGGGGCCACTTCAGGGGGTCTAGATGATCTACCTTCACAAGAACCATATCTTCAACTTTAACGTTTTTCGTCTTAAAGCACCATTTGGTCCGAGGTTGAAGTACTTGCAAGTATTCCTTGTAGAAACGCTTCCATAGTTGCTGTTCAGGATACTTCATCGTTTGGGCAAGGTGAATACGATTAGTATTGGTTGAAAGAATGGGTAAATACGGTAAGGCTACTGGAGCGCCTCCGCATATGAAATGTCCAGGTGTAAGTGGGTTCAAGTCGTTCGGGTCCGCTGATACGGGAGTAATGGGCCTGGAATTCATAATTGCCGCAGCTTGTTTTGCAACAGTTCGTAGTTCGTCTTCAGTGAGTTCCATGCAGCCCACCACGTTATGTATTAACCGCTTCAGAATTTTGATGGCAGACTCCCATAAGCCACCATGATGAGGTGTACGTGGTGGTATGAACGACCATTCGATAAAATCCTTATTACACTCCTTCTTAAGTAGTTCAGAATCCTTTTCCATTTCAGTTCGCAGCTCACGAAAGTAATTAGATGCTCCTTTAAAATTAGTTGCGTTATCTGAATAAATCTTAGTTACTCGTCCTCTATCCGATACGAAGCGTTTAAGAGCCCGAAGAAAAGCTTCGGTTGAACGATCAGGAACCAATTCCACATGTACCGCCTTAGTAACGAAGCATACAAACAAGGCCAGATGTACTTCTTTGTTTTGACGGCAACGGATATGATGTCGAACTCTTAACGGTCCAGCAAAGTCCACTCCAGTTACCATGAATGCCTTGTGTTGTCTTGGGATCACCCGATCCATCGGCAAATCTCCCATGAACTGCCTCATGAGTTTTGGATGTACTCGAAAGCACCAAACACATTTACGCACGATACTCCTGGCTAGCTGAAGTCCACCAATGGGCCAGTAGCGATTGCGGACCATGGCCAAAACCGTCTGGGGACCTGCGTGAAATACTCTGAAATTGTGGAAATAATATAAAATTGAGTCAGTGAATGGATGATTCTTTGGCAACAGAATTTGATGACGGGCATCATAAGCCGTTTTGGCCTTCCCAATTCGTCCACCTACTCTTATCAGACCCTTTTCATCAATAAATGGAGCTAACGACTTTAATGTACTCCCTCTTGATACAGATTTGTTCATCTGTAGTGACTCCCACTCCTTTGAGAATGCTGAGTATTGAATGCTCTTTATGAATGTTTCTTCAGCGTAAACTTCTTCTTCTATTGTAGGTGGTGAGATGTTATTGCTTTCAATGGAACTCAAAAGCTTACAGCGCTTGACCTTGCCGACAACTGGTCTACGACATAGCTCGATAAATCGCAAGGCGTATGCGAATGCTCGGCGAGTACCTCGAAAGCCAAAAGAATAATGCATTGAACGGGTTATATCAACAGCTTCGTTGGCTACAAGTGTGAACTTTAGCGGGCGCAGTTCGTCAACCTCACTGTCCTTTATCTTCGATGGATTGAAACTGATAGGCCAAGCGGACTTCTCCTTCCGCAAAAATGCCGGACCATTCCACCATAACGTCGATCCAGGAACTTCTGAGGGCAACATTCCACGAGTGATAAGGTCTGCTGGGTTCAGCTATCCAGGAATATGGTTCCATTGCCTAAATGTTGTATCTTCTTGGATGTAAGCAACTCTATTAGCCACGAAGGTATTCCATCCATAGGGCTCACCATGTAACCAACTGAGAACGATTGTTGAGTCAGTCCAATATAAAATATCATCAATATTTATGTCTTTTACTACTTCATGTTTCAACCGTTTCATGATGTCTACAAGGAGCTTGGCAGCGCATAGCTCAAGCTTTGCTATTGAAATCGTTTTCTTGGGAGCAACTCGTGATTTAGCTTCTAAGAGTCGCACAGAAATAGTTTCGTCGGAATGCAAGCACCAATTATACACACAAGCCCCGTACCCTTGTAGACTAGCGTCACTGAAACCATTCAATTAAATTGCCTTGGCATCGCTGTTGCCAAGTGCGTATCGTGGAACTGAAATGTCTTTCAATGCTACTAAATCCTTACGGAAGTTCGCCCACCTCGTGGAGAGCTCGACATCTAATGGAGAATCCCAATTTATTTTACTTTTGCAGAGATCTTGAAAGAAAATTTTTGCCAACTCGACGACAGGACAAATGAATCCGAGAGGGTCAAATAACCTCGCTAGTTCCGATAAAACGCTGCGCTTGGTAATAACGGATGGTACTTCACTCTCTGTGTAAATGAAACGAAATATATCCAAATCAGGTTGCCATATAAGTCCTAATGTTTTGATAGCATTATGCTCGTCGATTCGAAAGCATTTTTCTCTGCCCTCTACGGGAACAGACGCCATTACTTCCTCCGTATTCGAACAAAACTTTGTCAATACAAATCCGCCTCTGGCAAGAATCTGAACCAATTGACGTCGATGTTCCTTTAATTGTTCGATGTCATTCGCCCCTATCATCGCATCATCCACGTAAAAATGGTTGTTCAATAATTTTGCGCCAATAGGAAAACTTTCTGCTTCATCATCACCCAACTGATGCAAGGTTTTAATAGCCAAATATGAACCGGGGGCAGTACCATAGGTAACAGTTAGGAGCCTGTAAACTTTTAAAGGGTCCCTCTTCTCCTTGCGCCATAAGATAAGTTGCATATTGGTATCAGAGCTATTTACACGCACTTGTCGATACATTTGCCGTATGTCTGCAGTAAGGACATATTTGAATAGTCTAAATCTTAACAGAATGATTTTTAAATCATCTTGTAACTTTGGGCCGGCATGTAAGATATCATTGATGGAGACACCGTTCGAAGTCTTACAAGACGCATCAAACACCACTCTGAGTTTTGTGCTTGAACTCGACATTTTAAAAATGCAGTGATGAGGCAAAAAATAATGTGCTGCCGACGAGTTAAAATCTACAACTGCCTCTAAATGTCCAAGCCGTTCATATTCCGAAATAAACTCCGTATACATCCCCTTCAAAATCGGCTCCTTTTCAAGCTTCCGCTCCAAGTTGAAGAAACGACTTGTTGCAATGTTAAGAGAGTTGCCAAGGTTTGACGGGTCAGACCGGAATGGAAGCCGTACTACATAGCGGCCTTCCTTATCACGCTGCGTTGTCAGAGCGAAATGATCTTCAGCTGCCTTGTCCTTGGGACTCCGACGTACTGGATTAATATTTGTCGTGCATGAGTCTATTTCCCAGAGCCGCTGTACTAATTGCGTCAAGGAGTCGTCATTTTCAGAACTACAAACAGGCGCCTGCACTGCATAAAAAGCCTTGTGGATGGTTTTAGAAGAAGTATCACAAGGCACAGCTACAATTTGACCTATCCTTGTGTTGCATAAGTAAGGGAGTTCGGGGCCTAGGGATCGTCGCTCACCAGTAAGAAGTTTCCAAAATAATCCTCCACCGATCAAAAGATCGACACGTTTAGGCTTATTGAAGTCAGGGTCAGCGAGTAAAGCACTTGATGGTACATTCCAATTCGAAATATCAAATGGCATGGAAGGGTATGAGTCGGTGATCTTTTGCAGGACAGTAGCATAAATTTCAAATCGCTCAGCATCATTAAATGTGGATCCGAACGTTATCTTGCATTGACCCTTGGATGAAATACTCATATTTCCTATCCCTCCTATAACCGCATCATGCTTTCTTATCTTGGCATTAATCACTTTGGCTACTCTATCCGAAATGTAGTGGTCCGTGGATCCACAATCTAACAGCGCATGGCATGGCGTGGCTCTACCCTCCGAATCGTACACGTACACGATCGCAGATGCCAGTAGCACTCGCTCATCGTAAAAGGCTTGAGATGCTAATAAGGCCTGGTGTAGCGAATTATCGTTTACAATTGGAGCAATCTGTTGTGTATTTTCGAAATGAAGCAATGTATGATGCTTCCTTGAGCATTTCTCACAACGAGCCTTACAAAATCTAAATGAATGGGAACTTTTAAGGCAGGCCACATATGCTTTAATTTGCTTGGCTTCCTCTGAACGTGCTTGAGGTGAAAGAGCCAAAAAGGATGGACAGTCGCATTTGAGGCATTTCAATTCATTGGAGGTTGCAATTAAAGTAGTATTACTCTTCTTACCGGATTGAGGCCACTTATTCATCCCAACCGTAGACCCTTTATTTGCTTGTCTTCTAGTCTGGTCCATTTGCTCCAACGTGGATGTATATTTTTCGAAGAAAGCAGTAAATTTTTCCCAGGTCGCGACTTCTTCATCAGTGTGCTCTTCCCATTTTACCTGTGCTTTCACATCCAGTTTCCCAAGAATTAAACTTATAAGCAAATTCTCTGCTACATTCTCAGCTGACCCTAACGATAGAAGTGAGCGGTAGTGGGCTTGTGCCTGATCGATCAAATCCCTATGTGACTGTGGTGAGGTCCCCGAAACTCCCTGTAATGAAATAATTCCGTTAATATGGGCTCTATAAATAAGATGAGGGTGGTCATATCTGTCATTTAGCGCCTTCCAAGCCTTGTTAAAATTCTGTGATGAGATGTCGATTTTGGAGATGACATTCTTTGGGTTTGTGCCTAGTGCCGATCTTAGAAATCTGAAACGATCCACATCGTTGAGGCTCGTGTCTTTGATAATCATAGATTCGAACTCATTTTTAAAGTACGTCCAATCATGGTACTCGCCCGTAAAATATGGCAGTCTCAGCGGTGGAAGTCCTACTGACCGTGGCGGTGAATTTGGAGATTGTGCTTGAAACACTGTGCTGTTGGGATCAAATTTTTTCTCATCCATAAGATCCAATACTTTGATTTTCAGGTCCGTATACGCTGTTGTAAAAGTTGCTTCTCTTGTTGTAGCATCTTCGTCCTCAGAGTCGTCGCTGCTCAAGGCTAAAATTCTCTCCGTAACTGAGGAGTGCCTTTTGTGGTAATCGTCAATGAGTTGTAGCATAACAGAGAGAGATGAATACGTGTGGGTCGCCTCGACATCATTCAGCATATTCCGCTGCTTAGTTAAAAGACCCAAAATAGAGGCGCGAAGCTTTTTTGCTCTTTTCAACTCCTCGTCAGCTCCCATTCTGTGAGTTAAATCTGCCAATACTGCTCTAGAGTTTATCCAACCGCAAGAAAGGAAATTAGTGCACTCCGTATGGCACATGCATTCGCAGCCGATAACCTCAATTTAAATCAACTACCGACTTGGTGCACGGTGAAATATTGTAATAACCTGCCTTAATTTGTGGCAACCAAGAATTCTAGGTAACTACGTTCTGCTACCAATGTTGTTGCGGAATAAAACAAATTAATAAGTCTCTTATAATTTATAATCCACTCTTTATTAAATTTAATTATGCACCGCTTGCCGGTAAAAAAAAAGGTTAACGAGAGAATAATCCAGAATAGCAAAATTATATACATATATTCAATGACAGTTGACTGACAAGCAAAGAAAAAGAGATAATTCACGGTGATTCAACTTCTAAGTTAAGGTCTACTTTCATTTATGATTTATACTTAATGTTTAGTTTTCTAACAATGTTCATTTATAAAAAAAAAACAACTAGTGTATCTCGGGTTGTTTTGCGAAACAACGTGATATGTAATTTTGTTAACTTTGAGTTGGGTCCAAAAAAGTTTGTTGCGTTATTGCAAAATATATCTATTGATAGACTTCGACGACTTATCATATATTTTACCGCCGCGATGAAAGCTTCGTCGCTAGATCTCATACCGGCTCTAGATGGACGGTCTTTAATGCAAAACATACATAAACGGATATGTAAGTCATTAAGGGAACCTTCGCATCATTGCGGTTGATATGTTTAAGGGTGCAATGCAACTGACTATTTCATTTGAGCACTTATGGTGGAAATAACGATAAAGTAACGAGAGACAAGAGACGTTGCGACGATGACTAAGAGAGTCAAGCGATCTCGTGATGTTATAATCACCAATGAGTTTAATCGCGCGTTTTTGGATCCTGTCAAGTAGCTCCAAATAAATAATTGGTGCACCAGACCAGATATTAGCATTGTACCCAAGTTTTGGGCGGATAAACGCCTTATAAATAGTAGTCAGATCAAAGGGAGTGAAATATTTTGTGCAGCGCTTAAGGATGCCTAGGCATTTCGCAGCAATCTTGGCGACATCGAATAAATGGTCATTCCAACGAATGCTGTCATTAACACACATACCAAGAATAGAAAGCCGTTTAGTTTGAACGTGCAAGTGCCGTTCATGAACAATGGCATGGTATTTGGGTTTTGCTTTAATGACAGAAGACAGCATTGCGTTTTGGAAGCATTAAATTCCACTCTATTAGTTACACCCCACGAGTTATGCTGTCGAGATCGGAATTCAGTGAGCTTAACATACGTTGGCGTTTCAGTTCCACACCCGAAGATGAGGAGAGTGAACCAAGATACGAATATGAGAAGTTTAGTGTACTGTCATCGGCAAAGAAGTGAATTGGGTTAGAGGTAATAGACAGGAGATCATTTATAAAAATGAGACAGAGAGTCTGAGACAAAGCAGAGCCTTGGGGAACACCAGTATTTATTTGGTGAGTGGCAGACTTGATAGCGTCCAAAACAACTTGAATTGAACGGTCCGAAAGGTAATTTCCAATCCATTAAAGAAAGGTATCATCAATTCCAAATGCACCCATTTTCGATAAGAGAGCTTGGTGCCAAACTCTGTCAAATGCCTTTGACAAATTACCAGTGGACCTGTTGCTACGAAAACCGTACTGCCGGGCATTAAGAGCGAGGAAGAACACCTCTTCAGAACAATAGAGGAAATACAATCTTTTTTTTTTTTTTTTTTCTTGGCTGTGCCAATGGATGTGGTAATCTTCAAAAGATGGCATGCACGATTCGCAAACCCGAATAATCGATGCCAGGAATGCGCCTACGTACTAATCTACACCCAGCAGACGTCAACCACTCTCCCCGTGGGACTGCCGTTAGGTATTACTTCGCGGGGCTGGTTAGCAATTCATGCTATGCGTCTTGTCTTGTGTCAGTTGCTTCTGACGCTTCTGCTGCTTCTGATGCTCTCCTTAGCCTTTCTACTCTCCGCAGTTCATTTTGGATAGTTGTTACCAGATTACAAACTGTCGTCCAATTGTCCTCCGGCTGCAACATATGGTCTATTACGAAAGATGGATTGGGCAGATTCGTCCATGATATGAATCTCCTACAATGAAAAGAGGAAATACCATCTGGACCAGCGGATTTGTGAACGTCAAGATCTTGAAGTATTCTAGCCACTGTACCAGTGGGGAAGTCGATTGGTCCCATGGAGTACTATATGTGCTCGAGTACAGGGATAGACAAAGCACAATACTGGAGCGTTGAGCTGACAGCTGGAATGTCATTGTAAATGAGTGTCGGGATAGATGGTGAGGCCAAATTATTGCACTTTTTAACAAATGACCAAAAGTTCTTACTACCCGTGGGACTTTGTTTTTTTTTGCTTCAACTTTTGGTCATAGGACAATGTGTCACAATTAATGTTTGCTCGTTTAAAATTGATCGTCTTTAATTAAATGGGTTGGCTTTGAATGATCGAAAGCTTACCTTTTGTAACCTGACAGCCTCTTTGCAGCTCGAGTCACACCACTCTTTTACCTTGGGTTTGATACTATTTATCCTGTTAGGGATGAAAGACTTCATGTTTTGTGACCATATCAGCAGCAGCCTCCACGTCGCTGTCGAGGAAGCACAGCGACCAGTTACAACTCTTAAGAAACCGTTTAGTTTTTTTTTCCAATTGGCTTCCTCGTATTGCCATATGGTTCTTTTAGGAGTTTGTTCTTTAACTACGTGGTTGGAGTACGAGAAATTTGCTGATATAATACAATGGTCTGACGAACCTATGCGATATTACGTTAAAGGTTATTTATCGGGGTGAGAGGTAAAAAGTCCAGTGTGTTGGTAGTTTGACTGCTATATCCGGTATTCGTGTCCGCTCATTTACAAGATGAGGCAGGTTATTTACCTCAGCAAAGATCTCGGCGTACCTTCCTTTGTGTGTTGTCTGGACAGAGTGTCGAAGCCAACTCGAATTGTGTTTATCTCGACGTACCTTCCTTTGTGTGTTGTCTGGATAGAGTGTCGAAGCCAACTCGAATTGTGTTTATTGAAATCGCTCGCAATGACGATTTCAGTACAAGGGTAATGGGTCAGAATTCGTGTGGTGGAATCAGATAGGGCATCAAACTAATTATCAGTTGAATGTCTGTCCGAACCGTATGGTCGCGACAACTGTTGACGGTAACGGACAAAAATTAGCGCGTGCGTTCGCAACGAGAGACGATCAGCAACTGCTGTTTGTGTTGCTCACGCAGCTTTGAATTTTCTCACCGCCCTTCAACCCGCAGTATGGGAGCTCTCCTTTAAGTATCCAAGAATGGGTTGAGATTCCTTAGCGAACTTTTGATAGCTTGTCCGGTTTTGATTAGCTTGATCTTCAGGGCGAAGTGGTTCATCCGTCAAGCCAAACTACTTTTTAAAATGCCTTTTCGAGTTCTTCGGCGATGCAAACTAGTGTGCTTTTAATCCTCGATCTGTTGGTCCTGCTAATAAATCGTAGGATGTATGCGAAAATGTGTGAAGGAACTATGTATGAAGTGCAACTGTTAACAACTTTTAGTAGATTCGTTTGGAAGATTTTCAAAGCTCCTCGACAGTGCCCCGAGGGAACAAATGTATCTGAGCAACTCGATGCACAACAAAGATACATTTCGAAGTATGGGTCGAAACCCACTGCAGAAGAACCGGCGAATCTGTACAAATATGTACTCCCGGATTCGACTCCTGGAAATCAGTCTGAATTTTGGACCAGAAGATCGGCAGCGCTAGTTCGAGAGGTGTGGCGCTATTCTCGCCTTCCTATCAAGAGCCTAACAGAAACGGAATTCTCTTCGTTGACTGTCTGAAGGTATATTTTTTGTCTTATAATAATTAACGCGTACTAAAGGGATTTTTAGTAGCCTTATAATGTAGATGCGCTATGTAGTGCGGGCATTCAGAAAATGGGGGTAAGGATGACAGAGGAAAAACCGATGCACGTTGAATTAAAAGAATTGTAATTTATAATATATAGGACACATGCACATTTGCGTTTTACGGCTAAGGAAAGATTCATAGTATTTCACTGTACGTCCGATAACTGGTTCAGGGTAGAGAATGGGAGTACCCTCAAACGACTTCTGCAGAAATTGTAGAGACGTTGAGGAGGAGCAAACCATCACACACCTCCTTTGCAACTGCTCCGCACTAGCCAACTCAAGGCAACAAATTCTTGGCGACTATCTAAGCGATCTCATCGAGACAGACAATTGCTGCATCAGCAAATTCATCACAAAATCCAAGTGCTTGAACTAATCTTAAGGATGGATAGGACACCCCTCTGATATTTGACTGTGCAACAACCTTTGCGAAATAATATTTGGCTTAATAGTTATGGGACATAAGAGGCCCACTTGATCGAAAAGAGATGACACTTTAGGTAAAATCTTTCTCTTTGTATGTGAAGTCTTTCTTTTAGTTGGGTTGTAGAAAATTAAAAATATTCGTCGAACGAATTCCAAGTACATAATTGCCAACGTGCTTTTAATGTTGGATTCGTCGATATTTATATCCCTTCCAATATGATCGGATGATAAGTGTAGTTGCTTTGCTTAGACAGTTCTATCCAGGCAGATTGTAGAAATGAAACAACATCCTTTTGTTTAAGTTTAGGAATCTCGAGATCGTATGCTCCAGTGATTACGTCATCGACATAGAAACCTGAACAAAGATAGGTATTTGAGATATTTGCAACATCGAATAGCAGTGAATGGTACATAACATATAAATAGTTGGTCCTACCATAGGGATCCTTATGGTTGATCGAAATTCAATTTCATTCAACTTAATTCAATTTTTTCTTTATTCAAATATGTAAATAGTATAGAAATTAGTTTACAAATTATTCAAACAATTTTATATGGAGGTAATGCTAGTACACACAGAATAGTTAGTGGCATCTATATTTTTGGTGATGCCACATTTGGTAATTGGTACGAGTACTTTGTGTGGGGTGTACAAAGGCAGATAAAAATAAAGGATGGCGTGAGAAGGAAGTTAGAAAAAATAAAAATTACGGCAATTTATAAAGAAAAGCAATGTATAACAAAAAGAAAAAGGATACAAAAAAGGATAAATTCAAATATTTAATAATTACGTCTAAATTAGATAAAGAAAGTGGGCAAATTTATTTTTATTTTTTTTTATTATTATTATTATTATACAGTATAGCGCAACAGGGTCTCGATTTCAGTATGGTCAAAAGCAAGAAGCCAAGATCTCGTTACTTTTGTAAATATGCGTAAGTTTCTTATGGAACGAATTTCTAAGGGCAGAGTGTTATAAAGTTTGCATGATATAATGGAGTAAGAGTTTCTGTAACTTGTAGTGCGAACAGCAGGAATATTTACAACAAAGTTTGAATGGCTCCGTAAGCTGCGAGTTCCCGAAATCGGACTTTCCCAATACCCGCATCTCATAAAAAAGACCTTCAGAACTTTGAAGTAAAATAGATGAAGCAAAGGAAGTATTTTCAAGGGCCTGAATAGGTCCATAGTGTGAGCTGAACGGTGGGAGCTACAAACTTTTCGTATAGCAGATTTTTGAATGAAAGTTAATTTCTGCAACTTACTTAAATAAGCACCACCCCAACTGCAGAGTCCATATTGCAATCTTGAATGGAGTAAGCCATAGTAAACCATTTTCAAATGGGTGGCGACGGTGCAGAGGTTAGTGTGTTGGCTTGTGACCCGTGCGGTGCAGGTTCAATCCCCATTGGGAACAACAACATACGCCACCCAATCACATGCCTCTACACCAAAAGAAGGATTTCTGCCTGGTAGTACAATGGAGCGTTACCGAGTCTGAGTGCTCTGGGATTTAGATTTCCTTTTTTCTAAAAAAAAAAAAAAAAAAAAAAAAACATTTTCAATGTATTCGAAGAGCAATACTTTCTAAGACGAAAAAAACAACGAGTAGAAGAAAGAAGATATTTTTTCAAAAGAGAAATGTGCTTGGACCAGTTCAAATTTTGGTCAAAAGTAACACCAAGATATTTAAAACTATCAACACCTTCAATTTTGAAGCAGTTAATACTGCAATCAGCGTTTCTATTAAACGTATTTTGGAAACTGCATATGTTGTTCAACAGCTCATGACTTGCACAATCATGGGAATGAATACTATATCTGAGTCGGGGTACTCATGACCAGTAAGACTGAAATACATCAGTTTGGTTTTGTTACTAACAATAAGCCTGTTTTGTGCAAACCAGCATCTCTAGTTAAAAAACGTCATGGTTTATGTTAGCTATTAAATCCAAGGGACTGACTGAACAGTAAGCAATACCAAGGTCGTCGGCAAAGGCTTTAGTATTACCCAAGAAAGGAAGTGAAAATAAGGAATTTATAAATATATGGAATAAAATTGGACCAAGTACAGATCCTTGGGGCACTCCCAAGTTATTTGTTTTAGAGCTGCTTCTATTGTTTCCAATTTTTACACGTTGAGTTCTATCTTTAAGATATGTATTTGTAAATGAAACCTCTGAAGCCGGCCTTATACAATTTATTTAGGAGGATTGCGTGGTCAACCATATCAAACGCCTTAGTAATGTCGACAAAAAGACCAGCGCAAAAAAGTTTGTCATCTAAACCCTTATACAAAATAGAGCAGAAGCCCAGAAGAGCATCCTCCGTGGAGTGACCACTCCTAAAATCAAGCTGTATGGGACTAAAAAAATTAGATGATCAAGATAGGCAGATTCTCTTTTTAAGAACTTTTTCGAATACTTTGGAAATTGACGACAACAACGAAATTGGTCTATAATTGGATATGGCTGTCTTATTATCCTTTTTAAATAGAGGAATCACAATGGCACTTTTTAGTTCAGTTGGAAAAGTTCCGCTCATAATGCTGAGATTAAAAATGTAACATACGAGTAAAATGTCTACTAAATTGGGACCAATATTCTTTAGAATCAGATTCGAGATCTCATCACTACCATACGAATTTGAGTTAGGTAGGGAATTAATCGTTTTAAGCAATTCCAATCCTGTTATAGGCTCAAAAGCGAAGCTGTTGCTGTAGCCAATGCCTGCAGTTAAAGGCTGGGTGCAGCAATAACATGAGGTTTGCGAACAAGCTGACATAGAGGATTCTCCAATGTTCGATAAGTTACGACACTAGCCGTCAAATACTACTCGCGATGTGGTTGATGAACTATTTGGCCGTGGGACACATTGTTGAGGTAAATAATAGTGCCGTTGAATAAGGTTTAGAGTTATAACTTATAACTAATGACATGTGGCCTACATTTTCACACTTTCGAAGAAATTTTAGATATTCCATTTTCTACAAATTGCAATATACTCGTACAAGCATAAAGCTGTATATTTTCTTTTTCCTCTTACATTAAATCAGGACATTACATACTTTCTAATATACATAATTAATAAAGTAAAACTTCACAGGTACAACTATACAACGACTTCACGAGAGCGAAGAAGTTAAATACTCAGCTGAAGAAAAAGAAATTGGAGATTCAGAATCCGATGACGAAAATCAAAAACGAACAGTTGCTGAAAGGCGAGAAAAAATTGTAAAACGCTTGTCAATTGAACGTCAGATTCCAGCCTCTAATCAAAAAAAAGAAATCGTCCAGGAAATAACTGAAATCAAGAGGAAAAGCTTAATTGAAGACAAAAAAGCTATACACGAAGAAGAGATAATGCTACAAATGCCCACTGATAATATAATTAAATCGGAGCATGTCGTAAAAATGAAATTGAATAAATTAGAAACCGCAGAAGTTTCCAAGTCAGACTTTGATAATGAACTAATTCTTAAATTCAAAACCACAGTTAAACGAAAAGAGGATGGTGAAATGATTTCAGATACGAGTTCGTCTAACTTATCCGAGTTTAAAATGGTAGAAAAAATGGAAAAATATAATACAAATAATTTGATACGGAAGTCTTCACCACATAGGGCTGACAGCAAAGAAAACGAACGGGAGTTGCAAACTACTCTGGAGGAACGTTCGGAGTTAGATCATATACCAGTAAATGATTTTAAAACCGACATAACAAAAAAAGAAAGCAGGTTAAACGACGTACTTATACCTAAAGTCGACATCAATAAATATTTTGAAATTTCATTCGAACCGATAACAGAGGAACGAATTAATAAGTCCATTGAGGAAACCATAACCAGAAAAAGAAGTGAGGGAAGTGTTGGTGTAAACAAAAATATAGAAGGTAAGTATTTATATTTTATATTTCTTTTGGAAAAATAATTATTATAAACGATTTTATATCAAACTTAAAAAAAACTAAGCTGAGACTGTGCAAATAGTGTAAACAGTGCTCCTCATAAAACAGGTTTAAGGCGCGAAAATCAGAGCCTACATTTTACTGATTGGTGAAGTCCATATCCCTTTTTCTGTTTTTCGAATTGGGTCCAAGAAATGTTTAACCAGTGAAAAAGCAAAACAATAAAATTGTTCCAAATGTTGTCATAATGGACAGCAACCCTTATACTTCTACCTCACTCGTCCTCTAAGACCCGTAAATGGGCGCTGCATAATCCTTTCAAAAAACTTCATATCGGCGAATATCTGTGAAACAATAAAAGGGAGGCTGACACCTATTGAATTTTATAAGTTCTGTCAAAGTGCAAGTGATTATCAATATGACAAGATTCTTGTGGTGAGTTTCAATTGGTTTGGGGGAGTGTTTGAAGTGAGTGCTATGGTGGGTTTGGAATAACAAATAACGACGGATCGAATGGAAATAAACAAGCTGGTGTTACATAGCATCAAAATTGTTGCAATGCAAATGTATGGTTATCTTCTTTACTTATTTTTTTGATTTATCTTATTATCTTATATTATCTGAACATTATTTTTGAAGTGAACCTTTTTTGCACATTGAGGGTAAAATTTTAATTGTAACGGAAGCATTGTTATGGAAACAATGTAGCAGTAGATTTCGGATATCGGAATCTACTTCGCAATTAAAAGATTTCGGAATCCAATTAGTTCGTCGCTATTTGCGGGACTTCCGAATCTCCGCTGTAAGGACCTGTTCTCGAAATGAAATGAAGTTTGTTGTAAGATATCCGGGATTGTATATGGAAATTGATGGAGTAAAGTCCGCATATTGTATTAATTGGAATTGAAATGTACGTTATATAGCTACATATGTGTAATTTGTTGCGAATTTTATCATACTTATGCATAATATTAAAAAACACACAAAAGGAAGGGCTCCAGTGCGCTGGCATTTAACTGGCGTAGAAAAATCTAACTGTGGGTGAATTATCAGGAACGCTCTACATATTTTGTTATACAACATTTAAGAGATTTTATGGAAAAACAACGTTTTTGTAAAAAGGAACCTTAAAAAAGGGCGTGGCAAAAAACTTTGTGTTAAGGAATTGTTCAAAGCGACTTTATCTACTCGTACATATATACTTTGCAAAGAACAAGACTTTCATTTACAATGATTTTTTCAATAAAACTTTTTTTTTTAATAGTGCGCTGTCAATAGGAAGTGTCAGTAGGCGGATTTCAAAAATATTTAAACACGAGCATAAGTTCTTAGTGACTATATATTCCAATTTTCAGCTTCCTGGTTCAAACTTTTATTTTTTGATAAAATACTTTTTTAAAATTATGGGCGTGTCAGTGGGTGGAATTTAAAGCTATTTACACATGCATGTTATAAATTGCAACAACAACAACACCAACAACAACAACAACAACAACAACAACAACAACAACAACAACAACAACAACAACAACAACAACAACAACAACAACAACAACAACAACAACAACAACAACAACAACAACAACAACAACAACAACAACAACAACAACAACAACAACAACAACAACAACAACAACAACAACAACAACAACAACAACAACAACAACAACAACAACAACAACAACAACAACAACAACAACAACAACAACAACAACAACCACAACAACAACAACAACAACAACAACAACAACAACAACAACAACAACAACAACAACAACAACACCAACACCAACACCACCAACAACAACAACGTGTTCTCACGATCACAGTGCATGGAATCGGATTACTTGCTTGCACAACTCAACGGATGCGGGAGCGATTACCCGAATAGAGGAGTCTGCAGTTCTGATGTTGGGAACAGAGCTATCCAGAGGAAGATATTGTAGTTATTAAGTTAGTCTTAGTTTTGACATTGTACGGTGCGGTACGGTTATCAGTATATAAATCATACAGATATTAATCAAAAACTTATCGTGTTTGAATTAGCGATCGGTTGGTGTTTGCACTGGCTTCGGCCCGCGTTTATTTTTTAGTATACTCCTTTTGCGTGTGAAGTAAATCGTGCCTTAGTAGGATACCTATGATTATAAACGTTCGCATCCAAAACGGGAACACGATCCTTTCGAAAGAGCTGCTCCCTTTTGCTTTACTTTCCTTAGTGAACGTTACAACGAATTTCCACCACAAATTAACACCGAAAAGAATATGAACATCGCAATCCTAACGTAAGGATTAAGAAAAAGTATATATAAAAGGAATAATAATAAAAGCTTAAGGAAAAAAGATTGTGCTTAGAAAACGAAGACCATTTTTTTAAAAGAAAAAAAAATAATATACGTGTGCTGCGAATAAAAGTGTTAGAAAGTGCATAAAAAGGGAGAAAGAAACCTCCCAAGTTGTATGAAAGCTAAAGCTTATTAAGAGGAAGAAAAATCTCCACCATTATAAAAGATAAAATCATATTATCAAAAAATAAAATAATTCCAAGGATTTATTGTGCTTTGCGAGTGCGTGCTGTGTGATAAAAAAAAAAATAATAATAATATATATTGACAACTGCCACTAGTTCCAAGGTAAGCTACTCCTCTTTGAATTTCTTCCTTTGTAATGGACGCTGTTGACCAGAGCGGTGAACGCCACCCTCGCGCAGCTGAAAAGCTTTGAGGGTCGTTTAAAGTCTCTGGAGGATGGACAAATACCGCAAAGTCCAACCGCTGATGAGCCGGGTGAGCTTTGTGGCCCGAGAAGCGATTCGGAACTTATGGAAATATCGAAGTTACCCGATTGTGTTAAAGAACTCCAAATCTTTGACGGAACCCCAACGCAGTACGTGACATGGGTGCACGTAGTGGAAGGTATCCTCAAGGATTTCGAGATCGTTAGGGCAAAGCCTATATATAGGGCTATTTTACAACACTGAAGGCAGAAAATAAGAGGTCCTGCGGATGCTGCCCTATTATCGTACAATATATTTGACGATGACTGGCAGGCAATCAAACAATGTTTCTCTCTGCACTATGCAGACAAGGGAGTTATGCGGACGCTCGAGCATCAGCTCAACCAACTATCCCAAAAAAACACGAAATTGGACGAGTTCTACGCTGCAGTGAACCATCAGCTTTCGCTGATGATTAATAAGATCAAGACTGAGACGTTCAGTCAGGAAACGGTTACCGTGCTCGTGGAAATCGCGCCCAGGATGTTTTCATCCGCGGCCTTAACGGCGACCTCTCTAGAATATTAATCTTGCAAAGACCGAGGACTCTGCCTTAAGCCTATTCGGCATGCCGAATGCCGAATCTCAATTTTCGGAGTCATGCGATTCACAACCATTCGGCGCATAGAACCATAACGGCTCCGATAAACCAAACATTTAGAGACGAGTCTCGACCGCCTGTTTTACCGAAGAGATCCTTTCCTCGCACGTCTAATCAGTGGAGGCAAAAAGCGCATCACTCTGCCCCGCAGGCTGGAAGTGATCCACCCTTCAGGCCGACTGCTTCCAAACCCCATGAACAAATGGAGGTAGACCAGTTCAAACTGAGAGGTATGCCCACAAAGAACAAAGGGTATACCATTTGCATGAGGAATCTGACTATGATCAGATAGCAGAGGAGGAAGTCCAAGATGAAGTAAATTTTATGGAGGACGGCCATCCAGCTTTCCATATTTAGAATATCTGACGACTGACGGGCTCATCCTCAACTTTCTTGTTCTTGTTCGCCCTTTCTATATAAATTCAGCAGATGGAAACATAAAAATAGAGCAAAAGCTCTGTGGTAGGTTTTTCCAAAAATTGGGAAATAATGCATTATTCACTTTTTACGTCTTGCCTGGTCTTGCCTGGTCTTGCCTCTTTCGATGGGATCATAGGGGACGATACCCTGAAGGAACTTGAAGCGATCATTGACCGCAAGGAAAATACGCTAAAATTCAGGCCAAATATAACGATCCCACTGAAAGCCAAGGTGTCCAGGGAAGTCGTAACGTTAAGCGAAGACTTGAATGAAAATATCAGAGTCAAGCTACATTTCCTAATTGACAAATACGACTCCCTCTTTTTCCCTATTAACCTAGTCGAAGCTGTTAAAACGACGTCATCCGAAATTTTGTCGTTCCCTGACTTCGGAAAACCTTTCAATCTGACTACCGATGCGTCGAACTATGCGATAGGAGCAGTCCTGCCGCAATGCGAACCCAATGCCGACAGGCCAAGAGCATATATCTCGTGGTCTCTCAACAAAACCGAAGAGAATTATGCGAGAAATGAAAAAGAGATGTTGGCCATCGTATGGGCTCTTGACAATGTGAGGTCATACCTATACGGAGCTAAAGAGGTCAAAATGCACACCGACCACCAGCCCTAAACGTTCGCCTTAGGCAACAGGAATTTTAATGTGAAATTAAAACGCTAGAAATCTCGTATTGAGGAGTATAACTACGAGGTAGTGTACAAATCCGGCAAATCCTATTTGGTAGCGGATGCTTTATCGCGTCTTAGAACTGAAGTCAACCACTTGTCTGACTCGGAACAGGCCGAACCAGCATGAAGTGTGAACGACGCCAATAACGACTCTCCTACAGACAAGGCAAGCGAAAATCACTATTCTCAAACCAAAACAGCTAGCGAGAATAGCTATTCTCGCGCGGAGCCGCCTGGCGCCTTCCCCGACAGTGGCGCAGAGAAAACGCAGTCCAGTGAGACTGCAAGTGAGGAACAAGCATCAATTGGAACTGCCCACAGTGCGGGGGAAGATAACTCCGACCTTATCCCTCACGTTGAAGCCCCAATTTAATGTCTTTCGGAACCAAATTTTCGTCAAAATAGGTAAGGGTGTCAAGATCCTGCCATTTTTTTTTTTTATTTTTTTTTTAAAAAAAGGAAATCCAAATCCCAGAGCACTCAGACTCGGTAACGGTCCATTGTACTACCAGGCAGAAATCCTCCTTTTGGTGTAGAGGCATGTAAATGGGTGGCGTATGTTGTTGTACCCCATGGTGATTGAACCTGCACCGCACGGGTCACAAGTCAACACACTAACCTCTACACCGTCGCCACCCACCGTTCCAGCCATTACTTTGCAATAAAAAATCAGGACAAACAGGGCCTGATTGACCTCCTGAAAGCGAAATTGAGACCCAGTGTCATTAATGGCATCAAAATGCCGGAGTCTCACTTGGCCTTACTCCAGCAGGTGTTTCTCGAAAATTTTACCAATTACAAGTTCCGTGTCACGCAGAGGTTTGTTGAAGTCGTGAGAGACGAGGATAGGAAGTGCCACCTCATTATGGAAGAACATAAGAGAGCACATAGGAACCCCGGGAAAATAGAGAACAACTTCTCGAAAAATACTATTTCTCTAGCATGATTTTAGTTAAAAAACATAGGGACGGGCTACAGTCCGCTTGGGCGAACTGTTGGATACCCTATTCTTATTCCTATCCCTCATAAGTGGGCGTGACAAAAGTCTAAGTATGGTTGAATTGTTAAGAACGCTCTACATATTTTGTTATATAACATTTAAAGGATTTTATCAAAAAAAACGCTCCCTAGCTCAAACTTGGGTGTTTAAATAAAATTGTTTTATTTAATTGTGGGCGTGTCAGTAGGCGTATTTAAAAAAAAATTAACACATGAGCATAAAGGGCCCCTAGAGAGTATATATTATAAATTTCAGCTCCCTAGCTCAAACTTTGGATTTTCAAAAAAATTGTTTTATTTATTTGTGGGCGTGTCAGTGGGCGGATTTTGAAAATATTTATACATGAGCTTAAAGGGCCCCTAGAGAGTATATATTATAAATTTCAGATCCCTAGCTCAAACTTTGGATTTTCAAAAAAATTGTTTTATTTATTTGTGGGCGTGTCAGTGGGCGGATTTTGAAAATATTTATACATGAGCTTAAAGGGCCCCTAGAGAGTATATATTAAAAATTTCAGCTCCCTAGCTCAAATTTTGGTTTTTCAATAAAATTGTTTTATTTTTTTGTGGGCGTGGCAGTGGGCGGATTTTGAAAATTTTATATCCCGAGCAGTTTTAGGAGTCATAGATCATATATAAAAAATTTCAGCTTCCTACCTCAAAATTCGATTTTTTCCAAAATTTTGTTTTTTTTGAGTTTGTGGGCGTGTCTGTGGGCGGATTTCAAAAATTCGTAAACTTGATTATTTCGGGACCCTAGAGAGTATATGGTTAAAATTTTAGCTCTCTAGGTCCAGTTTAAAGGCCTAATTTTTGCCGACGGACGGACGGACGGACGGACGGACGGACGGACGGACATGGCTAGATCGACATTACTATCGATGCTGATCATAAATATAGTAACTTTTAGGGGTCTACGGGCAATATTAAGGTATGTTACAAACTATGCGTCAAAATTAATATACCCCTAGAATAGGGTATAAATATACTGGAGCCTGTGAAATCTGTAAGCTAAATAAATATGATAGGCACCCAAACAAGCCCGAATTCCAACCTACTCCAGTACCAACATATGTGTGTGAAATCCTGCACATGGATATAATGGAGATACAGGGTGAGAAATTTATAACTTGCATCGACAAATTCTCTAAGTTTGGAAAAATATTCCACGTCAAAAATAGACCATCCCTTTACTTCAGGAACAAGATCACCAGGATACGCCATTATTTCACAGTTCCAAAAGTACTGGTGACTGATAATGAGCGCAGTTTCCTGAGTCCAATAATTCAGAATTTTATTAAAATTTTGGGAATCAAACATTATCTGACGCCAGTCTACCGTAGCGAGGTAAACGGTCAGGTCGAGAGGTTTCATTCGAACATAATAGAAATCTACCGATGCTTGAAAGCAGAACTTAAGGGCCTGCGTCTTAAAGAACTGCTGAACATCGCAGTGGATAGATATAATAAAACCATTCATTCTGTGACCAGGAGAAAACTCTCTGACTTATTTTTCAATAGAACCCATCGTGTAAATTACCAGAAATTGTTAGAATTTCCCACAAGGGTGAACATGGAATTGAGGGGTGAGATACAGAGGAAACAAAAAATGATCAACGTTAGGTTAAATAAGAAAAAGGTAAAACCGGTTATTTATAAAAGAGGTGACATAGTATACACGGCCGATAAAGGGATTCGAGCAAAGAATAAACCCTTATACCGAAAGGAAACAGTGGCCAAGAGTAATAAAGTCACAACAGTCACAAGCACTGGACATAGAGTCCAGAAAAGCCATGTTAAGCACACACCAAGGACGTAACATTGCTTTGCTAAGATTGTCATTAACTAGTTAAACAAACTATAATTTAAACAAAAAAAACAAAAAAAAGGCAATGTGTAACACACACTACCCTAATATTTTAACAATCTACATAATTATGTAAAATTAAGTTACATGCCAAATGGAGCACAATATTGTACGCACAAATATAACATGCAAATAATGAATTTTAAATCCACACACGTTATATTAAATACCAAAGCACAATTTTAACTGCATAAATTCCAAGCACAAACGATGTTACACACATAAAGCACGCTTTAAAGATGCACAGCACATACAGCTTGCATATGTATGTAAAAACCATATTAAGCCACTGAAGCGTTTAGTTAACCGCGCATTCTTCGTAAGAATAAAAGGTTATACATAAAGTAAACTAAAGCAAGCGCTAGGCAAACAAGTGCTCCCTAAAACCGTAATTAATTGGTTGAAGCGTTAATTAAAATATAAATTTGACGCAAACACCACTAGAAAGCGCAAACATGTTAAGCGCTTATGCGTTACCTAAAATTGTGCTATTCTAAACTTAGAATTACATTACTATCAAATTGATGTTGTTTTAAATTGTAAAATCAGTAAAATACAAATTTAAAATTAGCTTTAAGAAGTTTTATTACTTGACTTAATTCTAGAAATTTGAAATAGATTATATATAAAATAAAAGCTTTAATATTCAAGTTCCCACCAACACATGACAGCACTTTTAGTTTTACTTGAAACATCGAATTTTTCAGACTTATTTTCCTAGCTACCTCCTATGATTATCAGATTTTTAACTACCAGTCGCCAATGGTCACGATCAAAGAAGGCAAAGGCGGGATCATCGACGGGCACTTCAAACTGGGACAGTCAAGGTGTCAATAAATCTGGAGGGTTTTAGAAGCCCGGAGAAGAAAACAACAATTGCGTTTTACATTAAGGAAATCAGCCAAAAGCTAATCCGACTCAAGGGCAAATAGGATCACAGCCCTAGGTCAATCGATTGGATAGGATCGGCCTGGAAATGGCATGCCGGAAGCACTGACGCAGCGGATTGGAATAAAGTCCTCTCAAGTGAACAAGACATTATCAGCAATAATAACCAACAATACAAAATCAACAGTCAACTTTTCAGTACCATGAACAAAACTGCAAAGAAGGTCAACTGGATTATAGACCAATTTAAAAACGAAGTCCAGGCATCCACAGTTGGAAGATACGAACAAGACATTTTGAATGAGATCTTGATTACAAAGGACAAGGTCGATGAAATGGTGCGAGCCTGTCAAATGGCAAAAAGCGCCCTGATAAACACAAACCTTTTAGATCGGGAAGAAGTCGGCAGGATCATTTTCGAAATCAAAACACTACCATACGTTAATGAGATCGAAGATATAGAATACGGGTCTCCCTCTATCTACGCGAACGGGTCATTATTACTCTATGTCCTCTCAATGCTGAAAGTAAAGGACGAGGAATTCAACTTGCTTCTAACGAGGGCAGCAATCACCAACGGATTACAAATCGACTTGGAATTTGACAGGATGTTGGTTAACCACCGGGAGATATTTGGCATCATTGGAAAATGCCTCTTCATCAATAGCCTGGTAATATGCGACGAAAAATCACTGACGAAAATAGAAGAGCTGTGTGGTCAGACTCTTGAAGGGGGGACATACTGCATGTAAGTTCCGTTCGAATTCAAGGGAAGTAGTTGAACTAGTCAGGGAAGAATTTTTTATTTGTGACGAACTATAAGGGTCAACTAAATGCTACAAATGGCTCGCGAACTCTCGACGGAACTTACGTAATTCAACTGGACAATGAAGCGATCCTATTGGGAAATAAAAAATGTTCGAGTTTGTACCCGACAGAAGGATTCATAGCCCCCAAGAGGCCCCGACGGGATGAACTTTTCCATCGACCTCTGACGTCACATATGATCTACGAGACGTAGATCTTTAAAGGGGAAGGAGTTAACACGATGCACGATTCAGGTGCATGCCAGCGAATCATACGGTATTCGCTGAATTGACACTTTCATGCACAGACGTGTTCTCATGATCACAGTGCATGGAATCGGATTACCTGCATGCACAACTCAACGGATTCGCGTGCGATTACCGGAATAGAGGAGTCAATTCTGATGTTGGGAACAGAGCTATCCAGAGAAAGATATTGTAGTTATTAAGTTAGTCTTAGTTTTGACATTATACGATGCGGTACGGTTATCAGTAAATAAATCCTACAGATATAAGGAAAAACTTATCGTGTTTGAATTAGCTAACGGTTGGTGTTCGCGCGGGCTTCAGGCCGCGTTTATTTTTTAGTATACGCGTTTCGCGATAATTTAACTACAACAATAACAACACCCCCACCACCACCACCACCACCTACAACAACAACAACAACAACAACATTAACAACGACAACAACAACATGACCAAAAACAAAAAAGAAAGTTAACACGATGCACCCAGCCATCTATCAAGTAGCGAGATAACAAATGTTATTAGATTCGCTGAGTCAACACTTGCATGTCTCAACCTGTTCCTTCTGTCCCGGTGCATTCGGATCAGGTTGCACACATGCCGTTGCCAGCGGATACGTATGCAGCGAGCTATTTGGACACGTCAGCATTTTCCATCGCGGGACGAGCGGTTTCCTAACGGGAGGCAATTATGATTAGTTTAGTCCTTGGTTGGCATTACAAGCAGGCAGTTGCTGTGCAAGGAACGTGTAAATAAGTAATCGAACATAGTGAGTGTAAGTTCAACTGTTTGGAGTGCCTTCGGGCACGTTTTTTTTATTATCCTCGCCAAGAATACCTTTAACTGGCGCCCGAGCAGGGACCAGCATTAAAAAACTGTGTCCGTTTTGCGTGTGGATCTGTGTTAAACCCAATACGCTCTACTTGAGTGCACGTCACTTTACCCTTGGGAATACAGTTCAACATTTTGGGTATTTTTGCTGCCACAACTCCGATAAAATCACTCTTTTGATTATAGCTTTAGAATCGCTTTGTTTTGGAGTGATGTATTGGAATTCATCGTTTCCTGGATTCCAAGCAATACCTAAGGTTTTTATAACGTCATTGTCTTTTAATCTTAAAGACTTTTCTTCCCTTACCTGGAACGAAATTCTTTTAATGATGGCAGCGCTATTACTACAGCATTTCCTTATATCAAAGCCAGCACTCAACAAAAAAGTTCGAATCTGCGAATAGTGTTTAGATATAGTCCAAAACGAATCCCCTCCAGTAATCATATCCTCCATATAGAAGTCCTCATTTATTACTTTAGCGCCTAGATGATATCGAGAAACGCTTCCGTGGGTCATAAATTTAAGTCACCTTGTTGCAATGAATCGGGCTGATGTGGTGCCATATGTATATAGGTATGATCCGAAGATTTCCACTAAATGCATTGATAATTCCGGTCTTCATCATTTTGGAAATATCGGCACTAAAGGCTTAACTACATTCAGAAAGTAAGTGCAAAATTGAAAAAGTGAAGCTCACACACATCCGCAGCTGTCTCATGGTAGTCAAAAACTAACCCAAAAAGCTATTTTTTGACATCCGAAAGCTCTGCAAAAACATAAATAAAGCAAACAATTGTACTTATTATTTATAAGAGGAAGTAAACCAAAAGTGTTTCATGAGCAACAAAATGTATTCAACATCACCATTCAGTAAATAGCCAGTGAATAGCTAATGGAACCCAATTCTTTAATTACAAGAAAAACTACAGTAAAGTTTTAGGGTTGTTCGTTTCGATTTTGTTTGCATCAGACCCATCTAAATATTAAATCATGAACTACCGCAAGCTGTTTTGTATTAGTGTGTTTGTTCTGAGCTTTGAAAAAGTGTGTTAGGTACTTGAAACTAAGATCCCAAATGGTCTGAAAAGAGAAAAAAACATAGGGGCGGGCTACAGTCCGCTTGGGCGAACTGTTGGATACCCTATTCTTATTCCTATATCTCATAAGTGGGCGTGACAAAAATTTAAAGGATTTTATCGAAAAAACTAAGCTTTTGTAAATAAAAACGCTCCCTAGCTCAAACTTTGGTTTTTCAATAAAATTGTTTTATTTAATTGTGGGCGTGTCAGTAGGCGGATTTAAAAAAAATTTAAGTATGAGCATAAAGGGCACCTAGAGACTATATACTATAAATTTCAGCTCCCTAGCTCAAACTTTGGACTTTCAAAAATAAAAAATAAAATAATTGTGGGCGTGTCAGTAGGCGGATTTTGAAAATATTTACACATGAGCATAAAGGGCCCCTAGAGAGTATATATTAAAAATTTCAGCTCCCTAGCTCAAATTTTGGTTTTTCAAAAAAAATATTTTATTTAATTGTGGGCGTGTCAGTGGGCGGATTTTGAAAATTTTATGTCCCAAGCAGTTTTATGGGCCAAAGATCATATATAAAAAATTTCAGCTTTCTAGCTCAAAATTCAATTTTTCCCAAAATTTGTTTTATTTAATTGTGGGCGTGTCAGTGGGCGGATTTTGAAAATTTTATGTCCCAATCAGTTTTATGGGCCATAGATCATATATAAAAAATTTCAGCTCTCTAGCTCAAAATTCGATTTTTTCCAAATATATGGTTAAAATTTCAGCTCTCTAGGTCCAGTTTAAATGCCTAATTTTTGCCGACGGACGGACATGGCTAGATCGACATTACTATCGATGCTGATCATAAATATAGTAACTTTTAGGGGTCTACGGGCAATATTAAGGTATGTTACAAACTATGCGTCAAAATTAATATACCCTTAGAATAGGGTATAAACATTTTCGTACACACACTTTACTTTTTGCCGAATGTAGTTAAGGCTTAACAACGAATTTGTAGGTATGAAAGCGAAGGATGATAATCGTACAAATCATCTTGGATATTTGCGCCTTTTAGTAAAATATCGTTCAACGAGCGATTTGAATTTGACTTTGCGCTACAATCAAATAAAACTCTCAGTTTGGTGATCAACAATTTTGGTTTCAGCACAAACTGGTGAGGAGAATAATATTTTATTTTATTAATTTGATCTTTAGGAACCACTTTCATGTGACCTAAGCTTTCATACCCCTTCATAGATTTGATGTCTTGCACCCTGACTTCCCTATTCCTCTTCAATCTTCTTTCTAAATTCAGAAACCCCTTAGAAGCTTGACTCAACGAATCGCCTAGTGACCGCCAATCGCCTTAAACAATATGTTCACTACAAATCTTAAATCTTCCTGTCTACGCACGCTTTTTAAAAATCCTTTTCTGCACTCCCCCTCTTCTTGTGACAGGAAAGGTTGCTTTCGATTCACATCCTCCATTTCACATTTTCACATCCTCCATTTCACAAAACGTTTTCAATATTTCCCTAAGAAAAGTACCTACCATTAAATTCAGAACAGTAAATAAGAAACGACCGCTGGAATTTCTCAAGATCAATCAATGAACTACTTGACTAGGGGGCCCTTTATGCTCACGTGTAAATATTTTCAAAATCCGCCCACTGACACGCCCACAATTAAAAAAAAAAACTTTTTTGAAAATTCAAAGTTTGAGCTAGGGAGCTGAAATTTATAATATACATATACTCTCTAGGGGCCCTTTATGCTCATGTGTTAATTTTTTTTAAATCCGCCTTCTGACACGCCCACAATTAAATAAAACAATTTTATTGAAACACCCAAGTTTGAGCTAGGGAGCGTTTTTTCGATAAAATCCTTTAAATGTTATATAACAAAATATGTAGAGCGTTCTTAACAATTCAACCATACTTAGACTGTTGTCACGCCCACTTATGAGGGATAGGAATAAGAATAGGGTATCCAACAGTTCGCCTAAGCGGACTCCGCATCGAATGTCCCTTTGCAAGCCAATCAATGCAAAGAACTTGTTGCTTAGCTTCGTGAAATTTTTCTTTTCTTCTTTTTTTATAATGTACGCGCACTTTTAGTACTCTTATCATGTAGTAGCTACACAGCGTGGGCGTTGTGGAAATAAGAATTAGAAGAAAAGTAGAGATGCCGATGCATGTTGGTTTTAAATGTGCTTATCGCTTAGCCTAGACATTTCGCATCGTTTTTGGCGACATCGAATATGTTGTCATTAACACACATACCGAGAATGGAAAGTCTATCGGTTTCAGCGATGCAGGTGCCATTTATGGATAATGGCGGTGTGTGTGGGTTTTGCTTGAATGACAGAAGACAGCATTGCGTTTTAGAGGCATTAAATTCCACTCTATTGGTTGTAACTTGTAACCCACTGAGTTATGCTGTTAAGATCGGAATTTAGTGAGCTTAATATACGTTGTCGTTCCAGTTCCAGAACCGAAGGAAAGGTGCGTGAACCAAGAAACGAATATTAAAAGCTGAGTGTACTGCCATCAGCAAAGGCAAATCAGCAGCAGCATCCACGTCGCTGTCGAGGAAGCACAGCGACCAATTAAAATTCTTAAAGAAACCGTTTAGTTGTTCCCAATAAATTGGTTGTTTGAATTTGTTCTTTAACTATATGCCCGTAGTAGGGTGGACCGTTACCGAGTCTGAGTGCTCTGGGATTTGGATTTCCTTTTTAAAACAAAACAAAAAATTAAAAAAAAATAAAAAAAATATGCCCGTAGTACGAGAAATTGGCTGGTATGACACAATGGTCTGACGAACCTAGATGCGGTAATACGTTAAAGCGTATTTTTCTGGGTGAGAGGTGAGAAATAAGTCCAGCGTGTTGGCGGTTTGACTGGTTTTGTCCGCTTTTCGTGTCCGCAGGAGATCTAGCAGCTTAGTCAAATTGCTTGCCCCAGCAAAAATCTCAATATACCTTCATTCGGGTGTTGTAGTCAGAATGTCGAAGCCAATATGAATTGTGTATTGAAATCGCCCGAGGATGAAGGGTCACAATTTTTGTGATGCAATTAGACAGCGCATCCAACTCATTATAAGTTGAATGTCTGTCCCAATTGGGGCTTCTGTAAATGATCAATAAAACAACGCATAATGAAAAAAAAATTATTCAAGCCACCAATGCTACTGACACCCACCACAAAATTCCTACACATTATAAAATACAAACATAAATGAAAACACAAACTCCGACGCTACCTAAGCAAAAGCCGTAAATTGAAGATCTGCGTTGGATTTTCTAAATAATTTACCGCAGGTGTTATGTCCGTATCGTAATTTTTTTTGGTCCACCAACAAAATCAACAGCTCACGACCCGCTATTAGCCAAGGAAATGCAACAGCGATGGAGTGGGATGGAGCACGTTGGAATACCCAACGCTGTGGCTTTTTTTCGCGTTTTTTTTTTTAGCACTGACACCGGCACTGGGTCTATGTGGATTTATTATTTTATATTTTATTTTGGCACACACTGCGCGATTTTGTACGTTTTTTTCGCGAACTGCACTGGCGAGTCGATAGGTCTTTGTCGGTTGAGCGAAGAATAACTCGTTTCATTGCAAATAAAACTTTTTTCCGGATTTTTTCATCTACCACCTCTTGTCTAGAACTGACCATCTAATTTTATTTTTGCGGATTTATTATAGACTATCCATTACTAGCTGCTGTCGACCACCACGCGCTGCTAAAGTGATTAAACGACGATTTTAAGGTCGTCAAGTCATCGAGATCATTGAGTCTGAGACATCCTCACCAACATCTTTAAGCGGTTGCCCGATTATCCTAGCTTCAAAGTATGAATAGACAAACTTCTATCCTCGTTTTTTTTCAAAACTATAGAACCTTTGTTGTAGTGAAAATTTGTATAAGACTTTTGCTCATATGCGTTTAACAGTTTTGTCCATAATATCGAATGCATTATCACAACTAATTATAGATGTGTATCTATAACGTTATAATGCTACTTGTCCCATCGATCTAACAATTAGTTTTTGGGCTCTGCTGTGCGCTTTTAACCATTTATTTCCTGGTTAACCTGCTTCGCTTGCTCTGCTTCCGTCTTTTTCTTTTAAAACCTCCACATATGTCGGCCCATAATCTGTGAAATTTGTAGACCAATAAAAAAACGATGTTTAAAGTTTGAGGTTTGGAAGAGAACTTACTTTTATTAAAGCAAATACATGTGTAAGTGAATTTAAGAATCGATTATGTTGAAAAATAGCACATTCTGATTTTTAAAAGACCTCAATAAACATCTAGAGGCCTACCGATTTCGCTAATCAAATGCTGGTGTTATTACATTTGTGTAATCAAGTATTAGGTATAATTTTGTTTTTTATTTTTAGTGAAGGTGAAAACCTTGAAAGACACAATGGGGTTAGACACCCAGAGTAGTGTGGGACTCTAACCTCACTAAAAACACCTCCTAATCATGAACAATCTAAAAAGATCGACAAATGATTTTAGTTTCAACGTTCAGTTGCGTTTGAGAAGGTATTCTAATTTAAATACGGGTTCTCATATATTCGCAGATTATGAGTTCATGAGGTTTAGCTCTTCCTAATCTACGAACAATATATCGTATATTTAAGACGTCCTTTATTTCAGGATTAATATGCATCCGCAGACGATCGTAGTGACAAATTGCGCACTTTTTAATTACTTCCGTTTATAGATCAATCAGCAAATCACGATGGAACTCATGATTTCTAATATATCATGGGGCATTTACTATTCCTCGAAGGACTTTATTTTGAAATACGTGTATTATTAATTCATTTTAAATTGTCTGCTCTTGGGTTTGAACCCATTTTGTTAAAATGGATATCTTCCTGCCTGGAAAACCCGTTTTATAGTGTTCGCTTCAGATCCGTCCTATCGGCCCCTTTCTTGGCAACCTCTGGTGTTCCGCAAGGCAGGCATTTTTGTCCCCTTCTCTTCATCCTCACTTTAAACGACCTTGAAAAGGTCATAAATCACTTCTCCTTTCTCTATACGCCGACGATACCAAATTCTTCAAACTCGTTTCTTCACCTCATGACTCCTCTCTCCTTCAACAAAACCTTCATCGGTTTTCAACCTGGTGCCTCAAAAATTACTTAGAGCTTAACATTCCCAAATGCCAATCTATTTCATTTATCGCCTTCTCTCAGGCTCCGTCGACTGCGCCGCTCTTAATAACACTATTTTCTTTAACACTAATCCTCGTAATTTATGCTGCCCTCGTCTCTTTTACCTTCTAACTCGTCGAACCTCATTTGGCTCCAACGAACCAATCTCCTGTATACTGCAGAAGGTTAACTCAAAACTTTCCGTCTTTGATTTTTGATTTCAACCGTAACCCTGCCCGCATTAAAATCGATCTCCTTCACCATTCCCCTAATGCTTAAGCTTTAGTTTTAAGCCTTCTTATTTTTTAAGTTTTAGTTTTTAAGTTATTCATTAGATGTTAGTTTTAGCTTGTAGTAAGTCAAATAAATGAGGGCTATCACTGCCCTCACCAAATTTAATTTAGTTTATTTGTACATTCGTTTTCTTTGTACAACCCCATACTTGGACACCATATGTCCAAACAGGTTTTTGTATATGATTATATAATAGGATTTTATTATCAGTGGACAATCCGATTTATGTCCTAACAACCAATAAAGCTTCCTATATCTAATGTTTAGCTCTTCTACTTTTTTTCAGATGTTCCTTCCATTTCAGGTTAGCATCCAGATTCATACCCAGATACGTAGCTCTATTAGAATAAGGCACTACTTGATTATTAATAACCACAGGAACATTCGTTAATTTTTTAATTGTAAGGTTTATATGTGTAGACTTTGACTCATTAAGTTTAATTAGCCATCGTTGCGTCCAATCACATATCTCGTTAACAGCTATTTGAAGCTTTTGTGTTGCCCTAGTCACGCATCTATCAGTTGATAGAAGGGCAGTCTCGTCTGCGAATGGGGCTATCATCGTATCATTCACGTGTGTTATATCACTAGTCAGTAATAAATACATAGGGTGGGTCCTACAACACTTCCCTGTGGAACGTCTGCTTGTAATTCTTTGAGTTCAGAATACGCTGTCGCTTAGCGAACTCTAGAGAATCTATTTGCTATATAAGATTTAAGTATCTCATAGTACTGGCAAGGTTGATCCCTATGATGTTTATCCTCTAAACCCTTATGCCAAACTTTATCAAAAGGCTGTGCAAGTCTAAGAATAATGAAGAACAAACTTGTTTTTCTTCTACTGCTTTTTCTATAACATTAGTTATAGGGAGTTATACAATGCACTTGGTCTGTTCTCGAATATTTATTTATAAACCCAACTTGATGGGTGGGATGGGAATAAGACTTCTTTGCTCCATGAGTCTAGTCTTCTAAGGAGCACTTTTTTCGAAAAGTTTTGATAATACAGGCAAAAGAGAGATTTGTTTGAGGCGACTTCTGATAGGGACTTACCTTGTTCAGTTATAATTATAATTTCTGCTATCTTCCATTGATATGAAACATATCTTTGTTTAAATTAAGAACTGTCTCTGCCTGAGACACTGCAGCCTTCAATCTTCTGCGATCCCGGGCACGCTGCTTCCAGTTCTCCAGACCATGCGCTCTGGCATCCGCGATGGCTTGGTCCTTAAAACGGAGATTCGGTCTTCCTTGCCTTCTCGAACCAGGAGGCTGGGAGTCGAAGATCCTCTTGCCTGGAGCATTATTTTCCATTCGCTCAATGTGGCGGAGCCACTGTAGTCGACGTGATTTAGCTTTTTGGACTACATCTACATCTTGGTACAGCTCATAGAGTTCGCGGTTGTATCTTCTTCTCCATTCGCCCTCCTCGCACATAGGACCAAATATCCGACGGAGTATTTTTCTTTCAAAAGAAACCAATTTGCTAAACCGAAGTAGCAGAGGTTTCCTAACGTAATTCTATGCCGGATCTCCACTAAAGTATCATTCGTGGAGTTGATGTTTAATCCTAGATAGAAGAACTCCTCAACTGCCTCGAAGTTATTGCTATCAACAGTGACGTTTTGTCTTAAGCGGTGGACAGATGTGTGTTTTTTTGTTGATAGCATGTACTTTCTCTTGTTCTCATTTACTTCAACACTAACCAATTTCGCCTGTTCTTCAATCGCCGTGAAAGCCTTTAACACGTCACGCTGGGAACGGCCAATGAAGTCTATATCGTCCGCATACCCGGGTACCTGGACGGATCTATTGAAGATAGTTCCTTCCGTGTAAACACCTGCCCTTCACACTATTTTCTCCAGAACAATATTGAAGAAGACACATGAGCGCATCTCCTTGCGGAAATTCTATACAAGTTTGGAATAATTCGGAAGAGCTGCTTCCAAACTGCACATTACACCGCGTGTTTTCAAGTTCGATTTAAAATTTATTTGTCTTTTCTAGGATTTGCCTCAGTGTGAAAATTTGGTCTATTGTCGGTCTGCCGGGCCGGAAACCACACGGGTACGTGCCGATGAGTGTATTGCAGAAAGGCTTCAGACTTTCGCACAGTACGTTGGATAGGATCTTATATGCGAAATTTAGCATGGATATGCCTCGATAGTTCCTGCAAGACATAGGATCGCCTTTTTTGAAGATGGGGCATATGGAGCATCGGACATGCTTTCTGCCACCCATTAGCTTAGCTTTCTTATAGCTAAGCCAACCTCTTCTATACTGGGTGGTGAAATCTGTTCTTCATTAGCAGGACGTGGGTTCGCTTCTTGCCCTATCACTCTCTCCATTTAGCAGCTGTTGAAAATGCTGTTTAAATACATCTAGTATTCCCTGCGCTTCGGTCAGTTGGTCATAACCTGGGGATATTCTATTAGATAGGTTATGAATATTTGTTCGAGACATAAGGGATTACGCCTTCATCTATTTGATCAGAGAATGCAAGGCGTTCATTTACCACGGTAGGTGGAAAAGGTTTAAAAATATTTGTCAAGTGGTTCGAAAAGAGTTTGACTTCTTTTGGGTCGCCGATCCATTTATCATGATGTGTTTTTAAAGGGGGGATCTTCAGCTTGAGGTCTCTTTAAATGTTTGGCAGCCTTCCAAATGGAGTAGTCTGTGACTTTATCAGTCGTTATGTTACGAAGATATTTATTTGATGATCTATTTTTAAATTCACCGATACTTTTTAAGTTTGTTATTAAGTCTATAAAATATAGTTTTACCTCCTGGATATTTTGTCATTTGACATTTCCTTCGTGCTCTTCTCTCTACTTATATTTTAATTCCCTAATTTCTGTGGGTCGGCGTACTCTCTTCTGCTGCCTGTTGTATGTCGGCAATGAATTGTTACACTTCGATGTCAATATAGCTTGTCGTGACCAATGGAGATCTAAGGTTAATTAATCCTTCGAGTTCGCTAAAAATTATTATAATTAGAAACAATGTAACATTAAACAATTAATGTAAAAAAAACAATTCTAGGCAAGAGAAACCTCCGATCGATCAATGCAGATCCATTATGACGTACTTGAAGTTTCGAACTCCCGCCCTTTTAAGTCTTTGGAAATCTACGGATTAGTAAGACATCCTGAGGCATTTACAAACTGGAGCCCTGGAGAAAGAGGTGTCCAGAGTTTTAAACTCTTTGACCCGCGAAGCGGGGCACCCAAGTACTATTATAGGATCTACGGGTCGAAGAGGTGTCCAGAGTTTACATTTTTTTAAGTGAGTGAAGAGGTGTTCAGAGTTTTAAGCCCTTTTACAATTGAAGCCGGCCACCCTGGTACTAATATAGGATCTACGAGTCGAAGGGGTGTGCAAAGTTTTATACCATTTTACCCGCGAAACGGGTCACCCAAGTACCATTATGGGATCTACGAGTCGGAGAGGTGTTCAGAGTTTTAAACCCTATTACCAGGGAAGCGGGCCACACAGGTACTATTATGGGATATATTATGGGATCAGAGGAGATTTTTTCCAGAGAAATTTGGATATTCTGACCGTGTATATAATAAAAAGGATACAAACAGAAATAGTCCTCTGGACACCTCTTCGACTCACAAAAAGGATATTTTTCCTGAGGATATTTGGCGGGGATATTTTGACCGAGGATGTTATAAAAAGCGATATAAACAGAAGTAACCGCATAAGTCATCCGTGCTGATTTTCATTCTCTTAGCCAGGTATTTCAGTATGTTTTGTCCGGTGAAAGCACCCCCGACAGAATCCACATTTTGCTTTTATTATGGCACAGGATTCGAGCGTACTCTATCTCTCATTAGTCGCTACTAGTATTTAGGTCCCGATCATATGCTAGAGGGATAGAGGGACACTACAGTGTCGGCCTGATTCGGTTAGAGATTGAATCTTGTCTGGCCAGCTCATCAGCTTTCTCGTTACCCGGAACACCTGTGTGAGCGGGAACTCAGTAGAGTTTCTCATTTTCCTGCGTGCCAAGAACCCGTTGGTCTTCGCGAGAGCGACTTACAAACTCGATTATATCTCAAGTGGAGAAATGGCTTTAATTGCAGCTTGGTTGTCAATGAAGAAAGAAATATATACGTTAGGAATTGCAATCATTGCAACCATTCTTCCTTGTTCAGAAAGTAAGTGGCAAATGGTCTTGGGAAGTAAAGACGGGGGTTCGTGTAATCTAACATTATACTCCGTAATTCCAAATGGAAGTAGTAACTGCTATTAATTAAAAGTATGAAGGTGCGTGGGTATTTCCTTAAAACCGACGCTTTTTAAATTTCAGTTTAATTTTTTGAAAACATGCACAAAAAATTAGCATTTTCATAAAAATATCCACTCTCGGTTAAATGTCATTTTAAATTAACTTTCATGATTTGTATAACAAGTTCACTTAGATACTTTTCATGGAAATTTTAGCCCTACTTATTATTGTTCATCCGTCCGTTAACGACACTTTTGATCTCCAGTCGCGCCATCCAAGGGGTTTATTGTAACACCTGGGGAAAAGTTTTAAGATCTTAAATATGTCGCTAGAATTCGTCTACCTAGCGGTCCGGCAGTCAGGCTGCTAGGTACCGATTAAACATGAACGGCGATATGCTTAACATTATATTGCAAATTGATATAATAGTGAAATTTTTTTTATTGCATTTCGAATTTGTAATGTTTTCCATACCTTCTCTTATTAGACGTTCCTGACTTCCAAATTGAAAGTGATAATGACGAGTCAAACAAAAAGCTTATTGGTGATGAAGAATGCATCCAATTAAACCAATTAAAAGGTATGTAACACATATTCTATAAATCTAGGCGCTTTGAATTTTTAAAAACAAAATTGAGCAAAAAAATATAGGTATACATATATACATTTTAAACCCACATGCTTACGCTTAGTATAATTTTTTTCCGTAATATTAAACAAAAAATTGCAAAGCTTATTCACGTTTGACAGAAAGTTTTCCTTATTATTTGCTTTCCTACAAAAAAACGTAACACCTGTACATCTTAAAGGCTATCTTGCACTTTTTTGGTTTCTACATACATATGTATGTATGTAAATAAACCACGACTTAGGGCATGTGTGTAGTAGACAGTTAAAGTAATCCAATTACAAATTCGATTTATTGTATTTATCTCTGCGTTCAATTAGTAGCTGCCACGGTAGGACAATTTTCATTCAATGTTCTTTCGGAATAGTCGTAAAAGAGTCAGCCCAAAATATTTTTTTTCATTTTCTTTGAAATTAATTTCCAATAAAATACAAAAATTGCTCAGTAGAAAAACGTACATTACGGTAAGTTATTTTTTAAGACGAATCGATTTTTTTTTAAAAATTGTGTGTCTTTCGAAGAAATAAATAACGGCGTTGGGTGGGTCTTTCTAAAAAAATAAAACGAATATGTGCGCAGACCTTGTTTTTAAATATAAATATGTAAATTGATAACTCCAATTGTAAAAATATATGACAAATAATCCATTTTTTGCGTAGCATTTTTTCGATTGACTTCAATCAAATGGCATCATAGATTCTATTAGAAAAAAAAACAATATTTAACCCACATAAATAATGAAAATGCATTGTCCGTAAAGGAAAAAAAACATTGTGCAGCTATTGGGTTTTCTATTTCATCATTTACCTACATGCCAGACCACAAGTCCTAGAGTTACATTTTGTAACACATAGTATATAAATGAAACTGTAAAAACAATAAAATAAAATAACGAAAAATATTGTGGGAGTGGTTTATTCGCATAAATACACGTAAAAAAATATCCAACCATCCAACCATATGTGGGTGCGAAGTTATTTATTATCTGGGACGAATGCAAGGGACTTACAATCATACGCGGGCTCAGAACGGCAAATTTGATAAGCTTGACATGACCATAATTCTTGGATATTTTTCAGACTTTCGCAAGAGGTGTGTGGCCGAAGGGTATTTTAAACCTGAGACCCCTCAGCGGCTTAGAAATCCAAAACGATGTGAACGAAAGGCGTGGAATAATAGTTGTTTCTATTTTTTGGAGTTCGGAATAGAGCCTGAGTTGTAAACAAGAAGTTCACGGCAATGCTCAAGCATATCAGAGTTTGGAAATCGGATTTATATTTCCTTCAGAGCGTAAACAGAGGGCACTCGTTGAGCTCACAATAATTTCACTGTGCTACGGCTACCTATGTGAATATGCCAACAGATTGATAGGTGGAAACATAAAACAAAAAAAAAATTATTGAAATGGTGGATTATGCTTATTGTATGTCGTAGAAAGTAACGCAAAAATTTATAAAATAATTTGTACTTAAAAATTAAAAATAGCAATTAGCTGTTTTAAGGCGAGTTACCCGTTGAGTTGTTATTGGCTGTGAAGAAAGTGCTAGGCGTGGTAATTTGTCATTGGAGACTTTTATTCGCTATGGAGCCTAAAAAACATTTTTGTGCTTTCAATAAGACGATCATACTTAGAAAATTGCTGTTTTATTGTCCGCATAATCTGAAGAGTACGAAGTGCTGCTCACCTACCATCATCACCGAGTCATCGGAAAACCTTTTATGGCGAAATGGTTTACCGCATACATATATCAGGACAGTGTTGATGAGAACGGATTGCTTCTCAATAAACTCGTCAGGATCTAACATTCTAATAGCAGCGTTGGCAACATACCTGTTTTCTGTATTCATGGTCTCGTCTATATCAAACCACAAGTTTCGGTTTAAACGTTTGTTTTAGATTTATTCATATAATCTATAGTTTTTCTATATGCTTCCCATGAAGAGTAGTTGTCTCAGAAGGGATCTGGTGTATTTTTCGAGGACCGCTTTTATGTTTGCGTTTCGAATTTTGTACAAAGAAATACGCACAACACCGACACTCTCCAAATTCAGTTTGTGGTTCTGTCTGGATGATTCTCCAGAAAACTGTTGCGTTTTTGAAAAGATTCTATACGAAACATCTATATGCCTATTGTTGCCTAAGTGTAAACTGTTCCATCAGGCTTAAGACTCGGCTATTCAGTTGCGACCTTAATGTACCTTTCCAAAGTTTTTATTTTGCTTTCGAACCTACATATAAAAATACAAAATAGTTTTGTACACACCTGATTAGGCTTCCAAAAAAACGTATTGCATTAAATGAAAGTCATATTCTTGTCAATGTATGTAGATAAAGTCGTTTTGAGCAATTCCTTTATATTAAGTTTTCTGCCAGGTTCATGTTTAAAGGGCGGTTTTTACAAAAATTTGGTTTTTTCGATAAAATCCATTTAATGTTGAATAACAACATTTGTAGATCGTTCTTAACATTTCACCCATAATTAGATTTTTGCAAACCAATTTTATGGGGGATGGGAATGGGAATAGGGTATCCAACAGTCCGCCCAAGAAAATTTACACCCTGACTTATGCTACTATTTGAAACGAATTTATATACAAAAAAAATTAAATATTTCGTTATAAGTTTATTATTCATAGGTATAAAAGTTTTTTGAATATTTGAAAATTTTACTTTTCTCAAAACGGCTCTAACGATTTGGATAAATTTTATTGTTTTGAATACTTGGGTTGAGTGTCGGAAGATAGCTTACTCAGTTTTTTACGAAATATACGATTAACGGTACTTTAGGAAATCAACAATATTTCAAAAACGGGCTACGGAATTTCAAGGAAATTTGATATACTAGTAGATACAAATATTTGGAAGATATCTGCATACCTACTCAGATTTCAGAAATGTTTTTTTTACCTTTTTTATTAAAGCATTTGCTAAATTTTGAAAAACATCATTTTTCTTAAAAACTTCTATACATAATAAAATATAAGAACATAGCATACTCGAATTTTTGCAAAAGTCAAAAGACACATTAGAAAAATGGCTATATCTAAAAAAACCGGTGAAGAGATTTGAAAAAAAATTTTTAAATCTAGCTTAATCTATAATTTGGAACAAATCTGTATAAAAAGATTCACAATAAAAATAAATAAACACTGCATTGACGGCCCATACAGGGCTAGCTTCTCCAAACATTTACTTGTGTCAAGTGGTGGGGTAATGGAAAAAACTTTAAGATGTTACTTGGCCATGGCGGGATTTGAATATAGTTAGATTAGTAGTCCAACATACTAACCTCTGCGCCACTGCACCTACGTATTAATTCATAACTGTTTTTAAAACTTTTAGAAACTTAACTTTTCTGAAAAATGGCTTTACGGATATTGATCTCTGTTGACGTTTTAAATACTTCGAAAAAGTATAAAAATGACTTTGACTGTTTTTACCAAAAGACTTAAACAACAAAACTTTCTAAACACTGCAATATCAATCAGTCGGTAAATTATGACAAATCAAAAACCATTCATAAGATCACAATCAAAAAGTCAATTACCGTTATGTATGCTTCAACCGAAAATAAAGTTTTAGTCAGTTTAAGAAAGAAATATATTAATATATACTATCAGGATTATTTTGCAATTATGATATTAGGATCAATGTCGATCACATAATCTTTCATAAAAATATTTACGTATATTAAACATCATTTTGCATGATGTGCATTCTCATGCGTTTCCCAATAAAATGCGACTATAGGTACTGTTATTATCCATTTTCGCCCTCTGTTGAAAGGTATGCAATTAAATTTCAATAAGTTTTTAAAATGCAAATGCAATTAAGACATTTCATATATAGCTAGCTATTTACATGTAATCGACATTCTTACGATTCTTTTCTTCCCGATTTTACGAGTATAAAATATAGCTAATGAAAAAATATGATTTGAAACCAATCCTTTTAAAAGCGAGAATGTTATTCTGCACTTTAATACTCGATATTTATTTACTTAAAGTTGGAAGTAGTGTCCGGTTTGCATTCGATCTTTGCGGACGAACATTTGGATTGTTTTACTCATACTGCACTTCACGATGGAATAGCTTTAATATGCAGGTTAAAGAGTAACATATTGAGAAATAATTGAGTGCTACAATTGGGCTTGATCGTAAGAATAAGCATCACCTACGTTTTGTCTTAGCAACAAACATTTATCCTTTAAGCGCGCAAATATTTGTCGCATTCATCAGATATTTAATTTTATATTTAGAACTTAAAAGCAATTTATAAAGGCACAGCAGCTGGGCAATATAGTTCAAATTATTTGTATTATATTAATAGTTGGTTTGTACTCAGTGGCGGATCTAGGAACTCGACGAGTAGAGTGGGGGGGGGGGGGGGTCCACAAAATGTATGCTGTCATGACCTACCTTAACCTCATTTTCTCATTGTTTTGATACATTTTGCATGAAACTACGATAGTGCCGCTTGTGTGGACCCACGATTACCACTGCAAACAATTTTAATTCGGAACATCTACTTCGCGACACAGTGTCGATAATTTTTTGATACACAGATATATACATATATACGCCCTAATAAAAGGTATAAACAATCAAAGCATAAACGTATTATGTATATATATATAATGTCGACAGAGGGGGGGGGGGTCCGGACCCGATGACCCACCCCCATGGATCCGCCACTGTTTGTACTTGATTTACTCATTTTACCAGACAACTTTTACGCATAAAAATAAACACAACAATGAGAGAAAATGTCATTTCAATTATTTTTGAAACTGACGCCAAGCGAAAATGAATATGGTGGCGGTTACACTGAAATACAGCATAACGTGTATTTTTATACCATCGGCTTAAGCAGTGATACTATTTGGAAGGACTTATCCATTTTTAAGGGATTTTCTGCGATTTTAATTTGTTCGAGGAATAAAGGGACATTTTAGCTATGAGAAGGACTTGTTTTAATCGATGCAAGTTAGATATTATAAATATTTTCACATCGCTAAGTCCAATTTTTTTCAGTCTAAAGATATCTTATTTCCTTTAATGTCAAAAAAGTACAGGGATTTGTTAATCCGAATTTCACAAAATTTTAGTAAACCAGAATATTTAACTACTGATATCGATGTAAGTGACAATTCGGTATATTTAGATAAAAATTATATTTATTTAGGTCGGTCTTGTGAGTCACATAATCCACTCTGAAACAAGGCAGACCATTTATTGTAATTTAAAATGCTTTGCGATTTACATATCCTTTGCTCAAACTATAAAAAAAAGGAATGCCACTTCAATGTGATATGATGAGATGGAAATTTAGTGCCCAAATATTACTCTCGGTTTTGAAAACACACAGGTCAAATGGCTTACGAAATCTAGTATATTTTTTTTAAAATTCGACGAAACAACTTTTTTCCTTGCAATGTGAGATTTTGGATTTAGATCAATTCTGGATAACCGTTAATGATATAAAGAATCATAAAACAATCGAAAGAATTTTTGAAAGTCAATGTAATTTAGGTTGGACAGTTAAGATTTTGCCACGTGATACTGAGTGAATATTTCCATTAACGCCCGCGCTGTATAGCTATTAAATGATATGGTTACTAAAAAATCCCTTTAGTGCGTGTACATTACAAAAAAGAATGCTTGAAATAACAAAGAAAACATAGGAACAGGCTACAGTCCGCTTGGGCGAACTGTTGGATACCCTATTCTTATTCCTATCGCTCATGAGTGGGCGTGACAAAAGTCTAAGTATGGTTGTTATTATTATTTTGTTATATAACATTTAAAGGATTTTATCAAAAAAAACGAAGCTTTTGTAAAAAAAACGCTCCCTAGCTCAAACTTTGGTTTTTCAATAAAATTTATTATATTTAATTGTGGGCGTGTCAGTTGGCGGATTTTGAAAATTTTATCTCCAGAGCAGTTTTAGGAGTCATAGATCATATATACAAAATTTCAGCTTCCTAGCTCAAAATTCGATTTTTTCCAAAATTTTGTTTTTTGAGTTTGTGGGCGTGTCTGTGCGAATTTCAAAAATTGGTAAACTTGGTTATTTCGGGACTCTAGAGAGCATATGGTTAAAATTTCAGCTCTCTAGGCCAAGTTTAAATGCCTAATTTTTGCCGGACGGACGGACATGGCTAGATCGACATTACTATCGATGCTGATCATAAATATAGTAACTTTTAGGGGTCTACGGGCAATATTAGGGTATGTTACAAACTATGCGTCAAAATTAATATACCTACCCTTAGAATACAGTAAAAAAAAGGATGGCTCAACACAATAATCAGATCTTCATTTGCATCAAAACAAATTAAAATTACTTATTTTCAGCCAAAGAAAAAACATTTTTATTGGATGAGAAACTATTTGTATCCAAAATAACATAGATATATGTGATAGTGTTGCAAAAGGGGATAAAGTTTATCGAAAAGTGATTTGTATACCAACAATATGGGATATTCCGCGATCAGCTTTTGGCAACACTGGCGCAGGGGCTACCTAAATTGTTGGGTGTTTTTATTTACCAACCTATTTAGTAGTGTAATTGATTATTTCATTGGCAAAGGGCTGAAAGGGCCCCTAGAACCAAAGTGACGCAAGTGACAATAATTTTGGGATTTGGGGATTATTGCAATAATCGCTATGACTAATCTAAAAATGCAATATGTCATTAAAGTCGTCTAATTTTTAATGATTTGTTGTGCAATCTAAAACTTATGTGTAAAACAAGTTTATTTTATTATCATAAATTCATTTGCATTTTGTCCACTTTACATCTAGTGAGTTTCTGTTCAACTCTAATTTATTTGTTCATTTCTAAAGAAATAAAAATAAAAGGTATATTCATGTAGTTTATTTTTCTTTAATACATACAAACAAATATGAGTTTATGTGCCTACTATGCACATGCAAATGCACAAGCTAGAACTATAGCGAAAACTATTGGTTCGGATGATGTGACGATGACGACCCGTACCAGAGAATCAGACTACCAAATCTTTGATCAGTCAAAATCGGCAACTAGTTTGTGATTCCGTTTTGGATAAAAACCTAATGTTAGCTTTCCAATAGTACTGGTAACAGGAGTCTGCAAAACTATCGCAACAAAATGGGGTGCGACCCATGAAGATGTGAGATTCAACCTGGATTCAATCAGAATTCAATTCCATATAAACGCAGATCGGAACAGAATTCACTCAATCCTATCACAAAATTTGTTGTGATTGGATTGAAAATCAGCACTTGAACGCGAATTGAAAGGTCAAGATAGAGAAGTGAGAGAGTGTGTTTGCGCCCTCTTTGTTTTCCTTTGTTGCGTTCATTTGACTGGGATCAGTCGCTAATAACACTTCGATTATAGAAACTGTGAAACTGAAATCGGTGAGAGCAAAAACCCGACTCGATCTCCAATTCGGCTTCAATTCGATCTACGGTCATGTAAACGTAATTAACAATAATAATGATTACTGAAGGGATGAAGATCTTTGAAATAACAGAAATGCATGATTTTTTTTTTGTCTATTTGTAGGTTATTATAAACAATACTTTTAACCAAAGCTAGTCTGCTAGTAATAATAGTAATAATAATAATAAAACAGAATATCCACAACTACATTCCCACGTATTACTCGCGTGGCCTACATACGTGAATTCTCGAACATGTGTTGCTTTACTTTCTTTTCTCCATGGCTTTTTCCATGGTTCTCATGGTCCTTATGATAGCTGTGAACAACAGTTGGCCTTCTTCTTATCTTATACCGGCTAAGAAACAGATAGATTTGCCTTGTTCCTTGTAAGCTCGAAATTGGCCTATTTCCTCCTTAGTTAATGCATTTTTTTTTACTCATAGTTGTAGTTTCTATGAAGTTTTGTTTTGAACTGTAAGACATTTCTAATATTTTGTTTCAAATCTTAACTTGTTAAAATGTCTCTTGGCCACCCTGTGATCTTTTTTGTCAAATGTTCAAATGTGTAATGAATTACGTATTAACTTTTACATTAATAATATATAGTGAATAGCTGCATTATCGTTCGATCGAACGACAGTTTCTTATGTAAACTATCGACCGTAAGCTATTTAATGTATGATCTGTTTGTCATTTTTTTGGTTTCGCCAAGAGAGTCTGAATAAAGCGATTGTTGAAACAATACGTGTTCGGTCTATGGTTATTTTATATCACTTAAATAAACTTAAAAGTTACATTACAATTATTCAGAAGTGGGATTAGAGTATCTGCTATGTTGCTAATTTTTTTAATTTGTCAAAGTTTTGTTTAATTTTGATTTGGCATAATACTTTGTGTTGCAATGGATGCGAGTACACGCGCCGCTAATTTTTTGCAAAGTGCAACTGTACCCAAATTGAAAAACAAACCGGCGGAGATCGGTTTGTCCACGAATGGATTAAAAGCCGTGTTGAAGGTGCGTCTGGGTGAGGGGATAGCTCTACTTGATGATGGTCAATTGGAAGAGTTTTTCCCGCTTGATGTAGTTGGTAGCATTGATGACGACGAAAATTCCGCAAATTTGGAAGAGGAGGAAGTAATTATTTCTCAGAGGTTAGAGAAGTTGCGTGAAATGGTTAAACAAAAAGAAGAAATTATTTCACTGCAAAAAAGGTTAGCTGAGTTAGGTTAGGTTAGGTACAAAATGTATGCTGTCATGACCTACCTTAACCTCATTTTCTCATTGTTTTGATACATTTTGCATGAAACTACGATAGTGCCGCTTGTGTGGACCCACGATTACCACTGCAAACAATTTTAATTCGGAACATCTACTTCGCGACACAGTGTCGATAATTTTTTGATACACAGATGTATACATATATACGCCCTAATAAAAGGTATAAACAATCAAAGCATAAACGTATTGGGAAACCCCTATAAGCCCGCATATGAAAAGCCCGCGTAACAAAAGCCTGCACGCCAAATTATGAAAAAGCCCGCAGCACAAAAGCCCGCATGCCATAAGCCCGCACAATTTATTTTCAGATTTAGCCCGCATATGATGCGGGCTTATTGTTTTGTTATTCACCTCATCACTTCAATTTTAAAATTTTTAAAGCCAATCAAAACGCTTGAAAAAAATATTTGTTCCGAGTAATATGGAGGGGGATGTAGTTATTCACCACACTCACCTCTTCCCCTCTTTTTTTTTGAAAACAAGTAAAATCTCTTAAAAAAATTTTGTTCGTCCTAAAAAGAACCGATTTATTTACCATATCCACCTCTACCCCTCATTTCCCCTCCTAAATTGAAAATGGTCAATATCTCTCATTGAATATTTAGTCGTCCTAAAAAGAACGATTTTGGTTCATAGAACCACCAATACAAAAAATCACTTCACTTTCACTGGATTGGGAGCAACCGCACTGCTCCAGGCATCGACGAAGAATGCGACAATTCAGAAAAATACCACTTCTTATATACACTTTGTCGAAGACATTTCGAATTGAAAATATTTTTGACAACCAATCAAAACTCTTGCAGGATATATTTTACACAACTTCCCTCTCCGTGATTCTCATGATTTCTTGCATCTTACAGATGGATTTCTGTGTGAATTCAATGGATTTTAAATGTACATTACTTCTATTTTAACACGCAATTGTTTAGGAAATAACCATAGCCCAAGTGCGGATAGTACATGTGTTGAATAGATGCTCTTACCATTGAAAAATAATAGCATTCCTCCCAATAAAAGAGAAAAAAGTTCATAAAATGGAAAGAATTTGTATACATTTGATTAAAGCAGACCGCAAATCATGCGAGTAAATGGAGTTCATATTTGGAATTATTCGCTTATTTAGTGGAAAAACCAGTTTAAATCCTAAGATTCCGCGAGCGGGCTACATAGACCCGACATGATGCGCATAAATTCGCCTTATCTTTTCAATTCGGCGCTTATTTGCTTGTGTTTATGGCGCCTGCCAGACAACCAGCATATACCCTTAGCGGAGCAACGAAGTTGCGTGAGCGTGCTAAACCCTGCGGAAAGATAGGTGAAACCCTAAGATCCCGCGAAGCGGGCCACACAGAACGAACATTATGCGAATATATGGTTATAATCTTTAGAATTTGGCGCTAATTTCAGTGTTTATGGCGCCTGCTTAACATTTCTTCGACGTTAAGACGCAATTATCTTGGAAATAATCTGATCTCAAGTGTGCGTAAGTACATGAGTGCAATAGTTGTCTATTCAAAGGAAGATTGACACTATTCCTCACAGTAAAAGATGAAAATGATGCGAATATATGGACATTATCTTTGGAGTTGAGCGCTAATATCATAGTGCTTATGGCGCCTGCCAGGCATAAAGCATATACCCTTAGCGGAGCAACGGAGTTGCGTGAGCGTGCTAAACCCTGCGGAAAGATAGTTGAAACACTTAGATCCCGCGAAGCGGGCCACTCACAACAAAAATGATGCGAGTTAAATGGCATTATCTATGAAATTTGACGCTTATTTGTAAATGTTTATGGCGCCTGCCAGACAATAAGCATATACCCTTAGCGGAGCAACGAAGTTGCGTGAGCGTGCTAAACCCTGCGGAAAGATAGTTTAAATCGTTAGATCCCGCGAAGCGGGCCACCCACAACGAAAATGATGCGAGTTAAATGGCATTATCTATGAAATTTGACGCTTATTTGTAAGTGTTTATGGCGCCTGCCAGACAATAAGCATATACCCTTAGCGGAGCAACGAAGTTGCGTGAGCGTGCTAAACCCTGCGGAGAGATAGTTTAAATCCTAAGAACCCGCGAAGCGGGCCACCTAGGCAAAAATGATTACTAAAAGGATTTCCTTCTTCATTATTTTCAGAGTTTCGAATAGAAAAAAAGGATGAAAAAATGAAAAAAACGAAACAAAAAAAGTGTATATAAACAATGCAAATAAGCGCCGAATTGAAAAGATAAGGCGAATTTATGCGCATCATGTCGGGTCTATGTAGCCCGCTCGCGGAATCTTAGGATTTAAACTGGTTTTTCCACTAAATAAACGAATAATTCCAAATATGAACTCCTTTTACTCGCATGATTTGCGGTCTGCTTTAATCAAATGTATACAAATTCTTTCCATTTTATGAACTTTTTTCTCTTTTATTGGGAGGAATGCTTTTATTTTTCAATGGAAAGAGCATCTATTCAACACATGTACTATCCGCAATTGGGCTATGGTATTTCCTAAACAATTGCGTGTTAAAATAGAAGTAATGTACATTTAAAATCCATTGAATTCACACAGAAATCCATCTGTAAGATGCAAGAAATCATGAGAATCACGGAGAGGGAAGTTGTGTAAAATATATCCTGCAAGAGTTTTGATTGGTTGTCAAAAATATTATCAATTCGAAATGTCTTCGACAGAGTGTATATAAGAAGTGATATTTTTCTGAATTGTCGCATTCTTCGACGATGCCTGGAGCAGTGCGGTTGCTCCCAAAACAGTGCAATTGAAGTGATTTTGTGTATTGGGTTCTATGAACCAAAATCGTTCTTTTTAGGACGACTAAATATTCAATGAGAGATATTGACCAATTTCAATTTAGGAGGGGAAATGAGGGGTAGAGGTGGATATGGTAAATAAATCGGTTCTTTTTAGGACGAGCAAAAAATTTTTAAGAGATTTTACACGTTTTCAAAAAAAAAAGAGGGGAAGAGGTGAGTGTGGTGAATAACTACTTCACGCCATTTTCGAAGCCACAAAATATTTTCTATAAGAGTTTTGATTGGTTTACTTCAATTTCCAAAATGTTAGATACTCGATCTTGTGAGAATCACAGAAAAGAGTTTTCTTAAGGGGAACTTCATATTTCCCCATGACATGCGGGCTTTTGTGGTGCGGGCTTTTGTGATGCGGGCTTTTGGGATGCGGGCTTTTGATATGCGGGCATTCGTGTGCGGGCATTCGTGTGCGGGCTTATGATATGCGGGCAAACGGGCCCAACCCAACGTATTATGTATATATATATAATGGCGACAGAGGGGGGGGGGGGGGGGGGGGGGGGTCCGGACCCGATGACCCACCCCCATGGATCCGCCACTGTTTGTAGTTGATTTACTCATTTTACCAGACAACTTTTACGCATAAAAATAAACACAACAATGAGAGAAAATGTCATTTCAATTATTTTTGAAACTGACGCCAAGCGAAAATGAATATGGTGGCGGTTACACTGAAATACAGCATAACGTGTATTTTTATACCATCGGCTTAAGCAGTGATACCATTTGGAAGGACTTATCCATTTTTAAGGGATTTTCTGCGATTTTAATTTGTTCGAGGAATAAAGGGACATTTTAGCTATGAGAAGGACTTGTTTTAATCGATGCAAGTTAGATATTATAAATATTTTCACATCGCTAAGTCCAATTTTTTTCAGTCTAAAGATATCTTATTTCCTTTATTGTCAAAAAAGTACAGGGATTTGTTAATCCGAATTTCACAAAATTTTAGTAAACCAGAATATTTAACTACTGATATCGATGTAAGTGACAATTCGGTATATTTAGATAAAAATTATATTTATTTAGGTCGGTCTTGTGAGTCACATAATCCACTCTGAAACAAGGCAGACCATTTATTGTAATTTAAAATGCTTTGCGATTTACATATCCTTTGCTCAAACTATAAAAAAAAGGAATGCCACTTCAATGTGATATGATGAGATGGAAATTTAGTGCCCAAATATTACTCTCGGTTTTGAAAACACACAGGTCAAATGGCTTACGAAATCTAGTATATTTTTTTTAAAATTCGACGAAACAACTTTTTTCCTTGCAATGTGAGATTTTGGATTTAGATCAATTCTGGATAACCGTTAATGATATAAAGAATCATAAAACAATCGAAAGAATTTTTGAAAGTCAATGTAATTTAGGTTGGACAGTTAAGATTTTGCCACGTGATACTGAGTGAATATTTCCATTAACGCCCGCGCTGTATAGCTATTACATGATATGGTTACTAAAAAATCCCTTTAGTGCGTGTACATTACAAAACAGAATGCTTGAAATAACAAAGAAAACATAGGAACAGGCTACAGTCCGCTTGGGCGAACTGTTGGATACCCTATTCTTATTCCTATCGCTCATGAGTGGGCGTGACAAAAGTCTAAGTATGGTTGTTATTATTATTTTGTTATATAACATTTAAAGGATTTTATCAAAAAAAAACGAAGCTTTTGTAAAAAAAACGCTCCCTAGCTCAAACTTTGGTTTTTCAATAAAATTTATTATATTTAATTGTGGGCGTGTCAGTAAGCGGATTTAAAAAAAAATAATACATGAGCATAAACGGCCTCTAGAGACTATATATTATAAATTTTAGCTCCATAGCTCAAACTTTAGATTTTCGAAAAAGCTTTTTTTTAAATTCTGGGCGTGTCAGTAGGCGAATTTTTAAAATATTTACATATGAACTTAAAGGGCCCCTAGAGAGTATATATTAAAAATTTCAGCTCCCTAGCTCAAATTTTGGTTTTTCAATAAAATTGTTTTATTTAATTGTGGGCGTGTCAGTTGGCGGATTTTGAAAATTTTATCTCCAGAGCAGTTTTAGGAGTCATAGATCATATATACAAAATTTCAGCTTCCTAGCTCAAAATTCGATTTTTTCCAAAATTTTGTTTTTTGAGTTTGTGGGCGTGTCTGTGCGAATTTCAAAAATTGGTAAACTTGGTTATTTCGGGACTCTAGAGAGCATATGGTTAAAATTTCAGCTCTCTAGGCCAAGTTTAAATGCCTAATTTTTGCCGGACGGACGGACATGGCTAGATCGACATTACTATCGATGCTGATCATAAATATAGTAACTTTTAGGGGTCTACGGGCAATATTAGGGTATGTTACAAACTATGCGTCAAAATTAATATACCTACCCTTAGAATACAGTAAAAAAAAGGATGGCTCAACACAATAATCAGATCTTCATTTGCATCAAAACAAATTAAAATTACTTATTTTCAGCCAAAGAAAAAACATTTTTATTGGATGAGAAACTATTTGTATCCAAAATAACATAGATATATGTGATAGTGTTGCAAAAGGGGATAAAGTTTATCGAAAAGTGATTTGTATACCAACAATATGGGATATTCCGCGATCAGCTTTTGGCAACACTGGCGCAGGGGCTACCTAAATTGTTGGGTGTTTTTATTTACCAACCTATTTAGTAGTGTTTTGATTATTTCATTGGCAAAGGGCTGAAAGGGCCCCTAGAACCAAAGTGACGCAAGTGACAATAATTTTGGGATTTGGGGATTATTGCAATAATCGCTATGACTAATCTAAAAATGCAATATGTCATTAAAGTCGTCTAATTTTTAATGATTTGTTGTGCAATCTAAAACTTATGTGTAAAACAAGTTTATTTTATTATCATAAATTCATTTGCATTTTGTCCACTTTACATCTAGTGAGTTTCTGTTCAACTCTAATTTATTTGTTCATTTCTAAAGAAATAAAAATAAAAGGTATATTCATGTAGTTTATTTTTCTTTAATACATACAAACAAATATGAGTTTATGTGCCTACTATGCACATGCAAATGCACAAGCTAGAACTATAGCGAAAACTATTGGTTCGGATGATGTGACGATGACGACCCGTACCAGAGAATCAGACTACCAAATCTTTGATCAGTCAAAATCGGCAACTAGTTTGTGATTCCGTTTTGGAAAAAAACCTAATGTTAGCTTTCCAATAGTACTGGTAACAGGAGTCTGCAAAACTATCGCAACAAAATGGGGTGCGACCCATGAAGATGTGAGATTCAACCTGGATTCAATCAGAATTCAATTCCATATAAACGCAGATCGGAACAGAATTCACTCAATCCTATCACAAAATTTGTTGTGATTGGATTGAAAATCAGCACTTGAACGCGAATTGAAAGGTCAAGATAGAGAAGTGAGAGAGTGTGTTTGCGCCCTCTTTGTTTTCCTTTGTTGCGTTCATTTGACTGGGATCAGTCGCTAATAACACTTCGATTATAGAAACTGTGAAACTGAAATCGGTGAGAGCAAAAACCCGACTCGATCTCCAATTCGGCTTCAATTCGATCTACGGTCATGTAAACGTAATTAACAATAATAATGATTACTGAAGGGATGAAGATCTTTGAAATAACAGAAATGCATGATTTTTTTTTTGTCTATTTGTAGGTTATTATAAACAATACTTTTAACCAAAGCTAGTCTGCTAGTAATAATAGTAATAATAATAATAAAACAGAATATCCACAACTACATTCCCACGTATTACTCGCGTGGCCTACATACGTGAATTCTCGAACATGTGTTGCTTTACTTTCTTTTCTCTTACAGCTTTTTCCATGGTTCTCATGGTCCTTATGATAGCTGTGAACAACAGTTGGCCTTCTTCTTATCTTATACCGGCTAAGAAACAGATAGATTTGCCTTGTTCCTTGTAAGCTCGAAATTGGCCTATTTCCTCCTTAGTTAATGCATTTTTTTTTACTCATAGTTGTAGTTTCTATAAAGTTTTGTTTTGAACTGTAAGACATTTCTAATATTTTGTTTCAAATCTTAACTTGTTAAAATGTGTCTTGGCCACCCCGTGATCTTTTTTGTCAAATGTTCAAATGTGTAATGAATTACGTATTAACTTTTACATTAATAATATATAGTGAATAGCTGCATTATCGTTCGATCGAACGACAGTTTCTTATGTAAACTATCGACCGTAAGCTATTTAATGTATGATCTGTTTGTCATTTTTTTGGTTTCGCCAAGAGAGTCTGAATAAAGCGATTGTTGAAACAATACATGTTCGGTCTATGGTTATTTTATATCACTTAAATAAACTTAAAAGTTACATTACAATTATTCAGAAGTGGGATTAGAGTACCTGCTACGTTGCTAATTTTTTTAATTTGTCAAAGTTTTGTTTAATTTTGATTTGGCATAATACTTTGTGTTGCAATGGATGCGAGTACACGCGCCGCTAATTTTTTGCAAAGTGCAACTGTACCCAAATTGAAAAACAAACCGGCGGAGATCGGTTTGTCCACGAATGGATTAAAAGCCGTGTTGAAGGTGCGTCTGGGTGAGGGGATAGCTCTACTTGATGATGGTCAATTGGAAGAGTTTTTCCCGCTTGATGTAGTTGGTAGCATTGATGACGACGAAAATTCCGCAAATTTGGAAGAGGAGGAAGTAATTATTTCTCAGAGGTTAGAGAAGTTGCGTGAAATGGTTAAACAAAAAGAAGAAATTATTTCACTGCAAAAAAGGTTAGCTGAGTTAGGTTAGGTTAGGTTAGGTTTACGGGCTGATGGAACCGAGCGAATCTGTTACACCACACTTAGGTCCATGTGGTCCCATTGTGATACCCTTTATTGGGAGTGTTGGCCTCGCTGTTCTGGCCGTGGTCCTTCATCCTTCGTTTTCTTCCTACTCCAGTTTGTCCAGCCATTTGGATGTCCTTAACCTGTAAAGATTTGATAGTGAGACATCAGAAAGTTCTTGAATGTCTTGGAAGAAGTATCTTCCAAGTGTTTTAGAACACCCTGTCGATGACGACACGACATCTGTCAAAGGGATAGAGTCGGTAATCATCGACTCTGAAATGGGGGAACCTGAAGAGAACTTGTCTCAACTCAGTGACTCTATTTCAGAATCCAGCACCATATGCAACAGCATATTATCGGATGATAGACATCCCGATATAGAGGACGTACCTAAGACAGTCGGCAATGTAGCACGGACTGAGTCTGAGTACGTTAGGTTCACACCATCTGAACAGCGCAGATTTAAGCGCGCGCAGAAGAAGGGGAGCACCATTGAGCAGGCCCGTCTCTATGCGATCCAAAAGATGGAAAACAAGGGTCCCGAGGTGAAGCGAATGCGATCCGAGGATAATACCCCGCCTCAATCCGAAGCGAAGCGAGGTCGAACTGGGAAGACAACCGTCGACAAAGTCTCGTATAGCAATATAACGAGCTATGTAAGACTGGGTGTTGTACCGGTGGACATCGATCGTAATCCTCTCTCCAACGAACAAATGGGTTCGATACAGGAGAGGATTATGGATATCATGATCGAACAGCGTGACGAGGAGGTCAAACCAACTTTCCGCGGTACTATGTTCAAAGCCGGATGGGTCATGATCGTATGTGCAGACGCCACCACTGCAGTGTGGATGAAGGCAACCTTCGCCAAGCTAAAAGAGAAATGCGGGTTAGAGGTGATGCTTGTGGGAGAGGAAAATTTTCCAAAACCACATATCATCAGAGGGTTCTTCCCGCAGAGTACCGGCGTAGCTAGCGAAAGGATCCTAGCCCTATTAGATGGCCAAAACAAAGAACTGAACACGAGAACGTGGAGGGTTCTGCAAAGATCGGATGAGCGAGACATCGCACATATGGTCTTTGCCATAAACGACAGCACCATGAGGAGACTCGTGGAGCTAAAGGGTATGGTCTCTTTCCGATTCGGACAGACTAAACTTATCCTAAAAAGTGCTGACAAGACGGCCACACAGGGCCCTAAAGATCAAAAACAGCACGTTTTGGATAAGAAGGATGTCACAGCTCACGGCAGCACCGCAACTGACCCAAGTGGGGCCAGCACCAGCGCTGTCGCTAAGGCTGCAGCTTCAAGTACGGCAACAACTGTGCCAAAAAAAGAAGCTACAAGCGCGAAGTCAAGCGCAGCCAGAGAAAGCCAAGCACGATTCAGGCCTAAGTTAGGTATGGATCGTAAGAAAGCACTGGCACAAGAAGGACATAAAAACAAAAGTCCTAGAGGCTGACAAAGTGGTCCTCCTCAACAGGGTATCGTACGTAGGAGAGGTGATAACAAGCCCAATAGAGTACGAAACCCTGAATACAGACGCAAATGACCACCCGTCTCAGCGTTTTGCAGGCCAACCTGCACAGGGCTATGGGTGCATCGGACACCTTTAGCCAGCGATGTGCCGAAGGGAACATTGCTATTTTTTTTTTTTTTTTTTTTATAATTTGCTGACGCTAAAGGGATTTTTTTTCTGTTGTTACAGTACCCTTATAATGCTAGGAACACAGTATAAGCTACTTGGTATTAGAAAGAATAGAGAGATAGGAAAGAAGTGTTTGGGTGCAGTTGTAGGGTTTTTCTCCACGGGTGGTGTCTAAGTTACTTAGGGAGATAACGATTTCATGTATTCGGTATAAAGTAATGGACTTGGCCGGGATTCGAACGCACGACCTTCCATTCCGTAAGCGAATATACTACTACTGCACCATTGCCACCCGGACTAATCCAGGAACCTTGGGCAACCAATGGTAAGATATCCGGATTAAATTGTAAACACAGAGAGCTAATTTTCGCCAAAGGTCCTTTCAGACCAAGGGCGGCTATCACTATTAAGAAAGATATAAAATTTTCTCTCATTCCATTTTCTCACAAAGGCCGAGAGCTGCATAAATTTGTATGCGCATCGGCGTACTTTCCTGGAGACACGGATGCAGTGCCTCCCTTACCAGTACAGGAACTTGTCCGGTACTGTGAGTGCCAGAAAGTACATATACTAATCGGCTGCGACGCAAACGCACATAATACCATCTGGGGCAGCCGAGATACAAATAACAGAGGTGAGTCGTTATTAGAATATTTATATAGCAATAACCTCGTTTTTCTATACAAGGGAAATAGTCCTACATTTAGAAATTCTATAAGAGAAGAAGTTTTAGACCTTACTATATCATCTCCTTTTATGAAGGATATTATAGAGGGATGGCACGTGTCTGGCGAGGCATCTCTTTCGGATCATATGCACATCCGTTTCGAGATAAGATGCAATGCCGAACACGCGTCAGTCCGTTATGACAACAGACTGACTAATTGGAGAACTTACCGCGAAAATCTTGCGGTCAGATCTGACATGCTGCCAGAAGCACCATCAAATACAATTGATGCAGATGCTGCGCAATGACAAATAAATGATATTATTCTTACCTCATTCAAAAATAGTTGCAAGGTTAAAAGAACCGTGGTTAAAAGGTGCGTACCATGGTGGAACGATAACCTTGAGTCTATTCGAAAGAGGGTGAGAAAGCTTTTTAACAAAGCCAAACGCACCGGCACATGGGAACAATATAAATCCATGCTGACCATATACAACTTAGAGTTGCGCAGATCCAAAAGAGCCTCATGGCGTGCAAACTGTGAGAAGATAGAAAAACTTCCAGAGGTGGCACGTAGTATTTATACCTAAACCGGGAAACAAGCCGAGAGAATTACCTAAATCATATCGTCCGATAAGCCTGACATCGTTTTTTCTGAAAACAATGGAAAGGATTATTGACATTCACATTAGAGAATGCATATCAAAAAGCATGCCTCTGCACCCTCACCAATATGCGTACCAAAAGGGCAAATCCACGGAAGGCGCTCTGTTAAGACTAACTACAGAGATAAAAAACGCCTACCGTTGCAAAGAGATCGCACTTTGTGCCTTTCTGGACATAGAGGGTGCTTTCGACAACACTGGATATGAATCCATATCAAATGCTTTGTACCATAGAAATATAGATAAACCAACTATTAAATGGATCAAAGCGATGCTGGAAAGTCGCAAAATAACTTCCTCGTCAGGAACGACCTCAGTATCAGTAACAGCCGTAAGGGGCTGCCCACAATGGGGAGTACTCTCACCCCTTCTGTGGTCATTAGTCATCGATGACATGCTACACGAGATGGGCAATTTGGGCTACACTACAATTGGGTACGCCGATGATATTGTCATCATAGTTAGGGGCAAAGACTCAATCTAAAGACAGCCATAGACTGGTGCATCAAGGAAAATCTTTCCATAAATCCCAGTAAAGCCGTCATCGTTCCTTTCACTAAAAGGAGGAAATTAGACCTAGGCCCAATCACAATAAACGACACGGTCGTAGAGTACTCCGCAGAAGTCAAGTATCTTGGAGTAATCCTAGACAAGAGACTTAACTGGAACTCTCACATAAATAACAAAATCACTAAAGCTAATAGAGCTTTATGGGCCTGTCGTCGCACATATGGCAGAACCTGGGGAATATCTCCAAAGATCGTCCACTGGATCTACACAGTGATGATAAGACCCATTATAACATACGCCTCCATAGTATGGTGGACAAAATCCACACAAAAGGTCGCAATAGAGAAGCTCAAAAAGGTACAACGGCTTGCGTGACTTGGTATCTCCGGAGCCATGCGTACCTGTCCAACAGCTGCCATAGAGGCAATAACAGGAATTATACCCCTCCACATATACATCCAAAAAGTGGCGATCCGCAGTGCAATAAGTCTAATATAGCTCAACGAGATAAGTCTTAATGATCATCCGGAACTTAAGACCCTTCTCGATGAACTACCAGAACTTAACATGAACTGCGCGGTCACAGACCGCATTCAAAAAACACTATGCTTCAACAAACGGTTCTCCACGGAGATACCCAAAAGAGAAGCATGGGTTAGCAATAACCCACCAAACAGCCATAACGGCATAAAGTGGTATACGGATGGTTCTAAAATGGAAACGGGGGTAGGAGCGGGAATATACGGACCACACAAACGCTTTACGATACCCATGGGAAAAAATCCCAGCGTATTTCAAGCGGAGCTCCACGCCATTCAAGAATGCGCCAGCCACATTATCTTATCTGGCATAAAAGGTGCAACCATCCAAATTTTCACGGACAGTCAAGCAGCTATAAACGCCCTTAGCTCGTATGCCATTGACTCCAAATCAGTCATGTACTGCTTCAATACCCTACAAATACTCGGAGCAAGAAACGAGACCAAATTATGGTGGGTTCCGGGTCATGTCGGGGTAGATGGTAACGAAAAGGCCGACGAACTGGCCAGAAAAGGTTCAGAAACACCTTTCATAGGTTCCGAACCTTTCTGCTGCACTCCTAGATCAGCAGCAACGGCAGCAATTAAAAGCTGGGAACATAGAAAATGTATCTACCATTGGGATAACATCCCAGGTCTAAGACAGGCCGAACGAGCCATTCGGCCCTTCAATCATAATGCCAGCAAATGTCTAAACCTAAGCAGGCATGAGATCAAAAACCTAGTAGGTTACCTTACTGGTCACCACGGTTTAAGATATCATCTACACAAAATGAGAATAGCAGATTCTCCTGAGTGCCGACTCTGTCTTGAAGAGGACGAGTCAGCTGAACACATTTTATGTGAATGCCCAGCCCTTAATGGAATTAGAAAGAAGATCTTTCTCAGGGAACAATTGAGCCCCGAGGACATAAAGAATTCTTCTACTGGTAAAATTGTACGCTTTACACGGAAAGTGGAAATTTTACTAGTTTAAAATTTTTCTGGCCCATACGGTACAAAAGATCTTTTAGGTCGAAGTACCCCCCCTTTTATAAATCGCCTTGGCGAGCCAGAATTTAAAAAAAAAAAAAAAAATCTTCCAAATGTTCTGTTCCTCAGGTGACACAGGCTTGGACAGTGACAGAGAAAGTGAGGTGTGTCCTTATTGGTTTCCTCATCACCGCAGCCTCTACAGATGTCGTCATCCTTGAGATTTAGTTTCATTGTGTGATTCCTTAGCAGGTTGTGGCCAGTAAGATTACCGATCAACTTTGACAGCGATGTCCTGTCGTAACGTAAAAGTTTGTTGGTTCGGCCCTTATTGTATTTTGGCCACATCTTGCGAGATATGTCACAAGTGGTAAGTGACAACCACCTGTTGTTGGCTTTCATTCGTGTTTTGTATTCCATTCTTTCTCTGAGGTTACAGAGTGGTGGTTTAACCGACTGAAGTGCCCGTTCATGGTCCATCGCGGATCCCTTTCTTGCCAGTTCGTCAGCTCGCTCGTTGCCGGATATGTCCTTGTGTCAGGGGAACCAGCAGAGACTCGTTTTGTGCTTTGTGCCAAGAGCTTTGAGCTCCTCTCGGCAACGACGAACAAGCAAGGACTTTATTTCTGTAGCTGACACCGCTTTAATGGTAATATCACTGTGTGGTATCGCCATCATTGATACCATGCTTGCGACTTCAGTGATTGATAAGACTTCTGCTTGGAATACACTGCAGTGATCAGGTAATCTAATCGATCTGTTAATGTGTAGTTCCTCTGAGAATAGTCCAGCACCCGTTCCACAGTCCATCTTAGATCCGTCTGTAAAGATGGATATCGATTTCCTTTTCATGGGTTCCTTTGCGTACCATTCCTCCTTGCTCGGAAATGAACAAGAGAATGGTTTTTCGAAATCTAAGTAAGGAGACATGTAGTAAGATATGACGTTGTTCCCTATGTACATGTTCAGAATCAGTGCATGTCCAAAATGACTCGGGTTCCAGCTGTTTGTTTGGCTGATCCTCAGGGCACTTTTTGCTGCCGATTCCTTGCATGTATAGATCCAATGGTGGCAAATTGAGAATGGCTTCCAAGCCGGCGGTTGGGGTTGTTCTCTTGCACTGGTTGTCCCTATACATGCTAGTCTTTGTATTTTTGCCATCACCTTGAGATTGGTTGCCTTGTCTGTGGCTTGTGAGTATTGGTCGCACAACTGCCGTATACATCCACAGAATTATTTTTGGTTTTGGACCCCATTTTTTGCCGAAGATACGGTTGCATGCGTAGAAAGCGTTGGCCGCTTTCCTAACTCTATCATCGACATTTGGCTTCCAACTCAGCTTCATGTCGAGGATAATTCCTAGATATTTCGCACTCTCCGCCACCTTCAAGGGTATTCCCTCAATTTCTGGTGGTTTGAATTCTGGTATTCTTCTTTTATTAGTGAACAACACCATTTCAGTCTTTTGTGGATTGATCCACGTAGTGAGTGTCCGCAGGGAGTTTTCTAACAGTTCGCTCAGAGTTGATAGGAATTTTCCTGTCGCAAGCAGTACTACGTCATCCGCGTATGCAATTGCTTTGACCCCTCTGTTTTTGAACTTTAGGAGTATTTCGTTTTGAATTTTGTTTAAACATTCTGTAACCGCGTCGATTTCATCTGGTGTGACCAGTGTCTGTCGTTCAAGTTTCCTACTATTTTTTCCTACATCTTTGAGGAATATATCCCAGTTCGTCAATCTAGGATTCCTGAATTTCCTTATTGGGTCTATTTTCTCGTCGCTTAGGAACTCTATAATCCTGTGGTCTGAAAAGAATGCTTCTGTAGAAACTTTCCATTCTCGCACATTCATAGTTTGTGAGTTGTTACAGAGTGTAACATCTAGAACCTCACGTCTATTCCTAGTTACGAAGGTTGGTTCATTACCACTATTGGCTATCAATATATTGTGTTCAATAATAAATTCAAAAAGGGACTCACCTCTCACATTTGTGTCGGTGCTAACCCATTGAGCATGATTGGAGTTGGCGTCGCATCCTAGGATAAAATTCCAATTTTCACGCCCAACTTTCTCAACCAGCAGCCTGGTTAGATCGGACGGTGGACTTCCTGGAGAGTCGTGTAGCATATAAAGGGATTTTCAATAAGAGCGCTACAAAAGTTTTTTTTTAAATAAAACAAAAACGGTTTTGGATATCAATGAAATTCTTTATTCCTGTGAAAGTACGATCGATGCTATTATGTATGGAACTCGATTTCTTTTGCATGGCCACCACGGGCACGCTTGCAGAAGTCCAGACGCTGAACCCAATTTTCGACGGTTTTCAAGCATAAATCGGCCGATACTGCTGCAATTTCACGTTCAATATTCGTACGAAGTTCATCAATCGTCCCTGGCTTGTTGGCATAGACCATAGACTTGACGTAGCCCCACAGGAAAAAGATAAGAGAAATAGATTAATCTGTTTTCTAGCGACAATACATGTGCGTTTCTTACTGTGATCTGGTGTGTTCGTGTTGTAGACGACCAGATCCTTATAGTTCAGCCCTTTTATCTCACCCCGGATGATCCAGGGTTCTTGAACCAGTTAGCTGAGTTAAATAATCCAGTAAGAGAGAACCAATCTTCGTGTACGTTCCGTGATGTTGAAGACGAAATGCCAACTTTTTCGGGAGCTGATAATTATCGTGTTACAAAGTGGATCAGCAGCTTTGAGGATGCAAAACTGTTGTACAAATTCAATGAGTCAGAAAGCTTCGTTTATGCCAAGAGATTGCTGAAGGGAACAGCAAAGTTGTTTCTGAGATCCACGTCGTGTCGTTCTTGGGGTGAGTTGAAATCAGCCTTGCTCACAGAGTTTCATGAGCACTCTACAGCTACGGACTTTCACAATATGTTGCGAGGCCGTAAGAAGCGGAAGGATGAATCATTTCAACAATATGTGCTATCGATGCAGGAGATAGCATCCCTAGCAGACATCGAAGAACAGGACGTCATTACCTACGCCATCAAGGGAATTCCGGACTCGATTTTCAGTAAACAAATTTTATTGACTGCAAATAATATTGCTGAACTGAAGGTCACTTTACGAAAATATGAGAAGATCATCTACACCGCTCTATAATAAGACGTATCCTCAACCGAGAAGTACATCAAGCACGAGTACTAAGGTTACTGTCAGGTGCTTCAATTGCAATGAATCTGGGCATATATCAACCACTTGCCCAAAGCCCCGAAGAGAAAAAGGTTCCTGTTTTCGCTGTGGACAAAAGGGACATGTTGTAAAGGATTGCCCACAATCAACATCAGTTCTTCTGGTTCAGCATACTGAACTAGAAACAGAAAACCAAATGGTTTCCATTCTGCCAGATTTTCATGGTGTTTTCGAATATGGATTTCAAGAAGATGACTCTGGAGCTCTCCGCTTGTCAATGCATGTGATGACAATGATAGATACTGGAAGCCCGATCAGCATTGTGCAGCAGCGCTATGTTCCGCCATTTTTGATGACAGCTGTACCATATCCAATGCATGACTATGTAGGTATTACCAATTCTAAGTTAATTATGTTAGGAAATGTATTTTGTAATGTTAAGTTTAATAACAGTTATGTCAATTTATGTTTATTTGTTGTTAAAAATGAGGAAAGGAAATTTTAAGCATCGATACATCGGATAATTGTGACAAATCGGTTTGTCTCAAAATTAATGAAAGTTGAAATTACGGTGACAAAGAGTTAGTTAGAAGTTTGATTACCCGAAGTTTTCCCACGATTCACCAATTTTCAGACGATTTTGAAATGGAAATAGTTTTGACGAATGAGAACAGTGTTTTGAATTGCGTGCCTCGACGATTGCCTTACGCTCATAAGTTGGAGCTACAAAAACTTATAGACGATTTATTAAAGAACAATATCATTCGTGAAAGCAATTCACCTTTTGCTTCGCCAATTGTCTTAGCAAAGAAAAAGACAGGTGAATTGCGTCTTTGCATAGACTTTCGTCAGCTAAATAAAGTGACAGTAAAAGACAATTTTCCTATTCCTCTTATTGAAGATCATTTGGACAGATTCGTGGCAAGAAGTATTTTTCGCTCTTTGACTTAAAAAGTGGATTTCACCACGTTAAGATGGCTGAAGGTTCTGTCAAATTTACTTCCTTTATAACACCCTTAGGACAGTTCGAATATCTACGGATGCCTTTCGGGCTTAAAAATGCGTAAGGATGAACATTTTCAAATTTTAGGAGCGGTTATGGATGTTGTTATGAAGCACAATTTGCAACTACGTTACGATAAGTGTCTTTTTATGTTTGATAAGATTACTTACTTGGGGTATGAAGTTTCCGCCAATGGTATAGGATCGAATTTGAATGGTTTAAAGGCCGTAGCTGACTTTCCTATACCAACGAATGTAAAGAACTTGCACTCTTTTTTGGGCTTAACATCATATTTCAGGAAATTCATAAAGGACTTCTCGACCTTTTCTAAACCATTGTATGATCTTCTTAAGAAAGATGCCAAATTTAGTTTTGGTGAAAACGAGCTGGCAGTTTTTGAGTCGTTGAAGCAAAAGCTGTTAAATGCGCCACTGCTAAGTATTTACAATCCAAGTGCTGAAACAGAATTGCACTGTGATGCAAGCAGTTTAGGATTTGGTGCAGTCTTGCTACAGCGACAAGAAACAAACAATTTCATCCGATTTTCTTTTATTCAAAACGCACTACTGCTCAAGAATCAATGTATCACTCTTATGAATTAGAGACTTTGGCAATCATATCCGCTCTAAGAAGATTTCGAATTTACCTCACTGTCATCTGATTTAAAATAATAACGGACTGTAAGTCACTCACCCTTACTCTAAATAAAAAATTAATAAATCCGCGAATCTCACGGTGGGCTTTAGAGCTCCAAGATTACGACTACGTTATTGAACATAGAGATAGTCAGAGGATGAGACACGTCGACGCTCTAAGTAGGTGTCATAATATTTTGATCGTTGAACCGGATTCCTTTGAGTATGTTCTTGCGGCATCACAGCAAAGAGATCTTACAGTGAAGAAACTAGTCAAAATGTTAGAGGAAAGAGAAAGTCCTGCTTACGAACTTGTTAACGGATTGGTGTATCGTAAAATCGATAAAAATGTTTATTTTTATGTTCCATCTCAAATGGAGAGAAGTGTTATACAAACACATCATGACGCACTATGTCATGTTGGAGTTGATAAGTGTTATAATTTTTTAAGAAAAACATATTGGTTCCCTTGCATGAAAGCTAAGATAAAAAACCCTATTAGCAACTGCTTAAAGTGTGCACATTTGTCTCCACCTTATGGTAAAAAGGAGGCAATTTTGCATAGCATCCCGAAAGGTGATAAACCTTTTGACACCATTCACGTTGTCCATTATGGTCCATTACCATCATCTGTGAGAAATTTTAAGACACATATATTTCTAGTTGTTGATGGATTTTCAAAGTACACTAAACTATTTGCGGTTAAGAGTACAAGCACAAAAGAAGTAGTCCAGTGTTTGGAAACATATTTTTCGACATACAGTACACCAAATCGTTTAATTTCAGATAGAGGGAGTTGCTTTACTTCCGAAGATTTTGCATTATTCTGTGGAAATGTTGTATCCAACATATTAAGGTTGCCACAAGTTCACCTTAGTCTAACGGACAGATAGAATGAGCAAACCGGTGTCTTACTCCAATGTTAGCCAAGGAATGTGAAATTCAACCTGGTAATTGGACGAAACATTTGCTTAAAGTGGAATTTGCGTTAAATAACACTGTTAATAAAGGCACAGGTTTTAGTCCAAGTATTTTGCTTTTCGGCGTAGCGCAAAAGGGAATTGTTAACGATAAAATTAAAGAATATTTAGAACAGAACGTAATTATTGAAGATCCGAGAAATTTAGAATCGGTGAGGCAACAGGCAAGTGAAAAAACTGTTCATAATCAGGAATTTAATAAGGTCTATTATGACAAACACCATAAGAAACCACATGAATATAATGTTGGTAATATTGGTATGGTGAAAAACGTTGTAACTACTCCGGGTATTAACAAAAAACTTCTGACTAAATATAAAGGGCCATATGAAATAATAAAAAAATTGCAAAATGATCGTTATCTGATAAAAGATATAGAAAACCTTCAGATTTCTCGTGTTCCTTATGAGGGAGTTGCGTGTCCCGAAAATATGAAACCGTACGTTTTATCTTGAATGAAAATAATATATTGTTCCCCATGTATCAATAATTATTATCGTCTCAATATGTAATCTCTATCGTTTAATAGTTTTATTGTTTAATTTTTATTTGTACTCATAAATATGTTTGAAAAGAAAATTTTATTTATCCCATGTCTTATTGTTGGCCAATATGTATAAGATACCAATATGTATAAGATACTAATATGTATAAGATATCAATATGTATAATGTATTTTGCTTGCGTACGATATTCAATCGGTGTATAATGTATTTTGCTTGCGTTCGATATTAAATCGAGGACGATTTGTATTCAGGATGGTCGAGTTGTAAGACATTTCTAATATTTTGTTTCAAATCTTAACTTGTTAAAATGTCTCTTGACCACCCTGTGATCTTTTTTGTCAAATGTTCAAATGTATAATGAATTACGTATTTACTTTTACATTAATAATATATAGTGAATAGCTGCATTATCGTTCGATCGAACGACAGTTTCCTATGTAAACTATCGACCGTAAGCTCTTTAATGTATGATCTGTTTGCCATTTTATTGGTATCGCCAAGAGAGTCTGAATAAAGCGATTGTTGAAACAAGACGTGTTCGGTCTATGGTTATTTTATATCACTTAAATAAACTTAAAAGTTACATTACAGAACTAAGGTCCCTGGTTCTCTTAAAGCGTGTATATTTGATTTAAAATATGATAACAGGAAGATTTAGTTACTGTTCCTTATCAAGTATTACGAAAAAAGGACTAATTTTATGACCTTATTGGGAAAAGCATTATAAAAATTGAGTTTATCTTCTTAATCCCAATTTTTTTTACAACATAAACATAATATAGCCTTCTTTCATATTGCATTTGGATTTAAAGAAAATTTGTAGAATTAAATTTTTGAGGAAGTTGTTTGGTTGTGTCACTGAATAATTACATAAGATTCGGCACTTCAGCTAACATCCGCTACGGTCTTCTGAAGTCATCGCGACAATGTGATCGCTTGTTATAGTTTTAAATTGGATGCAATAGTAAATCAATATATGTACCATGCAAATTCCAATGCAAAATGCTCGATGGGTAATTTATTGTGTCAACCAGTTAAGGGGAGGATTTTAGTTGATGGTTTTATGGTCAGGGGAGAATGGGTATATGTATATGGGACACAGGTGGAATGGGACATTAACTTTTTCTTCAACACCGTCTGTTTTATTTTGTTTCTGTTGATCACCAAATAATTCGTAAGGCTGAATCCATCGATCAACAAAGCAGTGGATGTTCGACAGTCGTGTGTAAAAAAGTTATTTTGTGCAAAAAAAGTAAAATCCTTAGGTGAACTTTGAATTAAAAAAAAAATTAATAACTGAACGCATTGTACAAATAAGTGAATTTAATTGATGTGTAGACTTATTATAAAGCGAATAAAGTCAAACTTTGTTAAGTGTGTGCAATTATTCAGAAGATATTCTCTATTAATTTTTTGAAATGCCGTACAGGATGATTGGGGCACTACCACGCAGGAGGGATGGGGTACTAACACTGCGGCACAAAGGTTTATTTTATTTCATTTTTTTACTTTCTTAGCTAAACATGCATAGGGATCATCAAATGAAGTAAAATGCATGTCATATTGTTCTATTTATACCCTATTCCGTCCGTCCGTCCGTCTGTCGGCAAAAACTAGGCCTTTAAACTAGACCTAAAAGCTGAAATTTTAACCATATTTTCTCTAGAGGCCCAAAATAATCAAGTGTATACATTTTTAAAATCCGCTCACAAACACGCCCACAAACTCAAAAAATCAAATTTATCGAAAAAATCGAATTTTTAGCTAGAAAGATGAAATCTTTTATGTATGATCTTTGACTCCTAAAACTGCTCGCGAGATAACATTTATAAAATCCGCCCACTGACACGCCCACAATTAAATAAAACAATTTTATTGAAAGGTCAAAGTTTGAGATAGGAAACTGAAATTTATAATATATACTCTTGTTGTGTATATCCAGCTAATAATGCCTTTTCTCCAATAAAATAAAATATACTTTACTACTTTTCCTAACTAGAGATTTATTTATTCTTTAGTGGGAGCTTACAATGGTTACCAGTTGGGTCGGAAGTCGAGATAAGAAAGAAAGACAAACCACGTTGGCTATTTGACATAAAGTAGAGATGTTAGTTTCTTCGATATCTCCGTCAGGTTCAATACCACGGCAGCGTTTGGAAATACTTAACAACTCTCTAGGGGCCCTTTATGCTCATGTCTAAATATTTTCAAAATCCGCCCACTGGCACGCCCACAATTATTTTTTTTGGAAAACCAAAGTTTGAGCTAGGGAGCTGAAATTTATAATATAGACTCTCTAGGTGCTCTTTATACTTATCGTCGCCTGAGAATTGTTTTGTTCCATACGCCACTTTTGTCGTTTTTGAGTTAGGAACGGATTCTATTGTAATTTTGTATTCTCTTTTTAAATCTGTGATTCGATTTGCTCTTAGTCTTTCCAATCCCGAGATATCGAACATCGACTTTGTTCCATATCCACCAAAGTCAACAGTTTGTAGAATTGTTTTGTGCCATAAACCATTTTTTGGCGTTTGGGACAAATTTTATATATAATTTATCGCAATTTTTTTGTGAGAATTGTTTTGTTCCACGTGCATATCACTGCCACAAGTAGAGATACAGCAAATATTAACAAAGTTGAGAATTGGTTTGTCCTACGTGCACTCGTGTAAAAGAAAAGCTATGTATGTGGAACACTGATTGCAAACAAAATTTTAGTATTGGTTTGTTCCACCTCCATTACAGTTGTGTAGATAATACCAATGAGTTTACAAAAGACTCTGCTCTTTTTGTAATTTACAAAGTTTTTTTTTGCAACACCTACTTTGGTATATTTCTTTAGTTTTGAGACTGAGTTTGACTTGAATTGAATTGAACTGCGTCTTAAATTGAATTTCAAGTAATTTTATTATTTGATGAACGTGAAAGAAAAATTAAATGAATTTTTAAAGTTTGCTTAGTTAGACTGAAAAAAGAAGTTATTTAAAGAAATGTTGTACAACATTTTAAAGCAATAGCTTAATTGAGAATGATGTTAAAGTTGAAATATATGTACGGAGCGCTACAGTTGGTTGAAAAACAAACCTTCAAATATATTGGAACAACATTTCACATTTCTTACGTTAATTGAGAAAGACGTTAGAGTTGAACGTCATAAGGGAGCTGCGTTTGGTAAACTTTTCGTACATTTTACATAATAATATATGTATGTATTTTTGAATATAACTGTGTAAAATTTCAAAGTTCTACATAAATTGAGAAAAAAGTTAGAGGTTAAAAGCCATGAAGAGGGCGCTGCAGTCGGTCGATTTATACATTCGATAAGCAGAAACACTTGAAAAATATTTGTGCAAAATTTCAAAGTTCCAGCTCAATTTGGAAAACGGTTTTAGTTAAAAGACATGTGGGGGCCCGGTAGTCGGTTGATCCAAAATGCAGAAGCTCAAATTTCCTTGCGATTTGATACAAATTCTGGCCACCGCACAGCCACACGTTCATTGTGTACACTACTTCAAATCGTGCGATCGCGGTTTTTTAATCCAACGGGATTCTTGCGACAGCTTGTATACAATACCTACATAAAACGAATACTCAAACATCAAAAGCGAACTATTTTTTTGTTTTTTTTAGTGATAATAATTAAAGAAAGCTGATTAGATGATGGTCTAAATTTTAAAAATAGCCTATAGCATTGCTGACGCACTAAGGAATAGGATGATGGATTGTCAAGATAATCACACTGGTATGTGTGGTAACATATAAAAAATCGGATAAACAAACCAAAGAACGATTATATATAAAGTATAGATTTACTTCAAATAAATTGTTCTTATAGTTGCAGAAAATGTCAGAGGTTAATTACCATGCTAAAGATTTTTCTTTTTGTTAAATTCTTTTAATATGTTAGAAATATAGAGAGAAATGTTCACAGCCTCGACCGCAAATCTCTGGGAGTTATGATTCTTAATTAAGCCAAGAGGACAAAACTCCATGATACTATTTAACAATTTGAACAAATTTTTATCACAACAATAGCTGGACCTGGCATAACTCAGTTTTGCCCGCAACAGTTGCAATTTTGTAGTGTGCGTTGACGTTTAGTTGTTAACAGTTTTTATGACATTTAACACGATGGTCAAGTTTTCTTTGGTATAAAAGGCATTCAATTATACAACTGATTCATTATGTTTTATTACGTTTTGCAAATGTAGTTGAATATAATGTAATGCAAGCTTGACTGAACATTCAAACTTTGAAATTTAATAAACATTAATTGAAACAAATTCGCTGTTTCTTTTAAATCGTAGCGATTCACGTGTCGATAATTCATCGACTTTACTGCAGTGCTCTATGATGAACGACATTTTTCGTTTTTTTGTCTGGAGCAAAAACAAATAAAGCAGATAGTTTGCCGACACGTGAGCAAGCTGCATACAATTGGCCATGCGAAAATCATGGATTCTCCAAATTCAGCCCACAAATATTAAAGGATTGCCCCTGAGATTTGTTAATTGCCATTGCGAATGCCAATCGGACTGGAAATTGCAATCTTTTGAAATCGAAAGGAATATCGGTCGCAATCAATGGCATGCGAGGAATGAATACTGTTTCCCCCGAATATTTTCCTTTAAGAATTGTTGCTTCTATCAGATTCGGCATCAAATTTTGGCAGCAAGTCTGGTACCATTGCACAGTCGTGGTTGATTCAAATTTCGTAGCATTATGATGACCGAACCGTATTTGAATTCAAAAACTCCGTCGGATAATTCACGACATCATCTTGATTAGTGGTGGAATCAACTGATTTGTATGATACTAAATCTCCGGCAATTTGCGATTGAATGGTGAAATTCAATGCGTTGACATCGATATTCTTTGCGGCGAGTATTGCGCGTTCACTGAGCCAAGCGTGATTACGATGATTTCGATGTACTTCGGGAAACACATTGTCGATGAGAGCCGTTTGTGAATATACGAATTGGCAGAATTCATTCCGAAACGGTCACTCTTCGATTTGAACTTGTTTTCTCTCTCCCAGCAGCTGTACGATTTGACGCAGTTCTTATATGATTCACTCTAAAATTGCTCGCCTGTTGATCTGGCCTTATGCGATGTCCCATTCTGTCGACTTCTCTATGTACTTCGCTTCCATCTTCAGTTTGGCTTCGTTGATATATTTGTTGTCGTCTTGCTTGCCTTGTTCGTCGGCCAATGTTTGTGCGCTTTGGTCTTGGCATTTGGAAAAAAATCAATGAAATTCACTTTTCAATCAATGAAATTAACTTTTAAATAACTATTTCGGCCGCGTTTAAATTTATATATTTAATTTTTACCTTAAATCTACTTTTAAAAGCGATTAAACTGTTGAAGCGATGCACAAAAACCAGCACTGCGCAGTATGTAAAATGCGAATAAATCGATTTAAATTTTCTTTCTGCCTAAACCTGAAATACAGCAATACGAACAAAACAAAAAAAGAATAATGAAAACCAGCCTACCGTTTATCGAGTTATAACGTCTTATATAAAAGAATTTACTTTTCAATCACTGAAATTGACTTCTAAATAAGTATTTTGACCGCGTTTAAACTTTATATATTTAATTTTTACCTTAAATAAACTTTTTAAAAGCGATTGAACTGTTGAAGCGACGCACAAAATCAAAAACCATCACTGTTGACAAACGTAATACATTAACCTGAAATTCTCGATTCACTCAATTCACTTTTGTCATACAAATCAACGCCACCTTAAATTTCGATTCACTCAATTCACTTTGTAATACAAATCAAGTGTGCAAAATGCGAAAAATGCGAATAAATCGATTTTCCGAAATTTTTTTCTGCATAAACCTGAAATACAGCAATACGAACAAAACAAAAAAAAAATCATGAAAATCGGCCTACCGTTTATCGAGTTATAACGTCATCGATCTTCACCCCGAAGGAATCCATACTAATATTATAAATGCGAAAGTAACTCTGTCTGTCTGTCTATCTGTCTCGCTTTAACGCCAAAACTACTGAACCGATTTAAATGAAATCTGATACACAGATAGTGTAGGGCCTGAGAATGGACATAGGCTACTTTTTAATGCGGGAAAATGCTTCATCCGCTGTCCAGGAGCGGCGATCTAAGCTGATATCAAAGAAAAGTTGTAACTCTCGAATGCTTTCTAGCTCCTAGCTTTGGAATGACTCATCCAAATGAAATAGGATTATTTTTAATATAAAGTTCAATTATGTACAAAGATTTTAAGATATAAATCATCTTTGTAGGTTATCCTAAAGTTGAACAATAAGCATTAAACTATAAATTTTATACAAATCAAAAAAATAAAATGTTCGATTGAAGCTAGATCGTTGGATTTTCCCAGCGTTGAGTGGAGGAAAATTTGTGTGTGTGCGGAACACAAATCTGTTTCTCTCTCTGTACCTTTTGTGCGTGTGCTTTTTCTATCTTTTTTTATGCACCTTTTGCAGTTTGTGTTGTTTTTCTTTTGTGGCGCATTGACAAAGATAGGGTATGAAATGTAATTGAGATTGAGAGGAAGTCACTCTGAGTGTGTATATCCCATTATATGGATATACACACTCAGAGTGACTTCCTCAGTAGGGACACTCGACATTTTCTTTATCAGTTCTTATCAACAAGTATTTTGTTTTAAATTTGAGAGGAGGCAGACTGGCGAAGCAAGGCGAGCACGGGTCAGCTAGTTATATATAAGATGAATTCGGTGCGGTGATGAATAGTGCTGCAAACGCAAAACCTAGTTGCAGACGTACGAGCAGTCAATCATTGAATACATATGGGTTCAATATATGTGTTTAATGAACCTTAGCTGCACAGATAAGTACAGAAAAAATCAGATTTGGTGTTCCATGAGTAAAAATCTTGCCGCAAAGTGTTCTACATTCTGTTAATTTGTGTTCCATGATGCTGTGCGGATCAGTTTACGATTTTCTGTAGGTACCTAGTTTAGAGATAGGGCAAGTGAGTAAAATGTGTCAAATTTGAAAATTCAAATTGTGCTGATGCCAATTGATTTATTTGTTTGGCATGAGATATCGTATTTCTTAGTTTAATGTTACAAATATTCGCATACCTATATATGAAAAAAAAATCGAAATAATAACATGGAACGAGTTCAAATTGTGATGGAATCGACATCAAGCCATACAATGCTCACTCAAAACCCGAAATTCACTAGCAAACAAAGAGGATTATCTAATTCAAATTTCGCAGCTGAGAGGAGAACATTATTACTCGAAGCTGTACTTTTCTGATCTGATTTGATCTGACATTTTGCACTCACTGGTTTAATGCTAAACACTTTGAATAATTTTCTTATTATACCCTATTCTAAGGTTATATTAATTTTGACGCATAGTTTGTAACATACCTTAATATTGCCCGTAGACCCCTAAAAGTTACTATATTTATGATCAGACTCTCTAGGGTTCCGAATAAACAAGTTTAAGAATTTTTGAAACAAACTCAAATAAGAAATTTATCGAATAAATCGAATTTTGAGCTAGAAAGCTGAAATTTTTTATATATGATCTATGAATGCTAAAACTGATCGGGAGATAAAATTTTTAAAATCTGCCAACTGACACGCCCACAATTAAATAAAACAATTTTATTGAAAAACCAAAGTTTGAGCTAGGGAGCGTTTTTTTACAAAAGCTTCGTTTTTTTCGATAAAATCCTTTAAATATTATATAACAAAATATGTAAAGCGTTCTTAACTATTTAACCATGCTTAGACTTTTGTCATGCCCACTTATGAGGGATAGGAATAGAAATAGGGTATCCAACAGTTCGGCCAATCGGACTGTAGCCCGTCTCTATGTTTTTTTTTTTTGAATAAAAACTTTGTTAACAAAAAAGATGAAATCGATTTTTCTATTCAAATTTTAACATCCAACTCCATGCTTTCTTGGCTTTCAGATATTTTGGATGAGAATTGCTTTGTACCATATCCATTTTTTTGTGTTCCGCGTGTAAGAAAAAAAAATCAGTTTCAAAATGTACGAGGTGGGACACAAGTCAAAAAAGGAGACTTTTACCTTAATTAACTTGGCTTGTTAACGGTTCTGCAAAACTCTTTTAAAATTGGTAGGTGAACTCTTTATAAGACTAACTTCAAATTAAATAAAAAATGAAAAGAAATCGTATCACACAGTTTCGGAGTACCAAGTACGCAAACCTTTAAATGCGATTTTCACGAAAAAGTGACAATGGCATATGGAACAAAACAATTCTCAGGCGACGTTATGTTTAAATATTTTTTTAAATCCGCCTACTGACACGCCCACAATTAAATAAAACAATTTTATTGAAAAATTAAAGTTTAAGCTAGGGAGCGTTTTTTTACAAAAGCTTCGTTAAACCCTTTAAATGTTATATAACAAAATATGTAGAGCGTTCTTAACAATTCAACCACACTTAGACTTTTGCCACGCCCAACTTATGAGGGATAGGAATAAGAATATTGTATTCAACAGTTCGCCCAACCGGACTGTAGCCCGTCCCTATGTTTTTAATATATTATTATTTTGTTGTTGAATGAACTAAAGGAGCGTTTAGTTTAGAACCGTAGTTTACGTCCATACAGACAGCGCTTACTTACCGTAGTTTTCGTCCATACAGACAGCGCTTACTTCTCTGCTATAACTCGACGACCTCGAAATGCGAACATATTTTACCGAGGATCCCTTATGGTGAATCTGAGTTCGCGGTTGTTTGGAAACCAACCCCAGGTATTTTAGGTAATAAAAGAACCAGGTGTTGCATTTACCAAGGCTCGGGGAAGACTTTTTCTTTCAGCTGCTTTTTCAATGTTGCTTTGAAATATGAGGTCTCTTTGATTGACATATTTGGTATGCCATCGGGTCCTGGCGCTATTCTGTCGCCTACTTTTCCGGAATAGTTCCTTTGTTGTTATTGTTGGTATCTTCGTTGTTGTACTCGTAGTTTCTCTAATTGTATTGGATGCACGGGCTGCCGGGGTTATATCGGTTCCATTGCATCATTGGACGGACAAGCAATTTGGCGTGACTTATAGCCCTTTAATTTTGTCGTTATCGTTCCCACATGCTGAACCCCAAGGGAAAGGTTAGGGAAGGTTGGGTAAATGGGTTGAAGGGTACTATAAACCTATAACCGTCACCTTTGGGTCAATGTAGAACCATTGTGATGCCTGAGGTTATAGCTCCCTTAATGTAGAACCTATAAACCTATGGATTTCAGAGCCAACCTGAGGCAATTATGAATTTCGCCCATAATACGTTTTGTTGCTACAAGCACTTTTTGGGGGTTAGAATAGGAAAATGGGATCCAATAGTTTGCCCAACCAGACCCTTTTTTAATAAAGTTATAATAACAGCAGCCGTCTTGTAATCGTACGTATTCGCCTAGTGAAAGTTAGAGATAGGCTCAAGGAAATCAACCGTTGACTTGTTGTTTAGCCCTCATCATCGAACGACCTATATCAGGAATGCGCCTATTAGTCGCATGAGTGGAATCTTAATTTTAAATGATCGTGTCATTGACTTGCATGTTACTAAAAAAAAGCTTATAAATATTTTGCGAAATAATGCTTAAGTGCCTTAATGTAATTGCAATTCATTGCGTCTGTGTTTGTATTTGTAAAGACATAATAAGAATCGTTGCTTGTTTACTTCGTATTTGTGCTTAATAATACCTGCACTAAATGATGGGCCTGTGGCAGCACTTTGAATGCCGGAAAAATTCTGCTCGTATTAGTTGCTTGCTTGCTATAAGCACTCCACGACACAGATCTATTATAGAGCCTAAAAAAAAAGATAAAAGGTTGTTGTTTTACGCGTAAATTCGAGCATTTCTGTGGTACATTTCTCAAAGAAACGCACCTAATGTCGTTTCTATGTTTCACATATTTTCACCCATAGGAACTTTCGCCTCATAAACTCAGAGAATTTTTACCGTAATGTTGGTCTTCTGTCTGATCCTTATTTCCTGGTGGGAAAAATATAAAAATAGTTTGCCCGAAGATTTAAATACGCAAAAGTAAGGAACGCCGTGGGCTGGAAATCCAGGGGACATTGGTTCCTTGTTTTAGATTCTGCTGGTAGGGCGGAATAGCTAGTTTTTTTTATTAATCGTTTGCAAGCGAAGCTTAGAGCCAGTCGCTCTTGCAAGGCGGCAGGCAAATTAATGTGGCTCATGTTCTTATTGGCTGGCTACACTTTCATTGCAATGATTTTCATTCAAATGAACACCGCCCGTGGTCACACAATTTGGATTTTCCATGGAAACTTGCTGAGGATAGGAGGAAAAACCTGTTTATGTAGAAGTTCTTTCATGCCCCTCATTAATAATAACGGCGAAAATAGGGCCTAAAACCTAGCTTCTCCGTCCATTTTCTGTCGGTGGCAATGTTGCGACTGTAGTGTATTCACTAACTGATTGGCAGGTCGTGCGTTCGAGTCCCGGCCAGGGCCATGATTTTAAATTGACTACTGACATAAATACAGATCTCCCTCCCTAAGCAACTGGACGCCATGCGTGTATAAAAAATCCTACAAAAGCACCAAACTTCTTTCTTATCCTTCTATTCTTTCGAATAGTAAGTACGACCTAAAATCAGCAATGGAATACTTTATTGCAGGTGCTGTTTACTGTTTAACAAAAAAGTCTAGCGTTTTGTTGCAACACTTACGGTACTGTATATATACAGAAAAATAAAACCCCTTCATCGTAAGCAAATTATAAGAAAAAACATAGGGACGGGCTACAGTCCGCTTGGGCGAACTGTTGGATACCCTATTCTTATTCCTATCCCTCATAAGTGGGAGTGACAAAAGTCTAAGTATGGTTGAATTGTTAAGAACGCTCTACATATTTTGTTATATAACATTTAAAGGATTTTATCAAAAAAAAAACGCTCCCTAGCTCAAACTTGGGTGTTTCAATAAAATTGTTTTATTTAATTGTGGGCGTGTCAGTAGGCGGATTTACAAAAAATTAACACATGAGAATAAAGGGCCCTTAGAGAGTACATATTATAAATTTCAGCTCCCTAGCTCAAACTTTGGATTTTCAAAAATTAATATACCCATAGAATAGGGTATAAAAAAATTATTTTATTTATTTGTGGGCGTGTCAGTGGGCGCATTTTGAAATTTTTTTATCCCGAGCAGTTTTAGGAGTCATAGATCATATATAAAAAATTTCAACTTTCTAGCTCAAAATTCGAATTTTTCCAAAATTTTGTTTTTTTTTGAGTTTGTGGGCGTGTCTGTGGGCGGATTTCAAAAATTCGTAAACTTGATTATTTTGGGACCCTAGAGAGTATATGGTTAAAATTTCAGCTCTCTACGTCCAGTTTAAAGGCCTAATTTTTGCCGACAGACGGACGGACGGACGGACGGACATGGCTAGATCGACATTACTATCGTTGCTGATCATAAATATAGTAACTTCTAGGGGTCTACGGGCAATATTAAGGTATGTTACAAACTATGCGTCAAAATATATATAAATCCGCCTACTGACACGCCCACAAATAAATAAAACAATTTTTTTGAAAATTTAGAGTTTGAGCTAGGGAGCTGAAATTTATAATATATACTCTCTATGGGCCCTTTATGCTCATGTGTAAATATTTTCAAAACCCGCCCACTGACACGCCCACAATTTTCTTTGAAAATTCAAAGTTTGAGCTAAGGAACTGAAATTTATAATATATACTCTCTAGGGGCCCTTTATGCTCATGTGCTTTTTTTTTAAATCCGCCTACTGACACGCCCACAATTAAATAAAACAATTTTATTGAAACACCCAATTTTGAGCTAGGGAGCGTTTTTTTTGATAAAATCCTTTAAATGTTATATAACAAAATATGTAGAGCGTTCTTAACAATTCAACCATACTTAGACTTTTGTCACGCCCACTTATGAGGGATAGGAATAAGAATAGGGTATCCAACAGTTCGCCCAAGCGGACTGTAGCCCGTCCCTATGTTTTTTTTATTTATTTATTTGTTGAAAAATCACTTACATGTAAGTCAATAGTCTTATAATTTAAGGTAAGCCTTATAATGTATTACTTTACTGAGCAATTACAAAATTTCAACAATAGAAGCAATAGAGTGGGAAGCATTAAACTAATTATTTTAAATACAATTAAAAGTACCTACAGATTAAAAAGAAAAAGAGATTTTAATAGAAGAGTGTGAGTTGAAGAAAGTAGAAAATTAGTTTTAACTATTTGCCAAATATATAAAAACATTAGTTTTAAGGCGAGTTGCATCTTCGATTCTTCTCAGCGCAATAGGTAGGGAGTTAAAGAGGCGGATAACGTGGACACTGGACAGGTACCGATACCGAGATGGGGTTAGAACAAAGGATCGTGTTGATTGAGGGAAAATAGTTCTGTTGTGCAAGTAATCAGGTTGTTTAGTTTGAATGACCTTATGCAAGAAGGATAAAAATCGAAATTTCAGAAGACTATTGAGGCTGCAGCCACATATACTTTTAGAAAACGCTGAGACATGGTCATAATAACGCAAACTGTAGACATAGCGAGCTATATTATTATAGGTCACTTTGAATTTTCGATTGGTCGCAAAATCGGTGTGACAAAAAACTGCGCGTCCATATATTAGAACTGGTAGTAAGAGAGTTTTAGCGAGCATTAGTTTTATACGTTTAGGAATGAAGCTTTGGGTAACTCGGAGAGCACATAAACTTCCATATATCTTACCAACAGCGCTATTTATATGGTCGTTCCAGGTTAAGTTACTATTGAACAGTAGACCAAGGTTCTTTGCAGTGTGAACATATTCTATTTTATTATCACCTAGTTTTAGAGGAGGTAGAGTTGAAAAATCAAATAACTTGTAGAAAATGGGAAGAGATTTTGACTTGAGCGGGTAGGACATATGGAAGCAAGATTTTAATGAACTTGGGGTTTTAAAAGATCGAGGCCGGTGGCGTTAGACTTGATTGACAATAACGCCTCAACAACGTCGTCTTCATAAAGTCTTTCTAACATAAAAGTATAATTGGAGCTAGGAAGGGGTAGGTAAGAAGCGGAAGGAAGCCTTTCGAACTCAGGATAATCACTTAAAGTAGTCGACGAAACGAACTTTTCATTGAGGGTATTACAGTCGATGTCATCTGGCGTCTTTCAAGGGTCTTTCCCAATTCCTAGTTTTTTAAGATTGCTCCAAAGTTTTTTTCCATTAGTAAATGAATTAAATTTGATTTCATAGAATTGGGATTTCGTTGCTTTGATTTTCATAACTACTTGATTGCGCAGAGCGCGTTAAGTTTGTTGAAATGATTCCAATTTATATCGTCTCCACTGGTGACATCGCGCTTAGACATCAAGGCTATAATATCGGAATTAAACCAGGGTGGAAAGTTGTGCTTAAAGGTTGTGACTTTGAGGGGCGCATGTTTATCAAACAGCAAATTAACATTATACTTAAAGAAAGCAACCTGCTCGTCAACTCCTTGCATATAAAACAGTGAGTTTCAATCTATATTGAGTAAAATTCGTTTGTTAAGTTTGAGGGAATTATATTTTTAAAGTTTCTATATTGAAAGCTATTGTCATGTACCATCGGGGCAAGGCTTAGGCATACAAATAACAGATCATGCTTGGAGAAACCAGCTTCAGAGAGCTGGTCATAGAGTACGAATTTATCAGTATCGCTGGTAATAAAAAGATCTAAAAGAGTGCTTGATTCTATGCAGTGGTGATTGGCAACAAAGGTGTTAATGGAAATCAACTTAAGTGCTTTAAATGTATCGGTGAAGTGAATAGATTTAAGTGGGTCTAAAAGATTTCAGTTGAGGTCACCGTAAAGCATAACATTCGGATAGCAACAAGAAAAGGACTCAAGTATTGTTATTAGTGGATCAATACTTATAAAGTTATATGGACGGTAAACGGAACCAACCAGAACACTCTCTGTATTACATATAACATTAACGAACACAAATTCAAAAGGACATTTAGGTATGTTAATCGATGTATAAACAGGAGTATAACGCAGACCATCGCACACATAGACAGCAGCACCTCCACCAACTCTAAATTTCCTGTCCGAACGAAAAAGCTTATAGGCATCCAAACTGTAAACATTATCACTGATTTCGGGGAGAGTACGATAACTAGGGCGCCAAAAATTGATAACGGTTTTCTATAGAAGGGTCAAAAACAAGCATTTTTTACTATGAGAGGGTTGGGTCTATCTCGCCCCGTTTAGGAGGTAGGGCCAATTTTAGAAAAAAGGACTTCAATTGAAAAAAAAATATTTAAAAACAACAGCAGCACTTACAATAAAGTTCTATACCTGTTTTGAAAGCCAGAAATCTGTTCTATATTCCTAAATTTAAATTAAACTATTTATGGCAATAGTTTTTGAAAAATTGGCATGCAAACTTAAAATATTGAAAAAATTTAGACCAACTTTTTTCAAAATTGTGAAATGAAGTGCTAAATTGATTTTTTTTGGTCGGTGTTACTTTCAATTCTGAATGAAACACAAGAAAGCGAATGGTTCATGTCTTCTAGTTTTTGAAAAAAATCGAAAATTACTAAAACTACGTTTTTATGATTATTGATTTTTGGTATTTACGGTGATTGCATTTTGAGGACTAATGTTATTGTGGTTAAACATTGTAACTAAAGTACAGCAATTCATTTAGCGTTACCCAGAATGCACCACAAAGAGGGAGAATTGCATGGCATTACGCGTCTCAGTCAGTCACAAGTAAGTCAGGAGTTAGTTAAAAATTATCAAGTCAATTTTTCAATTTTCAATTTATTAAAAAGGTATGTAATGTTTGTAATAACAAATGACTTTGGTAAGCAATAACCTGTACCACATTTGCATAAAAAAAACAACGGTACAAATTTCGATTTTTTATGATCTAAGTAATTATACTTTGAACATTACAGTTGCATTATATAGGTATGTAGGACACAAACATACATATTAAGAAATTATATAAATTTGCTGCATTCGTACAGTAGTACCTTGGTAATGTGAATTTTTTATAATGGATTACATTTTCATGTCTGAAAATTTTAAATGTGGAACTTTGGGCTACGTATATGTACTCTACAAACTACACATATTTAGTTGACATTGGATATATAGAACAAATTCAAAGTTTCTTTAAATCCAGATTCTGTAAATGCAAAAGAAACTTTGCATTCACCCGACGTCGCACCTACTCCAAATCCTACAGTGGACCCAAGCAGGGGATACCTCACTATTTATACGCCGTAACCGTAATGCTGGGTGCTAGCACTGAAAGCAAGCAAAAACAAAAAAATCTCATAAAAACGTAGTTTTAGTAATTTTCAATTTTCTCAAAAACTAGACGACATAAAACCATTCGGGTTTTGTGTTCGATTCAGAATTTATTGATAGTAAGATTGACTACAAATTACAATTACTAAAATTTAGCATTTCATTTCACAATTTTGAAAAAAATTGACCTAAACCCTATTCTAAGGGTATATTAATTTTGACGCATAGTTTGTAACATACCTTAATATTGCCCGTAGACCCCTAAAAGTTACTATATTTATGATCAGCATCGATAGTAATGTCGATCTAGCCATGTCCGTCCGTCCGTCCGTCTGTCGGCAAAAATTAGGCCTTTAAACTGAACCTAGAGAGCTGAAATTTTAACCGTATACTCTCTAGGGTCCCGAAATAATCAAGTTTACGAATTCTTGAAATCCGCCCACAGACACGCCCACAAACTCAAAAAAAAACAAAATTTTTGAAAAAATCGAATTTTGAGCTAGAAAGCTGAAATTTTTTATATATGATCTATGACTCCTAAAACTGCTCGGGATAAATTTTTAAAATCCGCCTACTGGCACGCCCACAAATAAATAAAATAATTTTTTTATACCCTATTCTAAGGGTATATTAATTTTTGAAAATCCAAAGTTTGAGCTAGGGAGCTGAAATTTATAATATATACTCTCTATGGGCCCTTTATGCTCATGTGTAAATATATTCAAAATCTGCCCACTGACACGCCCACATTTTTTTTTTTTTTTTTTGCTTGAAAATTCTAAGTTTGAGCTAGGGAGCTGAAATTTATAATATATATTCTCTAGGGGCCATTTATTCTCATGTGTTAATTTTTTTTAAATCCGCCTACTGACACGCCCACAATTAAACAAAAACAATTTTATTGAAACACCCAAGTTTGAGCTAGGGAGCGTTTTTTTTGATAAAATCCTTTAAATGTTATATAACAAAATATGTAGAGCGTTCTTAACAATTCAACCATACTTAGACTTTTGTCACGCCCACTTATGAGGGATAGGAATAAGAATAGGGTATCCAACTGTTCGCCCAAGCGGACTGTAGCCCGTCGCTATGTTTTTTTCATTTTTTTTATCAAAGTCTTGAGTTTCCATGCGAATTTTTCAAAAACTATTGCCATATAAAATTTAATTTAAATTTAGAATTATAGAACAGATTTTTGGCTTACAAAACCAGTAAAGAACTTTATTGTAAGTATTGCCGTTGTTTTTTAATATTTTTTTTCAATTTAAGCCTTTTTTTTCTAAAATTGCCCCTACCTCCTAAACGGGACAAGATAGACCCCCCTCCCATAGTAAAAAAAGCTTGTTTTTGGCCCTTCTACAAAAAACCGTTATCAATTATTGGCGCCCTAGTTATCGTTCTCGTGCCCTGATTTCTGTATCGAACCAAGTTTCAGAGACAAAAATAATATCAATTTTTGACTTCACAAACAGATATCTAAGTTCCCCCAATTTGTTGATAAGACTTTGCGCATTGATTTGACAGACTCTCAATCCTTTTTTCTGTGAACATAGGATTCTAATCATATTAACCAAATTAGTGTTTTCGCTTCCGCCAATGAAACCCATACTATTGGCAGCTGTATAGTTTGACATGCAAACTTTGAAAAACAATGATGGCGCATGAGACAGAAGCAGAGATGCAACAACAAGTTAGAGCCATAAAAGAGAATATTTGGCAAGAAACTACACACAAATTACGTAGCATTTATAAAAACTTTACAATTTAAGAAAAAACTATAGGACGTCAAAAACTGCGGTTTACTCGCTAGGACACATTGATCGACTTAATCTCTCTCTCCTCATTCATTATTTATATTGATTATTTATTGTTATGTTTACATTATTTTACCAATATAAAAAACTGTTAGCTGCTCTTTGATAATATATTAATGAAAATATCTGATATTTTGAAGTAAATGGATTGTGACCAGAACAAATTGGATTGGATAAATCTTTCTCAAGAAATAATAAAATCCATATTTTTCAATCTCTTTGCTCAAACAATAAAGCGGCTAGACCAAATTCAGTGTAATTTAGTTTAGTTCATTTTTAGGTAAATACTCGGATTAGGCAAGAACGAAGTCTAAATTATTTTTAATACGCGAGATAGGTACTATCTTTGTATATACATTCCTATAGTAGCGCCAAGAAATCGAATAATAATGTTGTACATGTATCCCGCAGAAGCTTTGGCGCTTCAATCGATCAATAATGAAAACTGGTTTGTGTCCTTAATTAATTTAGATGAAGCTTTAAGTGCTTATGAAAGCTTTCGTCAAAACGAAAGCTATATTAAACGAAAGTAATTGAAGTGATGAACAAAACAAAAGTAACATTTTTCCGACCAGCGCCGTTATATTTGAAGATTTTCATAAGTGTGTAGTTTGTCGTTTGTTTATTGAATTTTTTTTTATACTTCTCATGATGGGGATATGATGTGTGGGTGAGAGGGGTGCGCTATATGGTTTATAAATTATTTGTTGTTTTCAATGGAAGTTTGGGGTAGGTTATGGCATATTGCAAGGAGGCCGTAGCATTCATCAAAGAAAAGGGGTACAGTATTCATTCATAATCGGTATCACAAATCATATTATGTACATTATTGCGATTGCATTTTGTTATGTTACACAATTAAATCTCCGAATATAAGCAGAATTTTTTCATTTGGTTTTTCACAAACAACTGGTTTCGGACTTTAAACGACATAAAGTTGGCTAACTTACATGTTTTGGATATGTACTGAATACGGATTTTTGCATAAAGGCTGGGAAAATATTTAAACATTGCATAAGAAGGTATGCAATCATTTCGAGATGTTAAAGCGAATTCTATTGAAGAATGCTCTAAGTTGTTTGCTTTGATGTGTGTGTGGAGTAGGTAGGGAACCGGCACTAGCGGTTGGTCACTTCCACTCCAAAAATTAGTAATAATTACTGTAGTTTATATTCTTTTTTATAATATCCACGATTGAAATATCCAACCATCAGAATATCCTTTTTTGTGAGTCGAAGACGTGTCCAGAGTTTTAATTTTTGTGAGTCTATCCCAGGAAAATATCATCCCGCCAAACACCGGAAATCGGGCGCGTTTCTTGGACGTTAGCACAAACGCTTTCAAGATATTCTAATACGGGACTTTTGTTTGTTGGCGGAGATTTGAACGGCATTGTCGGTTAGTCAATTGAAGAGTATGAGAACTGACATGGAGGACTGGGATACGGTACCAGGAACTCTCCGGGTAAAGATATCCTGAGCATGTGCAAGTCATAAGGTCTTATCGTTCTCAAACAAAGCCGTCACCTGGTCACTTACAGCAGTGGCGGAAACGAATCCCAGATTGATTGCCATATGGTAGCACGTTTCATGAAGCCTCGGGTTAAAGATAGCAAAGTGATCCTGGAAGAGGCAATCGCCCAACAAAACTGCCTCCTCCTGACAGAAAAGTGTTTGTGAGAATCAAATGGTACAACCTGGACAAAAAAAGTCATGCATTTATTGCAAATATGAAAAATTATCTCCATCGCATCATCAACAAAGTTGTCAATATGGCAAAGAAACATGGTGGTGGGCAGATGAAGCTAAAGCAGTAATTAGTGACAAAAAGGTGTCAGAAGGCTGTCCACGAACTCCAACAAAGCAGCTTGAACAGAAAAACAACTATTTTCAAAATTTGCCGCTGAGAGAAGGAGCAATGCCCAGGAAATCCGTTCGCCAAAGTTCATCAAAAATGCTCAATGCTTCTTGTGGATGACGAAAAACTACTAATTAACAAATTTCATGGGATATATTTTCCGAGAGCCGTTTCTAACACTGAAGAAGTACACGACATTGTTGTTGAAGAAGTTATGAATGCGGTCAAAGACTTCAAAAATCGAAACGCAGTTTTGCCGGACAAGAAACCCTCTGAGTTCTGGAAAAATATGGCAGACATCGGGTCCAAATGGCTCATGATTCTCATCTGCAAACTGATGAGTGGCGATCCAATGCCTAACCCGTGGAGGGAGAGTTTTCTTCTTATTTTGTACAAAGAAAAAGGCGATATGCGAGACTGATAAATACCGTTCAATCAAGCTGATGTCACACACAACGAAGATCGTTCAGGGGTTATTAAATAGCCGAATCCGTAAAATAGTACGGCTATCTGAAGACCAGTGCGGGTTTGTCGCAGGTAAATCAACCACAGATGCAATCCAAAGTATAATGATCATGATGGAGAAACATCGTGATTCTTTGAAGGATTTGCATATGGTGTTGGTTAATTTTGGAAAGTCCTGTAATAAACAACCAACGGATCTGTTATGGGTAGCGCTAAGACAACGAGGAGTTCCAGAAATCTACGTCGGATGGACATGGACATGTATACATGTATGAGCGAGTAAAGACAAGAGTAAGATGTATAGTTGACGTCACCGAGGATTTCGCAATCAAAGAGGTGTACACCAGGGAAGCGTCCTAAGTCTAATCATATTGCCCTTGATTATCTGCTTGAAGAAAAAGTGACGGACCCTAATTGGTATTAGTTATTCTTTGCTGGCGATGGATTAGCGAGGTTCAAACGTCCCTGACCAAAATGTTAAATGTGTCGCTGGGCTCAACTCATCTGGATGTTTAAATTGCATAGATGTGATTTCCCCCACTTAGTACTTATACTTTTACGACAAACGCTGGTTGGAGGGCGCTGTAGTGATTTTCTAAGCTGGTCCCTGCATAGGCAGATGTACTTTCCCGCCTACTTCTGACATTTCTATTCTGTCAGAAGGAACTCCCATTTCTTGTTCTTCATTCAACTGGCTATTAGGCTTCCAGCTATTTCATCTTCAAATTCTTTAGGAATGGCAGACGTTCGACCAGCTCCAAGATATAGCCAAAATAGTAACAGTCTAAATAGCGATCAACTCATAATTTCTTATTTGAGGAAAAAGACTGAAATTTGATTTTATTAAATTTTTCATTTCAAAACTTTTCGTCCCTTCCATCATCCCCCTCTCAACATACATGCTACTTGCCGAGGCGACGATGCAATGTTAGTTAACTCCCACAGCATTTTGGGCGCCTTAAGACAATATATTCTACATTTCAGCTTTCTAGCTCACAAATTTGTTCTTTTAAAATTGTGGGCGTGTCAGTGGGCGGATTTTAAAAATTCTTAAAATTTATTATTTCGGGCCCCTAGAGATAACATTGTTAAAATTTGAGCTTTCTAGCTCCAGTGTAAAGGCATTAATTTTTGCCGACTGGTGGACGGACGGATCAATTCAAATCAATTTTTCTTTTCAAACGAATCGCCTCTTCCATCATACAGTCTACTCGCAGACGACAAAGTCAGATTTATAATTTTTCCATGATCTCCCTCTATCCATCCTACATACTATTTGCCGAAGCGACGCAACAACGCAAATCTTCAAAAAGTATGTGGCTTTTACAAAGAAAAATAAATACTTACATAATATCAGAATGATTCGATAATGAGAGACAAAGCAGTTTATTTCTTCGTTTCTTTCTTCTTTCTTTCTCTTTTCTCTTCGACGAACGACGAACTATAATATTGAATGATCGAACGAACAAAAATCTCAACGAATGCTTTTTTATTATTAATAAAATTATCAAAGGCACAAAAGCTCTCAGCCAACTAATTCTCGATTTGGTATGAGTAGCGACACCTATTAGGATACTGGTACTACTGGATTGGCGCTACTATAGGAATGTATATACAAAGGTACTATGAATGAAAAAATTGTTCACTAACGTACTTACGTAAGTACGTAGATACACAGATGCTCACGCATAAATCTCCCAAAAAAACATTTGAAAAAATCATTGTGACCATCAAATTATAAAATATGTTGTGAATTAAATTTAATGTTGGCCCAATTAAAATAACATCCACAATTCTCCAATGTTGGGAAGTTAATCAGTCTTTTTGTTATTTCGTTATAATAAAAAAACGGCTGGACCGAATTCAGTATAATTTTTTTCAGATCTTATTACCATCAATGCGCGTCGATAGGGGACCATAACGAATATATGTACGTACGTACACGCGCGCATACACATACATCGTCCTACAAACATTTAAAAAACATATTGTGAACTTTCTATCTTAAATCCAGAACTGAAACAGATTATTCTAATTGTCTCGGTACTTTCAGTTCTCTAACCTTTTTCACTGTCTCTACCAACGCTATCTTTCTGATGAACCACATCAACGACCCATGGTAATTTTTTCATACGATACTTTTTGAAGAACCAACCCATCGTCACTGTTCTGGGACAAAATCCCTTTACATTACCTACGTCCGCCCTATTCTAGAGTACGCTAGCCAAGTGTCGGCACCATACTACTGGGTCCACGTTACTAGAATCGAAAGCATTCGACGTCGATTTCTACGTTTTGCTCTTTGTGGGCTCCCGTGGAATAATCATCTTATCCTACCACTATATCACGAACGCCTTAATTTAATAAACCTTCAGATCCTTGGAAAAAGAAGAGATGTCGCTGACATTCTGCTTAAACATCGTCTTCTCAGTGGCTCGATTGATTGTTCCTCTCTTTTTAATTATATTGCCGTAAACACCAACCCTCGCAATTAAAGACCCCCCCCCCCCCCCCTCTTTTCTACCTTGCCACCCGTCGCACGTCGTACAGCTTAAGCGAGCCGATCTTCCCCAAGTTGCATAAGGTAAATTCTAACCCCCTCCTCTTTGATTTCAATTGCAAAACTCTTCCCTCAAAAATGCCCTCCTCCACCCCCACCGTTCACCTAATTAGTTCTATTACTTGTAAGTATTAGTTTTAAGTCCTAGCTATTAAGTCTTAGTTATTAGTTTTAAGACATGTATCTTGCATTAAGCCGAATAAATGGGGGCGTACCACCATTGAAATTAAAAAAATTAAATTAAATTAAATTAATTCGAATTGTAAAATATGCTGTAAATCACGATTTTCATTTTCGGACCAATTACAATAACTTACCCAGTCACTGGGAAGTCAAAACAAAGTGTGAATAAGTGCTTATAAAAAAAATGATTTTTTCAGCACTATGCACTAAAACTGTCATTATAAAATTTCTAAATCACTAATGCTTTTTCTTCGTACAAACAAATTTATATCGTCTTATAAAAAAAGAAAACTAGAAAAGAAGCTGTTCGTCTGTTCCAGATATCATTAACCAGGTGAAAAACATTAATCAGAAATGCTCATATGTCGATCTTTCTGTAGAATATTTCCATAGCCAACTTTCAACAGTACCTTTAAAAATACAGCTGCGCCTTGCTTTATACCTCTCTTTTGGGACATTGTGAAGTTATCCAATACAAGATGGAGTATCAATGTAGTAAAAGATGAGAGTAAACGCAAAATCCTTTCATTTACGTTTTTTTGTGATCACAATTTAGAAGTAATAATAATAAAATATTAAAGTCAAAACAAAACGTTTCTTAATATTTTGAAAAACGCATTTTTAGTTTAGGTTTTTGTCTTTATTAACAAAGGAAGAAGAACAATTTACGTCACAATTTACGTCTTTAACAACTAGTACACGATCGCAACCGGATTTTGAAACCGATTTCAAGCTTATTTCGGGAAAACCCGAAACTTTTTAAGTCAACCAAAAAATAAACAATAACGTATTTAGTCTTTAATCACTTGACTGCAACAACACTGCATCAGATGCAATGCTTGTTTATTTCAGAAAAACAGAATCAAGTATTTGTTGTAAAAAAAATTAATATGAAAGAATAATGTATGTTATTAGTATGTATATGAGTTTTATATGATTCTTTTTGTTACTAGTGGTAATGAAAAGGGTTCAGTTTCAATTTCGTACAAATTTAGTCTGGCATCGAAACAAAACCGGAACTCGAAATATTGGCCGAAACCGAACATTCGGTTTGATATTATAAATAACGCAATAAAACAGTTCTTGGGTGGTGATCAGGAAGGCGGGCTAAGGAGCTTAACAAATATTATTTTGAGCTTAGTTTAAGATTTATCAGAAGAGTTTCTTTGAGAAATAAATCCACGGGTGCTCATAAGAACGATAACAAGAATTATGGACAGCAGCCATACATGTTTGTTCTTTAAAAAAACACCTATCGTAATTTCTGTACACAGTTCGTGCTATTTTTCACAACTAAGAAGTCACACACCCTGAAAGCAACGCACCTATTTTTATTTTGTGAACAAACAAAAACTTTACATACAAATATACATACATATGTATGCTACAATCCGTATCGAAGGTCATTTAGCATTTGTCAATTCCGTTCATTATATGTGTTTATAGGTCACGATATCATATTCCATATTTAAAGTATATGTATTATATATTGTGAATAATATATATTTTCGTTTGAACATATTTTTATATATTACATGCATTGTATGTTTACATTGCTTCTATTAACACTTTGTGCTTATAAGAGGAGACATGCTAGAGTAAACATGGCGTTTTAGAAATTGTGTAGTTTCCTTCCTATTTCAAAGGTTCAGCGTTTTAAAAACAAAAATATTGCTTTTCGATTTCTAATATCGGTAAAACGATTTAAATCTGATAAATATGAAATTCCATAGTTACTCAAGTTTCTCTCAATACTCTACTCATTGCATGCAAATTGTATATACTATAATAATATTTTAAAAGGAGTATTTAAATCACATTAAATTGTCATATTTTATGCTGCAAATTCCCGACGATTGAAATGGATCTTAAAGCTGACATAAGCGGTCTCATCATAAGCAATAAATATGCTTCTGTATTCGATGGAAATACTATTCTCGATTTTACATCCTATGCATCCATAAACAACGATGGACAAAAAAGCTCTCCCGAACACCCCGCTTCATTTTCGCAAATGAACGGATGTGATCAGACATTCAAAATTTCTGTTGAAAACTTACATGACAATTTAAAACCACTTCAAAACACATGTTATCAAGCGGAAGTTAAAGAATTTCTGGACCAAGGAAAAAAAAATGAAGGCGTAAAGAAAATGGTTTATATACTAGAAAACTTGGATTCTTTACCTGAACAAAAGATAAACTCACTTAAACAGGATAATCCAAAAGGGAATTTGCATATTGTTAGAGAAGCAGTGGATAAAATAGAAGGCATATATCTCAACGCAATACCCTTTCGGACAAATAGTAAAACGCAAAATAGAGAACCTGATCTAGATGCAATTGAAACACAAATAAAGAACTTTATTCAAAGCAATGCAAGTGAGCCGTCGATTGAAGTTTCTCTATCTCAAAATGAAGATGAACACAACAATTTAAAGGCGATTGATGAAGAAATTTGCGAAATCCGATGTACCAAAAAAAATATCCCAAACCTGTCAAAAACTGACGGTGGTAGTATGCAATACTTTCCATTTGAATCAAATCAGAGCGAACATAAATTTCCCTTAAAAATGATTTCTAAAGAACTCAATGTGGAAAATAACAGATGTGTGGATTTGATGAGGAAACCTCTTAGAGTGCGTAGCGAAAGTTCTACCCATAACTTAAGCTCAAAGAGTGATGAATACTATTTCCCAGTTAAATTACTAGAAAATGAAGACAATTGTGGATTTTATTATAAGTATCCAAAGTTCCCAACTTGTTGTATTCAATATCGAATACCGAAAAAGCAAAATAAGGAAAAATATATAGTAAAACCTGTCTTATATTCTGCGGAGTTACATTTTTCAAATGAAATAATAACTTGTTTCAAAGATCAGCAAATGTGTATCAGAACTATAGAACAGCCTTTGGCACAAACTCACAGTATTTCGGCCACAATATCCAAAAATATATGCGATTCGAGATCATGGCTAGGAGGTTCCGGTTTTGCGTGCAATAACGACAAAGAAATGTCGTCAGTGGAATATACAATGGAAATACCCGCTGAAATACATATCCCAGAACAAAACCCCTCTTTGTTAGAAGCAAATAAATGTAAGAGCTGTACTACGACAAAAGTAAAATCAGAAAAAATAGAGCGTATTGATTTGATTATTAATGAACACATCCAGCCGCTGTTAATATTTAATGAAAGCATTTTAAACCGCGAGGACTGTTTTAAATCGACTCATGACTCCAAGATTTTTACTAAAGATATGGGATTAAGTGATAGTTACAAGCAATTATCTAAAAGTACTTTTCCAGAGTCAGAGCAAGAGGAAATACTGCCAGAATATTTAATTTACGACGAGTTACAAGAAGAACAAATAAAAAAACAAGCTAGACCAGAAAATCAACCAACAAATTTTGAATGTGGTATTAGAAGTAGATTTACAGAGTTTGATATCGCTGAACCAAATACTCCAAAAATTAGGATGGAAGTATCACATTTAAAACCAAACTCAATTACTAATAATCAAAAAAAGGATGTCAGCTTTGAAGCCAATCAAGAAAAGCATATAGTTCACAGCAAACAAAAACAAAATCAATTAGGGGATGGCACTAAAAATACGTTAAATGCTATTCAGTTAGGAGTTTGTGGGGGTGATTATGACAGCACGGAATCAACATTTCTATTTCATAATTCAACGGGCTGCATAAAAAAAGATCAACTCACTGAAATACAACAAACTGTAAACTCAGAAGTAGAAAACAGGGAAACAAGCTGCAGAACGAAAAAAGATAATAACTTAGAAGTTAATTTCAATGACTTTCAAGCGGATGCTTGGAAAACTAATAAAGATCTAATACAAGATCATAATGATATGGCGAAGAACAATTCAACTGTTTCCGCGAATATGTTGCAATACGCGCAGTTAATAAAACCAAAAAGTGGAATAAAATCATATTTTGAATTTGGTGAACAGACAAAGCAACCGAAACGCATATCCCCACAAAAAAGCGAGCAATCATTAAATAAAATAAATATTGGAGCTGAGGATAATAAAATGATTGAGCAAATTGATTTATTTAAATCGACAGCCCTTAACATTAAGAAATCGGGCGATAATTCGACCGAACATGTACAATATCCAGCTTGGTATACAGAAGATAAAGGAAATAAACAGATATCGAGCGATATTTGCAGGAAGGGAAAAAGCTTTGATATGGCATGGTCAAGCTCTCAATGCTCATTTATTAATTATGATAATCAGAGTTTAGATACCAAGGGAACTGTAAAACTTCAATCGTTTGAAATAATTTCAGAAGATAAGATCCTTAGAACTATTCATGGATTTCCAGCAGATATAGAAACAGTTGGTCCAACGCAACTACATAAGTTTAGATCTAAATCGCTTGAAATAGAAAAATCGGAATTCAGAGATATATCTGATTTCAACGAATTAGGCTCTATTAAAAATGAAAATAATCAAGAAGGAAAGAACCTTTATCATGATTATGCGAAAATGGCTAAACTCGATAATAGTGCTAGCGGCGGCATAGGGGTGGCTGGTGTAATATGTACACCATGTGTATCTCAAGAGCGTAGCACGGCAGCCATTGCTGCAGACGATATCCCGAATCCGGAATACTCGTATTTATCGAGGAGTCAGTATGATCTTGCGAGTAAGCATTCGATGAATTCCTCCTTAAAAGAAGATGTACTTCAGACAGCATTAAATCCCATGCATAAACAAATTAGAGAAATGCATAGTACCCTGGAACAATTACATATTACCAGACCAAACACTCAAGGTACCTTAAATCTAGCTGAGGATGAGCATTTGGGTGATAAAATAATTGCAAAAAACGCAATTTCAGTTCAAGTTTTTGATGACATGTGTTATAGAAATCAACTACAGCCAGCTCCAATGGACAGCAAGCCACTCCCTGAGTTAACGGTTAAGGTGGCGGAGATGAACTCAACTAAATCAGAAGATATTTCTAGCTCGAATCAGTTAGGCAGAAATGAAAATGAGCACAATTTATGCCATAGGGATATTTCTTGTAAAGATGCATCAGTCATCGAAACAGATGGAAATCTGAGTGACACTGATATTCAAGAGTTATTTGCTCATGACTCATCTTATAAACTCGAGAATGCAAATCTGAAACCTCATAATATTGCTTACATTCAGACAGTTGTCGTAGACTCTGAGGATGAGCCAACTGATATAATGCAAGAACGCATGGAGAAACTACCACCCCTTATACGGGAAGAATGCTTACAATTCCTGTTTCAAGAGCATAAAGTAGAAGAAATTGCTCCGAAAGATATCTCGAATCCTGATTGCCCAGATTTATGTAATAGACAAAATCACATTACGAATAGGCAACCAATAAATTCTTCTTTAAACGAGCTTCTAAATCCAATTCAGGAGATAGACCCCACATCAGCAAACATTAAATTGAAAGAATTTGATTCAGTTACAAAAAGCCCTCAAGATACTTTTAACCAAGCGGAGAATAAGATTTTTGATGTAGTTCTCTCGAGAAAAAAATTATCGGATATTTTAAATAATTTGTCGACAAATGAAAATCAACTAACATCAGCTTCCACCGCTACCAAGCCACTTCTACAGTTAGTGGCCATAGTGCCTGAGATATATTCAACTAACTCAGAAAATATTTCTAGCCCAAATCAGTTAGACTTAAATGAACACGAAAGGAATCAAAACCGAGTAGAAACTTATATCGATGATGCAGTAATTACAGAAACAACAAGCAATCTGAATGATACTAAACTCGAGTCTTCATTTTTAAAAAGTACTGATATTCTTATCAAACAGACAGTTGGCGTATACCATGAGGATGAGACAACTCATTCAATGCATGAACACATAGGGGAAATGCGACCTATTGACTGTAATGAATGGACACATTTTGTGCATCAACAATATAACAAAGAGCCAATTGTTCCAGAAGGCATTTCGAATCCCGAGAGCTCAGATATGTGTAAAAGAACAGAACACATTACGAATAGGCAGCCAATAAATTCTTCCTTAAACGACGATTTTACAAATCCGCTTCAGCAGGAAGAAAACACACAAATAGAAGCCAAACTGAACGAATTCGGTATTATCAGATCAAGCACTCACGACCAACTGAATCAAGCTGAGAATGCGATTTTGGAGGATTTAGGTACTATGAACGAAACATTTTTAGGTGTCGTTATTGATGGCTTGTCGAATCATGAAACCCAAACAGAATCCGCTTCAATCGACATCAAGCCACTGCAAGAGTTGGATTCTATGATGCCCGAAATAGATTCATCTAACTCAGAAGTACTTTCTTACCCGGATCAATTATACTTTATTGAAACTGAAGACAATCCAGACTCTTCCGATATTTCTTGCGATGATAAAGCAATCACAGAAATATCTAGCAAGATGAATAGCACTGCTATTCAAATGCCTTCCACTTTTGATTATCTGAGGAAACTCAATATTGCAATCATAAAAACTGAAGACATTGATATTTTTCGGACAACTGCCGTAGATTCTGCAGACGAGACAACTGATTCAATGGCTGACTGCTTAGTAGATCTAGCAGCCATCAACTCAACTCATTTGATGTATTCACACAAAGGGGAATTATCATCGCTTGACCTTGACGATTGTACACATTTAATGTCGTATGGAGAAACAAAAGAACCAATTGCCACAGAAGAAATTCCGAATCCTTATTGCTCAGTTTTGTGTACAAGAGAAGATCACATTGCGAATATGGGGCAAATAAATTCCTCCTTAAAACACGATTTTGCAAATCCACTTCAGGGGTTAGAAACTGCACCAATAAATAGTAATTTTAATGTATTTTATATTACCAGAACAACAACTCAAGATAATTTGCATCAATCTGAGAATGAGATTGGCGATCGCATAAGTCTTGCGAACAAAAAGTTAATGGACCTAATGACTGAAAATTTGTCGACTCATGAAAACCAACAAGAATCAGCTCCAATAGCCAGCAAGCCTTTTTCACAATTAATGCCAATAGTGCATGAAATATATTCAACAAACTCAGAAAATAGAAAAAAGACTTCGACTTATGATTCGTGGAGTAAACTTGACATGAATGAAATGGCTAGCACTCAGACAACTGCCGTAGAGTATAAGGATAAGCCAACTAATATCATGGCTGAACGCATATGCGAACAAACAACTACTGGCAGCGAAAAAATCACGCATTTTGTATCTAAAGAACATAACATAGAACAAGTTTTCGCGGACAATGCCTCGAAATCAGAATTCTCAAATTTTTGTAAAAGACAAGATGATATTGCGAATATGCAGACAGTAAATTCCTCCTTAGAAGACGCAATAGAAATTATGCAAATAGCTGATGGCGCGGACTCTGAGAATGAGCTTAATAATTTAATGCTTTCACGCATTAAGGAACAACTACCCATTGGCCTTGAAGAATACAGAGAAATTGTGCCTCAAAAACACAGCGCAGAAGCTGCAAATAATACCCCAAAATCTGAAGACTCGGATATTTGTGAAACCCAAGATGATCTTGCGATTAGGCAGACAGTAAATTCCTTCCTTAAAGACGATTTTGCACATCCAATTCAGGAGTGTGAAGTTACACAAACAGATAATAAGTTGAAAGAATTTGTTTTAATTAAAACAGGAGTTCAAGATACTTGGAATCAAACTAATAATAAGATTTTGGGTGCAGTAAGTCTTGCCAATAAGAAACTATTAGGTGTAATTGTTGATGATTTGTCGAGTCATGAAATCCAGCTGGAACCACATCCAATAGACAGCAAGCCGCTTTCGGAGTTGACGTTCAAGATGCAAGAGATAGATGCAGAAGATATTTTCAACCCGAATCAGTTAGCCTTTAATGAAAATATAAAAAGACCATACCATGGGGATGTTTGTTTTGATAATGCATTAGTCTCGGAAACAGCTAGCGATCTGAAAATGAGTGTTACGAAAAACGCTGTTGCTCATGACTCTGTCAATAAACTCGGCATTGCACTCCTAAAATCCAATGACATTGATGACATTAATAAAATTTGCGTAGACTCTGATGGTAATTCAGCTCATGTGAAGCATGAACGCAAGAGGGAACAGATTGACACTGATGAATGCACATATTTTCCGTCTCAAGAACAAAGCATAGAAGAAATTGCCCCAGAAGCAACATCGAATCCGAATTGCTTGGATTTATGTAAAAGTGGTCACTACAGTGTGAATATGCAGCAAATAAATTCCACCACAAAAAACGATTTTGCAAATCCGCTACGGATGGTAGAGGCTATGCAATTTGATTATAATCTTAAAGAACTTCATATAAACAAAACAAGCACTCAAGATGCTTTCAGGCAAGCCAACACTGAGGTTTTGGATAATAAAGTTATTGCAAACAAGAAAGCATTAGGGGTATCAATTAATGAATTGTCGGCTCATGAAAACCAACTAAAATTAGCTTCAGTTGACAGCAAGCTATTCCAACAGTTAATATTCATAGCGCCTGAAATAGAATTAACAAGGTCAAACAAAATGTTTAACCCAAATCAGTTAGGCTTTAATGCAATTCAAGAAAATTCATACCAAGGAGATATTTGTTGTAAAAAAACAGAAAAGAAAAAAAAATTTAGCAATCTGAATGACACTAATATAAATTTGGGCTCAGCTCAAGGCTCTTTGAGTAAAATTGAGATTGGAACTTTAAAATCAATTGATATTGATAATCTGCATACAACTAGCGTATACTCTAAGCCACCTGATTTAATGCATGCACTTATAGGAGATCTTCTTCCCATTGACGGTGAAGAATGTATAAGTTTTGTGTCTCAAGAATATAGCAAAGAAGCAACCGAACCAGGGGAAATTTCTATTACTGACAACTTGTATTTATGTAAAAGAGAACAACACAATGTAGATAGCCAGCCAATTGATTCCTTCCTTCATGATGGTCTAAAAGATATACTTCAGGAGGTAGAAACTAAACAAATAGATAGTAACCTGAATAAACAAACCAGAACAAGCACTCAAAGCGCTTTAGGCAAAGATAATAATGAGATTTTGGATGATAAAGGTTTTGCGAATAAAATGTTATTAGAACTAGTTACTGATGATTTCTTGACTCATGAAATTCAACTAGAACCAGCTCCAATCCACAGCAAGCCACTTCCATTGTTAGCGCCCTTACTGTCTCAGATGAGTTCATCTACCTCAGAAAGGATTTCTAACCCAAATCAGTTATTCTTTAATGAAATTGAAGAAGCTCCCAACCATGAGGCTATTTATTGTTATGATGCAGAAATTACAAAAAAAGAAGAAAACAACATAGAGGAAGGATATATCTCTCCCAATTATACTAATATACTTACTCAAATAAAGCAAGCTGAATTATATGATACTGAAACAGGTATTACTCATAAAATCGAAAGACATATCAATTTCACAGATAAACATTTAGGTAACCGAACAAGTTTTTCCCAACATATGCAATCTTCGAATGTTGATGATTTTCAAGAGGAACCAGAAGGAATTTTGAAACCACAAGATTCAAAATACTTCAAAAGTGGGGAGAGAAAGAAGACAAAGTTCTCTAATCCTATTCTGTCGAAAAAATTTATTCCTAGCAGTCGTGGTAAGCATGAAAGCCAACTCTTAGAGATTAAAGATTGTACCCACGACCATGTAGCAGATACAGATTCTCTTGAAGACTTAGAGAACGAACTATTTGATAGTTCACTATCAACAAATAGGTCGTATGCTCCCATGGGCATCAACCAGCAACCAGCGAATAAAAACAAATTGATAAATATATCGGATGTTCAACTTAAAACCAACCCAAACGAAATCACCGTCTCCAACACATCTCCAAACCCAAAGAAACCCCCACAACAATTCAATCAAGTTATGTCAGTATGTGAGCTATCCACTTTAAAAAGCAGTGAATCTGATAATAGTCTTGATAGCTTAGAAACTGCAGAAGTTGATATGCAAGATAAATATATGTTCAAGGATAGTAAAGGCCACTCATCATTGAGTTATATTGTTGAGTTTTGTTCACCATCAAAAGACAGAAACTTTTTTCCAAAGAAACAAAGTATATCGAGGTCTTACATCAAAAATCCAACACAAAACGAGTCAATATGTTCCTTTCAACCTAAGAAAAGACATAGTGAAAAGGAAGCTAGAACACCAACAATTCCCTTGAAAGAAAATACAAAAATTAAAAGTATATTAAATCAAAAATTTAATTATAGTAGAGCAAGTACGACAAATGGGAAATCAAGCGACAACAAAAAAAAATCGGTAGCTATCAGTCAGCACCAAGAAGTGAAAAATGCAAGAAAAACGCTTTCAAAACCGCTTTCGACAGATTCAGATTTAGAAAATTACAATAATGTAATGTCTAAAACCTTGCCACCGGTAAAAGCTAGCTCTTCGATACAAAGCTACATGAGATCAACTCTTTCACGCAATCTCAAATGCGGAATTACTGAAAGTAACGATCTACCGATGTCGACGAAAATAAATAAAAGAAAGCCTTCCATCAATATTAAAGTACCATCGGGGCACCTAGAAAGTACAACAAAAGATTCTGAAAAAAATAAAGTTGTTTTTAATAAAATGGGAAACATTTCAAAGATCGAGACAAAAACATTATCTGAAAAAGAATCAAAGAAAAAATTAATTCATAGACATAATAATGGAAAAAATGTGATTAAATCTTCTGAAAATAAAACGTTTGAAAAAAAATCAAAATTGACCTCTAATGAATTGAACAAAAAAATATCATCTACGATATCAAGCTCTGCTGATACTAAAAGAGAAAGAAAAAACACTTCTATTACTTCACAACCCATAGAAATTTTAAAAAAAAAGCCTGTTGTTAATAACGTTGGTGAAAAGGCCATACAAATGAGCTCAAATAAATTGAAAAGCAATAAACCAGTTAGAATGATAAGCTCAGTAGGGACTAAAATAAATTCAAAATCAACTTATGACGTTTCTTCAGCTTTAAACAAAATCAAAAAATTGCCCAATGAAAGTTCTGCTACACAAATTAAAATCAAAGCTAAATTTCAATCAAAAACTTTAAAAAATAAAAACACTGAACCCAAACAATTGAAGAATAATAAAGAACAACACATACAAAACAAAATAGATCAAGAGAAAACGCAAAATAAAACCCATAGAATTGGGAGTAATAACCATGTCAAATCAAAAGATGGTGATCATATGCAAAGTGTAGTATGTAAACAAAAAAACCTTTCAGTAGTTAAGGTCATTCCGAAAAACAAAAAGGACCAATCAAACCGGGACTTGCAAATTGTTAAGAGCGTAAGGCCAACGCTGGCTGTAGAAGAAATTCATTGCAATGGGGCTTCATTTATACCATCAAAACCAATTGTTACTAGTGAAGTTTTCACGAAATCATTTGGTAGTGATAAGCCGATGGAGGTTGTATTTAAACAGCCATCATTAAATGAGGTTGAGCAAGGCATTAAAAGAAAAAACAGCGACTGTAAAAATATTGAAGTCGAGGTTAGTTTTATAGACACAACAGATTCAAGTTTATCAGATTCCGTCGCACTTTCAATATATGCCATAGAGCACGACAAATTTAACGTAGTTAGTCCTATATCCCCCAAACCTACGAAAGATCCTCTGATGTTGTTTGAGGAAGATATCAGAAAATCCGGAAATCATACCGATAACAAAAGTAAAATCTCGATGAAATTCAGTTATGCCTCAGCCGAAAAGAAGGATGATATCGCCGTTCAAGGTAACATTTTATTGTCTAGTAATAAACTTATAAACACAAATCCACTAGACAGAGTAAAACTTTTTCAACCCTATCGTGAAATCCGTCGGATCTGAGATTCACTTCACTTATTCGATTCACGTGAACAGATAATTGCTATCGTGGTATCCGTCAGATTCTCTCCCTTACCGACCACTATTGGTGATTAGGAAATTCAATTGTGACAGCTCATTTCAAACACATTTGTTTTGTAAAAATTAAATTCGATACGATACAGTGAATTTCCTTCACGTTACCGACATGTGGATGGTTCACGTCTGCGGATTACACGATGCAAATTGTTCACTATTAGCGGATCGTTCCCCCCGACGGATTCCACGATAGGGGTGTTTGTTATTTTTTTTCTCTTTTGGTTCCACATTTCATGAAACAAAAAACAATGAAAACAAACGCCTTTGTGTATACTTAAAAAAAAACTAACTCAATTAAACAGAACTAATTTTAATAATCATTTACATTTAATTTACAATCATTTCTACTTCTCTCTCTTATATTTTCTAAGTATATAAAAGTAAGTAGACACAAATCGGAAAATCAGGAATCAGCCCTTAAACCTTTAAAACTAGAAACTTAAAATTTAGTTTGAATGGTGGCTCTTTATATGCTCAAGACGCGAGATATGATGGAACTTTGAAATATTTCGTTCTCTAGGGGGAAGAAAACTTCTCATTCCACTCACAATTCTTGATCAATACCAAAAACCAAATTTTTTTATGCAATTTTCTAACGAGTATTTTAAGCTCAACTCAGCTTTCTGCTCTAGAAGCTAGCCTACGGTAAATTAAAAACTTGACGGAATGTAAATGTTCTTGATCGTGGCTTGATCGTGACCAATATATCCGCTCTTTCATACACGAGCTAGCTGGCACACGGATAGCGAACTTGTCCATGTGATTATTTTTAATAATTACATGTTTGCTCTGTTTTAGCTATTCGCCTTTATCACTTAAAGCACGGCAGCACTTCGCCAAATTATACTCAAAAATTGAGTATATCTGTCATATTTATTTCGTTAATACTCATTTTTGTATATGACGTTCAAATACTATAGACTCAACGCAGTGTAATAGCTGAAACAGATGTGCAACAAGAACCGTGCAGTAAGATGATTTTGTATGTAAAATGACACATTGCTTACTGCAAGTTAATTCTTCTTGGACGTTATCTCTATTTCTAATTTTACTGCACAAATAGTAGTTGAAGAGCACAGTTTGGTACAGTTTTTCCGGTTTTACTTTTCGTGCTCTGAAATTCTACGACATTACCTAGTATTTTAGTCCGTTTGGTCGTTCAGTGGTATTTACGTCAGGCAAAAGGATACTGAAGGATGGCAATTCCGTACTGCACATTAGTGGTGTGCAAAAAGTAATTATCCGGTATTTAATATTCGATACTTGAAATGAGTATCGGTATCGAATATGTACTACTCAAAGTATTCGATACTGATTACTCATTTGCATTTCCAAAAAGTACATACTTTAAAATACACATACACAGCTCCCTTGTTAATTTTTCTCTACTACTGTACAAGTAAAACTGTTTCGTATTTCTATTCTCCTACTACTCTCATCAAAATAAGTCTCACGCTCACCTCTCACCTCAGTCACATGGAGTCTCCCAACTCGCACACACGTAGGTAAGGTCTTCAATCACCCCACTTTAAACTTTGCCAGAAATCAGTATTCAAATCAAATTTGATTATCGAATACCAGGACTCGTTGTTTCTTTTTGCCAGCATTCAGTTACCAGTAATCAATAATCAATAAATTCTTTGAATGAGTAGATTTGAGATTTTGATTTGAGGATACGTAAAGGGTTTTTCAATAAGAGCGCTACAAACGTTTTTATTAAATAAAGCAAAAACGGTTTTGGATATCAATTAAATTCTTTATTCCTGTAAAAGTACGTTCGATGCCATTATGTATGGAACTCGATTTCTTTTGTATGCCCACCACGGGCACGCTTGCAGAAGTCCAGACGCTGAACCCAATTTTCAACGGTTTTTAAGCATGATACTGCTGCAATTTCACGTTCGATATTCGTACTAAGTTCATCAATCGTCGCTGGCTTGTTGGCATAGACCATAGACTTGACGTAGCCCCACAGGAAATAGTCTAACGGCGTCAAATCGCACGACCGAGGCGGCCAAGCGACTACCATTTCGTGAGATAACACGGTTTCCAATAAATTGATTGTGGCATTCGCTGTGTGACTTGTGGCGCGTCCTGTTGGAACCACATGTCCTCCAAGTCCATATCATCCAATTAGGGCCAAAAATATTCGGTTATTATTGAACGGTAGCGATTCTCATTCACAGTAACGTGCCGGTCTTGATCATCACGGAAAACCGTGTTATCTCACGAAATGGTCCAGTCGCTTGGCCGCGACTTTTGTAGCGCTCTTATTGAAAAAAACCCTTTAGGTAGGTACAAACATTTATTAAATAGGTTTATCAATCGCTGATACGAGTAGCTAAGCTATGTATAAAAGGAAAAGAAGTAGCACCTGGTTGCATTTTGCGGTGGAAGGAGAAGGTAAAGCAAAATGTGATATTTGTAAAAGTATATTGTCCTATAAAGGTGGAGCAACATCAAACTTAATTAAACACCTCAAAACTAAGCATCCTACCTTAGTAATAGTGAAAATGTTTGGTTCTGATTCGCAATCATCGCTTCAGGGTGCTGTTTCGTCCTTTTCAAGCACTTATGCAACGAACATTGCAGTAGGCTCTGTCCCAACGAATATGCCCGTTATTTCTGAAACACATGATGTCGCAGTTCCAGCAAGTAATAATGAAAATGATAACGTTCCATCCACGTCAGAGCAAGAGAGGGCCAGGCTGATATCGCGTGTGGTAAGCGGCGTGCGAAATCAACCAAAGATTAGTTCATACGCGACGCGGCCCCTCTCAATTAATCGGCAAAAAAAAAATTACTGACCTAATATTCAACATGACTGTTAAGGGTCTTCAACCCTTTACCATGGTTGTAGATGAGGGGTTCACCGAACTATTGACAGAACTTGAACTTGATAATTAAAATTGTTTCAAGTTGGGATGTTTCCGAAAAGATAAAAGCCATTGTAACAGACAACGCTTCAAATATAACGACCGCAGTAAGACTAAGCCTAATTGCACACACACCGATTTTGGACGGCCAGTATAAAATCGGCCGAAATTTTACCGGTAGCAGGGTGCTAGCACACTCACCGAATTTTTACCGGTCTAACAATCAGTTGATTTGTTGTTTTGTAATTATAAGGAATCCTAAACGAGTTGTTGCTATGTGGTTATTGTATCGGCGTATAAAGCGTATAAAACGCACTACCAAAACTAGTTTTAAAATGGAATTTCGAATGGAATGGTCGGCAAAAAATCGGTGCGTGTGTAAGCGTGTATTTAATCACATAGGCTACTACTTTCCGATACTGCCGGCGATACAGTGGCAGTGGACGGCTGCTCACCGGCATTTTGCCGGCACCGATCAGCAGTCGGCGTGTGTGCCAGGTCCCGTTCCCAAATGTGGTTCACTATTGGAATTTGGACGACCGGTATAAAATCGGCCGTCCAAAATCGGTGTGTGTGCAATTAGGCTAACAGGATGGAATCAGAAAGCCGTTACAATTTCAAAAATAATTCCATTGGTTATTGCATTGCGCAGAGCAGAGTTGCACAAAAGTTAGTTTAACTAATAACTAAAAAAAAATATAAATTAGCTGTAGTTTCTTTGAACGTACATAACTAAACCATAATTTTAGCTGTAGTTGCCACAAATTTTGGGACTAAATTAGTTATTAAGTGCAACTAAGCGTGTTTAGTTGTGAAAAATTAGTTGCCAGAGGGTAACTAACAATAATTAGCTTTAGTTTTAGCTTTTTAGGCATCGAATGAACACAACTAATATTTGTTTCCAACAATTTAACGAAAAAAGGCACAGGAGCAATTCTTTTATTTCGTTATACGAGGGGCGTTCAATATATTCTCGGTATCGATATGAAGAAAAATGCGAATTCAATTTAAATTGTCTTTATTTTTCAATATAATTTCCCCTAACATCAATGCAATTGTTACATCCTGAGATAAGCTTTTTTAAACCCTCAAAAAAATAAATTTCCTCTTTCTCTGCAAAATACCCATTTATTGCCGACTTGAGTTAATAATCACATTTATATGAAATTTTACATGAATGCACAAAAATAATAGTATTACTTGATAAATAAGTCAATTTATATATACAACCACAGCTTCACCCCGATACCGAGAATATATAGAACGCCGCTCGTACATTTTCCAGTTTTAATTATGTTCAATTTAAGAGATTATTATGTCCTTGCGAAACACCGGGAAATTGTGTGGAAGTAGATTTGTTTTGAACATTGAACTCATACATATATACCGTACCGTTTCTAAAGACATTTTGGGAAAATATCCTTTTCGGGTTTAAAGGACCTTTATTGTGACTCCAAGGACCTGATGTAAAATAAAAGGGGCATTCAATCAATTTTTATTTTAAACGCAATATGCATAATAAATCCCAATAAATTATCACCTTTATAGCAAAATAATTAAATTTGATTTAGTTATTAGTTTTTACCTAGACAGCTAAAAAGCTACAGCTAAAAAACTAACCAACTTTTAGTTGTCATCCGCAACTAACTTTGGCAACCTAACGAGCTTAGTTACACAACCTGCAACTAATAGCTAATAGCTAAAATTAGTTGTCATTATGATAGCTAACCACCAAACCGATTGCATTTTTAGCGCAGCTAATTTAACTACGTTAGTTACTTAGTTATGGCGTTAGCTAGATAACAAATTAGGTAGCTAACGTGCAACTGTGGCGCAGAGCAATAAATAAAAACACGGCTTTACATTCCGATATGGCAATTTGCCTGAAAGAATCCCTTTTATATGGTTTAAATAGTCATTTCCCACGCTTGTAATTCAATCCAATTTTAGCTAAGGCAACGTATTTGGACCCACGTTTTAAAAAAAGGGATTCCATAACTGTACTGCCAGTACGAACATCCAGGAAACTCTCCGTATAGAAATTTCCGAAGTAATCGCTAGCTGTCGTAGAAAAGAACATGTTCCTGCTACCACACAAGCCGATGCAGCATCTTCTGGCCAAGAAATGGAACTGCATCTTTTGTGGGGAGATTTCGATAGCAATGCGGACTGCGTCCAATCTACTCGTGTGAAGGAATAATAGAAATGCGGCAATATACCGAAGAAAAGATTATTCCTAGAGAAGAGAATGCTTTAGCAAAGTTAGCTAAAAAAATACTTAGGGATGGTAGCGACATCAGTTCCTAGCGAAAGGAAGAAAAGATTATTCCTAGAGAAGAGAATGCTTTAGCAAAGTTAGCTAAAAAATACTTAGGGATGGTAGCGACATCAGTTCCTAGCGAAAGGATTTTTTCAAAGGCTGGATTGGTGATTTCCGATAAAAGAAGCAGACTAAAACCCGAAAATGTCCAAAAAATTTTGATTTTAAATGTTAATTCAAAATATATCCGTAAATAGCTTTTAAGAAGAACTATGAAGTACTACTGACTATATTTTTATCATTTAACAATGTTCAAATACCTGAAATACAATTTCTTTAAGTTTATTTCCTGTTTGTTTATTAAATAAATAACGAAATGAATGTGAGTGCAAGCAATGCTACTTGAATTTTGACTGCGAGACAAAGTACTAGTATCGAATACCAAATACCGAATACTGAATTTGAAGTAATCAGTACTCATTCGATACTCAAATGTAATCAAATTGCACACCACTGATGCACATGTGTTTCATGTGCGTTACTGCATGCATCACTGTTTGCGTCTCTGCTGTACATCTGTTCCAGATATAATATGTATGTTAATCCTCGTTTCTTTCTTTCTTTTTATATAAATTAAAACATTTACTGTTTATTTTTTTTTAATTTATTTATTGGGCAGAGTAACTGCCTTAACAAGAATCGGAATACAATTGACAAAGTGAACTTAATTCTACAATCTTAAATACCTAAAAACTGCTGACCAAACTGTAGACGATGCCGGTGGTTGTCTTGGAAATGTATTTATACCCTATTCTAGGGGTATATTAATTTTGACTCATAGTTTGTAACATACCTTAATATTGCCCGTAGACCCCTAAAAGTTACTATATTTATGATCAGCATCGATAGTAATGTCGATTTAGCCATGTCCGTCCGTCCGTCTGCAAAAATTAGGCCTTTAAACTGGACCTAGAGAGCTGAAATTTTAACCATATACTCTCTAGTGTGCCGAAATAATCAAGTTTACGAATTTTTGAAATCCGCCCACAGACACGCCCACAAAATCAAAAAAAAATGTTTTTTGGAAAATTTTGGAAATTTTTTATATATAATCTAGAACTCCTAAAACTGCTCGGGATAAAAAATTTTCAAAATCCGCCCATTGACACGCCCACAAATAAATAAAACAATTTTTTTTGAAAATCCAAAGTTTGAGCTAGGGAGCTGAAATTTATAATATATACTCTCTATGTACCCTTTATGCTCATGTGTAAATATTTTCAAAATCCGCCCACTGGCACGCCCACAAATTTTTTTTTTGAAAATTCAAAGTAGCTAGGGAGCTGAAATTTATAATATATACTCTCTAGGGGCCCTTTATGCTCATGTGTTAATTTTTTTTAAATCCGCCTACTGACACGCCCACAATTAAATAAAACAATTTTATTGAAACACCCAAGTTTGAGCTAGGGAACGTTTTTTTGATAAAATCCTTTAAATGTTATATAACAAAATATGTAGAGCGTTCTTAACAATTGAACCATACTTAGACTTTTGTCACGCCCACTTATGAGGGATAGGAATAAGAATAGGGTATCCAACAGTTCGCCCAAGCGGACTGTAGCCCGTCCCTATGTTTTTCATTTATTTTCTTCTTATTCCGTACATTTTTTTATTATAGGTAATCTATTACTTTTTCATAAGTTATCTTTTTAATTTTTACTGGTTTGATCAAGAGCATGTTACAAATTTCTACATTGGTTAAAGGAATACCTACATATAATGTATATTATTGACTGATTGCTTAATGCAAAATAATGTAGGCTCATTTACAAGCTGAGTGAGATTGTTAACCTCAGCAAAAATCTCAACATACCTTCCTTGGGGTGTTGTCTGTCCAGAATGTCGAATTGTGTATATTGAAATCACCCGCAATGACGATTTCAGTACGATGATGAAGGGTTACAATTCTTGTGATAAGTTGAATGTCTGTCCAAATTAGGGCTTCTGTAAATAAAACAGTAGTGGATTAATTGCCTACGGAGATGAAATTTGAGCCAAATGAAATTAAATTCCGGATTGGAACATTGGCCATATTGAGGCTGAAGTTGGTAGGCTACGTCACTACGTATATAGACGGCGAGACCGCGATGGGGAAAGAATAATGGTACTAAGTTGTACCCAGACAGACTAAACTCTGTTAAATCAGAGCCAACGCTAACCTGATTTTCGTTAAGTGCCAAAACAGCTGGTTTGTTGTGGAAAGCGTGGGCGTACACCGAAAAAAAAAATTGTCCTCAAGCCACGAATGTTACTTACATCCACCACAAAATTCCTACACATTATAAAATAAAGCTGTCCTTAGTGTGAATTACAGCTCCTTAAGAGAACTCCTTAAGGCTATCGTTTCGAGTATCCCATGAAAGGATTTTAATGTGGGTAAAAGGAAGAATTTTAGTTTAACATTGTCGTCATTAAATAGATTTAAGAATGTGTGATGGCTGACTCTGACGTCTCCAGCAATAGATTTGGCGTAGAAACATGAGTCGTTAGGAATAGGGTTTTCAATAAAATGGGGTTGGATATAATTCTTGTTGGATCCTGTATAAATCAGAAAGTTTAAAAGGGCTCCACTCTTCGTTTTGCATTGAAAATATGGCAACGAAGAGTCCGTTAGTCTGAAAAATTGAGGTCTTTATATTCAAGAGATTTACATTCTTCCATAGCATTAGGCGATTCATAGAACTGAGAATGGTCTTCAAAAGACTGCTCGTTAGCAGAGTCCTCTAAGGTCAGTTGTTCTAAGTAATTATCTAGTTGTTCTGGTTCGGCATTCAGGTGGAAATTCCTTTGGAATTTACTAGGGATGGGTTGATGTACTGCAGGACCAGGAGGTCTTTTCGCGGCGTATCTTAATGGAACGGAAGGCCTGTTTTGGTAATTGACTGCTGCGGTCTTGATTGTTGAGGCATCCACTGATTCTGCTCTCGGTTGTTGATTTGGTGGTCGCATGTTGTTCCACTGATTCTGGTTGTGTTGGAATCCGTGATTAAGATTGGGGTACGGATGTGGAATAATTTGAAATGGAGGGGGTCTGGAATTAAAGTTATTGTTTGGTCGTACATAGGCTAATTGTGGGTAAAACGGAATGGAATTATTGGGAAAATGAGGATTATGTCTAGGTTTCCTATGAGGAAGTTGAGGTGGGTTTGACAGAAAGCTTCCTAAGTGTTCCTTGGTTGTTGTTAGCGTAAGTGGACCTGACATTTTGATTCTCCAATTTTAAACACAAGCGGAGGGCCTGAGGTAGGCCTACTGGTTCTCGAATTCCAAGTAGCCTTGGTAAGTCTCTCTTAAGATCTCTTACAAAAGTATCGAGCGCCTTGTCTCTATATGTTTTTGTAAGTAAGCTCAAAGCTTCATGACCGATCGCGCTTGTCGGCGTAGTGCAGGGTAAGGCAACGCGATATGCAATCCCACTCGAGAGGTGTGTTGTAGGATTCCAACGCAATGTCTGCATTTCCTACAACTTTATTCCTAATGACGTTTAGGATACCATAGTATTTAGGTGAACCCTTAACAGGTTCGTAAAGTCGGATTATGAGATCCACGCTCTTTTTCCGCGAGCTGAATTCACCTGGCTTTATATGCACAGAGATTAAAGAAATTTAAAAGTTGGAAATCTTTTTCAAATTCCTTGGAGATTTTTAGAAAAACTTAGCAGGAGGTTTTAAGAAAACTTGGCAAAAATTATTAAGAACTAAACTTATAGCTAAAAAATTTTCTTTATTGTTTTCTCTATTTCTTAAAAAAAAAAAATTAAATTGTTTCTTTATTTCATTTCCTTATAATAACTTACAATACTTGCATCTTTACATTCATCTGGTGCAGCAGCACACAATATGTTGTGTTTCCTGTTCCTCCTCCTTTATGGGCACAATACTTCTTATTCCCGGAGGCTACATAGGGGCCTCGTTTCTGTTGCGCTTTTAGGTTCTTTGGGGGACCGAGAGTTCTTATTTGCGGCACTTCTCACTTCACTTCTTGAGAGCACTGGTAAAACGCGGCACTACTTCGGGGCACTGGTTAAAGATAATTACAGGTATTTGTTCGCTTTCTTTTTTCCTACACCGGCACTACTTAAACTCAGGTGGCGTCGCGTGTGCTGTGCACTCCATGTGGAAATGTGGGGAAATATTATGATGTGGTCGCGTCTACTGCATATGGAATGTTGGAATGTGGAAAAACAAAATATGTGTTAACTTATATAAAAAGGAAATCCAAATCCCACAGCGCTCGGACTCGATAACGGTCCATTTTACTACCAAGCTAAAATCCTTATTTCGGTATAGAGGTTGGAGAAGCAAGGTGTTATTCGTTTCTCTCCTGTAATGGGTGGCTTATGTTGCTGTTCCCCATGGGGATTGAACCTGCACCGCACGGGTCACAAGCCAATACACTAACCTCTACACCGTGCGTCGTCACCACTGTGCATCCTCTTGATTTGTGAATGCAACTTTAAAGATTGCTGCTATTTGGTGGTTTTTAATATGGGGGTAGGTAGATGACGAGACGAATCCGATTCAGACCCATACGTAACTCTGTATGTAGTTTGGTTTTTTTTTTTTTTGCGAGAATGAATGGACCATTTTCGATGCAAGAAAGAATGGTTTCTCGGGTCCATAAGGGGTTAAGATTAAAAATATCCTTAAGTCAATTTGATCGATGTCGTCGCGTTTGGTATAGGACCGCACATATGTGACATTTAAATATTAAACGCAAATACATTTTTTATCTGTAACTAGGCCACAATTTCATACAAATGTATTTTACTGAAAATTGTGGTTGGGCGCTTCACGTATAGTGTAGGCACTGCGGACCATATATAGTATTGTTACTATGGGGAAACTTGTAGTGTTCGACAGAATGTTCGGGTTCGGTTTGCGCCAAATAAGGGATTCAGTTTCTAATCACACAACTTTTTGAAGTTATACTTCTCGGTATAGATAGTTATCTCACCTTTTACCGTGACCGTTATGTTGATCTATTCGCTTCTTTCAATGATTCTGGTAACGAATCTCCTTTTGAAGGCAAAGGTGGGTAGTAAATATTCATTGGCTGTTGTTTCTTTCGAAGCGCTACATCGTGCCTCAACGGTTGCTTGTCCGTATAGCTTGAAAGACAACAGTCCCGACTCTTTGAGTCTAACGGTTATTTAAACTACTTTGACTGAGTCGCTTACTGAGGACTGCGATGAATTTGCCTGGGACCAAAAATGCTACATCGTCGCCACAGGCGCTCATTGTAGCTTTCCCGCTCTAATATCTTAAGTAGTTCGTCTATTACCGGGAGCCCTACGAGCGGAGAGAGATTGACTTTCCGATCAATGCACATATCCCCTAGGTAAGACTAAATCCGTCGCCCGTGGGCACTCCTAATACTGCACAGGATTGCGTTAGCATAGCCTTAAACAGATATTTTTCTCTCGTCGATTATTGCGTCGATTGTATCTTTTCCTATGCCCTGCCTTGTACCCTGCGTAACTGTATCGTATACTCTAGGTACGTCGGCGCATCCTGGGAAATGAGTTTTTGTCAGTAGAGCCTGCTCGTGGAACTCAGTCCAGCTACCATCGATCTTTCATAGCGAGGTCATCGTTATCGGTTAAAATATAGCTTGGTAAGAGAATTCACGTAGATGGTGGTTGACCTTAATCACTTGGCAGCAGTAGGCACGCTTGCGATCGCACGGCGTTAGCTCGACTGTGGGTGGGATCTTGCTGCACCCTTGCTCCCCTTTGCACTCAGAGAGAACCGGATACACCATGACTACCACTTGTCCATATTTGTAGCTGCGATAGTCCCTAATGAAACCATTGCAAGTATCTACTCGATCACGACCTTGTTTGCGAAAAGTCTTACACGCAAATGAAATGCATATAGTTTAGTAAAACCCCAATTGTATATGTAAAGGAACATCTAGCTCCCTTTCCAGGAGCAGCCTGATGTTGTCTGAGGCGACTTAACTATATGGTGGAGGTTGATTTGGACTATCTTCATCTATGAGCATAGAATCCTCTATCACAGTATTGGTCGCCTGCGATTCCACTGCACTGTGTTACAGGAGCTTGAGTGCGTAGTATCTCGTTCAACATATTTCATTAGCTGACGGTTGATCAGCGTTTCCATCACCTTAGAAAGAAGGGACGTAAGTGCAATTGGTTCGTAGGAGGAGGAAGAAAAAGATTCCCCTTTTTTGGTACAGGCTGGACAAATGTTGTACAATAGGACAGACAGAAAAGATTACGCTGTGGTTTTTTCAGCGTAGAAGAACACCTTTTCAGAATAATAGGGGAAATAGCATCTGTAAGTTTTTTTTGCGAGTTTAGTGTTCGATTATTATACATTTTTTTTTTTTCGTTTCTATTGCTCAAATTTAAATTTATTACCAATAATTTTAGATTTTTTGCTATGGCTATATAGAAAAAGAATTTTTAATGTTTTACATGAAAATAATTTCAAGATTACATTTCAAGTTTACAAGAAAAAAGAAAGTTTTGACGAACAATGCACTAACATTAAGAATAACATGATTTAACATAGATAGGTAAAATTCTTTAGGTAATACATTTTTTGCGGGCATTTCGGGATAGTTTTGAGAGGTTGAGGAAGTTGGTTTAGAATAGCTGGTACGCTGTGAAGTAGTTGTATTGTTGCTCATAGAAACTTGTAGCATTCCTTGGGCACGCCTTCTTGTATTTACCTGATGTTCAATTGGCCTTCGAAAACGCGTGTCATCGTAGTATTCAAGTGCTACCGCCATTTTAAAAAAATTGCTGAACTGTCAGTACTTTAAAGCTGATAACTCCGTCTGCGATAGTCTTATTTCGGTTGTTTATCCTTTATATTATAGAGTTCTGTAGTCTTTCCAGTTTATTTAAATGCGTTTTTGACGAATTACCCCATGCAAGTATAGTGTACCTGTTTTTGGACCTGCGGTGTTGAATGGTACCAGCGGATTTATGTATGTCAAGATCTCGAAGACGCTAGAGTCACTGTACGAGTGCGAAAGTGGATTGGTTCCTTAGAGTATTCTACGCGCTCGAGTACAGGCGGAGATAAAGCACAATTGGGGAACAGTAAGCAGTTTGGCTTTATCTAGAGAGCTAACATCCTAATAAGAGTTTAGGGTTTAAGAAGCCAATTACTTTAAATATTGTTTTATTTTTTATAGACAACTTTTGTTGAATATCTTTCAAAGAAATAATGCAATGCAATCGATGTAAGATGACACTAGGGATTTCATGATGTTATCAAACTTGAAAGATGTTTTCTATTGGTTTGGATTGGGTTCTGACATCGAGCTGGCGAATCCAGTGGCAGGCCAGTGTGTGGAATGGCTATAATCCATTTAATCTTCTTGGATATCACTTCGCCGCACCATTAAGGAAAAATAGCATGGGTTAATAAAATATTAAGTTCAAGTTGTAGTCAAATCATTTCTCAAATGTAAACTGATAATATGTCATCATTAAATATGTTATCATTAAATTTGTTTTTCTTCAATCCAATATTTTGTTAGTAAGGATATTTAAACTTAAAAACTGGCATTACGTTGTGTTTTTGAATATACATATTGTAAATAACTGTGTTTGGAAGTAATTCGACTTAAAATACGCATCTATCAAAGCTTCATACCCAACTATATTCGCCAAAAAGAAAGACACACCCTTTTTTCGGAAATAAACGGGTACCCACTTTGTAAATACATTATGTACCTTCATTTTGATTTGTTACCAATATAATGAGTTACCAAATTTACTTATTTTTTAAGAAAACTATACTAATTATGTCAGAAATACCAACAATATCGGTGACAAGGGATGAGGAAGACCATGGAGAGAATTGCGATTCTAAAGTATATGGGTTACGTGGCGCTAACAGAGATTCGGAAGACATAGAAAGTAATGATGAGGGTGAACTAGCTAAACATTTATTTGGCAATAATAATACCATGAAAGTCTTGCATTCGTCCTTTACAACTGATATTGAAGACTTCAACGATTCATGTTCAGAGGAAGAAGCAAGTAATAAATATCCAGTTTTAAAGTTATCTTTAAAAGAATTTTTAAGTCATGGAATTGTTGAAGAAAGGACTTTTAATAATAGTGTTACTCGACAAATCAGAGCAGACAATTTTTTACAACTAAAAAAATCTTGTGGACTTGATAACTGTCCTACAGATTACGAAAATTACAGCGCTTCTTCTGATGATGAAAGCTTTGAAAAAAACTCAGTTTGTCATGACTTATCATGTATGCGCTTAGAAAATGATAACATTGAAGACACACACACAGAGGAAGTCAAGGAATCTGATGACGAATTGTCTGTAAGTGATTGCATCGATTGGTTAGGCGATGGTGCTGGGTGCCTTTCTAAAGTTATAGACCTGTCCGGCAATGAAGACGAAATGCAGATTTCATGCAGTAGCTCCGAAGAAGAATCTACTGAAGAAAAGTATCCTGTTATAGTCTTTACATTCACTTCAGACAAACAAAGCCGTAAAATTGGAAGGAAGTCAAATACTTCTCTCTATCTTGAAGTTTTCGAAAATTGCGAAGAGTCGTTGATAGATAAAAAAAAAATATATCTTTTGGCGGCTGAAACAAGTGATGACGAAGACGTCATTCCAATCGCAAGAGCTATACTCATTGATTCCACTGAAAACTCGGCTACTGACGCCGACGATATCGATACAGCAGATGATGTTGATGATAATATTAGTACTAAACACTTCCCACTTGCTCATAGAGAAGTAGTATTTATAAAGGAGAACAAAGATGGCGATCCCATAACAATTATTAAAGGTATAGAAAATGATTATTTTTTTGGTTTGGTAGATTATTTAAATGATGATATGCTGACAGATATTGAAGACATGTTAAGTGCAAATGAAGATAAAAGTGATATTTCAGCTAACGGCAAATCTACTCATGAACATGGTGTAGTATTTGAGTATGAGAATTACAAAAGATTTTTAATGAGACGAAATTACTATCTTGATAATTTGACCGACACGGAGGAAGTATTTGTATCAGGTTTGATGCGCAAGAAGAAATATAAATCGAAAGCTCAGAACAAACAAAAAGTGAAACAAAGCGATTTGATTTTAATGAAAACGATCCGAGATAAAGATTTTGAGTCTGACAAGACCATAAATATATTTAATGCGGAAAAGGAAAAAAAGTTCATAAAAGGATTACAAAAATATCCAGATACGCATACTGATGTGGAATACATGGAAGAAGAATTAGTAAACGATGAGCAGTAAAGCAACACAAACGCAATATATAACAAAATATTCTTATTTTTGTGAGTATACTCGTATCAACTAAATCAATTTACATACATCGGCTATTTCATGATAAACTTAAATAATTAGGTACTTAACGTAGAACACATATACATAGGGTAATAGGGCTCAAACGACACACTATCTTGAATGCAACAGAAAGGAATATTTATACAGTTTTTGAAGTCAGCCTAGACGCACAATCATATATATAAGTAGGTATATATATTATATATATAAGTATACTTGTAGGTATATAATACATATCCCCATCCACATGCTTGCATGCATGTGCGGTGTGTGGGCTCTCTTAATTTTGTGCAGCTGTAAAGCTATGCAGTGCTGCCAGTGTTTTGTCATAAGAATTCCCACGCTAGTGCCAATAAAATCCCTTTATTCCCTCGCCTGGCTTGAGAAAGTACCTTAAATTTTCCCACACAAATTTTACAAAAAGAAAATAAAAAATTAACAAAACAAAAAACAGTTTTATTCAAACTAGTAATAAAAAACAGCAAACAAATATTTTATAACTAAAAATAAACGTAAAAACTAGTTTACATATAACTAGTGACACATACAAAGTAGTTAGGTATATATACATACATTTAATGTAGGTATAGAATAAGGTAAATAAATATAAGGTACAAATTCATTTCATTAGTCTTTTTTTTCAATTAGTCTTCAATAGTTATTGCTAAAAACTGGTCAATACAGATAATTTTAATACAACGTTCTTACATTGTGGTAGTCTAAATGGTTTTGAGTTACAACAAAATCAAAACATTTCATATTTTTATTTTGAAATGATGATCTTATTAAGCATATGCTGTTAACCATGTCACTTCCTAAGCAATTTCTCTTCTTACATTTTATATCTGTTACAATGGAGAAAATCCTTTCCGACTCGGCATTAGAGTGTGGCAATGTTAAAGAAATTTTTACTACTTCTCCCAAGTGAGGGAAGAGTAAGTCATCATTAAAATTCTTCATATTGCAAATCTGATGCCACATTTCCTCTATCTGCATCCCACCATATGATGCCTTTTGTTCGTCGCTTAAATATATAGCTATATTCCTGAATTCGGTCTCCACTTCAGTCACAGAAAAATCCAGCTTCATTGCAATGGCAGAAATAGTTGTGTTTGCACTTTTTCGAGCATCAAATACTATGTTTGGGTTAAGGAACTCCATTTGAATAATTGAATCATCTCCAAATGGCAAACGTTTAATCATTTGTAAAACAGCTGTTTTATAGAAGTTAAGAATACTTGTTTTTATAGATATTCTTTCTTCAACACTCAGACTCAGTTCCGAAATAACATTGTTACACTCCTCCCCTACAACAATAGTATCCAAACTTAAAATGTACTCAACCGGATTCTCCAAAACCACAATTTGATTTTGCCATGGAAGTAGAAAAAATTCAAAATTTAGAAAATGTCGAGCGATTTTCAAAACTAATAAACGACTTTCATGCACAATACATTGAATTAAGACCTTTCTATGTTGGAATAGAGCGTTGAACTCGTTGAAAAATCTAAGCGAGTATTTAAGAAAACAGAAGTAAGCCTTATTTTTCCCGTTTTCAAGTTCTTCGTGGATAAAATCGGCTTTCTTTCTCTTGTCTTCAAAGGAAGCCATACGGAAATAGCTTCGAAGTACTTCCCAATTTTCTAATATCCTCTCTACGCATGGATGTATAGAAAGCCAGCGAGTACTTGAAGGCCTTCACATTTTCTTCGTCTCAACTCCGAAATATTCTTGGAATTCTAATAGTTCAGCTGAACTCTTTGAACTTTCAGAGACGTATGCTGAAATACCTCGCATAAGCTCTTCACACTCCTTGGGAAGTTGCTTACATGCATAGGAAGCAACTAATGCTGATGAATGGCAAATGCATTTCATCAAAAATAAATGTGGGCAGACGGCTTTTAATCTTGTGTACAAAGAATTATGTTTTCCTACCATAACAGATGCGTTGTCAGAAGCCATTCCTGTAATGTTTTGCATTGGTATAATTTTTTTTCCCATCATTTCTGAAAAAGCTACAAATAAAGCGTCGGCGCTCTAGTCTAATGCGTTGACAGTGATGACGTCCAACAAGTTTGTGATGACCTTCCCATTATCCGGATGTACGAATCTGACCATGCAGCATAAGGTTTTGGTGTTAGTTATGTCAGTACTCTCGTCGAGCAGTACAGAGAACTTCGTTTTCCCCAAAATGTTTACTAGATCCTTCTCTTCAACGGCAGCAATAACACATTTTATTATTTTAGAACATTTCGTTCTCCCTAATGTCAGCGTTGATAATATTTTGGAGTCCGGAAAAATATTTTTTATTAACGGAATCAGATGTTCTATTACATCAATCGCAACATTATGCTCCGCAAAAAAAGCGGCCAGCTTAATTTCCGCAATTTTTGTTTTATTTACACTAGAGCTAGAGCTGGCGAAAACTTTGTCTATTCCCGGCGTTTTTTGGATTGCTTTAAGATTATTTGCATGTTTTTTCCCCATACTGTGTTTGACGACTTCTGTTTTTCCAGCTACTATAGTAGTGCCACATGCTTTGCAGAACGCTTTGAAGTCATCATCTGTTACTGGTCTTAACCAAGCGGTGAACTCCTTGTCGGCAAGCCAGCTCGACTGGAAGCGCTTACCAGAGGTAGACATAATCTTTTCGAAATAAAAAAAAGTGTGCAAAATTAAACATTACCTAATCACAATGAAAAACTAATGCAAGACTTTACGGCCTTAACGAATTCCACAATCACCCAATCAACAAGGCAGCAAATTTTCTTCACAATGTACCTTTCCCTGAAATATAATATGTCGGCACATATTCAATAATAATATTAACTTATTCCACGCATTACCGGCTTTTAGGGAAGATATAACGACAAAGCGATGAAAGTACGCCAGTGTAGTTTTGCTATCAACAATTATTTGACATTTGGCATTTCCCAAACCCGATCAACAAGCGGTTGTTCATGGACGCATTCAGGTGTGTAAAATAAATGGGCTCGTTCAATAAAATGTAGGACTCGTAGCTTAGCTAAAAAAATCGTTTTTCTGAAGGTGAACAAGAAAATTAAAATAAAGTTTTCACAGAACCAAATTTCCCTCTTCATTGTTCTGAAAAACAAAAAGTATCCCTTTTTCCCTTTTAGCTCATTTCCAGTGCAAATATTCCCTCAAAAAGGGAAATTTCGCACAATCTGGTAGCATTGCAGCTATGTAGAAATTTGTGGATTTCCTTATGTTGCTATGACGTAATAATATTGGATTACTGGCTTAAACTAAATACAGTAGTATCCGCTTGAGTGTTGCTCGCTTCATTACCAGCTTAACTGAACAAAAGAAAAGGGACATCGGATCTAATTTCAACCAAGATGCAAGTGTGTCGATTTTCAATATACATACATTTCCGGATAATTCTAAGGTAAAATCCATCAAAATAGAGAGAACAATGAAGCGGCGAATACTGTAATGGTTGTGCTTTTTTTTGTGATGAGAACATAATTTAGTAATACTGTGAAGGTATATATCGCGCAGGCTGACTTGTACCATCCTCAATATGCAATAGTTTTCGTATTGTCTTTTGAAAAAGCCGTTTGGTACGTATTTGTCCTTTTATAAAGTGATAAGCCGGTGATTTCTGTGTTGTTCTTTATTAATTTCTATTATAGAAACCACTGGCTGGTTTTGTGACCTCTGTTTTTAAATATACTCAATTTTTCTTCTGTTATTTCTGTTATGGTTAAATTATTTTCTCAAGCTGACCAGAAAAAATATTAGGAATATTTGACATTCATTGGTCTGGAGCAGCAAGTTGGTGTTATCACATTTTTATACCCTATTCTAAGGGTATATTAATTTTGACGCATAGTTTGTAACATACCTTAATATTGCCCATAGACCCCTAAAAGTTACTATATTTATGATCAGCATCGATAGTAATGTCGATCTAGCCATGTCCGTCCGTTCGTCCGTCTGTCGGCAAAAATTAGGCCTTTAAACTGGACCTAGAGAGCTGAAATTTTAACCATATACTCTCTAGGGTCCCGAAATAATCAAGTTCACGAATTTTTGAAATCCGCCCATAGACACGCCCACAAACTCAAAAAACAAAATTTTCGAAAAAATCGAATTTTGAGCTAGAAATCTGCAATTTTTTATATATTATCTATGACTCCTAAAACTGCTCGGGATAAATAAATAAAAAAAATTTCAAAATCCACCCACTGACACGCCCACAAATAAATAAAACAATTTTTTTGAAAATCTAAAGTTTGAGCTAGGGAGCTGAAATTTATAATATATACTCTCTATGGGCCCTTTATGCTCATGTGTAAATATTTTCAAAATCCGCCTAGTGACACGCCCACAATTAAATAAAACAATTTTATTGAAACACCCAAGTTTGAGCTAGGGAGCGTTTTTTTTGATAAAATCCTTTAAATGTTATATAACAAAATATGTAGAGCGTTCTTAACAATTCAACCATACTTAGACTTTTGTCACGCCCACTTATGAGGGATAGGAATAAGAATAGGGTATCCAACAGTGCGCCCAAGCGGACTGTAGCCCGTCCCTATGTTTTCATGCAGTTTTTGCAAGCCTTTTACCTCCCTCCATATCCGTAATTTGTGTTATTACGTATAGAGGGGTTAGTGCGAAATTTACCAATGGATTCGTTTTCAACTTTTTGGATTAATAGAATACCTTCAGTTAATTTCAAGTTCGTTGAATACCACAATTTTCTGTTGTTGGAATAAGTTTCCAGCTTTGTGTTTTAGGTTAAAGTACGTTTACACAGACACAAAATTCGTCATTTCAGCTAAATTCAACATTCTACCCGAAATGTTTATCATTTCATTACGCCATATATTTTGCAGCATTTCGAAATGTTGAGTTTCGTCTCTGCATTTGGAAGCTTATCAAATCCAACAAACAATTTCAAGTATCCCCATACGTCATTCAAGGTGCGCTGAATAAAAAACCAAACCAAACAGGCGCCAAAATATTATATTTTCATAAAGACAAAGATGTACCGAACAATAGACGCGTTTTATTGGGAACTTATCTCAAGCTCTCCTATGGAAATCCCAATAAAATGGTATTTTCACTTTTGTTAACCTTTAGTTTAAATGTCAAATTTGGAATACATATGGAATCATACGCAATGATCAACTAAAGGTGGCTTGGCGTTGCTTCTACTCTTTTGTGAAACATCTAATTTACGGTAAAATTAAAATGCGTTTTTAAACGTATAGCTATTCACTGCTTTCGTGTCTCGAATTTGTTATTCCCGTACAATTGATTTATTTTTTACTTTCCAAATTAATTTTCCTGTCTACTTTTTGTTCAGTATGAGCGAATTAGTGTGGATAGTTGCGGGGTAATAAACTTATTTAATTTCCGCACCTAAGCTAAGGAATTGAAAATCCTAGCTAAGGTTTGGCACCCACTTGGGTGTCATTTCATTCCAGACATTCCAAGAGTGTATCTTCACTCTTTATGTTCACTTTTGTGCTGACCCATTTATCTTAAAAAAAAAAAATATTAGTCATTAACGGCCCATAGAGGGCCTAAAACCTAGCTTCTCCAACCACTTTCTTTGCGAAGTGGAAGGGACCTACAATTTTACGCCGAATCCGAACGACAAATTTGAGAAGCTTCTCATGACAATTGATACTCGTGGATGCTTGTCAGACGTTCGCAAGAGGTGGGGCAGTGGAAAAAAACTCAAGATGTTACTTGGCCCCGGCGGGAATTGAACCGGGGACCTTTCGATTAGTAGTCCGACACACTAACCATTGAGTCACTGCGCCCGACCCATTTATCTTCACTTGTGGTTTATTGATGTTTAAGGTGTAAAATTTGAATGAGCTGGATATACCTACACTTCCAAATAAGACGTGTCTTATATATAAAAAAAGGAGAATGTAGACATTCTGATTTTAAAAGAAGAAAAAGAAGCAATCAAGTCAAAACTTGTTGTTGCAGTTCGTATGAAATGGTATTCGTTCGGTGGGAACGGTGAAATGAAATTTCGAAGTTTCGTCTCGAAATGTTGAATTTCGGGTCTTAATCAAACAAGTACTAGATCTTTTCCATACTACTTGCTATAGATTTGTCAACGCCCTCTTCTTGTTGATGAATGTTATTTTGTTATTATATAAAGTGGCCAGATTGTTGTTGGATTTTGCAGCCTAGTTGTTTTTATTTTTACCTTCATTGCTGGAAGATAAAAGTTGGAGCCCAAGTGTATTTTTTTCGAATGTTTTCACAACAAAAAAATCAACGAAAATTGTTCGTGAAAAATAATATGCAGGTACCTACTTGGTATCCATATTATGCATATCATTGTTTAAAACAAAAAAAAATAATGTCACAAAATTCTCTTGATTTTTTATAGTTTTGTATGTGGCGAGCTGGTATACCTAGGTAACTTCGAATTCCACACTCCACTTCCCATGAAACAAAAATTCTTACCCACCTGAACACTGAAGTTGAACCGGTTCGATTTCTCTGCCATTTTAGCACTAAACCGCTCAACCATTTTATTTTCGAAATCGACGTCACCCAACCGGCAGCTTACTCTTAAGTTCAGGCAAATTGCATTCGCGCCCTTTACATTTTGCACTTTCTACGCGCTAGCATCAGCCTGCAACCAAGTAAGTGCTGAATTTTCTTTGCGATAATGCAAGGTACCAATAATTTTATATATTTCAGTTGGTTATCAAATATAGAATAATTTTTTTTGTCCGGCGCATGAAAATCCTTTTTGTGACCAGCAACAGTGCTGCAAGGTGTCCACTCACGTGGTAAGTTAAGACCACGTAAAGGTAACATTTTTGTTCTGAAAATGAGTTTAATCTAACGCACAGTAATTCCTGCAGATAAAGTGCGGATGTCCGAAGGAAACGTCAAAACGCTCCTTGCGGCCGCACAAATACGCCGACACAACTTGACGGCACGTGGTCGGGACGCGCAAGCGCTACCTCCTACCAAGGCATCCGCACCAAAAAAAAAAAAAAATAGGGGAAAAAAAAAACCCCGAAAACCCGTGAGTCACGAAAAACAATAACTACCCTGTTACCCATCGGGCAACACGCTTCGGATAGTGCTCCGCCCTACAAAAAAGGGGAATCACAAAAGGGTCATCAGCGCACCTAACCTACCCCCCCCCCCCCCCCCCCGAGCTTCAAACACATGCAAACATACCTTCTGCATAATTCTTAAACATAAAACATACTTATTGTCTAAATCTTAACTCCGAAACATACGTATTGCATAATTTTTAACCTAAAAGACACAAAAAGCCTAAGAATAGATTGCATTTTCTTAATTAATACTTTTCATCCTAATCTTTAAACGAAACTGCTGAAATTTGTGCACAAACTTCATCGCATCGACATCATCATCAAGATCAAACAAAGTGAGTAGAAAACTTTTATCTTTTCTTTGGCTTAAACTCAATAAATTTAACATTTGATATCCTACATATACGAGTACTTTGAAGTGAAATACGTCATATACTAAATATATACCTAATACTTAAAATCTTAATGTTAATGCTTATACATCTTATAAATTATCAAATTAACTGCTTATCAGTTATACTCGTTATACATTATGCAATGAAGTTGCACAATTAATAAATCTGATTTCCTGATAACATTTTGTTATGAATTCGCGATACATTGATAGTACTTTTACCTGAAAAGTTTTAAATAAATAATCATGTGTTAAACTTGTACCTTTTCGTTGAGATGTGTTATTGAATGAGTGTGGATGAAGTGCATCAGGGACTATCCCAATATAAGTTGAGGAAGGGATAGTCAAGGTGAAATGGCGATAGCCATTTGCAAGGGGAGGGACCCCTCCAGGTGTCATTAAACCGACGACACCACAGCCGATAAGACTAGGTTCATGTACCCTTACTTTCTCTTCACCTTCAAACATTTTAAAACATTCTTTGCAATGGCTTCACCGCTTCAGGCAGTGATGTACCTTGGGCATCCTTTTCTTTTCATTCGCTTTCTCGGCACGATATAATTGTAGGCAGGCTAAGTAGGCAGCAAGATCCCACCCCACCGATGAGCTGATGTCGTGCATCCGCAAGCGTGCCAACCGCAGCTTCTAAATTGGGATCATTTTTATAGGATCATGCATCCGCTCTTGCTTCGACTTAAGCAAGTCGAACAGCAACGCTGATGCTTCATCCCACCTGTACGCTACAATAGCGCCCAAAACGTGAGGACCAGCATTTAAAATTAACGAAATACTATCATTTGTAGTGCTAATTAAAACACCTACATCGTTTTTTAATTCATTCTTAAATCGGTTCTTACTTACGTGGTATAACTCTATATTTCCAAATTCAACATCAACTAATATGAAAGCATACGTGTTTTTACAAAAATTCTTACGAAGTATAGTAGGTATACTACCACAAGTAGCAAGCTTTCTTGCGGAAACTTGCATTAATACTTGCATTTCGGAAATGATTGATTACTTCAATCAATCATCTGAAATACAACATTAAATAACCAGTTGAAGGTACCATAGGTAATAGCCAGGACTGACCAATATGAGTCCGAGTATACTGATCTTCAAGGAACTCGAGTTACCATAGACAGTCGCCTGCTGTTAGTGATATATTAATCTTAGTCGTTAAGGATTTCGCTTAACAGTCCAGAGTATATTTATCAAATCCTCAAAGTACCGATCAACAATGCACCCAAATGCATATCATTTTACTTATCCCTTTTCTCTCTTTCTCTTTAATTACATGAACTCTTATCAGCTAACTCATTTCCCACACACTTTTATGTAAACACATGTCTCAACGAAACCTTTCTATGAAAAAAAAAATCTCTTTTCTTATAACAACAAGCGTAGATCGCAACAAAAATTCTCCTTCTGTTGACGAACAACAGAATCAAAACAAGCCATGAACCAAAACAACAAAAATAGCGGAGCAGTGCCTAAGCAGTTTAAAAGCATGGTCACTAGGTCACAAAACTTACGTAATAATGACACACCCACAAATTTGAACCGCAATAGCTTTCAACCGCTGAGACACACCCCTCCCAGGAATTCAGTGACTCCTAGTCGAATTTTAAGAGACAATCTTGATTTCGATAATAGCTTCAACAACTCTCTTTCTCATATCGAAGAAGCACCCATATGTGTCTTTACAACTAGTGCAGTTATTCAAACTACAACATCTACCGTGACGAGTGTATCAAATCCACGCGTTTCCATATTAGCTGACGATTCAATCATTGAGCAACATGCTGCATCAAAGTTCCCTCCAACGAGTAATCAGCAAGTGAACAGTTTTCTTAATGTTTCATATGCAAATCTTATCAATGCGTCCAGCAACATCAGACCAAGTGTTTCACAGCCTAGTGTTCCGCATGCACAGTACATTTCTAGCAATGCGCTTAAACTCAAACAGCTGGACGAACATATCAAGCAAGTGGTAAATGATACCCTAGTAAATCTTATCCCGTCTTTGATACAACAAAATGCTGAGAAGGCAATTAACCCATTTTTGAACGCTCAACCAAACAATCATGAGCCCATCCAATCCGTGAATCCACTAAATATTCAACAAGATCACAATCTTTATATGGAAGATTTTCCAGCCACTGACTTCCATAATAACAGCGGGTTAAATGCACCTCACTCTGATGATAGGCAGAGGCATTCAAGGCCAGCTAATGGTCCGACTGACTGGGGTATCAAATACGATGGTACAATGAAAAGCATGACTGTGGAAGACTTTGTGTTCAGAGTAGAGATGCTTAAATCAAATTATGATTGTTCATGGAGTGAAGTACTCAAGAATTTTCACCATCTTTTAACAGGACTTGCCCAGGACTGGTACTGGCAATTTCTGAGGGGCAATCCTCGAGGTGATTGGTCCAGCTTACGCAATGCTTTAGTGAAACAGTTCCGAAATCATGAAAATGATTTCGAAATCATTAAACAGATTATGGATAGAAAGCAACTACCTCGGGAGAGCTTTGAAGACTTTTTTAGTACCATAGTACGGTTGAAAAGCCAGTTACGCCAACAAATCAGGGAACAGGATCTCATTCAAATTCTGCGGACAAATATAAGCCCCAAGCTTATGAGTTTCATATACCCTATGAAATTGTACTCTCTAGAGCACTTCAAAGACGAGTGCAAACGAACGGAAAGAATGATACAGTCCCGATTCACCTTTCCAAATAGAAGTGTTCCTTATCAATCCGTTCATGAGCTTGAAGGCGTAATTATTAGTCCTTGTGAATATGAGAGTGAACAATTTGGCATTTCTGCAGTTTCAGGCCCAGGGAACGTTCACTCTCACTCTCCTATGTACAGAAAGTCGCCCGCAGTCAAAGTACCTAAATGCTTGAATTGCAAATGTCAAGGTCATTTGTTCACAGAATGTCCATCGCCAGTCAACAGGTTATTCTGCTTCAGATGTGGTGTAACAGTTTTAAGTTGCATTCGATGTAACCATACATTGGAAAACGCGTTACCGAGCGAGATGAGAGCCGGAGAGTCTCGTTCGACGCAAACATATCCGGAATAAAAATGGTCGACGCATGTACCAATACTACTGCAGATTATGATACAACTCCTGTTTCCAAACCTGCATGTAACAAAACACCTGACTTTACATTAAATAGATCCCAATTCCGTAATTTGCCGTACGAGGAAAGGTTGGATAAGTACAATCAGCTCAAAGCAAAGATTTTTCAAATTGAAGAAGTGAAGGTCACCGAAGAGACAAACAAATTTCTCAAAACACGCCTACGCTATAAAAAGAGAAAAATATTTAAGAAAATTATATGTAGTATTTAGTATCGTAACAAACACAGTAGATTCGCGGCCTTATGCACAAGTTGAAATACTTGGAAAAAAGATCGTGGGATTACTAGACAGTGGTGCAAGCATCTCTTGTCTAGGGAAGGACTGCTTAAAGATTGTTCGCGAACTAAACATCCCCGTTCTTGAGTTCTCATCCTTCATACGAACAGCAGATGGAAAACCACAATCTATTGTCGGCAGAGTTAAGGTTACTGTAAAATTCAATTCAAACTAGAAGACATCGATTTGTACCTTACACCGTCTTTATCTCAAACTCTCTATCTAGGCATAGACTTTTGGCAGAGGTTCGGAATAGCGCCCAATATTATTAGTGAAATTGAAGAAAACCCTAGTGAAATGCCAGACAAAGTAAAAGAGGAAACGGAAAAACTTGAGCTGACTGACTCTGAGACTCATAGTTTAAAACAAATTGTCACTAAGTTTCCATCTTTCACTGAGCATGGCTTAGGCAAAACTTCACTTGAAGTACATGTCATTGACACTGGAAACTCCGAACCTGTCAAACAGAGACATTACCCTGTTTCACCAGCAATTCAGGAGATGATCTATAGTGAATTAGATCGCATGCTTTCTTTTGGAGTGATTGAAGAGAGTAATAGTTCATGGAGTTCACCCATTCTTCTAATCAGGAAACCTGGTAAGAACAGACTTTGTCTGGACTCTCGGAAAGTGAACTCACTCACAAAGAAAGATGCGTATCCTCTTCCTCACATAGAGGGTATGCTGAGCCGTCTGCAAGAGACACACTACATAAGCAGTGTGGATCTTAAGGATGCGTTCTGGCAAATCCCCTTAGAGAAAGAGTCTAGGGAAAAAACGGCCTTCACTGTGCCAGGCCGACCGCTTTATCAATTCACTGTCATACCTTTTGGGTTGTGCAACGCAGCTCAAAGGATGTGCCGGTTAATGGATAAAGTGATCCCGAGCGCACTAAGAGAACAAGTTTTTGTTTACCTGGATGATTTGCTGGTTATCTCCAAGGATTTGGCTGGTCACCTCAGGACTTTAGAGAGCGTAGCAGAATGTTTGCGAAAGGCAAACCTAACAATCAACGTTGAAAAATCGCGATTCTGTTTCAAGGAACTAAAGTACTTAGGGTACATCGTTGGGAAGGGTCACATTAAGCCTGATCCTAACAAGGTTTCAGCAATAAAAGATTTTCCGGTGCCAACATCATAAAAACAAGTCCGACGATTTCTAGGTTTATGTGGGTGGTACCGTCGATTTATTCGGAACTTTGCTTCGATTGCGAGTCCTTTGACTGACACTCTTAAGAAAAGCCAACGATTCGCTATGACTCCTGATGCCTTAATGGCCTTTAATTCCTTAAAAGCAGCTCTCATTTCTGCTCCTTTATTGTTCAATCCTGATTTCTCAAGGCCTTTTACGATACAGTGTGATTCTTCGAGCTATGGAATAGGAGGTGTTTTATTTCAGTACGATGAGGAGAACAACGAAAAGCCAATAGCATTTTTCTCTGAAAAGCTTAACGCATGTCAACGCAACTATAGCGTGACAGAGCAAGAATGTTATGCGGCGGTGCAAGCAGTTAAGAAGTTCCGTCCGTATGTTGAAGGGCAAGCTTTTACCATCGTGACCGACCATGCTAGCCTAAAGTGGCTTATGGGTCTCAAGGATCTGAGCGGCAGATTGGCACGGTGGTCGCTAAAACTCCAGGCTTTTACCTTCGACATCCAACATCGGAAAGGAACGCAGAATGTTGTGCCGGATGCCCTTTCCCGTGCATTCAACGAAGAGCTTTCTGCTGATACGACATCTTCTGCTTGCATCGATATTAGTTCGGCTGAATTCAAATCACCGGAATACCTCGATCTGATCTCAACTGTGCTGAAAAATACCGAAGCATTTCCAGAACTGAAGGTACTGAATGGTTTTGTTTATAAAAAGGTGTTACAAAAAGCAGACGATCAGTTAACAACAGAATTTGAGTGGAAGTTATGGGTACCAAACAAGCTAACTCAATCTGTAATTAAATGTTTCCACGAACCTCCAGATTGTTCCCACGGAGGAATATTCAAAACTTTGTTCAAGATAAAGAAACTTTTTTATTGGCCAAATATGACCACAGAAGTTCGTAGTTTCATTCGAGATTGCTCTGTGTGCAAGGAGAATAAATCGTCTAATATGACATTGCGTTCGCCAATGGGATCCCATCATGTGATAAACCGAGCATTTCAGAAGCTATACATTGACTTCATGGGACCCTATCCAAGGACAAAACGAGGCAATGCATATTTATTCGTCCTATTAGATGGTTTCTCCAAGTACGTCATATTGAAGGCAATGCGCAAAGCCACAACTAACGCAGTGATTGAGTTTATGGAGAGTAATGTTTTCCACCAGTTCGGTATTCCCGAGTATATCCATAGCGACAATGGAAAACAATTTGTGTCCAAGGACTTTCAACATTTTCTCGGTAAATACGGTTGTACACATATCCGAAATGCTGTTTACTCCCCACAAGCAAATGCCTCGGAAAGGGTAAACCAATCCATTTTGTCAGCAATCAGGAGCTATATTGGCAAGGATCAAAAGGACTGGGATAAACATGTATCTCAGATTCAACAAGCCTTATGCACATCGGTCCACCAGTCTACTGGAATGACGCCTTACTATTGCCTTTATGGACAACATATGAGTACTCTCGCCAGTGTGTACAAACTTCTTCGGAGATTGAAAGAACTCGATAGTGGTGAGCTCCAGTGTCTACCTCAAGATGGTAAACTTAATATCATACGTGATAAAGTCAAAAACAACATTAAACTTGCATACGATCGGAATGAAAAGTCGTATAACCTGAGAGACTCTAAGAGGATCTTTTATCCAGGAGAAATGGTTTATAGGCGGAATTTTGTACTTAGTGATGCATCGAAAAATCTAAATTCGAAGCTGTGTGCTAAATTCGTTAAGTGCAGAATAAATTGTCCAGTAGGGAAGTGCTTATACGAAATTGAGAATCTAGATGGGAAAAAGATTGGGGTATATCATGCGAAAGATTTGCGAAAATAAGTCTTTCTTGTTCAGGGGCATGGGTCGAGTCGCCTTTGATTTTACCGGCAGCGTTTTCATGCCTTTCCATCACAGGTGTTGAGTTGGAAATTCACGACTTTGTGGCGAGCTGGTATACCTAGGTAACTTCGAATTCCACACTCCACTTCCCATGAAACAAAAATTCTTACCCACCTGAACACTGAAGTTGAACCGGTTCGATTTCTCTGCCATTTTAGCACTAAACCGCTCAACCACTTTATTTTCGAACTCGACGTCACCCAACCGGCAGCCTACATAAGTTCAGGCAAATTGCATTCGCGCCCTTTACATTTTTGCACTTTCTACGCGCTAGCATCAGCCTGCAACCAAGTAAGTGCTACATTTTCTTTGCGATAATGCAAGTTACCAATAATTTTATATATTTCAGTTGGTTATCAAATATAGAATAATTTTTTTTGTCTGACGCATTAAAATCCTTTTTGTGAAACCAATTTTTGTGACCAGCAACAGTGCTGCAAGGTGTCCACTCACGTGGTAAGTTAAGACCACGTAAAGGTAACATTTTTGTTCTGAAAATGAGTTTAATTTAACGCACAGTAATTCCTGCAGATAAAGTGCGGATGTCCGAAGGAAACGTCCAAACGCTCCTTGCGGCCGCACAAATACGCCGTCGCAACTTGACGGCACGTGGTCGGGACGCGCAAGCGCTACCTCCTACCAAGGCATCCGCACCAAAAAAAAAAATAGAAAAAAAAAAAAAAAAAAAAAAACCCCCCGAAAACCCGTGAGTCACGAAAAACAATAACTACCCTGTCACCCATCGGGCAACACGCTTCGGATAGTGCTCCGCCCTACAAAAAAGGGGAATCACAAAAGGGTCATCAGCGCACCTAACCTAACCTAACCCCCCCCCCCCCGAACATCAAACACATGCAGGGCCACCCGCCTGGAAATTTTCTTTTCATCAATTCAATTACCCACAGCCATCTCTACTCTTCTCCCCGCGATCGCCACCAGCATAGCAGATTAATTGAACAATAAATCAGAGCAGTAGTGAAAGTGCGAAATAAGTGGTCAAAAATAATTAACATAAAGCGATTAATTAATCAAGCTAAACTTAGAACTAGAATTTTTAATTTGCGAAGTTGCTTGGAAACATGCTTATTGTCTAGATCTTAACCCTAAAACACACTTAATGTGTAAATCCTAACCATAAAACATACCTTCTACATAATTCTTAAACATAAAACATACTTATTGTCTAAATCTTAACTCCGAAACATTGTATTGTATTGTATGTGCAGTGGGGTCATCAGTAGATGACAAGCACTTAGACCTATTGGTCCATTGTACTTCAGCATAGCTGCCCGCTCGCTGGTTATTGGCGATTAGTAAGATTCAGTGAGGGAGAACCTACCAGTAGCCTTGGCAAAGCGAAGAATATTTGCAAGTTCAATTTCCCACATCTCATCTTCGTTAACGAATTGTTTGCCTATAGTGGTGAGCCTGGTTCTGGCGAAAGCCGGACATTCACAGATGAAGTGAGATGCCGTTTCATCCGCCTCCATGCAGCACTCACATAGGCCCGAGCTCCTAATGTGAATGGTTTTGAGGTGCTCGTTAAGAGGACTGAAACCGGTGACGAGACCAATCAAGGATCTCAAGTCTTTCCTGTTTAGTCCAAGCAAAAACTTAGCTCTGTTGATTTTTGGACCGTCCATTAGCTTCTTCGAATACCTGCATGAGACCAGGTCATGCCAGTATTCGGAATGTTGTTGGCGTAGAGCCGAATCCATTTCACGTTTGTGGACGGATGAGCAGCATCCTATGGATGGTTGTGGGCCAATGAAGGCTGCTGAAGAGCCCTTCCTGGCCAGAGCATCCGCTCTTTCATTACCCTCGATACCTGTGTGCCCAGGAACCAAGGCAAGTGATACCGAGTTACATCTTCCCAGACGGTTAAGCCTAACCATGGTTTCCTCAACTATTTTTGAGTTGAGAGAGCCAGCCGAACAGGCTTTGATAGCGGCTTGGCTATCTGAGCAGATGTATAAGGTTTTACCCTTACCAGGATATTGGCGGCAGTGGCAATCGCAAAGATTTCTGCCTGAAAAACAGTTGTTTGTCTACCCAAGGCTGCAGATAGATTTATCCGACAGTCTCTAGAGTAGACCCCGGCTCCGGAGATACCATCCATAATAAGTGAGCCATCAGTATAGACGATGACATCACCCGGCCTAAAGCCATCCCACCCCTCACTGTTCCATTCCTGCCGTTCAGGAAGGATGACCTGAAAACGGCGCTCAAAGACTTGCTTCATGCACACAGTGTCAAGTGCTACTCCCCGATGGCCAGGTAGGCTGTCATAGAGAGCTCTGTACCTAGCACCTCTGGCCCCATCGCCGAGATTGACCTCCTGCCGTCCAAGTACTACACACATGCGGTATAGTGATTTTCTGGCCTCACTTTCAGCAAGGAACTGCAAGGGAGGTAAACAGAGCAACACTTCCATAGCAGCAGTGGGAGTTCCTCTCATCGCACCTGTAATGCATAAGCACGCAAGGTGCTGTAGCTTCGACAGTTGACGTTTGAGGATGTGAGCTCTAGCCCACCATACAATCGCACCATATATAAGGTATGGCCTAACAATGCACGTGTAAATCCAGTGAACCAGCCTGGGACTAAGTTCCCAGGTTCTGCTGAACATCCTACGGCACTGCCAGAGAATGTTAGTTGCCTTCGAAATCCTAGCTACCAAATGTTCAGAAAAGTTAAGCTTTGGATCTAGAACAATACCCAGATACTTAACCTTGCTTGATAGCTTTAGTTGAGTGCCCTGGAAGTAAGGCCACCTCACTTGAGGTATTGCCCTTCTACTCGTGAACAGCATCATCTCAGTCTTCGCGGGGTTGACTGACAAGCTTGCTCGTGGCACCAACTCCCAACACTATTGAGCGCTGTTTCCATCCGCTCACAAAGAGTTGGTAAACTCCTGCCGCTGACAATAATGCACACATCGTCAGCGTACCCAATAACAGGGTGACCTTCCCCATCAAGTCTTCTCAACAAGGAGTCGACCAACAGGTTCCACAATGTAGTGGAAAGTACACCGCCCTGCGCAAAGCCTTTGACAGCGCGCACAGTTCTGACACAGCCGCCAGCAGCAGCTGTAACTTCTCTGCTCCTAAGCATTTCCAGGATCCATTCCACAGTTGTAGAATCGACGCCCTTCAGTGTTAAGGCAGACTCAATTCTGCAAAAGGTGGGATTGTCAAAGGCACCCTCAATATCCATGAAGACAGCAAGAGCATAGTTCTTGCGGTCGAGTGCCCTACGCACTCTGGCCGTCAGATCCCTTAATGCCGTCTCAGTGGACTTGCCTTTTTGATAGGCGTGTTGGCTATCATGAATACCCAGCGAAGCTGGAATATTCTTAAGCCGTACGTCAATCAGTTGTTCAAGGCCCTTTAGCAGAAATGATGAAAGGCTAATAGTCCTGAAGCTTTTGGGAAGATCATAGGCGGCCTTTCCCGGTTTGGGAATGAAAACCACCCTAGCTCTTCTCCAGGCTAAAGGAATATGTCGCAGAGCAACGCTAGCTCTGTAGATTCTAGTTAGCAGTGTGAGCAAAATCTCGATACCCTTTTGCAAGAGTATGGGGTATATGCCATCAGGTCCAGAAGCTTTGAAAGGAGAAAAGGACAGGATAATAGCTCTCGCCCTCTCTCTCGTAACAATGCTCGCCGCGACCCGCCACTGCTCAGTGGTAGTTCTGCCTTTGTTTGGCCACACGCAACTATCCACGGCTTTGCAGCCAGGAAAGTGGGTGTCCATTAGCAGTTGAAGTGCCTCCTCATTGGAGTTGGTCGAGGTGCCATCAGGCTTCTGAAGGACGTCAAGCCTGGCTCCCGGATCAGCTGAGAGGACTCTCTGCAATTTCGAAACCGCGCTAACATCCTTCAGTTCTCCGCAGAACCTCTGCCAAGATACCTTCTTAGCGCTCTTAATTTGCCTCTTGTACTCCTTCTGCGCATCCGCCTGAGAAGACCAATCGGCTGCCAGGTTAGACTTCCTGGCCCTGTTAAACAGCCTCCCCACTCTTTTACTGAGAAGGGATAGCTTAGCTTTCCACCATCGGGTTGGTTTCGCACCGCCAACCTCCTTCTCCGGGCAAGCAGTATGAAAGGCCGTAATAATACCGCTGTGTAGCGTGTCGGTCGCCTTATCCAAGTCATCGCTACTAAGGATCCTGATAGGCAGGGAACCTATCTGACCCCGCAACTCCGTGGAATAGACGTCCCAGTTAGTGCGTCGCACATTCCTGATTTTGCTTCTGATCGGTCGATCTGCACTTAGCTTAAAAATAACATACCGATGATCAGATGCAGTTTCTTCCCTTGAAACCCTCCAGCTCGAAACGATGCCAGATGCAGCAGCGGTTGCTACTGTCACATCAATAACTTGCCGCCTCAGCCGAGTGACAAAGGTTGGCTCATTACCAGTGTTCAGTATATCGAGCTGGCTGGCAGCAAAGAAGTTTATTAGGGATTCACCCCTGCTATTTGAGTCTGTACTACCCCAAACGCGATGATGCGCGTTCGCATCCATTCCAACGATCAAATGCTTGTTACCTCGTCGGGCATGCTCGACAAGCCTTACCAGTTTCCAAGACGACGGCACAATGTAGGTGAAGCCGCCTTGGAATGTTGCAAGTTGATTTGAAGGACCTCCAGTGATGAGCTAGCCATAGACCTAATTACCACTGGAAGTTCCAGCCTTCTCTCCCCTCTTTTCTGGCCTGAAGAACAGGCGACAAGTGAGGAAAAAAGGCCGGTAAGAGCACTTCCCAAGCATCTTCGCCGAATCGTCATCAACACCAAAAGTATACAGACGGCCATCCTTCATTTTGTTGAAGTGATAGACCCTCCACTTATCGGTGGATAGACCCGGGTTTTGACCCTTGAGAAAATCGATGATTTCCTTAGTCTCCAGATCAGTTTCTGGGACAAAGACCTTCATCTTGGTATATCCCACTAGCTCTGACGGGTGAAGACAGACAAGGTCACTCCCGTCAAGCTTAGGGAAAATCCGAGCAAGATCAGCTCTGACCCACGCATTCGTGGCTTCATCACTACAGCAGAGGACAAAGCCTCCATTAGTCTTGATAATGCGCTCAAACGCCGGGCTATTGCCTTCCTTGACTCGCCTCCTTACAGCGGCATTCAAGGCCTTGTCCAGAATGCAGATGTTTTCCGCAATATACTTCCTCAGGTGATCACCCGGGAAAACAACCGCCAATCGCAAACCAGACAGGGCCGAGTCCGTGTAGCTCTTCTTTGGTAGGGGGGGTCCTGCGTCATTGCTAGTGCAAGACCTCTTTGTGCCTTTGGATGCTGTACCAGCTACCTTAGGTGACCCCTTAGCCACTCTTGTGCCGTCACCTTCACAGACTTCTCTGTTTCAGTGACCGTCTCTGAGACATTGGGAGCGGACAGATCAGAGGCAGTAGGTACGGGGCCAACAGGTTTGGGGTCGGCATTTACTGCAACCCTACTCTCCGAGTCCACCATTCCTCCTCGCTTCTTCCTCTTACCACTCTTCCGTTTCTTTCGCTTCCTACAGCCTGATTCCTTGGTGGTTTCAACGCTAACCGATTCGCAGAGCTCATTAGTCGCGGAATCCTCCGAGGAGCAGCCGGAAGGAGCCTTCTCGCATTCCTCAAGAGAGAGCTTCTTCAGCTTTTTCCTGTGGGCCGCCTGCTTCCTGGAAGGGCTGCAGAGGGGAGCATCGCTGGACGTGCTGGACAGGAAATCCCGTGCTCGCTTCGTCAGGTTCTCCGCCCCCGCGTCATTCACAGGAGTAGTAGCGGCGTGATCTTTGGGCAGGGAAGCTGCTCAGAGGGACTCAAGGACACATTTGTAGCGTCCGAGCTCCTCTTAGCAGACTCCCCACAGAGTTCGCTCTTACCAGCAGTCCCATCCTTGTGCCGGCCAGGATCGGCCAGTACGCTGGGTGCATCCGCCAGCTTGAGCTCCGAGCTTAGTCTCGTATCAGCGCTTAGCGCCGGAGTAGAATTCGTCTCGTCCTGTCTTGTGGCCTGTTGCGTCAGTTTGTTCAGTTCTCGTTGCTTGTTCCGTTTCTTGTTCCGTTTCGTTCGTGATGTCGTGTTTGTCGTGTTTGTCATGTTACTTGTGTAAGCCCCTGGCGACTTATCGCCCCCAATAGCTGGAGGCGCCAAGCCCGTGCCGGTAGCCGCGGTCTCTACCGACATTTGGGCGGATATCCCCACTCGAATTTGTTCCTTTTCTGTTGTGTCGTTCATGTTTGTTGTTGTTGCTTTTTTAGACTAGTTTTTCATCTAGGAGTCAGGATTTTACTAGGGATAGGATGGAGTTCCCCCCGTTACCCTAAACCCTCCTCCCTTATCCGGGCTTGGGACCGGCATAGAAATCTATGGCGGAGTTACTCCGAAACATACGTATTGCATAATTTTTAACCTAAAACACACAAAAAGCCTAAGAATAGATTGCATTTTCTTAATTAATAATTTTCATCCTAATCTTTAAACGAAACTACTGAAATTTGTGCACAAACTTCATCGCATCGACATCATCATCAAGATCAAACAAAGTGAGTAGAAAACTTTTATCTTTTCTTTGGCTTAAACTCAATAAATTTAACGTTTGATATCCGACATATACAAGTACTTTGAAGTGAAATACGTCATATACTAAATATATACCTAATACTTAAAATCTTAATGTTAATGCTCATACATCTTATAAATTATCAAATTAACTGCTTATCAGTTATACTCGTTATACATTATGCAATGAAGTTGCACAATTAATAAATCAGATTTCCTGATAACATTTTGTTATGAATTCGCGATACATTGATAGTACTTTTACCTGAAAAGTTTTAAATAAATAATCATGTGTTAAACTTATACCTTGTCGTTGAGATGTGTTATTGAATGTGTGTGGATGAAGTGCATTAGGGACTATCCCAATATAAGTTGAGGAAGGGATAGTCACGGTGAAATGGCGATAGCCATTTGCAAGGGGAGGGTCCCCTCCAGGTGTTATAAAACCGACGACACCACAGCCGATAAGACTAGGTTCATGTACCCTTACTTTCTCTTCACCTTCAAACATTTTAAAGCATTCTTTACAATGGCTTCACCACTTCAGGCAGTGATGTACCTTGGACATCCTTTTCTTTTCATTCGCTTTCTCGGCACGATATAATTGTAGGCAGGCTAAGTAGGCAGCAAGATCCCACCCCACCGACGAGCTGATGTCGTACATCCGCAAGCGTGCCAACCGCAGCTTCTAAATTGGGATCATTTTTATACGATCATGCATCCGCTCTTGCTTCGACTTAAGCAAGTCGAACAGCAACGCTGATGCTTCATCCCACCTGTACGCTACATGTATTATATTTTTCTACATGTTTTTATAATTTTGAATATCCGCTTGCTAGGTCACTTTCATCCATACATATATCATTATGTTGTACTAAAATAACTACAAAAAAATTTGTTTGGTTTAGCGCAGCGAAATAGAGATATCTGAACCAAGATTCGCTCAAATACATAGATACATACACTTACCCACGCAAACATTAAAATCCTATTTCGACTACACTTTCCAATATTTGATTGTACTAATTTTGTTTGTAAAATGACCTCCTTAAACTAAATTAAAGGTTTCGACAAGGAAAATATCATTAACAAAGTTATTAACAATATACCTAGTTCTGAAACTCGAATCGAATCGAAAATCCTTTGTTCAACAATAAATAATATATATATACATATCTAAAATACATTTAATAAAAGTGTTCCAAAAAATAGGAATTAATAAGCTGTTAGGGTTTCGAAGCCTCCCGACAGGCACTACACATTTATTTTATTTACAGCAACCCATTCGAGTAAACGAGTATTTATTAATATTGGAAGTGCATGCTGTTTTTTTGTACGTAAAATTCTTCGTCGAATCCACCACGGCGTATTTCAATCGGTCATTCAGATGACGTATGCACCAGAATCTTTGGAAGCCGATTGTTTTTAATAACGTTGTTTTTTTAGCATAAAGAAAAACAATAATGAATATTTTACTTCAAAATGCAATTTTCACAACCTTAGTCCATTCAAAATCCGATTTTCTAAGTTTAACCGAAAAATAAAATGAATTTTAAAACGAGTCAGATTAATTTAATTCAGCAAATTTATGTCCTCAGTACTACCTACAAACAATGATAAGACATTACTTGATCGATGGTTGTACTACAAGAGAATATAACCAAAGAAGATTATCATCATGCAACTCTTATATTTATAATTTTTACAGTGCAGTTCAATTGAATAGTCGCACCTGTTTTAGAACGTAATTGTTTGTTGTATTATTTGAACCAATGGGAGAAGAAAACGCATTAATACTGAATAAAAACATAGGGACGGGCTACAGTCCGCTTGGGCGAACTGTTGGATACCCTATTCTTATTCCTATCCCTCATAAGTGGGCGCGACAAAAGTCTAAGTATGGTTAAATTGTTAAGAACGCTCTACATATTTTGTTATATAACATTTAAAGGATTTTATCAAAAAAAACGCTCCCTAGCTCAAACTTGGGTGCTTCAATAAAATTGTTTTATTTAATTGTGGGCGTGTCAGTAGGCGGATTTAAAAAAAAATTAACACATGAGCATAAAGGGCCCCTAGAGAGTATATATTATAAATTTCAGCTCCCTAGCTCAAACTTTGGATTTTCAAAAAAATTGTTTTATTTATTTGTGGGCGTGTCAGTGGGCGGATTTTGAAAATATTTATACATGAGCTTAAAGGGCCCCTAGAGAGTATATATTATAAATTTCAGCTCCCTAGCTCAAACTTTGGATTTTCAAAAAAATTGTTTTATTTATTTGTGGGCGTGTCAGTGGGCGGATTTTGAAAATATTTATACATGAGCTTAAAGGGCCCCTAGAGAGTATATATTAAAAATTTCAGCTCCCTAGCTCAAATTTTGTTTTTTCAATAAAATTGTTTTATTTTTTTGTGGGCGTGGCAGTGGGCGGATTTTGAAAATTTTATATCCCGAGCAGTTTTAGGAGTCATAGATCATATATAAAAAATTTCAGCTTCCTAGCTCAAAATTCGATTTTATCCAAAATTTTGTTTTTTTGAGTTTGTGGGCGTGTCTGTGGGCGGATTTCAAAAATTCGTAAACTTGATTATTTCGGGACCCTAGAGAGTATATGGTTAAAATTTCAGCTCTCTAGGTCCAGTTTAAAGGCCTAATTTTTGCCGACGGACGGACGGACGGACGGACGGACGGACGGACGGACGGACATGGCTAGATCGACATTACTATCGATGCTGATCATAAATATAGTAACTTTTAGGGGTCTACGGGCAATATTAAGGTATGTTACAAACTATGCGTCAAAATTAATATACCCCTAGAATAGGGTATAAAAAGCACAACTTCAATTTGATAAGTGGCCTATAAGTTGTACTCTCTTTTTCATATACCATGCTAAAATGTATGCATTTCTTCGGTTCATTTGAATATGAATGAAAAAAAGCAAAGCACCATGTTTTTTTTTTTAAAATAAATTTTATCATTTTATTTATTTCAATCAATTATGTCATTTTAATAATGTTTGCTATCTCCATCATAACATTAAAAATTCAATGAAATATTGGTCCAAGAAGCTTTAATTGAACTGCTTGCCTCCTCTATAAATTTAACGCACTAGCCATCCCAAAACATTCTCAATAATATTAGGATCAGGCGAATGCGGCGGCCAGGGCAATATTTGGATGTTTTCACTACTAATCCAATCTCTAGCAACGCGTTTTTTTGGCGCATTATCTTGCTGGAATATCCATGGATTGGGTCCAAAAAGCTCCCTTATTGCGGAAAAGCTCCTTCCATTATAAATTTGTAGGAAACACCAGGCATTTTGCTGGAAACGATTAAAAATTCAAAAGCACCATAATATGAAACTGCTCCCCATAATATGAGTTCTCCTTGTCTCGACTGATGACGGTTTAAAAACATTTTTTCTTTTTAGGGATCATGAAAGTAATAGTTGTAGCCATTACGGCCATCCAAGTTAAACTTTTCTTCATCCGAAAAGACAACTTTGCTCCAATTTCTTGAGACCGCTTCAATGTCCACAGCTCATGTCATGTGATCCCTTGCAAGTTCAAGGCGCTGTTGTTTGCGCGCGCGATTAAGCGCGGGTTTTTTTGTAGTTTCGTAAGCTTTAAGTGTAGAGCACTCGCAATAATACGACGCACAGTGGATTTGCTACAAGAAACTAAAACAAATTCCTTTATTATGTTTGTGGATTGAGCGGAATTAGAGGATAGTCTTTTCTAATTTTTCCGCTTCTCTTGTGGCGTTAGCACTTTTGCGATGCTTCCTTTGTATTTTTTTCCAAAAGATGCACGTTTTTTCACAACATTTCTTATTATGTGTTTACTTGGACCAATTTTATGGGCATATTTCACGATTTGAAAAGCTCTCCGAAAGGTAAGCTTAACTTTAGCCTTTTCTCACAAATTCAACCCTTTTTTGCACATTTTATTAAGATTCGTTAAAAAAAATTTTCACACTCTCAAATTAAACTTCCAATGACCTTTGTCCGAGCACTTGCTGTTAACTTAACAATTTAACCTGTGCGACTATTCAAATGAACCGAAAAAATTCAGTTTTATATGGTATAGGAGAGTAAAACCACTGTTAACTAAGGGAAATTTAGCTTGCTTTTTTCAGTATTAATATACTTTTCTGCTCAATGCGTTTCCTTTTCCCATTGATGCTAAAAATACAACAAACAATTAAGTTCTAAAACATAACTCAGGTGCGACTATTCAATTGAACCGCACTTTACGAGAGATTATGGGAGTAAATGTTACGTTAGCATGATGTACCGCAAGTAGAAATCAAATAGAAAACAAATTGGTTAATCATAAGTTAAGCAAAAAATACAAGAATACAAATAGGGGAAATAATGTATATTTGTAAGACATAAACCCTAAATACTGAACATTCAGGACTCCGTTCCTTCAGCAGAAGGCAGAGAAGGAAGTTTTATTATGGAACGATCGATCTTCGCGGTGCCGCTGCGGTTTATAAATTTAAAAAAAAAATAAAAAAAATTGTTAATAACTTTGTTAATAATTGTTATACTTGTAAGGCGATTTTACATAGAAATAAAAAAATGCGATATTTAAAGCAATCCCATTTATTAAAATAAAATAATTGTTGCAGACACTACAGCTAAAGAAATGACACAGGCAGACATTTACAAAGAAGACGAAGGGAGCATACCAACAAGCAATCATTTCATGGAAGGTAAATATTTTTAGTATTTATATTTAATTCCTTTATTTTATAAAAATGCTTTCAATATAAATATATGTATGTGAGTACATGTACATGTACCGTGAATCACAAAAGTAAGTAAGCCCATAACTCATAAATTTAAGGATTATTTCATTAAAACATTTGATAACAAATCTAAAAAAAAAAAAATTCTTTGATTTATAATATATATATTTCTAACAAAAAAGTATCACTTCAAATAAAAATGTCATCAAACTTAAAAAATATTGGGCTTTAACTAAAAAGAATAACAAATTTATATTACAAAAATAAGTAAGCAGGCGAAATAAACCTTGAATTCATAACGGTTACTTTGTACAGCTTATTGATTTAGTACTTCGTTGGTTACCCCTTGGCCTTAATAACTGCCTTCATACGTGAAGGCATTGAGTTTACCAAAATTTGTTACGTTTTGGCCAATTTTAGACCATTCTTCCTGAAGAACACGCTTCATATCATCTTTCGTCCTTATTTCATGCTTTCTTGCTTGTCGATCGAGATGTTCCCATAAATGTTCAATGACATTAAAATCGGGCGATTGTGGTGGTGATTTGAGCTGGGTTCGGACGTTATAAAGCAGCCATTCTTTGACAACATATATGAGGTATGCTTATGATCATTGTCTTGCTGGAAGACAAATGACCAATCCATACCCGACTTTCTGGCACTTTCCTGAAGGTTGTTCTTTAAAATATTTAAATAGTCGAACCTATTCATAAAAGAATCTATAAAAACTAAATTTCCGACGCCAGATGCGGCCATACAACCCCACACCATTACGTTTCCACCTCCGTGCTTTACGGTTCCTGTCATATTCGATGGATCAAACTCTGTGTGTTTTTGTCTCCAAACTTTTTCACGTCCATCTGAGCCATGGATATTGAATTTGCTTTCATCGGAGAAAATAACCGTGTTCCAAAAATTTGCTTCCTTGAATTCATGGGTTTTTGTAAATTGAATCCGCTTTTGGCGATTTAATTTGCTTACATATGGTTTCTTTCTAATGTTTCGACCATGATAACCAGATTGGTGGAGCACTCGTCGATTCGTTTGAGGGTTGCATGACTTATTTGTTTAATTGGTTATTTCTGCTGTTATCTTTGGTTCACTTATTTTGGGATTTCTCTTCACTTTTCTTAGAATTATACGGCCTGTTGAGTGTATATGCGGGGACGTCCAGATCGAGGGTCATTTTTCAAGCTTCCAGTGTTTTGTTATTATTTTGTGTACGGTATAGATGGACTCTTGTTCACAATTTTGCCAATCTCGCGTTCCGTTTTGTTTTCCAAATAGTGTTCTATTATCACTTTTTTTAAATCCAAGCTTAGGTAAGCAAACCTCTTGGAGCCATTTTTTTAATAACTATTTATAAATATATAAATCTTAAATCGTTAACTGAAAAAAAATTAAAGAAAAGAGAGATAAGAAACAAAAAACACAAAAAAACGAAGTTAACTGCACCATTAAATAATTAACTTTCAAATGCTGTTGCTGCTTACTTACTTTTATGTTTTATGACACAGCAAATGCGATTAACTTAACAAATAGTGATTTTCTGCTGATAAACCAATTGTTTCACGGTAAATTTAGCTTACCACAGACGTGTAAATGCCAATTATAATTTTGAATGCATTTCTCCTAATATTCTTAACGGAATTGTATTTGATTTTAGCATGTGCATGCAAAAACAATGGGTGCCTACTTACTTTTGTGATTCACTGGAAATGAAGGTCTTACTCTGTGTAAAGTACTACTTTGAAGGGATATTTTTTACCAAAAATATTGTTTTTTTTTCAAAAATAGTTATGTTTTTTTCAAAATACGTTGGTATTTGTAATATCTTTCTTAACTTAACAACTCACCCATATTTGTATTTTTGGGCGATAGGAACAGTAAATTGATACGTGAGGATTGTACCGCTCTCCGCACACAGGTGGTTGATCTTTCGCAGCTTCAATTACTCCAGAATTTTAATCACGCAGTACAGGAGAGCTATTGGTCTGTATCCATTAACATTTGTTCTGTCGGTACAACTTTTGCTTCTTCCCACGATTTTGGCAAATAGCTGTTGTTAATGCACTTGTTGAAAATGATAGTCGCCAGAAGGATGGCCATGATTGGTAACTTTTGAACCAAAAAGTTCAAAATTTGGTCAGTTCCTCTGTGTTGGTGAAGACTTCATCGCTTATTGAATTTCTTGAATCTTCTGTCGGTTCACAAATTCATTGACTACGGCTTCAAACTGGATGATGACTCCGTCAATCTCATTATTACTAAGGTTTTCTCACATTGCTAGCAGCATCATATTTGCCAAGAAACCAAGAAAAAGTCCAGCGTGGATGGTGTTCCTGGAAAGGTCTTTAGTGGCTGCGAAATTGTCACTAGAGAATGTAGATGTGCATTACCATGCAATTACTCTACTATTACCGACCATTATTGGTAGACGGACTATATATGATTCCATGAGAATCACGCACCATAGATTTACCGCAATTTAGATGAAATTCAATGTTCCCCTTCAGTTTCAAAAAGTTAAGAAGGTTTGAACAAACGTCGACAAAGTTTATATAGGTTCGGTAAGGTTGAGGTGGTTATCAGCTACCGCCAACTACTTAGACCAATGTGAGGTTCATGGTGATGCAACGTGGATCTAGTCAATTTCTTCCTCTATCCGCTAAACCATTAAGAGGTTCTAATGAAGCGCGATAGACTTCTAAAGTCTGCGTTAGCCCCGTCACTAAGATCACAAAGGAAGAAGGTTCCTACATAGAGATTTCTTTCATTGGAGAGTGCCGGATATTTACAAAGAAGGTGAAGTGGAGTTGTTGTTTGCCTCCCGTCGCGTGCGGACGCGTTGCCTCTTTTAAACGCAATTTCGGTGCCACTAAACCGTCAAACAATACCACCGGCTCGCCAATACGTTTCGCGAAAAAAAATACAAAATCGCGTGTGTGTGAAAAAAGAAAAAAAAATTCACATAGAGCCAGTGCCGGTGGCCGTTGGCAGTGATAACGAAAAAAGCGAAAAAAAAGCAACAGCGTAGGGTCTTCCTTCCGTCCCCCATCCCACTTCATCACTGTTGCTCTTTCTTGACTATTGCATGTGTCGATCGATTATCGTTTGTGCACTTGCAATGTTTGGGTAAAGGCAGCATCGGGCGAATAGCGGGTCGTGAGTTGTTGATTCTGTTAGTGGACCAAACAAATTACCGTACGGGCATAACACCTGCGGTAGATTGTTTTGGAAATCTAACGTATATTTTCAATTCACGGCCTATGCTTAGTTAGCGTCGGAGTTGTGTTTTTTTTATGTTTGTTTTTTATAAAGTGTAGGAATTTCGTTGTGGATATCAGCAACATTCGTGGGTTGAGAAAGAATTTTTTTTCATTATACGCCCATGTTTTTCATAACAAACCAGCTGTTTTGGCACTTAGTGAAACCCAGGTTAGCGTAGGCTCTGATTTAACAGAGTTTAGTCTACCTGGGTACAACTTAGTGCCTTTATTCTTTGCCCATCGCGGTATCGCCGTTTATATACGTAGTGACGTAGCCTACCAACTTCAGCCTCAATATGGCCAATGTGCCAACCCAGAATTTAATTTCATTTGGCTAAAACTCCATGTCCGTAGGCAATTAATACACTACTGTTTTATTTACAGAAGCCCCAACTTGGACAGACATTCAACTTATAATGAGTTTGATGCCCTGTCTGATTCTATTACAAGAATTGTGACCCTTCATCCTCGTTCTGAAATCGTTATTGCGGGCGATTTCAATATACACAATTCAAGCTGGCTTCGACATTCTGGTCAGACAACACCCGAAGGAAGGTACGTCGAGATCTTTGCTGAGGTAAATAACCTGACTCAGCTTGTAAATGAGCCGACACGAATACCGGACATTAGCAGCCAAACTGCCAACACATTGGACTTGTTTCTTACCTCTCACCCTGATAAATACGCTTTGAACGTATTATCGCCTCTAGGTTCGTCAGACCATTGCATCATATCAGCAAATTTCTCGTACTCCAACCACATAGTTAAAGAACAAACTCCTAAAAGAACCGTATGGCAGTACGAGAAAGTCAATTGGGAAAAATTAAACGGTTTCTTTAAGAGTTTTAACTGGTCGCTGTGCTTCCTCGACAGCGACGTGGATGCTGCTGCTGATATGGTCACAAACATAATTCACCTGGGTATGAAGACTTTTATCCCTAACAGGATTAAAAGTATCAAACCCAAGGTTAACGCGTGGTGTGACTCGAGCTGCAAAGAGGCTATCAGGTTAAAAGAGGTAAGTTTTCGGCTATTCAAAGCCAACCCATCTGAGGAAAGCCGTAAAAAATTTAAACGAGCCAGAAATGACTGCAATGCCCACATTAATCGTGTCAAATTCTCCTATGACCAAAAGTTGAGGCAAAAAATACTACAAAGTCCCACTGGTAGTAAAAACTTTTGGTCATTTGTTAAAAACATCAAGAATTCGGCCTCGTCATCTATCCCGACACTCATTTACAACGACATTCCAGCTGTCAGCTCTACAGATAAGGCCAATCTGCTTGCTGCTCACTTTGCAGTCAGCTCAACGCTCCCAGATTGTGCTTTGTCTCCCCCTGTACTCGAGCGCGTAGAATTCTCTATGGGACCAATCCACTTTCGCACTCGTACAGTGGCTAGAGTACTTCAAGATCTTGACGTTCACAAATCCGCTGGTCGAGATGGTATTTCCCCTATCGTTCTGAAGAGGTGTTCTTCTTCGCTGGCAAAACCATTGCGTAAGCTTTTCCATCTGTCCTATTCTTCAGGACTCTTCCCGGGAAGATGGAAAACAGCATTTGTCCAGCCTGTACCAAAAAAAGGCGAATCTTCTTCTCCCTCCTCCTACCGACCAATTGCACTTACGTCCCTTCTTTCTAAGGTCATGGAAACGCTGATAAACCGTCAGCTAATGAAATATCTTGAATCGCGAAAACTTCTTAATGACCGGCAGTACGGTTTTCGCAGCAACAGGTCCACTGGTGATTTGATGACATATCTAACCGAAAACTGGAACCAATCTCTTCACCAAGGTGGTGAAAGTAAGATCGTTGCGCTTGATATTTCAAAAGCATTTGACAGAGTTTGGCACCAAGCTCTCTTGTCGAAAATGCGTGCATTTGGAATCGATGATACTCTTCTTCAATAGATTAGAAATTACCTTTCGGACCGTTCAATTCAAGTTGTTTTGGACGGCTTCAAGTCTGCAACTCACCAAATAAATGCTGGTGTCCCCCAAGGCTCTTTCTCATTTTTATAAATGATCTCCTGTCTGTTACTTCTAATCCAATTCATTCCTTTGCTGATGACAGTACCCTCAGCTTCTCATATTCGTTTCTTGGGTCACGCCACTCATCTTCGGGTGTGGAACTGGAACGGCAACGTATGTTAAGCTCATTAAATTCCGATCTTAACAGCATAACTCAGTGGGGTAAAACCAATAGAGTGGTATTTAATGCTTCCAAAACTCAATGCTGTCTCCTGTCATTAAAGCAAAACCCACACACACTGCCATTATCTATGAATGGCACTTACATCGCTGAAACCGAAAGACTTTCCATTCTCGGTATGTGTGTTAATGACAACCTTCGTTGGAATGACCACATATTCGATGTCGCCAAGAATGCCACGAAATGTCTAGGCTTTCTTAAGCGTTGTAAGAAATATTTCACCCCTTCTGATCTGGCTACAATTTATAAGGCGTTTATTCGCCCGAAACTCGAGTACAACGCTCATATCTGGTCCGGTGCACCAATAACTTATTTGGAGCTACTTGATAGGATCCAAAAACGCGCGATAAAACTCATTGGCGACCGAGACATCGCGAGACCGATTGACTCTCTTAGTCATCGTCGTAATGTCTCCTGCCTGTCGTTATTTTATCGTTATTTCCACCATAAGTGCTCAAACGAAATAGCCAGTTGCATTCCTCCCCTTGAACATTTCAACCGCAATACCCGCCATGCAGGGAATGCTCATCAGTTCACCCTCAAGCCTGTGTTCGGACGTACAGTGAAGTTCAAAGAATCTTTCCTCAGCCGTACAACACGAATGTGGAATGCTCTTCCCCGCTCCATTTTTCCTACACATTATAACCTACAGACATTCAAAACCAACGTGCATCGGCATCTCTCCTTTTCCTCTCACCCTAATTTCCTTAACGCCCGCGCTGTGTAGCTAATATATTATAAGGGTCCCAACAAATCCCTTTAGTGCGCGCTAATTATAAAAAAAAAAAAAAAAAAAAAATCCTCCTTTTCGTTCATGCAGCTTCTACAGATGTCGTTTGAATAGACGCCAAACCTTGAAGCGTGCTTGCCTATTAGACCGTGTCCTGTAATGTGCAGTCGGTTAAGTGAGATTAAACACTTAGAGCGTCGCAGGTCCAGCTTTGGCCTGATATGTTTAGTCGCTAGACATGTAGTACTACTTGTCCGCCTAAGGTTTATTGTCTCGAGAGCGAACAGCTTATTCAGTGGATCGGCACATATAATGTCATCTAATTGGTCCGGTAGAATTCTTTTGACTAACTAATAAGAATTTGTGCATGCGGCAAGCCTGATTTCTGCCCATCGATTGAATACATCCAGCATAGAATATACCCAAGAATGAGTTGATTAACAATGTAGTTCATCAGCGACCGGTTATTTCGCTTGAAGACGCGTGCGCTGATGTCGTGCTGATCACGACATATATGGGAGAAATTCTTCCCACTTGCATTTAAATTTCAACGAGTAATATTTTCTTTTTTTAAACTCATTCTTCTATTGTTGCTCTTTGTTTTGAATCGTGTATTATCGCTGAGTGAGATTGTGAATCAAACCATCCCACCTCCTCACTTCATTATTATTTTACATTTGTTTCTTTCTTCCTAACTCTTTTTATACCGGTGAGTTCAATTATTAGTGGATGTTCTGCCACTGAAGCTTTATTGATTCTTCACTCAACTCTCCGTACGGTTTCATTCTGCAACTGTATCAACGTTTGCATCTGAGTGCTAAATCGTTTCGGACTCCTCTACCATCCGCGGAATACCTGGTCTTCCTACTCCATCGCCCGTCCGATCTTTTGGTGGAATCTCGTTTTAAAGCTGAAAGCAGAGTTACCATCGTGTTCCTATTGGAGTATGAGTGCCTCAAAAAGTACCCAAAATTGTTACATTTGTGGAATGGACACGAATGATATAAATTTATCGTGCGGTATTTGCCTTGATACGGCTCATGCTAAATGCTTAGGCCTAAAAGGAAAGGATGTAGATAAGATTATCTCCACTCCCGGTATTTGCTTTTATTGTGTTAAGCACCGAAGCATTTCACCTGATGCCTTGCACTGGAAAATTATTAAACTTCAAAAGGCTTTTAATAGCATGTCGATGTTATTTTCGGAAATGCAGGATGTGTTCAACTTCAATGTCAGCAGTGGTAACAAGCTGATTGAAGGGTTTTCGAGCATGGACTGGATCTTACAGCATCAGGTACACCAATCACCCGGACAAAGCCCTAATACCATCCAAGAGCAACCGAACTTCGAAAGCCAAGCACTTCATTCACCGCTGCAACCGCTGCAACCACCAAATGTACTCATAACACCGACCTTGATTGAACCAGTTTTGCATCTTCAACCTCAGCCTCGTAATCAGATTCCTCAAAGTGGTACTAATATTAATATACCGGAAGGATCGAAACGCCCGTTTCAGGAAGTTCTACAAGATCCTATTCCACAACTGCAGCTACCTCTGGCGAAAAGAACTCTTCGATCTAATTCGCAAGGTAAATCGCCATCAGGGAGAATCACACCTGTTGGAGTCAACGTTAATGACAATACTACCTCAACTCCGATTGACAAACCATCTACTAGTGTGGTGGCCTTGGATTCCCACGAACGATTGATCGGTGTTCCGAGTACGGACTGTACTCTTAGAGTGATACCACCCCACTTTGCAGTGTTTTTGTCACGGCTTGAATATGGTACCAAAAGCAGTGAAATTATTAACTACATTGCTGGGAAAGGCATTGATACTAGCAATATAAAATGCCACAGTTGTAAGGGACTCTGAGATATACCAGTTGATATTGAACAACTTCGATACCATTACCCTTTTAATCATCTCCATCAGCGAACAGACCCACACAACAAATTTACAAACAAGCCCTTTCAATAAGTAGTACCAACCATGTAAACCTAAAGTCAACGAAAGATATGTAGACGGCATGTCCGCCATGCAATTAATTCTTCGACGACTCGCCAACATTCTTTTCTACAATGGCCGTCGTCGGGACCAGTCACCTCCATCCACCACTAAGAAATTCAGCTTTGAATTAAACAATATTAAACTACCAAATAGGTAAGGAAATATTAGTCTAGATACTTAGTTGAGTAGTGCGTACAGTTAAAGTTATATTTTTATTTATCAAATGTGAGTAAACTAACCACAGGCCTTCTCACATAGGTATTTAATCGCAAATTCATTAAGAAATTTTCACCGTCGCGTAAAAAAGTGGCGCATCATGCATCCACAGGCATTTACATACATATAAAGTAAAAATCAATCATCAGCCGAAGGGATCGTGGTGCCCTGATAACGACGACGGCCATTAGAGCAGCAACACAAGAGGAAAGTAAAATAATTGTTGCAAACAAACATGACACAGGAAAACATACACATCCAACCAACATCAGCTAGCATCAAAAACATGGCTCCAGCAGAAAAGAAAATGGGAAAATCCAGCCATAAACGAGACGCAGTCACACATCCAGTAGCACTTGCGTGAAGTGAACACCTTCTAAACGCAAAGTCATACATACATCCAGTAGCACTTGCGTGAAAAATCACCATTCAGCTAAACGCAAAGTCATACGTACATCCAGTAGCACTTGCGTGAAAATTCAACATTCACCTAAATGCATTGTCGACCACAACTAGCACATGCGTGAAAAGAAACCACCAACATTAAACGAACGAGACTCCAGACACCACTTCAAGGACATCTCGTCAATGCACCAGCAGCCACTGTGAAAGAGTGAAGAATAGAAGACATCTATAAAAACGAACATCAACGAATACACCACCAGCAAGAACGAGAATACAGTATAACCAAACCGTGAGATAGATATAAGTTATCTTATTCAGTAGACTGCGTAGATATATATATTTATGTAGATATAATATAGGTATTAAAAGGGTATCTTTATAATAATGTGAGGATCGTTCATTAATTAGTCATTCTTCTTATTTCCTTAATGATAATCTTAGTCCCAAGTGTCTAGCAAGTCATCAAAAGCCAAGAACCATCATGATGTGCACACCATGTGGAGATCATGCGCTGCTAAATCCGGTAATTTATATGGTGAGTCATGTAAGACCCAAAAGTCAAATATTTTAGTGAACGAATCGTTAGTGAGCTTTAACCAGTGTACAAATATACATTTAAGAAATTTCAACTGAGACATCTTGACCTCGAAATTAGGAAAAATATTAGAATCGAAAAGAGATTCCAGTCACGCCATCTAAGTGACCTTCGAACGTATGAAAATTAAATAGAACATTACTACCCTAGCAGGAACTCGAACCTCGGAATACGATATCAGCATATCGGTTCAAATTTGCGCTAGATATAATTATGGTTTATAAAATTATGGGAAATGCTCTCGGAACAATTATAGGTCACCGATACACTTAGGTAATCGTAGTCCGCAACCACATGATTGGTGATAATATTCTAATTTCATACCATGCAATTTAGCTGATTCGAGATGTATTACTTGAAATGATTTCATTTGGTTTTTACATCGTGAGCAATCATCAAAATAGTAACGCTACATAAGTTTAATTGACGGGAATGTATGTACAACAATAGGAGTTCCTTTAGTTAAGATTATTTTTAAGATTTAACAATGAATATATTTGAATGTGAAACCAATATAGTACTTTTTAATTCGCAGCAGATTTTAGGTTTAGCTATGACTGTTTAGTTTAGTGTGTGTGAAGGGGAAGCAATTCTTTTACCCATTTACAGATGCAGTGTCTATAACGTGAACGAAGTGTAGTTCACGTATTCGTAAAGGGGTCATTGTCGAAACGAGTGGAACAATGACCATGGTGTCTCTAACCCTGTCTAGGGATAGTAGACATTGCGGTGGGACACACTCGCGGGAGCCAACCACCACCCAAGGCACTCCCAACCTGGTCTCATTTTGTGGCCATTTTAGAGAAACCAGTGATGACAGGTATAACTACGAATAACAAACAACTGAACGACTGAAAAGAATCCTTTTGGTTGAACACAACCCAGGCATGTAAACAAAGTAACGACAGTTCAGAGGTAGGAGCAAAAGACCCCCCCATCCGGCGACCTAGCTCGTGCAACCGCAAGCATGCCTACCGCGCCTCCCGTCTGAACAACCTCTTCGGATACCTACCCGAGTGCTGAAGATGTCTGTGGTCTTGTACAAAGGGTAGGAGAATCAATTGTCGTCATTTAGCAATTCGATTGATCCCATTTAACACCCAAATTCGAAGAGGAACACCTAAGGCTTATTCAACTTCATCATTATAATATCAGGTTTTAATTTCAACTTCATTGCATGGCTAAAGAGGCTGTAGGTAATTCCTTACGCAGCAACGCAAGGCCAATCAGGAGACAAGTTAACCCAAGTATGGGAAGAAAGTCGCCTCAATCTTTTGGTCTGGGTCCTGCTGTTTAAACCTTGATATATGACTCAATATTATTCATTCAACAGATGGTGGAGTTGAATGTTATCGTTACACAGATGGCGCCCAACATGAAGGCTCGAAGGCCCGAAGGCACAAAGGCAGAAGGCCAGAAGGCCCGAAAAGAAAAAATAATAATTTAAATTTAAAAATCAAAGTGGAAGCCCTAAAATTCAGTTAAATGTACTCCAAAACCATCTAGGAGGTAGGAAAGAAACCGTGTAGCAAAAAGTTTAATTCAATCCAAATACCATCAAGGGATAAGGGAAATTGCAGTTCCATACGATTTTGACTACGTTAGTCATATTTAGTAATTTTCTATCAGCAGGCGAACAGAAATTTTATTCTGGATTGTGACGTCGTGCTGAGACAACCTTTACGGGTGTAATTACAGGAATAACATGAGTCGTTTGCGATGATTCAGTTTCGTCAGGCGACCGGGATGGTCGATTAATCGATCTTGTCTGTCAGCAGCGTTTGAGTTACCGATATCACCCTTCGGACCATGTCACAATAACATCTTTGATTAAACTCCAAATCGTAACCCTACACATTCTTATTCTAACATTCAGTTTTATTTAATTTCAGTTTGTTTCGTATACTCTTACGACACATTTCGTCAGACGACCGAGACTAGAGGTTCATCGGAAACTATTGTCTGTCAGCAGCGTCTGAGTCAAGTGTCGGAAGATGCATACATGTTCTGACAACATCTTTCAGATTCGTTTATGTAGTAGCACACCTCAGGGTGGTCCAGTTCGTCAAGCGACCGGGACTATCGGTTCATGTGAAATCACCGTCCGACTGTTGCGTTTGAGATACTGTATCATCGGAGTTGTTAGTGCACTCATAGGAAATTTCACAAGCTTTCGAAAAGAACAATGTTTTCAATTGCTCTATTATGTCCGCCAGGAATCAGCCAGTAGAAGCCAAGTTCTGGGTCAGTTGCATATAGAAGTTGAGTTGGAATTCAATCCTTAAGAATAGCAAAGCAAGTTTTTCGACCACAAAATGACACCAAAAATTCAACGACACTGTAACAGGTCATCTGTTAAAAAGATCGTTTCCCCATGCACCATTTATTTTTTTTGTTTTGATTTTTGATTTAGTTCTAGTTAAATATCGAGGAATAGTCCTGATATAGTTTTGGTTAAGTATCGAGAAGTAGTTCTGATACAGTTCTAGTTAAATATCGAGGAATAGTCCTGATATAGTTTTTGATATAGTTTTGGTTAAGTATCGAGAAGTAGTTCTGATACAGTTTTAGTACATATCGAGGAGTAGTCCTGATATATTTCGTTTTGTTTAAATATTCATTACCGAATAAGTTATTATATTTAGTATAACTTTGATACAGTTTAAGTTTTCAAGTTTATTTAGATTCTAGTTTTACAATTCTTTTTGGAGATAGATATCCATTTCATATTTATCTAACCAAGAATTATATATATTTTACTATAACCATTTATATATTTTTCTATCTTTTTTCTATATATTTGAACACCATTTTTTTGAATTGTCTGATATAACCAATTTTTACATTTATATCTGATTAAGTTAAGATTACGGTACGATGCCACCCAAGCTTATTAGCAGAGGCATGCGTTCCCAAAATACCCAATTAAATCGTTCCGCGCGACGAGTACTTCTCGAAGATACTGCTGATTTAGCAGCGAGCACACACACCACTCAGCCCCGTGAGAACGATAGTGACAATAATGATAATGATAGTCAAGGTTCAATCTCGAATACGCAACCGTTTGCAAAAGCGCAATGTAGCAGTGCAAAGGCCGGACATCGGAATCCGCTCGATGACTCCGTTCGAAACCCAATCAATCCTAGCACAAGTCATTCTGTTCTTGCCGACCGGAGCCTAGTTCGTCATATTGAAGAGGTAGTAACTGCTTCATTACGACTCAGGAGAACCGAGGAACTCCGAACCTTGAGGGAAGAATTAGCACAAGAGAGACAGGTCTTGCGTGATCAAGTCGCCGAGACCGTGCGAGCAACCTTACAAGCATCTACACCCCAGCATGTAAATCTGGAGCACAACGCTCAAAGAACACAATCCTCTGAAAGACCAAGAAACCCAGAGACTCAAGTAAATGCCAACGAGCAGAGAATACCCAACCATTCAGAACAAATCCCTGAAAACTTCAGATGAAGCCCAACAGTTTCTTAGACAGCTCAACGCTATGAACTTGAACTCTCAGTCTCCTCCAGAGAGAACAATTCCGTCTTGCACCTCTCAACGAACAGTTGAATTCCGAAAATGGGGTTTAAAATTTGATAATCAATCGATAACAGTAGATGAATTTCTCTTTAGACTAGACCGTCTGAAAGAAGGCTACGGAAGCTCGTGGGAAGAAATCTTCTTGCACTTCAATCTCTTTGTAGCAGGACAAGTTGAAAGTTGGTACTGGGTATATCTCAAATCTAATCCCGAGACCAACTGGCACAACCTCCGACTAGCTCTGATAGACCAATATCAATCTTTAGAAACTGATTCTGAACGTTCGCGTAGAATGTTCGATAGACGTCAAGGTCCACATGAAAGTTTTGACGACTTTTACAACGTCATAACTTACATGAATACCAGACTCTTACGCCCAAAACCACCAAGGGAAATAATCGAGTTAGTTAAACAAAATGTGAAACCTCGTATTGGTGAACTTCTTATTACATATAACGCCAGAAGCTTACCAGAAATGGTTTACATTTGTAGAACTATCGAAAAATATGTCAACCGTAGCGATGGCATAAGGCTAAAACAGTTCAATCCTAATAACATGAGAAGACAGATTAGTGAACTAGATGTAATTGACGAAGAAGGAATCCAAGGTGAAGTCGAAGCATTTAGACTTTCCCCCAGCAGAAGAGATACCAGTAACTATACCTGCTGGAATTGTAAGAACAAAGGCCATTCGTTTGTCCAATGTCCCAGTCCACAACGAAACCTATTTTGTTACCGATGTGGATTAGAAAACACAACGACTCCTAATTGTGTTAAGTGTTCGGAAAACCGAGCACAGGGCAATCCGACAACCGGGCAGTTTTGTCCTCAAACCAGGAACCCGGAAATTCCTCAATAAACTGCAAAGACACCAACAGTTTAAAAATTCCAATATTCAGAGAAGAACCTGACTTTCAAAAGAAACCAGACGTTCAACCCATACGAGACTTACAAAAACACCCTGACTTACCACAAACACAAAGTTCTGAAAGTTCATCAGAATCATGTGCCCCAGAATTGAAAATTTCATCTCCACCACAGAAATTTAACACGCCAGAAATATCAAAGAGAAAACACCCAACACTTCACGAACGTTTGATGAACTATTATCAAATCCGTAGTCGTATCTTTAAACAAGATCCGCCGAAACCAATCCAGAAATTGCGAGAACGATTTGACAGCAAAAAGCATATCTTTAAAGCTATTTCATGCACTACACTTGTAGGTAGTAAAGACCCAAGACCGTACGCCAGCGTCACAATCTTAGGCCAGCAAATGCTTGGACTATTAGATAGTGGAGCAAGTATCAGTTGCATTGGAAAAGGATGCTTAGAACTTACTAGAAATGCGAAAATAGTAACAAAACCCGTCACCTCGTACGTCAAAACAGCTAACGGACGACAACAAACCATCGTAGGGCTGATAAAGACTGACGTGCAATATAAAGATATAACCAAAGAAATAACCTTATATCTCATACCCGATTTAGACCAACAGTTGTATCTAGGAATCGATTTTTGGAAACTGTTTTGAATTGCTCCAGAAATAATCTCCGAAATCTCCCCTAGTACATCGACCCATTTAAGCGACTCAAATGCACATGAGTTAACAAGAGTGGAATCCATACAATTAGAAAGTGTTAAGAGTTTATTTCCGTCCTGTGCCAAATTTGGGCTTGGAAGGACTAAACTAGAAGAGCACCACATCAATACAGGTGATGCTGAGTCCATTAAGCAAAGACATTATCCCGTGTCTCCAGCGGTTCAAGCTCTCATGTATGAGGAGCTGGATAGGATGATTAAGACGGATGTCATAGAAGTAAGCGAAAGCGCCTGGAACTCTCCAGTAGTGCTGGTGCGAAAGCCCGGAAAAATACGCTTATGCCTAGACTCACGGAAAGTCAACCAAGTGACAAAAAAAGATGCCTATCCACTACCTCAAATTGAGGGTTTGCTAGGACGTCTTTCAGAAACACATTTCATCTCAAGCGTGGATCTGAAAGATGCCTTTTGGCAAATACCACTTGAGAAAACTTCGAGGGAGAAGACTGCGTTTACAGTGCCCGGTAGACCCCTGTACCAATTTAAAGTAATGCCCTTTGGCCTCTGCAATGCTGCTCAACGCATGTGTAGACTCATGGACAAAGTGGTACCTCATGAATTGAAACAAAATATATTTGTGTACTTGGATGATCTCTTGATAATCTCTAAAACATTTGACGAACACTTAGAACTTTTCAAACTAGTAGCATCCCGAATAACACTAGCAGGTTTAACAATTAACCTTACCAAATCGAAGTTTTGCTTTAAGCAGCTGAAATACTTAGGCTATATAGTCGGCCAAGGATGCCTCAGAGCGGATCCAGACAAAATCTCAGCAATCGAACAATTCCCTGTACCAAAAACTCCTCGACAAGTACGGAGATTTTTAGGCTTATCAGGATGGTACAGAAGATTCGTCCAGAATTTCTCCACTTTACCAACACCCATTACCGACACCCTAAAGAAAAGTAAAGACTTTGCATTTGGCCCCGAAGCTACTAAAGCATTTGAACAACTTAAGACAGCCCTAACAACAGCCCCAGTTCTAATAAACCCAGACTTTAATAAACCTTTTGTGATATTATGCGACGCATCCATGACCGGAATCGGATGTGCGCTATGTCAAAAAGATGATGAAGGCATAGAGAAACCCATATCGTATTTCTCTTACAAGTTAAACACAGCCCAACGCAATTATAGTGTCACTGAACTAGAGTGCCTAGCAGCAGTAATGGGCGTGGAAAGATTTCGTTCTTACATTGAAGGACAAGAGTTCACCATCGTAACCGATCATGCGAGCCTAAAGTGGCTGAAGAATCAGAAAGATTTAAGCGGACGACTAGCTCGGTGGAGTCTTCCACTTCAACGTTTTACTTTCAATATTGAGCACCGGAAAGGATCACAGAATGTTGTACCAGATGCACTGTCTAGAGTATATGCTATAGATAGCATCGTATCTGATACAGCGTGTACAGGGAAACCCTCCGATGTTTTATATGTCGACCTGGCACATCCATCGTTCAAATCGGAGGAATATGTAGAGTTGATAAAGACAATTGACAAGAATAAAGACCAGCTTCCTGACTTAATCGTCTCAGAAAATTTTGTATACAAAAAAGTAAAATTTTGTTAAGGAAATCCGAGAGACGATGACTGTGTCTGGAAACTCTGGATTCCCAAAATGCTAACTAAAACTCTGATTCTATTAGCACATGAGCCACCAAGAGCATCACACGGTGGGATCGCAAAAACTTTATATCGTTTGCGAGAGCGATTCTACTGGCCCAATTGAATTGTGAAATCTGTAAGACTTCGAAAGCTCCGAACTCAACGTTAAGACCGGAGATGGGTCAAGCTTTCATAGTAGAAAGACCATTTCAACATGTCTATGTAGATTTTATTCGACCATATCCTAGATCGAAGAGTGGAAATACCCACGCAATCATTTGTGTAGACCAATTAACCAAATTTGTTTTGATTTCTCCCATGAGAAAAGCTACAGGCGAGGCCGCTATTAAGTTCATGGAAGAGACAGTTTTCTTAACTTACGGAGTACCCGAGTCGATATTATCCGACAATGGAAAGCAGTTCACCTGCAAAGAATTATCCAAATTCCTTAATAAATACGGAGTCAGACACGTGAAAACAGCCTTTTACTCACCACAGGCCAACGCAAGTGAGAGAGTCAACCGATCTATACTAGCAGCTATCAGATCTTATATCGGAAATAAACAAAATGATTGGGATAAATACCTCCCACAGATCACAAGTGCTCTGCGAACAACCATTCATACAGCGATAGGAATGTCTCCCCATGAAGCTTTATTCGGACAGCCGAAAATAGAGCATGGATCTGACTACAAACTTCTCAGAAAATTAAAAAGTCTTAACAATTCTGAATTTGAAATCTTACCAAAAACGGCAAAGATGAACATTATTCATAAACAGCTCAAAGAATGCCTAGCTAAAGCACACAGTGTCTATGAACACAAGTATAATACGCGAAGCAAGAACACGAAATACGAAGTAGGTCAAATTGTTTTCAAACGAAACTTTATCCTCAGCGACAGCAGCAAGAAACGCAACGCAAAGCTGTGCCCGAAGTTTACGAAGGCAAAAATAAAATCCATGATCGCCCACAATATCTTTGAATTAGAAGACTTGCAAGGTAATGTACTTGGTGTTTTCCATGCCAAGGATTTACGAGCATGAAACCGCATGACATACCTAAAGCGAGAGCAAGCCATCAAACTCTGAAGAGCATCGAGAGAAGTGAAGTCCACTATGGACGTCCTTTTTCCATCCCTTTGATCGTGCAAGAGCTTGATCAAATGACTTGGTTTGTAAGGGACTCTGAGATATACCAGTTGATATTGAATAACTTCGATACCATTACCCTTTTAATCATCTCCATCAGCGAACAGACCCACACAACAAATTTACAAACAAGTCCTTTCAATAAGTAGTACCAACCATGTAAACCTAAAGTCAACGAAAGATATGTAGACGGCATGTCCGCCATGCAATTAATTCTTCGACGACTCGCCAACATTCTTTTCTACAATGGCCGTCGTCGGGACCAGTCACCTCCATCCACCACTAAGAAATTCAGCTTTGAATTAAACAATATTAAACTACCAAATAGGTAAGGAAATATTAGTCTAGATACTTAGTTGAGTAGTGCGTACAGTTAAAGTTATATTTTTATTTATCAAATGTGAGTAAACTAACCACAGGCCTTCTCACATAGGTATTTAATCGCAAATTCATTAAGAAATTTTCACCGTCGCGTAAAAAAGTGGCGCATCATGCATCCACAGGCATTTACATACATATAAAGTAAAAATCAATCATCAGCCGAAGGGATCGTGGTGCCCTGATAACGACGACGGCCATTAGAGCAGCAACACAAGAGGAAAGTAAAATAATTGTTGCAAACAAACATGACACAGGAAAATATACACACCCAACCAACATCAGCTAGCATCAAAAACATGGCTCCAGCAGAAAAGAAAATGGGAAAATCCAGCCATAAACGAGACGCAGTCACACATCCAGTAGCACTTGCGTGAATTGAACACCTTCTAAACGCAAAGTCATACATACATCCAGTAGCACTTGCGTGAAAAATCACCATTCAGCTAAACGCAAAGTCATACGTACATCCAGTAGCACTTGCGTGAAAATTCAACATTCACCTAAATGCATTGTCGACCACAACTAGCACATGCGTGAAAAGAAACCACCAACATTAAACGAACGAGACTCCAGACACCACTTCAAGGACATCTCGTCAATGCACCAGCAGCCACTGTGAAAGAGTGAAGAAAAAAAGACATCTATAAAAACGAACATCAACGAATACACCACCAGCAAGAACGAGAATACAGTATAACCAAACCGTGAGATAGATATAAGTTATCTTATTATTCAGTAGACTGCGTAGATATATATATTTATGTAGATATAATATAGGTATTAAAAGGGTATCTTTATAATAATGTGAGGATCGTTCATTAATTAGTCATTCTTCTTATTTCCTTAATGATAATCTTAGTCCCAAGTGTCTAGCAAGTCATCAAAAGCCAAGAACCATCATGATGTGCACACCATGTGGAGATCCTGCGCTGCTAAATCCGGTAATTTATATGGTGAGTCATGTAAGACCCAAAAGTCAAATATTTTAGTGAACGAATCGTTAGTTAGCTTTAACCAGTGTACAAATATACATTTAAGAAATTTCAACTGAGACATCTTGACCTCGAAATTAGGAAAAATATTAGAATCGAAAAGAGATTCCAGTCACGCCATCTAAGTGACCTTCGAACGTATGAAAATTAAATAGAACATTACTACCCTAGCAGGAACTCGAACCTCGGAATACGATATCAGCATATCGGTTCAAATTTGCGCTAGATATAATTATGGTTTATAAAATTATGGGAAATGCTCTCGGAACAATTATAGGTCACCGATACACTTAGGTAATCGTAGTCCGCAACCACATGATTGGTGATAATATTCTAATTTCATACCATGCAATTTAGCTGATTCGAGATGTATTACTTGAAATGATTTCATTTGGTTTTTACATCGTGAGCAATCATCAAAATAGTAACGCTACATTTAATTGACGGGAATGTATGTACAACAATAGGAGTTCCTTTAGTTAAGATTATTTTTAAGATTTAACAATGAATATATTTGAATGTGAAACCAATATAGTACTTTTTAATTCGCAGCAGATTTTAGGTTTAGCTATGACTGTTTAGTTTAGTGTGTGTGAAGGGGAAGCAATTCTTTTACCCATTTACAGATGCAGTGTCTATAACGTGAACGAAGTGTAGTTCACGTATTCGTAAAGGGGTCATTGTCGAAACGAGTGGAACAATGACCATGGTGTCTCTAACCCTGTATAGGGATAGTAGACATTGGGGTGGGACACACTCTCGGGAGCCAACCACCACCCAAGGCACTCCCAACCTGGTCTCATTTTGTGGCCATTTTAGAGAAACCAGTGATGACAGGTATAACTACGAATAACAAACAACTGAACGACTGAAAAGAATCCTTTTGGTTGAACACAACCCAGGCATGTAAACAAAGTAACGACAGTTCAGAGGTAGAAGCAAAAGACCCCCCCCCCCCCCCCCCCCCCCATCCGGCGACCTAGCTCGTGCAACCGCAAGCATGCCTACCGCGCCTCCCGTCTGAACAACCTCTTCGGATACCTACCCGAGTGCTGAAGATGTCTGTGGTCTTGTACAAAGGGTAGGAGAATCAATTATCGTCATTTAGCAATTCGATTGATCCCATTTAACACCCAAATTCGAAGAGGAACACCTAAGGCTTATTCAACTTCATCATTATAATATCAGGTTTTAATTTCAACTTCTTTGCATGGCTAAAGAGGCTGTAGGTAATTCCTTACGCAGCAACGCAAGGCCAATCAGGAGACAAGTTAACCCAAGTATGGGAAGAAAGTCGCCTCAATCTTTTGGTCTGGGTCCTGCTGTTTAAACCTTGATATATGACTCAATATTATTCATTCAACAGATGGTGGAGTTGAATGTTATCGTTACACAGTCTGACAGCGGATAACCTTACAGGTCGCTTGACATCGTCATTCAAATTTTTAACGCCTCAACCAACTGGAAAACTGCTGGTCGACCCGAACTTTTGCCCTAAAGATATTCTTGTAAAAGAATTCGTGAGCAGACCTAGCTTCAAAAAGACTCAACCAAAAAACCTTCCAAAAAACTACAACCAAATAGTTTAGATCCTACAGCCTTTAGTCTTTACTGCCAAAATACCGGTGGTCTAAGAACAAAACTCCGCGATGTCTTGCTCTTCTCTTCATCTGGTCAATATGATATTATTGTTTTCAGTGAGACTTGGCTTGATTGATTGATTGATTGATATTTGGTTAGGGTATATTACACTGCGACCTATTGGTCTATTGTGTCCCCTTGCTTGTGCCTCGGAGAGGTGCCCTCCTTTTGGCTTCCTCAGGCCCGAAGCCTTTATTGAGGTAGCGGAGGTACCATTTAGTGCCAGCTCCACTAAGTCCCCTTCGAAGTGGGTCATCCCTCGCGCCTGGTTTCCCAGGTGGAGGTAAGGCTGGCTTATTCCTCTACCTTCCGGTGTTGTTGTCGGGGGGTACAGGGACTGGTACTTGAGCTATGCTCGTTCCCGCTGCCCTAGTTCCCTCCACCATTACCTCCCCGGGCAGGGAGGGGATTATGATTTGGGTCCTATCCCCACTGCAAGCACCTGTCGGTGCTACCGGGCTTCTTCCCGGGCCTTTTGGCACTCCCGTGGCTTGTCGTGAGGTGACGATGGTTCTTTGACTGGTGCTGGGTTGCACCAGTTTAGAGCCTCCCTCTCGACTCGTTCCGGGTCTATCTTGTGCCAGGCGGTCGTCATGGATGTCCTGCTCCATCCGACCAATATCTTCGTCTGCGGTCTGTCCCCGCACTCTGTTGAGTTTGTTTTTGTTTTTGTTTTTTTGTCTGTTTTGGTTCATGTCCCACGAGTAGCGCGGGAAAGACGGTCGACCACACCAGAGCCCCGCATTAGCGTGGTAAGGCCATGGTTACTCTCTGAGGTGGCCCGGTATCAGAGAGGCTCCGCAGAAATACAGCCGGATACCCCTGGCTGCAAACCATCCAATAAGCACGGGTCGCATGACACTCTGGATTAGGGGTGGATGGACGTTAAGTCCTAGTCAGTTCTTGGTTGGCGCTCATCAATCGGCCTGTCTGCCATGGGTGGCCTTTAGACAGCATAGCCCGTTGAATCTTTGCACCGTAAGCCTCCGCACCGGTACCATCGAATGCAATGATGGTACACACGTCAAGGTGACTGACCATCGCGAGAGGTTGGCTTACGAGAGACTTGGCTTACGCAGAATCATCACAACGAAGAATTGTTCAACAAAGACCAGTACGAAGTTTTCCGCAAAAACTGTTGCTCCGTTCTAACCGATTATGAGAGAGGTGGTGGAGTATTGGTTTCGGTTCGGGCCTCTTTGCGGAGTGATGAAATCAATCTACCTCCAGCAGCAGCAGATTTGGATGTTGACCAAGTAGCAGTCTCAATAAAATTCATTTCTGGAACTGAAGTTATTGTTATTGTAAGTTATATACCACCAAGGAGTCCTTACCTATTATATAAAGCACATATAGATAAATGTTCCTTTATCTTAAATAACTTAAAAGATCATCAGCACGTTATCCTTCTTGGGGACTTTAATTTACCCAACCTAATTTGGTCATTTCACTGCGATGATTCTAGACTTCTTCCATTCAATGTTAACCTAGATTATGAGCGTGAAGTCGTTGATACTCTTGCCGCCCTTGATCTTCGTCAGATAAATAACTTTGCTAATGAATTTAATAATATCCTAGATTTGGTATTTGTTGATTCCGAACTCGACATTAGTATCAACAACTCCATGGTCCCACTCTTTCGTAATTCTGTTTTTCATGTAGCATAATCCATGCAGTTTGAGTTTTATGAATTTTTTAAATCAGGTTCCGGTGACACTTTTTTTTAAATATAACTATGCTAAAGCCAATTTCAGCAACATTTCAAACTATTTAGATAGCATGAATTGGTTAGAAATCTTTAATAATTGTAATTTAGATAATTCTTTTAATTTATTTATGAACACTGTAAAAATGGCAATTGATTTGTTTACACCTAAAGTAAAGTCTACCAAGGGTAATAAACCCATTTGGTTTAATGATAGAATCATAAATTTAAATAATAGGAAAAATAAGGCCTATAAGCGATTCCGTAATAGCAATAACGACGCGGAACTTTTGAAAGTTTATCGGACGCTCCAAAAACAATTCGATGTCTTAAATAAGTTTCTTTATATACTGTCTATAAAGAAACTTATTTTCTTTCTGTTGAATCTAATTTAAAGATAAATAGTAAACGCTTTTGGAGTGTAATGTTATACTTTCAATATCTCTAATATTGTGCATAACGAACGTGTGTGGGGGTTATGCCTCCTATAGTTGTAGTTATGTGGCCTATCGCCCTATGCTGTACTAAGCGCAGCTCGCTATGTAATGTTGCTGTATAAAGCGCAGCACGCTAATGGACAGATGGCATGTGAATGCCGATGTTAATTACGAGTCGAAATTGGGATTAAGACTGATTTTATTTAAATCGATAACGCCCCTTATATACACAAATCACTTACAACTAATTCACAATAAGTATCACAAACAACTACACATGCATACCATAATAATGAACATAATTCTTTTAACCTACATTATTTTCGAAACAGTCATGCTCACCATTTCAATATAATAATCAATTAATTTGTCCTAATTTCTATTGCATGGGTGAACGAATGCAAATGCAAACAATAACAGACACATGTACTTTGTTGAACTTTTGCATAGCATGAATCACTGTCGCTATTACTTGGATGCCATTTGACACCTTCCATATTCGAAGCAAAGCGCAGCGATTCAATGTTACGTAGTAGTTTTTCGTTGTTTATTTTGTGCCTGCATTGAGTCACACTACATCCTTCCCCCAAAAAAAAAATTAATGATATTTGTTTACATTTCTTAAAATTTAAATAAATGTCATTTGTGTTGGATATCATCGTTCTTATTGTACATTATGGTAATCTTAGATCTATGCATTATTACTTATTCTTTATGTTCTTAGTTCTGTCTAGATTTAATTATATTATTATTGTGTATTTCATATTCCTTATTCTCTAGCAGTATGGTACTATTTACACCATTTCTTTTAATTATCTTATAAGGTCGTTTAAAAGGTTTTTTCAATTTTCTTTTATTTTGATTTCTTAAAAATACATAATCTCCTACCTTAAAATTAGATTTATTTACATTTTTCTGAGAACTTTGTCTTCTGTATTTCTCTTCAATTAAAAGATTTTTTGCTTGTTCATGAGCATGTCTCAACTTACATTTCAACTCATTTAAGTAATTATCAATATTATAAATTGTTTCTTTGTTTTTTATTACTTCACATGGCAGTGTACACAATTTTCCAAATACGAGTTCAAAAGGTGAATATAAGGTTGATGAATGTGGCATTGAATTATAGAAATATGTATAGTATGGTAACCATTCTTCCCAATTATCTTTATCACCTATGCTCATAATGTATGCATTATATACCCTATGGTTTCTTTCAAGAGATCCCATCGTTTCATGATGAAACGGTGTGGAGACTATTTTCTCTATATTCAATAATATGCAGATATTTTTCAGCAATTCATTCGTGAATTCTGTTCCCTTTTCAGTTTTTAGTTTTCTAAAACATCCGTATTTAAGAATAAATTTTTCGACAATCGTTTTCGCTACAGTCTTAGCTTCTTTGGTTTCTATCGGGAAAGATTCTACAAATTTCGTTAGTTCACACTGCACCGTGAGAATGTATCTGTAACCATTTGATGGTCTCAGAGGTCCCACCGTGTCTATGGTGATCGTTTCAAATGATGTATTCGGTGTATCAGTAATAACCATATTCTCTCTGGTATATTTTGTTACTTTAACTTCATTACAGGTCTTGCAATCATTAATGTACCTTCTTACCATTTTATTCATATTTTTCCAAACATATTGTTGTTTTAGTTTGTTGACGCATTTCCTTATACCGCAATGTCCTCTCAGTTTTGAGTTATGATAATCTTCAATTAATTTGTGCATTTCTCTTTCATCTTTTATTTGTTTTGGAGGTTGAAATAATATTATGTCTAGACATTTTTCCTCTTTTTTATTTTCCTGCAGCTTGTTAAATATTCCTTTAAATTCTTGTATGCATACATATTCAAATATTTGGCTATTTCTTGATAGCGCTAATGTTTTATCACCTGTATTGTTCATATTGAATATTAGCTTCTTCAGAATCAATTTTATCTCTGATAAAGATTTATCGCTAAATTCTACAATCACAGTGTTTGCTGCTATTATTATTTTATTTCTTTTTCTTCCTGTAACGTTACATTCTTTAAATTCTAATTTTTTTAATCGCCTTATGTCCGATATTGATGTACAGTCCCAAATATGAAGGTAGCTAGTCTCCGTATTTGAGTCCAAGGCTTTTGCACAATTTTCAACTGGTTTCTCGTCTTTATTTTTCTTCATTGCTCTTGTTAGTACGTCAATGGTATAATTTGGTATCATATCTTTTAGCGTTTCTGAATCAATTTTTATTCTTGATAGCGCGTCAGCGTTCGTGTTCCTTTTTCCCTTTTTGAATATTATTTCGAAATCATAGTCCATTAAATCTACACGTATTCTTGTTAGTTTGGATGAAGGACTCTTATGCGTGAATAGACTTACTAGTGGTCTATGGTCAGTGTAAACTATTAATTCTCTTCCAAATAGGTATGGTCTGAAATAATTTATTCCCCAATGTATCGCTAGTAGTTCTTTTTCTATGATTGGCTTGTTTAGCTCATGTTTGTTAAGGGATTTACTTGCGTATGCTATTGGTCTATCTGCTCCGATTTCACCTTGTGACAGTACTGCTCCTAGAGCAAAATTTGAAGCATCTGTAGTTAGTATGAATGGTTTCTCGAAATCGGGATAGCTGAGTACAGGTGGCTCCACTAAATTTTGCTTTAATGTTTTGAAAGCATTGTCACAGTCTTCTGTCCAAGTGAATATTTGTTTCTTTTTCAGTAGTAGGTTCAGTGGTCTAGCAATTTCCGCAAAGTCTCTTATAAATCTCCTGTAATAATTACAAAAAGCTACAAATCTCCTAACGTCATCCACATTTATTGGCACGGGATAGTTTTTTATGGTTTCGTACTTTCTTGGATCGGTTTTGATTCCATTAGATGTTATTAAGTGACCTAGATAAGTTACTTGTGGTTTTAAAAAGTCACACTTCTCTATGTTTAGTTTTAAATTATATCTGCGCAATCTTCCTAGAACTTTAATTAAGTTTTCATTATGTTCTTTTAGATTTTTAGCAAATATAATTATATCATCTACATAAAGAAATGCTGAAGCTTGTAAACCACTAAGAGCTATCGAGAGCATTCTTTGAAAACTATTTGTTGAGATTTTTAAACCAAACGGTAGACGTTTGAATTGGTAATGTCCTTCATTCGTTGAGAATGCCGTTAATGGTCTAGAACTTTTATTTAGTGCGATCTGGTGGAATGAGCTTGTCATGTCCAAAGTAGAAAAATATTTTGCTTTACCTAGTTTATCTAGTACATCTTCTAACCTTGTAAGTGGGAATTTGTCGTCTACCACTTTCTTATTTAAAGATCTAAAGTCTACTACCAGTCTCCATTTAGTTTGTCCCTTGAGACTCTTCTTGGGCAGAATGAGTAATGGTGAATTATAAGGACTGACTGATTCTTCTATAATGTCATTCTCCATTAATTCGGCTACTTGTTTCTGTATCTCATTAAGCTGTGCATTTGGTAGCCTATAGTTCTTTATATAAACAGGATTCTTATCTGTCGTAGAGATGTGTTGCTCATAGAAGTTGTTCATGGTTAGTTTTTCATTTTCGTCATGAAAAACGTCTTGGAACTCTTCACAAATTTTCAGTATTGACTGAACTGCGGAGTTATCTAAATGTTCTATATTTATCTTTTTCTCTAAGCGTTGATACCTTGCTTTGTCTTTGGGTTTCATGATGTTTGATAGAATGTTATAGTTATTTAATGGTTCTACACTGATCATCGCATTTTCTATGATTTCCTCTCTATCTCCTGTATTTAGTATTTTTACATGCTTGATTCCCTCAGCTGGTAATATTGCATTTGATATGAAGACTCCTTTCTTAATAATCAATTTTGCAATCATACGTTTTAAGGAAATCTCTTCCCAGTATTCCGTCAGTCGTTATATTTATATCTTCATTTACTATGTGGAATTGATGCTCTATACCTGCTTCTCCTAATGCAAGTTTCAGTTTTGATACACCTATCGAGAATATTGTTTTATTTGTTATACCGTTTATTTGACATGCCGAATTCTCATTTAATTCTTTCACCAGATATTCCTTACAAACAGAAATATCTGCACCAGTGTCAATCAAAAATCTTAAAGGTTTTCTTAAATTTGTTACAAATATGTTCACGAAATTTGTATCATTTTCCCCATAGAAATTTAGAATCTTCTTTGGTTTCCCCGATTCTGATGACCGGGGACACCTCTGTTTTCCGACCTAGTATTTCCGTTGTTGTATCCTCTCGTGATACCTCTGCCTCTGGCACTGCCTATGTTGTCGTCATTATTACGCCTATAGTAGCTATTGTGGTCGTTATTATTATTTTGGTGTCCTCTAGTAAAAGGTCTTCTACCCCTGTTATTGCTGAAATTTCTTTGATTGGATTCATGATTTCTTTGAAAACTACCTCTGTAATTTGTTCTAAACTGCATAACATTGTTTTGTTTGCTGGTTGCTTCTACTTCTGCTGCTATTTGTACGGCTTCACTTAATTTTGTCACTCTGGACGCCTGAATTACAGTTTTAATGGAATGGTTAACGCCGTATTTGAATGCTATTAAACCTAATTGGTCATTTAACTTTATAATGGTCTCCTTGTTTGCTTCGCCTTGTTCTGATATCTGAATTTCATTGAGCTGAAATATTAGCCTATCAATTCTCTCTGAAAAACCATCAACATTTTGATTCCCTTGGTGTAGATTGGCTAACTCATAATGTATTGTGAGCGGATTTACTTTTGGTTTGTAGCTATCTGTTAATGCTTTCTGAAGCGTCTCATAAGTCGTTGGTTTATCTTGTACTAATAACCTGTTCCTAACCTTATCTGTCAGCTTTGTTGCAAAAACAAATTCTACTAGCTTATTTTGCTCTTGTGATTCACCTAGTGTGTCACTATAAAATTTTATTAGTCCTAAGTAATTTGATAAATTTTTCTGTTCCCCATTAAATTGTGGAATTAGCTTTGCAGCTACCAATATTTCAAATTTTGCCATTTCAGTTTTCAACAAAAATTATACATGTTTTCAAATTAGATTATTTGTTTGTCTTGTTTTAAACAATAAGCTATCTTTGTATTAGTATTGATTATTCAAACAAAAACTAAAATCATCGTTCTATACATTAATCAATTACAAAATGCTTAAAATTAAGATTACATTTGCAATAAAAAATAGCTTAAAAAAAATATATTTTTTTTTTGCATTTATTTTTCCATTATTAATAAAAGTCCATTACATATTTGGAAACATTAGCCTTGGAGGTCTTGTTCCGAAGGGTAGTTTACTTTCTGCATCTTCCTGTATGTCCACTTCCATATCTTCTTCATTTGTCTCTCTGAGTCATCATCGTCGTCGTCACCGACTCCTCTTCTATGCGTTTTCGAACTCATAGTACTGCTTCAAACTCATATCTCGTCGCGTTACGCTTTGTCGTGCATTGTTTGCACGTATTGCATTTGTGAATTCTGAACTATGTTAGTGAGGCAAATATGTTCGTTTTGCTTTTACATTTTCCGAGGAAATCAGCTCGCAAATTTAATTTTCAACTTTGTTAATGAAGCAAATATGTACTTTTTGGTCCCCTCTCTGTTGAATCTTTTATAATTTCTTCAACGGTTTGGCAGGATCGCCATGTAATGTTATGCTTTCAATATCTCTAATATTGTGCATAACGAACGTGTGTGGAGGTTATGCCTCCTATAGTTGTAGTTATGTGGCCTATCGCCCTATGCTGTACTAAGCGCAGCTCGCTATGTAATGTTGCTGTATAAAGCGCAGCACGCTAATGGACAGATGGCATGTGAGTGCCGATGTTAATTACGAGTCGAAATTGGGATTAAGACTGATTTTATTTAAATCGATAACGCCCCTTATATACACAAATCACTTACAACTAATTCACAATAAGTATCACAAACAACTACACATGCATACCATAATAATGAACATAATTCTTTTAACCTACATTATTTTCAAAACAGTCATGCTCACCATTTCAATATAATAATCAATTAATTTGTCCTAATTTCTATTGCCTGGGTGAACGAATGCAAATGCAAACAATAACAGACACATGTACTTTGTTGAACTTTTGCATAGCATGAATCACTGTCGCTATTACTTGGATGCCATTTGACACCTTCCATATTCGAAGCAAAGCGCAGCGATTCAATGTTACGTAGTAGTTTTTCGTTGTTTATTTTGTGCCTGCATTGAGTCATACTACAGGAGCTTTATTAATAGCAAAAAGCAATCTAATGGTATTCCTAACTGTATGCGTCTAAATAACGTAACTTCATCTGATCTTTCAACCATCTGTAATACGAGTATGTTCGCTAACCACTTTCAGTCTGTATATTCTTCTGGTACTACCACACCCTAGTAATAGCTCAATGTCCTGTGATTTCTTTAATATCGGCAAGTTAAAGTGTACAATCCCAGAAGTTCAAACTGCTCTTTCTTTATTAAATTTAGATAAAAATTCTGGTATGGATGGCATCCCGCCAATTTTACTTCAAAAGTGCTCCTTCGCGTTTTCTGTACCTCTTTGTTTAGTTTTTAATTTGTCTCTCCGGTCTGGACATTTTTTGAAAAATTGGAAGAGCTCATTTTTAACGCCCATATATAAATCTGGGTCGAGACATGATATTACTAACTATCGCCCGATCTGTACGATTTCTACTATTCCTAAGTTGCTTGAAAAACTGGTTTGTGACAAACTTACACCTCTCTTAAAGAGATTTATCACTCCGTTTCAACATGGATTCGTCGCAGGCAGATCTACTACCACAAATCTCTCAATTTTTTGTAATTCTGCCTTGAAATACCTTGAGAATGGCTAGCAAAGTGATGTAATATATACGGACTTTGCTAAAGCTTAAATCGCGTTAACCACAATATATTAATTTCCAAACTAACTGGCTTAGGACTTCACTCCAATTTCCTAAAGTGGATTCATTCCTACTTAACGGATCGTATCCAGTATGTTCGCATAAATGACACGTTCTCGTCACCAGTTTATGTTACCTCTGGAGTACCTCAAGGTAGTCATTTAGGCCCTTTGCTCTTTTGATTTTTTTTTATTTTTTTATTTTTATTTATTAATGACATTCCTGACTTGTTTTTGAGTTCCCAGTGTCTAATGTTTGCCGACTGCGATGGAATATTGAAATGCCATCTTACGAGACTAGGTGCAAATTATCTGGTATCTTACCTCTTTTTAAACGAAGGCAATATTTTTCAATTATGTTTATTCGTGATTTGATAAATGGTCATATCGATTGCCCTTTCGTATTATCATTAATTGGATTTGATGCTCCTTCGAGACCTCTTAGAAATCGTCTTTTATTTTATGTACCTTATCATAGAGTTAATTATGGATACAATGAACCAATTTCTAGATGTCTTAGAGAATCCAATAAATATTCTAGTATATTTGATTTTAATCTTAGTAGGGATTCATTTAGAAATAAATTAATTCTGTTGTTAGGCTTTGGTGGTCGTTGTTAAGTATATTTTTGTATTAAGTAAAAGTAATCTAGCGAGAACAGTAGATGTACTCATTTGATTGAAAATAAAATAAAAAAATAAAAATAAAACATCAGCGGGTAATACAATGCATTGTATAAACGGCGTGTTTCATATATTGTTGCAGTTGCCCAGTATCGCGACGTGCAAGCACAATATCTCGAGTTTGCGAGTTTTCACCAATAATCAGTATTGCAATTTCAATTGTTGGAGCGTTAAATCTACGCTCCAACACAGTCTTGAACAGCCTGACCAATACATGATGTTTATGAATTAGTTGCTGCAGATCATGAAGAATTAGTCTGTTCATTGACGCAAATGAAGTTGTTCCTCCATATTGACTATGTAGTATATTTATAAGAACTTATTATGTGCATTTTCAACAGGCTTCAATCTGTAAAGTCGAAAACTAACTCAGTGTAACTGATTTATAATGCTTTACCATGCCTTATTTTTTTTTTTATTTTTTTTTATAATTTGATTACGCTAAAGGGTTTTTTTCCTGTTGTTACAGTACCCTTATAGTGCGTAGCACAGCGTAAGAATTTGTGTCTAACAGCAAGCAGCACCTGGCATTATCGTATTTCATTGCATGCTTTTCGCTGCTACTTACTATTAGAAAGAATAGAGAGATAGGAAAGAAGTGTTTTTGTGCAGTTGTAGGATATTTCTTCACGGGTGGTGTCTAAGATGCTTAGGGAGATTACGATTTTTAACCCCTTATTTGATGAACAAATACAGAAACCTAACAAACAACATTTGAAAAATTGTGTGAATAAATCAATATTCTTCGATAATATCTGCCCCGAATGAAGTCATTTGTAAACAGACACTTATTTAACACTTAGATGTCGCTTAACAACAATTTGTAATACACGGAACTCACTCAGCCATATTGTTAGCCTAATACGATTTTTTCTTCTCTTCTTTTGTAAACCTCCAACGTGGTAAGACCTCTCAAGAACACAATAAAGAATTATAACGAAATCGACATTTCGTGTATTTCTTTTTTTCTCACGTAATCGGAGCCATCAACAACCAGCAGGGGATCTCACCCCAATATTTGGTCCTTCGAGCCTGATAATTATTCAATAATTGATTATTATTCGAAATTCCCGCAAAATCCCTATATTTTGCAACATAACCACAAGATCCCTAAATCTTGCTCAAAATTGCGGCATCCATACCATCCATAATATAGTGAAGTTACACGCAGCGGACAATAAGATCCCCATATCGCCAACTCTTCACAAAAGATCCATCGAGAAATAACAATTCTCAAATCCAAGTGCATCGACTGCGTCAGGGTACAAATTCAAGTACTTGTCTCCCGATCCCCCCGAATGGTCATACATTGACCATCGATTGCACAACGACACCGTGCCCTACAAAAGCATACATAAATTCGCATGACGAATGGGTCATAAAAAAATACCACATCGTTTCTACGATCATCATTATTATCCATCGCATCCGCGATCATCTTTATCATCTTCATCAACCTCATCATCTTCATCACCTTCATCAACTTTATAATCTTCATCATCTTTATCATCTTCATCAACTTCATCATCCTCATCATCTTTATCAACTTCATCACCTTCATCATCTTCATCATCTGCATTATCTTCATCATCATCGATAATCCTCATCACCTTATAACACCATTATTTTAATAAAAGTAGAGTGCGAAAGCTCTCAAGCAGTTATCACGTCGATAGATAATCCCCTAAACCGGTTGCAGAGGAAGATCAACAACAAGTAGATGACAACTATTACGGACCAGAGGAAGAACAATTCAATTTGAATTGTTAAACAGGTGCGTGCATAGCTTATAAGTTCAGTGCAATAGTCAATTTAAAAAAAAAAATTATAAATTCGTTTAGTCGCTACGAAACTTACAATTTGTACCTAATAATCCTTTTGTTAGATTTCATTTTGCTTAAAGTTGCATAAACCAATAAGTAAGTCAGAATACGATCACTACTAGTAAAAACATCAATTTTTATAAGAATTTAATAAGTTTACAGAGTTTGGTTATAGTTGGTCGATTGATTACATACGAGACAATATATCGGATTAATTGCTAATTGCGCGTGTGAATTGTCCACACATCTACCCGTCCTTTGGGAGTACGTTTCCTTTCCTTCAATAAATACGTTCTTAATCAATCGCAATGAGTGAGTTAGATAAGTTTATTGAATCTGCAGATCATCTCGTGGAATTTTATACGGCATTTCAATACATCCCCGTAACAGATCAAACTCGTAGTTCATTAGAAGCATCAAAGCTCACAATAAAAGATCTTTGGGGTGATGTTAAAAGGTGTTTCTCAGATTGTTTACGTGCAATTGATCCTCCAGATGAAGACAGTAAGGATGCAATTAAGGAAAAATATCGGTTATCCTCTAATACGTATATAAATTGCCTAAGTGATATCATTGAGCGGTCTAAGAAATTAGAAATAATCAAATCGGATGATACTTTTCGCGTTTTAAAGCCTGATTGTTCAGTCTTTACCAAGCACAAGTGTTGCACCTTGCAATACAGAACTTTTCTATGGTGACTATCAAACTTGGCCACCCTTCTGAGACATGTTTACGGCCCTGTACATAAATCATCCGAAGTTATGTTCTGTGCAAAAATTGTTTCACCTTCATTCAAGAACTAGAGGAGACGTTCTTAAAATAATTTCCAATTTCTCTTTTTTCTCGCTTTTAAATCTGACAACGATTTCATCTGAGTCTGGTAAAGATATTAAAGACATGCAGCGAAATATCAACGATTGCTGGTCTGTCATTCAGGCACATCAAGTGTCAACGGATTCTTGGGATCCGATTCTGGTGTTCCTTTGTTCTAATAGGTTGCCCGAAACTACTCTTTCCTTATGGAAACAGTCAGATCAAAATCCACGCGAGTTACCATCATGGGCTGCAATGGATCAATTTCTGACCAACCACTCAAATACCAACAGCATAAATGTATCCAATTTAAATTGCAAGCTTTGTAAAGGATCCTATCCCATACGACGTTGCAACGAGGTACAACAGTTAAAATATTGCAGTAATTGTCTCGCATCAACTCATTTGTATAAAGACTGTCAAAGTCTGCATACCTGTGGTCACTGCAAACAAAGGCATCATACTCTCTTGCATATACATGCCACTAATCAACCAATTCAGTCCCAGAATGAAATCATACAGTCCACTGGGTCTAGGAACCCTCTAGATGTACAATCCTACCATTCTCGAAACAACAAACGTGTTCTTTTACCTACTGCGTTAGTTGATGCTCATTACCTTGGAGACAAATTTACGTTACGAGCACTTTTAGATACAGGATCGGAAGTGACATTCATATCCGAGGAAGCTCAGAAAAGAATAAACCTTCCTATTAACCCAATACAGGCTCCAATTTCCGGTATGAGCTCTGTCGTAACTGTAACAGCATCAAAGTTGTGTTCCTTGTATTTGGGATCGAAATACGTTCCGGAGTTCTCAATAATTGCCAATGCTATTGTGCTTAAACGCCTAACGGGTGATTTACCCTCGTGCTTGATCCGTCCTGAAGAGATGGCAGAGCCAATCGAACTCGAACTTGCAGATCCTTATTTCAACGAAAGTTCCAAACTGGATCTCGTTATCGGAATGGATTTATACCCTTCAATCATTAAGGAATGGATTAAGCCCAACATTTTTGGTTCCTTAATAGCTCAGAACACCGTTTTTGGCTGGGTATTATCAGGACCTCTCCCTACAGAAAATATTCAATCATTTTCCACAGTTTTATCGTTCTATAGTGAAGTTTCAATAAACGAACAGATTGCAACATTTTGGGAAATTGAAGAGATTCATATTGACAGGCCACAGTCTGAAGAGGACATGTTTCGCGAACAGCTTTTTTCAGAAACAACGACGAGAAACTCTGACGGGAGGTACGTTGTTCATCTCCCATTTAAAAACCCTATGCCCATACTCGGGCACTCCAGGGACATAGCTTTACGGCAATATTGCCGATTGGAAAAGACTCTTGCAAAAAACCAAGAACTTCATAATACATACAACCAAGTGCTTCAAGAATATAGCACACTCGGTCATATGCAGGTTGTTCCTCCAGCGGAAATCATGCTTAATAATACGATTTGTTCGTACTGTCTGCCTCACTATGCTGTGATAAAGCCAGACAGCGTTTCAATGAAAACGCGTGTGGTTTTCAATGCGTCAAGTTTGTCGAGTAATGGAACAAGTCTCAATGAGATGTTATACACTGGTCCAGTCTTACAAACCAACCTTATGATCTTAGTTTTGAGATGGCGGTTTTTCAGATTCGTTTTCAACGCTGATATAACCAAAATGTATCGCCAGATCGTCGTTCACCCAGAGCATACTCCATATCAGCGAATCATATTTGGTAATCAGGATTACGAACTAACGCGAGTTACATTTGCGGGCTGCTAGAATTAGCCGACAAAGTTCAATTTAGACTTCCGCTCGCTCATGACATTTTAAAGGAACATCGCTTTGTTGATGATTTCTTTTCTGGTGCTCATGATGTGAAAACCGCACTAAGAAAACAACATGAACTTATTGACGCACTAAGCTCTGCAGGCTTCTTATTGCATATGTGGACTTCGAACACACTGGAGTTCCTTAAGCGATTTCCTTCCCAACACCTGTACGATCAAGACTTCCTTAAGATGGAAGATACTAGTGTATCTAAAACACTTGGTATACGCTGGAACGCAAAACTAGATTCATTTCATTTTCGTGTTGCGACTGCTGAAATGGATACAAAGGTGACTAAAAGAGCTGTACTTTTAATAACCGCAAATTTATTTGATCCTGTAGGTTGATTGGCACCGGTTGTCATAACTGCCAAAATCATCATGCAGCAAATCTGGAGAGATGGCACGATGTGGGACCAACACTTGGAGCCCCTAACCTGTCAGCGTTGGAAGTCATTTCTTTCAACACTCCCAGATATACAAACCATTCAAGTCCCCCGCTGGATTGACTACACTCCTGGTGTTTGCATCAAAATTCATCGATTTTGTGACGCCTCCGAGTGTGCATATGCAGCGAACTTCTATTTGCGCATTCAACACAAGGATAATATCTATTCTACCCACCTTTTATGTGCCAAAAGCAAAGTTGCTCCGGTGAAACAACTTTCGTTTCCGGCGCTGTGTTGTTAGCGAAATTGCATAAGAATATCATAACCCAATTAAATTGTCCGAGCTATGAATTATTTCTATGGACTGACAGCTACATAGTCTTAGCTTAGCTTGACAAACCACCGTGTATATGGAAATCCCTCGTAGCAAACCGGGTTTCCAAGGTACAGACCCTCACTCCGAATGTAACATGGAACCATGTTCGATCGGCAGACAATCCTGCTGACATAGCAACCAGAGGTGTTGCACCAATAAAGCTGAAGACTAACAAATTGTGGTGGTCTGGCCCTTCTTGGTTGCAGCATATTCGATCCTCATGGCCTGAGTCCCTTTCACAACAAACTGAGGAGTGTAACCTAGAAAAAAACCAATCAAAGTAAATTTTGCAACTCTAGTACCCAATATTGATCTGATATTGAAAAACTTTTCCTCATGGCCTAGAGCATTGCGGGTTGTTTCCTACATGTTTAGGTTTGTTCACAATACTCACTCGTCTTATAAAAACAAATTTGTCTATTCATCACACGTTTTAACCCAAAGGGAAGTGGCCCATGCAAAGAACGCGGTCATTCGTATGACTCAATGTTCTGCCTTTCCTTCTGAATACCGAAGTTTATCACAAAATGAACATATCTCAAGGAAAAGCTCATTACTCAGCTTAAATCCCATCTTACATTCTGATCAATAAATTCGTGCACATGGAATGCTTACTTGTTCCACGCTTTCGTATAGTGAAAAGCATTCTTTAATATTGCCTTATGCGGGCACTCTATCTACACTAATAGTGGAGTTTGCCAATGCTATTTCACTTCATGGGGGAATTTAGCTCGTGATGCGGATCATTCGATGTGAATATTGTATCCCCAAAGTCAAGAAGCTAGTAAAGAAATGTATCCTTCAATGCGCGACTTGTATTAAACACAAAAAGAAGATGGTAACTCAGATAATGGCTGCTTTCCCTCTTGAACGTACAACAATTTCATTGCCATTCACTAATACAGGCGTCGACTTTGCCGGTCCATTTGTAATCAAAAGCTTCGAAACTGTCGCTTAACAAAAGGATACGTGTGTCTTTTTGTTTGTTTTGCTACAAAAGCGATTCACTTGGAGGCGACTAGTGGCCTGAAATCTCAGTCTTGTTTATCTGCATTTAGCAGATTCATTGCACGAAGAGGAATGCCAAAGACTATATTCTCTGACAATGGCACAAATTTGGTTGGAGCCAGCAGATCAATCCAAAATGATTTCAAAAAATTCATTCAAACCTTCCCGGCAGATGTAGCGGAACGATACCAGAATCAAAATCTTAAGTGGAAGTTCATTCCACCCGTCGCTCCTCATATGGGTGGGCTATGGGAAGCAAAGCTTCAAGCTTCATTTTCGGAGAGTGGCAGGTACCAACAAATTCACGTTCGAAGAATTTACCACCTTGCTGGCGAAGATAGAGGCCTGTCTCAATTCCAGACCGATCTCCCCATTCTCCGAAAATTCGTTTGACATTCCCCCTTTAACCCCATGTCACTTCCTTCGCGGATGCCCATTGCTAGCTCCCCCAGAACCCTCTCCCGATGAAAAGTCAATAAGTTGTGTAAACAGATGGAACGGGTAAAAATGTTGCACCACCAATTTTGTCGCCGTTGGAAAAATGAGTATCTATGGGAACTTAACAAACGATATACTCGTAAGTGGAAATATCCCATGAGAGATGTTGCGATCAATGACTTGGTCATAGTGAAGGACGAGAATCTTCCCCCAAATGAATGGCGTCTTGGGCGCGTTATACAAATCTATCCAGGACCTGATAATAGGGTTCGTGTCACTGATATACGGACGCAAAATGGAATTATAAGAAGACCAATAACCAAGCTTTGTATCCAATGTATTCAATTTTAAATTTTAACATCCTTTTTACATATTTATCAATCTCTTCTGTATCTTGTCTTACATTGTCTTTGCAATTTAAATTTTAATTATGAATTACTAAGTATATTTACACTTGATTACTATTGCACTTAGCTTAAAAGAAATGTTCGCTTATTATATATAATTATATATTATCTATAGAGTATCTTATAAGTACATATGTATCTTGTATATGAATCCGTAGATGTAAGTTTTTTTTTCTAAGATAAGAGTGGGCTTCTGATGTACTGTAATATTGAACTAAAGTCATAGCTTAGATACTTATGAAAATAGTTGTGGATATTTTTTCAGCTGATGCTGCAAGGCGGCCGGCAATGTCCAGGTCAAATTGTACTAGAATAGGAAACCATCTCTGATTTAGTATCTGTATTCATTATTTAACATTTAGATGTTGCTTAACAACAATTTGTAATACACGGAACTGACTCAGCCATATTGTTAGCCTAATACGATGTTCCTTCTCCTGTCGCCTCTTTTGTAAACCTCCAACGTGGTAAGACCTCTCAAGAACACAATAAAGAATTATAACGAAATCGACATTTCGTGTATTTCTTTTTTTCTCACGTAATCGGAGCCATCAACAACCAGCAGGGGATCTCACCCCAACAGTACCTATATTTGAGTGTTCGGTAGAAAATGTCGTGATTCTGGTATTTCGCCACGAAGCAGTGAATGCAATGGCTCAGCTGCCTCTCTTTGCTCTTTGGAGAAGCACGAAGTAGCGCCATACCAACACGGCGCTCGTCTCCTGCGATTTTTCTTTCTTCTTCAGTGGATTAATTCGCATTGTTACGAAGCCTAATTACATTACGGCTTTCTTGGGAAAGATTAAATCTGCACGTTTTTCTTCGTATGGCTTAGGCCGCTCACGCAACTTCGTTGTTCCGCTTAGGGTAGGTGCTTGTTGTCTGGCAGACGCCTTTGTCAGCTAACTTGTGCAAATCAAACAACAAAGCGAAAGTAAAAAACCTCGATAGAATCACTTTTCATTCACTTTCACACCGATCAATGTACGAAAAGCTACTTTCCGATGTCCGATTTACAAAAAAAAATGCAGAAAAATTCAATAAGAGTTACCTATTTGACTAAAACCTTGAACACACTATATCTCAAGAATGAAAGTGCGCACAAACAATACAATAGGCTTGAAACGTTCTTTCATATGTGCATTCGGATAACAAAATAGGTGACGTCTGTACGATGGTTTTTTATATGTGCGGTGTCTGTATCTGCATCGGTATTTGCACGCATACGCACATATTCATGTGTACTCACTCAAATGTCCATAATTCACACACCAATGCAGATACAGACATCGCACACACCTTCGTACAGACGTCACCTTTCATGAAAAAAAATTTCATTATAATCGGTTAACGCGTTTGGCCAAACACCGGCAACAAACACAAATATGGACTGATTTTTATATATATAGATAGATAGAAGATATCACAACTAATTTTACATTTTACGCTACGCGTTTCGAAAACAATAGTTTCATCATCAGGCGTTATTCAAAAATTATATTAGGCAGTGGCGAAGCCTCATATTGTTCAAGTCGTTCATGAACGACTAACTTTCACAAGAAGTTATCTAAATTTTTGCGTTCTCTAAACTATATTATGTATAACATATTTATATTCTTCTTCCCATTATATGGGCCATTTCGTTCATGTCATGTTCATGTGTGAAACGCATACAGAAACAAGACAAAACATAGATCGAGCGCTGTAACAACCATTTCGTTCAAGCCATCTGATCTTGTGTATGTAGGTATCAATCTATCCAACTCGTGCAAACGATTCTGCAACGAAATGATACAATTGAAAGTACTCGTAATTAACGCACAAGCAAAAAAAATCCTTTTTTGTATCCACCATTTCGTTCAAATCCTTTTTGAACGAAAAGGTTTTTTTTGTGCTTGAAGTTTGTCGCGTGCAGAGTATATCCATATAATGAGTAGGGACGCTCTCGACGTTTTCTTTATCAGTCCTTATCAGCAAGTACGTCTGTGTGCTGTGTCACACAGACACTAAAAGTACCTATACTTCGTCCAAGAAAAATTGTCAGTACAGAGAAGATAGGGTGTTTGTCTCTCAGTCTGGTTGCAATGACTTACATAAATCGGTCCCTCTTTAAAGCTCGCACAGGGTTGCCGTAGTGTGTATGATAATTCGCCATAACTCAGAGAGCAATTCTATTAGGGTTACCATCCTCCAATTTAAAATAAAAATATTGCCGAACGAAATAAATTCCGTTTATCTTTTCCTTTTCTGGTAAGATAATAATAGGCGCGTTTTTTTAAGGGTATCTCTAGTAGACCAACAAAATATATAAATTTCGTAACACAAAATAAAATCAAAACGAAAAATATATCACTGTAATCCAATTTATTCATTATAAATATTGTAAAACATAAAATACTAATTTCTAATATCACTACTCAACTAATCCGATGAGTAACTACTGCTACCGCTCTCGCTATTTAGGTCTATTATTAACCTTTCAACTGCTTCCTCGGCAAAAACGTCCATTTCCCACATATTTGGCTCAACAACTTGTTCAAAGTGTTGGACACATAGGTGCCATTTCTCCTTGTCAACCCTTGTAAGTACTGTCGTTAGTAAGTCTCTTATTTCAGCCATTTTAAATTACTTGTTTTGGCTTGCTACAAACCCTTTCACTTGAGCCAAAACCAATTCTATTGGATTAAGGTCACAGTGATAAGGTGGCAAGCGAAGCACTTTATGTCCCGCATTTTGAGCCATTTCATGCACGACGTATGTTTCATACTTGGCTTTGTAACGTTTAACGATTTCAAGCAACACATTGTATGATTGCATCCCTACCTTACTTGAGATCTTCCTTTTGGGAATTCCCGTATTCATTTGGAAAAACAAAAACATCATACAAACAGGTACATAATGAGATGAAAGGATGTATTTATGTTTTTTTTTTATTTAAACAGTTTGCGACATAAACTCAATCAGCAAGATTTTCAAAAAACATATCCCAGTCCTTTCCGCTATATGTATATTGTGAAAGGTAGACACAATCAGGCAATTAGAATACAAAATTATATAACCACGACGCAATGTCATATACCTAAACAGATGGTAAAAAAAACTGCACTTATGCAGCTGTACAATACAAATACAATCAAATTAAAACCGAATGGCAACACCCCACATAATAATTCGTTCTCAAAAGCACCAAAACCGAAAGTTCTTTGCCGAATTCCATAGAAAAACGTTTAATGATATGCTTCATTGTAGAGATGGTAATACTCTTCTGATGTGCATAAACCAATAAGTAAGTCAGAATACGATCACTACTAGTAAAAACATCAATTTTTATAAGAATTTAATAAGTTTACAGAGTTTGGTTATAGTTGGTCGATTGATTACATACGAGACAATATATCGGATTAATTGCTAATTGCGCGTGTGAATTGTCCACACATCTACCCGTCCTTTGGGAGTACGTTTCCTTTCCTTCAATAAATACGTTCTTAATCAATCGCAATGAGTGAGTTAGATAAGTTTATTGAATCTGCAGATCATCTCGTGGAATTTTATACGGCATTTCAATACATCCCCGTAACAGATCAAACTCGTAGTTCATTAGAAGCATCAAAGCTCACAATAAAAGATCTTTGGGGTGATGTTAAAAGGTGTTTCTCAGATTGTTTACGTGCAATTGATCCTCCAGATGAAGACAGTAAGGATGCAATTAAGGAAAAATATCGGTTATCCTCTAATACGTATATAAATTGCCTAAGTGATATCATTGAGCGGTCTAAGAAATTAGAAATAATCAAATCGGATGATACTTTTCGCGTTTTAAAGCCTGATTGTTCAGTCTTTACCAAGCACAAGTGTTGCACCTTGCAATACAGAACTTTTCTATGGTGACTATCAAACTTGGCCACCCTTCTGAGACATGTTTACGGCCCTGTACATAAATCATCCGAAGTTATGTTCTGTGCAAAAATTGTTTCACCTTCATTCAAGAACTAGAGGAGACGTTCTTAAAATAATTTCCAATTTCTCTTTTTTCTCGCTTTTAAATCTGACAACGATTTCATCTGAGTCTGGTAAAGATATTAAAGACATGCAGCGAAATATCAACGATTGCTGGTCTGTCATTCAGGCACATCAAGTGTCAACGGATTCTTGGGATCCGATTCTGGTGTTCCTTTGTTCTAATAGGTTGCCCGAAACTACTCTTTCCTTATGGAAACAGTCAGATCAAAATCCACGCGAGTTACCATCATGGGCTGCAATGGATCAATTTCTGACCAACCACTCAAATACCAACAGCATAAAGCCCTTCACTCGAATGTATCCAATTTAAATTGCAAGCTTTGTAAAGGATCCTATCCCATACGACGTTGCAACGAGGTACAACAGTTAAAATATTGCAGTAATTGTCTCGCATCAACTCATTTGTATAAAGACTGTCAAAGTCTGCATACCTGTGGTCACTGCAAACAAAGGCATCATACTCTCTTGCATATACATGCCACTAATCAACCAATTCAGTCCCAGAATGAAATCATACAGTCCACTGGGTCTAGGAACCCTCTAGATGTACAATCCTACCATTCTCGAAACAACAAACGTGTTCTTTTAGCTACTGCGTTAGTTGATGCTCATTACCTTGGAGACAAATTTACGTTACGAGCACTTTTAGATACAGGATCGGAAGTGACATTCATATCCGAGGAAGCTCAGAAAAGAATAAACCTTCCTATTAACCCAATACAGGCTCCAATTTCCGGTATGAGCTCTGTCGTAACTGTAACAGCATCAAAGTTGTGTTCCTTGTATTTGGGATCGAAATACGTTCCGGAGTTCTCAATAATTGCCAATGCTATTGTGCTTAAACGCCTAACGGGTGATTTACCCTCGTGCTTGATCCGTCCTGAAGAGATGGCAGAGCCAATCGAACTCGAACTTGCAGATCCTTATTTCAACGAAAGTTCCAAACTGGATCTCGTTATCGGAATGGATTTATACCCTTCAATCATTAAGGAATGGATTAAGCCCAACATTTTTGGTTCCTTAATAGCTCAGAACACCGTTTTTGGCTGGGTATTATCAGGACCTCTCCCTACAGAAAATATTCAATCATTTTCCACAGTTTTATCGTTCTATAGTGAAGTTTCAATAAACGAACAGATTGCAACATTTTGGGAAATTGAAGAGATTCATATTGACAGGCCACAGTCTGAAGAGGACATGTTTCGCGAACAGCTTTTTTCAGAAACAACGACGAGAAACTCTGACGGGAGGTACGTTGTTCATCTCCCATTTAAAAACCCTATGCCCATACTCGGGCACTCCAGGGACATAGCTTTACGGCAATATTGCCGATTGGAAAAGACTCTTGCAAAAAACCAAGAACTTCATAATACATACAACCAAGTGCTTCAAGAATATAGCACACTCGGTCATATGCAGGTTGTTCCTCCAGCGGAAATCATGCTTAATAATACGATTTGTTCGTACTGTCTGCCTCACTATGCTGTGATAAAGCCAGACAGCGTTTCAATGAAAACGCGTGTGGTTTTCAATGCGTCAAGTTTGTCGAGTAATGGAACAAGTCTCAATGAGATGTTATACACTGGTCCAGTCTTACAAACCAACCTTATGATCTTAGTTTTGAGATGGCGGTTTTTCAGATTCGTTTTCAACGCTGATATAACCAAAATGTATCGCCAGATCGTCGTTCACCCAGAGCATACTCCATATCAGCGAATCATATTTGGTAATCAGGATTACGAACTAACGCGAGTTACATTTGCGGGCTGCTAGAATTAGCCGACAAAGTTCAATTTAGACTTCCGCTCGCTCATGACATTTTAAAGGAACATCGCTTTGTTGATGATTTCTTTTCTGGTGCTCATGATGTGAAAACCGCACTAAGAAAACAACATGAACTTATTGACGCACTAAGCTCTGCAGGCTTCTTATTGCATATGTGGACTTCGAACACACTGGAGTTCCTTAAGCGATTTCCTTCCCAACACCTGTACGATCAAGACTTCCTTAAGCTGGAAGATACTAGTGTATCTAAAACACTTGGTATACGCTGGAACGCAAAACTAGATTCATTTCATTTTCGTGTTGCGACTGCTGAAATGGATACAAAGGTGACTAAAAGAGCTGTACTTTTAATAACCGCAAATTTATTTGATCCTGTAGGTTGATTGGCACCGGTTGTCATAACTGCCAAAATCATCATGCAGCAAATCTGGAGAGATGGCACGATGTGGGACCAACACTTGGAGCCCCTAACCTGTCAGCGTTGGAAGTCATTTCTTTCAACACTCCCAGATATACAAACCATTCAAGTCCCCCGCTGGATTGACTACACTCCTGGTGTTTGCATCAAAATTCATCGATTTTGTGACGCCTCCGAGTGTGCATATGCAGCGAACTTCTATTTGCGCATTCAACACAAGGATAATATCTATTCTACCCACCTTTTATGTGCCAAAAGCAAAGTTGCTCCGGTGAAACAACTTTCGTTTCCGGCGCTGTGTTGTTAGCGAAATTGCATAAGAATATCATAACCCAATTAAATTGTCCGAGCTATGAATTATTTCTATGGACTGACAGCTACATAGTCTTAGCTTAGCTTGACAAACCACCGTGTATATGGAAATCCCTCGTAGCAAACCGGGTTTCCAAGGTACAGACCCTCACTCCGAATGTAACATGGAACCATGTTCGATCGGCAGACAATCCTGCTGACATAGCAACCAGAGGTGTTGCACCAATAAAGCTGAAGACTAACAAATTGTGGTGGTCTGGCCCTTCTTGGTTGCAGCATATTCGATCCTCATGGCCTGAGTCCCTTTCACAACAAACTGAGGAGTGTAACCTAGAAAAAAACCAATCAAAGTAAATTTTGCAACTCTAGTACCCAATATTGATCTGATATTGAAAAACTTTTCCTCATGGCCTAGAGCATTGCGGGTTGTTTCCTACATGTTTAGGTTTGTTCACAATACTCACTCGTCTTATAAAAACAAATTTGTCTATTCATCACACGTTTTAACCCAAAGGGAAGTGGCCCATGCAAAGAACGCGGTCATTCGTATGACTCAATGTTCTGCCTTTCCTTCTGAATACCGAAGTTTATCACAAAATGAACATATCTCAAGGAAAAGCTCATTACTCAGCTTAAATCCCATCTTACATTCTGATCAATAAATTCTTGCACATGGAATGCTTACTTGTTCCACGCTTTCGTATAGTGAAAAGCATTCTTTAATATTGCCTTATGCGGGCACTCTATCTACACTAATAGTGGAGTTTGCCAATGCTATTTCACTTCATGGGGGAATTTAGCTCGTGATGCGGATCATTCGATGTGAATATTGTATCCCCAAAGTCAAGAAGCTAGTAAAGAAATGTATCCTTCAATGCGCGACTTGTATTAAACACAAAAAGAAGATGGTAACTCAGATAATGGCTGCTTTCCCTCTTGAACGTACAACAATTTCATTGCCATTCACTAATACAGGCGTCGACTTTGCCGGTCCATTTGTAATCAAAAGCTTCGAAACTGTCGCTTAACAAAAGGATACGTGTGTCTTTTTGTTTGTTTTGCTACAAAAGCGATTCACTTGGAGGCGACTAGTGGCCTGAAATCTCAGTCCTGTTTATCTGCATTTAGCAGATTCATTGCACGAAGAGGAATGCCAAAGACTATATTCTCTGACAATGGCACAAATTTGGTTGGAGCCAGCAGATCAATCCAAAATGATTTCAAAAAATTCATTCAAACCTTCCCGGCAGATGTAGCGGAACGATACCAGAATCAAAATCTTAAGTGGAAGTTCATTCCACCCGTCGCTCCTCATATGGGTGGGCTATGGGAAGCAAAGCTTCAAGCTTCATTTTCGGAGAGTGGCAGGTACCAACAAATTCACGTTCGAAGAATTTACCACCTTGCTGGCGAAGATAGAGGCCTGTCTCAATTCCAGACCGATCTCCCCATTCTCCGAAAATTCGTTTGACATTCCCCTTTTAACCCCAGGTCACTTCCTTCGCGGATGCCCATTGCTAGCTCCCCCAGAACCCTCTCCCGATGAAAAGTCAATAAGTTGTGTAAACAGATGGAACGGGTAAAAATGTTGCACCACCAATTTTGTCGCCGTTGGAAAAATGAGTATCTATGGGAACTTAACAAACGATATACTAGTAAGTGGAAATATCCCATGAGAGATGTTGCGATCAATGACTTGGTCATAGTGAAGGACGAGAATCTTCCCCCAAATGAATGGCGTCTTGGGCGCGTTATACAAATCTATCCAGGACCTGATAATAGGGTTCGTGTCACTGATATACGGACGCAAAATGGAATTATAAGAAGACCAATAACCAAGCTTTGTATCCAATGTATTCAATTTTAAATTTTAACATCCTTTTTACATATTTATCAATCTCTTCTGTATCTTGTCTTACATTGTCTTTGCAATTTAAATTTTAATTATGAATTACTAAGTATATTTACACTTGATTACTATTGCACTTAGCTTAAAAGAAATGTTCGCTTATTATATATAATTATATATTATCTATAGAGTATCTTATAAGTACATATGTATCTTGTATATGAATCCGTAGATGTAAGTTTTTTTTTCTAAGATAAGAGTGGGCTTCTGATGTACTGTAATATTGAACTAAAGTCATAGCTTAGATACTTATGAAAATAGTTGTGGATATTTTTTCAGCTGATGCTGCAAGGCGGCCGGCAATGTCCAGGTCAAATTGTACTAGAATAGGAAACCATCTCTGATTTAGTATCTGTATTCATTATTTAACATTTAGATGTTGCTTAACAACAATTTGTAATACACGGAACTGACTCAGCCATATTGTTAGCCTAATACGATGTTCCTTCTCCTGTCGCCTCTTTTGTAAACCTCCAACGTGGTAAGACCTCTCAAGAACACAATAAAGAATTATAACGAAATCGACATTTCGTGTATTTCTTTTTTTCTCACGTAATCGGAGCCATCAACAACCAGCAGGGGATCTCACCCCAACAGTACCTATATTTGAGTGTTCGGTAGAAAATGTCGTGATTCTGGTATTTCGCCACGAAGCAGTGAATGCAATGGCTCAGCTGCCTCTCTTTGCTCTTTGGAGAAGCACGAAGTAGCGCCATACCAACACGGCGCTCGTCTCCTGCGATTTTTCTTTCTTCTTCAGTGGATTAATTCGCATTGTTACGAAGCCTAATTACATTACGGCTTTCTTGGGAAAGATTAAATCTGCACGTTTTTCTTCGTATGGCTTAGGCCGCTCACGCAACTTCGTTGTTCCGCTTAGGGTAGGTGCTTGTTGTCTGGCAGACGCCTTTGTCAGCTAACTTGTGCAAATCAAACAACAAAGCGAAAGTAAAAAACCTCGATAGAATCACTTTTCATTCACTTTCACACCGATCAATGTACGAAAAGCTACTTTCCGATGTCCGATTTACAAAAAAAAAATGCAGAAAAATTCAATAAGAGTTACCTATTTGACTAAAACCTTGAACACACTATATCTCAAGAATGAAAGTGCGCACAAACAATACAATAGGCTTGAAACGTTCTTTCATATGTGCATTCGGATAACAAAATAGGTGACGTCTGTACGATGGTTTTTTATATGTGCGGTGTCTGTATCTGCATCGGTATTTGCACGCATACGCACATATACATGTGTACTCACTCAAATGTCCATAATTCACACACCAATGCAGATACAGACATCGCACACACCTTCGTACAGACGTCACCTTTCATGAAAAAAAATTTCATTATAATCGGTTAACGCGTTTGGCCAAACACCGGCAACAAACACAAATATGGACTGATTTTTATATATATAGATAGGTAGAAGATATCACAACTAATTTTACATTTTACGCTACGCGTTTCGAAAACAATAGTTTCATCATCAGGCGTTATTCAAAAATTATATTAGGCAGTGGCGAAGCCTCATATTGTTCAAGTCGTTCATGAACGACTAACTTTCACAAGAAGTTATCTAAATTTTTGCGTTCTCTAAACTATATTATGTATAACATATTTATATTCTTCTTCCCATTATATGGGCCATTTCGTTCATGTCATGTTCATGTGTGAAACGCATACAGAAACAAGACAAAACATAGATCGAGCGCTATAACAACCATTTCGTTCAAGCCATCTGATCTTGTGTATGTAGGTATCAATCTATCCAACTCGTGCAAACGATTCTGCAACGAAATGATACAATTGAAAGTACTCGTAATTAACGCACAAGCAAAAAAAATCCTTTTTTGTATCCACCATTTCGTTCAAATCCTTTTTGAACGAAAAGGTTTTTTTTGTGCTTGAAGTTTGTCGCGTGCAGAGTATATCCATATAATGAGTAGGGACGCTCTCGACGTTTTCTTTATCAGTCCTTATCAGCAAGTACGTCTGTGTGCTGTGTCACACAGACACTAGAAGTACCTATACTTCGTCCAAGAAAAATTGTCAGTACAGAGAAGATAGGGTGTTTGTCTCTCAGTCTGGTTGCAATGACTTACATAAATCGGTCCCTCTTTAAAGCTCGCACAGGGTTGCCGTAGTGTGTATGATAATTCGCCATAACTCAGAGAGCAATTCTATTAGGGTTACCATCCTCCAATTTAAAATAAAAATATTGCCGAACGAAATAAATTCCGTTTATCTTTTCCTTTTCTGGTAAGATAATAATAGGCGCGTTTTTTTAAGGGTATCTCTAGTAGACCAACAAAATATATAAATTTCGTAACACAAAATAAAATCAAAACGAAAAATATATCACTGTAATCCAATTTATTCATTATAAATATTGTAAAACATAAAATACTAATTTCTAATATCACTACTCAACTAATCCGATGAGTAACTACTGCTACTGCTCTCGCTATTTAGGTCTATTATTAACCTTTCAACTGCTTCCTCGGCAAAAACGTCCATTTCCCACATATTTGGCTCAACAACTTGTTCAAAGTGTTGGACACATAGGTGCCATTTCTCCTTGTCAACCCTTGTAAGTACTGTCGTTAGTAAGTCTCTTATTTCAGCCATTTTAAATTACTTGTTTTGGCTTGCTACAAACCCTTTCACTTGAGCCAAAACCAATTCTATTGGATTAAGGTCACAGTGATAAGGTGGCAAGCGAAGCACTTTATGTCCCGCATTTTGAGCCATTTCATGCACGACGTATGTTTCATACTTGGCTTTGTAACGTTTAACGATTTCAAGCAACACATTGTATGATTGCATCCCTACCTTACTTGAGATCTTCCTTTTGGGAATTCCCGTATTCATTTGGAAAAACAAAAACATCATACAAACAGGTACATAATGAGATGAAAGGATGTATTTATGTTTTTTTTTTATTTAAACAGTTTGCGACATAAACTCAATCAGCAAGATTTTCAAAAAACATATCCCAGTCCTTTCCGCTATATGTATATTGTGAAAGGTAGACACAATCAGGCAATTAGAATACAAAATTATATAACCACGACGCAATGTCATATACCTAAACAGATGGTAAAAAAAACTGCACTTATGCAGCTGTACAATACAAATACAATCAAATTAAAACCGAATGGCAACACCCCACATAATAATTCGTTCTCAAAAGCACCAAAACCGAAAGTTCTTTGCTCCTTTTTGAACGAAAAGGTTTTTTTTGTGCTTGAAGTTTGTCGCGTGCAGAGTATATCCATATAATGAGTAGGGACGCTCTCGACGTTTTCTTTATCAGTCCTTATCAGCAAGTACGTCTGTGTGCTGTGTCACACAGACACTAGAAGTACCTATACTTCGTCCAAGAAAAATTGTCAGTACAGAGAAGATAGGGTGTTTGTCTCTCAGTCTGGTTGCAATGACTTACATAAATCGGTCATTCTTTAAAGCTCGCACAGGTTTGCCGTAGTGTGTATGATAATTCGCCATAACTCAGAGAGCAATTCTATTAGGGTTACCATCCTCCAATTTAAAATAAAAATATTGCCGAACGAAATAAATTCCGTTTATCTTTTCCTTTTCTGGTAAGATAATAATAGGCGCGTTTTTTTAAGGGTATCTCTAGTAGACCAACAAAATATATAAATTTCGTAACACAAAATAAAATCAAAACGAAAAATATATCACTGTAATCCAATTTATTCATTATAAATATTGTAAAACATAAAATACTAATTTCTAATATCACTACTCAACTAATCCGATGAGTAACTACTGCTACCGCTCTCGCTATTTAGGTCTATTATTAACCTTTCAACTGCTTCCTCGGCAAAAACGTCCATTTCCCATATATTTGGCTCAACAACTTGTTCAAAGTGTTGGACACATAGGTGTCATTTCTCCTTGTCAACCCTTGTAAGTACTGTCGTTAGTAAGTCTCTTATTTCAGCCATTTTAAATTACTTGTTTTGGCTTGCTACAAACCCTTTCACTTGAGCCAAAACCAATTCTATTGGATTAAGGTCACAGTGATAAGGTGGCAAGCGAAGCACTTTATGTCCCGCATTTTGAGCCATTTCATGCACGACGTATGTTTCATACTTGGCTTTGTAACGTTTAACGATTTCAAGCAACACATTGTATGATTGCATCCTTACCTTACTTGAGATCTTCCTTTTGGGAATTCCCGTATTCATTTGGAAAAACAAAAACATCATACAAACAGGTACATAATGAGATGAAAGGATGTATTTATGTTTTTTTTTTATTTAAACAGTTTGCGACATAAACTCAATCAGCAAGATTTTCAAAAAACATATCCCAGTCCTTTCCGCTATATGTATATTGTGAAAGGTAGACACAATCAGGCAATTAGAATACAAAATTATATAACCACGACGCAATGTCATATACCTAAACAGATGGTAAAAAAAACTGCACTTATGCAGCTGTACAATACAAATACAATCAAATTAAAACCGAATGGCAACACCCCACATAATAATTCGTTCTCAAAAGCACCAAAACCGAAAGTTCTTTGCCGAACTCCATAGAAAAACGTTTAATGATATGCTTCATTGTAGAGATGGTAATACTCTTCTGATGTGCTTCAGTCACACACACTGCTTATTTTGGTGGATGATAATAGCAAGCGAACACAAGACGATCATGCTCATTCCCCATTCGGCTGTGTGGGAGACTGGTTGTGATGGGTTGTATGAATTTTAGAAAAATTACAACAACAATTCCTTTGTATGACAGTGGTTTGGCTTTTATTTCAGTGGCAATTCTCGCGTTTGAGTGCCGTCAGAGTATCTGCAGGCACCACTGGTAGAAAAAAAGCTCCTCCATAAGGCCTGTACTGACAATATTATTGGATAAATTATATATGGATATATTACGTACTGTATAGATAGAGATAAAAGAGGAAGACTGTTACAGGGTACAGGATGCTTCGTTAAATACAGACAAACATTAATTTGTCATACATTTTTATTTAAAATTAAACAAGAACTACATGTGTGTTACGCTAAGATATTTTTGCTTGTTGTTGACTTTTTTGATAATCCTATTAAATTTTTTGATAATGTGATACACTCTAACACGTACATAAAATTTTATAAGAAATTCTTTGTTTTGATTTTTACAGCTAAATTAATCAAATTAATTTTTTATTATACATATTAGGTATACATTTTAATTTCAAAATTATTACAAAAGTACAAATTTGGAAAACGAGAAATAAATTGTTGCTCCAGGCTCTCTATCGCATCTTAAAACTCTTGAGATGGGCGTGTTAAATGCGCACCCTCATATTTTTTGAAATCTGTGAATATGGAGGAAACACCAGGTTTTTAACTTATTTTCAGCTCTCACTTGTGTTTTTGACGGTTTTTTTTTTGAATATAGCCTGCAAAATAATAAAACGCATTTTAGCTACCGAAATCAACAGTTTTAAAGTCAGATTCAGTTTTGAAAATGTTTTTTCACATTGTCCTTCTTTTTGGGCGATTGTAACTGCATTTTAACGTCAGGAAGCTCTAAATTCGATGTTTCCATGGGTTATATCCTCCATGTACTTTGTTGAAAATGATCTTTTAAATGAACTTGTTATTTTATAATATAATAGAGATAAAATAAACAATATTTTTTCTTTTTATTTATTTATGAAAATGTAAGAAGAATATTTGTAAAAAACTCGAGAAGAATTAGTCTTGAATTAAAGTAAAATAATGAAGGTACTTATCAATTGCTTGTTCATTAAAACGTAATTTATTTTTTTTTTTAGTGATGAAGAATTGATTTTTGTGTTATAAATAAAATCGAAATGTAAAAAAACATTTTGTTCCTTTAGTCTTTTAGTTATTTAGTTATTTTTTTATTTAATTTCAAAAAAAAATACCCGCAAGGGTACTTCTCTGGAGAGAGGTAACGGGCGTAACGTCCCCGCGGACCCTAGTCACCCGCAAGCGTACTTCTCTGGAGAGAGATAACGGGCGTAACGACCCTGCGGACCCTAGTCACAAAACTCCAGAAGCGTCTGACCCATATTGGGCGGCTCCCTAGTCAGCGTCTGTTCTCCATGTCAGGAGCGGCTGTGCACAATAAAAAAAAAAACACGTTTACACTTTTCGCAAAAGTTAAAAAAAAAATATGCAATGAACAAAACAAATGATATAATTACCCCAGGTGGTAGGCCAGTTACCCTGGCAAATCCACCCTCTTCGGAGGTCGGTTCCATGGATTCTGTGGGGAGGGGGGGGGGGCATTTATTGCTACGCAACGACCCATTTGGGAGAAGTAAAAGGGTAGAGAGAACACCCTCATCTAAAAAAGAAGAACAAAATGAAAGATTGAAGGCTAAATATTTAGAAGCCTGCGATGAAAGAGATGGGTTTAAGCAACTCAATGAGACACTGCTTAACGAGATAAATAATCTGAAGTAAGAGTTGCAATTGTTGAAAGAAGAGGTCAACAACCAGAAAAAAGTAAATGTCCAACCTGCCGGGTTCTCAACAGACGAGGAAGAACTAAGAAAATAGACAGAAGGACATCGATACAAGGGGAATAAAAATAAAAAACGCAAAATGAGTGCGTCCCCAAAAATCTCACCAACAAAAGAAAGCTGCGCAGTCACTGTGTATGCTTCAAACAAAGAAAATAAAACACAAAATCCAACCAAGCCTCCACCAATTATCGCGCTGCAAGTAAATAAGTACGAAAGCTTGGCCAAAGTATTGGAGGAAAATAAAATTAAAGCTAGTACAGCGCTAATAAACAAAAATGACATCAAAATCAATGTGGTTGAAGAAGAGGGATACAGAAGCCTCACTAATATACTAAACCAAAAAAAGGTACAATGGTATCCTTATGAAAATTAACAAACCAGACCAATGAAGGTGGTAGTGAAAAGACTGCATTACTCAATCTCATGCTTACCCGAAAGCATAAAAAAAAGAGTTAAAAGACAGAGGCTTTAAAATCTTGGAAGTTGTAAATATGCTTAAATTTAAAAGCAAAGTACCGCTACCAATTTTTACACTCAGCTTCGAACATAACGAAGATAAGAAAAAAATATATGAAATAAAAAACATACTTGGGATGCAAGTTGAGATTCATACCCTACGTAAATCGAAACAAGTGCCCCAATGCAAAAATTGCCAAAGATATGGGCATACACATAGATACTGCAACTCAAATCCAAGATGTGTTAAATGTGCAGGAAGTCACCACACTAAAGAATGTAAGAAAAAAGAGGATGAACATCCTAAATGTGCAAACTGCAATGAAAACCATCCTGCTAGCTACAGAGGTTGTTTAGTTGCAAAAGAAATCCAACAAAAGAAAACACAAACACAAAAAAACTCAAATAAGGATGAGCAAACAGTTAAAAAGGACTTGCAAAAGAGCCCACAGAAAGAAAAGCCTAAAGACCAAGCGATAATGAAAAAGGTCCCGAGACAGAAGACGGGTGGTTCAAAAATGACATATGCTCAGGCAGCATAAATAAATACCCAAATACCAGCAGATAAAACGGTAAAACGCAAAGTAGAGCCAAACACTGGCATGGAAAACCTCATGAAACAAATCCTAAACAGGATTGGCTCCATGGAAAAATCGAATAAAACGATATTAGATAGAATATTGTTGTTAGAGAGACAAAACAGAAACAAAAGAGCTGTTACCAAAAGATAGACATGATGAATAAAATAAAAAATCTTTAATGGAATGCTAATGGTATCGAGAGTCGCAAGGACGAGATGCAAGTGACTCTTGACATACACCAGATAGATATATGTCTCATTTCAGAGACGCACTTTAAATTGATTACTGACTTCAAGCTGCAAGGATATGAATTCTATCACTCCCCACATCCTTATAACTGTGCAAAAGGTGGGACCGCAGTGTTAATAAAGAATACAATAAAACACCATATAGAAGCAAAATTCCAATTATGTGCCATCCAAGGAATTTCCATATGTGTAGAAACGAGCAGTGGACAAATATCTGTTGCAGCAGTATACTGCTCTCCTAGCTATAGACTAAATAAAAATGATTTTAAAAGTCTTTTCCGCATATTTCACAATAGATTAATCGCGGGAGGGGATTTTAACGCCAAAAATAAGTATTGGGGATCTAGATTAACTAATACTAGAGGTAGAGAACTATATGAAGCAATTAAAGAAGATGGCGCCAAATATCACTCAACGGGAAAACCTACCTATTGGCCAACAGATAGAAATAAAACCCCAGATCTTGTCGACTTCCTTCTATCAAAAAATATATCTTCAAATAAAATAAGCATAGAGGAAGGGCCTGATTTTCAATCAGATCATTCCTCTATACTCTTAACACTTAGCGATAAAATAATAATAAAAGACCATAGCCCAAAACTAGTATTAGACTGACTGATTGGAACTACTCCAGACAGAAGTTGGAAGAAAGTATCCAACTATCACCAACTATTCAAACAGAAGATCAACTAGAAGAATCAGTCCAAATATTGACGCTCAGAATACAAAAAGCTGCGTGGGCTGCCACTCCGAAAACAACAAAAAAGATCAAACAAAACTCTTTTCCTCCCGAAATATGTGAAATTATTACAGAAAAGAGGAAAGTTAGAAAACGCTGGCAACAGACAAGGCCGTCAAGCGACAAGACCACACTGAACAACTTAAATTATAAGCTCAGAAAATCTGTACGAGAATTCAATAATGAGTTTTTGAAAACTTACCTCACAAGTCTTACAAATGATGCTAGTACCGACTACTCGCTCTGGAAGGCAACGAAGAAAATGAACAGGCCAATAGCTCACATTCCGCCAGTAAAAACCAGAGAAGGTAACTGGGCGAAAAGCAACCAAGAGAAAGCAAACACTTTCGCTGAGTATCTTGAAGACGTTTTTAAACCTTATGAAGATAAAGGTTATCAAGGACTCGAAATAAGGTGCGAAGAAGATAAACCTATTCGGCCGGTAACAGCTAAATAACTTGCCAAAGAAATTAAAGAAAGCATAAATATAAAAAAGGCCCCAGGGTTTGATTTAATTACAGGAGAAATTTTGAAGCAATTTCCACGAAAATGTTTAAAAAAACTAGCGCAGATTATTAATGCTGCATTTAAATTAAGATATGTGCCAAGCATGTGGAAAGTCGCGGAGGTAATAATGATACCTAAACCAGGCAAACCACTTAACGAAGTTACCTCATATCGCCCAATATCTATTCTATCAATGTTGTCCAAGTTATTCGAAAAAGTTCTGGTAAAACGTCTACAAAAAATAATAGATGAAAAATCGCTAGTCCCAATTCACCAATTTGGATTTAGAAATAAGCACTCTACAATTGATCAGGTGCATAGAATCACAGATAGAATCGAAAAAGCATTTGAAGAGAAAAATGTGTGCTCTACAGTAATTCTTGATATATCAGATAGATTCTTCAGAATTAAACAAGAGGCAGAGTACTCAACATTAAGAGAGATTAATGCTGGTGTACCACAAGGCAGTGTCCTAGGTCCAGTCCTATACCTAGTTTTCACTAGCGATCTTCCTGAAAGTGAAGAAACTACCATAGCTACTTTTGCAGATGACACAGCTGTCCTTGCTGTGGGAGCAACTGTCGAAATAGCAACAAAAAAGCTTCAAACAGCAATAAACAATATTTCAGAATTGACTAAGAAATGGCAGATTAGATTAAATGACCTTAAGTCAGTCCATATTAATTTTACGTATAAAAACGTACCACACATTCCAGTCTACATTAACAACAATGTAGTAGAATATTCAAACACAGCCAAATATCTAGGCATGACTCTAGACGCTAAACTGCGTTGAAAAGCGCACGTAAAGAAAAAAAAGATGAGTTGAACATGCGATACAGTAAAATGTATTGGCTTATTGGGAGATACTCATCCCTGTCTAACTACAATAAGTTATTGCTATACACGCAAGTTCTGAAACCAGTATGGACCTACGGGCTCTCGTTGTGGGCATGCAAATGCCAAACAAATTTACAAACAATTCAGGTTTTCCAAAATAAAGTACTAAGGAACATAGTTAATACACCTTGGTACATACGCAATGCCGATCAGCATAAAGATCTAAATGTTGAAATGGTTGAAGATGAAGTTAAGAAAGTTACTCAAAGGCATAGAAGTAGGCTTCTCAACCACGTAAACACAGAAATAACAGAACTATTAAATAATGACAATGCAATCAGGAGCTTGAGATGGGTAAAACCTCTTGATCTATAAGAGTTAGCTAGGGCTAAGGAATCAGGTATTGATTTCAAACAAGAACAAAGTTTAGAAATCCGACAAACGGCGGATTTATTTGTTAAATTCAACAAATATGTAGTTCAAAAACAAATTGCCGATTAGTCGTCGACTAGGTGCAATCTCATTCGGGATGGCGAATGTCAGTCCCCCGGGAGTTTTTTTTAGATGAGTTAAAGTCTCTCACTATTGCAGAAGCAACCCTCGCGTACTAGCTCTGCAATGTCTTTCGATGATTTTTTCTTCCAGCGATTTCCCAACACAAAAAAAAACAATTTCAAAATTTCTTTTTACTGGTAAAAATGATCTTAACAGCTATAGCAATTAAACTTCACTGAACGACTACACATTTTTTGCACGAGGCGCTACTGATATTAGGCGAAATTAATTAATAACGCCTGATAATGAATCAATTGTTTTCGAAATGTGTAGCGTAAAATATAAATTTAGTTGTGATTGAATTTAATAAAAAAATAATAATAATAAAAAAACACATTTCTTTTTTTTATTATTTCTCTTAAAACTATCCATGTTTTCAAATTAGATGTTTAGTTTGTTTCGTTTGAAGCAGTAAGCCATCTTTGTATTAATACTTATTATTCAAACGAAAATTGAAATCATCCTTCTATTTATTCAAGGAACGGGTATCTACTAGTACAAATATGTGTTATGTCTCTTACGCTAAATACTTAAGATATATGTAAGGAGTCAATTACTAAATGGTGAAAATTAAGATTACAAACGCAAAATTTTGGAATTTACGTCACATTTTCCATACAAATTGCAATTTTTTCCTCTAAAGAACTGTTTTGACGTACGTCTATGAGTTTTGTAATGGCAATGAAAAAATATAATAAACTGAAAGGGTTGATTTTCTTTTTATGTATGCACAATGGTGTGCAGGAAACTTTTTCAAAATCGCCGAACGTAGGTGACGTATCTACCGGTTCGCAGGATGGAATCTGATGGTGAATTCGGATCTCCCTCTTTCTCGTGTCCTTCTTTATAACTGGTTGCTCCTGTTAATTTTTTTTGAAGCACTTGGGCTTTTTGTCTCGAGTTTATTGCAACGCTATCCAATCGATGTTATTCCGCAAGTGTGGCTTTGGGTATCAGATTGACCGTTGGTTACTAGATGTAGGATTGCTGCTCGTTTTGTTTGTACTATTATAGAATGCTCTTGTTATTATCGACATCATACACATTTTTTAATTCCTTTGATAATGTTTGAAATACCAAATGCAACATGAAGGAAGGCTATATAATGTTTATTTAGTAAAAAATTGGGATTAAGTAAATAATTGAACTTTTATGGAGGAAAGTATAAAATAAGTCCTTGTTTTCGTCTCACTTGATAAGGAACAGTAACTTAATCTACCGGTTATCATATTTTAGATCAAATATATAGACCCCTTATCTCTTAGGGATATTGTGGAGCAGTTTTTCCTCTGTTGGGTGCCGGGGCATAGAAATATTCCAGCAAACTGTAGGGCAGATGATCCCGCCAAAAAAGGAACTACATTACCTCTTCTCTTACCTGACCAAAGCTGGACCTGCGACGCTCCAAGTTTCTAATTTCACTAAATCGATTGCATATTAGCCCTACTATAGGTGTGAACGAGGAGGAGGAAGAGACTACACTAAGCCTCTACACTGCTCTCTCCGATAAAAGTAATCTCTATCTAGGAGGATGCTTGCTCAATGATCTAAGTGACGTGGCTAACATTGGCGTTAGAAGTCTATCACGCTTCACAAGAAGCACCAAGTGGTTTAACGAGTAGTGAAAGAAACCCCTAGATCCGTGTGATATCGCAATGAACCTAAGATTGGTCTAAGTGTGTTGGCTTTAAGCTGGCAGCCACCTCAACCTAACCTAACATAACATCAGGTGGAGTCGAGAATGGCATACCGCGTCTTTTTAGTTCAAACACACTTCAATTTGGACGGAACTGATGGATATAATTATTATTTCCATGATTCGAGGAAGGATGAAATAACTTTGTATATGGGGACCAATTGGCTTTTACGGCACAGTAGAACTGGATTTTCAAAGCTCACAAATGAATCGTTGACTTTTGCGTGCTGCGTTCAATGATGGTTTCTTTTTCATTTGTTGGTGTCTTATATGGCTAGCTTGCTATATCACACGATGAACACTAACTTCAACTCCAGTTTTTGCCATGATTTTACTTACGGAAAGTCTTTAATTTGAAGCAGCTATCGGTATTGCCCTTCGATCCTGACTTTTTGTTGCTTTGCTAACCCTTCCTTTACAGTTTTTTCCATAGTTCTCAGAGTCCTTAGATAGCTACGAACAACAGTTGGTCCTCTAAAAATCTTACTGGCTATCGCGCCTCGTTCCTTTAAGTTCGAATTTGGCTTATTTCCTCCTTAGTTAATGATTTTTTTTACCCATAGTTGTTGTTTCTATGAAGATATGTTTTGAACAAAGGTCTCTGATAGTCTTAATGCCTTTATATTTGTTTTAAAATATGATATTAGGTATTTTAGTTACTGATCGTAATAAAGTGTTCTATGGATTTTGTCAAAGAACTTTCGGTTTTGGTGCTTTTGAGAACGAATTATTACGTGGGGTGTTGCCATTCGGTATTAATTTGATTGTATTTGTATTGTACAGCTGCACAAGTGCAGTTTTTTTTACCATCTGTTTAGGTCTATGACATTCTATTCTAATTGCCTGATTGTGTCTACCATTCACAATATACATATAGCGGAAAGGACTGGGATAACAAACTGTTTAAATAAAAAAAAGATAAATACATCCGTTCATCTCATTATGTACCTGTTTGTATGATGTCTTTGTTTTTCCGGTGAATGACGCCTGTTTTGCCAATGAATACGGGAATTCCCCGTTGCTTGAAATCATTAAACGTTGCAAAGCCAAGTATGAAACATACGTCGTGGATGAAATGGCTCAAAATGCGGGACATAAGGTGCTTCGCTTGCCGCCTTATCACTGTGACCTTAATCCAAGTGAAAGGGTTTGTATCAAGCCCAAACAAGTCATTTAAAATGGCTGAAATAAGAGACTTACTAAAGACAGCACTTACAAGGGTTGGCATGGAAAAATGGCATCGATGTGTCCAACACGTTGAACAGGTTGTTGAGCCAAATATGTGGGAAATGGACGTTTTTGCCGAGGAAGCAGTTGAAAGGTTAATAATAGACCTAAATAACAAGAGCAGTAGCAGTAATTACTCATTGGATTAGTTAAGTAGTGATATTAGAAATTAGTATTTTATGTTTTACAATATTTATTATAATAAATTGGATTACAGTGATATATTTTTCGTTTTAATTTTTTTTTGTGTTACGAAATGTATATATATATATTCTGGAGATACCCTTAAAAAAACGTGCCTATAATTATCTTATCAGAAAAGGAAAAAGATAAACGGAATTTATTTCGTTCCGCAATATTTTTATTTTAAATTGGAAGATGGTAACCCTAATAGAATTACTCTCTGAGCTATGGCGAAAGACCGATTTATGTAAGTCATTGCAACCAGACTGAGAGACAAACATCCTATCTTCCCTGTACGGACAATTTTTGTTTGATAGAGTATAGCTGGAGATTTAAGGCCTAATTTTTGCCGACGGACATGGCTATATCGACATTACTGTCGATGCTGATCACGAATATATTTACTTAAACTGGCTAAGTTCATTATTAAGGCATGTGACAAACCGTGAGTCCAAATATAAACCTTAGAATAGAGTATAAACAACACGGATGACAAAAAAAAACGAGTGTGCTTTAGACCACACGACTGAAGTAAAACTGGTTTAGCTCCATCTTCATGTATGTATATATATATAAGTTTATATATGTATATATGTATAATATATACATGTACATATATACATTACATTCATAAATTAAAATTTTTGAATAGATGTTTTATTTTTATTCATTGTTTTCATTATCGGATACATCAGTGGTTGATTGTAAGACCGAGACAATAGGCTTATGGTATGAGAATTAAGATACATTATGTTTTCGAATGAAAATTAGAAAGATATCTAGAGAAAACTGAATCGATTGTTGTTCCATGTTTTTTGTTATGCTCATTTCGGTAATTATTCATTAATTTGTAGTTCTAATTTATCTTGTAGAAAGTTTACCAAGGGTCTAAGGACCCGATATTAACATTGAAATCTCCTGCTAAAATTAGTGGCAGAGTATGATAGTTTTCTCATAATTCTTCAGAGCCTACTCGACCGTAAATCATAAGTCTTTATAAAAGAACTTTATAATATGATTAACTGTGTTATTGGACGAAATGTAAACAACTAGGTACCTCGTGACTGCTCATGTGCTCTCGCACTGTTCACTCTTGCTCCTACAGTGTGATAAAAACAATAGGCCTGCAATGTGTCTCAGATATACAAAACGTTACTGGCTATGAGATAAAGAGAGAAAGAAAATGTGTGGTCGCACCTCTCTCTCTCTCGCTCTATCTCTAACTCTCTCACTCTTTCTATCTTCACTAACTCATAACTCCCTCTCAACTTCCGTTCGCCTCGTCCGATCACACTTTTCTTAACGTTCTCGTCACGCTTTTACCAGCTTACTAACCAAATCAAGCGTGCGTAAAGAAGTTTTACTTCAAAAAAATATAAACACAAATTAGAGCTCTTGTTCATTGGCTTAAATTCACATTAACTATTAAAAGTACTTGCTTATTTTTAGTGATGAGAATTCTTTTTAAATGCTACACAGCTTTATAGTTTCTAGTCATTAAGTAAGGTTTTCGATAAAGTAGTTAAGGAGAGAACAGTGTCTTTTTCAAAAAAGGTAACTTTCTTAACACGTTTTTTAACGGCTCGAAAAGTAAGTCTTCAAAATAATTAAACTTTGTGTTGCCTGTAATTTGCATAACGGTTATGTTGAGAATGACTAGTGCAGTCCGCCGGGACTCCCGAGATATGGGTTAGGATCAGGCTGAGGTGATTGGTGCAATCGAACCTTGGATTGATCGCATTTCGTCAGTCTGACTAGCACGGCAACTTCCATCATATCCAGAGCCCAATTCGAGAATGTACATCGCTTCATATGATCAAGTGGCTTTAGTTCTTGAGTCAGCTCGATTTTCTTAAGGTGTAGGACAAGATCCCTACTCAAAATTCGCAATAATGTGGTCTGGGAGAGGCCCAATTCTTAAGAACGCCGCGAAATTGATTGATTTGGCTGGTTTGCGACGGACGCCTCTACAACAGCAATAATCTCCAAATTTTGGGCAAAACGTAGTCTGACTGACACGGCAACATCAAGCAGCGAATATTCTGACTCAATTTTATTGAATAGGCTATAAATTGCTACTGGGACGAGAATAACGGCCGAAAATTGGCGTTAACGCTCTTAAAGTTGCTACCACCGACTCGGAATTTCGCAAAACGCAGATTCCATTACTGTTCATGGCATAATCGAAAAAATCGACACCATAAATGCGCTTGTTGTACGCTTTGAGAATTATTGGCATCTCCACGGTCATCATATTACCTGCCTGCAGTGACGACGGATTTGTCGATCTATGTGGCCATCAAGTATTTGTTGTTCTTCTCTAGCAGTAGTCAAAAGCACAATATACTCGTATCATCCAATATACTCGTATCTTCCACAAACGCTTCAGATGCGGATGTTTTTTTTTATGCACCTTATTGTCAAAAACATAAACTGTCAAGTTGAACATGTGCCTCCGGCTTACCCCTCCATGTTTCACGTGAAATGCAGTGAAAAGTGTAAACAAATATTAATTAAGGAGTTTTCCATTTGAAGCTTCAGTATGGTATTGCTTGTTGGGGAAGTACATATATGAACGAAATTCAGCATCTATTAATACTACAGAAAAATATACCGAAAACATTGTCGATATTCCAGTTATTAATTGTTTCGTGAATTGGAAATATTTCCCGCACGTCATCTGTATTGTTTTAAAGTGTTCAAAACATTTTTCAACAGATCACATAATCTTAATTGCAGATTAATTTCGAATTTTAACATACGCAAAATATTTTTGAATGTTTTAACTGTACCTTATGCTGGTACTTCTGCCTTTCGTGAATTTATTTAATTCTGTACTACTTAATAATATTGTTTCTATTTTTAATTTGAATTGCATAGATTATATGGATGGATAAAAAAATGCATACATCCAATCTATACATCACACCTTGTCCAAATCCAAGAGTGAGCCCACGCAGGGAGGTTACAGGGGGCAGAATTCCCCCATACACATTATTATATATGGGTCCACTTGTAAAACTCTACTATATTTACACGTTTTACGTCTTAAAAAAACACAATTATTGCACCAAGCCCCCAATTTTATCCTTGACCATTGGGAATTTTTAAAGTTTATAACTCTTTAACTATAAGAGGACACCACCAAATTTATCGAAACAGAAATTAAATTTTTGGAGGCCGGAAAATAAAATCTTGCCCGGTCTACATACTTATCTAACTCCCTTTACGTACTTTTGAGAAGAGTAATTACGTTTAAAATATCTTCGTTATCATCAAGAAAAATAAGTTCTAAGTAGGTTTAACCAAAATTATATTTTGTTATTAGATTACCTTTAACATTACTTTTAAAATGTTCAATAAATTTTGATTGTATTATTGAGGGACAAGGTTTTTTTTAACATAGAAGAGTTTCAATATTTCTCAACCTCTATGAAGTTGGAACATACCTATCTAAGGCTATGCCAACTGATAAGGCTCTGATGTTATATTAATATGAAAGAATTCATTCAATTCAAATTGGGCTTGTCGTCAGGAGCTTATTTCTAGATTCAACTTCAATGGCGACACAGCAATGGAGTTGGAGCTATGGTATGGGGAGCAATAAGCTTTTGAGGAACAGCAAACCGTGCTGACTTGTTGTCGCTGACTTTTTCGTGCTGCAATCGACAATGGTTTCTTATTAATTTCTTGGTGTCACATATGGTTGTTCTGCTGTGTCATGCACAGCTGATCTTTTAGCTTCAACTCCATCTTATGACCAATGTGTTTTTACAAAATAATATAACCTTCTTTCATATTCCATTTGGTTTCTCCCAAATTATCAAAGGATTAGAAAAAAGTCGGAAATTAAACAAAAACATAGGGACGGGCTACAGTCCGCTTGGGCGAACTGTTGGATACCCTATTCTTATTCCTATCCCTCATAAGTGGGCGTGACAAAAGTCTAAGTATGGTTGAATTGTTAAGAACGCTCTACATATTTTGTTATATGACATTTAAAGGATAGGATTTTATCAAAAAAACGCTAGCTAGCTCAAACTTGGGTGTTTCAATAAAATTGTTTTATTTAATTGTGGGCGTGTCAGTAGGCGGATTTAAAAAAAATTAACACATGAGAATAAAGGGCCCCTAGAGAGTATATATTATAAATTTCAGCTCCCTAGCTCAAACTTTGAATTTAAAAAAAAAAAAAAAAAAAAATTGTGGGCGTGTCAGTGGGCGGATTTTGAAAATATTTACATGAGCATAAAGGGCCCATAGAGAGTATATATTATAAATTTCAGCTCCCTAGCTCAAACTTTGGTTTTTAAAAAAAATTGTTTTATTTATTTGTGGGCGTGTCAGTGGGCGGATTTTGAAATTTTTTTATCCCGAGCAGTTTTAGGAGTTATAGATCATATATAAAAAATTTCAGCTTTCTAGCTCAAAATTCGATTTTTTCCAAAAAAAATGTTTTTGAGTTTGTGGGCGTGTCTGTGTGCGGATTTCAAAAATTCGTAAACTTGATTATTTCGGAACCCTAGAGAGTATATGCTTAAAATTTCAGCTCTCTAGGTCCAGTTTAAAGGCCTAATTTTTGCCGACAGACGGACGGACATGGCTAGATCGACATTACTATCGATGCTGATCGTAAATATAGTAACTTTTAGTGGTCTACGGGCAATATTAAGGTATGTTACAAACTATGCGTCAAAATTAATATACCCTTAGAATAGGGTATAAAAACTACCTGCTCGTAATCAAGTGAGGCAGAGTGTATGAATAAAGGGAAAAGATTCAGGAAAATTCTTATTTTAAAGAGTTACCAATCATTGGAGTAACCTTTATATTATGTCCTTACATCACAAAATCGATCTATTGTGCTTTGGTTTGTTCTTTGTTGGAATTCATATGATCTCATTGTGTGGTCTTCTTGATCTTCTGAAAGGAAACATTGAGTAGAGCTCTTTGTGTTTAAAAGTATCTGTAAATTCCACTGTTCGTCCCTTAAGGCATACCAGATTTTTAAAGAGAGGATCGCAAAAGTATTTCTGAAATTATTAATAATGCATATCATGAACCTCTCAATCGGTGTTCGAAGACTTTTAACGAGTAACTAAGACGGAATTCTCTTATAACGGTAAATCTCTCGACGAAATGGTCAACATCTTCCCTCTTTTTGAGGTGCAGAGGTCACACAAATCTGGAATATCGGGTCGATGCAGAGTAAAGTAAATATTTATTAATTCTTTTCCTAGCTTTAATATTGTACTAATCAATTGCAGAGAATAGCGGTTGAGGTGGTACGTGGTTAAAATTGAGCCTACTATAGACGAGACAAACTTGTCATACATTGAATTTCCTGTTTCTTTGTTTGTAATGTAGACGCATACGTAGGAGATGACAACAAATGTGTGCAAGTTATTTTTTATTGTAAAAAAAACATAGGGACGAGCTACAGTCCGCTTGGGCAAACTGTTGGATGCCCTATTCTTAATCCTATCCCTCATAAATGTGCGTAACAAAAGGATAAGTATGGTTGAATTGTTAAGAACGCTCTACATATTTTGTTATATAACATTTAAAGGATTTAATGGAAAAAAAACCAAGCTTTTGTAAAAGAAACGCTCCCTAATAATAATAATATTTGGTTAGGGTATATTACACTGCGACCTATTGGTCTATTGTGTCCCCTTGCTTGTGCCTCGGAGAGGTGCTTGCCCTCGTTTAGAACCCTCTCTAGATACTTCTTTGTGAAGCGTGTCGAGGTATTGCTCTGATTTATCCTTGGCAGGTCACACTCCTTAGAGCACAGCGTCCAGTCCAGTTTCTTTGATGAATCTGAGAATGAGCTGTGGGTCCATGGTTTGTATGTCCTTGTCTGTTATTTGGTGCCTGCCCAAATGTTTCATCCTTTTGTGGGTCAGTGCCCCACAGGATTCCAGTATATGGTCTGGAGTTTCGGCGGTTTCACTACAGAATCTGCAGAGCCCGTCCTCCGATATGCCCATTTTCCTCAGGTGCTCCTTGAGTCTGCAGTGCCCCGTGAGGAGGCCTGTTAGGGTTCTTAGGTTGTTTTTGTTAAGGCCGATACAAACTTTGAATCTCTTTTGGTTGTAATTTCCTAAGAGTTTCTTTGCTTGCCTCAGACCTTGGAGGTTAAGAAAGGTTTTGGCCTTTGTTTCTTCCTCCAGCCTCCTGAACTCTTCGCATATAGTGTGTTCTCCTATCCCGCAGAATGGTTAAGGTCCTATGAAGGGTTCCTCTGCCCCTCTTCTTGCCAGAGAGTCCGCTGCCTCATTGCCCGTAATGCCAACATGGCCAGGCACCCAGCAGATGGAGATTCTGTTATTCTTGCCTAGTCTATTCAGTCCTTGTAGGCATTCCCACACGAGTTTTGACTTGATAACGTAGGCGTCAAGAGCCTTTATAGCTGCTTGGCTGTCAGACATTATTGCTATGTTGCAATTTCTATAGTTTTTCTCGAGGTTGATTCGAACGCACCTGTCTATGGCACATATTTCTGCCTGGAAGATGCTGGTACATTTGCCCATGGATTCGTAGTGCTTAGTTCCCGGCCCAAACACTCCAGCACCAGTTCCCTCCTCAGTCCTCGAGCCGTCCGTATACCACTTTGTTGTGTGGTTGCTCAGTCCATAAGTTATGGATTCGTTGCTCCAGTTCTCCTTATTGCTGAGCTTTATCTGGAAATTCTTCTCGAAGTTGAACTTCCTGATGCTGTCGTCCCTAGGTATGCCAAGAAGTGGGAGTTTTTTGAGTAAGTCACCGTGTTCTTTCGAACCGATGCATTTCCCTCTCCCAATTCCCTCCTTTGCCATCCTAAGGATTGTTTTGTCTGCCTCGCTCATCACCATGATGTGTAGAGGGGTCAGTTCCAATAGCACCTCCATGGCTGCGGTTGGGCAGCTACGCATTGCTCCGGTAATGCACAGGCACGCCAGTCTTTGCACTTTGCCGAGTGTCTCTCGCGTTGTGACTAGACTGGTTCGTTTCGCCCATGCTACCGCTCCGTATGTGATCATTGGTCTCACGATTGCAGTGTACATCCATCGCAGGATGCTTGGGCTGCATCCCCATGCCTTCCCCGCTAGGCTCCTACATATCATGAGAGCGCGGGTGGCCTTCTTGGATATCTCCTCTGTATGTTTTCGCCAGAGGAGTTTACTATCTAGATGGAGTCCTAGATATTTTACTTCTTTGACTGGTATCAGTGTCGTGCCTGATAGGTTTATGTCCTTAAGTCTTTGAAGTTGTCTTTTTCTTGTGAATGGTACTATCGTTGTTTTCGCCGGATTGATGTTAAGTCCGACATTATGGCACCATTCCTTGGTTACTTTAAGCCCCTTTTGTATGATGTCTCCAAGGGTTTCTTCGAACTTGCCCCTGGCAATCAATACAATGTCATCGGCGTACGCCTGACAGTTGATGCCATGGTTGGTTAATTTTTCCAGCAGTTCGTCTACAACTAGGCTCCACATTACGGGTGATAGTACCCCTCCTTGTGGACATCCTCTCGTTGTGTTTACTCTGATGGTTCCAGATGGTGTTTGAGTCTCTGCTGATCTAGTGCTCAGCAGCGCACACATCCAGTTGGATACTGTACTGTTAACTCCTTTCCTATCCAGGGATCGTTTGATCGCATCATGTGAGGTGTTGTCAAATGCTCCCTCTATGTCTAGGAAAGCGCACAGTACTATTTCTTTTGCCTCCAGGGCACTTCGAATTATCTCCGTCAGATGATATAGGGCGGTCTCTGTTGATCTGCCCGCTCTGTATGCATGCTGACGATGATGTAAGGGGGATGTGTTCAGAACATCTTCCCTTAAATAATTGTCTACAGCCTTTTCTGTCATCTTCAGAAGAAATGACGTAAGGCTGATGGGTCTGTACGATTTTCGCTGTGTGGGGTCTTTTTTCCCCGCTTTTGGTATAAACACAACCCTTGCTCGTCTCCATTGCATTGGTATGTGGCCCAAGGCAATACTGCTCCTTGTTATCTTAAGTAGGTGTGGTATTAGTACCCTTTGCCCTTCTTGAAGAAGGGCGGGTATAATTCCGTCCACTCCGGCAGAATTGAAAGGCTGAAAGGAATTTATTGCCCATATCAGCCGTCCCTCAGAACAGATGGTTGATGTTGTTTCCCAGTCTTCCCTCCGAGGTCTGATTGAAGTGGTATTGATTCCTGGCTCAGTACTAGGCGAGCTGCCAGGAAAATGAGTTTCTAGTAGCAATAGTGCCCTTTGATCCTCATCTTCCGTGAACTCGCCATCTGGTTTCCTCAGAGACATCGGCACCCCTCCTGACTTCGCAAGAGCTTTGTGTAGCCTTGCCGCAGTAGGGGTGCTGGTGATTGTCTCACAGAATTTTCTGAAGCTATTTCTTTTAGCTTTTCTTATTTCCTTATTATATGTAGTAAGGGCCATTTGGTAGCTTTGCCATTCTCCGCTGCGCTTTGCTTTATTGAAAAGCTTCCGCACCTCGGATCTTAATTTTGACAAGTTATTGGTCCACCATGGCGTCTGTTTCCTGTCCCGTTCTCTACTTAGAGGACAGTTTTCTTCGAACGCAGTGATGATGGCGTTTGTTATGCCTTCCACTGCGCTCTCTAGCTCTAGGGGGTGTCCCGGAGCCTTCCTCAGACTAAGGCGCCCCAGATTGCTCTCTAGAGCAGTTCTATAAGTTTCCCAATTGGTTTTCCTTGGGTTTCTTACTGGATTTCTCGTGATACTTATGCTGTCCAGGTCGAATACTATTATTCGATGGTCAGACAATGACGGCTCACTAGATACTCTCCAGTTACTAATTAATTTACTTACGCTTGGGCTACCAAGCGTGAGGTCAAGTACTTCCTCCCTGACAGTAGTTACAAAAATGGGGGTATTTCCCACGTTTATAATATCAAGTGACGAACTCATAATAAATTCTAGTAGGTACTCACCCCTGGTGTTGGTGTCGGTGCTCCCCCATATGATGTTGTGGGCATTTGCATCACACCCAAACGCTCCCTAGCTCAAACATTGGTTTTTCAATAAAATTGTTTTATTTAATTGTGGGCGTGTCAATAGGCGGATTTAAAAAAAATTTAAGCATAAGTATAAAGGGCACCTGTAGAGTCTATTTTATAAATTTCAGCTCCCTAGCTCAAACTTTGGTTTTTCAAAACAAGTTTTTTTTTAAATTGTGTCAGTGGGCGGATTTTGAAAATAATTACACATGAGCATAAAGGTCCGCTAGAGAGTATATATTATAAATTTCAGCTCCCTAGCTCAAACTTTGGATTTTAAGTAAAATTGATTTATTTAATTGTGGGCGTGTCATTGGCGGAATTGAAAAATATTTAAACATAAGTATAAAGTGCGCCTATATAGTCCATATTATAAAATTCAGTTTCTTAGCTAAAACTTTGACTTTTTGACCACGTGTCTGTCAGCGGATTTTAGAAATTTTATCTCACGGGCAGTTTTAGGAGTCAAAGATCATATATATAAAAATATTTCAGCTTTCTAGCTAAAAAATCAATTTTTTTGATAATTTTTTTTTTAGTTTGTTGGCGGATTTCCAAAATTCTTAAACTGAATTATTTCGAGCCCCTAGAGAGTATATTGTTAAAATCGCAGCTCTCTAGGTCCAGTTTAAAGGCCTAGTTTTTGCCGACAGACGGCCGGACGGACATGGCTAGATCGACATTACTATCGATGCTGATCATAAATATAGTAACTTTTAGAGGTCTACGGGCAAATATTAAAGTACATATGTTACAAACTTTGCGTCAAAATTAATATACCCTTAAAATAGGGTATAAAAACCAATGTCTAAAGCCGTGTGATATATGCGTTTAAATAATGGACACCAGTGTGGCGCGTATAGATATACAAATTTAAGCTTGCTCTAGAGATGGTGAAAATACTATCCACTGACTGATTTGGAAAATTCCCTGTCCATGAAGGAATGAGAGATATAAGAAAACTGTGTTTTGTTTATTTTTGAAGTAAAATTTCTGAACGCATGCTTGACTTGGGGAGTAAGCCGGTGAATGAGTCACGGAAGTGTAGGCAAACGGAAGTTGAGAGGAAAATATAAGTTAGTTCTCAATAGAGGGCAATACTAAGCTGTTATCATCTATTCAAACCTATCCAAAGGAGGATCTAAAACAGTTTCCGAAAGATGGAGTTTACCGGAAGTGAGTAAAGTCATTGTGTCTATGAATCGCAGTTTATTAGTTCGCCTTTTTTCGTACAGATGGCCATCGAATTAAAATACGAAAAATAAATAAACTCCCATTTGAAATCAACGCCACGGAAATACAATACTGTGGCGTTTGGGGTAACTATTCCTTACAAACACCGAGAATGGGTTCGTTCTTTAGAGGATGTGACCATTGAAACTATTTTTCCGGATGAATTGCGTAGTGGCGAGCATCGGTTTAAAAGAATAGCGCATTTGCATTCCACTAAGGCACTAATTGACCATTGTAAGAAAAAGCCAAATGTGCCAAGACCCAGCTATTTAATGGAGAAAGGTTACTTAAAGGCGACATTGAAGAGGGTTTACGGTACCGAAGTTCTACTCTATGAGCTTTTGAAGGAAAAATAAAAATATTATTTTGAAGTAAAACTTCTTTACGCACGCTTTACTTGGGGAGTAAGCTAGTGATTGCGTTATGGAAGTGTGATCGGGCGAGGGCGAGAGGGAAAAATAAGTTAGTGAAGATAGAAAGAGAGAAAGAGTTACGTTTCGTATATTACTGTAGGGGCAAGAGAGAGAGAGGTGCGAGCACACATTTTCATTTTCTCTTTCTCTTATTGCCAGTTACGTTTCTTTTATCTAAGACACAGTGCAGGCCTTTTGTCTGTATCATACTGTAGGAGCTAGAGAGAGCACTGCGCGAGCACATTTTGTTTCTCTCTTCCTCTCATAGCCAGTGCATGAAATATATATATATCTCAGTCATCAATTGGTGATATATGTGTTGCTCACTGTGTTTTGGACGATGGAGCAAACATCATAAAGTTGTTTACATTTCGCCCAATAACACAGTTAATAATATTATAAAGTTTTTATATAAAAGACTTATTATTTAAGATCGAGAAGGCTCTGAAGAATTAGGACTATCATACGTTGCCATACCAACGACCTTGCCACGTCGAATAAATCGGTTCTCGTTCGATCACCGCAATTAAACGATGAAGGGCGTGGTTAGTACTTAGATGGGGACCGCCTGTTGGCATATCTTGCGAACGTCTGAAATTTACCGTTCGGATTCGGCGTAAAACTGTAGGTCCCCTCTCATGAAAGTGATTGGAAGGTTCTTGGCCCTGTATGGGGCCGTTTTAGCCTAGTATCATACGTTGCCACTAATTTCAGCAGGGGATTTCAATATTAATTTCGCGTCCGAAGATGAACAACTTTTGGTAAACTGTCTACAAGATAAATTAGAACTACAAATGAATAATAATCGAAATGCACAAGACATGGAACAACAATCGATGCAGTTTTCTCTAGATATCTATCTAATTTTCATTCGAAAACATATGTATCTTATTTCTCATACCATAAGCCTATTGTCTCGGTCTTACAATCAACCACAGTAATTACTGATGTATCCGATAATGAAAATAAAGAAAATATGGAATAAAAATAAAAAATCTATTTGAAAATATTAATTTATCAATGAAAACCATACATACATATATATGGAGCTAAAGAAGTTTTACTTCAGTCGTGTGATTTAAAGTGCACTCGTTTTTATTAAATGTAACTTACACGTCTTTTCAAATCTATCTCTTCTGTTTTACACCAAGAGCCCGCAGTAAATTTTGGACGTGAGAGGCAGCTTTTAAAGTCCTACGTTAAAACGATGCCCTAAAACCCAAGAATTCAAATATGCCGTCTAGCAGCACCTTATGAGAGCTTGGAACGTAACAGTGTTTCAAAAATCGGTTTTGCAAAACAGAAATAATTGATGCAATTGATATTAAATGTCTGTATTCAGAACGATTTTTAATTCTACACATTGACTAGGCCCTTTATAGAAGCCGAACGTTATCCAAAGTGTACAAAAAGAGAGATACACATTGACATGCACATTGCACTGTTTGTGGGGTCTACTTAACTATATTCATGCTTTTTAAGTCTTAAAAATTCACCAATTTTGTCCTTGAAAATTGAGACTTTCCATAGCTTATAACCCCTTAACTATATAAGAGCCCTACCGAATTTGTCCACTTGTACGCTTTTTGGCTACATACTTTGCCTACCATCAACTCGGTATTCTATAAAGTGCCCGGGCAAACTGCGTTATAATACAATTTTTGGACATGAGTGTTCAATCATGTTTTTCTATCATTTGTGTACAGCGTACAGCCATTTTGATTGTAAATTATTAGTATTCATCTTATCTACAAATAAACTCTCTCTTGTCAATCATCGAACCTGCTGGCACGGTTGCCGTTTTAGTGACTTTGTCGCTATATCTAGTGGAATTTTCAAAAGTTTAGTGACAAAAATATATTTTTTGTCACTAAAAAATTCTAGTTACTTTTCTAGTGACTTTTTGCAAAAACATGTTTTTCTAAATTATTACGCCCCTGGTGATGTTACATTCCTGGTATTCGAGTTTGACACTTGCAAATTGCAATATTCAATTTGATTTTTTCTAGGGTATGTTTTTGAACCTAAAATATCGGAATCGAAATTATCAAGCGATACAATTAATCGTATAAGAACTAATTGCATACATTTTACGAAAGTTAGTAAAAGAGGTTCAGAAAAGGGTTCCAAGTAATAACAATGCTTTAACAAAAATGGAATTATTATCAGTTGAAAATACTTTTGAATCCTGTAAAACAGTGGTTCCCAACCTTTTCGACAGCATGCCCCCCTATGGCGAATTGGAGAATCGCATGCCCAATTAAAAATTCCAAATGTTCATTGAAAAATATATTTAATCCATTGAGGATTTTAAATACTCTTGCTTGTATACATATACATGTTTGTGTATACATTTTTTTAAATTGATTTTGTAAGATGTTCAATGTGACTTCTGGGGTTGCATTTTCTTCACCAGCTCTGAGATTCTGGGTGCAATTTTCGTCAGTGCAATTCTAATGTCAGCTGAAGCGTCAAGTCTGTTTCTCTGCTTGTTTTTAATGAGGAGGAGAGCGGAAAATCCTTGTTCGCATAAATATGTTGTTGAAAAGAGCACCAAGAATGGAATAGCAATGTTTTGCAGCCTTGTGTATGATGTGCCGCTTTTGATCCAGAATTCTTCTAGTTCGCTTGTATCGTATTTGTCCTTCAGTGTGCGGTCATTTTTCAAATCGATCACCTCGTCTTGTAATTCGTCTGGTAGTTCATCGATATTAACGTTGAATGGATTCCTCACCATCGTTTTCAATTCTGCAACGTCCTTTTTGTCTTCCGGAAAGTACTTCGAAAATTCTTCAGTAAGGTTTTGCAAATGCTGAATTATGTCATTTCTTAGGTCGTTGGTTGCTTCTTCTCCGGGTTTTACCATTTTTGCAACGTTCATAAATGACGAAAAACTGTTTGCTATGACTTTTTTCTTCCAAAGACCGATGTTTTGAACGAAAGCTCGAACCTTATCTTCATACCTAAAAATATTTGCGGACATATTTTCTTTTCCCGACCCTAGCAAATGTAAGTTTAGCTCGTTAAGATGCTCAAATATATCAGACAGGCACGCCAAGCCCAGAAGATTCGTATTACATTGGAATAACGCAAGGATTGGGTTTTTCTTTTCGTCCAAAAATGCACTGACCTCATCCCTCAGGTCAAACAATCTCTTAAGCATATTTCCCTTTGAAAGCCACCTTACTTCAGTGTAGTATAGCAAGTGTTCGTATTCGGAGCTCATATCTTCGCACAATTTCTTAAATAACCGTGTGTTCAAAGCGCTTCCTTTTATAAAATTTACGGTTTTGATCGCTACGCTAAAAGTTGATTTTAATCGTCGATGAATGATGCAGTGAGTGGTAATCACGTTAGGGTTATTGTTTTTAATTAAGGTAGCAAGTCCGGAATCACATCCAGTCATTGCCGGCGCACCATCTGTACATAACCCCGCCAGCTTAGTCCATGGGATTTCATGCTTATCGAAGTAGTCGCCAATAATTTTCATTATATCAGATGCCTTCGTCGAAGTTTCAACCGTCGCTGAGAGTAGCAAATCTTCCTTCATTACGTTTTCTTCAACGTCTATAAACCGCACAAACACGAGAAGTTGACAACATTTTGCGATATCAGTTGTCTCATCGCATTGCAATGCAATGCAATGTATGGAGATTTTTTTTATTTTAGCGAGAAGATTACTTTCCACGTCAGCAGCCATTTCGTCAACTCGACGTATAACGGTGTTGTCAGATAATGGTATTTCCTTGAACTTGTTCTTAGCTTCGTCTCCCAACAGAATTTCAGCGGCCTTTTGTAAACACGGTTTGACGAGAGATTCTCCGGTTGTATGAGATTTTTTTGATTTCGCGATTAAAAGAGAAAGCTCGTAGGAAGCAATATCCACTTTTTCGGTATCTTCGTGCCTCAGTCCACTTGTTCCTAGCTTTATCTTTTTAAGAGACTTCAGTTTATTAATGAAAAACTCTTTGGGTTTGTCTTTTACGTCGACATGAACACTGGTCAAATGTCTTTCCAAGCGACCTGGTCTCAAAGAGTCGTTGCTCAAAACGGCAAAACATATCACGCATTGTGGAACTCCCACTCCGTTCTTTTCAATGGAAGTAAATCCATATTTTATATAATCGTCGGAGTATTTCCTTTTTTTACCGGCGGCGGAAGACATGATGTACACAAACTGAAACTACGATTCACCTAACACCTGATTTATTTATTTTTCTATGAAAAATGGTACTTATATTATTGTTCGTACTGCACGGGTTTTGCACATCAAGTGAGGCTCGTTGTTTTTGCTGTGCTATATACGAGTATATAGCTGCCGTGTGCCTACATGTTGCGCGGATTCCGGTGGCAGGTAGCGTTGCATCGTCTCGCAAGTGATCGGGTTATCGGCCGCTCCTTCATTGCGCCGCGTTGTGTAAAAGGTACGGCGCTTATTGCTCGTGATGGTATTGATTTGGGTTTTTTGCTGTCGATTTTATTACGGGCCATCTGGCTGCCCGTAACCGATACGTTACATATTTTCCATTTCGATGTGTGCTTGCGATACTTTTCCAGAAAAATAAGCAAATATGAAGAGTAGAGTGGGAATATCTGCACACAGCAATAAATATTGAAGTCTTCAATATTGAATTCTTTGCATCAACAATTTACAATTCAAATTGTGTCCACGCCTCCTTTTACAATCCCCACGCCCCCCCTGGGAGCCGTGCCCCACCGGTTGGGAACCACTGCTGTAAAAGATCGTTCTATCATTGACCATGCAAAAAGTTTAGGTTTTCAGGATGAAAACATAGAACAAATTTTAAAGCAATGGATGGCTATTTATTTTGTGAAATGGAAAGAGCTTCAAGATAACAAAAAGTTTTTGCGAGAAGTTTCGCGTTATAAAAACGCAGCGGGTGTCAATACTTATGAAGGATTATTCCAACTTGCTCGAACTGAAATGTCGCTTCCACATTCAAATGCCGAAGTGGAACGCATTCTTAGTATTATGTCCTTGTTCTAATTATTTCTGATTTGTAGTGATTTGAACTATTTTGTTTTTTATTGTAACTTTGAGACTGAATTAGTTTTTGTTGTTCAAAATAAAAATGTTGTTAAAATTGAATATATTTTTTTTTTCATTTGTTGGTAGTGAAATTTTTTTTCTAGTGACTTTTTTTTAAAAATTTTAGCATATCTGGTGGATTTTTAGGTTCGAGTTAGTGCCTTTTTTTAAGTTAACGTCAACCCTGCCTGCTGGACGTGTTTTCTTTATTGGGTAATGGTAATCCGCTTGCGCTGGAAAAATCAGTAGTTTTTTTCAACAGGTTATGGGCCCTTTGCAACGATAAAATATTAATAATTATTTTGCGATTAATATTTTTATAATTTTACCCTTTTTCTTTTAATTTTGGATCGAGACGGGGAAACGTCTTGGAACAAAATTCTAACCTCTATTTGCAATAATGGGGAAACCAAAGAAACTCGAAGGCAGGAGTAAATTCGATGAGTGGTTGAAGCCAATGCCTATCTTGCTACAAGAACTTTTTGGCAATTCAGATGCTTAATTTACTTCTTTCATCAGCACTTTATATGTACACAGAAAATTGTACAACTGCCAAGGAGGCATGGACATCGATTTGTGCTCCATTTGATGACACAGGTATTGGTCGTCGCGTGGATTTGCTTAAACAAATGGTTGGTCTTAGGCAAACAGACTGCTATTACTTTTAAATTCACTTTTTTATTAATGATTAGCTTATATCAACTTATATACTAGACAAAAATGAGTAAATCTAACTTAAAATTAACAGGATACTTATTCTAGATTATTGATCCATATGCGGACGCCCTAAACTTAACTCTATCTTATAATTATTGCCTTTCGGCCTAAAAACTATTTTACGAACTAATCTTACATATTATGTTTTCATCGAGAAAATTTTTAAGAAAACTCGGCATCTTTATCAAATTTTATATTTTTATATAAAAAAACAAATTACAAACTACCTACTCTACTTACTTAAACTACTTAACATATTCTAACTATAATTAGGATTCTGAGCACTCGTTGCATTACGAAACAAGTGGTCAAAATCCCAATTGCTTTCCGAGCGCCTGGCAGGCGTCAACGTGCACACGCGCCGCCGTGAACTGACTGATGCCTTACAGAATCAATCACCTCCCGGAAGCACCACTACAAGTTGGAGAGCCCGGCCCCTCCCAGAAACGCCCTAGCTAACTTAGTCTATCTTACATACTAACAGGATGTTACCTAGATTAACGCACCGTCTTGGGAGGGCATGTTGAACCCTCCACCCTCAAAAAGCCACCAAAATTCGGCAAATTGCTTTTCTGTATCGAATTTATCCCTCTCCGCTATTGCGGTACTAAAACGGAGGAGCTTATGAGTATTGGCGACGTCCTCGCCGCGGATGAGCCGCTTATCTCTCGCACTGCGGTAGCGGTGGTATAATACCGGGATACCATCCCTCGTCTGTACCAGCCCTTTTGCATCAATATGGATAAATGCCTCTGGCGGGATAAAGCCAGACCGGAGCGTACTCTCAATGTACATTTCATTGGGGTAGTAAGCCCCAAATATCAGACTATTGTCGCTGGCCATCGCTCTTGCAACGTGCCTTCGAGTCACCTTAATCAGGAAATTGTCAATCCTATTCAATTGAGCCCCATCGTATAGGACCTTGTTGGGATAGTATTTTATATAGTTGGATTCAGGCGTTTGGAACAATCGGAGACAGGTCCTAAGACATTGTCTCTCCAAAACCCGAATCTTTTCCATATAACTAGGCGCTATATTAAACCACAATGGACAACCATAAGCGATGATCGGCCTTATAAGGGCCACGCAGCAAATGACCTTCACTCTGGAGTCAAGATGACTGCTATGAAACAGTCTCCTTGTCAGAGCATAAGCCCTCTTGGCCCCAGCAAGACAAGCAACTATATGTCTATCGAAATATAGATACTGGTCAAGCCAGATACCTAGATATCTAACTACGCTTCTCACCGCCAATGGCTGCCCATCCTGTCCAATAATGGCCAATTTCTTCCAGTTTTTTCTGGTATCCCTAGAGGCCCCAGCCAATGGAGTTCTGAACAAGATTGTTTTCTTCTTCTGAAAGTTGATTTTCAACTTCCAGTCGTCGCAATATCGCTTAATTTGATCGAAGTCACGCTGCAAAAGAATGTTAATGACCTCGATTTTAGGACCTGACCTGTATGCCACCAAATCGTCCGCATACGCTATAGCATGTCTGAGTGAACCCACCAGAAGCAAGCTAATTGACCGGAGATTGGCAGGGTTCGTCCTATCTTTACCTTTTTTCGGGATAGGGTGTACCACAGCTACCTTCCAATGGGCCGGATAATGTGCATTATTCAGCGCATTGTTAAACAGCGTGGTGAAAATATCTACAGCCTCCAGAGGCAGGTGTCTCAATACGACGTTTGGGACACCATCCATCCCCGCCGACTTTTTATTCTTTAGTGACTCGAAGATGCACAGAAGATCATCCTTCGACACGAACAAGTGCGATGCATCTCGGCCATTGGCGACAACTGCATTAGCATGGTTTTCATCAGTGAACACGGCGAATCCGTTATTCTCAGATCGCCAATTCTCAAGTTCGGTGCGCAGATCGAAGTGGCTCACCAGAGCCCTATTCTCAATGTCGTGGTTACGGCGAACGGGATTGTTCACCGTATACACGGCCTCGAAACAAGCGCCCAGCAAATCCACTTTCTCCTGTGGGTCCTCGACCACGAAAAAATCGTCGTTTGAAGCGACACTTTCTGGACTTATTCCAGCAGTCAGTACTGTCTGTCTGTTCTCTGCTGTCTGGGAGATTCGAACACAAGGAATATCATTGTGATCTTTCCTCCTGAACAACTTATTTATCATATTCGGACTACAGGTTTTAATAGCCCGAATTTTATTGCCCCAATACAGACTTACAGATTTTCTGTAATTTTCTTTTATCAGCTGTTTCAGGATTCGGATCTCTGAATTCAGCATCCTTACCTCCGGATCGTTGCGATCAGTAAATTGCCTGTACAGGGATATCCGTCGCGTATAACTCGAGGTTGTACTCAATCATATTGAGGCGCCACCAGTCGTGAAACTGGTTGCCCCTGGGATTTGCAGTAACATTTCCCCATGCCGCATGTTTGGCATTAATATCTCCGGCCAAGAAGTAGTAATTCTCCTCTGAGTTCAGCTGCAGACCACGAAAAAGTGTATCGAGCTCTGCCATAAATTGGTTTGATGGAGGTGCAGCAGGTGCGTAAAGCGACACCACATACATTCTCCTCCGGCTATGGAGAGGAATGCATATAATGCATGCCTCCAACAACTGGAACCTACGCACGTCCCCGCTATATATAACCCTATGGCGCAGGCCTTTTCGAATTAAGATTCCAACCCCACCTCCTTGAGTGTAGTGAGGCCGGTCTCTTCTTATTACATGATAGTCTTTGTATCGCAATTTGTGCTTCTGATTTAGCTTAGTTTCGCTAACCAAAAGCACATCCGGGTTTTCGGTTTTCAACAAATTAGCAAGTGACGTTCTTTTCTCGATCCTGACTAGTGAATTAACATTCACAGCAAGGATCTTTAAGTTTCCCTCATCCAGCGTAGCCATTAGATTTATGGCACACCAGACCCCACAAACAACTCCGAATAGATAAAGTCAATTCGGGCCGCTTGTTCATTTAACTGTTTCTGGAACTTATCGATCTTTCCGTGCAGAGACAGAAGGATCGATTTTAAGTCTAGATCCACCTCTGGTGCCTTTTGGGCTACCTTTGGCTGGTTTAATGTTATTTGAGCTTGACCCGGTCCAGCTGCCATTTGGGCCTGGACTCGCTTTTTCAGTTATTGGTACTTTGGGCAACCCCTGAAGTTGGCGGGATGCCCAGAGTTCCTGCAGAGCACACAGGAGAGTACACTCCGGTCTTCGACTCTCTCCTTACCTAGAGAGCATTCACCATGTATGTGGTCCTTATCGCACTTGACGCATCTAAACTGCATGTTACAGTTAGCTGCGGCGTGCCCGAACCTTTGGCAGTGCATACATTGAAGTATGCGATCTGACCGTTTTAATTTCTCCCATCTTACAGCATGATAGTACAGGAAGCGGATATTTCGCAGCCTGTCAATTTTGCTGTCAGGAGTAAGCTGGACCAGGAAAAATGGTAAGTAACGGTTACCACCACTTGCCACAGCCGAGGAAAACGGCTTGACCCCCACGAACTTGAGGTCGTCGCTTTCAAAATTCTTAAGCTCTTTTTCGAGCTCCTCTGTTTTAATTGAGGGATCGATTCCTTTTAATACCACGGTTTTAAGCTTTTTCTCCCTTAGGGTGTACGTAAAGTACTCGGTCTTTACCTCTCCCAAGGCGGTGCGCACTCTCTGGTACTCCTCAATATCATCACACATAATTACATGTTTACTGGCAGAAAGCCTCTTAACATAAAAATTCTTAGTAATTAACCTACATAACCTAATACTATCACTAATATCGAAGTTACTTACATTAATCGGGGGAATTTTTTCCTTCCTTGCTGGCTTCTTCTGCGTCTCCTGCTTTGACTGCTGTTGCTGATTTGGCTGCAGTTGCAGCTTTGGCTGCTGTTGTTGCTGTTTTTGTTGGTTTTGTTGCTGTTGTCGTTATTGTTGCTTCTGTTGATATTGTTGCTGGATTTGCTCCCTCAGCACTGTTTGTTGTTGATGTTGCTGCACTTTTTTCAGCCTCAGCTGCTCACGCTTCTCCAAGAGCTCTTTTATGAGCTTGTCTAGCTCAGCTACCTCATCCTCTACATCTCCATCCTCCATTTGGATGGCATTGCTTCCATCGTCGTCAACCGGTAGGTCCCTGAAGGAGTTTCCCTCTCCGACGTACCGGCCCGCTCCCCCTTCAGCTTCGTAAGAACTGGTATTATCCGTATCATCATCGGTACCACCCACCGATGATGCTACGCTAGGGCCTGCCAGGTTCGCCCTTCTCTTGGCAGAAAGATTCGGCTTCGGATTTACCTTCCGTCGCCTCTTCTCCACCTTTCGAAACTCGTCATTCGCTACTTCTGTAGCAGGTTTTTCAGCTGCTACTTCTGATTTTGTTGGTTCTGGTATTGCCTGCGAAAGAACTCGTCTGGGCAACGACCGGCCCGTTGTTGCTGTTGTTGTTGGTTTTGCAGTTTTGAATATGCTTGCAGCTGAGCTGATGCCCTTGGCATACACGCTGCTGATATTGTTGCTGCTGCTGCTGTTGTTGTTCCTGCTGCTGCTACGGTTGCTGCTGTTTTTGGTGTTGATGATGCTCTTGATGTTGTTGGTGTTATTACAGGCGATGATTTTTTTGCCGGCTCACGTGTTTGCACCACATGTCGCAACGGCACACCCACACCCGTACGCGGGACCACCGTTTTCTGGGGGTCCATCCTACACCGTACGGAACTTTTCACACTTTTTTTTTGCACTTTTATTAAATGTTTCTATCGCCGTTTCTTAATGAATTATAAAAATTAAAATTCTGCTGGAAATCGAACCCACGCTTCTGGCGTCAGAGGCAGAGGCTCAGACTACCAAGCCAATTACACAAATAAAAATACTAGGCTAATCACTACTAATTAAACAATTTTCCGCTTACGATCTTCACTAACTAGCCGACCTGTCTCTAAAAGAGTTGCGGAACGACTGAACAGACTGCTATTCAATGGAAGAGTATGTACACAAAATGGTTCTGATACTGATGTCTATGAAGGTTAAGAAGGCTGGTCTGGAAATTGGAGATGAGGTGGTGGCAGCTTTAATATTGGGTGGTTTACCCGATGAATATCGCCCTATGGTCATGGCCATCGAAAACACAAATTAGAAATTAACACTGGACTTTGTTCAAAATCGTTTGCTACAAGAAGTTACCTCTAAGGCGGAGAATACTGATGCCGCTTTTATTGCAAACAAGTGCATAAACAAACATCATAAGAAGAAACATCAAGCGCAAAAATCCAGGGGAACTAAATCTGTGACGTGTTTGTATGTGATCAAATTGGCCATTTTGCGAACCAATGCCCAAATAAAAAGAAACAAGATCAATTGTTTTTATGTTCTTTTATGACTCAAACTAACTCGTCGCAGGAATGGTTTATTGATTCAGGTGCTTCGGCGCACATGACGAATCAAAATAATGATATGTTGGACATGCGCGAGCTTTTGCAACGGGAAATTATTGTGGGTGACAATTCGCATTTGGCAGTAGAGCGCACAGGTGACATTAAGATGTGTATTGGTACCGATAGCTCATCTCACAATCGGTCTGTTATAGTAAAAGATGTTTTGCACATTCCGAATTTATGCGCGAATTTGATGTCAGTAAGTCAGATGGCGAAGCGTGGTAATACATTGGTTTTTGATAAGGAAAGCTGTAAAATCTTCGATGCACATAAATCACTGATTGCAAGAGCTCCTTTGGTAAACAATTTGTACAGATTAAACTGTTCTACGGATCGAGCAGCAGCTGCAATGGTGGCAGTAGCCAAAAATTTGTGGCATCGTCGATTGGGGCATACGTGAACTTGAGGAGAATCAAAGAGGCTTCTATAGGTGTTGCGTTTTCGGAGGGGACTGAGGAGAAATGTGTGACCTGCGTGCAGGGCAAACAGATTCGTGCTCCATTTGCATCAACAGACAACCATTCAAAAGGCGTGTTGGAGATAGTCCACAGTGACGTAGGATTTATGCCTGTACGTTCATTTGGTGGTGCAAAATATTTTGTCACCTTTATTGATGATTACAGCAGGAAAGTGTTTCTGTACCCAATGACGAATAAAAATGAGGTGTTTAACCACTTCAGGAACTTTAAGAGTTTCGTCGAGAATCGGCAGGGCTGCACTATAAAATGTCTCCGCACCGACAACGGTACAGAGTACTGCAATAAACAATTTGATCAATTTATAACTAGGCATGGCATTTTACATCAACGAACGGTACCACATGCACCAGAGCAAAATGGGGTGGCGGAACGGATGAACCGCACAATAATGGAAAAGGTACGTTGTATGCTCTTTGATAGTGATCTAGGCAATCATTTTTGGGCTGAAGCTGCGGTAACTGCTGCCTACTTGGTTAATCGAATCCCTTGTCGAGCATTATCATATGACATACCGGAGGAGCGGTGGATGAAGAGAAAACCTGGCTTGTCCATTCTGCGAGTGTTTGGTTGTAAGGCTATGGCGCATATTCCAAAAGTTCAGCGCAACAAATTGAAATCAAAAGCGACTGAATGTATAATGGTTGGATACAGCGAAGAATCAAAGGGGTAACGGCTTTTCGAACCGAAAGCTAAAAAGGTCATTATAAGTGGGGACGTTATTTTTTTTGAATCGAAAGTAAGGCGGGATATACCAAAAAATTTCAGTTCTTCGTTTTCTTTGATCAAGGCACCCTACGAAGATGAAAGCGCTTATGAAAACGATTCCAGTGATGAAAGTGGTTCGGATGACGACTTCAGTGAGGCCATTACAGAAAAATTAGTTCAATTGCCATTGAATGCAGAACAACTTGAATGTCCGGATGTGAGCAATCATTTGGATTCTGTTATCTTCACAAATACAGATGATCAGAACGACGCTGTAATCGAAATCGACACTGACACAGAAGCAGAACATAACGAATTCAGTGCGGCATTGAATAGTGAGAATTCGTCATAATACATCTCTAACTGAGCCCGATTTCGATGTTGCTGCAAGTGAGTTGTTGGTTGGACCATGTTAAATCCCAACAAATGAAAATGAAGAGAATTCGGGAAGAACTTCAATCACACGAGTTACCCAGAGCTTACATGCAATGCTTGCATCTGCTACTGAAGATGCCAGTGAGCCGAAATCCTATCGAGAAGCGAGGCAATGCGAGGAGAAAAAGCAAAGGGAAGAAGCGATGAGAGTTGAATACGATTCACTTAAAACCAATGACACTTGGGAAATGTGCGATTTACCTCCTGGCCGAAAAGCATTAGATAGCATGTGCGTTTTTAAGGTTAAACGTAATGCGACCGGTGTAATCGAACGTTATAAAGCTCGACTTGTCATCAAAGGCTATAACCAGGTAAGGGGTATAGATTATAATGAAACATATTCTCCTGTGGCGCGTTATTCGTCGATTCGTTTTCTGTTAGCAATGGCAGTCAAGTTTAAAATGCTCATACATCAAATGGATGCAGTGACAGCATTTCTTCAAGGCGAGCTAACAGAAGAAATTTACATGCGTCAACCAGAGGGGGTAGGTGATAAATCGGGAAGGGTTTGTCGGCTGAAGCGAGCACTTTATGGTTTGAAGGAATCCAGTCGTGTCTGTAACGACAAACTAAATGATGTTCTGGTAAGGGAAATGAAGTTCAAACGATCCTCCATTGACCACTGCATCTATTTCAAGCAATCGTACCAAAACACCATCATACTAGCTATATGGGTTGACGACATTATGATATTTGCAAGCAACGCCACGATGTGTACAAAATTAAAAAGGGAGTTATCGTCGCATTGGCGGGTGGCAATGGTGCAGTAGTAGTGTATTCGCTTACGGAATGGAAGGTCGTGCGTTCGAATCCCGGCCAAGTCCCTAAGTAACTTAGACACCACCCGTGGAGAAAAATCCTACAACTGCACCCAAACACTTCTTTCCTATCTCTCTATTCTTTCTAATACCAACTAGCTTACACTGTGTTCTTAGCATTATAAGGGTACTGTAACAACAGAAAAAAAAATCCCTTTAGCCGTAAGCAAATTATAAAAAAAAAAAAAAAAAAAAAAAGATGAAAGACCTAGGTCAGGCTACATCAATACTTGGAATGAATATAACTTACAATCCAGATGGACCACTTTCAATTGACCAGCACCACTACATCTCTACAGTTATAAAGCGGTTTAACATGGAGAACTGCAATCCTGTCAACACACCAATGGATGTTAATCAAAAATTATCTGAGGAGATGTTTCCAAAGACAGAAGCCGAGCACCGAGATATGGTGAATATTCCTTATCAGGAGGCAATTGGGTGTATTATGTATGCTGCACAAATAAGTCGCCCGGATATTTGTTTTGCTGTAAGCGCTCTCAGTAGGTACAACAACAATTATGGCAGTGCACATTGGGCAGCAGAAAAAAGGGTGCTGCGATATCTCAAGGGTACCATCGATTATAAACTGACATTTTATCCAAAGGAACATGATGAGATTATTGGTTTCTGTGACGCGGATTGGGCTGGAGACCTTGACAAAAGACGTTCAACCACTGGCTACGTGTTTCGAATCCAAGGTCGAGAAATTTCATGGGCAACACGACGTCAACCAACAATCACATTATCTTCGACCGAGGCGGAATTTATGTTGATGGTAGCAGCTATTCAGGAGGCGCTTTGGTTAAAACAGTTCGAGTGTGAGATCTTTTTGGAGGCGTCGAAGATAATTGTTTTGTACTGCGACAACCAAGGAGCACTGCACTTGGCGAAAAACAAAAACTATCATGCACGTACAAAGCATATTGATGTGCGCAATTATTTCATTAAGGAGCATTTGGACCAAGGATTCGAAAACGAAGTTGGCCTAAATCTACAGTACAAACCCACAAATGAAATGGTAGCAGACATCCTAACGAAATCAGTAAATTCCTTAAAGCATAACAAGTTTATTTCCGAATTTGGATTGGGAAAATAAATCTTAGAAATTATTTATTTAATTATTTTTTTTTTGAATTAGTTTTTTTTCTTTTAATGATTGTAACACAAGTGAGGCTGTTATAATACAATTTTTGGACATGAGTGTTCAATCATGTTTTTCTATCATTTGTGTACAGCGTACAGCAATTTTGATTGTAAATTATTAGTATTCATCTTATCTACAAATAAACTCTCTCTTGTCAATCATCGAACCTGCTGGACGTGTTTTGTTTGTTGGGTAATGGTAATCCGCTTGCGCTGAAAAAATCAGTAGTTTTTTTCAACAAACTGTTTATTAGTTTCTAAAAATCATTATTTCATAAATTTGCCGGCATTCCAAAAATTGCTTTTTACAGAAATATGCAAAAAGCAATAAATTGCAAACAAAATCGTTAGCTTGAATGCTTTTTGTGTTAGGATTTTTGCATTTTGTTATTCGATTGAAGAGTTTTGAACCCATTTGTTTGGCCAAAACGAAGTAGCAGCGGTTTCCTAAGGTGATTGTCCGTCGGATCTCCACTAAGGTTTTATTTGTGGAGTTCATGGTTAGGTAGTTGAACTCCGTTACTACCTCTTAGTTATTGCTATCAACAGTGAAGTTTTGTCCTAGGCGGTGGACAGATGTTTGTTTGTTTTTTGATAGCATGTATTTAGTCATGTCCTCATTTACATTAAGACCAACCAATTCCGCCTGTTCTTCAATCGAAAAAGCATCTAACACGATAACCTGGGAACGGCCGATGATGTCGATATCGTTCTCATAGCCCAGTAGTTGTATGAATCGTTTGAAAATAGTGCCTTCCGTACTTCCGGCAACTGCCCTGCGCACTATTTTCTCCAGAAGAAGACTAAGAAAGTCAGATCTCCTAGCCGAAGTCCGGTGCAAGTTCGGAATAATTCGGAAGAGCTGCTTCCAAACTTCACATTATACCGCGTGTTTTCAAGTGTCACGCGACATAACTTGATCAGTTTTGCCGGGATCCCGTATTCGGCCATCGTCATGTAGAGCTCCTGGCGATGAATGCTATCATATGCGGCTTTATAGTCAATGAAAATATGCTAAGTGCAGACTTTTGTTTCATTTGTCTTTTCCAGGATTTGACTCAGTGTGAAAATTTGTTCTATTGTCGATCTGATACTTTCTTATAGCTAATCCAACCTCTTCTATACCATGTGCTGAAATCTGTTCTTCATTGACAGGGCATGAGTTCTCTTATTTCCCCTTCACTCTATTTACATGAGCAGCTGTTGGAAATGCGCTTCGGTGACTAGGTTTCCGTCGCTGATCGATTTGGTTGGCGGTTCGATTATCTGGAGAGCCTTAGAAACCTAGTGCTATTTATCACTGAGTTACGAGTTGCTGCAAAGTCGATTAGTCGGTAGCCGTTAATAAGTATTTGGCATTTTCACTTTTTAACGGCAGGATCAAATAAAAATGCATAAATAAAACAATTATCTTATGTATTTACATTAAAATCAGTTTATTTAAATTATTCTAACGCAACCCATTTTTCAGATTCAACAGTACAACAAATAATCCAGGAAGAAAACTATAAGGATGACAAAATGTCCACCGAAGGTACGTTATTCATCGGTTGCACCATTCATTTGCATTTATATCAGTTTTTATGTTATATTAATTGTTTTCATATCTATCATGCTATGTAAATGCGAAATGCGCAATGTTAAGTATCGAATTTTTAAAATAGGTACATAGGTAGTCATCTTCGTTTGCTTTTTCTTCGAATTTATGTCAATCACTATCGCCTTTTCTTGTAATCTTTTAAGCACCAAAACATCCGTGTAATCCACTTTATTGCTAGTTGCCCATTGAAGTGCTTTCTCAAATAATTGAACAGCATATAGAAGATACTGAACAAATCGGATGATCCACATCTGGTTGTTGTTCTTTTTCGTTGTCGTTTTCATCTTCTTCAATATCTGAAGATACCTGATCTTCGTTCCAATTATTCAAATCGGCTGCTGTATGTGCTAGTCCTGTTATATGGTTCAAAAGATTAATGACTTCTTCCGTGGCCACTGTGTTAGCATTCGACGCTAAATTGTTGCGAAGAATACTGAGAGGTATTTCATCTTCATCCTCAAAACCGTCTTTCGGGTCTTCTTCAAACGAAAGGACGTTTTTCCAGCATTTCGCAAGGACTGAAACTTCTAATTGGTCCCATGCTGCTGCCAAGTTAAAAACAGCGTCTTTTATTGACACTCCCTTAATAGCTTCACAAACGTTGTCTGAAAAAAGCGTAATTTTCTCTAAGCTTCAATAAAATCTTTAAATATCTGTGATAAGCACCTACCATTTTCAGAAGCAGCAATTGATAGCAGCAATTTTTTTCTATAAAAAAGTTTGGTCAGGCGGATAGCATTTTGATCCATAGGCTGAATTAGTGTGTTACATTGGGAGGCATGTACATGACTGAAATGCTACCATCTGGAGTTTGAAGCTCAGTTTCTGGAGGATGGCTGGAGGCATTGTCCAAAATTAACAAGGCCTTAACTGGTAACCCGTTTTGGTGAAGAAAACGTTGTACTTCTGGAACAAATATAGTATCGAACCAGTCCTTAAAAATGGTCGAGGTCATCCAAGCCGATTTGGAATTCCTGTAATGCACAGGCAAGGACACATTTTTAAAGAAACGAGGTTTCTGAGCTTTTCCTATGATAAGTAGTTTTACTTTATGGTGACCTGTAGCATTAGCACACGCTAAAAATGTGATCCTTTGTTTTTCTGTTTTTCGCACTGGAGCAGTTTTTTCACTGGATGCTACATACGTCTTTTCCGGGAGAAGCTTCCAATATAGCCCTGTTTCATCAGCGTTGTACAGCTGTTCCGTTGTTAGTTGCAGCTCCAACATTTTCTCGCTGAGTTTTTTCTTAAAAGGGCAGACCAGTTCTAATTGTGATGACAATTTTTCGATTGATATCTTAAGGTATCGAACACCATACCTCTTCTTAAATTTTTGAAGCCAACCATCACTTGCAACGAAACCAGATTCATATTCAATAATATCTGTGATAATAGAAATAGCTTTTTGTTTAAGCGCTAGTCCACACACCGGTACACGTTTTCTACGTTGCTCCAAAAACCACTTATATAACCTCTTTTCCATACTAGGAAGTTCGGATGACTTTAATGTCTTTCGTTTGCTAGTTCCATAGCAGGGTATCGCTCAGTTTTGCAGTAATTGCCTCCCTTTTTTGTTTATACTACAGACAGTGGATTTAGCTACTTTATATTTTTTGGCCAAAAAAGTAACCGCAATACCTTAAATTTTGTTTTGTTTGCAGTATTAGGGTAGGTTAGGTATAATAACAACTTATATTACTTACCATCCGATAATTGCTTTAAAATTTCACTTTTTTCTGTAAGAGTCAAATGCTTACGAGACATGGTCACAAAGAAGATCGTTCACAAAATAACAAAATAAGCAACACGCACTTTGTATTTGCACTACAAACAACCTACCATATACAATATAAATACATACATAATCGAACAACACAACACGATGAGCAGAAACAACGGTAAATTTGGATGATTGTATGGATACTGGTGACTGCATGCACTAATGATCTTTAGACATGTTTCTGCATGCTGAAAGGTTCAAAGAAAATGAAAAACATAGGGACGGGCTACAGACCGCTTGGGCGAACTGTTGGATACCCTATTTTTATTCCTATCCCTCATAAGTGGGCGTGACAAAAGTCTAAGTATGGTTGAATTGTTAAGAACGCTCTACATATTTTGTTATATAACATTTAAAGGATTTTATCAAAAAAACAACGCTCCCTAGCTCAAACTTGGGTGTTTCAATAAAATTGTTTTATTTAATTGTGGGCGTGTCAGTAGGCGGATTTAAAAAAAATTAACACATGAGAATAAAGGGCCCCTAGAGAGTATATATTATAAATTTCAGCTCCCTAGCTCAAACTTTGAATTTTGAAAAAAAAAAAAATTAATTGTGGGCGTGTCAGTGGGCGGATTTTGAAAATATTTACACATGAGCATAAAGGGCCCATAGAGAGTATATACTATAAATTTCAGCTCCCTAGCTGAAACTTTGGATTTTCAAAAATTAATATAGGTACCCTTAGAATAGGGTATAAAAAAATTATTTTATTTATTTGTGGGCGTGTCAGTGGGCGGATTTTGAAAATTTTTTATCCCGAGCAGTTTTAGGAGTCATAGATCATATATAAAAAATTTCAGCTTTCTAGCTCAAAATTCGATTTTTTCCAAAATTTGGTTTTTTTGAGTTTGTGGGCGTGTCTGTGGGCGGATTTCAAAAATTCGTAAACTTGATTATTTCGGGACCCTAGAGAGTATATGGTTAAAATTTCAGCTCTCTAGGTCCAGTTTAAAGGCCTAATTTTTGGCTACAGACGGACGGACATGGCTAGATCGACATTACTATCGATGCTGATCATAAATATAGTAACTTTTAGGGGTCTACGGGCAATATTAAGGTATGTTACAAACTATGCGTCAAAATTAATATACCCTTAGAATAGGGTATAAAAACATAGGTTCACTGTAGCGAGATTTTTTTTGTTCACTATTTAGAATAGCCTGTATAAAATATTCTGTGTTCACTGTATTGGATTGTTCACTATATCGATGTTCGCTATATCGAGCGTCGACTGTATTTAAAACGATTTTCCAATTAGTTGCAAGATATGTGAAAATTTTCAAGAGGCATTCGAATGTTTTATTTTAAACAAGGCGTCATTTATAATATGAATATAGGTACTGTTGCAATCCAGTTTGAGGATTCGAAAGGATAAATCTTATTCAATTTCTAAAATCATAATTTATTTCCTATGGGCTTTCACTACACTTCGTCTGCGAATGTTCTAGTAATTCAATTAGTTGTTCAAAACCTAACTGATTAATTAATATTTTTTTAATTATGGTATGATTCGTTCCATGCCGAATGTATTTAATTATTGCTGGATCGGTTAATCGGTATTTTTGTCCAAGTGCTCGTATGCGATAGACTCCTCTACGAGTCGACGAGAAAACTCTTGCCATGAATGTATTTCTCCTAGCAGTGAGTCTGACCACTGTTTCGCTGGACCTCGCATTTTCGTTTGTGTGACGTAAAGGACACTTCTTTCTCCCCAGTAATACATTGTTCAGCGGCCTGGAGAGAGTTCTTCCGATGGATCGTACTCGGGGATGAGGTTCTGGATTTCTGTTGCGCAAACTGGTGTTGCCGTGGACGTTGTCGTTGACGGTTATGTATTTGTTCTTGGTGGCGACCTGAATGTGTATTGATAAATTGTATACCAGCACAGACGTCGGGCAATCTGTAAAATACAACCATGTTCTTATGCAAATGTAGAGCAAAATGTATACCGACTCAGAGAAAACTGCATTATTTGCTCTGACACGGTATACATTTTGCTCTACATTTACAAGAGTAAAGTACCTGTTATTACAGACACTTCAGTGAGATTCGAGAGATTTGCACGTATCTACTACACACGCGTTTTGTTGTCTATATGTATGTATGTATGTTATTTTTGTACTTTGATCACTTAGCTGATATGTTGGAAACAGACAGCTCAGTTTGCAATATAAGTGCTAAATAAAACCTCGCACCTACTCCAAATAAAACAGTGACCCCAAGCAGGATGGTTGCAGTGGGACATCATTTTAATGTTGTTTATGTCACATATCAAAAACGGAAATTAATATTAATTTAAAAAAATAAATTGAAATAATTTCATTTTTCATTACTACGCTATTTTATTTCAATTCTATAGAAGAACTCCCACAAAACAGCCTGATAAACAACGAATAGTTGTATGCCCAAGCAATGATCTGTAGTAGCATATAGATTGCTCCAATTTTTTCTTCAAATTACAAGCAAACTATATGCTACAACAGACCGGGGGCTTATACGATTTCCGAGGCCCCAACATTTGAAAACGCAGTTTTATAGATCTCGATGAAATAAACACAAAATTACTGCTGGTAACAGTCTCGTTTTCGCCTAGTTTAGGAGATAACGGACTTTGAAAGTCTACATTTTCCTATGTAATTTGTTGTTGTTATTTTGACTTGGATTGCCAACAAATAAAAAAAGTGTTGCATATTTATACGATGCAGGAAACGCTGAAAAATTCTTTAATAAATGTAGTATAATCTTAGGCATAATCGATGTTAAAATTTCTCTGAAATATTGTTAGAAAAGCTAAAGCATTCTTAGGCGTTTTGAATAATTTTAGTATGTATTTTCATTTTCTCTAGAATTAAGAAAAAAGGTAAGATGCTCTTAGGCACTAAAGTTCGGAAGTGCAACTAATAGTTTCGCATGCATTCAAAATTTATTATAATAAAATCTTGAAAGCGAGCGCACGGACATTTGAAAACGTGATTTTATTTCTGATAATAGTGAGAATAGTGAAGTTAAGTGAATTTATATTTAATAGATAATATTAAATTATTTATATAACGTACCTACTGTTTAAAATGTCACATCCTCAATTACATCCATCACTGAGGCATTTTTCCTTCTTGTCGGGCCTACCTGGAGTTACGTCGTCTTGAAAGCGAGCGCACGGACATTTGAAAACGTGATTTTATTTCTGATAATAGTGAGAATAGTGAAGTTAAGTGAATTTATATTTAATAGATAATATTAAATTATTTATATAACGTACCTACTGTTTAAAATGACACATCCTCAATTACATCCATCACTGAGGCATTTTTCCTTCTTGTCGGGCCTACCTGGAGTTACGTCGTCTGACGAGGTTGCGGTAAGTTTTTTGCAGGACATTAAACTTCTTCCTTCGCAGACATCAAAACCTGCGCAATGCTGTGAACATCTGATGAAAGTGGAATTAAATTTGGAGAAGAAATTGGGCTGGGTTTGGAGATGTTGCGCGAAGACTGGAAAAAAAGTAAAGGGTTCCAAGCAATGCCGAAAATCAGTGAATCCGTGCGCTGGAACATTTGTTGATGGGTTTGGCTGCCATATCAAATTATGTGAATTATTAGCCATTGTTTTCTGCTTTGTAGGCAAAATGCCGGTTAGTTTTACTTAGAAGCAGCTAAAAGAGCGGCGTCTCAAAAATAACGAGTGCGAGTTGAGCTGGGGCACTATAATCGATTACTTTAGCTATTGCCGAGAAATAGCTGAAATAATTTCATCACACTCGGACGTAATACTTTGAGGTGAAGGTAGGTTAGGTTAGGTTGTAGTGGCAGTCGGCAAAGGCCGACACACTTAGGCCAATGACAGGCCCATTGTGATACCACACGGATGTATCATCCTCCTACTCGTTGAACCAGTTGGAGCTTTTGATGAAGATTGATAGACTTTTAATGTCAGTGTTAATGAGATCGTTAAGATCATTGTAAAAGAAGGATCCTAAATGGAGTTTACGTCTTTGAGAGAGAGCAGGGCACGTGCAGAGAAGGTGGAGAATTGTTGTGAAGGTAAGACCGTCCAAATCGACGAAACCTTTTTGACGAAACGGAAGTATAATCGGGGCAAAATCACCGAACAAATGACAATAGTTGTGCTGGGATTGTACTGCAAGGAAGATAAAACTGAACTATTTTTTAAAGTCAACTCGAAAAAGAAATCTGATTTGTTGTAGGGCCACAAATCAGATTTCTTTTTCGAGTTTTCAGAAATATACTCATAAGAAAACGAGTCGAATTTGCACCGACAGTGCTAAGCAATATTTTGGAGTTGAAATTTTTTTTTAGCGAAGATACTGTCCATTTAACAACTAACCACAGCAAAGGGGAATACATTGAGAAAAATAACCCTATAAATACCATCAACGACTTGGAGAACCAAAATAAGCATCTAAAACGAGCAATATTGTGCAGAAGAACGCCAGAACTATTGCATCAATATATGGCACTGTACTTTTACCGCTGTAATTATTTAGAGAAACAGTATAAACATAACCTTGGTTCCCAAATAATGCAGTTCTTGATGGATATGCACAGAGTGTATCCTGCAATTGTAGATGGTGAAAGGCAAAATGGATTGGAACTGATGGAAATAGATCCAAAATCAGATGACATTGATGTTGATGTTGAGCATGGGCTGTTCTAAATGTCCCAGAATAATGACAATCGCAAGAAATAGATGCTGCTGAAAGTGTCTAGAAATAAATATTTGTACTTTGACAAAATACAATGGCGCCAACATTTTCGGTGAAAGAAGTGAGTAGATAAGTGAAAGTAAGTAGGTCAGTGAAAGTAAACAGGTAAATGAAAGTAAGTAGGTAAGTAACACTAACAAATTTACAACACTACAAACATACGCATAGACGGGAGGGAAAGACACACAATCACATACACATTCGTGCAAACTGCACATACATACCCGAACTGATAGACAGAGAGATGCACTTACGGCTGAAATTCCTTTCCCCTTAAAAGTAGGCGTGGCAAAGGACGGACATGGCTACGTCGTAATTTTCGATGCTGATTAAATATAAAAGTCGTGTTTTTTCTGCTACTCAGTAATAGGTAACTCATTGTCATTTTATCTGTTAGGGAAAAATTTCGATTCTCCACCGTGGTTACCGATGGCCAATTTGAGAATGATGCACAAAAAAAGTTGTCGAAGACCAAAAAAGGATCTTTTTGAAAAACATGTTGATAACTAAAAATTGAATATTAATCAAAGATGTGACATTAGTGGTAATTACTATAATTAATTTATTTGACACTAGGTTATTTAACCAAGAGATCCCTGAATCACCAAAAAGGTCTTTAAAAACTAAAAAAAAACAAATCCCAAATGTGCGTGGAAGCCGTGCATTATTAATGTGTTAAATGTTATATTACCAAAAGGTCATTGGAACCCCAAAGAGGTAAAATAATACCCCCTACATTTCTGTCTTTAAAGAAACAGGCTAAACTTTATTTGAAAGGTGTTTTCTAGGGTAACCGATGTGCCTTTCACACATTTTTAATTGGGCGCACCGTTTGCGCGCTAGATGCGACAAACACAAGCCCTTATTTTGGTAACAGGTTCTGATAACGATTTTGAAAACCGATCATAGCTCTAGCGATTTCGTCTGTTCAAAAGGAATCATGCCATGCTGTGTTAAAATGCTGGCTGCTAGGGCTAGAAGCCCGCTGTAAATGATTTTTTGACAGGACTCACCGCTTGGCCGCTAAAAGTAAAAAAGCGTTTGAACAAGCAAATTTTCTTCCTCGAAGCACCATTTACCATTGATTAGGTTAGGTTCGGTTAGAAGGGAGGTGCACAGCAATTGCTGTGCTTGCACGGGGGCCCATTGGTCCATTATGATCCCTTGTTGTTTATCGTGGTAAAAAACGTTACTTACAATATAAACACTTACCATACTCCGTTTAAATTATTCTTGCTGGTTGGCCTATTGGAACCAACCTGTCGTCTTGACAAACCTGATTGTGTCCGTCAGTGGTACCTGCGCTACGTCCTCTAAGTCTTCGAAAAATCTGTTTGGTTTGGACACTCGCAGAGCAGGTGTTTGATGGTCTCGGTTTCTTCTATATCCTGACAGCTCCTGTAGTAGTCTGGTGAGCTAATGCCCAGCCTGTTTGCCATTACACCTATGATGCAGTGGCCTGTCAGTACGCCGGTTAGGATACGTATTTCTTGTTTATTCATTCCCAGAATGTGTTTTGTTCTTTTCTCGTCGATTCTTTGCCATAGGCTGCGAGATATAACACAGTCGTTCCTTTGGGACCAGGTAGTGTTAATTTGTTCCCTCAGTTTTTGGTCAATGTTTCTTTTTGCTGCACTAATTGGGATGTCTATTGACGTAATGGCGTCCATTGCGTCAAGTTCTGACCCTGTTCTTGATAGCTCGTCTGCCTTTTCATTCCTCACGATGTCGCTATGACCGGGGACCCAGCAGAGGGTGATCCTGTGTCGTTCGCCTATTTCGTTAAGCTATTTTTGGCAGTTCCTGACAGTTTTTGACTTTATAGTTTCGCTGTCTAGTACTTTGATCGCCGCCTGACTGTCTACGAAGATTGTAATCTTGGAAGGATCCATATTCTTCGCGGACATTGTTTTTGCTTCCTTATCTATGGCGACTATTTCGGCTTGAAAGACGCTGCATTCGTTGGGGAGTCTGTACGAGTCCTTTATGTCTAGGTGCTCGCAGAAAACTCCTGCTCCTGTACCTACATCCATTTTTGACCCGTCCGTATAGATATGGATTTCTTGTGCGCTGGCGTGCGTGTTCCAGTTCTCTCTTTGGGGTGTATATGTAGAGTACTTTTTCTCGAAGTTTCGATTGGGGATTAGCCAGTCCGTTTTCCTGGATAGATCGATACCCAAGTAATTGTGAATTATGGAGCCGTGCCCATAAGAGCTGTGTCTCCACATGTTTCCCTCCTTGAGACTTAGGGCTCCTTTGGCTGTCATGCTGCGAATGTATTCACCAAGGGGGGGGGGGGGGGGGGGGGGGGTAGGTTTAAAATGACTTCCAGCCCTTGAGGTGTTGATCTCATTGCCCCTGTTGCACCGATACAAATTAATTCTTTTGGTTTCGAGTTTAGGTTTTAAAAAACTTTATTTAATTATTAAGCTGACTCCTTACCACTGGCGGGGGAAGTCAACTATAACTTACTGGGTTATAAAACAGAACTGCTCATACAATGAATTTGTCCTGCCATTTATATCATAATTTTGTTTAGGTTGGCAAAACGCTGTGTGAGAAGAAGTCTCAAAGAAATTTGACACTGGCAAATTGTGCTGAAATGCAATTGTCATCAATGCCTCAGAAGGAAGCAGTATCTCATATACTTTTAAAGTGGTACGGATGCTGTTGCTGACGTTATCGTTTTTGCATATAATGTTTGGATTGTTGGGGTATCTTATATCCCCTCTTTCTTAAGAGAAACGTTTCGTTTCTTCGAATTCTTTTGTTAAGCGTTTAATAGTGTCATTCATTTCCAAAAAAATGATTTCATCAGATTTGTTTCTGTATTCTTGTTTATACGTTTGCCAACGTGTTATAATTATACCCTATTCTAAGGGTATATTAATTTTGACGCATAGTTTGTAACATACCTTAATATTGCCCGTAGACCCCTAAAAGTTACTATATTTATGATCAGCATCGATAGTAATGTCGATCTAGCCATGTCCGTCCGCAAAAATTAGGCCTTTAAACTGGACCTAGAGAGCTGAAATTTTAACCATATACTCTCTAGGGTCCCGAAATAATCAAGTTGACGAATTTTTGAAATCCGCCCACAGACACGCCCACAAACTCAAAAAAACAAAATTTTGGAAAAAATCTAATTTTGAGCTAGAAAGCTGCAATTTTTTATATATGATCTATGACTCCTAAAACTGCTCGAGATAAAAAATTTTCAAAATCCGCCCACTGACACGCCCACAAATAAATAAAACAATTTTTTTGAAAATCCAAAGTTTGAGCTAGGGAGCTGAAATTTATAATATATACTCTCTATGGGCCCTTTATGCTCATGTGTAAATATTTCCAAAATCCGCCCACTGGCCCAAAGTGAGCTAGGGAGCTGAAATTTATAATATATACTGTCTAGGGGCCCTTTATGCTCATGTGTTAATTTTTTTTAAATCCGCCTAATGACACAACCACAATTAAATAAAACAATTTATTGAAACACCCAAGTATGAGCTAGGGAGCGTTTTTTTTTGATAAAATACTTTAAATGTTATATAACAAAATATGTAGAGCGTTCTTAACAATTCAACCATACTTAGACTTTTGTCACGCCCACTTATGAGGGATAGGAATAAGAATAGGGTATCCAACAGTTCGCCCAAGCGGACTGTAGCCCGTCCCTATGTTTTTATTTTACAATTGGTTCACAACCAGCCCCGATTACCGAGACTATGAGTGAGCCAAGACAAACAACTCGGCGTAGCTGGTATATTGCGAAGGCCGTGGTAACGGACGAGGCCATTAAATACGCCTTTGCGTCTTTTGACGGCTTCAAGTCACCTGGTACGGACGGAATATACCCAGCCATGCTGCAACAATGTACAAACCAGTTGCTACCGACTATGAAGAATATCTTCACCGCTGTCCTAGCACTGGCATACATTCCAACACCCTGGCATACATTCCAACACCCTGGCGTACAGTTAGAGTGGCATTTATACCAAAAATTGGCAGAAGTGACTACTCGCTCGCCGAGAGCTTCAGACCAATCAGTCTGACTTCCTTCTTGCTGAAAAGCATGGAAAGGCTGGTCGAGCTTCACGTGCGCAAAACTGCTTTACGATTGCACCCACTATCTCAGATGCAACATGCCTATCAACGCGAAAAATGCTGCGAGTCTGCGCTCCAAAATCTAGTTGGTAGAATTGAGGGCGCGCTTGACAGAAAAGAATACGCGATGGGAATTTTCATCGATATTGAGGGTGCGACTTTTGATAGCATGTGCAGCTCCGCCAGACAACACGGCGTATACGAACGATTGGTGTTGTGGATTAAAGCAATGCTAATGAATAGAACGTTGGTTGCGGATGCGGATTGTGGCCGCTATGTAATGGCGGGGGTAAACAGAGGCTGCCCGCAAGGTGGCGTTCTGTCTCCAGTGCTGTGGTGTATGCTGGTCGACTCTCTGTTGAACGCACTCAACAGTTCTAATGTATACGCTCAGGCGTACGCGAATGATGTTGCCGTGCTTTCTGTTGGATCATGCCTAGCGACTGTATGCGCCAAGGCGCAGGCGGCCCTTAACGTGATCGACGGATGGTGTACTAGGAATGGGTTCTCGGTCAATCCTCTTAAAAATGAGGTTGTTCTCTTTACGAGAAGGAGGAAGCTTGCCCCGATTATATTTCCGTTTCGTCAAAAAGGTTTCGTCGATTTGGACGGTATTACCTTCACCTCCAAGTATTACGTCCGAGTGTGATGAAATTATTTCAGCTATTTCTCGGCAATAGCTAAAGTAATCGATTAGACGATAGATTAGCTAAAGTAATCCAGAGACGATTTGTGGTACAAAAAAAGATTACTCTACAATGTTGTGCGTAACTGTGGGAATGAGAGTTTGTAGGCCTCTATTGATTCAGGTGAAATTAAGCACCTCTTACAAATAAATGGGAGACAAAGATTTTATAAATTTAAAAAGAAACAAGTTCAAGTTTAACCTAATAACAGAGGGCGTCAGATAAGAGACACTATACGCAATAAATATTATGGGAATGTTATAAATAAAACGAACACAGTCATTAGATAAAGGCTACATTTACTCTATGTTTTTCAGCTGTGTTGCGAGATACTTGAGATAACGCGGTATAATCTGCTCTTAAAAGAGCTCATCCGAATTATTCTAAACTTTCAACGGATTTCGGCAATGAGATGCGCTGTCGTGAGGCTTCTCAATCTTGTTCTGGAGAAATAAGTGCGCAGGGTAGGTGTCAACGCCTACCTTCGACAGATGCCAGCTTAATGGCTTTCACGGCGCACATATGGGGTATTTCCTTGAAAAAACCGGACAAAATAATTTGGTTGTCTTAATGGCCCAATTTCCATGTGAAACGTAAAAACAAACACAAAATTTCATCAAAATCCATCGAGCGAATCGTGATTTAATAGTACCGTATTAATTCACAATCAACTTTTCATTTTTATATGAAGTAAATAACAGAAATGCGGGACACTTTTTTAAACGTCTCTATAGTCGTAATATTATAGTAAGTTTGAGTTCAAAATTTCAGCGCGCATGCTTTCTTTCTCTACTACAAAAGTATACGAGATAGTTAAAAAATGAGCGTATGAGAATTTACCCCAAAAAAGAACAGAAACAAGTTTTCTGCATTATCGCACGGCGCACTACAACTAAATTATTTTTTTTTGAATTCTTCTTCTATACGACATTTACGGAAAACAATACCAGTACATTAAAACTGCCCAAATAAAGCTTGCATTTTATCTGAATAGTTGAATACACGCTTTGAATTCTTCATCCATCATTGCTTACTCATTATTTTTTAATACACAGTCATCCGTAGTTTAACGTTCGATCTTGATATCCTATAATATACATAAATACACATTATGTACTAACATTTGAAAATATATTATTGAAATATTTCAGAACTTCAAATGGATGTTATCCGCAAAGAAGCTTCAATATTAATAAACAAAGTACTAGAAGAGAGTATTACTATCCTTAGCACATATAAGGCTAAAGACAATTATACAAGAGATTTTGAATGCGATGAAAGCTGTGAAAGAAGTAACATGAATTTTTCAACGGTTGAGTCAACTGTCGAAACGTCAATTGATTATAATACAAATAGTCCTCAAAAAGTTCTTTTACAAGATTCGGCAACAGTACATAGACATGCATCAGGTAATAATATGAAAAATAAAATGTATGTGAATAGTGTTCAAATCATTCCTCTTTATATGTACCGGAATCAGTTGAAGACATACAAGGACAAACAGTAGAAACAAAATTTCAGAAAATTTCTTCTCAAGCCGAAAATATTGCCATAAGCAATCAAATCTTTGAAAATACCTTTAATTCGATTGTCAATGAAGATGAAATAAGTAGCCTTCACCAAGACTTTTCAAAAATTAGTTGGAATGACAGTATGTCTACAAATACCAGTGTATTAGTTGATGTTGGACAAAATACACCCGATAATGATATTCAGGACTTTCTCACAGGTACGAGCTTAACTATATTTTATGTACATACTTGTTATCGCTATCGGCATAGTTGAGCTCTAATTGCATACATAAAAGACGATTGATAAAGTAATTTATTATTCCATGGCATGATAGTATGAACTATTTATAAAAATTGCTGCTTTCTTAACAATTGTCATATATTTGTGAACTATCCTAATACACTTAACCTTTCCACGCTTTTTGTTTTAGACACAGGAGCAGAAGTCACCCAACACGTTATTAGCGAAGTAAAACCCACTGACACAAAGAGTATAGACAAAGAATCATCTCCAAAACCTACACCACGTACATGCTTATTAAAAAGACAAGAACCTGAAACCCATTTGACCTTTGATACATCAAAAAGCTTAGTTAATCTAACGCATGACAGTGGCCAGAAAGAGCTGCCGATACCAACGCCTAGGCAGCAGAAACTAAACGAAGACGATACTATTGACTGCTTTGCAGGATATTGCGAAATGGACGATCATGTAGATAATAGTTTTCTTAATGAAACAACTTCAAATGAAGTAGAACTAACCAGTGAAAGCAAATTAAGAAATCTTCATAATTCTACTATACATTTGCAAACAGATGCGATTGAGCTGTATGATGAATTGCAAGAACATGATGTCGAAATCGGCTTAAATGAGAAAAACTATTCCTCAGCTGAGTTAATAGATAAATTAGACGATTTCGATTTAGTTAACGTTTGTGAATCTATTGCTCCGCATGAGGAACTATCTCCACTTACTATAATATCAAAACATAAGAAAAACAATAATAATTCTTCTGTGGAATATTTGGAATCGCCACAAACAGAAACACCAGGAAACATACAAGTCGCAAATGATAGGCAATGTTTAATTTCTTTATCAGAACTACAAAAAGATCACAATTTTAATCGTGAAAGATGTCCTAGTTTATCCGACCTTAACTCCGAAATAATTCATGTCGAAGCAAATACTATCACCGCCGCTCCAAAATCGGGAGATGACCTTCATACAAGTTTTTATATCGGCGAATCAAGCAGTAATGTAATAATAAAATCCAAACTTCCTCCAAAAGAGGACGAGGAAGAAGCAGAGGTTGTTGTTTCAAAATGTAAAGTTTCCATAGAAAAAGAAATCGCCATAATGTCCACCTGTCTCACAGATCCTACAAAAAAATTAGTTGCGGAGTTTGAAACTACATCTGTTGCATTTCAAGATCTTAAAGTAATGCGTCAAGGATCTGAAACTCGTAATGACTTACTTGAAATTGAAATAGAATCGCAAAAATTATGCGGCGAGGTTAACATAAACACTTCCAAAAGCCCTGAAGATAGTCATAGCTCCAGTGTTCTAATAGAAAGAGAGGAAACTTATGAACCTATAAATATAGCAGGGCCGCTGTCCAATGAAGAGGATAGGGTAACAGACTCCCAACAAAACCTTGAATTGCAACCCTCGGACAAAAAGCTACCATCCAAAACATCAAAACTCGATCTCATATTGGATAAGAGTGAATTGGAACCCTCAGAAAAATCATACACATTACCAATCTTTCAAACAACAACAGCGGCTACGGAAACTGTCAATACTACATCAACTAATTTCCTTCCAGATGTGCTCTTAGTGGAGCGAACTTTGGAAGAAGTAAAACTATCGCTAGATGCGGCTAAAGAAGAACTCATTCAAGTTGTAAGAGATGGAAAATCTATAAAACAATCTCCATCAGAGTTCGAATTTAAAAACATTTATATTTCAAAAGGCGATTTAATTCATCCTCCAGACCCAAAAGGAGAAAAAAACGTAGTTCTTAGAGATTCCAACACTAACACACTCGTCAACATTCCAGAATTAAGTAGACAGCATACTGATGAAGAAGTTAACATTTCAGAAGCCTCAAGAGTGGAAAGTGCTGCTAGGGCGGGTGATTCAAATATAATTGCTACAAAACCAATGAGTCCAGTTTATAACAGGTGGTCATTACATGATATTGATAATTCAAGTTCAAGTGATAGTTTCCATAAAAGTGGTAGTCGACCTTGCTCTACAGATCTTGATACTGTTCAAACGTTACACACTTCCTCTGAATACCAAACTGCATTGGATGCGTCTTTTTGCAAAGAATCGACTGAGTATGCGAGCGCTGTTAGTACTTTCGACAGTAGCGGAAAAACTATAAGCTCACATGAAAGTATGAAAAGTTTGAGTTCCGAAACATCAGGCAACTTGGGAAGTATTGATACATCGGATCTCTCAGAAACGCTAGTCGCATCAGTTGGAGATCAAGAGCCTGACATTTACGTTGATAATGAGGACTTTGAAGTAGAGCAAATGCAAACAGATCTGAATTCAGAACTTGTTGATTATGACGCACAGCAAAATTGTATGAAGAGATCTCAAGAAATGATATTTACAACAGTGGAAACAGCATCTGAAGTAATAGCACCAGTACCTACTTTTCAACAAGAAGACGGAAAAAATTATATCGAAAATATTTATTCTATTGATCAAAAGCTGCTAGCGTCCAGCTTAGATGATAGTAGTATATTGTCATCAAGTACATCTGCAATTGAAACTGTTGTCAACAATTTTGATGAATTGATAGGGTCTGCGCGATCTTCTTCCCTGATTGACATTGAAATGTTTTCAACAACCAATGAAGACGATCCCAGTTTGCAATTATTTGGGCTTCCTAAATCACAAACCTCAGATATAAATCGAGAAGTTGAACAAGTATCCGATAAGCCAACATGTTCCGGTGAACAACGGCGCAATGGGCATAAACGTACCGAAAGTACAGCCGTTATTACTGATCTCCCAAAAACCTTAATTGATGACGAAACTGAAATTCTATCTTCGGAAGGGGTTGATAGGAGTACAGTTGTTCCTAGTAAAATAACTGAAGATGATCCTAAGGGTAGTGAGTCGGAGTCAGACCATGACCCTTATGAATCAGAATACTCAAGAGCATTCAAATCACCAAGCCAAAGAAAAAAGAAAAACGATAAAAAAAATACTGAAGCACTCGAACAGAGTCCAGATCGATCATTTGGCCATTTAAATTTAGTCACACAGACAATAATTGAAGATACTCTAACAGAGGAAATAGAGTCACAAAGCAAAGCTGAGGAAGAGAGACGCCCCTCTCAAAATATGCAGGACTATTCAAATATACCAAATATAACTGTTACAACGGAGCTGATTAAATATGAAGAACAAATTGATATCTTTTCTGATAGCACTCTGTACAAAGTAAAGACGCAAGATGAATTGCATAAAGTGGAAGATACGCCCATTCAACGAACAGCCGGAACTAACTTTTCAATATCTGATGATGAGTTCAATCAATTAGTACAGCAGCAATATAAACAAAAACTTGCTGATTTAAATGAGTCAGATAAATTTGAAAATAGAGCTCCTGACTCTCCGGATTCTTTTGAAATGGTTGATCAACCCGACATCTCTGATGAATTTGTTATAATAGAAGAAGTTGCTAAAGAAGCCAGTGAATTTGACGTAGAGGGAAAAAGTATTAAGATAAGTTCGAACAAAATTGTTCAAAAGTACGATGAAGAAGTGGAACAGATTCTGATCAAATCAGCTCCTGCGGCTACCAACTTAGGATCACAAATTTTTCGCGATGATTTAAATTTTGATTTTGAAGAAAGCCCCCCTTCCACCGAAGGGCATACGGAAGTGGAATCGACTGAAGTAGTTGCCAACAAGAAATGGATAGAAATGCAATTATCTGATCACGCTGCCCAACTCAGATACCCATATGAGCTTGAGCGAGGAGTTCTGGAAGATATTAAAGAAGAAGATGCTGAGTTTGATGTGGGCAGTAGTCGAATAAGTAGTTTTAAAGATTCATTTTCGAGTACTCCTGACTATGATGTTTTAGCGGGAAGAAAGTATTTTTCTAAAACTGAACATGACGATATTTCAATGAGCAGTTTGCAGGAGTTTGAAAATCTGGAGCAAGCCATATCACTCGAGAACAGAAGAATATGTCAGGGATCGACGGATTCTAGTAACGGTAGTTTTACAAAAAGATATATGATAAGAAATCCGCACGGCGATGATGTTTCATTATCCAGCTTAAAAGACTTTGAGGGCTTAGAAAATGCTTGCATTGAAGCCCATTTAATTGAAATAAAGGCCAAAGAAGAAGCGGCTTTACTTTTATCTCGTTCCGATGAGTCCAATAATTCTAATAACGGAAGCGACATTTCTAAAAATGTTGTTGTAATAACGAAATTAAAATCAGTTACCACACAATCCATACCGAAGGAAAAAATTGAAGCCATTCTTAAATCTAAGCTTGAAGTTTGTGAAGGAACAAATACCACTTTGATAGAGATATCATCGCATAGCTTAGAAGTAGAGGAAGATAATTGTAGAGGCGAAGTTGTTGACTGCACTTCTGGACATGGTAGTGCAGAAAGCTTGGAGATCAATAAAAGTGGCAAACGAGTAACAAGTATGGACTCCTTCAATATATCAAGGGATATAACAACAATATCCAATGCCGATTCGTTGGATCAGGTACCAAATCCAGTTGTTGCAGACGAAAATTTGGATTCGATTGAAGTAAAGCTAATTTCCTCATTACCATGCACAGAAAATTTCGGCAGCTTGAAAATCTATGATGAAGCAGAAACTCCCAAAGAGGCCACTTGTAATATGTGTAATGTGGTATTTGATAGTTCGGAACAAATTTCGAAAGATATGTCAAATGATTCTCTGAACCTGTGTGCTGAACTAACGAGCTCTGCGGCTTCAAACGTAACCATTAACAACGAAGGCGACTATTTAATGTCTGACAGTATGATTAGCTATGGATCAAGTACGTTAATTGAAGATCCTTCAAAAGATGATTCAATCATTCTAGGTCAAAAAACATTAGGTATGTACATTTTTAACGCTTTGCATATGCCATTTAAACAAATTAGTTATTTGTGACTAGGTATAGCAATAGAGCTCAACTTCTCTATTTAAGATCATATTTTATATATTATATGAATCTGCGAGCTTTACACATATTCTACTCCAAAATGTCCTAGCAAATGAAGAAGTGTTGGTTTTTTATTTATTTTCCAGAAAGAAATGACAGTTAAAGTCCGCCAGTATGTTTTCTGTTGATTTTTTTTGTTGCTGCGAGAATATCAATCAATTAGTTGGCAGTACTCGTCCTTACCTTTTAATCTCTTGATTCTCTCAATAATACCATCCTCTATTCGCAGCACTCTTGGGTATCTGCTTAGCGCATCCACGTGGCGCATAGATGATCCTGACCGGTGTAAAACCTCGCAAGAGTACTCCTGTAACATTATCGCCCATCTAGTCACCCTTGGGCATAAGTCCCTTTTGTTCATCGTAGCCTGGAATGCCTTACAGTCGGTGTAGATTTTAAACTTCATTCCCAACAAATAAACGTGTAGCTTCTTGATGCACTTTATTATCGCCAATACTTCATGTTCGTAGGTGGTGTAATTCACTTCCGCTGGTGTTGCCTTGAAACTCATAAAAAAGACGGGATGCAAATTACCTTCGTGTTTCTGGAGCAGAACACCGCCATATCCAACCATACTCGCATCTGTAAGTAGCTCCGTTTCAAGAGCTGGATTAAACAGCTTCAATACAGGCTCCTTGCACAGCAAATCTTTCAAGGACTCAAACACAACGATTTGATCCGATCCAAAAACAAACTCACTCTCCTTCTTGGTGAAGTCTGAAAGTGGTTTGGCATACAAAGCATAATTAGGCACAAAGTTACGGAAAAATCCAGTTAGACCCAGGAAACTTTGCACCTGCTTCACATTAGTTGGTTTTGGAAATTTTTTTACCGCGCTTATTTTTTCCACAGAAGGTTTTATACTTCCGTTTTCCACCACATGTCCAAGAAATTTCGTATACTTACTCAGAAAATCACACTTATCCCACTTGATGACCAATCCGCTTTCTTCTGCTACTTTCAGCACAACCAGTGGCGGACTAAGCCCGTCAGAGGCCCGGGCGGCAAAGCTGAATGAGGCCCCCAGCTTAAAAAAATTTAGTTTTACAAGCTTTTTTATTCTGTTCACATTTGTATGTATAAATAAGTGTTTATGTTTATTTCGTTAATATCTGGCAAGTGAAATTTAAATTCGAATTAAATTATTTATGCTTAATAAACATACATACCTACAATATGGAATAGATATGGGTGAGGAAAATAAAATACGAACCGATCGACAAAAAAAAATTAGATAAAATAAATCAAAGATAGTTTATTTTTATTTTTTGTAGCGTGTTATATGTGTTTTCATGACTTCAATTTACTGAACTCCTCTAAAACTTCTGTGAAATCGATTACTATGGAAATTTTGCTTTCGATTGAAAGCACGGCTAGATTAACCAGTCGCTGTTGATCCATTGTAGATCGAAGATATTTTTAATTAGTTTAAGTTTCGAAAAACTCCTCTCGCATGCTTCAACCGAGTTGCAAATGGTCAAGAAGTATTGAAGAATGAGCGATAGGCAGGGTAACGATTCACTGAAGTGCCATTTTATTATAAATTGAAGGATTTAACCCCCCCCCCCCCAAGACCGGAGCCCCGTGGCGGGCCGCCCCTTCCACCGCCTGGTTAGTCCGCCACTGAGCACAACACTGAGTATCTCTAAATTTTCTTCCTCACTCTCCACGGCTATAATCACGCCATCCAAATATCCTGTCTAATCAAGTCTCGGAAAACCGTTTTCACAAACCGTTGAAACACTGCCGGTGAGTTGCACAGTCCAAAAGGAACCATCAAGAACTCGTACTGCCCATCCGGAGTTATGAATGAGGTATACTTCCTGCTGCTCTCTGCCACATCCACGTGGAAAAATTCATTGCGAAGATCCAATGTTGTGAAAACTTTAGCTTTATATAACTTCTCTAATATTTCCTCCATTACTGGCAGTGGATACCGGTCCTTGACAAGCTTGGTATTCAATTTTCGATAATCGACGCACAAACGATTGCGTCCATCCTTCTTCTTCACTAGGACAATATGTAGTAGGTACTGTTTCACTAGAGACGATGCGTATTAAATAACATCCGTTTACTTCGAATGCGATCATAAAAACTGACGCTTTCTTTATTCTTATTCCTAATCTTACATGTGAATGACTGTATGTGTATATTGTTACATTCTGGCTAGGGTTCGAAAAGATAAAACGTAATTCTATTTAATTAATCTTTATTAGTTCTCTTTCCATTTAATTCTTGATTATTATTCTAATAATTCACTTATTCACAACAATTCACTTTCACAATTAATCACTTTAAATACACAATCACTTTTCTCTTACTCAATACTTATTCCCTATACTTTTCACTACTGTCATCTATCGCACTTCTTTATCGCGGTTCACAACTCGAATGTCTTGGGTGCTAATGCCACATCTATTTATAACTCCTAGTGACACCTCTCGAAATTTCCAGATTCGTTGAGTTTAGAAGGTTCGCGAACAACATAATATCTATTTATATCTCGAAATTTCCAGATTCGTTGAGTGTACTAGTTATTCCACAGCTACTCAAACTGCTATTCAAATGCTGCCAAAATCGGTAATATGGCCACTTTCTACTAGATGGCGCTTGCTGAATGACACAGTTTGAGCAAACATGCAACAATATCCCCCTCTTAAACTTGTTCGTCCCGAACAAGCACGTCAATATTTTCGCCATGGTAGCGATGGAGACGATCCACATGGATAACTTTCAGCTTGCCTCTTCCTCGTTAGATCCGGTAGACAACATCGTTTATGCGCTTCTTCATAGGGTCCTTCCCAATCCTGCTGTAGTTTAGGTGACACGCCTTTTCGGCGATGAGGGTTGTATAGCCATACCAGATCTCCTTCCTGGAATCCTGTGGTGGTTGCTTTTGTGTCGTACCTCATCTTCATGCGGTCGCTGGATATCGGATGAATATTTCGGTGGACTTCAGTACCCGGTACACACTTTCCAACCACCTCACCTTGCTTCAATTTGACGCTTTTGTGTTCCGCATTAAGAACTCGTACGGGAACAATATTGTTCTTCGGCTCGACAAGCACTTTTCCAACCACGCAGTTTCGGTAGTGGTTGTCTTTTGGCTCAACTAGAGAGAATCGGTGGCTCATAGGATCACCTTCCAGCTTTGTCCGAATTATTGTCTCTGAAGAAGGTGGTAGGACCTCGTCCTCACTATTGACTGTCCTCAGGGATGCGGCGTTCTCTTTCCCGTACACCATCGGAATCTCTACGTTTCGATACTTGAGTACTTGCATATCAAAGTCCAATACGACATCATGCGCCTTCATGAAATCGATTCCAATGATGCATTCGTCACATATATCAGCTACTAAGAAAGCGTGGGAGAATGATAATCCTGCCAAATTTATTGTTAGCATGATATCTCCGTACACTTTCGCTGTCGCTCCTGTTGCTGTTTTCAGACAGTAACTGCTGGTGTTGTGCAACCAAGACTGACGGACGATGTCCCTCCTTATAATGGAAGCGGTGGCACCGGTTTCGATGGCTGCCTCGCACTTATTTTGACCGATATAGGTTTCCACTGTTAAACTCTGGTTTCCTCGTTTGGTTTGGGAGACTTGAATTGTGGTCCTGGAGTCATCGATTCCGGAAACCCACTTCTGCTCCGAGAAGCTGTCCCTTACACGTTTCCCGACTGCTGGTTCTGCGAAGCTATATCTGCCAGATGCTTCTTCGTTGCGCCTCCTAGGCCCGCAATGTGGACAACTGCCTTGTCTGGGTGGAGCTCTACACTGTCTCTGTAGGTGCCCTATTTTGTTGCAGTTCCAGCAGCGCATTTGACCTCTGTTATCTCTGCTCCGGTCTACGATGTCTGCTCTTTGATAGGAGCATTCAACGACTGTCATTTCCCTTACGCGGTGGAACACATGCGATGCCTGATCAGCAGCTTGCATTGTCAAGGCAAATGCTAGGGCCTCAGCGAGAGTTCTCTTTCCAGCCATTCTTACGGCCATTTGCAGTTGTCTATCTTCAATGGCTTGGATCGCCTCCACAGCCATTTCATTGATGAGAACCTCACCTGCATTAGGATATGACAAATGTGCCAGACGTTCGATATCTGCTTGCAGCTGTTGAAGTGTTTCTCCCCGCTTCTGGACTCTACTGCGTAGCTGGACCCTGTACACTTGCTGCTTATGCTCATCACCGAAGCGCATCTCTATAGCCTGGACCAGGGCGTCGTAGTTGTGTTGCTTCTCTTCTGAGACAGTTTGAAGTAACTCCGCAGCTGTACCTCTTAGTGCGCTGTTCGCCATTGCAGCTGCTTCAAACTGTTTCTTATAAATTGGCCATGATGTTTGACCATCGAAAACAGGAGGCTGCATCTCTTTCCTTCTCGGGCAGTCCGCAGAATTTTCTCGAGCCTTCTGCTTCTTCACTTTCTCGAGCTCTTTAGCCAAGTTCTCGAAGTTTGTTTCATGCTTGCAAAACGTCTGATGGATTTCGTCGAATTTGGTATCAACCTTCTCGAACTTGTGGTCGATTTCTTCGAGTTTTCCTTCGAGAACATTTTTAAAATCTTCCACAGCGCTCTTTTGGGCGGCAACTATAGAATTCTTTTGTTCTTCGAATTTAGAGTCCATTGATTGCAATTTGGAATCTAGTGAATTTGCCTGTTGTTCTAGGGAATTCTTCTGTTCATCAAATTTAGAGTCCATTGACTCTAATTTGGAATCTAGAGAATTCTTCTGTTGTTCTAGGGAATTCTTCTGTTCGTCAAACTTAGCCAGAAGTAATTCCATCATAGCAGTCATATCAATGCCTGTACTTACTTGTTCTTCTGCTACGTCAAACAAAACGGACTTGGGGTTTTCTCCTTAGTTTTCAACAGCTTCCTGCAGTCGAAGCACCAAATCACTTTTTCCTCCAGCTGTGGAGAGATTCCGCTTTTCTAGTTCAGCTTTTAACTGCGGTATACTGAGCTGAAGCAATTTCAATGTGCGGCCCATTATTGTTTTTTTTTTTTTTTAACTAATTCACTTCACTTTAATTTCACACTGAATACGTTTTATCCCACTTCTGACACCAATGTTACATTCTGGCTAGAGTTCGAAAAGATAAAACGTAATTCTATTTAATTAATCTTTATTAGTTCTCTTAATCAATATTGTCTATACTTTTTCCCTATACTTTTCACTACTGTCATCTATCGCACTTCTTTATCGCGGTTCACAACTCGAATGTCTTGGGTGCTCCTGCGACATCTATTTATATCTCCTAGTGACACCTCTCGAAATTTCCAGATTCGTTGAGTTTAGAAGGTTCGAGAACAACATAACATCTATTTATATCTCGAAATTTCCAGATTCGTTGAGTGTACTAGTTATTCCACAGCTACTCAATCTGCTATTCAAATGCTGCCAAATCGGTAATATGGCCACTTTCTACTAGATGGCGCTTGCTGAATGACACAGTTTGAGCAAACATGCAACAATATATAAATATATTATATAATTTAAATAGATATCTTATTCTTAATCTTATATGTGTATGACTGTATGTGTATATATATAATCACAGCTTATGAATGTAGGTATATGAATATAAATATGGTCTGACAGTGTGAGTTGCATGCTTAACTCTTACAATAATTACTACAATGCGGCCATCCTTACCATTAAGATCAACTGATCTTGCAAATTTACAATCAATCATTCGCTTTACTCTTGTTCAACCATGGTTTCATATTGCCGACCGCCCATACTCCTTGGTAAGGTAGTCGCGACTGTTGAAAACCGTCAACATCTTTAAGCAGATATCTGGCGTTTCGTAGGACTTTTCCGATCTGGTAGGGTTCTCTACACTAGGATGTTCTTTTGTAGTCCTACCCACCGTGTTATTGAGTGTATGTTCGACTACCTCTAAAACGTGATCCCAAAATACCCCTTCTTCTGGTTTAACTAATTTTGCTATCATTGGTCCCAAGCTCCTGTTTACTCTCTCTACTTGTCCGTTTGCTTGGGGTGAACCTGTCGCAATCTTTATGTGTTGAGCACCTTCTTTGGACAAAAAGTCCTTGAACTCTGCACAACTACCCCTATCTGATATAATATACTTCGGTCTACTATACGCTCTAAAATAATCCGTTAACGCTCGATTTACTTCCTTTGTATTTGTAGTTTTAGTCGGGTAGAGTCTCACGAACTTTGTAAAAGCATCTATTACCACTAGTATATATTTTTTGACCGTTCTCGAATTGTCTATTGGACCACAATGATCTACATGTACCACAACGAACGGTTTTTCTTCTTTAGGGATGTTGTGAATGAAACCTTCTTCACGGCCTTGTTTAGCCGAAAAAGCAATACATTTCAAACAGTTTTTTATGTACAATCCTATCTTCTCTCTCATTTTGGGTAACCAGTAACTTTTCGACACTAACTCTAACACCTTATCTGTACCTACATGACCTACTTCGACATGATATTTATATAAAACATGACTTTCCATCGCTTCTGGTACACAAAACACGACACTGCCATCATTTTTCTTTCTATATACCACTCCGTTTCTCATCTCGTATAAATTATGGTTCGATCGTTCTAACAACTCTTTAATCTTAACTATATTTCCGTCTTTTCATTGGCATACTATCATATTTTCCTCGAAAGTATTCGTTTCGATCGTCAGAATATTTGTCGATCTACTTAACGCGTCGACGTGTTGCATGCGAGTACCTGCCCTGTGTGCTAGAGTGTAATCAAAATTTTGTAGCTCTAACGCCCATCTGCTTTTCTAGGGTTAAGTTCTATCTTGTTTAGCGTTAGGGTCAACGAATTACAATCAGTTACGATCTTGAACTGTTTACCCTGTAAATATACCCTCAACTAACTCAAAACTATGCAATTTTGCTTCGTAATCTGTCGTTCTCTTTGAAAAATAAAAAATCGGATGTAACTTTCCGTCTTGCTTTCTTTGTAGCAGAATCGCTCCAAATCCCTGTGCACTTGCGTCGCAATGAAGTTCTGTTCCGTCCTTTGGACTTACATACAGTGCCAAGACCGGAGCTTCTATCAATTTGTTTTTCAAGCTTTCAAATCCCTTTAATTGTTCGTTACCAAACTTGAATTCTCTGTCTTTTTTGGTAAGGTCATACAGTGGCTTTGCTATGGTTGAAAAATCTCTAACGAATCTACGGAAATAAAAACACAATCCCAGAAAACTTGGTACTGCATGGGTTTTTTGTGGAATCGGAATTTTTTTTATAGCTTCGATACCCCTATCATCTGCCTGTATACCCTCCCCCGTAATCGTAAAACCTAAATATTTTATCTTCTTTTGTAAAAATTTGCACTTATCTATCCTTAGTTCCAATTTATTTTCTACCATCCTCTTCCAAACTTCAGAGAGTATCCTAAAATGGTCTTCGTATGTCGTCGTAGCTATCATTATATCGTCTAGGTATACTATAACTTCATCGTTCCTAATCATGTCTGCAAATATCTTGTTAACGTTGACGGCGTATTTTTCAAACCAAACGGCATTCGCAAGAATTCGTATTGCCGCAACGGCGTAACGAACGACGTATATTTTACCGCGTCTTCATGCATGTATGCGTGAAAAAACCGTTCTTGAGGTCTAGTTTAGAAAAAATTGTCTTATATACCAGTTTGTCTAGTAAATCGTCGATCACCGGTATCGGGTAACTATCTTTTTCAGTCGCTTTATTTAACGTACGAAAATCGATACACATTCTAAGATCCCCTGTTTTCTTTTCACCAATACTATCGGCGATACGTATTCAGATTCGCTTTCTCTAATATACCCTTTACTAATATATTCGTCTAGTAACGAACTATGTTCGTTTTTTTCGGCATACGACAAACGACGCGGTCGACACTGAAACGGTTTTATGTCATTTAGCGTTAAATTTATTTTAGTTTTATTACCGGTTCCGTAGGGCGATCGGCATCAAATAATTTGACCTATATAACATTTTAAGCTTTTCTTTATGACCCTAACATACGTCTTCACCAACTTCTAAATCTAATTCCGAACTATCATTATCCTTACAGTCGATTAACATGAGCTGTTTTCCAAAATGTTCACTATCGTCTTCTATTTCATTTGAGCAAGTTATATTATTTTCCAACTGTGAAACTAGTTTCAATTTTCCACTTTTTAGGACATCCCTCCCCAAGATTGCCTCATAACTCGTCGATCCATCGTCTATTACCATAAAATTTACTTTTATTCCAACTTCTTTATAAAAAACGACGCACGACACCATTCCATATATTTTAAGCAAACTTTTATTTAACCCGAAATATTTTGTTCGTGTGTTACATCTATATATGGATATATTTTCGCTCACTTTCCACTTTCGGTTTTCCAATCTTTTTCACACTCCATCTTGTTTTGTTTTGTACCAAAAACTTCTTTCAACTCCTCTGTCAGGTTATCTATGTTGTCGTTTAAAAAGTTAGGTTGTGCGTACAACCATTCTTGGGCCTTGCCTCTCATTTTGCTAACGAAAAGTGCGTGTACATTTTTTTTCTCCACACCGTATACTTCTTCGACATTTCTTAGCTGTGCCAGCCACATATCAACACTTGTCGTTCCGCTAAATTCCGGCAACATCTCCTTCCACAATCCAATTTGTTGCGCCACTTTAAACTCTCCTGTCGTACAGTCCGATCGTTTTCCACCACCTGCTGAATTAGCTTCTGCTCTATCATTTGATTTTGCGATCCGTTGACACAGTTCATTTTCTCTCTTTATGACGTTTTTCTTTTCCCCAGCTGCAGTGTCTAGCGGCTGTTTTTCGATCTCTTCTTCTGCGTCGCCGTTACTTGGATTTTCTCCTCGCACATCTGCTGCTATGAATTCGTCTGAATTCAGTACTGTGTCTTTTATTACGAAGAGAATAAAAAAAAAATTTCGCGGTTACTGAACAAGCGGCGACAAAAAAAATGTTCGCGGTGACTGAACAATCGGCGACACAACCAACTTTGTGGTAAACACACAATCTGCAGTAAAAACTTTATTTTGCCTTCACTTTCACTGGTGGCAAGGTATTATTTCACTTGTTCTTTTTTTCAGGTAATCCCACTTCTGAGAAATTTGTAGTAGGTACTGTTTCACTAGAGACGATGCGGATTAAATAACAACGCGTCCGTTTACTTCGAATGCGATCATAAAAACTGACGCTCTCTTTATTCTTATTCCTAATCTTACATGTGTATGACTGTATGTGTATATATAAATGTAATATATAATTTAAGTAGATATCTTATTCTTAATCTTATATATGTATGACTGTATGTATATATATATAATCACAGCTTATGAATGTAGGTACATGAATATAAATATGGTCTGACAGTGTGAGTTTCATGCTTAACTCTTCCAATAATTACTACAAATAGGACTAGCAAAGTCCGATCGGCTGTGCTGGATGATACCTTCATCCAACCACTCCTCAACTGCTTCCTTCTCTGGTGGTGCTAGTCGTCTGGCTTTCTGATAAATAGGATTTTCATCCTGATGAACAAGATTCATCTCGATACAAGACTTTTAAACTTTCTTGGGGGAATAAGTTGAAATAATATTTGAAATTACATTTCTGTACTCCTCGTTGCCAACCTGTGGGCCTTTTCCACTCGTATCTTCTTCGTCGTCCAACACTCCGATATTCCAAACATCATTTTTCGCCAACTCATGCGCCTCCTCTAGCTCCATCTTGGGTGTTTTCATAAACGTCGAAAATCTGCGCTAGTACAATCGTCTTTCTTCTTTGTTGCATTATTGAACACACTTATTCTGCAGAACATGAGCAGGCCTGCTTAAGTACAATTTTAACTAGTCACTGAATGAACGTCAGATTTTTTGATATCCAAGACATCAAAGAAGAAGAATGTATCAACTTTTTTTCATTTCATTTTCATATAGCATCGTCCTCCACAAAGAAATCTTTTTCTTTTTCCCAGGGTTGAATTCTTTTTCCATCAGAATTCTGTTTTGAATTAACAGCTTAGTTTCGCCATAATCCACGCCGCAGCTTCTACTTCCCTTAAAAAAATAGTTGAATTTGGTTGTAAATAAAAAATTATTAAAATATTGCCAATAAAACTTACATTTTTCGCACTTTCAATTGTTGTTTTTACCTCCCGCGCTTTCTGCAGTCAAAAAATATGGATGCACAATCTGCCAGACGCTGACGACATTTATGACGTTTATGAACATATCTTCTGCAATTCATCTAAGTTAGTTCGATCAAAAATCTGACTTTATGAACACATCTAACGCAGGTCTTATTTAGTCAGACGTTTATGAAAACACCCCTTCTCTATAATTACCTTTCTCATATGTTTTATCCTACCGTGGCAAATCAGTAGCTGCAAGAAATCTCTACCCAGTAACAATCGATCCGAAATCCAAATATCGGCGACCACTTGAAACCGCACCCAATGTCTATCTGGACCAACTCGTATCTCCAAAAGGCAGGAAGCCAGTTTTGTTTGGGAAGCATTACCAAATCCTTTTAAAACTATTCCTGGTTGACTCACCTCCACTCCTCCGATTTCATCTACGACCGATTTATGTATGATAGAGACGTCACTTCCATTATCGATGAATGCGTGATAAGGTTTCTCCGAAATGATGATCGAAACGTGATTGCCATCCGAGTCAATGCGTCGGACTTTGCGCACACCCCTGGAATCGGCTTCTTCCTTCTTCTGGTTCGGGCAATTGGGATATATATGTCCGAATTGGTTGCATCGGAAACACCTTGTTCCCTTAGCCCTATCCGGACAATTCAGAGCCAAGTGTGATGTTCCCCCACAGTTGAGACATCGTCTGGGTGTAGCGGGGTATCCGCAACGGGACAAGTTTGACTTACCGGGCATAATATATTTACTAGCGTCTACTCGTTGTTTCGGCATCTGTAGTTGCATCCTCTGTTATATCTCCAACTTGGTCTTCAGTTCTTCTAATGTTGAGGCCTTGTAGAGTACTATTTTATTAATTGTCGTGTCCGGGATTCCATTTACGATCTACAAACTATATTAGGGAAAACTTATCCACGTCTGCCTTAATCCGGATCTGTAACATCACGAAAAGATATTCCAACAAAGTTTCGGAGGAAATTTTTTTTCTAGACTCCAGCCTTTTGTGAATCTCAATGCTTGAGGTATTCCTTCCGAATTCTTTTACCAAAAGTGCTTTTAGTTTGGACCAATCGGTGACTCCTTCCGTTGCTTCTATCGCCAATTTTGCAGCTCCCTTCAGCAGTCTACGCGAATAGAGATATTTTTGGATATCATTCCATTCACAGGATGTCACGATTTCCTCAAACTCTTTTACCCACTGGCTGTAGTCTTTTCCTCCTTCAGGAGAGAATTGCTCCAGGGATTGTTCTACGTCTCGAAAAACAAAAATATTTTTGGTGGACATCGTTATTTCTTAGGCTGGTTGCTGGGCTCCCTTCTTTATCTCCAGCTGATCGTTGATCGCGTCGAAGAGTTCATCTTCCTCCTCCCTTATTGCGTCTAGTACGTCCTCTACCTTCACAGTTCCTTCTCCAAGCACGCTGTTAATCCGATCCACCAAGTCCGTTTTGACGTTATAGCAGTATGACAGCCCCTTCTTTTAAAGAAACGTTTGTAGTTGACGCACTGTTAATTTCTGCAAATCATCCATTCACTTCTCCTAACAACTACTTCTTTCTTTTCACACTGAGTCCCTCTTAACTTCTTTAACCCTTGCAACTTTCTTAACTTAACTCGTATCCTTCTTCTTAACTTCTTAACTTTCTACACCTTGCTCGTCTAAGCTTCACTTCACCTTCTTTGCAACTTTCTATATCTTAACTCGTATCCTTCTTCTTAACTTCTCAACTTTCTGCACCTTTCTCGTCTAAGCTTCACTTCACCTTCCTTGCAACTTTCTATATCTTAACTCGTATCCTGCATAAAGATCTAAATGTTGAAATGGTTGAAGATGAAGTTAAGAAAGTTGCTCAAAGGCATAGAAGTAGGCTTCTCAACCACGTAAACACAGAAATAACAGAACTATTAAATAATGACAATGCAATCAGGAGATTGAGACGGGTAAAACCTCTTGATCTATAAGAGTTAGCTAGGGCTAAGAAATCAGGTATTGATTAGATTTAACAAAAATTCAACAAATATGTAGTTCAAAAACAAATTGCCGATTAGTCGTCGACTAGGTGCAATCTCATTCGGGATGGCGAATGTCAGTCCGCCGGGAGTTTTTTTTAGATGAGTTAAGGTCTATCACTATTGCAGAAGCATCCCTCGCGTACTAGCTCTGCAATGTCTTTCGATGATTTTATACTTCCAGCGAATTCAAAACACAAAAAAAAAATACTCTAAATGAGAAAGGATGTCAACTGATGAAATTTAGTTGGGTTCAGGACCAAAGCGTTCTTAATACACTATTTGGAGAAGCTTTTAATATATATTTAATTATTGCTGTATTTTATAACTGCTTTAACAGCCTTACTAGCTAATAAAAAAAGAATTGTACCTTATAGGCTTCGTTGAGAAAGCCCGAGACTGAGCAGTAAAAGATGATAGCGAGCCTCTAAATTTGACTACAAAATTTATAAGTATGAAGTTATCACTTCCTATAACCCTGTGAGAAATCATAAACCATACGTTTAAATACGATTTATTCATGAGACAGATTGTCGAAAGTCTTGAAAAAGTCATCGTATATACAATCCATTTTTTTCCAAGGCATAAGAACATGCACTTAAGAAACATAGTACATTTGTGAGATTGGATCTGTTTCTTAAAAATTCAGGCTGTTCATTACAAATCAAAACACGACAGAGAAATATACACTTCTATCAGACAATTAGCTTAAATATTTTGGAAAAACAGGAACATAAGGGAATTTCCAATTACAACTCAAACAGAAATTTAAGATGACCACATTTCCTTAACAATTCGCGCATACAAGTTTTTTGCTAAGCTCCCTTTAACGGGGCTTTCTTACGAAAACTTTTTTTGATTAATTTCTTTAAAAAATACGAAGAAAAAGTAATATAAATTTTTTTTTCCTATCAATTTGCTTACACAATGTTTTTTATCACACCCAATTTTGGGGTACTTTTGTGATTTTGTATCATATTTCCATTTTGCTAGTAATTAGTATGAAAACATATTGTTTGTTATAAATGTAGAAAGCTCTATTCTTTTTCTTTTGTACAAACTATTTTCAGATAATAATCAAATGACAATTTACTAAATTCCAAGTACCAATGCGACGCGTTATATTCAAGAGCCTGTTGGGAACTGTTTTTATCCAATACTCCTTGATCATACCGCCATAAACCGTTTAGCTATTTTTATTATAATACATATGTTATTGTTCCTGTTTGAATTTTCCATAGAAAATCGGATTACGTATCGTTTTTATACAGCAAACAAATTTGCTTATTTTGTTTTCTTATGTTTAACACTATTTTTAATGCAATGATATTCCTTCTTATCAATGCAATACTATTTTCTTATTAATGCAACACTTCTTTCTTATTAACCAATTCCTAGTTAATGCAACACTTCTTTCTTATTAGTGCCGCACTGTATTGTTTTCCTCGTCGCCACTCAAGTGTCGGAGTGGAGTAATAAATATTATAAACAAAATAAAGTGTTATGTTTGGTTGTTAAGATCAACTGGGAAACTCAAACGAAGAAAAGGGCAAGGCAACGCTAGCTAAGTCAAGGAATATGCAGCATTGCAAGACCTTTTATGGAATTTCGGCCACACAGAACGACAGCCGTATCGTATTCGGTACAACTGACGCTCGCCCACACTGTCTTAATAGGTCCATACGAGACTAAATGATGGTTTCGAAAACCACACAAGTGCGACCTTTGAGTCACAGTAGTAGAACCGATCTTGAATCTGTATATGTAAACTACTTAGTGCCTTTCTACCAATTCAGCCGGCTCATAACTCTAACCGCCGCAAAGTAATGAATTTCGTAGGAGTTACCCTGGACTTCAAGCAGATCAGATTTGTAGAGATGTTTGCGTGACTGTCCTCGCAACGCAAATAAAAGCATGCTTCTTAGACTGACTAACTACTTTCCGAGAAAGAATGTATTTAAATGATATTGGGATCTGTATCAGAAAGCAAATTTCGGTGAACTTGTAAGTTCCTGAGCAAGTGCAGCTACTGGACATATTCAGACCACTGTCGTTGGTACTATTCTGAGAGCATCCCATCCCAAGAAATGTGTTGTTTCCATAACTGCTGCAGGAAGATTTTCCCCAGAACAGCGGCTGGTTCAATCAATCCTAAGCGATCAATGATTTTGCCCAAATCGGAGAGGACGCAGCGTTTAGTGATTTTTTCATGATCAAAGATGAATTGAATAGGTATGTGAAATATTGAATGGACACATCTGCATCTGGGTTCGCAGGTGAGGCCGAGTGTTTTAATGACATCAGTTTACCCAATGGTGCGATAAGGCTCCCAGTACTCTTGTACTTACTTGTACAGTACTTGCGAATTGAACTCAACAGCGCGTTGTTATTATAACAAAATTTCCTCAGTTCAAAATGTTTTTTGTTCAGCATTTTGATAAGGTCAGCTTGCAATTTACCAGCCTCCTCCGCTTCGTTTCCTTTATAGGCGAGGAGCCACCAATCATGAAAGTTCTGTGATCACGCTTACTAAAATTTTAAATAAAAAGTTAACACTCAGACGAATAAGATTTGCTTGGTCGGCGTAGATTTAATTGGCCGAAAACATTTTAAATAAATTATAATATTAGCTTAATAATAATAGCTTTATTTTATTTTTCGACTTTAAACAATTTTTTTACAAATTCAACATTATGATAAATAAATATGCGGCCTTGGTTTTGTAACCGTCTGCCGGATGTCATCTCTCTTTTCCGTTGAAAACTTTCCAAATATGTATATTTATTAATATAACAATAAATTCAAGTAAGCTTTTGATGTGATTTACTATTATTTTAAACATTATTCGTATAACAATTTCTAACCATAATTTATAAACAGATCTAGTAAAATATTTTTTTTTTCTTTCTCATCGATTACTGACTTTTCAAATTACACTGGCATACGTTTCCGTTTCATGGTAGAAGATCATTTGTTGATTGTTGCATAGGTTTAGGCGTATGATTATTTCTTGTTGTTTGGTTTTGGTTGCTGGCTTTGCTATCATTGATATTCGATGAGATTGTAAATTTTAGAAGCTCTGTGTTGGAGAGGTTAAAGCCCGAATATAGTCCACCGAGAATATCACAGCCGTCTGATCTGTCAGCAAGCAGTCCCCTGACTCTGCACCAATTGAAGGTCTTCCCAGCCACCAGCATAGTTTCACCTTAAATTTGCACTTCCACATCTGACCTGCTGTATATACCCTATTCTAAGGGTATATTAATTTTGACGCATAGTTTGTAACATACCTTAATATTGCCCGTAGACCCCTAAAAGTTACTATATTTATGATCAGCATCGATAGTAATGTCGATCTAGCCATGTCCGTCCGTCCGTCCGTCCGTCTGTCGGCAAAAATTAAGCCTTTAAAATGGACCTAGAGAGCTGAAATTTTAACCATATACTCTCTAGGGTCCCAAAATAATCAAGTTTACGAATTTTTGATATCCGCCCACAGACACGCCCACAAACTCAAAAAAAAACAAAATTTTGGAAAAAATCGAATTTTGAGCTAGAAAGCTGAAATTTTTTATATATGATCTATGACTCCTAAAACTGCTCGGGATAAAAATAAAATATTTTTTTATACCCTATTCTAAGGGTATATTAATTTTTGAAAATCCAAAGTTTGAGCTAGGGAGCTGAAATTTATAATATATACTCTCTACGGGCCCTTTATACTCATGTGCAAATATTTTCAAAATCCGCCCACTGACACCGATTAATTTTTATTTTTTTTTCAAAATTCAAAGTTTGAGCTAGGGAGCTGAAATTTATAATATATACTCTCTAGGGGCCCTTTATTCTCATGTGTTAATTTTTTTTAAATCCACCTACTGACACGCCCACAATTAAATAAAACAATTTTATTGAAACACCCAAGTTTGAGCTAGGGAGCGTTTTTTTTTGATAAAATCCTTTAAATGTTATATAACAAAATATGTAGAGCGTTCTTAACAATTCAACCATACTTAGACTTTTGTCACGCCTACTTATGAGGGATAGGAATAAGAATAGGGTATCCAACAGTTCGCCCAAGCGGACTGTAGCCCGTCCCTATGTTTTTTATTGCCTTTCTTACTCTCAGCAGAGATTGCCGTACCTTTCGTTTTTCTAATGGGTAATCTCTATGGATGAAAGTTCCAGTGCCTTTAAGCATGCTGGAATTGTGTAGTATTTCATCAACATAATCCTTAGAATTTGTTTCCACCAGAATGATATTTGTTTGGTGATTCGAAGTTAGAAGGCGAATAGAGTTTATCGAGACAGGTTCGTCCGGCTTAAGCGCCGCAAAAAGTTTTTTTACTTCGTCACGATGAGCAGTGTTCGGCCGTTTGGCAATGCGTACGACGAGGTTCTTTTCACATGATTTTTTTAACAGGAACTCAACTTCCCTCTTGAGTGACTTACATTCATCTTGCACTTCCTCCAGTTTGATTGTAAGTTCCGAGTTTCTGAACTTAAGTTGTTGAATCTCTTCACAAACTACTGTGATGTCTCCCTTAGTGGCTAAATTGGATATTTTGTCGTCCAAAAGATTTCCCATGATTGTTGTTAAATCTTGGATTGACATTTGTCCTACCGCCATGGTTGTTATTGTTTTTTGATGTCTTTTGTGTGAAGAAAGTATGTGTTCAGGTGACGTGTGCGCAAAAGATATTTTGGTATTCATTTACACTTAAATGTTCTATCTTTTTATGTTGACTTTTATGTTTTTTCGTTGTAACACACAGTTAAAAAAGTTTATATTTCTGTTTTACACAAATATACCTTGTTATTTTTTAATTAAATATAATTTCCACAAGAGCTACTAGAAACTAGTTGTCACCTCTAATTCACCAGAGTTGCCATCAAATAAATTATAATGTATTATTAATTTTCCACCAGTTTTTTCTGTCATCACGGATTTTGATCAATCTCATAGACATTGTGGGAAATATCATATTGTTTGAGAAAAAATCCGGCCGACCAATGGTTTTTAGCCGGAAAGGTCGCGCATACCTATTTAAATGGTGTGATAAGGTGGTAAAATTTATCCATTATCACGAAAAAGTTTTTTTTTTCATTTTACGCCTTTTGATGTTAGATTCACAAATATCTTGGTATGCGTGCTTACAAAACTGCCGGAAGTATCGCGCATACCAGATTTTATTATGTGGTTAGAGATTACACGGTAATGGATTTTACTTCATTCAAGACAATTCTTTTGGAGTTATATCTTTCTTCTAAATCTATTTTCTTGCTTTAACTTTTCACTTCGTGTAGTGCTACCTGCTTTACTTTTTTTTTAAAATGGTTTATGGCTGGTTTTTCTGATTACCTTTTTTTTACTGAATACACCTAATTATAAACCTCTACAATTATCCTTCAGTCAAAAATATCTGCTTCTTTTTTGCTTTGATTTCGCTAAAAAAAATGCAATCCGGTGTATGGCCTAGTAACAATAAAAAATATTTGACTCTTTATTTGCTAGTTTTTATGGTGGTTGGTCACACCGGATTTGCAATAAGGTTGGGTAGGCGGTGCTTACGTTTTTTCATAATGTATTTTCAAAGGCGCGTTGACTTGAATTCTTGTCAGTGGTGTGAAACAAGTGAAGAAAACACAATACGGGGTGACGCGTGTTAGTACTCAGAGCAAACAAATAAGAGTGAACGTGATTTTAAAAAGATAAAGTTCAACTGTTTTTTAATTTAAAAATATTGTTAGAAGGAATGGGAAAACATACCTTAAATAGTTTGGTCCGCGGTTTAGAGGAAAAACAATATGTTGGTGTAAAATATTTGACTGCAATACAATTTCTTGCAAATACAAGCGACAAAGAAGGATTTTACAAAGGTATGATAAATTTCAGTTCTAGTAATATTCCTTTAAGGCAAAAAATTTTACGCACCGTGTTTGTAAACGCACTGTGGCAAAATGCTACTGAAGCTACTTGTATTTTAACCGATCCAACGGAATGTGGATGTCAATTAAATGAAGCCAGCAAACTTGAACCATTGTGGTACATTGGTCCATCAGCACCGTTAAAAGTTAAAAGATAAATATTATCAGGCGAAGACGAAGGCTAGAATTCATTCCCAACTTAAAAGTTCTCAAAACGAGTCGGCAATAAACAATTAAAAATAATAAAATTAATTTTGAACACGATTGAACACGAGCCATTAAGCTTTGTATGTATAGTATGGAATTGTTGTTGTTTGATAGAGTCCACCGCGCAACCTTAACTATCTGCGACTGTTTGACTGAGGAGTTTTTGATTTGCGAGTGTCCTTGCGATACAGGAAGAAACTAGAAGTAGAAGAAAGACATGACTCCGGAAGAAATGTCTTGAATGAAGTAAAATCCATGACCGTATAATCTGTAACCACATAATAAAATCTGGTATGCGCAATACTTCCGACAGTTTGTAAGCACGCATACCAAGATATTTATGAATCTAACATCAAAACGCGTAAAATGAAAAAAAAATATGTTTTCGTGATAATGGATAATTTTTACTCCCTATCACACCATTTTTTAATATGTAAGGGGTGGAGGGGTAGCAATATTTTGTAAATCTAATTTAAAGTGTGAAATGATTACCAAGTCTACTGGCAATGGAATTGAATATGTCATAATCGAAATTCGGGATTGCAACACCAAATGTATGATTGCGTGTGCATACAGTAACAATAGAAGCTGCTCCCCAGCGCCATTCTTTTCGTCTATCTCTGAATACTGTGCGATCTATCAGCACATAATTATCTGCGGAGATTTCAATACTAACTTATTGATAAATGACTCGCTTGTCTATCAAATGAATGATTTAGTTTCTTCAGTAGGAATGAAAATAATGAATACAACCTACCCTATTCGTTTTGCGGTGAATCGCGTTCCCAGTCTTCTAGATCTGATCATTGTTTCTAATCCGTCTCTTGTTTTACTGTGTGACCAGTTATCGTTAGACGTTTCTGACCATGATCTGCTTTTCTGTACATATGATGTGAATTTGTCCAAAACCGCTCTCTCTGATACTTTTACGTTTAAAGATCTCAATTCCATAGACTTAAATGCCCTACGAATTGCTACCTATTCGGCCCCCTGGGAGCAATGCCGTCTGAAGACCGATCCAAATGAAAAAGTAATGTTGTTTCAAGCTATGTTAAAACAATTGTTTGATCACTGTGTACCAACGAAAGTAGTAAAAATCCAAAACAGAGCATGCCCCTGGTTTACGCCTGAAGTAGTCAGTTCTTTTAAAAGAAGGAACAAATTGTTTAGCAAATGGAAGCGTAGACCATCTAATGGTAACTGGTCCTTATTTAAAACTGCACGTAACAACGCAACTCTTGTTGTTCGAACTTCTAAGATAAATTATTTTTCATCTAAACTAAATATATCCCTCCCTGCAAAGAAACTCTGGAGTAATCTTCGTAAAATTGGTGTTTCCAGTGGCTCCAACTTCAAATGCGTTCTCGATCCTGATGAACTAAATCGTTCCTTCCTAGGGGATGATTTTAGTTCTAACGACCTTGATTTCAATCAGAATGAGAACCCTGTGCACTCGTTGCCAAGACTGGAAGGCTTTGTAGTAACCACTGAAAACGAAATTGTTCAACACGTTGCATCCATCAAGTCGGATTCAATTGGGGAAGACGGCATACCAATACGCTTCATAAAACTCATATTACCGCAAATTGTCTCCCACCTCACTCACGTAATAAACTGGTGCATAATAACATCAACTTTTCCTCAGGTCTGGAAAAGTGCAAGAGTTCTGCCTATCGCAAAGAAAGCTAATCCAGCATCTCCCTCCGACTATAGACCGGTCAGCATTCTACCTTGCTTATCTAAGGTTCTCTAGAAAATAATCGCAAAACAAATCACAACGCACCTGTCTATCCATAAGTTATTGAGTTCTCACCAGTCAGGTTTTAGAGCTAAACACAGCTGTTCCACAGCCATGGTCAATCTGCTTGAAGAAATAAGACAAGATTTCGATAGGGGCTACGTTTCATTTCTTTGTTTGCTTGATTTCTCGAAGGCCTTTGATAAAGTAAATCACAAAGTTCTGTGTTGGAAGCTCAAGAACATTTTCGGCTTCAGTGATGGGGCTGTGAAATTGCTAAACAGTTTTCTTTCAGATAGGTCGCAAAGGGTCATTTGTGGTCAGAGTTATTCGTCCCTAATGAAAATCAAGCAAGGTGTACCCCAGGGCTCAATATTGGGACCGATTCTTTTCTGCATATTTATTAATGACCTTCCATCTGTGTGCAAACACGCTTCAGTACATTTATATGCAGACGACGTTCAATTACATCTAGCAAAACCATACCCCAACCTTAACGAACTCGCTTCTCTCATCAATGATGATCTGAAGCGCATCTACACCTGGTCAGTTGCGAATGGTTTATTTTTAAATCCTGCTAAATCTCAAGTAATTCCTATATCCCACAAAAAATTCAACCTTAATCTTCTACCTGATCTATATCTAAATAGTAATAAAATCAAAGCTGTTGAATCATCCACTATTCTGGGATATTCAATTAATCGTAATCTGTCTGGTTACAATCACACCAACGTGGTCATTGGTCGTATCTACGGATGCCTTCGCAAGTTATGGCTTAGTGCTTACTTCACTCCAATGGAAACACGGCGAAAATTGGTAACTACTCTAATCCTGCCCCTCATAATGTATGCCGAGGTTGTGTATTGCAATCTAGACTCTTTATCCCAGCATAAATTGCAGGTAGCCTTCAATGACGCGGTGCGTTACATCCACGGCATTCGTAGATACGACCATATATCAGCGTACACTAGGAGTTTGCTAGGTTGTGATTGCATCAGTACATCAACGCCAGAAACTGTATCTTTTTACATAAAATAATTATAAATCAAAGTCCGTCTTATCTGTATAATAGGCTTAATTTTACTCGGTCGTCACGAACCACCAGCCTGATACCATATCGCTGCTATTTTCTCAATTCTTCGCGCTTATTTTTCATTCACACTGTGAGACTATGGAACTCCTTACCCCAACATATTAGAGCTATATCTAATCACTCCAATTTTAAAAGGGCAATTCTCCTATATTTTTCCACTCATCAACATTAATTCCAAATTGTATCTCCTATCTATATCTCCCCTATCTATATCTCCCCTTAGCCTTAAGAAATTTTCTGTATACTAGTCTTAAGTTATTTAATGAAATCATTTTTTTTTTTTTTTAAATTTACACTACACTAAGTACTAAAAAAGATTATATCTTAATGTACGAACCATTTTAAGAAATAAATGAAATGAAATGAAATGAAATGAAACTTTTCTGGAGGAACTGCCTGATTTTAGTGCGGCATGATTTGGTAAAAAGTAGTTAGTTAGGTTTCATACTCGTTCATGAATTGAACGTACTGCACGTGAAGTCCCGAATCACCTTTGAACTTACGTTCAAGCGATAATTGTCGTTTTTGTGCTGCTACGAGCGACTTTCCGAGCGCAGGAGAAGGTTTCCGAAACAGTAAGCGAACAACGAACCGGTTGTTGCTAGATTGATATATTTTATCAAGCGATGTTCGATGATAATTGAGTGATAGGACTGCTGCGCAGGGGCCCTCGATAAACCTGCGCTGACAATGTATCCTAATTGTGTGTTCTGTAACTCAGGGCAATCTGTTCCAATGCGAATTTGCCGAGACATAAAGAGATCGAAGTAGATTTCTCTTCCAATGAGAAAATTGATCTTTGTTGGTTTTGAAAAACGGTGGATCTGCTACATCTTCATATTAGTTCCATTCTGAGATGTTTATGTATGTAGTAATCTGGTAAGCGTTCACTTATACGTGAAAGGACATGGAAGCAAAGTCTCCTCGAGAGTGGTGAGGTTAAAGACTGTAGTCGAGACAGCGTGTATCTTGCGGTGGCTGCTGTGATATACCAATGCCAATTCGGTGGTCGATTGGACGAGTTTGATACCTAATTGTTGCGCAAGGACTTCAGTGATGAAGTGGAGTTGAAAACCAGAGTCCAAAAAAGCTCTGCAAATAACTGGATTTCCATGTTTGACAAGGATTTTGATTATCACTGTGACAAACAAAATGCTGCGCATGTAATAAGGTGTGATGGCTTCCTTTATATGTTCTACATTTCTCTGACTCAGACTGCTGGTGGAAGTGATCAGATTTTAGACAGTTGATGCACTAGTTTTTACAGCGATAAATGAAATAATTGGTACCAGAGCAAAAACAACATACCTCAACCATTGAAGCAATAACGTACGATGACCTTGGTGCTATGGCATTCAAGTTGGTCTTCTGGTTTCGCGGCTGAGAACCATATGGAAGGACAAGATATTGGGCAGCAGTGAGGACTTCCTCTCGATCTGGAGACATCGCTTGTCCAAGAACTTGACAAGCTCATTCATGGTCGGTATGCGCTCTGTTACACGTTTGCCGATCCACTTTTCATTTGTTGAATTGTCCAACCTCGACAGCATGATGCTTAGGATCAGGTCATCCCATTGCTCGGCTGGGTGTACAAGATCTTTCTAAGGGGCGCAGATGCACATTGACACTATCAACAATTTCGTAAATGTTTTGTACGATAACCTTCGAATTCGGAGGAAAAATTTAAATATTTTGTATGTGTTCTCCGACAGTACCTAATTTTCGTTTTTCCGTACCGTTCTTGCAACAACTTTAACGCTTCACTATAATTTCTTGCCGTTATATCAATTGATTCTATTAACCGGAGTGGTTGATCCGACAATAATGCGCGTATATAATGCAATTTTTGATCTACCAGAGTGAAAATGTCTCGCTGTAGCTAAGCCACTTTGTGTAATCGCCAGCAAAGGTAGGTTACGGAATCTTCACCGTACTTCCGCCGACAGTAGTGTTAAGCACCGTTGCATCACGTGCGGACGCTAAGCGTTGAATATGTTTACAATTACCAATAGATGTGGTGAGCGAGGGCTGCAATTAGAAGAAGGGTTCTTCAAATAATGCGCGGATACTAGATTCACTCTTACTACTATCGAGCTTTTCAATGCCAGCTTGAATCGTTTAAAAGTCTACGTAATGCTTTTCTAGATAAGTAAGCCGAATTCCAAGCTCATGAATTGTAGCAACAGACGATTGATTTTCAAAAAATTGTATTATCCGATCTTGTTCTCCGATAAGAGTTTGCCATTTCATCTTTAACTTTTGTGCCTTTCTCTTAGACATTTTAACAAGATGCGCGAGTTATATCGATTTGCAATTGACAAAGATGGATATCGAGGCTGTATCAAAATTCTTCAAAGAAAAAAAGCTTACTACCTTGAACTAAATTTTAATAGACGATTTTCTTCTGCACTCTTCGGTGGCTTTACAAAAAATGCTTAAGTTTGTTGGCGTGTGAATATAGTTTAGCAAATAAAGTTTGAATATTGCACAGATTGAGAGTTCAGAATAATATCAATTGAGATGAGGTAGACTATTTTTACTAGATCAGTAATAGCAATAGATAATATTATTAGAACATAGGACAAGAAAATTATACCTGATATTTGAATAAATATATAATTTAGTTTAGTTTAGAAATAATGTAGAAAGTTAGTATTAACTAGAGGAATTAACAAATAGTATAACACTTATAATATTTTTGAGTTAAATTGACTATAATTTTGAACCATTGTATAAAATATCTTTAAAATGAGACCGACATTTTTTAATCCTATAAAATGGGCCCTCATGACGCAAGGCTCTTGATGCCTAACATTGGTGCCGTGACATTATGCAAAGCGATATTAAGCCGAATATAAAGATTTGGCGCAATAACTCTTTTGAAAGTGACATTTGGTCGAAAAATAATGTTTGGCATAATGTCGCTTAGTTAAAGCGTCATCATAAGGCCAAACAAGTTTGTGTCATAAGGCTTGAACAGGATTTTAACATTTTTAAATCATTTTTATTTTGACATACGACCAACTGTGTATTTTTACATTTTTCAATAACAAAACATATTTTAACCGTTTGTATTATGATTCTTATCTCCACTGATAGCAATTTCGTTTCAGTTTTTTTCTTCCGTTTTTGGGGGGAGAGTACGATAACTTCGACGCCGCAAAAAATACTGGCAGCACTTACAATAAAACACTATAACTCCAACTTTGCAAATATATCCAACCTCGCACCTACTCCAAATCCAACAGTGAGCTAAATCCTAGAATTTGGCATTATGTCGCTATATACATACATATATATGTATAAGTCAACAAGATCAGGGGTTTTAGTCGTATCTTTCCCGTTGAATGATATTAGACTCCATTTTCTTTAACAGTTTCTCTACCTCTAGTATTTGTTAATCTAAATTCCCTATATTTATGCTTGACATTAAAAAAGCCTCCCGCGATTATTCTATTGTGAAATATGTGCATGAGGCTTTTATAATCGTTTGAATTCCTTGAATGGTACATGATTTGAATTCCTAGAATGGCACATGATTGGAATTTTGCTTCTGTATGGTGTTCAATCGTGTTCTTTATTAACACTGCAGCCCCATCTTTTGCACAATCATGAGTATGTGTGAAGTGATATCAAGTTAATCCTTGCAGTTTAAAGACGGTTGTCAATTTAAAGTGCGTTCCTGAAATGAGACAAATATATAGATAAATTGATAGCATACACTTATGCATATGCATGCTGCCATTATCTCAACTGGTATCATTCTCGCAACTATAATTTTATAGTTTGCGGGAGAAAGCAGGCTGTGCTCGCATACTCTTTATCGCATGCTAAAAACAAAAGAAAGGAACTGTTCCTTGCTGTTAGTGCAAACACTCTCTCTCAAAAGAACCAAGTATGCGATGAAATGCCCAGCAAACAAATTTTAATAGCTACTCTGCTTTTGTTTTTTTTTTCTGCTGCTTAAAATGTATAGTAAGTGGAGATGGCGTGTAATGTCGAGAGTCATTTGAATCTCGTCCTTTCGATTCTCGATACCATTGAAAAAAAATGCTTTCATTCATCATGTTTGTCTTTTCGGTACAGCGCTTTTGTTGCTGTTCTGTCTCTCTAGCAATGATATTCTATCTTATATTAGGTGTGTTTCTTTGGGAAATGTTTCCCCAGCAGTGCTCGAATTTACACGTTAAACAACAACAACATTGTATCGCCAACACCACTGGGGATAACATCCACAGCAGTGGCTGCGGTGAATACATGCTGCAAATATAATGCTTCCGAAACTTCGTATCTAAACATTTTTCTTTGACAAAAATGTCCGCAGTAGATTTGAAAAAAAATCAGTAGATTCAACTGTTTCGCAGTAGATGTTTATATTTTCAAAATATAAGGTAGGCATAACATATATACACATAAATAATTTAAAATAATAAAAAAACATTAATTTTTCTTTAAAACATAACAAAAACAGAACAAAACAAAAATTCATTTATGTCATAATTTTTCTTTTAATTTCTAATAATTCTTTGTTTTGATTTTACAGCAAAAGTAATCAAATTCATTCTTTAATATATAATATATAATTATACATTTTCATTTTAAAATTATTACAAAAGTACAAATTGCGAAAACGAGAAATAAATTGTTGCTCCAGGCTCTCTATCGCTTCTAAAAACTCTTGAGAATAGTTTCTTTGAAATCTGTGAATATGGAGGAAACACTAGGTTTCTGACTTAATTTCAGCTCACACTTGTGTTTTTGACGTTTTTTTTAAATGAAGCCTGCAAAATAATAAAACGCATTTTCGCTACCAAAATCAACAGTTTTATAGTCAGACTCGGGTTTGAAAATGTTTTTCACATTGTCCTTCTTTTTGAGTTATTGTTACTGCATTTTAATCTCGCAAGCTCTAAATTCACAGATGGCTCGCAGTTTCCATGAGTTTCCTCCCTGCACTTTGCTGAAAAGGGTCTTTAAAACGAACAAATGAATTGAAATGGAGTCAGTTACTTGTTATTTCCCCCTCAGTTGCGTAAATCTCGAAGGCATTTTCCAGACAATTTGTTTTTCCTCTCGACAGCAGGCCAAATACTTTAAAGTATGTTTCCCATTTGTTCTTACAATTTTTTTAAATTAAAAAACAGTTGAACTTTATCTTTTAAAAAACACGAACACTCTTATTTGTTTGCTCTCAGAACAAACAGTATTGCGTCTTCACATTCATTTTTCACTTGTTTCGCACGACTGATAAGAATTTAAGTCAATACGCCTTTAAAAATACATTATGAAAAAACGCACCGCCCTTCCCAACCAATTGCAAAACCAGTGTGACCAACAACCATAAAAACTAGCAAATATTTTTTATTGTTACTAGGCTGAACACCGGATTGCATTATTTTTAGCGAAATCAAAGCAAAGAAGAAGCATTTATTTTCATATTTTTGACAAGTATAATTGTAGAGGTAGCACTGCACGAAGTGAAAAGATACACACAACGAGCATCAAGTCGATACGCCTTTAAAAAAGCAATATGAAAAAACCCACAATCATTCGTCTTACGAAGCATGCCGCATGTAGTGAAACAGCCAAAATATACTGTGTACCATAGGCGCTAAAACACATCCTTTTGACCTGCTTCTACATATTGTAGGTTTTTTCAGCATTTTGCTTTGTAGTAGTAGGAAATGCATATGTAGAGAGAGTATCCCTACTCCATCATCATGGATATACTCTGGTCGCTTGCCATCAAAATATAGCCAATTGCCGAAAGAAGTAGCTATCAACATTATAATTAGGTAATAGTTGGATTTCATCAGGAAGAATGGGACTGACTGCATTCAGTGATAGAAATAAAAAAATATTTTGTGGATTACATTTACATATTGCATGATTTTTTTTCGTACGACGAACAGTGCAGTAGATTTTATTTAAAGGCAGTAGATTTATTTTTCGAAAAAAAGCAGTAGATTCACTGCAATTGCAGTAAAGTCACAACCCTGATCACAATCTGTTCAATGTTTTTTTTGACAGCTTATGTCGGCATCACGGTTGGAAAAAGGTGTACAGTTGTCCTTAATTTCCAGGTACGAAAGTACCATTTCTCAATATTCAGTGCTATTTTCTCAACGTTTTAAAAGTTGAATTTTATTTTTACTTTTAAATAAGGCAACATATACTCGTATATTAACAGTTGAGTTTTTACAATACGTGATTTTTTATGACAAAAAGTACGGAGCCCAATGCGAACTATTTTACGGTTCTAGGAACTTAAATGCAAATTTGACTTTTCTGACATTTGTCAGAGAGTTTATTAAGAAATTTATATTGAAAATCCTTAAATTCAAAAATATTAATTTTAGTCAGTTGAAAGTGATGCCAAACAAATACTATACTATACATGTTCTGAACCTCATAGGTTCATAGGTTCTTTAAAACAATCCGTAAGAATTGAACTACTCAAGTCATAGAGCAGGATAAAGCAGCACATACTGAAGTCCAATCATTCTCGCCTAAGGAAAACGAAAAATATTTAGTTGAACTTCTGTTTTAAAGTTCTTTTTCACCCTAATACTTGGTTTGCTTTTTATCTTATTAATAAGTTTTTAATTATTATTTTTTTTTGGTTTTAATAAAATATTTACGTACTTTTTTATCTGTGTCAGTACTATTTATTCCATCACTGGTTCAGCATGGTTGACAAATTAGTGCCAGCATTTGAAAACAAAAATGCTGCTGCCTATGTTGCTGGGGATCGATCTTTTGGGCAACTGCGGATACATTTCCCAAAGAAACGCACCTATTGTTAAATTGCATTTTTCCATTGAGCCAATTCTTCTTAGGATTTGTTTTGTGAGGATTTCCATGCTGATTTCTCTGCTGGTATTTGAATTGTTTTTGATGCTGCCTGGCATATGCCATTTTTGGGTCCGCTCTTATTTGTCTTGTGTCCTTTTTGATGATCAATAATTGATCGTTGAGTTTTTCTTTTTGTGGGTTCTTTTGTAAGTTCTTTGTGACTTTTTGTGCTTTCTTATTTGAGCATTTTTGTGTTTTTTTTTTTGTTTATTACAGTATGGTTTTCATTGCAGGTTGTGCATTAAGGATGCTAATTTTTTTTTTTCATTTATTCTTTAGTATGGTGACTGCCTGCCGCTTTACAATTATTATGTTTGACCTGCAGTATTTATGCGTATGCCCATACCTATTATTGCATTAGGTATAAATCTCAACGTCCATGTTGATGACAATGCGCATGCTGTTATCCATTCTCTCTATCCAATTTTTTCTAGGACAGAGAAAAGATTTTTAGTGTCGCACTGTATTGACTTGAGGTTAAACTCACTAACTTATGCTGGGAATAGCGATATGTTATCCATTATTTTGGATATGATCCGCATTTTCTAATTGTTTTTTTTTTTAATATTAAAGTAGCGAAGCCGTTCTACCATTGTTTCGCCTTAACCTGCATTCGTAAATAAATATTTTCTGTTGTCTTCAAATTTGAAATACAACATTGCTGCGCTTACCCGCTAGGGGTAGCTGCTGGTTGTCTGACAGGCGGCGTCAGCTTACTTTTTTGAATCAAAGAGTGCCCGCTACACGATTACGCGTGGTTTTCTCCGTATGGTTTAGCTCATGTTTATGGTACTATTTCAGAAACTTTTGCGCAAGAACCAATAACTGTACAACGTTGCAACTCAATCGGATGAAGGACCAACATTAACTTTTATATAAGTTTACGTAGAGCAAAACAATATGTGGGTAAACTGCTGGACTGAAGGGAAAAACCTAAGATGGTCTGATATCAAAGATAAAATATGAATCTTTCATTTCCATTTTTTGTTTTCTCATCGAATACAACCCTCTTAATATGATAATATTTTGGTGTTTATAAATCTTTTTATCTATATTCTTAGTTTACGCTAAATAGAAAATTAAACTATTGAATAATACTTATATATCATTGATATCCTCTTTTTTGCAGACGATCATGGCAAACAAGACCAGCCGGAGCCTTAAACAAATTATGTAAGTTTGAAACATTAAGAATTGCGTTTTATCCAATGCCTTGTTTATGCAACAGAGATAATTGAACATAAATAACAAACCAATGCAGTATTCTTTCCAACAGTTGTATTATGCCATTCAAATATTAACTTTTTTTGCAGAAAATTACTTCAACAAGACCAGGCGGAACCTTAAGCAGTATGAGGTAAGTGTGAAACATTACAAATGGCCACATGGAAAAAACCGGAGCCGGCATTCTTCTTAAATGAACCTTCAATTCAAACGATCTTCATACTCGACCGAAAGCCTTCATTAGAAATAAATGAATAAATGATAGAAGTTATTGTATGATTAAATTATACAAGGTTAGAAGTAAAGTTAAAAAGCGATTCTGAGTTTTGTGTTCTGAGAAAAAAATCGTCATTCAACGGGAAGGATATACATATGTATTTCCAATATCCAGAGCAATGCCCCATCGCAAATCAAACCAAAGGCATAAGGGATAAGCATTTGGAGGGCCCAACCAACACACTACCAACACACCCCGCTGTTACAGGCGTTGACTTAGGATTTGTAAGAACGTTTGCTTCCGGAGACTCCTGGATTAATGGACAAAGAAGCGGAGAGATTCAACCTGATACGCTTAATCTTTATTCAGATAGCCAGTCGGCTGATTGTTGCTGATGAAGTCCAGGATACCCCACAGGCTGCACGGGCTTCAGAAGCGGCACGTACCGTTGGGCTTCTGTCTGTGAGGCGACAATCGCTCAGCGCAAAAAAACTGAATCAGTTGAAGGCGCAAGCGCTGAGAGCTGCATAACCTAAGTGGCAACGGCTAAGAGATCCAGGTCGGCAGAGGCTACCTCCGCCAATGTTGGAGGAGGAAGGCTTCAAGACTCCTACCGGTGGAACTTCTGCGCACCTTTCGTGGCACCATGATACTCTCTGACGAGCGGTCCAAACCACCCAGGGTTTGTTTTGCTGAGTCGAACCTTTTCTCAGCGACTAAGCTTGGACAATTTTTAGGCCAAGATATGGTTGCTGCAGCTATAAGCTACGAAACGAATGGAGATTGGAAGACCGTTTTTGTGGCGTCAGCTTATCTCCCCTATGATTCGGTAGCTATCAAGAGCAGTTTCTGAACTCATAAACTATTGTGAGACCAGGAAAACGGGCCTAGTGATATGTATGTTGCGATACCAATGCTCAGAACATTGTTTGGTGCAGCAGCAGATGCAAAGTCTCCTGAGTTACCAACTGGAGGGTCTCTTCGGAGTTGTCCCTCTCAGACCATAGATATATGGAATTCCAAATCGAATGAGAAGCCATAACTTTGCACGAGACGATTAATCCGAAAAAAACCAACTGGATACGCTTCAAAGAGGAGTTAGAGAAAACTCTCAAAACTCCAACCAAAATCAGGACAGGACAAAAGGTAGAGTAAGCTGATTAAGACCTGAATAGTGTCATTACCAGCTGTTTCAAACACCACCAGTTTTCTGGTGGAATTCGGAACTGCAAGGAATACGAAGAGAAGCTAGACAACTTCTAAACAGGCCGCTCAAGACTGGTTTGAAGGAAGACTGGTATATCTACCCACCGAAACAGAAAGAATATAAGCGGTTAATTCGAGCATCGAAAAGAGCTTCTTATGAAACTAGTAGGGTGGTTAAAGTTCTGACAAAGGGCAAATCAGCCAACTCAGAATCACTTAGAAAACTTGATGACACATACACTGAGACGGAAGCCGAAACTCTTATTCATTTGCTGGGATCTCACTTTTCGTGTAACTAGGTACCGATTGGCTTACGCGTAGCGTGGTAACAGACGAGGCTATCAAATACACTTTTGCTTCGTTTAACGGCTTCAAGTCACCTGGCACAGACGCAATATACTCAGCCATGCTGCAACCAGGTGCAAACCGCTACCGACTATGAAGAGAATCTTCACCGCTTTCCTAGCACTGGCATACATACCAACACCCTGGCGTACAATAAGACTGGCATTTATACCGAAAATTGACAGAAATGACTACTAACTCGCCAAGAGCTTCAAACCAGTTATTCTGACTTCTTTCTTGCTGAAAATCATGGAAAGGCTGGTCGATGTTCATGTGTGCAAGACCACTTTCCAAATGCCCACCCTATCTCAGATACAACATTAAAATCAAAAATCCTCGTCATCTATCCCGAAACTCATTTACAACGAAATTTCATCTGCCAGCTCTCTGGGGCAAGCCAATCTGCTTGCTGCTCATTTTGCAGCTTCTACGTTGGCAAAACCACTGCGTAAGCTTTTCTATATGTCCTATTCTTCAGGGCTATTTCCGAGGAGATGGAAAACAGCATTTATCCAGCCTGTACCTAAAAAGGCGAATCTTCTTCTCCCTCCTCCATTGCACTTACGTCCCTTCTTGATTAAAAATTACTTCAACAAGACCAGGCGGAACCTTAAGCAGTATGAGGTAAGTGTGAAATATTACAAATGGCTACATGGAAAACACCGGAGCCGGCATTCTTCTTAAATGAACCTTCAATTCAAACGATCTTCATATTCGACCGAAAGCCTTCATTAGAAATAAATGAATAAATGATAGAAGTTATTGTATGATTAAATTATACAAGGTTAGAAGTAAAGTTAAAAAGCGATTCTGAGTTTTGTGTTCTGAGAAAAAAATCGTCATTCAACGGGAAGGATATACATATGTATTTCCAATATCCAGAGCAATGCCCCATCGCAAATCAAACCAAAGGCATAAGGGATAAGCATTTGGAGGGCCCAACCAACACACTACCAACACACCCCGCTGTTACAGGCGTTGACTTAGGATTTGTAAGAACGTTTGCTTCCGGAGACTCCTGGATTAATGGACAAAGAAGCGGAGAGATTCAACCTGATACGCTTAATCTTTATTCAGATAGCCAGTCGGCTGATTGTTGCTGATGAAGTCCAGGATACCCCACAGTCTGCACGGGCTTCAGAAGCGGCACGAACCGTTGGGCTTCTGTCTGTGAGGCGACAATCGCTCAGCGCAAAAAAACTGAATCAGTTGAAGGCGCAAGCGCTGAGAGCTGCATAACCTAAGTGGCAACGGCTAAGAGATCCAGGTCGGCAGAGGCTACCTCCGCCAATGTTGGAGGAGGAAGGCTTCAAGACTCCTACCGGTGGAACTTCTGCGCACCTTTCGTGGCACCATGATACTCTCTGACGAGCGGTCCAAACCACCCAGGGTTTGTCTTGCTGAGTCGAACCTTTTCTCAGCGACTAAGCTTGGACAATTTTCAGGCCAAGATATGGTTGCTGCAGCTATAAGCTACGAAACGAATGGAGATTGGAAGACCGTTTTTGTGGCGTCAGCTTATCTCCCCTATGATTCGGTAGCTATCAAGAGCAGTTTCTGAACTCATAAACTATTGTGAGACCAGGAAAATGGGCCTAGTGATATGTATGTTGCGATACCAATGCTCAGAACATTGTTTGGTGCAGCAGCAGATGCAACATCTCCTGAGTTACCAACTGGAGGGTCTCTTCGGAGTTGTCCCTCTCAGACCATAGATATATGGAATTCCAAATCGAATGAGAAGCCATAACTTTGCACGAGACGATTAATCCGAAAAAAACCAACTGGATACGCTTCAAAGAGGAGTTAGAGAAAACTCTCAAAACTCCAACCAAAATCAGGACAGGACAAAAGGTAGAGTAAGCTGATTAAGACCTGAATAGTGTCATTACCAGCTGTTTCAAACACCACCAGTTTTCTGGTGGAACTCGGAACTGCAAGGAATACGAAGAGAAGCTAGACAACTTCTAAACAGGCCGCTCAAGACTGGTTTGAAGGAAGACTGGTATATCTACCCACCGAAACAGAAAGAATATAAGCGGTTAGTTCGAGCATCGAAAATAGCTTCTTATGAAACTAGTAGGGTGGTTAAAGTTCTGACAAAGGGCAAATCAGCCAACTCAGAATCACTTAGAAAACTTGATGACACATACACTGAGACGGAAGCCGAAACTCTTATTCATTTGCTGGGATCTCACTTTTCGTGTAACTAGGTACCGATTGGCTTACGCGTAACGTGGTAACAGACGGGGCTATCAAATACACTTTTGCTTCGTTTAACGGCTTCAAGTCACCTGGCACAGACGCAATATACTCAGCCATGCTGCAACCAGGTGCAAACCGCTACCGACTATGAAGAGAATCTTCACCGCTTTCCTAGCACTGGCATACATACCAACACCCTGGCGTACAATAAGACTGGCATTTATACCGAAAATTGATAGAAATGACTACTAACTCGCCAAGAGCTTCAAACCAGTTAGTCTGCCTTCTTTCTTGCTGAAAATCATGGAAAGGCTGGTCGATGTTCATGTGTGCAAGACCACTTTCCAAATGCCCACCCTATCTCAGATACAACATCAAAATCAAAAATCCTCGTCATCTATCCCGAAACTCATTTACAACGAAATTTCAGCTGCCAGCTCTCTGGGGCAAGCCAATCTGCTTGCTGCTCATTTTGCAGCTTCTACGTTGGCAAAACCACTGCGTAAGCTTTTCTATATGTCCTATTCTTCAGGGCTCTTTCCGAGGAGATGGAAAACAGCATTTATCCAGCCTGTACCTAAAAAGGCGAATCTTCTTCTCCCTCCTCCATTGCACTTACGTCCCTTCTTGATAAGGTCATGGAAACGCTGATCAACCGTCAGCTAATGAGATATCTTGAATACCGAAAACTTCTCAATGATCGCCGGTACGGTTTTCGCGCAAACAGTTCCACCGGTGATTTGATGACATGTCTAACCGAAAAGTGGAACCAATCTCTTCACCAAGGTGGTCAAAATAAGAACGTTGTGCTTGATATTTCAAAGGCATTTGACTGAGTTTAGTATCAAGCTCTCTTGTCGAAAATGCGTGCATTTGGAATCAATGACAATCTACTTCAATTTTTCTTATTCTACGGTTCAAGTCTGCAACTCACCAAATAAATTCTGGTGTTCCCCAAGGCTCTGTTCTGTTTCCGACTCTCTTTCTCATTTTTATAAATGGTCTCCTGTCTGTTACTTCTTTGCTGATGACATTACCCTAAACTTCTCATATTCGTTTCTTGGGTCACGCCAGTCTTCTTCGGGGCTGATATGTTCGTATGTTAAGCTCATTAAATTTCGATCTTAACAGCATATCTCAGTGTGCTTCTAAAACGCAATGCTGTCTTCTGTCATTAAAGGAAAACCCACACACACTGCCATTATCCATAAATGCCACCTGCATCGCTGAAACCAAAAAAACTTTCCATTCTCGGCATGGGTGTTAATGCCAACCTCCCTTGGAATAACCACATATTCGATGTCCCTAAGAACGCTACAAAATATTTAGGCTTCCTTAAGCGATGGAAGAAATATTTCACCCCTTCTGATCTGGCTATAATTTATAAGGCGTCCATTCGCCCGAAACTCGAATAAAACCCTCATATCTGGTCTGGTGCAAAAATAACTTATTTGGAGCTACTCGACAGGATCCAAAAACGCTCGATAAAACTCATTGGCGACCGAGACATCGCGAGATCGATTGACTCTCTTAGTCATCGTCGTAATGTCTCCTGTCTTTCGTTATTGTATCGTTATTTCCACCATAAGTGCTCAAACGAAATAGCCAGTTGCACTCCACCACAAGAACGTTTCAACCGCAATACCCGCCATGCAATGAATGCTCATTAGTTCACCCTCAAGCCTGTATTCCGGCGTACAGTGAAGGTCAAAGTATCTTTCCTCAGCAGTACAACACGAATGTGGAATACTGTTCCACGCTCTATTTTTTCTTCACAGTATAACATACAAACATTTAAAACCAACGTGCATCGGCATCTCTCCTTTTCTTCTACTGCTAATTTCCTTAACGCCCGCGCTGTGTAGCCAAAACATGATAAGGGTACTAAAAAACATCCCTTTAGTGTGTTTCCTATATAGATTCCAATTTCGATTTTTTGATTTGGTACAAGCACTTCATTCTCAGTGAATCCATAGTTAGCTTTCCTAATTACTTTGCATCTTGCTGGTAGTGAAAGCGGTGTAGGTGCGTCAAGGATTGGAACAGCAATGTGTTTGGCAAAATGATCTGGTCTTATTGTTACCCAGTCTTTTTGTTTTTGATAGTCTAGGATACAGTTTTAACTTTTTAAACAAATCTAACCCTAATATATCATCATACGGAATAGGAAACTGTTTGTCGACTATCTAAAAGTTGCGTTTGATAAAAATGTTGCTATCAATGATAAGTTCAGCGGCAGTTTGTACTAAGGAATGAACTATGTCCCTACCTTACCTATTCCACTTATTGTGGACGTATAGCCAAAGTTGTTAAAACTATTGGGATGCAATTTGTTTCCTTTGAATACAGAAACGTCGGCAACTGTATCTACTAGCAAGGTGTTTGTATCGTGGCTAAGAGTATTTAAATTTAATTGCTTTAATTTAAATCAATATTATAAATTCTGAATTAAAGTTCTTTTGGATTAATTTTCTTGAAGCATCCCCCAGCTGTGCAACCTGGGGTACTGAATTGTTTTCCGAAACCTCGCTTACAACTCGTACGTTTCTGTTAGCTCTATTGGAGCGATAAATATGTTGCTCCTGGTATGATGATTGATGAATTACGGTAACTATGATTCTGCCTGTTATATTTACTCAGTTTTGTTTAGCACTCATTATTTTGGAAATTAAAACCTTAGAAGATTCTCCCTTTACATTATTTTGGAGAGTATACAGTATTTCACTGGCAGTGTTTTCGGTAGTAATGAGGTTGCGTGCTGTTCCGGACAGTTTTATCTTAGTCAAGGAAACAACAATACATTCATTTGTCTCTACATTTGCGTTAGCCTGATTATCAGCGTGAATAAAACGCTGTAAATTCTCTGGCGAACCATCAAATTTTGGATTTATTCTTGAAGCGAAATTTAAATCAATGGCGGACGTCATATTGTTCTCAATATTGTCTTCTTCGTCAGTGCTATTTAATTCTTGGTATTGTTCTTGTATGTCTACATCAAAAGGAAGATTTATATCGTATGGAATCTTGATATTTGTATTATTTCGGTAAAATGTTGTTTGCAAAATGTCGCGAAATTGATAATGAATATTACGAGTATATGCTTCTACCAAAGATAATATAATACACCTAGATGGCGCATCGCAATAGGATTGTTGTCATATGAGACCAGAAACGTTAAGAAGCTTTTTTACAAAACTTTAAACGCAGCGAGAAAAGGTAACCGAAGACGAAGTTGAACAACACCACAACAGTACAGTGACATATCCATATTGGAGATGAATGTAAGGGAACCAAATGTTCGCATTTTCTAAACATCAATTTGTCTTATGCAAATTGATACTATGTAATAACAAGTCGACTTGTGTGACATAAACATATTGATAATTTTTTATCACAATCAAATCGCATTATGCTAAATAAAAATATCGATACTTTGTTATAAGCAATCAAATCGCCTTCTGTGAAATAAACATGTTGATAATTTGTAATCACAATCAAATAGCCTTCTGCGAAATAAATATATCGATACTTTGTAATAAGCAATCAAATCGCTTCTGTGAAATAAACATATTAATACTTTGTAATAAGCAATCAAAGTGAAATAAACACCTCTGTGTGTCCACATCCAGCGACGTCGCACTCGGTAACGTCAGCATTCGTTAAAACAATAAACGTCGCCTTCTGCGACGCAGATAATCTTTTTGATTGCATCATCATTTTTAGAAATTTTTTAATCGAAGAATCACTTCGAGTAACATGTACAAATCAGTTCAATTCGAGCAATCGAGACGCGAGGAAGTTAACAAAATTCAATAAAGATATTTTAGAACTTAAAATAAATCCGTGTTTTACTTGGCTCCTTCTGATCAGTGATCGGAAGTAAAACTTAACATACATACATTCTTTTTTGTTAAATTCAAATCAAAAGATATTTTTGTACACTACATATTTCACTATAGACTGACCAGAAGCTTTGTATATATATACATTCTATAGTATTCTCACTTCGTGAATACGACGATACGTCACCAAACGAGACGTAAATTCGTCATTAAAAAAAGCTATATCTACACTAGCATATTGTAGAACCTTTTCTACACCTTTGTTGTCTTCCATTGTCTTCCATTCTCGTGACTGGGAATATGAGGAGGAAGATCATTCAGGTAGCGACTACCGATGGTGGCTGTTGTTTGATGTAGCAGGAAATTCTCATCGGGTAGATTTATCATATTTTATTTGTTGGCTCTGATGGAAGTATCAGCAGAATATTTTTATTTATTTTTGCGCAAACAGCTGATTTTTTGTTCTCCTTCATGCTCGTGACTAGGTATATGAGAAGGGAGATGACACAATTAGCGTTGTTCTTGGCGGTTGACGGTAGGGCGGAAAGGTGAAGGAATTATTATCGGGTAGACTTATGCCATATTATTTGTTTGCTCTAATAGAAGTTTGGGTTAGTTTATGTTTTCTGGTATTTAATACAATTGGTATGTATGTATATGTATATTATGTATATGTATATTATGTATATGATCGTTGAAGGAGAGTCGCATTTCAGCGGTGAGGATTCTCAAATGGTTTTCTATATAATTCATATTTGCAAGTGAAAAATGAATATTCATATTTAAAGGTAGGGGCGATGGTGGATAAGATAGGTTAGACTAATTATAATAGTGAGATAATCTCATTCAAGAAGTTAGTAAACAAATTGGAATCTCTTTGTCTCGAAATTAAAATTGCACGCGTAAGTGACGTGTACATTTACTGATGATATACATATATATATATCTTGGTGTGTACATATGTTTCATGCACTTATATGCATTCCTGTGTACATATAGATGTGCGCTACACTGAATTAAATTAATGATACAGTACTCCTTGCTAGCCAGTATCTTGCTGGAAGCTAATACATGGTACGGCGAGCGGTTTGAGGATTGATCAGCTTCTTTTTTCTTGCGGGCTGATGATGGGTATGTGGCTAGGTTATGTCACACGATGGCTGGCATGTGCTTTTGTGCGTGTGCTGCGGCCTATGCCTCCAAATCCTACTTGATCTGGAGTGATATTTTGTATTCCGCAGATCAGGACTGGCAGGTGCCCTGGTAAAATGTGCTGCGGATTCTCTTGGTGTATGCTGGTAGACGAGGGGTTGTTCTTTGTGAGGTGCCCCCTTGTGTAATCGAGTCGAACATGTTGGCGGTCACCAGAACACTCTTCAGCTCACAAAAGATATCCGCAGTTTCCTGAGGACGAATGTAAATCTGAATTTGAGTGCACAATGGAACGCAATTCCAAAGCTTACCTTAGGGAGTCTAATTTTCCGGAATTATTGATCCACGTGCAAATAAAATTTCTTGCCAACCCTTGAACGGCGTGGGTTTAAACACTTTTGGTTTTTATTGTCCGGTGTCTTTTAATATTTCTATATTTCTTCAGAAATTAATTCTAATAAAACCGAGAAAATTAAAAATTGTTTCAACAAATAATCAACGATTTGAACTACCACGACTTTTTTTTTTTTTTTAATACACTATCAGCTCTGCGTCGTGGAGTGCTTAAAGCAAGCAACTATCACGAGCAGAAATTGCCGGCACAAAAAGTGATCTCACAGGCTCATAATTTAGTGCAGGTGTTAGTAAGGACAAAACAATTAAAAATACAATAATTATGTACCTACAAAATACTAACACAGTCACAAAATAATGCAAAGAATTTAAGACATTAAAGCATTATTACGCAAAATATTTTTTAGCTTAATTTTACTAACATGAGAGTCAATCGCATGATCATTTAGATTATAGATTCTACTCATGCGACTAATAGGCTCATGCTTCCCATAATTCGTTCTATGATGGGGGCTAAACAATAAGTCAGCACTGCGCAAATTATGGGCACCACCACGAAAATTAAAGCCAATAGACGACAGCAAGTCAGGTGCATCTATTTGACCGGATATAAGCTGCTGTAAAAAAAATGATATCGCTATTAAGCCTTCGTTGAGAAAGTGGTAACATTTGAAGAAGCTTAATACGCTGACTGTAAGGAGGAAGGCTAAAAGGATCATCACATGGAAGTCCTCTAAGTGCAAATCGAATAAATTTACGTTGAATGGCCTCTATTCGATTTGAATGAATGTTGTAGAACGGCGTCCAAACTTGTGAAGCATACTCTAGAATCGGACGGACAAAACAATTGTACAATGACATAGTAACGTATGGGTCATTAAATTCTTTCGCCCACCTTTTTACGAAGCCCAGCATAGAATTAGATTTATTAACAATAAAATTGATATGCTTGGCAAAAACCAGTTTGGGATCGAAATAAACCCCAAGATCCTTAAACTTATCAACATTACAAAGAATATGTTGAGACAAAGAATATTGAAAGGTGGAAGGTATATTCTTTCTAGAGAATGTCATATGTTGACATTTAGTAGGGTTCAGGGATAAACCGTTTTTATCACACCTATTGGCGAAGCTATTAATGTCAGATTGAAGAAAAATTCTATCTTGCTGACTAGTGATAGATTTAAATATTTTCATATCATCAGCGTAGATCAGGATATTACTGTGATTTATACATGCTTTAACATCATTAATGGCTAGTATAAATAGAATTGGTCCGAGGTGACTACCTTGGGGAACTCCAGACTCAGCTGTAAAAGATACAGATAGCGATCCTCTAAATTTGACTTGATAAACCCTTGATCTAAGGTATGAATTAACCCATTTTATGAAACTTCGTGGGAAACCAAAAGCCCTGAGCTTAAACTCGATTATTTCATGGGACAGCTGGTCGAAAGCTTTAGAGAAGTCAGTGTATATGCAATCCATTTCGTACTTATTCTCTAAGGCATTAGAGCAATCATGCAAGAAACTTAACAGATTAGTGACAGTGGATCTGTTTCTTACAAATCCATGCTGTTCATTGCAAATTAAATTGCGACAAAGAAATATTAACTTTTCGCAAACAATTTGTTCAAAAAGCTTAGGGATACACGAAAGCTTTGAAATAGGCCTATAATTAGTGATATCACCACGTTCGCCTTTTTTAAATACAGGTGTGATAAAAGCACTTTTCCATATATAAGGGAATTTACCAGTACTAATGGACAATTCAAACAGATATTTAAGATATGGAGCAATTGCATGACTACATTTTTTAAGAACAATCGGTGCAATGCCATCAGGACCTGATGAATAATCATTCTTCAGAGAAGAAATAAATTTTAAAATTGTTTCCAAGTCAAATGAGAAGCTATTAAAACTTATTTGGGAACAGCTAGTTAGATAACTAACATATTGCTCATCTATGTGAAGAGGGGCCACCCTAAAAGACTTACTGAAATAATCTGCAAACATATTGCTTGCATCTAGCGAATCAGCAGTTGTAGAGCTATTGTAAGTAAGTTTCGATGGATAACCATCGGTTTTTTTCTTAGAATTAACAAATCCCCAAAAAAGTTTGGGGTCCAATTTTAGAGAGCATTCCATTGTACTTATATAGTCAATATATAAGTTGCAGGATAAAGATTTGAACTCATTGAATAATGTGAGATAGAGTTCAAGATCTGAATGGCAGAGACTTTTTAAATAGTTCTTCCAAGCCCTATTACGTCTGTTTCGTATCGATTTGAGCTCTTTAGTATACCAGGGATGGGACGTTTTCATATTCCTAGAGGATTTGACAGGAATCACTTTTTTCATGCAGTTATCCATCACAGAATAAAAAGCACCGACTGCATCTTCAATATTAGATAACGCAGTAAGATTAAAATTAAGGCTATTAATTTCATCAGAAAGCCTTTGAAAATTTGCTTTCCGAAAGTCAAAAGATTGCGAACGGTCATACGAATTACTGTTTTCGTACAGATGTGCGCCCAGTTCAATAAATACATCCAAGGGTGGATGATTGTCATCTATGTTAGTTATACTGAAGTGGGATTCCAGAACAACAGTACTAACAGAGTCAGAAGAGAAAACAAGATCGACGAAAATTTATCAAACGAACCAGCTTGAGTTAAGTGCGGCCAAGAAAAGGTTCGCAGTCTTTTTGTCACTAGTAATAATAAATACCAGTTGTCTATGTGTTTGGAATCGTCATAGATCGTGTGTTAGCAAAAACAAATACTGGTTTATACAAGGTGGCGCAAAAATAACCTTCCGATGTTTTTTGGCTGTAATTTAAAAAAAAATGAAAAACTTTGATTCTTCTTGTGGATTATTTTTATTTGGTCTTTTAATTTTTTTTACATCAAGTCGAGAATATGATGTCATGTAAATGGCCGCCGCCACAGTTGATTGTCATTTGAGCCCTTTTTATGGCATTTTCCATCACTTTGGCCAAAACTTCCGGCGATAGGTCCTCACATTGTTGACGGATATTGTCTTTAAGAGCTGCAAGAGTCTGAGGCTTGTTGACATAAACCCGCGACTTCAAAAAGCCCCACAAAAAGAAGTCTGGAGCGGTCAAATCAGGCGATCTTGCTGGCCAGTGCAAATCGCCAAAACGGGAGATTAGGCGCCCGGGAAATGCATCCTTCAGCATATCGGTTGTGGCACGTGCAGTGTGTGCCGTTGCACCGTCCTGTTCGAACCACATGTTTTCCAATCCCAATTCATCAAGTTGCGGCAAAAAGAACTCGTTGATCATTGCTCTGTAGCGCTCACCATTCACAGTAACCGTTTGGCCCGCGACGTCTTCGAAGAAAAAAGGTCCGATGACTCCTCCAGCGAAAACAGCACACCATACAGTGACTTTGAGCGGGTGTAATGGCTCTTCGTGGGTTACACGCGGATTTTCAGTGCCCCAGAAGCGTAAATTTTGCTTATTTACGTACCCGCTAAGATGGAAATGGGCCTCATCACTCATGATTGTTTTTGATGAAAAATCATCTTCCTCTTGGTGGTGATTAAGGATGGCTTCAGCGTATGTTAGACGCGATTGGCGGTCAGCAGCTAACAGCTGATGCACCGTCGGACTTTGTACGGAAACATCTTCAAATCTTGTACCAAAATTCGCTGTAAAGACCGTCGACTGATACCCATTTGCGTGGCACGTCGTCTGGTCGATGTCGACGGCGCTTCCATGACATCTTCGGCTACAGCAGCAATATTCTCTGCAGAACGGCTACTCCGAGGTCTGCCACGCCTGGCAGCATCTCGTGTTGTGCCAGTCTCTTCGAGGCGAGCGGCTAAACGTCGCAGTGTTTCACCAGTAGGCGCTGGACGGGTAGGTAATCTGCGACGAAATTAACGTTGTGCCAAAGTCACCGACCGATTATTGCTCGAATAAATAGTCACCAATATTCCGCGCTCTGGAACAGTGTAGCGTAACATTGTTTATTAACGTGTATTTCGCATGTGTTTACTACACAAATGTCAAAACAGAACTGACATTAGGGGCCAATCGCAAAATTTATAGCATTTTCTGATAGGAGGTTTACTTTTGCGCCACCTTGTACAAATGCTTTGCGTTCAGCTGATCGCAATAGTCGAAAGCAGTGTTCGTCGGAAAGTTCCGGTTTGTGTACCGGGATATCCGGCCGGCAGTTATTTTTGAAATGTATAATCAGTGGTCGCCGCTCTCTTGTCTGTAACGAACGCGTTATTGATCTGCTCTCTAAAACAATGAATTCAATCTGCTTTAAATGTTTAAATCCAATAACAAACAATGAATTCCTATCTTGTGGTGTATGCGATTTAAACGCACATATAAATTGTTGTTCGATTCATAAAAACGATGTTAGTTGGATACCCTATTCTTATTCCTATCCCTCATAAGTGGGCGTGAAAAAAGTCAAAGTATGGTTGAATTGTTAAGAACGCTCTACGTATTTTGTTATATAACATTTAAAGGATTTTATCAAAAAAAGCGCTCCCTAGCTCAAACTTGAGTGTTTCAATAAAATTGTTTTATTTAATTGTAGGCGGATTTAAAAGAAAAATTAACACATGCGCATAAAGGGCCCCTAGAGAGTATATATTATAAATTTAAGCTCCCTAGCTCCAACTTTGAATTTTGAAAAAAAGTTTTTTTTTTAAATTGTGGGCGTGTCAGTGGGCGGATTTTGAAAATATTTACACATGAGCGTAAAGGGCCCCCTAGAGAGTATATATTATAAATTTCAGCTCCCTAGCTCAAACTTCGGATTTTCAAAAAAGTTTTTTTTTAAATTCTGGGCGTGTCAGTGGGCGAATTTTGAAAATATTTACACATGAGCTTAAAGGGCCCATAGAAAGTATATATTATAAATTTCAGCTCCCTAGCTCAAATTTTGGTTTTTCAATAAAATTGTTTTATCTATATGTGGGCGTGTCAGTGGGCGGATTTTGAAAATTTTATATCCCGAGCAGTTTTAGGAGTCATAGATCATATATAAAACAATTCAGCTTTCTAGCTCAAAAGTCGATTTTTTTTCAAAATTTTGTTTTTTTGAGTTTGTGGGTGTGTCTGTGGGCGAATTTCAAAAATTCGTAAACTTGATTATTTCGGGACCCTGGAGAGTATATGGTTAAAATTTCAGATCTCTGCGCACAGTTTAAATGCCTAATTTTTGCCGACGGACAAAATATAAGTTAAGAATATAAGTTACAACATAAATATATCGTGTGCTTCCAACAAAAGCTGAAAAGCAAATTTTATCAGCATCTAAATTCGGCAATGGAATTTGTTTACCGGAGACCGTTAATTGAACGGCAACAAGTACTCCACCACCACGCTCTTCAACAGATTTACAACGATCACTACGAAAAACTTCATAAATTGATTCGTCGAAAATTTCTGATGACCAAATATCTTTATAGAGCCATGTTACCGTAATTATAATTATGTCGTAATCCATATGACAAGAAGTCTTCGTTCTGCATCCACTCGCATTATGGTAATATACTCTCAAACGACATGGCTAGATCGATGCTGATCATAAATATAGTAACTTATAGGGTTCTACGGGCAATATTAAGGTATGTTACAAACTATGCGTCAAAATTAATATACTCTTAGAATAGGGTATAAAGAGAAATTAAAGCCATCTTCTTCTCCAAATATTTCTGTTGTTATGTGTGATACGTTAGTCACTACAACTGCTTTGATGTCGTCTTCGGTAGACGCGATTATGCTGTTGCTTGCAATAATTTAAAAATAAAAAATGAATTGTATGACGCTGGCTCTGGCGATCGTATTACAGAACCTTTTGTTGTTATTAGCAATAACAATGCAAAGATAAATAAGAACAAACGTCCCGAGGTCATTTTAGGTACAAATGTGCAAAACAGCAATCTTCATGTGGTTCGTAAATTAAAATGGTTTCACATCTCAACACCAATGCTGATGAAATTATTTCGCATGTTTCATCAAAACTCCAAGTTGCATCCCAATGTATATCTTGTTTCAAATTGAGTAAGCTTAAAGACAATCAGCTTCCACTTAAATTTGTGAACTTTAAAATTGGAGTACCAATGCAATACGCAAATATTATTTGTGATGGGAATTTTTGGCCGAATTCGTTCTTTTACTCACAATCCAACAAAAAACTAAGCCCTGCTACGGCTGATGGTGATGAAATCCATAAACAGCATTTAAGAGTAAATTACCATAATGCGAGTGGATGCAGAACGAAGACTTCTTGTCATATGGATTACGACATAATTATAATTACGGAAACATGGCTCTATAAAGATATTTGGTCATCAGAAATTTTCGACGAATCAATTTATGAAGTTTTTCGTAGTGATCGTTGTAAATCTGTTGAAGAGCGTGGTGGTGGAGTACTTGTTGCCGTTCAATTAACGGTCTCCGGTAAACAAATTCCATTGCCGAATTTAGATGCTGATCAAATTTGCTTTTCAGCTTTTGTTGGAAGCACACGATTTATTTATGTTGTAACTTATATTCCTTCTGGGAGTAGAATAGAGACTTATGAAAAATGTATTGAGAATTTTGAATTTGTAAGCCATTATTGTTCTGAAGCTGATATATTATGTGCCCTTGGAGATTTTAATATTGGTGATGTAAATTGGTCTTGATCTGAAGAGGATAATATGTTTATTCCATATATGTAATGTTAAAAAAGATTACGAATTAACATTGATTGATTGTATGTTTTCAATAAACCTATGTCAAATTAGTTCAATCTTAAATTCGCAGAATAGATTATTAGATCTTGTTTTCATTAACGTTAATGAAGTCAAAGCTACTGTTTCTGAAGAGCCATTTCCACTTCTAAATAACTCAGTTTATCATAAACAAATTGTGTTAGAAATTGATTTGTATTCTTATGTAAAAGTTAAACAGAGTTCAGTAAGCTCTCTTAATTTTTCTAAATGTAACTTTGTCGGTCTTAATGCGTATCTCAACTCTTTCAACTGGGATACGAATATCGCGGGTGGGTGCGGCTTGTGGCAACTGTTGCAGTACGAGCCTCAAGTTACACCATTCCGCGGAAAGGGAGCAGGGAGGGGCAGCCTTGATAGTCGATTTGGAATTATGGAGAGTTCTTGTGCAGAACCCCGTCTGGCTAACTCGTCCGCCTTGCAGTTGCCTGGAATAGCACTGTGACCGGGTACCCAGCACAGGGAAGTGTTACATCTGACCGAGATCTCGTTAAGAAATTCGCGGCATTGTTTTATCAACTTGGATCTTATTGTTGGTGATTCTAAGGCTTTAATCGCTGCCTGACTGTCTATGTAGATCACGATAGTTTTTCCATCTATCGGGCTCATAGAGAGTCTGCGTACTGCTTCGCGGATAGCCGTGACTTCTACCTGAAATACACTGCAGTGGTCAGGCAGTCGTAGTACGACGTTGAGTGCAGGGTTGTCCGAAAACACGCCCGCCCCCGTGCCGTCGGCTGTCTTTGACCCGTCGGTGTATATTTCTATGGCGTTGTTGTTTACAATACGACCGCCTTCCCAGCTGGCTCGGTCTGGGATGGCCGTCTTGTATTTATTACTGAAATCTAGTGTTGGAATTAGATAATCCGTATTGTTGGGAATCTTGTGAGCAGTTAGAATGTTGCTGTGCCCGATGTGTGAACTTTGCCACGAATTGGATTCTCTTAATCTCAGGGCCGCCTTAGTGGCCACCAGCTTCCCATAGATATCAATGGGGAGGAGGTTTATAAAAGTCGTTAAGGCTGCCGTTGGTGTGGATCTTAAAGCTCCTGTGATGCATATGCAGGCTGCCTTCTGGATTCGTTTTAGGGCGCTTGCGTGGCATTGCTTCGATATTGCAGGCCACCATGCTATGATACCATAAGTGAGGATAGGCCTGACGACCGCCGTGTACAGCCAGTGTGTTATCTTAGGCTGTAGACCCCATCTGGAGCCTAAGGATTTTTTACAGGTGTAAATGGCAGTCGTAGCCTTCCTTATGCGGTCTTGGATGTTTGGTTTCCAACTGAGTTTGCTATCTAGGATCGTTCCCAGGTATTTAGCTTAGCTGGAAAATTTTAGTGGTTCGTTGTTGAGCGGAGGTGGCGTTATCTCCTGAACCTTAATTTTCCTTGTAAATAAAACCAGTTCGGTTTTGGATGGGTTAACAATGAGCCCGACCTTAATGGACCAGGAGGATAGTTTCCTGAGAGCCGATTCCATTAGGTCTCTGATCGTGTGGGGGAATTTTCCCGTTATGGCAATGGCAATGTCGTCCGCGTAGGCCGTCACTTTGCATCCATCCTCCTCTAGGTTGGAGATGACCTCGTTGACTACTAAGATCCATAGTAGCGGTGAGAGCACTCCTCCTTGTGGTGTGCCCCTGTACACTGACCTCCTGGTCAGACAGCTGCCAAGCTCCGCCTGGATCAGCCTGCTGTCTAGAATGTTCTTTATCCACGTGCAGAGGCAGTTATCCACCTTTAGTCTGAGGAGTGCGGTCGTGACATCTTCTGTATTGACATTGTTGAAAGCCCCTTCTATATGCAGAAAGGATAGGTTAGGTTAGGTTTATGTGGCTGTCGGCAGAAACCGACACACTTAGAGCAATGAGGTCCATTGTGATACCACGTATGTATTATCTACCTCAACTCTGTAGATGGGACTGGCCAACGACACGCGGTTGTTCTCAAACGGTCCCCCTTCTACGTACTAACCGCGCCCAACGTCGTTTAATTGCGGTGATCTGACGAGAACCGATTAACTCGACGTGGTATGGTCCAGAAAGGATACCATCGTGTATTCTTTGTGATACAGCGATTTTTCGATAGTGCTGACTAGCGAATGAAGTGCTGTTTCTACTGAAAAGCCTTTTCGGTAGGCGTGTTGTGTTGACACCTCGAAAGGGAATTGTTTTCCAGGTTTGAGCGTCTGTAGTAATCTACAAGTCTTTCCAACGTTTTCAGGAGGAAGGTAGTTAGACTGATAGGTCTGAAGTCTTTTGGAGAACAGTGTGAAGCTTTACAACATTTTGGTATAAAGACCACTTTTACCGTTTTCCAAACTGTGGGCGTCAAGCTGAGTTTTAGGCAACTATTGAAAATCACCTGTAGCCAGGGTGTGAGAGTCTCGATACTCTTCTGTAGCTCTATGGGTGTGATTCCATCTAGTCCAGGTTTATTTATATGGGAGGAAGCTGTTAATCGCCCACGCTAGTTTGCGATTGTCAGCAATATGCTCCGGAACCATTTGGACCCTGTGATGGTGCTGTGTAGGGTGATTTACCTCTACTTTGTTGCCTGGGAAGTGGGTATCCAGTAGTAGGCCTAAGTCTTGGCTTTGTATGACGCTAGGTATTTGTGGAGATTTTGAGAGGATCTTACGCAGCCGACTGGAGTCGCTTGCTTTTTCTATGTTCTCACAGAAAGATTTCCACGACTCTCGCTGTGCTCTCTTAACTTCCTTTTTGTAGTTTTTAAGACTGTCTTTATAACTATCCCAGTCAGCTGGGTTTCTTGAAGACTTGGCCTTGTTAAACTTACTCCTGCTATCTCTGCGCAGAGAAGCTATCATGGAGGTCCACCACGGGGGTTTACCTCCTTCTTTGTGTCTGCTGGTGGGGCAGGCCTTATTAAAGGCCTTGTTCTTGGCAGACGTTACTGCGTTCATCATTTCGTCTAATTCTTCCTGTGAATTAGGCTGTCTGATTTGGAGACTGTCTAGTTTCTTTTTGAGTAAAGAATTATAGACCTGCCAATTTGTGTTTTTTGGGTTCTTAAACAATTTCGTTGGGGGGGGTCTCGAATTTTAGATTGAAAAGTATGTAGCGGTGGTCCGAGAATGAGACTTCACTAGATACTTTCCAATTTTCTATAACTATATCAGGTAAACAGGTGGTCAGTGTCAGGTCAATGACTTCCTGCCTGATTCTGTTTATAAAGGTGGGTTCAGACCCCTTGTTACACACTACGAGGTTAGTTTCAATAATATATTCAAAGAGTAACTTACCCCTTTTATTAATGTCATTGCTGCCCCATATGGTGTGGTGCGCGTTTGCGTCAGCACCTGCCACCAGTGGGGTGTTACTAGCAGCCGCTGTCTGTGCCATCGTGCGTATCGTATTTGATGGAACTTCTCCCGTGTCGTCATATGGGAGGTACGCTGATGATATCCACAGCGGTCCCTTTCCGGCTCGATCTAACCCCACGCAAGTGAAGTCAGGGTCGCTGTAATTCGGAAGAAGGAAAGCTTTAATATTATTCTTTGCTAGTATGCCAGTTCTGGGTTTACCTGAATTTCTTGCATAGAACAAGGAATAGTTTTTTGCCCTGAGTCCAGATATGCGGTCGTTGTTTGTGACCCATGGCTCCTGGATAAGGGCGATATCTTCCCCACCTTTTTCCAGGCGGAGAAGTAGATTAGCCGAAGCTATTTTGGAGTGGTGAAGGTTAATCTGCACTAGTCGGAGCATCATCGCTGACTAGTACAGGCGTCTCTATAATTGTGGTGTCCCCGTCCTTTGATTCAGAGGATAGTTCTCCACTGTTTTGCTCTTGAGGGAGCGGATCTTGTGATGAAGCAACCCCCGGTGTAGAGGGTTGTTCATCCACTTTGCTTCCAGCCGTGTCTGTTTCCAGAGAAGAACTTTCGGGCGCAGCCTCTAAGCCAAGACTACTTAGCGAGCATACCATGCCTGCGAGTAGTCTCTCGTCCTTCTCATGCATTTTTAGGACCAGAGTGTTCATGCAGTAGAATATTTTGAACGCATTTTTATTAAGGAGCTCAACTGATTCCTGGTTGAGGAGGAAGGATATGAGTATTCCCCTCTCTTCCGGTTCATCGGCCTTTATGATCCTCCAATTATCTGTTGGAAGATCGCGATTTTGTCTCTTGATAAGCCGGAGAATCTCGTCCGGCTTATCTGGTCCTGGGGGTACTACCCAAGTGCGAGCTCTTGGGCGGACTGGAATGTCGCTCCAGTGAGCGACACTTAGCTTGGCATTGACCCAGAGATTTGTTAGTCTCGGGATCACTACCTTCAAAAAGTCAGCCGACATCTGGTCGGAGCACCTCACTAATTTGGCGCCGTTGAGGTACCACCCGTTGTCTGTGAAGGTGGGAAGTAGTGCCGAGGGGTCTCTGTCGCTAAAGGCGAGAATGTCAATAGCCAGTTCTCGCCACTAATTCTCCCTTCATCATTGCTCCAGTCGCAGATGCCGAAGACCAAATTGTCCTTCGCTACCTCGTTGAAGGGTATGTGCGCTGATTCAGCGCTCTTTGCCTTCTTGGGGATTTTGGAGGTATCGTCCTGTGATCTAGGACGTTTGGACGCAAATTCCTTTTTATTAGCAGATGAGCTGCTCAGTTTTTTGATGTTGTTGTTGTTTGGTGCGGATTGGGGGGGGGGGGGGGGGGAGGGGGTCCTCCTGTTACAGAAAGGGCCTTCCTCGTTCTATTAGTTTGTGCACCGTGTTTGAGGGTAGGTCTCCCGTGTTCAGGAGTCGCTTCCCTTTTTTCGGTGCCCAACGCTAACGTGGTTTCGCTTAAGCCATGTACTGCTGGAGGAGGACGACCCCCTGTCTCAGGATGATCGAACTTCTCCGCCAGCATGTCTCTAGCTCACCGTACCGTGTCCCTATCTTTGTGGTCCCATGTATCCTCTGGTTTTTCGAGGATGCGGTTCAGCTGGAACCTGGCTAAACGGGTCAATTTATGCTTGTTGGAACTGGGTCCACCTCTTTTACGTGCGGACTTCCGACTGCAGCTGGCCGTTTCGGCGCTTGTCGAACCCTCCGCATCAGAGTGCAATGTTTTGGCGGATGCTGTCTCTGAGTCCGAGTAATTCACGGACTCCGAGCAGTGTTTGACTCTATAGTTCTGTTGGTCGTCAGTCCCGTCCTGTTTTGCTAGGTCTTCTGTTCGTAAGCCAGCTTTAGAAGATGACGCTAGGCTTTGTTGTTTTTTTGTTGTGTTTTTGTTTGATTTTTGTTCATTGTTAGATTTGAGTCCATACCACGTCGAGTTAATCGGTTCTCGTTAGATCACCGAAATTAAACGACGTTGGGCGCGGTTAGTACGTAGATGGGGGACCGTTTGAGAACAACCGCGTGTCGTTGGCCAGTCCCATCTACAGAGTTGAGGTAGATAATATACGTGGTATCACAATGGACCTAAATTGGTCTAAGTGTGTCGGCTTCTGCCGACAGCCACATAAACCTAACCTAACCTAGATTTGAGTCCCACGAGTAAGCCGGTGAGAAAAAGGTCCACCACAGCATTGCCGGTTCTACTGGGGTAAGGCTGAATACGACAGGCCCTACCAGGGCACCTGAAGGAGCTCGTTATCGGTTGATAAAACCCTCAACCTTTCGTCCCTGGGCACGGTTTACATTACGCTCGCTCCAGCACTAGAATTGGGTTGACTACTCTTTAGCTTCGGAGCCCTCCTCCGGAGACCTTACAGCATGGGAAGCCCTACTGCAATCGCTCTCCGGTATCGACGGGGTCTTACTAAGCATCTCCACCACGGCAAGGTAAGTAGTCGAAGAAGATGTAAGAAAAGGCTTACTTGGCTGTACCCTGACCCATGTTATCGGTAACTGCGCTGTTAGTACTAATGATAGAAATTCGTTTAGGCCTCTATTTTTAGAAGAAATATTAGCCTTTGTAATTGCATTTAAATAAATTTTATATCTTAACTCAGTCTTAACATATCCAATTTTTAACCTGTTCCATTTTTCCTGCCCATGCTAATTTTTTTAACTTTTGGTTAAATTTTCTACAGAAAATGCGTAATAAACATAACGTTTTAATATTTTTTTTGAATGAACGTAACAATAATAAAAATAAAAGTTTACGACAAGTTTATAGAAAAATCCATAGATTTATGATACTTGGGAAAACACGAACAGGTAAAAATGGGAAAAAAAGGTTGTATTGCTTTAAGTTGCAAAAGTTATGAATGAAAACGATGATATAAAAATTAGAGATAGGCCCTTACTGTAGAACAATTTTTTCCTTAGAATATACCCACAAATCATGACCTAAAATATTGCCAACGAATTAAGGGACACCCTGTATAACAAATTTATTTCTCTACTTAGGGCCGGCTTTTCCATGTTTGTTCCATGCTCTTTGAGGAAATGTAGATCAAACCCCACTTGGTATAACAGACAACTCTTGCACTTACGAAACTTAAAAAACAAAGCTTATAAGCAATTTAAAAAATCGGGAAACAGTACGGATAAAGTGATTTTTAGCAAACTAAGGAAGGATTTTACGAGATTCGAAGTCGATTTGGTCTTTTATAAATCAAAAAAGCGCTCGAAATGTTTGCCTAAAGAAATGTTTTATAAAAGAAATGTGTCCAATGACGCTAAGGATTCTGTCAAACTATTTGCACAATTCTTTAAATCGGTTTTTTTCGAAATCTTTTATACCTAATATGCCGGAATCATATTCATTTCATAAAATTGATTTTGGACAACTAGCGCTAGAGATTCAGGATATTAAGTCTGATGTCTGTAGCCTAAAACCTAATCCTAAACCTGGCGCTGATGGCATTCCTGCAATAAGTTGCATCTCTATTTGCAAACCTTTACTTACGATATTTAATCTATCACTAGCATCGGGTTTATTCCTGGATGACTGGAAGGTCTCATTTTTGGTGCCTATCTTTAAATCTGGCTCTAAAAATGACGTAGAAAACTATAGAGGTATTTGCAAACTTTCTGCTATACCATTGCTTTTTGAATGTATAGTTAAAAACAAAATAAATTTTCATATTAACGGCAAGATATCAGAGTTTCAACATAGTTTTGTTTCGGGTCGCTCGACAAAATCTAATCTGGTCCACTTCACATCTTTTGTTATAAATACTGTTGAAGGCGGAAGTCAAGTTGACGCTGTATATACGGATTTTAGTAAAGCATTCGACTCTGTAAACCATGTACTTCTGATAAGGAAGCTAAAGCAATTTGGATTTCACTCAGCTATGCTGAAGTGGTTTTCAACATTTTTGATTGGAAATTTTCAGAAAGTCTGTCTTGATAACAATTATTCAAGATTAATATCTTGCACTTCTGGAGTTCCTCAAGGTAGTCATCTTGGGCCGCTCCATTTTATAATATTTATTGATGATGTTGTTCAACAGCTGCAATTTTGCCACTGTTTAATCTATGCTGACGACCTCAAAATATTCTTAAAAATTAATTGCTTAAATGACTGCTAAAGGTCCAGACGGACCTAAACAATTTATCAAGATGGTGCGTCAACAATTGCTTAAAGTTAAACGTTCGAAAATGCTTTGCTATCTCGTTCATAAAATCTCAAACGAAATATTCGCATACCTATTGTATTGATCTCATGCCATTAATAAAAGTTGACAAAATTAAAGATCTTCGTGTATTCCTTGATACGAAACTAACCTTTATTACTCAAAATAAATATCGAGTATATAAAATAAGTATGTAGTCGCTAAGGCTAATTCTCTTGTTGGGTTCATCAAAAGAAACGCGAAAGATTTCTCTGATCCTAACACTTTTATATCGATTTTCAATACCCTAGTAAGATCAATAATTGAATACGCCGATGTTGTTTGGAATCCAAACTATTTATCAAACATTCGGATCGTAATGAAAGAGTGCAATGGCGATTTACAAAATATGTCTTCTTTAAAATGCGTTGGGATTTTCAGTCCTCTTATAAAGCTAGATGTCAACAAATTTAATGACACTTAAAGCTAGAAGGAATGCACATGACATAATGTTTGCGAGAGACGTACTGTGTTCACATATCGATAGTTGTTCAATTTTGTCCATGTTTCCAATTAATACTAGGGGAAGGGTCTTGAGGGATAGTCACTTCTTTTACCAACTGGGGCATAGAAGAAACTATGGTCGGAATGAGGCAATTACTAGATGCCTTAATTCGTTCAACGTGGTAAGCAGACATATGGATTTTCATATTTCGAGAGAACGCTTCAAGAGCATTTTATTTAGATTGCTTTTAAACTAATGTCAAAAGTATTTTTATCTTTTCCATTAAACTTAATGTATTATATATAAATTTAAATTCGTAATCTGTAAGCTAAGCTTGTTGATGAAATAAATAAATAAATAAATTTATTTGCCATAATGAAATATTGATGGGTGGTGTAGAAACAAAATAAGTAGTCCTTGAATAATTTTTTTAGCTGTATTTATCTAGACGCTACACCTAAATAAATAAAAAGCTAATCCACTGGAATGAAGACAAAGTTCTTACAGGAAATAAAAAAAATAACCACAGTCATGGAGTTCAAGGAAAAGGAAGTAATTATAATATTTGATGAGATGAGTATGCAGTCAAATAAATGCCAGAATCTAATAAAAGGATTTGTTGACTGTGGGCGAAATGAGAGATTCGATACGCCAGCAAAGTCAGTATGTGTTTTCATGATCCCTTGTTTTTGTCTGCAATTTAAACAAGTGGTGCATAATGTTGTTAGCCCAACTAATATACTATACTCTATCCAACAAAAATTGTCAGTACAGGGAAGTTAGGATGTTTGCCTCTCAGTCTGCTTGCAATGACTTACATATATCGGTCCCTCTTTAAAGCTCTCACAGGGTTACCGTAGTGTGTATGATAATTCGCCATTACTCAGAGAGCAATTCTATGAGGGTTACCATACTCCAATCTATATATTAATACGGAGTTGCCTAACGAGTTCCCCCCTTTTTTGCTTTTATACGTCAACACTATATATATTTGGGTAGGGGACAATACATAGGAGTGCACAATACAAAAATTATGCACATATCTTCTATATATTAATACGGAGTTCCCTATAACGTGTTTCCCCCCTTTTTTGCTATTATACGTCACATAGATATGCCAACGCTATATATATTTGGGTAGGGGACAATACATTAGAAGTGCACAGTACAAAAATTATCCACATATCTATATATTAATTACGGAGTTGCCTATAACGTGTTTCCCCCTTTTTGCTATTATACGTCACATAGATATGCCAACACTATATATATTTGGGTAGGGGGCAATACATAGAAGTGCACAATACAAAAATTATCCACATATATAACACACATTATGAATTACAGCAGGTAAAATGAAGCGGATTGGATGAAATTACAACAACAACAACATTGCTGTGTGAGGCAATAATCTGCCAATCGGAACGGAAAAAATTTATATCATGAAGTTACTTGAAAATGCTTGAAGTTACTTGAAAATGCTTGGAGTTACTTGAAAATACTTGAAGTTTCTTGAAAATGCTTGAAAATACTTCAAGTTACTTGAAGTTATCAACAACAACATTGCTGTGCATGTTATGCATTTGATAATGCTTGAACATACTTGAAGTTACTTTGACATGCTTGAAGTTACTTGAAAATGCTTGAAGGTACTTGAAAATGCTTGAAGCTACTTGAAGTTACTTGAAAATGCTTGAAGTTACTTGAAGTTACCTGAAAATGCTTGAAGTTACTTTAAGTTACTTGAAAATGCTTGAAAACTTGAAGTAACTTGATACTGCTTCAACATACTTGAAATTACTTGGACATGCTTGAAGTTACTTGAAAATGCGTGAAGTTACTTAAAAATGCCGGAAAAATTTTATATCATGTGAAATCAGAGAATGCAATGTTGAAAAATTTCATTCTCCGATTAATATGTATAACAGTCGACTTTGTTTTTTTTTCCAACTTATAGAATAAAGTGGTCGAATTTCGTCCATGGGGCGACCCTAGTTTAAAATAAAAATATTGCGGAACGAAATAAATTCCGTTTATCTTTTTCTTTTTTTGGTAAGATAATAGATAATAGGCGCGTTTTTTTAAGAGTATCTCCAGTAGACCAACAAAATATATAAATTTCGTAACACAAACAAAAATCAAAACGAAAAATAAAGGGTCCGCCATCTAACGTTTTTTTTTCAACTAGTGCTTATTTCGTGAATGGTAACACTTAGCTCATGTCTGATTTGACAGATAATTAGTTTTATCCTTCCGCTGAACGAATATGGTTGTGTATACGCTTGAACAACGCTGGGAAATATTGCGACATTACTTTGAAAATCATGGTAATGTTGCAGAATGTGTGCGAAAATTGCGTACGGATTTTGGAAGAAGAGAAGCACCGTCAAAAAAAGTGAAAAAAGTGAAAAAAGTGAAAGAAACTGGCATCCTCATCGATAAACCAAAGCGTGAAAAGCCAAAAACAGTGCGTACACCCGAGAATATTGCTGCTGTGGCAGAAAGTGTGCGTGAAGCGCCATCAACATCAATTCACCGTCGTTCTCAACAATTGAACATTTCGGAGACATCATTGAGACGAATTTTGCATAAAGACCTTGGTATCGTGTAGGCTACTGCATGGCCAGCCGAGGCAGCCATTTGAATGAAATTATTTTTCATTATTAACCGGAAGGATTGTTCTTTTAAATAAAAAAAGAAATTTGAGAAAATATTCAGTAGTTTTTTTTTATAGCATTTTCAAAAAAAAAAAAGTTATTTGGCGGACCCTTTATATCACTGTAATCCAATTTATTCATTATAGCTAAATATTGTAAAACATAAAATACTAGTTTCTAATCTCACTACTCAACTAATCCGATGAGTAATTACTGCTACTGCTCTCGTTATTTAGCAAGCGAAGCACTTATGTCCTGCATTTTGAGCCATTTCATCCACGACGTATGTTTCATACTTGACTTTGTAACGTTTAACGATTTCAACCAACCCATTGTATGATTGCACCCCTACCTAACTTGAGATCTTCCATTTGGAAATTCCCTTATTCATTGGCAAAACAGGCGTCATTCATCCGAAAAACAAAGACATCATACAAACAGGCACATAATGAGATGAAAGGATGTATTTATGTTTTTTTTTTTATTTAAACAGTTTGCGACATAATCTCAATCAGCAAGATTTTCTAAAAACATTTCCCAGTCCTTTCCGCTATATGTATATTATGAAAGGTAGACACAATCAGGCAATTAGAATACAAAATTATATAACCACAACGCAATGTCATATACTCGTACCTAAACAGTTTTTAAAAAAAACTGCACTTGTGCAGCTGTACAATGCAAATACAATCAAATTAAAACCGAATGGCAATACCCCACGTAATAATTCGTTCTCAAAAGCACCAAAACCGAAAGTTCTTTGACAAAATCCATAGAAAAACCCTTAATGATATGCTTCATTGTAGAGATGGTAATACACTTCTGATGTGCTTCAGTCACATACACTGCTTATTTTGGTGGATGATAATAGCAAGCGAACACAAGACGATCTTGCTCATTCCCATTCGGCTGTGTGGGAGACTAATTGTGGTGGGTTGTATGCGAATTTTAGAAAAATTACAACAACAATTCCTTGTGGTTTGGTTTTTATTTCAGTGGCAATTCTTGCCTTTGAGTGCCGTGAGAGTATCTACAGGCACCACTGGTAGAAAAAAAGCTCCTCCATAAGGCCTGTACTGAAAATTTTTGTTGGATAAAGTATAGTAGACAGACTTAAAATTGAACTGATGAATTGCATCGATATATGCATTGAAATGCATTTGAATGTAAGAGTCATCTGCAGTGATCAGGACCCTACGAATCAGGGTATTTTTGAAAGACTGAAAAAATGGCTCATATAATATACCACATCTTTGAAAAGCATTCGAAATAATTTACTTCGATTTGATTTGCCCACTCCTGATAGTGATGTTAGTGCGAAGGTTATTGACTACTTATTTAGTGCAGAAAGGAACAATACAACTAAAGTATGCCCCAAATTAAAAATTCGCGCATATTTTTTTTTTTTTTTTTTTTATTATTCTTTATTCTCAAAATCCAATATACAATATTAAATTTAATACAATTCAAAGTTCTAAGTAATCCTAACATGAATTTAGAGAATAGATAGTGACATTTTATATTTAATGAAAAAACATAGGGGCGGGCTACAGTCCGCTTGGGCGAACTGTAGGATACCCTATTCATATTCCTATCCCTAATAAGTGGGCGTGACAAAAATTTAAAGGATTTTATCGAAAAAACTAAGCTTTTGTAAATAAAAACGCTCTCTAGCTCAAACTTTGGTTTTTCAATAAAATTGTTTTATTTAGTTGTGGGCGTGTCAGTAGGCGAATTAAAAAAAAAATTAAGCATGAGCATAAAGGGCACCTAGAGAGTATATACTATAAATTTCAGCTCCCTAGCTCAAACTTTGGACTTTCAAAAATAAAAATAAAAATAATTGTGGGCGTGTCAGTAGGCGCATTTTGAAAATATTTACACATGAGCATAAAGAGCCCCTAGAGAGTATATATTATAAATTTCAACTCCCTACCTCAAATTTTGGTTTTTCAGTAAAATTGTTTTATTTAATTGTGGGCGTGTCAGTGGGCGGATTTTGAAAATTTTATGTCCCAAGCAGTTTTATTGGCCATAGATCATATATAAAAAATTTCAGCTTTCACCTCAAAGTTCAATTTTTTCCAAAATTTGTTTTATTTAATTGTGGGCGTGTCAGTGGGCGGATTTTGAAAATTTTATGTCCCAATCAGTTTTATGGGCCATAGATCATATATAAAAAATTTCAGCTCTCTAGCTCAAAATTCGATTTTTTCCAAAATTTTGTTTTTTTGAGTTTGTGGGCGTGTCTGTGGGCGGATTTCAAAAATTCTTAAACTTGATTATTTCGGGACCCTAGAGAGTATATGGTTAAAATTTCAGCTCTCTAGGTCCAGTTTAAAGGCCTAATTTTTGCCGACGGACGGACGGACGGACGGACGGACGGACGGACGGACATGGCTAGATCGACATTACTATCGATGCTGATCATAAATATAGTAACTTTTAGGGGTCTACGGGCAATATTAAGGTATGTTACAAACTATGCGTCAAAATTAATATACCCCTAGAATAGGGTATAAAAAATAGAGGCAATGTCACATTATTTAAATTAATACAGTGTGGGGTGAACAGTAGGTACAATATAGGTATGAAAATGCAAGAAAATGAAGGAAAAGAAAAATAGCGAATAGAAGGTACAGTTATACAATTTTATAATGACAACATTTTAAAGAAAGTTAGGTGATGAAGTGCAACAAGATTTCGATTTCATTAAGGTTAATATTCAAAAGCCACAGTTTTACTTTACATAAAAAGATTCTCAATGTTCCAATAATTCGTATGTCTTCGGGGAGTGTGTTAAATAATTTACAAGATACAATTGTGTAAAAGCTTCTTAAGCTAGAGGTGCGAAAAGTAGGTATGCTAACCAGGGAACTAGAATTGCTTCTAAGGTTATGGTTATCATTGATGGGGCTCCGTAAGTACCCACCTCTAATAAAAAAAAATTTTAAAACTTTAAAATAATACAAATGTCTAACTGGCAGAATTCTCAGTTTATTGAAAAGGACAGCAGTATGGGCTAAGCGGGATGAAAAGCATACTTTTCTGATTACATATTTTTGTAGAACAGTTAGCTGTTGTATTTTATTAACGTGCGTACCGCCCCAGCAACTTATACAATATTGTAATCTAGAATGGAATATTCCAAAGTAAATATTCTTTAAGATGTTTGTAGAGCAGTAATTTTGAAGTCGGTAGAAGCTTCGAAGAGTGGAAAGAAAATATTGTTTCAAAATGAAGATGTGATCACACCAGCTTAGATTTTGGTCAATTACGACACCTAAGTACTTATAGTTCTTAACTATTTCAATAGTAAAGCAATTAGTATTACAGCTGATATTAGTATTATAAAGGATACTGCATCCACAATTCAACAAGCTGAATCTATGGCAACTAGCTGCATGAAACACAATATTAACTTCCGGAGATTCCTTGGCGGTAAGGCTGAAGAACATGAGCTTCGTCTTACTGCTTACTATTAACTTATGTTGAGCAAACCATAGTCTTAGCAAATGCACATCATGGTTGATTTCAGCAACTAGATTGAAAAGATTACTTGAGCCATACGCAAACGCGAAGTCGTCAGCAAAAGCCTTTAGCCTGCCTACAAAAGGAAGACTGAAGACTGAGTTAACATATATTAAGAACAATAACGGGCCAAGTACCGATCCTTGTGGAACGCCGAGGTTAATTATCTTACAGCCGCTAACAATGTTCCCAATTTTTACTTTTTGCCTCCTGTTCTTAAGGTAAGATATAAACCAATCTCCGATAAAGCCTCGAAATCCTGCGCGGTACAGTTTACCGAAAAGAATTTCGTGATCCACCATGTCAAAAGCCTTGGTTATATCTACAAAGAGACCGGCGCAATTTTTCCTATCGTCAAGACCCTTATAAATATACTGACAAAAGTGTAGTAGTGCATCTTCGGTGCAACGGTTTACTCTAAAACCAAATTGGTTTTCGCTAAAGAAGTTAATGTTATTGAGATATTTCAAAACTCTACATTTTATCGCTTTCTCAAAATTTTTAGATATTGCTGAGAGTAAGGAAATCGGTCTGTAATTCAATTTATCTTTTTTGTTGCCCTTTTTAAAGATAGGAATCACATTGGCTCGTTTCAACAGTTCAGGAAAGGTCCCCGAGAAGATGCTTAAATTGAATAGGTGAGCCAAAATATCAACCACATTAAACGCGATCCTTTTTAAGGTGGAATTGGAAATACCATCGTCACCACAAGAGTTTGAGTTTTTTAAGGAGTTGATCATTTTTAATAATTCTAAGCCCGTTATGGGATTAAAAACGAAACTCCTACTATAAAATGTGCGATCAAAGAGTTGAGACGCTGAACAACTTCCACAATACATTGAAAAGTCACTAGATGAAGACTTCTGGGATACTGAGGCGAAATATTCATTGAACTCATTGGCAACAACTACAGGATCTGACACAATTACGTTATCTTTTTCCAGTGTAAAGGATGCGTTCTGGTTTTTAGTTTTCCGACTGATTATGCAGTTTACTACTTCCCATTCTTTTTATACCCTATTCTAGGGGTATATTAATTTTGACGCATAGTTTGTAACATACCTTAATATTGCCCGTAGACCCCTAAAAGTTACTATATTTATGATCAGCATCGATAGTAATGTCGATCTAGCCATGTCCGTCCGTCCGTCCGTCCGTCCGTCCGTCCGTCCGTCGGCAAAAATTAGGCCTTTAAACTGGACCTAGAGAGCTGAAATTTTAACCATATACTCTCTAGGGTCCCGAAATAATCAAGTTTACGAATTTTTGAAATCCGCCCACAGACACGCCCACAAACTCAAAAAAACAAAATTTTGGAAAAAATCGAATTTTGAGCTAGGAAGCTGAAATTTTTTATATATGATCTATGACTCCTAAAACTGCTCGGGATATAAAATTTTCAAAATCCGCCCACTGCCACGCCCACAAAAAAATAAAACAATTTTATTGAAAACCCAAAATTTGAGCTAGGGAGCTGAAATTTTTAATATATACTCTCTATGGGCCCTTTAAGCTCATGTATAAATATTTTCAAAATCCGCCCACTGACACGCCCACAAATAAATAAAACAATTTTTTTGAAAATCCAAAGTTTGAGCTAGGGAGCTGAAATTTATAATATATACTCTCTATGGGCCCTTTATGCTTATGTGTAAATATTTTCAAAATCCGCCCACTGGCACGCCCACAATTATTATTATTATTTTTTTTTTGAAAATTCAAAGTGAGCTAGGGAGCTGAAATTTATAATATATACTCTCTAGGGGCGCTTTATGCTCATGTGTTAATTTTTTTAAATCCGCCTACTGACACGCCCACAATTAAATAAAACAATTTTATTGAAACACCCAAGTTTGAGCTAGGGAGCGTTTTTTTTTGATAAAATCCTTTAAATGTTATATAACAAAATATGTAAAGCGTTCTTAACAATTCAACCATACTTAGACTTTTGTCACGCCCACTTATGAGGGATAGGAATAAGAATAGGGTATCCAACAGTTCGCCCAAGCGGACTGTAGCCCGTCCCTATGTTTTAATGTTCCCTTGAGCACTTCTTAGTTTATTTTCAAAATAATTATTTCTATAAATATGGATATCTTTATTAATTTTTTTACATAAACGGGTGTAACGATTTTGAATTAAACCTACTGAGTTTTTAGAAAATGAGTGTGAAATTAGCTGTACTGGACTAAGTGCCAAGTAGGTCTGTGGCTTCTGGAATTAAAGCTTTAATTGAAATATATAAATTTCAGGACACTTTTGAACATCTTTCAAAACCTACTCCAGAATTCATAATGGAAATACGGCGCTCATTAAAAATGATGTTTACATCAAATTTTTTATCGATAAGTGCATTTGAAGGAACAAATTTCCGAAGAAGAAAAATAGAAAGCTGCACATTTTAATGAACGCTTGAATAATTTAAATTTAATTTCATTATCAATTTTCGGATAGGTTTTGTAGTAAGCAACGAAAAAAGTGTAAAAAAAATAACGTAAACTAAAAAAAAATATATCGTTATAAAACATAAAATGAAAGACAAAAAATAGAATATCTACCAAATATATTATCAAGATTTTCCTATAAGTCCAGTCATTGCATTTTGTTCATTCATAAGGAAATTGAATTATTGTATTCTGCAACAAGTAATTACACACTTTACTCTCCAAGACATATTCTTTCCTATATTTAGTCTTCTCATATTAATTTAATAAAACGATATGCCATGCATTCTAAAAATTAATTTATAACTTTATTGTGTAAATCCTATATAACATTTCCGAATCAGAAATAGGAATCGGACTGCAGACTACTGTTTTTTTTTGTCCCTTTAAGTAAGATAGTACTAAGAATAACTACCGGTTTCTATTCTATCAAGTGCGACTGTTTTTTTTTTGGCTCAGGAGGACATTCATATTTTTTTTTCCGTGTAGCTAGGTGAAAATCGATAAAGACATCGCTTGCGAGCTTTGCGATAGTGTGGGACTTGAAACACCCACTAAAAACACCCAGGGAAGGCATGATGTTACCATCCTTCCAGTAATCGCACCTAGTCTACAGACTAATCAGCAATTTTGTTTTAATATTTGCTTATGTACTTATGTACTGTTTTTAGGAACTAACTTTGGTTTGTTACCTTTTGTTTTTTAATACATTATCACTTTGTTCATGTGATTATGTTGTAACACATATATTTCTTTCCTTTTTACCTAGTTAACTAGTTCAAAAGGTTTAACTCTACGTAATCTTCTAACTAAATTGTTGTTATTAAGTAGTTGAACTACTTCTAAATTAGCATGGTTGCGAAGCCTAACTTCATGTCTTCTTGGGCCCTTCCGAACCTCGTCCTCTACCATTTCAATTTTTAGATCCCTATGTAGATCAGCATTACGTATGTACCACGGCGCATTACCAATATTGCGTAGTACTTTGTTTTGAAAGCATTGTATGCTTTGAAGATTTGTATTTGCTTGTAGAGAAGCAGTTTGTTCTAGATTGAGAGGCATGAATTGCTCCCTATAAGCCAATACATTTTATTGTGTCGTATATTTAGCTCATCTCGTTTTTTTTGACATGTGTTTCCCAACACAACTTTTCGTCCAAAGTCAAGCCTAAATACTTAGCTGAGTTCGAATGCAGAACTACTTTATTATTTATGTACACAGGTATGTGTTGTACGTTTTTATTCGTAAATATGAACCGAATTCAGTTCAACACACTACCTTGCGGTACTCCAGCTTTGATGTGTTTCAACTCGGAGTACTCATTCTCTTGCTTAATTCTAAATAATCGTTGCATTATATACGACTCTAGTATTTCATGGTACTATTTTGGAGGATATTTTTGTAGCTTACGGATTAATCCTTTGTGCCAGACTTTATCAAAAGCCTGTGTTACATCAAGGAAGATGGTAGAGCATATTTGTTTTTCTTCTAAAGCTTTTTCTATTATATCAGTTATTCTGTGGACCTGATCTATTGTTGAGTATTTATTTCTGAATCCAAACTGATGGTTTGGGAGTGTCATTTCTTTTAGAATCGGATGGAGTCGTTTTAGGAGCATTTTTTCGAATACCTTAGACAGGATTGGCAGCAATGATATTGGCCGATATGACGTTACTTCACTGGGCAATTTTCCTGGCTTAGGTCCATGATGACTTCCGCAACCTTCCACATGCGCGGAACATACCTTAGTCTGAACGCAGCATTTATTATCTGTGCTATTTTGTTCATACCTTTCTTAGGCAGTTTTTTTCAGAATTTCACCCGTTATTAGATCAAATCCCGGGGTTTTTTCCGGGTTGATCTTTTCTTTTATTTCTTTGGCTATTTCCCTAGAGGTTACTGCTGGAATCGATCTCTCGTCTTCGCACATTTCTTCCGTTTTTTGAGAAATATCATTTCCAAGATGTCCCGCAAATAGATCCGCCTTTCGGTTGTTTATTTTAGCCCAGTTACCACTGCTGTTTTTCACTGGCGAAATGTATGCCGTTGGTCTTTTAATTTTTGTAGCCTTCCACAGTGAGTATTCTGTACTAGCATCGTTTGTCAGATTTGTAAGGTATCTTTCCACCGATGCATTTTTAAATTCTGCTATCCTTTTTCTGAGCTTATTGTTTAAGCTATTAAGTCTACTTTTATCACTTGGAGCTCTTGACAGTTGCCATCGTTTGCGAGCTCGTCTCTTTTCTATATATATATGATATAATGTCGCAAATTTCTTTGGGATACACGTTTCTTTTTACTTTGCTATTTAATTCAGGCGTTGCAGCCCATGCAGGCTTTTGTATAGCTAGGGTGAAGGACTGTACTTCACTTTCATAGTTCATAGTTCATAGTTCATAGTTCATTTATTTATTGCAAGCTTACACATTAAGATAACAATGATCTTATAAAATAGTGCAAGGCTTAAATATAATTCATTAATAACAACAAGCTACATAAAATATTAATGTTCCAAGAATAACTAAAGGTTTTCTCTTTCTGCTACTTAGACAATTTTTTAATTGCTCTATTGTATTAATTGTTGTGGATAGTTCGATGCGTTCATCTATTAAATATTTGAAATATGTCCAGTCAGTTGTTTACTAGACGTGGGTTGTGTTCCTTCATTATAATTTTATTACCAAGCGTTAGCAGCACAGACGAGTGATCTGAGTCAAGATCTGCCCTTCCTTAACTTGGGTAATATTTGAGGAAAAATTTTTAGTTAAGAAGAAGTCGACAACATCCTTGATTTTGTTCCTACACTGCAAATCATAAGATTAGAGGCAGGCATTTTTGAAAAATAAAATCGAGATTTCTCCCGTTACATGATGGATTAGAAAAAAATGACTATGGTAAATTAGAGACTGTTTTGTTAACAACAAAATATGAAATGTGTGTATAGGTGAGATTTAGCTAACGGTTCTAGGAAGACAAATTATAAATTGAGTTAATAATATGCGGATATAAATCGGGTCGTTAGATTAGAAGCACTGAACAAATCAACGTTTTTTGTGAAGTGAATATATATTTTGTCGGTTTAAACGGTTCATATTATAAAGTATTTGTTCTTGATTGAGTGTTAATAAAAATTAGAAGGAAAAAATGTTAAAGAGTGGAGGAAAGGGCAAGAATAGATGTTTATTGCTCTGAAGGTCTTTTATGCCAGCAATTATTTAAAAAACCCTTCGTCTTACACAAAAAATTATAATATATATATATACCCTTCTGCTGCCTTAACACTTTGCGAAATGCGAAGTATCCTTAGAATAGCGGCAAATTCAGCTTTATCGGCAGCTAAAATTAGAGAGAAAGCTAATGTTAAGGTCAGCTTATCCACTGTTACCGCGCCATTCGCCGAGCTAAACACTTAAAGCGCCTTAAACTTTAGAAAAAACCACCACTTAATGACGCAAGAAAGAGACAACTCTTGTGTTTCGTCTTTTTCGTCTTTACGATTCTCGAGGCCATTGTCATTCCACAATAAGATTTGTATGTTTTAGGCATTATGTTCTTTTAGGGGTCCGCCATCTAACGTTTTTTTTTCAACTAGTGCTTATTTCGTGAATGGTAACACTTAGCTCATGTCTGATTTGACAGATAATTAGTTTTATCCTTCCGCTGAACGAATATGGTTGTGTATACGCTTGAACAACGCTGGGAAATATTGCGAAATTACTTTGAAAATCATGGTAATGTTGCAGAATGTGTGCGAAAATTGCGTACGGATTTTGGAAGAAGAGAAGCACCGTCAGTTCCGTATGTTCGTTATCTTGTGAAAAAAGTGAAAGAAACTGGCATCCTCATCGATAAACCAAAGCGTGAAAAGCCAAAAACAGTGCGTACACCCGAGAATATTGCTGCTGTGGCAGAAAGTGAGCGTGAAGCGCCATCAACAGTCGTTCTCAACAATTGAACATTTCGGAGACATCATTGAGACGAATTTTGCATAAAGACCTTGGTATCGTGTAGGCTACTGCATGGCCAGCCGATGCAGCCATTTGAATGAAATTATTTTCCATTATTAACCGGAAGGATTGTACTTTTAAATAAAAAAAGAAATTTGAGAAAATATTCAGTAGTTTTTTTTATAGCGTTTTCAAAAAAAAAAGTTATTTGGCGGACCCTTTATATCACTGTAATCCAATTTATTCATTATAGCTAAATATTGTAAAACATAAAATACTAGTTTCTAATCTCACTACTCAACTAATCCGATGAGTAATTACTGCTACTGCTCTCGTTATTTAGCAAGCGAAGCACTTATGTCCTGCATTTTGAGCCATTTCATCCACGACGTATGTTTCATACTTGACTTTGTAACGTTTAACGATTTCAACCAACCCATTGTATGATTGCACCCCTACCTAACTTGAGATCTTCCATTTGGAAATTCCCTTATTCATTGGCAAAACAGGCGTCATTCATCTGAAAAACAAAGACATCATACAAACAGGTACATAATGAGATGAAAGGATGTATTTATGTTTTTTTTTATTTAAACAGTTTGCGACATAAACTCAATCAGCAAGATTTTCTAAAAACATTTCCCAGTCCTTTCCGCTATATGTATATTATGAAAGGTAGACACAATCAGGCAATTAGAATACAAAATTATATAACCACAACGCAATGCCATATACCTAAACAGTTTTTAAAAAAAACTGCACTTGTGCAGCTGTACAATGCAAATACAATCAAATTAAAACCGAATGGCAATACCCCACGTAATAATTCGTTCTCAAAAGCACCAAAACCGAAAGTTCTTTGACAAAATCCATAGAAAAACCCTTAATGATATGCTTCATTGTAGAGATGGTAATACACTTCTGATGTGCTTCAGTCACACACACTGCTTATTTTGGTGGATGATAATAGCAAGCGAACACAAGACGATCATGCTCATTCCCATTCGGCTGTGTGGGAGACTGATTGTGGTGGGTTGTATGCGAATTTTAGAAAAATTACAACAACAATTCCTTGGTATGACAGTGGTTTGGTTTTTATTTCAGTGGCAATTCTTGCCTTTGAGTGTCGTGAGAGTATCTACAGGCACCACTGGTAGAAAAAAAGCTCCTCCATAAGGCCTGTACTGAAAATTTTTGTTGGATAAAGTATAGTAGACAGACTTAAAATTGAACTGATGAATTGCATCGATATATGCATTGAAATGCATTTGAATGTAAGAGTCATCTGCAGTGATCAGGACCCTACGAATCAGGGTCTTTTTGAAAGACTGAAAAAATGGCTCATATAATATACCACATCTTTGAAAAGCATTCGAAATAATTTACTTCGATTTGATTTGCCCACTCCTGATAGAGATGTTAGTGCGAAGGTCATTGACTACTTATTTAGTGCAGAAAGGAACAATACAACTAAAGTATGCCCCAAATTAAAAATTCGCGCATATTAAACCTACTGAGTTTTTAGAAAATGAGTGTGAAATTAGCTGTACTAGACTAAGTGCCAAGTAGGTCTGTGGCTTCTGGATTTAAAGCTTTAATTGAAATATATAGATTTCAGGACACTTTTGAACATCTTTCAAAACCTACTCCAGAATTCATAATGGAAATACGGCGCTCATTAAAAATGATGTTTACATCAACTTTTTTATCGATAAGTGCATTTGAAGGAACAAATTTCCGAAGAAGAAAAATAGAAAGCTGCACATTTTAATGAACGCTTGAATAATTTAAATTTAATTTCATTATCAATTTTCGGATAGGTTTTGTAGTAAGCAACGAAAAAAGTGTAAAAAAAAATAACGTAAACTAAAAAAAAATATATCGTTATAAAACATAAAATGAAAGACAAAAAATAGAATATCTACCAAATATATTATCAAGATTTTCCTATAAGTCCAGTCATTGCATTTTGTTCATTCATAAGGAAATTGAATTATTGTATTCTGCAACAAGTAATTACACACTTTACTCTCCAAGACATATTCTTTCCTATATTTAGTCTTCTCATATTAATTTAATAAAACGATATGCCATGCATTCTAAAAATTAATTTATAACTTTATTGTGTAAATCCTATATAACATTTCCGAATCAGAAATAGGAATCGGACTGCAGACTACTGTTTTTTTTTGTCCCTTTAAGTAAGATAGTACTAAGAATAACTACCGGTTTCTATTCTATCAAGTGCGACTGTTTTTTTTTTGGCTCAGGAGGACATTCATATTTTTTTTTCCGTGTAGCTAGGTGAAAATCGTTAAAGACATCGCTTGCGAGCTTTGCGATAGTGTGGGACTTGAAACACCCACTAAAAACACCCAGGGAAGGCATGATGTTACCATCCTTCCAGTAATCGCACCTAGTCTACAGACTAATCAGCAATTTTGTTTTAATATTTGCTTATGTACTTATGTACTGTTTTTAGGAACTAACTTTGGTTTGTTACCTTTTGTTTTTTAATACATTATCACTTTGTTCATGTGATTATGTTGTAACACATATATTTCTTTCCTTTTTACCTAGTTAACTAGTTCAAAAGGTTTAACTCTACGTAATCTTCTAACTAAATTGTTGTTATTAAGTAGTTGAACTACTTCTAAATTAGCATGGTTGCGAAGCCTAACTTCATGTCTTCTTGGGCCCTTCCGAACCTCGTCCTCTACCATTTCAATTTTTAGATCCCTATGTAGATCAGCATTACGTATGTACCACGGCGCATTAACAATATTGCGTAGTACTTTGTTTTGAAAGCATTGTATGCTTTGAAGATTTGTATTTGCTTGTAGAGAAGCAGTTTGTTCTAGATTGAGAGGCATGAATTGCTCCCTATAAGCCAATACATTTTATTGTGTCGTATATTTAGCTCATCTCGTTTTTTTTGACATGTGTTTCCCAACACAACTTTTCGTCCAAAGTCAAGCCTAAATACTTAGCTGAGTTCGAATGCAGAACTACTTTATTATTTATGTACACAGGTATGTGTTGTACGTTTTTATTCGTAAATATGAACCGAATTCAGTTCAACACACTACCTTGCGGTACTCCAGCTTTGATGTGTTTCAACTCGGAGTACTCATTCTCTTGCTTAATTCTAAATAATCGTTGCATTATATACGACTCTAGTATTTCATGGTACTATTTTGGAGGATATTTTTGTAGCTTACGGATTAATCCTTTGTGCCAGACTTTATCAAAAGCCTGTGTTACATCAAGGAAGATGGTAGAGCATATTTGTTTTTCTTCTAAAGCTTTTTCTATTATATCAGTTATTCTGTGGACCTGATCTATTGTTGAGTATTTATTTCTGAATCCAAACTGATGGTTTGGGAGTGTCATTTCTTTTAGAATCGGATGGAGTCGTTTTAGGAGCATTTTTTCGAATACCTTAGACAGGATTGGCAGCAATGATATTGGCCGATATGACGTTACTTCACTGGGCAATTTTCCTGGCTTAGGTCCATGATGACTTCCGCAACCTTCCACATGCGCGGAACATACCTTAGTCTGAACGCAGCATTTATTATCTGTGCTATTTTGTTCATACCTTTCTTAGGCAGTTTTTTTCAGAATTTCACCCGTTATTAGATCAAATCCCGGGGTTTTTTCCGGGTTGATCTTTTCTTTTATTTCTTTGGCTATTTCCCTAGAGGTTACTGCTGGAATCGATCTCTCGTCTTCGCACATTTCTTCCGTTTTTTGAGAAATATCATTTCCAAGATGTCCCGCAAATAGATCCGCCTTTCGGTTGTTTATTTTAGCCCAGTTACCACTGCTGTTTTTCACTGGCGAAATGTATGCCGTTGGTCTTTTAATTTTTGTAGCCTTCCACAGTGAGTATTCTGTACTAGCATCGTTTGTCAGATTTGTAAGGTATCTTTCCACCGATGCATTTTTAAATTCTGCTATCCTTTTTCTGAGCTTATTGTTTAAGCTATTAAGTCTACTTTTATCACTTGGAGCTCTTGACAGTTGCCATCGTTTGCGAGCTCGTCTCTTTTCTATATATATATGATATAATGTCGCAAATTTCTTTGGGATACACGTTTCTTTTTACTTTGCTATTTAATTCAGGCGTTGCAGCCCATGCAGGCTTTTGTATAGCTAGGGTGAAGGACTGTACTTCACTTTCATAGTTCATAGTTCATAGTTCATAGTTCATTTATTTATTGCAAGCTTACACATTAAGATAACAATGATCTTATAAAATAGTGCAAGGCTTAAATATAATTCATTAATAACAACAAGCTACATAAAATATTAATGTTCCAAGAATAACTAAAGGTTTTCTCTTTCTGCTACTTAGACAATTTTCTAATTGCTCTATTGTATTAATTGTTGTGGATAGTTCGATGCGTTCATCTATTAAATATTTGAAATATGTCCAGTCAGTTGTTTACTAGACGTGGGTTGTGTTCCTTCATTATAATTTTATTACCAAGCGTTAGCAGCACAGACGAGTGATCTGAGTCAAGATCTGCCCTTCCTTAACTTGGGTAATATTTGAGGAAAAATTTTTAGTTAAGAAGAAGTCGACAACATCCGGGATTTTGTTCCTACACTGCAAATCATAAGATTAGAGGCAGGCATTTTTGAAAAATAAAATCGAGATTTCTCCCGTTACATGATGGATTAGAAAAAAATGACTATGGTAAATTAGAGACTGTTTTGTTAACAACAAAATATGAAATGTGTGTATAGGTGAGATTTAGCTAACGGTTCTAGGAAGACAAATTATAAATTGAGTTAATAATATGCGGATATAAATCGGGTCGTTAGATTAGAAGCACTGAACAAATCAACGTTTTTTGTGAAGTGAATATATATTTTGTCGGTTTAAACGGTTCATATTATAAAGTATTTGTTCTTGATTGAGTGTTAATAAAAATTAGAAGGAAAAAATGTTAAAGAGTGGAGGAAAGGGCAAGAATAGATGTTTATTGCTCTGAAGGTCTTTTATGCCAGCAATTATTTAAAAAACCCTTCGTCTTACACAAAAAATTATAATATATATATATACCCTTCTGCTGCCTTAACACTTTGCGAAATGCGAAGTATCCTTAGAATAGCGGCAAATTCAGCTTTATCGGCAGCTAAAATTAGAGAGAAAGCTAATGTTAAGGTCAGCTTATCCACTGTTACCGCGCCATTCGCCGAGCTAAACACTTAAAGCGCCTTAAACTTTAGAAAAAACCACCACTTAATGACGCAAGAAAGAGACAACTCTTGTGTTTCGTCTTTTTCGTCTTTACGATTCTCGAGGCCATTGTCATTCCACAATAAGATTTGTATGTTTTAGGCATTATGTTCTTTTAGGGGTCCGCCATCTAACGTTTTTTTTTCAACTAGTGCTTATTTCGTGAATGGTAACACTTAGCTCATGTCTGATTTGACAGATAATTAGTTTTATCCTTCCGCTGAACGAATATGGTTGTGTATACGCTTGAACAACGCTGGGAAATATTGCGACATTACTTTGAAAATCATGGTAATGTTGCAGAATGTGTGCGAAAATTGCGTACGGATTTTGGAAGAAGAGAAGCACCGTCAGTTCCGTATGTTCGTTATCTTGTGAAAAAAGTGAAAGAAACTGGCATCCTCATCGATAAACCAAAGCGTGAAAAGCCAAAAACAGTGCGTACACCCGAGAATATTGCTGCTGTGGCAGAAAGTGTGCGTGAAGCGCCATCAACAGTCGTTCTCAACAATTGAACATTTCGGAGACATCATTGAGACGAATTTTGCATAAAGACCTTGGTATCGTGTAGGCTACTGCATGGCCAGCCGATGCAGCCATTTGAATGAAATTATTTTCCATTATTAACCGGAAGGATTGTACTTTTAAATAAAAAAAGAAATTTGAGAAAATATTCAGTAGTTTTTTTTATAGCGTTTTCAAAAAAAAAAAGTTATTTGGCGGACCCTTTATATCACTGTAATCCAATTTATTCATTATAGCTAAATATTGTAAAACATAAAATACTAGTTTCTAATCTCACTACTCAACTAATCCGATGAGTAATTACTGCTACTGCTCTCGTTATTTAGCAAGCGAAGCACTTATGTCCTGCATTTTGAGCCATTTCATCCACGACGTATGTTTCATACTTGACTTTGTAACGTTTAACGATTTCAACCAACCCATTGTATGATTGCACCCCTACCTAACTTGAGATCTTCCATTTGGAAATTCCCTTATTCATTGGCAAAACAGGCGTCATTCATCTGAAAAACAAAGACATCATACAAACAGGTACATAATGAGATGAAAGGATGTATTTATGTTTTTTTTTTATTTAAACAGTTTGCGACATAAACTCAATCAGCAAGATTTTCTAAAAACATTTCCCAGTCCTTTCCGCTATATGTATATTATGAAAGGTAGACACAATCAGGCAATTAGAATACAAAATTATATAACCACAACGCAATGCCATATACCTAAACAGTTTTTAAAAAAAAACTGCACTTGTGCAGCTGTACAATGCAAATACAATCAAATTAAAACCGAATGGCAATACCCCACGTAATAATTCGTTCTCAAAAGCACCAAAACCGAAAGTTCTTTGACAAAATCCATAGAAAAACCCTTAATGATATGCTTCATTGTAGAGATGGTAATACACTTCTGATGTGCTTCAGTCACACACACTGCTTATTTTGGTGGATGATAATAGCAAGCGAACACAAGACGATCATGCTCATTCCCATTCGGCTGTGTGGGAGACTGATTGTGGTGGGTTGTATGCGAATTTTAGAAAAATTACAACAACAATTCCTTGGTATGACAGTGGTTTGGTTTTTATTTCAGTGGCAATTCTTGCCTTTGAGTGTCGTGAGAGTATCTACAGGCACCACTGGTAGAAAAAAAGCTCCTCCATAAGGCCTGTACTGAAAATTTTTGTTGGATAAAGTATAGTAGACAGACTTAAAATTGAACTGATGAATTGCATCGATATATGCATTGAAATGCATTTGAATGTAAGAGTCATCTGCAGTGATCAGGACCCTACGAATCAGGGTCTTTTTGAAAGACTGAAAAAATGGCTCATATAATATACCACATCTTTGAAAAGCATTCGAAATAATTTACTTCGATTTGATTTGCCCACTCCTGATAGAGATGTTAGTGCGAAGGTCATTGACTACTTATTTAGTGCAGAAAGGAACAATACAACTAAAGTTTGCCCCAAATTAAAAATTCGCGCATATTAAACCTACTGAGTTTTTAGAAAATGAGTGTGAAATTAGCTGTACTAGACTAAGTGCCAAGTAGGTCTGTGGCTTCTGGATTTAAAGCTTTAATTGAAATATATAGATTTCAGGACACTTTTGAACATCTTTCAAAACCTACTCCAGAATTCATAATGGAAATACGGCGCTCATTAAAAATGATGTTTACATCAACTTTTTTATCGATAAGTGCATTTGAAGGAACAAATTTCCGAAGAAGAAAAATAGAAAGCTGCACATTTTAATGAACGCTTGAATAATTTAAATTTAATTTCATTATCAATTTTCGGATAGGTTTTGTAGTAAGCAACGAAAAAAGTGTAAAAAAAAATAACGTAAACTAAAAAAAAATATATCGTTATAAAACATAAAATGAAAGACAAAAAATAGAATATCTACCAAATATATTATCAAGATTTTCCTATAAGTCCAGTCATTGCATTTTGTTCATTCATAAGGAAATTGAATTATTGTATTCTGCAACAAGTAATTACACACTTTACTCTCCAAGACATATTCTTTCCTATATTTAGTCTTCTCATATTAATTTAATAAAACGATATGCCATGCATTCTAAAAATTAATTTATAACTTTATTGTGTAAATCCTATATAACATTTCCGAATCAGAAATAGGAATCGGACTGCAGACTACTGTTTTTTTTTGTCCCTTTAAGTAAGATAGTACTAAGAATAACTACCGGTTTCTATTCTATCAAGTGCGACTGTTTTTTTTTGGCTCAGGAGGACATTCATATTTTTTTTTCCGTGTAGCTAGGTGAAAATCGTTAAAGACATCGCTTGCGAGCTTTGCGATAGTGTGGGACTTGAAACACCCACTAAAAACACCCAGGGAAGGCATGATGTTACCATCCTTCCAGTAATCGCACCTAGTCTACAGACTAATCAGCAATTTTGTTTTAATATTTGCTTATGTACTTATGTACTGTTTTTAGGAACTAACTTTGGTTTGTTACCTTTTGTTTTTTAATACATTATCACTTTGTTCATGTGATTATGTTGTAACACATATATTTCTTTCCTTTTTACCTAGTTAACTAGTTCAAAAGGTTTAACTCTACGTAATCTTCTAACTAAATTGTTGTTATTAAGTAGTTGAACTACTTCTAAATTAGCATGGTTGCGAAGCCTAACTTCATGTCTTCTTGGGCCCTTCCGAACCTCGTCCTCTACCATTTCAATTTTTAGATCCCTATGTAGATCAGCATTACGTATGTACCACGGCGCATTACCAATATTGCGTAGTACTTTGTTTTGAAAGCATTGTATGCTTTGAAGATTTGTATTTGCTTGTAGAGAAGCAGTTTGTTCTAGATTGAGAGGCATGAATTGCTTCCTATAAGCCAATACATTGTATTGTGTCGTATATTTAGCTCATCTCGTTTTTTTTGACATGTGTTTCCCAACACAACTTTTCGTTCAAAGTCAAGCCTAAATACTTAGCTGAGTTCGAATGCAGAACTACTTTATTATTTATGTACACAGGTATGTGTTGTACGTTTTTATTCGTAAATATGAACCGAATTCAGTTCAACACACTACCTTGCGGTACTCCAGCTTTGATGTGTTTCAATTCGGAGTACTCATTCTCATGGTTGGCAACTCTGCTACAAAGTGTATAGTTCAATTACAAAATTTGCTCTCGTAAAATTCTTAAATATAACTAGCCAAAGTTCGTAATTAATAATTAAAAGTGTATAAACAGGTGCGTCGACTGTCTGTTTCTATAAATAAAACAGCAAAAGCAGGTAATCCTAATTTATTAGCTGTGAAATAAACTTTCCAAGTAGACACCTAAGTCACATGACTGACAACAAAAGGAAAATCGATCAAACGTCACCTGAAAAAAATATTTATCCACTTTTTAATATCAACAGACCATCAAAGGTTTATAAATCTCAACAGACAATGTCGATCTCCCAATCTGACCTTGATAAAATCAAATCCATTATTGAGGCATCGCTCAATACAGGACTCTCCAAAGCGACGGCCAATCTAGCAACAAAAGACGATCTCAACAAACTTAGCAATGAAATACACTCGCTAAGACAACAAAACCAGGAATTATCTGAAAAAGTGCAGCATTTTGAAAATCGATGTTGCATTCTAGAAGAGGAGCTTGAACTGCAGAGCAGAGAGATCAGAGGGAAAAATATTATTTTCACGATTCCAAACGACCGATCTGACCCCCAAGAAAGGATTCATAACATAACCACACTTTTGCTAGGCTCTGATGCAGACCAACAACAAATGCCACAAGCCGTAAAACTTAGTGAAAACAAGAAAATAATTAAACTCAAACTTAGCACTGGTTCCAATGAAACTGCAATGCAAATGTTAAAAAATTCCTTGAAGCTAAAAGGCACAGGCTGCTATATCCAACGAGACCTTAGCAAACAATCACAAATCAAACGTCGAATTCTACTCGGGTATCGAAAAGTCGTCAAAACAATTAAACCAAGCGAAGCAGTATTGATTAAAAACAACAATTTATTAATTGGTAATAGAACATTTTATTTAGATAGTAATAACAAACTTAAATATAATAACACAAACGGAGAAAACGAACTACAGAATATCTACGGAAAACTCAATTTTAATGCTGTCAACGAAACTATGTTGTCAAACAGACGTCAGCGTGAATGGCCCAAACCAGATGCACCAGTGATGACCCTTTACACCGAAGGTCCGGAAGGTAGTAGTGTCATACAAAACTGAGAATTAAGCGTCGTCAGCTCAAACAAATTTATCTCTGCAAATATTTTATCTTACAATATATCTGGATTAAGTAATAAATTATTATTTGTAGATTTTTTTAACTATGTTAAGAACTTTGAAATTTTCTTTTTATTTGAAACACATTTAACAAGCGATAATTTAAGTAATTTTAATAAATATTTCGATGGCTTTAAGTTAATTTGGAGCGAAGCAAGTAAAACCTACATAAAGGGGCGTGCAAGTAGAGGAAGCCTGTACGGGATAAAAAAATCACATTTAAAAACTTACGATTTTGATGAATTTGAAGGAACTACCGTAGTAAAATGTGTGACACAAAATAATAATACATATATCGTTCCATCATATATAAACTGCAACAAATGGACTCACGACTTTGAGAGGCTGTGTAATACAATGTCATGTTTAGCTAGCAAAAACGTTATGCTGATTGGAGATTGGAATTCGAGAATAAGTGACTCACAAACCACTATAGTGCAAACTGTAACAAACCCTAGTATATGCTGTACCAATAGGGTATCTAAAGACATAGTCTGCAATAAAAATGGAACAGATGTACTAGAGCTGCTCCAAATGTATGATCTTATTGTGTTAAACGGCTGTACAGAAGGTGATAGAGAAGGGCATTACACATTTGTCGGAGGGCAAGGCAATTCAGTTATTGATTTTTGTGCTGTTAACAACGACTGGACTGGGAAAATTAAAAAATTTGAGGTACAATACAAAACTTTTTCGGATCACATGCCAATCGTGGTTGAAGTTGATGGTGAAACACCCTCATATCACAAAAACCTGCCCCTGCTACCAAGACTTAAACGGAAATCCGAAACAACAAATACCTACCACAGGTTATTAGACAGCTTGCTCTCAGCAAATAATTCGATACCTGAAGAAACAGAAACACTCGCAAACCAAATAACTTGTTATATAAGAAGTGCTGCATCAAACAACATTTCAAATATAAGGTCACCATTTAAACAAAAATGGTTTGATAGAGAATGCATAAATGCTAGGAAGAAATCATTTGCCCTTTTGCGTGTCTGGAGAACTTGTAATGACCCTGATGTTAAAAAGTGGTATAACCAAGTGAATACCCACTACAAAAATCTATGCCTAGCTAAGAAAACTGACTTCGATAATCAGCAAGCTCTCTTACTTAGTAAAACCAAGTCTTCAAAGGACTTCTGGAGAATAGCAAGGGAGATTAATGGTACAGTTTATCAAATAGGTACAGGAGTATCTGCTGATGATCTATCCATATATTTTAAACATCTTCTACTGGATAACTCAAACCTTTCTTTCTCGTATGCGGACCCCCTCATTTTCGACGATTCCCTAGATGGTGAGGTAACAACTGACGAAATTAATGCTGTTATCATGAAATCCAAAAATGGAAAGGCGCCAGGCGAAGATGGGATTCCGTACGAATTCTACAAAAATGCTAGTCCAACCTTAATCAACTATTTGAAAGTTCTCTTCAACAGTGTGTTCTCGAGTGCAGACATCCCTTCATCGTTTAAGAAGTCTGTAATATTCCCCATCCACAAAAAGGGTTCGCTGGAAAACGTAGAAAACTACAGGGGAATCTCATTCATGAATGTGTCAGCCAAGATATTTTGTGGCATACTTGTAGGACGATTAGAAAAATGGGTAGATGAAAAAAATATTCTGACAGAGCGTCAAGCTGGATTCAAGAGCCTTTCAAGCCAGAAACAAGAAAATGTATAGCTTTTTTGTAGATTTCAAGGCAGCTTTTGATCTTGTTAGCCGAAGTGCACTCTTCTATAAACTGTCTCAGTTGGGTATCTCTACAAAATTTCTTAAGACCATTAAAAAAATGTATGCCGAAACAAGTGCAGCAGTCTGGGATGGAAAGGATTTCTCAGAATGGTTTAAAACACAGACTGGTGTAAAGCAAGGATGTCCTCTTAGTGCCTTATTGTTTTCTCTATTTATAAACGACATAGAAAAAGATTTGCCTGGTGGAGTACGAATTGCTAATACCGTGGTCAATGTCTTGTTATATGCCGATGATCTTGTTCTACTCTCTGAATCTCCTGAAAATCTCCAATTGATGATAAATCGACTAGCCAGTTACTGCAAAAAATGGGGACTAACCATCAACACCGAAAAATCTAAAATTATGGTCTTTTCCCGTTCACCACGAGTGCAAAGTGGAAATAGATGGTTTTATAATGGAAGCCGATTAGAGATTGTGAAGGAACTCAAATATTTAGGAGTGAAACTGAACCCAACCCTAGAATTTGGTAAACATCTAACGGATAAAGCCAAGTCTTCCCAAAGCTTAGTGAATCTATCATGGAAAAATGTTTTTGCAAACAAGCGGATTCTCCTCTCAACGAAATACAGAATATTTGATTCAGTTGTTAAATCAACTCTTTGTTACGCCTCTCAAGTTTGGGGATCAGACGAGCACGAAGTAATCGAGAAATTCCACAGGAACTTCTTGAAAAAATTATTCAACTTACCAATGAAATCGCCGAACTACACAATCTATTTGGAAACGGGTCTTCCAATGCTTTTTACAAGCACTCTCAAATCGCAAGCGGATTACATCATTAAAATAGGTTCGTATCCAGACTCCCGAATAACCAAAAAAATGCTATCTTATGAATTAAGAAACAAGGACTGGTGGGCGTTAAGATGGTTAAGAATTGGAAACGCGTGTGGAGAAACTATTTCATTCGATCTAAACAACCTGGACAACTTAAAGAACCAACTTTATCGAATAATAAATAAAAATGAAGATGCTATTCGTGTGCGATTTATAGAGAAAGCTCGTGAATCAGATAGCAGAGTATTGTATTCTCACCTGAACTTCAATCTAAAGGATAAGAACTATTTCAATGACTCACTCAACTATAGTGAAATATCTCTTATTTTCAAAACAAGGTGTGAGTTGATTGGTTTAAATGGCAGCCCATATAATGGAAGCTTCAACCAGTTTTGTAACATTTGCAACTTAAAAGCGAAAGAAGACTGCTTTCACATTATTAGTGTTTGTCCAATCTACAAACCACAGAGACTAGCTTACTTCGGAAAAAAATTCCTTACCATGCAGGAGACAATACAAATTCTGAACGAGTGTGATTGGAAAAAGTTATTTTATTATATTAAATCCATCTACAAATACAGGTCGCTATTAATAACAGAGTATTATGATTGATTAAGTTTATTAAAAAAATAACTATATTGTTAAAGTTACAAATGTAGGTACATGTATAAGCATTTTGCTAACCAAGCTGACGGCTAAGCCATAGCTTTAAAATTCATTCTATCTTGTAACTTATGTAATAAGAAAATATTAAATAAATGAATTTCTTACTTACTTACTTACTTACTCATTCTCTTGCTTAATTCTAAATAATCGTTGCATTATATACGACTCTAGTATTTCATGGTACTCTTTTGGAAGATATTTTTGTAGCTTACGGATTAATCCTTTGTGCCAGACTTTATCAAAAGCCTGTGTTACATCAAGGAAGATGGTAGAGCATATTTGTTTTTCTTCTAAAGCTTTTTCTATTATATCAGTTATTCTGTGGACCTGATCTATTGTTGAGTATTTATTTCTGAATCCAAACTGATGGTTTGGGATCAGTGTCGTTTCTTTTAGAATCGGATGGAGTCGTTTTAGGAGCATTTTTTCGAATACCTTAGACAGGATTGGCAGCAATGATATTGGCCGATATGACGTTACTTCACTGGGCAATTTTCCTGGCTTAGGTCCATGATGACTTCCGCAACCTTCCACATGCGCGGAACATACCTTAGTCTGAACGCAGCATTTATTATCTGTGCTATTTTGTTCATACCTTTCTTAGGCAGTTTTTTTCAGAATTTCACCCGTTATTAGATCAAATCCCGGGGTTTTTTTCGGGTTGATCTTTTCTTTTATTTCTTTGGCTATTTCCCTAGAGGTTACTGCTGGAATCGATCTCTCGTCTTCGCACATTTCTTCCGTGTTTTGAGAAATATCATTTCCAAGATGTCCCGCAAATAGATCCGCCTTTCGGTTGTTTATTTTAGCCCAGTTACCACTGCTGTTTTTCACTGGCGAAATGTATGCCGTTGGTCTTTTAATTTTTGTAGCCTTCCACAGTGAGTATTCTGTACTAGCATTGTTTGTCAGATTTGTAAGGTATCTTTCCACCGATGCATTTTTAAATTCTGCTATCCTTTTTCTGAGCTTATTGTTTAAGCTATTAAGTCTACTTTTATCACTTGGAGCTCTTGACAGTTGCTATCGTTTGCGAACTCGTCTCTTTTCTATATATATATGATATAATGTCTCAAATTTCTTTGGGATACACGTTTCTTTGGGATACACGTTTCTTTTTACTTTGCTATTTAATTCAGGCGTTGCAGCCCATGTAGGCTTTTGTATAGCTAGGTGCAGGACTGTACTTCACTTTCTAATTGCTCTATTGTATTAATTGTTGTGGATAGTTCGATGCGTTCATCTATTAAATATTTGAAATATGTCCAGTCAGTTGTTTACTAGACGTGGGTTGTGTTCCTTCATTATAATTTTATTACCAAGTGTTAGCAGCACAGATGAGTGATCTGAGTCAAGATCTGGCCCTTCCTTAACTTGGGTAATATTTGAGGAAAAATTTTTAGTTAAAAAGAAGTCGACAACATCCGGGATTTTGTTCCTACACTGCAAATCATAAGATTAGAGGCAGGCATTTTTGAAAAATAAAATCGAGATTTCTCCCGTTACATGATGGATTAGAAAAAAATGACTATGGTAAATTAGAGACTGTTTTGTTAACAACAAAATATGAAATGTGTGTATAGGTGAGATTTAGCTAACGGTTCTTGGAAGACAAATTATAAATTGAGTTAATAATATGCGGATATAAATCGGGTCGTTAGATTAGAAGCACTGAACAAATCAACGTTTTTTGTGAAGTGAATATATATTTTGTCGGTTTAAACGGTTCATATTATAAAGTATTTGTTCTTGATTGAGTGTTAATAAAAATTAGAAGGAAAAAATGTTAAAGAGTGGAGGAAAGGGCAAGAATAGATGTTTATTGCTCTGAAGGTCTTTTATGCCAGCAATGATTTAAAAAACCCTTCGTCTTACACAAAAAATTATAAAGGATACCCTTCTGCTGCCTTAACACTTTGCGAAATGCGAAGTATCCTTAGAATAGCGACAAATTCAGCTTTATCGGCAGCTAAAATTAGAGAGAAAATTAATGTTAAGGTCAGCTTATCCACTGTTACCGCGCCATTCGCCGAGCTAAACACTTAAAGCGCCTTAAACTTTAGAAAAAACCACCACTTAATGACGCAAGAAAGAGACAACTCTTGTGTTTCGTCTTTTTCGTCTTTACGATTCTCGAGGCCATTGTCATTCCATAATAAGATTTGTATGTTTTTAGCCATTATGTTCTTTTAGGTACAGTTCTTTTATTACGGTTTTATTTTTCAAGGAGAGATATTCTTTCCAGAATTTTCTTATTATTCTTTTCCATATCTCCCATTCTGTTAAGAATTCTTTGCATGATAGCCTCCATAGCATTAATGGGAGGCTTGGGGTTTCCGACTGGTTTTACAACGTTTTTGGAAGCAACCTGTGCATATGGTTTCTGTCGACCGGTTATGAGGCTTAAGTTTTCATTTTCGCTTAAGGGTAGATTTCCTTTAGCTCCTTTCGATTTTGGTCTCAAGTCTTTTTTGTTTCTTTTTTCTCCGTTTTTGGTTGCGTCATTTTGAACAGGCTTTTGCATTTTCTTTTGCTTGTTGTCTTTTACCTGCTGTATCTCTTTTGCTACTACACACCCTCTATAGTTAGCTGACTGGTGGTCTGGTATGGTATGGTGGTCTCCTACACATTTAACGCATTTTGGGTTTGAGTTGCAGTATTTGTGAGTGTGACCATGCTTTTGGCGTTTTTACATTGAGGAACTAGCTTTGATTTCCGCAAAGGATGAATTTGAACTTTCATTCCTAAGATATCTTACATTTCATAATTTTTTTTGATGTCTTCATCTTGCTCAAAAGTAAGCATGAACATCGGGAGCGGTGCTTTACTCTTGTACTTAAGCATGTTGACAACTTCAAGTTTTCTTTTTTTGTTCCTTTTTGTTCCCTTAAAGGGTGGTTCTGCCTCTCTTTGCAGTTCTTTTTCATCCGTAGAGTACACTACAGTTTTGGGTATCTGCTCATTTTTATTGTTATTACTTTTTTAAGCTGCTGCAGCTCAAGCTTTAGTTTATCAATTTCGCTTGCGAGTTTTTCACTGTTTTGCTTAAAATTGTGTCTTTCTTCACAAGGTTTTTTGTAACAAGCTTCCAACATAGAATTTTCTCTTGTTGGTTGGGATGGTGGTGTTCTTACCAATTTACGACTCTTTATGAAAGGGTCATCTTTTAGCAATAAATGGTTCCCCCCAGAATCCATGGAACCGGCCTCCGAAGAGGGTGGATTTACCAGTTTACCTGGCGTACCACGATAGGTAGGTAGGTACTCGGTAGGTAGGTGTGGCGGTTTGATAAGACAAACCCAATTAGCACCGAGTGCCGTTTTGTTACCACAAACTCACGTAAACCTTTGTATTATCGATTGGTGGGGGAGGCTAAATCCTACCTGCGGAGTTCAGGAAAGTTATCAGTTCCTTGATACTTTTCTCGGAGACTTCCTCAAGTGTATTGAAGAAAGGGCTTCCCAATGTTCGTAGTCTGGTCCTAGCTAAAGCCGGACAGGTGCATAAAAAGTGAATTAGGGTTTCTTTTTCAGTTATCACTTTGCAACTGCGGCAGTGTGTATCGTATAGGATGCCCAGCTTGGCCGCATGGTCACCTATAGGCCAGTGTCCCGTGATGATCGGTGTTATTCTTGCGATGTCTTTTCGGGTTCTACCTAGAAGGTCGGTTGTTTTTGCCTTGTTGTAGTTTGGCCACGTTTTTCTGGATATGACGCATGAAGTCAGCCTGCTCCATCTGAGGTTGGCTTTCTTGAGATATTCTGCAGTGATATTTGCCTTAACTGCTCTGAGCGGAATGTGGAGTAGTTCCGCCAGCGAGCAGTGGAGAGCTGAGCCTTGCCTGGCCAGTTCGTCGGCATGTCATTACGGCATTCTTGTACTAACTTAGAGGATATAGTGACCGAAGCGATCGCCTTAATTTCAGCCTGGCTATCAATAAGTATGGCGATCGTTTGCCTCGGTATTATGTTTGAGTGAAGTTTGATCTGGCGACAGGCTTCACGGATAGCCAGTAGCTCCGCCTGGGAGACGCTTGCAGTATCCGGAAGTCTGTACGATTTTGCGATGTTTAAAGATTCCGACAAAACTCTCGCACCCACGCCGCAGTTCATTTTTGAACCGTCGCACATTGGGGCAGAATACCCTAAAATGTAGCACCAAATCAGCCGTTAGAGCTAAGAACCTGAAATTTTGTACGCAGGCTTCGGAGACCATTACAAAAATATTTTCAAACCCGCCCACTCGACACGCTCACTAAAACGCCCACTTTTTAGAAATGAGCTTGTTTTACAATATTAAAAACTTAAAAAAGATTTATTGAAGATCTAGTTTTTGTCCACTACACTTACCTTGCACACGCACTTTAAGGCCCCCTTTTATCGTGAAGAAAAACAAATTAATAAAACGAATCTTAAATTTTGCATTGGTATTTATTATTGAAACTTATAACTAAAAAAAATTGATCATTAAATACAAAATCAAACCAAAAATTTGTATTGTTTCCTTAGAAATTATCGCTATCATCACTGTCATTATCATTTTCATCATCATTACCATCAGACTCAAGAAAAATGTTTGATTCCTGGACACTTTGGGGCTTTAGCAAGTTGACTGCTTCTTTGGGAAGAGACTGGAATTTTCGTCTATGTAATTTTTGCTTGGATGTTATAATGGGATCCGAGCTCAATAAAAAGAAATTAAATACGTCTTTATTGGTTTTTTCACGACTTGATTTTCTTGAGAAGCTCTCTCTTTTAAAAATCTTTATTGGCCGATCTACAACAATGGAGATGATATAATCTCTGGCCTATGAATAAAATATTTATGCAAAGTTGGAGGCATATGATACCAGGGATATTTACTGACGAAGCATCTTGCTGTGTCATGTGCGAATTCCCTGAATTTGTATAAATCAATATCATACCCACCGGCAACTGCAATCATAACTGTGTGCATTTTTAGGGTTCCGTAGCCAAATGGCGATAAACGGAACCCTTATAGATTCGTCATGTCTGTCTGCCTGTCTGTTTGTCTGTCTGTCTGTCTGTCCGGGAATGTCGCAGCCACTTTTCTCCAAAACTATAAGAGCTATACTTTTGGAACTTGGTAAGTAGATGTATTCTATGAACTGCATTAAGATGTTCACATAAAAATAGATAAAAAACAATAAATTTTGGGGGTTCCCCATACTTAGAACTGAAACTCAAAAAAAAATTTTCATCAAACCCATAAGTGTGGGGTATCTATGAATAGGTCTTCAAAAATGATATCGAAGTTTCTAATATCATTTTTTTCTAATCTGAATAGTATGCGCGAGAGACACTTCTAAAATGGTAAAATGTTGCCCCCCCCCCCTCTAACTTCTAAAATAAGGCATAAGGGATGATAAAACTAAAAAAAATATATGATGTACATTACCATGCAAATTAGAGCTGTGTCAATCGTTCAAATTTAATGATCGAATCGTTCAAGTATTGGTTGCAAAAATGATTCGGTCATTTCAATCAATCATTCAATCAATCAATGACAGATGGGACATGGGAGTATTGTATTGCTCCATTCAATTTTAATACAATCAAAAACCCCAATCATCATTCGTTCAATTTAGTTTCGATAGAGACAGATACATTCGAATGGATTGTAAGAGTGAATACACTCAAAAATACCAAAACGCCTTTGAATAATTAGGAAATGGAGGTTATTGCACAGAAGCGATATTTTTGTAGAACAAATATGTGTTGGTAAAACGAAATAAGCCGAAATAAATAAAAATATTTTGATATATTAACACATTTATTGGTTCCGTAGATAAGAAATCAGTAATAAAGAAATGAATTAGTCAGAACAGAACAAAAGTATTGACTCGATGAACGATTGACTTCGGGCATTGTGATTGCAATCACCAATACTTTATTGTGATCGGGTCGAAAAGATCGAATCAATCACGATTGACACAGCTCTAATGCAAACTTCCATCGAAAATTGGTTTGAACGAGATCCAGCAAGTAGTTTTTTTTTAATACGTCATAAATCGTAAACCGCAATTTACCTTTCATTAAATCAACTTAAATATAAAAAAAAAAAAAAACATTTAATTTCATAAACATAAACCTTATGCGTAAACCGTGAACCATTATTTTCTAATAATAAATCTGTAATAGGTGCCTAAGTAAATAATAATTATAATTCACGCGGAACCCTTCATGAACGAGTCCGACTCGCACTTGGCCGCTTTTTTCTACTCGACAAGCTTTTTCCCAACGTGATTTAATTTTTGATTTAAACTCCGTTATTTTCTCATTAACATTGTGTTGAAAAGCACCGGTGCATTGGACCCGCTTTAGAACTTCACCACTCAAAAATTTGATTTGACTTTCTAATCCCTTTAACATTGAGCTCTTCATTATATTATGTAGCTCTTGCCTTGTCACAGAAACAGTTTTGGAAGGTGTTCGGCCTAAGAAGTAATCAAAATTAAAATTAAAAAAAAACGAATTTTTTTCCAAAGTGACGTCACCAACAAAAAAAATTTACTACAGAAGAAGTAGCAAAAGGTAGCAAAAAAAGTATACAGGTTCTAAGACTAAACAAACCACTTATCACAAAGAGATATAACACTCCACGTCAGGTCACGGTCAACCCATCTAAAACTCTTAGAATTTCGTATAAAAACAAAACTAACACTTTTCTTCGCACATTTTTTATCTTTAGCCACAGATTAAAAAAAAAGAAATAGATTTTTTTTAAATCACAATAAGACAATAAAAGCACGGGAGCTTACTGATTCCATTGCAATTTTAACTTTTATAATGCCAACAAACTGTAAGAAATAACACACAGTTAACTGCAGTCACTCAAAACAAAAAAACACGTCCGGCTTCGATGGAAAATACTAACAAATGCTGCATTCGTGACGATCTGCGGAAGGACACATGCTCCCAATACACTTTCTTTTTCTCATTTTTTAGGATAGAGGAGGATAGAGAATCCTATTTAAAACAAAAACAAAACGGTAGTTTAAGACAAAGCTCAATTTCAAAATTCGATTAAATGCCAGCTTCAGAGGTGTTTCGCCCCAGTGTGCGTCGGTGTAGATTGTTTGATCGAAATCCCTTGCCATTTTGCCATTCTGATCTAGCAGGGATTTGAACGACGAAATGTTTTGTGAAAGACATTCTGGGAATGATGTAGTCTGTTGAAGGCGGAACTAGTTTTATCGGTAGAGAATCTAGAATACTACTGTGGCCATAGGGTTTCGTAGTCCAGCATCCAGACTCTCTGAGTCTGATCGCGCTGTGTGCTGTGATGCTTGTTATAAGTGGATCAAGAGGTAAAATATTCAGTAAGACTGTGAGTCCGTCTGACGGTGTTGACCGTAGATCGCCCGTTGTTCCTATACATGCCGTTCTTTGTACCTTATAAAGTTTGGTTATATTGTAGTTTTTCCTTAGAGCCGGCCACCGTACTATTGACCCATACGTGAGGATTGGACGTACCACGGCTGTGTACATCCACAGGGTCAATTTTGGTTGCAGGCCCCACTTTTTGCCGAAGGTTCTGCTGCAGGCATAGAAGGCTATACATGCCTTCTTTACCCGTTGTTCTATATTTATTTTCCAGTTGAGTTTAGGATCTAGGATAACTCCAAAATACCTAGCACTGGTTGAAGGGGGTAGGGGTGTGCCGTTTAGGCGAGGAAGCGTAAAGTCAGGTAATTTGGTTTTGGTGGTGAAGAGCATCAGCACATTTTTCTACGGGTTGACTCCCAGACCACACTTTTTTGGCCAAGTGCTAAGTTTGCTTAGAGCACTCTCTATGATTTCGCTAATCATGGGGGGAAACATTCCTGACACCAATATCACCATATCGTCCGCATACCCGACTACCTTGGTTCCTTCTCTGTCTAAACTTATGGGGATTTTCTTCAGTACTAGGAGCCAGAGTAGGGGTGAGATGACTCCTCCTTGAGGTGTTCCCCTCTTTTTCCCACAGGCGTTATCGATATTGTTTTGTTTCGATTGGGATTTGCCCATTGTCTTTGTATATATACAAAGCCATTGTTATCAGCGGATTTTCGTTTTATTGTTTTATTTTTATATTCGCAAAAAAAGGGTATGTTAGTATCACTTTTTACATCATTTATGTCACAATTTTTATCGAATCACCAAACAAAAAAGTACCACACAAAAAATGGAAAACTGTATATGACGAATTTGCCATCACCGCTATTTGGCGTACCATACCTACACAACTTCCTCCAGGTGGAGAATATGGTGTTATCCCTAAAAATGTTGAGAGAACGAGTCGAGGAAGATCTGGAGAGATGTAATACTTAACTTAAGCATTGCATCCCTCCGGTAAACCTAAACAAGCTATCGAAAGACAAATGATAGCAAATAATTCAAAAATCGAGAACGCATAGCAAACACATAGCGGACAGTCTGATCAACATGACCCAAGACCAAAAGGTATTCCTCGAAATAGAATCCCTAACCTCCCTAGTTAGCAAATGTTTGATTTCGTTTCTTTAACAAAGAGGTTTGCGGTTGTTTTGAGTTTTTTTTTATAGCAAAATCCATTTCTTATTAGAATCGTCGGTCCCTTGAAGGTCGTCCCTCTAGCTTTGGACAAAGGAATCGATTAAGTTTTTTTGTACTTTACGACCGTTTATGGAGCCACCCCTTGGTTAGTGATTAAAGTAATCTTAGTTTATTTCGAAGCGTACAGTATATTTACATGTTTGCTATACTTAAAGTCATTATTTTTTTTTTTGTTTTCAGGTACTTCGTTAAACTGCAGCTAAATTATTTGGACATAATATTTTGATATAATATCGCAAGGATTGGACGAACATTACTAAGGACATACGTTATGGTCGGAAGTATTTAATTTAATTTCCATAATCCATTAATTATGTTACTGCTGATTGGCATTCGAGATTGTAGGAAATAAGTTGAAAGGTTGCTTGTAGTAGTCAGTTGTTGATACCTATGTATTTCGTCAAGTTAAGTTATAATAACAATCCCAATGAGAAAAAAATATTATGGAATCAATTTTTAAATATAATTATTATACACCTTTTTAAAAAAATGTCTAGGAAATTTGTCTGCCTGAACCTTTTTTTTAGCTCAAACTAGTTTGATGCAAAATAATGCACTTAATTCAAAAGAAAATAACTAATAATATTTTGCATTTATAAATAAATCTGTTATACATAACTTTTATAAATAATTGTTTAAACAATGTAAAATAAATGTAATAAAAGCAGTGTGGAAAATTTAATGTTAGGCTTATTTAAACACATATATGAACTATTCAAATAAATGCTTTTAACAAAACGAACATTATGATTTTATAATATTCACTCCTATCATTAATTCCGCCTTTGAACATTATCCCCGAAGTTCGAAATTGTGTGTCATTTAAGATATTCGCAGTGAACATCGTAGAGAAATGTCAAACGTAGAGTAGTACACGTGTGGATCTGGCTGCGGCATTTTTATATAATTTTAATTAATTTAATTGTCATTTTAATTGCAATTTGGTCTAAATCAGTGGGCAAGTCTTTTATTTGTCGTATGTCGGTATTTATAAGTGGTTTCGTAGGCTTAAAATTGATAAAACACAAAAGTTAAATGTCCACCTCAAACGAAGACTTAGCTAAAATGATTGGTAAATTGCAACTATCAATGGACGGTCAATTGATTGGTTTAAAGCAAGAATTACGTGAATTTAAAACTCTTTTTAATAATAATCTTGCAGTTTTTAATAAAAAAGTAGATAGTTTCACGATCAACTTTAATATTGAATTGAACGCTTTAAGAAGTAAGGTTAACGAGAAAATATCTGCTAATGAATACCTTATTGAGTTGACAAATTTAAATGTCAAAATAAGCAAACTCGAGATTGAAGTGCACAAAGGTGACCTTATCTTAACTGGAGTACCAGAAAACCCAAATGAAAACTTAAAGGACATCTTTCTCAATATCTGTGCAGTCACTTCTTTCTCGGTGCCTTCGTATGAAGTTTTTCGTCTAAGGAGAAATAAGCAATTGGTAACCAGCGGGGGCAGTAACCTACCAACCAAAAAGTTCTCTTTATCTGCACATGTAATAGTCAAACTTTTTTTCAAGCTGAGCGAATTAGATTCCTGAAATATTTTTTGCTGCTGGTCCTGTCACACTTGAAAAAATTGGTTTCACTTCCAATCGCGCTATCGGAGCATTTGAATGCCTTTCTGCTGGTGCACTTTTCTTACGTAAAGCAGCTATTAAATTGAAAGAGGAGAAGAAAATTCACTCGGTACAATCTTTCAACGGGACTGTAGTGGTTAAAATAAAACCGACAGACCACTTCATTAGAATTAACCGCCTGGAGGATTTGGATCGGTTGCTTACCGCCGCTGCTGATGATGCAAGTGCTATGGATGTCACAAAGCCACACCAACGAAAACAACAATCAACATCTAAATCAACATAAAATTGTGCATAAATGAATTAAACAAAATCCATATTTCTAATGTTTTTAATTATTAAAATCTCTGCAAATTTACTGGAAATGCTTTTCTTCGTCGGTCTGGTGTTATTATTTTATTTTTTTATTCATTATTTGTTTTTTTCCTTTTTATTGTGTTCAATGAGTGGTAACAGTTCTTCTTCAGCTGGTGCAAACGTAGTTGACATGAGTAATGTTATGTTGAATATTTTCTCGCTGCGCTCACTCGGTCTAAAAGTCTGTCATATGAATGTTCGAAGTGTTTTGTCCAAAATCGAACAGTTGAGAATTATGTTTCGATCGGTAACGACTGATATAATTTGTTTGTCCGAAACGTGGCTAATGAATAATCCTAAGAAAAAAGTCGAAGATTGGGAGTTGAAAATTAAGGGCTATCGTCTGTTTCGCTGTGATGGTGATGTTAGTTGCTCAGGTGTCTTAATTTATGTACGAGAGGGAATACGTGCTTTCTGTTTAGATTTCCTAAAACACAATGACATCCAATGTTTACTTTTGGAGATTACGTTACCACACGAGAAAGTGCTAATTAATTGTACTTATAGGCATCCGGGTAGATTTCCCTTTGCTGAGTTTGACTCACTCCTGTCTAGGCATGCTGCAAGTTATGAAAACATTATTCTTTGTGGCGATCTTAACGTTGACGTTAGCATTGGTACTGGGTCATCGGATCACTTTATGAATGTTTTAGACTCGCATGGACTAGATATAGTAAGCTACTATCCCACGAGATTAACAAGTCAAAGTGCAACTGCCATTGACTTATTTGTCGTTTCGAACAAAAATAAAGTTTTGTTCTTCAACCAAACACACGATTTAATTTACCTGATTTATGATGTGGATGTTGATAGGTCTGAACATGACGTTGTCGATTTTTACCGTGATTTTAATAGCATCAACATCGAGGAACTCTCCCTGGAAGTAGCTGGTATAGATTGGCGTCCTCTAAGAATTTCTACCTCAACAGATTTTAAGTTTGATTTTCTAACTAATCTATTGAAATATTTATATGATAAGTATGTTCCATTAAAGAGAAGAATCGCATCCAATAACTGTCCGTGGTTTACATCTGCCATTAGCAACTTAATATGTGAACGAGATTTTTTGTACAGCGTGTTCAAAAATACAAGATCCACTAACGATTGGAATCGTTATACCGCCTGTAGAAACAGAACGGTAAGTGCTATAAATCAAGCCAAAAGAACATACTATTTCAACAAATTAGATGTGTCAAGAAACTCCACGAAAATATTATGGAATAATTTAAAGAGCTTGGGTGCGATTAGGAAACCTGACTTGGAGTGCCCTGCGGATCTCGATTTTGCTAACAAACTGAATCATTTGTTCGCCCTGTCTTCTGACAACTCTCACCCACGAGTGATTCCTGTGTCTCTCCCCAACTTTCCTGAGGGATCTTTCTCATTTAACTGCGTTTCACTTGAGGATTGTTTCGTTGCTCTTAATGCAATTAAATCCAATGCAATATCCCTGGATGAAGTTTCACCTAAATTTATTCGTCTGCTGCTCCCGGTCATCCTTCCAAGCGTGACTAATATTTACAATGACTGTCTGACTAGGTCGTTTTTCCCGAGTTCCTGGAAGATCGCTAAAGTCATTCCTTTACAAAAAAGGCGGGAAGTATTGACCCATCGAATTATTGACCAATCAGCATTCTGCTATTCCTGTCAAAAGGCTTGGAAAAACTCATGTGCATTCAGCTCTCCGAATTCGTTGAGTCTCACAATCTGCTGTCACCCCTACAATCTGGATTTCGGGAGAAGCACAGTTGCGTCTCGGCTATTCTAAAAGTGCATGATGTAATTCGGATTGCATTGTCTGCGGACAAGGTATCGATTTTGAGTTTAGTTGATTTTTCTAATGCTTTCGGATCAGTACACCACTCGATCTTACTGCATAAATTACAACACCACTTTTATTGTTCGTCAGGGGCTCTCAAATCGATTAAAAGCTTCTTGTCTAATCGAAGGCAAGCCGTTTGCTTGGGTCCTCTGGTCTCTTACTTCGTAGAGCTTAAACTTGGTGCCCCTCAAGGGCCACTGTTGGGGCCCTTGCTGTTTAGTATGTTTATAAATGATGTTGTCGCAGTATTAAAATATTGTTCTTACCATCTTTACGCGGATGATTTGCAAATTTATTTACCTTTCCAGCTAGGCCTTTTGGAAGATGCAATTTCTAACATAAATGAGGATTTGGAAAGTGTATTAACATGGACAGTTCAAAATGATTTAATTTTAAATCCGGCTAAATCACAAAGTATTATCATTTATAAGAACAGTTTGGACAAATCCTATTTTCCTGAAGTAGTTTTAAATGAACAAGTGATTCAATATAGCCAGACTGTAAATAACCTTGGTTTCATCTTTAATAAAACTCTCACATGGAGTGATCATGTTAAGAAGGTTATTTGTGGTATCTACGGAGGACTTAGGCGGTTATGGAGAGTGTCGTATTGTGTACCTCAGCAAACAAGACTAATGCTGGTTAAAACTTTACTTGCCCCAATTATAACCTATAGATCCCCTTTGTATAGTGCGATGGACTCAATCAGCAAACAAAAATTAAAGGTGGCTCTCAATTCGTGTACTCGTTTTATTCATTCCTTAAGAAGGTTTGACCATGTGTCTCATTTGTCTAATTGTGTTTTTGGCATTTCATTGATGTCACATTTCACTATTGAAATTTGTAAATTTATTTTTAAATTGATCCGACATCGGACTCCGGCGTACTTGTACGATAAACTGGAATTTTCAACTTCAACGCGTTCCAACAACATCAATATTCCAATTAGTTCAACATTACAGGCTCGTAGATCTTTCCTCGTTTTAGGCGCCAGGATATAGAATAGATTACCTGCTCGATTTAAAACGATTGTTAATTTAGATAATTTTATCCCCTCTTTAAAGGAACATCTCCTGGACCCCACCATAGCTTTGCTTTTTCACTCTTTGTTCATTCATTAATCTTTTGATCTCTTGTTTTTATTTTAATTCTTTTAACCTTTTTCAGTAATTCATATCTTGTTATCATGTATCGTATCGGCTTTTTTTGGATAAGTTTGTGAATTCCTGTTAATAATAATAATAATACTCTTTACTTATTATGTTCATAAATTATAATATATATATTTTTAAGCCACAAATGAGATTTCATATCAATAAATTTTCATGTAAATAAATAAATGAAATGAAATGAAAATGAAATGAAACATCCCCTCGCCGGTAATGCAAATAAGATTTTCACTTAATCATTAAAAACGCGGAATTCGAATCCCTCCTTGCCTCCTTGACATTTCTCATTCATCATCCGCAGGAAAATTGTTGCGGATCTGTTTTAATTATTTTGCTGCGCTTAACTAAATGTATTATTATTTTTTGTAACAAATCGAATTTATTAAACATAAATACAGGGTGGGTCAAAAGTGACTTCCTAATTTAAAGTGATAATAACTTTTATAGATTTAATTACAATTTATTAATTTAATCACAAAGTATGATTTATTTAGATTTTGAGCACCAGCTTCATGCTCACAGAGACGGGCTCTTTCTAGAGCGTTTTCAAAACACTTCGTACGACATCTGGGCTCAGCGCCTTTATTTCAGCACGAATGTCCTTCAGCTGCGGGATAGTGGTGCTTTTATTTAAGTACACTTTACCATTTAAATAACCCCACAGAAAAAATTCGGGTGCAGTCAAATGCGGAGAACGTGGAGGCCAATTAAATCCTGAATTTTTGGAAATTATTCCGATCTGCGTAAACAACACGTTTTTTAAGAATCTCCTGGCTTTAATTCTTGCCCGGAATGGATTTTTGTATGGAAACAGCTGGAATTCGGTTCTGAGAACTCTTCGCAAAAAACTACGAGACACACCGAGTTGAGCAGAGCGCCTTCGTGTCGATGTTTCTGGACTCTCCACAACACTTGTAAGAATGCGTCCCACATTCTCTTCGATTCGGGCACTGCGAGGTCTTACAGCTCCAGGAAAATCAACTACAGTTCTTTGTTGACGAAATCGTGCCACAAGTGCCGTAATTATGGGAGCAAAGGGTGAATTTCGCATATTAAAATGACACCGATAAGCTCTTTGGGTTAAAATAATCGAGTGATTTTTTCAAAATTAAATTCAATTAGTTTGTTTTATGAGGTATATTTAGGAATAGAAGAATAATAGTGACCAATTCATTGTATATAGATTTCATAGTATGTATTCTAAGTTCGCCATCACACCCCAAGGAAATTCTCAGATTGAGCAGGGAACAGGTAAGAACAGTCGTTGGGATTATATCGGGGCACTGTCTCCTAAGGAAGCATGCTAGACGTCTTAGACTGGTAGATGTGGGTACATGCAGCTTCTGTGGTGATCTACAAGCCGAGGAAGACATAACGCACATACTCTGTGAGTGCGAGGGTATAGCACGTAATCGTAGGAGGTTTCTAGGAGAATACTTCTTCGATGAATTAGGGAAGCTGAGCGGCACAGACCACAGGAAGCTGGCAAAATTCTGCAGGAAGATTGGATGTTTTGTCTAGGGAAAGTGTTTAGGTTTTTCTCCTTTTCAAGTTTTGGTTTCAATCGATTCCCTAGGGATCGCGATGGGCCCTTCTGGTGCCTAGTGCTGTATGCTAATCTATAACCAGACATTGACAAATTACATTGACTAACAAGATCACCCTGACTTTGAAAAAATTGAAGAACTGGACAACATTTATTTTTTAAATGAGCATCCTCTTCCCTTCCATATTTTGAACATATTTTTAGAAGGGGAGAGACCCTAAAATTCTCATAGACACCGGGTCAAATAAGAATTACGTTTAACCACGTCATATTAAGAAACCTTTAGCGAATGATAAACCCTTCTACCCTCAATCCATCGGAGAAAGAATTAAAATAACACACTATGCACTTATCCAACTTTTCGGTCCTCAAACACAAAAAATAATTTTTTTTATCCTCCCCAGTCTCATTTCATTTGATGGGATCATAGTATATGACACTAAAACAATTAAACGCAATCATCCATACGAGTAAAAGCATGAAAATTCAACTTCATATACATACATATTAGGCCTTGATTAGGGTCTGAACCTAGCTTCTCCAACCACTTTCATGCGAAGTTTAGGGGTCCTACGTCGTTTAATTGCGGTTATCGAACGAGAACCGATTGATTCGACGTGGCAAGGTCGCTGGCAAAAGAAAATTCAACTAGATAAGTGCGAATTTTTTCAAAAGGAAGTTTAATTTTTAGGATTTATTTTTGGCAGATCTGAAATAAAAACTAACTCAAAACAAGTGCAGGCTATAGTTGATCGACCTATTACCGAAATCCTGAAGGAACTTCGATCTTTCTCGGAATGTCAGGATATTATCGCCGCTTTATAATGGATTAATCAAAGTTGGCGAAACCCATGACATCCATGCTAAGAGTAGAGGACGGACAAGTGTCCAAAAATATGTGAAAGAAACTAAACTAAAATATGAACCGGAATTCATTCAATACCCTCAACCGAGCATACTGCCGATAGCTCAACGCAAAACCTCATACCATCCGTAGAGACCCCCATAAACGTTTCCCGAAATCAACTTTTACTCAAAATAGGAGACAAAAATAGTTATCAAACTCAAAACCACTTCAACAATTACACAAGACATACCTTGATACGACAAGACTACTCAGAGAACGACATCATTGACATTTTCAAAAGTTATCTCAATCCAATGATGAAATGACGATAGGACGAGTACAAGAAATTTATCCTTTACACTTCAGAGACAGACTATCGTATCCGATTCACCCAGAAAATTTTCGAATGCGTACCCAACGACGTAAAGCAAGAAGAAAAAATTCTAAAGATACATCGTAGAGCCCATTGCAACGCCGAAGAAACCCGAGTCCAATTGCTAGAAAACTTCTATTTCCCTAAAATGTCGTCAAATATTAAAGGACTAGTAAACCATTGCAGGGGTGGCGACGGTGTAGAGGTTAGTGTATCGGCTTTTGACTGGTGCGGTACAGGTTCAATCCCCATGAGGAACAACCACATATGCCACCCATAGATGGAGAGAAACGAATGACACCTTGTTTTCTCCGACCTCTACACCAAAAAGAGGATTTCTGCCTGGTAGTACAAAGGACCGTTACCGAGTCTGAGTTCTCCGGGATTTGGATTTCCTTTTTTTTTAAAAAAAAACCTCTGCATAACCTGTAAGGAAAAAAAATACGACAGGCACCCTAATAAGCCACATCTGAAACCTACACCCATCCCTAACTTTCCGGGACACACCATTCATATCTATATCTTTTCCATCAAAAAACAACTTGTCTTAACAGCCGTCCAAAAATTCGCAAAATTCGCTCAAACTAGAATTATCCCATCACCCTCAATCGAAGATATCAAACGACAATTACGAGATATTATATTCTTCTTTTGCGTCACTGAAGTTGTCGTAATAGATAATAAAAAGGTAATATAATAACCTCAGTGCTGGAAGGGGACCTTCCTGCTGTTTTTCTGCAACCAGCGTAGTCAGCGTTGCTGTAGCCTTTCAGGATAAAGTCGGTACCACCTACAAAATAGAGACCGATATCTGATGTTCCTTTAATATATTTTAAAATTCGTTTTTAACCATTAACATGTGTTTCTGCAGGATCTTCCATGTATCTGCTAACGTAACCACTGCGAAACTTATATCTGGACGTGTACCCACAGCTAGATACATCAAACTGCCAACTGCTTCACGCTACGGGAAAACAAGTTTCTTGTGGGCTTCAAATCGCCTAAATTTTGTGAATGTTCTGAGGGTGTAGCTACTGGATAGGAATTCTGTATTCTTAAACAGTAAATTATTGTTTCTGCTTACGCTCGCCGATTGATGTGAATTGATCCATCAGATTTCTGATCAATTTCAAATCCGAGGAAATATTTTGCTTCTGAAACGTTTATTTCAAACTCGTTCTATAGTTGCTCAATAACTTGAAGTACATATGTTGTGTTCTCAGCCGTAATCAAGCCATCGTCAACGTAAATGGCTAATACCATGATTACATTAACACTATGATGAATGAAGACGCAGGGATCCGATACACTTGTAGTGAAATCAAATTTTGATATAAAAGCGGTGAATCTTTTGTTCCAGCAACAGGAAGCCTGCTTTAAACCGTAAAGTCTTTTATTTAATTTGCACACCCTTCCACTGCAATCATCGAACCTTATCGGCTGCCTCATAAGCACATCCTCCATCAAGTCTCAAACTGCTTCAACAACATACACCTTGAAGCTGCTATTGCAGGTATGGTTCGTATTGATGTGAATTTTACGACAGGGTTAAAACTATCTTTATAATTGACGCCATATTGTTGTGTAAAACCTCGCACAACCAAACGCGCTTTGAAGCGCTCGATACTGCCATCAGTTTTCTGCTTTAATTTATACACGCAACGATTGTCAATTACCTTATGGTCCTTTGGAGGTTTAACCAACGTCCAAGTCTGATTTTTGGAAAGGGATTCCATCTCTTCTTCCATCGCCTTCTCCCACTGCTTATGGTCATGTGAAGCAATAGCTTCTTCATAGGAACTTGGTTTTTTCGGAAGCTGCCATTAGCTGATGACTCATCAAAAGATAAACGTAGACGTAGCGGTCACGCAACTTCTTTTCTGAGACGTTTCTTAACTATGTTTTTGTTGCCCAGACTGCAACACGCACCTTCATATATTTGGTCCACTGGTGTCTTCTGTGAATCCACCTCGGCACTATCTTCTGACTCCAAAAACACCTCTGCCTCGTCCATACTCTGCTCAACGTCACCAACATCTATAACAGACACTGCTTCTCCTATGAGAAAAACCACATCACATGCCACTTCTATGCAGTTGGTTTCAGGATTCCAAACTCTATACGCCTTCGAGTTATTATCATACCCAACGAAAACACATTTAATTGCCTTTCGATGCAATTGGCTCTTCTTCTCTGGAATGTGTATGAAGACGTCAGATCCAGTTTACGCTTCTGTAATGTTAATCGCGTTTGGTAGGTAGCTTTCCAGCTAACGCACCTAGTAATACCGTCATTATATGCGGTTTTTCTTTATGGCGCTAGGTCGAACGGTATTGTTCTTTGTAGTCGGCGCTCAAGGTTTGTCATATTTAGAGTACGGATTATTTCATTATTGCAATGACCATGAATACGAGTACAAATTTGCGAGCAAAGTTTGTTACTTCGTTACTCACGGTAGCAATTCCTAGATCTCTGTGAATATCACTATACCTAATATACCATGGAGCATTCACGATTGCTCTTAGCGTTTTGTTTTAGAATGTTTGTATTATAGTCATATTGCTTGGTTTGGTGCAACCCCAAAGTTGTATACCGTATGTTCCAGAAGGTTTTAGCACTTGCTTATACAGGAGCAGTTTGTTGTATACACCTAGCTTCGAATATCTTCCGAGTAGAAAATACATTTCTCTAGGTCTGATTGCAAGCTCGTCACCCTTTTTCTTAACGTGTGGCTTCCACTTAAGTTTTGCGTCTAGGGTCATTCTTAGATATTTTGCCTCGTTTGCGTATGGTATTTGTACCGAGTTACAACAGGTAAGTTGTTTATCTTTTTGTACGTGAAATTGACATGAGTTGATTTGGTCTCGTTAAGGGCGATTCGCCAGGTCTTTGTCCACTCGCATACTTTGTTGAGAGCTCGTTGGAGTTTTCCCGTTGATGGTTCGACTGACTCATCCATTGCGAGGATAGCCGTATCGTCTGCGAACATTGCTACTAACATTGCCCTTCATCTTGTGGTATATCTCCTGTGTAGAGCAGGAATAAGATTTGGCTGAGAACGCTTCCTTGCGGAACACCGGCGTGGATTTCTTTGAATTCCGAGAATTCAGTCTCATGTCTAACACGAAAGAGTTTGTTTCCAAGGTAGGATTCCAGTATTTCTTATAATTTTTTAGGTAGGATTGTCCTTAGCTTATACCTTAGGCCTTCGTGCCATACCTTGTCAAAGGCTTGCGATACGTCAAGAAAAACGTTAGAGCAAATCTTTTTCCATTCTAGAGCTTTTTCAATTTTATTCGCTATTCGATACACCTGATCGATTGTGGAATGTTTGACCGGGAAGCCAAATTGATGATCTGGTATCAAGCGTCTTTCTTCAATTACTGGTTTTAATCGTTTTAGCAGAAGTTTCTCGAAGACCTTGGATATTATTGGCAGTAGCGAAATAGGTTTATATGATTTCTTATCATTTGTACTTTTCCCCTGTTTGGGAACCAAAATGTCTTCGGCTACTTTCCATTGTCTTGGAACATATGAAATTCTTAGATTAGCATTTATAATTTAGAGCAGCTTAACTAATGCTTTTTTCGGTAGCTCCTTCAGAATTTCGCCAGTTATTAGATCGTATCCTGAAGCTTTGTTATTTTTGTTATTTTTTTTTTTTTTTTTATAGAGTTTCTAATATACGAGTAACTCCCAAGCCATAGTAATATTAACGTTACTCTCAGCAAGCTGAGAGTTACCTATCCTGGTTAAAGGCATGAGACTTGGAACCAGAACTAGGCTCGGACAAATAATAGGGGTAGGTGGAAAATCGCACATGCGACTCTTTCTCACTTAAGATAAGAAAACAAAAACCACCTCCCTTCGAAACCTTCATACTACAACTAGGTTATTCCTATCTAGTAGTTTTATTTTAAGTGTTAAATACGCGTTTGGCAGCAGCTTCCCAGTGGAGGCACCTGCTAATACCGCCATAAGCACGCGGTTACATCTTATTGCGCTAATTCAAATGGTTTTTTCCTTTGTAATCGGCGCACTAGAGCTGTGTCAATCGTTCAAATTTAATGATCGAATCGTTCAAGTATTGGTTGAAAAAATGATTCGGTCATTTCAATCAATCATTCAATCAATCAATGACAGATGGGTCATGGGAGTATTGTATTGCTCCATTCAATTTCAATACAATCAAAAACACCAATCATCATTCGTTCAATTTAGTTTCGATAGAGACAGATACATTCGAATTTCGAATGGATTGTAAGAGTGAATACACTCAATAATAACAAACTGCAACTGCAACAAATAATTAGGAAATGGAGATTATTGAACAGAAGCGATATTTTTGTAGAACAAATATGTGTTGGTAAAACGAAATAAGCCGAAATAAATAAAAATATTTTGATATATTAACACATTTATTGGTTCAGTAGATAAGAAATCAGTAATCAGTAATGCCCCTATTGTGTAAAACAGTTGAGTTGTCTCTTGGTTGTAATTCAAAATTCGGTATTGCCAAACACAACCTTAAGCGAAACGTTGACTGTCAACAGACAACCAAGATGGCGGTGGTTGTCTGTGTGTATGCATATGCAACGCTTCACGATTGCAACTGAAAAAGGTTGTCTTGCTCTTGCATAATACGAAAAAATAGTTTGGTTGTGCCAAAGTTGAGTTGTATTGAGTTGTGTTATACAATAGGGGCATAATAAAGAAATGAAGTAGGCAGAACAGAACAAAAGTATTGACTCGATGAACGATTGACTTCGGGCATTGTGATTGCAATCACCAATACTTTATTGTGATCGGGTCAAAAAGATCGAATCAATCACGATTGACACAGCTCTACGGCGCACTAAGTTAGTATCGTCTCGAATTTGGAGCATGGTGTTATTGCGATGACCGTGAAGGCGTGTCTGTTGCTAGCGGGCAAAATGCTTTATTTCATCTTCGACGGCAGCCATACTTAGGTCTCTGTGGATATCAGTGTTTCTGATAAACCATGGTGCATCTACTATTTTTCTTAGCACTTTGTTTTGAAAAGTTTGTAAAATTTTGATATTACTGGATTTGGTGCAACCCCAAAGTTGTATACCGTATGTCCAAACCGGTTTTAGTACTTGCTTGTATAAAATCAGCTTGTTCTGCATGCTGAGTTGGGAAAATCTACCAAACAGCCAGTGTATTTGTTTACATCGAATGGCGAGCTCTTCGCGTTTCTTCTTGACGTGCGGTTTCCATTTTAATTTCGCATCGAGTGTCATTCCCAAATATTTTGCCTCATTTGCGTACGGAATTCGTACCGAATCAATGAAAATTGGTAAGTTGTCTACATTTCTATAAGTAAAATTCACGTGCGTTGATTTGGCCTCGTTGAGAGCAATACGCCAATTTGGACAAATCACAAATTTTGTCAATAGAACGTTAGAGTTTATTAGTTGCTGATTCAACGGTATTACTGACCGCTAATATAGCTGTATCGTCTGCAAACGTGGCTACTGTTGTGCCTTCTTCTTGCCGAATATCACTAGTGTATATTAGAAATAGGATCGGTCCGAGAACGCTTCCTTGGGGAACTCCTGCCGCGATTTCTTTAAATTCAGATTAATCATTTCCTTGTTTTACACGAAAGAGTTTGTCTGATAAGTAACAACTAAGGACATCAGATAACTGTTTCGGAGAAGCATGTCTTAGCTTATGTTTCAAGCCCGTATGCCATACTTTATCAAAGGGCTGAGAGACGTCGAGTAAAACACTAGAACATATTTTTTTCTCCTCTAGGGCTTTTTCAATTACATTGGTTATTCTGTAAACCTGATCGATTGTAGAATGCTTAGTCCTGAATCCGAATTGGTGATCAGGTATTAACCGACATTCTTCGATAATCGGATGTAGGCGCTTTATCGAATACCTTCGACATTATCGCTAAGAGCGATATTGGCCTATATGATTTTTTGTCATTTAGTGGTTTATCGGGCTTTGGAACCATTATAACTTCAGCTACCTTCCATTGTCGTGGAACGTAAAATAACCTGAACGATGCATTTATTAGATATGCAAACTTGATTAAAGCTTTCCTAGGTAACTTTTTAAGAACCTGTCCTGTGATTAAGTCATATCCAGGTGCTTTGCTTAATTTTAGTTTTTCTATTTAGAAGCGTAGTTCGGGTAGCGATACACTTTTTATTATATAATTGTCAGGTGCCACGGTTAGAACAGGAAATTCGAGCAACGCTTGACCATCAAATGGTTTAAATGTTTCTTCCAGATGTTCGGCAAATATTTCGGCTTTTTCCTTGTCACTCTTCGCCCATTCTCCATTGATTTTCCTGATGGGTGGCGCTTGCGTTTTTGGTTTTTTAATGCCTTTCATGGCTTTCCAGAGCGAGTAATTTGTACTTTTATCCGCAGTTAGGCTTCCAAGATATGTAGAAATTTCACGATTTTTAAAGTCTCGAATTTCTCTCTTAAGTTTACTACAAAGGTAGTTAAGAGTGGTTTTATCCTGTGGAGCGCGAGATTGTTGCCATCTTTTGCGCGCTCTCCTTTTCTTCTTTAACAATTGAGTGATTTCCAAGGGATATTTTATTTCGCAATTTGTTGTTATTTTCCGTTTATGGGGTGTATTTTTAAAGGCTGAGCATTGTATGACGTCAATGAATTGATCGACTTCGTCTTCAAGTTCGTGGGGTGTTCGAAGGGACACTTTGAGATTGATTTTACTTTCACAGTATTTTTTAAAGGATTCCCAGTTTGTTTTCATGTTAGTTAATCTGGGCGGACCTTCTTTTTTTCGTAGACAGCCGTTAATTGTCAAAATGACCGGTGAATGATCAGAAGAAAGATCGAAGCTTATCTCAACTACAATAGAGTTTCCCGACAACCCTTTCGTGATGAAGAAATCGATGAGGTCTGGTAGTTTTGCCGTATCCGAGGGCCAATACGTTGGTTTACATGAGGAATGGAAGTCAACCCCCAATTCCATACCGGCTTCGTAGGTTAGGTTAGGTTAGGTTTATGTGGCTGTCGGCAGAAGCCGACACACTTAGACCAATTTAGGTTCATTGTGATACCACGTATATTATCTACCTCAACTCTGTAGATGGGACTGGCCAACGGCACGCGGTTGTTCTGAAACGGTCCCCAATTTACGAACTAACCGCCCCCAACGTCGTTTAATTACGGTGATCTGACGAGAACCGATTAACTCGACAAGGTATGGTCGTTACCGGCTTCGTAAAGAACTCTACCTTTTGCTGAAATGCATCTCGAGCCCCAAAAGGTAAGTTTTGCGTTAAAGTCACCTCCGATGACGAAATTTCGTCCAAGTGAGTCAAAGGTACTTATAAAATCGCTTCTTTCCATAGTTGCACGTGGGGGGCAATTGATAGCTGCAAAATCATATTTTATGTGTTTAATTTTTACGCTTACCGTGCTTAATTGCAGTTTGTCAAGCTCAATTATTGCACTAATTAAGTGCCCCGCCTCTCGCCCTTTCCGGTGATATGCGTGATAGGCAATGTATCCTCGAATGTTTGTACTGTATTCTTTTGTCAGATGGGTTTCCGAAATCAAACAAATATCAATATCATATTTATGAATGAATATCTCGAGCTCGTCCATCTTATGCAGAAGGCCGTTCGCATTCCATGTCACTAATTTAACTAAGTCTGTCATATTTATATTATGGCACGTGTACTTCGAAATTGATTTTTGAGCTTGTCGAGTTTTTTAAACATACATTTATTAATTTGGCTCTGTTTTTCTAACCTGGCAAGAATTGCAGAGAAAACTTGGGAGACTGGATCAAATGTTTTATTTGTTTGTTCGCGTCCTTGCAACGCAGCTTTAGCGTATGTTTGTGGAACAGCGTTCGGCGACTTTTTTCTAAACAATTTTGCTTCTCTTGGTTGTTGTATTTTGACCATTTCTTTAGCCTTTTTTCGTCCTTCATCGGTTTTATTGTTGCCCTTTTCAGGTTTGTTTTTGGTTTTATTTGCGATTGGTAGCGTAGTTTTCTTTATTTTGTCGAGCATATTTTGAAGTACCTACTTCGCATCCGCGATAATTTGCCGGGTGTTTTCCATTGCAATTTATGCATGTTGGTAGGTCTTGTCTACTTAGAGCGCATTCCTTCGATAAATGTTTACCGGCACATTTTACGCAACGCGACTCTTTTTGGCAATATGTGTGCGTGTGATTGTAGCCTTGGCAACGCTTTCACTGAGGAATCTGACGAGTTTTTTAGCGCATCGGTTCAATTTTAACCACTATGTTTAGGATAGTTTTAATGTCCTATATTTTTACGATGTTTTCAGACATTTCGAAACTAAGCATGAATAGCGGAAGTCCGCGCTTGACAACAATTTCCTCGTCTTGTTCCGTTTTTTGCTTTTCTTTTTTAAGTATATCAACCGCGTGGATAATTTTGAAACCTTTAGTTTTAAGATCTTGTAAAACATCTTCTTTGCGGCACGAAGAGTGGAGCCCTCTGGCTACAACTCGGTGTGGCCTTTCAGCCTTGTTTTCATAAGTGTACCATTGTACCTTCTCAGTATTCAGTTTTTGAGAAACTGCGCGATAGCTCTCAGGATCGCTTACATTTATTTTCCACACATTATTATTCAGAGATGTTACTTTAAATGTGGACTTTGCTCTTTCCTTAAGAAGGCTACTTAGCTTGCTGTAGTCTGAAACTCCGACAACGCTACCTATACCTTATTTTGAGGTTTTTTCCTTAGCGTTTCTATTGCCTTTTTGGGTTTTCTATCTTTTAGCACAACGACTTCTGGTGAGGAGCCGGCTTTCCGTTTTTTGTCTCCTCTTAGTGATCCAATCCGTTTCGCGCACTAGCTCTTCTTCGTCCGCATGATAATCGCGGCTAGCTGAGCGGTATGATTTGGCTTATGGCTGGTTTTTAACTTGAGATTCAACAAATGCTTTGTTCTCAGCTTTCAGCTGATCTAGCTCTTTTTTTAGCTCTTGATAAAGCTGTTCAATTTGGTTAAGCTTAGTGCGGAGTTCTTTGTTTTCGTCCTCGAAGCTTTTGCATTTCGTTGAGTCCCGCGAAAGGCGTCCAAAATCTGTTGGCGTCGTAGGACTTCGATTAGTTTTTGCTTTTGGCACAGATCCCGTTGGTGCTGATCTAGGTACCCTTTTAAACTTTTTAAAAGGATCGGATGATTGCAATAAATGGCTCTCCCCAGAATCCGTAGAGCCTGCCTCCGAAGAGTGTAGATTTTCCAGTAGAACTGGGCTGGCTGCCAACTGGGGTATTATATCTTTTTGTTTTAATCATTGCATTTTTTGTATACTCTTTGCACTCGGTATACTGAGGGTGGATTTTGGTCGCCTCTTACGACCGGCATGCCTACCTCAGGTAGATTCTGATCCCTATCCCGAAGGATGGATTTTAGTCGCCTCTTACGACCGGTAAGCCTACCTCGGGTAAATTCCGACGAAATGTTTCCCATTTGTATAAAAAAACATTTCAGAAACATTTAGGAAATGTTTCTTAATAACATTTAAGAACTGTTTCTTAGGCCCGTTTGCTGCTACGAATCTTAAATATTTAACTATCGCTTAAGCGCCTAAGTAGTACTTAATAGACCAAGAGCCCGCAGTAAATTTTGGACGTGAGAGGCAACCGGATGAATTTTGCGTAAATATATAGCTCTGATGTCCTTGATTGCAAATTGGGCCGTCTGGCAGCACGTAATGGCAGCTGAGGGGTGTAACGGCATGTTAAAAATCCGTTATAATGCAAAATAGGAATAATTGGTGCAACCACTTGAATTTGGTGGCAAATAATAGAGTACGAATACCTCAGTACAAACATATGTATCCAAGACGTTTTAGGTGTCGCCAAAACCCTGCCAGACGCGGCGGAAGTGCGTTAAAAATTCCAATTTTGAATAATTAATGTAACCGCACCAATTTCTCCTAAAACGTAGGATATTACAATACGAATACAAATATGAAGGAAGGTCCAAGACGTTTTGGATGTCGCCAAAGGCTTGCCAGACGAAGTCGAAATATTAACAAAAAGCCAATTTGGAATAATTGATGCAACCACTTAATTTTTGTTTTAGAATTTAGAGAAAAATGCCTTGATAGCAAATATATAAGTCCAAGACGTTTTACTTGTCGCCAAGTCCTTGCCTGACGCATTCAAAGGATCGAGATCCGCTGAAAATACCCTATTTATACAAAAAAAAACTTGCAACTCAACCTTGAAAAATAGACGCAACCACACAAAATCTTTCCTACATATAGAATGAAACATCACAAACAAAACTGCATAAGTCCAAGACGTTTCACTTGTTGCCAAGTCTTTACCAGACGAATTCAAAGGATCGAGATCCGCTGAAAATGCCCTATTTATACAAAAGAACTTGCAACTCAACCTTGAAAAATTGACGCAACCACACAAAATCTTTCCTACATATAGAATGAAACATCACACACAAAACTTGCATAAGTCCAAGACGTTTTACTAGTCACCAAGTCCTTGCCAGACGCATTCAAAGGATCGAGATCCGCTGAAAATACCCTATTTATACAAAAAAAACTTGCAACTCAACCTTGAAAAATTGACGCAACCATACAAAATCTTTCCTACATAGAGAATGAAACATCACAAACAAAACTGCATAAGTCCAAGACGTTTTACTTGTCGCGAAGTCCTTGCCAGACGCATTCAAAGGTCAATTTTTCAAGGTTGAGTTGCAAGTTTTTTTTGTATAAATAGGGTATTTTCAGCGGATCTCGATCCTTTGAATGCGTCTGGCAAGGACTTCGCGACAAGTAAAACGTCTTGGACTTATGCAGTTTTGTTTGTGATGTTTCATTCTATATGTAGGAACGATTTTGTGTGGTTGCGTCAATTTTTCAAGGTTGAGTTGCAAGTTTTTTTTGTATAAATAGGGTATTTTCAGCGGATCTCGATCCTTTGAATGCGTCTGGCAAGGACTTGGCGACAAGTAAAACGTCTTGGACTTATGCAGTTTTGTTTGTGATGTTTCATTCTATATGTAGGAAAGATTTTGTGTGGTTGCGTCTATTTTTCAAGGTTGAGTTGCAAGTTTTTTTTGTATAAATAGGGTATTTTCAGCGGATCTCGATCCTTTGAATGCGTCAGGCAAGGACTTGGCGACAAGTAAAACGTCTTGGACTTATATATTTGCTATCAAGGCATTTTTCTCTAAATTCTAAAACAAAAATTAAGTGGTTGCATCAATTATTCCAAATTGGCTTTTTGTTAATATTTCGACTTCGTCTGCCAAGCCTTTGGCGACATCCAAAACGTCTTGGACCTTCCTTCATATTTGTATTCGTATTGTAATATCCTACGTTTTAGGAGAAATTGGTGCGGTTGCATTAATTATTCAAAATTGGAATTTTTAACGCACTTCCGCCGCGTCTGGCAGGGTTTTGGCGACACCTAAAACGTCTTGGATACATATGTGTGTACTGAGGTATTCGTACTCTATTATTTGCCACCAAATTCAAGTGGTTGCACCAATTATTCCTATTTTGCATTATAACGCATTTTTAACATGCCGTTACACCCCTCAGCTGCCATTACGTGCTGCCAGACGGCCCAATTTGCAATCATGGACATCCGAGCTATATATTTACGCAAAATTCATCCGGTTGCCTCTCACGTCCAAAATTTACTGCGGGCTCTTAGACTATAACGGGTTGCACGAAAAACTAAGTTAATCTTTAATTTCCGTATGTAACACTTAAATTAAGCCCCAGAAATAGTTCGTCATAAGGAGCCTAAGTAAAGCTTAAAGACTTTTAAAGGTTATGTTGGCAGTTTTATTCATTTTGCGACAAAAAAGATTGCAGTCAGCAACAATGGATTTTAGGCTCCTGGATTTATTGGAAGACGATGTCGCGGTACTTGAAATTATCGAAGTAGGTGTTCCCCGAAAGATATACGAAAGAAAGGAATATTTTCATTTCTTCGATGAGCTTTCTTACTACAAGCGATTCCGTCTGACTAAAGAAATGACTCTGATTGTTTTAGAACAGATCGAGACACGTTTGAAGTGCCCCTTTAATAGGTAAAAATCCATTTTTGGCTCTTCAATTAAGATCATTTTATTTTAAGAATTGTTAGAAATAATTCTATAGAGCCAATCAACCCACTTTTGGTTGCTCTACGCTTCTTTGCGACTGGGAGTCATCTTTTAAGCATTGCTGATTTCGGAAGAATGCATATTTCAACAGTTTCAAGAATCATTTTAAGAGTTTCGACGTCAATTGCTGCTCTCTATACACAATACATAAAATTTCCCACCACATCAACCGAAATCGCATGGGTAAAAAGAGAATTCTATAATAAAGGGTGATTTTTTAAGAGCTTGAGAACTTTTTTTAAAAAAAAACGCATAAAATTTGCAAAATCTCATCAATTCTTTATTTGAAACGTTAGATTGGTCCATGACATTTACTTTTTGAAGATAATTTCATTTAAATGTTGACCGCGGCTGCGTCTTAGGTGGTCCATTCGGAAAGTCCAATTTTGGGTAACTTTTTCGAGCATTTCGGCCGGAATAGCCCGAATTTCTTCGGAAATGTTGTCTTCCAAAGCTGGAATAGTTGCTGGCTTATTTGTGTAGACTTTAGACTTGACGTAGCCCCACAAAAAATAGTCTAAAGGCGTCAAATCGCATGATCTTGGTGGCCAACTTACCGGTCCATTCCTTGAGATGAATTGTTCTCCGAAGTTTTCCCTCAAAATGGCCATAGAATCGCGAGCTGTGTGGCATGTAGCGCCATCTTGTTGAAACCACATGTCAACCAAGTTCAGTTCTTCCATTTTTGGCAACAAAAAGTTTGTTAGCATTGAACGATAGCGATCGCCATTCACCGTAACGTTGCGTCCAACAGCATCTTTGAAAAAATACGGTCCAATGATTCCACCAGCGTACAAACCACACCAAACAGTGCATTTTTTGGGATGCATGGGCAGTTCTTGAACGGCTTCTGGTTGCTCTTCACTCCAAATGCGGCAATTGTGCTTATTTACGTAGCCATTCAACCAGAAATGAGCCTCATCGCTGAACAAAATTTGTCGATAAAAAAGCGGATTTTCTGCCAACTTTTCTAGGTCCCATTCATTGAAAATTCAAGCGTTGCTCGTTAGTAAGTCTATTCATGATGAAATGTCAAAGCATACTGAGCATCTTTCTCTTTGACACCATGTCTGAAATCCCGCGTGATCTGTCAAATACTAATGCATGAAAATCCTAACCTTAAAAAAATCACCCTATACATGTCCATGTAGCTTCTTTTCCGTCTGTAATTGGCGCAGTGGATGGAACTCATATCAAAATTCAGTCACCTGGTATGAAAACCCAGCGAATTTAGTATTTTTTACTTGATTTATTTTAAATTGTATTAATTAGGTGATTCAGGTCCAGAAGTCTTCAGGAATGGAAAGGGTACTTCTCAATTAACGTTCAGGCGACGTGTGCTTCGAACATGGTTTTTACCAGAAAGTTTAGATTTTGATAGAGGCGAACTTCAGCGAGCCATCGACCTTGGGCAAATTGAGAATCGTTTTGAGTCAACTAAAGGAGTTCAACGTCGCTTAATATGGGGATGCAAAAGCGTGCGAACTTAATAAATAATTATTTTGGAAGACTGTAAGGTTTAAAAATGGACGCTGTACAACTTAAATTTTTCAGTTTTTATTAGATAAATGAAATAAAAAATTTAAATTAAATGTTGAATAAATTTTCCATGTCTTTTGAAATATTACAGGCTTCGCCTATGCTAGAGGATTGATTTTTTTTTAAATCTCCGCCTTTATTTCAATTGATTTTTCCAGCGACTTCTTACGTAGTTCATGCTCAATTGAGTCGGTAATTTTTTTTGGTTGGCTTCTTCTTTTAGGGTTTCGTATTGGAGCTTTGCTAGATCAATTTTAATTCAGAGTATTGCTCAGTTATTTTACTACCGTGCAGAGTCGAAGCCACTGGTCTGCGCCTATCAGATCATTTCTTTGTACGCTCAGTGTTCTTGTATGTATCCTCGTATTGTTTTCTTGAGCCTTTAGACACAATGATGGATGCTTCTGTTGATTCCTGTACAGGTGAACAAGGTTTTGATACATTCTCACTGATTGGACTAATTTGAAGCTTTGAATGAACTGGAATCTTAAGCTGACTAGGTTTACAGCTCCCCCAATCTGCTGTTGGGTCATCCGGTGAATTGTGAAACAAGTTGTTTATGTCAAAATTTTAAAATTGCTGCTTTTTTTTTTATGTAGGTATCATTGCGAACATGATTTTAGGATTAGGTATGAAATTTAAACTTACATTAACAATATTCGCGTTTTCATTAATTTCAATTGAATCGCTATCAAAGACGTTGGTCAATCCATGCACAGTCTTTGGATTCATTATCGAAATGGCGAGTTCAAAATTTGGGTCCTTGACTTTATGTGGCTTACCGCTGCCAGTTTGAATCGAAGAACACTTTTCAGCGTTAGCTTCTTTTCTCACTTCTTTTTTGTAGTTCACATAACACTTTTAGTGAATCGGTACTACGGCTGCATGTGTCTCCTGATGCCTGCGAATTAAAACTGCTGGTAATTCTCCTCCAAGCTTCTTCCTTTTCTTTCCACGTTGCATCATCAGTTTTTTTTATTTTCTACCACGTCTTTTTCATAATATACGAGTATCTACACATTGAAGAAGTATAATTTTTTCCGTTGCTGAAAAGTTTTGGCTCCTCGTTCGCTTTTTTTGAGACCCTTTTCAACAAAACAAATTCTATTAAAAATTAAACTTTAACTTATTTTCAATGAAATAACAAAATTTTAACAGTTTTTTCAATGCTGTGAAGTGGAAAGCGATTCAAAAGTTTCTCTTTGCTAAGCTGAACTTAAATATTTCTCAGTAACTGGAAATAAACTATGATGAACTTAAGCGTTAAGTTCCACATAAGCCCAACTATTACTTAGCTAAGACACAATTTTATGACTAGTATCAGCAAACGGGCCTTAAATGTTTTTTAGATGTGGACGCTTCGAGAAACACTTCTGAAATGTTTCTGAAATGTTTCTTTGTTTCCCATTTTATGTATTCAGTTGTGCGCTTGAAAATGGATTGTAAAGAAGTTGCAATGATAGCTTCGTGTTTTATCATCATGAAAAAAGTACAAAAAAATAAAAAAAACCAAAACAGTGGCAAAGAAGAAACATTTCATAAACATTTCAGAAATGTTTTGCGAATGTTTCAATGTGTCTTTGTTTCTGAAATGTTTTTTAAACATTTCTGAAATGTTTATGAAATGTTTCTGAAATGTTTAAAAAAATGTTTAAAAAATGTTTCTTTGACGTGGACACACCATTATATGCGACTCTTTCTCACTTAAGATAAGAAAACAAAAACCACCTCTCTTCGAAACCTTCATAATACAACTTGGTTATTCCCATTTATTATTTTTTTTAGCACTTTCTTTTCAAAAGTTTGTAGAATGTTGATATTACTGGATTTGGTACAACCCCAAAGTTGTATACCAATACCGTATGTCCATACCGGTTTTAGTACTTGCTTGTATAAAAGCAGCTTGTTCTGCATGCTGAGTTTGGAAAATCTACCATGCAGCCAGTGTATTTGTTTACATCGAATGGCGAGCTCTTCGCGTTTCTTCTTGACGTGCGGTTTCCATTTTAATTTCGCATCGAGTGTCATTCCCAAATATTTTGCCTCATTTGCGTACGGAATTCGTACCGAATCAATGAAAATTGGTAAGTTGTCTACATTTCTATAAGTAAAATTCACGTGCGTTGATTTGGCCTCGTTGAGAGCAATACATGTTAGAGTTTATTAGTTGCTGATTCAACGGTACAACTGACCGCTAATATAGCTGTATCGTATGCAAACGTGGCTAATTTTGAGCCTTCTTCTGGCGGAATATCACTAGTGTATGAATAGGATCGGTCCAAGAACGCCTCCTTGGCGAACTTCTGCCGCAATTTCTTTGAATTCAGAGTAATCATTTCCGTGTTTTACACGAAAGAGTCTGTCTGATAAGTAACAACTAAGGATATCAGATAACTGTTTCGGAAAAGCTTGTCTTAGCTTATGTTTCAAGCCCGTATGCAATACTTTATCAAAGGCCTGAGAGACGTCGAGAAAAACGCTAGAACATGTTTTTTTCTCCTCTAAGGCTTTTTCAATTACATTGGTTATTCTGTAAATCTGGTCGATTGTAGAATGCTTAGACCTAAATCCGAATTGGTGACCAGGCATTAATCGACGTTCTTCGATAATCGGATGTAGGCGCTTTAACAAAAGTTTTTCCAATACCTTCCACATTATCGGTAGGAGCGATATTGGCCTATATGATTTGTTGTCATTTAGTGCTTTACCGGGCTTTGGAACCATTATAACTTCAGCTACCTTCCATTGTCGTGTAACGTACAATAACCTGAAAGATGCATTTATAAGATATGCAAACTTGATTAAAGCTTTCCTAGGTACCTCTTTAAGAACCCGTCCTGTGATTAAGTCATATCCAGGAGCTTTGCTTAATTTTAGTTTCTCTATTTCGAAGCGTAGTTCGGGTAGCGATACACTTTTTATTCTATAATTGTCAGGTCCCACGGTTAGAACAGGAAATTCGAGCAACGCTTGACCATCAAATGGTTTAAATGTTTCTTCCAGATGTTCGGCAAATATTTCGGCTTTTTCCTTGTCACTCTTCGCCCATTCTCCATTGATTTTCCTGATGGGTGGCGCTTGCGTTTTTGGTTTTTTAATGCCTTTCATGGCTTTCCAGAGCGAGTAATTTGTACTTTTATCCGCAGTTAGGCTTCCAAGATATGTAGATTCACGATTTTTAAAGCCTCGAATTTCTCTCTTAAGTTTACTACAAAGGTAGTTAAGAATGGTTTTATCCTGTGGAGCGCGAGATTTTTGCCATCTTTTGCGAGATCTCCTTTTCTTCTTTAACAATTGTGTGATTTCCAGGGGATATTTTATTTCGCAATTTGTGGTTATTTTCCGTTTATGGGGAGTATTTTTCCAGGCTGAGCATTGTATGACGTCAATAAATTGATCGACTTCGTCTTCAAGTTGGTGGGGTGTTCGAAGAGACACTTTGAGATCGATTTTACTTTTACAGTATTTTTTAAAGGATTCCCAGTTTGTTTTCATGTTAGTCCTTTTTTTCGTAATCAGCCGTTAATTGTCAAAATGACCGGTGAATTTGGAATTTTGAGTTCATAACTGTGCGGAAGTGTTTTACTAGTATCCAATTAATTTATTCTTTTAGGCATATTTGGTTTATTTACTAAACAAACAAATTAAGCAGAGCACCAGCTCTTTAATCACATAAAAAGTGTAACACATACATAAAAATAATAAAAGTTTCTGGTAAGAATTCTTTTTTATTTTATTTTTATTTTTGGCACAATCATGGACAATTGTTCGCGTTGTGAAGACCCATTGCCTATGGATGGGGAGTACATAACGTGCGCAAAGTGTAAAGGGTGCTACCATGCTGAATGCTCTTCTGTTGCATTGAGTACGTGGAGAAAATGGTCAGCTGAAGCGAGAAAAACTTGGGAGTGTACATTCTGCTGGGGAAAGGAGAAAGTACGGCAGGTTCAACAAGAAGAAATGCAACAATCAAAAAGATCAAGATCAGCTGATTCTCCGAGAGAACTAACAGCTGACAAAAGTTGCAAAAATGCCTCTTCCACAGCACCGCACACCATCAACGACCCAAATCAACAATGCATAAAAAACGAGCTGAAGGAAATAAAAGAAATGCTCAAAGAATACTCAAAAACTGTAGAGTTCACCAGTACAAAGTATGATGAGTTAAATAATGCACTTTCCAAAAATAATCAACTGATCCAAAATTTAATGAAATAATTATGCGAATACAAAAAACAAAACGAAATGAAAGACTCGCAAATAGCAAGTCTTCAAACAAAAATAAATACAATGGAACAAAAACAAATCGAAAAAAATATAGAGATAAAGAACATTCCCATGAAAGCAACTGATAACGCATTTGAAATTTTTAGTGCAATTGGTGAAGCCCTAGAAATGAATATAAATGAGAGCGATATTGAAGAAATGTACGCATACACAGACAGGGCTGACAAACAATTGCGAAATCTCAAAAAAAGCTTCGCACGCAAACAAACAAAAATAACATTTCTCGAAAAAGCAAAAAATAAAAAAAAATTAACATATGGAGAGATGCGTCAAAAGGAAAACAGAGAGAAAGATTCAATGCACTCAAATCAAATAATATATATAAACAGTCAGCTGACCCCACACTTCAAGAAACTAATATGGCTAACAAAATCAAAAGCAAGGGAAGTAAACTGGAAGTATGTGTGGTTTAGAAACAACAAAGTGCTCGCGAGAAAGAACGAGGGAGACAAAGTGGTGGAGATAGAGTCCACAACGGATCTCGATAAGGTAACATAACCAATTTATTGGAAAATGTAAACAATGCGACAAAGATTTAACATACACATAATGGAAAACGAAATAAATAAAGGATCAAATATTAGCTTTGCAAAATTGGAAACTTATGAGGATATGAAAAATTATATTAAAAAAGTAAATGGATTGGCAGTCTTTTTTTTAAATATACAGTCTATTAAAACGAATTGGAATGACATGATGATAAATATATATGAATTCTTACAAGCAATTGATGTAATCATTTTGTCAGAAATAAACATAAGAAAAGAAGAAAATGAATTTTACAAAATTAATGGGTTTAACAACGAATCGTATAATAGATCTAATAGAAGAGGAGGAGGTATTTCAGTATTTTTGAGAGATGATATTTTATATGAGAGAATCGAAAGAGAATCAATATCCTTTGAATCCGTAGTTTTGAACGTGCGTAGAGGAAATATCGAAGCTACATTACTCGCAGTGTATAGACCACCAATACTGAACGCAAATCACTTCATTGCTGAATTAAGTGACCACATAGATGAGATCGACAAGAAAAATGCATTACTGTTAATAGGAGATGTAAATATAAATATTAACAACTTGCATGATCCTGTTGTAAGCAACTATCTTTCTATGATATCATCGAGAGGTATTTTAAATACAATACACTCAGTAACGAGAGTGGAAGTGGCTAGAAATAGTAAAACTCTAATCGATCATTGTATGGTACGAGCAAGAAATAAAATTAGGTCTGGAGTTGCTGAAATAAATGTATCGGATCATTATGGCCAGTACTGTGCGCTTTTATGCAATAATACGGATGAAATTACAAAAAATGAAAAACAAGACTATGTCGTTAGAAGTGATCTGACAAGAAAATTAAACGAGTACAATTGGGAACAGATGAATCAAATCACTGAAGTCAACGAACTCTATGAACATTTCAGAAATACTTTTATAAATATCATGACATCTTCAAACGTCATTACAAATAAAATCAAAATAAGAAAGAATGAGCATAACTGGATGACATATGAAATTAGAAACGCATGTTTGGAAAGAGATCGATTGTACAGGAGGTACAGAAACAACAGAAGAAATATATTGTATGAAAGAGAATTTAAAAAATTTCGAAACGATTTAAATAAAAAAAATATCACGACAAAGTCTAACTTTTTTAAAGAGCAATTTCACCGAGCGAGCAATAATCCGAAAGAAACCTGGAAAATCGTCAACGCAGTATTAAGTAGAAAATCTGCCAATTTAGATGATATTTTATCTAAAAACTTTGCAAGCGAGAAAAACTTCGGTAACTTGGCAAACAAATTTGCAAAACAAATATCACTCGAAATAGACAATACGATTCACAAATGCGAATATAAATGTTTTAATGGTCCATCAAATAGTGTTCAGCGGTCAATGTATTTGGACGAAGTCACTGACAGAGAAATACAGAACATTATAAACTCATTAGATGAAAATAAGTCGGCGGGTATAGATGGAATAAGACCTAAAGATCTTAAAAAATGCTCGATGGTTATGGCTCCAATCATAACGAGAATAGTAAAGATGAGCTTAGAGCAATGTACAGTGCCAACAATGCTGAAAACATCAATCGCTCGACCAATCTATAAGAGTGGAAAGAAAAATGAAATTTCGAATTATAGGCCTATATGCATCCCTTCAACCGTAGATAAGATTCTGGAAGAAGTTGTTGCCAAAAGGTTATATGAGTACGTTGAAAAATATAAGATCCTAGAAGAAAATCAATTTGGTTTTAGGAAAAAGAAAAGCATTAATCGACTACTCGGAGATTTCACAAACAGAATCAATTTCAGCCTTGAAAAAAATCACAATGTAATTGCACTCTTCATTGATTTTAAGAAGGCGTTTGATACATTATGCCACAAAAATATTTTGAAGCAATTAGAAAAGGTTGGAGTAAGGGGACCTATCCTAACACGGTTTGAAAACTATTTAAAATAAAGGAAGTACAAAGTTCGAATCAGAGAATACTTCACTGAAGATGAGAATGCGAAATACGGAGTACCACAAGGATCCAAGTTAGGCCCTCTCCTTTTTATAATATATGTGAATGACTTGCTATCAATTCTGAAACATAGCACCGGTTATGCATATGCAGATGACACAGCCATTGTAGTTAGCCATAAAAACGTGGAAGCAGCGGAAAAAATGATGCAAAATGACTTTAACGCAATCCTAGCATGGTGTCATGACCATGGACTGATCATGAATGCACAAAAAACAAAAGTTATGCACATACGACCACCACATGTATTTAAATATAAAATCACCATTAAAATGCACACCGATGAATGTCTACACATAGCAGGAAATCAATCAAAATTACAAAATGAGAATAACTGCTCAACAACAATCGAGAATGTATCAACATACAAATACCTTGGTGTAATCGTTGACTATAACCTGAAATGGAGCCAACACTTGCATGCTCTTACAATCAAACTTCGGCAATCAGCTTATGCACTATTTCATCTCAGTTACTTATGCACACCAGATGTTCTACGACAATGCTACTTTGGGCTGGTTGAATCGCACCTGAGATACGGCATTTTAGCGTGGGGAAATGCACCACAACAACAAAATCTAAAAGCAACGGTTATAAGGATACAAAAAATGGTGTATCGATCAAAGCTACGCATGCATGATATTGATTGGCATCAAATCGATAGCAGGACGAGACTACTTAACATAGAAAGACTACATAAGCTGGAGGTAGTATCACAGTTCGAAGATGATGATATATATAATGATAATAAATTACCCGTGAATTTTCGCAACTTCGAAAAACCAATATTTTTGAAAAAAGTTAAACAGTTTTATCAAAATAGTGAACAGTTTCAATCCAAAAAAAAAAAAAAAAAAAAAACACCTGAATTAGAAATGCTATAAGAACTCAAAAAAAAAAACAAAAAAATAATATCCTTCCAGAAATAATCTTCTGCAGACAAGCCCATGAGGCTTTGCAGATTTAAATTTGAATAATACATATATCACAACAGAGCCTAATCCCTTGGCAAAGCCTGGGATAGGTATTTTCCAACTTCATAGAGGTTGAGAAATATTGAAACTCTATTATAAAAGTAAAAAAAAAAAAAAACAATGATCAGAATAAAGATCGAAGCATTCCTCAAATACAATAGAGTTTCCCGACAACCCTTTCGTGGAAGAAATCGATGAGGTCTGGTGTTTTTACCGTATCCGAGGGCCAATACGTCGGTTTACCTGAGGAATGAAAGTCTACCCCCAATTCCATACCGGATTCGTAAAGAACTCTACCTTTTGCTGAAATGAATCTTATGCATGTTGGTAGGTCTTAGAGCGCATTCCGTCGATAAATGTTTACCGGCACATTTTACGCAACGCGGCTCTTTTTGGCAATATGTGTGCGTGTGATTGTAGCCTTGGCAACGCTTACACTGAGGAATCTGACGATCCCTTTGACGCATCGGTTTAATTTGAACCACTATGTTTAGGATAGTTTTAATGTTCTATATTTTTTCGATGTTTTCAGACTTTTCGAAACTAAGCATGAATAGCGGAAGTCCGCGCTTGACAACAATTTCTTTGTTCCGTTTGTTGCTTCTTTTTTTAAGTATATTAACCGCGTCAATAATTTTGAAACCTTTAGTTTTAAGATCTTGCAAAACATCTTCTTTGTGGAACGAAGAGTGGAGCCCTCTGGCTACAACTCGGTGTAGCCTTTCAGACTTGTTTTCATAAGTGTACCATTGTACCTTCTCAGTATTCAGTTTTTGAGAAACTGCGCGATAGCTCTCAGGAATGCTTACATTTATTTTCCACACATTAATTTTCAGAGATGTTACTTTAAATGCGGACTTTGCTATTTCCTTGTGAAGGCTACTTAGCTAGCTGTAGTCTGAAACTCCGACAACTATGTACATATATGTAAACATTTTATAATATCAATAATTTATTTTATTGGTTTTTTCTACCACCACAATTCACCTTCGAAATCATATCAAGAATGTTATAAATGACCTGCAAGCAAATATGACCACTTTGATCACTTAGTCCAACATACAACGTTGATAACGTTGATCTCTTGGTTGTTATATAGATAAAAGCTAATTTCTTCATGGACATATGTATGCACAATTTACATGCAGTCTAATATGGTGCAGGAAAATAACTTTACGGCCAATAACTTCATATGGGAAATAACTTCACCTCGAGTGGAAAATAACTTCACTTAGAAAAAGTCACCTTCAGTGGGTAAAAACTTCCCAAAAAAAAGGGAAGTTATTTCCCACTCGAGGTGAAGTTATCTCCCGTGTGAAGTTGTTGCCCGTGAAGTTGTTTCCCTGCACCGTCTAATATTGCTTATATTAGTATTAGTAATGAGCAGTCAATTCTGAAGATCACTGCATACCTGATATAAGTCAAATTGTCTACACTAGTAGTTAGTCAATAAATAATAAGGGAATGCTTATACCGATTGGTTCTTAGAGCGCTGTTATGTGGAGTGTGATAAAGACCAGTATGTTCTATTGCACTATCTTGGTGTGGTCTTTTACTCAAATTTATTAAGCGTCATTTCACTTTGGGAAAGTGAATAGGAAATAGGTGAAACTGATGCGCCACCCTACCTCTGACATACAATTTTGTTCGCCCTAACTTCAGGAGTCTCAATTCACCAGACTGACGTCCTTAACTCGGTATAACTTACCCCACAATCCAAACACATTCGTTTAACCGACAAAGTGTCAACCTTCTTTATCTTTGAATACAAAATCCATCCACCTTCTCCATTTTCAAAAATAATTTTCACGTTAATTATGTTAAACAAAATTTGCGAAATTTTGTGTGATTTTATTATGGTAAATTGTTATTGTGCAAAACAAACATATCGAGCAAATCGGAAACAAATCATTGAAGAGATTCCCCCGTAGTTGAAGAAGTTGATAAAATATGTACAATAGGGCCAATGTTGTCGAATGCATTAATCCCTCCAAGTTTACATATTGAGGCTAGGTACATTTTCAATGTTGTTGGTCATAAGAATCGCTGTTTCATTATATATAGTGACTCTAGTATTTATTGCTTCTTTAGCTTGTTGTGCAGCCAGATTAAACTGTATTAAAATTATTAAGTAGCTAGTTATACCACCACTAACCTGAGAAATGTAACCTTTTTTAATATGATTGTTTAGTTTTAGAACACATTTTTTACTTACCCCATACAACGTTTCCATATCCAATGTAAAAAAACCGCAGGCAGAAAAGTTAACGTAGTGATTCAGCAATTTTAATGATAAATGATTAACCTAAAATGAATAAAAATAAACATTACGTGAGTGTCAAAATAGTGTGATCCACAATTTTCTACAATTTCATATAATCCGTTATTATCTGCTGCTGCGCCACATTTATGCAGGCAAATACCAGTCTGCTTGGACTCCAGAGCAGTTTTCCAGCTGAGATATATTAAATATATACATTTGCCTGATGTGTATAGAAGGTAGAAACTGGTGATTATCGCATTCTTGGCAGAGCGAAATAATGATGGAATTGGCTAAAAAAAAGTAAAGTTTTTCAAATTGTTCAGGTGATGATATATATTAGGAATAATTAGGTGTCTTGGTTTTCTTGGTTTTCTTGTTTTACTGAATAGTATTTTTTTTTGTTCCTCCTAATTAAAAAAAATCATAGGGACGTGCTACAGTCCGCTTGGGCAAACTGTTGGATACCCTGTTCTTATTCCTATCCCTCATAAGTGGGCGTGACAAAAGTCTAAGTATGGTTGAATTGTTAAGAACGCTCTACATATTTTGTTATATAACATTTAAAGGATTTTACCAAAAAAAAAAAACGCTCCCTAGCTCAAACTTGGGTGTTTCAATAAAATTGTTTTATTTAATTGTGGGCGTGCCAGTAGGCGGATTTTAAAAAAATTAACACATCAGCATAAAGGGGCCCTAGAGAGTATATATTATAAATTTCAGCTCCCTAGCTCAAACTTTGGATTTTCAAAAAAAATGTTTTATTTATTTGTGGGCGTGTCAGTGGGCGTATTTTGAAATTGTTTTATCCCGAGCAGTTTTAGGAGTCATAGATCATATATAAAAAATTTTAGCTTTCTAGCTCAAAATTCGATTTTTTCCAAAATGTTGTTTTTTTAAATTGTGAGCGTGTCTGTGGGCGGATTTCAAAAATTCGTAAACTTGATTATTTCGGGACCCTAGAGAGTATATGGTTAAAATTTCAGCTCTCTAGGTCCAGTTTAAAGGCCTAATTTTTAATTTTTGCCGACAGACGAACGGACGGACGGACGGACATGGCTAGATCGACATTACTATCGGTGCTGATCATAAATATAGTAACTTTTAGGGGTCTACGGGCAATATTAAGGTATGTTACAAACTATGCGTCAAAATTAATATACCCTTAGAATAGGGTATACAAATAGCATGTTTTTTTGAAGCTCTATCGAGAATAAACTTTCGATCGCCTTAAATTGGGTACTTTGTATTTTGATCTCAGATCTTAGAATGAGATTGCACCTAGTCGACGACTAATCGGTAATTTGTTTTTGAACTACATATTTGTTGAATTTAACAGATAAATCCGCCGTTTGTCGGATTTCTAAACTTTTTTCTTGTTTGAAATCAATACCTGATTTCTTAGCCCTAGCTAACTCTTATAGATCAAGAGGTTTTACCCGTCTCAATCTCCTGATTGCATTGTCATTATTTAATAGTTCTGTTATTTCTGTGTTTACGTGGTTGAGAAGCCTACTTCTATGCCTTTGAGTAACTTTCTTAACTTCATCTTCAACCATTTCAACATTTAGATCTTTCTGCAGATCGGCATTGCGTATGTACCAAAGTGCATTAACTATGTTCCTTAGTCCTTTATTTTGGAAAACCTGAATTGTTTGTAAATTTGTTTGGCATGTGCATGCCCAGAACGAGAGCCCGTAGGTCCATACTGGTTTCAGAACTTGCGTGTATAGCAATAACTTATTGTAGTTAGACAGGGATGAGTATCTCCCAATAAGCCAATACATTTTATTGTATCGCATGTTCAACTCATCTTTTTTTTCTTTACGTGCGCTTTCCAACGCAGTTTAGCGTCTAGAGTCATGCCTAGATATTTGGCTGTGTTTGGTTTGAATATTCCACTACATTGTTGTTAATGTAGACTGTAATGTGTGGTACGTTTTTATACGTAAAATTAATATGGACTGACTTAAGGTCATTTAATCTAATCTGCCATTTCTTAGTCCATTCTGAAATATTGTTTATTGCTGTTTGAAGCTTTTTTGCTGATATTTCGACAGTTGCTCCCACAGCAAGGAGAGCTGTGCCATCTGCAAAAGTAGCTATGGTAGTTTCTTCACTTTCAGGAAGATCGCTAGTGAAAAGTAGGTATAGAACTGAACTTAGCACACTGCCTTGTGGTACACCAGCTTTAATCTCTCTTAATGTTGAGTACTCTGCCTCATGTTTAATTCTGAAGAATCTATCTCATATATCAAGAATTACTGTAGAGCACACATTTTTCTCTTCAAATGCTTTTTCGATTCTATCTGTGATTCTATGCACCTGATCAATTGTAGAGTGCTTATTTCTAAATCCAAATTGGTGAATTGGGACTAGCGATTTTTCATCTATTATTTTTTGTAGACGTTTTACCAGAACTTTTTCGAATAACTTGGACAACATTGATAGAATAGATATTGGGCGATATGAGGTAACTTCGTTAGGTGGTTTGCCTGGTTTAGGTATCATTATTACCTCCGCGACTTACATGCTTGGCACATATCTTAATTTAAATGCAGCATTAATAATCTGCGCTAGTTTTTTTAAACATTTTCGTGGAAATTGCTTCAAAATTTCTCCTGTAATTAAATCAAACCCTGGGGCCTTTTTTATATTTATACTTTCTTTAATTTCTTTGGCAAGTTCTTTAGCTGTTACCGGCCGAATAGGTGTATCTTCTTCGCACCTTATTTCGAGTCCTTGATAACCTTTATCTTCATAAGGTTTAAAAACGTCTTCAAGATACTCAGCGAAAGTGTTTGCTTTCTCTTGGTTGCTTTTCGCCCAGTTACCTTCTCTGGTTTTTACTGGCGGAATGTGAGCTATTGGCCTGTTCATTTTCTTCGTTGCCTTCCAGAGCGAGTAGTCGGTACTAGCATCATTTGTAAGACTTGTGAGGTAAGTTTTCAAAAACTCATTATTGAATTCTCGTACAGATTTTCTGAGTTTATAATTTAAGTTGTTCAGTGTGGTCTTGTCGCTTGACGGCCTTGTCTGTTGCCAGCGTTTTCTAACTTTCCTCTTTTTTGTAATAATTTCACATATTTCGGGAGGATAAGAGTTTTGTTTGATCTTTTTTGTTGTTTTCGGAGTGGCAGCCCACGCAGCTTTTTGTATTCTGAGCGTCAATATTTGGACTGCTTCTTCTAGTTGATCTTCTGTTTGAATAGCTGGTGATAGTTGGATACTTTCTTCCAACTTCTCTCTGAAGTGTTTCCAATCAGTCAGTCTATTTACTAGTTTTGGGCTATGGTCTTTTATTATTATTTTATCGCTAAGTGTTAAGAGTATAGAGGAATGATCTGATTGAAGATCAGGTCCTTTATCTATGCTTATTTTATTTGAAGATATATTTTTTGATAGAAAGAAGTCGACAAGATATGGGGTTTTATTTCTATCTGTTGGCCAATAGGTAGGTTTTTCCCTTGAGTGATATTTGGCGCCATCTTCTTTAATTGCTTCATATAGTTCTCTGTCTCTAGTATTAGTTAATCTAGATCCCCAATACTTATTTTTGGCGTTAAAATCCCCTCCCGCGATTAATCTATTGTGAAATATGCGGAAAATACTTTTAGAATCATTTTTCTTTAGTCTATAGCTAGGAGAGCGGTATACTGCTGCAACAGATATTTGTCCACTGCTCGTTTCTACACATATGGAAATTCCTTGGATGGCACATGATTGGAATTTTGCTTCTATATGGTGTTTTATTGTATTCTTTATTAACACTGCGGTCCCACCTTTTGCACAGTTATAAGGATGTGGGGAGTGATAGAATTCATATCCTTGCAGCTTGAAGTCAGTAATCAATTTAAAGTGCGTCTCTGAAATGAGACATATATCTATCTGGTGTATGTCAAGAGTCACTTGCATCTCGTCCTTGCGACTCTCGATACCATTAGCATTCCATTCAAGAATTTTTATTTTATTCATCATGTCTGTCTTTTGGTAACAGCTCTTTTGTTGCTGTTTTGTCTCTCTAACAAAAATATTCTATCTAATATCGTTTTATTCGATTTTTCCATGGAGCCAATCCTGTTTAGGATTTGTTTCATGAGGTTTTCCATGCCAGTGTTTGGCTCTACTTTGCGTTTTACCGTTTTATCTGCTGGTATTTGAGTATTTATTGATGCTGCCTGAGCATATGTCATTTTTGGACCAGCCGTCTTTTGTCTCGGGACCTTTTTGATTATCGCTTGGTCTTTAGGCTTTTCTTTCTGTGGGCTCTTTAGCAAGTCCTTTCTAACTGTTTGCTCATCCTTATTTGAGTTTTTTTTGTGTTTTCTTTTGCTTTTTGTCCCTTGCAAGTTGGATTTCTTTTGCAACTAAACAACCTCTGTAGCTAGCAGGATGGTTTTCATTGCAGTTTGCACATTTAGGATGTTCATCCTCTTTTTTCTTACATTCTTTAGTGTGGTGACTTCCTGCACATTTAACACATCTTGGATTTGAGTTGCAGTATCTATGTGTATGCCCATATCTTGGGCAATTTTTGCATTGGGGCACTTGTTTCGATTTACGTAGGGTATGAATCTCAACTTGCATCCCAAGTATGTTTTTTATTTCATATATATTTTTTTATCTTCGTCATGTTCGAAGCTGAGTGTAAAAATTAGTAGCGGCACTTTGCTCTTAAATTTAAGCATATTTACAACTTCCAAGATTGTAAAGCCTCTGTCTTTTAACTCTTTTTTTATGCTTTCCTGTGAGCATGAGTAATGCAGTCTTTTCACTACCACCTTCATTGGTCTGGTTTGCTTATTTTCATAAGAATACCATTGTACCTTTTTTTGGTATAGTATTTTAGTGAGGCTTCTGTATCCCTCTTCTTCAACCACATTGATTTTGATGTCATTTTTGTTTATTAGCGCTGTATTAGCTTTAATTCTATTTTCCTCCAATACTTTGGCCAAGCTTTCGTACTTATTTACTTGCAGCGCGATAATTGGTGGGGGCTTGGTTGGATTTTATGTTTTATTTTCTTTGCTTGAAGAATACACAGTGACTGTGCAGCTTTCTTTTGTTGGTGAGATTTTTGGGGACGCACTCATTTTGTGTTTTTTATTTTTATTCCCTTTGTAACGATGTCCTTCTGTCTCTTTTCTTAGTTCTTCCTCGTCTGTTGAGAACTCGGCAGGTTACTTTTTTACTTTTTTCTGGTTGTTGACCTCTTCTTTTAACAATTGCAGCTCTTGCTTCAGATTATTTATCTCCTTAAGCAGTGTCTCATTGAGTTGCTTAAATCCATCTCTTTCATCGCAGACTTTTAAATATTTAGCCTTCAATATTTCATTTTGTTCTTCTTTTTTAGATGGGGGTGTTCTCTCTACCCTTTTACTTCTCCCAAATGGGTCGTTGCGTAGCAATAAATGCCCCCCCCCCCCCCCCCCCAGAATCCATGGAACCGACCTCCGAAGAGGGTGGATTTGCCAGGGTAACTGGCCTACCACCTGGGGTAATAATTTATATAATTTTTTTTGTTCATTGCATATTTTTTTTTAACTTTTGCGAAAAGTTTAAACGTTTTTTTTTTTTTTATTGTGCACAGCCGCTTCTGACATGGAGACCAGACGCTGACCAGGGAGCCGCCCAATATGGGTCAGACGCTTCTGGATTTTTGTGACTAGGGTCCGCAGGGTCGTTACGCCCGTTACCTCTCTCCAGAGAAGTACCCTTGCGGGCAGTGATATCATGGTTTTCTCATTTTTTAAAATTCGTTTTCGTTTAACGCTTGTCGTGTTTAAATAGGTTGGCTTCCGTTTACATTAGCCGCCTCACCATAGGATTTATTTTATTGAGCACCCGTATGTGAGGCCAAATGCCGTTTGGTGTACGAGTCAAAAAAATGTCCACAGTTTTTTTTTTCAAACAAATGCGAGCGAGCCACCTACTCCCAACTAGATATACATTACCTGGGCATACATATATCCGATTTGATATATGTACTGTACATATTGCTGCATCCAGGCTAGGATCCAAAAGGATAAAACGTATTTCTATTTAATTAATCTTTATTAGTTCTCTTTCGATGTCTTTTACTTCTTGATTATTATTCTAATAATTTACTTATTTAATCCAACAATTCACTTTCACAATTAATAACTTTAAATAAACAATCACTTTTCTCTATAGGGTCCTTCCCAATCCTGCTGTAGTTTAGGTGGCATGCCTTTTCGGCGATGAGGGTTGTATAGCCATACCAGATCTCCTTCCTGGAATCCTGTGGCGGTTGCTTTGGTATCGTACCTCGTCTTCATGCGGTCGATGGATCTCCGAATCTTATCCCAATTCTGACACCAATGTTGCAACCAGGCTAGGATTCGAAAAGATAAAACGTATTTTTATTTAATTAATCTTTATTAGTTCTCTTTCAATATCTTTTACTTCTTGATTATTAGCAAACATACAACAATATATAACTTTGGGTATACAACATATTAAAGTATTGAAGCTGAAGAACAATTTTGACAAAACTCGCCAATAGAGGGATTCTCATGCGTGGTTTTTTGTTGTCATACTATGCTGATTGCGAAATTCTATGTTCCAAATCTTATAATTATTTTAATAGCAGTTATTAAGCATTAATTTTTGCATAGTTAGGATCTGCATACATTACACATAATTCACACGTTTTATGTCGTGTACGTACTCAATTGGCAGCGCACTCTTTCCGATATAAAATGTACTTACCCCACTGCAATGGAAGTAGTAGACAATACGACCAGTCACAACTGGGGAAGTATTAAGTAGATATATAACTGTTTCCTTCTGAGCCAAAGTGCAACTTGCTCTGACGTTCTCATAACTTTTTTGAGCTTCATTAAGCTTTTTGGACCTTTTGGAGCTACAGGATCAAAGTCGTCAAGACTCAAAGTCGTCAATACTCAAGGATCAAAATATTCACTTTAAGGAGCATCTTTACATCAAGGATCCAAGCAAAGTTTTTGACAGGCCCATTTTTTTGAGGCGGTTTTCTTGCCATTGTAGCTTTTGAACCATTTTGTGATGATCAGACATCTGGATCGCACAAAGTTATTAGTAATCGACATGTGGATCGGGCATCTGCGTCGTACTTAGTTATTTGTATTCGAGATCTAGCTTTTTAACTGGGTCGGGTGACGTCACGCGTCTGGTCTTGGCGTGAAGGATTAAAATCCTGGTCTCAAGGCTGAGCCCCACTTGTAGCTTTTTTGCCAAGCCCATTATTTGAAGGCGTCTATCCCAGGGATCAAAATCCCGTTATCAAGGATCATAATTCCGTTCTCAAATCCCCGTTTCGATTCTCCGTCTCCAAACTTTCCGTCTCAAATCCCGATGCAGTCTCAAATCCTGGTCCAAAATCCCGATCTCAAGGATCAAATCCCGACACGTGACGATACACCCCCACATGACAATTCGGCTACGTAGAATACAAACTTTGATAGGCGAAAAGCAATGGAGGTGCTAAATGTTTTTTATGATAGGTAAAAAGTGATGGGGGGTTCCAGAAGTTTGCGTGTTGATGTGTTCTTTTTGTTATGACTTGGGCAACTGCAATTTGTTCATTTTTTTATAATGAACTCGCACTAGAGGGATTCTTTAATACCCTTATAATGTAATAGCACAGACGATAAGGAAATTAGGGTTAGAAGAGGTGTAAAGGGGGAAATGAGAAGCCTATATACACTAGGTCACTGGATAGTGCTTGTTCATTTGAATATCTGAAGATTTCACCCGCCAGTGGTAAGGGATCTAAAGCACCTTAAATAATAACAAAAAAACGTGAGGGTTATATAATTCCTGTATATATTAATGGCGAAGACATATCAATAAATGGAGAGCTTTATATAAACTGCCCCTGGGTTCATGCCAATACAATTGCTGGACCGGATACATGCAACTGAGTATATGTGGATATAATACAGAAAAGAAATAAAGAGACTTGCCCATTTATATGATAGAATAAAATAGCTTCTTAGTTATTTTTTTGCTCTCGTTGATGTGTAAATATCTTTTTTCTCGGTGGGGGCTAGTTGGAAATATCGAGCGTCGCCGTCATCGTCAGATTTTCAGCGTCACCGTCAGATTTTCATACCACGTGAGTTAATCGGTGCTCGCCAAATTACCGCAATTAAACGACGTTGGGCGCGGTTAGTAAGTAGATGGGTGACCGTTTGAGAACAACCGCGTGTCGTTGTTTTTTTTTATTTTATTTATTTCGTTATACATTTTCCAGTTTTAATTATGTTCAATTTTAGAGATTATTATGTCCTTACGAAACACCGGGAAGTTGTGTGGAAGAAGATTTGTTTTGAATAATTGAGGTTGTATAGCTTGAAGTTTGTTGTACATCAGTTTAAGGTAGAGGAAAAATATCGATTTGTACTTCGGTAACCGATGGCCGATTTAAGAATGTCACTTTTAGTTGTAATAAGGTTATTTACCAAGTGGTCCTTGGAGAACCAAATAAGGTCCTTAAAACTAGAAAAATGGATATTTTTCCAAAATGCCATGAGAATCCACACGGTGTATCTGTGTTCAATGTTATTTGACTAAGAGGTCCTTGCAACAACAAAAAGTCCTTAAAAGTCGAAGAAAGGAAATTTTTCCAAAATGCCATTAGAATCCACACGATATATCTGTGTCCAATGTTATTTGACTAAGAGGTCCTTGCAACAACAAAAAAGGTCCTTAATAGTCGAAAACAGAATATTTTTCCAAAATGTCATTAGAATCCGCACGGTATATCTCTGCTCAATGCTATTTGACTAAGAGGTCCTTGCAACAACAAAAAAGGTCCTTAATAGTCGAAAACAGGATATTGATCGGATACGATAGGAAAATTTCCAACGTTAGCAAATTCTGATGACCAACAACGTGTGTGATCTCAGATAACGTAGCGTTGGTTAGCTGTTTTTTTGCTTGTCCAACGTCCACCAAGGCGTAATAGGACACTTTCGTAAACATCCGCCACGAGCGACACAACGCGATATGAATTGTGCCGACTCGGGGATCTTCGACGTTTTTCGTCGTTTGCATGGCACCAAACTTCAAATAGAAAGTCAGTCCATATTTAAGATTCAAAGAATAAACAACAATACTAGCAGCGGAACAATGCATTTAATTTAATTAATTCGGGTGCATAACAAAATTGGTGGCAGCGGTAAAGATAATTTTTTTTGGTTCGAGACAAAGAGAAAATTTCTCTCTCTACGTCAATCAATTCGAAAAGAAAAAAAATATATACAACGATAAAACACATAAAAAAAAAAGTGCTAACCAAACGTGCAACAAGAAAAAGAAAAAATATATACAACGACAAAACACATATATTAAAAAAAAAAAAAAAGTGTTAAGCAAACGTGCAACGAAAAAAAAAGAAAAAATATATACAACGATAAAACACAAAAAAGTGTTAAATATATACAACGATAAAACACATAAAAAAAAGTTTTAAGCAAACGTGCAACGAGAAAAAGAAAAAATATATACAACGACAAAACACATATATTAAAAAAAAAGTGTTAAGCAATCGTGCAACGAAAAAAAAAGAAAAAATATATACAACGATAAAACACAAAAAAGTGTTAAGCAAACGTACAACGAAAAAATAAATAAATATAGTCAACAAAAGTGTATATGTATAAACTCTAACGAAAGATCAAAGATATGCGAAGAGAACCAGAAATCAACAAGCAACAAAAAAAAGCAACAGAAGCAGAAATCAACAAGCACCAAAAAAAGCAACAGAAGCAGAAATTGACAAGCAACTTTAAAAAATCAACAGAAGCTGAAACCAACAAGCAACTTTAAGCAACAGAAGCTGAACTCAACAAGCAACTTTAAAAGCTCAACAGAATGCAGCATCTTCTATTGAAGTTTATGATATCGTAAGTCTTTGTGTCACTGTAGAAAATAGCATTCTTAAGCATATTATATACATAGAAAATAAATATTGGAATGGCGACCGCATATTGTCGGATGTAAGCGAATTCCAGTTCGATGAACAGGCATTAGGTAGGAAATTTAAGTGCGTAGGAACGAAAAGTGGAAAGATAGCAGAGTTAACTTTATCACAGATATTAGACAACTACAGGATTAGTGCAGATGATAGTGAAGAGGATTATGTAGTGTACTATGACAAAATAACTTATCGTAGGAGATTATTCTTGCACATAATGGAAGATGAGTGTGAGAATAATGCGCAACTACCATTAGTAGAGAACACAATCAAAAAACTTAGGGATTACGAAATTAAAACAAGTACAACGCACAAACAAGAAAATGAAAGTAACTTGGAAAGGGAATTTATTGAAAATAGTGTACCACAAATGAGCTTAGATTTGCTTTGCAAGTTAATAACACCATTTGATAGTGATCCAAATAAACTCCATAATTTTATATCAAATGTTGACAACGCTATATCACTAGTATTGTCTTTTGCCGTTCATAAAGAGTAAGATTTCAGGTAATGCTGAAACAATACTAATGAACAAAAAACTTAATTCGTGGATGGAACTAAAAATCGAATTAAATCGAATGTTCAAGCAGATATATTCCCCAATGCAATTGCATTAAGAAATGACTCGCTTGCAGCAAAGCAAAAACGAAACGGTGATTCAATATATTCAAAGAGTAGAAACATTATAAAGACGTTGCATACAAGATATCTATTTAAATAATGAAAACGATAGATTGTTCGATGGACAGTTACATATGATAGAAAAAGATATTCTAACGCCTTTGTTAATGGTTTGAAAGAGGAAGTAGGAACATTTGTTAATAACCAAAGACCATCATCACTAGCCGAGGCTTCGTCGTTAGCCATACAAGAAGAAACTAGGTTGATAGGGAAAAGGGCAACATACTGTTATAAACCCAAAGAATACACCGCCAAAAACTTAATTAAAATTAATCACAATGCAGTAAAATGTTTTAATTGCAATAGACTTGGTCATATTAGTAGGGATTGTAGAGCACCAAAGAGACAACAAGTAGATAAAAGGGAAAATCAAAGCAGTTATAGTAGGAAAAATTATTCAGATTCTAAAGGTTATACTCCAAAGACAAGCACTGATATTGATAGGAACGACTTAAATAAAAACTGTAGTAAAAGGATAAATTTTCGACAAAAGGAGCAATGCGCGAGGACATTGTCTCCAATTATAACGAAAGCCCTCATGTGAATTTGAGATATGTACAACGATAAAAATTTTAAATTTTTAGTAGACACTGGCGCTTGTATTAATCTTATCAAAACGAAATGCATATTTGAAAATGGGAGTTTACACCCAAGATACTATGAACTTTGAAGGCATTCGTAAATCAAATAGGCGTAGTATAGGCAGTAGTAATATTACAGTAGAGTACGACGATAAGGAAAATCACGATGTATTTTTAATCGACATATATTTTCATGTAGTAACAGATGATGTTATAGGACATTATGATGAAATTCTTGGAATTGATTTCTTAAAGGAATCAGAATTCTGTATTAATTTAAAGCGGAAAATCATGTACAACGATAAAATTATAATGGTTTTAGTTTCCAACGAGGATGAAAATAAGCTTCAGGGAAATAGAACACTAACTCTTTCTAATAAAAAATGCAAGAATAATAACACTAAAGATAAAGTTAATCGTACTGATTATTGTCACCCGAGGCATACTAGTTTAGTAAAAAGTCAAGGATGTATGACAAAAAATCAATCACTTGAATATCAAACAACTTTAGTCTCAAATATAACATCTGAAGATATGGAAAGGTTTAATAAGTTATGGAACCAACTAAGGGTTGACCATATAAAAAACGAATTTGAATTAAAAACGCTAAGAGAACAGATAAAAGAAAACGTTAGCATTTTCAGTTTAGAAGACGAAAAGTTGACAGAAACATCTGTAATAAAACATCATATACGCACCATTAACGATATACCAGTAAATTTGAAAACGTATAGTTACCCAAAGGTACACGAGAAGGAGGTGAATATGCAAATAACGAAACTTTTAGACGAAGGAATAATTAGACAAAATCACCGTATTCTAGCCCGTTATGGGTAGTAAAAAAAGGATGCAAGTGGTAAACCTAAATGGAGAATGGTCATTGATTTTAGGAAAATAAATGATATTACAATCTCTGATTGTTATCCGATTCCAAACATAAAAGAAATACTAGATCAGCTAGGTGGTGCGAAGTACTTTACCACACTAGATCTGAAGGCTGGATTTCATCAAATACCTTTAAGTGAAGAAAGTATGGAAAATACGGCTTTTTCAACACCTTATGGACATTTCGAGTATACTCGGATACCCTTTGGTCTCAAAAATGCTCCGTCGTGCTTCCAAAGGTTGATGAATACTGTTCTATCAGACATCTTAGGCAAACAATGCTTTGTCTATATAGATGATATAGTTGTATATGGCAGTAATCTACAGGAACACAATGAAAGACTTAAGAATGTGTTCGAAAGATTGAAATCAGCTAACTTAAAGATACAAATGGACAAGTCCGAATTCCTAAAGGAGGAGGTCGAGTATCTAGGACATATCATCACAAGCAAAGGTTTACTCCCTAACGTAGAAAAGGTTAATTCAATTGAGAAGTTGAAAGAACCTAAGAATCCAAAAGATATCAAAAGCTTTTTGGGAATGATCGGATACTATAGGAAATTCATAAAGAATTTCAGCATAATTGCATCACCTTTATTTAAGCTATTAAAGAAAAATATTGAGTTTGTATGGAAGGAAGAACACACTCAAAGCTTTAACGAATTAAAAAGGCTACTGAAAGAATTTACTTTATTACAATATCCCAAGTTGGATAGGCAATTCACAATAACCACTGATGCCAGTAATTTAGGAATAGGCGCAGTTTTATCGCAGGAACATCTAGGTAAAGAACTACTAACACATTTCGTAAGTAGAACATTAAACAAAGCGGAAGTCAATTATAGCACAACTGAGAAAGAATGCTCTTATTTATACGGACAGAAGTTTATCATTAAAACTGATCACAGGCCATTGACTTGGTTATTCAATGTTAAAGATCCCGGCTCTCGTTTAATTAGATGGCGTTTGAGACTGGAGGAGTACGAGTATGAAATCAAATATAAGAAAGGTGTAGATAACGTCGTAGCTGACGAATTAAGTAGGAAGGTATGTCCTATAGAAGCACACAAGGTTGATACAGAAGTTCAAAGAAATGTAAAAGACATTTTTGGTAGTGATTTCTATGACGAAGAAGAAGATAAAACTGTGTTGAGAAACATCTATGAAGAAGAATGTAGAAACCTACCAAGTACAAGTCAGAGTAATGTTAATAACCAGGATACGATTAGGAATGAAGGCAGAATAGAGGAGGTTTCAGAAAGTGAAACTGAAGTAGATATTGAAGTTATAAGTGAAAGAGATGATCAACAAGGAATCATTAAGGAAAATCATGGTGGTTTGATTGGTGGTCATGGAGGGCAAAAGGCAACGATCTCCAGAATTAGAGAAAAATATTATTGGAAGGGCTTGAATAGTGACATAATTGATTTTGTTAACAAATGCCCAGAATGCCAAAAGCAAAAAATAAATAGACATCCAGGGAAAAATCCAATGCAAATTATATCAAGTGTAGATCACAGTTTAGAAAAGGTATCAATGGATTTGACGGGTCCTTATAAAGAAGGGAATAAAACAATATATAGTCTTACCATTCAAGATGATCTTAGCAAGTACATAAAGTATATACCAATTAATGATAAAACATAGGGACGGGCTACAGTCCGCTTGGGTGAACTGTTGGATACCCTATTCTTATTCCTATCCCTCATAAGTGGGCGTGACAAAAGTCTAAGTATGGTTAAATTGTTAAGAACGCTCTACATATTTTGTTATATAACATTTAAAGGATTTTATCAAAAAAAACGCTCCCTAGCTCAAACTTGGGTGTTTCAATAAAATTGTTTTATTTAATTGTGGGCGTGTCAGTAGGCGGATTTAAAAAAAAATTAACACATGAGCATAAAGGGCCCCTAGAGAGTATATATTATAAATTTCAGCTCCCTAGCTCAAACTTTGGATTTTCAAAAAAATTGTTTTATTTATTTGTGGGCGTGTCAGTGGGCGGATTTTGAAAATATTTATACATGAGCTTAAAGGGCCCCTAGAGAGTATATATTATAAATTTCAGCACCCTAGCTCAAACTTTGGATTTTCAAAAAAAATGTTTTATTTATTTGTGGGCGTGTCAGTGGGCGGATTTTGAAAATATTTATACATGAGCTTAAAGGGCCCCTAGAGAGTATATATTAAAAATTTCAGCTCCCTAGCTCAAATTTTGGTTTTTCAATAAAATTGTTTTATTTTTTTGTGGGCATGGCAGTGGGCGGATTTTGAAAATTTTATATCCCGAGCAGTTTTAGGAGTCATAGATCATATATATACAATTTCAGCTTCCTAGCTCAAAATTCGATTTTTTCCAAAATTTTGTTTTTTTGAGTTTGTGTGCGTGTGTGTCTGTGGGCGGATTTCAAAAATTCGTAAACTTGATTATTTCGGGACCCTAGAGAGTATATGGTTAAAATTTCAGCTCTCTAGGTCCAGTTTAAAGGCCTAATTTTTGCCGACGGACGGCGGACGGACGGACGGACGGACGGACGGACGGACATGGCTAGATCGACATTACTATCGATGCTGATCATAAATATAGTAACTTTTAGGGGTCTACGGGCAATATTAAGGTATGTTACAAACTATGCGTCAAAATTAATATACCCCTAGAATAGGGTATAAAAATGTGAAACAGTGGCAAGAGCTTTTACAGACAATTGGATACTTTATTTTGGTATCCCAATGTTTATCTTAACTGATAATGGAGGAGAATTCGTTAACGATTTAATGAACGAATTATGTAAAATATTCAGAATTAAACATTTAAGAACAAGCAATGCTTATCCTCAAGCAAATGGGTCCGCTGAAAGATCGCATGCTAGGTTGGGAGAGTATTTAAGATTAATGATAAAAGACAAATCAAAACCAGAATATTCTAAACTATTCAGGTATGCAGCGTTTTGTCATAACACAACAGTTCACAACAGCACGGGATTTACTCCACATGAAATAATATTTGGAAGAATAGTAAATGTACCATCAGAATTGAGTTTGAGAATAAAAACTTGTACTGATTATGTACAGGACTTGCAATTGAAACTCATAAGATTAGAAGTAGATGTAAAAAGGAGTATGTTAAATATGAGACAGAAAGCAAAAATGAGGAACGATAAGAGATTAGGTTCAAGGATAATAGACTCGTAGTTGTTCTATCTATACCAGTTGTAGGATTGACGAAGTCTGAAGTCTACGAAATGATTAATACACCTTATAGAATAAATAATGTAATGTACGTAATCGAACAAAAAATTAATTACTTAATAATCAAAGAAAATAAAGATGAGTATTTTCTAAGTAATAATTTAATGGAAGAATGTAAGAAAATTGGTAAATATTATTTAATGTAATCAATTAGAATTCAAAAATAAGATTGCTAATAATGATTGTGAATTAATAATATTTATGAATAGAAAAGATAACAATTGTAAGTTGAAACAAATAATAAATCACGTAGAAATATTCCACAAAATTTTGGAAAATAAATATGTACTTATATACGAGTACTTTAAGTAAAGAAACAAAATACAAATGTAAATGTAAAAAAGAAGAAAATAACGAAGAAGGTTTTCTTAATAATATTGGCATTTTAAACTTAGACGCAAATTGTACTTTTGAAACAATTGAATCAAAAATTGTAACACATGAATCGGAGTTATTTATTGAAAATAAAGATATATACCGTTTTGCTCCAGAGGATTGTTGTGTAAATATAAAATTAAACGATATAAATGTAGAGAACATCAATATGCCGAAAGTAAAACTTAAAGACCTAAAGGAATTACAAGACTTAACTATAGAAATAAGGAATCAGGAAAGTTATATCACAAAGAAATTAAAGAATATACCACCTCATGGTCAAGGTGCGGTGCTAGGAATGAGTGGAATACTCATTATTGCAATCGTAACCTACTTTATTGTAAAATTAATAGAAGAAAAAGGAATAACCATTTTTCGAAACTATTTCAATAGAAAAATAAGGAATCCAGTAACAGAAAGAGAAAAAATTGTGCATTATTATGATAAGGACAGAAGGAAAACTACCGTAAAAAGGCCTAATTCTAACGTTTTTAAAGTTGAAAGCTTTGAAATAGGAGAGGATTAAAAGGTAGATTGTCCGAAAATATGTAATACGTATAATATAAAAGGGAAATTCAAACAATAATTTTGCAAATGTATTGTTTATTTTATGAAGGGAGGTGTTATGCATAGCGATGGTAAACGTCGAAAATTTCCAACGTTAGCAAATTCTGATGACCAACAACGTGTGTGATCTCAGATAACGTAGCATTGGTTAGCTGTTTTTTTTGCTTGTCCACCAAGGCGTAATAGGACACTTTCGTAAACATCCGCCACGAGCGACACAACGCGATATGAATTGTGCCGACTCGGGGATCTTCGGCGTTTTTCGTCGTTTGCATGGCACCAAACTTCAAATAGAAAGTCAGTCCATATTTGAGATTCAATGAATAAACAACATTACTAGCACCGGAACAATGCATTTAATTTAATTAATTCGGGTGCGTAACAATTTGACTAAGAGGTCTTTGGAACAACAAAAAGGTCCTTAAAAGTCGAAAAAGGATATTTTACCAAAATGTTTGTTGTTATTAGCACCCCTCATTCAAATAACATTGAACTCATATATACCGTGCCGTTTCTAAAGATATTTTGGGAAAATATCCTTTTTCGGGTTTAATTATTGTGGCTCCAAGGACCTCTTTGTAAAATAACCTGTTGTAAAATAAAAGGGACATTCAATCAATTTTTATTTTAAACGCAATATGCATAATAAATCCCAATAAATTATCACCATTATAGCAAAATAAAAAAAATTGATTTAGTTATTAGTTATTACCTAGTAGATAGAGTTGTAAAAAAAGCAGTTAAGTTAGTAATGCAGTTAAATGAACTTAAAGACTTATTACGTAAGTCTATTAACTTACTTAAAGAATTTAACTGTAAAACAACATTCACCAGTCATTTTGAAGATTGTGAATAGGCAGTTAAAAAAAGCAGTCAATTGACTGTAAGTTAAAAGAATGCAGTACTTTTTGACTTGTTGCATTCTTTAAGTTAGTTGTAAGTCTTTTAAAATCTTTTTTTTTTTGCAGTCAGTAGGTCTTTTGACTGCATTCATTTAACTGTAAGTCTTTTAACTGCTTTTAAGTCTTTTGAATGCTTTAAGTCTTTTGACTGATTTTAAGTCGTTCGACTGCTTTCAGTCTTCTATGAATTCTTGCAAGTCCCTATATTATATATGTATGTACATATTATGTATATATGTTGTTTTACTAAGAGGTCCTTGCAACAACAAAAATGGTCCTTTAATCCTGGAAAAAGGATATTCTTCCAAAATGTAATTAGAAACCGCACGGTTTAATTGTGATGAACGTCATTTTGCTGAGAGGTCCTTGCAACAACAAAAATGGTCCTTTAATCCTGGAAAAATGATTTTTTTTTCCAAAATGTAATTAGAAACCGCACGGTATAATTCTGATGAACGTCATTTTGCTGAGAGGTCCTTGCAACAACAAAAATGGTCTTTTAATCCTGGAAAAATGACTTTTTTCCCAAAATGTAATTAGAAACCGCACGGTATAATTCTGATGAACGTCATTTTGCTGAGAGGTCCTTGCAACAACAAAAATGGTCCTTTAATCCTGGAAAAAGGATTTTTTTCCAAAATGTAATTAGAAGCCGCACGGTATAATTGTAATGAACGTCATTTTGCTGAGAGGTCCTTGCAACAACAAAAAGGGTCCTTTAATCCTGGAAAAAGGATTTTTTTCCAAAATGTAATTAGAAACCGCACGGTATAATTGTGATGAACGTCATTTTGCTGAGAGGTCCTTGCAACAACAAAAATGGTCCTTTAATCCTGGAAAAATTATTTTTTTCCAAAATGTAATTAGAAACCGCACGGTATAATTGTAATGAATGCCATTTTGCTGAGAGGTCCTTGCAACAACAAAAATGGTCCTTTAATCCTGGAAAAAGGATTTTTTTCCAAAATGTAATTAGAAACCGCACGGTATAATTGTGATGAACGTCATTTTGCTGAGAGGTCCTTGCAACAACAAAAATGGTCCTTTAATCCTGGAAAAAGGATTTTTTCCAAAATTTTATTAGAAAGCGCATAGTCTTTCTGTGTTCAAGGTTATGTTACAGGGGGATTCTTGGAATGTTTTCTCAAAATGTCGTAAGAAATCGCGCATTATTTTTGGGTTCAATATTATTTTGCAAAGAGGTCCTTGTATCACTTCACTAAATCGAACGCGAGTATAATAAAATAAGGATAAATTAATAAGGATAAGGATAAAATAATAACATTAACACAATTTGCTATTAAAAAAATTATATGTATTACCAGAATCTCCTCAAATATGAGCTTAAATTATAATTGATTTAATTGCGATTGATAACTGTCAACGCCTTCGATCATAACTTCAAAAATTCCGGGGGTAATAAATATAGCCCTGAATTTCTCCAACCATTTGTGTAAGATTTTTGCTCTTTGTGCCCTTTTTTTGCATAATCAAATTTGTTATTTTATATTTTTGTATATATGTACATATTTACATACACTATCTATTATAATTCAGTGACATTTTTTTCGTTGTTTCGTGTTTATGGCCACCACATTTTAAAATTAAATTGAATTTCTATATGCTCCTTAAAGTAGAATTCAAAACAATTTTATTACAATTGTTGGGAACAGTTTTGTTAAACCGTCAGACAAAATAAAACGCGGTAAAATCCAATTTGTTATATTTAAATTTAGAGATTTATTTTGATCTGAATGAAGGTTACAAAAAAAATTTATCCTTTGCTTTTAAAATATATATTACCAAGTCTTTGCGCAGAGTCATTTTATTTTGGTGGGGGCATACACCCCCATTTATTCAGCTTAATACAAGCTATTTAGGTCTTAAAAACTAATTACACTAAGACATACAGCTAGGGCTTAAAAACTACTTAAAACTAAATTAGGTGGATGGTGAGGGATGGATGAGGGTAGATTTGAGGGAGGAAGTGCAGTGATTAAAATCAAAGAGGAGGTGGTTAGAATTGACCTTCTGCAACATACGGGATATCGGCTCGTTCAAGCCGTACAACGTGCGATGGGTGGGAAGATAGAAAAGAGGAGGGGATCTTAAATTCCGAGGGTTAGTGTTAAAGGCAATGTAGTTCAAAAGATAGGAACAATCAACGGAGCCAGTGAGAAGACGATGTATAAACAGAATGTCAGCCACATCTCTTCTTTTTTCAAGGGTCTGAAGGTTTATTAAATTAAGGCGTTCGTGATATGGTGGAAGGATAAGGTGATTATTCCACGGGAGCCCACGAAGAGCAAAACGGAGAAATCGACGTTGAATGCTTTCGATTCTTGTAATGTGGACCTGGTAGTATGGTGCCCACACTTGGCTAGCGTACTCTATGAGTGGGCGGACGTAGGTAATGTAAAGGGATTTTGTCACGTAGGGATTGGTAAATTCTTTAGACCACCGTTTGACGAAACCAAGGGCTGAGTTAGCTTTATTGATTATCTCGTCAATATGTGACCGAAAGTTAAGCTCTCTGTCACACAAAACGCCTAGGTCGCGAATTGTTAGAACGGTAACAATGGGTTGGTTGTTCAAATAGTAACATCTGGGGGGAGACTGAATCCGTTTACGTGAAAAAGTAAGAGATTCACATTTAGCAATATTCAGCTCCATAAAGTTTTTTTGACACCAGACCGAAAAACTATTGAGGTCTTGTTGAAGAAGATCAGAGTCGTGTGGAGAAGAAATGATTTTGAAGAATTTAGCGTCATCGGCATAGAGGGAGATGGAGGAGAAGTTGATGACGTTGTCAATATCATTTATAGCCAGAATAAAAATCAAAGGTCCAAGGTGGCTACCTTGTGGAACACCAGAGGTGGCTTTAAAAGGCAAAGAGAGAACAGAACGAAAACGAACATTATAAGATCGGTTCTCAAGGTAAGAAGAAAACCAATTCAATAGTGGGGGATCGAAGCCAAGGAAGGAGAGTTTGAAAAGAATCAAACGATGAGATATTTTGTCAAACGCCTTACTGAAGTCAGTAGCGATTAAATCCACTTCATTGCCACTTTCTAAAGCTGAAAGTGTAACGGAGACAAAGTCAACAAGGTTGGTGGTTGTGGATCTACCTTTAAGGAAACCGTGCTGAAGGGGGGAGATAAGAGACTTGCACTGAAAGGATAATGAATCGTACATCATACTTTCGAAAACCTTGGGTAAATGCGACAGCTTGGCAATAGGTCGATAGTTAGATACGTCATTCTTTGGCCCTTTTTTGTGAACAGGTGAAATGAAGGACGTTTTCCAGATTTTAGGAAATTTCCCAAGAGATAAGGAATGTTTAAAGAGATTGGCAATAAAAGGTGAAAGAATCGCAGAACACTTTTTGAGAAGAATGGCTGGAAGGCCGTCTGGGCCGGGTACAAATTCATCATTGAGATGAAGAAGTCTGTCGCACACCGTGGAATGGTCAAAGGTGGGTAAAATGAATGGGCCAACGGTATAGTTTTTCAGATAACTGAAGTAGGAGTGATCCGGTTCAGGGCAGGCGTCAGTGAAGGACTGCTTGAACACGGTGGCAAAAGAGTTTGCGATTACAAATGGGTCCGTTAAGGACTCGCCTTCAAACAAGAGTGAGAAGGGATATCCATCAGATTTCCTTTTATAATTAACAAAATGAAAAAATGACCGTGGGTCCTTGATGAGGTTAGCTTGAGCATCAGAAAGATAGCGTTGATAGAGACAGTGAAAAAGGTTAGAGAACTGTAAGTACGAACCGAGATAATTCGAATAATCTGTAGTAGTTCTGGTTAGAAGATAGATCGCCCATAGTTTGTTACGTTTATTACGAAGTGAACGCAATTTCCTATTATACCACGGAGGGGAAGATGGTGAGATTTTATGGCGCGAATAAGGAACGAATAAGGAAATGCATTTAAAGATTTCGTCATAAAAACGCGTGGCAGCTTCATCAACGGATAAGTTCGAGAACTTGAGTTCGATTCTGCTCAGAAAGTCATTGATCTTTCGGAAGTTAGCTTTGTGGAAGTCGTAGGAGTACAGGTTAGTTGGAGGCAGGGATTGGGAAGAGGGGTGATAAAAGAAAGAAAGGAGCAGAGGAGGGTGGTAAGCGTCAATAGTAGAAAGGTGTAAAGAACTTTCAATGGTTGAGGAGTTTACAGGGTCAGTTGTGAAAACAAGATCCAACTGTCGTCCCATATAATTTTTAACACCACTGACTTGACAAAGCCCAGAATCAGTTACGCGGTCGACAAAAAGGCATTCCTTACTAGATATCGGGTTTATTGGGACGAAGAAAGATTGATCTTCCGATAAGCTCCACTGTAGATTAAGGAGATTAAAATCGCCGAAAATTATGATTTCATCGTTTGGCTTACAAGTATCAAGTAAATGGTCGATGGCATCCACGACGAGTTGGTAGGATTCGATGGGTTGAGACGGACGTATGTAGAAGCACATTACGTAGAGAGAACGGTTAACGAGCGAGATTTTTACTACAACAAAATCTAGAAGAGGGGAGGTTGATGTTGAGATGATGGAAGAGTTCAAGCTGTTATGAACTGCAATGAGAACGCCACGGCAGGGAAGTATGTCTAGAAGACAAGTGACGTTATCATCACGAAAGACGTTGAAAGATGCTGGAAACAACTCTTGGTTTAAGATATTCGGGGAAAGATTAGTTTCGGTAAGAACATGAACATCAAAAGGAAGAGTGTGAGTACGACGGAAAACTGCGTGAGTTTTGGTGCGTAGTCCTCTTACGTTTTGATAGTAGAAGGATAGAGGCAATTTCAGATCTGAGGCGGCCAAAGGTGTTTTAGGGACGAAAAAAATTATTGTGATCAACTCGGTTACGTTGAAGATATGAGATACGTTTGGAGTTAATATGAGAAACAAAAGCAGATAGATCCTTAGCCACATTAGTAGAGGAAATGTTAAAGCATTCATGGAAGCGGGTGTAAATATCACGGAGTGCAGTGGGATCAGTTGGGAGGCCTTCTTTCTGAATTGAGATTTGAATATTCGTCTTAGTCTTTCCGTCAATGCAGATTGATTCAGGTTTGTCATGCAAGTAGGCAAGGTATAGGCGAACGTTTTCAAAGAGTCTGTGGTCTCGAAGCCGAGCCATAACGTAACGGCCGTCGAGGTCATTGTTCGAGGACGTAGGGGTAACAAATTTGGATGTTAGTTTGATGGTTGGGGGAAGTAAAGGATCGATAAACGCTTCAGAGGTTGGGGTTGGCGTGTTAATATGGGAAGTCTGGGCAGGATTGAGAATATGGGAGTGAACGAAATTCGGGTAATTGGAGGAAGTTGTAGCAGAAGTCGAAGGATCAGTGGAGTTTGGGGTCAAATTAAAAGATACCCGTTTTGGTTGAAGCCCTGGAGATGTCGAGTTGGTCATGGGTCGAGTGGAGGAACTGTGAGGAGATGTCAGCTTAGAGGAATTAAGGGAATGGGTATGGGTTGACGGAGTTGAGGGGAGAATAATGGAAAAGTTCCAGCTTTGAAACTCCAGTTAGGATCGAGGTTACTGTTGGACATGGGGTTATATGACTTACGTTTAGTAGGCTTAATGTTATACTTAACGCTATTGGATCCCATCCTAGGCCGAACAACTCCTGCGTTAGACCATTTCGCGATGGACATATCTCCTAAATTCACTTCGTTGGAGGGACTCGAAAAAAGCCAGTTGTATTTCGAGGGTATGTCGAGTTTGAAACTACTGCTATTGGACTTAGCCGGGGAAATCTTCTGACAATTGGCAATGGTGATAGAGAATTTCAGCTGGAAATAGTTCTTCAACCAAGAGGCGTGTTACGAATTGGCGTCTCAGGTGAAGTTTTCACATTCTTCGTGCAAAAACGAACTTCCGAATTGGCCAGCCTTTTCCACATTGGGGAATTGGCGTAAGAGGAGAGAGCTAGCTCCCCATGGGAGCGCCCAGGGTTCGATTCCCGCCGGGACCGAGCCTTCCTTTTTTTTTAAGATATAAGCCCGGAAGATCCGTAACCACGTCGTAGCGCTGGAACAAGGTCGACGAGAACGTACCGCATCAGGAACTGAAATGGGGAAGTAACAGTGGTCTGGGACCAACTGAATGGCGTCGAGAATGGGACGGTGGTAAACGAGTCGGTGACGAGTGGTTGTGTGTACGGGAAAGAAACTATTTATTGGTTTCAACGTCGGAAATTTTAATTTTTCTTTCGCCAAAACCATTTGTAAATATAAATGAATATAAAGGGTGGATTATAGTATATCGCCGAACGACATTAGTGGGAGTGAAAAGTGCAGTGCCCCTCATATCTAGAATAGAATTTGGTCCCAGTACATAGATACCGGTGAAAGTGTCGTTAGAAAATAAAGTACATAGACTAGCTCGTGAAGTGAAACTGAAGACACCGTATACGATAGTCCCGATACGTACCAAATATATCCACCGGATATACATACGTGGTTGTTATTGCTGATACTAAAGGGCCAGCTATCCCAAGGTCTGAGGTTTTCCTTATCCCCGTTTTGGTGCGGGAACTACTATTGTCAGCCGGAGTTATACGAGTTTGGAGAACCGACATTAACGACGGTCCGTGGCCCGATCGGTTGGAGGACCGCGCAGCTGAATGCAGACGAGTCGTGTACGGGTTCGAGTCCCAGGCTGAGTCAACGTAGTTTTTTTATTTTTCTTATCTCCTGTCTTCCTCGGGGATACCTAAAGCTTGGATCTTTTACATTTATTCTTTAATCTTCCTTTTTTTTATTAGTACTCAATTTCTTACTCTTTTTATATAGATATTATTTTTTTTTTATTTTTTTTTATTATTCCTTAATCTTTTATCTACATTTATTTCCTTTTACTATTTTTTTTATTCATGGCTAATATTGTTAATGTTTATTTATTCTTTAATCTTCCTTTTTTTTATTAGTACTCAATTTCTTACTCTTTTTATATAGATATTATTTTTTTTTTATTTTTTTTTATTATTCCTTAATCTTTTATCTACATTTATTTCCTTTTACTATTTTTTTTATTCATGGCTAATATTGTTAATGTCATCCATTCTTCTCTTTATTTTTCTCAATTATAACTAATCACTTACAAAGGGGAACCGTAGCCGTGTTGGCTAAAGCGTGTGAACAGGGGGGTTTATAACCGGTTGTAGCGCTCTTGGGTGGGCTTAGGTTCAACCCGCGTAACTCTATATTTTTTTTCTTTTTTTGGTTGTTGAATTTTTCTTGGTGACGGTAATCCGAGGTGATTAATGATTAAATTGTGAATTATTTGGTATAAATCTTGGTTTTGTTTTGTTTTGGTTCAGTTGAGTCAGGTTGGGAGGCAGACGTGTCCTTACCGCAGACCCTTCGGTTGTCGCGGTTCAAACGGAGGAGTTCCCTTGAGCGCTGCGATAATCGCGTGGCGCCCAGTATTAAAATTTACCCACGACCGTACTCCACCGGGATTGGTCGGCTCCTGGTGCTCAAGGACGCGGAATTGGAGACGTAACAGGCGTCAGCGTGCCGGGGGGCGCATTTTATGACGAATGAATCGTCTTTTTGAATTTTGTCCAGCCTTTTGTTCCAATCAGCCAGTGTCCATAGCGTGCCGAATCGGTTAAGGTAGATCGGTGTGGGTGGTCCCTTGATGGCGGCTGGAGTTGTGATAGGAGTGGGCTTGTCCAAGGCTGTTATGGGTGATTTTAAAGTCCCAGGTAGCGTTAGAGTTGTTGTGGTCGTCGTGCAGGTCAGGTGATTATTGGAAATTATTGGTTCAAAGTGAATAGTTGGGCGAGCAAGTGGAATTGCAGTTTGGGGCGACGTGATGTTCAGCAGCTCATCGAGTATGGAAGTGTTATTGTGTGGTTGCTGGTAATGGTTGGACTCCAAATTGCTAGAAACACATCTTATCTCCTCCGCTATATCCATTACAGCTAACTTAATATGGGCCGATTCTTCTCGGAGAGACCTTAAATTAGCTTCTACTACATCCAGGTGTTCATTCTGAACGGTCGTTGCAGCAGCCAAAGATTTAATACCAGCTGTGTGGATCGCGTTCGATTTATCCGCAGCGTGTAGATCTCCAAGGACTGTTAAATGGTCACGCATGTACGTATTAAGTTGAACCATTTGGGAGTTAAGCGTTGAGAGGGGAACGGAAAATTTCGACAGCTCATTGTTGAGGTGAGTTGTGGTAACCAAATATTGTGTCCTCTTTAGGGTTGATTCGTTAATAATTGCAAGTTGCTTCAAACAGGATTTGAAGTAAGACTTGCTTATTTCACTCGCGCGCTCTACAGAACTACTGAGCTCATCAATTGTCTTGGATACCTCATCCAACTTCGAGAATTGATTTATCACTTTTTTGAATGAGCGGTTCATGTCAATTAGCGTATTGTTTGTTGAGTCGTTATGGCATTTGATCGCGAGCATCACATGCGAGAGTGAAACTACTTTGCACTCATCGCAGAAGAAAAGAAAGTTGTTCGCAAAGTCCCTTACATAGATCGCGGATCTTTTGCCAATACCGGTACAGAGGGGGTGAAACAATTTCCCACAAAGGCCATTGCAGGCAATCAGATCAGAGTTGTTATTATCAGCATAATTGCAATTGGCACACGATTTTCCATTTTTTTTAGATTTTTTTCTTTTCTGTTTTTTATTTATTTTTTTTGTTTTTTTTTTTGTTTTTAGTCAACGAACAGTGGAAAACGAAGGTGGAGCACTAGGGTAAACGCACTTAGACAATTTATGATGCGTCAGCGCACTGCTTTGAAGTTGATTAATTGGGTCAAATAATGTTACGCGATCAAAGGCAATAACCGAGTAATAGGTGGAAGGCAATGAACAGTTAATGGGTAGAAATTCAGGGAAAATTGCAAGTACGCAAATAAATTGGAATTAAATTTATTTAAACTAGCGAAGCGGGAGCAAAAGAAATACACGTCCGAACGATTGGAGGTAATAACTGTGAAAAACAAGATCCAGTCGATGATGAGGTTAAATCAAGAAAGAAAGCTTTCTTCCTCGTTTGACATGTGCTAATGGTAAGATAACGATGGTTTGACATTCAAAAATGCCGATTGTAAATATTTCCGCTGCTGTTAAGCGGAGAGGAGCATGGGCAACAACAATTGTAACAAAAATATAGAATGATTCATAGTGTTCATACAATATGCAGATGTTTGTTAACTTTTTAACATTGTTTTATGAATAATGTTATGGTCTGTACTTATCTGTTATATATGTATATGAAAATAAACAATTATATCTATCTATCGATCTATATCTGTATACAGATTATGATTTTTGGCTCGCATGGAAGGAACTTAGAACTCCGAATTCGAACTGCAAATTTGAGAAGCTTCTCTGACAATGTTTGTCATAGATGTTTGTCATCAAAATAATAAAAAAAACCTCGATTTTTCTTTCGTTTTCCAAACCTTGGTAGAATTTTGATCAGAATCTACCCTTAAACTCTAATTTTCTATAACATGCAAAGAAATCATCCCCTGAAATATGAATTTTCAAGGACAAAACACCTTGTGTAATTAGAAATAAGAAGCTTTATTAGTTTAATACTAATTTTGTGCTCTGTCCCTCTGTCAATCTGAAGTGGATCTCAGCACTTAACCCAAATTTTAGGGAAGCTACAGTTTGTGAGATAAGCTCTTTGGTAAGATCCAAAATCAACGGATGCAGTAATGCTCCTAATGTATCAGCCATGCAAGCAGCACCAGAGAGTGCATATTTCGACTTTTTCGTGTCAGGTAAAACCTCTGAGCTATATTTTATGGACAGTCTACACTTATTGGTTTAACAAAAATAAAATCAAGTATCTAATGACAATTTACAGATTATATAGGATGTGCATCTAGAATGTCTGAGGAGAACGAAAGTTTTGATTTGTATGCCCAATCATCACCATCTCTTGACGGATTGCACAAGTACCCCAACATTAAAAAAAACATTTTTAAGGTACAACACACCTGATGAAGCATCTGCAGAGCGGCTTTTTTCTATCGCTGGCTTATTAAACACTCCTAAGCGTGGAGCTCTTTCAGACTTAAATTTTGAAAAATTGTTGATGTTGAAAGTGAACAGTGACAAAGTCTAACATTCAACGATTTATTTGATTTATTTATGTTATTATTTTTATTTTCAATGGTTGAATATGTATTTGTTATTCTTTCGAAATCGAAGACATTGTTTTAAGTTATTTTGTTATCTTTGTTTTATGAAATATAAAAATCCCACTCAAGAAAATGACTACTTGTTCTCTTTCAGTACGGAGTTATTCTGTTCGTTCGTGTTTCCGTCTGTCAACGGTCCATTCAATGATTCAAGGACCTCTTTGCAAAATAATATTGAACCCAAAAATAGTGCGCGATTTCTTACGACATTTTGAAAAAACATCTTTTTTGGGGGTTTTGGGGGTTCCAAGGATCTCCCTGTAACATAACCTTGAACACAGAAAGACTATGCGCTTTCTAATAAAATTTTGGAAAAATATCCCTTTTCCAGGTTTGAAGGACCTTTTTTGTTATCGTAAGAAACTCTCAGTAAAAGAACGTTTAACACATTTATATCGTGCGGTTTCTAATTACATTTTGGAAAAAAAATCTTTTTCCAGGATTAAAGGACCATTTTTGTTGTTACAAGGACCTCTCAGCAAAATGACGTTCATCAGAATTATACCGTGCGGTTTCTAATTACATTTTGGGAAAAAATCCTTTTTCCAGGATTAAAGGACCATTTTTGTTGTTGCAAGGACCTCTCAGCAAAACGACGTTCATCACAATTATACCGTGCGGTTTCTAATTACATTTTGGAAAAAAATCCTTTTTCCAGGATTAAAGGACCATTTTTGTTGTTGCAAGGACCTCTCAGCAAAACCACGTTCATCACAATTATACCGTGCGGTTTTAATTACATTTTGCAAAAAAATCCTTTTTCCAGGATTAAAGGACCATTTTTGTTGTTGCAAGGACCTCTCAGCAAAATGACGTTCGGTTACATTCCCACAAATCCCACATATTGAACTGTAAATCCACTGAAGACAAAGTCTTCATAAACATTGTATTATATTAAATCACTGAAGACAAAGTCTTCATAAACAAAACTATAAAATGTAATCTGATACAAGCCATAAATAATGGCAGTGCCAACTTCATTTGTTGGCACAAGTGTACATCTTCAATGTATCATAAGAGCAAGATCTTTCTTGCATAGAAAACTAAGCATCTACAATGTATTAAAATAGCAAGATCTTTCTTGCATAAGCTAATGAAATACTATGTCTTGAATCAGAAGTAATAAAGATAAAATAACGATCTTCAATCGAACTGCCGACCTAAGCAGATAAATCACTATATAAACCCTTTCTCATGTTAGATTTAGTTCGTGTACATAGTTGTAGTACTACGTTCAGTTGAAGATTCCACCCACCAAGGGTAAGGGATCGGAAGCTTATTTCATTCAAAATAAAACTTTATTAAAAATTGAATAAGTGATCTTTTATTTGGTTGCGTTCTCTAACGAGATAATGAAAATATTTTTTTTTAATATAAACGAATCTAAAAACAAAATTGCCGCAGTCGGTAGGATCTCGAAAGATCAATTGTCTATAAGATACGTTAATCTTACTTTTTTAAAAGTTTTATTCGGGATTCAATAGTCCTTTAAGCTAACTAAAATAGTTTGCCGGTAAATTAAAATTACAAACGGTATAGGACAAATAAAAATATACTTCAGTAAAAAACAGTGAATCAGGATCCATAAAAGGACAATTTCACAAAATCTCGTAGAGAGAATGTTAAACTGGAAAAAGTATAATTGTAAATATTAAAAAAAAAAAAATCTTAGTAAAAAACGTAGTGAACCAGGATCCATAAAGGACAATTTCACAAAATCTCATAGAGGGAATGTTGGACTGAGAGGAAAAAAAAATATATATGAAATTTTTTTTTCCAAATGCTACCAGAGGAAATTAAAACTCAAGAGGGAGTCGAAGCACCACAGGAAGAAAATTCAACTAGAACACAAGATAACTCACAGAGCTGGATAGACGACGAGGCTACAGCTGATTTTCAAGACCATTTTAAAGCACTACAGCAAAAACTGAGACGACAACTATTGAGGCAAAACATATGAAGAAATACAAGCCCTACCACATACCAGTTGCATTGAAATCAGAAGACAATAGCATTGAAGGACCAGGAGCAACAGATGTAACAACAGCCCAAGGAACAACAAATCCATCAACAGCCCAAGGAACAACAAATCTATCAACAGCCCAAGGAGCAACAAATTCATCAACAGCCCAAGGAACAACAGATCCATCAACAGCTCAAAAGGAAACAACAACAGAAGAAGACATAATTAAAGAAAAACAGGTAAAAATGGCAACCATAAATATTGACCCCCTTAAACTATTAAAAACTTTGCCAAATTTTAATGGCAGATCATGTAGCTTAATCATTTTTATAAAAAAAGTTGAGTTCATAATAAATGCAACAAGCACATATAATGAGGGTTCTAAGGATTTTACAATGAACGAAATTGTTGCAATACAACAAACCACCCACTACCAGCATAGCATCTTCCATCGGCAAATGCAGATCAATTTCCTTTATCTTAGAATAAATTCAAATGCCGACGGTAAACGCATATGCAGCTCAGGAGCAAATGAAGACGATCAGCTGTTTGTCAACAACAAAAACAACAGAGCCACAAACGTAAACCAGATGATAATGAGAAACAGCGAAATTGCATATAAAAAAATGCGATGTTTTCGGGTTAAAGCTCCTCCCACTGACAAGCTGATCCACACACACATGCGTCATGGCTAAGCGATCTCTATGCTTTTGTCTATGATTTCTTCTGTGTTTTTTTTTTGTCAATGCTTTTGTCTAAGCTAGCAGAACATATGATGCAACAATATGCATGCATGAAGATTACCAGTTAAGCATTTTGTTTGTGTTATTGGCTTGGCTCAAACGGCGATTAGCAGTCCGGAGGATCCGCAAACCAGGGTGAATGACCAGAGGAAATGAGTCAAGGCCAGCTGGATGCAAGGTTTCATTTGAGATGTCCAAGATAAAAGGAATTATTCCCAATTGTACCATCAAGTCGGCAACAATAAAAGTCTATTTGATTATTCAAACTAAGTCGTTGGGTTTTTCTTTTGTTCACTTGCATACCGATAGTGGGTACCTACACTGTGTTTTCTTTTGTATTAGCCAGTTTTTGCTCTAGATTCAACGGCACAGAACAAACATTTTGAATTCACACCGTGTGGATAAATTTAAGAATTTTTTTTTGCTAGTGTCCTTGCGGCACATAATGGTCCTTCGAGCCGGATCCTAAGGATATTAAGGATCTAGACAATATTAGTGCTAAAGACAATTCAAAACTAGTAATAAAAGTGTTCTATCGAGTAATATCTACCTATCACAGTGCGTGTAACACGTCGCAACAGCAATTGTTCGTGATCTAAATCGCAAAACGTAAATTCGGGATCGTCGGATTGTTGGTTTCTCCTGCTGATTTGGATTGGAAGAAACTGGTGCTGCGAGGGAGCAACGCTTTACAACAGGTGTGTAGCAATTATTTTTATAATATTATTATATTTAATATATCGATCCTCGTTGATCTAACTATACAATATATCGTGTGTTGTGTGTTCTTTGATCAATTCGTCGTTTCGCTTCATCATGAGTAAAACAAAAATTTCCAATTTAATCGATTCAATTCAGTCGATTTCGCAAGAGCTATATGCTGATTACGAGGCCTTCTTAAAAATCGATAAATTGCAAAAAACCGTTTATATGAATGAGGCGCGCTTAAGGCACTTAGAACAATCATTTGATGAAGCTAGATCTCTTCATCAAAAAATTGTAGCGGCTCCTACTGAAGAGGCAAAGGTCAAATACATGGAAGTGCTAACCTTTCACAAATTGAAAGAGCTCTACTATAAGTACTCTTCCGAATTGAAGACACAGTTAACAAACACTGATAGCCAAAATCAAACGCAGAGTTTCCTTAATAATTCGATGATAGGACCCAATTTCTCTGGTTCGTATCAAACTTGGCCCGAATTTAGGAGTTTGTTTGAGAGCTTAGTCACGAAAAATACGTCAATATCTGATGTGCAGAAGTTGCATTATATCAAGGCAAATCTATCCGGTGAAGCTGAGCGTTTACTTAGAAACACTTCAATCAGTGACGGGAATTTTGAATCAGCTTGGGCGACATTAGTTAAGCGATATCAAAATCTATGATTGCTCAAAGACAATCAATTCAAATTGGTTTTCGAACAACCGAAGCTATCTCAGGAATCGTCTGAGGAAATAAAATTGTTGCTAGATACCACGAATGAAGCAAAGCAGTCTCTGGAAAATCTAGGAGTTCCTGTTGATTCATGGGAAGATGTTCTTATCTATCATACGGTACAGAAACTTCCGCTTAGTACTCGGGGACAGTGGGAATCACACATTTCGGCTTATGTCGATTATCCGACATACAGCATCTTAGAAGATTTTCTGCTAATGAGATCGAGAACGTTAGATGTCCTGGAGCAGTCCTCATCAAATTTCTCTCAAGCAAAATCAAAAACATAGGGACGGGCTACAGTCCGCTTGGGCGAACTGTTGGATACCCTATTCTTATTCCTATCCCTCATAAGTGGGCGTGACAAAAGTCTAAGTATGGTTGAATTGTTAAGAACGCTCTACATATTTTGTTATATAACATTTAAAGGATTTTATCAAAAAAAACGCTCCCTAGCTCAAACTTGGGTGTTTCAATAAAATTGTTTTATTTAATTGTGGGCGTGTCAGTAGGCGTATTTAAAAAAAAATTAACACATGAGCATAAAGGGCCCCTAGAGAGTATATATTATAAATTTCAGCTCCCTAGCTCAAACTTTGGATTTTCAAAAAAATTGTTTTATTTATTTGTGGGCGTGTCAGTGGGCGGATTTTGAAAATATTTATACATGAGCTTAAAGGGCCCCTAGAGAGTATATATTATAAATTTCAGATCCCTAGCTCAAACTTTGGATTTTCAAAAAAATTGTTTTATTTATTTGTGGGCGTGTCAGTGGGCGGATTTTGAAAATATTTATACATGAGCTTAAAGGGCCCCTAGAGAGTATATATTACAAATTTCAGCTCCCTAGCTCAAATTTTGGTTTTTCAATAAAATTGTTTTATTTTTTTGTGGGCGTGGCAGTGGGCGGATTTTGAAAATTTTATATCCCGAGCAGTTTTAGGAGTCATAGATCATATATAAAAAATTTCAGCTTCCTAGCTCAAAATTCGATTTTTTCCAAAATTTTGTTTTTTTGAGTTTGTGGGCGTGTGTGTCTGTGGGCGGATTTCAAAAATTCGTAAACTTGATTATTTCCTAGAGACCCTAGAGAGTATATGGTTAAAATTTCAGCTCTCTAGGTCCAGTTTAAAGGCCTAATTTTTGCCGACGGACGGACGGACGGACGGACAGACGGACGGACGGACATGGCTAGATCGACATTACTATCGATGCTGATCATAAATATAGTAACTTTTAGGGGTCTACGGGCAATATTAAGGTATGTTACAAACTATGCGTCAAAATTAATATACCCCTAGAATAGGGTATAAAGAGTTACGACGAGCACAGTTCGGTCGCACAACTCTACAATTCCTAAATGTTCAATGTGTCAGGGCATGCATTCAATTAGAAAGTGCTTTAAATTCAAGGCACTGAATCCAAAGAAACGACAGGACATTGTTAGGAAGAATAAGTTGTGTTTCAACTGTCTGTCAAACACACATCTCACCCAAAATTGTACAAGCACTTTCACGTGCTCGGAGTGCAAACAAAGGCATCATTCTTTACTGCATTTGAATATGACAGCTAACGCAATGCATGTCAATGAACCAACTTCAACCGCACCTCCTCAACCATCCTCCTTTTCCGATCAACCTCGACTGTCGAACCCATCAGATGATCCAACCTCGTCTATCAGAACAGCGTCAGCACACAATGCGTACATTGCCGAAAATAGTCACACCCAAACCGTTCTTCTGGCTACAGCGCTCGTAAAGGTGTTCACAACCAATGGCCAACCATTGTTGCTGCGGGCGCTAATTGATCCTGGATCGGAGGCTTCTTTCATCTCTGAGTCTGCCGTACAACTATTAAATTTGAAAAAAGATAGGAGTTACGTAAACATACTGGGTGTTGGCGAATCCAACACAAGCGTATCGAAGCACAAGGTAGCTTTCACTATATTCTCGAAGTGTAACGAGAACTTTAGCTTACAGCTCAATGCATTGGTCATACCCAAAGTGACGACGTTACTACCAATGCAGAAGATTTGCCGAGGATACTGGAGCCATGTCCAAAATATCATACTTGCTGATCCTACATTTTATAAACCAAGCAAAATCGACATTTTACTTGGTAGCGACATATACCCGTCAATCCTTCTCGATGGCATCATCAAAGGAGATCCAGGTACCCCCATGGCCCAACGCACTGAGCTTGGATGGGTACTCTCTGGTCGCATATCCTCCGACAATCAAGCAACCGTAACATCTTTTCATGCAACAACCAAGGGTGACCTGGAAAACATTCTTCAGAAATTCTGGGAACTTGAGGAAGTGCCAAGGAAGAAGATGCTTTCAGCCGAAGAAGAACAGTGTGAAACACACTTTTGCAGAACACACCAGCGTCAAGCAGATGGGAAGTACACCGTTCAACTTCCATTTAAGGAAGGAACACGTCCTAGATTAGGCCTGTCCTACAATTCGGCACTAGTCAGGTACATTCAACTGGAAAGAAAATTCCGATCAAATCTGTCATTCTACAACGAGTACAGAAAGGTAGTTGACGAATACAAGGAACTAGAGCACATGACTGAGGTAGATCCTTCGTCATTGAGACATCCTCACTATTTTGTTCCCCACCATGCAGTGATCAAGCAGTCTAGCTTAACCACGAAATTGCGCATTGTTTTTGATGCTTCATGTAAGACGTCCGATGGCACATCCCTCAATGACCATCTCTTCGTTGGTCCACGTTTACAGGATGATATCTTCGACCACATTGCTCGGTTTAGGAAACATAAAATTGTGTTTGTGGCAGATATCAATAAAATGTATCGGCAGATCTGGGTCCCTTTAGAAGACTCGGTCTATCAACTCATTTTGTGGAGAGATGTTGAAGGAGAAGAGGTAAGGGTCTATCGTCTTAAAACCGTCACGTCACGTCACGCAGCACCATATTTAGCGGTCCGAGCCCTTCAACAACTGGCTGCAGATGAACGAGAAGAGTACCCAGTTGCATCTGAGATCGCCAGAAGGAACTTCTACGTGGATGATGTCATACATGGGGCAGACTCAGAAGCGGAAGCTGTGGAAATGCAACGTCAACTTATCACAATGTTAAGTCATGGAGGATTCCCATTACGTAAATGGGCTAGTAACAGCGAGAGGTTACTAGCAGCAGTTTCAAAAGAGGACAGAGAGATACAACTGCCGTTCTCATTCGAGGATGGAAACACCATTAAAACATTGGGAATACAGTGGCATCCCGCAAAAGACATTTTTAAAATAAGGATCAGTCTTCAGGACGTAAAAAGGACTACGAAACGAACGATCCTATCCGACATCGCTCGGCTGTATGATCCATTGGGATGGATTTCTCCCTGCGTCATCGTGGGAAAAATATTAATGCAGGAGATCTGGAAGGAGCAACAGTCATGGGATGGCGAACTCTCATCTTCAATAGTTTCGACGTGGCACAAACTAAGGTGCGAGCTAAACGCTGTAGATGACATCGAGATCCCTCGCTGGATTAATTTCACTAAAGAATCACAGGTCGAAATTCATGGATTCTGCGATGCATCCGAGAAGGCGTACGCAGCGGCGGTGTATATTCGATCCACCAACGGAGAAACATCGTCAACGAGTTTGCTTGTTTCAAAAACGAGGGTTGCACCCTTCAAGAACAAATCGCTGGCACGTCTGGAGCTGTGTGGAGCACAGTTACTAGCACATCTGCTGGCACACACAGTAACGACCATGGAGCTCGAAAATGCACCAATCTTTGCCTGGTGTGATTCAACAATCACACTCTCGTGGATCAAGTCAGCCCCATACATTCGAACTACTTTCATTGCCAACAGAGTAGCAGAGATACAGGAGATCATAAATCCAAATTGCTGGAATTACGTTCCGTCCCAGGAGAACCCAGCAGACATTGCTTCGAGAGGAGTTTCTGCGAGAGAACTTCTCAATCATAATCAATGGTGGCATGGTCCTGAGTTTCTCCAACATTTTGATGCACAACTACATCCGCCATTTCAAGTTCAACCCACGGACCTTGAAATGAAGGCCTCAGAGGTTTCAAAGGTGAAAAATGACTTGATCGCATCTGGGTACCCCTTCAAAAATATTTTTCAGCTCTGCGTTCATTTTGCCGCCTTTGACACCAATGAGCTGTTTATTAGATTTTCAACCTTATATCGTCTACTACGAGTGACAGCATATTGTCTTCGATTCTCCAACAACACCCGCAGAAAATTGCCGCGGCTGTCTGGGCCACTATCAGTGGACGAAATTTCACTTGCCCGAATTCGACTGATCAATGTCGATTTACCTTCGATAGGTCTGATAACATCGAAGATATATACCGAATTAAATCTATAGTAAATATTGTGGTAAAAATCGAGCCTATGCGTAGAAATTCGAAAATAATTCCACAGTGCAAACGTTGCCAAGAATTTAATCATACGCAAATGTATTGCAAAAAAGAGCCGCGATGTGTGAAATGCGCCGGAAATCACTTTTCCCAAGACTGTAGAGGAAATAAACAATCCTCCGCTACCTGTGCTAATTGTAAGGGAAAGCACCCGGCAAATTATAGAGGTTGTGAAGTAGCTAAGGAGTTGCAAAAACGGAGAGATGCGTTCCTCAAGCCTAAAAATAGGAATACAAAACCGTTAGCCAAGCCGAAGTCTGAGACTGCCCACGAGGTAGTAGGCAATACAAAACCTCCGGTTCAAGAGCGCAAAAATGTCAGAGAAAGAGAGGCAACAGAAAAGCCCTCAACCTCTGTTGTTATTGAAAAGTTACCATCAGGAAAGCCATCGAATAGTGGCCCTCGGACAGCCAGAGTGCAGACCTACGCTCAGGCCGCGGCATTCGAAGGAGCAAAAAACGTTGAAACTTCGCCGGACCCTGTTTCTCTCGTTTTCTCAGTTATTCTCGAGAAACTTGAAGAACAAAGTAAAATAAATAAAATTATTCTCGATCGGCTGGTTAAGCTCGAAAATAATTCATGGAAAACGCGCACTTCAAATACAACATGAATGAAAAACCAATGTTAAAAATATGCACTTGGAATGCAAACGGACTTTTGCAAAAACTTGACGTATTGGAAATATTCATACGTGAGAAAGATCTTGACATTTGCTTGATATCTGAAACTCACGCAAAAAAGGGATCGAATTTAAAAATAAAAGGATATAATGATTTCCACGCTTGTCACCCTTCGGGAAACGCGAGAGGTGGATCATCATTGTTTATTAAAGACTGCATTGAACAATACGAAGACCTGAAGATAGAGCTTGAAACTATGCAACTGTGCACGATTCGAGTAAAAAATAGTCAGCGTACTCTTAGAATTTCATCTATCTACTGTCCACCGCGTTCCGCGCTTGAAAAAAGTGATTACACGAACTTGCTTAAATCGCTCAAACCAAATTTCATTATTGGCGGCGATTTTAATGCGAAACACACGTTCTGGGGTTCTAGATACATCTCGCGAAAAGGTAGAATGCTCTATGGGGCAGGTATGGAGTACAGTTGCGATTTCCACTCGACGGGCAAACCGACCTACTGGCCAACTGATACTTCAAAAATACCTGATCTGATAGATTTTTTCGTCGTGAAAGGAATAACTACCAACCACATTAAAATTGAAGAGAGCTTTGATCTGTCATCTGATCATTCACCGGTTATTTTAACATTGAGCGTAAAACTAGCCAATAACCTAGAGCCAGCGAGATTAACTGGTAGATCAACTAACTGGGAAGGCCTTAGGAACGAAATTAAAGAGAATGTTGAACTCAGCGTTCCACTTACGACACCCTATGAACTTGAGGCTGAAGTTGATCGCTTCGTTGAGATCGTACAGCTCGCCTCCTGGAATAATACGCCTAATCCAAGAAAAACGCCGGCTAAATACGGCTTACGATATCCTCAAGAAATAAAAGAATTGGTCAACGAAAAAAGGAAGGCGCGTAAAAAATGGCAACAGAGTCGCGCTCCGCAACATAAAGCACATTTGAATTATTTGTGCAATTTGTTGAAGACAGCTATTAAGGATTTTAAAAATCGGGCGTTAGGTTCCTACCTTGAAAATTTAACAGCGAAAAAAGATTCCAATTATTCACTTTGGAAAGCTATAAAAGGCACCAAAAGGCCTAAAATCCCCGCGCCGCCAATTAAAATAAATCAAAATGAATGGGCAAGGGAAGATAAGGAAAAAGCGGACGTTTTTGCCGCCCATCTAGAAGAAACCTTTAAACCGTACGATGGTCAAGCGGTCCACGACAATATTAATAGGACGGAATTACTACCTGACAATTTAACACTCACAAGTGCAACGCTAAGGGAACTAAAACTTGAAATCGAATCTCTAAAACCTAAGAAAGCTCCTGGTTATGATTTGATCACTGGAGAAGTTCTCAAAGTCCTACCAAGAAAAGCATTAATTAAGCTTCTTCAGATTATAAATGCGGCACTCAGACTAAAACACGTGCCGAGCCAATGGAAAGTTGCGGAGGTCATAATGGTTTTAAAACCAGGAAAACCGCCAAATGAAGTAAAATCATATAGACCAATTTCCCTCCTTCCAGTGACATCCAAAGTTTTCGAGAGAATACTATTAAGGCGAATACAACCGGTTATAGAAGAAAATAATCTTATCCCTGACCACAAGTTTGGGTTCAGAACCAAGCATTCGACGATTGACCAAGTGCATAGAATTACTGACGTAATCGAGAAAGCATTTGAAGAAAAAAAGATATGCTCAAGCGTATTCCTTGACGTCTCACAAGCCTTTGATAAGGTGTGGCACGACGGCTTAAAATTTAAATTACGACAAGTTCTTCCCGTATGCCTATATGATATTCTAGAATCATATCTCGGGAATAGACTCTTCCGTGTTAGAAATGGGAACGAATACTCGGAGCTCAAAGAAATTTCGGCCGGCGTACCGCAAGGTAGCGTCCTCGGGCCGCTTCTCTATCTCTTATATACACGCGATATACCAAGAGAAGATGAAACTACCCTTGCTACGTTCGCCGACGACACCGCTATCCTTGCAGTAGGTAATACAATTGAAGAAACGACTGCAAAACTACAAATCGCACTGAATAAGGTAAATGAATGGACGAGGGACTGGCGGATCGCCCTCAACGAAACTAAATCTGTTCACGTGAATTTCACGTATAAGAAAACTAATGACTTGCCAATTTTCCTAAACATGTCCCGAATACCCTTTGCAAACGAGGCCAAATACCTGGGAATGACTCTCGACGCAAAGCTAAAATGGAGTTCGCACGTGAAAATGAAACGTAAAGAACTCGATATCAAATATAGAGAAATGTACTGGTTACTCGGAAAACATTCAAAGCTCAGTACCGAGAACAAACTGCTTTTATACAAGCAAGTGCTAAAGCCGGTGTGGACCTACGGTATACAACTTTGGGGTTGTACCAAGAAAACAAATGCCAATATTTTACAAACTTTTCAAAATAAAGTGCTTAGAGAAATTGTACAAGCACCATGGTATATTAGAAACGACGATATCCACAGGGATCTCGGAATTCCAACAATCGAAGCTGAAACTAGAAGCTTCGCGAGAAAGCATAGAAACCGACTAATCGGACATACCAACAATACAGTCCGACAAATCTTGGATGAGAGCAATTTATTGCGCCGACTACAAAGAACGAAACCGTTCGACTTGGCAAGATAAGATTAACCGCGCCTAAATTGCGGAACATGCAGGATCTTTCATTGGAAAGTAACCTGTCAAAAGTTATTATTTCGTGATAGAAAAATTGCTTGATAAGTTATATCTTAGTTGCAGTACCCATCAAATCTTCCTGCTTTAAGGGTAAAGCAAGCTCGACCATTTCAAACTTCTGGAGTAGTTTATGCGGGTCCAGTACAATTGAAAGCATGGAAGGGTCGTTGCAACAAGGTAACTAAAGCTTACATAGCCATCTTTGTCTGCTTCTGTACAAAAGCAGTGCATCTGGAGCTTGTCACCGATTATAGCACACCCGCTTTCCTAGCTGCGTTCAAACGCTTCGCTGCTCGCCGGGGTATCTGCACAAATATCTACAGCGATTGTGGAACTAATTTCCAAGGAGCAGCGAAAATCATCGAACGGGAAAGGTCTCAACGGACAAAACATTGGGCTGAGGACATCGCAACCCACTTACAGGCAAATGGTACGACATAGCACTTCAACCCTCCTGCGGCCCCGCATTTCGGCGGACTCTGGGAAGCGGGAGTTAAGTCAATGAAGCATCATTTGAAGCGAGTCATCGGACACTACACTCTAACTTTCGAGGAGTACACAACCGTTCTAGTGCAAGTGGAGGCATGCCTAAACTCGCGACCCCTTTGTGCATTAACCGAAGATCCTGAGGATCTTTCTATTTTGACGCCAGGGCATTTTTTAATTGGTGCACCACTCAACACCGCACCCGAAAACGACTTAAGCAATATCAAGACAAACTGCTTGGATAGATGGCAGCTTATGCAAAAAATCCAGCAAGATTTCTGGAACAAATGGAAGACAGAATACCTGGCTCGACTCCAACAGCGTCCAAAATGGCTAACGCCAAATCTTCAAATCAAGGAAGGACAATTGGTACTCTTGCCTGACGAGCAAACGCCTCCTACACTTTGGAGACTTGGGAAGATTCAAGCAACGCATCCTGGAGCTGATGGAAAGATTCGGGTGGTTACAGTTAAGACGGCAACCACAACGTTAAAGCGTCCAATAGCGAAACTTTGCCTTCTGCCAATGGCAAACGAATAAAAGGGCATCATTCGCAACCGTGCACGCACACACACACAAACACACACTTATGTATTAATAAATTTCTAACTAAACTAAATGAATTAACTAACCCCTATAACCTATTATGCCACACACCATTCACCACACCTTCTTTTACTTTTCATGTACCTACCGCATCGAGCACACCACCAGTGGGAACTTCAATCAACATATCATCTGTAATCGATCCAATCAACAAGCAACATAATCTTGAAAGAAAGGATAAAGGATAGCTGATACTAGATGACAACGACGGTTGACTCCACTTCCTGGGGCCCGGCAGGATGTTGCAATACAACAAACCACCCACTACCAGCATAGCATCTTCCATCGGCAAATGCAGATCAATTTCCTTTATCTTAGAATAAATTCAAATGCCGACGGTAAACGCATATGCAGCTCAGGAGCAAATGAAGACGATCAGCTGTTTGTCAACAACAAAAACAACAGAGCCACAAACGTAAACCAGATGATAATGAGAAACAGCGAAATTGCATATAAAAAAATGCGATGTTTTCGGGTTAAAGCTCCTCCCACTGACAAGCTGATCCACACACACATGCGAATTTTAGTTTTTGGTATTTTTTATTTTTAAAAAAAAATACTTTATTTTTTCATATAATACAATTGATGGTTTATCTTAGACTAACTACTGAACACTCTGACTCCTGACTCTCGACTGCCCACTTGGTCTCCTGTCTTTATGTCATCCCATTTGTCTGCTTACGTTTGGGTGCGTCCTTTTCTTTATCTGCTGACCATGTGTCTCCTTGGGTGGTTTTACTGATTCAGCATGTGCGCATCCGTAGAGTACCCTGAATGCATCTTTTTATGTCAGTCTATTAATAAACAATGGCTTCGATGGGCCATGTGTTGAACGGTCGATCTCTTCTTCGGTGGTGGTCTCATATGTAACTTGCGTCATGGCTAAGCGATCTCTATGCTTTTGTCTATGATTTCTTCTGTGTTTTTTTTTTGTCAATGCTTTTGTCTAAGCTAGCAGAACATATGATGCAACAATATGCATGCATGAAGATTACCAGTTAAGCGTTTTGTTTGTGTTATTGGCTTGGCTCAAACGGCGATTAGCAGTCCGGAGGATCCGCAAACCAGGGTGAATGACCAGAGGAAATGAGTCAAGGCCAGCTGGATGCAAGGTTTCATTTGAGATGTCCAAGATAAAAGGAATTATTCCCAATTGTACCATCAAGTCGGCAACAATAAAAGTCTATTTGATTATTCAAACTAAGTCGTTGGGTTTTTCTTTTGTTCACTTGCATACCGATAGTGGGTACCTACACTGTGTTTTCTTTTGTATTAGCCAGTTTTTGCTCTAGATTCAACGGCACAGAACAAACATTTTGAATTCACACCGTGTGGATAAATTTAAGAATTTTTTTTTGCTAGTGTCCTTGCGGCACAGAAATCAAATCTAGAATAATAGAGTCTGCCTTAGATGTAGTTTTACGGGGTGGCGACCCAAACAATTGGAACGAAGTAAAAACAATTTTAGTTATTAATTTCGGTGAAAGGGAAACCTTTTTAAAATTAAAAGAACAAGCAGACAAGATATTCTGCAAGAATATTTCCCAACTTTACCACTCGTTCTCAGACATACTTTGCAGATTAAATAATAATTATTATTTAACTGAAATAAAAGTAGAGGAATACAATCCAAGCAATAATGAAGCAAAGTTTTGTGAAAAAATTCCACCAAATGCTAGTTCGATTATAATTAATCACAATATTAAAACTCTTAGCGAAGCATATTATAAATTAGAATCTTGTCACTGGACAACAGAAGGTAACAATAATAGAAATGACAGGAATAATTATAGAAGTGAAAATTACAATAATAATTTTAAAAACAATAATGGGAATTTAAATAAAAATAGTCAAAACATTTATAGAAATAATAATTATAATCAGAGAAACTATAATGAACAATATAATAGGCAACAAAACAAAAACGGCAATAATTATAATCAAAGAAACTATAATGAACAATATAATAGGCAACAAAACAAAAACGGCAATAACTATAATCAGAGAAACTATAATGAACAATATAATAGGCAACAAAATAGAAGTGGCAATTTTTCTAACCACTATCAGAATGCTGCACAAAATAGAAGAAATGGTCCAGAACCAATGGAAGTAGACCATCTTACTCGAGACACTTCAAATTTTCGAATACATGCCTCAACAGACCACTACCCTGCATAGATATACACATCCTTAATAAAAAACTTAGATTTTTAATAGACACAGGAGCAGCTACCTCCATCTTAAAAGAAAGTATATTTCCTAGACATTTTGAAAGTAAACTAGACAAACCAGTTACCCTTAAAACATTGTACAAAGAAAATTTAATAGAAAATAAAATATTATTATTATTATTATTTATTAAACTTACAAAAAATGTACTGAGTAATATTTTTTATATCAGCTGGAGCATCTTGGGCTTTCTGCTGAGATTTTACAAAAAATTAATGTACAGCTAAATAATATAGGTACGAGTAATATGATATTTGGTAAAAGATCTTGTAATAAATAAGAAGATAGACTTATCTATGTGTATGAACTAGAAGAACTAGCTAGAAGAGCTAGAAGAGGACTGTGATTGGGGGTGCACAGAAAGAGAGTGTTTCCCCTCCTTCTATGCATCACCCAACCACCCCCCTCACGCGGGGGTTCTAATTTAAATATTGTTCTCTTGTTTCAGTATTTCCAGTATTTTGTAAACTTTTTTTATGTTTGGTTCAGAAGGAACCGAAAGTAAATGTGATAGCCCATGGTTAAATAATGATAAGGAAATACTGTTGATTCCACTGCAACCTGAAGTTAGGTGATTGATTGTTAGAGTTTCGTTTGTTTGGCAAAAGTGGCATATCGGGGGTGGCTCTTTACTCAGTAGATGACCATGTGTTAGTTTTGTGTGTCCAAGACGTAGCCTCAAAAAACATCTGTTCATCTTAGTGTTGGTAGTTGCAGGATATATGGCTGGGATACCTTCTGGATTATTCGATTTATAGTAGTGGGTGTATTCATTCCATACTTCTGTTTTTTTGGTAATCGAGTGTGTCATTATGAGCTTTTTGAGATCAGTTTTGGAAGGCCGGTATTGTTTGATTTCCGCATTTGAGTTTGTAGTTATTGCTTTAGCTTCGATGTCCGCTGTATCGTTCCCTTTTATTCCAATGTGGGATGGAATCCAAGCCAGGTTTATTTTATCCTTAAGAGAAATTATGTTATCCCGGATGTTATTGATAACGGGGGCACGGTGATTTATGTTGCTTATAGCTTTCAGCGATGATAGACTGTCAGTGCATATTAAGGTTTTTTTGTTACACTTAGCTGCAAGTTGTGTAGCTTTGAATATGGCCAAAGCTTCAATTGAGAAAATAGAAAAATATGGTGAAATCTTTTCAGCGCATAGAAGAAGTCCGTTGTTGTTAACAATAGCCATCCCTGCTCCATCGTCATTTTTTGAGCCACCTGTGTATAAAATATTCCATGTTATTGAAGGGAAGGAACTTAACAGTTCGTGGAAGCTTTGAATGAAGACTTCATTGGGTGTTTTATCTTTTGAATGTTTAGATAGACTAATGTTTATAGCTTCAGGTGGGAGCAGCCAGTGGTGGTATTTTTCAATTACTAAACTTTTAACATTTGGAATAAGTTCGATGTCTTTGGCAAAGGATAACGCATTGTACAAGGTTGATGGTTGTTTAGGAGTTTTCTTTCTTTTTATTATTTTGGCAGCGTCATTATGAATGGGAGATGAAAGTGATCCGCAGAGTTTGGGGATAAGTAGAGATGTTAAGGTGTCTCTACGCTCTTCGATTGTTGGGAAGCCACCTTCAGTCATCAGGTTTTTAATTGGTGTTGTTTTAAAAGCTCTCAAAGATGATCTTATAGCTGCGTTGTACGTCGGTTGGAGGAGTTTTAGGTTTGATTTTGCACACTTTCCAAATATTGTCAATCCGTACTCAATTTTTGATAATAATATTAATTTCGTTATGTGGATAAGAGTATTAGTGTGGACATAACTATATTTAGATGACAGATATCTTACAATGTTAAGTCTAGATACAAGATTGTTTTTAAGTACTAGGCAATGATTCTTAAAGTTAAACTTACTATCAAATAATACCCCTAGGATATTTAAATTTGTTACATTTTGTATATAGGTGTTATTGAAATTAATACTGAAACTAGGGCAATTTGCTTTTCTGCAAATATGCAGGTGTTGTTTTTTACTTGAGGACAATAAAGCACCAGAATGGATACTCCAGTTATTTATTTCATTCAAGACTAAATTTAATAGACATTGGGTACGGCTTAGATCGTTGCATTTAGACAATAACCACAAGTCATCCGCGTATAGAGAGTGATCGATATTTTTGAATCTGGTGATAATTTCGCTTAGATCATCATAGGCAATAATAAAAAGGATTACCGAAAGTGGTGATCCTTGGGGAACCCCGTTATTTAAATTATGGATGTTTGAGAATGTGTTATTTACTTTGGATCTGAATTTTCGATTGGAAAGAAAAGATTTAACAAAATTGTATATTTTAGGACCGATGTTCCATTTAAGTAATTTGTTTAAGATAACACGAATACCGATCCGATCGAAAGCTTTCTCAAAATCTAAAGATACTACGGATACATGATTTTTGCAAGAAAGTGCTGTGGAAATAAATTCGTCGATGTGTAGAAGGGCGTTTATAGTGCTACGGCCTTGCTTAAATGCGACTTGATTGAGGTCGATAAAATTCTGACTTTCAATATACCAAAGCAGTCTTTTGGAAATAATTTTTTCCAATAGTTTGCTGATACAGGGTAGAAATGAGATAGGTCGGTAACCGCTAGTCACAATCAACTGTTTTTTTGGTTTGGGGATGGGGACAATAGTGGCGGTTTTCCATGTTTGGGGTATTATGCCTTGGTTAAAAATGTTATTGAACAGGGACAGTAAACGTTTTTTAACTTGGAAATGGGAATTTTTGAGGAATGGATATGAAACTCTATCATAGCCAGGGGTTTTCCCTTTAACCGAATTTAGGGAGTTTTCAAATTCTATGATGTTGATGGGTAATTCAATAAGTTTTGCAGATTTTGATGGCTGGAAGGTGTTGCTTTTATTGTTTATAGAAGAGTATTTGGATTCACAGAAAGAAATAGAGAAATTGGAGTCACTTGAGTAGGCTGACCAACAATCGGCAAAATGCTCGGCAATTTTATATGGTTCTGTTATAGTTTCAGTGCCTGTATTAATTGCTTTAATCGAGGGGGATGAGTAGTTACCTGTCAGCGTCTTAATATCGGACCAAATTTTTTTGCATGTAGTGCTTGGATTCAGATTGGCTGTAAAAATTTGAAAGCTTTCTTTTTTGGACTCTTTCGCTTTCCTGCGGAATTGGGCGTTGGCCTTACGATATTTAATGAGACTAGGATCATTTGGGTGTTTTTTAAATACTCTCCACAAGTATTGTTTATTATGTCGCAGTGCGGAAATTTCTGGGTTCCACCAAGGGACAATTGTTTTTAGCGGGGTGTGTTTTGTTTGAGGAATCCATGTATTGGCGGCATATCTTAAACCTTTTATAATTGTGGCTGCTTCTTGGTTAATATTTGTTGATTGAGGGTATTTATTGAAGTATTCAAGTGAACTGGATTGAAATCGAGTCCAATCAGCGCGGTCAGTTAGGAATTTAGGAGTTGGTTTGGAGGTGTTTTTTTGTTTTCCGAGATGGATACTGGTGATTATGGGAAAGTGATCGCTTCCGTGCAGGAAATCATCTCTATTCCATGTTGAAGAGGGAAGAAGTTGAGGGGAGACGAAAGTAAGGTCAACGTGGGTAAGCGTGTTGTGTGTGGATAAATGAGTCGGTTTGCCGTCGTTTAATAGGGAAAGATCACAGTTGGTTAGGAAAGATTCAATTTCCTTACCCCTAGCGTTTAAAGTGGGAGAGCCCCATAGGGGATTCCAAGAGTTGAAATCCCCTGTAAGGATGACAGGAGCGTTTACTGTTCTTAAAATGTTTTCCAAATCAGACGAAGAGAAAGGTTGGGTTGGGTGGATATAAAGAGACACTACTGTGAGTTTAATGCTAAGTAGGATTTCGACTGCAATAACAGATATATTAGAACTAATATGAAGAATCTTATGTGGGACTGATTTGTGTACTAAAATGCTCGTGCCTTGTTTTGCAGTTGTGAATGTGTCAAAGTTGTGGAAGTATGATTCATATTGTTTTGGGGCTTGAACAAGTGTGTTTTTTAGAACATGGGTTTCTTGAAGGCAAATAACTGTAGGCTTGTGTTCTCTTATTAAGAGTTCAAGCTCAAGGTAATTATTTAAATATCCATTGAGATTCCATTGAAGAACCTTAAGGATTGATTTATGGTAGGTAGAAGACTTTTGGGCAGTATAGAAACGACTATACTGCGAAAAATCTGAAGGTGTTAAGTTTATTGGTTGATTTGGTTGACTCTGTCGCCTCGACGCTGAAGCGTCCAAGCCCCTTGCAGAGCTTGAACGATTCAACAGCGAAACGACAGAGTCATTGTTTGGGGTATCGATTTCTTGATTAGATGTCTCCATCATCGTTACCGTCGTACGTTTTTTCAAGGTAAGTGTTTGGTTGCTCATCAGTTGCCATTTGAGTGGCATTAATGGAAATCGTACTCGTTTTTTCGTGTTGGTTGATGTTATGTTGTTTGTTTAGTTTGAGAGAGTTTTGAGTGATTGATTTTGAGTGGTTTATGTTTGAGATAGAAGAGGAGGAGTATATGGTTGGTGTAATTGAAGTGGAAGAGGTAGAAGCAGTGTGCTTAGCTGCTTCTGCCTCGATTGCGTTTGTTGGATTTTTATTAATATTGTTAGTAAGCGAGGAGTTTGATGGTAGTATTGAATTAGAAAGTGTTACATTCGGTTTGAGTGGTCGGAGGGGAACTGTGGGGGGGTCGTTGCTTAGAGTTTGAGTATTTTGAGAGGTTTCGTTAAATTTTGTTTCAGATGATGGATTTTTTTCATTAGAAGAGGGAAAGCTAGTTGTATTAGTTTGGTTAGAGGGTTGTTGCGGGGGGAGTTGGACTGATTTCTTGAGAATAGAAGAATAAGAGAGTTGAGAGTTCAAAAGAGATGGACTTTGCTCGCTAAATATTTTTTTTGCCTCGGCCATGCTACATTTTTTGATGGTTTTAATTTTAAGTGTTTCTTTGGCTTGTATATAACGTTTGCATTGTCTTGAGGAGGCAGGGTGTTCTTCGGCACAGTTTGCACAGAAGGTGCGTGTGCAATTGTTGGGGGGTGGGGGGGGGGAGGTTGCAATTAACGCATGTGTCGGCACCGGAACATCTTTTTATCGTATGGCCAAGAACCTGGCATTTTTTGCACCGCATAGGATTCGGATAGAATTCTTGTACCTTGAGGTTGTACCAGCCTACATTTACAGATGTGGGGGGTCGGAAGAGGTCAAAAGTAAAAAGTAAAAGACCAGTGGGTGTTTTTTTCTCTGTTTTTGTAAATTTATATACATGCGTAACACCTTGATCCTTCATCTCTTTAATAATTTCCTCTTCTGGGACGTTCATTAAGCACGGTGCATAAACAGTACCTTTTGATGAATTAAGTTGGTTGTGAAGGGAAACAGTTATTGGGCAAATATTTGAAAGGGAGGTTTTGGCAAGAAATAAATTCGCTACGCGAGAGGATTTCACTAGAATCAATAATTTTCCGTCACGAAGTTGGGTAATGGATTCGTAGGAGGTGCTTATACCATCAATGGCTTTTTTTATAGCAAACACACTGTAACTGGAAAGATTTTTCTCTGGGTCGGTATGCGATAACACTATAAATTTGGGATTTGATGAGTTTAATTGAGAGGGAAGTTCTAGGTTATTTTCGATCGGAGAATATGAATTAGTTTTTTTTTTTTTCTTGGGGGGTCGGATTGATGATTAAATACATCAAAACGGTTGCCCGAAAGCACACGTGGCCCAGAGGCCATATTGAGATAGGTTTTCACTAATAAAGTTTATTTTTTTTTACACACTTACAAGCGCGAAAATTAGAAAAGGAGGAAGAGAGAAAAGGAAGGTCGGATTTAAGAGAAACTTTAGCTAGCTGAGTACAAACAAGCGATCGGAAACGATGTTAACGGCTCGAAGTTAAGTCGACGACTGTTAAAAAAAAATAAAATAATTTTACCATTACCAATCGAATTCAATAAAAATGAATCAACCATGGAATTTTTAATTACTCCAATTATGAATAGTACATTCGACGGCATTTCTGGAAACAATATCCTTATACCATTACAAGCAGAATTATCATATTATACTCACACTGTGAAAATTAATACGAGTAATATAGAAATACCATTGCTCTCAAGACCCAAAGATTATCCTTTAGATAGTTACGTCCAAGAATTATCAGACACACAAATAAACTTATGTAGGATTGATGAAAATTCAGAGAATCTAATTAATATATTAATTGAACCTTATATGAACGCGGAAGAGGAAAAAGCTTTAATTCAAATACTCAGGTATAATAAGAAATTATTTTATAGAGAAGGAGATATGTTAACTACTGTAAAAGAAGTTTCACATAGAATCGAAACAAAGGATAATAAACCAATTTATTCACGCTTATACAGATATCCAGAAATACACAAGGATGAAGTAGAAGAACAAGTAATAGAAATGTTAAATCAAGGTATAATAAGAGAAAGTAGTAGCCCATATAATGCACCTATCTGGATCGTACCCAAAAAGATAGATAGTTCAGGAATCAAGAAATGGCATATTGTCATAGATTATAGAAAACTTAACGAAATAACCGTGGAAGACAAGTTTCCTATTCCAAATATTGCGATATATTTAGTAAATTGGGGAGAGCTCAATATTTTACTACTCTTGACTTGGCGAAACATTGTATTATATTAAATCACTGAAGACAAAGTCTTCATAAACAAAACTATAAAATGTAATCTGATACAAGCCATAAATAATGGCAGTGCCAACTTCATTTGTTGACACAAGTGTACATCTTCAATGTATCATAAGAGCAAGATCTTTCTTGCATAGAAAACTAAGCATCTACAATGTATTAAAATAGCAAGATCTTTCTTGCATAAGCTAATGAAATACTATGTCTTGAATCAGAAGTAATAAAGATAAAATAACGATCTTCAATCGAACTGCCGACCTAAGCAGATAAATCACTATATAAACCCTTTCTCATGTTAGATTTAGTTCTTGTACATAGTTGTAGTACTACGTTCAGTTGAAGATTTCCCCCCACCAAGGGTAAGGGATCGGAAGCTTATTTCATTCAAAATAAAACTTTATTAAAAATTGAATAAGTGATCTTTTATTTTCTTTGGTTGCGTTCTCTAACGAGATAATGAAAATATTTTTTTTTAATATAAACGAATCTAAAAACAAAATTGGCGCAGTCGGTAGGATCTCGAAAGATCAATTGTCTATAAGATACGTTAATCTTACTTTTTTAAAAGTTTTATTCGGGATTCAATAGTCCTTTAAGCTAACTAAAATAGTTTGCCGGTAAATTAAAATTACAAACGGTATAGGACAAATAAAAATATACTTCAGTAAAAAACAGTGAATCAGGATCCATAAAAGGACAATTTCACAAAATCTCGTAGAGAGAATGTTAAACTGGAAAAAGTATAATTGTAAATATTAAAAAAAAAAAATCTTAGTAAAAAACGTAGTGAACCAGGATCCATAAAGGACAATTTCACAAAATCTCATAGAGGGAATGTTGGACTGAGAGGAAAGAAAAATATATATGAAATTTTTTTTTTCCAAATGCTACCAGAGGAAATTAAAACTCAAGAGGGAGTAGAAGCACCACAGGAAGAAAATTCAACTAGAACACAAGATAACTCACAGAGCTGGATAGACGACGAGGCTACAGCTGATTTTCAAGACCATTTTAAAGCACTACAGCAAAAACTGAGACGACAACTATTGAGGCAAAACATATGAAGAAATACAAGCCCTACCACATACCAGTTGCATTGAAATCAGAAGACAATAGCATTGAAGGACCAGGAGCAACAGATGTAACAACAGCATAAGGAACAACAAATCCATCAACAGCCCAAGGAACAACAAATCTATCAACAGCCCAAGGAGCAACAAATTCATCAACAGCCCAAGGAACAACAGATCCATCAACAGCTCAAAAGGAAACAACAACAGAAGAAGACATAATTAAAGAAAAACAGGTAAAAATGGCAACCATAAATATTGACCCCCTTAAACTATTAAAAACTTTGCCAAATTTTAATGGCAGATCATGTAGCTTAATCATTTTTATAAAAAAAGCTGAGTTCATAATAAATGCAATAAGCACATATAATGAGGGTTCTAAGGATTTTACAATGAACGAAATCAAATCTAGAATAATAGAGTCCGCCTTAGATGTAGTTTTACGGGGTGGCGACCCAAACAATTGGAACGAAGTAAAAACAATTTTAGTTATTAATTTCGGTGAAAGGGAAACCTTTTTAAAATTAAAAGAACAAGCAGACAAGATATTCTGCAAGAATATTTCCCAACTTTACCACTCGTTCTCAGACATACTTTGCAGATTAAATAATAATTATTATTTAACTGAAATAAAAGTAGAGGAATACAATCCAAGCAATAATGAAGCAAAGTTTTGTGAAAAAATTCCACCAAATGCTAGTTCGATTATAATTAATCACAATATTAAAACTCTTAGCGAAGCATATTATAAATTAGAATCTTGTCACTGGACAACAGAAGGTAACAATAATAGAAATGACAGGAATAATTATAGAAGTGAAAATTACAATAATAATTTTAAAAACAATAATGGGAATTTAAATAAAAATAGTTAAAACATTTATAGAAATAATAATTATAATCAGAGAAACTATAATGAACAATATAATAGGCAACAAAACAAAAACGGTAATAATTATAATCAAATAAACTATAATGAACAATATAATAGGCAACAAAACAAAAACGGCAATAACTATAATCAGAGAAACTATAATGAACAATATAATAGGCAACAAAATAGAAGTGGCAATTTTTCTAACCACTATCAGAATCCTTTTGCTGCACAAAATAGAAGAAATGGTCCAGAACCAATGGAAGTAGACCATCTTACTCGAGACACTTCAAATTTTCGAATACATGCCTCAACAGACCACTACCCTGCATAGATATATACATCCTTAATAAAAAACTTAGATTTTTAATAGACACAGGAGCAGCTACCTCCATCTTAAAAGAAAGTATATTTCCTAGACATTTTGAAAGTAAACTAGACAAACCAGTTACCCTTAAAACATTGTACAAAGAAAATTTAATAGAAAATAAAATAATTTTACCATTACCAATCGAATTCAATAAAAATGAATCAACCATGGAATTTTTAATTACTTCAATTATGAATAGTACATTCGACGGCATTTCTGGAAACAATATCCTTATACCATTACAAGCAGAATTATCATATTATACTCACACTGTGAAAATTAATACGAGTAATATAGAAATACCATTGCTCTCAAGACCCAAAGATTATCCTTTAGATAGTTACGTCCAAGAATTATCAGACACACAAATAAACTTATGTAGGATTGATGAAAATTCAGAGAATCTAATTAATATATTAATTGAACCTTATATGAACGCGGAAGAGGAAAAAGCTTTAATTCAAATACTCAGGTATAATAAGAAATTATTTTATAGAGAAGGAGATATGTTAACTACTGTAAAAGAAGTTTCACATAGAATCGAAACAAAGGATAATAAACCAATTTATTCACGCTTATACAGATATCCAGAAATACACAAGGATGAAGTAGAAGAACAAGTAATAGAAATGTTAAATCAAGGTATAATAAGAAAAGTAGTAGCCCATATAATGCACCTATCTGGGTCGTACCCAAAAAGATAGATAGTTCAGGAATCAAGAAATGGCGTATTGTCATAGATTATAGAAAACTTAACGAAATAACCGTGGAAGACAAGTTTCCTATTCCAAATATTGCGATATATTTAGTAAATTGGGGAGAGCTCAATATTTTACTACTCTTGACTTGGCGAAAGGCTTTCATCAGATATTGGGGAGCCTTAAAGACAGGCATAAAACTGCTTTTTCAACAACTAATGGTCATTACGAGTTTAATCGGATGCCATTCGGATTAAAAAATGCCCCAGCAACTTTTCAACGAATGATAAATCACGTCTTAGAAGGACTTATAGGAAAAATATGTGTTGTCTATTTAGACGACATCCTAATTTTTAGTACATCACTGGAGCAAACATATTTGTTCAATAAATAAAGTATTCGAGAAACTTAAACAATACTTAAACATAACTTAAAGATACAAGTAGATAAGTGCAAATTTTTTAGCAAAAATACAGAATATTTAGGTCATATTATTACAACAAATGGAATGAAACCAAACCCAGAAAAAGTAAAAGCCATTGACAAAATACTAATCCCGTGTACAACGAAACAAATAAAATCTTTTCTAGGCTTAACAGGTTACTACAGGAAATTTATCCAAGATTATTCAAAAGTAGCGACACCTATGACCAAATATCTTAAAAAAGGAGTAAAGATAAACATTAAAGACCCAGAATACATTACGGCATTTGAGGAGCTTAAATTGCTCATATCCAGTGACCCTGTTTTAAAATATCCTGACTATACAAAAGAATTTGTGTTAACAACTGATGCATCAAATTATGCAATCGGTTCTGTTCTTTCACAATCAAATCACCCTTTGTGTTATGCATCTCGTACCCTCAATGAACATGAGCGCAGATATAGCACTATCGAAAAGGAATTATTTAGTATAGTTTAGTCAACCAAATATTTTAGACCTTATCTCTACGGTCGTAAATTCAAGATACGGACCGATCTCAGACCTTTAATATGGCTAAGTAACCTTAAAGAACCAAACTCGAAACTCCAAAGATGGAAGATCAGTTTAAATGAATACGACTTCGATATCGAATATTTAAAAGGAAAATAAAATCATGTAGCAGACTATCTTAGTAGAATAGAAGTAAATGCAATTAATAGAAAGGATGACTTATCATTAGCAACAAATCATAGTGGAACGGAAGAAAGAAATGATCATATAGGAATTTCAGAATTACCTAGAAATATGTTTAAGCATCAAATAGAAGTTATAGAATCGGAAGATGAAGATAAAAATATTAAATTTATATACCAAGGTGTAAGAAGATTAACTATTAAATCAAAAGATGTGGGCAATCATTTTACTGAAGCATTAAGGGAATTTTTACCCGATTACGGAAAAGTGGCAGTATATTGTCCAAGTGATAATTTATTTTGCAAAATTCAGGAAAAATATGTCGAGCTCTACAGCAATCAAAGTAAGCTAAAATTACTAAGATGCATTACTCTTTTAAAAGATTTAAGTAGTATAAACGATGCATTGAATCTCATCGTATGTCAGGTAGCAAAACATGATAGAAGCCCAGATAAAATAAAATTTTAAATAAGTAAAACTGCACTTAAGCCAAATGAGCTTATACACATGGATATATATATTCCAAGTAAAGATATTTACTTTTTGTCAATTATTGACAAATTTACTAAACATTTGACAGCTTTTCCCATAGCTAGTAGAAACACTCATAAAATAATTGAGCAACTTAAAATAAGAAACTCAATATTGGGCAAACCCGAAGAAATAGTATGCGATAATGAATTTAATAGTTTAGCATTCAAAGAATATTGCAACGAAGAGGGAATTAAAATAAAACTGACAACCCCAATTTAAATACAGATTTATACGTAAAAGCAGATGTAGTTAGAACAGCGAAAAAGATAGCTGCGAAATATAAGAAAACAAAGGTAGAAAAAATTAATAATAAATATTATGCGAATAATAAAAAATTACATAAAACCCATTTCAAAAGAAAATATAAATATCAAAATAGTGCTAACAATTTAATCTCTTTACAGACAACATGAAAACTATAATTGCATATTTATTTTTCATTATAACCATGGTGAAATCAGAGTTCTTATTACAAGAAATTCACAACCAAGCAGGGTATATTATAATCAAACAGGAGCCCTTTGAATTAATTGAAAAATATGATAAAATACTTCATATAATCAATCTAGAAACCTATAATGAAATTATTAAACAAATTGAATTTTCTATAGAGACAGGATATAACAATTTTCAAGACTTAAGATTAAAGAGACTTATGACAGAAGCATTAGCAGATTCAAAATCAAAGTTATACAGTATACTTCCATATTCTAGACAGAGAAGAGGATTAATAAACATAGGAGGTAGTGCACTCCATTTTCTTTTTGGAGTCATGGATAACGATGAAAGATTAGAAATCGAGAATCATTTAAAAATAATAGAAGAAAATAACAGGAATGCTATAACAGAGTTAAATAAACAAATAGGTATTAATACACAGTTCCAAACAAAATTAGAAACAATGGCAGATAGAATAAACAAACACCAATATGTGTTAAGAAATTTTATTAATTCAACAGAGGCAAAACAGGAGAATTTAGGTAAAAGCATACTTTCATTACAAATCAATACCGATATAATGCTGTTAAACAATGAGATAGAAAAATTACAGGACAACTTAGTATTTTCAAGATTAGGAATCCTAGGGAGAAATATCTTAACCAGAGAAGAAAATGAAAGATTTAATATAACCATTGATAAATTAGAATATATTGAGAGTAACTTATTAACTAGAAACAACCAATTAGTTTTCGTTTTAAAAATACCAGCATTTACGTATAAATGTGAAAGCTTAATGATTCTACCAATACCAAACGATCATGGACTCGTTGAAGTATCCAAATATAATAATATCATTTGTAACGGGACATTATATGAAAAAAATTAAATAAAATATGTAAAGCATTTAAAGGAAAGTCCAATATGTATCGAAAACCTATTTAAGACAAAATATGAAAATTGTAGAATAAGATCAAATAAAGATCAAGAATTAATAGAATTAGAAGATGGACTTATTTTAACGAAAAACTTATTAGAATCAAGTTTAAAAGAATATTGTAATAATATTGAATATAAAATTGTTAAAAATAACCTTATACATTTTAAAGATTGTAACATTAAAATTAATACAACTTTGTACTCAAATCGAAAAGAAATTTTTAAGCAAAATATTGTAATTCCATTATATAACACATTGAACTTTACAAAAATAAATATAACTTTAGAAGATATACATGTAAATCAAATTGAAAATCTAACCTAAAAGAATTGCAAGTAATAAAATATCAAAATAATATAAAGCATGTCATATCATATACAAGTATTGTAATCATAATTATTGTAATTGTAATTCTTATTCTATATTGTAAGGGAAAGAAAACCCATAAAATTAAAATTGAAAATAAATGTAACGATACTCAGGAGAGCATCGAACTTAAGGAGGGAGGGATTACATTCCCACAAATCCCACATATTGAACTGTAAATCCACTGAAGACAAAGTCTTCATAAACATTGTATTAAATTAAATCACTGAAGACAAAGTCTTCATAAACAAAACTATAAAATGTAATCTGATACAAGACATAAATAATGGCAGTGCCAACTTCATTTGTTGACACAATTTCATTTGGCTAAAACTCCATGTCCGTAGGCAATTAATACACTACTGTTTTATTTACAGAAGCCCCAACTTGGACAGACATTCAACTTATAATGAGTTTGATGCCCTGTCCGATTCCATTACAAGAATTGTGACCCTTCATCCTCGTTCTGAAATCGTTATTGCGGGCGATTTCAATATACACAATTCAGGCTGGCTTCGACATTCTGGTCAGACAACACCCGAAGGAAGGTACGTCGAGATCTTTGCTGAGGTAAATAACCTGATTCAGCTTGTAAATGAGCCGACACGAATACCGGACATTAGCAGCCAAACTGCCAACACATTGGACTTGTTTCTTACCTCTCACCCTGATAAATACGCTTTGAACGTATTATCGCCTCTAGGTTCGTCAGACCATTGCATCATATCAGCAAATTTCTCGTACTCCAACCACATAGTTAAAGAACAAACTCCTAAAAGAACCGTATGGCAGTACGAGAAAGCCAATTGGGAAAAATTAAACGGTTTCTTTAAGAGTTTTAACTGGTCGCTGTGCTTCCTCGACAGCGACGTGGATGCTGCTGCTGATATGGTCACAAACATAATTCACCTGGGTATGAAGACTTTTATCCCTAACAGGATTAAAAGTATCAAACCCAAGGTTAACGCGTGGTGTGACTCGAGCTGCAAAGAGGCTATCAGGTTAAAAGAGGTAAGTTTTCGGCTATTCAAAGCCAACCCATCTGAGGAAAGCCGTAAAAAGTTTAAACGAGCCAGAAATGACTGCAATGCCCACATTAATCGTGTCAAATTCTCCTATGACCAAAAGTTGAGGCAAAAAATACTACAAAGTCCCACTGGTAGTAAAAACTTTTGGTCATTTGTTAAAAACATCAAGAATTCGGCCTCGTCATCTATCCCGACACTCATTTACAACGACATTCCAGCTGTCAGCTCTACAGATAAGGCCAATCTGCTTGCTGATCACTTTGCAGTCAGCTCAACGCTCCCAGATTGTGCTTTGTCTCCCCCTGTACTCGAGCGCGTAGAATTCTCTATGGGACCAATCCACTTTCGCACTCGTACAGTGGCTAGAGTACTTCAAGATCTTGACGTTCACAAATCCGCTGGTCCAAATGGTATTTCCCCTATCGTTCTGAAGAGGTGTTCTTCTTCGCTGGCAAAACCATTGCGTAAGCTTTTCCATCTGTCCTATTCTTCAGGACTCTTCCCGGGAAGATGGAAAACAGCATTTGTCCAGCCTGTACCAAAAAAAGGCGAATCTTCTTCTCCCTCCTCCTACCGACCAATTGCACTTACGTCCCTTCTTTCTAAGGTCATGGAAACGCTGATAAACCGTCAGCTAATGAAATATCTTGAATTGCGAAAACTTCTTAATGACCGGCAGTATGGTTTTCGCAGCAACAGGTCCACTGGTGATTTGATGACATATCTAACCGAAAAGTGGAACCAATCTCTTCACCAATGTGGTGAAAGTAAGATCGTTGCGCTTGATATTTCGAAAAGCATTTGACAGAGTTTGGCACCAAGCTCTCTTGTCGAAAATGCGTGCATTTGGAATCGATGATACTCTTCTTCAATGGATTAGAAATTACCTTTCGGACCGTTCAATTCAAGTTGTTTTGGACGGCTTCAAGTCTGCAACTCACCAAATAAATGCTGGTGTCCCCCAAGGCTCTGTTTTGTCCCCGACTCTCTTTCTCATTTTTATAAATGATCTACTGTCTGTTACTTCTAATCCAATCCATTCCTTTGCTGATGACAGTACCCTCAGCTTCTCATATTCGTTTCGTGGGTCACGCCCCTCATCTTCGGGTGTGGAACTGGAACGGCAACGTATGTTAAGCTCATTAAATTCCGATCTTAACAGCATAACTCACTGGGGTAAAACCAATAGAGTGGAATTTAATGCTTCCAAAACTCAATGCTGTCTCCTGTCATTAAAACAAAACCCACACACACTGCCATTATCTATGAATGGCACTTACATCGCTGAAACCGAAAGACTTTCCATTCTCGGTATGTGTGTTAATGACAACCTTCGTTGGAATGACCACATATTCGATGTCGCCAAGAACGCCGCAAAATGTCTAGGCTTCCTTAAGCGTTGTAAGAAATATTTCACCCCTTCTGATCTGGCTACAATTTATAAGGCGTTTATTCGCCCGAAACTCGAGTACAACGCTCATATCTGGTCCGGTGCACCAATAACTTATTTGGAGCTACTTGACAGGATCCAAAAACACGCGATAAAACTCATTGGCGACCGAGACATCGCGAGATCGATTGACTCTCTTAGTCATCGTCGTAATGTCTCCTGCCTGTCGTTATTTTATCGTTATTTCCACCATAAGTGCTCAAACGAAATAGCCAGTTGCATTCCTCCCCTTGAACATTTCAACCGCAATACCCGCCATGCAGGGAATGCTCATCAGTTCACCCTCAAGCCTGTGTTCGGACGTACAGTGAACTTCAAAGAATCTTTCCTCAGCCGTACAACACGAATGTGGAATGCTCTTCCCCGCTCCATTTTTTCTACACATTATAACCTACAGACATTCAAAACCAACGTGCATCGGCATCTCTCCTTTTCCTCTCACCCTAATTTCCTTAACGCCCGCGCTGTGTAGCTAATACATTATAAGGGTCCCAACAAATCCCTTTAGTGCGCGCTAATTATAAAAAAAAAAAAAAGTGTACATCTTCAATGTATCATAAGAGCAAGATCTTTCTTGCATAGAAAACTAAGCATCTACAATGTAATATAATAGCAAGATCTTTCTTGCATAAGCTAATTAAATACTATGTCTTGAATCAGAAGTAATAAAGATAAAATAACGATCTTCAATCGAAATGCCGACCTAAGCAGATAAATCACTATATAAAGGGTTTCTTTCTCATGTTAGATTTAGTTCTTGTCCATAGTTGTAGTACTACGTTCAGCTGAAGATTTCCCCCCACCAAGGGTAAGGGATCGGAAACTTATTTCATTCAAAATAAAACTGTATTAAAAATTGAACAAGTGATCTTTTATTTTCTTTGGTTGCGTTCTCTAACGAGAACATGAAAATATTTTATTTTAATATAAACGAATCTAAAAACAAAATTGTTCATCTCAATTATACCATGCGGTTTCTAATTACATTTTGCAAAAAATCCTTTTTCCAGGATTAAAGGACCATTTTTGTTGTTGCAAGGACCTCTCAGCAAAATGACGTTCATAACAATTATACCGTGCGGTTTCTAATTACATTTTGCAAAAAAATCCTTTTTCCAGGATTAAAGCACCATTTTTGTTGTTGCAAGGACCTCTTAGTAAAAGAACATATATACATAATATGTACATACTTATATAAAATAGGGACTTGCAAGAATCCATAGAAGACTGAAAGCAGTCGAACGACTTAAAATCAGTCAAAAGACTGTAGTGACCACACTACATTACATACACTACATACACTACATACATAACCTTCTACATAGAACCACGATCTGCCAATCGCCTTCCGTATTACGCCAACACAAGTGCCTAATGCCATATCTCTCGGTTCCCACACAATCGAACTCTGTCACACTGATTTACGAACCACTCACAATATCGTTTAGCCTACAGCCTACACTACACACATAAAATACCAAATTGATGACACCGTAAACTGTCATTCTCTGGTTATTTTCTCATTTAAGAGTACGACTCGCTTATCTCTTTGCTTGGCGGTGGTATTCATATTGCATAACCACTGCACTCAAAGGCGGAACAGAGAAAATGCAAAGGCAACATAAACAAAGCTGAAATGTGTGCGAGTAAAATGTAAACAGAATGAGTCGATTGAATGAGAACTCCGCTGATGATGCATTTATGACGCGTTTACCAATATATTGGGTTCAATAAACAGAAATGGTAACTATGCTGATAATGCAGTAGTACCCTTTACTGTGCGTTTCCCAATATATTGGAAAATATCTGATACGACTAGGAATTGCGTAAGGCTGGTATGGGTAGAAGGGGTAAAATCAATGGTAAATTTAATAGTATAAAAGAGGATGGATTTTAAGTAAGAAGACACAGAACACGTTCAGAGTCAAAAGAATATACTCCAAAGGTCGCAGCCCAGCCTAGACAGCGGGCCTTAGAGTATTATAATACAATAAATATACCATCCAATTATAAATAAATCACTCTAAAGGTTGCAGCCTAGCCCAGACAGCGGGCCTTTAGAGCAATAAAATACAAACTCAATCTTTTATTTTTCGAACGGTTCTCGTCCCGATTTTACTCTTCTCCTTGAAAGTAAGGAAAGCACGGTAAAAATCGAGTATAACATTGGTGGCAGCGGTGGGATCGACGTAAAAGATCCTTACTACCAAGAACGAGTCTGCTGTGAACTCGATGCGTTTCTGGGGCTAAACACCAGAAAGTAAAATAAAGTGAAAAAGTGAAAAAGTGAAAGAAGTAAAAACAAAAAAAATTTGACAATAGGAAGCAGATACAGGCCCATCCCGAACGAAGCAGAGGACGGACAATCAGAAGGAGACACCAAGAAAAAAAAGTAAATAAAAATTTATATATATACCTAAATACATAGAATTAAGATCATTTACATACATTATACAATCCAAACATTATTATTGTAACTTGAACCGTGTTAACCGTCTGACGCGCTTACTCCTACGACCACATTTTTTGACTTTACGGTACGCTCCCTTTTTCTTAAAAAAAAAAATTCTAAACCTTCCACAACACCAACATTTTTACCCGACGCAACGCACACACTTTAAAGCTTTTAAAAGCCTTACCCTTTTTTGCTCCAACTGACCCAATGCAGGAGTCAAATCGCTCCATTATGGACGTAAAAACCTCGTTAAATGATATTAACAATATCATACCCACGTTCGACGGATGTGGAGACACCTTATTCAGCTATATTAAGGAAGAAACCCAGCATAGGCTATTCCTTAGCATAGTCAGGACCCGACTCCAAGGTCCCGCCTTTAAGCTGATCCAGCACAAAGAGCTAACACACTGGACGGACCTAGTGACAGAACTGGAATCCCAGTTTAAGGAACATAGGTCCCGAACTTCGGCCCAAAACCAGATTCTCGCAGCCAAGCAACATCAGAATGAGACCATGAAAGAATATGGTGACAGGCTTTCACAGCTGCTTCTCTCTCTCGATGCTGCTACATATGATAGCTCCAATGAGCGAGCCGTCCAAAATTTTCTACTACTAGAAAACCACAAACTTGCTCTCCAAACGTTTGAGGACGGAATCAGGAACCCCAGCTTGAGATTATTGGTTAAGGCTCACAGCGCCAGCCAACTTAAAGAGGCCATATCCTACGCCATGGATCAGTCTCTCCGCGTAGATCACGATACTCCTCTCCCCACATCTTCGGCGAGGCATAACGCACCTCGACCCATCTGTCAGACCTGCAATAGGATCGGGCACACTTCGGCAACGTGTTATCGAAACACGAATTTGCCACAATTTTCTCCCCGTGCTATAAAGCACGAAGCACAGTGTAACCTGCAGATTATTAAATGCAACTATTGCGGCAGGCTTCACCACACAGAAAATGAGTGTCGACTCAAAATGTCTCACGTAAGACAAAATACCCAACGGCCTCAACATAACAATTTTTCCCCTCCCAGAAATCATCGACCTGGCAATACAGGCCGACAAGTAAACTTGCATCATATGCAACAGCATCATATGCAACAGCCGCATATGCAACAGCATCATATGCAACAGCCGCATGTGCAACAGAATCATGTGCAACAACATCAGTTGCAACAACACTCCGGCCAACAAAATAACAATACGGGAAACGACCCTCGTCGGGAGGAAAACGGCAATCCTTTCCGACAGACAGTTCAGGCCGATGTTCACCCCCAATAACCTTCACACTCAAAATCTAACTCTTTTCCTATAACAATCTATCCATGATCTAGTTATAGATACTGGAGCGGAAATCAGCATTATACGCGGTTCCACAAATTCGCCTTTACTTAATGAGGATATAATAATATCCACAATGAGTGGCGAAAATGTGACAAGTTCCAGTATGACTAACGAAACCTTGTTTTTCCAAATGGAAGAGGATTCACTCGCTTTACAACATCCATTTCACATCCTTGATCATCAAGTTCAACAAAACTTTGACGGGATAATTGGGAATGATTTTTTTAAAAAATACGAATGTAAGATAAACTACCGAGACAACTGTTAGAAATTAATCCTTTTGTTCAAAATTTCACTGCCATTATAAGTGGGGTAGGAAAGGTATTCAACGAATATCCACCTCCCCAAAACTTCACAAGGCAAAATTTAATAATATCCTCTAGATCCAACAGAATTACTCAACCAGAAAAACGTCAAGAGACTACAACTTTCGGGGTGTTACCTACGGGTGTTGCTGAGAAGACAAATAACAAAGTGCGACCAAAGGCGACCAAATACTGATACAGTTATCAGCAACCTCCAGCCTGCAATCAACGGGTTAAAACGTGAACCATTATCTGACTCCGCATCTCAAAACGGACCAGTAGTTCCACTAATTAACAACCCGCAGCAAGCTAGGGGTAAACGCATTCTCAGTAAGTCTCAACATTTGGCCGATAATCTAAATGAAATAATTCTGATTTCATCAGAGGAAATAGAATACAAAGACCCGGCAGAAAATAAGACTAAGAGGGACAGACCCTTAGCAAAGAATGAGACCGAGGCAATTTTCAAAAATCCGGCAGAAAATAAGACTAAGAGGGACAGGCCCTTAGCAACAAATAAGACCGAGATAAAAAATACTAATAAAAACAATAAAAATTAACAAAAGAGAATGAACAAATCACATATTACACTAAAACAAAGAAGCCAACAGGTAGTTGAAGTCCCATTTTTTTATAAATCCCCTTCAGAAATCATTGTAAAAAAGAAGGAAATAACTCCAGGAATTTACCTAGGAGAAACTCTAGCGAATCCTTACAATTCAAAAATCAAAATTTTACTTATGAACACTTTAGAACAAGATCAGGCAATTGACATTGATACAATTAATTTAGACTGGGATGAACTAAATAATTTTAAAATAATAAGCGAAGGAAATTTAGAAAACTCTGTGAAAAAGCGACTAGACCAATTAAATTCATTAATCGAATTGGATCACTGCAACAGTGAAGAGAAAAATTCAATTCTCAAAATTTGTCGCGAATACAACGACCTTTTTATACCCTATTCTAGGGGTATATTAATTTTGACGCATAGTTTGTAACATACCTTAATATTGCCCGTAGACCCCTAAAAGTTACTATATTTATGATCAGCATCGATAGTAATGTCGATCTAGCCATGTCCGTCCGTCCGTCCGTCCGTCCGTCGGCAAAAATTAGGCCTTTAAACTGGACCTAGAGAGCTGAAATTTTAACCATATACTCTCTAGGGTCCCGAAATAATCAAGTTTAAGAATTTTTGAAATCCGCCCACAGACACGCCCACAAACTCAAAAAAACAAAATTTTGGAAAAAATCGAATTTTGAGCTAGAGAGCTGAAATTTTTTATATATGATCTATGGCCCATAAAACTGATTGGGACATAAAATTTTCAAAATCCGCCCACTGACACGCCCACAATTAAATAAAATATTTTTTTTTGAAAAACCAAAATTTGAGCTAGGGAGCTGAAATTTTTAATATATACTCTCTAGGGGCCCTTTATGCTCATGTGTAAATATTTTCAAAATCCGCCTACTGACACGCCCACAATTATTTTTATTTTATTTTTGAAAGTCCAAAGTTTGAGCTAGGGAGCTGAAATTTATAGTATATACTCTCTAGGTGCCCTTTATGCTCATACTTGTTTTTTTTTTTAAATCCGCCTACTGACACGCCCACAATTAAATAAAACAATTTTATTGAAAAACCAAAGTTTGAGCTAGGGAGCGTTTTTATTTACAAAAGCTTAGTTTTTTCGATAAAATCCTTTAAATTTTTGTCACGCCCACTTATGAGATATAGGAATAAGAATAGGGTATCCAACAGTTCGCCCAAGCGGACTGTAGCCCGCCCCTATGTTTTACATTAAAGGCGATCATCTAACGCACACAGATTCCATAAGACACAAGGTAATAGTAGAAGATGGTAAGCCCCCTCTATTCACCAGACCCTATAGACTCCCAGAAAGCCAAAAAGAAGAAATACACAAACAAATTGATGAAATGTTGGAAGACGGCATAGTACAACCAAGCTATAGCCCATGGAATTCACCTCTTCTTCTAGTTCCCAAAAAAGCCACCAAGGATGGAACAAAACGTTGGAGGGTAGTGGTTGATTTCAGGAAACTGAATGAGCTGACCCTTGGAGACGCTTACCCACTACCCAACATAACCGATATCCTCGACCAACTCGGAAATTCGAAGTACTTCAGTACTCTCGACCTGGCCAAAGGTTTCCACCAAATCCTGATGAATGAAGAAGATAAAGGTAAAACAGCATTTAGTACCCCGTTTGGACATTATGAGTACAATCGTATGCAATTCGGATTAAAAAACGCACCAGCAACATTTCAGAGGTTGATGAACAATGTATTGATGGGACTACAAGGCATTGAATGTTTTGTTTACGTAGATGACATCGTCATATACGGGTACGATCTAAACGATCACAATAAACGGCTAATTAAGGTTCTCGATCGTCTTCGGGACCACCATCTAAAATTGCAACCTGATAAGTGTCATTTCGTTCGCAAGGAGCTTACCTACATCGGACACGTTATTTCCGAAGAGGGAATACGACTGGATCCTCAGAAAATCAAGGCAGTTAAATCTTTCCCAATACCAAAAAAACCAAAGGACATTAAGTCATTTCTCGGTTTCGTAGGTTATTATAGAAAATGTATCCCTAATTTTGCAGATCTGGCCAAACCCCTAACCAAATTACTAAGGAAAAATTAAGTCTTTAAGTGGGACGCCTTTTGCGACGAGTCGTTCAGGAAATTGAAGGAAAAAATTATAAACCCCCCCATTCTCGCTTACCCTGATTTCAACCAAGAATTTATTGTCACCACTGATGCAAGTGACATAGCTTTAGGAGCAGTACTCTCTCAAGGTCCAATAGGAGAAGACAAACCTATTACATTCTCCAGCCGCACTCTAAACGACGCAGAGACGAGGTATACGACTTCCGAAAAGGAGTTGCTCGCCATCACGTACGCCCTGCAACAATTCCGACCGTACATATTCGGAAGGAAGTTTACAATCTGCACTGACCATAATAATTTATTATGGTTAATTGGACAAAAGAATCCTACCTCAAGACTTTTACGCTGGCGTATCTTGATGGAGGAATATGAGTTCAAGATTGTACACAAGTCGTCTACACCGACGGATCTAAAACCAGTGATGGGGTAGGTGGGGGCGTTTTCTCAAAAAAGCTAAATCTTAGCCTCTCTTTCCGTCTTCCAGATTATTGTAGCGTGTTCCAGGCGGAAATTTTAGCGATAAAAGAAGCCCTGTCGTGGCTAAAGAGGAATGTGATATCCTCAAAGGATATCCGTATCTTCTCGGATAGTCAGGCAGCGATTAAGTCCCTGGACTCAGTCTCTTCAAATTCCATCGTAGCCCAAGATTGCCGCTCATCTCTTTCGGAGATGGCAGAGCAGTTCAACATTCACCTCTGTTGGGTGCCGGGACATAGAGACATTCCAGGTAACTGTAAGGCAGACGATCTCGCCAAAAAAGGAACCACTTTACCTCCTTTACCTGATAAAGGTTCTTTAGGAATACCAATCGCTACATGCAAACTCTTGCTCAAGCTATCAGCAATCGAGAGAACAAACCTTAGGTGGACATGTAGCAATACTTGTCTAGCGACTAAGCGAATCTGGCCAAAGCTGGATCTGCGACGCTCTAAGTGTCTAATCTCATTAAACCGACTGCATATTATCTCGACCATAGGTGTTATCACAGGACACTGCTTAATAGGCAGGCACGCCTCCAGACTTGGCGTGCACTCAAACGACTTCTGCAGAAGCTGCATGGACGAGGAGGAGGAGGAGACTGTACTTCACCTTCTCTGCACATGCCCTGCACTCTCCCACAAAAGAAATCTCCATCTAGGGGACTTCTTGTTTAACGACACAAACGACTTAGCCAACACTGGCGTCAGAAGTCTTTCGCGCTTCATAAGAAGCTCCCATTGGTTCAACGAGCAGTGAGGGAATCCCCAGATCTGTGTGGTACCACAATGGACCTAATCTTGGTCTAAGTGTGTCGGCCTTAGCTGACAGCCACGTCAACCTAACCTAACCTACACAAGTCGGGAAAAAGCAACGTGATCGCGGACGCTCTCAGTCGCGTCCGAATAAGTGACACAGAGAACACAAAAGTACTAGTAACTACAAGATGCCAAAAACAGATTCTTGACTCAAATACCGAACCAAATAGGGTAGAAGCAACCACAACGGACCCCAAACTTACTTCAAACTTGAATCTGATTGAAAAGACAGATTCAATATTCTCAAACAACAAAATTCCCTTCAAGGTCATCCTCCTTCCTCTTACAAACTCCCCTGACGAGGAACTTTTAACTGAACAATTCGATAACTTCACAAAACCTGATATAGGACAAATTCTAAAACTTTCAAAATCTAAACCCAATTGCGATTACCACATCGCCACTTTACCAATTCCCTTAAGAAGCATCTCTGATCAACAAACCATAGCAAAGTGTTTACAGAATATCTACGAAAGGTGCAAGGAAAGAAAACTGAATTGTATAGCAATCTCTTTGCCACTTGCCGGCAACAACCACGACGAAATCAAAACCGCAATATATAACATTTTTAAACGAGAATATATGACCCTTTACATTCACATTGACAAAAGAATATTAATAGACAACAAAAAAGACATATCACGCATTCTAATACGAAAACCACGAATCCCCTTTTGGCGGACACCAAGGGACAACACGAACGCTAAAACGTATAAAACAGACGTACTATTGGACAACTATGACAAAAGACACAAAAGAATACATCCGAAAATGTGAGTCATGCCAGAAGAATAAACCGTTCAAGATTCCGAAAATACCTCTAAAAATAACGACCACAAGTAAGACCCCATTCGAGCGAGTAGCATTGGACATTGTGGGACCGTTACCTGTCAGTTACGACAACAACAAGTATATACTTACTTTCCAGGACGATCTGACAAAATTTAGCGAGGCAATCGCGATACCCAATGCGGAAGCAACTACTATAGCTCGAATACTAATAGAACGTATAATCTGTCGTTTCGGAATCCCGGACTCAATATTAACGGATCAAGGTACGAACTTCCTCAGTAATCTCTTTAAGGAAGTATGTAGGATACTGAAGACGAAAAAACTACAAACTACCCCGTACCACCCTCAGACTAACGGCGCACTCGAACGCAGCCATAAAACTTTAGCAGAATATCTGAGACATTACGTGAACCAAGACCCACTCACTTGGGATACCTGGCTCCCATATTCTATGTTTGTGTACAACACAACTCCACACACCAGTACTACTTACAGTCCGCACGAATTATTATATGCCTTCCACCAAAAATACCTAGCTCCCTCTACAGAAACCCACAAACATCTTACAACTATGACGATTACGCCAACGAACTAAAAGCTCGACTTCAGCACGGATACAAAATTGCCAGAGAGCATTTACATGACAAAAAGGAAAAGACGAAACTACAATACGACAAACACAGCAAACCCAAAAGATTTAATATAGGCGACAAAGTCCTCATACGAAACCAGACGAGGCAAAACAAACTTTCTACCCTCTGGGAAGGACCATACGAGGTGAATAAAATCCTCTCTGACGAGAACACAGTAGTCCAAATCGGAAGAAAATCCAAACTACTTCACAATAACAACATACAACATTTACAAGAATAGTACGGTAGCACAAAGCTAAAATCTTCTACATAATTTTTATTTTTTTTCATCACCATCACACATTGCGACCTTAAAATCGAACCCATAGATCCTAATCCGGGCATATACTTACGAACCCTCGTACAAAAACAGGTTATACTGTTAGAAACTAAGAAAAACATTTTCAATAATTCAGAAAAAACTATAGAAATGCTAGCGATAAATTCCAAATTATAGAACACCAAACACATAATAAACAGCTTGGTAAAAGCAACCCACGATCAGAAGATGTTTCTCGAGAGAGAATCACTAACTCCTACATTCCCCCTTTAAATATCTCCCATATTATCTCCAACAACCTACCTAACTACACATCCAACATAGCAGTCGTAAAATTCTCGAGCGACAATGACTTACAACTGATCTCACACGACATAGACGTACTAAAACACGAAGAATCCAAACCTATGCTAACATTGGATACTCACAACCTGCACCACTATACCCTAATCTATACGATAGTAGCAATAACACTAGTCCTATTTTGCTATAGACACTATCGAACATACATAGTTAACAAGAACAAGCCCCTCGACAGTAACAAAGACAAGGTAATTACGTTTAAAACCAGACAGACACCACAAACGGAGACAATAACTGAATTACCGGAAATCAGGCTAAGCCTTACAACAGACGGTTAACCGAGTAAGAGAAAAGGTAAACACTTGTTCAATATTTGCTTAATCAATAAAATATACAATAATAAACATTAGTACCCAAAAGTACACACAAATCAATTTAAGTTTTCACATACATGTACTATACATATTAGTCATAAAAGAAATTCAAAATAAAAAACAAAACAAAACCCTAATACTGCCAAACAATTTTACCTTTATACATACAAAACAATTTAAATGTACACATACTAGCCATAAGATACACACTAGTCATAAGAAATACAAAATAAAAAACGAAAAACAAAAAGAATTTTCCAAATCCTATTAAACAATTTTATATAAATCTTAGTACACACAAAACAATGTACACATACATACTATCCATAAGAAACGAAAATTATAAGATTCTAAATACATACTATCAAATTTTTTTTATATATATTAACGTACACACAAACCAATTTAAATATACATAAACATACTAGCCATAAGTCATAACATTGGCGTACCCAAAGGCACGAGCAACTTAATTTAAATTACATATCATATATACACTAGCAATAAGAAACCATAAACATAAGAATACACATGTAAACAATACCAATTAGCATATTATGTTAATTTAAAATTCTTCAATTACATACAAACTACCTAAAAACTCTTTGAAAAAAAAAAAAAAAAAAAAAACATACGTCAGAAATTGTAAACTTCCAATCCACCCTCTTGAGAAAATTAACCTCTTCAAGGCCTGATTTCCTCCCTTTAAAGAGAGCGGGATGTAGTGACCACACTACATTACATACACTACATACACTACATACATAACCTTCTACCTAGAACCACGATCTGCCAATCGCCTTCCGTATTACGCCAACACAAGTGCCTAATGCCATATCTCTCGGTTCCCACACAATCGAACTCTGTCACACTGATTTACGAACCACTCACAATATCGTTTAGCCTACAGCCTACACTACACACATAAAATACCAAATTGATGACACCGTAAACTGTCACTCTCTGGTTATTTTCTCATTTAAGAGTACGACTCGCTTATATCTTTGCTTGGCGGTGGTATTCATATTGCATAACCACTGCACTCAAAGGCGGAACAGAGAAAATGCAAAGGCAACATAAACAAAGCTGAAATGTGTGCGAGTAAAATGTAAACAGAATGAGTCGATTGAATGAGAACTCCGCTGATGATGCATTTATGACGCGTTTACCAATATATTGGGTTCAATAAACAGAAATGGTAACTATGCTGATAATGCAGTAGTACCCTTTACTGTGCGTTTCCCAATATATTGGAAAATATCTGATACGACTAGGAATTGCGTAAGGCTGGTATGGGTAGAAGGGGTAAAATCAATGGTAAATTTAATAGTATAAAAGAGGATGGATTTTAAGTAAGAAGACACAGAACACGTTCAGAGTCAAAAGAACATACTCCAAAGGTCGCAGCCCAGCCTAGACAGCGGGCCTTAGAGTATTATAATACAATAAATATACCATCCAATTATAAATAAATCACTCTAAAGGTTGCAGCCTAGCCCAGACAGCGGGCCTTTAGAGCAATAAAATACAAACTCAATCTTTTATTTTTCGAACGGTTCTCGTAACGATTTTACTCTTCTCCTTGAAAGTAAGGAAAGCACGGTAAAAATCGAGTAGATATAACAAGACTTAAAGCATTCAAAAGACTTAAAAGCAGTCAAAAGACTTACAGTTAAATGAATGCAGTCAAAAGACTTACTGACTACAAAAAAAAAACTTTAAAAGACTTACAACTAACTTAAGGAATGCAGCAAGTCAAAAAGTACTGCATTCTTTTAACTTACAGTCAATTGACTGCTTTTTTTAACTGCCCATTCACAATCTTCAAAATGACTGCTGAATGTTGTTTTGTAAGTTAAAGTATTAAGGTAAAGTTTAACTTACATTCAAATTTTTCAGTCATATGACTAAGACTTATCTGAATACAGTACCAAAGTAATGCATTCATTCACAACTCTGTTACCTAGGCAGCTAAAAAGCTACAGCTAAAAACTAACCAACTTTTAGCTGTCATCCGCAGCTAACTTTGGCAACCTAACGAGCTTAGTTAAACAACCTGCAACTAATAGCTAATAGCAAAAATTAGTTGTCATTATGATAGCTAACCACCAAATCGATTGCATTTTTAGCGCAGCTAATTTAACTACGTTAGTTACTTAGTTATGGCGTTAGCTAGATAACAAATTAGGTAGCTAACGCGCAACTGTGCCTACATGTTTACACATCAACTATACCGTGAGTGCAGCGTGGCTCACACCTTTTTTTTTAAATTGCAGTTATAATTCCCTGATGGTCCCTGGTTCTAAATTTTTTGTTGATGACTCATCTAACTGGATGCTGTGAAAGGAAGATTTTTTTTTTTTTTTTTTTTTTTATAATTTGCGTGCGCTAAAGGGATTTCTTTTTTCTGTAGTGACACAGTACCCTTATAATGGTATAACCACAGCGAAGGCATTTTTTTTTAGTTTGTTGCGCAAGTAGCTCCCAGCAATTCATTGGCTATTTTTGGGTGCTACTTACTGAAAGAATAGAAAGATAGGAAAGAAGTTTGGTGCGATGGGATTTTTTTTTCTCAACAGGTGGCGCCTAAATTGCTTTAGGGAGATCAGTTTTTGTTGTGTGTATTCAATTTATAAAAATCATGGCCCTGGTCGGGATTCGAACGCACGACCTGCCAATCACTTAGTGAATACACTACCATCGCACCATTGCCACCTGCAATTGTTTAGATGTGTTCAGATCTGGTCCAATGTAAATAGTACACAGGATTTGTATAGTATGTCATATACATAATTACCGACTTTTCCGTCTTCTGGCGAGATCTACATTAGAAGAGGGTTAATAATTATTGTATATTTGAAGCCTCTGTTGCCCTTAACTTGTACTGGGTGTACAAGATCTCCACAGCAATATCGAAATTTTTGAGATTATCCATTTCGAATGTGGATTTGCCTAGCTTTGTGGAATTCAAATCTGGATGGAAATAGGGCCCGTATATTTTGTCGTGATTAGAATAGGTGATTAACGGTGATGAGGTTTGTTGTTGTTGTTGTAATGGAGTACTGTGATCTTCACTGAAAGCTGTCGGTGTTTCAAACGATGGTGGAGAGTGATCTGATTTAGTGTATTGAAAGGGCTTTTAAGGTATTGCAGCTGTCTTCTTTTAACATTGCTATGGTTTTGATTATTAAACATTTTAACAATTTCTTTCAAGGGTTCAATAATTGGTTTAAAGGTATTGTCAGCCACACACGTGTGCTAGCAGTCAAAGCGAATACAAGTATACGTAATCTATCCCCGTCGCGTATTTTAGCAAATATAAAAATTTCCCATAAGCGAGTTACCCCCTGCAGCGACGGGGTTAGAATCGTCCTGAGGTAAGGCATGCCTGTCGTAAAAAGCGACTAAAATCCCCCCGAAGAAGTAGTCTTAACGACGGTATGTGCGTTACTGTCCGGAGTTTTGTTCCCCTGGCAGAGCCACCCTTGGCAGTAACTTCATAGTTGAAAGACGAAACTAAAGGTTAAATCCAGGAGCGTCTGATGCACATCGCGCGGAACACCGGTCAGCGACTGACCCCAGAGGGGCGCCTGTAATCATCAAACAAAGTTTTTCCTTAACTTTCTATTAAAAAAGTTATAACAATTACAAATATGCAATGAACAAAACTAGAGGAAATAATACCCCAGGTGGGTACTCCAGATTCACTGGAAAATCCACTCTCTTCGGAGGTCGACTCTACGGATTCTGCGGAGAGCCAATTATTGCGTTTATGTAACCCTTTCGGAAAAAGCTCAATGGTAACGAGATCACCACCAACGGAATCCCAAACTAATCCGTGCGTCTCTATGAGGCCGGCGGCAACTAAAGTGCCTACCCAAAAAGAACGAGACCCAGTAAAAAATAAAAGCCTTACCTAAGGAAGAAAACGACGAACTTAAGACAAGGCTAACGAACATGGAACGGCTATGCGAAGAGCTTCGCAAAGAAATCACTCAGCTGAAAGCTGAAAATATGGCTATTAAGAACTCACCAAAAGTACGGGATGAATCGAACCCCAGCTCAAGCAATCCCGCCAACACGGACTACCATACGGACGAAGAAGAACTTCGCCACGAAACTGACTGGTGGTTAAAAACCAAACCGGGTAAAAAGAGGAAAGCCGTTTCCTCGCCTGCGATAATGAGTGGGAGAAGGAAGCAAATAGCAATTTCGGATTTCAACAAGCTGCATACTATGTTAAAGACATTTTTCCCACCTGACTACAAAGTAACGTCGCTTAAGAACAATTCATGGAAAGTCAAAGTTAAAGACCCTGCAAGTTACCGTATATTATCTCGTAAGCTTAATACAGATAAAATCGAATGGTTTTCATTTGAAAATAAATCAGAAAGACCTATACGTGTTGTAGCTAGAGGGTTACAGCCGTCATGTTCGAAAAATGATATCATAACTGATTTAAAGCTCAGACACTTCAAAATTATAGATACCGTCAATATAGTCAAATGAGAAAGGCAGCATAAGGAGGGGATTAACACTATGGTAAATCGTAGTCTCCGTCTCTTCGATAAGACTGAGATCTTGAATAAAATTTATGAAATTAAAACAATTATAAATATTGTAGTTAAAATAGAACCTATACGAAAGAACAAAAAATTGATTCCCCAGTGCAAACGGTGTCAAAAATATAACCACACACAAACCTACTGTTAGAAAGAGCCGCGGTGTGTAAAATGCACCGGTAATGATCTAACGGTTAACTGAAGTCTAAATAACAAAGCTCCCCCGCAATGTATTAACTGCAAAGGTCATCATCCTGCAAACTATCGGGGCTGCGAAGTAGCTAAAGAGCTCCAAAAAAGACGGACGCAATTCATGAAGCCACAGAAGCAACAAAATAAGCCAAAGCTTAAAAAAACGGGCAACAGAAACCACATCGGGACCGAACATGGTACTTAAAAAAACAAACGTGCCAACAAACGCCCAAGGTGCAGCTGCGGGAAACGCCCCCACAAATAATCCACCGGACCCTGTTTCTCACGTTTTCTCGGTTATTCTCTTGGGACTTGAGGAATAAACTAAAACAAATAGGCTTATTGTCGATAGGCTAGTTAAGCTCGAAAATAATATTCGCAACAGTGACAATTTTTACACCTTATCAAGAACAGAAATCGAAAGCTTAAATTACTAACATGGAATGCCAACGGTCTTTGGCAAACACTCGGAGAGCTTGATACTTATATCGATGTATGCTTGATATGAGAAGCTCATGTTAAGGAGAAATCGAACTTAAAGATCAAAGATTATATTGATTACCACGCCGTCCACCCGTCGAATAAGGCTACAGGCGGAGCATCCCTATTTATAAAGGAGGCTATCGGCCACTCAATCGATTTAAAATTAGAACTCGAAACAATGCAAGGGAGCTCTGTGTAGGTCCATTATAGACATGACTTTTTTTAAATTTTCTTCTAACGTATATGTTAGTATAACTAAACGTGAAATATTCTCAGCAGTAATCGAAACCGATCTCTCTGACCATTACGCTGTTTTATATGCAACGAAAAGTGTAAATAGCTCTGAAACACCTTGTGAAACCGATGTTAAAAACATTAATCAGCAAAAAGTTAATGCGCTTATTCAGATTACAGACTGGCAACTTATACTCCAAGAAAATGACGTTGAGTCACTCTACAATAAATTCGTAGGAGGAATGAATAATACGAGTATATATGCTGAAGCAAGTAAAATAACCACGAGGAAAAGAGCCCGGAAGCATAAACCACTCCAGAAGTAGTTTCAATGTGCAAAAAAAGGGATGAGTTATATAGGAGGTGGAAAAATAGCCCCAGATGTAAGACGTTTGAAGACGAATACAAAAGGTATCGAAACACAGTTACTAAGAACATTAAACTTATAAAAGCCAATTACTACAAACAAAAGTTCTTAAATGCCAATAACGACCCGAGGAAAACGTCGAGTATTGTGAGTGAACTACTTGGAAGAAAGAAACGCTCTGTAGACGAAGCAATTAAAATCAATTTTCCAAATGCTGACAAAGGCTTAAACGACATTGTTGAAGAATTTGCGGATCAGTTTCCGAAACAAACGGCAAACATCATTCATGCCTGTGATACGAAAACCCCAAACCACGAGAACCGGCAACTTCAACAAAGTATCTACATAGAGGAAGCAACTGAGCCTGAAGTTTACAAGATATTGTGTCAACTGAGTAACAAAAAAGGTCCTGGAGCAGACAACATTAGACCAGTTGATCTCAAATGGAATGCTATGTGTCTCACTCCCATAATCACGAAGATCGTAAACCGTAGTCTATGTCAGTCCTGTGTGCCAAAACTAATGAAAACTTCAATAATTCGCACAATATACAAGGGAGGAATAAAAAAAGATACAGAGAATTATAGACCGATTTCAATTCCACCAGCGGTTGAAAAATGTTTAGAAGAGGTAGTTGTTAATCATGTTAATTGTTTTATGTCGAACCATAAAGTGATTCATCCAAACCAATATGGTTTTCAAAGGGCAAGAGTACACAATCGTTACTGGGGGAATTTACCAATGTCGTAAATGGTGGACTGAATAAAAAACACCACGTACTTGTGCTTTTTATAGATTTCAGCAAAGCGTTTGATACCCTGACACCTGAAAAACTCGTGGAGAGTGTCAATAGATTAGGACTGAGAGGAGTGCTGCCAGAGTGGCTTAAAAGTTATTTGAGTGATAGAGTAATACAAGTCAAGGTGTCTGACACATTAAGCAAAAAAAGAACAAGTAACTACGGTATGCCACAAGGTTCCAAACTGGGCCCTATTTTATTTATACTGTTCACAAATGAACTATTATGAACATTTAAGAAAGCTACTGCGTATGCCTACGCTGATGACATCGCAATCGTCGTGAAACACAAGGACTTGCAATTAGCCATAAAGATACTGGAAGATGAGTTCAACCTTGTATCTGAATGGTGTCATGACAACGGCCTGGTGATCAACGCAAATAAAACCAAGTTGATGCATATTCGGACTACATCGAAGCCAACGGAAGTCATTGAAATCTTTCAACGAAATTATCGTTGTCCACTACTGAGAAGCAGAAGCAGAATTGATGTAGTTAAAACCATTAAGTACCTCGGAGTTACCATCGACGAGAAATTCCAATGGCGTGAGCACATCAATGTCCTGCGTCTTCAACTTAAGAGCACTATATTCGCAATGGTGTATCTTAAACGTTACTCACATATCGAAGTACAAAAGCAAGTGTACTACTCATTGGCAGAGTCAAGCATTAGATACTGGATTATGGCCTGGGGAAATGCAGCTAAGACCCACCTGGAGAAGATATCTAACCTACAACATCGTCTTGTTAAAATAATTAGAGATACTAATTCAAGTTTTAAAGTTTTAGATGTAAACGCAATCTTCAAGGTGACAACACTCCTAAGCTATATGGACGACCGACGGTTTCTTCAACCCATCAGCCACACGTTAAACACCCGAAGACGAGCCCAAGGGATGCTAGAAGTTCCGACAGCTTACAACTCGTACGGAGACAGAGAACTACGATGAACTGTTCCTAAATTGTTAAATTCGCTCCCACCGTTACTGAAAATTATTCCAAATTTCAAAACAAGGAAACAAGAGATTAAATGATTAATGGTTTTTTATGTGATACTACACAATTTTTCCTGGTTTTAATTTTTGTTTTCCGTCAATTCCTTTAGACAAAGACAGACCAGCACCATATAAGGAGTCTGATGATCGGTTGTGGCTGACCGTGAAACAGCGCTGTAACTCCAGCCGTCCACTTTACGTGGTAAGGAATGTAAGGCTATTCATTCAAAACAAATAAAGGAATTGACGGAAAACAAAAATTAAAACCAGGAAAAATTGTGTGGTATCACATAAAAAACCATTAATCATAAAATTCTCGACAAAAAACAATGTCAAAAGTCTTTCACCTTTCTATCACCCATTTCAGTCCAACTATGCTTGTCGAAATGGAATAGAATTAGAGAAAACACAGAAAGAAACAGCCTGAATGAATAATATAATATACTTACAGGAGCAAAAGTTTGTCCAAGAAATTGCAAATAAAAACTGGATAAACTCGTGGCTTCAATGGCACAGTGCAAGAGTGCTTGCCTGAGGGGATACCAGAAAAAACTGGAAAAAATTGGCCATTATTGGACAAAATGGGCAGCCATTGGCGGTGAGAAGCGCAGTTAGATATCTAGGTATCTGGCTTGACCAGTATCTATATTTCGATAGACATATAGTTGCTTGTCTTGCTGGGGCCAAGAAGGCTTATGCTCTGACAAGGAGACTGTTTCATAGCAGTCAACTTGACTCCAGAGTGAAGGTCATTTGCTACGTGGCCCTTATAAGGCCGATCATCGCTTATGGTTGTCCATTATGGTTTAATATAGCGCCTAGCTATATGGAAAAGATTCGGGTTTTGGAGAGACAATGTCTTAGGACCTGTCTCCGGTTGTTCCGAACGCCTGAATCCAACTATATAAAATACTATCCCAACAAGGTCCTATACGATGGGGCTCAGTTGAATAGGATTGACAATTTCCTCATTAAGGTGACTCGAAGGCACGTTGCAAGGGCGATGGCCAGCGACAATAGTCTGATCTTTGGGGCTTACTACCCCAATGAAATGTACATTGAGAGTACACTCCGGTCTGGCTTTATCCCGCCAGAGGCATTTATCCATATTGATGCAAAAGGGCTGGTACAGACGAGGGATGGTATCCCGGTATTATACCACCGCTACCGCAGTGCGAGAGATAAGCGGCTCATCCGCGGCGAGGACGTCGCCAATGCTCATGAGCTCCTCCGTTTTAGTACCGCAATAGCGGAGAGGGATAAATTCGATACAGAAAAGCAATTTGCCGAATTTTGGTGGCTTTTTGAGGGGGGAGGGGTCAACATGCCCTCCCAAGACGGTGCGTTACTCTAGGTAACATCCTCTTAGTTTGTAAGATAGATTAAGTTAGCTAGGGCGTTTCTGGGAGGGGCCGGGCTCGCCAACTTGTGGTGGTGCTTCCGGGAGGTGATTGATTCTGTAAGGCATCAGTCAGCTCACGGCGGCGCGTGTGCACGTTGACGACTGCCAGGCGCTCGGAAAGCAATTGGGAATTTGACCACTTGTTTCGTAATCCAACGAGTGCTCAGAATCCTAATTATAGTTAGAATATGTTAAGTAGTTTAAGTAAGTAGAGTAGGTAGTTTGTAATTTGTTTTTTTATATAAAAATATAAAATTTGATAAAGATGCCGAGTTTTCTTAAAAATTTTCTCGATGAAAACATAATATGTAAGATTAGTTCGTAAAATAGTTTTTAGGCCGAAAGGCAATAATTATAAGATAGAGTTAAGTTTAGGGCGTCCGCATAAGGATCAATAATCTAGAATAAGTATCCTGTTAATGTTAAGTTAGATTTACTCATTTTTGTCTAGTATATAAGTTGATATAAGCTAATAATTAATAAAAATGAATTTAAAAGTAAAAGTAAAAAGTGCTTGCCTGAGAAGACGCTGGTCTAGGTTCGAAGCCCAGTGGAAGAAAATGGAATTTCGGGATAAATGAAGGAAAAAGACAGACCAGCACCACATAAGGAGTTTGATGATCGGTTGTGGCTGACCGTGAAACAGCGCTGTAACTCCAGCCGTCCACTTTACGTGGTAAGGAATGTAAGGCTATTCATTCAAAACAAATAAGAGATTAACTAGAACTATTAAATAAACATTTTAAAGATCAAGAAATACAAATTACTTCGACCGAAGAACTTTACGAACTATTAAGACTTCAAGGATATTATAACGAAACAAACATTATATTTAACGTTTTGATACCAAATTTTTCAAAATTTAAGTACCACATGTACCACATAATTCCATTACCCGTTAACGAAACAAAGCTTGTAACACTAAAACCCTATATTGCATATAATGATCACAAAATTCAATACTTCAGCACACCTTGCCCCAAGACAGCTGGAATATACATCTGTATGCCACCGGAACTAGAAGAGAAAACCAACGAATTGGGATGCATGGGAAGGCTTATGGAACACGACACGGCTCATTGCGCCTTCGACGACGTGGGCAAAATCGAGACACTAACCCAACCCGAGCCCAACTTCCTCCTTTTTATTAATGTACCACAAGTTTTCTTTAACTCTACTTGCAGCACCAAAGCTGGACCGATCCAAGGCACAGCGCTCATGCATTTTCAAGGATGCAACGTAAGAGTTAATGGCATTACATACGAAGATGACCCCGCAAGGTTCTGGGACGAAATCTACATACCACCCCTACCAAGCAACGATATCCACACAACACATGTTAATGACGTCATCAACCTGGAGAAACTCAAAGATTACAATCTCTTAGCCAAATCAAGACTACGAATCCTAGACACCAAAACAGAAGTCCTGCACTACTTAACAATGTCATCCTCAACCGCAATCATCGTCATGATCATAATCATAATTACAATCCTATTCGTCATCATTCGTACAAAAAGTAAGCCCAGGAAAGAACAGCTACCCACACTCCAATCATTCGTTTCGGGCCCACTGACGTCATTGTGGCCTTCACTTTACACTAAGGGGGGAGGAGTTACGTCACCTACACCCTGACTCCCCTCTAACACAAGCCACCCAATACCACCCAGTGAGCAGTCCAGTACATTCACCTATAACACCCAGTACATCAACACGAGCCACCCAATACCATCCAGTCAGCAGTCCAGCACATTCACCTTTATAATAAGATATTTGGTCAATTAAGCATTTCCGTTTGCTGTAATTGCTTGGATGACAAGAACTTGATGAGTTAGCGTCTACTGCACTTCCCAAGTTCTTGGAATTCACCTGAGCAACATAGGTATTCTAAATTAATATTAATCCATTGTACTTCACTTCGATTGTAAACTTGAAACCGATCGGTTATTAAATAAACATTGTCATTAACATAAATAAACTTTGCTTTTTTTTAATCTCTACTCGGCACGAATCCATAACTCTGGCGTTAAGGAAATTAGGGTGAGAAGAAAGGGAGAGATGCCGATGCACGTTGGTTTTAAATGTTTGAAAGTTATAAGGTGAAATGGAAGAGTATTCCACATTCGTGTTGTACGGCTGAGAAAAGTTTCTTTGAAGTTCACTGTACGTCCAAACACAGGTTTGAGGGTGAATTGATGAGCATTCCTTCCATGGCGGGTATTGCGGTTGAAATGTTCAAGGGGAGGAATGCAACTAGCTATTTCGTTTGAGCACTTATGGTTGAAATAACGAAAGACAGGAGACATTACGACGATGACTAGGAGAGTCAATCGATCTCGCGATGTCTCGGTCGTTAATGAGTTTTATCGCTCGTTTTTGGATTCTGTCAAGTAGCTCCAAATAAGTAGGATACACGATTTAAAGATTGTAGCCAGATAAGAAGGGGTGAAATAGACAATTCGCAGCGTTCTTGGCAACATCGAATATATGGTCATTCCAACGGAGGTTGTCATTAACACGTTTCACACATACTGAAAACGGATAGTCTTTCGGTTTAAGCGATGCAAGTGCCATTCATGGATAATGGCAGTGTGTGTGGGTTTTGCTTTATTGACAACATTAAATTCCACTCTATTGGTTGTGCTGTTAAGATGGGAATTTAGTGAGCTTAACATACGTTGCCGTTCTTGCTCCACACCCGAAGAAGAGGGGCGTGATACTAGAAACGAATATGAGAAGCTGAGGGTACTGTCATCAGCGAAGGAATGGATTGGATTGGAAGTTACTACAAATGCCTAACGTAGGTCTATGAGACATTGCTTTGGGTTATTTACCTATAATCCGGGTCCAAATTAACAAAGCAAATTAAAACAACCATCTGCTAGCTGCCTTTAGCAGTTTCATGATCGCCTAGTAGATGATACCTGACAGTTACTCTATTGGTTATCCCTCGGCCTTCAGTTTTAATAGTTCACTTCCGTTATTCTTGAAAGTTCTTGTGCAACCCTCTACAGCAGCAAATCTCCATACTCCAAGAAATTCCTATAGATGCTAACATCTGAAATTTCCCCCTTCAAACGACGGAAGCATCTCAGTCGAAAATGTAGACCTTCCACCAAAGTGGGAACCAGATGTTCGACCCAGACAGAAGCCCATCCAAGATTTTGCTTATTGTGACCATCCTGGGCTTGAAGACCAAAAGTATGGTTGTGATCCTTTATGCCAAGATGTTGTGCTTAAGAACAGGATTTTTAATCAAGGTTTTGATCGTTGAAAGCAAGATTTTGATCCTTGAGACCAGGATTTCGATTAGTGGGACAGATATTTTCATCCTTGAGAACAAGATTTTGATCCTTGGAACTGGGATTCGATCCTCGAGAACAGGATTTTGGGCCTTGGGAGCAGGATTTTGATCTTAAGACCAAGATTTTGATCCTCAAGACCGAAATTTTGATCCTTGAGACCGGGATTTGATCCTAAACACTAGGATTTTGAATTTTCATACCTGAATTCATCTAAAACGTCTGGCACTTACATATTTATAATGAGGGGATTTTTCCCAATTTTTGATGTCATTTTTTTTTTGGTTATACCTCTGACACCAAAAAGTGATTTGTTGCCCTTTCGGGGCGTCTGTCAAGGCGAATGCTACAATTTAAACGTGTGGGACCAAAAATTCTTAATCAGTGCATAGTTCTCTATAATTTGTGTAGGTATATATACGAGTAAAAATGGTTATACCCTTGACACAAAAATCCGAAAAATCAACGTTTTCTAATACCCGCCCTCATCCCCGGCGAAAAAAAACCTGCCAGATGACTGCTTTTGATATCACGATACTAATACCTTCACATACAAGTAAATGAATTTTGATTATACCTCCACTCCCAAAATATGCTGTCGGCTCTTAGACTATGATTATGCTACATGTGGGACCTGATTTAAAACCGAATATTAAATGAAACGCATGTAGCTGAATTAAGGAAATGGGCATTAGCGTATAGAGCTGATGTTGTGGGATACAATGAAATGATATCTTTTTTTGATTGGACTTTTATTACAAGAATAATTTCATACAAAATAAAAGCACACTCGCAAAATTTATAATCAGAAAGTCAGGCGATTTGGCACTACTCTTTGAAGCACAAGTTATCGAAACATGTAACGGACTGCCTGCTGCAGTTACAAAGATGCAATATTATAAATCATATTTGTACAGGGGCTGTGAACGTGTTAAGTAATCTTTAAGTCGCAAGCCACAAACAGCGTGTTACTTAAATAATATTCAATTAGCAGTCCACAAATAGCCTACCTATGAATAAAATATTCATTAATTCGAAAGCCAAAAAGGGCTGTTAAAAAATGTGTTTTTTCAGAATTGAGATAATTTATTGGTTTAACCAGCTAATTTAAGTTTTTTATGTTTTTTTTTTTAAACATGTTTTTTTTAAATATAACAGCACAATTTTTAAATATAACCAAAAAGCCGTTTTCTTGACTTTTTGGCATAGCCAACTCATACACACTGCAAGAGATGGATTGAACATCTCTCCTAAAAATTTGAGATTTCAAGACTTTTCAAAAGTGGCCAGCTCCGCGGCATCCAAATTCTAAATTCAACATTTCAACTGATCCGGTAACGGGAGTCCTCTACGCGTATTGCTAAACTGTATAACCAGCACAGACATCGGGCGCCCTGCTACATACAACAATGTGCTCATGCAAATGTAGAGCAAAATGTATACCGACTCAGAGAAAACTACATTTGCTCTGACACTATGCAAAGTGGACTTAGTAGCAGAGTAAAGTTTTGCTCATCGGAAAAATATGTGTGCAACCAACAGCAATAGCAAGGAGGAAGAAAGAACGTGGCGTAAGTGGAGGAAAACGCCACAACATTTCGGGCCATAGTTTCACACTATTGGAAGAAAGTAGGCCACAAGTCCACAATATTTACCCAAAGTGCAATAAGGCCAAGTGCTAAAATAAAACCTATCACCTACTCCAAATCAAATAGTGACCCCAAGCAGGGGGGTTGCAGAGGGGCAGCATGCCGCCCCATATGTATTGCAATGTTTATGGGATTACTTGCGAACTATCTTCTTATTCGCTTATTTTCTTTCGTTTATTTTCATTCGGTTATTTATTTCATTTCATTATTAATTTAATGTTGTTTATGTCACATATCAAAAACGAAAATTAATATGAATTTAGAAAAATAAATTGAAATAGATTCATTTTTCATTACTAAACGCTGTTTTATTTCACTTCTATAGAAGAACTCTATGACCACAAAACAGCCTGATAAACAACGAATAGTTGTATGCCCACGCAATGATCTGTAGTAACATATAGTTTGCTCCAGTTTTTTCTTCAAATTACAAGCAAACTATATGCTACCACAGACCGCTCTGTTTGCTCTACAAGGATGGTGAAATTGTTGAGCAATACGCGTCCTGGACTGATGAAATAATGTTCATCTTGCTTTGACTTTAATTTAGTTTAATAACAGTTGATACAGTGGATGCTCCCAAATTAGAACCACTTTCATTCTAGGGTAATTCTCATTTCGGAAGTATTGTAGTATATAGATATCAATATTAATCAATATAAAATGCAAAAAAAAGTGTGAATCTACTCGTACTTCCAAAAACTTTATTTCCACAAAGAAATCTTTCATTATTAACACTTAACATTTTTTTATTTTTTTATTTTTTGTTTCATTAAATTTAACACAACTATATCGTTCCAGAAGACAACATGCTGCGGGGTAAGTGCGGCCCTTCATATCATCTTCTCATTTATTGTTAATACTGAGTGTTTATTGTTATTTTTTTTCTTCTTTTTATTGTTATATTAAAAAAACTATGAGATTCTTTTTGATAGAAACTCTTCCAAAGTATTTGATATTTCGAAGAGTGGATTGCCATAAGAGTAGATACGTATATTACACTTATAGAAAAAATCCATTTTTTGGCTTAATCAAAAAAACGCCTGGACCGAATTCAGTGTAATTTCGTTTAGATTATATCGAGGTAAATACGCATCGATTCATTTTCGTACGCGAGATGGCATGAAGGAAAAAATTGTTCACGATAGTTTAACGCACGTACGTACCTAACACACACATATACAAACATGCGTAACTCATAGAAGAAGAAAAATATCATCCGCGTTAAGGCTCGGCGAATTAGGGAGGATCTGCGGTTTCAAACAAACTCGTACAAAGTAGCCTTCGTCATAGCATTCTAGCGGGCAAGATGTTGAGGATTTATAGCAGGAAAATACCGGTCGGACAAAATGCAATTGAAATTACATGCATACATACATATTCGGCCTTAACGGCCCATACAGAGCCCAGAATCTAGGTTCTCCAACCACTTTCATGCGAAGTGGAGGGGACCTACAGTTTTACGCCGAATTCGAACGGCAAATTTGAGAAGCTTCTCATGACAATTTGATACTCTTGGATGTTTGTCAGACGTTCGCAAGAGATGACAACAACACGCCATCACCATTGAAATTGCAAGAATGAAAGAAGAAGAAATATCAGCGTCAGTAGCTATTTGGCAAATCGGTTGGGACAACACTACAAAAGGCAGATGGAACTACAAGTTGATCACGACCATTGAGACCTGGAGAAGGAGAGCACATGGAAACAGCAACTACCACCTTACGCAGCGCCTGACTATACAAGGCGGTTATCGCAAATACTTATATCGATTTAGACACCTGGGCATGAAGCCTTTTATCTCTAACAGGATAAAAAGTATTAAACCCGAGGTTAACGCATGGTGTGACTCGAGCTGCAAAGAGGCTATCAGGTTAAAAGAGGTAAGCTTTCGGCTGTTCAAAGCCAACCCATCTGAGGAAAGCCGTAAAAAGTTTAAACGACCCAGAAATGACTGCAATGCTCACATTAATCGTGTCTAATTCTCCTATGACCAAAAGTTGAGACAAAAAATACTACAAAGTCCCACGGGTAGTAACGACTTTTGGTTATTTGTTAAAAACATCAAGAAATCGGCCTCATCATGTATCCCGACACTCATTTACAATGACATTCCAGCTGTCAGCCCTATAGATAAGGCTAATCTGCTGGATGCTCACTTTGCCACCAGCTCCACGCTCCCAGATTGTGCTTTGTCTCCCCCTGTACTCTAGCGCGTAGAATACTCCATGGGACCAATCTACCTCCGCTCACGCTGGAACATGTTCCCCAAGGTTCTCGTTGGTCTGCAACTCAATTTCTCCTTTTTGTAAATGATCTCCTGTCTATTACCTTTAATGCAATCTGTGGAAGAAAACACAACCGATATACCAAATTATTGATTCAAATCTGGCGCCTAAATAAAAAATAGAATAAAACAAATATTAGGCATTAACGGCTCATACAGGGCCTAAAACCTAGATTCTGCAACCACTTGCTTGTGCGAACTGGAATCCTAATTTTGAGCCGAATCCGAACGGCAAATTTGAGAATCTTCTCATAACAATTGATACTCTTGGTGTTTGTCAGATGTTCGCAGGAGGTGGGGCAGTGGAAACAACTCTAGATGTTAATTGGTGCCAGCGGGATTTGAACCGGGGACCTTTCGATTAGTATTCCGACATACTAACCACTGAAAGCTGTACAAATAACGATTTTTTTCTAAATGAACAGTTGAATAGTTTTCTATAAATACCGTACCAAATAAAAAAAATATTAATTGTCGTTGCAATCCATCAGTGGTAATCAAGTTTTTATTCTTTTCGTTGCTTTGACCAACTCGGCTTTGAAGAAAGAGTGTAGGTGGAAGGCTCAAGTAATTTTAGCGACAGTAATAGTTTTGGTCAAAGATTGGATAGAAATTTTCATATGGGTGGAGTTCTACTTGATTTGGGATCTCAAGTTAATTTTATTATCGAAAAATTTGCCAATTCTCTGCAACTTCACAAACACAGAAAGAATGTGGACATCTTGGGAATAGGGGTATCGGAAACGAAATTTAATTTCCAAACACACACAGCCATTCGCTCTAGGTATACAAATTTCGAGATTTCGTTATAGTTCTTGGTTGCGCCAGCCATTAGCCAGAATCGTCGCTAAATGTTTGCAATATTCCCTCGAATTTGGAACTCGCCGACGAATCCTTCTAGGATTGATTTGCTGCTAGGTGCAGAAGCATTTTTCGACCTACTTCGAAATCGGCAGGTCAAAATTGGTCAAGATCTTCCGTCTCTACAAAATACAGAGTTGTGGTGGATTATATCTGAGAGTTTCAAAACTCAAGCTTTATACAATAAAAAATCTTGTTTTACCAATTCCAAAGATTACAATATGTGGAGAAGTTTTGCGAGATAGAGGAAGCGCACGATAAGTACTCCAAGTGGACAGATGAGCAGAAGGAGTGTGAAATTCATTTCAAAAACCGTTGAGGTCTTACGTAGTGGCAGGTTAATGGTTCAGCTCCCTATGAAAAAGGATCAAAGTTGTCTTGGATTATCATAGGACAAAGCGTTTAGACGTTTCTTATCGCTTAATAACTTATCTCTAACAGAAAAGTTTGTCGATTTCTTGAAGGAGTTCGAGACACTGCCACATGCCATTAGTAAGAAATAACAATCTCTCGGAACCACACTATTATTCTCCACACTATTATTCTTCCACCCAATAGCACATCTACGAAACCTCGAATAGTATTCGACGCATCGTGTTGCACATAATCGCAGATCTCGTTAAATGGAATCCTCATGGTCGGTCCTACAGTACAGGACGAACTTTTCATAATTTTGCTACGCTTTCGATTGCATCAGTATGTTCTCACTGCAGACATTGTTAAGATGTATCGCCAGGTGCTGATGAATCCATCGCATCGAAAGTTGCAATACATTTTGTGGAGGGAGAGTGAGCAAACTGCGGTACAGACTTACCAGCTAATACCGTCACATACGGCACTTCGCCTGCGCCATATTTGTCAATTCGCTTCCTCAAACACTTAGCAGAACAAAATGAAGAAAAGTACAAACTAGGAGATAGCGTTCTTCAAACAGACCTCTATGTTAATGAAATGTTGACTGCAGTCGTTCATATACGCACTAGTACACAAGAAATTTGAAGTTGTGGACATTTTGAGGTCAGGCGGATTTGAATTATCAAATTGGAGCGAAGCAGCACGCATTTTTGCAACAAACGGAAGATAAGGAAATTAATTTAAGGGAATTTAATCTGTCTAGCACTTTGGGAATTGCTTGGAATGCTCAAAGGGACGAGTTTAGCTTTTCCTACAAGATCGTAGGGTATTTTTAATACACAAGGCAAAAAGGAAACTACTTCCTCGATTAGAACTATGCGCAGCACACCTCTTGTCGAAACTTGGGACAAAAATAAAACCAATTTTTAAAAATAATCATTCGGATATCTTTTTTTGGACAGACGCTGCCATTGTTCTGGACTAGATCAACACGCATTCGTCAAAATTATGTACGTTCGTGGGTAACGTGGGTGTCCGAGATTCAGAAAATCACCAAAAACATGTCCTGGAAACACGTGCCAACACACGATTATCCGGCAGACATAGTCTCTCGTGGCCGCACGGTGGATGAACTACCCATATGGCTCAAAGGACCAAGTTTATTATCGCAAAGTGAGTAGATGTGGCAATCAATTGTTGATGTTCAGCTAATTTCAGAAGAATCGAAGCTGGAAATGAAGAAAATAGTATTGATCTGTCAAAACTCAGATTCAAACTACTTGCTGGAAAAGGTAGTAGATCAATACAGTGAATTAAAAAAAATTCTTCGGGTTGTTGCGTTCCTTCAACAGTTTGTTAAGTCAGTCGAGCGAGAAAGCAATCATATCGAGACAAAAAAAATCTTACAGTCGTGGATCTCGAAAAATCGTTAGTCAGGATCATTCATCTCATTCAACACAGCGCTTTTTCGCAAGAAACCAAAGCAATTTGGACCGACACGAAACTCAAAGGATCGATAAAATGGTTGAATCCGTTCATCGAGGACATGTACCTGTTTTAAAGGTAGGAGGACGGTTAAAACACGCGAACATCCCACAGGAATGTAAGCATCCACTTCTACTCCCGAAGAATAGCAATTCTACCAACACCGTGTTGCCGTGCTTTCTGTTGGATCATGCCTAGCGACTATATGCGCCAAGGCGCAGGCGGACCTTGACGTGATCGACGAATGGTGCACTAGGAATGGGCTCTCGATTAATCCTCTTAAAACTGAGGTTGTTCTCTTTACGAGAAGGAGGAAGCTGATCGGGTTGACTCAGCCAGTGATAAAAGGCGTCACAATCCAACTCTCTCATGAAGCAAAGTATCTGGGAGTCACCTTGAATGGCAAACTTTTTGGTCAAAGCATGTTGAGCTGAAGACTGCCAAGGCGCTGTCGGTTTTCTGGCAGTGCAAGGGCATTTTCTGCAAGACGTGGGGCTTATCACCGAAAAGAGTCCTATGGATTTATACGGCTATGATAAGACCATTTATAGCATACGCATCGGTTGTTTGGTGAAATAAGCTTTCGCGGAAATACGTTACTGCTGCTTTCGCCAAACAAGGAAGCTATGTCTAGGCTGCTCGGGGGCCTTCCCCGGCACGCGTGGCTCCAGCCTGGATGCATTATTGAACCTCCCGCCCCTTGATGTTTACATCATGGGTTTCATAATCAAAGCTATCTCACGTTTAAAAAGAGGTGGCTTTTCGTATAACTCGCACTGGAGTTTTGATGAACTTGCGCGAGGGTTGTCATACGACTCCTATCTTATGGATATGCCATCCGATGCAATGACACCGGAACTTCGGCTAAAGCGCAACTACGAAGTCGACTTTCCTCATGTTCAGGACTGGCTCTAGCCAGACTCTGAGCCTGGAAAGGAATGCAGTCGAAACTTCACGGATGGCTCCAAAACCGACCAAGGATCTGGTTCTGGTGTTTTCATGGAGAGCGACAACATTAGACTTTTCTTCTCATAGGCAAACATGCGTCGGTCTTCCAAACGGAGACTTATGCTATCCTAATGGCCATGGACTATGTTGCGAGGAACAAGTTTAGGGGACGAAGTATCTGCGTCTGTAGCGACAGTCTTAAGGCCTCGGTCAACCCTTTAACCACCTCCAAAATAGTTCGCGAATAAAAGATATCTCTGAATTCGGTCGGAAGGCTGAATTCGCATAGACTTGTCTGGGTTCCGGGTCATAACGGGATCAAGGGAAATGAAATTTCCGTCCTCGTCCTGGGTCAGGGCTTAATTTGACGGTTGGGTTTCATATGAACACACGCCGTTGGCATGACTCTCCACGGTGCAGACAAACTAAGCAAATTCTCCCCGACGTCTGTAGGAAATCTGCGGCATTCTTTATGTCTCTCATCAGAAAAAACTGCAGACATACTACTGGCATTCTTACGGGACACTACGCATTCGCCAAACACCTTAAGGTGCTAGGTCTAAGCGATACCACCAACTGCGAAGCCTGTGAAGAAAGCGACGATACTGCGGAACATTTCGTCTATGATTGTCCTGCTTTTGGTGGATATATATATGGATGGATTTATTTTGAATATACATAAAACTTGATCTCCCTAAGCAACTTAGACAACACCCCTAGAGAAAAACCATACAACTGCACCAAAACTCTACTTTCCTATCTCTCTATTCTTACTTATGTAAGTAGCACCGAAAAGAATGCAATGAAATATCACATTGTTGTGTGCTGCTTTCTGTTCACAAATGCTTGCGCTGTGTTCATAGCACAATAAGGGTACTGTGACATTTACGGGAAAACCCCTTTAGCGTATGAAAATAATAAAAAAATAAATCTGCTTGCGGTATCGATCAAAACTGTTTCAGCAGGTTATTGGCGACTTGCCCCCAGAGAGGCTCACTCCAGCCCGTCCATTGCAGTGTTGTGGAGTCGATGTCTGCAGTCCTGTTTACCTTAAATCCCGGGGAAAGGTCCCATGTACAGCATGGGTTGGGTACAATATCCTACTTTTCAAAATATTGCTTTTGTTTTACAATCCCGCTTAAAAGTAAGTTTCTTTTATTTCCGCTTTTTTTAATAATCTAGCTTTTTCAATTGAAACTAGATGTTTTATTTTAAAATCGCGCGATTTTTTAAAATAAAATAGTGAAATAAAACAAAGCTTTGCCATGATTTAATATTTTATTAATGCATAATCAAAATATTACAAACGGGGTGTATTTAGGTTTGACAATGCAACAAATAAATATAAATAAATTAATAACGCTCATTCAGGTACTGAAAAATTAAATGAAATAAATCTAAAAAAATCTATATAACTATGTGCTTTGAAATATTAATGAAGCAAGCGAATTTATTTTGTAGACTTACTTTAATTGTATATTGTAAGCAATGCGACGCAAAAAACTGGATTTGTTAATTTTTTTATAATTTTCTGCATAGTACGTGATCTTACAACATTAAGTTTTTTATATAATTTCTCTTGTCCACTTTTCAGTTTTTCTATTTCTGTTCGAAATTTATTCTTTTGCTAAATTCACAATCAATTTGTATAAGCCACAACTTTTTCGTCCAACGAAAACTTTAAGTCTGCGATGCCAAGCTTCAACATTGTTCTGAGTTCGAGGAAGTGCTTTACTGTAGTGTCGGATACAGACCAAAAGTCGGGAGAATATTGTACCTGCCTGCTTCCATTGCAAACATAATTAATTTTAAATCACTCTACAAACTAAGCGCTTCTTCATCATGTTTAAAACTACACTATCGAGAAAAACAATTGAAATGGATAAAATTATGAAAGAAAATGGGAAACCAGCAATATTCAATTTTGAACAATGACGTTGTTTATAGTCAAGTTGGATTCTGAGAAATGGGCAAAGCGGGATTAAACAGGATTTTAAAAAGCAAGATAATAATAGATCGTGATTTAGAATAAGCGGGATTTTTAGAGGCAGTATTTAAGAACCCGGGATCTTAGAAGACGGTGTTTTAAAACTTTTTAAGCGAGATTTAAAAAAAAAAACGGGATTTTAAAAAGCGGGAAGCCGATACGCTAAGCATATGTGGCAGTTTTTTTTCTGGTTTGCATCAAAAGCAGTGGATTTAGAAGCTTTTTTTTTTTATATATAATTTGCGTGCGCTAAAGGGATTTCTTTTTTCTGTAGTGACACAGTACCCTTATAATGGTAAAACCACAGCGAAGGCATTTTTAGGTTGTTGCGCAAGTAGCTCCCAGCAATTCATTACCTATTTTTGGGTGCTACTTACTGAAAGAATAGAGGGATAGGAAAGAAGTTTGGTGCGATGGGATTTTTTTTTTCAACAGGTGGCGCCTAAATTGCTTTAGGGAGATCAGTTTTTGTTGTGTGTATTCAATTTATAAAAATCATGGCCCTGGTCGGGATTCGAACGCACGACCTGCCAATCAGTTAGTGAATACACTACCATCGCACCATTGCCACCTGCTCTATCTGATTTGTCTCCCAACAGATATTCACTGCGATAATGCAACCAATATTGTGGGAGCAGAGTTTAAAACTCTAAATGGTCGATGATATGTTGTTAGAAAAAATCTAACAAAGAAAGCATAACAAATTTTTGTACTAATGCCACCATAAATTTTCATTTTATACCCCCGCGGAATGTTGAAGTAGAAACAACTGACAAATCAAATTATAGATTCAAATCTGGCTCCTAAATAAATGTAAATAAAAACTGTACAAATAACGATTTTTTCTAAATGAACATTTGAATAGTTTTGTATAAATAAACATGAATTCATTGTCGTTATGACCCATCAGTGGTAATCAAGTTTTTATTCTTTTCGTCGTTCGCTTGCCGTCTATAATTCCACTCGGTGGCAGTGCCAATCACCAAAACTTTCATGTAGTGCCGTAACCCGCAAGTACAATTCGGTCATCATCCACTTGCAGAGCTTTCGTCGTTCATTGCTACCGTTTGAGATCAACCACATTCCCATTGTCCAATATTGGTTGGAAGAACAAGGATTCCGGTTGACGTTCTGAATTCAATCCCTACGCTCTCAATGCACTCTTTGGCTGATGACAGTACCCTCAGCTTCTAATATTCTCTTCGGCTGCGTAGCTGTAACGGCAACGTATGTTAAGCTCAATAAATTCCGATCTTGACATCATAGTGAGGTAACTAATAGCGTGGAATTTAATGCTTTCAAAACGCAATAATGTCTTCTGTCATTAAAGCAAAACCCAAACACCCTGCAATTGTCCAAGAATGGCACTTGGATCGCCGAAACGAAACGGGTTTCCATTCTCGGTATATGTGCTAATGACAAACTTTGTTGGAATGACCTCATACTCGATGTCGGCAAGAATACTGGAAAATGTCTGGGCTTCCTGAAGCGGTGCAAGAAATATTTTACCCCATTTTGAATAAAACGCTCATATCTATGCCGGTGCCCCAATCACATATTTGGAGCTTGTCAACAGAATACAGAAACGCGTGATAAGACTTATTGATCGGTATGTCGCAGTTTGACCTTCTTACTCATCGTCGCAATGTCTATAAACATTAGCTATTCTATCGATATTTCCAACATACCTAAGTGCTCAAACGTAATAGCCAGCTGCATTCCACCCTCAGAACATTATAACTGCAATAGCCGCCAAGCTGGCAATGCGCATCAGAATGCATTCGGTAGTACAGTGATATACAACGAATCTTTCCTTAGCCGTACAGCACGAATGTGCGTTCCATTTTTCCTAAACTTTATAATCTACGTGTTTTATTTGACATAAAAGTCGTAGCCTCAGTTGGTTTTTTATTCCTGAAGTAAAGTTGCGATACAAAAATTAAAATCATTTCAAAAAGTCAAACAATATTTGACCATTTTTTATTCTACGAAATGAGCATACCGCGCTTTTTTTCATACAGGTGGGCGTACGATATCTAAGGTGCTTTCGCCGCATTTTTCATATTGAATAGGAAACTACTTCGGATATTGGTCGTGAGTACATGCAAATTCTGTGAGGACCTGCACGCCGAGGATAACTTAACTCACTTACTGTGTGAGTGTGAGGAATCGTAGGAGATTTCTAGGAGAATACTTCTTCGAGGAATTAGGGGCAGAGACTACAGGAAGCTGGTCACATAATCTTCAATAAGACTATTAGATCAAGAGTCAATAGCATATTTTGGGAGCGGAGGTCTAAATAGAATTCATTTACTTGAATGTTAAGGTAAGGAACTAGCATCTTGATATCAAATGCAGTAATCTGGCAGGGTTTTTTTTACGCCGGGGCTGAGGCGGTGGTGGTTTGAAAACGTAGATTTTTCGGATTTGTGTGTCAAGGGTATAACTACTTTTATATATATACAAGTTTTAGAGAATTATGCACTGATTAGGAATTGTTGGTTCCCAGACGTTTTAAGTGTCGCATTACCCTTGCCAGACGCCCCCCAAAAAGTTGCAAAAAATCACTTTTTGGTGTCAGAGGTATAAGACTGAAAAAAAAATTACATCAGCAATAGCAACCAATTCTAAAGCTACCAAAAGATCCTGAAAAATGCTCGAAAAACTTGGAAAAGTATTGAAAAATGTGTTAAATAATCGTCTGAAAAGTATTTAATCAAGTTTGAAAGGCCTTAAAAGGCTTACACAAGCAGGGCGTATCCAGAAAAAATGGTTGCGGGGGGGGGGGGTTGTAGTCCTTTTAAGTTAATAAATTAAGTGAATCCAACATTTTTCTTTTCCTCTAACAAACCTTAACTTGCGTAATCCATAAAATTAAACATTTTGTGAACAAAATTTTATTAATTTGTTATATTAATAATATATGTAGGCAAGAACAAATAATGAACTTTGTTTTATTTCTTCTCTTTTTTCCTAAATTGAAGTTTTATTAATTATATTCAGATTCCTAATAAGGATTTACATAAACTTCACGCTCAAGAAGTATAAGTTCTTTCACGCGTACATGAGTACACACAAAGTTTTTCTATCTTGCCTTTTTGCCAAAAGTTTCCAAAACCTTATCATAGAAACTGTTCTTGTTTTCTATTTCCTAAACCAATTTTTTTTTCTATGCAAATCAAAGCCAGCTCCGATAATTTTTCTTTATTCATAATATTTCTAGAAAAATATTTTACTCGCTTAAGTGCAAAAAACCCTACAAACACCGATTCCGAAACAAAGAACGCAATGACGGAGTAGTGGGAATGCCTCTTGCTCCGAGATCCGCCAACCTCAAAGCTAGCGTCCGACGAGGGAAGCGACGGGACTATAGACATGGACATGAAGAAGTTATTTCTCCATGATGATGACACTTGCGCCAACGCCTGCTCATCCAAATTCTCTACGTCATCGACTGCGTCCATCCGAACTAGGTTGAAATTCAGCAGGATGACCATTAGGAGATTAGGCAAAAAGACAGGCGAGAACAGGATCGCCTAAGGCTTTGAAATGCCCATGAATGAGTGCAAAGCTTGGCGTTAGCAGAGAATTAGCCGCTCGCTCGTACATCCGTAATGGACGAACCGAGCATTCCAGGTTCAAGAGAGCTGATGGAACCAACCATGTCTACGAAGAGCACTAGTCCATTTGGACATCGATTGGTCGCATTAGACGTTAAGATAAAAGGCAACAAAATAGCCAATGTTTCGTGTGTGTACCCACTCGAAAGTAAATAAGCCGCTCGCTTCTACCTCGCTGAGAGGATGCACGGGAACGGGAAGCCATGCTAAAGTGGAGCTGTCGCTCACTTCCATAAAGGACAATTGCCCACCTGGAAAGGAAAGGATTGTCTCAGACCCCGAAGCTAGGAACGTAGCTACAAGCCCCATCTCCAGAGGAACTACCCACAGCAGAGAATAAGCCGCTCGCTTGTACATTAGGTGGCGTTGAACCAAGGAAATGAGGTGATGGAGAGCTGGCGGGAGAGCTCCATTATCGAAGGACTTTGGTCATTCCAGTCGGAGGATAGTCATTTCAAAAGCCGCTAAATATAATTAAGAGGCCACGGATGAAATAGCCGATCAGAATCTGAAAGAGGAACTTAGAATTACTGTATCATCTAATGAAATGACGAGTACCAATTCGTCGGGCAAGGTGGGACAATCAACCTTAAATTCACCAGGATTCTGTGAGGCTTTGACGCTAGGGAATCGAAAAGCCGACTGGACAATTGGTATCTGTCATACGGTCATTACTCGCCGTAGCGATCAGAAGCATATCGACAGCATGGATGAGTCGAAAGCTGATGGGAATGCCGAAGGAATCAGGCTGAGGAACACCGTACAAGGACCCCCACCGAAGTCAGAGATTTAAGATCCTCTAAAAAAGAGAGCCAACGCAATCAAACTACTAAGGCGGTTTAAGAATCGTGATCAAAACTCCCTTACGGAACAGAACACGAAAGCTCTAGGTAGGGTCCGCGAAACTAATAAAGCCTCTGCTGATGCATAGCGCTAAAAGAGGCGTAATAAAAGGGAGACTTCCTCTCAATGAAAATGAAGGGATGGACTCGTGGAAAAGAGCACGCTCTTCATCTTAGCTGCAGTGCGGGCACGGCCATGCGGCCCTTAACCAATGCGGGTAAGGATATGCCCGATCCTGGGGCAGTTGCGGGTACTTCTTAGAGAGGAAGGCATGACAACACGGCCTCTCTAATCATAAGTAGAAACGTAAGGCCTAGAAAGACCTTTGTTCAACAACCAGAAGAGAAAAAGGATAGTGTTCAGGTTGCTGTAGCTCGGCAACCCAGTAAGAAGACTATCCAATGACCAACGGCTACTCATTAAAAAACGAATCCTCGACGATGTGATATGTGAACGACGCTATTTTGAAGAACGTTGGGAAGAGCGGAGCCTTAAAAAACCTCAACCCAGAATTCCTATCTAAAGGCTGGGAGGTCATGGAGGCGGGGGAGCACACAAAAGCCTGGTGGTGGTGCTATTCAGCCACACGTCAATGCTACTGTTACGCAAGAAAGGGTACAAAAGGGTACCCGGTGCAAAATAGGACTGTTCGCAACCGTGAGAAGAAGTGTAGGTGCAAGAGCTGGCCGCCATGAAGAACGTACAGCTAAATCTTCACCGTAGTAAGAGGGCCAGGTTGGCACCTTGCCTTCCTAATAAAGAGGTACGACATTGAAATTGCCCTTACACAAGAATCTTGGATATTCCGAGGCAATATTAAAGGGCTGCGCTCTAAACATATTGCACTTGTTAAACAGACACTAACAGTAAGACCCGAACTTGTATTGTAGCAAAGACACAAATTAACCTAATTTTCCTATCTGCATATAGCTATGACCAGACTGTACTAACATTTGAACGGCCAGGGAACTCCCCACTCTTAATCTCAGCCATCTCCATGCCACAATATTCCACGGATGGTCCGCCATCCGCACTACTAGCCTCTCTTATCCAGAAAGCTGACATGGATAAGTGGGACATAATACTTGAATGTGATGCAAACTTCCAGTATATACAATGGGGACGCTCAGATACCTGTTTTCGAGGTGAGTCCGTTTTCAATTTATCTAAGACCATAATCTCTTAATCGCAATCAGGTGTGATGACCGTACATTCATCATTAAAAATATGCAAGTAGTATTAGACATTACCCACTTAACTCCAAAAGCTTTGAAAAGTTTCATCAGAAGCATCATACCACAGGTTAATAGAATTCAATATAGACGACTCTATGAAATATCTATTGCGATATCGTAAGCCTAGAAAGACCAACTGGAAGCAATTTCGTCACAGAGAAAGGCAAAGGTAGTAGCTTTCTTCTTACTAAGTCGATGGAAACCCCATCCGAAATCAATGCTGCCGCAGAACTCATAAGTAAGACTTTAGTCAAAGCCTTTGAAAAAACCTGTCCCTTAAAGATTTTTTTTTGTCGGGGTGCGAGGCTTTTTTTTACACTGGAGCACTTAGACTCAATATTGCTAAATTGTACTACCAGGAAGACACACCACTTAAAGATAATGAAACCCCAAAAATCACCGTCATGGTGGACTAAAGAGTTTCACAGCATTAGAAGGTAACGTAAGGTAAGGTAAGGTGGCTGCGAGGGCGTGAGCCCAGGCACACTTAGGCCGCAGTTTCGGCCCGTTGTGATACCACAAAAAAAGGGGGGGGGGGGGGGGTGTTCTGCCGGTCGTCGCTCGGCCTACCAGGTTTCCTGTGATTGCCTCCTGCGAGGTAGTGGTTTTATGGGGGGAAATAATCCTGAAGCGGTCAGGGTGTGCAGCCTGGCTGTATTTCGCATGGGTTGCGATGTATTGGAGTGACTAGTGCAGTGGCGGCCCTCGCCCGACATCCGAACCAAGGGTTGAGGTGATTGATGCAATCAAACCACAGGTCGATCCCAAATTCTGCGCCGCGGAGGGGCAGCTATTGCTACCTGATCACCGGGGGAGGGAAGAGCCTTTTGAGATGACTGTTACAATCGAACCTCAAACTGCTCTTCACTCTCTTTGCAGGCAACAACCTGCCGGGGTGACTGATACAGTCGAATCCCGAGCAAGCTATTACATTCCTTGGAGGGGTGGTCGGGGTGTACCGGCTGCACAGTCAAGTAGTTGGTTGAAAGACTGTGCTGGAGGGGGTGACCGAAGGTGGTCCAACCCTGAGTGCCACACGCATCGCGGGGTTGTGCGGCTTGTGGCGACTGTTGCAGTACGAGCCTCAAGTTACACCATTCCGCGGGAAGGAAGCAGGGTGGGGCTTCTTTGATAGTCGATTTGGATTATGGTGACTGAGTTCGGGGGTTTGTGGTACGGGTTTTGAGGCATGGGAGAGAGACAGAGTGTGGTGACTGTTACAATCTAACCTCAACTCTGTTCTCGTTTTGTTTGCATAGCGGGAAGGCAGCAAGGCCCGGGGAGACCGTTTCGGTCGATCCGCCGGGTTACTGTCTCGCCCTCGGAGTGGAGTTCTGACTGAAGTGACTGATACAATTTAATTCAGTGAGATCTCTTTTCCTTTGCAGGGGAATCGGTTTAGGGTGATCTGCGGGAGGGGAATGGGAGGGGCTCAAGTGATCGTCCAATCCGTCCTCCATTTCAGTTCAATCATTTGGACCTAGTGACGAATCTGCTGATGCAGCCGATATCTGTCTCACTGAGATCACTTAGATCATCGAGGAAATAGTTGCCGAGGATTTGTTTCCTTGAATTGGCTAGTGCGGGGCAGTTGCACAGGAGATGTGTGGTGGTTTCTTCCTCTTCGACGTCTCTACAGCTTCTGCAGAAGTCGTTTGAGGGAGCTCCCAATCTGTTGGCATGTCTGCCTAAAAGGTAGTGACCAGTGATTGCTCCGATTATAGAGCTAATATTTTTCCTGCTGATGGAGAGAAGTTTGGATGTTCTTCTTGCATCGTATTTGGTCCAAATTTGCACAGCATTAGAAAGGAAACCAGAAAACTGAAATGCTGCTGGATGATCCCAAACAGACACAGATTGGTGTTAATACAAGGTTAACTAGAAGAAATTCCAAAGTGCTGCTAACAATGCTAAACGCAACTGCTGGCGCAACTTCTGCATTGGTATAGGAACGACAATAGATTCATCCAGGCTAAGGAAAATTATCTGGACACAATACAGCTATGAATCATTACAACATTTACTGGAAATTCTTTTTCCAGGTTGTGATTCAAATCTTAATGGCAATCTGGATGCGATCGGTTCCCAAAATACAACTCAACTAGCAATACCGGAAGGAATTATTAGCGAAAAAAGAATAAAGTAGACGATTGACTCCTTTGCTCCATACAAATCCCCCGGGATCGATGGTATTATTCCGATAGCGCTGCAAAAATCGAAGTGTTTTATAACACCACATTTCCACAAACTATTTCTTCACAGTCTGAAATGCTGGCATGTCCCGGCGTGCTGGAGGGAGGTAAAAGTGGTATTTATTCCCAATGCTAGAAAATCAGGCCATACCATTGCGAGAGATTTTAGACTGATTAGTCTCACATCATTCGTACTAAAAGCTTTTGAAAAGTTTATAGATATCTACATTCGTGACAAGCTAAATCCCAAAGATATATCCTCGGCTCAACTCACTTACACAAAGGGTAAGGGAGTGGAAACTGCCCTAAATGATGTCGTTGTACCATAGAAATATATCTTCAGGTGAAAGAATACCGACTGCTGAATGTAAAGACAAATGCAGTAAAAATAAATTAAGAAAATACTGACGCGAACCATACTTTTCTTCTTCTTATTTGTTGGCCAATCAAATGCTGGTGTTGCTGCATTTGTGTGGTCCAGTGGTTTTTAGGCCTGCCTCTCTTTTGCGTTTGTATTGGAACGTTGATTGATAGTGCCTTTTTGACAGGGTTCGTAGGATCTCTCCTTTTAACATGGGAGTACTAGCTGAGCCGGTCGCGCTCAATTTTCGAGTTAGGTTCTTTGTCGTCCAAGATTCAACTCTACTGGGTATAGATGAGACTAACATTAAAATATCTGACTGCGAAATACTTGGGTGTCAACCTCGACAGGAAACTTAAATGGAAATTAAATGTGTTCGCATGCATAACAAGGCCAAAGTCGGTTTTTACTCATGTAGCCAGATATTCGGGAAAAACTGATGTCCTAACCCCAATAAGGATGTACGGGGCGATCGTAAGACCTATATTAACATATGGGTAACTGGTATGGTGGCAATCCACAAATAAAGTTGCCCATCTAAAAAACATGACAAAGATACAAAATATAGCACCTGTGGTCACGACCAGTGTATTAAGAACTACCCCAACGGCGGGACTCGAAACCATCCTCAACTAGCTACCTTTAGACCTATTTATGCAAGAATCTGTAGCCAAAAGCGCACTTTAAATCAGCCAGCTAAACTGTTGGAAGAAGAGGGGCTTGAACCGGTTCTTAACAGATACCCTGGCCCCAGCTGTATCCTCCGTCTACATTATGCTGCACCTTGACTTTCATAAACCTTTCTCCTGCATTTTTCCTAGCAGATATGAATTGGAATTAAATGAAGACGCAGCCGAATCCATCTCCATCTATACGGATGGCTCAAAAACGGAGGTAGGGGTTGGAGCTAGAGTGTTTTCCGAAACATCAAAGCTTAAGGTCACATTTCGTCTCCGTGATCACAACAGTGTATTCCAAGCGGAGATATTGGCAGTGGCATTGGCTGCCAAATCAGCCTCAATGGAGGTGATACCACGGGATGATATCACAATTTTCATTGACAGCGAATCTTCGATAAAAGCAATCATCGCTGTCGAAATCAAATCGAAGCTTGTGAAACAGTGTCGCGAAAAGCTGATCGTTCTTGGCGGTCAACATAAGGGTAATGAAATTGCCGATGAATAAACAAGAAACGGTTCTACCCCGAGCCTTGAACAGGCAGACGAGTCTGTCAAATCACTACGATCTCAAAACACGGGCGAAGCAGAAAATAATGGAAATTGCCAATAGCAGGTGGAACACCCTTCCCACCTGTGAAACATGAAATGTGGTCAGAGTATATGACAAAGCCAGAACATACAAACTCCTTCGAAGAAACATGAAATCGGTTTCGATGTTGGTGGGAAGGGAATGCTTACTTTACACAATTTACTAAAGAGCCTGAAATGGAAAATGCATCTTAACTATTTATTCAAACACGTGGACCCCCTTATGGGCATGGGCATCACAATGGGTCAACATTGACCTTCGTAATAAATCGTGCATGAAAATACAGATTGTCAAGATGTTGAAGAAATTTTCGATGCAATCGATTTTTCAGGGAAGGAACGGAAATAGAGATTCTTGTAGATACCGGCGCCTCTACAAAATTATGTAAGGAATTTTAGTACGCTCAAACCTATCAAGCCGCTTAATAAAGCATTTATCGTCAAGTCAATACATGTGACGTCTTGGTGAACTATTAAAATAGCTACTACCTTTTTCTTACTCCCAAATCTTGAAACTTTTGATGACATCATTGGCTTTGAATTTCTGAAAGAAATTAGTTTGATATTAAATTTGGTAAAAGAAGTCTTGAGTTCCAATGGGGGCGAAGAAAAACTTATTTATCTTTACTGCCGACATATTCAGGTTCACAGCCCCGCCGTAAAGAACGAAAATGTCCCTGCAAATTTAAACAACTAATTTTAATTATTGATGGCACGACTGTCGAAAGTTTTTGCTGATTGCAATGACTCCCTCTTAACACAAATGCTGTTGCGAATATACGAACTATTGACAGTGACCCAGTTAAATGCTTATGCCTATCCCATGTCAGCAGCGTAATATGTAAATGGCCACATTACTAAACTTTTTCACAACGGCATTATAAGACCATGAAGATCTCACTATCACAATCTTATTTGGGTTATTGACAAAAAAGGGGTTAATGCCATCGGTAAACGCAACATGTGTCTTGTAATAGATTTTCGGAAATTGAAAAGTAAGACTATAAGCGATAAGTACCCAATTCCGGATACAATAGTCATTATTTCTAATCCTGGGAAAGCATAATTTTTCCCAACGGTTGACTTAAAGTCAGGATTTCATCAAATTAAGCTGTCTGAGCGGGATAGAGAAAGAACAGTATTTTCCATTAATAACGAAAATTTTGCAGACTGCAGTGGAACTGCGATTTCATTTTGAATAATAAAATTCAAATCATCGACTTTGCTGATGAGTTCTTCCTTTGATTATGTGAATCCACAAAAATTTGGCCGGAGCGAAATACGGCAGTTGCAGCATTAACCGGAATTCGACCATTTCCAATTGCCAACAGTTATTTTGAGAAATCATCGGCTGATGGATCGTTCTGTGACGCAATTTACATGTTCGTTGTCAACTGCAGCTTCTTTACGCATCGCCAGATATACCATATTTTCAGGGAAGCGCTGAGTTCATCTGCATGCGTTGATCGCGGGATTACTGGTGAAATCTGACGGAAATCACCGGCTAGCAGTATCATTGTGGCTCCAAAGCGTCTCGCATTGTTCCACAAATCTTTCCTTGTGCGATCAAGACCCTCCAATGCTCGCTTGTATGCCCCTATGCATTCATCACAGATGATTATTTTACAAGTTCAACATATATGCAAGTTCAACACCTATGCCATAGCTGAGTTTCTTGAAGTATTGCATGTTTGTTCGTCATTCATCTGAAGATTTGATGGCAATTTTAACGCTGAATGTGAGATCCGACCGAATTCCAACAAAAATAATATGCCGCCGTTACCGTCATCAACCGCCTTCATCAATGAGTCGTACACGTTCTCAGTAGGGCATTTGTGCCAACTGTTTCTGTCTTTCTGTCAAAGCGTTTCTATCGAATTCTCGCTCGCGCGAATTGCAGTATGTATTCAACATTAATGTAGCTTTTGAATACTTTAGATAGAAGAGGACAATATGGAATAATAAAAGTGTTGTCCACCAATACATCTTTCCCTTTCACTTTCATTGCGACTGTTCTGCCATTGTTATCTGGTGATCGCCGCCGATACGATGGATATCCTTCGTTACTAGTGATTGTCTCTGCCACGAGTGAATGTGGATATCGCTTAGAACATTTAGTTCCGACCATGCAAGGCGAATCTGGATTGTAATTTCCGCAAGCCCCATGAATCATCTGCGTAGTTACGACTTCATTCACTTCTGGCTTCTTGATTGGGTATTTCGGGGCTAATGATTGAATCGACTTGGTCCGGTCGGATTTTCTCAATCAACCAAAGCTGAATGTGGGCATGCGGCAATCCGCGCTCATTCGACCGAATACAACCAACAACTGTCCAAAAATATTGTGCTTAACGATGAAGTCTGTGATCGTTTTCAGTTTTTGTTTGGAAATTCGTGCAGTAATGTCGTGGTGGTCGATCAAAGTTGGCCCGGGAAGTATGAGCTGCGTAATTTCTGGCCAATTTGGATTGGATGTGAACGTTATACATAAATAAGTCCGTAATGCCGCAAATGGATATTTCGAAAAAAAACTTAGCAACCAATCCAAGAATGGGATTACCATTTTAATTTTAAAATGGTAGCCAGCATCGCCTTCCCAAAACACCAGCGGATATTGTACTGCGTCGTATGATCGGTAGGTCTCCATGACGCGTTGAAACTGTCTATCACGTCGCTTGAGGATTATGGCGAGTGATTCAACATTTTCGCCAACAATCACTGCTGCACTTCTGCTACTTCGTCAATTGTGGAAGCACTAAATTGTCGCGCATGGGTACGGCCTGGTCTTCTGTCTGCGCTAATAATGATTTTGTAATGATAGGAAGGCATCGCTTCCAATGCAGTTTTTTATTTGAATAGTAGGAATGTGACAATTTATTCTTATTGGACATGCGAAAGTTCGTCTGACGAATTGCCTTAAAGGTATCCCAGTAGCCGCGTTCTTGGATAACAGAGGCTCCAAATGACGTCAATGGCGTGATTGCGATGTATCTTTTTACAGAAGTGACCACAATGGCTGCTGTGGCGGTGCCTTAGCAGGTAATTTGATTTTTCCTCCTGTACAGCACAACCCAGGCGTTTCCGTCGAGAACTTCAATGCATTGCAATGTTCACAGAGGACATTTAGTGGCCCAATATTAACCCACGGAAGATTATTATATACGAGCGAAATGCAGCTCGATTTTAATTAAAAGGTGGTGCACGTGTCCTTCGTTCTTCACGTCGATTAAAGTTTCGTTCATCTTGATCATCATGAGTACGACACGGGGGGCTCTTGCTAAACGATCTGCTTCCATATGATCGGCTATTTCTTCTTGCGAAAATGCGTCACGCATGTTCGTCATTCATCTTTCATTCGCACATAGATTAGTGCTTTTACGATTTTCCAAATTTATGCACCAACATTTTCAATTTTCGGCTCCGTCGCCGTTGTGCAAATCGTATAACTTTCAGCCGAGTTATGCGCGTACAAACAGTCACCAATTCATGTTTATACATATAAGAAGATTAATTTGCATAAATCCTAAGATCGCATTAAGTCTTATTATTAAATGGGAACTGCACCTACAATCACTTTTAAAGATGTGTGTGAGGCCGAGGACGTCTTCAATTAAAAGGATGAATAGTTATGGGGATATTTTAAAATTTAATAACTGCCAGCTCGCATCAGAAAATCTAAGAATCGATTAATAACAAACTAATGCCAACCGACACCAGCATCTCCTATCTATACCTTTACATGATCATTAAATAAGCCACGTTGATCATGTTATAGTTAGTATCTTGCTTATAACGAAGTTACAGGACAATACAACAACTGTGAATCAAAACAGAGGGACGGGCTACAGTCCGTAAGCGAACTGTTGGATACCCTATTCTTATTCCTATCAGACACCTAGAGAGTCTATATTATAAATTTCAGCTCCCTAGCTCAAACTTTGGTTTTTCAATAAAATTGTTTTATTTAATTATGGGTGTGTCAGTAGGCGGATTTAAAAAATATTTCAACATATTTCAGTTTCCTAGCTCAAACTTTGACTTTTCAATAAAATTGTTTTATTTAATTGTGGGCGTGTTTTAGAAATTTATTTTCTCACAAGCAGTTTTAGGAGTCAAACATCATATATAAAAAAATTTCAGCTTTCTAGCTCAAAATTCGATTTTTTCGAAAAGTTTGTTTTTTGAGTTTGTTGGCGTGTGTGGGCGGAATTTAAAAAAACCTTATTTTGATTATTTCGGGACCCTAGAGAGTATATTGTTAAAATTTCAGCTCTCTAGGTCCAGGACGGACATGGCTAGATCGACATTACTATCGATGCTGATTGTGGTGACCTGTAACTCTGGAAGATAACCAGCTAGCTGCAGGCACTTGACATGAAGACACTTGCTGAGGGAGTCAAGGGGTGATGGAGATCGTAGCAACACGTTAGGGGTTATTGTGTCAACAAATGTGATTACATAGAGAAAAATAAATAATTGTTTCGAGCAATCGAATAGCGCGTTTTATTTATATTTGGATAGTCCACGGGCATTATATTGGCGACGAGGTAAAGCAGATATTACAGGAGACATTAGATTGTCAGGCATTAAATTACGAAAAAAAATGTCACGCATTAAGAAAATGGAAAGGGTGAGACATTAGATTGTCAGGCATTAAATTGCGAACAAAAAGAATGTGTAATTATTGTATTGCAGGACAAGCGTATGAGTGGCTCAGGAATAGCACCGTTTCTCTGCGAGGTTATCGAGAAAGCCTTGATTCGGTCGGAGTGGGAAAAGTGGCTTCGGGCATTTACTCTGTATTGTATTGTATTTATTGCAGCAGAATATTTATACATACATTATTTTCTTAAACTATATTGTACAATTTACAGAGTTATGGTATAAGTCTACCTTACTATTAATAATCTTTAAACACTTTAATAAAGAAGAATTTACTCTATATCTGGAAGCAGAAGAGATCACTGATCCAATAAAGATGAAGAACAAATTACTACATTTGGGTGGGACACAACTTCAGGAGATACTGCACGTTTGAGAGGCACTTATATCGTTCGCTGAAACCTGAACAAAAAGAGGGATTGAATAAATTTGTGTTGAAATTACAAAATCAGGCTGCGAAGTGCCAATTTGGGGGAACAAAGAAACAGATTTTGGAAATAAACATAAAGGACAAAGTGATAGATGCGTGGACACCTAGGGACCTGAAAAAACCTCTATTAGAAAAAGAGCATGCATTAGCAGAGATCAACGAAATGTGTCATGCATGTGAAGAGATTAACAACGAGTCGGAGGCCATGATGCTGCCCACTACGTCCATGAGCATCAACCGTGTTGTTTCCAATGATAAAAATAAGTTCAGGAGAATGCAGCAGAATTGGGAGCACCTTGGGAGGGAAAGGGCTGCCATATGGAATGTTCGGACGAAATCGGAAAACCAATTTCGAGATTATGTCGGAAATGATTTGCTTAAGGTAAAAACTGGTTCCTAGAGATCGCGATGGGCTCTTCTGGTTCCTAGTGCTGTATGCAAATTGCATACCGCTGTTTAACCTAATCTAACCTAACCTAAGATAAAAACAGTTTTTGAGGCGACAATAGGGGTCAATGGGGACACTGATTTGATTTCTTCGTTTTATGTAATTGAGAACGGAAGACAATAGCTTTTGGCTACTGCCATTAAATTGAACGTCCTGAAGCTAGGACTTGATGTCAATCGAGTCGACAACCTGCAACCATTTTCGAAAACTAAAGCCATTACTATTTCTCTATCAATTAATGAGTTAGTGAAGCCGGTTCAACATCCGTTTCGAAGGGTTGCAGCTGCTTTGGAAGACAACGTGGAGGCTAAATTGATGGAGGCAGTTGCTCGGGATATCATAGAACGGGTCTTGGGACCGAGTCCCTGGATATCTCCTATTGTAATCGTTTTTTAAGAAACCGGGGACATAAGGATATGCATTGACATGAGGCTGGCTAACCTCGCTATACTAAGAAAAAAACATAGGGGCGGGCTACAGTCCGCTTGGGCGAACTGTTGGATACCCTATTCTTATTCCTATATCTCATAAGTGGGCGTGGCAAAAATTTAAAGGATTTTATCGAAAAAACTAAGCTTTTGTAAATAAAAACGCTCCCTAGCTCAAACTTTGGTTTTTCAATAAAATTGTTTTATTTAATTGTGGGCGTGTCAGTAGGCGGATTTAAAAAAAATTTAAGTATGAGCATAAAGGGCACCTAGAGAGTATATACTATAAATTTCAGCTCCCTAGCTCAAACTTTGGACTTTCAAAAATAAAAATAAAATAATTGTGGGCGTGTCAGTAGGCGGATTTTGAAAATATTTACACATGAGCATAAAGGGCCCCTAGAGAGTATATATTAAAAATTTCAGCTCCCTAGCTCAAATTTTGGTTTTCCAAAAAAAATATTTTATTTAATTGTGGGCGTGTCAGGGGGCGGATTTTGAAAATTTTATGTCCCAAGCAGTTTTATGGGCCAAAGATCATATATAAAAAATTTCAGCTTTCTAGCTCAAAATTCAATTTTTCCCAAAACTTGTTTTATTTAATTGTGGGCGTGTCAGTGGGCGGATTTTGAAAATGTTATGTCCCAATCAGTTTTATGGGCCATAGATCATATATAAAAAATTTCAGCTCTCTAGCTCAAAATTCGATTTTTTCCAAAATTTTGTTTTTTTGAGTTTGTGGGCTTGTCTGTGGGCGGATTTCAAAAATTCTTAAACTTGATTATTTCGGGACCCTAGAGAGTATATAGTTAAAATTTCAGCTCTCTAGGTCCAGTTTAAAGGCCTAATTTTTGCCGACGGACGGACGGACGGACGGACATGGCTAGATCGACATTACTATCGATGCTGATCATAAATATAGTAACTTTTAGGGGTCTACGGGCAATATTAAGGTATGTTACAAACTATGCGTCAAAATTAATATACCCCTAGAATAGGGTATAAAAACCATTTTATTGAATTTCATCATGTAATTTAAGGAAACATTAGTAAATCTTAAAACCTCTAAAATACTTTTAACTTCAAAAATTAATTAATTGTATTTAAACTTAACGTTTTCAATTTGAAATCACTTCAAAACTAATCTCAATTTTATGTCGAACCACCTGCAGATAAGCACTTTGCTTTGCAGGTAAAACAATGTAAACGAAAATTTATGTGCAAAGATGTTAGAGTTGAAGAAAGTTTTGAACTTTCCTCTGATCATTCTGCGGTAATTTTAACAACGACCGAGACACTTATGAAAAATGAAAAACCGCCAAGGCTAACAAATAGAAAAACAAATTGGGAAAGCTTCAAAAAAGATGTCCAAGACAATACGGAACTGGGTGTATCGGTTTAGACGCCTTATGAAATAGAAGTCGCGGTCGACTACTTCTTCGATACCGTGCAAAGTGCTGCATGCAATAACACTCCATACCAGCTAAAATTGTCCGACCATAACTGCGTCAAATACCCGCAGGAAATAATAGATATGGTCAAGACAAAACGAAAAGCGCGTAAAAGATGGCAACAAACTCGAGCTCCACAAGATAAGGCGCGCTTAAATCGACTGTGTAACTTGCTAACAAAGTTTATTAGTGATTTTAAAATCCAAGCAGTCAATAATTACCTTGAAAGTCTAACAGCAGGAAAAGAATCCAATTACTGGCTCTGGAAGGCTATTAACCTTTTGTGTCCATGCGAGTGTGGCACAACGCTTAGTCAATACATACATACCCGGGTATGCAACTCAGAACTGGCAAGGACTTAACGTCCATCCACCCCTAATCCAGAGTGTCATGCGACCCGTGCTTATTGGATGGTCTGCAGCCAGGGGTATCCGGCTGTATTTTAGCGGAGCCTCTCTGATACCGGGCCACCTCAGAGAGTAACCATGGCCTTACCACGCTAATGCGGGGCTTTGGCGTGGTTGACCGTCTTTCCCGCGCTACTCGTGGGAAATGAAACAACCAAACAGAAACAAACAAAACAGAACAAACAAATTGCGGGGACATACCGCAGACGAAGCCATTGGTCGGATGGAGCAGGACATCCATGACGACCGCCTGGCACATGATAGACCCGGAACAAGTCGAAAGGGAGGCTCTAAACTGTTGCAACCCAGCACCAGTCAAAGAACCATCGTCACCTCACGACAAGCCACGGGGGTGCCAAAAGGCCCGGGAAGAAGCCTGGTAGCACCGACAGGTGCATGCAGTGGGGATAGGAGCCAAATCCTAATCCCCTCCCTGACCGGGGAAGTAATGGTGGAGGGAACTAAGGCAGTGGGAACGAGCATAGCTCAAGTACCAGCCCCTGTACCCCCCGACAACAACACCGGAAGGAAGAGGAATAAGCCAGCCTTACCACCACCTGGGAAACCAGGCGCGAGGGACGACCCTATGCGAAGGGGACTTAGTGGTGCTGGCACTAAATGGTACCTCCGCTACCTCAATAAAGGCTTCGGGCCCGAGGAAGCCAAAAGGAGGGCCGAGGAGCATCGGGCCAAGCCCGAAAGTACAGAAGTGGCGACGGGGAAAAGGGGGAACAGCAACATAACCTCACCCCCACAACAAATAAAGCCAAAAAACAGAAGGTGGATGAAGGTACCGAGGGGGCCACGGGAAAGCCTGCAAAAGCGAGCGCCACCGTGGTCGGTCGAAGCTATGCTACGGCGGTGAAAACCTTCCCGGCTAGCAGTAGACGCGAGACAGGTGCGATTGCTGAGCAGGTTGCTGTTCTCCCGGTGAAATATCCGCAGGAGATCCTCAGCAACCCAGACCTCACGGCACTTGAAGACGCCATTGTGTTGGAAATGGCCTTGGGATGGGAGCATAAGCTCAAATTCCAGGGCATACATTTCAAACATGGAATGCTCTTAGTGGACTGCGAGACACCGCAGACAGCTGAGTGGCTAAAGGCAGTAGCCCCAAAGTTGGGGAAATGGAAGGGGACACGCCTCATGGCTTGCAGTTTGACTGATATACCACGGTCCTACTCCATAACGATATTCCTTCCACGCAGTGCAGAGCAAGAAGCTAAAACCTCCTTGGGACTGCTGGAAGCACAGAATGTGGGACTTAACATCCAGGCGTGGAAGATTCTCAATTGTCGAAAAGAGGGAACCGGGCAGGTACTGGCTCTTGGCATCGACCGAGAATCCTTCGACGCCATAAAATCCCAAAAAGGATCCCTGAGCTACCGATTCGGCAGGGTTGCGGTGTGCGGACTCAAGAGGTCGGACGAGATCTCTGGGCAAACAGCCCAGCCAGCATCAAATCTGAATTCGCAGAGCGCGCAGTCCGAGGTAGAGCATACTGCTCCTCCGAAGACTAAAGCACCTTCTTCCGTTGTCCAATCGGCGGAGCAGGCTCCTGAGGAGACCGAGGAGTCTATGTCCAGCTCGGAGAGCATGATCTCTGAGGGGGAAATGGACAACACGGTCATCGACCTCTTCCAGGAAATCACCCAGGAGGAGGAAGATTCGTTGCTGAAGGAGGACGGGGCAACTGCCCCGCGCCAGCAATAGCTCGATGAACCCCACCAACAGCAAAATCAAACTAGCACAGGTAAACATTCACCATGCTATAGCCGCCTCGGCGACTATATCTAGGATGTTTACCTGCCAAAGCCTAGGGCTAGTACTGATCCAGGAGCCATGGATCCTGAAAGGACAAGTCAAAGGATTGGCGAGCAAGGATGCAAAGGTAATATGGGACACTCGGGCCGAGAAACCGAGAGCTTGCATTCTAATAAACAATAAAAATAAATTTATTCTACTTTCAGAATACGCGACACGAGATCTGGTGCCAATTCAGGTACATCTGGATATTGAAGGATGTCACCGCACCTTTGTCATCGTATCGGCGTACTGTGCAGGGGATGAGCCGGTTGTATCATCTCAAATGCAGTGACTGGTGGAGCATTGCAACAAGCTCCGCATGTCGCTCCTTATAGGGTGTGATGCAAATGCCCACAACATTATATGGGGGAGCACCGACACCAACACCAGGGGTGAGTACCTACTAGAATTTATTATGAGTTCGTCACTTGATATTATAAACGTGGGAAATACCCCCACTTTTGTAACTACTGCCAGGGAGGAAGTACTAGACCTCAAGCTTGGTAGCCCAAGCGTAAGTAAATTAATTAGTAACTGGAGAGTATCTAGTGAGCCGTCATTGTCTGACCATCGAATAATAGTGTTCGACCTGGACAGCACAAGTATCACGAGAAATCCAGTAAGAAACCCAAGGAAAACCAATTGGGAAATTTATAGAACTGCTCTAGAGAGCAATCTGGGGCGCCTTAGTCTGAGGAAGGCTCCGGGACACTCCCTAGAGCTAGAGAGCGCAGTGGAAGGCATAACAAACGCCATCATCACTGCGTTCGAAGAAAACTGTCCTCTAAGTAGAGAACGGGACAGGAAACAGACGCTATGGTGGAGCAATAACTTGTCAAAATTAAGATCCGAGGTGCGGAAGCTTTTCAATAAAGCAAAGCGCAGCGGAGAATGGCAGAGCTACCAAATGGCCCTTACTACATATAATAAGGAAATAAGAAAAGCTAAAAGAAATAGCTTCAGAAAATTCTGTGAGACAATCACCAGCACCCCTACTGCGGCAAGGCTACACAAAGCTCTTGCGAAGTCAGGAGGGGTGCCGATGTCTCTGAGGAAACCAGATGGCGAGTTCACGGAAGATGAGGATCAAAGGGCACTATTGCTACTAGAAACTCATTTTCCTGGCAGCTCGCCTAGTACTGAGCCAGGAATCAATACCACTTCAATCAGACCTCGGAGGGAAGACTGGGAAACAACATCAACCATCTGTTCTGAGGGACGGCTGAAATGGGCAATAAATTCCTTTCAGCCTTTCAAATCTGCCGGAGTGGACGGCATTATACCCTCCCTTCTTCAAGAAGGGCAAAGGGTACTAATACCACACCTGCTAAAGATAACAAGGAGCAGTATTGCCTTGGGCCACATACCAATGCAATGGAGACGAGCAAGGGTTGTGTTTAAACCAAAAGTGGGAAAAAAAGACCCCACACAGCCAAAATCGTACAGACCCATCAGCCTTACATCATTTCTTCTGAAGATGACAGAAAAGGCTGTAGACAATTATTTAAGGGAAGATGTTCTGAACACATCCCCCTTACATCATCGTCAGCATGCATACAGAGCGGGCAGATCAACAGAGACCGCCCTATATCAGCTGACGGAGATAATTCGAAGTGCCCTGGAGGCAAAAGAAATAGTACTGTGCGCTTTCCTAGACATAGAGGGAGCATTTGACAACACCTCACATGATGCGATCAAACGATCCCTGGATAGGAAAGGAGTTAACAGTACAGTATCCAACTGGATGTGTGAGCTGCTGAGCACTAGATCAGCAGAGACTCAAACACCATCTGGAACCATCAGAGTAAACACAACGAGAGGATGTCCACAAGGAGGGGTACTATCACCCTGAATGTGGAGCCTAGTTGTAGACGAACTGCTGGAAAAATTAACCAACCATGGCATCAACTGTCAGGCGTACGCCGATGACATTGTATTGATTGCCAGGGGCAAGTTCGAAGAAACCCTTGGAGACATCATACAAAAGGGGCTTCAAGTAACCAAGGAATGGTGCCATAATGTCGGACTTAACATCAATCCGGCGAAAACAACGATAGTACCATTCACAAGGAAAAGACAACTTCAAAGACTTAAGGACATAAGCCTATCAGGCACGACACTGATACCAGTCAAAGAAGTAAAATATCTAGGACTCCATCTAGATAGTAAACTCCTCTGGCGAAAACATACAGAGGAGATATCCAAGAAGGCCACCCGCGCTCTCATGATATGTAGGAGCCTAGCGGGGAAGGCATGGGGATGCAGCCCAAGCATCCTGCGATGGATGTACACTGCAATCGTGAGACCAATGATCACATACGGAGCGGTAGCATGGGCGAAACGAACCAGTCTAGTCACAACGCGAGAGACACTCGGCAAAGTGCAAAGACTGGCGTGCCTGTGCATTACCGGAGCAATGCGTAGCTGCCCAACAGCAGCCATGGAGGTGCTATTGGAACTGACCCCTCTACACATCATGGTGATGAACGAGGCAGACAAAACAATCCTTAGGATGGCAAAGGAGGGAATTGGGAGAGGGAAATGCATCGGTTCGAAAGAACACGGTGACTTACTCAAAAAACTCCCACTTCTTGGCATACCTAGGGACGACAGCATCAGGAAGTTCAACTTCGAGAAGAATTTCCAGATAAAGCTCAGCAATAAGGAGAACTGGAGCAACGAATCCATAACTTATGGACTGAGCAACCACACAACAAAGTGGTATACGGACGGCTCGAGGACTGAGGAGGGAACTGGTGCTGGAGTGTTTGGGCCGGGAATTAAGCACTACGAATCCATGGGCAAATGTACCAGCATCTTCCAGGCAGAAATATGTGCCATAGACAGGTGCGTTCGAATCAACCTCGAGAAAAACTATAGAAATTGCAACATAGCAATAATGTCTGACAGCAAAGCAGCTATAAAGGCTCTTGATGCCTACGTTATTAAGTCAAAACTCGTGTGGGAATGCCTACAAGGACTGAATAGACTAGGCAAGAATAACAGAATCTCCATCTGCTGGGTGCCTGGCCATGTTGGCATTACGGGCAATGAGGCAGCGGACTCTCTGGCAAGAAGAGGGGCAGAGGAACCCTTCATAGGACCTGAACCATTCTGCGGGATAGGAGAACACACTATACGCGAAGAGTTCAGGAGACTGGAGGAAGAAACAAAGGCCAAAACCTTTCTCAACCTCCAAGGTCTGAGGCAAGCAAAGAAACTCTTAGGAAATTACAACCAAAAGAGATTCCAAGTTTGTATCGGCCTTAACAAAAACAACCTAAGAATCCTAACAGGCCTCCTCACGGGGCACTGCAGACTCAAGGAGCACCTGAGGAAAATGGGCATATCGGAGGACGAGCTCTGTAGATTCTGCAGTGAAACCGCCGAAACTCCAGACCATATACTGGAATCCTGTGGGGCACTGACCCACAAAAGGATGAAACATTTGGGCAGGCACCAAATAACAGACAAGGACATACAAACCATGGACCCACAGCTCATTCTCAGATTCATCAAAGAAACTGGACTGGACGCTGTGCTCTAAGGAGTGGGACCTGCCAAGGATAAATCAGAGCAATATAATAAGCTAAGCATAAAATATATATAAAAAAAAAAAAATCACAAACAGTTTTGACAGGTAGTAAGATCACGACTGTTCTGAACACAGACTGGTTTGTTGCAAACTTGGCATTTCTTCCTAGTTGGACGTCTCTTAGACTGAGCGAATTTCCTGCTGTATGTGTGCAAAGCGCCAAAAAAATTGCAAATGTTCTCAGTACGTTTACAGTAGACAAGGTAACGATAAACTACAGAACGATAACTGTTTTGATAGAAAGGCAGTACAACAATTATCATGGACAAACAGTCTGCATACCCGGGTATGAACGTATGGTTAGTGCGGTGTACATTTGAAAAACTTAAAATTAGTAGATGTTTATCTATATGTATATGCTTAAAATTAATTTTAATTTGTTCAGTTTCCATTTTTGGGAAGCTACTGGAAAATTCAGCCCGGTTTGTAATGATTATTACAATGATTTTTGCATTTGAAAATGCAAATACATACACAGGTATGTCGTATTGACACAAGGGTTAAAGCTACAAAAAGGCCAAAGATAGCAGCGCCACCTATCAAGATCACCCCAGACGTCTGAGCAAAAACGGATAAAGAGAAGGCGAACGTTTTCGCCACCCACCTAGAGGAAACTTTTAAGCCGTTCGATCGTCAAGAACTCAATGAAAATATTAATGCGTCCGACAGAACAACCGAAAATAATGTAGTAATGAACGTTACACTCACTGAGCTCAGGCAAGAAATAAAGAAACTTAAGCCCAAGAAAGCTCCGGGTTACGACCTGATTACAGGTGAAGTACTAAAAATGCTACCTCGGAAAGCATTAACGAAACTTCTTCATATTATAAACGAAGTGATTAGACTGAAACACATTCCGAGCCAATGGAAAGTCGCGGAAGTTATTATTGTTTTATAACCAGGTAAACCACCTAATGAAAAAAAGGCTTATAAACCCATATCGCTTCTTCCAATAATTTCCAAAGTCTTAGAGAGGATATTACTCAGATGCTTACAACCAATTATAGAAGAAAACCGTCTCATACCTGACCACCAGTTCGGGTAACTGACGTAATTGAGAACACTCTCGAAGAAAATAAAATCTGCTCTGCCATATTCTTGGATGTTTCGCAAGCATTTGATAAAATGTCGCATGAAGGCCTCAAGCTCAAATTAAGACAAGTTCTTCCCGAACAGTTGTATAAAATAATAGAATCTTATTTACAGAATAGACTTTTTCGTGTCAAACACGGAAAGGAATACTCAGAATTTAAAGAAATATGGGCAGGTGTGCCGCAAGGAAGCGTTACGTGTGATATACCGCAAACCGAAGGTACTACATTAGCCACGTTCGCCGACGACACTGCTATACTAGCAGTTGGTACAACGACGAAAGAAAGAAACAAAATACTACATGGCGCGCTTAACCGGGTCAATGAATGGACAAAATCATGGAGGCACGCTCTTAACGAAACGAAATCGGTCCACGTGAATTTTACATAAAAACAATCAAATAACTTGCCTGTTCTTATAAATACGGTCCAAGTTCCGTTTGCAAATGACGCCAAATATCTCGGAATGACTCTCGACGCAAAGTTGAAATGTAAGTCGCATGTAAAAAAGAAATGCGAAGAACTTATTGGTTAGTCGGAAAATATTCCAGGCTTGACCTCGAGAACAAGCTTTTATTATGTAAGCAAGTGCTAAAGCCCGTGTGGGCGTATGGTATACAACTATTTGGTTGTACCAGTGAATCAATTATAAACACATTACAAACTTTTCAAAATAAAGTGATAAGATCATTTGTCAATGTACCGTGGTACATTAGAAACGAAGATCTCAATAGCAATCTCGGAATTCCCACGATTAAGGAAGAAACTATAGTATTAGCGCTAGTGGACCATCCGAGTAACGGTATGTCTGTAAGGCTAGAAATTCTTGTGGTGAGGAGTCATAGCTTGCTAAGTACAATAACCATCACCTGGCATGCCTCAGCCCTGCACGTCATCAACCCCTATATTTTTGAAAGTGTAGGAAATATTTGAAAAAAAAACTTGTTCCTGTAAGCTTGAAATTTTTATAACATTTTGTTTATTCGTTATAACCTCCTTGCGGGGTCAGCCACCTTGACGTGTGCACCATCATGGAACGCAAATTCGATGGTGCCGGTGCGGAGGCTTACGGCGTAAAGAGTCATCGGGCTATTCTGGTAAGGGACAGGCCGTCTGATGAGCGTCAACTAAGAACTGACCAGGACTCCACGTCCGCCCCCCTTCCCCCTTCTCCGCTTTCTCTTTCTCCCCAATTACCCTCTATCCCCTCCCTTAAATCCCTAAGTCCTACTTCCCCAACAAACATCTAATCTAAAGGTAGCAAGCGCCGAGAGATGCATGGCTAAGAGGGTGCTTAGTCGTTAGTTTGCAAACTTCGGATACCAGGCGATTTTAAGATAGCCTTCCTGTGGTTAGACGGGTGACACAATATCCCGAATACTCGTGGGAATCAAAATTGATCCAAAACAAAAAAACCAAATAGAGAATGATGCCTCTAAGATTGCATCATCAACTAGGGATGTTTTAGAACACCCTGTCGATGACGACACGACATCTGTCAATGGGATAGAGTCTGTAATCATCGACTCTGAAATGGGGGAACCTGAAGAGAACTTGTCTGAACTCAGTGACTCTATTTCAGAATCTAGCACCATATGCAACAGCATATTATCGGATGAAAGACATCCCGATACAGAGGACGTAACTAAGACAGTCGGCAATGTGGCACGGACTGAGTCTGAGTACGTCAGATTCACACCATCGGAACAGCGCAGATTTACGCGCGCGCGCAGAAGAAGGGGAGCACCATTGAGCAGGCCCGAATCTATGCGAAACAAACGATGGTCAACAAGGGTCCCGAGGTGAAGCGAACGCGATCCGAAGATAATACCCCGCCTCAATCCGAAGCGAAGCGAGGTCGCACTGGGAAGACAACCGTCGACAAAGTCTCGTATAGCAATATAACGAGCTATGTCAGACTGGGGGTTGTACCAGTGGACATTGATCGTAATCCTCTCTCCAACGAACAAATGGGTTTGATACAAGAGATGATTATGGACATCACGATTGAAAAACGTGACGAGGAGGTCAAACCAGCATTCCGCGGTACTACTTTCAAAGCCGGATGGCTTATGATAGTATGTGCGGACGCCATTACTGCAAAGTGGATGGAGACAACCTTCGCGAAGCTGAAGGAGAAATGCGGGTTAGAGGTGATGCTTGTGGGAGAGGAAAATTTTCCAAAACCACATGTCATCAGAGGGTACTTCCCGCAGAGTACCGGGGTAGCTAGCGAAAGGATCCTGGCTTTATTAGATGGCCAAAACAGAGAACTAAACACGAGAACGTGGAGAGTTCTGCAAAGATCGGATGAGAGAGATATCGCTCATATGGTCTTTGCAATCAATGACAGCTCCATGAGGAGACTTGTGGAGCTAAAGGGGATGGTCTCGTTCCGATTTGGACAGACCAAACTCATATTAAAAAGTGCTGATAAGACGGCCAAAAAGGGCCTGAAAGATCCTCAAAAGCACATCACCAAAGCTCACGGCAGCACCGTAACTGATCCAATTGGGGCCAGTACCAGCACTGCCTTGAAGCCAGCAGCTTCCAGCACGGCAACACCAGTGCTAGAAAGAGAAGCCACAAGCGCAAGACCAAGCGCAGCCGAAAGGCCAATAGTGCGCACAGCACCGCCAAAGAAAGCCAACAACGGTTCAGGCCTAAACTAGGTATGGATCGTAAGAAGGCATGGGCGCAAGACGGACACAAAAACAAAAGTCCGAGAGGTAGACAAAGTGGTCTCCCTCAACAGGGTGTCGTACGAAGGAGAGGTGACAATAAGCCTAACAGAGTACGTAACCCTGAATTCGCACGGAAATAATGGCATCCCGTCTAAGCGTGCTGCAGGCTAACCTGCACAGGGCTATGGGTGCCTCAGACACCTTTAGCCAGCGATGTGCCGAAGGGAACATCGCTATTGGTCTAATCCAGGAACCATGGGCAAACAATGGTAAGATATCTCGATTAAACTGTAAAAATAGAGAGATCATTTTCGCCAAAGGTCCTTTCAGACCACGGGCGGCCATTTCTATTAAGAAAGATATAAAATTTTCTCTCATTCCAGGTTTCACAACTAGGGACCTGGTGGCAGTTCTAATAGAACGCCACAAAGGCCGACAACTACACAAATTTGTGTGTGCATCGGCGTACTTTGCTGGAGACACTGATGTAGTTCCTCCCCTACCAGTACAGGAACTTGTTCGGTACTGTGAGGACCAAAAAGTGCACATCATAATCGGCTGCGATGCAAACGCACATAACACAATTTGGGCCAGCCGAGATACTAACAATAGAGGTGAGTCGTTATTAGAATTTTATATAGCAACAACCTCGTTTTTCTAAACAAGGGAAATAGTCCCACTTTTAGAAATTCTGTAAGAGAAGAGGTCCTAGACCTTACTATCTCATCTCCTTTTATGAAAGATATCATAGAGGGGTGGCATGTGTCTGGCGAGTCATCTCTGCAATGCCGAACACGCGTCAGTCCGTTATGACAACATACTGACTAATTGGAGAACTTACCGCGAAAATCTTGCGGTCAAATCTGACATGCTGCCAAAAGCACCATCCACAACAAATGATGCAGATGCTGCGCAATGTCAAATAAATGATATTATTCTTGCCTCATTCAAAAATAGTTGCAAGGTTAAAAGAACCGTGGTTAAAAGGTGCGTACCATGGTGGAATGATAACCTTGAGTCTATTCGAATGAGAGTGAGAAAGCTTTTTAACAAAGCCAAACGCACCGGCACATAGGAACAATATAAATCCATGCTGACCATATACAACTTAGAGTTGCGCAGATCCAAAAGAGCCTCATGGCGTGCAAACTGTGAGAAGATCGAAAAACTTCCAGAGGTGGCACGCCTCCAAAGGGCTCTGTCAAAGGATCAAGCAAAAAGCATGGGATTGTTAATCAAATCAGATGGTTCAATCACACGCGACCGGGAAGAAACGCTGAAAACTTTGCTTCAGGCTCACTTCCCAGGGTCTCACACGATGGTCATTACAGATGACCATATAGCGGAGGTCTCAATTCCAAGAAACCTCAGCAGAATTAATAGTTTATCCGGAACACTTTTTACTCCGGATAAGGTTAAATGGGCAATTAACTCATTTAAACCATTCAAGGCATCAGGAACAGATGGTATTTTCCAGCCCTCATTCAAAATGGAATAGAATTTTTATTACCATCCATGATTGCCTTATTTAGGTTCAGCTTCAACTGGGGGTATATACCAGTTACCTGGAGGGAGGTAAACGTAGTATTTATACCCAAACCGGGAAACAAGCCGAGCGAATTACCTAAATCATATCGTCCGATAAGCTTGACATCGTTTTTCCTGAAAACAATGGAAAGGATTATTGACGTCCACATTAGAGAATGCATATCAAAAAGCATGCCTCTGCACCCTCACCAATATGCGTACCAGAAGGGTAAATCCACGGAAGGCGCTCTGTTAAGACTAACTACAGAGATAAAAAACGCCTACCGTTGCAAAGAGATCGCACTTTGTGCCTTTCTGGACATAGAGGGTGCTTTTGACAATACTGGATATGAATCCATATCAAATGCTTTGTACCATAGAAACATAGACAAACCAACTATTAAATGGATCAAAGCGATGCTGGAAAGTCGCAAAATAACTTTTTTTTTTTTTTTTTATTTATTAACATATTTTATTCCAGGGATGATGAATTAATAACTAATACATATAAATTTGACAAAAATATGGAATAAGATATTAGGATGACATTCTATAGCCTTTTGAAGACTAGAGGCGAATGGCCAACTGCCTCGTCAGGAACGACCTCATTATCAGTAACAGCCGTAAGGGACTGCCCACAAGGGGGAGTACTTTCACCCCTTTTGTGGTCATTGGTCATCGATGACCTGCTACACAAGATGGGCAATTTGGGCTACACTACAATTGGGTACGCCGATGATATTGTCATCATAGTCAGGGGCAAAGACTCAATTGGAGTCACATCAAAAACGAAAAATGCTCTAAAGACAGCCATAGACTGGTGCATCAAGGAAAATCTTTCCATAAATCCCAGTAAAGCCGTCATCGTTCCTTTCACTTAAAGGAGGAAATTAGACCTAGGCCTAATCACAATAAACGACACGGTTGTAGAGTACTCCGACGAAGTCAAGTATCTTGGAGTAATCCTAGACAAGAGACTTAACTGGAACTCTCACATAAATAACAAAATCACTAAAGCTAATAGAGCTTTATGGGCCTGTCGTCGCACATATGATGATATGACCCATTATAACATACGCCTCCATAGTATGGTGGACAAAATACACACAAAAGGTGGCAATAGAGAAGCTCAAAAAGGTACAACGGCTTGCGTGCCTTGGTATCTCCGGAGCCATGCGAACCTGTCCAACAGCTGCCATAGAGGCAATAACAGGAATCACACCTCTCCACATATACATTCAAAAAGTGGCGATCCGCAGTGCAATAAGTCTAATACAGTTAAACGAGATAAGTCTTAATGATCACCCGGATCTAAAGACCCTTCTCGATGAACTACCAGAACTTAACATGAACTGCGCGGTCACAGACCGCATTCAAAAAACACTATGCTTCAACAAACGGTTCTCCACGGAGATCCCCAAGAGGGAAGCATGGGTTAGTAATAACCCACCAAACAGCCACAACGGCATAAAGTGGTATACGGATGGTTCTAAAATGGAAACGGGGGTAGGAGCGGGAATATACGGACCATACAAACCCTTTACGATACCCATGGGAAAAAGTCCCAGCGTATTTCAAGCAGAGCTCCACGCCATTCAAAAATGCGCCAGCCATATTATTTTATCTGGCATAAAAGGTGCAACCATCCATATTTTCACGGATAGTCAAGCAGCTATAAACGCCCTTAGCTCGTATACCATTGACTCCAAATCAGTCATGTACTGCTTCAATACCCTACAAACACTCGGAACAAGAAACAAGACCAAATTATGGTGGGTTCCGGGTCATGTCGGGGTAGAAGGTAACGAAAAGGCCGACGAACTGGCCAGAAAAGGTTCAGAAACACCTTTCATAGGTCCCGAACCCTTCTGCTGCACCCCTAGATCAGCAGCAACGGCAGCAATTAAAAGCTGGGAACATAGAAAATGTATCTATCTTTGGGAAAGCATCCCAGGTCTAAGACAGGCCAAACGAGCCATTCGGCCATTCAATAAAAATGCCAGCAAATGTCTAAACCTAAGCAGGCACGATATCAAAAACCTAGTAGGTTACCTTACTGGTCACCATGGTTTAAGATATCATCTACACAAAATGAGAATATCAGACTCTCCTGAGTGCCGACTCTGTCTTGAAGAGGACGAGTCAGCTGAACACATTTTATGTGAATGTCCAGCCCTTAATGGAATTAGAAAGAAGATCTTTTTCAGGGAGCAAATGAGCCCCGAGGACATAAATAATTCTTCTACTGGTAAAATTGTCCGCTTTACACGGAAAGTGAAAATTCTACTAGTTTAAACTTTTCTGGCCCATACGGTACAAAAGATCTTTTAGGTCGAAGTACCCCCCCTTATAAATCGCCTTGGCGAGCCAGAAATTAAAAAAAAAAAAAAAAAAAAAATATTCGTTATAAAGTTTGAAAAAAAATTGACAGGCGTTTTTGATAAGTACAAGTACCTGACAGGTGAACCTAAAGGTGTATTATGTATAGATTAAAATAAACTTTATTCTGTAAAGTTGAAATTTATAGACGTTTAAGCGATTTAAAGCGAGGGTCGTGTACTTGCTTTTGTGTGAAGATTTGAAACGAAAAATTTCGTCAGTTCTAACAACGATTTATCTACGTGAAGTCGTGTTTAACTACATAAAACTGCAAAATCAGCAATGATTGGAGCTTTTCAAGCAAATACTCCTAATGACGAAATACCAGAACGGTTCGATGCTGTTATTTTTGATAGGTTTTATTTACTCCATACAATGAAAAACATTCCAAAAACATTTGGTAATAGCTATTTCTAAAAAAATCATGTCTATTTTAACGGCAACACATGCTACACGAGTAGCTATAATTTTCGATCAGTATTTTTCACCGTCTATTAAAGATTATGAACGAAGCCAATGCCACGAAGTACATACGTAACATCCAATATTTGATTACTGGTCCAGAACAAGTCAGACCAGTTGATTTTATTAAAGAACTCCGTAACATAGAATTCAAAAAAGCGTTTGTAGATTTTTTGATTACGCACTGGAGGACAAGTGAATTGGTTGAATTTATTGGAAATACCATCATCAATTTAAATTATAGAGAATGTCATATTTATAGTATCCATAATAACTATATGATCTCCAATATTAATGATAACTTATCGTGCCAGCATCATGAAGAAGCTGATACGAAAATAGTACATCACATACGCCAAATGGACAACGATATATCCAATGGTTTAATAAAAGCATCCGACACAGACATTTTAATAATAATGCTTGGAAACATGGGCCACCTCTGCAACAATAATTTAAAAATATTTATGGAATATGGGAAGATCAATTAAAAAAAATGGATAAATATTTCACAATTATATATAAATTTAGGACCCCTTTTATGCCAAAGTTTACCTGGTTTTCACGCATTAACCGGATCTGGTTTTAATCCATGTTTTGTAAGAAGAGGCAAAAAGAAACCTTATCGATTATTACAAAAAAATATTCGATTTCAGAAGGCATTTGCAGCATTAGGAAATGCTGAAATAATAGAGAAAAAAGATGAGGTTTTTCCAATACTCGAAAAGTTCGTCTGTGAACTGTACGGGATGAGATCTGCCAATTTAAATGAAGCACGATATGAAAAGTTAATTGCCACATATAAAACAAGTCAGTAGGTGTTGAAGAAAAAACTGATTAGTTATGATTCCTCAAATTTACCTCCATGCCAACGGGAACTGCAACAACAATAATTGCGGTCTGTATATATTACAAATATCTGGAAAAATAGTCACTTTAAAGGGCCAATGGTTCTTAAACCTGAAGATAATGTTGGAACTTAATCGATTTAAGCTATGTTTATACCCTATTCTAGGGGAATATTAATTTTGACGCATAGTTTGTAACATACCTTAATATTGCCGGAGACCCCTAAAAGTTACTATATTTATGATCAGCATCGATAGTAATGTCGATCTAGCCATGTCCGTCCGTCCGTCCGTCCGTCCGTCCGTCCGTCCGTCCGTCCGTCCGTCGGCAAAAATTAGGCCTTTAAACTGGACCTAGAGAGCTGAAATTTTAACCATATACTCTCTAGGGTCCCGAAATAATCAAGTTTACGAATTTTTGAAATCCGCCCACAGACACACACGCCCACAAACTCAAAAAAACAAAATTTTGGAAAAAATCGAATTTTGAGCTAGGAAGCTGAAATTTTTTATATATGATCTATGACTCCTAAAACTGCTCGGGATATAAAATTTTCAAAATCCGCCCACTGCCACGCCCACCAAAAAATAAAACAATTTTATTGAAAAACCAAAATTTGAGCTAGGGAGCTGAAATTTTTAATATATACTCTCTAGGGGCCCTTTAAGCTCATGTATAAATATTTTCAAAATCCGCCCACTGACACGCCCACAAATAAATAAAACAATTTTTTTGAAAATCCAAAGTTTGAGCTAGGGAGCTGAAATTTATAATATATACTCTCTAGGGGCCCTTTAAGCTCATGTATAAATATTTTCAAAATCCGCCCACTGACACGCCCACAAATAAATAAAACAATTTTTTTGAAAATCCAAAGTTTGAGCTAGGGAGCTGAAATTTATAATATATACTCTCTAGGGGCCCTTTATGCTCATGTGTTAATTTTTTTTTAAATCCGCCTACTGACACGCCCACAATTAAATAAAACAATTTTATTGAAACACCCAAGTTTGAGCTAGGGAGCGTTTTTTTTGATAAAATCCTTTAAATGTTATATAACAAAATATGTAGAGCGTTCTTAACAATTTAACCATACTTAGACTTTTGTCACGCCCACTTATGAGGGATAGGAATAAGAATAGGGTATCCAACAGTTCACCCAAGCGGACTGTAGCCCGTCCCTATGTTTTTAATTTGTTTGAGGCGAATACAGTTCCTTCTTCTATCTACGATATATTATTACAACAGCCTACTGATACTGCTGAGAATGAGTCAAGTGAATCTGAAGAACACATTAAAGGTAATACACAAATTCTTAAGATCCGAGATTTAATGTTATTATTAATGTATTAAAACTTTGTTTCTTTTTAGATGATAATATCAGCAATGAAGAATCATATGATGACGAAGAAAGGAATGATGACATATTAGATGATGATGAAGACTAATTTAAAAGTCGTATGTACATTATGTTACAACTAATAAAACACATTTTCTATTTTTACTTAATGTAATTTGCATCAACGATATGCCTCTCGCGACGGTCAGTCACCTTGACGTATGTACCATCATTGCATTCGATGGTACCGGTGCGTAGGCTTACGGTGCAAAGATTCATACGGGCTATGCTGTCTAAGGGCCACCCATGGCAGACAGGCCGTTTGAAGAGCGCCAACCAAGAACTGGCCAGGACTTCACGTCCGCTCCTCCTTCCTATACTTCCCTCTCACCATCCTAACTTCCCTACCTCCCTATTTCCTTCCTCCCCATCCCCCCCTAATCCAGAGTGTGCGCGATCCGTGCTCATTGGATGGTTTGCAGCCAGGGGTAACCGGCTGTATTATCACGGAGCCTCTCTGATACCGGGCCACCTCAGAGAGTAACCACGGCCTTACCACGTTAATGCGGGGCTCTGGCGTGGTTGACCGTCTTTCCCGCGCTACTCGTAGGATTATGCCTAAAAAAAAAAACAAAAAAAAAACAAACAAAAACTAAACAAAATGCGGGGACAGACCGCAGACGAAGTTATCGGTCGAATGGAGCAAGACATCCACGACGACTGCCTGGCATATGAGAGACCCGGAACTATTCGAGAGGGAGGCTCCAACCCAGCACCAGCCAAAGAACCATCACCACCTCACGACAAGCTACGGGGGTGCCAAAAGGCCCGGGAAGAAGCCCGGTAGCACCTACAGGTGCATGCAGTGGGGATAGGAGTCAAATCCTAATCCCCTCCCTGTCCGGGAAATCAACGGTAGAGGGAACTAGGGTAGCGGGAACGAGCACAGCTCAAGTACCAGCCCCTGAACCCCCCGGGAAAAAAACCGGAAGGTAGAGAGACAAGCCAGCCTTACCTCCACCTGGCAAACCAGGTGCGAGGGACGACCCTCTGCGAAGGGGACTTAGTGGTGCTGGCACCAAATGGTACCTCCGCTACCTCAAAAAAGGCTTCGGGCCTGAGGAAGCAAAAAGGAGGGCTGAGGAGCATCGAGCCAAGCCCGAAAGCACAGAACTGGCGGCGGGAAAAGGGGGAATAACAACATCACCTCACCGACCACGAACAAAGTCAAAAAACAGAAGGTAGACGAAGGTACCGAGAGGGCCACGGGTAAGGCTGCGAAAGTGAATGCCACCGCGGTTGGTCGAAGCTATGCTACGGCGGTGAAAACTCTCCCGACTAGCGGTAGATACGACACAGGTGCGATTGCTGAGCAGGTTGCTGTTCTCCCGGTGAAATATCCGCAGGAGATCCTCAGCAACTCAGACCTCACGGCACTGGAAGATGCCATTGTGGTGGAAATGGCCTTAGGATAGGAGCATAAGCTCAAATTCCTGGGCATATATTTCAGGCATGGAATGCTACTGGTTGACTGCGAGACTCCGCAGACAGCTGAGTGGCTAAAGGTAGTTGCCCCAATGCTGGGGAAATGGAAGGGGACATGCCTCATGGCATGCAGTGGGACAAATTTTTATTTCGAGCCAATAACATCCTTCGAATTGCACAAGCAGATTATGCTCCTAAACAAATCAAAATCTTTCACTCGAAATAGTTACTCTAATGCTTTTATTAAAATCATAGCTTATAACATTGTCGATGTCCTGGCACACATTTTTAATAAAAGTGTATACAATGGCATTTTTCCTAAGAGCTTGAAAATCGCGGAAGTTATTCCAATCCTAAAAAAAGGTGATTGCAAAGATGTTAATAATTATCGACCCATATCCCTCCTTCCCGTTTTCTCTAAATTATTCTAGAAAGTTATCAAAAATAGAGTGGTGAGTTTTCTGGAAAAGCATTCCTTTTTCAGCTCAAGTCAATTTGGCTTTAGAGCTGGTATGTCAACAGAAGATGCTCTCTTAGTTTTCTGTGAACAAATTTATACAAGCTTGGACAAAAAAAAGACCACTGCTGCGTTATTTATAGACATTACGAAGGCTTTCGACACAGTAGATCATACTCTGTTACTCTTAAAATTAAGGAAAGCTGGTTTTCGTAGTTTCATTCTGGATTGGTTTTCCTCATTTCTTCAAAACAGAAAGCAAGTTGTGAAAATAGGTCAATCTTTTAGTAACTACCGTAATATCGAAACGGGGGTCCCACAAGGATCGGTCCTGGGACCCATCCTTTTTCTAATTTTTATTAATTCTATTTTTAGCCTCCCACTAAAAGGTAAGAAAACCGGTTTCGCTGATGGCATTGCCTGCTCGTATTCAACTGTTTCAGTTTTAAATCTGGTTGCCGACATCAATCATGATCTAGAGCTATTAAGACACTGGTTTAAAACACACAAGCTGGTTATCAGTGCTAAAACAAAAGTTATGTATTTCAAACTCCCACTGCTAAATAGTTGCCCTCCACCATTAATATTCCACAGTTGTGACTGCAAGAATATGTTGTTAAGTACAGAAACCTGTGTTACAAGTCCAAATATAACAACTTCTTTTGATATTGATGAAGTTTGTTCGCCAAATTGTTTCCTAATAGAAGGTGTATCTACTTTTAAATATCTGGGTCTTCTTTTTGACTCTCAAATGAATTGGAACTCACATACCTTGCTGTTAAAAAATTATATGTTGAGAGCTACTTATATAATGTATCATCTAAAGAGGTTGTGCTCCCAAAAACTCCTACAAACCGTATATTATGCCTTAATACAATCAAAATTGCAATATGGTCTGGAGTGCTGGGGTGGCACTTACAACTATAATTTGCACCCTTTGTTCATATCACAAAAACATGCTCTCCGAATTATATGGAAAAAAAGGCGTCGAGAACATACTTTTCCGCTTTTCCTGAAGTCAAAAATACTGCCTTTAAAACATCTTTTCTTCTACAAAGTCCTGAAAATAATATACCACGGTCCTACTCCATCACGATCTTTCTTCCGCGCAGTGCAGAACAGGAAGTGAAAACCTCCTTGGCACTGCTCGAAGCACAGAACACGGGACTTAACGTCAAGGCGTGGAAGGTCCTCAACTCTCGGAAAGAGGGAACCGGGCAGAGAATCCTTCGACGCTATAAAGTCCCAGAAAGGATCCCTGAGCTACCGATTCGGCAGGGTTGCGGTGTGCGGACTCAAGAGGTCGGACGAGATCTCTGGGCATACAGCCCAGTCAGTATCGAGTCTGAACTAGCAGAGCGCGCAATCCGAGGTAGAGCATACCGCTCCTCCGAAGATTACAACACCTTCTTCCACTGTCCAATCGGCGGAACAGGATCCCGAGGAGGCCGAGGAGTCTATGTCCGTCTCTGAGAGCACGATCTCGGAAGGGGAAATGGACAACACGGTCATCGACCTTTTCCAGGAAATCACCCAGGAGGAGGCAGATTCGCTGCTGACGGAGGACGGAGCAATAGCCCCACGCGAGCTATGAACCCCGTCAATACAAAAATTACACTAGCACAGGTAAACATTCATCACGCTATAGCCGCCTCGGCGACTATATCTAGGATGTTTACCTGCCAAAGCCTGGGGCTAGTACTTATCCAGGGGCCATGGATCCTGAAAGGACAAGTCAAAGGATTGGTTAGCAAGAATGCAAAGGTAATATGGGACACTCGGGCCGAGAAACCGGGAACTTGCATTCTAATAAACAATAAATATTAATTTATTTTACTTTCAGAACACGCGACACGAGATCTGGTGCCAATTCAGGTACATCTGGATGTTGAGGGATGTCACCGCACCATTATCATCGTATCGGCATACTGTGCAGGGGATGAGCCAGTTATATCATCCCAGATGCAGCAATTGATGGAGCATTCCAACAAGCTCCGCATGCCGCTCCTTATAGGGTGCGATGCGAATGCCCACAACACCATATGGGGGAGCACTGACACCAACATTAGGAGTGAGTACCTACTAACATTTATTATGAGTGCGTAACTTGATGTCATAAATGTGGGAAATACCCCCACTTTTGTAACTAGGGTCAGGGAGGGGGTACTCGACCTCACGCTTGGTCCCCTTAGTAGAGTAAGGGACAGGAAACAGACGCCATGGTGGAGCATTAGCGCAACGTAGACTGGCAAAGCTACCAAATGGCCCTTACAACATATAATAAGGAAATTAGAAAAGCTAAAAGAAATAGCTTCAGAAAATTCTGTGAGACAATCACCAGCACTCCTACTGCGGCAAGGCTACATAAAGCTCTTGCGAAGTCAGGAGGAGTACCGATGTCTCTGAGGAAACCAGATGGCGAGTTCACGGAAGATGAGGATCAAAGAGCACTATTGCTACTAGAAACTCACTTTCCTGGTAGCGCGCCTAGTACTGAGCTAGAAATCAATACCACTTCAATCAGACCTCGAAGGGAAGACTGGGAAAGAACATCAACCATCTGTTCCGATGGGCGACTGAAATGTGCAATAAATTCCTGTTCTATTTCCACAGTGTTCGTCTCTCTAGCCGATGATTTTGCTCTCATGCATACTGAAGACACGTGGCCTTTCTTATGACACGTATTACAATGCAAATTTTTCCCTTTGCACTTGTTTGCCATGTGATCTTGTTTACCGCATCTGTAACAATTAAATTTATTTGTTTTTGTATTTTTGTAAAAATGTGATTTGTGAGAATTTGTAGTTGAAGGTGCCTTCCTGTATGTGCCGGCTTTCAAATGTAGTTGATGAATGTTGTGCATGGCACGGCTTTCCAATTTCGATGCCTCCATTGCTAAAGCACTTTCAATTGTTTTCTCCAAAGTAATACTTGTCTCTTGCAGTAGTCGCTCCTTGATATCTGAGTCTCTAATACCCCGAATAAATTGAGACCGGAGGTGTGTGTTCAACGTCGATTTCTTGCATGACTCACATGAAAAATTATACACGCTCAATTTCTTCAAATCCGCCAAATAATTGGCGATGTTCTCCCCTTCATGTTGGAGCCTAAGTAGGAACTTGTGCTGCTCCGTAATCTCGTTTGGCTTGGGACTAAGGTGACCTTTTATTGTTTTAATTAGTTCCTCGTAGGATTTCGTCTCAGGTTCTTTTGGTGCTGTCAAATTCGAGAGAAGCTACTTCTAGCTCCTACACAATTTATCAAAACTTGCCTTTTTTTGTACCATCCGTAATTTCCTTCAGTGCCAAGTAATTCTCCAATCTTTTGATGTAGTTGGGGAATGCTTCTTCGTTCTCGTTGAACTGCTCGAAATGTAGGTAAGGTGAACTGGGCGATGTACGTAGGCTCTGGTTGTTAATGCTTGCAAAATTTCTTGCGCAGATTCAGGCATCGTAAAGCTTTTCCTTAATCTTAATTATTCACGTCGCCATTAATGAATATCCACCTGGTATTCTAAGATGATTGTCGATTGCCGGAATACTCGAATGTTGGAAGAAAAACTACCTCGTGCTTCGATAATTCAAAGAACAATACTTTTATTAAAGCTGTCAATTCGGATGACGTCTTCCTATTAAAGTGCTGTTTACATTTGTCTATACTAAGTTTTCTTACATATCTAACAATTCCTTTCAGCCTTTTAAATCGGCCGGAGTGGACGGCATTATACCCGCCCTACTACAAGAAGGGCAAGGTGCACTAATACCACACCTGCTGAAAATAACAAGGAGTAGTATTGCCTTGGGCCACATACCGATGCAATGGAGACGAGCAAGGGTTGTGTTTATACCAAAAGCGGGGAAAAAAGACCCCACATAGCCAAAATCGTACAGACCCATCAGCCTTACGTCAGTCCTTCTGAAGATGACAGAAAAGGTTGTGGACAATTACTTAAGGGAAGAGGTAGTGAACATATCCCCCCTACATCATCGTCAGCACGCATACAGAGCGGGCAGATCAACAGAGACCGCCCTATATCAGCTGACGGAGATAATTCAAAATGCCTTGGAAGCAAAAGAAATAGTACTGTGCGCTTTCCTAGACATAGAGGGAGCATTTGACAACACCTCACATGAGGCGATCAAACGATCCCTGGATAGGAAAGGAGTTAACAGTAAAGTATCTACCTGGATGTGTGAGCTGCTGAGCACTAGATCAGCAGAGAATCAAACATCATCTGGAACCATCAGAGTGAACACAACAAGAGGATGTCCACAAGGAGGGGTACTATCACCCTTAACGTGGAGCCTAGTTGTAGACGAACTGCTGGAAAAACTAACCATCCTTGGCATCAACTGTTCGGCGTACGCCGATGACATTGTATTGATTGCCAGGGGCAAGTTTGAATAAACCCTTGGGGACATCATACAAAGGGGGCTTAAAGTTGTTGCGGGATAATTGTACCACAACAAGAGCCACTCTACGTCCCTGACCCACCCTACCAAGGAATGGTGAAATACTGCCGGACTCAACATCAATCCGGCGAAAACAACGATCGTACCATTCACAAGGAAAAGACAACTTTAAAGACTTAAGGACATCAGCCTAGCAGGCATTACACTGATACCAGTCAAAGAAGTAAATTATCTAGGACATCATGTTGACAGTAAACTCCTCTGGCGAAAACATACAGAGGAGATATCCAAAAAGGTCACCCGAGCTCTCATGATATGTAGGAGCCTAGCGGGGAAGGCATGGGGATGCAGCCCAAACATCCTACGATGGATGTACAGATACACTGCAATTGTGAGGCCAATGATCACATACGGAGCGGTAGCATGGGCGAAACGAACCAGTCTAGCCACAACAAGAGAGACACTTAGCAAAGTGCAAAGACTGGCGTGCCTGTGCATTATCGGAGCAATTCGTAGCTGCCCAACTGCAGCCATGGAGGTGTTATTGGAGTTAACCCCTCTACACATCATGGTGATGAACGCATCAGATAAAACAATCCTAAGGATGGCAAAGGAGGGAATTGGAAGAGGAAAATGCATCGGTTCTAAAGAACACGATGACCTACTCAAAAAACTCCCACTTCTTGCCATACCTAGGGACGATAGCATCAGGAAATTCAACTTCGAGAAGAACTTCCAGATAAAGCTCAGCAATAAGGAGAACTGGAGCAATGAATCCACAACTTATGGACTGAGCAGCCACTTAAAAAGTGGTACACGGACGGATCGAGGACTGAGGAGCGAACTGGTGCAGGTGTTGACGCGATGACACCGTGCTTTCTCTTATTATGAGGCAAGAGTGTCAGACGGAGAGTAAAAGATGTGGTTATTTCAATTGAATATATATATTTATTAAGTTGTTTTTAACTAAAAAGCCCGCCGTCCACGCGTCGCTGCGACTTTTAGTTTAAATAAAAGTAGATTAGCAATCAATTAACTCTGATTTTACTCTGATTTTTCTTCCTACATCCAACCTCTTTTATACTACTTAATTGCTGACCTTTTTCCCATTCATATCCCTTCCACAAGTCAATAGCAATCCAAGTGTTTCCCAATCGCTTAAAAATCGTAATTTCAGCAAAAATTGCATTTCCGGATCGTAAAACGATTACGAAATGGCCCACTTAAGTGCTTCCGCCACATGTTCTACAAAAAAAAATGCCTTTCCTGATTCTTGGGTGATATTTTCCCTTAGTCGGCGATCGGGTGTCACATATTCACAAATGCTTTAATTGTTTGCCAAAACAACTCATAATATTTCCGCATATGCACGGTCGCCGTATGTTTGAATACGACACCGAACAACAGCGATAAAATTACGAGGCACCTGTGAATGGGCATGACGACCGATTTATGATAGATGGACACTTTATGGCGCTTGTGCAAAATGCAATGAACATGGGCAGTGCATGGGTGCGCTGTACGATTGAATAGTGATGACTAGGGTTCGGATTTTCATGCACTTAAAAACTGAAAATATGCGCTTAAGATATGCGCTTAAAAATGGAAAATATGGATTTAAAATATGCACTTAAAACCAATTTAACTTAATTTCGGTTCGGTTCATTAACATTTAGTTAACACAGTTAACGTAAACATAAACATCCTCACTTTTTTAAATAAAATAAATAATTCAAAACAACATAAAATTATGTTTCCTTAATTGTTCTGATTTTTTGTTTGCATAGATCACAAGATGTTTCTTAAAGTTTTCTAAATCAAAACGTTATCTACCGATTCGTTCTTAAGAATACCTTTTACAACGAAAAAGATCGCTCCACGTCAACTGAAGTTAGTTGAGTATTTTTTAAAGAACAAATCTCATCGACGGTAAAGTTCTTTTTGTAATTTTTGTCATTGCAGCCAATGTGAACGTCTTACTTACATTTTGCATTATTGAAAATCCTTCATGTTTTGCCAGAACGCACTGAAGGTTTTTTTTAATGACTTTTCCCATAACTATTTCAACCGCAATTATCTTTGCAACAACATCTTCAACTAAATCAATTAAATTTTTTAAAGCTGTCCTGCCTTCCAGCTTTGTGGTGGTGTCACATAGGAAACTGAAGTTTGAACTTATAAATATTATTTGGCTTTTTAATAACGGCTGGTTCATTACTTCTTTTGCATTTTTTATCGTAGGTAACTGCATCGGAGTCATCGAGCCCATTGGAAATGCTTTCAAACGCTTTATAATGTTTTGCATAATACTCAGCGGCCTTCAACCAGGTTCACCATCTTGTAACAATAGGCTGAGGCGGAAGAGGAGTCAAAGAATATTTTTCTTTAAAAATTTCGACGCTTGATGGTGCTTTTAAAAATATTTTTTGCCGTTTGAAATTATTCCATCGACGTTCCGAAGATTACTCCTTATTTCTTCTACAACTCGGTGTATTGCTAAGCAAGTGAAGTGCAACAATTTTGAATAAAACAGTGCTAATTCACAAGCTGCCTTTACATACGAGTACAAGGTGGCGCAAAAGTAATCCTCCTATCAGAAAATGCTATACATTTTGCGATTGGCCCCTAATGTCAGTTCTGTTTTGACATTTGTGTAGTAAACACATGCGAAATACACCTTAATAAACAATGTTACGCTACACTGCTCCAGACCGCGGAATATTGGTGACTATTTATTCGCAGATTTCCTACCCGTCCAACGCCTACTGGTGAAACACTGCGACGTTTAGCCGCTCGCCTCGAAGAGACTGGCACAACACAAGATGCTGCCAGGCGTGGCAGACCCCGGAGTAGTCGTGCTGCAGAGAATATTGCTGCTGTAGCCGAAGATGTCATGGAAGCGCCGTCGACATCGACCAGACGACGTGCCACGCAAATGGGTATCAGTCGACGGTCTTTACAGCGAATTTTGGTACAAGATTTGAAGATGTTTCCGTACAATGTCCAGACGGTGCATCAGCTGTTAGCTGCTGACCGCCAATCGCGTCTAACATACGCTCAAGCCATCCTTAATCACCACCAAGAGGAATATGATTTTTCATCAAAAATAATCATGAGTGATGCGGCCCATTTCCATCTTAGCGGGTACGTAAATAAGCAAAATTTACGCTTCTGGGGCACTGAAAATCCGCGTGTAACCCACGAAGAGCCATTACACCCGCTCAAAGTCACTGTATGGTGTGCTGTTTTCGACGTCGCGACTTGATGTAAAAAAAATTAAAAGACCAAATAAAAATAATCCACAAGAAGAATCAAAGTTTTTCATTTTTTTTTTAAATTACAGCCAAAAAACATCGGAAACATCATATACACCTTGTATATGGCGCAGTATCGGGCAAAAAAGGAGTATTTTGCTTTTATCAATTTGAAGTGAATTCATGAATTCATCAAATGTGCGAGCGATGGTGCCATGGTGCGTTTTTTCTAATTGGACTTTATTAGATTAGATTAGATTAGATTAGATTTTATTCATTCCATTGAAATATAATACATTATTTATTACAATTTATTAAATATGTAAAAGTAACATTTAAAGATACAAAATTAAATAAAAAAAAAAACAAGTACTTCAAAGAATAAGTAAATTGTAAGTGTTTTTCATCAGGAAATGAATAGTTAGATACATTCTATAGTTATAAAAAACTAGTTCCGAATGTATCGAGTTACAGTACAACAAGATATAATTCAATATATTTATATAATTCAAAAAAGAAAATTGGTGTATAGGGATGATTTGCAATGCATGGTGACCATTTGTGACTATATAATTACGTTAGATAAATTATAAATCTCCTTCAAGTCGTAGTTAAAGAGCCACTGTTTTACTTTTCTGTTAAACGACAAGATATTCTGAGAGCGCCTTAATTCAATGGGTAATTTATTAAAAATACGCGGTGCTACAGAGGAGTAATAACTCAAGAATAGTTGAGTATTGTGCGGGGGAACACAAGCAAGACTCCTTACAGAGCTACGAAGACCGTAGAGATTCGGATCATGGTTTAAAGAATAACCGCTTCTTGAGAAAAATATTTTTAAGACTTTGTAAAAGTAAAGATGCTTTAAAGGTAGTATAAAGGAATGCAAAAAAGTGGAAAACTGTGTTCATGGCGTCTTCTGTTCCAGATAATTCTGAGCAAATGCTTTTGTATTACCACCAAAGGTTGTATTTTGTTTTTATGTGTGCCTCCCCAACAAGTCAACCCGTACTGTAGTTTGGATTGGACCAGTCCATAATAAACTGTTTCTAAAAGTTTTCTAGTGCAATATAGCCTCAAATGGTACAATATTTTAGTGGTTTTTAGAAGGTATTTCCTTAGGAAAGAAGTGTGAGAGCTACAGTTTAACCTACAGTCGATTTCAAGACCCAGATACTTGAAGACCTCTACATATTCTACAACAAAACAATTTGTCGAGCAGCAATTGTTGGTATTATACGTAACTTCAAAATGAGGGTTACAGCAAGTATCAGAACTTATAAAGGTGTTGTTGCAGTTCGCACTATGAAAAGTGAAAACTGGAAATTGTAAGTTCAGAGCAGATATGCTAAAAGACATTATTTTAGTTTTATTGCTAACGACTAACTTATGCAAACTGAACCAATGCCGCAATATTTCTAAGTCGTAGTTGATATCGGCTGCCAGATCTAAGAGGGAGTTGTTAGAGTAGGAACAACCTATGTCATCGGCAAACCCAGTAAGTTTACCTTTCATATTCAAAGTGAAAATTGAATTGATATAAACTAAAAACAATATAGGCCCCAGAACAGAGCCTTGAGGAACACCAATTTTTATGTCACAGCTTTCACTAAAAGTTTCTCCTATTCTAACCATTTGTTTCCTATTAGTGAGATAGGATTCAAACCATTTGAGCATAAACCCTCTGAACCCAGCTTTGCTTAATTTATTTAGCAAGATGGTATGATCAACAGTATCAAAGGCTTTGGTTATGTCGATAAAGAGAGCAGCAGTTAACTTCTTGTTGTTGACGCTATCGTATATCATGCTGCAGAAGCTTAGAAGTGCATCCTCAGTTGATCTACCGGCTCTGAATCCATACTGTTTATTGCTAAGAAAAGAAATAGTTTCAAGGTATGACACAACTCTAGTTTTGATGAATTTTTCAAAAATTTTTGAAAATACTGGAAGCAGAGAGATAGGCCTATAATTATTTAATATTTTTTTATCACCTTTTTTGAAGATTGGTATGACTTCAGTTATTTTTAACCTATCAGGGAATTTACCACAAAAGATACTTTTGTTAAAAATATGAGCCAAAATATCAGCAATATTGAAAGCAATACTCTTGATAAATGCATTAGAATAAGAATTGTGAGTGATGGAATTCGAGCTGTCTAATGACATAATAGTTTTATACACCTGAAAGGATGAAATAAATTCATAGGAAAAGCTTCGAACCTCAACTTCTTCTCTGTTAATACACCACGCCTTACATTGGTTGGTACCGGTGTTTATCCCTGCATCATTTATTGTTTTAACTGCAACATTAGTAAAAAATAAGTTGAAAGTATTGGCTATTTCTGTACAATTTGTAATATCGCGATTATTGTGGCTTATATAAGAAGGTATCCCTGTAGGAGTGTTTCTGTTAAAAATCTCATTAACAATTCCCCATTCTTTTTTTATGTTGCCTTTTACGCTGTGAAATTTGTTCATGTAAAAATTTTCCTTGCATATAGGAACTTCAATAGCAATTTATTTAGATATTTTTTCATAAGCACTACGAAGTTGACTATTTAATGGATGCTTTTTACTTTTTATTCTTAGTTTGTTTTTTTTCATTTATTTTATTTACCAGATAGCTAGATATCCAAGGCTTGAGTTTGTTGAATTTTTTGCATTTCCTTTGCCTAGTCACCGAACATAATTCAACATGTTTGTGAAGTACATTGGAAAACAACTCAAAAGCCACATTAGGATCATTTATTTCCCATATGTTTGCCCAGCTTTCTTGTAATAATCGAACTCTTAAATATGAGTGGTTAACGGTTTTCGAGGAACAATAAGCATTCTGTTTGTCAATACTTTTCACCTTATTCGAATGCAGGAACAAACAGATCATTGAGTGGTCAGAGATTCTGAAGTCAGCAGTGCTACTAATCAGAGACAATTTTGAGGTACAGTCAAGCCTACCGAAAATGTGGTCAATGCACGTATTAGAGGGTTGGCTAGTAGGAACATTTACACATGATTCTAGTCCATTTGCACACATAATTGATAGGTACCTTAAAACAGCTGGAGATTCGCTTAGGATATCCAGATTTATATCACCCATAATAATAAGATTCCTTACTTTTTCGTCAGATAATAAGGACCGTAGCTCATCAATAAAAGCATCTTTACTCATACCCTGAAGTCTATAGCAGCCAAAAATTACGATATTTTGGGTATCAACAGTGCAACTAACTTTTATCATGTCCGAACATCTAAGGTCAAGGTTATCACATCCCGTAACAGATTTACTGAACTTGTTATTAATATAAACAGCAATACCACCTGAAGCATACGAGTTATTACACTTTATATAGCCCTTATACCCTGGTATATTAAAAAATTCTTTTTACTTTCTTCTTCATTTTGGTCCAACACACCAACAATTGGTTTCATCAATAGAAACGCGCAAATACTTGTCTTTAAGATCAATTTTCATTTGTTCAAATAGCGAAATATAAATTTTTTCCATGTAATTTTTCGGCAAAGTGGAATCGTCCGGTATAATTGCTTTTCCATATTTTTTTAAAAGTTCTTAATTCAGGGTTACTAAGCTTACTTAAAGGTATATCGGCTGAAACAAATGCCTCATATAAATACATTGAAAAGGTGTTAGATGCATTGGTATGGCCAGTAGTTGTTGAAATTTCTGGCAAACTTCAGATCTTCCTTCAAGTTCTAAGTGCTTAACACTTTTCAAATGCTCTTTCAATTAAAATTTATATCAAAGCGAACGCTTTTGTTACAAACTTTGCAGAAATATGAATTTACTATAAAAATATGCAAAACTATGCAAAATATGCATTTATAGTAAAATATGCACAAATTATGCAAAATATGCATTTATAGTAAAATATGCAAAAATATGCACTAACGATTGAATGCCATTTTAAAGGAAATTTCCTGATTCGTATAGATAATTCGTTGCCTTGCTTCCAAGGTGTTCCTAAAAAAATATGCATTTGATGACGAATGGGGGATTGACAATTGATTTAATTGTTTTAGGGTAGGTAGGGATATGGTGCTTAGATACGGGTGGGTAGAATGGTATGTTGTGCGGGTCACAACATCCCACCCCCCTTGGAAAAAGGAAATTTTCCTGAAGGGTACAAATTTTCTGCAAGTTGGTATGGATGTAAAAAGAGTATCTTACAATAGTCTAGAATATAAATACATAGTTACAATAGTGCAGGTAAAAAAAAAATTGTTTTTGTGATTGTACATATTATAAATACTTTGCTTTATTTGCGTTGATTTACAAGGGAAGATCAAATCGCGTTCGTATCCAAAGATAGAACATACTCGTATTATTGTTTTTTTTTCTTTTATATAATTTACATAACATAGTTTAGAATGTAATAGTGTATAAGTATGTAATTTGTATTTTTAAGTGATTGTGCATTTTTGTTGCTTTCAATATACTTTGCTTTATTTGCGTTGATTCCCAGGGGACGATCAGATCGCGTTCGTATCCAGAGATAGAACTTATATTATTTCGTTTTTTTTCTAGTGAACATGTTTTTGAGCTTACGTTCTAAATTAGTAACTATAACATTCTTTTTCTAGTGAACATGTTTTTGAGCTTACGTTCTAAATTAGTAAGTATAACATTCTTTTTCTAGTGAACATGTTTTTTCGAGCTTACGTTCTAAATTATTTAGTGTAACATTCCTTTTCTAGTGAACAAGGTTATGAGCTTACATACTAAATTGATAAACATTAAGTAAAAATAAAATTCACGTATTTGATTGTTTGTTTATATTAAAATTTTTATGTATTTACGTATGTATACGTATTTGATTGTCTGTGCTCCCCACCCCCCTTGGAGAAAGAAAACTCCAGCCTTGAAGAGGTTTGGGGTTTTCTTAAAGGTAGGAAGGGAAAATGTTAGGTTCGTGTATCTAGTACCATACGGGGGACGGGCATTGGGGAAGTGTTTTGTAAGTTAGTGGTTGAGGATTCAGTTTTGGGGGTAGTGGTTATACCGTTAGTGGGAATTGTATCTATTTTTAGGGTTACCGGTATTTCGTTTAACTCTAAATTGTTTGTTTGTTTGCTTTTTGCGTTTTTAATATTTAGATATCTGTATATAATGTAAATTGAGGTTTAAGGATTGCTAGGGTGGCGTAATTTAGAGTATAATGGTGTACATCATGTTTTGTTAATGGGTGTAGACCTTTATTCTCTTCGTTCTCTAGCGTTTGGATATCTGACGCTAGGTTTGAGAGTGTGTTTTCATCATTGTACCTCAGTAGCGTAACGGTGTTATTGCGAATTGGGACGGTGTTGTTGGTTTTTCGGATGAAATGGGATATGTTAATTGAGGGGATAAACGATTTCTTAAGGATTGTTTCACCTAAGTTATGACCAAAGATCGTTAGATATTCATTTCGGAAGTAACATGGTCCGGGCAGTTCTACTGTACCAGCACCGGAAAGACTGTGGGCTGTCAATTGATTTCCGCAGACTTCATTCAATAGGTAGTCCTCACGTGAGGAGAACAGCCACCTGCCTGGTTGTGAGAGTTGTATCCAGATAGTAGTTCCTGGATATTCTTGCACAAAACAGGACGTGGGGTTAGCTTCTCGTCTCAGGAGTTGGATTTCGCAATGGTCTTGGTTTGAACTAAAGTCATAAAGTGGGTATATCAATTTGCATAACAATAGAGTGTCAGTTTGTTTGGTACATTCCTTAATATCGTCTGATGTTAGATCGTAGAAATGTCTTTTATCATAATCGATGGTAATGTAATTTACACGCGGTTGTAAGAATAGGAATTTGTTTTTAATTCTAGTAGGGAATGGCATTACTTTAAAAAGTTGGTAGTTTTCTTTAAAAGGGAGAGGCAATTTAATTTCGTAGATTACTCTTTTTGATTCTTTTGTTGGATGTTGGGTACGAGGTTGTAAGAGAGAGGTATGCTGGCGTTATTCCGTGAAGGATTTTAGGTCATTGTTGTGGACTGCTTTAACTTTGTTCCTTATAGTTATTAGGCTGTTTTCGTTGGATAATATCCTAGAACTTTCGTAGGGTCCTTCCCATAGTGAGGGGAATTTGTTTTTACGCACGTGTTTTTTTAAGCAAGACTTTGTCTCCTACGTTGAATTGTTTGGCTTCGGATTTCTTGTCTTATTGCCTTTTAGAACACTCCATTTTTCTTTGGAGGATAGTATTTGCTGCTTGGTAGCCGTACTGTAATCTGGCTCGCAGCTCATTTGCATAATTTTCATAATTATAGTAGGTTTTTGGCTTTTGTTCGAGGATACTAGGAATGTTGGCGGGGAAACCGTAGAGTAGTTCATACGCTGTAAAACCGGTGCTACTGTGAGGAGTAGTATTATATATAAACATAGCGTAAGGGATCCAGGAGTACCAGGTTAGAGGATCCTTGTTGACATAATGGCGTAAGTATTCCTCCAGAGTTCTATGGCTTCTTTCCAATGCTCCGTTTGTTTGTGGGCGATATGGGGTGGTATTAAGTTTCTTGATTTTCATCAGAGTGCATATTTCTTTAAATAAATTGCTTAGGAAGTTAGTCCCTTGATTAGTTAGTAGGGACGAGGGTGGGGTGCTTCGGCGTTGGGGAGAGGGTATGCCTCTGAGAGATTGGTAAGGTCGTCTTGGAAAGTCAAAATATATTTTTGGTCGGTATAGCTTACGGGTAATGGTCTAACGCAACTCTTTCAAACGGTTTCGAGATAGTAGTGGTTATTATCATAGGGATAGGCAAGTTTTTCTTACTCTTGTTAAGTTGGCACGAGCTACATCTATTAATTTAAGTGGCGACGTCTTGCGCCATTGTCGGCCAGTAATACTTTGACTTTATGCGCTGGATAGTTCGAAATATCCCTTGGTGTCCTCCAAATGGGGAGTTGTGATACTCGAACAGTACCTGATTTATCTTCTCTTTGTCGTCGAGAAAAGTCCGCTCGTCAGAGAAAATGTGTATGACGATAGTCATGGTTTGGAAAGTGTTCTCCAGAAGGAGTTTAATGTCTCTTTTGGAGGAGATCTCCACAAGGGGTAGGGCTATACCTAAATTGAATTGGGGAATTTTTTGTTTGAGGAGTGCTTCGTCGTCAGTCTCGATAATGGGTAATATGATTAATTTGAGTTTAATGTCTCTGTTTTTATAAATAGACCCTTTATTCTGTTGAATGGTAAAACTGGAAAGTGGTTGTATAGTATCGGTTTCATCTTGACGTGACTGTTGAGAAGCCGTATTGTTCTGTGTTTGGTCCTACTAGTTACCATTGCTGCAGTAGGTATTCTACTAAGAGCATCGGCATTTGAATTAGATTTGCCGGCTTTGTAGATAATTTTATATTCATATTCTTCAAGCAAAATTCTCCATCGTGCTAGACGGGAGGTAGGATCTATCAGGCTCATTACCGCGAAGACTATGGCTAAGAGTTCTTTCGCCGTAGTGGTGTACCTGGTTTCGGCGTCTTTGAGGGTGCGACTAGAGAAACAAATTGGTTTGTCTTTGCCGATGGTTCCTTGGGATAGAATGGCTCCTAAATCTATGTCGCTAGCATCCGTAGTGATGATGAATTCTTTAGTGAAGTCTGGATATGAGAGTATAGGAGGGTTTATCAATTTGTTTCTTTTAAAATAGAAAAGGCTTCGTCACAGAACGTGTCCCATTTGATAGTAGTATTTTTTTTAAAAAGCTGGGTATGGGGTTTCGCTATGGCTGAGAAGTTGTCGATAAATCTGCGGTAATAACCGACGAATCCTAGAAATGATTTTATGCCTTTACCCTTTAGCGTTTTTGGGTACGGGATAAGTTTTTACGGCTTTTATCTTTTCCGGATCTGGTTGAATTCCCGCTTCGCTTATTACATGCCTGAGGTACATCAATTCTTTTCGCATGAAGTGGCATTTTTCGGGTTGGAGTTTAAGATTATAATGGTGTAATCTGTTAAGGACTCCGACCAACTTCTGGTTATGGTCGTCCGAGCTCGCGCCGTAAATGACGATGTCATCCACGTAGACGAAGCTGCCTATTCCGATCATTCCCATTAAGACATTATTCATCATTCGTTTGAACGTTGCCGGGGCATTTTTTAATCCGAACGGCATTCTATTATACTCAAAATGTCCGGATGGGGTGCTAAATGCAGTTTTCCCGCGGTCTGAGTCTTCAACTAGGATTTGATGAAATCCATTGGCTAGGTCGAGCGTGCTAAAATATTTTGCTTTGCCTAGTTGGTCCAAAATGTCAGTTATGTTGGGAAGAGGGTAAGCATCGCCTGCGGTGGCGTCGTTTAACCGGCGATAGTCTACGACTACTTTCCATTGTTTGTTGCCTTGAGCGTCGGGTTTTTTCGGGACGAGCAGCAAGGGAGAGTTTCAGGGACTGTAACTAGGTCTTATTATGTTCTCGTTTAGCATTTCATTTTCTTGTGTATTGATTTCGTTCTTGTTTGCTTCGGGAAGTCTGTAGGGACGGATGTATATAGGGGGCTTATTTGGTTCTGTTTCGAGAGTATGCTTCATAGCGTTTGTGTAAGTGAGGGTATCTCCAGGGAGAAAGAATAGATCGTTGTAAGTCCTACAAATTTTTGTGAGTTCTCTTTTTTCTTCGGAGTTGCAATGGTCGAGCCTTATAAATTTCTGCAAATGCTCCAATAGCTTGTGGATAGGATCCAGCTCGGATTGGGCGTTGACGTGCTCGAAGTCGTTGAGGTCGTCCCATTCTAGTTCTAGGTCGGGTATACGCAATATGGTCTCATTTTCGTTGACGTTAAGTAGTAGAATTTTAACTTTCTGCTGATGAGCTTTAGCTATGGAAGAGGCAATGTAGACTCCAGGGCGGACCTGTTTTTTTCCGAAACACTACATCATTTTTGCAGTTAAACGGTATTTCTACTACCTGATCACTCCTGGGTCTTATCCTTATTTCACCCGACATTCTTTTTTCCGATAGTGTGATCGATCGGATGAACCATAGTATGTTCTCCTTCAGAGTTATAGATCGTTTCGGTGGGGCCGGATGTCGTGAATGTATTTTGTTGGATCTCAACAATTACAGAATCATCATTTATATTTAATTCATAGTCATCATCATTTATATTTAAAGAATTTCACTAAATAATTTTATTATACTAGTACATAACATGTAACCTTATTTATTCGCTGAATATTCAAATTTGGCGGTTTGTTTATACCATTCGCCATAATAATTTTATATTTGAATTCGCCTTAAACTTAAATATTGGAATTAAACCTTACATCTCTCTATCATTAAAATTGTATAAATAGCCTTACGGAAATAAAGCTGTTATAATTGTATTTTTAAAACCCTTAGGGGAACACCGCTGGTTCATTTCTTTCGTCGCTTGTTGCTTGCCCAATAGTCTTTCCTTTGTCGCTCTCGGGTTATTTTCGCTATTGTTCGCAGCCGTTGATCATCGTAATTTACGTGATTCAACGCATCAACCAGGATCGTTCTATCCTTCAAATACGGATTAAATAGAGATACCTGGTTGACGGTCAAAAAGAGGTTTGATCGTTCATTTTGGCGCCCAAAGTAGTTAAAGTGATTATCCACACATTAAAAAATTCTAAAAAATTCGAAAAACTCTACACAAGACATTAAAGTGTATCGCGTTTCGGTAATCGGTTCCGCGTAGACACGTGCATACATAGTGAGTGAAAAAACAATACAAAAAAAAAAAACTTTCGAAATAAATCGCGTCGCGCCATCGGTTACGCGAGTGCATAGTTTTATTGAAGGCAACCTGAACTTCCACCAGAAGCAGTTAAAAGAAAAAAAATACCCAGGAGGCACACCAGGCTGCGGAGCGACAAGGAAATAACGTGGGAGATAAGTATATCACCTCCCACCCAGGTACGTCTTAAATCGATTTTCAGTCGAATGTGCGCTGAAAATAAAATAAAAATAGAGACTGTGTATAAGCAATACAAAGATTGATCAAACGCACCTTCGTCTGAATCGTGATGTGCATGAAAATATTTAACATATAAAACAATTACCAAATCATTATAAACGATCACGAACATATTGCTGCAGCTACCTACGTAATTTTTTGTTAAGGGACTTTACTACGCACAAATTGTGGGGTCCATAGTCGACGTGATCAGGGTCGCAACCAGCATAAAATCCACTCAATCGATCGCTTACGTTCCAAATGTTTGATCATGCAAATTCACTCACGATCATAGTTGACACAAACTTATCCACTTTCGTTGCACTTGTCTAGTTCGTTCGCCCAATTGCACACAGCAACAGGGCCTGATTAACCCTTAGGCTTACTACGCTGCAGCGTAGGGCGCGTGGATCGGGGGGGGGGGGGGGGGGGGGGGGGGCGCTTAAATCGTGTCTTCGCATGGATTTATCTAGCATCATTGCATCTACCATACATATTTCTACTAGACCGAGACAAAACACTAAAACTAAATGCGCTTGAGAGTATCTCTAGCTTACACAGTACTTAATATATCCATTGACTTCTAGTGTCTGTGTGACACAGACGTACTTGCTGATAAGAACTGATAAAGAAAACGTCGTTATATGGATATACTCTGGCGGGGACTCCCCACTCCCCGGTGTGGTTAATAGTTAGTATACTTTGCACCCAATCAAAGGATGTCTACCAATATATACCTAATACCTACATGTCAGCATATCTCCATATATATTGTTAAACATAGGGGCGGGCTACAGTCCGCTTGGGCGAACTGTTGGATACCCTATTCTTATTCCTATATCTCATAAGTGGGCGTGACAAAAATTTAAAGGATTTTATCGAAAAAACTAAGCTTTTGTAAATAAAAACGCTCCCTAGCTCAAACTTTGGTTTTTCAATAAAATTGTTTTATTTAATTGTGGGCGTGTCAGTAGGCGGATTTAAAAAAAATTTAAGTATGAGCATAAAGGGCACCTAGAGAGTATATACTATAAATTTCAGCTCCCTAGCTCAAACTTTGGACTTTCAAAAATAAAAAAAAAAATAATTGTGGGCGTGTCAGTAGGCGGATTTTGAAAATATTTACACATGAGCATAAAGGGCCCCTAGAGAGTATATATTAAAAATTTCAGCTCCCTAGCTCAAATTTTGGTTTTTCAAAAAAAATATTTTATTTAATTGTGGGCGTGTCAGTGGGCGGATTTTGAAAATTTTATGTCCCAAGCAGTTTTATGGGCCAAAGATCATATATAAAAAATTTCAGCTTTCTAGCTCAAAATTCAATTTTTCCCAAAATTTGTTTTATTTAATTGTGGGCGTGTCAGTGGGCGGATTTTTAAAATTTTATGTCCCAATCAGTTTTATGGGCCATAGATCATATATAAAAAATTTCAGCTCTCTAGCTCAAAATTCGATTTTTTCCAAAATTTTGTTTTTTTGAGTTTGTGGGCGTGTGTGTGGGCGGATTTCAAAAATTCTTAAACTTGATTATTTCGGGACCCTAGAGAGTATATGGTTAAAATTTCAGCTCTCTAGGTCCAGTTTAAAGGCCTAATTTTTGCCGACGGACGGACGGACATGGCTAGATCGACATTACTATCGATGCTGATCATAAATATAGTAACTTTTAGGGGTCTACGGGCAATATTAAGGTATGTTACAAACTATGCGTCAAAATTAATATACCCCTAGAATAGGGTATAAAAATGGACTGCAACAAAACGAAGAATTAGATTTTTCCAGATCAGAAAGGCAGTATAAAAATCAAAAAAAGGTTTCTATCTAAAAATATGTTTGAGAAAAAGCTTGTTAATGGCGAAAATGTGAAAAGAAGCTGGTTAGTATACTCAGAATCCACAGGTCACGTGTTTTGTGGTCCTTGCAAATTATTTGGAGGAACATCCGTATTTGTCAAAAGTGGATTTAATGACTGGACAAATTGTAACTTAATAACTGATCATGACAACTCTCCGGATCATCGTAAATGTTTGGGACAAAATGTATATGTATGTAGAGGTAAACTTTTACAACGACTGGATACCCAAATAGTCAAACAATATAATGAAGAAATAACTTATTGGCGAAATGTATTACTACGGGTAATAGAAACAATTAGGTTTTTAGCTTCTCGTGGGCTTCCATTTCACGGTCAAAATGAAATTATTGGATCTGCACTAAACGGAAATTTTCTTGGCTGTATTGAGCTTATATCTAAATTTTATCCTTTCATGGCTGAACATTTGGTGAGATTTGGACAAAAAGGCAGAGGTTCTCCATCGTACTTGTCATCCTCTGTAATCGATGAATTTATTTTACTTCTCGCTGACGAAATTCGACTTTCGATTATAGGAGAAATAAAAAAAGCAAAATATTATTCGATTAGCATTGATTCTACTCCAGATATTTCACACATCGATCAGTTGACATTTATAATTCCTTTTCTAGTGAACAAGGTTATGAGCTTACATACTAAATTGATAAACATTAAGTAAAAATAAAATTCACGTATTTGATTGTTTGTTTATATTAAAATTTTTATGTATTTACGTATGTATACGTATTTGATTGTCTGTGCTCCCCACCCCCCTTGGAGAAAGAAAACTCCAGCCTTGAAGAGGTTTGGGGTTTTCTTAAAGGTAGGAAGGGAAAATGTTAGGTTCGTGTATCTAGTACCATACGGGGGACGGGCATTGGGGAAGTGTTTTGTAAGTTAGTGGTTGAGGATTCAGTTTTGGGAGTAGTGGTTATACCGTTAGTGGGAATTGTATCTATTTTTAGGGTTACCGGTATTTCGTTTAACTCTAAATTGTTTGTTTGTTTGCTTTTTGCGTTTTTAATATTTAGATAGAATGGCTCCTAAATCTATGTCGCTAGCATCCGTAGTGAGAGTATAGGAGGGTTTATCAATTTGTTTCTTTTAAAATAGAAAAGGCTTCGTCACAGAACGTGTCCCATTTGATAGTAGTATTTTTTTTAAAAAGCTGGGTATGGGGTTTCGCTATGGCTGAGAAGTTGTCGATAAATCTGCGGTAATAACCGACGAATCCTAGAAATGATTTTATGCCTTTACCCTTTAGCGTTTTGGGTACGGGATAAGTTTTTACGGCTTTTATCTTTTCCGGATCTGGTTGAATTCCCGCTTCGCTTATTACATGCCCGAGGTACATCAATTCTTTTCGCATGAAGTGGCATTTTTCGGGTTGGAGTTTAAGATTATAATGGTGTAATCTGTTGAGGACTCCGACCAACTTCTGGTTATGGTCGTCCGAGCTCGCGCCGTAAATGACGATGTCATCCACGTAGACGAAGCTGCCTATTCCGATCATTCCCATTAAGACATTATTCATCATTCGTTTGAACGTTGCCGGGGCATTTTTTAATCCGAACGGCATTCTATTATACTCAAAATGTCCGGATGGGGTGCTAAATGCAGTTTTCCCGCGGTCTGAGTCTTCAACTAGGATTTGATGAAATCCATTGGCTAGGTCGAGCGTGCTAAAATATTTTGCTTTGCCTAGTTGGTCCAAAATGTCAGTTATGTTGGGAAGAGGGTAAGCATCGCCTGCGGTGGCGTCGTTTAACCGGCGATAGTCTACGACTACTTTCCATTGTTTGTTGCCTTGAGCGTCGGGTTTTTTCGGGACGAGCAGCAAGGGAGAGTTTCAGGGACTGTAACTAGGTCTTATTATGTTCTCGTTTAGCATTTCATTTTCTTGTGTATTGATTTCGTTCTTGTTTGCTTCGGGAAGTCTGTAGGGACGGATGTATATAGGGGGCTTATTTGGTTCTGTTTCGAGAGTATGCTTCATAGCGTTTGTGTAAGTGAGGGTATCTCCAGGGAGAAAGAATAGATCGTTGTAAGTCCTACAAATTTTTGTGAGTTCTCTTTTTTCTTCGGAGTTGCAATGGTCGAGCCTTATAAATTTCTGCAAATGCTCCAATAGCTTGTGGATAGGATCCAGCTCGGATTGGGCGTTGACGTGCTCGAAGTCGTTGAGGTCGTCCCATTCTAGTTCTAGGTCGGGTATACGCAATATGGTCTCATTTTCGTTGACGTTAAGTAGTAGAATTTTAACTTTCTGCTGATGAGCTTTAGCTATGGAAGAGGCAATGTAGACTCCAGGGCGGACCTGTTTTTTTCCGAAACACTACATCATTTTTGCAGTTAAACGGTATTTCTACTACCTGATCACTCCTGGGTCTTATCCTTATTTCACCCGACATTCTTTTTTCCGATAGTGTGTTCGATCGGATGAACCATAGTATGTTCTCCTTCAGAGTTATAGATCGTTTCGGTGGGGCCGGATGTCGTGAATGTATTTTGTTGGATCTCAACAATTACAGAATCATCATTTATATTTAATTCATAGTCATCATCATTTATATTTAAAGAATTTCACTAAATAATTTTATTATACTAGTACATAACATGTAACCTTATTTATTCGCTGAATATTCAAATTTGGCGGTTTGTTTATACCATTCGCCATAATAATTTTATATTTGAATTCGCCTTAAACTTAAATATTGGAATTAAACCTTACATCTCTCTATCATTAAAATTGTATAAATAGCCTTACGGAAATAAAGCTGTTATAATTGTATTTTTAAAACCCTTAGGGGAACACCGCTGGTTCATTTCTTTCGTCGCTTGTTGCTTGCCCAATAGTCTTTCCTTTGTCGCTCTCGGGTTATTTTCGCTATTGTTCGCAGCCGTTGATCATCGTAATTTACGTGATTCAACGCATCAACCAGGATCGTTCTATCCTTCAAATACGGATTAAATAGAGATACCTGGTTGACGGTCAAAAAGAGGTTTGATCGTTCATTTTGGCGCCCAAAGTAGTTAAAGTGATTATCCACACATTAAAAAATTCTAAAAAATTCGAAAAACTCTACACAAGACATTAAAGTGTATCGCGTTTCGGTAATCGGTTCCGCGTAGACACGTGCATACATAGTGAGTGAAAAAACAATACAAAAAAAAAAACTTTCGAAATAAATCGCGTCGCGCCATCGGTTACGCGAGTGCATAGTTTTATTGAAGGCAACCTGAACTTCCACCAGAAGCAGTTAAAAGAAAAAAAATACCCAGGAGGCACACCAGGCTGCGGAGCGACAAGGAAATAACGTGGGAGATAAGTATATCACCTCCCACCCAGGTACGTCTTAAATCGATTTTCAGTCGAATGTGCGCTGAAAATAAAATAAAAACATAGGGGCGGGCTACAGTCCGCTTGGGCGAACTGTTGGATACCCTATTCTTATTCCTATATCTCATAAGTTGGCGTGACAAAAATTTAAAGGATTTTATCGAAAAAACTAAGCTTTTGTAAATAAAAACGCTCCCTAGCTCAAACTTTGGTTTTTCAATAAAATTGTTTTATTTAATTGTGGGCGTGTCAGTAGGCGGATTTAAAAAAAAATTAAGTATGAGCATAAAGGGCACCTAGAGAGTATATACTATAAATTTCAGCTCCCTAGCTCAAACTTTGGACTTTCAAAAATAACAAAAAAAATAATTGTGGGCGTGTCAGTAGGCGGATTTTGAAAATATTTACACATGAGCATAAAGGGCCCCTAGAGAGTATATATTAAAAATTTCAGCTCCCTATTTTTTCCAAAATTTTGTTTTTTTTGAGTTTGTGGGCGTGTCTGTGGGCGGATTTCAAAAATTCTTAAACTTGATTATTTCGGGACCCTAGAGAGTATATGGTTAAAATTTCAGCTCTCTAGGTCCAGTTTAAAGGCCTAATTTTTGCCGACGGACGGACGGACGGACGGACGGACGGACATGGCTAGATCGACATTACTATCGATGCTGATCATAAATATAGTAACTTTTAGGGGTCTACGGGCAATATTAAGGTATGTTACAAACTATGCGTCAAAATTAATATACCCCTAGAATAGGGTATAAATAGAGACTGTGTATAAGCAATACAAAGATTGATCAAACGCACCTTCGTCTGAATCGTGATGTGCATGAAAATATTTAACATATAAAACAATTACCAAATCATTATAAACGATCACGAACATATTGCTGCAGCTACCTACGTAATTTTTTGTTAAGGGACTTTACTACGCACAAATTGTGGGGTCCATAGTCGACGTGATCAGGGTCGCAACCAGCATAAAATCCACTCAATCGATCGCTTTCGTTCCAAGTGTTTGATCATGCAAATTCACTCACGATCATAGTTGACACAAACTTATCCACTTTCGTTGCACTTGTCTAGTTCGTTCGCCCAATTGCACACAGCAACAGGGCCTGATTAACCCTTAGGCTTACTACGCTGCAGCGTAGGGCGCGTGGATCGGGGGGGGGGGGCGCTTAAATCGTGTCTTCGCATGGATTTATCTAGCATCATTGCATCTACCATACATATTTCTACTAGACCGAGACAAAACACTAAAACTAAATGCGCTTGAGAGTATCTCTAGCTTACACAGTACTTAATATATCCATTGACTTCTAGTGTCTGTGTGACACAGACGTACTTGCTGATAAGAACTGATAAAGAAAACGTCGTTATATGGATATACTCTGGCGGGGACTCCCCACTCCCCGGTGTGGTTAATAGTTAGTATACTTTGCACCCAATCAAAGGATGTCTACCAATATATACCTAATACCTACATGTCAGCATATCTCCAGCCGTAAGAAGAACTATGTAATTCTAAGAATTATTAATAAGCAATAATCATAAAGTGCACATTTCCGCATAACCGAACACCCAATCACCGGATTTCCACCAATAAATACCTAACACCTACATGTCAGCATAATTTCCAGCAATTAACCCTTTGTTATCCTAAGAACTATTAATAAGCAATAATCATAAAATGTAATATTCTAAGAAATACTTTATTAGTATTACCTTAGTTTTGTAAAGAATTATTCACATCATTATTAAAACAGTTGTCAAAGAGAGTGGTTGTTCTTATAATTAGTATTTCCGTGTTTTTTTAAGACTATGAGTGGTAATGAGAGTAGTTCGATAGTAAAAAAGCCAAGTGGAGCAAAATACAGAAAAAAGGCAAAAGAAAAGGAAAAGAAAATAGAAAACATTTTGAAACATACTCGTAAACTAGAAATATTTTTTACGAACTCTGCAGAAAGGAATGAAACGGTGACGAATGCTGCATTATCGCCAGCGATTTCTTGCCCTGGTTCCTCTACCGCGGACTGTTACGTTTCTCCGTCCAACACTAGCCCTATAGTAGCGACGATGCCGACGATGCCGACGACGGCGACGATCTCTAATGAAGACGAAATTCTTAAAGAAGAAAAGTCGTCTATTCCGTCAAGTGACCCTGCACTGTGGCAAGTAAATGATGAATTTCGAGATTATATTGTTAAAAATGGACTGCAACAAAACGAAGAATTAGATTTTTCCAGATCAGAAAGGCAGTATAAAAATCAAAAAAGGTTTCTATCTAAAAATATGTTTGAGAAAAAGCTTGTTAATGGCGAAAATGTGAAAAGAAGCTGGTTAGTATACTCAGAATCCACAGGTCACGTGTTTTGTGGTCCTTGCAAATTATTTGGAGGAACATCCGTATTTGTCAAAAGTGGATTTAATGACTGGACAAATTGTAACTTAATAACTGATCATGACAACTCTCCGGATCATCGTAAATGTTTGGGACAAAATGTATATGTATGTAGAGGTAAACTTTTACAACGACTGGATACCCAAATAGTCAAACAATATAATGAAGAAATAACTTATTGGCGAAATGTATTACTACGGGTAATAGAAACAATTAGGTTTTTAGCTTCTCGTGGGCTTCCATTTCACGGTCAAAATGAAATTATTGGATCTGCACTAAACGGAAATTTTCTTGACTGTATTGAGCTTATATCTAAATTTTATCCTTTCATGGCTGAACATTTGGTGAGATTTGGACAAAAAGGCAGAGGTTCTCCATCGTACTTGTCATCCTCTGTAATCGATGAATTTATTTTACTTCTCGCTGACGAAATTCGACTTTCGATTATAGGAGAAATAAAAAAAGCAAAATATTATTCGATTAGCATTGATTCTACTCCAGATATTTCACACATCGATCAGTTGACATTTATAATTCCTTTTCTAGTGAACAAGGTTATGAGCTTACATACTAAATTGATAAACATTAAGTAAAAATAAAATTCACGTATTTGATTGTTTGTTTATATTAAAATTTTTATGTATTTACGTATGTATACGTATTTGATTGTCTGTGCTCCCCACCCCCCTTGGAGAAAGAAAACTCCAGCCTTGAAGAGGTTTGGGGTTTTCTTAAAGGTAGGAAGGGAAAATGTTAGGTTCGTGTATCTAGTACCATACGGGGGACGGGCATTGGGGAAGTGTTTTGTAAGTTAGTGGTTGAGGATTCAGTTTTGGGAGTAGTGGTTATACCGTTAGTGGGAATTGTATCTATTTTTAGGGTTACCGGTATTTCGTTTAACTCTAAATTGTTTGTTTGTTTGCTTTTTGCGTTTTTAATATTTAGATATCTGTATATAATGTAAATTGAGGTTTAAGGATTGCTAGGGTGGCGTAATTTAGAGTATAATGGTGTACATCATGTTTTGTTAATGGGTGTATACCTTTATTCTCTTCGTTCTCTAGCGTTTGGATATCTGACGCTAGGTTTGAGAGTGTGTTTTCATCATTGTACCTCAGTAGCGTAACGGTGTTATTGCGAATTGGGACGGTGTTGTTGGTTTTTCGGATGAAATGGGATATGTTAATTGAGGGGATAAACGATTTCTTAAGGGTTGTTTCACCTAAGTTATGACCAAAGATCGTTAGATATTCATTTCGGAAGTAACATGGTCCGGGCAGTTCTACTGTACCAGCACCGGAAAGACTGTGGGCTGTCAATTGATTTCCGCAGACTTCATTCAATAGGTAGTCCTCACGTGAGGAGAACAGCCACCTGCCTGGTTGTGAGAGTTGTATCCAGATAGTAGTTCCTGGATATTCTTGCACAAAACAGGACGTGGGGTTAGCTTCTCGTCTCAGGAGTTGGATTTCGCAATGGTCTTGGTTTGAACTAAAGTTATAAAGTGGGTGTATCAATTTGCATAACAATAGAGTGTCAGTTTGTTTGGTACATTCCTTAATATCGTCTGATGTTAGATCGTATTTAACCATTTTTTAACCAACGACCATACCACGTCGAGTTAATCGGTTCTCGTCAGATCACCGTAATTAAACGACGTTGGGCGCGGTTAGTACGTAGATGGGGGACCGTTTGAGAACAACCGCGTGTCGTTGGCCAGTCCCATCTACAGAGTTGAGGTAGATAATATACGTGGTATCACAATGGACCTAAATTGGTCTAAGTGAGTCGGCTTCTGCCGACAGCCACATAAACCTAACCTAACCTAACCTAGATCGTAGAAATGTCTTTTATCATAATCGATGGTAATGTAATTTACACGCGGTTGTAAGAATAGGAATTTGTTTTTAATTCTAGTAGGGAATGGCATTACTTTAAAAAGTTGGTAGTTTTCTTTAAAAGGGAGAGGCAATTTAATTTCGTAGATTACTCTTTTTGATTCTTTTGTTGGATGTTGGGTACGAGGTTGTAAGAGAGAGGTATGCTGGCGTTATTCCGTGAAGGATTTTAGGTCATTGTTGTGGACTGCTTTAACTTTGTTCCTTATAATTATTAGGCTGTTTTCGTTGGATAATATCCTAGAACTTTCGTAGGGTCCTTCCCATAGTGAGGGGAATTTGTTTTTACGCACGTGTTTTTTTAAGCAAGACTTTGTCTCCTACGTTGAATTGTTTGGCTTCGGATTTCTTGTCTTATTGCCTTTTAGAACACTCCATTTTTCTTTGGAGGATAGTATTTGCTGCTTGGTAGCCGTACTGTAATCTGGCTCGCAGCTCATTTGCATAATTTTCATAATTATAGTAGGTTTTTGGCTTTTGTTCGAGGATACTAGGAATGTTGGCGGGGAAACCGTAGAGTAGTTCATACGCTGTAAAACCGGTGCTACTGTGAGGAGTAGTATTATATATAAACATAGCGTAAGGGATCCAGGAGTACCAGGTTAGAGGATCCTGGTTGACATAATGGCGTAAGTATTCCTCCAGAGTTCTATGGCTTCTTTCCAATGCTCCGTTTGTTTGTGGGCGATATGGGGTGGTATTAAGTTTCTTGATTTTCATCAGAGTGCATATTTCTTTAAATAAATTGCTTAGGAAGTTAGTCCCTTGATTAGTTAGTAGGGACGAGGGTGGGGTGCTTCGGCGTTGGGGAGAGGGTATGCCTCTGAGAGATTGGTAAGGTCGTCTTGGAAAGTCAAAATATATTTTTGGTCGGTATAGCTTACGGGTAATGGCCCGAGTATGTGTAACGCAACTCTTTCAAACGGTTTCGAGATAGTAGTGGTTATTATCATAGGGATAGGCAAGTTTTTCTTACTCTTGTTAAGTTGGCACGAGCTACATCTATTAATTTAAGTGGCGACGTCTTGCGCCATTGTCGGCCAGTAATACTTTGACTTTATGCGCTGGATAGTTCGAAATATCCCTTGGTGTCCTCCAAATGGGGAGTTGTGATACTCTAACAGTACCTGATTTATCTTCTCTTTGTCGTCGAGAAAAGTCCGCTCGTCAGAGAAAATGTGTATGACGATAGTCATGGTTTGGAAAGTGTTCTCCAGAAGGAGTTTAATGTCTCTTTTGGAGGAGATCTCCACAAGGGGTAGGGCTATACCTAAATTGAATTGGGGAATTTTTTGTTTGAGGAGTGCTTCGTCGTCAGTCTCGATAATGGGTAATATGATTAATTTGAGTTTAATGTCTCTGTTTTTATAAATAGACCCTTTATTCTGTTGAATGGTAAAACTGGAAAGTGGTTGTATAGTATCGGTTTCATCTTGACGTGACTGTTGAGAAGCCGTATTGTTCTGTGTTTGGTCCTACTAGTTACCATTGCTGCAGTAGGTATTCTACTAAGAGCATCGGCATTTGAATTAGATTTGCCGGCTTTGTAGATAATTTTATATTCATATTCTTCAAGCAAAATTCTCCATCGTGCTAGACGGGAGGTAGGATCTATCAGGCTCATTACCGCGAAGACTATGGCTAAGAGTTCTTTCGCCGTAGTGGTGTACCTGGTTTCGGCGTCTTTGAGGGTGCGACTAGAGAAACAAATTGGTTTGTCTTTGCCGATGGTTCCTTGGGATAGAATGGCTCCTAAATCTATGTTTCTAGCATCCGTAGTGAGAGTATAGGAGGGTTTATCAATTTGTTTCTTTTAAAATAGAAAAGGCTTCGTCACAGAACGTGTCCCATTTGATAGTAGTATTTTTTTTAAAAAGCTGGGTATGGGGTTTCGCTATGGCTGAGAAGTTGTCGATAAATCTGCGGTAATAACCGACGAATCCTAGAAATGATTTTATGCCTTTACCCTTTAGCGTTTTTGGGTACGGGATAAGTTTTTACGGCTTTTATCTTTTCCGGATCTGGTTGAATTCCCGCTTCGCTTATTACATGCCCGAGGTACATCAATTCTTTTCGCATGAAGTGGCATTTTTCGGGTTGGAGTTTAAGATTATAATGGTGTAATCTGTTGAGGACTCCGACCAACTTCTGGTTATGGTCGTCCGAGCTCGCGCCGTAAATGACGATGTCATCCACGTAGACGAAGCTGCCTATTCCGATCATTCCCATTAAGACATTATTCATCATTCGTTGGAACGTTGCCGGGGCATTTTTTAATCCGAACGGCATTCTATTATACTCAAAATGTCCGGATGGGGTGCTAAATGCAGTTTTCCCGCGGTCTGAGTCTTCAACTAGGATTTGATGAAATCCATTGGCTAGGTCGAGCGTGCTAAAATATTTTGCTTTGCCTAGTTGGTCCAAAATGTCAGTTATGTTTGGAAGAGGGTAAGCATCGCCTGCGGTGGCGTCGTTTAACCGGCGATAGTCTACGACTACTTTCCATTGTTTGTTGCCTTGAGCGTCGGGTTTTTTTGGGACGAGCAGCAAGGGAGAGTTTCAGGGACTGTAACTAGGTCTTATTATGTTCTCGTTTAGCATTTCATTTTCTTGTGTATTGATTTCGTTCTTGTTTGCTTCGGGAAGTCTGTAGGGACGGATGTATATAGGGGGCTTATTTGGTTCTGTTTCGAGAGTATGCTTCATAGCGTTTGTGTAAGTGAGGGTTTCTCCAGGGAGAAAGAATAGATCGTTGTAAGTCCTACAAATTTTTGTGAGTTCTCTTTTTTCTTCGGAGTTGCAATGGTCGAGCCTTATAAATTTCTGCAAATGCTCCAATCGCTTGTGGATAGGATCCAGCTCGGATTGGGCGTTGACGTGCTCGAAGTCGTTGAGGTCGTCCCATTCTAGTTCTAGGTCGGGTATACGCAATATGGTCTCATTTTCGTTGACGTTAAGTAGTAGAATTTTAACTTTCTGCTGATGAGCTTTAGCTATGGAAGAGGCAATGTAGACTCCAGGGCGGACCTGTTTTTTTCCGAAACACTACATCATTTTTGCAGTTAAACGGTATTTCTACTACCTGATCACTCCTGGGTCTTATCCTTATTTCACCCGACATTCTTTTTTCCGATAGTGTGTTCGATCGGATGAACCATAGTATGTTCTCCTTCAGAGTTATAGATCGTTTCGGTGGGGCCGGATATCGTGAATGGATTTTGTTGGATCTCAACAATTACAGAATCATCATTTATATTTAATTCATAGTCATCATCATTTATATTTAAAGAATTTCACTAAATAATTTCATTATACTAGTACATAACATGTAACCTTATTTATTCGCTGAATATTCAAATTTGGCGGTTTGTTTATACCATTCGCCATAATAATTTTATATTTGAATTCGCCTTAAACTTAAATATTGGAATTAAACCTTACATCTCTCTATCATTAAAATTGTATAAATAGCCTTACGGAAATAAAGCTGTTATAATTGTATTTTTAAAACCCTTAGGGGAACACCGCTGGTTCATTTCTTTCGTCGCTTGTTGCTTGCCCAATAGTCTTTCCTTTGTCGCTCTCGGGTTATTTTCGCTATTGTTCGCAGCCGTTGATCATCGTAATTTACGTGATTCAACGCATCAACCAGGATCGTTCTATCCTTCAAATACGGATTAAATAGAGATACCTGGTTGACGGTCAAAAAGAGGTTTGATCGTTCATTTTGGCGGCCAAAGTAGTTAAAGTGATTATCCACACATTAAAAAATTCTAAAAAATTCGAAAAACTCTACACAAGACATTAAAGTGTATCGCGTTTCGGTAATCGGTTCCGCGTAGACACGTGCATACATAGTGAGTGAAAAAACAATACAAAAAAAAAAACTTTCGAAATAAATCGCGTCGCGCCATCGGTTACGCGAGTGCATAGTTTTATTGAAGGCAACCTGAACTTCCACCAGAAGCAGTTAAAAGAAAAAAAATACCCAGGAGGCACACCAGGCTGCGGAGCGACAAGGAAATAACGTGGGAGATAAGTATATCACCTCCCACCCAGGTACGTCTTAAATCGATTTTCAGTCGAATGTGCGCTGAAAATAAAATAAAAACATAGGGGCGGGCTACAGTCCGCTTGGGCGAACTGTTGGATACCCTATTCTTATTCCTATATCTCATAAGTTGGCGTGACAAAAATTTAAAGGATTTTATCGAAAAAACTAAGCTTTTGTAAATAAAAACGCTCCCTAGCTCAAACTTTGGTTTTTCAATAAAATTGTTTTATTTAATTGTGGGCGTGTCAGTAGGCGGATTTAAAAAAAAATTAAGTATGAGCATAAAGGGCACCTAGAGAGTATATACTATAAATTTCAGCTCCCTAGCTCAAACTTTGGACTTTCAAAAATAAAAAAAAAATAATTGTGGGCGTGTCAGTAGGCGGATTTTGAAAATATTTACACATGAGCATAAAGGGCCCCTAGAGAGTATATATTAAAAATTTCAGCTCCCTATTTTTTCCAAAATTTTGTTTTTTTTGAGTTTGTGGGCGTGTCTGTGGGCGGATTTCAAAAATTCTTAAACTTGATTATTTCGGGACCCTAGAGAGTATATGGTTAAAATTTCAGCTCTCTAGGTCCAGTTTAAAGGCCTAATTTTTGCCGACGGACGGACGGACGGACGGACGGACGGACATGGCTAGATCGACATTACTATCGATGCTGATCATAAATATAGTAACTTTTAGGGGTCTACGGGCAATATTAAGGTATGTTACAAACTATGCGTCAAAATTAATATACCCCTAGAATAGGGTATAAATAGAGACTGTGTATAAGCAATACAAAGATTGATCAAACGCACCTTCGTCTGAATCGTGATGTGCATGAAAATATTTAACATATAAAACAATTACCAAATCATTATAAACGATCACGAACATATTGCTGCAGCTACCTACGTAATTTTTTGTTAAGAGACTTTACTACGCACAAATTGTGGGGTCCATAGTCGACGTGATCAGGGTCGCAACCAGCATAAAATCCACTCAATCGATCGCTTACGTTCCAAATGTTTGATCATGCAAATTCACTCACGATCATAGTTGACACAAACTTATCCACTTTCGTTGCACTTGTCTAGTTCGTTCGCCCAATTGCACACAGCAACAGGGCCTGATTAACCCTTAGGCTTACTACGCTGCAGCGTAGGGCGCGAGGTTCGGGGGGCCGCGCTTAAATCGTGTCTTCGCATGGACTTATCTAGCATCATTGCATCTACCATACATATTTCTACTAGACCGAGACAAAACACTAAAACTAAATGCGCTTGAGAGTATCTCTAGCTTACACAGTACTTAATATATCCATTGACTTCTAGTGTCTGTGTGACACAGACGTACTTGCTGATAAGAACTGATAAAGAAAACGTCGTTATATGGATATACTCTGGCGGGGACTCCCCATTCCCCGGTGTGGTTTATAGTTAGTATACTTTGCACCCAATCAAAGGATGTCTACCAATATATACCTAATACCTACATGTCAGAATATCTCCAGCCGTAAGAAGAACTATGTAATTCTAAGAATTATTAATAAGCAATAATCATAAAGTGCACATTTCCGGATAACCGAACACCCAATCACCGGATTTCCACCAATAAATACCTAACACCTACATGTCAGCATAATTTCCAGCAATTAACCCTTTGTTATCCTAAGAACTATTAATAAGCAATAATCATAAAATGTAATATTCTAAGAAATACTTTATTAGTATTACCTTAGTTTTGTAAAGAATTATTCACATCATTATTAAAACAGTTGTCAAAGAGAGTGGTTGTTCTTATAATTAGTATTTCCGTGTTTTTTTAAGACTATGAGTGGTAATGAGAGTAGTTCGATAGTAAAAAAGCCAAGTGGAGCAAAATACAGAAAAAAGGCAAAAGAAAAGGAAAAGAAAATAGAAAACATTTTGAAACATACTCGTAAACTAGAAACATTTTTTACGAACTCTGCAGAAAGGAATGAAACGGTGACGAATGCTGCATTATCGCCAGCGATTTCTTGCCCTGGTTCCTCTACCGCGGACTGTTACGTTTCTCCGTCCAACACTAGCCCTATAGTAGCGACGATGCCGACGACGGCGACGATCTCTAATGAAGACGAAATTCTTAAAGAAGAAAAGTCGTCTATTCCGTCAAGTGACCCTGCACTGTGGCAAGTAAATGATGAATTTCGAGATTATATTGTTAAAAATGGACTGCAACAAAACGAAGAATTAGATTTTTCCAGATCAGAAAGGCAGTATAAAAATCAAAAAAGGTTTCTATCTAAAAATATGTTTGAGAAAAAGCTTGTTAATGGCGAAAATGTGAAAAGAAGCTGGTTAGTATACTCAGAATCCACAGGTCACGTGTTTTGTGGTCCTTGCAAATTATTTGGAGGAACATCCGTATTTGTCAAAAGTGGATTTAATGACTGGACAAATTGTAACTTAATAACTGATCATGACAACTCTCCGGATCATCGTAAATGTTTGGGACAAAATGTATATGTATGTAGAGGTAAACTTTTACAACGACTGGATACCCAAATAGTCAAACAATATAATGAAGAAATAACTTATTGGCGAAATGTAATACTACGGGTAATAGAAACAATTAGGTTTTTAGCTTCTCGTGGGCTTCCATTTCACGGTCAAAATGAAATTATTGGATCTGCACTAAACGGAAATTTTCTTGACTGTATTGAGCTTATATCTAAATTTTATCCTTTCATGGCTGAACATTTGGTGAGATTTGGACAAAAAGGCAGAGGTTCTCCATCGTACTTGTCATCCTCTGTAATCGATGAATTTATTTTACTTCTCGCTGACGAAATTCGACTTTCGATTATAGGAGAAATAAAAAAAGCAAAATATTATTCGATTAGCATTGATTCTACTCCAGATATTTCACACATCGATCAGTTGACATTTATAATTCCTTTTCTAGTGAACAAGGTTATGAGCTTACATACTAAATTGATAAACATTAAGTAAAAATAAAATTCACGTATTTGATTGTTTGTTTATATTAAAATTTTTATGTATTTACGTATGTATACGTATTTGATTGGCTGTGATCCCCACCCCCCTTGGAGAAAGAAAACTCCAGCCTTGAAGAGGTTTGGAGTTTTCTTAAAGGTAGGAAGGGAAAATGTTAGGTTCGTGTATCTAGTACCATACGGGGGACGGGCATTGGGGAAGTGTTTTGTAAGTTAGTGGTTGAGGATTCAGTTTTGGGAGTAGTGGTTATACCGTTAGTGGGAATTGTATCTATTTTTAGGGTTACCGGTATTTCGTTTAACTCTAAATTGTTTGTTTGTTTGCTTTTTGCGTTTTTAATATTTAGATATCTGTATATAATGTAAATTGAGGTTTAAGGATTGCTAGGGTGGCGTAATTTAGAGTATAATGGTGTACATCATGTTTTGTTAATGGGTGTAGACCTTTATTCTCTTCGTTCTCTAGCGTTTGGATATCTGACGCTAGGTTTGAGAGTGTGTTTTCATCATTGTACCTCAGTAGCGTAACGGTGTTATTGCGAATTGGGACGGTGTTGTTGGTTTTTCGGATGAAATGGGATATGTTAATTGAGGGGATAAACGATTTCTTAAGGGTTGTTTCACCTAAGTTATGACCAAAGATCGTTAGATATTCATTTCGGAAGTAACATGGTCCGGGCAGTTCTACTGTACCAGCACCGGAAAGTCTGTGGGCTGTCAATTGATTTCCGCAGACTTCATTCAATAGGTAGTCCTCACGTGAGGAGAACAGCCACCTGCCTGGTTGTGAGAGTTGTATCCAGATAGTAGTTCCTGGATATTCTTGCACAAAACAGGACGTGGGGTTAGCTTCTCGTCTCAGGAGTTGGATTTCGCAATGGTCTTGGTTTGAACTAAAGTCATAAAGTGGGTGTATCAATTTGCATAACAATAGAGTGTCAGTTTGTTTGGTACATTCCTTAATATCGTCTGGTGTTAGATCGTAGAAATGTCTTTTATCATAATCGATGGTAATGTAATTTACACGCGGTTGTAAGAATAGGAATTTGTTTTTAATTCTAGTAGGGAATGGCATTACTTTAAAAAGTTGGTAGTTTTCTTTAAAATGGAGAGGCAATTTAATTTCGTAGATTACTCTTTTTGATTCTTTTGTTGGATGTTGGGTACGAGGTTGTAAGAGAGAGAGGTATGCTGGCGTTATTCCGTGAAGGATTTTAGGTCATTGTTGTGGACTGCTTTAACTTTGTTCCTTATAGTTATTAGGCTGTTTTCGTTGGATAATATCCTAGAACTTTCGTAGGGTCCTTCCCATAGTGAGGGGAATTTGTTTTTACGCACGTGTTTTTTTAAGCAAGACTTTGTCTCCTACGTTGAATTGTTTGGCTTCGGATTTCTTGTCTTATTGCCTTTTAGAACACTCCATTTTTCTTTGGAGGATAGTATTTGCTGCTTGGTAGCCGTACTGTAATCTGGCTCGCAGCTCATTTGCATAATTTTCATAATTATAGTAGGTTTTTGGCTTTTGTTCGAGGATACTAGGAATGTTGGCGGGGAAACCGTAGAGTAGTTCATACGCTGTAAAACCGGTGCTACTGTGAGGAGTAGTATTATATATAAACATAGCGTAAGGGATCCAGGAGTACCAGGTTAGAGGATCCTGGTTGACATAATGGCGTAAGTATTCCTCCAGAGTTCTATGGCTTCTTTCCAATGCTCCGTTTGTTTGTGGGCGATATGGGGTGGTATTAAGTTTCTTGATTTTCATCAGAGTGCATATTTCTTTAAATAAATTGCTTAGGAAGTTAGTCCCTTGATTAGTTAGTAGGGACGAGGGTGGGGTGCTTCGGCGTTGGGGAGAGGGTATGCCTCTGAGAGATTGGTAAGGTCGTCTTGGAAAGTCAAAATATATTTTTGGTCGGTATAGCTTACGGGTAATGGCCCGACTATGTGTAACGCAACTCTTTCAAACGGTTTCGAGATAGTAGTGGTTATTATCATAGGGATAGGCAAGTTTTTCTTACTCTTGTTAAGTTGGCACGAGCTACATCTATTAATGTAAGTGGCGACGTCTTGCGCCATTGTCGGCCAGTAATACTTTGACTTTATGCGCTGGATAGTTCGAAATATCCCTTGGTGTCCTCCAAATGGGGAGTTGTGATACTCTAACAGTACCTGATTTATCTTCTCTTTGTCGTCGAGAAAAGTCCGCTCGTCAGAGAAAATGTGTATGACGATAGTCATGGTTTGGAAAGTGTTCTCCAGAAGGAGTTTAATGTCTCTTTTGGAGGAGATCTCCATAAGGGGTAGGGCTATACCTAAATTGAATTGGGGAATTTTTTGTTTGAGGAGTGCTTCGTCGTCAGTCTCGATAATGGGTAATATGATTAATTTGAGTTTAATGTCTCTGTTTTTATAAATAGACCCTTTATTCTGTTGAATGGTAAAACTGGAAAGTGGTTGTATAGTATCGGTTTCATCTTGACGTGACTGTTGAGGAGCCGTATTGTTCTGTGTTTGGCCCTACTAGTTACCATTGCTGCAGTAGGTATTCTACTAAGAGCATCGGCATTTGAATTAGATTTGCCGGCTTTGTAAATAATTTTATATTCATATTCTTCAAGCAAAATTCTCCATCGTGCTAGACGGGAGGTAGGATCTATCAGGCTCATTACCGCGAAGACTATGGCTAAGAGTTCTTTCGCCGTAGTGGTGTACCTGGTTTCGGCGTCTTTGAGGGTGCGACTAGAGAAACAAATTGGTTTGTCTTTGCCGATGGTTCCTTGGGATAGAATGGCTCCTAAATCTATGTCGCTAGCATCCGTAGTGATGATGAATTCTTTAGTGAAGTCGGGATATGAGAGTATAGGAGGGTTTATCAATTTGTTTCTTTTAAAATAGAAAAGGCTTCGTCACAGAACGTGTCCCATTTGATAGTAGTATTTTTTTTAAAAAGCTGGGTATGGGGTTTCGCTATGGCTGAGAAGTTGTCGATAAATCTGCGGTAATAACCGACGAATCCTAGAAATGATTTTATGCCTTTACCCTTTAGCGTTTTTGGGTACGGGATAAGTTTTTACGGCTTTTATCTTTTCCGGATCTGGTTGAATTCCCGCTTCGCTTATTACATGCCTGAGGTACATCAATTCTTTTCGCATGAAGTGGCATTTTTCGGGTTGGAGTTTAAGATTATAATGGTGTAATCTGTTAAGGACTCCGACCAACTTCTGGTTATGGTCGTCCGAGCTCGCGCCGTAAATGACGATGTCATCCACGTAGACGAAGCTGCCTATTCCGATCATTCCCATTAAGACATTATTCATCATTCGTTTGAACGTTGCCGGGGCATTTTTTAATCCGAACGGCATTCTATTATACTCAAAAGGTCCGGATGGGGTGCTAAATGCAGTTTTCCCGCGGTCTGAGTCTTCAACTAGGATTTGATGAAATCCATTGGCTAGGTCGAGCGTGCTAAAATATTTTGCTTTGCCTAGTTGGTCCAAAATGTCAGTTATGTTGGGAAGAGGGTAAGCATCGCCTGCGGTGGCGTCGTTTAACCGGCGATAGTCTACGACTACTTTCCATTGTTTGTTGCCTTGAGCGTCGGGTTTTTTCGGGACGAGCAGCAAGGGAGAGTTTCAGGGACTGTAACTAGGTCTTATTATGTTCTCGTTTAGCATTTCATTTTCTTGTGTATTGATTTCGTTCTTGTTTGCTTCGGGAAGTCTGTAGGGACGGATGTATATAGGGGGCTTATTTGGTTCTGTTTCGAGAGTATGCTTCATAGCGTTTGTATAAGTGAGGGTATCTCCAGGGAGAAAGAATAGATCGTTGTAAGTCCTACAAATTTTTGTGAGTTCTCTTTTTTCTTCGGAGTTGCAATGGTCGAGCCTTATAAATTTCTGCAAATGCTCCAATCGCTTGTGGATAGGATCCAGCTCGGATTGGGCGTTGACGTGCTCGAAGTCGTTGAGGTCGTCCCATTCTAGTTCTAGGTCGGGTATACGCAATATGGTCTCATTTTCGTTGACGTTAAGTAGTAGAATTTTAACTTTCTGCTGATGAGCTTTAGCTATGGAAGAGGCAATGTAGACTCCAGGGCGGACCTGTTTTTTTCCGAAACACTACATCATTTTTGCAGTTAAACGGTATTTCTACTACCTGATCACTCCTGGGTCTTATCCTTATTTCACCCGACATTCTTTTTTCCGATAGTGCGTTCGATCGGATGAACCATAGTATGTTCTCCTTCAGAGTTATAGATCGTTTCGGTGGGGCCGGATATCGTGAATGGATTTTGTTGGATCTCAACAATTACAGAATCATCATTTATATTTAATTCATAGTCATCATCATTTATATTTAAAGAATTTCACTAAATAATTTTATTATACTAGTACATAACATGTAACCTTATTTATTCGCTGAATATTCAAATTTGGCGGTTTGTTTATACCATTCGCCATAATAATTTTATATTTGAATTCGCCTTAAACTTAAATATTGGAATTAAACCTTACATCTCTCTATCATTAAAATTGTATAAATAGCCTTACGGAAATAAAGCTGTTATAATTGTATTTTTAAAACCCTTAGGGGAACACCGCTGGTTCATTTCTTTCGTCGCTTGTTGCTTGCCCAATAGTCTTTCCTTTGTCGCTCTCGGGTTATTTTCGCTATTGTTCGCAGCCGTTGATCATCGTAATTTAAGTGATTCAACGCATCAACCAGGATCGTTCTATCCTTCAAATACGGATTAAATAGAGATACCTGGTTGACGGTCAAAAAGAGGTTTGATCGTTCATTTTGGCGCCCAAAGTAGTTAAAGTGATTATCCACACATTAAAAAATTCTAAAAAATTCGAAAAACTCTACACAAGACATTAAAGTGTATCGCGTTTCGGTAATCGGTTCCGCGTAGACACGTGCATACATAGTGAGTGAAAAAACAATACAAAAAAAAAAAACTTTCGAAATAAATCGCGTCGCGCCATCGGTTACGCGAGTGCATAGTTTTATTGAAGGCAACCTGAACTTCCACCAGAAGCAGTTAAAAGAAAAAAAATACCCAGGAAGCACACCAGGCTGCGGAGCGACAAGGAAATAACGTGGGAGATAAGTATATCACCTCCCACCCAGGTACGTCTTAAATCGATTTTCAGTCGAATGTGCGCTGAAAATAAAATACAAATTGAGACTGTGTATAAGCAATACAAAGATTGATCAAACGCACCTTCGTTTGAATCGTGATGTGCATGAAAATATTTAACATATAAAACAATTACCAAATCATTATAAACGATCACGAACATATTGCTGCAGCTACCTACGTAATTTTTTGTTAAGGGACTTTACTACGCACAAATTGTGGGGTCCATAGTCGACGTGATCAGGGTCGCAACCAGCATAAAATCCACTCAGTCGATCGCTTACGTTCCAAATGTTTGATCATGCAAATTCACTCACGATCATAGTTGACACAAACTTATCCACTTTCGTTGCACTTGTCTAGTTCGTTCGCCCAATTGCACACAGCAACAGGGCCTGATTAACCCTTAGGCTTACTACGCTGCAGCGTAGGGCGCGAGGATCGGGGGGGCGCGCTGAAATCGTGTCTTCGCATGGACTTATCTAGCATCATTGCATCTACCATACATATTTCTACTAGACCGAGACAAAACACTAAAACTAAATGCGCTTGAGAGTATCTCTAGCTTACACAGTACTTAATATATCCATTGACTTCTAGTGTCTGTGTGACACAGACGTACTTGCTGATAAGAACTGATAAAGAAAACGTCGTTATATGGATATACTCTGGCGGGGACTCCCCACTCCCCGGTGTGGTTAATAGTTAGTATACTTTGCACCCAATCAAAGGATGTCTACCAATATATACCTAATACCTACATGTCAGCATATCTCCAGCCGTAAGAAGAACTATGTAATTCTAAGAATTATTAATAAGCAATAATCATAAAGTGCACATTTCCGCATAACCGAACACCCAATCACCGGATTTCCACCAATAAATACCTAACACCTACATGTCAGCATAATTTCCAGCAATTAACCCTTTGTTATCCTAAGAACTATTAATAAGCAATAATCATAAAATGTAATATTCTAAGAAATACTTTATTAGTATTACCTTAGTTTTGTAAAGAATTATTCACATCATTATTAAAACAGTTGTCAAAGAGAGTGGTTGTTCTTATAATTAGTATTTCCGTGTTTTTTTAAGACTATGAGTGGTAATGAGAGTAGTTCGATAGTAAAAAAGCCAAGTGGAGCAAAATACAGAAAAAAGGCAAAAGAAAAGGAAAAGAAAATAGAAAACATTTTGAAACATACTCGTAAACTAGAAACATTTTTTACGAACTCTGCAGAAAGGAATGAAACGGTGACGAATGCTGCATTATCGCCAGCGATTTCTTGCCCTGGTTCCTCTACCGCGGACTGTTACGTTTCTCCGTCCAACACTAGCCCTATAGTAGCGACGATGCCGACGACGGCGACGATCTCTAATGAAGACGAAATTCTTAAAGAAGAAAAGTCGTCTATTCCGTCAAGTGACCCTGCACTGTGGCAAGTAAATGATGAATTTCGTGATTATATTGTTAAAAATGGACTGCAACAAAACGAAGAATTAGATTTTTCCAGATCAGAAAGGCAGTATAAAAATCAAAAAAGGTTTCTATCTAAAAATATGTTTGAGAAAAAGCTTGTTAATGGCGAAAATGTGAAAAGAAGCTGGTTAGTATACTCAGAATCCACAGGTCACGTGTTTTGTGGTCCTTGCAAATTATTTGGAGGAACATCCGTATTTGTCAAAAGTGGATTTAATGACTGGACAAATTGTAACTTAATAACTGATCATGACAACTCTCCGGATCATCGTAAATGTTTGGGACAAAATGTATATGTATGTAGAGGTAAACTTTTACAACGACTGGATACCCAAATAGTCAAACAATATAATGAAGAAATAACTTATTGGCGAAATGTATTACTACGGGTAATAGAAACAATTAGGTTTTTAGCTTCTCGTGGGCTTCCATTTCACGGTCAAAATGAAATTATTGGATCTGCACTAAACGGAAATTTTCTTGGCTGTATTGAGCTTATATCTAAATTTTATCCTTTCATGGCTGAACATTTGGTGAGATTTGGACAAAAAGGCAGAGGTTCTCCATCGTACTTGTCATCCTCTGTAATCGATGAATTTATTTTACATCTCGCTGACGAAATTCGACTTTCGATTATAGGAGAAATAAAAAAAGCAAAATATTATTCGATTAGCATTGATTCTACTCCAGATATTTCACACATCGATCAGTTGACATTTATAATTCGTTATATTTTGCCTGACGGAGAACCTGTAGAACGTTTTATCACATTTTTACCCAATTGCGGTCATAAAGGTGAAGACATGGAGAAGGCTGTTCTTGCGACAATTGATAAAACTTTGGAACTTGATATTAAAGACTGTCGTGGCCAAAGTTATGATAATGCTAGCAATATGTCTGGTCAATACAAAGGTCTTCAGTCAAGAATTAAAACTGTAAGTCCATTGACTACTTTTGTTCCTTGTGCAGCCCATTCTCTACAACTCCTGGGATCTGCTGCCGCGGAAAGTAGTGACGAGTCAGCTGCTTTTTTTTACACTGGAACAACAATTATACAATTTTTTTTCTGGATCTACAAGCAGATGGCAAATTTTGTTATCCAAATTGGATGAAAAATCGACGGTACTAAAAAATCTATCGAAAACTCGATGGAGTGCGCGAGCAGATGCAAGCAAAGCCTTATACAGTTCATACAAACAAGTTCTGGAAACATTAAACTCTATTTGCAAAGATGAAAATCAAAGTAAAGAGAAAACATAGGGGCGGGCTACAGTCCGCTTGGGCGAACTGTTGGATACCCTATTCTTATTCCTATATCTCATAAGTGGGCGTGACAAAAATTTAAAGGATTTTATCGAAAAAACTAAGCTTTTGTAAATAAAAACGCTCCCTAGCTCAAACTTTGGTTTTTCAATAAAATTGTTTTATTTAATTGTGGGCGTGTCAGTAGGCGGATTAAAAAAAAAATTAAGTATGAGCATAAAGGGCACCTAGAGAGTATATACTATAAATTTCAGCTCCCTAGCTCAAACTTTGGACTTTCAAAAATAAAAAAAAAATAATTGTGGGCGTGTCAGTAGGCGGATTTTGAAAATATTTACACATGAGCATAAAGGGCCCCTAGAGAGTATATATTAAAAATTTCAGCTCCCTAGCTCAAATTTTGGTTTTTCAAAAAAAATATTTTATTTAATTGTGGGCGTGTCAGTGGGCGGATTTTGAAAATTTTATGTCCCAAGCAGTTTTATGGGCCAAAGATCATATATAAAAAATTTCAGCTTTCTAGCTCAAAATTCAATTTTTCCCAAAATTTGTTTTATTTAATTGTGGGCGTGTCAGTGGGCGGATTTTGAAAATTTTATGTCCCAATCAGTTTTATGGGCCATAGATCATATATAAAAAAATTTCAGCTCTCTAGCTCAAAATTCTATTTTTTCCAAAATTTTGTTTTTTTGAGTTTGTGGGCGTGTCTGTGGGCGGATATCAAAAATTCTTAAACTTGATTATTTCGGGACCCTAGAGAGTATATGGTTAAAATTTCAGCTCTCTAGGTCCAGTTTAAAGGCCTAATTTTTGCCGACGGACGGACGGACGGACGGACGGACGAACATGGCTAGATCGACATAACTATCGATGCTGATCATAAATATAGTAACTTTTAGGGGTCTACGGGCAATATTAAGGTATGTTACAAACTATGCGTCAAAATTAATATACCCCTAGAATAGGGTCTACAAAATAGAAGCAAAAGGAATACTGGAAAAAATTAAAACTCTAGAAATTACAATAATGTCGTGCTTTTGGAACTCTGTGCTCGTAAAGTTTCAAATCGTTAGTGCACAGCTACAAGCAAGTTCTGTTGATTTATCTAACGTTGTTACTCTTTATGAGACATTAAATGTTTATCTTGATACGTTGCGTGACGAAAAAGAGTTCGAAAATTTTGAATCAGAGGCAATCAAGAGATGCGAAGTGACCACATACAAAAAAGATGTAAGAAGAAGAAAGAAACCAAAATTTCATTTTGATGAAGTTAAAACGGGACACATTGAGTTAGAATGGAGACGAGCTTTCATCGTTGAAAATTATTATGCAGCTATTGATTGTCTTAAAGTGCACTTAAAAAACCGTCAAATTATTTATAATACAGTAAACACAAAGTTTGGTTTCTTATGGAAACTGCATGAACTAGACGACAGCGAATTTATTAGAAGCAAAGCAACAGAGTTAAAACAACTATGTGCCACTGATTTAGAAGAAACCTTTGCAGAAGAATGCGTCCATTTGGCGCAGTTTTTAAAATCTGACAAAGAGGCCGAGCATTCTATTTCTGCCAGAACCCCAAAGGGTTTGTTGCAGTTAATAAAAAGTTTTAATATTTCATGCATGTTCCCGAATGTGGAGGTAATATTAAGAATTTTTTTGACAATGAGTGTTACCAACTGCAGCGGCGAAAGATCTTTTTCAGCACTTAAAAGGGTAACAAATTACTTGCGCTCCACACTCCGCCAGCAAAAACTTGCAGCGCTCTCGCTAATGTATATAGAAAGCGATTTTTTACAAACTATTAAATTTGAAAAAATTGTGGAAAGATTTGCAAACGCTAAAGCACGAAAAAGGAATTTTTTATAATCTAATAATAATTACTTAATTACTATAATTTTCAAATAAATCATTAATCAGTTGCAAAAATGTTTCACTTGTATGATGCTCTCGTCTTTTTTTTAACAATAACAGAAGTGTAAATATTTTAAAAAAATACTCAAGTCGAAGCAACTTCACACACTAGAAGACCACGCTCCTGGTCAATGGCAACTTAGTTGTCTATAGAAACTAAGAAAATACAAGTCATGCGGCCAAACACGACATGGATTTGGTTTTCTACTTGGTAGCCTGCAGTCACTTGTCATGATTTTGGTCTTATAATGCGTGAGGTACTTTGCCTTTATGTACGGTCAGCTTAAAAAATGGTTTGCCACCGTAAGGTTGAATGTCATCAGGATTAAAGGACAACGTTAGTTTCGCTAGCAGATCGATCTGAAAACTTGTATAGGTACTATGAACCATGTCAACATTTTCACACTACTACTCTACTCACTTACTACTTTTTAGGCCGTAACACACCTGTTGGAGGCGCGTCCTCATAATTAGCCTAGGGCGGTCAGAACTCTTGATCAGTCGCTGCACAGCAATAAAGCTTTATAGTGGAAACTAGTCCACAATCATTCTGCTTCGCTTCTTGTTGTTACCTTCATTGCATAGATCTTTATTTCGCCCACACTCACCAAGCTTATTAGAGTTCGTTTTCTTTTTCGTCGTCGCCGGAGCAGGATGCTCCATTGATCGTACGCATTGAAGTAAAGCTTTCGCAGTTCGTCTTCGCCGTTGGAGTTAACTATTGTGTGGATTCCATACGTTCGCCGCTGGACACATTAAAGTGTCGTGACTTTGCGATATAGGCAATATATTCGGGTAAAGCTTCTGCTGGCAGTCTTCGTCGTTGGGATTTGCTATCGAGTCGCTTTCATCTTTTCGCCGTTGGACATATATTTTTGCAGTGACACATTCGCTTTGCAACAACAGAGTTGACATATTGCTATACATACAATCTTGAACTGCAGTGTAGTAAATCACTAGTACAACATTTTAATTTTTTTGCTTTCCTGATTTCGATCGTCTCTCGTTACCAATATCGCAAATGAGCCTACTATTGAGGAGTTAAGGCAGATACGTTTATCCACAAAGGGCAGTATCACCTGAATTAAGAATCTGATAGAAACAAGAGCTGACACTTTATCAGTAACTGAATTAGAATGTAGGTTGGGCATATTAGAGTCCTATTTCAAGCAAGTTCTTGCATATCAAACTCAAATTGAGCGGTTAGTACCATCTGACACTACCCGAGGAGAATTAGAAGATCTATATATTGCTGCAAAAACCAAAATTCAATCGCTTTTAGGACCTAGCAGAAGTATTGGCATGGAAACAAGCTTTGGAGTACCACCATTACCACATAGCAATTTGCCCAATCTTAAGCTGCCAAAGTTCAACGGAAAATACTCCGATTATAAAAATTTTATGAACTCATTTACTAAACTGGTGGATGACGAGCCAAGTTTGACTAAAATTCAATCATTTGCTTTCATGCTTGAGCGATCAAGCTCTAAGCACAGTTAAAGCGTTCCAAGTGTCGGAAGACAATTATCAAAAGGCACTTGCAAGGCTCAAAGAACGCTATGATAATGACTGTCTTATCTTTGCCCAATACATTTCTGAGTTGTTTGAATTGCCAAGCATTACAAAAGTTTCGGCTGTAGATCTACGAATCCTGATAGATAATGTTTCTGCAATTTTCAACTCACTTCAATCAATTGGATCGTTTGAAAATATTTGCAATGCGATGATTATACACATTGCCATGTCCAAAGTGGACACAGAAACTCTGTCAAAGTGGGACGAACACCAGGACTACAAAAAACTTCCGCATTGGATAAACTGTTCAGCGGTTCTTAGTAAACGATGGCAATACCTCGAGACTCGTGATGGTAATCAACTAAGGTCGGACTATGGACGAAGGACGCTGAACAAGGCCAGTTCATCGTGTTATGCTCCTCGCGCTAGGAGTTCACTCACAGTTACTAAACGATCTTGTCTATTTTGTGGAGATGCTAACCACTCGATTTCAAGTTGTCAAAATGTTGGTAAAATATCAGTCATGCAGCGGTTTGCGAATGTGAAAAGGGTAGGGCTGTGCTTGAATTGCTTGGCAAAGGGCCATAGTGCCTCGAAATGTCCATCGTCTTTCAGATGTAAATTGTGTAAGCAATCGCATCATAGTCTCTTACATCGATCACAACAAGAAGATAGTGCTTCTACGAGTCAAGAACCATCGACCTCGGCGGCTGTTCACGCTGCGTTGGAGAAGGGGAACTTACCCGAAGCACGGGTGATCTTAGCGGCAGCGTTAGTTCTCGTAATGGATTCCACTGGAAGTTTCCAAATGGGAAGGGTGTTGCTGGACTCAGGTTCGCAAGTCAACCTAATCAACGATACATTTGCCAGGTCGCTTCATTTACGAAAGTCACGAAAGAATGTGGATATCATAGGAGTAGGGGTAGCTAAAACAAAAATCTATTTTCAAACCCAAACCACTATCCGTTCGAGGTATAGTAACTTTGAATTGTTACTTGAATTTTTAGTCACCACATCTATCACTGGATATCAACCAGAATCAAATGTTAGTGTGGCGCATTGGAATTTACCTACAAATCTGGAGTTAGCAGACGAGCATTTCTTTAAGTCATCGCCGATTGATTTGCTGTTAGGTGCCGAGTCCTTTTTCGAGTTGCTCAAGGTGGGTCAAATCAAACTAGGCCATGGACTTCCTTCCTTGCAGAACACTTCGTTGGGCTGGATCGTATCAGGCAGATACAAGGCGCAGTCGGGTAGTAATAGGAACCAATGTTTGTTGACTATGGGTGAGGATTTATTGGATCGTTATGTAGAAAGGTTTTGGGAGTTGGAAGAACTTCATGAACACAGACCAAAATGGACAGAAGAGCAAAAGGAGTGTGAGGCACACTTCAACGAAAACCTCGAGATCTTGGGTAATGGCAGCCTAATGGTCCAACTGCCGTTCAAACGGGATCCGAGTTGTTTAGGAGTCTCATATAATATAGCGTTTCTTCGATTTTTGGCAATGGAGCGCAGGCTTTCGAAAAACGCGTCCTTGAAGCAACAGTATGCAACCTTTCTTGAGGAATATAAGGAATTAGGGCATATGTCTCTTGTCAAGGATCCGAACTTGAATGAACCACACTATTACTTACCTCACCATTGCGTCATTAAACCAGGAAGCTCATCGACAAAACTTCGGGTGGTGTTTAATTCAGCCGGAATTGTTCACTATCCTCCTTCGTTTTCGGTTGCATAGGTTTGTGTTAACAGCCGACATCGTCAAGATGTACAGGCAATTCTTGGTTCATCCTGCTCATCGCAAGTTTCAGTACATCTTATGGAGGACGGATGAAACAGCGCCAATACAAACATACGAACTCAATACTGTTACATATGGCACTGCTTCTGCACCGTTTTTAGCTATCCGGTCTCTCAAATATTTAGCGGACAAACACAGAACATCATCGCAATTAGGGTCCTGTGCACTGGAGGAAGATTTTTATGTCGACGATTTCATCACAGGAGACGACAATTTGGACACGTTGGTTCAAAAACTTGAAGAAGTCACATCGATTTTAAAGTCAGCAGGGTCAGAGTTGTCTAAATGGAATAGCAACCACCCCAACATCGACAAGGCTGTACAGAACGCGAAGATAAAGTTGAGTGAGTCAGGTCTCACCAGCACTTTGGGGATATCCTTTAACTCCGTTCGTGACGAATTTATTTTTTCTTACGAACCAAGCAAAACATTTTCAAAATATACGAAACGATCCATTTTATCACTTTTGTCGCCGCTCTTCGACCCATTAGGCCTTCTAAGTCCTATAATCATTAAGGCGAAGATAATCCTTCAACAATTATGGATCGAAAAGGTTAACTGGGATGCACCCCTCCCACAAAGCATCGCAACCGAATGGCAGCAGTTCATTTCCGATTTGCATTCTGTCCAGAATCTATCGGTTCCTAGATTTGCATTAATTGGAGCCAGACGCCGGTAGCAAATACATGGAATTGCCGACGCATCTATGCACGCATCTGGTTGCTGCGTGTAGCTTAGAGCGGTGGATGACGTCGGATCTATTCAAGATAGGCTCTTAGTATCAACATCTCGGGTGGCTCCTATATCTAGAAAACAACTTCCGCGTTTGGAACTGTGTGCAACTCATCTTTTGTCCAAAATGTGGGAAAAGATCGAAAGTATTTTCAAAGGTTGTCAGTCGGAAGTCTACTTTTGGACGGATGCTGCCATTGTTCTTCATTGGATAGCTACTCACTCCTCAAAATTGACCACATTCGACGGTAATAGAGTTGCTGAAATTCAGGCAAAAACACAGGGAGCCGTATGGCGCCACGTTCCGACACAGGATAATCCAGCTGACATCGTGTCGAGAGGATGCAATATTCATCAGTTGAAGAACTCAATCTGGTTCGATGGTCCACGATTTTTGGTAGAGCCCGAAGAAAAGTGGCCCTCCAGGATAGATATTCCGCTTTCCCCAGCAGAAACGGCATTAGAGAAAAGGAAGACAATTCTCATCTGCAAGAAGGCAGAACCAAATTTTGTACACCGATTAGTCGAGCGTGTTAGTTCCTATTACAAAATCCTTCGAATCACAGCGTATGTAATGCGATTTTGTCGTCGATTGAAGGAGCAACCATCAGATAGTGAACCATTTTTAACCATTTTTTAATGTTGGAGCAAATCATGGGTGATTTTCCCCAGGAGAGATTGACTCCTTCCCGTCCATTTTTATGTTGCGTAGTTGACTATTGCGACCCAATCTTAACGTACCTCAAAATTAGAGGCAAGGTGCCTTACAAAAGCTATGTTGCAGTGTTTGTCTGTTTTTCATCAAAGGCTGTCCATTTAGAAGTTGTGTCTTATTTATCGTCTGAGGCATTCATTGCAGCATTGAAAAGGATGATTGGTCGTAGAGGGCTGCCAAGAGATATCTATTGCGACAACGCTACAAATTTTGTTGGAACGCAGTCGAAATTGAAGGAGCTACGCAATATGTTCTTTAAGAAATGTTCACAAGAATCTTTGCAAATTTTTTGTATTAACATTGGCATAAATTTTAATTTTATACCCCCCAGGGCACCTCACTTCGGCGGAATCTGGGAAGCGGTAGTCAAGGTCGCAAAGGGTCACTTACATCGAAGTTTAGGAGAAGCAAAGCTGACGTTTGAAGAACTTTCTACGGCTCTGGTCGAGATTGAAGCGATGATGAATTCTCGCCCTATTATCCCGATGTATTCCGACCCTAATGATCTGGAGGCACTCACACCTGCACATCTCTTGATCGGCTCATCTCTTAAAACTATCATAGAACCAGCCATTGACGTTCCTGAAATCAGCTTCATCGAGAGCTGGCGCCGAATCAACGCAGTCAAGACCCATTTCTGGCGTAGATGATCAGTTGAGTATCTTCATGAGCTTCAGGGAATAGGCAAGTGGACATCGCCTTGAAGCAACCTACAAATCGGCGATTTAGTCCTCATACACGAAGATAACGTCCCACCCCAAAGATGGCTAATGGGTAGAGTAGCAGCAGTCATCAAGGGCTCAGATGGCCAAGTCAGAGTTGCAGATGTTAAAACAGCCAAAGCAACCATCAGACGTCCTATTCGCAAGCTGGCAGCGTTACCCTCTTAGCATCTTGAAAGACCGACCTTTCAAAGGGGGCGGAATGTTGGATCTCAACAATTACAGAATCATCATTTATATTTAATTCATAGTCATCATCATTTATATTTAAAGAATTTCACTAAATAATTTTATTATACTAGTACATAACATGTAACCTTATTTATTCGCTGAATATTCAAATTTGGCGGTTTGTTTATACCATTCGCCATAATTATTTTATATTTTAATTCACCTTAAACTTAAATATTGGAATTAAACGTTACATCTCTCTATCATGAAAATTTTATAAATATCCTTACGGAAATAAAGCTTTTATAATTGTATTTTTAAAACTTTTAGGGGAACACTGCTGGTTGATTTCTTTCGTCGCTTGTTGCTTGCCCAATAGTCTTTCCTTTTTCGCTCTCGGGTTATTTTCGCTATTGTTCCCATCCGTTGATCATCGTAATCTACGTGATTCAACGCATCAACCAGGATCGTTCTATCCTTCAAATACGGATTAAATAGAGATACCTGGTTGACGGTCAAAAAGAGGTTTGATCGTTCAGATTTATTTCTAGAGTGTTGTCAGCGTAATTTATCGTGCATGAATATTTCTTAGGCTGCGGCCACGCAGTGAGCGACGAGCGATCGAGCGACGAGTCTGAGCGATGGGTGGCCATTTACTGAGCGACATCGCTAAGCGATTAGTTGCAAAAATGACATTGTCAAGTGAAGTTCGTCGTTGTCTTTTAATTGAAAGTCGCGTTCTTGTTTATAGAACTGTTATAAGAAGGAGAAAACGAAGTGTTGGTATACATCTAATAAACCGATTTTGGCAATACTGTCGTATGTCAGTACCAACTATTGATTTGCTGTTAGAAAAAGTTCGACCAAGATTAAAAAAACAATGGAAAGGAATTAGTGCGGAACAGCGGCTAGTTTTATTACTAAGGTTTGTTTTTATATATTATTCTTTATTTTTATTTTTTAGTTTTGACAAAATAATATTTTGAAAGTCGTTTCTTATCTCTATCGAAATCGTCAAATTTTGTCATAAATGGGAAAAGACTTTTAAAAAATTGAAGGTCATCGTTATCCTCTTCTTTTTGTCTACCTCTTGTTTTAAAATATTAAGTTTTTTCTTTTTCCAACTGTAAAAAATCAGAGTCCAAATTGATTGTTGCCGCCCTCTTCTTTTTATTTTTTGTCAAATTATGGGAGCGATCAATATGAGAAATGAGTTATCACGATATTTTTGGGAAATCGGACATTGAACAAAAAACACTACTGTTATTAAAAATTATTTAAATAAAAACTTACTTAAATACACTATCAGCTCTATGTCGTGGAGTGCTTAAAGAAAGCAACTATCACGAACAGAAATTAGCCGGCACTAAAAGTGCTCTCACAGTCTCATCATTTAGTGCAGGTATTAGTAAGGACATAACAATTAAAAACACAATAATTATGTACCTATAAAATACTAACACAGACACAAATCATGCAAATAATTTAAAACATTGAGTCAATCGCAAACGCACTGGCAGAACTGAATGTGGATAGCTCGCTTGGTGAATTGATCAATCTACTGCTAAATAGTCGGATTATCAATTCAAAACTGGGCGTAACATCTGCTAGGAGGTCTGTCAGTCGAGGGATGCCGCAGGAACTTGGTGGTGAACAAACTATTGATAAACCTGGAAGGAGAGGGCTGCAGAGTGATTGCCTATGCGGATGATGTTGCGCTCTTAACAAGCTAACGAGATGGGCTAATCGGTGAGGACTGGGCGTTAAACCCCACAAAACCGAGCTTGTCCTCTTTTCCAGGAAATATAAAATCCCATATATTGACCCTCCCTCTATAAGCGGTACAAGCTTAACTTTCTCTGACGAAGCAAAATTTTTGGGTCTAATCTTCGATAGGAAGTTTAGCTGGAAACCCAATATACAAGAAAGAGTCAAGAAAGCTACAGTAGCACTTTTCTCTTGTAAAAAAGCCATTTGCAACAAGTGGGGTTTACAACCCCGCATTACGCACTGGCTATATACATCGGTGGTAAGACCAATTCTTACTTACGGGGTGGTTGTCTGGTGGACTGCTCTAGAAAAAGCTATAAACCGCGACAAGCTGGGCAAAGTCCAGCGGCATGTTCCGCTGTCCGCTTAAAAGCTACCTCGCAGTGGACCAATAACAATATTGGCCACTCCATTATTCTAGACTCCTTTAAGTCTCTACCCAGAAACATAGACTACACCATACCCCGTTTGCAGTTCGGAAAAAACTTCCAAATCACCATTCCTTCCAGATCATTCTGGGATGATGATGCATTTGCGAATGATAAATCGATCCACTTTTACACCGATGGATCAAAAACTAGTGATGGGGTAGGTGGTGGAGTCTTCTCAGAAATGCTAAATCTTAGCCTCTCTTTCCGTCTTCCTGATTACTGTAGCGTGTTCCAGGCGGAAATTTTGGCGATAAAAGAAGCCCTGACGTGGCTGAAGAGGAATGTGATATCCTCAAAGGATATCCGTATCTTCTCAGATAGTCAGCCCGCGATTAAGTCCCTGGACTCAGTCTCTTCAAATTCCATCATAGCCCAAGACTGCCGATCATCTCTTTCGGATATGGCAGAGCAGTTCAATATTCACCTCTGTTGTTTGCAGGGGCATAGGGACATTCCAGGTAACTGCAGGGCAGATGATCTCGCCAAAAAAGGAACCACATTACCTCCTTTACCTGATAAAGGTTCCCTAGGTATACCAATCGCTACTTGCAAACTCTTGTTTAAGCTATCCGTAATCGAGAGAACAAACCTTAGGTGGACGAGTAGCAATACATGTCTAGCGACTAAGCGGATCTGGCCAAAGCTGGATCTGCGACGCTCTAAGTGTCTAATCTCATTAAACCGAATGCATATTAGCTCCACTATAGGTGTTATCACAGGTCACTGCTTAATAGGCAGGCACGCATCCAGACTCGGTGTGTGCTCAAATGATTTCTGCAGAAGCTGCATGGACGAGGAGGAGGGGGAGACTGTACTTCACCTTCTCTGCACGTGTCCTGCGCTCTCCCATAGAAGAAATCTTCATCTAGGGGACTTATTGTTCAATGACACAAGCGACTTAGGCTGCGGCCACGCAGTGAGCGACGAGCGATCGAGTGACGAGCGATTAGTTGCAAAAATGCCATTGTCAAGTGAAGTTTGTCGTTGTCTTTTAATTGAAAGTCGCGTTAATATTTATAAAACTATTATAAGAAGGAGAAAACGAAGTGTTGGTATACATCCAATAAATAGCAAAAGACTTTTAAAAAATTGAAGGTCATCGTTATCCTCTTCTTTTTTGTCTACCTCTTGCTTTAAAATATTAAGTTTTTCTTTATCGAACTGTAAAAATTCAGAGTCCAAATTGATTGTTGCCGCCCTCCTCTTTATATTTTTTGTCAAATTATGGGAGCGATCAATATGAGAAATGAGTTAACACGATATTTTTGGGAAATCGGAGATTGAACAAAAAACACTACTGTTATTAAAAATTATTTAAATAAAAACTTACTTAAACAATTACAAATGTTTCCAACTTTTTTTCATTGCTTTTCAGTGACATTTTTATTTTTGTAATCTTTGTGCCTGTCCTGCCATACAACTGGGCGGTTTTGTACAGCTGAAATTAAACTTTCCGCATTTATTTTATACATCGACCAACACTACTGTTATTAAAAATTATTTAAATAAAAACTTACTTAAACAATTACAAATGTTTCCAACTTTTTTCCATTGCTTTTCAGTGACATTTTTATTTTTGTAATCTTTGTGCCTGTCCTGCCATACAACTGGGCGGTTTTGGACAGCTGAAATTAAACTTTCCGCATTTATTTTATACATCGACTTACATCGTCGCTCAGCGATGAACTAAAAAATTAAAACAGATTTGATTGCGAAGCGACGTTGCTCAGTCGCTCAGGGATTGCGTGGCCACCCCCATACGATTTCATGTGTTTTAATTTTTTTGCGTCGCTCAATCGTTCGTCGCTCAGTCGCTCACTGCGTGGCCGGGGCCTTAAGCAAATCGTTGCCGATTATTCCGTCTAAATCAAAGTGCGTATTACCTTCTAGGACATGGAAAGGGTGCGTCAACTCATAGCAATGTGTCTCTGTTTGGAATAGTAGAGTTTCGTAGTAGGGATAAGTGAAACGTGTAGTTTAAGTGTAGATTTTAATTCCTGTGGATGTCGGCTGTCGTATTTACTCGGGAGAAGTTGCCGGTCTCTCCTTCCCGAGGGTGATCGTTTCCCGGATGGTTCGGGGGTACTTCGGATTTTTGAAGTGGTTGTGTGTGTGTATAAGGGTGTACGGGGAGTTGTTGAAGATTCACCCGTCTGTTACCATTATTATTTTGTCTTTGGTGAGTTGGTGTGAGAAAGTGTGAGTTAGGGTGCTGGACGTAAGAGTTATTGGGATGAAGAGTGTGTGGAGAGTTATGATTTCGGGAAGTTGTCCCTGTAGTGAAGTTGTGGGATTGGTTTGCATGTAGGTGCGCTAATCTTAGTCGGCAAACGTCTTGCGTATGGTATGGCTTATTACAATACCCGCATCTCACGAAGTTTACTTCGATCTTGATCCTAGGGGCAAAATTTGGGAGGTTTGAAAAACAAGTTTCTCGGGTATGCTCCGTCTTGTGGCAAAGTTGACATACCGGTCTAGGAGGATACGAGATGTAAGGAGGTCGCGAAGGGGTGGTTTGCGTGCCATAGCGCATCTTTCTAAACGAGTTGAATGGTCTTCCGCGTACTCAATTGCTCTTCTAAGATCTGATGCTTCATGCGTTTGAAGTATCAGACGAAGGCTTTCATTTTTGAGGCCGTCCTCGAATGTCCTAGTTGCTAATTTCTCATTCTCTCTAATGAGATAAGTTCTTACGGCTCAACGAGTTAAGCTGGTTGAGGAGAACGGATATTCGCTCTCCGAATTCTGTAACTGTTTCCCTAGAAAGTTGTTTTGCACCTATTAGTGCGTTTTGAATAGAGGAACGGGATTTGTGTTCCTTGTATTGGCTCTCTAACTCCTGTACCAGATCAGTCCATCTGGAGAAAGATTTGAACTGAATTAGTTCGAAAGCGGGACCTTCTAACCTGGTTTCAACAATGTCCAGAGAGAAGGTTTGTTCCTCGGGAGTTTTGGCAGAGGCGAACAGAGTGTTTCCGCAGGCTATGAATCGGTTGAGATCCTTAGGGTTGCCATTAAATAACGGAACAATTTGATAAATGCCACTGACATTAATTTTGAAGTTCATTTTGTTAGATGGGTCTGGATTGGAAAAGGGCAGAGATTCGAATAAATCCGCTATGCGGCGGCGGTTTCTTCGGGTTAAAATGATGAAAAATACACAGACTAGACGCTAGTAGAAATAAATCACAAACAATTTTGGAGTGACCCGAAATATTTATACATATTATTATTTATATTTCCCTTCTTTTCTTTTTTTTGAGTAGGGGAATAGAAATGGCTTATACAGGGAGAACTTAAAGGGGAGCACACAAGTATAATTGTACAAAATATAATGTTCTTAATCTTAACTTACGGGTGAAACTGTAGCTTTTCTTTTCGTGGTAGTGGTATCTGCGTGCGCTGCCGTCTGTAGTATGAGTGTCTTCTGTCCTTGCTCTGGATCTTCTAAGGTTGCCAGGCAGGCTTCGTGCCCTACAGTTGATGTTACGGCCTGGTCTTTTGCACTGTACAAAGTTGGCCAAATACCTTCGCTCTAGAGCTGGCAAGAACTTATGGTTTTGGGACTTCTAACACTTTTCACTTAGCATTTTCAATTTTACTAGGTTCCTTATAAAGCGAGGACCTTACCGCTTAAAAACTTGTTTGTTTTTTTGTGTGTGTTTGTTGTTGGTAGTCGGGACCTTTGTAGGTATCCCACCGCTGCCACCAATTGTTGACGCGATGACACCGTCCTTTCTCTTATTAGGAGGGAAGAGTGTCAGGCGGAGAGTAAAAGACGTGGTTATTTCAATTGAATATGTATATTTATTAAATTGTTTTTAACTAAAAAGCGCGCCGTGCACGCGTCGCTGCGACTTTTAGTTTAAATGAAAGTAGATTAGCAATCGATTAACTCTGATTTATTCCTAATTGCGGGGTCAGTCACCTTGACGTGTGCACCATCATGGAACGCAAATTCGATAGTGCCGGTGCGGAGGCTTACGGCGTAAAGAGTCATCGGGCTATTCTGGTAAGGGACAGGCCGTCTGATGAGCGTCAACTAAGAACTGACCAGGACTCCACGTCCGCCCCCCCCCCCCCTTTCCCCCTTCACCGCTTTCTCTTTCACCCCAATTAACCCCTATCCCCCTCCCTCAAATCCCTAAGTCCTACTTCCCCAACAAACCCCTAATCTGAAGGTAGCAAGCGCCGAGAGATGCATGGCTAAGAGGGTGCTTAGTCGTTAGTTTGCAAACTTGGGATACCAGGCGACCTCCGATTTTAAGATAGCCTTCCTGTGGATAGACGGGTAGACCACGGGCGACACAATATCCCGAATACTCGTGGGAATCAAAATTGATCCAAAACTAAAAAAACCAAATAGAGAATGATGCCTCTAAGATTGCATCATCAACTAGGGATGTTTTAGAACACCCTGTCGATGACGACACGACATCTGTCAATGGGATAGAGTCTGTAATCATCGACTCTGAAAGGGGGGGACGTGAAGAGAACTTGTCTCAACTCAGTGACTCTATTTCAGAATCTACCACCATATGCAACAGCATATTATCGGATGAAAGACATCCCGATACAGAGGACGTAACTAAGACAGTCGGCAATGTGGCACGCACGCGCGCAGAAGAAGGGGAGCACCATTGAGCAGGCCCGAATCTATGCGAAACAAACGATGGTCAACAAGGGTCACGAGGTGAAGCGAACGCGATCCGAGGATAATACCCTGCCTCAATCCGAAGCGAAGTGAAGTCGCACTCTGAAGACAACCGTCGACAAAGTCGCGTATAGCAATATAACGAGCTATGTCAGACTGGGGGTTGTACCAGTGGTCATCGATCGTAATCCTCTCTCCAACGAACAAATAGGTTTGATACAAGAGAGGATTATGGATATCACGATTGAAAAACGTGACGAGGAGGTCAAACCTAAGCCGGATGGCTTATGATAGTATGTGCGGACGCCATTACTGCAAAGTGGATGGAGACAACCTTCGCGAAGCTTAAGGAGAAATGCGGGTTAGAGGTGATGCTTGTGGGAGAGGAAAATTTTCCAAAACCACATGTCATCAGAGGGTTCTTCCCGCAGAGTACCGGGGTAGATATCGAAAGGATCCTGGCCTTATTAGACGGCCAAAACAGAGAACTAAAAACGAGAACGTGGAGAGTTCTGCAAAGATCGGATGAGAGAGACATCGCTCATATGGTCTTTGCAATCAATGACAGCTCCATGAGGAGACTTGTGGAGCTAAAGGGGATGGTCTCGTTCCGATTCGGACAGACCAAACTCATATTAAAAAGTGCTGATAAGACGGCCAAACAGGGCCCGAAAGATCCTCAAAAGCACATCACCAAAGCTCACGGCAGCACCGCAACTGATCCAATTGGGGCCAGGACCAGTACTGCCGCGAAGGCAGCGGCTTCAGCACGGCAACACCAGTGCTAGAAAGAGAAGCCACAAGCGCAAGACCAAGCACAACCGAAAAGGCCAATAGTGCGCACAGCACCGCTAAAGAAAGCAAACAACGGTTCAGGCCTAAACTAGGTATGGATCGTAGAAAGGCATGGGCGCAAGACGGACACAAAAACAAAAGTCCGAGAGGTAGACAAAGTGGTCTCCCTCAACAGGGTGTCGTACGAAGGAGAGGTGACAATAAGCCTAACTGAGCACGTAACCCTGAATTCGCACGAAAATAATGACATCCCGTCTAAGCGTGCTGCAGGCTAACCTGCACAGGGCTATGGGTGCCTCGGACACCTTTAGCCAGCGATGTGCCGAAGGGAATATCGCTATTGGTCTAATCCAGGAACCATGGGCAAACAATGGCAAGATATCTGGATTAAACTGTAAAAATATAGAGATCATTTTCGCCAAAGGTCCTTTCACGGGCGGCCATTTCTATTAAGAAAGATATAAAATTTTCTCTCATTCCAGGTTTCACAACTAGGGACCTGGTGGCAGTTCTAATAGAACGCCACAAAGGCCGACAGCTACACAAATTTGTGTGCGCATCGGCGTACTTTGCTGGAGACACTGATGTAGTTCCTCCCCTACCAGTACAGGAACTTGTCCGGTACTGTGAGGACCAAAAAGTACACATCATAATCGGCTGCGATGCAAACGCACATAACACGATTTGGGGCAGCCGAGATACAAAAAATAGAGGTGAGTCGTTATTCGAATTTTTATTTAGCAACAACCTCTTCTTTCTAAACAAGGGAAATAGTTCCACTTTTAGAAATTCCATAAGAGAAGAGGTCCTAGACCTTACTATCTCATCTCCTTTTATGAAAGATATCATAGACGGGTGGCATGTGTCTGGCGAGGCGTATCTATCTTACCATATGCACATCCGATTCGAGATAAGATGCAATGCCGAACACGCGTCAGTCCGTTATGACAACAGACTGACTAATTAGAGAACTTACCGCGAAAATCCAGCGGTCAGATCTGACACGCTGCCAGAAGCACCATCAACAACAAATGATGCAGATGCTGCGCAATGTCAAATAAATGATATTATTCTTGCCTCATTCAAAAGTAGTTGGAAGGTTAAAAGAACCGTGGTTAAAAGGTGCGTACCATGGAGGAACGATAACCTGAGTCTATTCGAAAGAGAGTGAGAAACCTTTTTAACAAAGCCAAACGCACCGGCACATGGGAACAATATAAATCCATGCTGACCATATACAACTTAGAGTTGCGCAGATCCAAGCCTCATAGCGTGCAAACTGTGAGAAGATCGAAAAACTTCCAGAGGTGGCACGCCTCCAAAGGGCTCTGTCAAAGGATCAAGCAAAAAGCATGGGATTGTTAATCAAATCAGATGGTTCAATCACACGCGACCGGGAAGAAACGCTGAAAACTTTGCTTCAGGCTCACTTCCCAGGGTCTCACACGATGGTCATTACAGATGGCCATATAGCGAAGGTCTCAATTCCAAGAAACCTGAGCAGAATTAATAGTTTATCCGGAACACTTTTTACTCCGGATAAGGTTAAATGGGCAATTAACTCATTTAAACCATTCAAGGCATCAAGAACAGACGGTATTTTTCCAGCCCTCATTCCAAATGGAAAAGAATTTTTATTACCATCCATGATTGCCTTATTTAGGTTCAGCTTCAACTTGGGGTATATGCCAGTTACCTGGAGCGAGGTAAACGTAGTATTTATACCTAAACCGGGAAACAAGCCGAGCGAATTACCTAAATCATATCGTCCGATAAGCTTGACATCGATTTTTCTGAAAACAATAGAAAGGATTATTGACATCCACATTAGAGAATGCATATCAAAAAGCATGCCTCTGCACCCTCACCAATATGCTTACTAAAAGGGCAAATCCACGGAAGGCGCTCTGTTAAGACTAACCACAGAGATAAAAAAACGCCTACCGTTGCAAAGAGATCGCACTTTGTGCCTTTCTGGACATAGAGGGTGCTTTTGACAACACTGGAAATGAATCCATATCGAATGATTTGTACCATAGAACCATAGACAAACCAACTATTAAATGGATCAAGCCGATGCTGGAAAGTCGCAAAATAACTGCCTCGTCAGGAACGACCTCAGTATCAGTAACAGCCGTGAGGGGCTGCCCACAAGGGGGAGTACTTTCACCACTTTTGTGGTCATTGGTCATCGATGACCTGCTACACAAGTTGAGCAATTTGGGCTACACTACAATTGGGTACGCCGATGATATTGTCATCATAGTCAGGGGCAAAGACTCAAATGGAGTCACATCAAAAATGAAAAATGCTCTAAAGACAGCCATAGACTGTTGCATCAAGGAAAATCTTTCCATAAATCCCAGTAAAGCCGTCATCGTTCCTTTCACTAAAAGGAGGAAATTATACCTAGGCCTGTCGTCAGAATGGCAGAACCTGGGGAATCTCTCCAAAGATCATCCACTGGATCTACACAGTGATGATAAGACCCATTATAACATACGCCTCCATAGTATGGTGGACAAAATCCACACAAAAGGTCGCAATAGAAAAGCTCAAAAAGGTACAACGGCTTGCGTGCCTTGGTATCTCCGGAGCCATGCGAACCAGTCCAACAGCTGCCATATAAGCAATAACAGGAATTACACCTCTCCACATATACATTCAAAAAGTGGCGATCCGCAGTGCAATAAGTCTAATACAGTTAAACGAGATAAGTCTTAATGATCATCCGGAACTAAAGACCCTTCTCGATGAACTGCCAGAACTTAACATGAACTGCGCGGTCACAGACCGCATTCAACAAACGGTTCTCCACGGAGATCTCCAAGAGAGAAGCATGGGTTAGTAATAACCCACCAAACAGCCACAACGGCTGTAGATCAGCAGCAACGGGAGCAATACAAAGCTGGGAACATAGAAAATGTATCCATCTTTGATAAAGCATCCCAGGTCTAAGACAGGCCAAACGAGCCATTCGGCCCTTCAATCAAAATGCCAGCAAATGTCTAAACCTAAGCAGGCATGATATCAAAAACTTAGTAGGTTACCTTACTGGTCACCATGGTTTAAGATATCATCTACACAGAATGAGAATAGCAGACTCTCCTGAGTGCCGACTCTGTCTTGAAGAGGACGAGTCAGCTGAACACATTTTATGTGAATGTCCAGCCCTTAATGGAATTAGAAAGAAGATCTTTTTCAGGGAACAAATGAGCACCGATGACATAAAGAATTCTTCTACTGCTAAAATTGTCCGCTTTATACGGAAAGAGGAAATTCTACTAGATTAAATTTGTCTGGCCCATACGGTACAAAAGATCTTTTTAGGTCGAAGTGCCCCCCCCCCCCCCTTATAAATCGCCTTGGCGAGCCAGAATTTATAAAAAAAAACTCAGATTTTACTCTGATTTTCTTTCTACATCCAACCTCTTTTATAATACTTAATTGCTGACCTTTTTCCCATTCCTATCCGTTCCACAAGTCAATAGCCATCCAAGTGTTTCCCAATCGCTTAACAATCGTAATTTCAGCAAAAATTGCATTTCCGGATCGTAAAACGATTACGAAATGGCCCACTTAAGTGCTTCCGCCACATGTTCTACAAAAAAATGCCTTTCCTGCTTCTTGGGTGATATTTTCCCTTAGTCGGCGATCGGGTGTCACATATTCACAAATGCTTTAATTGTTTGCCAAAACAACTCATAATATTTCCGCATATGCACGGTCGCCGTATGTTTGAATACGACACCGAACAACAGCGGTAAAATTACGAGGCACCTGTGAATGGGCATGACGACCGATTTATGATAGATGGACACTTTATGGCGCTTGTGCAAAATGCAATGAACATGGGCAGTGCATGGGTGCGCTGTACGATTGAATAGTGATGACGAATGGGGGGTTGACAATTGATTTAATTGTTTTAGGGTAGGTAGGGATATGGTGCTTAGATGCGGGTTGGTAGAATGGTATGTTGTGCGGGTCAAAACACAGGAGTGTTTGGGCCAGGAACTAAGCACTACGAATCCATGGGCAAATGTACCAGCATCTTCCAGGCAGAAATATGTGCCAGGTGCGTTCAAATCAACATCGAGAAAAACTGCAGGAATTACAACATAGCAAAATTTCTGACAGCCGAGCAGCCATAAAGGCTCTTGACGCCTACGTCATCAAGTCAAAACTCGTGTGGGAATGCCTACACGGACTGAATAGACTAGGCAAGAATAACAGAATTTCCATCTTCTGGGTACCTGGCCATGTCGGAATTACAGGCAATGAGGCAGTGGACTCTCTGGCAAGAAAAGGGGCAGAGGAACCCTTTATAGGACCTGAACCGTTCTGCGTGATAGGAGAACACACTCTACGCGAAGAGTTCAAGAGACTGGAAGAAGAAACAAGGACCAAAACCTTTCTAAACCTCCAAGGTCTGAGGCAAGCAAAGAAACTCTTAGGAAACTACAACCAAAAGAGATTCAAAGCTTGTATCAGCCTTAACAAAAACAACCTAAGAATCCTAACAAGCCTCCTCACGGGGCACTGTAGACTCAAGGAGCACCTGAGGAAAATGGGTATATCAGAGGACGGGCTCTGCAGATTCTGCAGTGAAACCGCAGAAACTCCAGACCACATACTGGAATCCTGTGGGGCACTAGCCCACAAAAGGATAAGATATTTGGGCAGGCACCAAATAACAGATAAGGACATATAAACCATGGACCCACAGCTCATTCTCAGATTCATTAAAGAAACTGGACTGGACGCTGTGCTCTAAAGAGTGTGACCTGCTAAGGAAAAATCAGAGCAATTCCTCGATACGCTTCACAAAGAAGTATATAGAGAGGGCTCTGAAAGAGGACACGCACCTCTCCGAGGTACAAGCAGGGGACACAATAGACCAATAGGTTATTATGCTAGTCAGAACCGCCTGTCATTGTACCAACTTACTTTTAATCGTTTAAAGAAAGACGTCTATAAATTTCAAGTTTACAGAATGAAGTTTATTTTAATCTATACATAATATACCTTTAGGTTCACCTGTCAGGTACTTGTGCTTATCGAAAATGCCGGTCAATTTTTTTTTCAAACTTTATAACGAATAAACAAAATGTTATAAAAATTTCAAGCTTGCAGGAACTAGTTTTTTTCAAATATTTCCTACACTTTCAAAAATATAGGGGTTGATGACATGCAGGGCTGAGGCGTGCCAGGTGATGGTTATTGTCCTTAGCAAGCTATGACTCATCACCACAAGAATTTCTAGCCTTACAGACATACCGTTACTCGGATGCTTAACTTCGAATAGAAGTAAAAATAAAAACATCGAAATGACTACTAATAACCAGAATTACTTGGACTTGGACAACAAATTCTGTTCCCTTCCATTGAAGTTTATGTAAATATAAAATCTAAGCTAACAAAACAAATCTGTGAATTTTGTACTTGTTCGCGTAAAAATACACGACCATTAAAAGTAGTTTTATTGGGGATCTGATGCATCGATATTAAAATGATCAACAACAACGTGAAATGTAATACTATATCTATATCGTTTATACTGAACGCGGAACGATTAAATTATATGAACTGCAGAAAAATCACTCTACTTTGTTTAAAACGTTAGTCCAGGTAAAGTGACTCAGTGTTATAACTGTCAACTATATGGTCATGGTTCCAAGCATTGCAACGTCAAAAGTTTCTGTGCCAATTGCTCCGGCAGCTACAAAACAACTGAATGTCATATTTCTGACGTGGTTTGATGCGCCAATTGCAACGGACCTCACAAATCATCCGACCTCAAATGCATAAGCCGCATTCAATACGTAGATATTCGGCAAAAACTCTCACCATATCAACGTACACAAAACTAATACAAGCCAACATCATCTACAACAGTGCAACAAAAACAATTCGACCCACAGTCACCCGTTCTCCTTCTTGCCTTCACACTCCCATGCTTATTCTCACAAGCAATCAAATCGTAGACCAGCTGTTCCATTACCATCCACATCACTGATCAATAGATCAGCATCAGCAACAACTTTCCAATTCCAATGATATTAGTAAGAGCAAAATGTCATCAAGTAACTTATTCTCTTTTAGTGAAATTAATTCTCTCTTAAATGCAGTACTTAATAAATTAAGCGCTTGTCAAAATAAAAGTGATCAATTTAATGTATAGCCCGTCCCAACTTAAGAGAAAATTTCTTGCGCAGGTCTCTTCACATCAGGGATTTTATTCTCTTAGCGACAACAAAACTACTTTTCCAACCAGAACTACAGCTAAAAAAAATATGTGCGCATTTCATACAACTGATACATATGACTGATTGTCCACACAGAACCGTCATTGGCGCATTCAAAAGATACACATTTACCCACGAGAAAGAAAAGGGAAATTTGCTGGGTGTTGCACTTCTTAAATATGTGTTTAGTAATGAAAGCCAGAGTTTTGAGTAACTATTAAAAAGGGTTGAAATGGAATTTCCATTATACACGAACGCAGGTAGACAGGTCGATTTTTAGGTTAGTTGAGAAAATATGGGTCTCTTTTCAACTCACTTAAAATCGACCTGGCTCTCCCGATACGACTTTCGTGGAAAGGCCCAAGTGTCCAATTGTCTATCCACATTTAATAACCCATTTTTTCAAGTGCATAATAGGTATAGTTGTACATCTTTTTGCATGATTTTATAATTTTTTATTTACTTTTATGACATGTATGACCTTTACCACACTATACCTATTATAACTTAAAACACCTCATATAAATGCAGGGAAACATCCCAAACTAATATAAAAAGGCAAATAATTTTGCTTTACATTTTTATACCCTATTCTAAGGGTATATTAATTTTGACGCATAGTTTGTAACATACCTTAATATTGCCCGTAGACCCCTAAAAGTTACTATATTTATGATCAGCATCGATAGTAATGTCGATCTAGCCATGTCCGTCCGTCCGTCCGTCTGTCGGCAAAAATTAGGCCTTTAAACTGGACCTAGAGAGATGAAATTTTAACCATATACTCTCTAGGGTCCCGAAATAATCAAGTTTACGAATTTTTGAAATCCGCCCACAGACTCACAAAAACAAAATTTTGGAAAAAATCGAATTTTGAGCTAGAAAGCTGAAATTTTTTATATATGATCTATGACTCCTAAAACTGCTCGGGATAAAAAAATTTCAATATCCGCCCACTGACACGCCAACAAAAAAAATAAAATAATTTTTTTAAACCCTATTCTAAGGGTATATTAATTTTTGAAAATTCAAAGTTTGAGCTAGGGAGCTGAAATTTATAATATGTACTCTCTAGGGGCCCTTTATTCTCATGTGTTAATTTTTTGTAAATCCGCCTACACGCCCACAATTAAATAAAACAATTTTATTGAAACACCCAAGTTTGAGCTAGGGAGCGTTTTTTTTTGATAAAATCCTTTAAATGTTATATAACAAAATATGTAGAGCGTTCTTAACAATTCAACCATACTTAGACTTTTGTCACGCCCACTTATGAGGGATAGGAATAAGAATAGGGTATCCAACAGTTCGCCCAAGCGGACTGTAGCCCGTCCCTATGTTTTTTATGTCAATTGTGCTATTTTTTATGATTTCTTTATATTCTTGATTGTAATGTTTTACTTCGTGCATGAAACTTTTTTCATGAGTTTTTTTTTTTTTTTTTAATTTTAATAACCCTTGCCCAAGGGCCGACACTGCGACCTAAAAGATCTTTTGTGTCACAAGCTTGACTTACACCAAAAGGCGACTGACTTCCCTAATGAAACTCAGCACGTCTTTGGTGGTAGAGTTGCGAAGCTCTACCAATGATAACAGCTCTCTGTGGAGAAGGTGTCGTCTCAGCCAGTGCAGAGCCGGGCATTACAGAGTATGTGTTCTGAGGTTTCAACTACCTCCATGCAGAATCTACATTCTGACGTTGGACTAAGATTGATTTTGTTGAGATGATATCTCATACCGCAGTGGCCAGTGAGAAAGCCAACCAGCAATCTAATGTTTTCCTTATTTAGTGTAAGAATTTCCTTATAAGAGTAGGGCTTAATCAAGCGTTTGGGGTGTCTCAGACCAGGGGCGCTTTCCCAATGTTCAAGGCGGGTCTGTTGCCCCCAATCTTTGATAAGCCCTAGAGCAGTAGTCCAGTTGACACTGCAGTGTGGTTCGGGACCGACGAAAGCGGCTTCAGAACCGGCTCTGGCGAGGTCATCTGCGGATTTGTTCCCTACAAAACCTCGATGGCCAGGCACCCATCCAAATTTAACTTTGTTGTTTTTGGCTAGCTTTTATAAGGCGCAGCAGCAGTTTCTTGGAACACTGTGGGGCACATCCCCATAGGTATCGAGACCCTGGTGTTGGGCCCAAAGATACCAGCACCAACTCCAGACTCCATTTTTGATCCGTCGGTGTACCATACCAGACTTTTTGGGTCCACAGCTGGAACTCCCGAAACCCATTTAGAACGGTCTAGTATTTCCACCTCAAACTGTTTATGGAAACTATATTCCCTTACCATTAAGTCAGGGGTGGTGTAAAACATGTCCAAATTTTGGATTGAGTTGAGTATTTTCAGGTGACCCACATGGTCATTTGAGTTCTACTTGTATTCAAGCTGAAGCTTGATGGCGCATCTAGCAGCCGTCTTCTGAATGAATACTTGTAACGGTGACAGTCCAATAATGGCTTCAAGTGCTACCGTAGGGCATGTGCGCATGGCACCAGTTATTCAAAGACAGGCAACACGTTGTAGATTTTGGAGCCTGTTAACCGTAGTACGTTCAAGTACTTTTGGCCACCACACGATGGAGGCGTACGTGATGATGGGTCTTACTATCATGGTGTACAGCCAGCGTATCATTCTGGGGTTAAGACCCCAAGTTCTGCCGTATAGGCGTCTACAGGCCCACATGGCTCTTGTGGCACGCTCAGTGGCGGCCTTTACGTGTGAGTTCCAATTTAGTTTCCTATCCAGGATGAATCCCAGATATTTGACCTCATTGGAGTAACTCAAGGGTGTACCACTTACGGTGATAGGTTCAAAGTTAACCAATCTTTTTCGCGTAAAAGGTACCAGGATGGTTTTAAGAGGGTTGATGGAAAGTCCTTCCTTAATACACCATTCTGAGACATGTAGCAACGCTTTTTGCATGCTATCAGTAATGGTTGCGCTACGCTTACCATTAATACCAATCGCCAGGTCATCAGCATAACCAATGGCGTTAAAACCTAGTCTATGTAGACTGACCAATAGGTTCTCGATGATAAGTGACCATAAGAGGGGAGAGAGTACTCCTCCTTGGGGACAGCCTTTGGCTGCCGTCACAGACACCGATTTACCTACAGAGGAGGAGGTAATAATTCGACTTTCCAACATGGCTCTGATCCATTGGTTCGTCGATACTTCGATACCATTATTACTGATCGCCCTGGCAATCGAGTCGTATCCGGTATTATCGAAGGCACCCTCAACGTCCAAGAAGGCACAAAGTGCAATTTCCTTTGATTTGAAAGTCTCCTCAATCTTTTTGACAAGGCAGTGAAGAGCACCTTCAGTGGATTTGCCCTTTCTGTACGCATATTGACTTGAGTGCAGGGGGCTTGATCTGCTCCCTAATATGAACATCTATAAGTCTTTCCATGGTTTTGAGAAAGAAAGATGTTAGACTGATGGGTCTGTATGATTTAGGCAGTTCACTTGGCCTGTTGCCATTTTTGGGGATAAAAATCACGTTCACCTGTCTCCAGGAAAATGGAATGTATCCCCAGTTATAACTAGCTCTGAATAAAGCAATAGCCATCGGCAGTATGACATCACTAACCCTCTGGATAAGGGCCGGGAATATGCCGTCACCACCTGGGGCTTTAAATTGTTTGAATGAGCCAATTGCCCATCTAACTTTATCTGGACTAAACATTTTTCCAGATAAACTGTTTACTCTGCTATCTATATGTACCTTGAGGTCCACATCGCTAGAGTTACCGCTTATGTCGCGAATAGACGAACCTGGGAAGTGAACCTGAAGAAGTGTTCTGATTGAATCTTCTCGGTCCGTCGTGTAGGTGCCATTTGGTTTCTTTAGTAATCCTACACCGTTATTATGATCTCCGCCTAGCGCTTTGTGGATACGAGCTGCTACCGGCATATCTACTATGTCTTCGCAGCACTTCCTCCATGTAGCACGCTTTGATCTTCTCAGTTCTGAGTTGTACTCGGTGAGGGCGATCCTATAATCGTCCCACCTTTCAGTGTGTTTGGCTCGATTATAGAGTTTCCTAACCTCCTTCCTATATTCAGCAAGTTTGTCATTCCACCAGGGGACCTTACGTCGCTTTATGCTGGTTTTAATGACGCAACTACTCTGGTAGGAGGTAAGTAACGCTTTGTTGAGCTGCTGTGCAGCTTCGTCAAGGTCCCACGTGGACTCGATTGACGAAATTAGCATATCCGTTTTTAAGAGGACAAGTCCTCGATACGTGTTCCAGTCCATCGAATTAGGATCGTATCTAATTGTGGCCTGTGACAGTTGACCGGGCAGGTCGAACCTAATGTGTTGGTGATCCGACAGCGAGGCCTAGTCTGACACATGCCAGTTTTCAATGAAATTTGCCATAAATGGACTAGCGAGCGTGAGGTCAAGTAGCTCTTCGCGAATCGAATTTATGAATGTTGGTTTGGAACCCTTGTTTATGATATCTACATTGTTACCGACAATAAAATTTAACAAACACTCACCTCTTTTATTGTTTTAAAAATGATGTTTCATCTGCCATTTCGTTTTTCTACTCACCTCAACTTTTAAGACATACTTACAGAAAAGGCTACACAAAAGTTTTACGAAAAATGTTATTTTTCTGATAATGAATTAATTAACGATTTATTATTGTCAGCTTAAATTTTAGTTAAAAATCTGTTTTTGTTACGAGTATAATGTAAATAATTTAAATAATTATGCATATTATTGGAATACTGCAATATTAGATAAAAGTGTTAAATAAGGGTTTTTGATTGTAGCACTCCCTTGAAAAACTAAATTAATTAAAAAAAGTCATTATTTCATTCTATCATTAATATATTATAGCTGTAAAGGAAAGCATGAGTCCTATATCTCTAGATAACTTTATATTCAGAAAATGTAACTAATTATTTTATGCTACATAATAAAGAACTTCAATTAAAGAACTTGGTATTGTCAGTGAGTAGCAGCAGTAGTATAAGGCAGGTTGGTGTTGGGGTTAGTGTTAGTGTTGGTGTTAGTATTAGTGTTAGTGTTAGTGTTAGTGTTAATGTTAGTGTTAGTGTAAGTGTTAGTGTTAGTGTTAGTGTTAGTGTTAGTGTTAGTGTTAGTGTTAGTGTTAGTGTTAGTGTTAGTGTTAGTGTTAGTGTTAGTGTTAGTGTTAGTGTTAGTGTTAGTGTTAGTGTTAGTGTTAGTGTTAGTGTTAGTGTTAGTGTTAGTGTTAGTGTTAGTGTTAGTGTTAGTGTTAGTGTTAGTGTTAGTGTTAGTGTTAGTGTTAGTGTTAGTGTTAGTATTAGTGTCAGTGTTAGTGTTAGTGTTAGGGTTAGGGTTAGTGTTAGTGTTAGTGTTAGTATTAGTATTAGGGTTAGTGTAAGTGTTAGTGTTAGTGTTAGTGTTAGAGTTAGTGTTAGTGCTAGTGTTAGTGTCAGTGTTTGTTTTAGTGTTAGTTTTAGTGTTAGTGTTAGTGATAGTGTTAGTGTTAGTGTTAGTGTTGGTGTTGGTGTTGGTGTTGGTGTTGGTGTTAGTGTTAGTGTTGGTGTTGGTGTTGGTGTTGGTGTTGGTGTTGGTGTTGGTGTTGGTGTTGGTGTTGGTGTTGGTGTTGGTGTTGGTGTTGGTGTTGGTGTTGGTGTTGGTGTTGGTGTTAGTGTTAATGTTAGTTCCCTTTAGCGCACGCAAATTATAAAAAAAAAAAAAAATGTTAGTTTAAGTGTTAGTGTTAGTGTAAGTGGTAGGGTTAGTGTTAGTATTAGTGTTAGTGTTAGTGTTATTGTTGGCGCATCATACCGTATGGAGTAGTAGTGATAAGAAGACCATCTTTGAGCTGTTGAACAAATCAGATTTAGGATAAGCAGACCAGCTTTGAGCTGTTAAACAAAGTTGCTATACAGAGAAGCTTTGAGCTGTTGAACAATCCTGCTATACAGGTTAGCTTTGTGCTATTGAACATTGCAGTTAATCTGTTGAACAAACCAGCTATACAGATCAGTTTTGAGCTGTTGAGTAAACCAGCTACACAGACAGCTATCGGTTAAGCATACCAGCTAAGCCGTTGCACAGACCAGCTATCAGTTAAGCAGACCAGACCACCTACCGGTTAAGCATACCAGCAAAACATAAATACCTTGTTTTATTCTTTGGAAAAAAAAATTGTTTTATTTGCTTCCACATAAAAATTTATTTAAAAGGTAGACATTTTGCAAAGCACATCACTTGCTGTATACTAAACATTTTCCTTCATTCGGATAGTGACGCTTTAATTCTATTACATTGAGGCAATCACTTCCTTGCAACATTTTCGTTCTGAAGCAATTCCTTCACCCATTGAGTTTTTTCAGTCCCCTAATACGTGTATTAACAATAGTGTTTTCGATATTATCTCGAAGATATTGCCTCACATGATGAAATTCGGAGAATCGTCCATCCCAAAGCAAGTCATGATGATTCTGATATACCCATCGAGCGTGTCGCTGTAATGATGATGGCAACTGCTCAAAATTGGACGGTTGTCCCAGGATAAAATGATGATGATGATCGTTATGTATTACACATATTTCCTTTTCAATATTTTTTTATTTGTGCCTTTGAAGCCTTAAACGTCAGTAATAAAGGTCATTTCCCTGGAGTATGCCTCTTTTCCCCACAACAGCTAATATACAACAATTTCTCGAGAAAATATTTGACATAAAGGATTATAAATTATAACGCGATCGTGTAACATCAAACAGTATGCTGAGGTGTTGGTTGGTTTATTTCTTTTATTTAAATCAGATTGGTACTCATATTTACTGGTAGAGGCGCGCGGTAGTGGACGGAGGAGGGAGCTCAGAAAGGTGAAGTAATTGTCGTCGAATAAATAGATGATATATTATTTGTTGGCTTTGATAGGAGCTTTGGGGTAGGTTATGGCATATTGCAAAGAGGCCGTAGCATGTTTCCTGGTATTTAATATTGGAAATATTCCCAAATGATTTATAAATCATATTTACATGTAACAAATAATTTATTGAGGCAGATATAGGAGATAAATATTAATATGTAGTAGCAGAGGCACGCTAGAGTGTATGTGAGAGCAAGTGTTGAACTTATAATAAAAGCTGCCGTAGAGAATCATTGTATCGTATTGACATACTAGTTTCTCACACCAAACACTCACATGTAATTATATACCAATACATAGAAAAGGGTATTGTCGTGCTACTGCGCGTACGGCTGTACCTCTCTTTTGTATTCAGTCCACATAAACCAAGCGAGCAATAAACATTGGTTTTTTCAGAGCGGAGCTCTTTTTCCCAAAAATAAAAAGTTGTCGGTGTTTTCATTCATAACTATTCTTTCCACGTTACAGGTCAATAATATACATTTTGGTCCATGTCGAGCCGGCTCTTTGAGCCAGCGACCTAGAGATAACGTGGAAAGATAAGTAAATTAGTGCAAGCGTGCCGGGAAAGTGTAAAGTGCCAGCATACTGAATAAAGTGTAATAAACACCCATAATAAAATGCCAGCATACTGAATAAAGTGTAATAAACACCCATAATAAAGTACCAGCATGATGGATAAAGTGTAATAAAACCCAGCATAATAAATTGCCAGCATAATATAAACCTCAAATAAATGGCGTACCTAAAATGAAAACCATAAGAAGTGCCAGCATAATAAAAACCCTAAATAATGCAAGCGCAAATAAGTACAAAATTCAGTGGAAAGTTTTATCGAGCACACAAAGAAGACGACGCAATAAAATTGCACATGGAAACAGCAAAGCAGCCTATGTACAGATAAATTAACACAAGCAGAGGCGGATTATCGTCAACGACCAGCGAACAGCGAAGCAAGCGCACAACCACCAGCACACACACATGCGTACAGTGAAAGAGCAAGCAAATATACAGCAGTTATATTGCCAGCGAACAAAATACATAGCGGTCAGGTAAGCCAGCCAGGCTGGGTTTTTTGTGTTTTCGTTTTTCCTTTTAGCATAGCGGATATATAGGTGGACGATAATACACTGCGTCATTACAAGTTGAGACGTGCGAGTGGTTAGACAACAGAATAAAAACCGAAATCATTCAAGTGTTGCAAGCCCTAATTTTGTATTTAAAAATGAATAAAAATAACAAAAAGTAAGTAAATTGCTATATGTGTGGTGTGTGCAGTGGAAAGTGAAAGTGGCAAAGCGAGCAGTGGCATACGAGTGTTTTCAGATTATTTGTTTTTGGTTTTTCTACGAGGTTTTTTCTTCGGGTACGGACTAGGGGGTTAGTGAGGTTTTTTCTTGTTTTTTGTTATGGAGTAGGATGAGAGCGTTTTGTTTTTGTTTTTTTGCATTTATGCCGGTATGGGTAGATAATAGTGGAGAGGTGGTGATTCATGGCGAGCATGATTCATTTAGGACATGCGAGGGAATAGCGATAGGAATAGCGATAAGAATGGCGAGGGACAGCGGTAGGAATAGCGATACGGAACAGCAGTATGGATAGCGGCACGTACAGTGAGCAAGCGAATTTTGATGTGATCTGTATCATCCAGACACAAGGGCCAGCCTTATTTTTCCTGACATGCGCATGTTAAGGTTAGGTAACGTCAGCCAGCAGACCGAATTATCAGAACAATGAAATTCGAGGGCAAGTGAAAATTATAAATCAGGAAAGCAAGCCTGCAGGCGGATAGCGAAGATAGCGATGGATTTGAAAACAAATTCAGGAAAGCTAGCGAACAAGCCAGCCAAGCGAAAAGCGTAAGGATAGGGTTATTTAGTTTTTACTCGTTTTGCCACGGACAGCGATAAAGGAATAGCGCAGCCAGTTTCTTGCCAGGGCCAGCAAATTAATTTAATATTTATTAAAGGCATTCTATTTTCTCGTTACAGAAACACAGCCAGCGAAACAGCATTTAACGTGGCAATCAATGCCATACAGCGCGCCGCCAGCTACACCGAAAGCGTATAGTTCTCGCTAGAGGACAGTGTTGGGTTAACCGTCCGCCTGGAGAGACTCGAGGAGGCATGGACGAACCTTGGCAAAGTGCATGCCAAACATCTGGAGAGCGCAACCAGCGAGCGGTCAGCGGACATCGAGGCCGGAATGGTCAGAGCGAAGTCGCTATACTGCGGCACTAAGGCAACCCTACGGCGCCGACTAGGGATGATGACAAGCCAGCGAGAAGCCGAACAGAGAGCCAGCGAAGCCAGCGCAATGCCAGCGAATCCACCGACTCCGATATCAGTTCAGGTGGAACTACCGGTCCAGGTGCAGGACATACGGAATTCGTGGGGGGAGTTCGATAGTTCCCTCACAAAATGGCAAGGGTTCCGGGATAGGTTTGTGGCAGCGATCCACGGGAATGACCGGATCAAGCCGGCGTATAAATTCTCCTTGCGCAACTCTTTGGTGGGAAAGGCAGTCAGCACAATGGGAGAGTGGCAACTGACCGACGAAAACTACCTCGAAGCCTGGAGCCGGCTCAACCAGTTATACAACCGGAAATACTCCACCTGTCGTGAGCTCCTGCGACGTTTTAAAGATCTTCCAGTATTGCCAGCAAGCCCGAAAGCGGACGACCTGCAGAGGATGTCCAACGTCACCCACGAGACGTTGCGCCAGCTACGAGCACAAGGTATTCCAGTGGAGCATTGGGACATGTTTGTCGTGCACATGTTGCATGAGCGACTGGACAGCGAGACAGCGAAGCAGTGGGAACTCCAGCGTAGCTCTGAGACTCCAACCACCAAGGACATCTTGGAGTTTCTTGACAAACAAGCGGCTGCGATCATCCACCAACCCCGCAGCCAGCGTTCCAGACCAGCGGAACTAGCCAGCAGTTCACGACCAGCGCGGACAGAGGTTCGCTTCAGTCAGTTAGACATTGGGCGTGTGCCGGACATCGCCAGGGTAGGGCGATCCAGCGAATCCCAGAGCCAGCAAGACCAGCCAGCCATTTTGCAAAGCCAGCAACCAGGGCCAGCACCGGAGCCACGCCTCGCCGTCATCGGTGCGAAGTGTGCAATGAAGAACACCAGCTGTACAACTGCCAGTTCCTTGAGTTTAATTTGAGAACGAGGAAGGAGTTCATTAGAGCCATGGGTCTCTGCGAGAATTGCTTGAAGATTGGGCATGGGGTCCAGCAATGCTACCAGAGCGGTTGTCCACGCTGCCCTGGGAAGCAGAGGCACAATAGCAGCCTGTGTCCAGCCAGAGACCGCCAGCAACCAGCAACAGTACTAAAGGTAGAAGCAGCCAGCAAGAAGAGGACGTCGCATCGTGATTGACTAGCGGAGCCAGCATGCAAGCGACGAAAGATAGTCAGCAGGCCAGTAAACCAACAAGCCAGCGAGAAAGCCAGCCAGCCAACAACAAGCCAGCCACAACATTGGTCAAAAATGAATTTTCCAAAAATAAAATAAACACAAATTTGTTTGCCACTTATCTGAATTCTTTTAGTTAGTCTATAGGACAGCCTACGACAGCATTGATGCCAACCGTGGTCGTGAGAATGCGATCATGTGGTGTCCTCTCCAATCCAGTCCGAGCACTGTTGGACTCAGGAGCGCAATCAAATCTAATGTTGCACAACGTTTTACAAGTCTGCAATATTGAGTCAGCTTCGGTAGCGAAAAAGGTGATGGGGATTGATGGGAATCCTATTACACTACGAAAGCGAGCGACGGTGTGTGTAATACCTTGGTTCGACACCAACGCATGCATCAGCGATGAATTTTGGATTCTACCAAAAGAGCACAGCTGGACAGTCTTTACTCCGCAAGCAAACGTACAGCCGATAGCGGGAACATCCAAGGTTCCACTGGCAGATCCAGATTATTTTAGAAGAGCTCCATTTGACATACTATTAGGCGTCGGATTCTTCGCAAAGATGTTAGCCAGCTCAATCCCAAGAAGCATCGGAGATGTGGTGATGATAAATACAGCGTTTGGAACAGTGATTTTCGGGTCTCATCCGATGAACCTGAACAGCGAAACAGGGGATGTTATGTCGGTTGCAAGGTGCAGTGACATGGACAGCTTGGACAGCATGGTGAGACGACTCTGGGAAATGGACCAGATTACTTCGCACCCAACCAGAACTATGGAAGAGCAGGAAGTTGAAGACAACTTCATTCGTACAGCGAACCGAGACGAAGAGGGTCGTTTTGTGGTCACAATTCCACTAAAACCAAACGCCAGCGGAATTGGAAGTTCGAGAGAGATAGCGTTAAGAAGATTTATGTATCTTGAGCGAAAGCTGGAGAGAGATCCTGCATTAAATGAGAAATACGTGGGCTTCATGCGAGAGTATGAGTCATGCGGACACATGACGAAAGCGAATCGACAGCCGAGAACCAACGAGCAAGCGTACTATGTTCCGCATTATTGTGTGACAAAGAAATTCCGAGTGGTTTTTGATTTCAGTTGTTCAAACGGACAATGGAATCTCGCTAAACGAGGTGCAACAGCTTGGGGAAAAGTTACAGCGAGACCTGCCGGAGATAGTGATGCGTTTCAGACGGCATCGGATAGCGTTCAGCGCCGACATCAAGATGATGTTCAGACAAGTACGAGTGGCAGCCCATCAATGGGATCTGCAAAGAATATTTTGGCGTGAGTCGCCAAAGGAAAAGCTACAAGAATATTGGTTGACAGTAGTCACATATGGTATGACATCGTCAGCTTACAATGCTGTGCGGGCCGTCATACAGTGTGCAAGGGATGCAAGCGAATCATTTCCGGATGCAGCGATAATAATACAGAATGACCTATATATGGATGACTGTGTGTCAGTCAGCGACAGCGAGCAGCAAGCGTTTACGATAGCCAGTTAACTTAATAGTGTATTAAGGACAGCTGGTTTCGAGTTAAGAAAATGGAAATCGAACAGCGAATGGTTAGCGAACAAGTTCAGCGCAGACAGCGAGAGAACGATGGTTTTCGAGGAAGAAGAGCGAGCGACTGTCTTGGGTCTACAGTGGTTGATTGATTCTGATCAATTCACATTCGTAGTCAAGACACCAGAGATAGCAGGAGAGATCAGCAAGCGAAAGATACTGAGTTGTATAGCTCAGTTATACGACTCTAATGGATATGTAGCGCCAGTAACAGTGCTGGGGAAGATCCTAATTCAGGATATGTGGAGGTTAAGCCTTGATTGGGACTAGGAGGTAGCAGACGAAATGCAATACAGATGGACAGCTTATTGGAAAGGGATTCGACAGCTGGAACGATTTCGAATAGACAGATGGTTAGGCACTGGCGGAAAGGGGAAAATCCAGATTCATGGGTTTTCAGATGCGTCCACGACTGCGTATGGTGCAGTAATATATGGAAGGGTAGAGCAAGCGAACGGACAGGCTACGAGCAAGCTAGTGGCAGCAAAGACACGAGTTGCACCACTCAAAACAGTGACAATACCACGTCTGGAGCTGGCAGCAGCCGAGTTATTAAGTAGACTGATGGTGGAGCTACTGACAGCTATGGAATGGACAACGGCGGACTATGTACTCTGGACTGACTCTATGGTCACAAAGCACTGGATGCAAAAACTTCCGCGCAATTTGAAGACATATGTAGCGAATCGTGTAGCAGAGATACAAACAAATACCGATGTGACTAAATGGCGGCACGTCGGCACAAAGAACAATCCAGCGGACTTGTTGAGTCGTGGAGTGCTGCCAGCAGAATTGTGTGACAACGAGTTGTGGTTTCACGGGCCAGCATGGTTAACTAGGAAGGAAAGTGAATGGCCAGCCGGGCCAGTAGAGCAGAATGAGCCAGCAGCAGCATGCGATGAAGAGATGCATGCAGAATATACGAGCAAGCTGGAAAAGGAGTTAAGCATTCTCGGATACGTATTTCGATTTGTGAATGCGCTGAAAGCAAAGCGGCAAGCGACAGTACAGCGGCTAGCGAAAAGACAGCGAAGGGGTGAGGATGCCTCGGTGGCACTGCGAGTGCAGGAAAGAGTATCTGCTATGCAGTATTTGATTCGAAGGGCGCAAGAGGAAAGCTATGGGAAAGAACTTTCGTCTCTTCGTGAGAACGGACAGCTACCAGAAGCCAGCAAAATCGAGTCTCTTAGACCCGTGTTCGACAGCGAGGGTATCCTACGTGTTGATGGGAGACTACATAGAGCGAGCGGAGAGTACGAGATGCGTCATCCCGCGATCATTCCTAATGGATCGCGATTGGCATGGCTACTCATGGAGCAAGCGCATCGAATAACCAAACATGGTGGAGTGCAGGTAATGATGCAGTTCATCCGCCAGCAATATTGGATGCCGAAACTGCGAAGCAAGCTAAGGAGTTATTTACATAAATGTGTAATTTGTGCACGATATAATTACCGATTCGAACAGCAGATGATGTCAGATTTGCCAGCGGACCGAGTACAAGCGGGACAAGCGTTTCTAAACACTGGTGTCGATTATGCGGGACCATTTACAGTCAAGATGTTGGACAGAGAGGGACGGCAGATTGCCAGAAGAAAATCTTGGGTAGCGATTTTTGTTTGCCTCAAAACAAGAGCGGTACACATCGATGTTGTCAGAGATCTGACATCGATGTCCTTCATCGCTTGTTATGAACGATTCATCAGCAGGCATGGCAGATGCGAGCGAATGTACAGCGACAACGGCACATCTTTTGTAGGTGCTGCCTAGGAGATCAAGCGAGCGTTTACTGAATGGAAAGCGAACGATGTATTTGATCGTCTGAGTCTAAAGGGAACTGAATGGAGGTTTATGGTGCCAGCTGCCCCACACCAAGGCGGCACATACGAAGCAGCGGTCAAATCAATGAAACATTACTTGAAGCGAATAGTTGGCCAGCGAGTGTTGGAGTGCGAGCAATTAATAACACTACTCATCAGTATAGAGGGCATATTAAATTCACGCCCACTACACCCATTAAATGATGATCCAGCGGACATGCAAGCGTTAACGCCAGCGCATTTCTTGGTAGGCGAGCCAATAGTGCTGCCACCACCGATGGCGACTATGGAGCCAGCAAATACGAAAGCGGTTAAAATGCTAAAGGAACGGCAAACGATGTTGCGAAAGGAGCGAAAGAAGTGAAGAAGGGAAAAGGAAGGTTTGAAGGTAGGGCAACTAGTTTTGATCAAAAGCGAGAATTTTCCGCCAGCGCAATGGTCTATGGGACGATTCTGCACGCTAATCACGAGTAAGGACGGTTTAGTCCGGTCAGTCATGATACAAACTGAGACAGGATAGCTAGCGAGGCCAGTACAGAAGATTTGTATATTACCAGTTGACAGCGATCATACAGCGTAGTTATCAGCGATCATACACCGTGGTTATCAGCGATCGTAGGTCGACATCGATGATCAATAATAATCGAACTATATTATGGAATGAATTTATAAAATGCCAACTATTAGTGTAAAAAAACCAATATACATAAGTACTTGAATTTATTTCATCTATTAGGTATCGTATTTATTATTAAGTAGTTAAAAAAATAACAGTAGGTAAGTAATTAAGTAAATATAAAATTTGGGATATTATATACATACAACAAATATAAACAAATGTATGTACATCATATATCCCAAAACTTTTTTGTCTATTGACTGCAAAAGTAATACTTTCCCATCAGTCTAATGCGTTGTAGGCAGAGAGTATATCCCGAAAAAAAAATATTCAAAAAAAAATGTTTTGTGAACGTCGATGAACATCGATCATCCCTAGTATACATGAACATAAATTTGTATGGAGAAAGAGGAGCCTTAGTAGCCATTACCGGATTGAAATCTTAGGGCGAAGGAAAGGCAGTTAAGACAAGCTATCCGCTCCATCACTACCAGGATTCTTCAACCGTAATAAACCGATACAGTTCTGATTCTAATTCTGTAAGCTTTGTTTATAATTTACATTTTAAGTGTCTGTAAATTTACGATTAAAAGAGATTTTATTGCTTAGAATTTAAATATAGACCTACAATTAAGCATTTACATATGAAATATAATTAAATTTAAAGTAATAATAATGTACGATCTTTTTTAACGTCGTGTTGATCAAAGCACATAAACCTTGACAACTGTAGAGCTTCTGGTACATGAACCAGAAACTCTGTATGATGGATAAGGTGATCGTCTCGTTGTAGCTCTCTTGCTCTTATTCTTGCTTGTACACGCCTCCTTACCTCAGGTGGGGGGAAGTCGTGTTGAAGTGGTTGCTAATAAAGACACTGATTGAATATTGCTGTATCATTTATTTGATAGACTGTAATCATTTTATTGATTTTGTGGCTTATATACTAACATATTGCTTACTTGACTAAAAGAATTGTTAAGTATAAAGTGCTGAAATTGCGAATAAATACATATAATTGCTGAGATCGCTGAAGGTGCAGAAAATATACTTAATTGCTAAGAGTGCTGATATGACAACTTACATGCTACCATGTTGCTTAATAATTACGTGTGACGTGCAGAAAAAACAATTGTGTGCAAAAAGTGCTGATGTAACAAAAGAACAAACAAGTGTATGTAGGGTGAATGAATTGGAAAATAAAAATGCATCGCTGCAGAGAGAATATGAGGAAGCAAAAAATGTGTAGTGAAATTTACGTTTATTTTGTGTTATGTTGTTCTGTGGGGTGATGACCTACATAGGTAGGCCAGTGTTATGTGTAAACATTCTCCCCGCCTTGAACTATTGTTCATAGATGGGGCATTGGAGGTTAATGATGCTCTCGGTTTCTTATTTTGGTCCAGATGATGTACCCGAGGATGATCAAGATGCAGCTGACGGCGACGTAACTGACGACAAACTGATGCGTGTCAGTGTCTTGAATCTGTCCTAGCGTTTCTTCGAGTTGCTGCTGCAGAATCCTCTTTTGCAGTAAATCGACTCCATATGAGTTGCATCGAAAGCTGGTTCAGTAGTGGGTCAGTGATGTCGAATTTGGTGCACTGCTTATTGCATCTGATATGTTACTTGCTGGAGTAAATGACGCTCGTGAAGTGCTTATGAAAATGTTGTGCCCTTGAATGGTACAGATGTCCTGTTTCAAAATGCAACCGGCTGGTATTGTCAATATGCCAGAGTTTCTTAACTGAAGTTGAGTGAGATTTCCCTGGCAAACAATGTTTGTCAACGCTTGACCTTGAAGAGAGTATATACACTGGTTTGAATGATGTAGTTGTTTCCAGAATTGTTTATCTGTAAAGGTTTCAAGTTGACAAGCGGACTGATCGGTGACTTGGCTCAGGAGGTTAAACTCGCATAGGCCGATGTTTGATCCCTTTTGGTACAGCGGATGCTTTTGCTTACACATGATATCGTTTTCCCAAGCCGTGGTACACTCCTTAAGCTCTCCTTCGCTCAGTGGGTAGTACTGGGTTCTGTGTAGATTTATTATTAGAAAATCGGAAGATGGTCGTATGGCGACAAACGAGGTATTCACCATCACAGGAACTGGGATCATTTTGTATAACTCGTAATCTTAGGTGGTGATGAGCTGTAGTGTTAATCGGAAAATGATGTGAGGTCCCACGACGCGTCCTTCGGCGGTCATTAATTTATATAATAATGCCAAATTATTGTGAGTTTCTGGAATGCGAAGTGTGGCTGGTAGGTGAGCTTTGATGGTAGTGATCTCCCGTTGCAACTGGTTAGGGTGGATTAAAGCCACATTTATTTTTCCGTGGTGAACATCCGTGACCAGGTCTAGAAGTAAGGATTGCATTCTTTGAAGATTTGTGATACTGAAGAATAGTTGAAAGCACTGGGATAGCATTAACTGCGAAAGTTGCAGTTGATGATCTTGATTGTTTGTCTGGTTGATCTTCTCGATGATGCTATTGAATTCGGTTTCTATTGATTGAAATTGTTCTTCCAACCGTCCTTCGTTAATGCGGATAATATTTGTCGTTAAGTATATTTTTTTTATAAAAAAGGAAATTCAAATCCCAGAGCACTCAGACTCGGTAACGGTCCATTGTGCTACCAGGCAGAAATCCTCCTTTTGGTGTAGAGGCATGTGAATGGGTGGCGTATGTTGTTGTTCCCCATGGGGATTGAACCTGCACCGCACGGGTCACAAGCCAACACACTAACCTCTACACCGTTGCCACCTTCGTTAAGTAAATTAATGATGTTTGGTTTTTAACCAAGCGCAGTAAGTGATCTTCGTTCTCATGTATTGATGATATGACATGTGACATGTGTCGGGCGTAGTCGGAATCTAATACTCCGAATAATGAGTTAGCTACGGTTCCGACTATGTTTATTTCGCCCCGTTTTACTCGGGACCCAGTTTGGTCAAGCAGCTCTGTTAGCCATGTTGAGCCATTTCAATTCCTTCCTGTACGATTTTAACTCATAGTAGATGACTATGTCCCATTCGTCCGAGATGATGTGTTTTGTAGTAGTGGTAGGCCTTCTCCGATGCTGAGCTGTCCGACTGTTAAGAGCTGATGATATAGTTCCGCTCCAATCAGTAGATCGATTTGTCCAGGTTCGTCAAAGTTGAGATCTGACAATCTTAAATCGGTTGGAATATTCCAGGAAGCAGTGTTGATCCTGCTAGTTGGTTAATTAGGAGTTATTTGTCGTAGGACGAAGGCCTCTAAATTGACGTTAAATCCTGAGGTTTTTTATTTTAATGCAATGTTGACTCTTTTTGTCGCTTGCCTTGTGCCCTCTCCTATCCCAAGAATCCGCATTGTTTCGGCGAGTTCTGGGACCTTCAACTATCTTGACAGCTTCTCCGTGATAAAGTTGAGTTGCGATCCAGAGTCTAGCAATGCTCGGCAGTTGACGGGGTTGCCTGCGTTATCTTCTATGTTGATGACTACTGTAGTTAGAAACACACAGCCTTTATTTGTTGGGCCCACTGCTGAAGCTGACGTGGTCGTCGGTCTCTCATTCTTAGCGTTCTGGGCCGTAGAAGGGGATTGGAACCGGTTTGGTTGGCGATTTTCTTTTTCCGATGTGCTCCTAGGTATTTCATCCCTATGTAGGAGGGTATTGTGCCTTCTGGAGCATTTTGTGCAGTTTCGTGCTGAACAATTGGAGACGATGTGTCCCGATTGGAGGCAGTTTATGCACAATCTGAGTCTCTTTATCACTGGTAGGCGACTCTCTGGTGTAAGTCCTAGAAAACCGTGGCACGCATACAACTTGTGTTCACCCTTGTTGCAGTATAGGCAGTTCAGGCTGTTTGGTGTGCCTGCTACTACTGACGCGAAGGATCGGGCTGAGGGTTTTCGTGTCTGCTCTTCCGCACCGCGACCATTGCTTCCTAGTGACTCTAGGGATTGAAAACGGATTTCCAAAAAGTTAAGAAATTCGTTGAGCGATGGCAACGCTCTTGGGTGTTTTAGAGCTTGCTCGTAGAGAACGTGCGTTGAGCGATCCAGTTTTTTCATTAGTAGATGAACTATAAGTGGGTCCCAGCTGCTGGTATCCAATCCAAGGTTCTTAAGACCCTGCAGGCATTCTTTGGTCGTGTCGTGCAGTGCCTTAATGGTGTTGACCGATTCCGTCGTGCTGTCAGGTTGCTGAAGCAACCGATTGAAGAATGCTGTTGTCAACAATCTTGTGTTGTTGTATCGATCTTGCAGCATCTGCCTTGCTGACGTATAGCTGTCGTCAGTGAGTGGTAGATGGCGAATGAGTTTTTCTGCCTCTCCCATCAGATTGGTTTTTAGATACCACACCTTCTGGCACTTGGGCATTTGCTGATTGTCGACCATTTGTGTGAATAGGTCGAAAAATTGTCTCCAATTCAAATAGTCACCATCAAATCTTGGGAGCACGATTTTAGGTAGACTGAATTGGGTGTTGTCGTTGCATTCTGAGCTATTGCGACGTGCGGATTGTTGCGGACCGGTAAAATCTTGGATTTCCGCCGCGCACCTTTCCAGCATTCTGCGGACGGATTCCTACATTTTGATGTGTGTGGAGGTGTCTTCGCTAGATGCGGCCAAGTCGTTAAGCTCCGTCAAGCGGATTTGTGTCGCCTCAATCTGCTCCCAATACCTGTTGATAGTGTTGCAGCTGAGTTCCCAAAAGTATTTCGAACCCACTGGTGTTGTTTCAACATTGTCCAGGGTGCGTTGCAGCGTCTCTCTTAGGTACTTCTGACGCCGGTGTACCTGGGCTATGTGAATTTGGTTGTTTGCTTGATCACCGTCGGTAGCAACTTGCTTGGAGAGGTGCTGACGGGGAAGGTTTGTCGTCAGTCTCCGATATGACGGGATCAACCTGCTGCTGCAGGGATTTGATTTGACCCGTGAAGAGGGTCTTGTGCTGTTGATATACCGTCCTTACGGCATCGTAGTATCCCTAGACAAAATAGGGATGGTCGAGTTGATCCGAATATGCTGCTGGGATGTCGCTATCGGTGGCGTCGAAGTATTCCCACTGCTCCTCCAGTCTGCGGAGGCGCTCTTTGTAATATTCGAGCGTTTTCCGGCTGATGGGATCCTTCTTGAAATTGGCGATGATTCGCTCAATTTCTGATCCAGTTTCTTGCTGGACCTTGGTTTGCTGCTCCATGGTGCAGGACTAATCTTTCGATGGTAAACAAGCGTGGAACAAGAGAGCACAAATATTGAACCGTGATCACCAAAATCACGTCGGGGCCACCAAAATGTACGATCTTTTTTATCGTCGTGTTGACCAAAGCACATAAGCCTTGACAACTGGAGAGCTTCTGGTACATGAACCAGAAACTATGTATGATGGATAAGGTGATCGTCTCGTTGTAGCTCTCTTGCTCTTATTCTTGCTTGTACACGCCTCCATACCTTGGGTGGGGGGAAGTCGTGATGAACTGGTTGCTAATAAAGACACTGATTGAATATTGCTAAAAGACTGTAATCATTTTATTGATTTTGTGGCTTATATACTAACATATTGCTTACTTGACTAAAAGAATAATTAAGTATAAAGTGCTGAAAGTGCGAATAAATACAATTAATTGCTGAGATCGCTGAAGGTGCAGAAAATATACTTAATTGACGTGCAGAAAAAACAATTGTGTGCAAAAAGTGCTAATGTGACAAAAGAACAAACAAGTGTGTGTAGGGGGAATGAATTGGAAAATAAAAATACATAGCTGCAGAGAGAATATGAGGAAGCAAAAAATGTGTAGTGAAATTTACGTTTATTTTGTGTTATGTTGTTCTGTGAGGTGATGACCTACATAGGTAGGCCAGTGTTATGTGTAAACAAATAATATAAGGGAAACTACAGATATTAATTCAAAATTAATAACTTTAAAAAGCGCTTAAATTAACGACAAAGTTAATATTAAAAACAACTTCAACGATTAAAAGCCAAAACATGTTCCGACTGTCAGAAAGCCTTACCATGTCTGACTTACGTTCTGGTTTATCAGCCGATCCCCGAGACACAAATGGTTCTGCTCCACTCACACCCGTAAATAGAAATTCTGCAGCCACAAGTCAACCTCATGCTAATCAAGAAACCCAATGGTAAGGTTTGGGAACCCTATATATATATATATAGGTATAACTACAATAACCCTAACAATTTGATCCAGTCTAAGATCTCATACAGAATTGGCCCAATAAGTGATATGCACTTTAACAAAATTTCGTGCTTGGAAGCAATCCGAGACTCCATGCCGTTACTGAGCCAAACATACCGGGACAAGGCTCTGGATAGATTTATCCGAGGCCTAAAAGGTGACCTTGCGGCATACGAGAACTATCAGATTTACCTCACGCTTTGAATTTGTGTTGAAAGCTTGAAAATCAAGATTTGTGGACAAGCCATGCTCATAATAGTCAGAGGGCAGCGAAGAAGTATCCAAACCACCCTCCTCCACCAAATCCACAAAGGCACAAACCCAATATGCAGTATTAAGTGGCAACGAGACCTTTCGCTTCACATACTATACAACAAAATTGTTGTACTCAACCAAACAATAGGAAAAGAACAACATAACTTTCATATCGACACAGACGAGCTTTTCGAATATAATCAGGTCTTAGAATATGAAAGTAGTAAATTGGATGAAACACTTGAAATTTATATAGGGAAGTGGTTGTACCTTGGTCCGAGTTTCCCTTCTTTGCAAAATGCTAGGCTGTTCTTCTATAAAATATTTTATTCATTTATTTTTTGATTTGTTGAAGCTGTGCTATGCGCGCCTAAAGGAAAATTGAGAACAATTTTTCCCCATTTTTTTGGAGTGTCTATTGGAACACATGGTTTTTTTTTGGTAAAAGTATTTATGTTCTTTTGGTGGAATATCATACTCAATCAGGAACAAAAATAAATGCGACATTTTGAAATCTTACCTTACGTAAAGTTTTAAACAGTGTATACAAAAATATAGATACAATTACGCTGGGGGTTGTTTAGGAAATGTTTGAATTTGTTTCGTGTACAGATTTTAGTACAAGTGAAAGTGATCATGTTACCGAAATACATCTGTGATGTTTTCTTAGAGTATGAGATTGGATTTCTTCTCGGAGCCTACCCCAAAGCTATATGAAGCGTAGCACGCTCTTCCTTGCTGTTTTAAGCGCAGCTCGCTTCACTAGATGGCAAATTACTGCCGCAGTTAATAATGAGTCAAATGTTGATTCAAGACTAATTTTATTCTGATCTTACTTGCTATTTATACACAAATTCTTACTACAACTAATATTTACATCTCTAAGCAAAAAAAATACACTTACAATTACTCAACATTAATTGGGTCCCTACGAACAATGCCTCAAATGTTCACAACGGTAACTCGACCCATCTGGCCCACATTAGGAATGGAGGAAGCAAAGAATGAAGTTGTAAACAATGACAAGCACATGGACTGAGGTGAACCCTCACATAACATGAATCACTGCCGATAGCCAATGAATGTCATACGACACGTTCAATGCTATACGGGGGAGATTCCATGTTATGTAATGGATTTCACGTTTCGTGTACTTGCACTGAATCACACTACATCCTTCCCCCAAAAATTAAATGATATTTGTTTACATTGCTTAAAATTTAAATAAATGTCATTTGGCTTTTTTTTTGTCGGGGTGTGTGAGACTTTCTGCACTGGAGCACTCAGACTCAATACTGGTCCATTGTACTACCAGCCGACACACCACATTTTACTGTGGGAATTTACTCCTTTTTCTAAGAAAAAAATTGGCTTAGTGTAAGTTTGCTTTACAGGTAGTCTTATATCTATGTATTGTTAATTATTTTATCTGATCTTAATTCTGTCTAGCTTTAATTAAATTATTATTATGTATTTCATATTCCTTATTTTCTAGTCGTATTGTGCTATTGACGCCATTTCGTGCAATTATTCTAAAGGGTCCTTTAAAAGGTTAGTCAAATTTTCTTTTGTTTTGAGTTTTTAAGTACACATAATCTCCTATCTTAAAATTAGATTTATTTATATTCTGTTGACTTTTTTGTCTTTTAATTTTCTCATGTATCAGATTATTCTTAGCTTGTTCATGTGGATATCTTAATTTACATTTTAATTCGTTCAGATAATTGTCTATGTTGTATATTGTCTCTTTATTTGTTAAGATTTCACAAGGTAATGTACATAATTTACCAAATATAAGTTCAAATGGTGAGTATGAAGTTCTACTATGTGGCATTGAATTGTAACGATATGTATAATAAGGTAGGCACTCTTCCCAGTTATCTTTGTTACCTAAGCTCATAATATATTCATTGAAGACTCTATGGTTTCTTTCAACTGATTATAAAGTCTCATGATGAAAAGGGGCTGAAACTATTTTCTCTATGTTTAAGAGTTTGCAAATTTTCTTCAGTAATTCATTTGTGAATTCTGTTCCTTTATCTGTTTTAAGTCTCCTAAAACATCCATATTTTAAAATAAATTTCTCAACTATAGTTTTCGCAATTGTGGTTGCTTCTATAGTTTCGATTGGGAAAGCTTGCACAAATTTTGTTAGCTCACATTGTACGGTCAGAATGTACCTGTAACCATTCGATGGTCTCAGAGGTCCTACCGTATCTACAGTGATTTTCTCAAATGATGTATTCGGTGTGTCAGTCATTACCATATTCTCTCTAGTATATCTTGTTACCTTAACTTCATTACAGGTCTTGCAATTAATTATGTACCTTTTTACCATTTTGTTCATATTTTTCCACACTGTTGGTGACTCTGACGTCACCCCAAGGTTCAAATTACTACCCATAAAACTCTGGATGCATCCGCTGCTGAATGAATGGCAGATGTAAAGGTTATGTTCAAGGTTAAATAATTCATCAAGCCTTTTTTGTACGTTTGCAATAAAATAAATTCACTATGGTTTATAACGTTGTCAGAAACAGTTGGTTTTATTTAATTTAACTATATTCGAATACATCGGAGTTACAGAACATTGAGAACGCAGCCCTTTCTCTTGAAATTAACATTGGTCCTTCGAGCCGGATTTACACAGGCAAATAAAATGATCATGAAGGAAATGTATGTCGATGATTTACTTTCCGGAGCAAACACCAAGGAGGAAGTTGCAGGAATTATGAAGGAAGTTAGAGCTGTACTAGGGGAAGCTGGATTTAATCTGCGGAGGTGGGAAGCAGGAGTAAAGAGCGTTAAATACCATTTGAAGCGAATTGTCGGAAATGGAACGTTGACCTTTGAAGAGCTCACCACGCCTCTGGTTCAGGAAGAAGCTTGTTTGAACTCTAGGCCACTTTGTCCAATTACGGAAAATCCCGATGACTTCCAAGCACTGACTCCGGCACATTTCTTAATAGGGGAATCACTTTTCGTCGTACCCGAATCAGATCACGGAAGAGCAATGAAATGTGTTGCCCGATGGAAACTCCTGCAAGCGCACTTGCAAACATTTTGGGATCAATGGCAAGTCGAGTACCTGGCACGTCTTCAACAAAGTCCAAAATGGCTAAAAAAAGCAGCCGCAAATGAAGGTTGGAGATTTGGTTCTGTTGAAGGATGAGCGACTCCTGCCAGCCCGATGGAACTTATGCCGCATTATCCACACGTATCCAGGTGCAGACAACATCACCAGAGTCGTTAAAATAAAAACCGGGCATGGAGAATTCCGAAGGCCAATAACTAAACTTTGTCCATTACCCATAAATACAAATGAAAACCCAGTCAATAATGCCATTCACACGTAAAACCCAACATGAGACAACACACAAACAAATCAAAATGAAAACAAATAATTTATTTTATAATTTTCAAAATATATTTATTTTCTATCAATATACATAATTACAACACAGAATCAACAATATTCTCTAAACACAGATCAATCATTTAAATTGAATTAAATTAAATCAGCAACACAAACACTTTGATCGCAAAATATCGCTGCACATGGCAACTGTCATCAAAACAATAGTTGGTAGTTAAATCCCGAACACTTTAAACACTTCTGTTTTCAAACACAACACAACACAACACAACACAAACTATTTACTATTATTGCATGCAAACACTTTCGAACTCGAACTCGAGGCTCGCTTTCATTCTTGTATGCATACTACGATAAATGAATTCATCACAACACAGCAATGGAATTAATTAATTCAATTAAAATCACTTTCTCACTCCCACTCACACTCACTTGAAAACCCGAATCAATTCGCCTACCCGCATCCCGGACGCGAAACGAAACCACAAACAATTGATTTACGGCATCATTACCGAAATCATATACCAATACCTACATACACTGCCGATCAATCGAATAGACTCAAGATTTCTTTTATAGGATATTAATTTTTTTAAATGAAAAAGAATCAGAATTTGCAAAAATATATTTTTTGTTTACTCAGTATTTAATTCTTTAATAAACAAAATTCAGTGTTCTAAGTTAAAAGGTAATTTTTTAATATTTATATTTGTGGATGAACTTAAATAAATGACCACTTTTTCTCGATCAATCAAATAGACTCAATGACTTAAAATTAATATAAATTTCAAAATCTTCAAAAAACTTAGCGTTAAACAGTATTTTCATAATGTTATAATTAATTAATAATGTGTATAGCCACCTTTATTTGAAATTACTTCATAGATTCTGTTAGGTATTGAATCGTAAAGAGACTTTAATTCGATAATTCGCTCCAGGCGCTTTTAATGGCATTTTGTAATGAGTGGATGTCTTCAAATTGTCTGCCAGATTGATAAACTTTCCGTGAAAGCCATCTCCACACGTTTTCGATTATATTGATGTCAGGAGAGTACGGAGGCCACTCCATTAGGGTAACATTTTGGTCCTTAATCCATTTCTTTACCACTCGAGCGGTATGTATTGGGGCACTATCATGTTGAAATGTCCAAGGTAATACCCCAAAAATGTTAGAAAAGTGGGGAAATGCTGATTGGAGCAACTCCCTGTAGCGTGTGGCATTCATCTTAGTTGAAACGAATTGGAGTTCGAATGCCCCATAGTAGGAGATGGCACCCCACACCATTATACCCCCCTCACGGCTATGGTGACGGGTTAAATAGTGTTCTTCCTTTCTTACGTCATGGAAGTAATAGTTAAAATCATCTGGCCCATCCAAATTAAAGCGTTTTTCATCAGAAAAAAACCATTTGGTACCATTCCCTAGACCATGTCATGTGCCTCTGAGCAAAAAGAGAGCGAGCATGCTTACGAACGGGGGAAGGCGGTGTTTTTTTTTCAATTTCAATCTCTTTAGATGTTTTGCTTTGCGTATCACTCGCCGTACGGTAGCTATACTTGCATTTACTCCCAAATTTTGTCGAATTTTGACAGCGGAACACATTGAGTTTGAGGCTTCTCGGAGAATTCTTCGCTCTTCGCAAGCCGTAAGTGCTTTCCTAGCGGGCTTTTTCATATTTTTTCCATAATTTGATGGATTTCTCAGAAAATGAGAGACAACAGTCTGACTTCTAGAGATTTTTTCTGCTATCTGCCTGGTTGTAAGATTGCTGTCTCGATAGGCCAGTATTTTGCCTTTTTCCTCCGAAGTTAGTGATGCACAACGACCCATTTTATATTTGTTTAGTAGAAAATTGCGAGAGACAACAGAATGCACCTTTCAACTTGCAGAGGTAATCACTAACTAAACTTACAGCCCCTGAGTCTATTCTGGTGATCGCCTAAAAAGCACTTTTTTGGCATAGCAAAGCAAAATAGGAATAGATTCTAACTGTACAAATTTTGCACCTAACTCTTATCTCTTAAATTTGTCTAATGTTCCTCTAAAATAAAAACAACAAAGGTTATGGCAATAGCCGTTTGCATAAAAGTGAAAATCAAAGTGTAGAAACCAAAACATGTTGAGTCTATTTGATTAATCGGCAGTGTATGTACCCATGAATTTATGTACATATCAACTTGCTTTAAACTAAGAATTGGCGTACAAATTAATAATTCTCACATAATAACCGTATGAATGAAGTTTAAATAATCAAACTCACCTGAATTCATCAATCACCCGCATTCTGCGCCTCGTCAATTAGCAGGATAATGTAGTGCATTTATGTGAGATCCAACGATGAATTTATCCCAATTGAATTGATCAATTTCCTATACCTATTTATATCACTCAAAATAAAAAAACACTTCAAGCACTCGGAGTCATCACTTCGCGTCCGCGTAACACAAAAAAAACCACGACCGACTGCAACAATTAAAACGCGAAAACTAAGCTGCAGTAATTGAACATGAATCAAAATCAAAACAGATCACTGTAAGGACCATTCAACAATCTGCTACATACAAAAAAAAACATCATAGAATAGTAGTCAACGAGAACGGGATCTTTTGTGCATAGATTAGTCCCGATTTATATCCTGCGTGCTTTGTCGTACGATACTTCTGAATTCTCTTTTGGGCACGCACCGCGCATTTATACACTGCGTGCTTTCACTTTCCGTGATCTGATTTTCAAATTATTTTTGTTTCCTTTATTTCTTATTCGTCGTTCGCGGTGGTAGGTTTACTTTATTTTTATCGGAGCAAGCAGATTTTTTTTTGGACGAAATGAGTAAACAGAATTACGAACTAGTTGCGGATTTACTAAATTTAACTACTACAGTGATTGCGGGTATGAATCCAGACAATGATGAGGAGAAACAGGTTGTAGTTAATATCCTTGAGTGTTGCGTATCAGCTTTAACATTGAAAAAAAAACGAGGGTATGGACCAAGCCGTGGGGAAAAGAAAAGGATACTAAAGGCTCATTTTCATTTCTGGTGAGAAAATTGCGAAGTGGTGACGAAGCCACCACGAACGCCAAGTTCAATTTGCTACTCTCCTTTGTGAAAGGCGATTTAAAACGGAAAGATACTTTAATGAGGGAAGCAATATTTTTATATTTTTTTGTCGGGGTGTGTCAAACTTTCTGCACTGGAGCACTCAGACTCAATACTGGTCCATTGTACTACCAGGCAGACACACCACATTTTACTGTGGGAATTTACTCGTTTTTCTAAGAAAAACGAGAAGGCGCTTCAATGATAAGGAGCTTAGGTTTACAGCACTCACCATATACGCACCAAAAACCTGCCACCTGATACGAGCAAAAGCAGGACAATCACAGAGGAAATGTTCCGCAGTGCCGTCGCTTTCTCCACAGGCTTCGCAGTTGGTGGTGTCGCTTAGGCCTAGCACCTTAAGGTGTTTGGCAAAAGCGTAGTGTCCCGTAAGAACGCCAGTAGTCTGTCTGCAGTCTTTTCTGTTGAGAGACAACAAGAATGCCGCGGATTTCCCACAGACGTCGGGGAGCATTTGCTTAATCTGTCTGCACTTTGGAGAGTCATGCCAATGGCGATTGTGTTCATAGGAAACCCAACCGTCAATGGAAGCCCTGACCGAGGACTCAGGCAGACATATCGCTGGTTCAGGTCCTGAGAAGTCCCTCTCTGAGTCTTGTCTAGCAAGTTCATCGGAGATCTTATTTCCCGTGATCCCGTTATGACCCGGGACCCAGACAAGTTTAAGTGAATTCAGCCTTCCGACCGAATTCAGCGATATCTTGCATTCACGTACTATTTTGGAGATAGTTAAGGGTTTGAGTAAGGCCTTAAGCGCAGCCTGACTGTCGCTACAGACGCAGATACTTCGCCCCCTCCACCTGTTCCTCGTAACATAGTCCATGGCCATTAGGATAGCATAAGTCTCTGTTTGGAAGACTGACGCATATTTGCCTAACGGAAAGAAAAGTCTAACGTTATCGCTCTCCACGAAGACACCAGCACCAGATCCTTGATCGGTTTTGGAGCCATCCGTAAAGATTCGATTGCATTCCCTTCCAGGTTCAGAGTCCGGCCAGCGCCAGTCCTGGACGCAAGGAAGGTCGACCTCGTATTTGCGCTTTAGCCGAAGTTCCGGTGTCATCGCATCAGACGGCATATCCATAAGACAGGAGTCGAAGGACAACCGTTGCGCAAGTTCATCAAAACTCCAGTGCGAGTTATACCAAAAGCCACCTCTTGTAAGACGTGAGATAGCCTTGATTGTACATCCCATGATGTAAACATCAAGGGGCGGAAGGTTCAATAGTGCATCTAGGCCGGAGCCAGGTGTAATGGTTCGCGGTCCAGCAAGAGTGTCTGTGGAGAGTAAGTCCTATCTTCTTATGGAAACTGTCGATTCCCCTTCTTAGACTCGGCTATAGAGCCAACGTCTAAGCTCGCCAGCAGCAGAGCTGCTAAACTAGGCAAGCGAAGTTATGGGAGCGGGATAGGATGTATTTTCTATCGCCCTTGAAGCAAACGCTCCTTCAGTGGACAAATAAAAGACACGTCTTTATCTTAGTGTGGTAACAAAAGTACAACTTTATTAATAATTTGGGTTCCCTATTTATACATAAAATTATTGTAATTGATCCACATTCGATGAATCAATGTCCTCCCTTCGATATTCGATAACCGCAGCGTCATCATATAATACGCGCGATCTACATAACTTCATAACCCTAGTATATTCCCGAGGGGCAATGTCCCCATATTCATTAAATTATTATTCGCAATTAAGCTTGGTCAGCGCACCAGTACTTTGAACTGTACTTCGCTCCCCTTTGTGTTGTACATGCATTCATGCATCCACAACATTTCAGGTCTCGGTAATGCGATCTCCAACTCCTTGATAAATGCCCAGTGCACTTGAAATACACTGTGCAAGGTTGCTAACCGGCTGCATCGTGCTGGGTGCTATATGATATGCTTCCCATAGCCGTGCATGCGGGGTTGGTTTGCATAGCAAGCAGTGCATGTATTGGCAATTGTTTGTTTCTTTTTTTCTTTTGTGAGAGTTGATCGTCCGAAGCGTGATGGCTTGCGCCAGGCTAATCGAGTTACAATGTTTTAATGGGTCATGTTATTTTAATAGGTTGTTAAACGGTTTGAAGCTATGGAGTATCGTTAATGTGGTGATCGAATATTTAGGAAGTGAACGATTAAGAATAGAATGGGAATGTGGAGTAAAACGGACACTGGCATTCCTCACACCACCCTTCTGGGGGAAAAAGGAGAATTGTCGGCTTGGCGAGAATTCTTCTTTTACCGTGTCGTTTGAACATTTTGAGGAATTAGTAATTTATCTACATACATTTTTTTTTTTGGGTTAACAGATATTAGTTATTATTATCTTAACCTAGTTCTTGAAGTTTACAAATTGCTTATTATTAGTACATTAAAGTTTAACAATAAAATTTTTTTTGTTTTCTTTTATAATTTACTTACTATGTTAAAGTTACACAATACTTTACTTATTATTATTCTTACTTATTATTACATTACATAATTTATTATTACGTTAAAGCTTAACAGTACTTTATTTATTACTTATTATTATTATTGTTATTATTACTATAAGGTTTAACAATACTTTATTTATTACTTATTACTATGGTTACTTATTATTACTATAAAGTTTAACAATACTTTTTTTTTTTTTTTTTACTTATTATTACTATAAAGTTTAACAATACTTTATTTGTTACTTATTATTACTATAAAGTTTAACAATACTTTATTTATTACTTATTATTACTGTTTCTTATTATTATTACTTATTATTACATTACATCAAAACAATGTTTTATTTATTCCTTATTATTTTAACTTATTATTATTACTTATTTTTACGTTACATCGAAGTTAAACAATATTTTATTTATTCCTTATTATTTTAACTTATTTTTATGGGTCCTTGGCCAAGGATAATAATAAAAAATTTTTTTTTTTTTTTTTTTTTTTTATAACTTGCGGAGGTCTCTCCCCTTTTTTTCTTGTTTTTTTTTTTTTTATAAATAACAAAAAAAAACATTGGCATTGTATTTTACAATTCTTCGTTAAACGTTTCTATAAATTGTCGCAATATATATATATAAAATTTCTTCAGTCGGTTCTTATGTACTTTAGTTCTCTTTCCATCATACTTTATCCCGCAGTTCACGCCTTCTTCTGATAGTACTTCGTACGGTCCGGTGTAAATTGGGTCTAACTTTCTACGATTTTCATTTCTTAACAGGACTAAGCTACCTACTTCGAAACTAGCTGCTTTACTCCTAGCTTTAGCGTCATACGCACTCTTCCTATTGTTCTTCTTTTCGATTAACTGATCTCTAGCATCCCGATGGGCTACCTGTAATTTTTGTTTTAACTCAATTACATAGTCTACGTAGTTATACCTAGGGTCAACTTGTTTTGTTAGATTGGACGGCAGTTTGCATTGTCTTCCAAATACTAATTCAAACGGTGTATACCCTGTTTCTGAATGTATAGAAGTATTATAACAGAAGACATAGTATGGTAACCAAGTGCACCAGTCTGTATGTTTTTCAGACACGTAGCACCTGAGGTATGCTCCGAGAACCTTGTGCGAATTTTCTAATGCTCCTATGCTCTCATGGTGGTAAGCTGTGGACTGTAGTTGTTCTATCTTTAAGAGTTTACACATATCTTTGAAAATCCTGTTTATAAACTCTGTTCCCTGATCTGAAGCTATTGTCTTGGGAACTCCATATTTTAGAATAAAACATTCTACTAGCCCCTTAGCTACGGTACTAGCTTCTTTGTTTACCAGAGGTATAGCCTCTGTGAATTTCGTAAGTTCATCTTGTAGGGTTAGTATATACCTGTATCCGTTTACTGATTCGTCTAGAGGACCAACTAAGTCGAGGTAAATTTTATCGAAGCTGGTTTCGGCGGTTGATGTTATTTCCATTGGCTGTTTTCTTGGTGTGATATGTTTATTCTTTTGGCATATCGGGCAATGCTTCACGAATGTCGTCACATCGTTTTGCATTCCCGTCCAGAGGTATTTCCTTCTGAGTGTTCTCAGCATGCGGTTTATTCCTGCATGTCCACTTGTAGGTAATAAGTGGTAGTCGTTGAGCAAGAGTTTCTTTTTGTGAGGATCGGTAATTTCTATATATTTATCTATTAGGTGCACCTTTATATTACTGTCTTTAAACATGTCTCCTAATTTCTTTTGTAACTCGGGAATTTTATATTCTCGACGGCCGTCTGCGAGTTTCTTTAATTCTTCTTTCGTAATATATAATTTATTAATGGCTAGAGGTCCGCAAATGCTTTGCACGTCCCTCGACAATAATTTGACAATTGATGCCGAACGGGCTGTAGCGCCATCCTTGGAGGTATCCAGCAGTCCGCAAGGTTCCTGCACGTCCCTCAACAACATTTTGACAATTGATGTCGATTGGTCTATAGTGCTTACCTTGGACTTATTTAGGAGAATTAAATTCTTCTCTGGGAGGTATGCCAACATATCGTTGGGTCCCAGGATTATGGTCGTATCCTTTATCAGATACTCATCGTCCTCTAAACTGTTGCATATTCTTAGCTCGACTATTTGCTGCCCATGTTCTGGGGGTTTTAACAGCTCTGTTATTCTGCGATTGTTCTTTGCTACTTCTTCATCCTCTGCTTCCTTTGGTTCTTCTTGTACGTTGTTGTGTGTCTTGGATTGCGACCTGGTCATGACACATATCTGTAACTGTTTTAGCTGCTCTGTATCTATCCTGATGCGACTAAGAGCGTCAGCTGTGCAATTGTCTTTTCCTGGAGTGTATTCAATGTAAAAATTGTATTCCTCTAAAAGTAGTCTGAATTTAGTGAGTCTACTAGAGGGTTCCTTGAGTGAGAAAAGGTACACTAGTGGTCTATGGTCGGTTATGATTTTGAATTTTCTTCCGAAAAGGTATGGTCTGTAATGCTTTATTGCCCATACTATGGCGAGTAGCTCTTTTTCGATCGTACTGTAATTTTTCTCCGCATTGTTTAAGGTCTTGCTCGCATAGGCAATGGGTGTATCATCGAAATTGGAGAGGACAGCACCTAAGGCGAAGCCTGAGGCGTCTGTTCGCAAAATAAATTCTTTATCGAAATTCGGGAATTGTAAAACTTGATTACTTGAAAGAATTACTGTTAGTAGTCTAAAGGATTTCTCGCAATTTTCACAGAAATTGAACTCTACATTCTTACGGAGTAATCTGTTCAATGGGATTGCAATTGTAGCGAAGTTCGGTATAAACTTGCGATAATAGTTTGCAAATGCTACAAATCTTCTCACCTCATTTGCATTAGTGGGTTTTGGATAATTGCTCATTGCTTCTGCTTTCTTTGGATCTGGATGTATTCCCCTTTCAGAGATAACGTGTCCTAAATATAGCACTTCTTTTCGAAGAAAGGAACATTTTCTTGGATGGATTTTAAGATTAACCTCTCTTAGTCGTATAAACACGTCGACCAAGTTTTTGTTATGGTCTTGGAGGGTTTTGCCAAAGACGATAAGATCATCTAAATAGACAAAGCATCTTGAATAAGTCAGTCCCGCCATTACGATTGACATCATTCTAGAGAATTTGCTTGGCGAGATTTTGAGTCCCATGGGGAGTCGTTTCAGTTGATAGTGTCCTCCTTCGGTAGAAAATGCTGTTACTGGTCGGCTATTTGTGTCAAGTTCCATTTGGTAATATCCTTGACTCAAATCGATACATGAAAAATACGTTGATCCTCCTACCATGTCGTAGATGTCGCTTATATTTGTTAAAGGAAATTTGTCGTCTTCAATACGTTCATTGACATTACGGTAGTCGATTCCCATACGGAATTTTTGTTCACCTGTAACGGGATCCTTTTTCTTTGGGACAATTAGGATGGGAGAATTCCATGCCGAAACGGATGGTTCTATGATATCGTTATCCAACATTTTATCGATTTCTTCCTGTATGTCTTTCTTCTGCGTATGCGGTAGTCGATAGGGCTTCGTGTATTTGGGAGCTGCTCCTTCCTTTAGTATGATATCGGCTTGACCTATGTGCGTGTAGGTGAGCTTGTCACCTTCAAGATGGAAGATATCGTGGAACTTGGTACATATGGCTTCTATTTCGCCTTTTTCCTCCGTATTTAGTGTGTCAAGGTTTAGCTCGTTTAAAATTTTCTTGACTCTGGAGGCAGTGGGTTCGTTCTTTTGGTTGTAACTCAGAACATAGTGTTCGGAGGCGGGCAAGGATTGTGGTTCCGCCCATCTGAGTATGACTTCTCTTTCGCGGGTGTTCAGAATCTTAAGTGGGATCTTCCCTGTGGTGGCTTGGGATATGGATCCAGCCATGAAGACACCTTTGCATAGTTCTTGGGGATGGAATACTCGTATATCTGTATGTGCCGTGTCTAGCCAATAGGTGGCTTCGCATCTGGGAGCGAGGGTAATGGTGTTCAAGCTGTGTTGGGAAAGTATAGGTAGAACAATTGCTCTGTTTTTTACCTTTAATCTCAGTTGTAGGTCCTCTAGGTCGATTATCGCTCCAAGTTCCAAAAGGAAATTGGCTCCGATAATTCCCTCAACCGGAATCGGAAACGAATCAGGTACTACATGGAATTCGCGCTCGAGATCATGTCGCCCCAAATGTAGGGTACCTATACAGGTTCCTAGTGATCGAAGTTCACCTGAGATACCTGCAATAGTGGTACTTCTGTGGGTACGTATAGGGAGGTTGTTCGCTATAATCAGATTCTTGACTACACATATGGATGCTCCAGTATCTATCAAAAATCGAACTTGTCGGTCGTTGAAAGGTAACTGCACATAAATGCCGTTTTCTATCCCCGTAGTGCAAATGGCGTTAGGCACTTGGGAACTTAAACTTCTCCCCCCGAAAGGTCGGCAATCCCCTCGGTGGGTTGCTCGTTTCCCGACGTTATTACTCTTAGTCTTGCATTCTGTGGTCGGTACTGACTCTGGTTGTAAAAGCCCCTATTTGAATTGCTATTCCTATTTTGGGCCTGATTGTGTAAAGAATAATTATTGTGATTTTGATTGTCATAGCCCCTATTGATTTCCCTATTTGAACTGCTATTTCTATCTTGGGACTGATTAGGGGAGGGATAACTATTATTGCCACTTGGCTGTGGGCCATTGTTTGGCCCTCTATCTGGCGGAAAATAACCATTCTGGTTTCTGAAGTTAGGATTGTTGGAGCGGGGGTTACCTCTGGAGTAGTGGTTTAAATGGGTATTTCGATTCTGACGATAGTTTTGTTGAGGACCCTGGTTACGGGCGCCTCGAAAATTGTTGTATCCGCCCCTGTAGGGTGGTCTACTTGTTCCCTGGTTTCTCCTATCTTCTTCCCATCGTCTACTATTGTCTGTGTCCGTATAATATTTGATATGGTCTGTCTTCTCTGTTGGACTCGGGTCGATTTCCAACAAATGTTGAGCTGCGCTTCGTAGGGTAGTATGTCGTGCGCTATCCAATACGATTTTCAATCTATCGTTAACCCCTTTTTTTAGGAAGGCTAATCCTCTTCGGTCATTGGCGGCGGTAAGCGTTGCTCGCGTTGCTTCGCCATGGACCGCGATTTCTAGCTCCGTCATTTTCGTGACGAGGGATTCGATATCATTAACGAATTCCCTGGTAGGACGACTACCTTGGTGTGTGCGGCTTAGCTTGGTTTGGATACTTTCAAGCGTTTCTCTGGTTCCGCATTTTTCCAGGAGCGCTCTTTTTAAGTCGTCGAACTGTTCGGGTGCAGTAGTCCCTAGTTCGGTTAGGGCTTTGCCCTGGATTTTGCACTTCAAGATAAACTTGATAAGTGTGGCTTTAGCCGGGGTTGACAAAGTGTCGTGATAGAATTCTACGCTGTTAAGAAAGTCTCGTAAGTTTTCTGATCGTGTGCTGTCCTGCTCACACGTCAGCGTCGGAAGCTTTTGGGCAGTATTAAAACTGAATTCGTCTGTCATTTTGTTAGTGTCGGTTACGTCTGGGTCGGAGGAATTTTCTTCTCTTATACTCGCTTTGACTCTATTGAGTGATTCGGTTCGAAAATGGTCTATACGTTCGTAAATCGTTTTCAAGTCATCTACCTGCTCTAGGGTTAGGGGTTTAGTCTCTATCGTGCTAGCTATGCTACCTGCCCTTTCGGCGATTGCTTCTATTTCTTCGATCTTTCTAGTTCCTGCTTCTTTAGTACGTGTCCTGTTAGGACCGTCCTTTTTTAAATTCCTGAGAATTGACTGTAGTTTTTCTAATTCTATAAGTAGGTTGTCCATAAATGATGGATTAGGTCACTAGCATGGAACTTGCATATCACGAATCCCTAGACTGAGAGGCGTCTTTCTAGAACCTGACTTCTGCGTATCTGTTGGCGCACTTGCTTCTGAAATTTTTTTCTGAATGAACTCATACGTATATTTAAGTACGAAAAGTACTACCAGAGTTGCTAGAACTACCGAAAAATCAACGCCAAAATGCGTTGTTTGGATGGAGGAATTCTGTTGAGGACCGTTGTTATTAATAATAACCTCCTCTTGTTTGGATTGGGTTTTACCCATGTTAAAGAAATTGTCTATCTATGTATTCGGCAAAAGAAAATGTAAAGACTGGGAGGCCAGTGAAATTCAAGAGAAAAATTAAAGGTGTATATATATTATGAAGTATTTTTTTTTTTCTTCAAAGTATAAGAATTTTTTTTTTTTTTTTTTTTTTGGACTATATCTATATGTTCTTATGTTAGTTAATTAATAATTAAATGTGCATATATATTATGAAATATTTTTTTTTTTTCAAACGTGTCTGCTTTGGTGGGCCAACCTTTGGGCCATCGTGTCGAAAAGTGCGTGGGACTGTTGCTCCTCCTGGCGGTTCTGTCGTTTCTTGTCGGCTTGCTCGTCTCGGATCTTCTTTTTGATGGCCTTTATTTGAGTAATGTAACGGCGTTGAGCATCGGCGTTGGTGCCAGGGATGTTCATAAGCCGGTGGAGCTCCCTGATCTCTCGCTTCCTAGCGAACCGCTTTCCTCCTCTGGTTTGCCGCTGGGGGGCTACTGGAGGCAGCGTGGTCTTGACGGCTTCTATGCGTCTGATCTGACGCCGACGGTACTCCTCGATGGTGAGGCGCTGTGGTTCGGCCGGGATGACGGTGGTCGACTGTTTGGACAATTCCGGTAAGAGTTCGCCACTGGACTTGAGCAGGGCCGTAGCCTTCTCTACGTGGACTGCGGCTAAAGCAATGATATTTGCCGCATCTACGTTTGGCACGGTTGCTGCCGCGAGGTCTTCGTTTCGTTCGGTGGGACGGGGTGTCTTACTGACATGGGCCAATCTTCTTCTGACTCCCAGTCCTGTCACGGTCGCCATGTAATGGTTCGCGGTCCAGCAAGAGTGTCTGTGGAGAGTAAGTCCTATCTTCTTATGGAAACTGTCGATTCCCCTTCTTAGACTCGGCTATAGAGCCAACGTCTAAGCTCGCCAGCAGCAGAGCTGCTAAACTAGGCAAGCGAAGTTATGGGAGTGGGATAGGATGTATTTTCTATCGCCCTTGAAGCAAACGCTCCTTCAGTGGACAAATAAAAGACACGTCTTTATCTTAGTGTGGTAACAAAAGTACAACTTTATTAATAATTTGGGTTCCCTATTTATACATAAAATTATTGTAATTGATCCACATTCGATGAATCAATGTCCTCCCTTCGATATTCGATAACCGCAGCGTCATCATATAATACGCGCGATCTACATAACTTCATAACCATAGTATATTCCTGAGGGGCAATGTCCCCATATTCATTAAATTATTATTCGCAATTAAGCTTGGTCAGCGCACCAGTACTTTGAACTGTACTTCGCTCCCCTTTGTGTTGTACATGCATTCATGCATCCACAACATTTCAGGTCTCGGTAATGCGATCTCCAACTCCTTGATAAATGCCCAGTGCACTTGAAATACACTGTGCAAGGTTGCTAACCGGCTGCATCGTGCTGGGTGCTATATGATATGCTTCGCATAGCCGTGCATGCGGGGTTGGTTTGCATAGCAAGCAGTGCATGTATTGGCAATTGTTTGTTTCTTTTTTTCTTTTGTGAGAGTTGATCGTCCGAAGCGTGGTGGCTTGCGCCAGGCTAATCGAGTTACAATGTTTTAATGGGTCATGTTATTTTAATAGGTTGTTAAACGGTTTGAAGCTATGGAGTATCGTTAATGCGGTGATCGAATATTTAGGAAGTGAACGATTAAGAATAGAATGGGAATGTGGAGTAAAACGGACACTGGCATTCCTCACACAGGCGTGCTGGGGAAGGCCCCCGTGCAGCCGAGACATACCTGCCTTTGGAGTTTGGCAAAAGCAGCAGTGACGTATTTACGTGAAAGCTTATTCCACCAAACAACCGATGCGTATGCTATAAATGGTCTTATCATGGCCGTATAAATCCATAGGACTCTTTTCGGTGATAAGCCCCATGTCTTGCCGAAAATGCCTTTGCACTGCCAGAAAACAGACAGCGCCTTGGCAGTCTTCAGCTCAACATGTTTGGACCAAAGAAGTTTGCTATCCAGGATGACTCCCAGATACTTTGCTTCATTGGAGAGTTGGATTGTGATGCCTTTTAGCACTGGCTGAGTCAACCCGACCAGCTTCCTCCTTCTCGTAAAGAGAACAACCTCAGTTTTAAAAGGATTGACCGAGAGCCCATTCCTAGTGCACCATTCGTCGATCACGTCAAGGGCCGCCTGCGCCTTGGCGCATACAGTCGCTAGGCATGATCCAACAGAAAGCACGGCAACATCATCCGCGTACGCCTGAGCGTAAATTTTAGAACTGTTGAGTGCGTTTAACAGAGAGTCGACCAGCATACACCACAGCAGTGGAGACAGGATGTTGCCTTGCGGGCAGTCTCTGTTTACCCCCGCCATAACATAGCGGCCACAGTCCGCATCCGCAACCAACGTTCTATTCATTAGCATTGCTTTAATCCACAACACCAATGGTTCGTCGACTCCGTGTTGTCTGGCGGAGCTGCACATGCTATCAAAAGTCGCATTGTCAAAAGCACCCTCAATATCGATGAAAATGCCCATCGCGTATTCTTTTCTGTCAAGCGCGCCTTCAATTCTACCAACTAGATTTTGGAGTGCAGTCTCGCAGGATTTTCCGCGTTGATAGGCATGTTGGATCGGAGATAGTGGGTGCAATCGCAAAGCACCTTTGCGCACGTGAAGCCCGACCAGCCTTTCCAAGCTTTTCAGCAAGAAGGAAGTCAGATTGATTGGTCTGAAGCTCTTGGCGAGCGAGTAGTCACTTCTGCCAATTTTTGGTATAAATGCCACTCTAACTGTACGCCAGGGTGTTGGAATGTATGCCAGTGCTAGGACAGCGGTGAAGATTAGCAACTGGTTTGTACAATGTTGCAGCATGTCTGGGTATATTCCGTCCGTACCAGGCGACTTGAAGCCGTCAAAAGACGCAAAGGCGTATTTAATGGCCTCGTCCGTCACCACGGCCTTCGCAATATACCAGCTACGCCGAGTTGTTTGTCTTGGCTCACTGATAGTCTCGGTAATCGGGGCTGGTTGTGAACCAATTGTAATCTGGTTACCCGGAAAGTGAGACTCCAGCAGATAACTAAGAGTTTCCGCTTTCGTCTCAGTGAAGGTGCCATCAAGTTTTCTAAGTGAGTCCAGTTTGGATGGTTTGCCCTTTTTCAGAACTTTAACCAACCTACTAGTTTCACCCAGTGTTTTAATCTTCTCGCAGAAATTCCTATAAGAAGCACTTTTCGATACCCGAATTAGCCTCTTATATTCCTTCTGCTTCGATCGGTAGAGATTCCAGTCTGTCTCTAAATCAGTCTTGAGTGACCTATTTAGAAGCTTTCTAGCTTCTCTACGAATTCTTTGCAGTTCCGAGCTCCAGCAGGGAACCGGCGTTCTGCCAGGGGGTTTACTTACTGGACACGTCAGTTCGAAACAGCTAGTAATGGCACTATTCAGGTTTTGAACAGCATCCTCTACCTTTTGTCTCGTCCTGAGTTTGGTTGGAGTTTTGAGAGTTTTTCCCATTTCCTCCCTGAAGCGTATCCAGTTGGTTTTTCTTGGATTCCTCCTCTCCTGCAAAGTTATGGCTTCGCATTCGATTTGGAATTCGATATATCTATGATCTGAGAGGGATGCCTCCGAAGAGACCCTCCAGTTGGTAATCGCCTTAAAGTATCTATTTGATAAAGTCAGTTCGATCACCTCCTGTCTTCTTGACGTCACAAAAGTTGGTTGCGAGCCAACATTGTTGATAGTAAGATCAGATGATATAATGAAATCTAGGAGATGGTTTCCTCGCATGTTGCATTTGCTACTGCCCCAAACAGTGTTTTGAGCGTTGGCATCGCAGCATATAACTAGGCCCATCTTCCTGGTGTCGCAATAGTCTATGAGTTCAGCAATTGCCCTTGGTGGTGGAGGCACTACTGAATCATAGGGGAAATAAGCTGACGCCACGACGAAGGTCGTCCAATCTCCATTCGTTTCGTAGCTAATGGCTGCAGCAACCAAATCTTGGCCACAAAATTGTCCAAGCTTAGTCACTGAAAGAAGGTTCGATACAGCAAGACAAGCCCTTGGTCTCTCGGACCGCTCGTCACAGAGTATCGTGGTGCCACAGATGCGATTTTTCCACACCCATGGATCCTGTATGGATGTTATATGGGCTTTTGTGTTCAACACGGAAAGCTTCTTACTGATGAGAGCAGTAGCAGCCTTGGAATGTTGAAGATTGATCTGAGTAAATACAATCGTCTTTTTCTTGCTGACAGATGTTCCCGCGACAGCCAATTTCTGCCTACTGCCGCCGCGAGCATTTCTGCTTGCAGCAACTGTTTCACTCAGGTTTTGGGCGCGGGGACCTCCATCAGCTGGAAGTGTTCTAGTGGAAGGGCGCGCAGAAGGTGCGCGGGCAGTTCCACCGACAGGAGTGCTTGAGGCCTTCTTCCTCCGTTTTTTCGTGTTCGAGCCATTGGAAGAGGAGGCAGCGTTGGTTTCAGTCAGCTGGCTGGTTTCGGTTGGGGTAACCTCTGCCGACCTGCATCTCTTTGCCGTCGCCGCCGGGGAAGGGCAGTTCTCAGCGCTTGCGCCTTCAACTGGCGGTGCAGTTTCTTCGCGCCGCACGATAGCCGCCTTTCTCCTTTTCCTCTTTCGCTGGCTCTTAGATGGACGCTGACCAGTGGACGCCGCCTCTGTGGCCCGTTTCACCTGTTCGGTTTCGCAGGCCTCGTCGGCAGCATCACACCTATCGGCTGTCTATCTATTGGTCTGAAGATTAAGCGTATCAGGTTGAACCTCTCCGCCACTTTCTTCATGTTTCCAGCCCAGTCTACCGAACGTGTCGGAGATAGAGCTGCAGGAATCTTCGGAAGCAAGCCTTTTCGCAACTCGAAGGTCAACGCCTGTACAGGCGGGGGCTATATGTATGTCGGTTGGGGCGTCCAGAATCCGTGCCCCGACCGTGGTCGAAAAGACCACGGGTGGATTTTCGCCCCTGCGAGTACCACCTGGAGTATTTAAATCATTAAGTTGTTCCTGCATACTTGTTTTTTTTTTTTTGGTTCGCGATAGAGCTTTGACGGTGTATAAAACGCCGCTATGACTCTAAAACCTCGGATCACGAACGTATCGTACCGAGGTCCCCCTATCCACCACCCGGGGACGCGCCTGGTGGGTAACCAACCCAACAGGAGGGAAGTAATAAGTCCGGCAGAAAAATTAGCGACAACACTAAGGTTTCTCGCAACAGGAGAGGCGTACAAAAGTACAAACTACCAGACAAGGTTGTCTTCATCTACAAATAAATTACAAATTCAATAATCGTTAAAATATTGATAGCTTGCAATTACCAAACGTAAATACTATTGCTTTGTTCCGATGAATTAATTCTAGGAATTGAAAGAATGCCTACCTACATAAGCAATTCTCAATGAAGGAATGGGGAAATCCTTATTACCCGTAGGTACGTATAAAATCTGAGCAGATAGAGAATGCACACAATTTCATTCAAATGTCTAGCGCGAACGTAACACGACAGAACCAAATTCGAAAATAAAGCAAACACAGAAAAATACGAAAGAGGCCAAAAGAGAATACAGGTATCGGATGAGAATTCGCGGCCCATCCGTGTTTGGCAATCCCCTGCACTTTTCATCCTCTTTACCAACAAATTTAGGGCACGTACGACAAAGCACGCAGCGTATAAATCGGCTCTTAGCTGAGCGAGAATTGGAGACTTGGAGAATCGAAGCGGCTCTCGTGTCATTATTAAAATTTTCTCAAATTTTCTTTCGCTTGATCTTCTTTCATATCTATTAGTACGTTTACATGACCGAATCGAAAGATCGAATTGAAACTGAATTGGTTTTCGAGACGGGTTTTCGCTCTCACCGAATTGAGAGATTGAATTGAAGTAGAATTCAGTTCAACACCTCCTACTTAATACGTATTTTGGATAGCCTTGTATTGGTGGCGACAAAAATCCCAGTCAAGTGAACATAACAGAGGAAAACATAGAGGGCACGCACACACACTCTCACTCGATCTCTCGATCTTTTAATTTGCGTTTGTATGCTGATTTTCAATCCAATCGCAGACAATTTTGTGATCGGATTGAGTGAATCCCTCAATCTTTCAATCTGCGTTTACATGGAATTCAATTCGGATGGAATCCGGATTGAATCTCTCATGTAAACGGGATATATGTTACTGCTTTCTGCGTGTGTCCTCCCTACATGTCTTTTGTTTACAATTTATTAACCGTTTTTCTATTTTCATGTACAAACATTTCTACATGATAATGAGAAGAGTCAGGTAAACAACAAAATTGACGGTGGTACCCAGTCACAGTCGCGGCCTCGAAATCAAACACCAGCGTGGCGACCGTTTGTGAACTTCGTCACCGAGGGGGGAGAATGTTGGTGACTTTGACGTCACCCCAAGGTTGAAATTACTACCCATAAAACTCTGGATGCATCCGCTGCTGAATGAATGACAGATGTAAAGGTTATGTTCAAGGTGAAATAATTCATCCAGCCTTTTTTGTACGTTTGCAATAAAATAAATTCACTATGGTTTCTAACGTTGTCAGAAACAGTTTGTTTTATTTAATTTAACTATATTCGAATAAATCGGAGTTACAGAACATTGAGAACGCAGCCCTTTCTCTTGAAATTAACACACACATATCTTTGCTTTAGTTTATTGACGCATCTCCTTATACTACAATGTCCTCCCAGCTTTGAATTATGATGATCTTCTATCAATTTTTCATCTCTTATTTGTTTTGGAGGTTCAAATAATATTATGTCCAGACATTTATCTTCTTTCATATTTTCCTGCAGCTTGTTAAATTGCTTGTTGTTCTTTAAATTCTTGTATGCATACATATTCACAAATATTTGGCTATCTCTTGGTAGCGCTAATTTTTTAACACCTGCATTGTTCATATTGAATATTTTATCTCTGATAAGGATTTATCGCTAAATTCTACAATCACAGTGTTTGCTGCTATTTTAATTTTATTTCTCCTTCTTTCTGTAACGTTACTTTTACTTTCTTTGAAGTCTATTCTCATTAGGCGCCTTATGTCCGATATTGATGTACAGTCCCAAATATGAAGGTGATCAGTCCCCATATTTGAATCCAAAGCTTTAGCACAATTTTCAACGGGTTTCTCGTCTTTATTTTTCTTCATTGTTCTTGTTAGTACATCAATGGAGTGGTTTGGTATCATCTCCTTTAGGATCTCCGAATCAATTTTTATCCTTGACAGCGCATCAGCGTTTGTGTTCATTTTTCCTTTCTTGAATACTATTTCGAAATCGTAGTCCATCAAATCTACGCGTATTCTTGTCAGTTTAGATGAAGGACTCTTGTGCGTGAATAAACTTACTAATGGTCTGTGATCCGTGTAAACTATAAATTTTCTCCCAAACAAATAGGTTCTGAAATAATTTATTCCCCAGTGTATCGCTAGTAGTTCTTTTTCTATGATTGGTTTGTCTAGTTCATGTTTGTTAAGGGATTTGCTTGCATATGCTACAGGTCTATCTGCTCCAATATCACCTTGTAACAGTACTGCTCCTAGAGCAAAATTTGAAGCATCTGTAGTTAGTATGAATGGTTTTTTTAAAATCCAGATAGCTAAGTACAGGTGGCTCCATTAAATTTTGCTTCAATGTCTTGAAAGATTTATCACAGTTTTCTGTCCAAGCGAATATTTGCTTATTTTTCAGCAATTGGTTTAGTGGCCTGGCAGTTTCTGCGAAGTTTTTTATAAATCTCCTATAATAATTACAAAAAGCCACAAATCTCCTAACCTCATCTACGTTTGTTGGTAAGGGATACTTCTTTATGGTTTCATACTTTCTTGGGTCTGTTTTTATTCCATTTGATGTTATCAGATGTCCTAGATAAATAACTTCTGGTTTAAAGAAGTCACATTTCTCTATATTAAGCTTTAAATTATATTTGCGCAGTCTTGCTAAAACTTTTATCAAATTTTCATTGTGTTCTTTTAAGTCGAAAATGCTGTTATGGCCTGGAATTTTTATTCAAAGGGATTTGATGAAAACAACTTGTTATATCCAAAGTAGAAAAGTATTTGGTATTACCCAGTTTATCTAGTACGTCTTCTAATCTTGTGAGTGGGAATTTATAGTCTACCACTTTCTTGTTTAAAGATCTAAAGTCTACTACCAGTCTCCATTTAGTTTGTCCGTTGAGACTATTTTTTTGGCACGATAAGTAATGGTGAATTATAAGGACTGACTGATTCTTCAATTATATCATTCTCTAATAATTCAGCCACTTGTTTTTGTATCTCTTCTAGTTGTGCATTGGGTAGTTTATAATTCTTTATATAAACTGAATTATTATCTGTTGTACAGCTATGTTGCTCATAGAAATTGTTCATGGTTAGTTTTTCATTTTCGTCATGGAAAACGTCTTGGAATTCTTCGCAAATCTTCAATATTGATTGTACTGCGGATTTATCTAGATTGTCTGTTTTTATTTTTTTCTCTAAGCGTTGATACCTTTTTTCATCTTTCGGTTTCATGATGTTTGATAGAATTTTATAGTTATTTAATGGTTCTACACTGATCATCGCATTTTCTTTAATTTCTTCTTTATCTCCTATATTTAGTATTCTCATGTGCTTGATTCGACTAGCTGGTAATATTGGTCGTTATGCTTTTTTCTTTATGGCATGAAGCTCCATCATGCATAAAAATTGGCTTTTCACTTCCAGGAAACCATTCTACCAGTTGGGGTATCAGTCTTGTTTCCAGAACCGTTTTGTACTGGTCCTGCCTCATCGTCTTTTCTACGACGTATAGGCGTCCAGTGCCTTGACCAGAAATCACAGACCAAACCATTATTGACGGTGGATGTTTAACCGTTGAGACAATGCATTCCGGTTTGTTGCGCTCGCCTAATCTTCGTCGAACAAAATTCGACTTTTCCGTTATGACCTGGAAAACCGATTCATCTGAGAAGCAAACCTGAAAAACAATATTAAAAACTGTTTGTTCGCGTTCGAAGGATACTTTTTCTTTAGGGTAATCAATTATTATACCTAGAATTTGTAATTTTACCTTTTTCCAGTCCTGAACGGTAAATGTTTTATATTTTTGGGCCCAGTCCAAACGCTTCTGGATCATCCGTGGAGTTAACTTTGGCTTACGGGCCGGCCTTCTCGCAACTAACCCCATTTCCTTCAATCTGCGCCGCAATGTTCTCTGCGAAACTGGTATGGATTCGTCAGATATTAGCTTGGTCAAGAAATACTGTGGCAGCTTTCTACTTGGGATGCAAATATCCCTTATTTTCCGGTCAGTTCGTGGAGTTGTCTTGCGGGGCCTACCACAGTTACCTTGTCTTCTTGGATCCAGTGTCCTTCTCGAAACCATTTTCTTTTTCAAGTTCTTAACTGAACTTCTTGAAACTCCAACCAGCTCAGCTATTTTGTACTGAGTCAGACTGGAACACTTTAGGAGACCGATCATTTGACCCACCTTCTTTGGAGAAAGGTCCGACTTCTTGCCCATCTTGCAAATGCTTAAGTAATTATTTTTTTAATTTTTATAATCAGTGACAAGCTCTGCTGATATAATTGATCATATGCCAAAGCATAACATTAATAATTACCGTTGTATTTAATAGTTTGCTGATGAAAAACCGCTAAAATATTCAAAAAAAATCCTTATGGGTATATCACCTCGCAATCCTCCCGAACGAATATAAACATCAAATCACTCATAACAAATAGTTTCGCTGTTAAAATTACTACAAATTGTTTCCCGCATAACAAAGCAGTCAATTCAAATAAAACAAAAGCCTACTTCATAAATATTTTGACTTTTCTCGCAAAAAATTTGAATTTGTTTGTTTGGGTCTAATAATATGACCAGGTACTGTAAGCAATTCTCAATGAAGGGATGGGGAAATCCTTATTACCCGTAGATACGTATAAAATCTGAGCAGATAGAGAATGCACACAATTTCATTCAAATGTCTAGCGAAATATGTTTAAATATCAACTGAGTGGAAAAATAAAAAAAACAATCTGAACCAATGTGTACTTTTTATTTAAACGAATATATTGAACACGTCTTTTACAATCGAGGTCTGGATTAAATCTAACTGAAGATCGTGGCTCCGACTGGTCGCTTGGATTCGTTGTCAAATATGTTTATTACTTCTGTGGAGTGCTGCTTGTTTTCTTTGGGTGGCTTCTTTGTTGCAACGTCGTTAATATTGTTGATGTCGATTGTTTCATCATCCTCTTGTTTGAAGTGATGTTTGTTTTTATTAGGTGACTTCTTTGTTGCGTCGTCGTTAGTATTAATATCTTCCTGTGTGGACTGCTGATGTTGATTTAACACAACATTGTTTATGGTTGAATCTGGTTCTTGCTGAGTGGACTGCTTATGTTGATTTAACATAACTCCTCTTCCCCTAGTTTTTCGCCTCCTGACGAAATTATATGTTTTGTAGGAAAGTATAATAACTAATGCTATTACAAATATGGTTGTGAAACTAAAATTAAATACCTTATGAGTATCTAAATCTTTTAAAATTACATCTATATTATCAATGTCCAAGTTTATATCATTCATGCTTATATTTGATATTTTTACATCTAAATTTATGGGTTGGTATCTAAAGTTTACATAGTTTTTATAGCTTATATTAAGAACAGAGATTTCGCAATTTTGAAATTTTATTAATACATTGTTTTTAATTTTTAAATTATTCCTTTCATCACAAGTACTCTGTAGTGTTACATTAGCGTTTTTGATTAAAATTAATCCTTCCTTTATTTCTGTTACAATGTTTCTGTTTACATTTCTTACTTTAGTACAAGGGTTACACATTCTAAATTCTCTTAAATGCTTTATTTCATTTTTTCCTTCTTCATAATACATTTTAGAATTAATTAACAATTCAGTAGGTTCAAATTTTATTTCTTCTTTTATAGAATTGGTAATTGGTAGGATTATGGCTTGTTGGAAAGGGAGAATGTTATTTGGAATTTGTATGATAAAAACTATTTGATTTTTTCCATAAGTAGCGCTGCTAACTTTAATTTGTTTAAGTTTCATAAATCCTATTTCATTTTCTTCAATTTCTCCAACTGTAAGCATGTTGCTAACTAAAATACCTAATCTGCTGCTAAGGAGATTGTTCTGGATAGTTTCAATGATATTGTCTATGTGTTCGAGCCTATTTTCTATTTGTAGAATTATAAGATCTTTAGCTACGTTCGTTGTTGGTGATTCCCATGAATTATTAGGCAATCGATTATAAATTTGTTGTATACTTGATTGTAGTTGCAGGTTAATTTTCACTTGCTTATTATTATTGTCTATCAGTTTCTCGGTTACGTCATTAAGTTTCCTTATTCTTTTTTCTATAGCTATTCTGTCTTCTTCATCCATGGTTCCAAAAATAAATTGCAGAATGCTACCTCCAAAATTGAATAGTCCTCTTTTGATTATATGGTGTTTAGTTTTCTTATATTGTGTTATTGTCTTTAATTCTGTTCTAAGGTTGTCTAATCTTTGAAAAATATCAGGGGGAATAAATTTTGTTTTCACTTGATTTGTCTTCATCACTATTCCTTCTAATTTGTCAATAAGTGCTTCAATATCAGTGGTATTTATTATGTGAACTATATTATTGTAACCGTCAACTAAATTTGTATATCCGTGTTTAATTATTGTATAACCATTTTCAGTATCTATATTTTCAATATTTATTTTACTACTATGTATTACTTTTATTATTATAAGAAACAGAAATACTTTCATTTTCACTTCCTAAGCTTATACTTTTGTAGAGCGAATTTGGATGTACAGGGGTCGTCTTCTTCAGAAATTGTTCCTATAGACCGCAACTCTCTAACTTTTGCGTATTCACTTCGAGTTTTATTCGCGTATTTCAGATTGTTTTTGTTTTTAAAATTATCACGAGTTTTTCTTACACGTTGTATATTGCGACTATGCTGTTCTTCGGTTGGACCGTATCTGAATACTGGTTCCAGTTTGTTTCGATCAGCCCGTGGGTTTCGAATGAATGCTTGGCTTCTATTTTCAAGATAACTTTCGCGATCTTTGTTTATTTTAGATATGATGCAAGCTTTGTTCTTAATGATGAGCTCGCGAATCTTTATCTTATCGCATTGACCGTAGTGTATATTAAATGGTGTGTCTTTAGTAACGCTATGTACAGAGGTATTGTACAGTCTGATAGCTTTCGCTACAATTTTTCTTATTTCATTAGTATTGGGGTTGGTTTTTCCTTGAGTTTGTATTCGAATTTTTTGTTTTAGTGCTCTATGGAATGACTCTATGTCCGAGTTCCCTGTATGAGAATTTACTTTTGTAAAATGAAAATTAATATTTTGTTCTTTTAGAAATGAGATTAATCTAGGAGCATTAAATTCATTGTCAAGGATAAGTTTTTCAGGTTTCTTTGGATGAGCGATTAGTTCAGCTATATTCTCTTCTAGAGTAATATGCGAAACATTAGGAAGGTATCTAAATTCTACGAATTTGCTGAATCTATCTATACATGTGAGAAATTTTGTTTTAGCTGTTTCGTATATATCCATGGACATAATTTCTCGTATATCTTTTGGGGTTTCAGTAATATGAAATTTATCTTTTATAGGATGCCTATCATATTTATACATGCTACAAATATTGCAAGAGTTGATTATTTCGGTAATTAATTGACGAAGGTTTTTGAAGTAGATTTTCTTTCGTAATCCTTGCCAATTTTCCTCAATACCTGCATGGTTATTTTCGTGTTCATGATAAAGGCGTATTTGTTTTACTGCTTCCTCTTCTGAGATTATGTCTTTGCATAAGTAGGAGCATTTGTAGAACTTTATTCTAGTTCCATAAAGATTTATTAGTTTCTGTTGCAGAATATTATATTGAGATTCATCAAAGTCTGTAAAAATGCCTGTGGGTTTATTTTCTATATAGGTTTTTATTAAGTTTTCAAAATCATTACCATTTAAAATTTCTATTCCTAGAATAATTCTTGTTTTGCCTTTTAAAGTTTTAATTTTTATTTTGTTGCCGGACACAAGTATGATTTGTTGCGAATATGCATTGACAGCAGTGTCTTTTATTGGAAAATGATCATTACTGTTTTCAACTTGGGAATGTAATGTGGGTATCATACTGTGATTGGCCTTGGCTAAATTTATTTCTCTGGAGAGAAAATCAGCTACAGTATTATTTTTTCCTTTAAGGTAATCTATCTGAAAATCATATTCTCCTAATTGGAGAATCCATCGCTGTAGGCGAGGAGAAATATCCTTTCCTAGATTTTTAGCTTGAAGCCATTTCAGTGGCTGATGATCTGTCTTGAGATCGAATGTTTTACCATACAGATATGGTCTTAGGTACCGTATTGCCCATACAATAGCTAATAACTCTTTTTCCGTTGTGGAGTAGTTTCGCTCATGTTCATTCAATGTTCGAGATATATAACTTACAGGATGACTATCTCGGGATAGGACAGCTCCGATAGCGTGGTTGCTAGCATCAGTTGTCAAAGTGAATTTCTTTTTGAAATCCGGATACGCTAATATAGGTTCTGTTGTTAGGTATTCTTTAAGATCCTCAAAAGCTTTGAGATATTCTCCATCATTTACGTTGATTTTAGAATTTTTCTTTAGGCATTTGGTCAAAGGTAATGCAATTTTTGCATAATCCTTAATAAATTTTCTATAGTACCCTGTCAGTCCTAAGAAACTTTTGATTTGTTTAGTAGTCCTTGGTACCTCTATTTTTTGAATTGCAGTAATTTTGTCTGCATTGGGCTTTACACCATAAGAAGTAATAGTATGTCCCAAAAATTGTGTTTCTTTTCTTAAAAAGTTACACTTATTAATTTGAATTTTCAAATTATATTGTCGTAGTTTTTTGAAAATCAAATGAAGGTTTGTCATATGTTCTTTAAGAGAAGTTGAGAATATTAATATATCATCAAGGTAAACGACACAAATTTTGCCAATGTAATCTGTCAATACTTCGTTCATCATGCACTGGAATGTCGCCGGTGCATTTTTGAGTCCGAAGGGCATGCGTAAAAATTCGTAGTGTCCTGAAGGTGTTGAGAAGGCGGTCTTCTCTATATCCTTAGGATCGTTTCTTATTTGGTGGAAGCCTTTGGCTAAGTCCAAAGTAGAAAAGTATTGGCATCTGCCAAGTTTATCAAGTAATTCATCTATATTGGGAATTGGGTGCTTATACTCAATTGTCTTTTCGTTGAGCTTCCGATAATCAACGACAATACGCCATTTTTCTTGACCAGAATTATCTTGCTTTTTAGGCACAACCCATATTGGGGAGGCATATGGCGATATACTCTTTCTTATAATACCGTCTCGTAACATTTGAGAGATTTGCCTGTTAATTTCATCTTCATGAATTTTTGGGTATCTGTATATTCTTGTGTAAACTGGTATGTCATCCGTCGTTCGGATTTTGTGCATGGTCTGCGTAGTAGAACTAAGAGTATCATTTTCACGGTAGAATAGATCTCTATTTTCGTGAAGGAACTGCTGGAGTTCCCTCCGTTCCTCGAAGTTTAAGTCTTCGGGAATTAATTGATTTATACTGATGTGATTTACGCTCAACTGAGTGATATTTTCATAGTCATAAGGGCATTGCAAACCCTGTTTACTATTAATAAATGAAATTTTATTTTTATTTATTTCTAAATACTCTTCCTTAAAATTTATAACAGCATTGATAGGTTTTAGCACATTGGTGCCTAGAATCCCATCAAATTTCTTATTCTGAAAATCTAATAATTTCCATCCCATTGTGGAGTCATCTTCTTTGAATTCCACTGGTAATCGAGTTATTATTTCCTCAGATATTTGTGTTTGCGTGTTTATCGTACTAATAGATAAAGGTTTATTTAATTTAATTCTTTTATAATATGGAAATTTATTTTTATTTAAAAGTGATATGGAGGCTCCAGTATCTACTAGGAGTCTAAGCTCTTGATTATCTATATGAGCTAATATTATGGGAAGTGTCTCGACCTCCCGGGGATAGTAACATTTACAACTGGTTCATTAGTATGATCCAAATTATTTGTTTCCATAGGTCGAGGAATATTCCTATGTTGATGAGAATTACCAAATCCAAACCTAGTGTTAGGATTTCTATGTCCTAAAATTCGATCATTGTTAGCTCTTACCTGAGCAGAATTATTTATATCTACCCTCGGTCTATAATCATTGTGATTCTGATTAGACCTATACTGCATATGGTTATTAAATTGAGGTGAATTTTGCCTGAACTGAAAGTTTTGGTTATGTCTCTGATTACTATGATTATTGCCATGATTTTGGGGAGGATTGGGTTTAAGGAATTGTTGTGGTTTATGATTATCATTCAATTGTTTGTATCTACTTAATGTATGATATGCATTACTTAAACTATTTATATTTTGAGCAATTATAATGCTTGCCTGAGGGGCGTTTAAATTGTTTATGAATTTATTAAGCACAATATTTTCATTATTGATTGGATTATATATAAGACTAGGTTCTAACTTACATTTTTTATTTAATTTTTGTAGGATGTTGTTTAGCTGCTGGTAGAGGGAATTTAGATCCCTTGCGTGGACAGCATGAAGATCCTGAAGTAGCTGCTCGTACGTTTCCTTCACTCCAAAGTCCTGGAACAGGCAGGGTTTAATCGAATCCCATGTTGTTTCTGAGGCTCTTCTTGCCGAGTTGGCTGCTTCTCCTTGTAGTTTATTTGTGATAATGAGGTTTGCCAAGGGCATATAGGCCACCTCAAGTAAATTGTATAAATAGTCCACATGGTTACTGAAGTTTATGACATCATCGTTGGATCCATCGAATGTGGGGACCTTTTCTAGTCTGGTGATGATTGCTGTTTGTTCTGCATTAGCCATATTTATTATTTTTTTTTTATTTTTTTTTTTTTTTTTTTTTTTTTTATGTGTATTTTTTTTGAGTTGAATGTCAAATGTTTCTCCTAGAGAATTTTGTGCATTGAAATATGTTCCTTTGGAATAAATTTTCTTGAGCACCACTTTTCACTATTCACTCACGAACTCACTTAATATTATTATTAATTTATGTTTCGGAACTTGTTCGAACACTGGATAACATCTATCGGATCTTTGCGTGATCTTCTTAGCGTTATCCTACCGACTGCGCCAAATATGTTTAAATATCAACTGAGTGGAAAAATAAAAAAAACAATCTGAACCAATGTGTACTTTTTATTTAAACGAATATATTGAACACGTCTTTTACAATCGAGGTCTGGATTAAATCTAACTGAAGATCGTGGCTCCGACTGGTCGCTTGGATTCGTTGTCAAATATGTTTATTACTTCTGTGGAGTGCTGCTTGTTTTCTTTGGGTGGCTTCTTTGTTGCAACGTCGTTAATATTGTTGATGTCGATTGTTTCATCATCCTCTTGTTTGAAGTGATGTTTGTTTTTATTAGGTGACTTCTTTGTTGCGTCGTCGTTAGTATTAATATCTTCCTGTGTGGACTGCTGATGTTGATTTAACACAACATTGTTTATGGTTGAATCTGGTTCTTGCTGAGTGGACTGCTTATGTTGATTTAACATAACTAGCGCGAACGTAACACGACAGAACCAAATTCGAAAATAAAGCAAACACAGAAAAATACGAAAGAGGCCAAAAAAGAATACAGGAATCGGATGAGAATTCGCGGCCTATCCGTGTTTGGCTATCCCCTGCACTTTTCATCCCCTTTACCAACAAATTTAGGGCACGTACGACAAAGCACGCAGCGTATAAATCGGGTCTTAGCTGAGCGAGAATTGGAGACTCGGAGAATCGAAGCGGCTCTCGTTATTAAATTCGTCATTATTAAAATTTTCTCAAATTTTCTTTCGCTTGATCTTCTTTCATAGCTATTAGTACGTTTACATGACCGAATAGAAAGATCGAATTGAAACTGAATTGGTTTTCGAGGCGGGTTTTCGCTCTCACCGAATTGAGAGGTTGAATTGAAGTAGAATTCAGTTCCACACCTCCTTCTTAATACGTATTTTGGATAGCCTTGTATTGGTGGCGACAAAAATCCCAGTCAAGTGAACATAACAAAGGAAAACATAGAGGGCACGCACACACACTCTCACTCGATCTCTCGATCTTTCAATTTGCGTTTACATGCTGATTTTCAATCCAATCGCAGAAAATTTTGTGATCGGATTGAGTGAATCCCTCAATCTTTCAATCTGCGTTTACATGGAATTCAATTCGGATGGAATCCGGATTGAATCTCTCATGTAAACGGGATATATGTTACTGCTTTCTGCGTGTGTCCTCCCTACATGTCTTTTGTTTACAATTTATTAACCGTTTTTCTATTTTCATGTACAAACATCTCTACATGATAATGAGAAAATTCAGGTAAACAGCAATATTGACGGTGGTACCCAGTCACAGTCGCTGCCTCGAAATCAAACACCAGCGTGGCGACCGTTTGTGAACTTCGTCACCGAGGGGGGAGAATATTGGTGACTTTGACGTCACCCCAAGGTTCAAATTACTACCCATCATTGGCGAGGCACCCATATAACTCGATTCACGCCGGGTTACTTTTTAAAATTCTACCTTTCAACAATGTTTCAATCCAACAAGCAGCATGCATTTTTTTTTTTTTTTTTTATTTTTTTTTTTTATTTTTTTATTAAAAAATTAAATCCAAATCCCAGAGCACTCAGACTCGGTAACGGTCCATTGTACTACCAGGCAGAAATCCTCCTTTTGGTGTAGAGGCATGAGAATGGGTGGCGTATGTTGTTGTTCCCCATGGGGATTGAACCTGCACCGCCCGGGTCACAAGCCAACACACTAACCTCTACACCGTCGCCACCCTTAGTGTGTGTATATAAACATAAGATTTGTATATTTCCTACACCTGCACTTGCAAGCAACAAATTCTACCAACCCACCACCTGCTATTCACCTGCTCTCATATTGTTCTACTGCTCTACGCACACAAATACTCACACCATTGCATGCCTATTCACCAACATCACATACTCCTCTCCATACCCCATAAGAAACACATACGCAAAGCGATAGCAAAACAAAGCATAGTAACCCGGAAATTTTCGCGTTATGAAATATGTGGCTGGTTAGAACAAATTGGCTTTCTTTCCTTGTTTTCCCCTTATCGTTCACCGCGTCGGACTCCTCCCTGTTTGATACAAGCTTCCTTATGCAAAAATATAACCCGCTTTTCAGCGACTTATTTGGCGAGTTTTGTATGTAGCTGAGGTGGGTTCTGTTTGAAAAATTCAGTTGTGAAGCAGACTGCGATGTGTAACTTAAAGTAATATTGAGTGGAATTATTGTTGTGCAATATATAATTATTTAAAGTGATCGAAAACAGTGAAAAGTGTGAGAAGTGTGAAAAGTTTAAATTGTATTGTTTTCAGTTAGATTCAGCAAAGGAGAAAATGGCATTATTAACAGTAAATTGTTGTTTAGTAGATTTGCTTTTGGAAGAAGATAATTATTTTTGTTAGTTGAGTTTTCTTAGAAAAAAAAAGTTATAGAGATAGGACGCTCTACTCCTTCTATGAAAATAGATTATAAGCGCAAGGATGGTTTTGTTTCGCATTTCAACGCATCCATATATCAAAAATATACTTGGTTGACTGGTAGTTGTAAGCTCAATAAAATGTTTTGTTTTCCTTGCCTCCTTTTTTCTAATTCTCCTAGTGTTTGGAGTCGCAAGGGCTACGCTGACATAAACAATTTAATTAATTCGGCAAATAAACATGTCAAGACGGAAAAACACATTCGTAGCTGTTTATCTTTGCACGAATTCGGTACTGATCGTATTGAACCCTCGTTAGGTAATTCCTTTGTAGCTCACAACAAAAAAGTTGATAGCAACTGTTAACTAATGGAACGTTTTAAATATACGGTAGTTATTTTAGGCAAACAGGAACAAGCATTTCGGGGTCATAATGAAAAGCCAGATTCTAATAATCGTGGCTGTTGCATTTGGTAGCATCGCTCGATATTCTACAGTCGTCAACTTTTGGGATGCTGTCAGTTTCCGCGGCCTCGTGCTGGCACTCACTTAACCTCCCGGCGCAGCTGAAGCAGGTCGCAATTCTTTAACTAATAATTGTATAACACTAATGTAAAGTAGTTTCAATAAATTGAATTAATTTTGGATTAACGAATTCTTTGACAACGAACTCTTCAGTTGGCGACGAGGATGGCGGAGGAACTTATGAGACAGCAGTTCGAACAGGTGCTGCAGAGCAACATGGAGAATATGAAGATGATCATGGCGAGTCTTCCTGGTGCATCGACCACCATTCCCCAGTTTGGACCATTCGATCCGGCAAAAACAAACTCGGATAACTACATTTTCCAACTTCAGCAGCACTTCGAAGCGAATTCTGTTACAGAAGAGAATGTTAAAAAGTCACATTTTCTCTCAACATGCGGCAACTATATTTTGGATCTGCTTAAGAAATTATTTGAGACGTCAGACGTAAGTACGCACACATGTAAAAAACTGACCTCTAAGCTAACTCAGCATTTTCAATCCAACGTGCATATTTTGGCATCGAGATGCAAATTTCTCCGACATAAAATGGCACCAGGTCAGAGCTACAGTGATTGGATTGCGGACTTAAAAGGGCTAGCAAAGGATTGTGCATTTATTTGTCAGAAAGAGCAATGTAATCACTCATATGCAGATTACATGATCCTTGGCATGATTGTGTTTTACACACCACACGATCAGGTTCCGCTGGCAGCGACACAGAGTAAAGATCCATCACTAGAAAAGATGGAGGATATCATCGTAGCATTTGAGTCAACGCAGTTGGCATCAGCCATTCTAAAAGACAGCGGCTCGCAGTCAAATTCAGCAGCGGATTAATACGATATTTTCAGGTAAGTCAAACAACAATTATTTAAGTCGTAGGTCATGTCCAGATTGCAATGTGCGTCACAATCGAAGCGAGTGCAGACATCTAGACTCTGTATCTGACAAATGTCAGCGCAAAGGTCATTTGAAGAGCGTTTGTATGGCGAACAAAGGAACTTGTGACACATCATACTCAGGTTCGCGTCCAAGACGACAACAACAAAGGGGTCATTCAAGAAATCATTCCTCTCGCCCAAATTCAGTTTCACGCTCAAATGCTCGCTCATATACAAACACCCGCCAGTCCGGGTCTAATGCAAATCATAGGAATCGAAACGAGACAGCCCATTCGATATATGCGATACATCATGACGAAATTTGCACCCTCCAGGAGACAAACAGTACGTCACAAAATAGCGAGGGAAAAAAGTTGTTCCTAACTCTTTTCATAAACAAAAGGTCGTTAATATTTCAGTTAGATACGGGGGCCACATGCTCACTAATAGGCTTAAAAGCTTATCGCGATCTAGGTCAGCCCAAATGTGATCAAACTGATAAGGTGCTTAGGGCATATGGTGACGTCATGGTACCGGTAAAGGGCGTAATTAAGGTGAAAGTAAACTGGAAACACAAAGTTTTGACGTTGCCATTATTAGTTGTCGACAGTGAATATGGGTCAAACATTATGGGTTTGGACTGGTTTGACGCGTTCAATTTCACTATCAGCAACCAGAGCGAAGAATTAGCCTAACAAGTAATGGATGAGTCCAAAGAACAACTCGGCGAAATTGCTTTGTGAGCGGTATAAAATGGTTTTTAATCCAGGACTGGGGTGTAGCAAGTATTATGTGGGTCATTTGACTCTGAAGCAAGACGCTCATCCCAAATTTGTAAAATTTCGTCCTGTGCCTTTTGCACAAAAGGCAGTCGTAAAGGAGGAGATTGATCGATTAAGACAACTCGATATACTCCGACCAGTGGAAACCAGTCAGTGGGCAGCTCCCATTGTGGTAGTAAAAAAAACCCAATGGCTCAATAAGAATATGTGGCGATTTCAAAGTGACTATAAATCCTCACTTGGAAATTGATCGCCACCCCGTACCGCGCATACAAGAACTTTTTCATCATCTTCAAGGAGGGCGTTTTTTTACAAAGATAGAATTGTCTGATGCCTATCTGCAGATTCCCCTAGATGAAGAATCTAAAAAGCTTTGTGTTATATCCACTGAATTTGGATTGTTTCAATACCAAAGATTACCTTTCGGTACATCCAGCTCCACAGGAATTTTTCAAAGTTATATGGAACAATTAACAGCAGATTTGAGCTTTTGTACAACGTATCTCGACGACGTCATAGTCTCGGGAACGAATTCAGTTAAGCATTTGAGAAATTTGAAAACATTTTTAGAGCGACTTGAAACTCATGGGCTTCGATGCCGATTAGAAAAATGTAAATTTGCGCAAAACGAGATTGAATATCTGGGCCACATTATAGACGCAAGTGGCATTCGTCCGTCGGAGTCACGGATAAGTGATATTAGAGATCTGCCGCACCCCAGGAATCTCAAGGAACTGGAAGCCTTTTTGGGAAAACTTAATTGTTATAACCAATTTATCGAACATTTTGCGCGAATTGCAGCCCCTTTGAATAAGCTACGTTCCAAGTACGTTAAATTCTGTTGGGGAAAAGAGCAGCAGCGAGTATTCGAAATTTTTAAAGAAAAGATAATGAGCGTGTCTAGACTCATGCATTTTCAAAATGACTTACCAATTACTTTGGCGACAGACGCATCATCGCACGGAATTGGCGCGGTAATATCGCACATTTACTCAGACGGCCAAACCAATAGCTTTCGCTTCAAAAACGCTGACGGAGGCACAAATGCGATACAGCCAAATTGAAAAAGAGGCTCTATCGATAATTTACGGAGTAAAGAAATTCCATCAATATTTGTTTGGACGGCAGTTCGAACTGATTACTGACCATCAACCGCTAGTTACCATTTTTAGTCCAAGCAAAAAACTTCCACAGATGACCATTCAGCGATTTCAGCGATGGGCAATCACATTAATGAGTTACACTTACTCCATACGCTATAGACCAACAGCACAGCACGGCAATGCTGATTGCCTCTCTCGCTTGCCAGCCGGACCCGATGAGGACTTCGATAGATCCGATGAGTCATGCCAGGCCTTAGACGTCGTGTATAACTCCTTAGTAAAAGATTTCCCAGTCAGCGCGTCAGTAGTTGCCGATCTTTCGAAGAATGATCCGATCATTAGTAGAGTTCTCTTTTACCTTCTAAATGGTTGGCCAAATCAACTGCCGAGTAGTGAAGCCAATTTAATGCCATATTTTCGACGCAGGTTTAGCTTATGTGTGTGTGCTAACGTTCTTTTATTGCAGACATAGAACCCAAGAGTAGTTGTTCCGCAGCTTCTTCAGCCGAAGGTACTATCGCTGCTACATGAGGGTCACTGGGGGGAGACCAGAATGAAACAGATGTCACGTCATTACTGTTGGTGGCCAGGAATTGGCGACATGATTCACCAAGCGGTCAGCCAGTGCAGCACTTGTCAAAACAACTCGAGCCAACCACCGAAGCAGTACACGAGCTGGCCCATTTCCGAAACAGCATGGGAGCGTCTACATATTGATTTTGCCGGTCCGTTCAAGAAACACATGTGGCTTATCATAGTTGACTCGTTCTCAAAATTCCCATTTGTTGTCAGAATGGCGTCTACTACTTCTAAGGCTACTATCGGAGCACTAAGGGCGGTATTTGCTCTAGAAGGCTTACCAAAAACGCTGGTATCGGACAACGGGCCTCAGTTCACGTGAGCCGAGTTTAAGGAGTTTTGTAACCGCAATTCCATTCGTCACATCACTTCCGCGCCGTTCAATCCGGTATATAATGGAGCTGCTGAGAGAATGGTGCGAACGTTTAAGACTTCGCTGACCAAAATTTTAGGCGAAGCATTGTCAAACGAAGAGGCTTTGCAAATATTTCTATCTACATTTCGATCGACACCAGACGCCCAAGGAAAGTCACCTGCGGAAAAGCTTCATGGTCGTAGCCACCGAACTGTTTTGTCATCCCTATTCCCAGACAGAAACAAAAAAAGGACAGTAGAAGGAGTCGCAACCAAATTCTCTATTGGGCAAACCGTGTTCGTTCGTCAATACTTGCGAAAAAGCAAATGGGTAGAAGGAGTCATTGTAAAAGGGATTGGAAAGCGAATGTACCGGGTGGACACCGAATTTGGAGTTTGGCGTCGTCATCAAAACCAGATCCGACGTAGAATGGTATCTGAAAGGAAGAATTCGGCTTTTGCCGATACGAGTACTCAGGCAAGTGAAAATTACGTTGTTACTAATCCTGCTCTTCTTTGTCATTCAGAGGAAATGCTCAAGCCAAATTTGGAAAACCAAGATAGCAGTGACTCAGTCATTATCGAATGTCCTCCATCGCCACCAGTCATTCAGTTGTCATGACCGGATCTACCCCTTCATTCCACTCCAGAAAGAGCTGATGGAAATCCAGGTCAACCTTCAGCTGACACTCCACAAGGTATTGCAGGCGAGGAATACGAACTCAGGCGCTCTGAGCGTCTGCGAACCAAACAAGTTCGATTTTATCCCCAATAAGTGTGGGGGAACCTGTTGTATTTGGCAGCATCGCTCGATATTCTACAGTCGTCAACTTTTGGGATGTTGCCGGTTTTCTTGTTCTGAGCTGTCAGTTTTCGCGGCCTCGTGCTGGCACTCAATTAACCTCCCGGCGCAGCTGAAGCAGGTCGAAATTCTTTAACTAATAATTGTATAACACTAATGTAAAGTAGTTTCAATAAATTGAATTAATTTTGGATTAACGAATTCTTTGACAACGAACTCTTCAGTGGCAATTATGTCGAAACACTTTTATACTTTTCTAAGTATGACCAGTTAATGGACTCTCATTTGGAACAGTGTTCAAGTGCATGTAATCCGGTTTTTTCGGGTCTATCAAATGACATCCAAAACGATTTAATACAAAGTATAGCCGCAGTGATCAAATGCGAAATTAAAGTAGAAATAAGTGAAACGCGATTTGTGTCCATCATGATTGATGAAACACCAGATATGAGCCACAGGGAGCAACTTAGTGCCGTTTTGCGTTACTTATCGGAGGAAGGAGTAGAGAAAAGGTTTCTTGGGTTTTTTGACGGGAGTGAGAGTCGAAATGTCGATGAGCTCTCAAAACAAATTTTCAATATACTTGATGTATACGGTTGCAAGGAGAAATTGGGCAATCTTACGATGGGGCCGCGGTTATGTCAGGGGAAGTAGGTGGTGTTAAAAAAAAGTGCTGGATGCTTGTCCAATGGCTTATTTTATTCCTTCCTACGCACATGTTTAAATTTGGTGTTATCTCAATCACTGGAAAATATACCTGAATTGAAAGTTTTTTTTGGCAATATAAACACAATAGTACGCTTCTTTAATAAATCAACTAAACGTTCAAATATTTTAAAACAAATAGCAAACAGACGCATGCCGGGAGTATCAGAAACTCGCTGGCATTACCATTCCCGATTAGTTAACGTTATTTTTAACTGTAGATTAGATATTATTGAAACTTTTAAGCAAATATTAGACCATCCAAAAGAATGGGACACTGACGCACTTTCAATGGCCGAAAGTTTATTGCTTAAGTTAGAAGGGAAAGATTTTTGCTTTTTACTGCACGCGGTTTCCGAAATATTTGCTAAAACCGATGTATTGTTTAATTTAATACAAAATAAACAAACAGATGTTGAAGTTGCTAAGCGAGAAATCGAGTGTTTTGAGTCTTGGCTTTCTACTGAGTTTCTAAACAAATTTGATTTAATTTTTGAAAGTATAAATGATTGTGCTGAACCTCCACGGAAACGCCGATTACTTGATTTTGATTTAAAGACTCACTATAAGCGCCTTTTTGTAGAAATAAAGGACAATATTATATCTCAAATTAAGACACGATATAAATCTTTCACGGATTTATTTTTTTTGGATTTAATCAATAAATCAAAATACAGTCGTTTTGCTCAGTCAAGCCCAGATGATAAAATATCTTCGGTGATTAACTTTTTCCCTGGAATTTTCGATTTTGCAGGTTTAAAAAATGAGCTGAAAGTTCTCTATACTACGTCTTCACTTCAACCACTTGACGTTTTATCCCTTTATAAACATTTAAGAAGTGAAATATTGTGTGAAACATTTCCAAAAAATTTAAAATTAATTGGACTATTTTTAACACTACCAATGACTGTTGCTTCCGTGGAGAGATCTTTTTCCACTCTGAAAAGAGTTCATACATATTTGACAAATTCTCAAGGAGAAGACAGGCTTTCTGATTTAGCACATTTATCCATAGAAAAGCGACTCCTTTTAAAAATAAAAAGTAGGCCTAACTTTTATGAAAGAGTTCTTGCAGAATACGTGAAAAAATTCTACTGTTTTTGATTTTAAAAAATATTAATCATTAATATTTTCTCTTTTTAACTTTGTACAAAAACTATTTTTAAAATATTTTTATATATTATAGATATAAAATCTATACATTTTTGTAAATATTATGCGTGAAGCTTTTTAATTTAAATTTTTATTTATGTATTTATTTATTTAACACACCGTGATTTATGAAGGTCCTTTTTTTTATTACTTACTATCCATTTTCTTTAAGGTACAGCATTTGCATCTGCCAAAAAGGTTTCTTTCGAAGCCACTTTTATTATACTTTAGGTTCATTGTAAATTTAAGCTTAAATGACTTGAAGTATAAAAAATTGGCTTGAATTGCTTTACTTCTATGCGATTTGCAGTACACAATATAATAAAGAAAGCGTTTGCAGGTGCATATTTTTTCCGACTTACCATTTAACATTTTCCACGCCACGCCACTGCTACCCATAAAACTCTGGATGCATGCGTTGCTGAATGAATGATAGATGTAAAGGTTATGTTCAAGGTGAAATAATTCATCCAGCCTTTTTTGTACGTTTGCAATAAAATAAATTCACTATGGTTTATAACGTTGTCAGAAACAGTTGGTTTTATTTAATTAAACTATATTCGAATAAATCGGAGTTACAGAACATTGAGAATGCAGCCCTTTCTCTTGAAATTAACACACACATATCTTTGCTTTAGTTTATTGACGCATCTCCTTATACTACAATGTCCTCCCAGCTTTGAATTATGATGATCCTCTATCAATTTTTCATCTCTTATTTGTTTTGGAGGTTCAAATAATATTATGTCCAGACATTTATCTTCTTTCATATTTTCCTGCAGCTTGTTAAATTGCTTGTTGTTCTTTAAATTCTTGTATGCATACATATTCACAAATATTTGGCTATCTCTTGGTAGCGCTAATTTTTTAACACCTGCATTGTTCATATTGAATATTTGCTTCCTCAGAATCAATTTTATCTCTGATAAGGATTTATCGCTAAATTCTACAATCACAGTGTTTGCTGCTATTTTAATTTTATTTCTCCTTCTTTCTGTAACGTTACTTTTACTTTCTTTGAAGTCTATTCTCATTAGGCGCCTTATGTCCGATATTGATTTACAGTCCCAAATATGAAGGTGATCAGTCCCCATATTTGAATCCAAGGCTTTAGCACAATTTTCAACTGGTTTCTCGTCTTTATTTTTCTTCATTGTTCTTGTTAGTACGTCAATGGAGTGGTTTGGTATCATCTCCTTTAGGATCTCCGAATCAATTTTTATCCTTGACAGCGCATCAGCGTTTGTGTTCATTTTTCCTTTCTTGAATACTATTTCGAAATCGTAGTCCATCAAATCTACGCGTATTATTGTCAGTTTAGATGAAGGACTCTTGTGCGTGAATAAACTTACTAATGGTCTGTGATCCGTGTAAACTATAAATTTTCTCCCAAACAAATAGGTTCTGAAATAATTTATTCCCCAGTGTATCGCTAGTAGTTCTTTTTCTATGATTGGTTTGTTTAGTTCATGTTTGTTAAGGGATTTGCTTGCATATGCTACAGGTCTATCTGCTCCAATATCACCTTGTGACAGTACTGTTCCTAGAGCAAAATTTGAAGTATCTATAGTTAGTATGAATGGTTTTTTTTAAATCAGGATAGCTAAGTACAGGTGGCTCCATTAAATTTTGCTTCAATGTCTTGAAAGATTTATCACAGTTTTCTGTCCAAGCGAATATATGCTTCTTATTCAGCAATTGGTTTAGTGGCCTGGCAGTTTCTGCGACGTTTTTATAAATCTCCTATAATAATTACAAAAAGCTACAAATCTCCTGACCTCATCTACGTTTGTTGGCAAGGGATACCTCGTTATGGTTTCATACTTTCTTGGGTCTGTTTTTATTCCATTTGATGTTATCAGATGTCCTAGATAAATAACTTCTGGTTTTAAGAAGTCACATTTCTCTATTTCTATATTTAAATTATATTTGCGCAGTCTTCCTAAAACTTTTATCAAATTTTCATGTGTTCTTTTAAGTTGTTGCCAAATAAAATTATGTCATCAACATAAAGAAATGCTGAAGCTTGTAAACCACTCAGAGCTATCGAGAGCATCCTTTGAAAGCTGTTTGTTGATATTTTTAAACCAAAAGGAAGTCGTTTGAATTGGTAATGGCCTTCATTTGTCGAAAATGCTGTTATGGCCTGGAATTTTTATACAAAGGGATTTGATGAAAAGAACTTGTCATATCCAAAGTAGAAAAGTATTTGGCATTACCCAGTTTATCTAGTACGTCTTCTAATCTTGTGAGTGGGAATTTATCGTCTACCACTTTCTTGTTTAAAGATCTAAAGTCTACTACCAGTCTCCATTTAGTTTGTCCGTTGAGGCTATTTTTTGGCACGATAAGTAATGGTGTATTATAAGGACTGACTGATTCTTCAATTATATCATTCTCTAATAATTCAGCCACTTGTTTTTGTATCTCTTCTAGTTGTGCATTGGGTAGTCTATAATTCTTTATATAAACTGAATTATTATCTGTTGTACAGATATGTTGCTCATAGAAATTGTTCATGGTTAGTTTTTCATTTTCGTAATGGAAAACGTCTTGGAATTCTTCGCAAATCTTCAATATTGATTGTACTGCGGATTTATCTAGATTGTCTGTTTTTATTTTTTATACCCTATTCTAAGGGTATATTAATTTTGACGCATAGTTTGTAACATAACTTAATATTGCCCGTAGACCCCTAAAAGTTACTATATTTATGATCAGCATCGATAGTAATGTCGATCTAGCCATGTCCGTCCGTCCGTCCGTCCGTCCGTCCGTCCGTCTGTAGCCAAAAATTAGGCCTTTAAACTGGACCTAGAGAGCTGAAATTTTAACCATATACTCTCTAGGGTCCCGAAATAATCTAGTTTACGAATTTTTGAAATCCGCCCACAGACACGCCCACAAACTCAAAAAAAAACAAATTTTGGAAAAAATCGAATTTTGAGCTAGAAAGCTGAATTTTTTTATATATGATCTATGACTCCTAAAACTGCTCGGAATAACAAACTTTCAAAATCCGCCCACTGACACGCCCACAAATAAATAAAGTAATTTATTTATACCCTATTCTAAGGGTATATTAATTTTTAAAAATCCAAAGTTTCAGCTAGGGAGCTGAAATTTATAGTATATACTCTCTATGGGCCCTTTATGCTCATGTGTAAATATTTTCAAAATCCGCCCACTGACACGCCCACAATTAATTTTTTATTTTTTTTTTAAATTCAAAGTTTGAGCTAGGGAGCTGAAATTTATAATATATACTCTCTAGGGGCCCTTTATTCTCATGTGTTAATTTTTTTTAAATCCGCCTACTGACACGCCCACAATTAAATAAAACAATTTTATTGAAACACCCAAGTTTGAGCTAGGGAGCGTTTTTTTTTTGATAAAATCCTTTAAATGTTATATAACAAAATATGTAGAGAGTTCTTAACAATTCAACCATACTTAGACTTTTGTCACGCCCACTTATGAGGGATAGGAATAAGAATAGGGTATCCAACAGTTCGCCCAAGCGGACTGTAGCCCGTCCCTATGTTTTCTCTGAGCGTTGATACCTTTGTTCATCTTTCGGTTCCATGATGTTTGATAGAATTTTATAGTTATTTAGTGGTTCTACACTGATCATCGCATTTTCTATAATTTCTTCTTTATCTCCTGTATTTAGTACTCTTATGTGCTTGATTCCACTAGCTGGTAATATTGCGTTTGCTATAAAGATTCATTTTTTTAATTCATTGCCGATTAAGACACTGTCTTCATTCAGATCTATTTTGATGGTTGTGATTATCTCTGACCTCGCTGGAATTGTCAATTTTCCGATACTTCTCATTGCCATGTTCATTGGTAATATTATTTCTTCATCTTGCAATGGAATTATGAGTACGCAAGTCTCGTCGTCTATTTTGCAATTGTACGTTTTGAGAAAATCTCTTCCTAGTATTCCGTCCGTTGTTATATTTATGTCTTCATTTACCACATGAAATTGATGTTCGATACCTTTTTCTCCTAATGCAAGTTTTATCTTTAAAACACCTTTCGAGAATATTGCTTTGTTTTATATGCCATTTATTTGAAATGCTGAGTTCTTGTTTATTTCTTTCACCAGATATTCCTTACAAACTGAAATATCTGCACCTGTGCCAATTAAAAATTTTAAAGTTTTTCCTAAATTCTGTACATGTATGCTAACGAAATTTGTGTCGTACTCCCCGTAGGAATTTAATACCTTCTTTGGTTCCCCCGATTCTGCTGACCGGGGACACTTCTGTTTCCCGACCTAGTATTGTTATTATGGTACCCTCTTGTAATACCTCTATTGTTGTTGTGGTACCCTCTTGTAACACCTCTACCTCTATTGTTATCCTCATGGTAATTTTGGCTGTTGTTATTATTGGCGTCTCTAGGGTTTGTTAATCTTGGTCTATAGTTACCATGATTGTGTTGGTACCTACCTCTAAAATTGGTTCTGAAGCTCATTACAATGCTTGATTGGAAGAAGCTTCTACTTCAAAGGCTATTTTTACGGCTTCATTGAAAGTCATAACCCTTGATGCCTGCACTACTTTTCTGTTTTCTTCATTTAGTCCATTTTTAAAAGTATTAAGTCCTAACTGGTCATTTAGACTTACTATTACCTTTTTGTTGCATTGTCCCTGTTCTGCTATATGGATCTCATTTAACTGCGAAACTAGTATTTCTATCTTTTCTGCAAACCGGTTAACTTCTTGAATACCTTGCTGTAGTCTGGCTAAGTCATTGTATATTTTTAGTGGGTTAATTTTTGGCTTATAAATCTCTGTCAAAATATTCTTAAATTCTGTCAATTTTTCAGGTTGGCTCTCTAGTGTAAGTAGCCTGTTTCTTACCTGGTCAGTCAGTTTTGTCGCTATTACAAATTTTATTAATTTTTTTTTCAGTTTCCTCTTCTAATGTGTCATAATAAAATTCAATTAGTCCTAAAAAGTTTGACAGTTGTTTAGAATCTCCACTAAATTCTGTTATGAGCTTAGCAGCTACTAATACTTAAAATTTTGCCATTTCAATTTGTAAATCAAATTATACATGTTTTCAAATTAGGTTATTTGTTTGTTTTGTTTCAAGCAATAAGCTATCTTTGTATTAGTATTGATTATTCAAACAAAAATTAAAATCATCGTTCTATACATTAGTCAATTACAAAATGCTTAAAATTAAGATTACATTTACAATATAAAGAAATAGCTTAAAAAAATATGTGTTGCATTTCCCTAAATCCGTGTTTGGTGCACTAAGTGCCCCAACCAATTTTCAAATCTAAATTTAACGAACTGTTAGTGCCTTGTGGGCATACAAATAAAATAATCAAACTTGTACTTGTGTGCATTAACGTACGGTTACATTTCAAAAACAAAAAGGAGATTTCGTGTTATGGTGCACTCAATGCCCCACAATACTTTTTATATAAATCTCTTATATTTTAGGCCAGTAATTTTGTAGGATAAATAAGGTGATTTTAAGTCAAAACGAAGACAAGGAGCTATAAATAAACGAGGTAAATAACTGATTTACATCAGAAGCATAACGTGTACTTAGATGGTTTGGTTCGACAGAAAAATGGACAATTTTTTGAGATTGTTGAATGCATCAGCACAGCGAGAGTTGTCTTCCGAAGAACGGGAGCGCCTTGAGAATGATTTCGGGAACTTTTTTGATGACGATGGTGACGAACAAAATCGTGAAAATATTGGAGGTTCAGACATTCCTGTTGCTCAGGCACAAGAAAACGCTCGAGTTGTCGGCATTCCAGAAAATGATGAAGACGAGGATATCGGTGGTGAATACGAGAAGACTATTCCGACGTTGACGACCCTGATTATGCACAAGCCGCGTTGACCGACCTACGAATCGATATCGCTGAAGAAATGCAGACGGAAGGCAGAGGAAAACATTTGGAAGAAGAGGGGCAAGAGGAAGAGGAGTTTTCAGCCATCGAACCAAACCGAGGAATGAGGTATGTAGCTCGAAACAAAAAATTTAAACAAATCTGGTGGTCGCTCTCGCTACCTAGCGAAAGTGAACAACAAAGAACAGCTAGTGCAAAAAATTAACGAAAACATCATGGGCCTTATCGTTTAGATGCTTTCGAAGACAAAGCGGATGAATTCAAGCGTGTCAGATCGCCGTCAATTGTTGAAACTTTTGTCCTGGAGACAAACAGAAAGGCTAAACGAGCAAATGAACAAAACCGGCTAAAAGATTTGGTCAGAGTAAGATGTTGGCACAATACAAATGAAGATGAAATATATGCCTACATCGCAATTCTTTTATATCCTGGCGCTGAAAAATCATCTTCAGTGGAGGCGAAGGATCTTTTTCATAGTTCGCACATGCCATTTTACAGAGCCGCAATGTCCCTGGAACGATTTGAGCAAATAACAAGGTTCCTTAGATTTGATGACTCACGCACTAGACCAAGTCGGCAGCAAGAAGATAAGTTGGCTGCGCTTTGTTACGTTTGGGGTTTGTTTCAGCATAAACCAGGAAAATGTGGGATAAAGATATTTTGGATTGTGGATTCAGCGACAAATTATCCTCTCATTGGAGGAATATATTTAGGTATGCAGCCAGGACAACAGCGAGTCAAGAATGTTGCGCACGACTTGGTCCTTCGATAATATAACAATTGACAATTTTTTTACCAGTATCCCCTTTTTTTTGAATAAAGAGGAAATCCAAATCCCATAGCACTCAGACTCGGTAACGGTCCATTGTACTACCAGGCAGAAATTCTCTTTTTGGTGTAGAGGCAGGAGAATGGGTGGTGTATGTTGTTGTTCCCCATGGGGATTGAACCTGCACCGCACGGGCCACAAGCCAACACACTAACTTCTACACCGTCGTATCCCCTTGGCAAAAGTATTGTGCTCGCGAAAAACAACTGTTAGAGGCACAATTCGATCGGCAATCAGTTTACTGATCCAAATGAAATAAAACGAAGAGAAGCTTATTCTTCTATTTTCTGCTTCTCAGATTCAATGTGTGTAGTGAGCTATATTTCTGACTCAAAGGAAAACGTCATGCTATTGTCAACGGCACACGCTGATGAAACAATCAATGAAGGGACCAGAAAGCCTCAGATTATAATCGACTGTAATGTTACAAAGGCAGGAGTTGATACGTTAGATCAAATGATCCGTATCTACGCTTGCGTTTTAGTTTTTCGATGGCCCATGACGCTTTTCCACAAAATGATAGATGTGGCAGGCATTTGTGCTTATCGGATGTACAATTTAGCAAATCCTTCATTGGGCAACAAACCGTCAATGAAATTGTAAAGTTGATCGCAAAGGATCAAACGGAGACACCAAAACCACCGCAGTTTGTGATTTGTGTAGCACCGCTACGTGTTCCAAGCATTACATACGGGTATGTGAAGGTTGCTATGTTGGAAATGCAGAACATGAGGATACTGATGAATTGTGTATTGACATGTCACCAGCACCATCCACTTCTTCTACACAGCCACCATCAAAACGCTCCAAGACGCATTCTCCAGTTTAATTATAATGCATTCTTTCCATTCTCGGTATGTGTGTTAATGACAACCTTCGTTGGAATGACCACATATTCGATGTCGCCAAGAACGCCGCGAAATGTCTAGGCTTCCTTAAGCGTTGTAAGAAATATTTCACCCCTTCTGATCTGGCTACAATTTATAAGGCGTTTATTCGCCCGAAACTCGAGTACAACGCTCATATCTGGTCCGGTGCACCAATAACTTATTTGGAGCTACTTGACAGGATCCAAAAACGCGCGATAGAACTCATTGGCGACCGAGACGACGCGAGATCGATTGATTCTCTTAGTCATCCTCGTAATGTCTCCTGCCTGTCGTTATTTTATCGTTATTTCCACCATAAGTGCTCAAACGAAATAGTCAGTTGCATTCCTCCCCTTGAACATTTCAACCGCAATACCCGCCATGCAGAGAATACTCATCAGTTCACCCTCAAGCCTGTGTTCGGACGTACAGTGAAGTTCGAAGAATCTTTCCTCAGCCGTACAACACGAATGTGGAATGCTCTTCCCCGCTCCATTTTTCCTACACATTGTAACCTACAGACATTCAAAACCAACGTGCATCGGCATCTCTCCTTTTCCTCTCACCCTAATTTCCTTAACGCCCGCGCTGTGTAGCTAATACATTATAAGGGTCCCAACAAATCCCTTTAGTGCGCGCTAATTATAAAAAAAAAAAATAAAAAAATGTATCCTAAGTGTTTTAAGTAATTATTAATAATTTATTTAATAAATAAAGTTACCTACTCTTTGTTGAAGTTCCATATATTTTTTTATGGAAATAGTATAGGGGCACAACGTGCACCCAAACACGATAAACACGAGTCTTAACAAACACGGATTGAGGGTTAATAAAAGTCCCTTATTTTTAAACATAAGGCTTGGAGGTCTTTCTGCATCTTCATGTAAGTCCACTTCCATCTCTTCTTCATTTGTCTGTCTGTTGGAGTCATCATCTTCGCCGTCACCGCCTCGTCTTTTATTCGTTTTTGACTTCATCGTACTGCTTCAAACTCATATCTAGTATCGCGTCTAGGTACGTTTTGTCGTACATTGTTTGCGCGTATTGCATTTGTTACTTTTCAACTATTCTATTAATTAGGCAAATATGTTCGAATCGCTTTTATACTTTCTGAGCAAATCAATTTACAAATTTAATTTCCAACTTTGTTAATGAGGCCAATATATTCATTTTGGTCCTCTCCCTGTTGGACCTGTTAGAATTTCATCCAACAGTTTGGCAGGATCGCCATGTGATGTTTTCTTAGAATATGAGATTGGATTTCTTCTCGGAGCCTACCCCAAAGCTATATGAAGCGTAGTACGCTCTTCCTTGCTGTTTTAAGCGCAGCTCGCTTCACTAGATGGCAAATTGGTTTTGGAGCCATCCGTGAAGATTCGACTGCATTCCCTTCCAGGTTCAGAGTCCGGCCAGAGCCAGTCCTGGACGCGAGGAAAGTCAACCTCGTAGTTGCGCTTTAGCCGAAGTTCCGGTGTCATCGCATCAGACGGCATTTCCATAAGACAGGAGTTGAAGTTCATCAAAACTCCAGTGCGAATTATACCAAAAGTCACCTCTTCTTAGACGTGAGATAGCTTTGATTGTACAGCCCACGATCTCAACATCAAGGGGCGGGAGGTTCAATAGTGCATCAAGGCCGGAGCCAGGTGTGCTGGGGAAGGCCCCTGTACAGCCGAGACATACCTGCCTTTGGAGTTTGGCAAAAGCAGCTGTAACGTATTTACGTAAAAGCTTATTCCACCAAACAACCGATGCGTATGCTATAAATGGTCTTATCATAGCCGTATAAATCCATAGGACTCTTTTCGGTGATAAGCCCCATGTCTTGCTGAAAATGCCTTTGCACTGCCAGAAAACAGACAGCGCCTTGGCAGTCTTCAGCTCAACATGTTTGGACCAAAGAAGTTTGCTATCCAGGATGACTCCCAGATACTTTGCTTCATTCGAAAATTAGATTGTGACGCCTTTTAGCACTGGCTGAGTCAACCCGACATGGCTGGGTATATTCCGTCCGTACCAGGTGACTTGAAGCCGTCAAAAGACGCAAAGGCGTATTTAATGGCCTCGTCCGTTACCACGGCCTTCCCAATATACCAGCTACGCCGAGTTGTTTGTCTTGGCTCACTGATAGTCTCGGTAATCGGGGCTGGTTGTGAACCAATTGTAATCTGGTTACCCGGAAAGTGAGATTCCAGCAGATAACTAAGAGTTTCCGCTTTCGTCTCAGTGAAGGTGCCATCAAGTTTTCCAAGTGAGTTCAGTTTGGCTGGTTTTCCCTTTTTCAGAACTTTAACCAACCTACTAGTTTCACCCAGTGTTTCAATCTTTTCGCAGAAATTCCTATAAGAAGCACTTTTCGATACCCGAATTTGCCTCTTATATTCCTTCTGCTTTGACGGTAGAGATTCCAGTCTGTCTCCAAATCAGGTCTTGAGTGACCTATTTAGAAGCTTTATAGCTTCTCTTCGGATTCTTTGCAGTTCCGACCTCCACCATGGACCGGCGTTCTGCCAGGTGGTTTACTTACTGGGCAAGTCAGTTCGAAACAGCTAGTAATGACGCTATTCAGGTTTTGAACAGCATCCTCTACCTTTTGTCTCGTCCTGAGTTTGGTTGGAGTTTTGAGAGTATTTGCCATTTCCTCCCTGAAGCGTATCCAGTTGATTTTTCTTGGATTCCTCCTCTCCTGCAAAGTTATGGCTTCGCATTCGATATATCTATGATCTGAGAGGGATGCCACCGAAGAGACCCTCCAGTTGGTAACCGCCTTAAAGTATCTATTTGATAAAGTCAGGTCGATCACCTCCTGTCTTCTTGACGTCACAAAAGTTGGTTGGGGATAGTAGAATCAGATGATAGAATGAAATCCAGGAGATGGTTTCCCAGCATGTTGCATTTGCTGCTGCCCCAAGCAATGTTCTGAGCATTGGCATCGCTACATATAACTAGGCCCATCTTCCTGGTGTCGCAAAAGTCTATGAGTTCAGCAATTGCCCTTGGTGGTGGAGGCACTAACGAATCATAGGGGAGATAAGCTGACGCCACGACGAAGGTCTTCCAATCTCCATTCGTTTCGTAGCTTATGACTGCAGCAACCAAATCTTGGCCACAAAATTGTCCAAGCTTAGTCGCTGAGAGAAGGTTCGACACAGCAAGACAAGCCCTGGGCCTTTCGGACCGCTCGTCACAGAGTATCGTGGTGCCACGAACACCTCCAAGGATTTTTCCACACTCATGGCTCCTGTATGGATGTTAGGTTTTGTACTCAACCCGGAAAGCTTCTTGATAATTAGAGCAGAAGCAGCCTTCGAATGTTAAGGTTAATCTGGGTAAATATAATTACCGTGTTTTTCTTAGCGACAGCCAATTACTGTCGACTGGTGCTGCAAGCATTGCTGGTTGCAGAAAATGTTTCATCCAGATTTTGTGCGCGGGGACCTCCATGAGTTAGAGGTATTACAGTGGAAGGGAACGCAGAAGGTGCGTACGCAGTTCCACCGGTAGGAGTGCTCGAAGCCTTCATCCTCCGTTTATTCCTGTTCGAGCTATTGGAAGAGGAGGCAGCGTTGGTTTCAATCCGCTGGTGCGTTTCGGTTGGGGTAACTTATGCCCACCTGCATCTCTCAGTCGTCGCCGCCGAGGTACTGCAGCTCTCAGAGCTTGCGCCTTCAACTGGTTCAGTTTCTTTGCGCCGCGCGATTACCGCCTTCCTCTGTTTCCTCTTCCGCTGGCTCTTAGACAAAAGCCCACCGGTGCGTACCGCTTCTGCAGCCCGTTCAAACTCTCCGGTTTCCTGGGTCTTCATGTAAGTCCACTTCCATCTCTTCTTCATTTGTCTGTCTGTTGGAGTCATCATCTTCGCCGTCACCGCCTCTTCTTTTATTCGTTTTTGACTTCATCGTACTGCTTCAAACTCATATCTAGTATCGCGTCTAGGTACGTTTTGTCGTACATTGTTTGCCCGTATTGCATTTGTTACTTTTCAACTATTCTATTAATTAGGCAAATATGTTCGAATCGCTTTTATACTTTCTGAGCAAATCAATTTACAAATTTAATTTCCAACTTTGTTAATGAGGCCAATATATTCATTTTGGTCCTCTCCCTGTTGGACCTGTTAGAATTTCATCCAACAGTTTGGCAGGATCGCCATGTGATGTTTTCTTAGAATATGAGATTGGATTTCTTCTCGGAGCCTACCCCAAAGCTATATGAAGCGTAGTACGCTCTTCCTTGCTGTTTTAAGCGCAGCTCGCTTCACTAGATGGCAAATTACTGCCGCAGTTAATAATGAGTCAAGTGTTGATTCAAGACTAATTTTATTCTGTTCTTACTTGCTATTTATACACAAATTCTTACAACTAATATTTACATCTCTAAGCAAAAAAAAATACACTTACAATTACTCAACATTAATTGGGTCCCTACGAACAATGCCTCAAATGTTCACAACGGTAACTCGACCCATCTGGCCCACATTAGGAATGGAGGAAGCAAAGAATGAAGTTGTAAACAATGACAAGCACATGAAGTGAGGTGAACCCTCACATAATATGAATCACTGCCGATAGCCAATGAATGTCATACGACACGTTCAATGCTATACAGGGGCATTCCATGTTATGTAATGGATTTCACGTTTCGTGTACTTGCACTGAATCACACTACACATCAAATTCTGTCCACAATTTTCTTGAAATTGTTTAACATTATCACGTGCCACCTCACAGAATTGTTGACATTTTTTGTACCAAATGCACGTAGTTTCACAGTCTTTTTAAGAATATCCTTCCTACTTCAGTTATTTCTAATTTCCTATTTCAACTATAATTTACAAATTTTAGCCCGTTGCTTTATTTTGCTCAATTTTGCTTTATTTCTTTCTTTTTAATTAGAGATTTTTAACGCAATTTTTTGCGGTTATAACAATAGTATATAAAATGTTATATTCAGAATAAATTGGAAAAGACAATTATTATATATACATTTATAAGGTATGTAAAGCGTAATAATTCATTTTAAGAAATTTAATCTTAAATTAAGTTTTCATTAGAGCAAATGAACTCAATTTGTTGTACATTTCCAAATTGTATTAGAAAATACCTCATATGCATACAGATTAACATTTCGAAATGAGGTAAAATCTTCAAAATTCTCATGAATTAACGCTGCGAATGAATTGATACAAAATCAAACATTTCTAAATTGAAAACAATAATGCACCGAGTAAGTGAGTAATAAGTGCCGAATCTCTTTCAAACGTCAAAAATTAATTGTATTATACAATTTTAGTAATTTGCGGAAATCGTACCGAAAAATCATTGGGAATTTTAGTAATTTGTGTATTTAAGTGAAAACAAAAAATATGGGAGAGTACACACTATCAAATTATAGGTGTTCCAAAACCTGAAAAAGTATGTTAAAGGAAAAAAAAAACAACATTTTGAGCAAAAGGGCTTGTGCAGTTCTTAATGTAGTTCTGTTATTATTTATATATTAATTGTTTTGTTTTTGTTCGTTGGTAGTATAAAATCTTTATATAGAAAATTGTTCAACTTAATTTGCTTCCAAACAAAAGTATTTGTTTGCCACAAAAACGCAATTCTCCCGGTTTCACTTTAATTTTTTGTACACAATCCTGTTATATTATTGACTTTTAAGTATCTATTCAAAAATAGTGTTTGGATACTTATTCTTAATACTGAATTTTTTTTTTTTTATAATTCGCTTCATTGTAAAGTTTTTACGAAATATTCGCGTAAAACTCATCTCCCGCCATACAAATCATCATCATACAATTAATTAAGCCGATGATTTTTTTCATTTGACAGTGTCGGAATAGCTACTCTAGGAGCTTTTTTCTCCTTTGCTGAGCACTGGATTCCCCATATATATAATAAAACAAAATGGCTCACCAAATTTTAAAGTTTAATTTGCAAGGGACAAAAATATAAGATTACATTTTAATGTCTTTGCTAGATAATATTTGCTTTCTATTACAACTTCATAGCGAATATTCGTTGCATATCTACTTTATTTGCAGATCTCTATTAGATTTATCGTCAAACATTGTTCATGACGGAAAGATTTTGATTGCGCATACCTATTGCAGTTTTCCTTGGAATAATTTGTTTGGCTTCGACGACATTTTTTTTAAATATGAATAAGTAAGTTGCTTAATGATTTTTATTTATTCGTAGAACGTAAGTCATACCGAAACTAATTTATTTGTTAAAGATTTTTAATAAGAACACCAAAGGAATTTTTGAAGAAGCAAAAAATGATCTTCCAGCACTGAGACTTGGCATTTTTAAGTGAGGTGACGAGTGAATTTGTTTGGAAACCTTATGTTTGATTTTTTAATGGCTCTTCTTTCACGGAAACGGCTTCACATAATCTTCAAACGGGCTCATCTTTGAAATTGAAAAACGAAAGCCTGGTGTGTGTGAATTGATAGCACTCCTGCTTTAATTTTCGTATGGGTTTCCTAAATGCCTTTAAAAGACTAATTTGCAAATTGTCAAACAAATGCGCAAACTGAAATACCTTTTCAGCGAATTTTCAAATAAGCTCACTTCGACCCTAAAGAAAAATAAGTTTAACAAATGGCCGTTATATTTTTAAATCTTAAATAAATTGCTAACATTAAAAGTGTTTACACGAAAAAGGAAGCATTCCGGTAACAGAATTGTAAAGTTGCTGCATTGCAAGCGCACGGTGATGTTGCAGTGTGTTTGCGCCTTAAGAATTTGCGTTTCTGGTGTCAGACCCCAGTCGGCGTAGTCAAATGCATATCACCGCACGCCTTGCACTGCAAAAAGCCTATAAATGGCCGTCGCGCTTGTGCGTCCGGGCATTCATTCGTTCTTTTTTCTTTGATTGTGTGGCACTTAAGTAAAAAACTCTTTTTTTTCCAATTCAGCGGCATGCGATTGCTGAAAAATTTATAACGTAAAATAAATTTATTGAAAGTCTTTAATTAAAAGTGTTTTAATTTGCATTTTATTTTCGTAGACACCTATATATAACGCGTCCCAAGTACATCGTCTAAACATTTGGTCCAATCGAACCGGATCGTGGTTAGCCATAACCTCTTCATCATTTTCCACGAGAAATACGACGGAATTATCTTCATCGCCGATAAAATAATTGGCAAAAAATAAAATAATCAGTGGCAGATTATTATCATCCTCATCGCCGATAAAATAATTGGCACAAAATTAATTAATAATCCGTGGCAGATTATAATCGTCATCACCACAAGCATCATCATTAGCAGCACCACGCTCATCATCATCATCATCATCATCATCATCATCATCATCATCATCATCATCATCATCATCATCATCATCATCATCATCATCAGACACAATAGTCTTAATAATCATTAGTATTAGCACTAGAGTCATCATCATCATCATCGACAAAGCCACAAAGCCACAGTCATTATCATCATCGACACATCATTATTAGCATTAGCACTAGAGTCATCATCATCATCATCGACAAAGCCACAAAGCCACAGTCATTATCATCATCGACACATCATCATTAGCAGCACCACAGTTATCATCATTATCATCGACCCAGTCACCGTCATCATCACCATCATCGAGACGATCATCATCGACAAGGTCATCATTATCATCATCGCCACGATCGTCATCATCATCAGCATCGAGACGATCATCATTGACAAAGTCATCATTATCATCATCGCCACGATCGTCATCATCATCAGCATAGAGACGATCATCATCGACAAATACATCATTATCATCATCGCCACGATCGTCATCATCATCAGCATCGACACAATCGCAGTCATCATCATCATCATCATCATCATCATCATCATCATCATCATCATCATCATCATCATCATCATCATCATCATCATCATCATCATCATCATCATCATCATCATCATCATCATCATCATCATCATCATCATCATCATCATCATCATCATCATCATCATCATCATCATCATCATCATCATCATCATCATCATCATCATCATCATCATCATCATCATCATCATCATCATCATCATCATCATCATCATCATCATCATCATCATCATCATCATCATCATCATCATCATCATCATCATCATCATCATCATCATCATCATCATCATCATCATCATCATCATCATCATCATCATCATCATCATCATCATCATCATCATCATCATCATCATCATCATCATCATCATCATCATCATCATCATCATCATCATCATCATCATCATCATCATCATCATCATCATCATCATCATCATCATCATCATCATCATCATCATCATCATCATCATCATCATCATCATCATCATCATCATCATCATCATCATCATCATCATCATCATCATCATCATCATCATCATCATCATCATCATCATCATCATCATCATCATCATCATCATCATCATCATCATCATCATCATCATCATCATCATCATCATCATCATCATCATCATCATCATCATCATCATCATCATCATCATCATCATCATCATCATCATCATCATCATCATCATCATCATCATCATCATCATCATCATCATCATCATCATCATCATCATCATCATCATCATCATCATCATCATCATCATCATCATCATCATCATCATCATCATCATCATCATCATCATCATCATCATCATCATCATCATCATCATCATCATCATCATCATCATCATCATCATCATCATCATCATCATCATCATCATCATCATCATCATCATCATCATCATCATCATCATCATCATCATCATCATCATCATCATCATCATCATCATCATCATCATCATCATCATCATCATCATCATCATCATCATCATCATCATCATCATCATCATCATCATCATCATCATCATCATCATCATCATCATCATCATCATCATCATCATCATCATCATCATCATCATCATCATCATCATCATCATCATCATCATCATCATCATCATCATCATCATCATCATCATCATCATCATCATCATCATCATCATCATCATCATCATCATCATCATCATCATCATCATCATCATCATCATCATCATCATCATCATCATCATCATCATCATCATCATCATCATCATCATCATCATCATCATCATCATCATCATCATCATCATCATCATCATCATCATCATCATCATCATCATCATCATCATCATCATCATCATCATCATCATCATCATCATCATCATCATCATCATCATCATCATCATCATCATCATCATCATCATCATCATCATCATCATCATCATCATCATCATCATCATCATCATCATCATCATCATCATCATCATCATCATCATCATCATCATCATCATCATCATCATCATCATCATCATCATCATCATCATCATCATCATCATCATCATCATCATCATCATCATCATCATCATCATCATCATCATCATCATCATCATCATCATCATCATCATCATCATCATCATCATCATCATCATCATCATCATCATCATCATCATCATCATCATCATCATCATCATCATCATCATCATCATCATCATCATCATCATCATCATCATCATCATCATCATCATCATCATCATCATCATCATCATCATCATCATCATCATCATCATCATCATCATCATCATCATCATCATCATCATCATCATCATCATCATCATCATCATCATCATCATCATCATCATCATCATCATCATCATCATCATCATCATCATCATCATCATCATCATCATCATCATCATCATCATCATCATCATCATCATCATCATCATCATCATCATCATCATCATCATCATCATCATCATCATCATCATCATCATCATCATCATCATCATCATCATCATCATCATCATCATCATCATCATCATCATCATCATCATCATCATCATCATCATCATCATCATCATCATCATCATCATCATCATCATCATCATCATCATCATCATCATCATCATCATCATCATCATCATCATCATCATCATCATCATCATCATCATCATCATCATCATCATCATCATCATCATCATCATCATCATCATCATCATCATCATCATCATCATCATCATCATCATCATCATCATCATCATCATCATCATCATCATCATCATCATCATCATCATCATCATCATCATCATCATCATCATCATCATCATCATCATCATCATCATCATCATCATCATCATCATCATCATCATCATCATCATCATCATCATCATCATCATCATCATCATCATCATCATCATCATCATCATCATCATCATCATCATCATCATCATCATCATCATCATCATCATCATCATCATCATCATCATCATCATCATCATCATCATCATCATCATCATCATCATCATCATCATCATCATCATCATCATCATCATCATCATCATCATCATCATCATCATCATCATCATCATCATCATCATCATCATCATCATCATCATCATCATCATCATCATCATCATCATCATCATCATCATCATCATCATCATCATCATCATCATCATCATCATCATCATCATCATCATCATCATCATCATCATCATCATCATCATCATCATCATCATCATCATCATCATCATCATCATCATCATCATCATCATCATCATCATCATCATCATCATCATCATCATCATCATCATCATCATCATCATCATCATCATCATCATCATCATCATCATCATCATCATCATCATCATCATCATCATCATCATCATCATCATCATCATCATCATCATCATCATCATCATCATCATCATCATCATCATCATCATCATCATCATCATCATCATCATCATCATCATCATCATCATCATCATCATCATCATCATCATCATCATCATCATCATCATCATCATCATCATCATCATCATCATCATCATCATCATCATCATCATCATCATCATCATCATCATCATCATCATCATCATCATCATCATCATCATCATCATCATCATCATCATCATCATCATCATCATCATCATCATCATCATCATCATCATCATCATCATCATCATCATCATCATCATCATCATCATCATCATCATCATCATCATCATCATCATCATCATCATCATCATCATCATCATCATCATCATCATCATCATCATCATCATCATCATCATCATCATCATCATCATCATCATCATCATCATCATCATCATCATCATCATCATCATCATCATCATCATCATCATCATCATCATCATCATCATCATCATCATCATCATCATCATCATCATCATCATCATCATCATCATCATCATCATCATCATCATCATCATCATCATCATCATCATCATCATCATCATCATCATCATCATCATCATCATCATCATCATCATCATCATCATCATCATCATCATCATCATCATCATCATCATCATCATCATCATCATCATCATCATCATCATCATCATCATCATCATCATCATCATCATCATCATCATCATCATCATCATCATCATCATCATCATCATCATCATCATCATCATCATCATCATCATCATCATCATCATCATCATCATCATCATCATCATCATCATCATCATCATCATCATCATCATCATCATCATCATCATCATCATCATCATCATCAGTCTTTAATTAAAAGTGTTTTAATTTGCATTTTATTTTCGTAGACACCTATATATAACGCGTCCCAAGTACATCGTCTAAACATTTGGTCCAATCGAACCGGATCGTGGTTAGCCATAACCTCTTCATCATTTTCCACGAGAAATACGACGGAATTATCTTCATCGCCGATAAAATAATTGGCAAAAAATAAAATAATCAGTGGCAGATTATTATCATCCTCATCGCCGATAAAATAATTGGCACAAAATTAATTAATAATCCGTGGCAGATTATAATCGTCATCACCACAAGCATCATCATTAGCAGCACCACGCTCATCATCATCATCATCATCATCATCATCATCATCATCATCATCATCATCATCATCATCATCATCATCATCATCATCATCATCATCATCATCATCATCATCATCATCATCATCATCATCATCATCATCATCATCATCATCATCATCATCATCATCATCATCATCATCATCATCATCATCATCATCATCATCATCATCATCATCATCATCATCATCATCATCATCATCATCATCATCATCATCATCATCATCATCATCATCATCATCATCATCATCATCATCATCATCATCATCATCATCATCATCATCATCATCATCATCATCATCATCATCATCATCATCATCATCATCATCATCATCATCATCATCATCATCATCATCATCATCATCATCATCATCATCATCATCATCATCATCATCATCATCATCATCATCATCATCATCATCATCATCATCATCATCATCATCATCATCATCATCATCATCATCATCATCATCATCATCATCATCATCATCATCATCATCATCATCATCATCATCATCATCATCATCATCATCATCATCATCATCATCATCATCATCATCATCATCATCATCATCATCATCATCATCATCATCATCATCATCATCATCATCATCATCATCATCATCATCATCATCATCATCATCATCATCATCATCATCATCATCATCATCATCATCATCATCATCATCATCATCATCATCATCATCATCATCATCATCATCATCATCATCATCATCATCATCATCATCATCATCATCATCATCATCATCATCATCATCATCATCATCATCATCATCATCATCATCATCATCATCATCATCATCATCATCATCATCATCATCATCATCATCATCATCATCATCATCATCATCATCATCATCATCATCATCATCATCATCATCATCATCATCATCATCATCATCATCATCATCATCATCATCATCATCATCATCATCATCATCATCATCATCATCATCATCATCATCATCATCATCATCATCATCATCATCATCATCATCATCATCATCATCATCATCATCATCATCATCATCATCATCATCATCATCATCATCATCATCATCATCATCATCATCATCATCATCATCATCATCATCATCATCATCATCATCATCATCATCATCATCATCATCATCATCATCATCATCATCATCATCATCATCATCATCATCATCATCATCATCATCATCATCATCATCATCATCATCATCATCATCATCATCATCATCATCATCATCATCATCATCATCATCATCATCATCATCATCATCATCATCATCATCATCATCATCATCATCATCATCATCATCATCATCATCATCATCATCATCATCATCATCATCATCATCATCATCATCATCATCATCATCATCATCATCATCATCATCATCATCATCATCATCATCATCATCATCATCATCATCATCATCATCATCATCATCATCATCATCATCATCATCATCATCATCATCATCATCATCATCATCATCATCATCATCATCATCATCATCATCATCATCATCATCATCATCATCATCATCATCATCATCATCATCATCATCATCATCATCATCATCATCATCATCATCATCATCATCATCATCATCATCATCATCATCATCATCATCATCATCATCATCATCATCATCATCATCATCATCATCATCATCATCATCATCATCATCATCATCATCATCATCATCATCATCATCATCATCATCATCATCATCATCATCATCATCATCATCATCATCATCATCATCATCATCATCATCATCATCATCATCATCATCATCATCATCATCATCATCATCATCATCATCATCATCATCATCATCATCATCATCATCATCATCATCATCATCATCATCATCATCATCATCATCATCATCATCATCATCATCATCATCATCATCATCATCATCATCATCATCATCATCATCATCATCATCATCATCATCATCATCATCATCATCATCATCATCATCATCATCATCATCATCATCATCATCATCATCATCATCATCATCATCATCATCATCATCATCATCATCATCATCATCATCATCATCATCATCATCATCATCATCATCATCATCATCATCATCATCATCATCATCATCATCATCATCATCATCATCATCATCATCATCATCATCATCATCATCATCATCATCATCATCATCATCATCATCATCATCATCATCATCATCATCATCATCATCATCATCATCATCATCATCATCATCATCATCATCATCATCATCATCATCATCATCATCATCATCATCATCATCATCATCATCATCATCATCATCATCATCATCATCATCATCATCATCATCATCATCATCATCATCATCATCATCATCATCATCATCATCATCATCATCATCATCATCATCATCATCATCATCATCATCATCATCATCATCATCATCATCATCATCATCATCATCATCATCATCATCATCATCATCATCATCATCATCATCATCATCATCATCATCATCATCATCATCATCATCATCATCATCATCATCATCATCATCATCATCATCATCATCATCATCATCATCATCATCATCATCATCATCATCATCATCATCATCATCATCATCATCATCATCATCATCATCATCATCATCATCATCATCATCATCATCATCATCATCATCATCATCATCATCATCATCATCATCATCATCATCATCATCATCATCATCATCATCATCATCATCATCATCATCATCATCATCATCATCATCATCATCATCATCATCATCATCATCATCATCATCATCATCATCATCATCATCATCATCATCATCATCATCATCATCATCATCATCATCATCATCATCATCATCATCATCATCATCATCATCATCATCATCATCATCATCATCATCATCATCATCATCATCATCATCATCATCATCATCATCATCATCATCATCATCATCATCATCATCATCATCATCATCATCATCATCATCATCATCATCATCATCATCATCATCATCATCATCATCATCATCATCATCATCATCATCATCATCATCATCATCATCATCATCATCATCATCATCATCATCATCATCATCATCATCATCATCATCATCATCATCATCATCATCATCATCATCATCATCATCATCATCATCATCATCATCATCATCATCATCATCATCATCATCATCATCATCATCATCATCATCATCATCATCATCATCATCATCATCATCATCATCATCATCATCATCATCATCATCATCATCATCATCATCATCATCATCATCATCATCATCATCATCATCATCATCATCATCATCATCATCATCATCATCATCATCATCATCATCATCATCATCATCATCATCATCATCATCATCATCATCATCATCATCATCATCATCATCATCATCATCATCATCATCATCATCATCATCATCATCATCATCATCATCATCATCATCATCATCATCATCATCATCATCATCATCATCATCATCATCATCATCATCATCATCATCATCATCATCATCATCATCATCATCATCATCATCATCATCATCATCATCATCATCATCATCATCATCATCATCATCATCATCATCATCATCATCATCATCATCATCATCATCATCATCATCATCATCATCATCATCATCATCATCATCATCATCATCATCATCATCATCATCATCATCATCATCATCATCATCATCATCATCATCATCATCATCATCATCATCATCATCATCATCATCATCATCATCATCATCATCATCATCATCATCATCATCATCATCATCATCATCATCATCATCATCATCATCATCCATCATCATCATCCATCATCATCATCCATCATCATCATCCATCATCATCATCCATCATCATCATAAAGTCGGCATCAGAGCGAGCTATTAAGGTAACCTTATCACTCAGCAGGCTCATGGCGAACGTAGGTGGCCCAACGGCAAACAAAAGAAGACTGCTCATGTCGATTACTCATGCCATTCTCTTGTATGGTTGTGAGATTTGGGCCGATGCACTTAGACAGGAGAAATACAGGAAGAAAATTGCAGCAGTGCAAAGACTAGGAGCACTTCGAGTTGCAAGCTCCTACCGAACAGTGTCGGAACCAGCCGTTCTCGTCGTCGCGGGAGTGACCCCGATCGATATCCTAGCGACAGAGAGGAAGCACGTGTTCGAGAACAAGACGGAAGCAGGTGTGGAATCGGCCACTGCAGAGGCGAAGCAGTTCAGCAAACAAGAATGGCAGAGAAGATGGAGCTACGAAACAAGAGGTAGATGGACGGCGCGGCTGATCAGGAACATTGATGAATGGACGGAGCGGAAACACGGTGAAGTAAATTTCTATGTCACTCAGTTCCTGACTGGACATGGATATTTCAACCGATACCTCCACAAGATGGGCAAAGTAGGGAGCGCAGCCTGCAAATATGGCGACTCCTCGGAGGACGATGCTTACCACACCTTTTTCATGTGTAGCAGATGGGAAGCTGAGCGAAACAGGCTAGAGGCGGAAATAGGCATTTTCACCCCAGATACCGCCGTAAGCCAGATGACGACGAGTACCGAAGCCTGGAACAAAATATGTTCATTTATCGAAACGGTACTACGATCAAAAAAGAGAGAGGAATCCTCATCGACACGAAAGAACACGCGAAGTGTTTCAGCAGGCACAGACGTCTTAGGCCACAGAAGACTAACAAGACGGCGTCCTTTTACGGATTTATAAACGGCGCCACCCTGATGTAATGCCAAGAGCGGTTCCAGGGTGGCTTATAGGCCGTAAGCGGGGAGAGTTTAGTCCGTGAGAGTCGGACACACCAAGTGGTGACGGCCTACCACTTGACGGTACATCACGTATTCTCTCCTCCAAAAAAAAAAAAAAAAAAAAAAAAAAAAATTATCATCATCATCATCATCATCATCATCATCATCATCATCATCATCATCATCATCATCATCATCATCATCATCATTCCCCCTGCAGCGACGGGGTTAAAATTGTCCTGAGGTAAGGCATGCCTGTCGTAAAAGGCGACTAAAATCCACCCGAGGAAGTAATCTTAATGATGTTATGAGCGATGCTGTCTGGAGCACAGTCTCCTGGTAGGGCCACCCTTGGCAGTAAGGTCATAACGGAAGGATGAAACCGAGTTACATAGAAGGATTATGTGTGTTTGCAAACATTTTGATTAAACCCAGAAGCGTCTGACCCAAAATGGGCGGCTCTCTGGTCTGCGTCTGAACAGGATCGGTCGGCAGTAACCAAACCTGGCTGAAGGTAAAAACGGCTATGGGAAGGAACCCGGAAAAAAAACCAAGGATGGAAAGTCAGCAAAGAAGTAAAATTACGGTGCAGGGAGTCGGATCCCCAGTACCGCCGACCGAGAGTGAGCGAGCAGGCTCGGAGTCGTCGAGATACAATTACTGCAATACTACAACGGTGGAAAACTTGACTGAAGTAGTAGATAGTGCTACAAGAAAGTATATTGAAGACCCCTTCAAAAGGCGCTCGCGCGTTCAACGCTCGCCGAAAAACCCGGGGTTACCAACGGAACTAGGCCGCAACGGGGGGACAAAATGGAGGGTCCCAACTTGGAACCCCTGAGAGGACCCCAAGCACGGCAACAATATGCGTCCCCCTTGGAGCTCGAAATTCGTCCCCCGCAAGAAACAGGGACTCAGAGAGAGGAACACTTGGCTACCATAGAACGTAAACCTACAAGAGAAGCAGCTGTAAACCCGTTTCAGAGGATTTCAAGAGTGAGACGTTCGCCGCTAGCCACTAATCAAGCTCTGCCTGCGCTAGATAAATCTAAAAACCACAAGGCAGCCAACAGAAGTTCTTCAGTGGGGACCCCCAAAGGCTTCCAACACCATGGACGACCGCTAGCAGACGCTCAGCAGGGTACAACCATAAACAAAGAGCTGCAAAAGTGTAAAGAGCTCATCAAAGGGATGAAAGCAGCTGCAGAAAGGCAAAAAAATATGAGTACAGAGGTGAAAAGAGGACTGGCTGAACTCGAAGAATCCCTCGACATCATAAAGCATCTGCAGGTTAAGATCCCATATCAGGCAAACGTGCACCCCAAACGGGCAGAAATGGACCAACCAACACAAGCTGGTCGACAGACAACACCACCGACAAACCCGGAGCCCAAGAAAAGGCCTCCATCAAGCCCTCTTGAGAAGGAAACCGGGAAAAAGAAGAAGCAAGCACTCGGTAGCATTCCCGCGCGACCTTCAATCTCACAGCATAGCACACTAGATGAAGTGCAAGAAGTCAAGCGGGGCTCGCCAATAAGTGTACAATCACGGCATCGAAAACACCCGCTGAGTAGAAACGATGCGCACGCGACTGGCTCGGGTATGCAGAACACGCCTAGAAACAAACAAAGGCAAGGCAATGGCACCGCATCAGCTCACAGGAAGACCAAAAAGAAGAAAGAGAGACGGCCCAAACCCAGACCCGAGGCGATTCTCATAAAACCTGTAGGTTCGCAAACGTACGCCGAAATCTTGCGAGAAATCCGCAGTAAAGCAAACCCTGACGACACGGAAACGAAAATAAAATCCGTCCGCCAAACGCAATCAGGAGACGTCCTTCTTGAGCTTACGGCCAAATCAAATGGCACTGATGGATTCAGCAAATCATTAAAATCCATTTTGGGCGTAAAGGCAAACATAAGACACCTAGAGCCTAAGACATCTTTGGAAATAAGGGACTTGGATGACCTTACAACAGAAGAGGAAGTAAGAGCTGCTATCAAATGCAAAGTTCACGACCCGACTTTGGACCTTCAAGTCTTCTTGACGAAGGCAAATAGAAGAGCTCAAAAAATGGCTCTCATCCAACTAAATACCAGAGCTGCAAAGGAACTGTTGGGCAATCCTCGAATTAAAATTGGCTGGGTTCATTGCAGAATACGGGAAAGAGTGGTTATCCCGCGTTGCTATAGATGCTTTGAGTACGGACACCAACAGGCAGGGTGCAAGGGGACAAACCGGAAGGGCAAAGGACTGTGCTTCAACTGCGGAGAACAAGGTCACAAGAAGGTCGAGTGCAAAACAGCCGCCAAGTGCTACTTATGCGCCGAGCTCAAGTTAACACCTGACTTGCTAGCACATGTAGCGGGTTCGAGAAACTGCCAGGCGTTCAAAAACGCACTCGATAAAGCGAAGAAAAGTATTCCATCATGATGAAAATCCTACAAAGAAATCTTCACAGGAGCCGAACAGCTGACGACTTGCTGGCCCAAATTCGACTAGACCTTAAGGCCGATGTGGTAGTAATAAGCGAGCAGTACAAAAACAAAGACGTATCCCGGACACAGGAGCAGTGCCCATTAAAGACCATGGAGCAGGACGAGGTTTTGTCTGGGTGAAGTGCGAGACAGCGAGAATAGTCAGCTGCTACCTTACTCCAAACGAAGTTATTAGCGACTTCCGAGGAAAGATAGATGACCTCGAAGAAGCGATAAGGGAAATAGAGGGCGCAATACTACTAGCCGGTGATTTTAACGCTAAAGCCCTAGAATGGGGAATGCTTACTTCGGACTCAAGAGGAAGGCAAATACTCGAGATGACCGCCCTAGAATGGGGAATGCTTACTTCGGACTCAAGAGGAAGGCAAATACTCGAGATGACCGCCAGATTAGGGCTCAATGTGATGAACATCGGCAACACATCCACCTTCAGGCGACCCGGCAATGCCGAAACCATCCCGGACGTTACCTTTGCTTCAGAAACAATAAGCGGAGATATTCATAACTGGAGAGTCATCGAGGACTACACTGGCAGCGACCACCAATATATCGTCTTCGATCTACAGGCGGAACAACGTGCTCCTCACAGAAACCAAAGGCGAACACCGATGTGGAAGGTGGACAGACTCAACAAAGACCGCTTTATGGGCGTAATCCAGGAAGGCAAAGACGCGATTATGGAAATGTCAGGTACTTCTGAGTCAAAGACAGAAGCCACAATGCGGCTTATACACCATGCGTGCGACGCCTCTATGCCCCGATCAAGGAACTCGAATGGACGCAGAAAACCAGTATACTGGTGGACCGAAGAGATCGCTGCATATAGAAGGAGGTGTCTACATCTCAGACGCAAAGTCACGATGGGAAGGAGATTACACGTTGGAATCATTGAAGACGTCCTAGCAGACTACAGGAATGCAAAGTTCGAGCTCAAAAGGGCCATAAACATCAGCAAAAGACAGAAGTGGGAGGACCTCCGACGAGACGTCAACAATGACCCCTGGGGACTGGGTTATAAGGTAGTTATGCGCAAGCTGGGCGCTCAGGCAATAACTCCTATACTGAGTGCGGAAAAAATGCTGGACATAGTTGATACACTCTTCCCCACCCATCCTGTTAGACCCCCTGACGCCCCCACCCCCACTACCCACCAGCAAAATGGACCACCGGTTACCGAAGATGAACTGCTAGCGGCGGCGAACACGCTACAAAATAAGAAGGCCCCGGGGCCCGACGGCATACCAGCGGAAGCCCTGAAAGTGATTGCCCGAACCTGCCCCGAACTCCTGTTGAGCATGTTCAACGACTGTCTTCGAGATGGGATCTTTCATAAGAACTGGAAAACGCAACGCTTAGTACTTATAAGGAAAGGGAAAGGAGACCCGGATTCCCCCTCAGCCTTCAGACCCCTGTGTATGCTAGACACGGCGGGAAAACTTTTAGAGAAGATGCTCAAGCCGCGACTCACAGCAGCAATTAACAGAGGAGGTGGTCTATCCGACCGACAGCATGGGTTCAGAAGAGGCCACTCTACCATAGGAGCTGTCAATGAAGTTGTAGAGGCTGTGCGAATGGCTCATCAGGGTAATCGCCACCCAAAAAAAGTCGTCGTCCTGGCAGCCTTAGATGTGAGAAACGCGTTTAACTCAGCCAGGTGGGCTGATATGTTGAACGCCCTTGAAAATACCTTCAGGATACCGCAATACCTCTTACGGATGGTGAAGGACTATTTAAAGGACCGGCAGCTGTTGTACGACACGACGGAGGGACCCCGCAGAAAGGAATTAACTGCTGGAGCAGCGCAGGGCTCCATACTGGGCCCCGATCTGTGGAATATCTCCTACGATGGAATACTCCGTATGGAGATGCCTCAAGACACATTCCTAGTAGGTTACGCAGATGACATCGGTGCGGTGATTACAGTAAAGGATACCGAAGACGCACAGAGAAGGCTTAATCAGGTCATGAGACGCGTGCACGCCTGGATGGAAGACCATGGCCTTTGTCTAGCAGCAGAAAAAACTGAGATAGTCCTCCTGACTAGGAGATACATCCTGACAATCGTTGATTTCCAGGTAGACTCCGAAATCTTTACCAGCAAGATGGCAGTAAAATACCTGGGAATAGCCATTGACTCCAAACTAACGTTCTGGCAACATATAAAGTCGGCATCAGAGCGAGCTATTAAGGTAACCTTATCACTCAGCAGGCTCATGGCGAACGTAGGTGGCCCAACGGCAAACAAAAGAAGACTGCTCATGTCAATTACCCATGCCATTCTCTTGTATGGTTGTGAGATTTGGGCCGATGCACTCAGACAGGAGAAATACAGGAAGAAAATTGCAGCAGTGCAAAGACTAGGAGCACTTCGAGTTGCAAGCTCCTACCGAACAGTGTCGGAACCAGCCGTTCTCGTCGTCGCGGGAGTGACCCCGATCGATATCCTAGCGACAGAGAGGAAGTACGTGTTCGAGAACAAGACGGAAGCAGGTGTGGAATCGGCCACTGTAGAGGCGAAGCAGTTCAGCAAACAAGAATGGCAGAGAAGATGGAGCTGCGAAACAAGAGGTAGATGGACGGCGCGGCTGATCAGGAACATTGATGAATGGACGGAGCGGAAACACGGTGAAGTGAATTTCTATGTCACTCAGTTCCTGACTGGACATGGATATTTCAACCGATACCTCCACAAGATGGGCAAAGTAGGGAGCGCAGCCTGCAAATATGGCGACTCCTCGGAGGACGATGCTTACCACACCTTTTTCATCTGTAGCAGATGGGCAGCTGAGCGAAACAGGCTAGAGGCGGAAATAGGCATTTTCACCCCAGATACCGCTGTAAACCAGATGACGACGAGTACCGAAGCCTGGAACAAAATATGTTCATTTATCAAACCGGTACTACGATCAAAAAAGAGAGAGGAAGACGAAAATATACCCTCACAAAACGGATGAAATCCTCATCGACACTAAAGAACACGCGAAGTGTTTCAGCAGGCACAGACGTCTTAGGCCACAGAAGACTAACAAGACGGCGTCCTATTACGGAATTATAAACGGCGCCACCCTGGATGTAATGCCAAGAGCGGTTCCAGGGTGGCTTATAGGCCGTAAGCGGGAAGAGTTTAGTCCGTGAGAGTAACTATTCGAAACACCACATTAAATAGTTCTTGAAGAAATTGGGTTGGCAGTTCCAATCTGCCTATTTACCCCTGACAACTCAACTTGAAAGGACGCATATTTTTCGATTGACTATAGGCATACAGGCCAATGTTGGTATTGGTATCACATTAAAGCTGAGATCTTACCATTTACAAATATATAGGGTTGTCTTTAATAATTTGCCCACATGTATAGACAACCCATGATTTTAGCACGTAAATTGCATGCACTTTCTGTATGAAATGTGTTTCCGCATAAAGCTGAGAGACGATATGGACATGATATTTTAAGTACATTTTGTTTATTACAACAAACCGTTACTGTGCATGTTGTTATTTCCATTGCCAATGACATAAACAAGTTGTTTATAGCAAAATTAAGCAAATCATTTGACGCTTAATGAATTTAAGCGGCGGTGCAAAAAGAAGCAAAATAAATTTTTCGAGATCACCTGTCGATCTGACAACTGAGCAATCTGGTAATGACGCTGCTAATTCTTTAACTGGTATAAATAACTTTTCAAATTCAATTTCAGCCAGGCAACGTTGGGCTCTTGGGCATAGTATGCGAATTAGAATTATAACGCAGTTGCAAGAGGGTATTCTAATTAACCGCAAAAATGATGTATCCCAAGAATTGCATACAACTAGAATTGGCAAGGACCGAAAAGCTCTTGATAGCATTGTCAGCACAATAAAAGATAATATGAATCAAAAAGCTCAATTTCATAACAGAGTGTGAGACAATCGCAGATCGTTTTCAAAAACCAATTAAACGCAACGGAGAGATCCATAAAAGTGATAAATCTGTTCTTGCTTGAACCTTGAAATCTTATATTGAACCCTCAAAGTCTGTATTGGCAGATGTAGAGATCATTGATGGTTTTTACTTTTTACATCTTTTGGGACCATCCGTGCCGCAAACTCTCGGAAAAATTGCTGAAGCAATTTTAATAAAAATTTGCGCTACAAGATCTTCTGAGATACATTTGATTTTCGATAGATATATATCACCTTCAGTAAAAGACTCGGAGAGCTTAAGTAGACATGAGCAGGATGTTCACTATTCCATTATTGGACCACAACAAGCCAGGCCAAACAATTTCATTAAAAGTTTGAAAAATACTAGATTCAAAGAAGCAATTGCGAAGTTCTTGTTAGATTATTGGGGAAACAGTTCGATGGCATGTATACTTGGAAATAAAAAACTATATATCACAGTCAAAGAACAATGTTATGCATACCATTCAGAAGGAAATTATGTCATTAAGGCCCAGGAAAATGATTTTGAGTGTTTCCACGAGGAAGCAGATACGCGGATTATCCTTCATATAAGTAAGTGTTCTGAAAATTCAAAAATCATAGTAAACGCTTCAGATACAGACATTTTAGTAATATTGTTAGGTAACATGTATAAATTTCCCAGTAAAGAAGTTTGGATGGTAAATGCTTCTTCAAAAAACAAAGGCCATTATTGTACGAGTATTACCTGCGTTGTCTTATCAGTAATTCTTGGCCCAAATTTATGTCGCGTTTTAACTGCTTTTCACTCTTATACTCGTTGTGACTATACATCAAGTTCCTTTCGTAAAGGCCGTTTCTACTTCTTCAGAAAAATAAACGATTTCAGGATGTGTTTGCTTCACTGAATGATTTGGGCGATATTGATGACGATGCAAAAATGAATCTATTACACGAGTATACCTCACTGATTTATGGAGTTTAAAGCTGCAATAATGTTAATGTTGCTTTTCAAAAACTTTATTCGAACAAATGCAGCAATGAGAAATTATTCAAAAAGAACATTAAAGGTTTTGATTCCAGGCTCATTCCTTCATGCTGGAATTATTTAAAACAAACAATTTTGCGTACTGTTTATGTAAACGTAATGTGGCAGAATGCTACAAATGCCACATGCAGTATAATGAACGCACAATAATGTGAATGGGTATTAAAAGAACGTCTTGAACCGCTATGGTTTTTAGGAAACCCAACATCATTAAATGTAGATGATATTCCGCAAATGGACACCAAATGCTTACACAATCGTGGCTTCTTTTAAAAACGAGAAATACACAAACATAATTGCCATTTGCGGTATCAATTATGAGGAAAATACCCATGACCTAGTATACGTTAATTGCGCTAAAATCATGGGTTGTCTATACAAGTGGGCAAATTATTAAAGACAACCCTATATATTTGTAAATGGTAAGATCTCAGCTTTAATGTGATACCAATACCAACATTGGCCTGTATGCCTATAGTCAATCGAAAAATATGCGTACTTACAAGTTGGGTTGTCAGAGGTACATGGGCAGATTGGAACTGCCAACCCAATTTCTTCAAGAACTATTTAATGTGGTCTTTCGAATGGTTACTCATTTATTCTTTTCCTTTATCCCTATGAAAAGTTGAAAAAATAACGTACCGGAAGTAGCTTCGTTTTTTAAGTCATAAGCAAAAATTCCCGACAACCTTTGGTAATTTTGCATACTTCTCGACTAAACTTTCATTTCATATGCAACTGATCCTTGGTTTCGATGCCTTAGGACATCATACGGTGGGCTCATAGGCTATTGTATCATATTGTATAACTATATGAGGTTTCCTTTATGTTCAAACCATATATTTTCAATCTGGCAATGCTATTTTATTTTACACTCTGTTATATTATACTTGCTATCGCAGTCATAGTTAAAAAGAGACAACTACTGTACTGGAAGTAAGAGGCATGACTGGGAGTTGAGGCCGTAGTCGGCAGTTGTGAAATACAGTCCACGAGGGAAACACCTAGAAAGAAGTAAAGTGGAAGGTGTAAAGTAACAAATGTTGGGTTTTTGTGCCTTGTGCTTTTCCCAAGAGAAACAAAACGTTTCTTGTGTTTTATTTGTGTACAGGTCAGGAAAGTGGTTCGAGAGTGGAAAGGCTTCCGAACATTATGGTCCTTCGAGCCGGATGGGTAACGAGCGTCCTTTGGTGAGAACCTTTAATATTGGTAAAGAAAGACATCGAAATGGCAATTTACGACTGCCATTTTGATTATAATTGATTACAGAATGGATAGACAGTGCAGTTTACGACTGCATTTGTCTGTCTAATTTCATTTTTGGAAAGCAATGGAGACAGTGCAATTTACGACTGCATTTGTCTATCTAATTTCATTTTTGGAAAGCAATAGAGACAACGCAATTTACAAATGTGTTGGTCGGATAAATTTTATAATTTTGAGTTATTGGTTTTGCAGCTTACAACTGCAAATTTGAATATGGAAAGCCAAAAGAATATGCAATTTACAACTGCACTAGTTAGCGCGCATTTATTTTCCGAAAATAAATTTTATTCGCAATTTACAAACGCAAAATTGTGCAAGTCACCTGTAAGGGTACAGTTAAAAATTCCACAACGGAATCAGTAGGGATGTATGAGATTCGCTTCAGCAGACAGCAGCTGCCACCACATTCCACAACAAACCTCAACGGTGTGGATGTGAGTTTCACATACAGATACAATAAAAAACTTATATCTGAAAGACAAGGAAAGATGATTGGTTATGCGGGGGCAAGAAGATATTCCACTTTATTGCTGACCACTGACGAAAACATGTAATTTCCCATAGGGGAATTACACAGGAAAGAAGAAGGTAAATAAGCAGCGAAACACATGAACATGTCTTGGCATGATCACTGCAGTAAAAAGGAATAGGCGCTTGTAAGGTTTGTTTAGTTTTTTCATAATACTTGAGCCGAGCAGACGTGAGTAGAAGAGACTTTTAATTGTTAAAGAAGGAAAAACAGGCAAGGAAGGTTAAAGTTAAAATGCCTTTCAAAATTAATAAAGGCAAGCAGATCAAAAAGAGAAATAAAACATAGGGACGGGCTACAGTCCGCTTGGGCGAACTGTTGGATACCCTATTCTTATTCCTATCCCTCATAAGTGGGCGTGACAAAAGTCTAAGTATGGTTAAATTGTTAAGAACGCTCTACATATTTGGTTATATAACATTTAAAGGATTTTATCAAAAAAAAACGCTCCCTAGCTCAAACTTGGGTGTTTCAATAAAATTGTTTTATTTAATTGTGGGCGTGTCAGTAGGCGGATCTAAAAAAAAATTAACACATGAGCATAAAGGGCCCCTAGAGAGTATATATTATAAATTTCAGCTCCCTAGCTCAAACTTTGGATTTTCAAAAAAATTGTTTTATTTATTTGTGGGCGTGTCAGTGGGCGGATTTTGAAAATATTTATACATGAGCTTAAAGGGCCCCTAGAGAGTATATATTATAAATTTCAGCTCCCTAGCTCAAACTTTGGATTTTCAAAAAAATTGTTTTATTTATTTGTGGGCGTGTCAGTGGGCGGATTTTGAAAATATTTATACATGAGCTTAAAGGGCCCCTAGAGAGTATATATTAAAAATTTCAGCTCCCTAGCTCAAATTTTGGTTTTTCAATAAAATTGTTTTATTTTTTTGTGGGCGTGGCAGTGGGCGGATTTTGAAAATTTTATATCCCGAGCAGTTTTAGGAGTCATAGATCATATATAAAAAATTTCAGCTTCCTAGCTCAAAATTCGATTTTTTCCAAAATTTTGTTTTTTTGAGTTTGTTGGCGTGTCTGTGGGCGGATTTCAAAAATTCGTAAACTTGATTATTTCGGGACCCTAGAGAGTATATGGTTAAAATTTCAGCTCTCTAGGTCCAGTTTAAATGCCTAATTTTTGCCGACGGACGGACGGACGGACGGACGGACGGACGGACGGACATGGCTAGATCGACATTACTATCGATGCTGATCATAAATATAGTAACTTTTAGGGGTCTACGGGCAATATTAAGGTATGTTACAAACTATGCGTCAAAATTAATATACCCCTAGAATACGGTATAAAAAGAAAAGAAGAATCCGAAATGATAGAAGTCGGAATCGGAATACAGTTGATTGCGGGCTTTCAGCGTAGATGTGTGCTCGTGAACCACAACGTTTGTCAATCGAAAACGAGAACAAACAAAAAAAAAAAAAAAAACAAAAAAAATCCCATTTAAGATAAAAGGAACTAAGTCGAAACTGAAAAAAAAATAAAATAAAAATAGCTAAAACTAATAAGGCTGCATGAAACAATTGCCGGTTTTAAGGCAAATCAAACACGGATTTTAGCAACTTTGGGCCCAGACGCACCACCACGACGGGCACGTGGAATACCAAACGAGTGATAAAACCGCCTTGCATCAAAACGTACTTTACTCAGCAAGTTTACCAGACACTCATCAGAGCACCACCAGACGCATAACCACGACGGGCACGTGGACGACCAAGACCGCGTAAAACAGCGTTGCCACAAAACGCGCTTCACTCAGTGCCGCCGTGGTGATAAATTTACAGTCACATCGACAGAGCTATCACCAACCGCTATCGTGTTATGCGAGTTAACCTACAAAAATCCGTGATAACCAAATTCAGTATACGAGCCGCCAACCCGCCACCGCCATCGGACACCACCATCATCATCTAACAATTCGTACTCCGTCATCGGAGTCATAATCAACCGCACCACCATCATCATCCAGCGACTCTTAAACCCCGTATCTGACTCAGAATCTGGACCATCAGCAGAAAAATTCGCTTCACGTTAACCAGGATTGCTGCCTACCTTTAGTATTCTTAAGCCGCTAAGTATCGAATCGCTATACATTATATTTTTTTTTTAGTTTTTCTTCTCTTACTATTGTTTGATGTAAAGTCCACTCAACTCAAATGTACCTAATTCTCTCCCCTAGCCTAAAGTAATTTCATCAACCAACCGACAACAACATCACCACGGGCTGGACAATGCTGTGCACAACATCTTCCTCACCCCTGGATTAAAATCGGTACGTCATCATACGTACATTTCTGTTTAAAGGAAAGATCGGTAAGTGATTATCAAATTTAAATTTAATTGCGTACATTACTTCGGATTGAGTTAACAAGGGACTACCAATTAAAAGAGACCAGACCAAAATTTTGTTTTTCGATCACACGCTCTTCGTTAAGAGAGTTTTATTATAAACTTTTGTGTCAGTTTTATTATACATTTTTTTTGTGTCAGTATTTACCTTCCTGATATGCAGTGGCCGCGATAGCGATTGAAATATAATTTTTTCCATAAACGCCGTACGACAACGGGTACTTATAGAACGTAATTTTTTATACCCTATTCTAGGGGTATATTAATTTTGACGCATAGTTTGTAACATACCTTAATATTGCCCGTAGACCCCTAAAAGTTACTATATTTATGATCAGCATCGATATTAATGTCGATCTAGCCATGTCCGTCCGTCCGTCCGTCCGTCCGTCCGTCCGTCCGTCCGTCGGCAAAAATTAGGCCTTTAAACTGGACCTAGAGAGCTGAAATTTTAACCATATACTCTCTAGGGTCCCGAAATAATCAAGTTTACGAATTTTTGAAATCCGCCCACAGACACGCCCACAAACTCAAAAAAACAAAATTTTGGAAAAAATCGAATTTTGAGCTAGGAAGCTGAAATTTTTTATATATGATCTATGACTCCTAAAACTGCTCGGGATATAAAATTTTCAAAATCCGCCCACTGCCACGCCCACAAAAAAATAAAACAATTTTATTGAAAAACCAAAATTTGAGCTAGGGAGCTGAAATTTTTAATATATACTCTCTAGGGGTCCTTTAAGCTCATGTATAAATATTTTCAAAATCCGCCCACTGACACGCCCACAAATAAATAAAACAATTTTTTTGAAAATCCAAAGTTTGAGCTAGGGATCTGAAATTTATAATATATACTCTCTAGGGGCCCTTTAAGCTCATGTATAAATATTTTCAAAATCCGCCCACTGACACGCCCACAAATAAATAAAACAATTTTTTTGAAAATCCAAAGTTTGAGCTAGGGAGCTGAAATTTATAATATATACTCTCTAGGGGCCCTTTATGCTCATGTGTTAATTTTTTTTTAAATATGCCTACTGACACGTCCACAATTAAATAAAACAATTTTATTGAAACACCCAAGTTTGAGCTAGGGAGCGTTTTTTTTGATAAAATCCTTTAAATGTTATATAACAAAATATGTAGAGCGTTCTTAACAATTCAACCATACTTAGACTTTTGTCACGCCCACTTATGAGGGATAGGAATAAGAATAGGGTATCCAACAGTTCGCCCAAGCGGACTGTAGCCCGTCCCTATGTTTTTTCTCTTGAATTAATACCAACCCGCCTTAACTAAGAAAATGAATGTACTAAATATTAGTAATTACTAAAAAACCAGACGGTAAATAAGTAAAGATAGCTCATACGAGAAACTAAACAATTAATAAATTGATTTGAATAACAATTTGCGATATAAAAGCTATCAGCAATAGGATTTAAATATATTTTATAGTTTCATCCGAATGGATGCGGGTCCGGTTATTAAAGATATAAATTCAGACTCATAACATGCAATTTTGTACATAGTTATTTCTTATACTATATTTAAAACGCAAACCCGAATAAATGAATTCGTTTGTTATATACTGTTCTTAATTATTAGTTGTTCATATTTTCGATTTCGGCCCGGGTTTGCTTTTACTATGGCCAGTATGCATTTGACCAATACAACGGGAAGTTCTATTTTTTGTTTTGATTTGTGATATTATCTGAACATCATGAGTCTAATGGAGTGAGTTTTCCTTAGGGTGGATGGGACACAGTTCTAGGTTCACCGTTGGAAGGATCAGTGCGTAGTTAAGCAGAAGAGGACAGAGTAAGGGGCTTTCATAAATATAGAGCTCCATGAAAGCCAAGGTCGTCTTATTTCTACTTGATTAGAAATAAGACAGGGGTGGGCTAGCTCAAGGAGAACATTTCCAACGTCCGTTCTCCCGATACTGACGGTTCTACAAACAATAATTCTCTGAAGGACGAAACGGGCTCCCCTACAAACAATCTTTTTTTTGAACATAACACCAGTTCATAGGTGTCAGCATGGATAAATTACGTAACAACGTTCGGGTTACTGCAACAAGATCCCCCCCCCCATTCCGACGAGCTAGGTCGTGCTTGGAGCAAGCATGCTGGTGTTTCAGTACTTCGGACACCCTTTCGTCTTCGCAGCCCGGACGGGCTTAAGGAATCCTGTGCCCTTAAGATCTAAGGGTAGTATATGAAGCGGAAGGTCATTGGGAAACTGGTCGATAATAACACCTGCTCTTCAAGAGCCCTTATATCTTGGCGGTTACGGTTCGACCCTGGTGTTTAGGAACAGGTGGATGGTTTAACCCCTTCTGCGGTATCCTTCACACCTACAGCCAGACCTATTATTCGTTACAATCTGAACTCAGAAGCGTTGTTTCCAATTGAACGAAAAATGAAAAAAAAACATAGGGGCGGGCTACAGTCCGCTTGGGCGAACTGTTGGATACCCTATTCTTATTCCTATATCTCATAAGTGGGCGTGACAAAAATTTAAAGGATTTTATCGAAAAAACTAAGCTTTTGTAAATAAAAACGCTCCCTAGCTCAAACTTTGGTTTTTCAATAAAATTGTTTTATTTAATTGTGGGCGTGTCAGTAGGCGGATTTAAAAAAAATTTAAGTATGAGCATAAAGGGCACCTAGAGAGTATATACTATAAATTTCAGCTCCCTAGCTCAAACTTTGGACTTTCAAAAATAAAAAAAAATAATTGTGGGCGTGTCAGTAGGCGGATTTTGAAAATATTTACACATGAGCATAAAGGGCCCCTAGAGAGTATATATTAAAAATTTCAGCTCCCTAGCTCAAATTTTGGTTTTTCAATAAAATTGTTTTATTTTTTTGTGGGCGTGGCAGTGGGCGGATTTTGAAAATTTTATATCCCGAGCAGTTTTAGGAGTCATAGATCATATATAAAAAATTTCAGCTTCCTAGCTCCAAATTCGATTTTTTCCAAAATTTTGTTTTTTTGAGTTTGTGGGCGTGTCTGTGGGCGGATTTCAAAAATTCGTAAACTTGATTATTTCGGGACCCTAGAGAGTATATGGTTAAAATTTCAGCTCTCTAGGTCCAGTTTAAAGGCCTAATTTTTGCCGACGGACGGACGGACGGACGGACATGGCTAGATCGACATTACTATCGATGCTGATCATAAATATAGTAACTTTTAGGGGTCTACGGGCAATATTAAGGTATGTTACAAACTATGCGTCAAAATTAATATACCCCTAGAATAGGGTATAAAAAATTACGTTCTATAAGTACCCGTTGTCGTACGGCGTTTATGGAAAAAATGTATATTTCAATCGCTATCGCGGCCACTGCATATCAGGAAGGTAAATACTGACACAAAAAAAATGTATAATAAAACTGACACAAAAGTTTATAATAAAACTCTCTTAACGAAGAGCGTGTGATCGAACAACAAAATTTTGGTTCACACTGGTCTCTTTTAATTGGTAGTCCCTTGTTAACTCAATCCGAAGTAATGTACGCAATTAAATTTAAATTTGATAATCACTTACCGATCTTTCCTTTAAACAGAAATGTACGTATGATGACGTACCGATTTTAATCCAGGGGTGAGGAAGATGTTGTGCACAGCATTGTCCAGCCCGTGGTGATGTTGTTGTCGGTTGGTTGATGAAATTACTTTAGGCTAGGGGAGAGAATTACGTACATTTGAGTTGAGTGGACTTTACATCAAACAATAGTAAGAGAAGAAAAACTAAAAAAAAAATATAATGTATAGCGATTCGATACTTAGCGGCTTAAGAATACTAAAGGTAGGCAGCAATCCTGGTTAACGTGAAGCGAATTTTTCTGCTGATGGTCCAGATTCTGAGTCAGATACGGGGTTTAAGAGTCGCTGGATGATGATGGTGGTGCGGTTGATTATGACTCCGATGACGGAGTACGAATTGTTAGATGATGATGGTGGTGTCCGATGGCGGTGGCGGGTTGGCGGCTCGTATACTGAATTTGGTTATCACGGATTTTTGTAGGTTAACTCGCATAACACGATAGCGGTTGGTGATAGCTCTGTCGATGTGACTGTAAATTTATCACCACGGCGGCACTGAGTGAAGCGCGTTTTGTGGCAACGCTGTTTTACGCGGTCTTGGTCGTCCACGTGCCCGTCGTGGTTATGCGTCTGGTGGTGCTCTGATGAGTGTCTGGTAAACTTGCTGAGTAAAGTACGTTTTGATGCAAGGCGGTTTTATCACTCGTTTGGTATTCCACGTGCCCGTCGTGGTGGTGCGTCTGGGCCCAAAGTTGCTAAAATCCGTGTTTGATTTGCCTTAAAACCGGCAATTGTTTCATGCAGCCTTATTAGTTTTAGCTATTTTTATTTTATTTTTTTTCAGTTTCGACTTAGTTCCTTTTATCTTAAATGGGATTTTTTTTGTTTTTTTTTTTTTGTTTTTTTTTTTTTTTGTTTGTTCTCGTTTTCGATTGACAAACGTTGTGATTCACGAGCACACATCTACGCTGAAAGCCCGCAATCAACTGTATTCCGATTCCGACTTCTATCATTTCGGATTCTTCTTTTCTTTTTATACCGTATTCTAGGGGTATATTAATTTTGACGCATAGTTTGTAACATACCTTAATATTGCCCGTAGACCCCTAAAAGTTACTATATTTATGATCAGCATCGATAGTAATGTCGATCTAGCCATGTCCGTTCGTCCGTCCGTCGGCAAAAATTAGGCCTTTAAACTGGACCTAGAGAGCTGAAATTTTAACCATATACTCTCTAGGGTCCCGAAATAATCAAGTTTACGAATTTTTGAAATCCGCCCACAGACACGCCCACAAACTCAAAAAAACAAAATTTTGGAAAAAATCGAATTTTGAGCTAGGAAGCTGAAATTTTTTATATATGATCTATGACTCCTAAAACTGCTCGGGATATAAAATTTTCAAAATCCGCCCACTGCCACGCCCACAAAAAAATAAAACAATTTTATTGAAAAACCAAAATTTGAGCTAGGGAGCTGAAATTTTTAATATATACTCTCTAGGGGCCCTTTAAGCTCATGTATAAATATTTTCAAAATCCGCCCACTGACACGCCCACAAATAAATAAAACAATTTTTTTGAAAATCCAAAGTTTGAGCTAGGGAGCTGAAATTTATAATATATACTCTCTAGGGGCCCTTTAAGCTCATGTATAAATATTTTCAAAATCCGCCCACTGACACGCCCACAAATAAATAAAACAATTTTTTTGAAAATCCAAAGTTTGAGCTAGGGAGCTGAAATTTATAATATATACTCTCTAGGGGCCCTTTATACTCATGTGTTAATTTTTTTTAAAATCCGCCTACTGACACGCCCACAATTAAATAAAACAATTTTATTGAAACACCCAAGTTTGAGCTAGGGAGCGTTTTTTTTGATAAAGTCCTTTATATGTTATATAACAAAATATGTAGAGCGTTCTTAACAATTTAACCATACTTAGACTTTTGTCACGCCCACTTATGAGGGATAGGAATAAGAATAGGGTATCCAACAGTTCGCCCAAGCGGACTGTAGCCCGTCCCTATGTTTAAAATGGTTTATGGCCGGATTTTCTGATTATTTTTGCTAATGACCGGAAAGTGCGAATGTATTGTTTTTTAAGAGTCTCCTGATAGACTATGAAAAATTATCCAATAAAAGGCAAAGATCATTCAGATTGACAATGCTAACCAAAATGAATGAGTTGCAAGAAGGGGAAGAAAATGAAGCCTCTACTTCCAATGCGACATTTGAAGATTGGCAAGATTAAAAGCTTTTCTCTTTTCTTGTAAATAAACACATAATGCCTATTTTGTAAACGCAAAATTGTTTTTTTTTTCTTTTTACTTACCGTAGAGTTATAAATAATCTTTCAGCCGGAGTAATGCTATTACGATAGTTCGAATCTTTTTTTCTGATAGCATTTTCGATTAATCCCAGCAAATAATCAAAAGTTTCAATCCGCATTCTGGTGAAATTATGAAATTTTTCAGGATAAGTTCTTAACTCTGCTATTAAGTTTATAATCACATCCTCAGCATTTCATTTTAGATTATATGGATGCACCCACCACTCTCTACTATTTGCGTCCTTTTCCTCAATTGCTTCAAAAATTGTATATAAGATTGGCACAACTTCATCGTCTGAGTCCGACCACATGTTGAACAACACTAAAAGCAAGTCACTAATTCAATTTTGTTTTATTTCAACACACACCAAATGAAGCAAGAAAACAAAACGTTTTGTTTTGTTACATTCTGTTTCGCTTGGTGTGTGTTGAAATAAAAAATGTTTTCTTGACTATCGAATCGACAACGTTTTGCTTTATCCGGTGTGTTTTCAGCCTTAGGTATCAAGGAAAATGGAAAGGAACATGGAGAGAGTCTCCATTCTCCATTGAGACGCAAACAGAAGTAAACACGAATGAATAATTTAAATTGGAAAGAACAAAAAGCGAGTACGGTGGAATTTAGGAAAACTTTCAAGAAATGCACGTAGGTGGGTAGGAATTCGTTCCTCGGAAGGAAATTAATTGTGGGTGATTGGTGCTCTCAGGTCAGCTATGGTTTTTTTTATGATTGTGTATTGATTATTCTTATTATTATTACTTATGTTTAGGATGTTAATAGTTATTATTATTATTAGCGCGCTTAAGTATGATTATCATTATATTTATGAATAGTTATTATTACGACGAGGTTACGTCTTGAGTACCAACAGCCTAGGGCCAACGTTGAATGCACTAAGCTAGAGGAACGCCGTCAGCCGGGAAGAGGTAGGCAGAATGGGAAAAGTGCTGACGATTTCTTTTTGTCTCCACAATATTTCAGCACAAGGGTACCTATGCGAAAGGGTATGCGGACATCAGCTGCTTTCATTAACAGAATGCACGACCTGAAAAGGGATCAGGAGGCCATGGCCAAGTTAGATCAACGCGGTGCGGCTATAAGGTTGGAACGATTAAAAGAGGAATGGGCAAAGCATTGCAATCGATACGATGCAATGATGGAAAGTTTGGAAAGTGGCAACGAGGAAGCAGTGGATCACTGGGATTTCGTTTTCGTCCACGGCCTACACGAGCGTCTGGATAGGGAAATGGCCAAGCAATGGCAGCTGCAGCGGGTGGTTGAGTTTCCCCACCTAACGGACATGTTAAACTTTGTGGATAAGCAAGCTACCGCAATACAGGTCTCGCAGGCAGCTGGTCACGGGTCGAGGCAAAGGACGGCAATCAGAAAGAGCAGCAAGAAATTGAGAAAGACTTGGAAAGGACAGCAAGCGCAAAGATGGGAAAGACGAACCGGACTTCATCCAAGAAGAGATTCCCATGCGATCTGTGCGCAGGCGATCATATGGTCTACGCGTGTCCAGACTTCCTAGCTTTGAGTTTTCGAGCAAGGGAAGATTTTGTCGGTAGAAGGAAGCTCTGCCCCAACTGCCTGAAGAGGGGACACAACACCAGCAACTGTTACCAGGGTAGGTGCATCCGCTGCCCAGGGTCACCAGCGCATAATAGCGTATTATGCCCGATGAAGGAGCTGAACAAGCCATCAAACATCTTGACCAGTAGCAGCAGCATCAGGGGAAAGAAGGAATGACAATCAAGGAAAAGGAAAGCGGGTAGCGAGTTCAGTAGAGATGGAAAGAAGAGCAAAATGGAAAGTTATAACGAAAAGACGAAAATAAAGGATGAACATTGTTTTTTTTGTCGAATTGTTATTTCGAAAGGGGGCAGAATTCTTTATATCCTACAGTTATGGTAGAACTATCATGGGAAGGTGTATTCTTTGGTCCTATTAGGGTTATTCTAGACACAGGCGCCCTGTTAAACATTATTTCAAATTCCCTTTTCCGCCAGACGGGGTGGGAAAGCAAACCCATAACCAGGAGGCTGGTAGGCATAGACGGTAATCCATTTCAAGTTCGGCAAGAAATCTCGCTTAAGGTGCATCCTTGGTTTGAGTCAGATTATTACATAGAGGATAGACTTTGGATATTACCTAAGGAAAGTCAGTGGCAACCAGTCACTCCAACAGTAAGGCTGGAGTTGGAAAGGGACAGTCACATAAGATTGGCAGACCCAGAATACTTCACTCCGGGTCAAATACATGTTCTATTAGGAGTGCAATCATTTGCAAGGATAGTGGAATCGGTTGTCCCACAATCAGGCGATGGGATGCTGATGATGGATACCAGATTCGGTATGATAAAGTTAGGCATGGCCAACGAAAATAGTAAGCAGACTTTTTCGGCCATAGAATGTTCGGAAAGCGAGCAACTAGATAGGCTTTTAACCAGGTTATGGGAAATGGATGAGATTGGAAAGAGCTCGGGAAGAACACCAGAGGAAGAGATGGTTGAAAAACACTTTATAACCACACACAGGAGAGACGTGCAGGGTAGATTTGTGGTTTTCATACCACTCAAAGACAGAGTGCGAGACATTGGGGAATCAAGAGCGATAGCCCTAAGTAGATTCTTGTTCTTGGAAAGAAAATTGGAGAAGGATAAGGAATTGAAAGCAAAGTATGTAGGAAAGATGCGAGATGAGATTCATACCGGACACATTAAGCTGGTAAAGGGAAAACCGAAGGAAGGAGGGCTTGTCAATAATGCAGATTGAAGACTTATGTTGCGAATCGTGTTTCATCAATTCAATCTAATACTGAGGTGAAACGCTGGCACCATGTGAAAACGAAAGATAATTCTGCGGACTTGGTGAGCCGAGGGGTCAGCCCGTCAGAGCTAGTTGGAAACAAGTTATGGCTACATGGACCGGAATGGCTTATGAGAAAAGAGAGGTATTGGCCGAAGGAAGAGGTTATAGTTGAGTGTGGGGAAGCGGAAGAAGAATTGACAATCTTTACCCTTGCAAGTTACAAGCCAGATTTGCGAATATATGTGGAAAGTATTGCAAAGGCGATACCATTGGTACATAGTACGAATAGTTTGGGAAGAATAGTTGGTATCATGGGATATGTTTTTAGATTTGTGGAAGCGGTAAAGCAGAAAGTTCAAAAGTAAGGAAGGTTAGTCGTAGGCATATAGATAGAATATTACCTACAACAAAAGAGGAAAGAGCAAGTTCGATGAGATATTTAATTCATGAAGCACAAATGGAAAGTTATAGTTATGAGATTTCATTTCTTTCTAAGGGGAAAACATCTCTGGAAAGAAGCAAGATCGAATCGCTTAAACCAATTCTAGACGGAAAGAAACTGCTTCGAGTAGGTGGTAGACTGGAAAGGGCCGTGCTTGATTATGAGATGAAGCATCCGGTGATTCTGCCAGGCAGCTCGCGCTTAGCCTGGTTAGTGGTGGATAGCGCCCATAAGGCAACGAGACATGGGGGAGTTCAGGTCATGATGCAATTTATCATGCAGTTGTATTGGATACCCAGACTACGCAGTGTATTACGCAACTACATTCATAAATGCGTTAAGTGTGCCCGCTACACGGCACGAGTGGAAGATCAGTTAATGTCAGACCTGCCAGCGGACAGAACGAAAGTGGGAAAGCCTTTTTCATGATCCGGGGTTGGCTATGCTGGGCCCTTCGAGCTTAAAGTGATTGATAGAGCCGGAAAGCAACTGACAAAGAGGAAATGTTGGGTTGTAGTTTTCGTTTGTTTAAAAACCAGAGCAACCCATTTAGATGTAGTGACGGATTTAACATCTGATGCGTTTATTGCTTGCTATGAACGTTTTATAGCTAGTAGGGGTAGGTGTGACCGTATGTATAGCGACAACGGTACTGCGTTTGTAGGGGCGGACAGGGAACTTATGGAAGCGTTTGGAAAGTGGACAGATAACGATTGTAACGACACTTCGCTGAGTAGGTTGGACCGGGTCTTGAGCCGGATGCGGGTAGCACGCCTAGCTATACTATCGCTTAGCTCGTCGGAATGGGGGAGTTCTTTGCATCGACCAAGACCTCGCTGCCGTTCACAAATAAAAAAATGCGTGCTAAATTAAAATGGAGATGTTACTCACGTACGATACCCATATCTTGACCCCAAATCAACCTCTACCAACCCTTGAGAGACCAGCTGAAACGTCTCTTACTTTACCCTCCCTACCAGATGCATTTCGGGACACATATCTTTTCCTCCGTCTTTGTTTGTTGGTTTTTATGAGTTGGGCTGGGAAGTGGGCAAAACAATTCGTTGTGGATCTTAACGGGATCCAAACCTAAGGTGGTACACGAGCGCGTGTGCCCCGTAAGCTGGGTGTTGGGGAATGCACTTCTTAGCTCGGTATGGTGATTTGGATTCGCAGCAATTTTGGATAATTTGGATCCTCATTGGGTCCCACTAAAAAAAAATATTTCTTGCATTGGTGAACACAAAAAAAAATGCATCCCATTACCTCTGGGGACCGGTCTACAGAATTAATGAAAATGGCACGGAGGCTTTTGTTTGGCGTGGATAACCGCGACACGATTTAAACTTTTATAATTACACCGGTCCGGTGCCGGTCAAGTGAATTACCAACGCACGTTAACTTTTGTTTTCCATAAGCGACCGCAAAAGAGGAATAATTTCGAAGACTTATAATTGTCACGTCCTGATACCGTCAAAATTGTGCTCCAACTAAATTTCTGCAAATGCAATTACCAATTACCAAACCTCGCCAAGCGCATTGGCAACAGCACATGTCAGGCAATCTTCCCGTTTTGCAAAGACAAAAAAAAAAAACTCTATGTACCAGCACATAAAGGGGCTTAGAGATTTATGTAAATAACACGACTGTGTTCTATTCTTTTACTATAGATTTTTTTTTTCCCCTCCATTTATTTGCGGTAAGGTGCAAAAGGGTAGATTGGTACTAGCCCATGACAACGCACATTTAAAAAAACAGAGTACGCTTTGCATACGGTTGATAATGGGTCATTACAAAACAGGTGAATTGCTAGTTTGATTCGGAACTGCAATTGAACTGAGGGACTATCTATTGTTTGAGATCTTTCGCGTGGTAGGTTCCAACCAGCTTCCCATTTAAATCTTCGAGGATGTAATATGAAGATCCCAGCTTTTCCTTGACCCTAGCTTTAATGAAAGTAGGAGCAAGCTTTGCAGAGAATCCCTTCGTCCAATTGCTCTGAGCAAAATTTCTCCGGAAAATTTCCTGTCCCACCCTAAAATTAACAGGTCTGGAACGGGTATCGTATATGGTTTTGTTATGTTCGCAGGATTTCTTCATATTACCCTTTGCCTTTTCTCTATGTAATGCTAGCTGTTCTTCTCGTCTTATATACGTATCAAGGTTACTGATCATACCGAGATTTTTCAGCAACTGATAGTCTGCACCATTGGTTACCATATTCTGACCGAAAAGTAAAAAATATGGTGTGCATCCGATGGACTGATGTATGGAATTCCTCAGAGCGCAGCTAATTCCACTTAAATGCTCGTCCCAATCTCGGTGGTCAGCAGCCACAAAGGCTCTAACAGCGGCTCCAATGGATCGATTGACTCGTTCAGATGGATTTGACTGGGGAGAATACAATGCAGTACATGTATGAGTTACCCCATATGATCTTAAGAAAGCTTTGAACTCCAAAGACTTAAATTGTGTTCCGTTATCGGATAAAATCACTTCTGGGACCCCGAACGTGTGAAATACTTCACGCTCTAAGAAATTACAAATTAATTTCGAGGTAAACTTCTTAAGTGGCTTCAAAAAGTGAAATTTGGAAAAATGATCCAAAACTATGAGTATTCCGATATTACCCATCTTTGAACGCGGGAAAGGCCCGATAAGATCAATACAAAGTCTCTGAAAAGGTCTATCAGTCATTACCTGTCTACCCATAGGTGGTCTTAGGGAAATATTGGGACTCTTTGTGGACTTACATGTGTCGCAGTTAGACACATATTCCTTGATTTGTTTAACCATTTTCGGCCAGAACAAGTGCCTACGAATTTTCTCCAACGTTTTACCCATTCCCCGATGAGATCAGAACGTCATGGGCCTTGTGGACTACACCTTCGGTTAATTCTGAAGGGACCCATAGTTTCCAAGAGTTCTGCTCTTGCTCACCCTCCTCAGTCGCATACTTCCTCCGACAGTATACATAATTGCCCATGACCTTCAAATCGGGAAACCGGCATTGATTGTCAATAATCTTCGTTTTCAGAGATTCATAACTTGGAGAACTGAAATATTGTGACGATAAATCAATAAGTGAACCATTCTTATTCAGTTCAAGTATTTCATCACAATGTGCTCTCGACAGGGTGTCAGGAACGACATTGGCCGTACCATGCCGATGTTGGATATTAAATACGAAGCCTTGTAGCTTCAGTGCCCATCGCGCCAACCTACCATTGAGATCAGTTTGATGCATAAGCCACTTCAGACTAGCGTGATCTGTGATTATAGTGAATTCCTGCCCTTCCACATAAGAACGAAATTTCTTTAAAGCCAGAACAGCCGCAAGGCACTCCTGTTCCGTTACGGAGTAATTTCGTTGTGCCTTATTGAGCTTTTGTGACATGTAGGCAATAGGAACCTCTACCCCTTCTGGGTTCAATTGGGCCAGCACTGCTCCAACCCCATTCTGACTAGCATCGCACTGTATGATAAACGGTTGTTCGAAATTTGGGTTAGCTAGGAAAGGTGCAGTAGTTAACGCTTTCTTCAGGATATTAAAAGATAACTGAGACTCAGTTGTCCACGTAAAACGTGTACCTTTCTTAAGTAGTTATGTAAGGGGGCACGACATTTCCGCAAAATTGGGAATGAAGCGCCGATACCACCCAGCCATACCTAAAAATCTCCGAAGTTGTCGTACGGTAGTAGGTGCTGGGAAGTCTGTAATAGCGGCAACCTTGTCTGGGTCAGTTTTCAACGTTCCGTTACCAACAATATAACCTAGGTACTTGACTTCGGTCAAACAAAATTTGCTTTTCCGAACATTGATGGTAAGATTTGCGCGTCTGATGAGCTGCGCAACTTCCTGCAAAAGAATCATGTGAGAACTGAAGTCATCGGAAATCAACAGGAGATCGTCAAGGTACACGAAAACTCTTTGGCGGAGGTGGTTTGGTATGACCTTATCCATAAGTCGACACATAGTTTGGGGAGCGTTGCATAGGCCAAATGGCATTACCGTGAATTGATAAAGCGGTCTATTCGGAACGGTAAATGCTGTTTTCTCCCGTGAATTCATTTCTAGTGGGATCTGCCAGAAGGCGTCCTTAAGATCCAAGCTAGAAATAAATTCAGCCTTCGGCAACCGACTTAAAATTCCCCCTATGTGCGGCAATGGATAAGCATCCTTGACCGTCACGGAATTTAACTTTCTGGAATCCAGGCAGAACCGAACTTTTCCAGGGGTCCGATGCAGCACCACTGGTGAGCTGCAGGAACTTGTTGATTCCTCTACTATCCCTAATTCCAACATCCTGTCGATCTCTTTAAACATAAGCTTCTCCACCGCGGGTGAGATTGGAAAATACCGCTGTTTTATGGGCTTCGCATTTCCAACATTAATAACATGTTCAAGGATACTTGTTTTACCCAGACCTTCCTCTGCGAATGAAGGAAATAAAAGTTTAGCGGCTTCTAATTGTTTTTTCTGTAATGGTAGCAGTTTATGTTCATTAACGTTCTCTGCCACTGAACTGTCCAATTCAGACAGAATGTGCGGTGCTAATTCAAAAGCCTTCCAGAAATCTATTCCTAAGTATAGATCCTGAGAAAGACTGGGTACAATAAATAATTCTATTAATTTCGTTGTGTTGCGAAATGTTATTTCCGACATTGTGCTACCGATAACAGGCTGCGTTCTACCATCAGCTGTGCCAACTGAACTCTTGAATTTTTTAATTTTACAATTTGTCTCACTAATGCTTTTTGCCATCTCGGAACCTAAACAACTTACGGTTGCACCACTGTCCAAAAGTCCGCTTATGATTCTTCCAAAGACTTGCACCTCAGCATATGGCCGTATGTCATTTGGTTTCAAAATAATGGTTGAAATAAGTTTTCGTTGAGTTTTTCGCACTGAATGCCAAAAGTTACGTATACGCAACGATGACCGTTTAGGTTTAGTAATTTCATTTTGTGAGAATATATTTTTGCGAATGGTGTTATATTTTTGTAATCGAATATGGTACGGAACGATATTACTAACCTGACGAGGATGGGTTTCTAAATGTCGGGGGCTGTATATTTTAGTTGGAGGTTTAAAATAGTTGGTATTGAAATTATTGAGTCCGGGGCAGTTGTTTCGGATGCCCGCTGCTCTTGGTTTCATCCTTCCTCAAGTTTTCCGAGTTATTACATTTTAGACAATGCGGCTTATAGATATTGACAGCTCCACACCCATAGCAAAAGATTCGCCGGGGTTGTATACAGTCTTCATATCGATGACCTTTTTTATCGCAATTCCAGCAGTTAAAGGATTTAGCCGGTGAAATTTCTTGTGAAATTTCTTCAATGTCAGAGACATCCGGACAAGAAGTCTGTTCACCATTCTCAGCAACCTCAAATACTTGCTTACGCATTGAGATATTCCCTCTATAAGGTGTCTTTCGAGTATCTTCGATAAAGTATTCTCTCTTTCGACAGGCACTTCGGAGATGAGCAATTGAATTTATCTCTATATGGAGAAGTTCATGTCTAATTTCAGGTTTTAAGTTACGTATAACTGTCTCAATCAGTTCGCGGTCAGACATAGGTCTTTCCAGTTTATCAACTAATATTGAAATCCTATCGAAATAGTCGTCGAAACATTCATGTTCTTTTTGTTTGCGACTGCGAATAAGATCACGAATATCGAAATCACAACTTAAATCGTTGTACTGACGTCGAAGCGCTTGACACAGAGTGCCCCACTTTATGGGTCGCTCTGTAGTCTTTCTATGAAAACGCCAGTACCATTCGCGCGCTTTACCACTGAATAATGAATGAACATGATCACATAATAAGCTAAAATTTCCACTAAGAGATTGTCTCGTTAGTGCTTCCACGCGGTATAAAAACTCTTCGATTGGTATGCCTTCCGGCGAACCATCGAATATCAAATGCCAGTTGATTATAATCCCAGAGATCTTATCGGGATTACCTAATTGTATTTGGGTGGATCCAGGGTAGTCGTTGGAATTCCACTGATCTCTACTAGGATTCCTTCCGGCTGACATATCGTCATCTCTTCGATGTTGAGATTGGAACTGGCCGCTGGAATTTGCATTCCTCAAGGAATTATGAACCGATTCATCAATTATGGAACCTAGCATTTGTTTTAGGTTAAGAAATAATTGCTGTTGACTTGCATTTATAACGTCATTAACCATTATCTGAATTTCCTCCCGAAGTGGATCCGGATTTTGGAATGCATTCGATATATTACCAGACTGGTTATGGTTGTTAGAAGAATTCCTAAATTGATTTTCTGCTAATACCGATTGATGGAATAAAGTATTTGGTAGAGGGGATTCTCGTCTTTGAGAACTTTTCTGAAACCTAGTGTTGGGACGTTGAGTTCTACTAATTGCACCTTTGCCTGTCATGGGTGAAGATTTCTGTGGATTGCCAAGGAATGTACCCTTGAGTTTAAAGCTTTTGATATCGCACACAGCACTGCAGTTAGGGCAAACCTTAGATTTGGAACAAGCCTCAGAAGCGCATACCTTATGAAAACTGTGTTCACATGGGGTTATGATAACCTCCTTCCCATTGCTCAATCTATCTTTACAAACCAAACAAATATCGACACTATTATTAAGGTCATCTAAATTCTCATTACTTCGATAAACCGCCATAATGATTTTGTAAAAAAAAACGAAATTATTTAATTAATGTAAGAATTCAAAATCATAATATTAGATCCTACTTCTCACTGCTGAGAAAAAAAAATAGTCGTATTGATTAAATAAGGGTTGGTAATGGTTGACTGAGATTGAATTTATGGATACAAAGTTTCACCTAGGCATTATCCTCTCATTGGTTAAAATCCAGATATAATTCCTGATAATTAAATTCCGAATAAAATTGTAAATGCTTGAATTGATTGTCTAGAAAAGAAATCATTTATCAGAATATGTAAATCCAGTGAAACGTCACAAAACCCACAGTGGCTCGCGTTCTTATACAGAACTAGCGGAATTCCAACTGTTTCAAATTCATGCAACTTTCACGGTACACTCCGATTATATAAATTAAAATTAAAATTGTTTTTGCTATTGTATCTGAAAATGCGTGTTCAAATTATGAATTCTGGTCGTTCAGCCTCGTATTACCACAATAGCTGCTAACGAATTCCCCGAATCAGTTTTGGTCACATGGTTAGGTGGAAAGTAACCTCAAAATCATCTGCAGATATAAAAAGTTGAAGTCCTGAAGACGAAGTTTCCAGGCTCCACGTAGTTGGGCGCCAATTTATGTAACGACACTTCGCTGAGCAGGTTGGACCGGGTCTTGAGCCGGATGCGGGTAGCACGCCTAGCTATACTATCGCTTAGCTCGTCGGAATGGGGGAGTTCTTTGCATCGACCAAGACCTCGCTGCCGTTCACAAATAAAAAAATGCGTGCTAAATTAAAATGGAGATGTTACTCACGTACGATACCCATATCTCGACCCCAAATCAACCTCTACCAACCCTTGAGAGACCAGCTGAAACGTCTCTTACTTTACCCTTCCTACCAGATGCATTTCGGGACACATATCTTTTCCTCCGTCTTTGTTTGTTGGTTTTTATGAGTTGGGCTGGGAAGTGGGCAAAACAATTCGTTGTGGATCTTAACGGGATCCAAACCTAAGGTGGTACACGAGCGAGTTACGTATTGCAGCAGAGAAAGGGCAACAACCACAGGAAATGCTGCGCAAACAAGATTCGACGATGACTTGCCAGCGGCATACAAAATCAAGGCCAACGCAAAACCGATGGCATGGTAATTTTGTGCTTTGGTTGCATTCGGTGGTCATTCACATGAACCGATTTCCGTTTGTGCGAATGACCGATGGTTGATGAGCCAGCAGTTCTGGCTGTACATAGGTTGTAAGTTAGAAGTAAGATATTATTAAGTGAGGCAGTTCTGTTCCGACCGGGAGATAATAAAGTGTTTAAAATAAACAACCAGCCTCTTTTGGTGTTTTAATTTTAGTTTCTTGGACATTATACTTAACTGGCGCAGTCGGTAGGATTCTGTTCAGTAGAACTAGAATCCAGTGAATCGAACCGGAAAAGGTGAAAGTGTTAAAGTACGAAACAAAGTAATCTAAAACGAAATTTATTAGATTACGTAGAAACGACCATTATACATTAAACCAACAAATCTGGAGAGAAAAATATCTCGAAACAAAATTCTGGACAACAACAGAAGTATGGCGCAAAATATTACTGAGCAATGCTTAGCCATGCTTACAGAAATAGTGAGCCGTCAAAATCAACCGGGGACATTAAGGAGCAGACTCGAAAAAGAACTTCGATATCTTCCTGTTTTTGATGGAAGTAGTGGAACCTTGCCAGCATTTATCTCGTCAGTCGACAGAGCATTACTGGAATATGCAGAGAACCAGAGGAATGATGTCTACACTGTGATCTACAATGAAAAAATCATTGGACCAGCGAAGAATTACCTGTCAACATCGCCTCCATTAACCTGGGGAAATTGCAAAAGCAAACTTAAACTCCATTACAAAGCAACGAAGGACCAAGGACAAATCATGAAGGAGATCAGTTTTTTAAAGGTAAATTCAATTGCTGAATTATGTAATAAAGTAAGAATTAGTGTTAGTGATATTGCAGAATGTGCAATTTTTAGTGATTTTGAGACCAATATTGTAAATAATCTTAGTAGTGTCCTAGTCTTAAAAATAAAAGAAATTACTGCAGGGGCTTTAGCAGCCGAATTGCAGGATAAATTTTCTTTAGAAGATATTCGGATAATTCTTAATAGATATATTGGCCAATATCATTTTAATTTAAAAGAACCGACATCAAATAAACCAATTGTTTCCAAACCAATACACAACAATATTCCACCACACAATAACTATCAGAGACATTTAAATAACAATAATTCAGTAGGACCGAGCAGGGGTAGTTTTAATAATAATTTCCACAATAGATCAGGACAGAGAAGGGGTAGTTATAACAACAATTCCTCAAGTCAGCAGTCCAGAAATTTTAACTACAGGAGCTATAACAATAATTCGACAAAACCTATGGAAGTTGATACCATAAGTAATAGGGACGAAGTCAATCAATTAACAGAGGAAGAGTTTTTTATAAACTAGCCTCGGAAAAAAATAAAATGTATATTATTCTTACCATCAATAAAGAAGAGTTCGTTTGTTTGGTAGACACAGGATCTACAGTCAGTTTATTAAACTCAAGCAAAGTAGGAAATAGAGTATACGAAAAGTTAGGGGAACAAATCCATATTAGCACTATAGAAGGACAAGTTAAAAAAAATACTGAGTACGTAAAATCTAAATGTCCAGACGAGTTTAAGCAACCGGATAATGCTAGAATGAGATGGGTAAAGATTAATTTAGACAAAGTATACCATTTTTTAATTGGAATGGATTGGGTTAGTAAGAATGTTCGACTAATAGATATAGGGAATCAAGAAATTATTTTAAATAATAATGTACGAATACCGTTTTTGAGTAAAAGAATCGAAAATGAGGTAAATGCATTGGAAGAAAGTGATTTAGATAATATAAAACTAGATCATTTAAATGAAGAAGAGAAACATGGAGCCCTAACATTATTAAATAAATACAATAAGTTGTTCTATAAAGAAGGAGACATCTTAACAAATACTTCAAGCATTGTACATGAAATTAAAACTACTACAAATAAGCAGATAAACTCCAAAATATATCGATATCCACCACAGCATGAAGAAGAAGTGAGAAAACAGATGCAAGAAATGGAAGTACAAGGTATAATAAGGAAAAGCAAAAGTAGATATAGTTCTCCTATCATAGTTATACCAAAGAAAAAAGATAACTCGGGAGTTAATAAATTCAGGATTGTGGTAGATTATAGAAGGCTTAATCAAGTTACAGTTGATGATAAATACCCACTTCCCAATATTGATAGCATATTGGATAAGTTGGGTAAAGCACAATATTTTAGTTCACTAGATCTAGCTAAAGGATATCATCAGATATTAGTAGCAGAGAAAGATATTGAAAAAACGGCATTTGTAACACCGGATGGCCTCTACGAATATGTGAGGATGCCTTTTGGTCTAAAAAATGCTCCTGCAACCTTTCAACGCCTAATCAATGAAATATTACGAGAATGCATAAATAAAATATGTGTAGTATATCTCGATGATATACTCATTTTCTCCACCACTTTAGAAGAACACCTAATTTCATTGGAAAAAATCTTTAAAATACTAACAGCTCATAACTTAAAGATTCAGGCTGATAAATGTAGTTTTATGCAGAAAGAGACTTCCTTTTTAGGGCATATACTTACGAAGGATGGGTTGAAGCCAAATCCTAACAAAATAGAAGATATTTTACGAATAGGACTACCGAAGACGGAGAAACAACTTAAAGGTTTTCTAGGTATGACTGGATTTTATAGGAAGTTTATTAAAGATTATTCAAAAATAGCACATCCTTTAATAAAATATTTGAAAAAAGATTTTAAAATTAACACTAACAATCCTCAGTATATCGAAGCATTTGAGAAGCTGAAACTATTGATATCTTCCCACCCCATTTTAAAATTTCCCAATTATGAAAAGGAATTTGTGGTTACAACCGATTCTAGTGATTATGCTATTGGTGCTGTTCTATCACAAGACGGACATCCAATATGCTTTATATCAAGGACGTTAAATAGTCACGAAAGAAATTACAGCGTGACCGATAAAGAATTTTTGGCTATAGTGTATTCAGTGAATTACTTCAGACCTTATTTGTACGGGAGAAAATTTAAAATCGTTACAGACCATGCACCAATCAAATACCTAAACTCTAAGTATAAAGGCAAAGAATTTTCCCAAAGGAACCAGAGATGGATTTTAAAATTGCAAGAATACAATTTTGAGGTTGAATATCTCAAGGGAAAAGAAAATAAAGTGGCCGATTATTTAAGTAGGTTAGAAAACAGTCCTCAGATAAATGAACAGAACAGCAGTGAATCCAATATGAACCTGTCTGACTCTAACACCATGCATTCAGTGGACGAACAGTTACAAGACCACATAGGGATAAGAGAAGAAATAATAAATAAATATAAAACTCAGATAATTCTAACTTATAGTCCAAGTAAAGAAATTGATATAGTACATGGCAGAAGAATTATACAAATAAACCCTCAAACTGATGAAGCTTCAATTAGAGAACTACTACTAAGCCATGTCAAACCAGGACACATCGGAATATATTCAGAGGTAAATGATAGAGATTATAATAAAGTACAAAAGATTATTATAGAACTATTCTCCGGGGATCGCAGAATAAAGTTTAGAAAAGCAACGAAAAAAGCTCAAGAAATATCTTTGTATCATACAAGAGAGTCATTGCATAGTGGCATAAATGAGACTTACAAGACATTGAAAGACAAAATCTTTTATCCTAAATTGCAACAGCATATTCAACTTATTATAAATAATTGTAGCAAATGTCAAGAAATAAAATATGACAGAAATCCAATAAAACCTATATTAAATATAACCGAAACACCAACCGGCAAAAATGAAATTATCCATTTAGACATTTTTCATTATAAAAAGCAAACGTTTGTAACTATTATCGACAAATTAACAAAACTCGCAGTTGCTTATTTAATTAATGAGAGAAACTGGGTGAAAAAAATTGCCATTCTAGAAGGGTATTTAGCAACGTTTAACAAACCAAAGAAAATAATAATGGATAATGAATTTAAATCAGAGCAAGTCATAAAATATCTACAAGAAAAAGGAATAGATATTCATTGGACTAAGCCCAACAGCCATACCGGTAATGCGGATGTAGAAAGACTTCACTCTACATTAATAGAAAAAATTCAGGCCATAGTGGAAGATATGTCAGTAGAACAAAAGATACAGAAATCCATAGGAAATTATAACGATAGATATCACTCAGCTATTGAGATGACTCCAAGGGGAGCTAGTTTAATGACAGATATTACAAGTTTAGTAGAAAAACTTAAACAAAAGAAAATTAAAACATGTCAAAGAATAAATAGGAAAAGGGAAAAATATGCAGAAAATCGAAATGTAGGATATATTAAAAATTATAAGAGGGTTAGACATAAGAATGAACCGTATTTTAGAAAATATCCATTAAGAAATGTACACCTTTCAAACATTAAAAGGGCTTATAAATTTACAGGTAATGCTAATAATCCTGATGATGAAGATAGTCACAGTACAAGGGTTACTGCAGGTACATCCAATAGTAGAGGAAAACGGGTATGTGAAAATACGAGTCAAAGAAGTAGAGATAGCGAATAACACTGACACTATTTTACATATAATAAATCCATCTGAAATGATGAACGTTTTGGACCAATTATCATTAAATCTAGCACACTTAAAATTAGAGGACTCAGTTGCACTTTATTCAGAAATCAATCTATTAAAAACTAAACTAAGGACCATAAGTGGGTCAAAGAGAGCAAAAAGAGGTTTATTGAATTTTGTAGGTAGAGTTCAAAACTGGTTGTACGGAACAATGGATGACTCTGATAGGCAAGACATAACAGATCATTTACAGATAACTGACAGTAATAACCATAAAGCTATTGAAGGTCTTAATAAACAAATTAAAATAAACGATCATTTTAACAAGACACTACATGACTTAAAAATATTGATAGAAAACGATAGAAAGACAATTTTGGAATCATATAACCTTACTAACAATATAGTTAAAGAACTAAATTACAAAGTTTTATTTTTAGATCAAGAAACGAAATTAAGATATTTAGAAAACAAAGTGAATCAAATACTTGACAATATAATGGCAACGAAGAATAATTTAATTCATCCAAGTATGCTAACCATAGAGGAGTTAGACTATTATAATGTAGATTTTCATAAATTAAAATTATTAAAAGCTGGTGTAATGGAATATAAAAATCATTGTTTGATATTCGCAATTAAAATACCGATTGATTATATAGTAACAGAGTTGCAATTAATTAAACCTATACCAAATAAAAATGGGTTGCAAATTGATGAATCAGAAGAACTTATTATTGAAATAAATGATCAAATATACGAATATAATGAACAAGCTCTTTTCAAACATCTAAAACATAGTAAACATTGTATTTTTCAAAAAACATGTTCATTAGTGTATAATAATATAACTAGTATAGAAGAAATAGATGATGAATCTATTTTAGTAATAAATATAAATAATGAAACTCTATTGCAAAATTGTGACAACAGAAGTATAAATTTAACTGGAAACTATTTAATCAATTTCAATAATTGTACCTTAAAAATAAAACAAAATAAATTTTACAATAGAAAAATAACTGTAGCTGACAAATACTACTATCCAACAAATAATGTTAAAGAAATGTTTGTTAAACCAATAAAATTTGATGAAATTATAATGAATGATGTAGAAAACTTAAAACTAATTAAGGAACTGCAATACCACAAAAATGTAATGTACGGCACCAATATAAGCCTCATAGTAATAGTAATTTGTATTACTGTAGGTATTTTCTTTTATGTATCTTGGAAAACCAAAAACCAAAAAATTAATATAGTCAATAACATGAAGCCGGAGACTTCTGACTTAAAGCGAGGAGGAGTTACGTATTGCAGCAGAGAAAGGGCAACAACCACAGGAAATGCTGCGCAAACAAGATTCGACGATGACTTGCCAGCGGCATACAAAATCAAGGCCAACGCAAAACCGATGGCATGGTGATTTTGTGCTTTGGTTGCATTCGGTGGTCATTCACATGAACCGATTTCCGTTTGTGCGAATGACCGATGGTTGATGAGCCAGCAGTTCTGGCTGTACATAGGTTGTAAGTTAGAAGTAAGATATTATTAAGTGAGGCAGTTCTGTTCCGACCGGGAGATAATAAAGTGTTTAAAATAAACAACCAGCCTCTTTTGGTGTTTTAATTTTAGTTTCTTGGACATTATATTTAACTAGCGCGTGTGCCCCGTAAGCTGGGTGTTGGGGAATGCACTTCTTAGCTCGGTATGGTGATTTGGATTCGCAGCAATTTTGGATAATTTGGATCCTCATTGGGTCCCACTAAAAAAAAATATTTCTTGCATTGGTGAACACAAACAAAAATGCATCCCATTACCTCTGGGGACCGGTCTACAGAATTAATGAAAATGGCACGGAGGCTTTTGTTTGGCGTGGATAACCGCGACACGATTTAAACTTTTATAATTACACCGGTCCGGTGCCGGTCAAGTGAATTACCAACGCACGTTAACTTTTGTTTTCCATAAGCGACCGCAAAAGAGGAATAATTTCGAAGACTTATAATTGTCACGTCCTGATACCGTCAAATTTGTGCTCCAACTAAATTTCTGCAAATGCAATTATCAATTACCAAACCTCGCCAAGCGTATTGGTAACAGCACATGTCAGGCGATCTTCCCGTTTTGCAAAGACAAAAAAAAAACTCTATGTACCAGCACATAAAGGGGCTTAGAGATTTATGTAAATAACACGACTGTGTTCTATTCTTTTACTATAGATTTTTTTCCCCCTCCATTTATTTGCGGTAAGGTGCAAAAGGGTAGATTGGTACTAGCCCATGACAACGCAAATTTAAAAAAACACAGTACGCTTTGCATACGGTTGATAATGGGTCATTACACGATGCCTTTCATTTTAGTCAAAAAGGGACAGATTGGATTTTCATTACGCCAGCTGCTCCTCACCAGGGTGGTATCTGTGAGGCGTCTGTGAAATCAATGAAGTTTCACTTGAAGAGGATAGTAGGAAAGAGTGTTGCCATATGAACATTTTTTAACACTGTTGGCGGAGATTGAGGCGATATTAAATTCAAGGCCAAATCATCCACTGAGTGATGACCCATGTGATATTCAGGAGCTTACACCAGGTCATTTCCTGATTGGAGAACCCTTGGTGGGTGCAATACCTTACGGTTCAGAGGACCAACCAACTACAGTTGGACCTAAGTTATGGAAAGAACGGAAAGTTATGATTAACCATTTTTGGGAAAAGTGGAAAGGGTATTTGACTACTCTACAGGAAAGGAAGAAATGAAGGAAAGAAAAGGAAAGTGTAAGGATTGGACAGTTGATTATTATCAAAAGCGAAAGGTTCCCACCAGCCCAATGGGCACTGGGAAGAATTACAAGGTTGATACCGAGTAAGGATGAGATCATCCGATCAGTTGTCATCCAGACAGCAACGAGCGAGCTGATTCGACCAGTGCAGAAGATATGCATCAATCCGATGGAACCAGAGCGACTGGACGAGAGACAGGAGAGAGCAGATTGATATGATTAAGTAATTCTGTCCTTATGTAAAACTGTTAGTTTTAGCTGGCACTGTATCATATTGTATAACTATATGAGGTTTTTTTCATGTTCAAACCATATATTTCAATCTGGCAATGCTATTTTATTTTACACTCTGTTATATTATACTTGCTATCGCAGACATAGTTAAAAAGAGACAACTACTGTACTGGAAGGAGGAGGCATGACTGGGAGTTGAGGCCGTAGTCGGCAGTTGTGAAATGCAGTCCACGAGGGAAAGACCTAGAAAAAAGTAAAGTGGAAGGTGTAAAGTAATAAATGTTGGGTTTTTGTGCCTTGTGCTTTTCCCAACAGAAACAAAACGTTTCTTGTGTTTTATTTGTGTACAGGTCAGGAAAGTGGTTCGAGAGTGGAAGGGCTTCCGAACAGTAGCAGTAGTATTAAACAATTATATTTTTTTTACACATAATTGCGTTTGTACTCGCGAATATATAGTTTTAACCAAGTGAAAAAATTAAATCTTAGATTGTATACACGCAGTTCGACGGTTTTCGTGTGTAGATTTTCTTGTGTTTCTTTTTTTTGGATTAGACCATGAGTCTATTACATGATTTTGTTTTCGCGGCTGATCAACTGGTTGAACTCCACGCTACTCTTAGGGCCAAACCAAGTGCAGCGCTTACTAATTCAGTTTAGACGCATATCGTAAAGAGCTCGGTGAATGCGTAAGGTCAATCGACGAACCGTTACAAGAATCGTTGCCGGCCGTTAAATCCAAGTATCAAGGTTGTGTGGATATAAAAATCACGTGTTCAAGCGAATTATCCAATTTACGAGTACTGTCTCAGTTTACCGTTAAAGGTAAGCGCGATAATGAGGAACAGTTACATAAAACGGGTCATGGAGAAGGCGATCGTTCCTTTGTACAGTCTCATAGCTTTAATGTACCACTATGTGACACAGATGTTTTTTATGGTAGCTATCTAGAATTGCCGTCTTTTAGAGACATGTTCACAGCGGTGTATATCAATCATTCTAAGTTGAGCTTGGCTCAAACGTTTTTTCATCTTCGAGCAAAAACCAAAGGTGACGCTTTTGACATTGTCAATAAATTTAAAGCAACGATTCCAATTTTCCTTTGGCGTGGAACGCATTAAAGGAGCATTACGAGAATAAACGCATTCTTGTGAACCATCAAATTCAAATTTTTCTTAATCAACATACCTTATCACTTGAATCGTGTAAAGATCTCAAACGCCTGCAAAGCAATTTCAATGATGCTTTGATCGCTCTAAAGTCATACGACATCACTTTGGGAGGAGTCCCTTAAAAATTCCACCGAGATTCCATCATGGCAGGATATGAACGATTTTCTTATTAACCGATTCAGAATACTCGAAAGTGTTTCTGAAATGAAGCTCAATTACAAAGTAGGTAAACCAAGTCAAACCAAGGCTTCTGATGTGCGTTTAAAAAATGTTCGCTCATTTCACAACAATATCGATCGTCAAGGTACACGAAAACTCTTTGGCGGAGGTGGTTTGGTATGACCTTATCCATAAGTCGACACATAGTTTGGGGAGCGTTGCATAGGCCAAATGGCATTACCGTGAATTGATAAAGCGGTCTATTCGGAACGGTAAATGCTGTTTTCTCCCGTGAATTCATTTCTAGTGGGATCTGCCAGAAGGCGTCCTTAAGATCCAAGCTAGAAATAAATTCAGCCTTCGGCAACCGACTTAAAATTCCCCCTATGTGCGGCAATGGATAAGCATCCTTGACCGTCACGGAATTTAACTTTCTGGAATCCAGGCAGAACCGAACTTTTCCAGGGGTCCGATGCAGAACCACTGGTGAGCTCCAGGAACTTGTTGATTCCTCTACTACCCCTAATTCCAACATCCTGTCGATCTCTTTAAACATAAGCTTCTCCACCGCGGGTGAGATTGGAAAATACCGCTGTTTTATGGGCTTCGCATTTCCAACATTAATAACATGTTCAAGGATACTTGTTTTACCCAGACCTTCCTCTGCGAATGAAGGAAATAAAAGTTTAGCGGCTTCTAATTGTTTTTTCTGTAATGGTAGCAGTTTATGTTCATTAACGTTCTCTGCCACTGAACTGTCCAATTCAGACAGAATGTGCGGTGCTAATTCAAAAGCCTTCCAGAAATCTATTCCTAAGTATAGATCCTGAGAAAGACTGGGTACAATAAATAATTCTATTAATTTCGTTGTGTTGCGAAATGTTATTTCCGACATTGTGCTACCGATAACAGGCTGCGTTCTACCATCAGCTGTGCCAACTGAACTCTTGAATTTTTTAATTTTACAATTTGTCTCACTAATGCTTTTTGCAATCTTGGAACCTAAACAACTTACGGTTGCACCACTGTCCAAAAGTCCGCTTATGATTCTTCCAAAGACTTGCACCTCAGCATATGGCCGTATGTCATTTGGTTTCAAAATAATGGTTGAAATAAGTTTTCGTTGAGTTTTTCGCACTGAATGCCAAAAGTTACGTATACGCAACGATGACCGTTTAGGTTTAGTAATTTCATTTTGTGAGAATATATTTTTGCGAATGGTGTTATATTTTTGTAATCGAATATGGTACGGAACGATATTACTAACCTGACGAGGATGGGTTTCTAAATGTCGGGGGCTGTATATTTTAGTTGGAGGTTTAAAATAGTTGGTATTGAAATTATTGAGTCCGGGGCAGTTGTTTCGGATGCCCGCTGCTCTTGGTTTCATCCTTCCTCAAGTTTTCCGAGTTATTACATTTTAGACAATGCGGCTTATAGATATTGACAGCTCCACACCCATAGCAAAAGATTCGCCGGGGTTGTATACAGTCTTCATATCGATGACCTTTTTTATCGCAATTCCAGCAGTTAAAGGATTTAGCCGGTGAAATTTCTTGTGAAATTTCTTCAATGTCAGAGACATCCGGACAAGAAGTCTGTTCACCATTCTCAGCAACCTCAAATACTTGCTTACGCATTGAGATATTCCCTCTATAAGGTGTCTTTCGAGTATCTTCGATAAAGTATTCTCTCTTTCGACAGGCACTTCGGAGATGAGCAATTGAATTTATCTCTATATGGAGAAGTTCATGTCTAATTTCAGGTTTTAAGTTACGTATAACTGTCTCAATCAGTTCGCGGTCAGACATAGGTCTTTCCAGTTTATCAACTAATATTGAAATCCTATCGAAATAGTCGTCGAAACATTCATGTTCTTTTTGTTTGCGACTGCGAATAAGATCACGAATATCGAAATCACTCCTTAAATCGTTGTACTGACGTCGAAGCGCTTGACACAGAGTGTCCCACTTTATGGGTCGCTCTGTAGTCTTTCTATGAAAACGCCAGTACCATTCGCGCGCTTTACCACTGAATAATGAATGAACATGATCACATAATAAGCTAAAATTTCCACTAAGAGATTGTCTCGTTAGTGCTTCCACGCGGTATAAAAACTCTTCGATTGGTATGCCTTCCGGCGAACCATCGAATTTCAAATGCCAGTTGATTATAATCCCAGAGATCTTATCGAGATTACCTAATTGTATTTGGGTGGATCCAGGGTAGTCGTTGGAATTCCACTGATCTCTACTAGGATTCCTTTCGGCTGACATATCGTCATCTCTTCGATGTTGAGATTGGAACTGGCCGCTGGAATTTGCATTCCTCAAGGAATTATGACTCGATTCATCAATTATGGAACCTAGCATTTGTTTTAGGTTAAGAAATAATTGCTGTTGACTTTCATTTATAACGTCATTAACCATTATCTGAATTTCCTCCCGAAGTGGATCCGGATTTTGGAATGCATTCGATATATTACCAGACTGGTTATGGTTGTAAGAAGAATTCCTAAATTGATTTTCTGCTAATACCGATTGATGGAATAAAGTATTTGGTAGAGGGGATTCTCGTCTTTGAGAACTTTTCTGAAACCTAGTGTTGGGACGTTGAGTTCTACTAATTGCACCTTTGCCTGTCATGGGTGAAGATTTCTGTGGATTGCCAAGGAATGTACCCTTGAGTTTAAAGCTTTTGATATCGCACACAGCACTGCAGTTAGGGCAAACCTTAGATTTGGAACAAGCCTCAGAAGCGCATACCTTATGAAAACTGTGTTCACATGGGGTTATGATAACCTCCTTCCCATTGCTCAATCTATCTTTACAAACCAAACAAATATCGACACTATTATTAAGGTCATCTAAATTCTCATTACTTCGATAAACCGCCATAATGATTTTGTAAAAAAAAACGAAATTATTTAATTAATGTAAGAATTCAAAATCATAATATTAGATCCTACTTCTCACTGCTGAGAAAAAAAAATAGTCGTATTGATTAAATAAGGGTTGGTAATGGTTGACTGAGATTGAATTTATGGATACAAAGTTTCACCTAGGCATTATCCTCTCATTGGTTAAAATCCAGATATAATTCCTGATAATTAAATTCCGAATAAAATTGTAAATGCTTGAATTGATTGTCTAGAAAAGAAATCATTTATCAGAATATGTAAATCCAGTGAAACGTCACAAAACCCACAGTGGCTCGCGTTCTTATACAGAACTAGCGGAATTCCAACTGTTTCAAATTCATGCAACTTTCACGGTACACTCCGATTATATAAATTAAAATTAAAATTGTTTTTGCTATTGTATCTGAAAATGCGTGTTCAAATTATGAATTCTGGTCGTTCAGCCTCGTATTACCACAATAGCTGCTAACGAATTCCCCGAATCAGTTTTGGTCACGTGGTTAGGTGGAAAGTAACCTCAAAATGATCTGCAGATATAAAAAGTTGAAGTCCTGAAGACGAAGTTTCCAGGCTCCACGTAGTTGGGCGCCAATTTATGTAACGACACTTCGCTGAGCAGGTTGGACCGGGTCTTGAGCCGGATGCGGGTAGCACGCCTAGCTATACTATCGCTTAGCTCGTCGGAATGGGGGAGTTCTTTGCATCGACCAAGACCTCGCTGCCGTTCACAAATAAAAAAATGCGTGCTAAATTAAAATGGAGATGTTACTCACGTACGATACCCATATCTCGACCCCAAATCAACCTCTACCAACCCTTGAGAGACCAGCTGAAACGTCTCTTACTTACCTCCCTACCAGATGCATTTCGGGACACATATCTTTTCCTCCGTCTTTGTTTGTTGGTTTTTATGAGTTGGGCTGGGAAGTGGGCAAAACAATTCGTTGTGGATCTTAACGGGATCCAAACCTAAGGTGGTACACGAGCGCGTGTGCCCCGTAAGATGGGTGTTGGGGAATGCACTTCTTAGCTCGGTATGGTGATTTGGATTCGCAGCAATTTTGGATAATTTGGATCCTCATTGGGTCCCACTAAAAAAAAATATTTCTTGCATTGGTGAACACCAAAAAAAATGCATCCCATTACCTCTGGGGACCGGTCTACAGAATTAATGAAAATGGCACGGAGGCTTCTTCGACTACTTACCTTGTCGTGGTGGAGATGCTCAGTAAGACCCCGTTGATACCGGAGAGCGATTGCAGTAGGGCTTCCCATGCTGTAAGGTCTCCGGAGGAGGGCTCCGAAGCTAAAGAGTAGTCAACCCAATTCTAGTGGTGGTGCGAGCGCAATGTAAACCGTGCCCAGGGACGAAAGGTTGAGGGTTTTATCAACCGATAACGAGCTCCTTCAGGTGCCCTGGCAGGGCCTGTCGTATTCAGCCTTACCCCAGTAGAACCGGCAATGCTGGGGTGGACCTTTTCTCACCGGCTTACTCGTGGGACTCAAATCTAACAATGAACAAAAATCAAACAAAAACAAAACAAAAAAACGAAAAACAAGAACAACAAAGCCTAGCGACATCTTCTAAGGCAGGCTTACGAACGAAAGACTTAGAGAAACAGGACGGGACTGACGACCGACTGAACTACAGAGTCAAAGACTGCCCAGAGTCCGTGAATTACTCGGACTCAGAGACAGCATCCGTCAAGACATTGCACTCTGATGCGGAGGGTTCGACAAGCGCCGAAACGGCCAGCTGTAGTCGGAAGCCCGCACGTAATAGAGGCGGACCCAGTTCCAACAAGCACAAAATGACCCGCTTAGCCAGGTTCCAGCTGAACCGTATCCTAAAAAAACCAGAGGATACATGGGACCACAAAGATAGAGACACGGTACGGTGGGCTAGAGACATACTGGCGGAGAAGTCCGATCATCCTGAGACAGGGGGTCGTCCTCCTCCAGCCAAATATGGCTCAGGCGAAACCACGTTAGCGTTGGGCACCGAAAAAAGGGAAGCGACTCCTGAACACGGGAGACCTACCCTCAAACACGGTGCACAAACTAATAGAACGGGGAAGGCCCTTTCTGTAACAGGAGGACCCCCCCAATCCGCACCAAACAACAACAAAAACAAAAAACTGAGCAGCTCGTCTGCTAATAAAAAGGACTTCGCGTCCAAACGTCCTAGATCACAGGACGAAACCTCCAAAACCCCGAAGAAGGCGAAGAGCGCTGAATCAGCGCACAGACCCTTCAACGAGGTAGCGAAGGACAATTTGGTCTTCGGCATCTGCGACTGGAGCAATGATGAGGGGAGAATTAGTGGCGAGAATTGGCGAACGCTGAAGACGAGACTGACTATTGACATTCTCGCCTTTAGCGACAGAGACCCCTCGGCACTACTTCCCACCTTCACAGACAACGGGTGGTACCTCAACGGCGCCAAATTAGTGAGGTGCTCTGACCAGATGTCGGCAGACTTTTTGAAGGTAGCGATCCCGAGACTAACAAATCTCTGGGTCGATGCCAAGTTGAGTGTCGCTCATTGGAGCGACATCCCGGTCCGCCCAAGAGCTCGCACTTGGGTACCCCCAGGACCAAATAAGCCGGACGAGATTCTCCGGCTTATCAAGAGACAGAATCGCGATCTTCCAACAGAGAATTGGAGGATCATAAAGGCCGATGAACCCGAAGAGAGGGGAAGACTCATATCCTTCCTCCTCAACCAGGAATCAGTTGAGCTCCTTAATAAAAAGGGGTTCAAAATATTTTACGGCATGGACACTCTGGTCCTAAAAATCCATGAGAAGGACGAGAGACTACTCGCAGGCATGGTATCCTCGCTAAGTAGTCTTGGCTTAGAGGCTACGCCCGAAAGTTCTTCTCTGGAAACAGACACGGATGGAAGAAAATTAGATGAACAACCCTCGACATCGGGGGCTGCTTCATCACAAGATCCGCTCCCTCAAGAGCAAAACAGTGGAGAACCATCCTCTGAATCAGAGGACGGAGACACCACAATAATAGAGACGCATGTACTAGTCAGCGATGATGCTACGACTAGTGCAGATTAACCTTCACCACTCTAAAATAGCTTCGGCTAATCTACTTCTCCGCCTGGAAAAAGGTGGGGAAGATATCGCCCTTATCCAAGAGCCATGGGTCACAAACAACGACCACATATCTGGACTCAGGGCACGAAACTATTCCTTGTTTTATGTAAGAAATTCAGGTAAACCCAGAACGTGCATATTAGCAAAGAATAATATTAAAGCTTTCCTTCTTCCGAATTACAGCGAACCTGACTTCACTTGCGTGGGGTTAGATCGAGCCGGAAAGGGACCGCTGTGGATATCGTCAGCGTACCTCCCATATGACGACACGGGAGAAGTTCCATCAAACACGATACGCAGGACGGTACAGACAGCGGCTGCTAGTAACACCCCACTGGTGGTAGGTGCTGACGCAAACGCGCACCACACCATATGGGGAAGCAGTGACATCAATAAAAGGGGTGAGTTACTCTTTGAATATATAATTGAAACTAACCTCGTAGTGTGTAACATAGGGTCTGAACCCACCTTTATAAACAGAATCAGGCAGGAAGTCATTGACCTGACACTGACCACCTGTTCACCTGATATAGTTATAGAAAATTGGAAAGTATCTAGCGAAGTCTCATTCTCGGACCACCGCTACATACTCTTCAATCTTAAATTCGAGACCCCCCCAACGACAGTGTTTAAGAACCCAAAAAACACAAATTGGCAAGTCTATAATTCTGTACTCAAAAAGAAACTAGACAGCTTCCAAATTAGACAGCCTAATTCACCGGAAGAATTAGATGAAATGGTGAACGCAGTAACGTCTGCCATGAACAAAGCCTTTAATAAGGCCTGCCCCACCAGCAGACACAAAGAAGGAGGTAAACCCCCGTGGTGGACCTCCACGGTAGCTTCTCTGCGCAGAGATAGCAGGAGTAAGTTTAACAAGGCCAAGTCTTCAAGAAACCCAGCCGACTGGGATAGTTATAAAGACAGTCTTAAAAACTACAAAAAGGAGGTAAAGAGAGCACAGCGGGAGTCGTGGAAATCTTTCTGTGAGAACATAGAAAAAACAAGCGACTCCAGTCGGCTGCGTAAGATCCTCTCAAAATCTCCACAAATACCTAGCGTCATACAAAGCCAAGCAGGAGTGTGGACCTCAACCAGCGAGGAGACCTTAGGGCTACTACTGGATACACACTTCCCAGGCAACAAAGTAGAGGTAAATCCCCCTACACAGCACAACCACAGGGTCCAAAGTGTTCCGGAGCATATTGCTGACAATCGCAAACTGGCGTGGGCAATTAATAGCTTCCTCCCATACAAATCACCTGGACTAGATGGTATCACACCCATAGAGCTACAGAAGAGTATCGAGACTCTCACACCCTGGCTAATGGCGATTTTCAATAGCTGCCTAAAACTCAGCTTTACGCCCACAGTTTGGAAAACGGTAAAAGTGGTCTTTATACCAAAATGCGGTAAAGCTTCACACTGTTCTCCAAAAGACTTCAGACCTATCAGTCTAACTTCATTCCTACTGAAAACGTTGGAAAGACTTGTAGATTACTACATACGCTCAAACCTGGAAAACAATTCCCTTTCGAGGTGTCAACACGCCTACCGAAGAGGTTTTTCAGTAGAAACTGCACTTCATTCGCTAGTCAGCACTATCGAAAAATCGCTGTATCACAAAGAGTACACGATGGTATCCTTTCTGGATATAGAAGGGGCTTTCAACAATGTCAATACAGAAGCCGTAACGCATGCACTCCTCAGACTAAACGTGGACAGCTGCCTCTGTACCTGGATAAAGAATATGCTAGAAACCAGGCTGATCCAGGCGGAGCTCGGCAGCTGTCTGACCAGGAGGTCAGTGTACAGAGGCACACCACAAGGAGGAGTGCTCTCACCGCTACTATGGATCTTAGTAGTCAATGAGATCATCTCCAACCTAGAGGAGGATGGATGCAAAGTTACGGCCTACGCGGACGACATTGCTATTGCCATAACGGGGAAATTCCCCCACACGATCAGAGACCTAATGGAATCAGCTCTCCGGAAACTATCCTCCTGGTCCATTAAAGTCGGGCTCAATGTTAACCCATCAAAAACCGAACTGGTTTTATTTACAAGGAAAATTAAGGTTCAGGAGATAACGCCACCTACGCTCAACAACGAACCACTCAAATTTTCCAGTCAAGCTAAATATCTGGGAACGATCCTAGATAGCAAACTCAGTTGGAAACCAAACATCCAAGACCGCATAAGGAAGGCTACGATTGCCATTTACACCTGTAAAAAGGCCTTAGGCTCCAGATGGGGTCTACAGCCTAAGATAACTCACTGGCTGTACACGGCGGTCGTTAGACTTATCCTCACTTACGGTATCATAGCATGGTGGCCTGCAATATCGAAGCAATGCCACGCAAGCGCCCTGGAACGCGTCCAGAGGGCAGCCTGCATATGCATCACAGGAGCCTTAAGATCCACACCAACGGCAGCCTTAACGACTTTTCTAAACCTCCTCCCAATTGATATCTATGGGAAGATGGCGGCCACTAAGGCGGCCCTGAGATTAAGAGAATCCAATTCGTGGCAAAGTTCACACATTGGGCACAGCAGCATCCTAACTGCCCACAAGATCCCCAACAATACGGATTTTCTAATCCCAACACTAGATTTCAGTAATAAATACAAGACGGCCATCCCAGACCGAGCCAGCTGGGAAGAAGGTCGCATTGTAAACAATGACGCCATTGAAATATACACCGACGGGTCAAAGACAGCCGACGGCACAGGGGCGGGCGTGTTTTCAGACAACCCTGCGCTCAGTGTCGTACTACGACTGCCTGACCACTGCAGTGTATTTCAGGCAGAAGTCACGGCTATACGCGAAGCAGCACGCAGACTCTCTATGAGCCCGATAGATGGAAAAACTATCGTGATTTACATAGACAGTCAGGCAGCGATTAAAGCCTTAGAATCACCAACAATAAGATCCAAGTTGGTAAAACAATGCCGAGAATCTCTTAACGAGATCGCGGTCAGATGTAACACTTCACTGTGTTGGGTACCCGGTCACAGTGATATTCCAGGCAACTGCAAGGCGGACGAGTTAGCCAGACGGGGTTCCGCACAAGAACTCTCTGACAACAGAGAGACACCGGCGGTACCCATTCAGACACTGAAACTCAAACTTCTAGACAACGCGTTAATAGAAGCAAATAACAGATTTAATAGCATCAGTACATGTGTGTCCTCAAAGCAAATTTGGACCAAATACGATGCGAAGAGAACATCCAAACTCCTCTCCATCAGCAGGAAAAATATCAGCTCTGTAATCGGAGCAATCACCGGGCACTGCCTTCTAGGCAGACATGCCATCAGATTGGGTGCTCCCTCAAACGACTTCTGCAGAAGCTGTAGAGACGTCGAAGAGGAAGAAACCACCACTCATCTCCTGTGCAACTGCCCCGCACTAGCCAATTCAAGGAAACAAATCCTCGGCAACTATTTCCTCGATGATCTAAATGATCTCAGTGAGGCAGATATTGGCTGTATCAGCAAATTCGTCACTAGGTCCAAATGGTTAAACTGAGCTAGAGGACGGATTGGACGATGACTTGAGCCTCTCCCACTCCCCTCCCGTAGACCACCCCAAACCTAACAGAACAGAGTTGAGGTTAGATTGTAACAGTCACCACACTCTGTTTCTCTCCCATGCCTCAAAACCTGCACCACAAATCCCCGAACTCAGTCATCATAATTCCAAATCGACTATCAAGGCCGCCCCTCCCTGCTCCTTTCCGCGGAATGGTGTAACTTGAGGCTCGTACTGCAACAGTCGCCACAAGCCGCACGCCCGCGATGAGTGTAGCGGGGTTGGACTACCTTCAGTCACGCCCTCTGGCACAGTTTTGTAACCAGCTGAGCTAGGGGACGGATTGGACGATGACTTGAGCCCCTCCCACTCCCCTCCCGCAGACCACCCCAAACCTATTCCCCTGCAAAGGAAAAGAGTTCTCACTGTAGTTAGATTGTATCAGTCACTTCAGTCAGAACTCCACTCCGAGGGCGAGACAGTAACCCGGCGGATCGACTGAAACGGTCTCCACCGGCCTTGCTGCCTCCCCGCTACGCAGACAAAACGGGAACAGAGTGGAGGTTAGATTGCAACAGTCACCACACTCTGTTTCTCTCCCATGCCTCAAAACCTGCACCACAAATCCCCGAAATCAGTCATCATAATTCCAAATCGACTATCAAGGCCGCCCCTCCCTGCTCCTTTCCGCGGAATGGTGTAACTTGAGGCTCGTACTGCAACAGTCGCCACAAGCCGCACGCCCGCGATGCGTGTAGCGGGGTTGGACTATCTTCAGTCACGCCCTCTGTCACAGTTTGGTAACCAACTAAACCTCTGCACTAGACACCCAACACATCGCAACCCATGCGAAACACAGCCGGGCTGCACACCCTGACCCCTTCAGGAGTATCTTCCCCCTAAGACCACTACCTCACAGGAGGCAATCACAGAGAACCAAGTAGGCCGAGCGACGACCGGCAGAATACCCCCCCCCCCCCCCCCTTTCTGTGGTATCACAACGGGCCGAAACTGCGGCCTAAGTGTGCCTGGGCTCACGCCCTCGCAGCCACCTTACCTAACCTAACCTAACCTTTGTTTGGCGTGGATAACCGCGACACGATTTAAACTTTTATAATTACACCGGTCCGGTGCCGGTCAAGTGAATTACCAACGCACGTTAACTTTTGTTTTCCATAAGCGACCGCAAAAGAGGAATAATTTCGATGACTTATAATTGTCACGTCCTGATACCGTCAAATTTGTGCTCCAACTAAATTTCTGCAAATGCAATTACCAATTACCAAACCTCGCCAAGCGTATTGGTAACAGCACATGTCAGGCGATCTTCCCGTTTTGCAAAGACAAAAAAAAAAAAACTCTATGTACCAGCACATAAAGGGGCTTAGAGATTTATGTAAATAACACGACTGTGTTCTATTCTTTTACTATAGATTTTTTTTTTCCCCTCCATTTATTTGCGGTAAGGTGCAAAAGGGTAGATTGGTACTAGCCCATGACAACGCACATTTAAAAAAACACAGTACGCTTTGCATACGGTTGATAATGGGTCATTACACGATGCCTTTCATTTTAGTCAAAAAGGGACAGATTGGATTTTCATTACGCCAGCTGCTCCTCACCAGGGTGGTATCTGTGAGGCGTCTGTGAAATCAATGAAGTTTCACTTGAAGAGGATAGTAGGAAAGAGTGTTGCCATATGAATATTTTTTAACACTGTTGGCGGAGATTGAGGCGATATTAAATTCAAGGCCAAATCATCCACTGAGTGATGACCCATGTGATATTCAGGAGCTTACACCAGGTCATTTCCTGATTGGAGAACCCTTGGTGGGTGCAATACCTTACGGTTCAGAGGACCAACCAACTACAGTTGGACCTAAGTTATGGAAAGAACGGAAAGTTATGATTAACCATTTTTGGGAAAAGTGGAAAGGGTATTTGACTACTCTACAGGAAAGGAAGAAATGAAGGAAAGAAAAGGAAAGTGTAAGGATTGGACAGTTGATTATTATCAAAAGCGAAAGGTTCCCACCAGCCCAATGGGCACTGGGAAGAATTACAAGGTTGATACCGAGCAAGGATGAGATCATCCGATCAGTTGTCATCCAGACAGCAACGAGCGAGCTGATTCGACCAGTGCAGAAGATATGCATCAATCCGATGGAACCAGAGCGACTGGACGAGAGACAGGAGAGAGCAGATTGATATGATTAAGTAATTCTGTCCTTATGTAAAACTGTTAGTTTTAGCTGGCACTGTATCATATTGTATAACTATATGAGGTTTTTTTCATGTTCAAACCATATATTTCAATCTGGCAATGCTATTTTATTTTACACTCTGTTATATTATACTTGCTATCGCAGACATAGTTAAAAAGAGACAACTACTGTACTGGAAGGAGGAGGCATGACTGGGAGTTGAGGCCGTAGTCGGCAGTTGTGAAATGCAGTCCGCGAGGGAAAGACCTAGAAAAAAGTAAAGTGGAAGGTGTAAAGTAATAAATGTTGGGTTTTTGTGCCTTGTGCTTTTCCCAACAGAAACAAAACGTTTCTTGTGTTTTATTTGTGTACAGGTCAGGAAAGTGGTTCGAGAGTGGAAGGGCTTCCGAACAGTAGCAGTAGTATTAAACAATTATATTTTTTTTACACATAATTGCGTTTGTACTCGCGAATATATAGTTTTAACCAAGTGAAAAAATTAAATCTTAGATTGTATACACGCAGTTCGACGGTTTTCGTGTGTAGATTTTCTTGTGTTTCTTTTTTTTTGGATTAGACCATGAGTCTATTACATGATTTTGTTTTCGCGGCTGATCAACTGGTTGAACTCCACGCTACTCTTAGGGCCAAACCAAGTGCAGCGCTTACTAATTCAGTTTAGACGCATATCGTAAAGAGCTCGGTGAATGCGTAAGGTCAATCGACGAACCGTTACAAGAATCGTTGCCGGCCGTTAAATCCAAGTATCAAGGTTGTGTGGATATAAAAATCACGTGTTCAAGCGAATTATCCAATTTACGAGTACTGTCTCAGTTTACCGTTAAAGGTAAGCGCGATGATGAGGAACAGTTACATAAAACGGGTCATGGAGAAGGCGATCGTTCCTTTGTACAGTCTCATAGCTTTAATGTACCACCATGTGACACAGATGTTTTTTATGGTAGCTATCTAGAATGGCCGTCTTTTAGAGACATGTTCACAGCGGTGTATATCAATCATTCTAAGTTGAGCTTGGCTCAAACGTTTTTTCATCTTCGAGCAAAAACCAAAGGTGACGCTTTTGACATTGTCAATAAATTTAAAGCAACGATTCCAATTTTCCTTTGGCGTGGAACGCATTAAAGGAGCATTACGAGAATAAACGCATTCTTGTGAACCATCAAATTCAAATTTTTCTTAATCAACATACCTTATCACTTGAATCGTGTAAAGATCTCAAACGCCTGCAAAGCAATTTCAATGATGCTTTGATCGCTCTAAAGTCATACGACATCACTTTGGGAGGAGTCCCTTAAAAATTCCACCGAGATTCCATCATGGCAGGATATGAACGATTTTCTTATTAACCGATTCAGAATACTCGAAAGTGTTTCTGAAATGAAGCTCAATTACAAAGTAGGTAAACCAAGTCAAACCAAGGCTTCTGATGTGCGTTTAAAAAATGTTCGCTCATTTCACAACAATATCGCAGCAGCGTGTGTAGTATGCAAGCAATCTCATTCCTTGCGTCAGTGCCCCGAGTTTTTAAAGATGTCAGTTGATGATCGGTATGCCACCGTAAACTGCCTGCCATATAATTATCAAATAAACAAGTGCAAAAGCAAATACACGTGTTCGAGCTGCAAAAGCAAGCACCATTCCTTATTACATTCTGAATCTAAACCTAACGTTTCCGAAGCTTCGTCTGAAGTTAATCAACTGCCATCCGCATCCACTCCATTAGTACAGTCCACTCAAGAAACCAATCATAAAGCGCATTTTTCGACCACCCAACGACAGGTTCTTTTAGCAACCGCCTTGGTTAGAATTCGATATTGAGACCCAGAATTCGATTTAAGAGCTTTAATAGATCAAGGCTCAGAAGTTTCTTTTATCTCAGAAAGTGTCCAAAGACGGATGAATCTGCCTACTCAGTCAGTCCAAGCGCAGATATCTGGGATGAGTTCCACTATAACCGCATCTTCATCGAAGCTTTGCTCGTTTAAGCTATGTTCTAAAGTGAATAATGATGTTTGCCTTCCTGTTCAAGCTCTCGTTTTGAAAAAAAACTTACTGGTAACTTGCCTTCCTCCTCAATGGATTTAGGAGTCCTTCCGAATTTTGACTTTCATCTTGCTGATCCATTTTTCAACAAAAGCGCTAGCATCGATATGTTAATCGGAGCCGATCTCTACCCATCAATCATACTAGACGGTATGAAAACCAAAGTGTTTAAGTCGATCATGGCCCAGAATACTGTTTTTGGATGGGTTCTTCTGGGACCGTTTGTCAAAACCCCGATAAATCAAGTCAAGTTGCATCGTAGTTCTTAACGCTTCCAACTCAACTCCTAACGGCAAGAGCTTAAACGACATCCTGTACCCAGGCCCTGTACTTCAAACAGATATAACGCTTTTGATACTCTGGACTGGAGGTTCTATAAATACGTATTCAACAGCGATATCGAGAAAATGTATCGACAAATTCTCGTTAATCCCAAAGATGCACCATTTCAACGTATCTTATTTCGGAACACTCCTAATGAGGATGTGAAAGATTACATGCTCAAGACAGTGACATTTGGGGTGAACTGTGCACCCTATCTAGCTATCCGAACTTTACATCACCTCGCTGCAGACGTGAAAAAGTCAGCTCCTATTGCTTCGCAGATTCTTGAAAAGGAATTCTACATGGACGATGTTCTCTCCGGAGCCCATGACTTAGTCACAGCTAAGGAAGCCCAGCAGCAACTTATAACTGTGCTCTCTTCTGCAGGACTAAATCTCAGAAAGTGGACAGCAAATGTTACCGAATTACTCGACCATCTTCCGAAAACCATGTTCTAAATAAAGAATTTCTAAAACTTGGTCATGACAATACTATCAAAACTCTTGGTATCAGGTGGGATGCATCTTCTGACAGCTTTTCCTTTTCAGTAGATGTAGGTGCCTTTTCTTCGTCAGTCACCAAACGGTGTGTTTTGTTGGCTGTTGCCCGATTATATGATCCGGCTGGATGGCTAGCTCCTGTCATAGTTTCTGCGAAAATTCTTATGCAGCAAATTTGGAAAGACGGTACGAAATGGGAGGAAAACCTGGCAGAAGATACCCTGCACAAGTGGCAATCTTTTCTTCAATCCTGCTCTGATATCGAAAGCCTTAACATTCCTCGCTGGATTCGGTATTCGCCTTGGACCAGACTCCAGATACATGGGTTCTGCGATGCCTCCGTGAAGGCGTATGCTGCCGCGATCTATGTTAGAGTGCAGCAGAGCTCCACCTGTTTTTCTTCACATTTACTATGGGCGAAGACCAAAGTAGCTCCAGTGAAACCGATTTCACTACCCCGGTTGGAACTACAAAGCGCGGTTTTAGTCTCCAAACTGATCCGCGTAGTAGTTGATAGTTTTGAGTTTCTTCGAGATAGTGAAGTAAAACTGTGGACCGACTCAACCATAGTTTTAGCTTGGCTGGCCAAACCCCCCTGTATCTGGAAGACCTTTGTGGCTAACAGAACCTCCGAGATTCAAGCCATCTATTAAATGGAAACATATGTGTTCCACTCAGAACCCGGCGGATCTGGCCACTCGCGGCCTCACACCCAAAGATTTGCAGAACAATGAATTGTGGTGGAACGGCCCTGCCTGGTTGCAATCCGTGGAGCGAGACTAGCTATCCTTCGACTTATGTCTTCCCGACGAATCCTTAATGGAGCAGAAGATTTTAAAATCAAATGCCAATGCGGGTGGTAATGGTGCAGTAGTAGTGTATTCGCTTACGGAATGGAAGGTCGTGCGTTCGAATCCCGGCCAAGTCCATTAATTAATACCGAATACATGAAATCGTAATCTCCCTAAGTAACTTAGACACCACCCGTGGAGAAAAACCCTAAAACTGCACCCAAACACTTCTTTCCTATCTTTCTATTCTTTCTAATACCAAGTAGCTTACACTGCGTTCTTAGCATTATAAGGGTACTGTAACAACAGAAAAAAATCCCTTTAGCGTAAGAAAATTATAAAAAAAAAAAAAAAAAAAATCGAAGATTTTGAATCAATTTTATGCCGTTTTTCGACGTGGCACAAAGCGATGCGTGTTTTGAGCTATATTTTTCGGTTTTCCACCAATTAAAACGGTCTTCTGTCTCAAGAAATTTCTTTCACTAAAACTCGTTTAATTATTCTTACTCAAAGAAAACACTTTCAACAAGAGTATGATGTTTTATGTCGTCGAAAACCACTAAAATCCAAAAGCAGTTTGCTGTCCCTTAATCCCTTTCTTGACGGTTTGAACATTTTGAGATCTCATGGCCGATTGGCATTGTCTGGTTAACCCTATAATGAGCGTTTTCCCATTCTGCTTCCGTATGATTCTATTTTCTCTCAACTTTATGTCGCTTATGTTCACATTTTATCCGTACATGGCGAGACCCAGCTCATGATCCGTTTTATTCGATCCGAGTTCTGGATACCAAAGCTCAAAAATTTGGTAAAACAGGTGATAAGAACTTGTAAACCTTGTGTTCTTCATCGAAAGAGACGGTTATCCCAAATAATGGGATCCCTTCCAATCGAAAGAACAACTCTCAGTTTGCCATTCAGTAAACCGGTATCGATTTCGCCGGACCCTTTCAGATAAAAAACTATTACGGTCGTAAATGCCGGATTGAAAAGGGTTATGCCTGTTTATTCGTGTGTTTTGCTACCAAAGCCATACACTTAGAGGCGGTCAGTGAGCTTTCTACTCAGGCATTTCTCGCATCTTTTTCTCGATTTGTTTCTCGGCGGGGGGTTCCAGTTCGCACCTTTTCCGACAATGCAACGAATTTCGTCGGTGCCTCAAATACACTCATGCGAGATTATCAAAAAGCGTTAATGCAGAATCCAAAGGATGCCTCTCCTGATTTCACACAAATTCTTGGAAGTTTATACCCCTTGAATCTCCACATATAGGCGCCTTATGGGAGGCCGGTGTTAAAAGTTTCAAGATTCACTTTAAAAAGATAGCTGGAGCCTCAAAGTTCACATTCGAGGAGTTTTCTACACTGCTTGCGAGGATTGAGTCATGCTTAAACTCGCGACCTTTGATCAGGATGACTGAAAACCCTTCGGATCTTCTCCCATTAACCCTAGGCCATTTTCTTCGAGGTGGTCCATTACTGCAACCACCAGAACCCTCTTATGCAGATCAGAACCTCACCCTGCAGAACCGATGCAATAATTTAAAAATCCTCCATCACAACTTTAGTATGCGCTGGAAGGAAGAATATCTCAGGGAACTCAACAAGCGATACAAATGGAAACATCCGCAACGAAACATCGACCGTTGCCTCCAAATGAGTGGCGGCTTGGTAGGGTTGTAAAAGTGTATCGTGGTCCTGATGATCGGGTTCGAGTAGTAGATATAAGGACACAGGGAGGACCTACAAATCAAAACAGACAGCAATTTAACACCCGATACCAAGGTCAGAATCATGCTCAAATGCCACCACGTCCTAACGCGCCTAAGCCGCAAGCCAGACCTGAACCAATGGACGTAGATCAAAGCATGCGATCAAGACGAGTAAACTATATGAATAGACCAGCAACAAACCCGATGTTTGGAAAAAGACCTCCAGCGGAGCCACAACAATCCAGATCTATGAAGTACCATCGCAATTTCCACATCGAACCTGAAGAAGACATCGTTAATTACGAACAACAACCTGATGCTGAAATAGACCAAAATTAACAGTCATTCGTGGAATACGTCGAGGGATATGAAGAATCCACGGATGCAGAGAAGGAAATTTTGGATTTCACAGATATTCATTTTTTAGATTAGATTGTTCTTCGCTGCCTTATTTCGAATGCAAGACGAAGAACGGGCAATTATTAAAGATTCTTATAGATACTGGATCTAATGAAAACTACATTCAAGCAGACCTTGTCTCAAACCCTTTACCAAACTCTCAAATCTTTTACGCAAATTCTATAGGCGGAAATGTTAAAGTCAGCCACTTTACAATGGTAAATCTATTTGGTCTTAGAGACACTGATATTAAATTTTTTATTCTACCCTCCCTTAAATCATTCCATGCCATTTTAGGAAACGATAGCTTGAAAGAACTCTCAGCAATAATTTTTACGCGAGATAGTTATATGGTCGTTAAAGATAAAGTAAAAATTAGAATAAAGCAACATGCCTACACGGCAGTAAATAAAATAGACACCACACTAGTTCACCTAAATACATTTTAGAGAATCAGAGTTAATGACATAATTAAAAATGTCCCAAACTTATTTACGGAACCTGATGAAAAATTAACTTTTACCACAGTTGTAAAAGGCGATATTCGCACAACCTCAGATCTATTCGAAATTTTATCCTTATCCCATGGCTCTTAATGATGATGTAGAAAAGCAAGTTAAGGAATTACTTAACGATGGTATAATTAGACCTTCACGGTCTCCATACAATTCGCCCGTATGGATAGTGCCAAAGAAATCGGACTCACCCAATGAAAAAAAGTACAGGATGGTTATTGATTACCGCAAATTAAATTCCATAACAATTTCGGATAAATATCCCATTCCCGAGATAGGTGAAGTTCTATCGCAATTAGGTAATTGTAGATACTTCTCGGTAATTGACCTTAAGAGTGGATTCCACCAGATACCGCTCAGAGAAGCGGATATTGAAAAGACAGCTTTCTCCGTAAACAACGGAAAATACGAATTCATGAGGTTGCCTTTCGGCCTGAAAAATGCACCTTCGATATTTCAAAGGGCACTTGACGACATATTGCGTGAGCTTATTGGAAAGATATGCTACGTCTATATTGATGATATCGTAATCTTCAGTAAAGGTTGTTGTTTGCCTCCCGTCGCGTGCGGACGCGTTGCCTCTTTTAAATGCAATTTCGGTGCCACTAAAACTAAACCGACAAACATAATACCTACCTACCGGCTCGCCAATACGTTTCGCGAAAAAAAATACAAAATCGCGTGTGTGTGAAAAAAGAAAAAAAAATCCACATAGAGCCAGTGCCGGTGGCCGGTGGCAGTGATAACGAAAAAAAGCAACAGCGTAGGGTTTTCCTTCCGTCCCCCATCCCACTTCATCACTGTTGCTCTTTCTTGACTATTGCATGTGTCGATCGATTATCGTTTGTGCACTTGCAATGTTTGGGTAAAGGCAGCATCGGGCGAATAGCGGGTCGTGATTTGTTGATTCTGTTAGTGGACCAAACAAATTACCGTACGGGCATAACACCTGCGGCAGATTGTTTTGGAAATCTAACGTATATTTTCAATTCACGGCCTATGCTTAGTTAGCGAGGGAGTTGTGTTGTTTTTATGTTTGTTTTTTATAATGTGTAGGAATTTCGTTGTGGATGTCAGCAACATTCGTGGGTTGAGAAAGAATTTTTTTTTCATTATACGCCCATGTTTTTCACAACAAACCAGCTGTTTTGGCACTTAGTGAAACCCAGGTTAGCGTTGGCTATGATTTCACAGAGTTTAGTCTACCTGGGTACAACTTAGTGCATTTATTCTTTCCCCATCGCGGTATCGCCGTTTATATACGTAGTGACGTAGCCTACTAACTTCAGCCTCAATATGGCCAATGTGCCAACCCAGAATTTAATTTCATTTGGCTAAAACTCCATGTCCGTAGGCAAATAATACAACTTGGACAGACATTCAACTTATAATGAGTTTCTTTGAAGACACTTAACACCCAACTCAGCAGAAAACTCACTTTAATGACAGAAAGATGCGATTTGCTTGAAACCCAATTGGAAATTCTCTCACGGAAATCAAACGATAAGTCTATTGTGGTACACCTTCCTTTAGACACAGAAACCGATGCAATCCAATTAGCTAAACAGACTTGCAAGGGGCTTCTGAAGTTAAATGAAGACGAAGAAATCCAATTTAAGAGCTCCAGACAAATACGCAACAACAACACTGAAAGAGCAACTGTCATCATCGAACTTCCAACAGCGGCGATCACCGATTTTTTTTTTTTTTTTTTTTTTTTTTTTTTTTTTTATAATTAGCGCGCACTAAAGGGATTTGTTGGGACCCTTATAATGTAGTAGCTACACAGCGCGGGCGTTAAGGAAATTAGGGTGAGAGGAAAAGGAGAGATGCCGATGCACGTTGGTTTTGAATGTCTGTAGGTTATAATGTGTAGGAAAAATGGAGCGGGGAAGAGCATTCCACATTCGTGTTGTACGGCTGAGGAAAGATTCTTTGAACTTCACTGTACGTCCGAACACAGGCTTGAGGGTGAACTGATGAGCATTCCCTGCATGGCGGGTATTGCGGTTGAAATGTTCAAGGGGAGGAATGCAACTGGCTATTTCGTTTGAGCACTTATGGTGGAAATAACGATAAAATAACGACAGGCAGGAGACATTACGACGATGACTAAGAGAGTCAATCGATCTCGCGATGTCTCGGTCGCCAATGAGTTTTATCGCGCGTTTTTGGATCCTGTCAAGTAGCTCCAAATAAGTTATTGGTGCACCGGACCAGATATGAGCGTTGTACTCGAGTTTCGGGCGAATAAACGCCTTATAAATTGTAGCCAGATCAGAAGGGGTGAAATATTTCTTACAACGCTTAAGGAAGCCTAGACATTTCGCGGCGTTCTTGGCGACATCGAATATGTGGTCATTCCAACGAAGGTTGTCATTAACACACATACCGAGAATGGAAAGTCTTTCGGTTTCAGCGATGTAAGTGCCATTCATAGATAATGGCAGTGTGTGTGGGTTTTGCTTTAATGACAGGAGACAGCATTGAGTTTTGGAAGCATTAAATTCCACTCTATTGGTTTTACCCCACTGAGTTATGCTGTTAAGATCGGAATTTAATGAGCTTAACATACGTTGCCGTTCCAGTTCCACACCCGAAGCTGAGGGGCGTGACCCAAGAAACGAATATGAGAAGCTGAGGGTACTGTCATCAGCAAAGGAATGGATTGGATTAGAAGTAACAGACAGTAGATCATTTATAAAAATGAGAAAGAGAGTCGGGGACAGAACAGAGCCTTGGGGGACACCAGCATTTATTTGGTGAGTTGCAGACTTGAAGCCGTCCAAAACAACTTGAATTGAACGGTCCGAAAGGTAATTTCTAATCCATTGAAGAAGAGTATCATCGATTCCAAATGCACGCATTTTCGACAAGAGAGCTTGGTGCCAAACTCTGTCAAATGCTTTTGAAATATCAAGCGCAACGATCTTACTTTCACCACCTTGGTGAAGAGATTGGTTCCACTTTTCGGTTAGATATGTCATCAAATCACCAGTGGACCTGTTGTTGCGAAAACCATACTGCCGGTCATTAAGAAGTTTTCGCGATTCAAGATATTTCATTAGCTGACGGTTTATCAGCGTTTCCATGACCTTAGAAAGAAGGGACGTAAGTGCAATTGGTCGGTAGGAGGAGGGAGAAGAAGATTCGCCTTTTTTTGGTACAGGCTGGACAGATGCTGTTTTCCATCTTCCCGGGAAGAGTCCTGAAGAATAGGACAGATGGAAAAGCTTACGCAATGGTTTTGCCAGCGAAGAAGAACACCTCTTCAGAACGATAGGGGAAATACCATCTGGACCAGCGGATTTGTGAACGTCAAGATCTTGAAGTACTCTAGCCACTGTACGAGTGCGAAAGTGGATTGGTCCCATAGAGAATTCTACGCGCTCGAGTACAGGGGGAGACAAAGCACAATCTGGGAGCGTTGAGCTGACTGCAAAGTGAGCAGCAAGCAGATTGGCCTTATCTGTAGAGCTGACAGCTGGAATGTCGTTGTAAATGAGTGTCGGGATAGATGACGAGGCCGAATTCTTGATGTTTTTAACAAATGACCAAAAGTTTTTACTACCAGTGGGACTTTGTAGTATTTTTTGCCTCAACTTTTGGTCATAGGAGAATTTGACACGATTAATGTGGGCATTGCAGTCATTTCTGGCTCGTTTAAACTTTTTACGGCTTTCCTCAGATGGGTTGGCTTTGAATAGCCGAAAACTTACCTCTTTTAACCTGATAGCCTCTTTGCAGCTCGAGTCACACCACGCGTTAACCTTGGGTTTGATACTTTTAATCCTGTTAGGGATAAAAGTCTTCATACCCAGGTGAATTATGTTTGTGACCATATCAGCAGCAGCATCCACGTCGCTGTCGAGGAAGCACAGCGACCAGTTAAAACTCTTAAAGAAACCGTTTAATTTTTCCCAATTGGCTTTTTCGTACTGCCATACGGTTCTTTTAGGAGTTTGTTCTTTAACTATGTGGTTGGAGTACGAGAAATTTGCTGATATGATGCAATGGTCTGACGAACCTAGAGGCGATAATACGTTCAAAGCGTATTTATCAGGGTGAGAGGTAAGAAACAAGTCCAATGTGTTGGCAGTTTGGCTGCTAATGTCCGGTATTCGTGTCGGCTCATTTACAAGCTGAGTCAGGTTATTTACCTCAGCAAAGATCTCGACGTACCTTCCTTCGGGTGTTGTCTGACCAGAATGTCGAAGCCAGCTTGAATTGTGTATATTGAAATCGCCCGCAATAACGATTTCAGAACGAGGATGAAGGGTCACAATTCTTGTAATAGAATCAGACAGGGCATCAAACTCATTATAAGTTGAATGTCTGTCCAAGTTGGGGCTTCTGTAAATAAAACAGTAGTGTATTAATTGCCTACGGACATGGAGTTTTAGCCAAATGAAATTAAATTCTGGGTTGGCACATTGGCCATATTGAGGCTGAAGTTGGTAGGCTACGTCACTACGTATATAAACGGCGATACCGCGATGGGCAAAGAATAAAGGCACTAAGTTGTACCCAGGTAGACTAAACTCTGTTAAATCAGAGCCAACGCTAACCTGGGTTTCACTAAGTGCCAAAACAGCTGGTTTGTTGTGAAAAACATGGGCGTATAATGAAAAAAAATTCTTTCTCAACCCACGAATGTTGCTGATATCCACAACGAAATTCCTACACATTATAAAAAACAAACATAAAAAAAACACAACTCCGACGCTAACTAAGCATAGGCCGTGAATTGAAAATATACGTTAGATTTCCAAAACAATCTACCGCAGGTGTTATGCCCGTACGGTAATTTGTTTGGTCCACTAACAGAATCAACAACTCACGACCCGCTATTCGCCCGATGCTGCCTTTACCCAAACATTGCAAGTGCACAAACGATAATCGATCGACACATGCAATAGTCAAGAAAGAGCAACAGTGATGAAGTGGGATGGGGGACGGAAGGAAGACCCTACGCTGTTGCTTTTTTTTCGCTTTTTTCGTTATCACTGCCACCGGCCACCGGCACTGGCTCTATGTGGATTTTTTTTTCTTTTTTCACACACACGCGATTTTGTATTTTTTTTCGCGAAACGTATTGGCGAGCCGGTTGGTATTATGTTTGACGGTTTAGTGGCACCGAAATTGCGTTTAAAAGAGGCAACGCGTCCGCACGCGACGGGAGGCAAACAACAACCGATAAACTTATTACCTCCGCGCACACGCTCAAAGGCTCCGGAATAAGTATATTTCGCGAGAAATCACTTTTATCAAGAAGAAAAAGAAAAACACTAATAGAAATAAAAAACAAACTGCGGCAGATAAATCCAAACGCCCGAATTTTCGTTAAAGGAGACAACAAATTGCAAATCAACAATCAACTTTTTGTTTATCAAATTTCACGAGGTTTAGTTGTCAAATCAGCAGCGGACATGTCACTCATTAGTGAACTATTTGGTGACAGTGGTTACGAGTACTTTGACTGCAGCGAGGGAGCGAGGTTGGCCGTGGTTCCAAGCTCTTCTTCCGCTTTTGACCTCCAACCGCAGCGAGCGCCATTTGGAAATCAGAGTTCACACCATGTTAGGGATAAAACACAATAGGTAAATTCTGTCGTCTGCCATAACACAACTATTTTTCAAAAATTAAATATATGCTCGTATAATATAACTGGTCTCAAAAGTAAGCTTTTACATTCAGATTTTTTTTAAATATTTACACCAATTTGATGTTATAATTCTTATAGAAACTTTTATTGAAGAAAAGAATCAAAATGAATTTCTAAAATATTTCAAAGACTTTAAAGTAATGTTTACACCCGCGATAAGATCTAATTTGCATGGAAGAGCCAGTGGGGGTATTCTATATGGGATTAAAAAATCTTTATGGGGTAATCTTATTAATTTTAAAATTATTGAATCTAAAATTATTTTTCATATGGTTAGCAACAACCTAAACTATTATATTATTCCTATTTATTTAAATTGCAATCATTGGCTTAGCGACTTCGATGAACTAGTGGATTTTATGAATAACACTTCTCTTGACCATGTGTTTATCGTCGGTGATTTAAATGCTAGGATTGGTGAATATCAAAATTCTTCCGCCAATATTATACGAGCACGAGTTGCACTGGCCGAGAGTAGATGTTCTAAGGATAAAATTTATAACCGCAACGGGGGGAGTTTAACAGAATTTTTTGAAGTTTTCGGTCTATTTGTTTTGAATGGGTCTTCTATTAGTGATGCATGTGGCGAATTCACTTTTGTTAGCGGGCAGGGACAATCCGTGATTGACTTTGCTGCGATTTCAGGGGACTGGCTGAACATTATCGATGACTTTGAAGTTGCACTAGTCAACTACTCGGCTCATTTTCCAATTGTAATTAAAATTCACCTAAATGAGTTAAACCAGCAAGCTACACCTTCTAGTTTTAATAAGCTGAAGTGGTCGGAGAACAATGCCACCCTCTATAGAAGCCTCCTTTCTCGGCACTTACTATCTCTGCCCCAACAATCCGCAGTCTCGTCTGAAGTGGTATGTGAAAGTATAGAACGGGTTATAAAGACCGCAGCCCCTTTTGCGTTGAAGAGTACACACACTTTTGTAGCTAAAAATGTATGGTTTGATAAGGATTGCAGAAATCTCCGCAAACTTTCGTTCGTTTACTTAAAACTGTTTAGAACGACCAATTCTCAATTTTTCAAAAACATCTATCTTCGCGTTAATAATGATTTTAAAAAAATGTGCTCAGTTAAGAAAATCACCTATTTAAAAAACGTGGCTAAGAAATTGGAAAACTGCACAAACTCAAAGATATTTTGGGAGACAGTGCGCAATCTTGGTGGGCGCAATCAGGGTATGAAGTTCTCTTTAGAAGCTGAGACGTTAGCAACTCATTTTAAAACTCTACTCTCAGCTGATGAAGACCTTCATACCTTTGATTACGCGCTACCTGATACTAGAGTCAACGAGCTGGATTTAGAATTATCATTGCCCGAATTGGAAGTAACGCTCCAAAGATTGAAAAACAGCAAGGCTCCTGGCCTAGACGGCATACCAGTCGAGTTTTATAAAAACAGCACTATTGATTTTAAAAACTACCTCGTGTCTTTCTATAACAAAGTGTACAATGATGGATGTGTCCCTAACAGTTTCAACGAATCTGTAATTTTTGCCATTTTTAAAAATGGTGATGCTAACGCTGCGGAAAATTATAGAGGTATTTCAATTTTAAATTCAATAAGAAAAACTTTCACTGCAATCCTATATGAAAGGCTCTCAAAATGGATTGAGAATAACAGTCTTTTGAGCATCTTTCAAGCCGGTTTCCGCCCAGGTTTTTCAACCATGGATCATATCTTGGCCATTTCAAGCATTGCTCAACAATTTATAGATAGAAAAAAGAAACTATACACTTGCTTTGTTGACAAGCTTTAATATACAAACTTTCTTGCATTGGTTTGTCAAGAAAGTTTCTCGAAGTGTATGCAAGTCTTATTTCGTCAACAAATGCAAGGGTATGGGACGGTTTCACATTTTCAAATCGATTTGATACAATTACAGGTGTTCCTCAGGGTTGTACCCTCAGCCCATTATTATTTGCCCTGTTCATAGATGATGTCTGCGAGCTTCTTCCGGGTGGAGTTAATTTTGCTAACATTATAATCAAAGTCCTGTTGTACGCGGACGATCTAGTTATGCTTGCTGATAATCCTTTCACGCTTCAATTGCAAATAAACCGTCTAAGTTTTTTTTGTGTCTTGCGAGTCTTGGGGCTTGCAAATTACTACCCAAAAAACTAAGATTGTTATATTTGAAAAGAGACAATCAAGAAGGCGAGCGAAAGAAAAATGGTCTCTAAACAATACACACATTGAGGTTGTACAGGAGTTTAAATATTTGGGTGTCCTCTTGACCTACAATTTAAGCTATCTAAAGCACTCCAAAGAAAAAAGCAACGAAGCTAAATTGGCTCTTAATATAATGTGGCCAAAGTTTTTTTCGAACCAAAATGTTGATTTAACGTCCAAGTACAAAGTTTTCAACGCGACAGTAAATGCATGCATGGCATATGGCGTCCAACCCGTCGGATACACACACTTCGAAGCTTTTGAAACTGTACAAAGGAACTTTTTTAAGAGGATATTTCGTTTGCGTAACTCAACACCCAACTACGCCATATATGTAGAGTCAGGAATAGTCCCTATATATATACAAAATTTGAAGGCAAATGCGAACTTCATTACTAGAGTGATGAAAAGAAGTGAAACTTGTCTTCACAAAATCATCTTAAGAAAATTACTTCGAGTGAATGCTTCCCCGTTTAAAAACTGGAACGAACTAGCTTTATCTTACGAAACAAGTTTAAACTTAACAGAAACTAATGTGACCGATTGGCAGGCTTAGTTTTCTGATGTGATTTCTAAGGTGGATCACAAAATGTTTCGGGATAACCTTTCCAGAGCATCTTCATCTACTTCAAGAGCTATTTATAGTCATTTAAACCATGAACTGCCCTCGGAAGTCTCTTACTTTAGTAATGAATTTTCAGCCTCGGTTATAAGTATTATTTTTAGAGCAAGAGTTGAAATTTTAAATTTGAACTTTATACCTCATCGATCAGACTTGCCCCAGCTATGTGATCTATGTAACGGAAGAGTGAATGAAGATATATACCATTTCGTTGCTGCTTGTCCTATTCTACAAGAAATTCGCCGGTTGCATTTTCGGGAAAGTTTTATATCTTTGGACAAACTTTTTGAAATTTTAAATGGAGCAATGGGCTGGCTCAGCCTCTTTAAATATTGCCAACATGCTCTTTCTTACCGTAACAGTTTCACATATTAAACTTAGTCGATTACCCACTTATTGCAGTTTTGACCAAATTTTATACCTAACTATTTATTGTTTTGTTGCTGATCATACTAAATTTGATAATATCTCTTTTGTGTTTCAAATCACGTTAAAATTGATAATATTGTATAAACAGCTATTTCTAACCAAATTGTGTATTATCTTGGGTTTCAAATCATGTCAAAATTGATAAAATTTTGTATAAACAGCTAATCAAATTAACCAAATTGTATAATATTTTGTGTTTCAAATCACGTTAAAATTGATAGCATTGTTTTATATAATAATATTTCTTCATATCTTTTGTTAAACATTTTTTCTTTTCTTTTTTTTTCTTTTTTCCTTTTCTTTATATTTTAAAATTTTTGCTTTTTATTATTTCTTTTATTTTTAAATCATATTATGAAATGTCATCTCAGGCAGACGGCAGTATTGCCATGTCCTTATTCTTAAGTATACCAATTTGTAAACATTATGATGAAAAAATAAAGAATCTATCTATCTATCTATCTATAATGAGTTTGATGCCCTGTCTGATTCTATTACAAGAATTGCGACCCTTCATCCTCGTTCTGAATATACACAATTCAAGCTGGCTTCGACATTCTGGTCAGACAACACCCGAAGGAAGGTACGTCGAGATCTTTGCTGAGGTAAATAACCTGACTCAGCTTGTAAATGAGCCGACACGAATACCGGACATTAGCAGCCAAACTGCCAATACATTGGACTTGTTTCTTACCTCTCACCCTGATAAATACGCTTTGAACGTATTATCGCCTCTAGGTTCGTCAGACCATTGCATCATATCAGCAAATTTCTCGTACTCCAACCACATAGTTAAAGAACAAACTCCTAAAAGAACCGTATGGCAGTACGAGAAAGCCAATTGGGACAAATTAAACGGTTTCTTTAAGAGTTTTAACTGGTCGCTGTGCTTCCTCGACAGCGACGTGGATGCTGCTGCTGATATGGTCACAAACATAATTCACCTGGGTATGAAGACTTTTATCCCTAACAGGATTAAAAGTATCAAACCCAAGGTTAACGCGTGGTGTGACTCGAGCTGCAAAGAGGCTATCAGGTTAAAAGAGGTAAGTTTTCGGCTATTCAAAGCCAACCCATCTGAGGAAAGCCGTAAAAAGTTTAAACGAGCCAGAAATGACTGCAATGCCCACATTAATCGTGTCAAATTCTCCTATGACCAAAAGTTGAGGCAAAAAATACTACAAAGTCCCACTGGTAGTAAAAACTTTTGGTCATTTGTTAAAAACATCAAGAATTCGGCCTCGTCATCTATTCCGACACTCATTTACAACGACATTCCAGCTGTCAGCTCAACAGATAAGGCCAATCTGCTTGCTGCTCACTTTGCAGTCAGCTCAACGCTCCCAGATTGTGCTTTGTCTCCCCCTGTACTCGAGCGCGTAGAATTCTCTATGGGACCAATCCACTTTCGCACTCGTACAGTGGCTAGAGTACTTCAAGATCTTGCCGTTCACAAATCCGCTGGTCCAGATGGTATTTCCCCTATCGTTCTGAAGAGGTGTTCTTCTTCGCTGGCAAAACCATTGCGTAAGCTTTTCCATCTGTCCTATTCTTCAGGACTCTTTCCGGGAAGATGGAAAACAGCATTTGTCCAGCCTGTATCAAAAAAAGACGAATCTTCTTCTCCCTCCTCCTACCGACCAATTGCACTTACGTCCCTTCTTTCTAAGGTCATGGAAACGCTGATAAACCGTCAGCTAATGAAATATCTTGAATCGCGAAAACTTCTTAATGACCGGCAGTATGGTTTTCGCAGCAACAGGTCCACTGGTGATTTGATGACATATCTAACCGAAAAGTGGAACCAATCTCTTCACCAAGGTGGTGAAAGTAAGATCGTTGCGCTTGATATTTCAAAAGCATTTGACAGAGTTTGGCACCAAGCTCTCTTATCGAAAATGCGTGCATTTGGAATCGATGATACTCTTCTTCAATGGATTAGAAATTACCTTTCGGACCGTACAATTCAAGTTGTTTTGGACGGCTTCAAGTCTGCAACTCACCAAATAAATGCTGGTATCCCCCAAGGCTCTGTTCTGTCCCCGACTCTCTTTCTCATTTTTATAAATGATCTCCTGTCTGTTACTTCTAATCCAATCCATTCCTTTGGTGATGACAGTACCCTCAGCTCCTCATATTCGTTTCTTGGGTCACGCCCCTCATCTTCGGGTGTGGAACTGGAACGGCAACGTATGTTAAGCTCATTAAATTCCGATCTTAACAGCATAACTCAGTGGGGTAAAACCAATAGAGTGGAATTTAATGCTTCCAAAACTCAATGCTGTCTCCTGTCATTAAAGCAAAACCCACACACACTGCCATTATCTATGAATGGCACTTACATCGCTGAAACCGAAAGACTTTACATTCTCGGTATGTGTGTTAATGACAAAATTCGTTGGAATGACCACATATTCGATGTCGCCAAGAACGCCGCTAAATGTCTAGGCTTCCTTAAGCGCTGTAAGAAATATTTCACCCCTTCTGATCTGGCTACAATTTATAAGGCGTTTATTCGCCCGAAATTCGAGTACAACGCTCATATCTGGTCCGGTGCACCAATAACTTATTTGGAGCTACTTGACAGGATCCAAAAACGCGCGATAAAACTCATTTTCGACCGAGACATCGAGAGATCGATTGACTCTCTTAGTCATCGTCGTAATGTCTCCTGCCTGTCGTTATTTTATCGTTATTTCCACCATAAGTGCTCAAACGAAATAGCCAGTTGCATTCCTCCCCTTGAACATTTCAACCGCAATACCCGCCATGCAGGGAATGCTCATCAGTTCACCCTCAAGCCTGTGTTCGGACGTACAGTGAAGTTCAAAGAATCTTTCCTCAGCCGTACAACACGAATGTGGAATGCTCTATTTTTCCTACACATTATAACCTACAGACATTCAAAACTAACGTGCATCGGCATCTCTCCTTTTCCTCTCACCCTAATTTCCTTAATGCCCGCGCTGTGTAGCTAATACATTATAAGGGTCCCAACAAATCCCTTTAGTGCGGGCTTATTAAGTAAGTAAGTAAGTATGAAATTCATTTATTTAATATTTTCTTATTACATAAGTTACAAGATAGAATGAATTTTAAAGCTATGGCTTAGCCGTCAGCTTGGTTAGCAAAATGCTTATACATGTACCTACATTTGTAACTTTAACAATATAGTTATTTTTTTAATAAACTTAATCAATCATGATACTCTGTTATTAATAGCGACCTGTATTTGTAGATGGATTTAATATAATAAAATAACTTTTTCCAATCACACTCGTTCAGAATTTGTATTGTCTCCTGCATGGTAAGGAATTTTTTCCCGAAGTAAGCTAGTCTCTGTGGTTTGTAGATTGGACAAACACTAATAATGTGAAAGCAGTCTTCTTTCGCTTTTAAGTTGCAAATATTACAAAACTGGTTGAAGCTTCCATTATATGGGCTGCCATTTAAACCAATCAACTCACACCTTGTTTTGAAAATAAGAGATATTTCACTATAGTTGAGTGAGTCATTGAAATAGTTCTTATCCTTTAGATTGAAGTTCAGGTGAGAATACAATACTCTGCTATCTGATTCACGAGCTTTCTCTATAAATCGCACACGAATAGCATCTTCATTATACCCTATTCTAGGGGTATATTAATTTTGACGCATAGTTTGTAACATACCTTAATATTGCCCGTAGACCCCTAAAAGTTACTATATTTATGATCAGCATCGATAGTAATGTCGATCTAGCCATGTCCGTCCGTCCGTCCGTCCGTCCGTCCGTCCGTCCGTCCGTCCGTCCGTCCGTCCGTCCGTCGGCAAAAATTAGGCCTTTAAACTGGACCTAGAGAGCTGAAATTTTAACCATATACTCTCTAGGGTCCCGAAATAATCAAGTTTACGAATTTTTGAAATCCGCCCACAGACACGCCCACAAACTCAAAAAAACAAAATTTTGGAAAAAATCGAATTTTGAGCTAGGAAGCTGAAATTTTTTATATATGATCTATGACTCCTAAAACTGCTCGGGATATAAAATTTTCAAAATCCGCCCACTGCCACGCCCACAAAAAAATAAAACAATTTTTTTTGAAAATCCAAAGTTTGAGCTAGGGAGCTGAAATTTATAATATATACTCTCTAGGGGCCCTTTAAGCTCATGTATAAATATTTTCAAAATCCGCCCACTGACACGCCCACAAATAAATAAATTTTTTTTTTTGAAAATCCAAAGTTTGAGCTAGGGAGCTGAAATTTATAATATATACTCTCTAGGGGCCCTTTAAGCTCATGTATAAATATTTTCAAAATCCGCCCACTGACACGCCCACAAATAAATAAAACAATTTTTTTGAAAATCCAAAGTTTGAGCTAGGGAGCTGAAATTTATAATATATACTCTCTAGGGGCCCTTTATGCTCATGTGTTAATTTTTTTTTAAATCCGCCTACTGACACGCCCACAATTAAATAAAACAATTTTATTGAAACACCCAAGTTTGAGCTAGGGAGCGTTTTTTTTGATAAAATCCTTTAAATGTTATATAACAAAATATGTAGAGCGTTCTTAACAATTTAACCATACTTAGACTTTTGTCACGCCCACTTATGAGGGATAGGAATTAAAATAGGGTATCCAACAGTTCGCCCAAGCGGACTGTAGCCCGTCCCTATGTTTTTTATTTATTATTCGATAAAGTTGGTTCTTTAAGTTGTCCAGGTTGTTTAGATCGAATGAAATAGTTTCTCCACACGCGTTTCCAATTCTTAACCATCTTAACGCCCACCAGTCCTTGTTTCTTAATTCATAAGATAGCATTTTTTTGGTTATTCGGGAGTCTGGATACGAACCTATTTTAATGATGTAATCCGCTTGCGATTTGAGAGTGCTTGTAAAAAGCATTGGAAGACCCGTTTCCAAATAGATTGTGTAGTTCGGCGATTTCATTGGTAAGTTGAATAATTTTTTCAGGAAGTTCCTGTGGAATTTCTCGATTACTTCGTACTCGTCTGATCCCCAAACTTGAGAGGCGTAACAAAGAGTTGATTTAACAACTGAATCAAATATTCTGTATTTCGTTGAGAGGAGAATCCGCTTGTTTGCAAAAACATTTTTCCATGATAGATTCACTAAGCTTTGAGAAGACTTGGCTTTATCCGTTAGATGTTTACCAAATTCTAGGGTTGGGTTCAGTTTCACTCCTAAATATTTGAGTTCCTTCACAATCTCTAATCGGCTTCCATTATAAAACCATCTATTTCCACTTTGCACTCGTGGTGAACGGGAAAAGACCATAATTTTAGATTTTTCGGTGTTGATGGTTAGTCCCCATTTTTCGCAGTAACTGGCTAGTCGATTTATCATCAATTGGAGATTTTCAGGAGATTCAGAGAGTAGAACCAGATCATCGGCATATAACAAGACATTGACCACGGTATTAGCAATTCGTACTCCACCAGGCAAATCTTTTTCTATGTCGTTTATAAATAGAGAAAACAATAAGGCACTAAGAGGACATCCTTGCTTTACACCAGTCTGTGTTTTAAACCATTCTGAGAAATCCTTTCCATCCCAGACTGCTGCACTTGTTTCGGCATACATTTTTTTAATGGTCTTAAGAAATTTTGTAGAGATACCCAACTGAGACAGTTTATAGAAGAGTGCACTTCGGCTAACAAGATCAAAAGCTGTCTTGAAATCTACAAAAAAGCTATACATTTTCTTGTTTCTGGCTTGAAAGGCTCTTATAATCGCAGATAATGTGAATATTTGGTCAACGGTTGAAAAGTTTTTTCTGAATCCAGCTTGACGCTCTGTCAGAATATTTTTTTCATCTACCCATTTTTCTAATCGTCCTACAAGTATGCCACAAAATATCTTGGCTGACACATTCATGAATGAGATTCCCCTGTAGTTTTCTACGTTTTCCAGCGAACCCTTTTTGTGGATGGGGAATATTACAGACTTCTTAAACGATGAAGGGATGTCTGCACTCGAGAACACACTGTTGAAGAGAACTTTCAAATAGTTGATTAAGGTTGGACTAGCATTTTTGTAGAATTCGTACGGAATCCCATCTTCGCCTGGCGCCTTTCCATTTTTGGATTTCATGATAACAGCATTAATTTCGTCAGTTGTTACCTCACCATCTAGGGAATCGTCGAAAATGAGGGGGTCCGCATACGAGAAAGAAAGGTTTGAGTTATCCAGTAGATGTTTAAAATATATGGATAGATCATCAGCAGATACTCCTGTACCTATTTGATAAACTGTACCATTAATCTCCCTTGCTATTCTCCAGAAGTCCTTTGAAGACTTGGTTTTACTAAGTAAGAGAGCTTGCTGATTATCGAAGTCAGTTTTCTTAGCTAGGCATAGATTTTTGTAGTGGGTATTCACTTGGTTATACCACTTTTTAACATCAGGGTCATTACAAGTTCTCCAGACACGCAAAAGGGCAAATGATTTCTTCCTAGCATTTATGCATTCTCTATCAAACCATTTTTGTTTAAATGGTGACCTTATATTTGAAATGTTGTTTGATGCAGCACTTCTTATATAACAAGTTATTTGGTTTGCGAGCGTTTCTGTTTCTTCAGGTATCGAATTATTTGCTGAGAGCAAGCTGTCTAATAACCTGTGGTAGGTATTTGTTGTTTCGGATTTCCATTTAAGTCTTGGTAGTAGGGGCAGGTTTTTGTGATATGAGGGTGTTTCACCATCAACTTCAACCACGATTGGCATGTGATCCGAAAAAGTTTTGTATTGTACCTCAAATTTTTTAATTTTCCCAGTCCAGTCGTTGTTAACAGCACAAAAATCAATAACTGAATTGCCTTGCCCTCCGACAAATGTGTAATGCCCTTCTCTATCACCTTCTGTACAGCCGTTTAACACAATAAGATCATACATTTGGAGCAGCTCTAGTACATCTGTTCCATTTTTATTGCAGACTATGTCTTTAGATACCCTATTGGTACAGCATATACTAGGGTTTGTTACAGTTTGCACTATAGTGGTTTGTGAGTCACTTATTCTCGAATTCCAATCTCCAATCAGCATAACGTTTTTGCTAGCTAAACATAACATTGTATTACACAGCCTCTCAAAGTCGTGAGTCCATTTGTTGCAGTTTATATATGATGGAACGATATATGTATTATTATTTTGTGTCACACATTTTACTACGGTAGTTCCTTCAAATTCATCAAAATCGTAAGTTTTTAAATGTGATTTTTTTATCCCGTACAGGCTTATTATGCGGGCTTATTATAAAAAAAAAAAAAAAAAAAAAAAACACGAAGAAACGCATTTTGAAAATCTCAGAAAAGTTTTCGAAACATTAGAAAGAGCCAACATGAAGGTTCAATTAGATAAGTGCGCATTTTTACAAAACGAAGTCGAATTTCTAGGATTTGTTATTTCTTCGGATGGTATTTAAACCAACCCGGCAAAGGTTGATGCCATATCAAACTTTCCATGTCCAAAAACTCTCAAGGATCTTCGATCTTTTCTCGGACTCTCTGGCTATTATCGCCGCTTCATTAAAGGATATGCCAATTTGGCAAAACCTCTAACTTCGCTTTTAAGAGGTGAAGGAGGCCGTATCTCCAAAAACATATCTGCCAAAACACCAATTCATCTTAATGACGAAGCACTTGAAGCTTTTATCAAAGTAAAGAATTCTTTAGTATCAAGCGATATTTTACTATCCTATCCTGATTTCACAAAAGAGTTCCATCTTACCACAGATGCCTCCAATTATGCAATTGGAGCAGTTTTGGAACAAAACGGAAAACCCATCACTTTTATTTCTCGAACATTGATCAAAACAGAGGAATCATATGCTACCAATGAGAAAGAAATGCTTGCAATTATTTGGGCATTACATTCTCTTCGGAACTTCCTTTACGGATCACGCAAAGTGAAAATTTTAACTGATCACCAGCCCCTAACCTACGCTCTTAATAATAAAAACAACAATGCTAAAATGAAAAGATGGAAAGCCATCTTAGAGGAATATAATCATGAAATTATATATAAACCTGGTAAAACTAACGTCGTGGCAGACGCTCTGTCTAGACCCCCACGTGACACTGCTATAAACTCGCTTACAGGTACGCAGCACAGTGATGAAAGTTCATCGCATAACCTTATTCCTTCAGTAGAAACACCAATAAACGTCTTCAGAAACCAGCTCATCTTAGAGATTGGTAATACATCGCAACATAAGTTTGAAACACCTTTCCAAAAGTTCAATAGGCATATTATAACCGAACCATCCTACACCAAGGAAAATTTAATCGGAATTTTCAAAAGATTTCTGAAGTCATGGGCTTAATCCAAGAAATGTACCCCATTTATTTCAGCAGTTACAAAATTAGATTTTCTCGAGTAAAAGTACAGGATATAACAGAACAATCTGAACAGGAAAATATTATTTTAGAAACTCATAAAAGAGCTCATCGTAATTCAAATGAAAATAGAATCCAAATTCTGGAAAGATATTATTTTCCAGCGATGAATGCTAAAACTAGGAAATTAGTTAACCAGTGTACAATATGCAAGGAAAACAAGTACGAAAGACATCCCAATAATCCCATTATAAAACCAACACCAATCCCACAGTATCCCGGTCATACTTTACATATCGACATCTATTCTACCGAACGAAACCATTGAAATCGAGAGCAATTGAGGACATAAGAAGTCCTCTTAGAGAAATTCTATTCTTTTACGGAGTACCGAAATTTGTTGTTATAGACAACGAAAAGTCTCTCAATTCAGCTTCCATCACTTTCATGATGCAAGATCAACTAAATATTAATGTTTTCCGAACACCATCATATAAGAGTGAAGTCAATGGTCAAGTTGAAAGATTTCATTCAACCCTTTCGGAAATCATGAGATGTCTCAAAACAGACGGCACACACCGATACTTTGAGGAACTACTCGAACGATCTGTGTACGAGTACAATTCAAGTATTCACTCTACGATAAATAGGAAGCCCATCGAAATTTTCTATAGTAGAAACGTATCAACCGATCCTGACCAATTTGAAAAGTGTAGACACGAGACAATAGAAAGACTACGAGCAAAACAGGAACAAGATTTAGCAAACCACAACAGGAAGAGACAACCAGAAAAAGATTACGAGGTAGGTCAAACAATTTATGTAAAGCACAACAAACGTCTTGGTTCCAAACTAACAGTTAGATACAAAAAAGAAATCGTATAAAAAAAACCTTCTGTGATTATAACAAAGTCCGGAAGAATGATTCACAAAAGCAATATCCGAAACTGAAATGGTTTTTATATTTCCGTTTCCCCACAGATTATTCTGCGCCGTCGTCGCCTTTGCAGAAATCCAATATTTCGATTACTCAAACTCACAAATAATTGCTTTAATCAATGGCAAGGCCAGGATTCAAAACGGAGAATTAAAATTAATCCACATAGTTGAAATAGAGCAGTACGAGATATACGTATCTGAAATACTTTCCACATTTAGCAAACATGATTTCACACACCTCTCCTTATTCCCACTACTTAAACACAAACTAACCCAAGTTAAAAATTTAATCGATAATATTAAAATTCATAAAGCGAAACGATCGCTAGATTTTATCGTATCCGCTTGGAAGTGGATAGCCGGAAATCCAGATCATTCTGATTTCATTTTGATAGAGAATAAAATTAATAAAATAATAGAAAATAACAATGACCAAGTTATTATTAATAAAGCATATAGCGAGAGAATAAATCAAATAACTAATATAACAAACGAACTTTTGAAAGTTACTAAAATTAATAAATCATTTAAATTAGAATTGGCATTAAGCCTACAATATAAAACTAAAATATTAAAAAAAGAATTTGCAAATATTATTTATGCTATAGAGCTATCAAAATCAAATGTAGTGAGCTCGCAAATACTTTCTAAAGTAGAAATTAATTCAATAATGAATAAGTTTAATGAAACACATATTCCATATGAGAATATTGAAGAAGCGTTAAAATTCGCTAATGTTAAAATAGCTTTAAGTTCAAACAAATTAATATATATTGTAAGCATTCCTAAAACAGAAGATGATATTTACAAGAAATTTACAATTAAGTCAATTAAAAGAAACAATGTTGTTAATAAAATAGAGTTTGAAAACATAATAAGAAACAATGATATTATTTACGGAATAATAAAAGAATATAAAACGATTAATGAACTATCTATTTGTAAAAGAAATAATATATTAAATATAAGCAATGACAAATGTATTTCAAGACTACTTAAAAGTTTAAACGCAACATGCGACAGAACAAATAGCCATCATATCGCTCAGGTTGAAGAAATTGCACCAGGGGTCATACCGCTGAATGATTTCAAGGGTCAACTAGAAACTAACGGAACAACCAAGGAACTCCAGGGAACTTTCATTGTAAAATTCAAAAATATCACCATTACCATAAACAACCAAAAATATATCTCAGAGGAAATAGCCAACATCAAAGCGGCACCTCCTCTCCTGAATTTGATATCTGAGACATCCGAACTTGAAGAAGTCCTATCGTTAGAACTAATGAAGGAACTACAGACAAACAATACAAAGCAGATTCAACTCATCGAAGATGAAAAGGAATCACTGAAAATAGTAAACTACTCCCTTTTTGCAGTAGTATTTCTTGTCCTGGCGGTAGTGTTTCTCTTTAAGCTAATAATAAAGAGAGGATCCAACATTAGCATCATCCCGCGACCAATACCAATGCAGATGCAGTCAAATTCCGAAACAACAGATCAGCCTACGGAGGTAATCCCAAAACCGACCAGCATCCTTAATATTCCATTCTATTAATTTGCGTGGACGCAAAAACTTAAGAGGGGAAGAGTTAATAAACGAAACAAAGAAGAGTTTATTGACGACAAAGAGTTTATTGACGAGGCGAGGCACAATCCACTCCACAACAAAGTAACGGCCCAACCATCCCCATCCACCAGATGAAATAAACAATCACATTAAATAATCGATCCACTCCGCAACAAAGAAGCAGCCATTCCCATCCACCAGATAACATCAACAACAAAGTCGGTCGTCACAAGCAGTGCCATTAGATTGACCATAAACAACAATATTACGCACAAGAAGTGCAGATGGCAATCTCTATGAAATAAACACATTGAGCACGTACGATCGTGTCACCCACCATTCATCCCCCGAAAATATGATGATATTTCTGGAGCAGACTCACACATCAAGTGGACTATAAATAGCAAAGTCTTCAAACAATTGATGTTCAGTTGCCTAGTTAAGTTTATAATATTAAGTTCCGTTGCCTAATCAAGTCTTGAGAGTTAAGTAATTCATTTTCGTTTAGAGTTTAAGTCTACCAAAGTAAATTGTTCAAAACTAAGAAATTGTGAAATTAAAGAGTTGAAAAATAAAGTTATATTTTTTTAATAAAATTAAAAGTGATTAGTTTAACTTATATAAACTCTATAGTACGAGTACTATCATGAAGACCATCGACGGGGTCGCCATCTGGTGGTCTAACATGGCATGTTACCTTCCACATGCCAATGCACAAACCATTATATGGATTGCAAAACTGTATCGCATTCATGTTCATCCAATTCCCAAAAAGAATGAAGATGAATATTTGTTTACATTTGGAAATGGTTCGGTGGCTCTGGCTTTGTCGTTAGAAAAGGATGGATAATAATAGCTTTTTATATAGAAAGAAAGACACCAGTTTCGTATTTTGTTTTCATAAATACATGATTGCAGGTGTGGGTGTTTGTAGTGACTATGCATTCGCATTGCATATTATTTTTGCGCTTTTTTGAAGGTGAAGGAATTATTAACGGATAGGCTTATGCCATATTATTTGTTTGCTCTGATGGAGGTTTGGGGTAGGTTATGTTTTCTGGTATTTAATACAATTGGTAATTGGTACCTATGTATGTGTATGATTCTAAAATGATTTTTTTTATAATTCGTATTTGCAAGTCAAAATGTATATACATACGAGTATTTAAAGGTAGTGGCGATGGTGGATAAAGCAAGGTGGGAGAATTGTCATCGAGTAGATTGATGGTATACCTATTATTTGTTGGCTTCGATGAAAGTTTTGGGTAGGTTATGGCATATTACAATTAGACCATCACAATCACCTGTAACTTGTTTCTTTGTATTCAATACAATTGGTGTCTATGTCTCATCAAACATACTACTTGCCGAAGCGAAGGCAACATTGCAAATCATCAAAAGTATTCGGCTGTAACACAGAAAAATAAATAAATACTAGCACTTCCATAAAAATGAAAATGATAGCTTTTTATATAGCAAGAAAGACACCAGTTTCGTGTTTTATTTTCATAAATACATGATTGCAGGTGTGTGTGTAGTGACATTGCAAATTGTTCACCTATGTGTGTAAAAATAAAATAAAATTACGGTATAACCAATATTGGTGGGAAATTGTATCAGATAAAATACTTTTTCTTGTTATTTCGATTTTGCGCTTTTTTTAGCCAGACATTACCAGTTGAAATTATAATTTCGTTTGATCATACTGTGCTTTAAATTAATGAGTGTTCATTAGTAAATCAAAATTAACTTTAATCGAAAAGCCTCGTTTGCAAAAAAGTAATTGCGGAAAGTGTCATTGCTAGCGCTGTGAGTTTATTTACTTAGTACATATTTATATTTATTATATAGTATAAGTACTCAGAATATTTAGATTATCATTGTTATAGGTTTCGATTAAATTTTAATTTAAGACAGAATTTAAATTGTTATCATGCCTTCGTGCTGCTATGGTAACTGTATTCAGGAGCAAATACCGTTCAGTTCTTTGTCATTCTTTACCGTCCCAACAGATTTCAGAAGGGCAATTTGGTTGAAACATGGAAGTGTTACTACTACCATAAAGCGTCCAATAATGTGTGAAAATCACTTTTATGCTAAGGACATACAGGATAAGTTTACACGTAAGATCTTATCCAAAACTTCACAGCCGATATCTTCATTATCGCTTTGTATTTGCTCCGAAAACGCAATTGACACTTCATGTGTTCGTTTGATTGAGGCGTATAGGTCGCAGAATGAGCTAACTTCTACGGTTACGTCTGGGAACTCGATGCTTATCCAGAGCCACTTCATACAATTTCGCCTTTATCTCTACCCAATTTGGCTTCGAGCTCCACATGCACATATGTTAGAGATTCCTCTATTGTAGATAGGGCTGCTTCTTCATCCATTTCTCCCTCCCAATTTCCTTCACCGAGGAAATATTCCTACAAAGCATTTCGAAAGGTAAAGCCATTGCGTGATGTACCGCGATATATATTTAGCACGCCAAAAAGGCTCAGGAAAAACCGTGAGTATAATTTAAAAAAAAATGTGGAGAAACAGATGGAAAACTCGACAGCTGAGCTGCGGACATTTGTTTTCACACAGCTGTTTGACAAAGCAAACAGTCCTTGGGAGCAGGAAGAAAAAGTTTTTTTTTTTAAATTTTTTTTATAAGTCCCCGGGATGTTACTCATTTTTGGTGAGGGCAGGATTCAAACTGCCGTCGGTAAGCACCATTTACCGTTGGCATTCGGAAATACGCCTACCAGCCGGGTTCAGCAAGCAAGTATCGGACATGCTTACTGACAAATCCAAAAGCATGACAGCTATGGACAAGAAATGTGTACTACTTTTCGACGAAATGAGTATAAAGAAGGAATTAGAGTATCTACAACATTAAGGATGACTTCATTTACGGGTTTACAGACTTTGGAGAGCACGGGAAGAAGAATATTATAGCCTCCAAAGTAATGGTATTCACACTAAGGGGCTTGAATAGGAACTGGAAACAAACTATTGCGTACCAAATGGAGAAACGTTATCGAAGATATTAGTCACAATTATTAAAGGAGTACTTAATTGTGGACTTTCTGTTGTTGCTACATCCTGTAACCAACGATCCAACAACTTGTCAGCATACACCAAGCTTGGACCACCCCTATTTATAGAGCATGAACCTTACGTGGATATAGAGAATCAACGATTTTTTTGCTGTTTGATTATCCACATCTTTTCAAAAGCGTGAGAAATATACTATTGAAACACCAAATCCGTATAGGAAATGATACGATTGATTGGTGCGTTCTTGAAAAGCTTTTCGATGAAGACTCAAAAATAAATTTTCAGGTATTATTTAAACTGAGCAAGTCTCATATTCGTCCCAAAAATTTTGAGAAACTGTCCGTCAAGTTGGCCACACAAATTTTTAGCAATAATGTTTATTCTGGAATCATGTGTGGATTGGCATCAAACTGCTTTAAGACTGACGAAGAAAAGAAAGTAGCAGAAGCGACAGCTAGATTCATCAAAAGAATGAACGATCTGTTTGATCATTTGAACACAGGACAACTTTACTCTAGGAATAGGGATGCCAGACGTCCCGCTCAGTGCGGGACCGTCCCGCTAAAGGGCTTTTGTCCCGTAAGTTTCCCGCAATGAAATTTGTCCCGCAAATTGTCCTGCACTGACAATTTGTCCCGTAAATGTCCCGTCTTTCAACTTGTCGCCCTATTATTACTTCATTATTAAATAAAATAAATTACAATTAATAATACATAGAAATTATAGCACTAGCCCTAGTTACCTATAATCATAACATACAAAGTGTGAAGTGCGCATCTGATGATGAGAGTTCAGTGGTCTCCGAACTCAAAAAGTTAGCCGCAAGCCGCCTGTTTGTAAATGAACGGATCATTTCAACTGACATATTTTATTAATTTGAAATCATTAATGAGCGAAATCAGCTTTCTTTGGTAGTATTGAAAGCAGAGCTTCTTGTTAAGCAACATTTTTCGATGAGTTGCAGGGAGTTCAAGGATTCTTGCGAAACTGACTTTGGAAAAAAGGAAATAGTTTCGAAAATAACTTCATCCGATAAGTACTGAAATTAAGAGTTTGGCTTTCGTAAAATCGCATCTTTTTTAATATAAAAAACTTTGATGTGTATAATTTAACTTACCTATAAGTTGCAATTAAAACGAAGACTGTTAATATAAATAAGAAGTAATCACTTGCTAGTTTTGTGAAATGAGTCGTTAGCTTTTACTGTTCCCTTTGCACAATTAATTTTTGTTTACATTTTTGTATAAAAATAGCTTAGTAAGACTGGTAAAACATTTTCTTTATATAATCTTCATTTTAAATATTTATTAATACCTAATTATATTATAATAACGTTTCTTCTTGACTACTTATTGTTGACTACTTATTTAACATGTACATCGGCAAAATCCGAAAACTTAATACTTTTAAAGTATTTGCTCTGAAGAAGTTACATAAAATGTACAAATATGAATTAAAAGACTTACTTAAACCAATATTCCTTCATACAACAAATAAAATGTTAACTAAAATAAAAGCGTTTTTTTCACTTCAAATGCAAAAATGTCCCGCCAGCTAATTTTTCAGATCTGGCATCCCTATCTAGGAATCCCAATCAACAAGCCTTATCGGAATCCTCTGAGACCCTGAAAGCATTAAGAAGCACAAGAGAATGGATATCGACTTGGAGATCTACCAGCATTGTTCAAATCCCACACTGCTTTAAGGGATTAAGGCAGACGCTGCTGGGAATCGTGCAGATGTGGGAGCATCTGAAAAGCGAAGAGCAGAACTATTTACTGCTTGCACATTTAAACACTGATGTCGCAGAAAATTTGTTTTCCATGGTGCGATGTAATAGAGGCTCCTATGAAAGAAACCCTTCGGCTTGGAGATTTGTGCGAAATCTCAAGCAAATTATCTTCCAGCATCTACATTCTGCATATAAAGATGCTGGTGCAGAACCATTACTGCAGGGGGCTGACTATAATCAAGATATGCTATTGCAATTGGCAAATGATAACGATTTTTTGATTAGAGAGCCAATAGAAGACGAACTTTTGAAAAAAAATTGTTTATTGAAGATGATAATATAAACGACCTGGAGTGCGATTACACGGAACAAGATATGGACTTAGAACTACAATATGGCCAGAGAAAATCATGCTCTGAGAAGCTGCAGAAAGCAGCTGCAATTTATTACGCCGGATTTGCAGCAGGCAAGCTAAAAAAAAAGCTCAACTGCGAGGCGTGCTCTCAGTATATGACGGACGATATAAACAAGGCAAGAGAACAAACTTTATTAATTGAACTGAGAGCTTATAAGACCAACACTACAACATCGGTATTTGGGAAACTAACAGTTCCATCGGTACTGTTTGAGCAAACCGCTAAAAGCGTGCAAACAATTTTCGAAGCACAATTCTCGGAGAAACAACAAGAAGAAAGATTAGCGGAAACCTGGCTAAGTGAAATCATGATGCTGAAAACCAGGAATTTAATAATAAACTGCGTGACAGCTGGCCACAAAGAAACAATTAATTAATTTCTGTTGACTGGACTAGTTATGTTTGCTATCAAAAAAATTAACAAGGATATAAAGCCATCTAAAAGAAGTCTCTAAATAAGAATTTGTTTTTTTGTTTTTATAGAGTTTCTAATATTACTCCCAAGCTATAGTAATATTAACGTTACTCTCAGCTGAGAGTTACCTATCCTGGTTAAAAGCACGAGACTTGGAACCAGAACTAGGCTCGGACGAATAATAGGGGTAGGTGGAAAATCGTACATGCGACTCTTTTTCACTCAAGATAAGAAAACAAAAACCACCTCCCTTCGTTTTTCCTCCCTTTTTATGCGCGATAGCTCTCAGGATCGCTTACATTTATTTTCCACACATTATTATTCAGAGATGTTACTTTGAATGTGGACTTTGCTATTTCCTGAAGGCTACTTAGCTTGCTGTAGTCTGAAACTCCGACAACGTTAATTGGAGGTGGAAGGTATACCTTATTTTGAGGTTTTTTCCTTAGCGTTTCTATTTCGTTGGCATTTGCCTTTTTGGATTTTTTACCCTGTAGCACAACGACTTCTGGTGAGGAGCCGGCTTTTTGTTCGGTCTCCTCTTAGTGATCCAATCCGTTTCGCGCACTAGCTCTTCTTCGTCCGTATGATAATCGCGGCTAGCTGAGTGGTATGATTTAGCTTCTGGCTGTTTTTTAAGTTGAGATTCAATAAGTGCTTTGTTCTCAGCTTTCAGCAGATCTAGCTCTTTTTTAGCTCTTGATAAAGCTGTTCAATTTGGTTAAGCTTAGTGCGGAATTAGTTGTTTTCGTCCTCGAAGCTTTTGCATTTCATTGAGTCCCGCGAAAGGCGTCCAAAATCTTTTGGCGTCATAGGACTTCGATTAGTTTTTGCTTTTGGCACGAATCCCGTTGGTGGTGATCTAGGTACCCTTTTACTATTTTTAAAAGGGTCGGATGATTGCTTTGATATGATGATTGATTAAATAAGAATAACATTAAATAAGTATATTAAAATATTTGTTATTTATTTATTGTAAAGTACACTAAGGAATGCTACGACTTAGCCTTTATTTTTTATTTAAATTTTATCAATGGATGTGTTGTTTTTTTATTGTTACTTTCCATTATCTACTTTTTGTTATTTAGCCTAGGCACTTATTTTCTGTTGAATTTCATTATAAAAACTGAAATATTACTTTTTGTTTTATTGCATGAAAAGTAGAAAAGTATTGAGGACTAGACCTACTGGGGATACCTCAAAGAGAATGCATCTAATGTTCTACCTCTTAAGGATTATCCAAAACAATTAAAAATTAGCAAATCAAATAGCGAAAAACCATGAACCCTTTATCTGTTTTGTATAATCTTTGCAGGTGATGTGGAAAAGAACATATGTACATGCAAACAAAAAAAAAATACTTTTGTAGCTACCCATAACCATTTCGTTACACCTACCTAGGTATTACCTAAATATTATTCCTAACTGAAAATGAAATGTTCATCACCCAATTAAAGCTTTTTGTATGTGTACTTGAATAACATAATATGGTTTAGAAGATCGCTCATGACAAAGGAATCGCCATGATCAGACATTTTTTTCAGCAAACCATATCCTCCTACCAAGTTTTTATAATCTTATCAACATTCAAAAAAAAAGAACATTATTTTCAAAATATCGCATCAAGTGCAAACAACACTAATAAATCATATAATCTTAGGTGTACAAAATCCGATGAGAACATTAAAATTTCATCCCCCGAAAATCCATGACCTACCTCAGTCTGAAATTTATATAGGTTAAACGAAACCAAAACATAATACCTTTACATACACACATAAAAGTACTGATTCAATACAACTATCTTACTTTAAATCCAAATCGAAAAAAAATTCAAATTTCATCGGCAAAAATCTCCAATTATGCAGAAATTCCTTTCGTTCGGGAAATCCAAAGCATACAACGAAAACAAATTTCTTAATTCTGCGTGACCTATCTCATTTTAAATTTAATATAAGTTAAAAGAAGCAAAATCATATATTTGCTTCTTCTTCACACTCACAGGATAATTTTTCTTTCAAAATGTGAGAAAATCCAAATAAATTTATCCTTTCTTTCATTTTCATACTTGTGGTTTCATTCCCTCCTACACAATAAATTCATTCTTACTGCTGTCATATCGAAACCAAGAACCAATCCAAATTCATTACCCAATTCATAATCGAAATCGTAACATCGATGCATGCGCCAGACGGTGGGACTTGCTAACACAAAAAAAGGCTTCATGATAGTACTATAGAGTTTATATACAATGCTTCCACTGCAATGCTTCCGTTAAAATCAAAACTGAGCCCTCAATGCGCCAAAAGAGGTATAACCTCAACAAAAATGAGTCTTCAAAGTTAAGTTTATGAGAGACGTGAGAGTCAGACGTGTGAATAAGTGCTTATAAAATAAATCTATTTTTTCTTGGTTTTGCGGGTATAATTTACCCAAAAAATACTTTTCTTTCAAGAGAATTCGGAATTTATCGGTTTTTTCGTGACAGACATTCGATTCGATGGATGAATTTTGTGGGAAATGTGATACACAAGGTATAGTCGCGGTGACGGGAATATAATCCCTTGTAGCGGTTTCTGTAAGAAAGTATAGGGATCCACACTTTATTGACAGATGTCAAATCGATGCCAAATCGAAAAACAACAACAGGAGGGTAAACAAACAAAATAATGATCAGCGATAGGCGGGAAAATAATAGGAATCAGCAAACAAAAGTAAGTTTTTTTATTAATAATCAATAGTTTCTCGATATATTTTTAGGAAAATGAATTCATTAAAATATGCAAAGAAGTTGGAAGCAGTAAAGAGCAAGAACTGATCTGCAAAGTTGTCTTTATTTGCCAACTTTCAGGTGATGGCGAAGACGGAGCTGTGGTTTAGTGTGAATAAAGTGTTAAAGGCAGTCTTCTTGAAGATAAACTTAATCCAAATACCAAAACAGAGAGAAAATTCTCATCATTTTTCAAACGGCTGGTAGTTGGGATCAATGATTGATTCACGCTCGTATGCATCTTATAATTTATGTGTCTTAATAAATTGCCAAAGGCCTGATGTGATTACTGGACGAGTTTGAGTATGCACTCCCAGCAAACGCGCCGAACTTGGGTCCACATTGAAATGCAATGGCATATAGAAAGCGAATTATACAATGAACGTTTATATCACCAGGTTGTTTCACTTGGACGGCATCAGTTTCTTGAGTAAAATACCTTCGATGTCAATCTACGAGATGATTATCGGGTCCATATAGGTCTTTGTCGAAACTATTGATTATTAATAAAAAAACTTACTTTTGTTTGCTGATTCCTAGTATTTTCCCGCCTATTACTGCTAAATGATTTGGTTTGTTTACCCTCCATTGGTGTTCTGACATTTGTCAGGGGAAAAACAAAAAATTTGACGGTCACATGAGAATCCCTATTGCATCGATTGTGTTGCGAAGGCAAATTGTCGGAGTATGACGTTAAGCTTATAAGAGGAAATAAGAATCTTGGCTATTGGTGTAATAATTGTTCAGGGTTCCCCAGTAAAATTCTAATACAATATGAAAATTTGCTGGAATCACAACACTCTAAGTATGAAAAAAGTATAGACATTTTGAACAAGAGTGTGAATAACCTACACTCCGCTTCAACTGAATAAGCACAAACATTTTCTAAGCTACGTTGTCCATTTTTTCAAAACCTTGTGCCGTAATATATCATTTGATGATGCAAACTGTTTGAGTATGATGTTGACAAAATAAATCGGAAAGAATAATTCAAAAAGTACATATTGTCTCTGGTTCTCTTGCAAAGCATTCAATATGGAAAAATGCAGTTTTATTTTGCGTCAACTGTTGCTAAAATCGTCGGAAAGTGCGAGTGAGAAAAACAAGCAATTGAAAACAATAGAAGAAAATGTACGCGAGTGTTTAGTTAACAAAATTGATGAATTAAAGAGTTAAGTAATGAATTCGCGTAATAAAGAGTCTGGAGATAGAGTGACAACTAAACCAAAATCATCATGCTGATTTGTTAAAAATAGCCCCTGTCTTAGTAAAACCTAAAGAGAGTCAGCATTTTGACGTTACGATGTCGGACATAAAAAAGAAAATTGATCCCTCTGCCCTTTCGATTAAAGTTAACAAAATTTTTGAGAGAAAAAATGGTTCGATTGCTATATGTTGTGACACTGAAGAGGCCGGTAAGAAAATTGGTGATGAAATTAAAAGTAAAATGATGTGCATATACCCGTTATGAAAAACCCATCAATTCTAGTGAGTGATTAGATTAGATTAGATAGATTCTTTATTTTTTCCATCATAAAGTTTACAAATTGGTATACTTAAGAATGAGGACATGGCAATACTGCCGTCTGCCAAGGTGAAATATAGATGAAATGATGAAATGAAAATTCAACAAAGTTTGATTCTAGTGAGTGGCATGTGTGAAAAATTAGAAAGTGATGACATTGTAGAAGCCATAAAAAAACAAAACAATATAGTCTTTAATTCTCTAAAATGCGTCAAGGTGTATAAATCTTTTAAAAACAAATTGTTTTATAATGCCATCTTAGAAGTAGACAATGAAGCATTCCATGAAATAATGCAACTAAAAAAATTTATATTAAATATGACAGATGTGTTGTTTATGAAAAAATTGGTGTTCGTCGGTGTTTCAAATTTCTAGGGTACAACCATACACAAGGTGATTGCACGAGTGATTAAATTTGTATTAAATTCGGTGAAAAGGATCATGATATCAAAGTCTATGTAAGTGATGTTAAATGTGTTAATTGTATGAGGCTAAGGCTGCGGCCATGCAGTGAGCGACGAGCGACTGAGCGATTGAGCGACGAGCGATCGAGCGACAAGTCTGAGCGATGGCTGGCCATTTACTGAGCGATTAGTTGCAAAAATGTCATTGTCAAGTGAAGTTTGTCGTTGTCTTTTAATTGAAAGTCGCGTTCATATTTATAAAACTATTATAAGAAGGAGAAAACGAAGTGTTGGTATACATCCAATAAACCGATTTTGGCAATACTGTCGTATGTCAGTACCAACTTTTGATTTGCTGTTAGAAAAAGTTCGACCAAGATTAAACAAACAATGGAAAGGAATTAGTGCGGAACAGCGTTTAGTTTTATTACTAAGGTTTGTTTTTATTTATTATTCTTTATTTTTATTTTTTAGTTTTGACAAAATAATATTTTGAAAGTCGTTTCTTATCTCTATCGAAATCGTCAAATTTTGTCATAAATAGCAAAAGACTTTTAAAAAAATTGAAGGTCATCGTTATCCTCTTCTTTTTTGTCTACCTCTTGCTTTAAAATATTAAGTTTTTCTTTTTCGAACTGTAAAAATTCAGAGTCCAAATTGATTGTTGCCGCCCTCCTCTTTTTATTTTTTGTCAAATTATGGGAGCGATCAATATGAGAAATGAGTTAACACAATATTTTTGAGAAATCGGACATTGAACAAAAAAAACTACTGTTATTACAAATTATTTAAATAAAAACTTACTTAAACAATTACAAATGTTTCCAACTTTTCCATTGCTTTTCAGTGACATTTTTATTTTTGTAATCTTTGTGCCTGTCCTGCCACACAACTGGGCGGTTTTGGACAGCTGAAATTAAACTTTCCGCATTTATTTTATACATCGACTTACTTCGTCGCTCAGCGATGAACTAAAAAATTAAAACAGATTTGATTGCGGAGCGACGTCGTTCAGTCGCTCAAAAAATTCGCTAGTCGCTCAGGGCTTGCGTGGCCACCCCCATACGATTTCATGTGTTTTAATTTGTTTGCGTCGCTCAGCGACGTGTCGCTCAATCGCTCAGTGCGTGGCCGGGGCCTTAGAAATAAAGCTAATCTTCCGGACATGGATATAAAGCACTATGTGCGTAGTTTAGATTGTCCAATCTTTAGAAAAAACTGCTCAATGAACGCAGTAAAATAAATTATTAGCAATTATCGGAGGTAAAGTGCTTCAGCCTAAATATCGAAGGTCTCATAAATAACTTTAAAGAATTGGAATCATTAGTTTATGATAATTCTTTTGACTTCATATGTGCAACAGAAACCCATACGACAGAGTTGGTTAAAGATGTAGAAATTGAATTAAAAGACTTTAAAATAATTAGATGCGATTCAATATCTGCTCATACAGGAGGAGTAGTTTTTTATATTAAAGATAGCTGGGAGTATGAAATATTAGACAAGACGGCAATTGGAATACAGATATGGTTGTTATTATACTCTATCCAACAAAAATTGTCAGTACAGGGAAGATAGGATGTTTGTCTCTCAGTCTGGTTGCAATGACTTACATAAATCCCTCCTTAAAGCTCTCACAGGGTTGCCGTAGTGTGTATGATAATTCGCCATAACTCAGAGAGCAATTCTATTAGGGTTAAAGCCTGAACTACATCGAAACAAAAGTGGGAAAAAGTACAAAAAAGTGGAAAAAATCGGATATACTGCTTCATCGCATAGTGCGCTCTGTATATTTCTTCTCATTTTAAAATTTTACTGTGGTACAAAGCTCAAACATGTTCCAGCTTTCACTTTTCGCAGAACTCTAGAAACAAACACAATCAAAGAATACCTTACGAGACTTTCCAATAGATGGCGCTTCCATAACATAATTCCTGTCAGTTTCGCAAGGAAAAGCGCTTCTTACAAGCAAGCGACAATTAATAAACGATGGAGAATACGATTCAAAATGGACATTTTAAAATTTCCGTTAATTTCAAAAACAAATGTAAAAACAAATAATTGTAAAATTGATGTGAAATTTTAAATACATATACAAAAGATTTGATAACGTCATCATTAAAAATGTGTTCTAATAGCCGTGATGCGAAAATGGTAAAAGAACTTTTTGAAATAAATATTGTGCAAATTTATGTTAAAATACAAAATTTCCAGATTACAGCTTTAAATAGTTTGCAAGATGCTGCAAACTGAATCACAAATATTATGCAAGTTTTGGATTCCTTTGTTACCACGATCTCGAACTACTTGCTCCAGCTCCAGATCTTGTGCGAGCGTCCTCCATCCTTTTTTCCCTCCTCAACTTTTCCTTCAGGGCAGCAAACCTCTTTTCAATCTGCATTGCATTTATGCCGGAAAAATGCAGTGCGATTTGAATGAATATCCTTGCGAAACTGACAGGAATTATGTGATGGAAGCGTCATCTAGTGAAAAATTCGGTAAGGTATTCTTTGATTGTGATTGTTTCTAGAACTTTGCGAAAAGTGAAAGCTGGAACATGTTCGAGCTTTGAACGGCAGTAAAATTTTAATATGAGAAGAAATATACAGAGCGCACTAAGCGATGAAGCAGTATATCCGATTTTTTCCATTTTTTTGTACTTTTTACCACTTTTGTTCGAAGTAGTTCAGGCTTTACCATCTTCCAATTTAAAATAAAAATATTGCGGAACGAAATCTTATCTTTTTCTTTTTTTTGGTAAGATAATAATAGGCGCGTTTTTTTAAGAGTATCTCCAGCAGACAAACAAAATATATAAATTTCGTAACAAAAAAAAAATCAAAACGAAAAATATGTCACTGTAATCCGATTTATTCATTATAGCTAAATATTGTAAAGCATAAAATACTGATTTCTAATATCACTACTCATCCGATGAGTAATTACTGCTACTGCTCTCGTTATTTAGGTTTATTATTAACCTTTCAACTACTTCCTCGGCAAAAACGTCCATTTCCCACATATTTGGATCAACATCCTGTTCAACGTGTTGGACACATCGATGCAATTTTTCCTTGTCAACCCTTGTAAGTGCTGTCGTTAGTAAGTCTCTTATTTCAGCCATTTTAAATGACTTGTTTTGGCTTGATACAAACCCTTTTACTTGAGCCCAAACCAATTCTATTGGATTAAGGCCACAGTGATAAGGGGGAAGCGAAGCACTTTATGACTCGTATTTTGAGCCATTTAATCCACGACGTATGTTTCATACTTGGCTTTGTAACGTTTAACGATTTCAAGCAACTCTGCTTTAATATTTATATACTGCTTAAATATTAATACTTTAATATCATCCTCGAAACTTTTCGCATTAGACCTCAACCACTTTTTTATTTCATCTTTTCTCATGGAAGTGGATATGCTTTATTTTATTTTCGGAAATGATAGGAAGCATTGTCCAAAACTATGACGGAGTTGGGTTCTAGGCATATTAAAATATCTTTAAACCATTTCTCGTACACATCAGTGTTCATGTCCTCGTGTAGTCTCCGGTTTTTCCCAAAATGAAGCATAAAAGTCCTCCTTCGACGAAACCTGTAGAACTTCCAATATGGGTTATAATTAATCTCTTTCCTTTTCCAGATGGTGATCGCAGTCCTGTTGACAATCCTTCGTTAAATGCCTGTCGTGTTGTTGTAATAGTTGGGTCTATCCAAATTTTTCCTCGAGTGTGGCCCTCGTTGAGCCAGGTCTCATTAGTAAAATAAATTTTTCTTTTCTCTTCACTAATTTTTTTACTTCGCGTAAATATCTTCGTCTCCAAGAAATGATGTCACTTCTTTCCAACAACAGATTCTTTCGCTGACGTTTGACGAATTTAAGTCCGAGATCTTTTTGTAATATTGTATGCAAAGTTGATCTGCTTATTTTTGTTATATTTGCATTTTTTTGTACTTCCAATAAAATCTCGTCTAGCGTTGGAAGGTCGTTATCCATAAAAAACTGATGGACTAGCCGCCTAATGGCACATTTGTCAAAATCATCGAACTTGCTCTTGATACCGGATTTATTTTTCTTCTTTGGTGGTGAATTGTGCCTTTGATTGCTTTTTCCCTTAAAAGCCTGTACACCGTTCGTTCCGTAACAGAAAAAATATTAGCTGCATTTCCTACGACTTCCGATTTACTTTTAAAAAGGCCATAGAATTTTTCAGTGGCAATTTGTTGTTTCTTTTCTTTTTCTACACTTAGATCCTTTGAAGACTTTGTAGCCATGTTTCTCTTTATTCATATAAACAATAAAGTAAACCACTTGCTTAGATGCACTATCGGCGATTTAGATAACAACCATTGTTTCCGCCTTATAAACACAAACAGGCAACTAGAATACAAAATTATATAACCACGACGCAATGTTATATACCTAAACAGATGGTAAAAAAAACTGCACTTGTGTAGCTGTGCAATACACATAAAATCAAATTAAAACCGAATGACAACACCCCACGTAATAATTCGTTCTCAAAAGCACCAAAACCGAAAGTTCTTTGACAAAGTCCATAGAAACACCCTTGATGATATGCTTCATTGTAGAGATGGTAATACTCTTCTGATGTGCTTCAGTCACACGTGGAATAAATGCAAGAACCAATGCACGGGTGCTTGTCTGGTTGATTTTGAGAAGGCTTTCGACACCGTATGGTTAGAGGGACTTTTCTACAAGTTGACCAGCCGGGGGATGCACAAACCTTTGCTATATGTAATTTATAATATGCTTATGGGAAAGAAGTTCGTAGTCAAATGTGGCAACGTGACTTCGAGCAGAGTCTTTCAAATTAAAAACGGTTTACAGCAGGGGGCGGTCAATTCTCCGATCCTGTTTAACATTTACACGAGTGATCTGGTGGGTTCACTCAGACATGCTATAGCGTATGCCGACGATTTGGTGGCATACAGATCAGGTTCTAAAATCGAGGTCATTAATATCCTTTTGCAGCGTGACTTCGATCAAATTAAGCGATATTGCGACGACTGGAAGTTGAAAATCAACTTTCAGAAGACGGAAACAATCTTGTTCAGAACTCCATTGGCTGGGGCCTTTAGGGATACCAGAAAAAACTGGAAAAAATTGGCCATTATTGGACAAAATGGGCAGCCATTGGCGGTGAGAAGCGTAGTTAGATATCTAGGTATCTGGCTTGACCAGTATCTATATTTCGATAGACATATAGTTGCTTGTCTTGCTGGGGCCAAGAAGGCTTATGCTTTGACAAGGAGACTGTTTCATAGCAGTCAACTTGACTCCAAAGTGAAGGTCATTTGCTACGTGGCCCTTATAAGGCCAATTATCGCTTATGGTTGTCCATTGTGGTTCAATATAGCGCCCAGCTATATGGAAAAGATTCGGGTTTTGGAGAGACAATGTCTTAGGACCTGTCTCCGATTGTTCCGAACGCCTGAATCCAACTATATAAAATACTATCCCAACAAGGTCCTATACGATGGGGCTCAGTTGAATAGGATTGACAATTTCCTCATTAAGGTCACTCGAAGGCACGTTGCAAGGGCGATGGCCAGCGACAATAGTCTGATATTTGGGGCTTACTACCCCAATGAAATGTACATTGAGAGTACACTCCGGTCTGGCTTTATCCCGCCAGAGGCATTTATCCATATTGATGCAAAAGGGCTGGTACAGACGAGGGATGGTATTCCGGTCTTATACCATCGCTACCGCAGCGCGAGAGATAAGCGGCTCCTCCATTACGGGGACGTCGCCAATGCTCATGAGCTCCTCCGTTTTAGTACCGCAATATCGGAGAGGGATAGATTCGACACGGAAAAGCAATTCGCCGAATTTTGGTGGCTTGTTGAGGGGGGAGGGGTCAACATGCCCTCCCAGGACGGTGCGTTACTCTAGGTAACTTCCTCTTAGCTTATAAGTTAGATTAAGTCAGCTAGGGCGTTTTTGGGAGAGGCCGGGCTCGCCAACGTGTGGTGGTGCTTCTGGGAGTTGACTGACGCTGTAAGGCTTCAGTCGGCTCACGGCGGCGCGTGTGCACGTTGACGACTGCCAGGCGCTCGGAAAGCAATTGGGATTTTGACCACTTGTTGCGCAAGGCAACGAGTGCTCAGAATCCTAATTATAGTTAGAATACGTTAAGTAGTTTAAGTAAGTAGAATAGGTAGTTTGTAATTTGTTTTATATAAAATCTCAATAATGAAACCGAGTTTTAATAAATTTTCTCGAGGAATATATATGTAAGATTAGTTCGTAAAATAGTTCGTAGGCCGAAAGGCAATAATTCTAAGATATAGTTAAGTTTAGAGCGTTCGCATAAGGACCAATAAATAAGAATAAGTATCCTGTTAATTTTAAGTTAGGTTTAATCATTTTTGTCTAGTATGTAAGTAGATATTTATCAATGAATAAAAAAAATGAATTTCAAAGTCAAATTTCAAAGTGCTTCAGTCACACACACACTGCTTATTTTGGTGGTTGATAATAGGAAGCGAACACAAGACGATCATGCTCATTCCCATTCGGATGTGTGGGAGACTGGTTGTGGTGGGTTGTATGCGAATTTTAGGAAAATTACAACAACAATTCCTTGGTATGACAGTAGTTTGGTTTTTATTTCAGTGGCAATACTTGCGTTTGAGTGCCGTGAGAGTATCTACAGGCACCACTGTTAGAAAAAAAGCTCCTCCATTAGGCCTGTACGGACAATTTTTGTTGGATAGAGTATAGTGAAAGTGACCCAGAATAATCTTGTATATATACTTGGGGCTATATACAGATCACCCAGCTATTCTACAACGATATTTATAGATCGGTTTACCAACTGGATGGACATTTTGAAGTGTAATTTTAAAACTGTGATATTAATGGGAGATATAAATACTCGTATAAATTTGTTAAAGGACAGTTCTTCTAAAACTCAAATAAGTGCAATATTAAGTGATAATTCATATACTCAATTAATTAAGGAACCAACGAGAATAACCAAGAACTCTGTAAGTTTAATAGACTATGTTATGACAAATAATCCGGAGAGAGTTGAAGCTAAGTCTGATAGTAAATTAAAAATAATTGATCATGAGTCTGTGATAATTAGTATTAAGGCATTGTATAACAGAAGTCATAAGGAGAAAGTCGTGCGTGTATTTAAATATGATTCAGCAAGTTTTGTCACTAAATTATCAAATTGTGATCTGTCCATACCAAATAGCAATATATGTGTTGACGCATTAACTAAGAAATTATCTATCAACATTGTACATACGGTTAATAGTTTTATAACATACAAAAAATTAAATAAAAATCATAATACTTGGTTTAATGAAAGTCTAGAGTACTCAAAAATGAAAAAGTTTTAAAATACGCAAAGGCGAAATTTTCCTGTCTTGTGGCCGATTGGAAAAGTTATAAAATGTGTAGAAACAGATTTAAAACCGCACTTGATTGTGCAAAAAACAGATACATCAGTAACAAAATTGAAATTTGTAGTGAGCAGAAATCTATGTGGAGAACTTTAAAAAGGCTTGTTTTAAAAGAAAGTGAGAAAAGTAAAAGTGAAGTTATTTACAATAACAAAAAATGCTGCAATTTTATCGAATTATCTAATGTTTTGAACTCGTTTTTAGGGTTCCGTAGCCAAATGGCAAAATATGGAACCCTTATAGATTCGTCATGTCTGTCTGTCTGTCTGTCCGGAAATGTTACAGCCACTTTCTTCGAAACTATAAGAGCTATACTGTTGAAACTTGGTAAGTAGATGTATTCTGTGAACCGCCTTAAGTGGGTACAACGGGTCGGAATGGACCGTTGGTTTGACCCGCTATCACTTGTCCCGAATGCACAAAAAAAAAATCAAACTACTGGGTCGCGTGTCCCGTCTATTCTCGGGATTTTCGCAGCAAAATCCTACCAGACTATCGCTCACTTTTACTAGCACACGAAAATCACTATACTTAGCTTTTTTTCCAAACTGTCCCTTTGTCTTCTCCTCGGTGCTCTAGCTATGCCTCTGATCTACTTTCTCGTCCTTCCGCCTATCCTTCAATTCCTGTTTCCTTATTTTTCTTCACCTTAACTCTTCAGTACTTCCTCTTTTTTTTAAACTCTTTCGTTTTTTTTCTTTTATGTCGACTCGTCAACGTTCAACAAAACTGCCTTTAGAGCACTTCTCACGACTAACTAAACCGCTGGTCAACCAAGAAGTGCTCTAAAGGCAGTTTTGTTGAACGTCGACGAGTCGACATAAAAGGGTTTGTTGCGGTATAATTTCCCGCAACAAAGTCCACTCTTCGTTCCTCTACCCACCCTACCAATTCCCTCTTCTATCGGTGCGCATACGCATGGTCTGAAGAAGTGGAGGGGCAGCCATGGTTCCATCAGCCATGCGCCCACTTCTCTAGAGCCTTGGGTAGGCGACCACTACAGGTTGACTCGGAGCATGGGCAGGTGGCCCAAGGTTGAGGAACCCCTTTCGCTCGCTGGTAAAAGAGCCGCTTAAAGCAACACCCAAACAGACGGACCTAGTGACGATGCCGGTGGCCTAGTAAGTCCGGATGGTGAGCCTGACAAGGACCGTCAGGAGACTCCCCAACGGGCCAACGTTCCTGCAACCAGACGGACGGTCTGGGCTACAAAGAGACAGACGGACGGTCCGCAAAGGCGGAGTGTGAGCCCAAATCACTCTGCAACCAGACGGACGGTCTGAGACAAAAAGAGACAGACGGACGGTCTGCAAAGGTGGAGTGCGAGTCCAAAGCACTCTGCAACCAGACGGACGGTCTGCAACGGCAGGGTGTACACATTACAACCAATATATATACACCCTGCAAATCGAAAAACGATTCGTGGGCGCGGACGGACGGTCCGAGACATCAAAGACCCAGAAAGCGAATCAAGATCTACCACGACGGTAGTGAGTCCTGTACGATGAGGGGGAAGAAGACGCTCTTCCTTTCTACTCCGTCGTAGGAGCACCGGAGGAGCAGCAGAGGAGTGTAGGCGGACGGCCTAATAATTAAACACCCTCCAACACCAAATAACAGCTAACCAGCATCACATTGTCACCCAAGTAGCCGATGTGATAGTATAGATGTCATGTCCAGATGACACCAGCCCAACAAACCCTGGAACCAGAATGGCCGAGAGCCCAACATAAATCCCCACAATTGTTAGGTATGACACGCTATCGACAGATCCCCAGACCCCCAAATCTGCGCAGAATTCCACCAGACACGGGTAGTTAACGAAGTAGATAACGGTGTCCCCTTGTCCGACCTCAAAGCTTAGGTTTAACTCACCATAATGGGTGAGACGGGTATAATCGTCCCGATGTTTATCATTCATTTTTTTCAATGTTTCCTTCGTTTTCTTTTAGCGGTTGCGCTTTTAATTTTTCGTAGTGGGTTTTAGCTACGTTGAAACGTCGTACAGCAAAAGTGCCTAGCTATTTTTTGTATGAACGCGGGAAGTACCAATCGGACTGGATTGGAAAGATTGTCCCAGGTCGGTCAGAGAATTTATCGCAAGCTGGCTTTCCAGTCGCGCTGAATTCGGAGCTGGGTGAGAGAATGGAAAATAAGAGCGAAAGGGTAACGGCAGGCATGCGCACACCATGGCAAAATAGCTTTGGATGTGCTGAAACGTGCCGCTCGTTGGTTCGCCTTACTGTATGTGTGTGGACAGTGGGATGGCGGATAGCCACCAACACAAGTGGACATCCATTGCACGCCATCAGGGGGATTGCACTGTCAATGTGTGTGTGAGAGCATGAGTCCAACACTGACCGACTTTGGACAATAGAAAAATCTGGAAAATCACTTCTTGGTTGACCAGCGGTTTAGTTAGTCGTGAGAAGTGATCTAAAGGCAGTTTTGTTGAACGTCGACGAGTCGACATAAAAGAAAAAAAAACGAAAGAGTTTAAAAAAAAAGAGGAAGTACTGAAGAGTTAAGGTGAAGAAAAATAAGGAAACAGGAATCGAAGAACAGGCGGAAGGACGAGAAAGTAGATCAGAGGCATAGCTAGAGCACCGAGGAGAAGACAAAGGGACAGTTTGGAAAAAAAGCTAAGTATAGTGATTTTCGTGTGCTAGTAAAAGTGAGCGATAGTCTGATAGGATTTTGCTCCGAAAATCCCGAGAATAGACGGGACACGCGACCCAGTAGTTTTATTTTTTTTTTGTGCATTCGGGACAAGTGATAGCGGGTCAAACCAACGGTCCATTCCGACCCGTTGTACCCACCAGTTAATTTTCAGGGGATTTACAAGCCCCGTAATAAAGACCGTGCTCCAACGGAGCGTTATAACGTTGTTGAAAATACTTGTCTTTTCCTATTTTTTTTGTGATTTCTTACATTTTTCAGTGGTTCTGTACCAAGGTTTCACAATTTCCCGTAAAATTGTGTGCGCCCATTGTGCTAATAAGCACACAAATTATTATTGATCGGTTCGCTAATTTCCACCGCGTTCGATTTTTCGGATTATCTGAGCGTAATCTTAGCGCTTTTCTTTGAACCCACCCCCAGCTGGGCGGCCGGGAAATCAGCATACTTTTGTTGGTTGTTACACTCTTTGTTCTTTTGGTTGACAGTTGGCAGTCGTTCCTCAGCTCTCATCGAGATAGGTCGGCTAGTTAGTGTTCAGCGGGAAAAAAGAAAAGTGTATCGATTATAAAAGCGATTTAGCCAAGTGTTTTTAAGTCCAAGGTTGGCTTAGTAAGGTAGGCGTCCGACTTTGACGCCGGAGACTCGCGTTCGATTCTCGGCCAGTCTTCAATTTTTAATTTTTTTTTTTTTTTCGGAAATATAGTGATAGAGACACAAAAATAAACAAAAAAAAAGTGCCGCATTATCAGGCGATGGACCCCGGAAAATCGGTGGTCCCGCTTACGGGTGTGGGTGTGCCGTTGCGACGTGTGGTGCGAACACGTGAGCCGGCAAAAAAATCAGCAGCAACAACAGCAGCAACAACAGCAGCAGCAACAACAGCAGCAACAACAGCAGCAGCAACAACAGCAGCAACAACAGCAGTAACAGCAGTAACGAAAGCTGCAACAGCAGTCACAAAAACAGCGGCAGCTTGTATGCCAAGGGCAGCTTTAAATGCCATGACACCAAGCCCAACAGCGTGTTCCGCGTTGCCCAGGCGGGGATCTTCGCAGGCAACACCAACAACAAAAACATCAACAACAACAACAGCAACAACAACAACGCCAACAATAAAAGCTCTCGCTACAACGCCAGCAGTAACTGTAAGCGAGGAGTATAGGACAGTGGAAAAACGGCGGCGGAAGTTAAATCCGAAGCCGAACCTTTCAGCCAAAAGAAGGTTAAACTTGGCAGGCCATAGTGTGGCATCATCGGTGGCTGCATCCGATGATGACGGAGCACACTCCAGCTCTTATGAGTATGATGGAGGAGAGGGCCGGTACGTCGGAGAGGGAAACTCCTTCAAGGACTTACCGGTCGATGACGAGGAAGTCGTTCAAATGGACGAAGAAAAAGAGGATGATGAGGAGGCGCAGCTGGACAAGCTCATAAAAGAGCTGCTGGAGAAGCGCGACCAGTTGCGCAGAAAGAAGCTGCAGCAACAGCAACAACAAGCTGTGCTCAAGCAGCAAATTCAGCAACAACTGCAGGTGAAGCGGCAACAACGGCAACAACAACCACAACACCAACAACAACAGCAACAACAACAACAACAACAACAACAACAACAGCAATCAAAGCATCAGATAGAGGCGCAGCAACAGCATCAACAGCAATCGAAACAGCCACGGAAGAACAAAGTACCACCCATCAACGTGAGTAATTTCGATATTGTAGATAGCATTAGAATCTGTAAATTGATAACGAAAAATTTCCATGTGAAAAGGCTTTCTGCCAACAAACACATAATTATATGTGAAAAAATAGAGGAGTCCCAGAGGGTGCGCGCCGCCTTGGGAGAGGTAAAAACCGAGTACTTCACGTACACCCCAAGGGATCAAAAACTTAAAACCGTTGTGTTGAAAGGTATCGATCCCTCAATTAAAACGGAGGAGCTAGAAAAAGAGCTCAAACATTTCGAAAGCGACGACCTCAAGTTCGTGGGGGTCAAGCCGTTTTCCTCGGCTGTGGCAAGGGGTGGCAACCGTCACTTACCATTCTTCCTGGTTCAGCTTACTCCCGACAGCAAAATTGACAGTCTGCGAAATATCCGCTTTCTGTACTATCATGCTGTAAGATGGGAGAAAATAAAACGGTCAGATCGCATACTTCAATGTATGCGCTGCCAAAGGTTCGGGCACGCAGCAGCTAACTGCAACATGCAGTTTAGATGTGTCAAGTGCGATAGGGACCACATACATGGTGAATGCTCTCTAGGTAAGGAGAGAGTCGAAGACCGGAGTGTACTCTCCTGTGTGCTCTGCAGGAACTCTGGGCATCCCGCCAACTTCAGGGGTTGTCCAAAGTACCAGGAGTTGAAAAAAAGAGTCCAGGCCCGTAAACAGCAGTCTGAAGATGATAGGCGTCAGAGGAGTCGCTCGTTCGCAAATTTTGTGGCACCCAACGTGTCCTTTGCCCAAATGGCAGCTGGACCGGGTCAAGCCCACATGACATCAAACCAACCAAAGGTAGCTCAAAATGCACCAGAGGTGGATCTGGACTTAAAATCGATCCTTCTGTCTCTGCACGGAAAGATCGATAAGTTCCAGAAACAATTAAATGAACAAGCGGCCCGAATTGACTTTATCTATTCGGAGCTGTTTGTGGGGTCTGGTGTGCCATAAATCTAATGGCTGCGCTGGATGAGGGAAACTTAAAGATCCTTGCTGTGAATGTTAATTCACTTGTCAGGATCGAGAAAAGAACGTCACTTGCCAATTTGTTGAAAACCGAAAACCCGGATGTGCTTTTGGTTAGCGAAACTAAGCTAAATCAGAAGCACAAATTGGGATACAAAGACTATCATGTAATAAGAAGAGACCGGCCTCACTCCACTCAAGGAGGTGGGGTTGGAATCTTAATTCGAAAAGGCCTGCGCCATAGGGTTATATATAGCGGGGACGTGCGTAGGTTCCAGTTGTTGGAGGCATGCATCATATGCATTCCTCTCCATAGCCGGAGGAGAATGTATGTGGTGTCGCTTTACGCACCTGCTGCACCTCCACCAAACCAATTTATGACAGAGCTCGAGAAACTTTTTCGTGGTCTGCAGCTAAACTCGGAGGAGAATTATTACTTCTTGGCCGGAGATATTAATGCCAAACATGCGGCGTGGGGAAATGTTACTGCAAATCCCAGGGGCAACCAGTTTCACGACTGGTGGCGCCTCAATATGATTGAGTACAACCTCGAGTTGTACGCGACGGATATCCCTTCTTTCCCAAGAAGCGGTGCTTTCCTGGACTTGGCCTTAACGGACGCAAGACTTCAACTGACGAACATAGATCAAAACACGCGGAACTGTTTGCGTGCGTTTGAGTACGATAGTGACCACTACGGACTCGCCGCCGCAATACGGATCCCGAACGAACAAACGCTGCTGGAGGAGTACGAAGCAGTGTGTTCATTCGATTATCGGAGGGCACAATGGTCGCGCTTCTCCAGATTTTTAAAGCGAGATATACGTTCGAGTGGGATCGACCCACCGACAGACAGTAACATGACAAATGATGACATTGATCGGCATTTATTGCAAATGAACGACGCCATCAAACGAACTATGGAACGAACTATTCCTCAAGTAGGACGTTCCGACGACGACCAGACAGAAAAATACAGAAACCCTACAATCGACGCACTATACCGACAGAAAAGTAGACTGCTCTCGAGGCTTAAACGGCTGTACAGGCAATTTACTGATCGCAACGACCCGGAGGTAAGGATGCTGAATTCAGAGATCCGAATCCTGAAACAGCTGATAAAGGAAAATTACAGAAAATCTGTAAGTCTGTATTGGGGCAATAAAATTCGGGCTATTAAAACCTGTAGTCCGAATATGTTCCCACAGATAAATAAGTTGTTCAGGAGGAAAGATCGCAATGATATTCCTTGTGTTCGAATCTCCCAGACAGCAGAGAACAGACAGACAGTACTGACTGCTGGAATAAGTCCAGAAAGTGTCGCTTCAAACGACGATTTTTTCGTGGTCGAGGACCCACAGGAGAAAGTGGATTTGCTGGGCGCTTGTTTCGAGGCCGTGTATACGGTGAACAATCCTGTTCGCCGTAACCACGACATTGAGAATAGAGCTCTAGTGAGCCACTTCTATCTGCGCACCGAACTTGAGAATTGGCGATCTGAGAATAACGGATTCACCGTGTTCACTGATGAAAACCATGCTAATGCAGTTGTCGCCAATGGCCGAGGTGCATCGCACTTGTTCGTGTCGAAGGATGATCTTCTGTGCATCTTCGAGTCGCTAAAGAATAAAAAGTCGGCGGGGATGGATGGTGTCCCAAACGTCGTATTGAGACACCTGCCTCTGGAGGCTGTAGATATTTTCACCACGTTGTTTAACAATGCGCTGAATAATGCACATTATCCGGCGCATTGGAAGGTAGCTGTGGTACACCCTATCCCGAAAAAAGGTAAAGATAGGACGAACCCTGCCAATCTACGGTCAATTAGCTTGCTTCCGAATATTAGCAAGGTCTTTGAAAAGGTTGTCAATAGAGTCCTGTTAAAGTGGGTCGTGGACAATAACATAATTCCGGACAACCAGTTTGGTTTCAGGGCGAGGCATGACACTATTCATGCCGCGTCGAAACTGGTTTCCGACATTCAGTGGAATAAATGCAAGAACCAATGCACGGGTGCTTGTCTGGTTGATTTTGAGAAGGCTTTCGACACCGTATGGTTAGAGGGACTTCTCTACAAGTTGACCAGGCGAGGGATGCACAAACCTTTGCTATATGTAATTTATAATATGCTTATGGGAAAGAAGTTCGTTGTCAAATGTGGCAATGTGACTTCGAGCAGAGTCTTTGAAATTAAAAACGGTTTACAGCAGGGGGCGGTCAATTCTCCGATCCTGTTTAACATTTACACGAGTGATCTGGTAGGTTCACTCAGACATGCTATAGCGTATGCCGATGATTTGGTGGCATACAGATCAGGTCCTAAAATCGAGGTCATTAATATCCTTTTGCAGCGTGACTTCGATCAAATTAAGCGATATTGCGACGACTGGAAGTTGAAAATCAACTTTCAGAAGACGGAAACAATCTTGTTCAGAACTCCATTGGCTGGGGCCTCTAGGGATACCAGAAAAAACTGGAAAAAATTGGCCATTATTGGACAAAATGGGCAGCCATTGGCGGTGAGAAGCGTAGTTAGATATCTAGGTATCTGGCTTGACCAGTATCTATATTTCGATAGACATATAGTTGCTTGTCTTGCTGGGGCCAAGAAGGCTTATGCTTTGACAAGGAGACTGTTTCATAGCAGTCAACTTGACTCCAAAGTGAAGGTCATTTGCTACGTGGCCCTTATAAGGTCAATTATCGCTTATGGTTGTCCATTGTGGTTCAATATAGCGCCCAGCTATATGGAAAAGATTCGGGTTTTGGAGAGACAATGTCTTAGGACTTGTCTCCGGTTGTTCCGAACGCCTGAATCCAATTATATTAAATACTATCCCAACAAGGTCCTATACGATGGGGCTCAGTTGAATAGGATTGACAATTTCCTCATTAAGGTGACTCGAAGGCACGTTGCAAGGGCGATGGCCAGCGACAATAGTCTGATATTTGGGGCTTACTACCCCAATGAAATGTACATAGAGAGTACGCTCCGGTCTGGCTTTATCCCGCCAGAGGCATTTATCTATATTGACGCAAAAGGGCTGGTACAGACGAGGGATGGTATCCCGGTATTATACCACCGCTTTCGCAGCGCGAGAGATAAGCGGCTCATCCGCGGCGAGGACGTCGCCAATGCTCATGAGCTCCTCCGTTTTAGTACCGCAATAGCGGAGAGGGATAAATTCGATACAGGAAAACAATTTGCCGAATTTTGGTGGCTTTTTGAGGGGGGAGGGGTCAACATGCCCTCCCAAGACGGTGCGTTACTCTAGGTAACATCCTCTTAGTTTATAAGTTAGATTAAGTTAGCTAGGGCGTTTCTGGGAGAGGCCGGGCTCGTCAACTTGTGTAGTGCTTCCGGGAGAAGATTGAGGCTGTAAGGCTTCAGTCAGCTCAGGGTAGCGCGTGTGCACGTTGACGATTGCCAGGCGCTCGGAAAGCAATTGGGATTTTGACCACTTGTTGCGCAAGGCAACGAGTGCTCAGAATCATAATTATAGTTAGAATATGTTAGGTAGTTTAAGTAAGTAGAATAGGTAGTTCGTAGTTTGTTTTATATAAAAAATATAAAATCTTAATAATGATACCGAGTTTTAATTGATTTTCTCGACGAATACATATATGTAAGATTAGTTTGTAAATAGTTTTTAGGCCGAAAGGCAATAATTATAAGATATAGTTAAGTTTAGGGCGTCCGCATAAGGACCAATAAATAAGAATAAGTATCCTGTTAATTTTAAGTTAGATTTAATCATTTTTGTCTAGTACGTAAGTTGATATTCAGTAACAATTAAAAAATGAATTTAAAAGTAAAAGTAAAGTGGTTGACAGTTGGGTCAAATTGTATTTTGCATCGCGTATTTTATTTCGTATCTTGAAACCGCAATTAATTAAGTAGTTTGCTCGCGAATTAGAAGTGTAACAAATTGACGGCCAACGTGGGGCTCGCAAAAAAATAAATAAATAATTTATAAAAGAAAAGTGAATTTGGAATAAAGTGTGTAAGTGTGGGGGGTCCATTGCACCAAATTAGAGTATAGTTTTCTTGTCTTTTTAGGGAAGTGTTTTGTGTTTATTTTCATTTCAAAAGTTCGTTTACTTTAGTTTCATTTTTTTTAGAAAATAAATAAATCGGAGTGGCTGCATTATTTCATACATATCGACATACATACATATGTACATTAGGCTGTCCCGACAAATTTTTTTTCGGAGTATCTTAACGAAAGACCCGCAAAAGTAGCGTTTTGAATAGCATATAACGAAACAAAAAAACAAAAAAAAATCGGAGGATACTTTTGGGCCTATACCGCTCGCTGAAATCTTAAAAAAAAACTATTTTTTCCTTATTTTTATTGATTTTTTTTTTTAAAAGATTATCTTAACGAAAGACCCCACAAAAGCTGCGTATTAACTAGCATATAACGGGACAAAAAAACAGAAAAAAATGGAAGGTACTTTTGGGCCTCTACCGACCGCTGAAATTATTAAGAAAAACAATTTTGTTCTTATTTTTTACATTTTTAATTTTTTTTGAGTATTAATTTTGTTCATTGAAGATGTAAACTTTTCCGTTTTATCAAAGATATCTATTTATCGCTGATATTTATAAAAATATAGATATTCCATCAACAATTTCTGCAGGTACCTACTTGAGTAGTATTTTATCATTATAGTTTCTTAAAAAACCGTTAAAAAGTTTTTTTTTTTAATTCCTTACCTTCCCTTTATCTTTATAAGAATAACTGTTTTATTTTTATAGTCGCATCGTATTATTTTTATGTTAAGTTGCCTGTTTTTTTTAAATATTAAAATCATAAAATCAAAGTAGGCTTTGAAGTCGTCGAAAAGAAAAAATGTGGCATTGTATATGTTTTGTGTCGTGTATTGTTGTTACAACTCTCTAAACAAAAAGTGTTTAATTTTGTTGTGTGTTAAAGTTGTGTTGTGTCTCTGAAAAATATTTAAAAGGTAGAATCACAATGAGTTCTGGACCTCGTCGACAAGAAGCAATGTGTCCCTTTTTCGGCCCCTTTAGTGAACTAAACAAAAATAAGTTACCAACAGTAAAAGATTTAGTCAAATATGTACTTTTCATACAAAGTGATCTCAAAACAAAATACAATGGCAGAAATCCATCTAATTCCGAAGTTTTTGTAATTATTAGTAAAGAAATCGAAAAGATATGGAAGAATGCGTCGATTCCAATTGTATGTCATAGTCGAATACTACAAATAATGAAAAACTACTTTGATGAATACATGACACTTAAAAGATACCCACATTCGAAAAAAAATACAAGCTATCACAACAGATTGCAAGGTTTTATTGCATTTTCAAACACAAAATTGTTTGACATTGCATCGTGTAAGTGTGATTGGTTTAATGACTGTCATTGTGTAAAGGATAAAAAAAGTGTCTTTAAGTGAAAGATCATTTTTAGTGGACCAGAGAAATGACAGAAAAATGGTGATCGGTGGTATTGACTAGGTTGAAACCCAAAAAATTCAATAGCGACTAGATAGAAAGCGTAGTGCATTAGGCAGTCAAAGAGCTGAATCTACTACTGTATCAACTTTTTCCGAAACAGTAGATTCAAACGAAACTTTAGAGCATGTCAATACAGTTCATCCAATCGAAGTAGTGCAGTCACAGCTCTTTTTATCAGAGCCTTCAACGTCAACATCATCAGGTAAGCGGAATTTGCTTACTCTACCATCCGTAGCAAGAGTTTGTGATCGATATGGGCTTTCCGTACGATTTGCTGCAGCAGTTGCTTCAGCAGTACTCCAGGATGTTGGAATAATTGAAAGCGCTAACAAGACTCTAGTTATTGATAAAAATAAAATACATCGAGCTTTGAAAAAATCAAGAGAAAGCTTATCAAACCAATGCGATAATCTCGTTATTCGCAGTATTTATTTTGATGGGCGAAAGGATAAAACTCTTACTTCCAATGAGAAAAATGGACGATACTATCGGAAGGAGGTTCTTGAAGAGCATATTTCCATTCTTGCAGAACCAGAATCTATATTCTTAGGCCATATAACGCCTAAATCTGGTACAGGAAGGGAAATAAGTAATTCGATGCTTAATTTTTTCGAAAACAAGGGATTTGATTTGAAAAAAATTCTTTGCATTGGTTGTGACGGCACTGCAACCAATACTGGCTGGAAAGGAGGGATAATTCGCTACTTGGAAATGGAATTAGGTCGACCATTACAGTGGGCAATATGCTTACTTCATGCGAATGAATTGCCACTACGACATCTCTTCACGAAATTAGATGGATCTACTTCGGGCCCTCGTGAATATTCTGGCCCTATCGGTAAGTCACTAACCGATTGCAAACTTACTAATGTTACTCAATTTACACCTGTGACCGGAAATGTACCTGAAATCGAGCAAAAAATTGTTGATCAATTGAGTACAGAACAAAAATATCTTTTCGAAATGTGTCAAGCTATAAAAACAGGTCATTGTTCTCCTGGACTAGCAAATCGACATCCTGGGAAAATGGCACATTCAAGATGGGTCACAACTGCAAATAGATTACTTAGACTTTACATTAGTTTAAGTAGCCCATCTGAAAATCTTAAAATTCTTGTGGAGTATATAATGAAAGTGTATGCACCAGTGTGGTTTTCGATAAAAAAACAACCCGTTATTGATAGATGGCCCGCGACATGTTTTTCAGCTTATCTCTTTTTCAAGATAGTTGCCAGACAACTTAAAGTCAATCGTTGATCCTGTCATTGAGAGAAACGCTTCGACGAAAGGGTCTATGTCAGAGAGCTTGCCTTAAAACGAATTATAAAAGCGAGGCAAACCCATACATCAAACCGAATATTTAAGCCGCCAAATATTAAATTTAACGCTACGGACTACATGGACATAATTTTTTGGAATGAATGTCAAATTACTCCACCACCTTTCCTAGCTGAATTCACTGATGATGAACTTTCATTGCTGGTGCAAAGAAAAGAACTGAAGATACCGGAATTTCCTTGTCACACACAAAGTGTCGAAAGATGCATAAAATCTGTGACCGAAGCAAGCCAATGTGTTATTGGAGCAAAGTCGAGGGAAGGACTTATAAGAAATAAAATAGAATCACGAAGCGAAATGCCTTCTTTTAATTTCAAGGGTCAATTTTCAATGTAAATATTTTTTTTTAAGTTTTTGCAATGTAAATATATTTTTTTTGTTAAGTCCTCTCATAAACTTTTTATACCCTATTCTAGGGGTATATTAATTTTGACGCATAGTTTGTAACATACCTTAATATTGCCCGTAGACCCCTAAAAGTTACTATATTTATGATCAGCATCGATAGTAATGTCGATCTAGCCATGTCCGTCCGTCCGTCCGTCGGCAAAAATTAGGCCTTTAAACTGGAGCTAGAGAGCTGAAATTTTAACCATATACTCTCTAGGGTCCCGAAATAATCAAGTTTAAGAATTTTTAAATCCGCCCACAGACACGCCCACAAACTCAAAAAAAAACAAAATTTTGGAAAAAATCGAATTTTGAGCTAGAGAGCTGAAATTTTTTATATATGATCTATGGCCCATAAAACTGATTGGGACATAAAATTTTCAAAATCCGCCCACTGACACGCCCACAATTAAATAAAACTTATTTTGAGAAAAATTGAATTTTGAGCTAGAAAGCTGAAATTTTTTATATATGATCTTTGGCCCATAAAACTGCTTGGGACATACAATTTTCAAAATCCGCCCACTGACACGCCCACAATTAAATAAAATATTTTTTTTGAAAAACCAAAATTTGAGCTAGGGAGCTGAAATTTTTAATATATACTCTCTAGGGGCCCTTTATGCTCATGTGTAAATATTTTCAAAATCCGCCTACTGACACGCCCACAATTATTTTATTTTTATTTTTGAAAGTAAAAAGTTTGAGCTAGGGAGCTGAAATTTATAGTATATACTCTCTAGGTGCCCTTTATGCTCATACTTAAATTTTTTTTAAATCCGCCTACTGAAATATAAATAAAACAATTTTATTGAAAAAACAAAGTTTGAGCTAGGGAGCGTTTTTATTTTGTAAATTAGTTTTTTCGATAAAATCCTTTAAATTTTTGTCACGCCCACTTATGAGATATAGGAATAAGAATAGGGTATCCAACAGTTCGCCCAAGCGGACTGTAGCCCGCCCCTATGTTTTTTATTTGTTTCAAGGACACTTAAATATGTTTTACTTAACCTTAACTTTAATTTAATAAATCAAAACGATAAATTAGAATAATAAAATAAAAAAAAAATAAAGGGAAAAAAATATAGGTTTTTACTTTCTTTTAAGACCCTTAAGCCTCGGTAGAGCCCCAAAAGTCATGTCCAAATCAAAAAGTAAGTACATATTGGTAGTAGTAGTAGTAGTAGTAGTAGTATTTTATTACTAGCTCCTTAGAGCTATTGAAATTCAAAGATTACATTTTACAATCCTTTTTTTAGTACTTAAGTTTAGCGAACTCAATACATTTTCTTTTAAAATATAACAAATTTGTTTCGTTCTTTGTGGCATTCGGAAGCTCGTTAAATAATTTGAAGCCTTTATAAATTAATGAATTTTGTGAACACACACTTAACATATTAGGTAGTCGAAAATCATTACTATTTCTTAATGCATAAGGCTGGACATCTCTTATATACTGCACATATTTCCCTAGATATTTTGGCATTAAATTATTCTTAACTTTATACAAAAATATTAAAACATTCATCACAACTCTTTGCTTTACAGACAACCACTTTAACGAGTTTAACATAAAATTTATAGAAACATATCTATTGCATTTTAAGATACAACGCATAGCCTTATTTTGTAATAGCTGGAGCCTCTTAATTACGTTATCACTACATAGAAACAAAACGGTTGAACAATACTCAAAATATGGTTTTATAATTACATTATATATATTTATTGCACTTAACGTTGAAATATTGCTTCGTATTCGTTTTAAGAAACCTACTTTCTTAGATACTTTCTTACATATGTAATCAACATGTTTTGTAAAGCCTAATGTGTTTTCAATAATTATACCTAAATACTTGATTTCTTCAACTTTTTCGATAGTTTCATCATCAATCTCCAGTCGTATGTCCTCACCTGCTCTCTCATTCATTATCATTCATTCATTCAGAATCTACTAGTTAATACGCAACTTTTGATACCCCTTTCGATAAAAAATTCATGAAATTTTTTTTCTTCATACAACGACGGGACACCCTAATGTACATACAGTAAATCGTATTGGAATTAAGAGCCGGCGTTTTTTTCATCAGCAATTGGAACCCCGTCGGAGGAACAGAGACAGCTACAGGTAGATTTCTTTTGAAATTAACAAGTAGGTGGAATTTTTATTTTTGATTTCCATTTATTTTGTAAATAATAAATATAAAACAAATTAGAGATTCATTCATATTCTTGGTAGTGATATATTTTTTCATATGTCTATATTCACATTCAATCGCATTTTACTAGTTATTCTACCAACATTTTTTGCACACTTTATTCTCATAATCTCTATCCATACGTATTCTATATTGAAATTATATTTTTGCATACACATAATAATCATCATCATTATCATCAAGTACCCATTTCTATATACATACATATATGCATACATATTTTTTTCGTAACTTCTTTTGAAATCAACACGGTTGCCATCACTCTTTTTCTTTGGTTTGAGTGAAATAATTTTTTTGTTTGCTTTACTTTTATTGTTTTAACTAGCTATTATTTTTTTTGGGTTTTGGGATTTTATACGGTGTCCTGGGTGGAAATAAAATACCTTCGTGTTGAAATTCATTAATTACATACATTTTTCCTTCACCCAACAAGCGACTTTTCTATTGATATACGTACATATTTTCCGTTTCGGTAGTAAACTTTGATTTTTGTTTTCATTCGGGTTTTTCAAAAAGTGAACTCTCTGCTCTCTCTCTATCGCGCTTACTATTAAGCTAAGTCTCTTGGGTTGGTATTTGAAGATCTCTTTCTAGGCCGAAAGTTTGTTTTGTTGTCGAAAGTGGTTAGTTTATTGGCGTTACGAGTATTATCGGAAAATTGGTTTTTCATTGAACGGTTATCGTTCGTCGACTGTTGTCATTCTTCGAAGTGTTACCCTGCTTATCACCTTAATTCACTCGCCCAGTCGTCTTTGGTTTGGAGTTGTGCTAGTTGTAGTCATTCAAATTGGGTGATACGCCGTTTTCCTTTGCTATTCTTCTTGGGTTTTTAGTGAACCGAAATGGAGATAAACAGACTCTCAGCCGATGAGTTGGCCTATGAAGTAGAGGCCAGGAGACTTCCAACCGGAACGGTCGATACGATGAGGAAAGCATTAAGAGCGGCGCGGATGCTAGAGGTCGGTCTGTTCATGGCAAGAGCTGGTGAGGGAGTTGACGCTGGAGTTCCTCCCTCCAAATTATGATGATCTTCTTCTAGAAGAAATCAGGCGACGTACCCAAGGGAAGGAAGAGTCTATAGGGGTATATGTAGCGTCCATGCAGAACATGTTTGGCCGGCTTTCGGAACCGATTTCGGAGCGGAGAAAGCTGTCAATCCTGCAGAGGAACCTGGCACCATTCTAGCAGACGCAGCTGGGATTGGCGGCTCCCAAATGTGTCAAGGATTTGGTGGCGCTGGGACGCAAATTGGAAACGGTTCGGGCAAATGTCGAAACATTTGCTCCTCCGCCAACGAGTCGCAGTAGGCACTTGCTGGAGCCAGACTTGGCTTATATCAGCACCGAAAAGCCCAGAATTTCGGTTATCGCGCAAGACAACCAACAACGTCGGCAAATGCGTTGCTTTAGTTGCGGCAGTGAGGGCTATTTCTCTAATAGGTGTTCTGCTCCTAAGCGTTGTTATGGTTGTGGTGCGACAGGGGTTTATCGGAGGGATTGCCGACGTTGTTCGGGAAACGCGCAACGGACTCCTGGGTCAGCAGGACAGGAGCGCCGGCGCAATTAGTTAGGTCGTCTGCTGGCGACCAGCTGTTCCCTTCTCAAATTCACCTAGGTTTTTAATTTGGAGGCAAACGGAGAAGATAATAGGCCATTCTTAAACATTGCGATTTACGGAATTCAGTTTCTCGGTCTGCTGGATTCGGGTGCTACACGCACCAATGTCTGTAGGGATGGGTGGGAAATTTTAAAGCACTTAGGGTTAGTTTTGTTGAAGAGTAAGATTAGCTCAGTAGCATTAGCAGATGGGGCGGGTATTAAAGTTTTGGGGGTAGTATCTCCGCCGATTGTGGTGCAAGATAAGTCCGTCTTCTTAGAGTGTTTGGTTATACCAGCACGTCATGATCTTAGGTGCAGATTTTTGGGCACTGTCGGGCGTAGTCCCGGATTTGAGATCGAGCGTGTGGAATTTTTCGAGTCAGCAGGCGGTTGGCTCCATTTCCGTCATTAAGGAAAAATCTGAATTGGACGATACTGAAACGAGGCAACTGGAAATGTTGGTTGAAAACATTTTCAGGGTTATGCCGGAAGGCTTAGGATGTACCCAATTGGTGGAGCATAAGATTAGGATGTCGGCCGAACCGATCAAACAAAGGTATTACCCGGTTTCGCCTGCAATGCAGGTTCATATTGATAAGGAACTGAAGGAGATGCTGGATACGGGAGTCATTGAGAAATCAAACAGTCCGTGGGCATCTCCGATCGTCCTTATCAGGAAAAAAGATGGGTCCTTTCGGTTTTGTGTCGACTATAGGAAACTTAATAAAGTTACAGATAGGGATGCTTATCCACTACCATATATATCAACGACCCTAGACAATCTTCGAGATGCGAAATATCTCACGTCGTTAGACATAAAGTCAGCGTACTGGCAGATCCCCATGGAGGAGGGATCCCGACCGCTCACAGCCTTCACGGTTCCAAATAGGGGTCTCTTCCAGTTCCAGCGAATGCCATTCGGCTTACATAACGCACCGGCGACGTGGCAGAGATTTATCGACAGCGTTCTTGGTGCCGATCTCGAGCCACACGTCTTTGTGTATTTAGACGATATTATTATCGTCACCAACTCGTTCCAACGCCACTTTGAGATACTGGAAGAGGTATTTAAGCGTTTATGTAGAGCGGGATTAAAGGTTAGCCGGGAAAAGTGTAATTTTTGTCGGCCGTCTCTAAAATTCTTAGGTTATGTCGTTGATAGGAATGGACTTCACGTCGACCCAGAAAAGGTGGATAGCATGGTGAGGATTCCTGCACCGAAAAATGTGAAGGAAGTTAGGAGCTTCGTAGGGACTATTTCTTGGTACAGGCGCTTTGTACCCAACTTCGCTGAGTTAGTGCGTCCTTTAACAGATTTGTTAAAGAAAAGTAGGAAGTTTGTTTGGTCCGCAGAATGCGAAGAAAGCTTCCGAAAAGCGAAGGAATGCTTAGTGACAACACCGATCCTGACGTGTCCGGATTTTCAGCGACCTTTCGTGGTGCAAACCGACGCGTCAGATTTTGGTATCGGGGCAGTACTGTCACTAGAGTTTGAGGAGGGCGAGAAGATAGTTTGTTACCTAAGTAGGTCCCTCAACCGATGTGAACGAAACTACTCGACGACTGAAAAGGAGTGCTTGGCTGTACTATGGGCGATTGAGAAGTTGCGACCGTACATCGAAGGAATTCGGTTCACGGTCGTGACTGACCATTACTCTTTGGTATGGTTAAGTAACCTTAAGGATCCGTCGGGTAGGTTAGCACGCTGGGCAGTGCGGCTGCAGCAGTTCGATTTTGAGATCGTCCACAGAAAGGGGAAAGAGCATGTCGTTCCCGACATGTTATCGCGAGGAGTTCCGGTGGTTGCCGAAATCTCAGATGCGGATTTGGACCCTTGGGTGGCGAAGATGATGACAGCTGTGGAAGCGAACCCGCTGGCATATCCAGCGTGGAGAGTTGACAACGGTCGACTTTTTAAATTTGTAAAAGCGCACCATGTCGTGGTTCATGAAGAACACCAAGCATGGAAATTAGTAGTGGGGAAATCAGGCAGATTAGCGATCCTACACGAGTGTCCTGATAGTCCATTAGCGGGGCATATGGGGGTCCGAAAAACTTACGCTAGAGTAAGTTCCAAATATTATTGGCCGAAGATGAAAAGAGATATAACGTCGTACGTTAAACATTGTTCTGTTTGCCAACAGGTGAAGCCGGTGAACGAGAAACCAGCTGGTCTTATGAAGGAGAGGGTAGGAATTTCAAGGCCTTGGGAAATGATTTGCGTAGATCTGGTAGGCCCACTTCCCAAGTCCAATAGGGGTTTCATTTACATTCTGACTGTAGTAGATTATTTCACTAAATTTCCCCTGTTATTCGGGTTAAGATCTGCTACCGCTAAAGCAGTCTGTAGGGAGCTCGAAGACAATGTCTTCTTACTTTTTGGCGTTCCGTCGGTAGTCGTGTGTGACAACGGCCCACAATTCCGTAGTACGGAGTTGAAAACGCTTTGCCAGGCGTACGCGTCACAATTGAGATATACAGCGCATTACCATCCGCAGGCTAATCCTGCTGAGCGCATTAACCAGATCATCAAGACAACGCTGAGGGCGTATGTCTCTGAGAACCACACGAGTTGGGATGTTCAACTACCGAAGGTAGCGTGTGCAGTACGCACCGCGCAGCACGACGTTTTAGGTATGACCCCGTATTACGCAAATTTCGGAGAGAGATGTTGACTTGCTGCAAGGGAACAACTCGAGGACAGGAGACTAGGGGACGACAACGGAGCAGCCACTCTTAGTAGCAGAGAAAGGGCAGGTGGTCGGAGCGTAGGTGCAGCGGATCAGGGTCAAAGTAGTGTAAGTGGGCGGGAGGCAGATACTACTGAAATAGAGGCGCGTTTCACTGAACTAAGGGAGGATGTTGGTAACAAGTTAGCGGCTGCAGCCAAGAAGTCCGCGAAAGCGTACAATCTCCGACGGAGAGATGTACAATATCTCCCGAACGAGATTGTATGGCGCAGAAATTTCGCGTTATCAGACGCCGCTAATTACTACGCCGCCAAATTGGCCCCGAAATTCATCGGACCTTTCACAATAAAGAAACGCGTTTCTCCGTGGACATACACGTTAAACGATGAAAACGGTCGCGACCGCGGGACATGGCATGTGAAGGACCTTAAGCCCTATCACAGCGCCGCCGATGAATAGTCCAGCAGTCCCCAGTAACGTAGCTTGGTCTTCTCCTAATTTTTGTCTCGCGTTTGATTAAACTTTTATTTTTTGTGCTATCTGGACGGGCTAATTAGCCGATGATGGGAAAACCCCTCCTTCGTTTGTGTCGTTCACCTTAACCTCGGGAAATGGCTTGGGGTTCGTCGAAAACCAAGCACATTTCCTTGGAGGTGGGGGTGGGGTTTGTTGCGGTATAATTTCCCGCAAGAAAGTCCACTCTTCGTTCCTCTACCCACCCTACCAATTCTCTCTTCTATCGGTGCGCATACGAATGGTCTGAAGAAGTGGAGGGGCAGCCATGGTTCCATCAGCCATGCGCCCACTTCTCTAGAGCCTTGGGTAGGCGACCACTACAGGTTGACTCGGAGCATGGGCAGGTGGCCCAAGATTGAGCAACCCCTTTCGCTCCCTGGTAAAAGAGCCGCTTAAAGCAACACCCAAACAGACGGACCTAGTGACGATGCCGGTGGCCTAGTAAGTCCGGATGGTGAGCCTGACAAGGACCGTCAGGAGACTCCCCAACGGGCCAACGTTCCTGCAACCAGACGGACGGTCTGGGGTACAAAGAGACAGACGGACGGTCTGCAAAGGCGGAGTGTGAGCCCAAAGCACTCTGCAACCAGACGGACGGTCTGAGACAAAAAGAGACAGACGGACGGTCTGCAAAGGTGGAGTGCGAGTCCAAAGCACTCTGCAACCAGACGGACGGTCTGCAACGGCAGGGTGTACACATTACAACCAATATATATCAACGACCCAGAAAGCGAATCAAGATCTACCACGACGGTAGTGAGTCCTGTACGATGAGGGGGAAGAAGACGCTCTTCCTTTCTACTCCGTCGTAGGAGCACCGGAGGAGCAGCAGAGGAGTGTAGGCGGACGGCCTAATAATTAAACACCCTCCAACACCAAATAACAGCTAACCAGCATCACATTGTCACCCAAGTAGCCGATGTGATAGTGTAGATGTCATGTCCAGATGACACCAGCCCAACAAACCCTGGAACCAGAATGGCCGAGAGCCCAACATAAATCCCCACAATTGTTAGGTATGACACGCTATCGACAGATCCCCAGACACCCAAATCTGCGCAGAATTCCACCAGACACGGGTAGTTAACGAAGTAGATAACGGTGTCCCCTTGTCCGACCTCAAAGCTTAGGTTTAACTCACCATAATGGGTGAGACGGGTATAATCGTCCCGATGTTTATCATTCATTTTTTTCAATGTTTCCTTCGTTTTCTTTTAGCGGTTGCGCTTTTAATTTTTCGTAGTGGGTTTTAGCTACGTTGGAACGTCGTTCAGCAAAAGTGCCTAGCTATTTTTTGTATGAACGCGGGAAGAACCAATCGGACTGGATTGGAAAGATTGTCCCATGTCGGTCAGAGAATTTATCGCAAGCTGGCTTTCCAGTCGCGCTGAACTCGGAGCTGGGTGAGAGAATGGAAAATAAGAGCGAAAGGGTAACGGCAGGCAAGCGCACACCATGGCAAAATAGCTTTGGATGTGCTGAAACGTGCCGCTCGTTGGTTCGCCTTACTGTATGTGTGTGGACAGTGGGATGGCGGATAGCCACCAACACAAGTGGACATCCATTGCACGCCATCAGGGGGATTGCACTGTCAATGTGTGTGTGAGAGAATGAGTCCAACACTGACCGACTTTGGACAATAGAAAAATCTGGAAAATCACTTCTTAGTTGACCAGCGGTTTAGTTAGTCGTGAGAAGTGTTCTAAAGGCAGTTTTGTTGAACGTCGACGAGTCGACATAAAAGAAAAAAAAAAACGAAAGAGTTTAAAAAAAAAGAGGAAGTACTGAAGAGTTAAGGTGAAGAAAAATAAGGAAACAGGAATCGAAGGACAGGCGGAAGGACGAGAAAGTAGATCAGAGGCATAGCTAGAGCACCGAGGAGAAGACAAAGGGACAGTTTGGAAAAAAAGCTAAGTATAGTGATTTTCGTGTGCTAGTAAAAGTGAGCGATAGTCTGGTAGGATTTTGCTCCGAAAATCCCGAGAATAGACGGGACACGCGACCCAGTAGTTTTATTTTTTTTTGTGCATTCGGGACAAGTGATAGCGGGTCAAACCAACGGTCCATTCCGACCCGTTGTAACCACCAGTTAATTTTCAGGGGATTTACAAGCCCCGTAATAAAGACCGTGCTCCAACGAAGCGTTATAACGTTGTTGAAAATACTTGTCTTTTCCTACTTTTTTGTGATTTCTTACATTTTTCAGTGGTTCTGTACCAAGGTTTCACAATTTCCCGTAAAATTGTGTGGCGCCCATTGTGCTAATACTTACTTACTTAAGTGGCGCTACAGTCCGGAATGAACCTGGGCCTCAACCAACATGCCTCTCCAATTAGCCCGGTCCTTAGCTAACTGCCTCCAGTTGCGCACTCCAAGTTGGTTGAGGTCGGTTTCCACTTGTGCGCGCCACTTAAGGCGAGGTCTTCCTCTACTGCGTCCGACGTCTGGCTGGGAATCGAAGACTCTGCGAGCCGGAGTATTGGTGTCCATTCGTTCTACATGTCCTAGCCATCTTAAACGTCCAATGCGGAGTTTTTTGACCAGGGGCATGTCGCTGTACAGCTCTATAGTTCTTGGTTGAATCTTCGTCTCCATAGCCCGTCAACGCAAACGGGACCGAAGATTTTTCGAAGAATTTTCCTCTCGAATCTACCAAGGATTTCTTCATCCGCTTTTGATACGGTCCATGCTTCAGCGCCGTAGAGCAGGACTGGGATGATCAGGGTCTTATATAGGATCTCCTTAGTAGTTCGAGTGAGGGCTTTACTACTAAATTGCCTTCTTAGCCCGAAGAAACAGCGGTTGGCAAGAGTAATTCTTCGTTTAATTTCTGACGAGATGTTGTTGCCATTGTGCTAATAAGCACACAAATTATTATTGATCGGTTCGCTAATTTCCACAGCGTTCGATTTTTCGGATTATCTGAGCGTAATCTTAGCGCTTTTCTTTGAACCCACCCCCAGCTGAGCGGCCGGGAAATCAGCATACTTTTGTTGGTTGTTACACTCTTTGTTCTTTTGGTTGACAGTTGGGTCAAATTGTATTTTGCATCGCGTATTTTATTTCGTTTCTTGAAACCGCAATTAATTAAGTAGTTTGCTCGCGAATTAGAAGTGTAACAGATGTTCACATAAAAATAGAAAAAAAAACAATAAATTTTGGGATACCCCATACTTAGAACTGAAACTCAAAAAAAAATTGTTCATCAAACGCATAAGTGTTGGGTATCTATGGATAGGTCTTCAAAAATGATATCGAGGTTTCTAATGTCATTTTTTCCTAAACTGAATAGTATGCGCGAGAGACACTTCCAAAGTGGTAAAATGTTGCCCCCCCCCCTTTAACTTCCAAATGATAAAACTAAAAAAAATATATGATTTACATTACCATGAAAACTTCCAACGAAAATTGGTTTGAACGAGATCCAGCAAGTAGTTTTTTTTAATACGTCATAAATCGTAAACCGCAATTTACCTTTCATTAAATCAACTCAAATATAAAAAAAAACATTTAATTTCATAAACATAAACCTTATGCGTAAACCGTGAACCATTATTTTCTAATAATAAATCTGTAATAGGTGCTTAAGTAAATAATAATTATAATTCGCGCGGAACCCTTCATGAGCGAGTCCGACTCGCACTTGGCCGCTTTTTTGTGAATAGTATTATGGAAATTAGAAGCAATATTCCAAAAAAACAGTACATTAATTCAGTGTTTGACTATTACTACCTAAATTTTAATTTTAAAGAAATTAATATCAGTGACCTAAAATCTGTGCTAAAATCGATGAACAACAAAAAAGATACGAACGGAGTTAGTGTGAAAATGTACTTGGATGTATTTGATTTTTTTGGTGAATTGTTGCTAACAATCGTAAATTTGGCCTTAGCTAGTGGCACGTTTCCTAATTGCTGCAAAGAGTCCCTTATCGTTCCAATTGAAAAAGTAAAGAACAATAAAAAGGTGGAACATTTTAGACCGGTCAATATGATGACTATAGAGAGTAAAATCATTGAAAAGGTTGTGTATAATCAACTGCAAGCTTACTTGGAATCTTTTAATTTAATTTCATGTTATCAATCTGGCTTCCGAAAAAACCATAATTGTGAATCCCTTCTGAATTTAGTGATCACTAAGTGGAAAATTGACATTTATGACAAGAAAGTGGTTGTGGCCATGTTTTTAGACTTAAAAAGAGCGTTTGAAACTGTGGACAAATTAATATTAATAAATAAACTTAAAATGTATGGTGTGAGAAATACGACACTTAATTGGTTTAAATCATATTGCTAGGATTCGAAAAGATAAAACGTAATTCTATTTAATTAATCTTTATTAGTTCTCTTTCAATTTAATTCTTGATTATTATTCTAATAATTCACTTATTTAATTCAACAATTCACTTTCACAATTAATCACTTTAAATAAACAATCACTTTTCTCTTATTCAATACTTCCACTTTTTCTCTATACTTTTCACTACTGTCATCTATCGCACTTCTTTATCGCGGTTCACAACTAGAATGTCTTGGGTGCTCCTGTGACATCTATTTATATCTCCTAGTGACACCTCTCGAAATTTCCAAATTCGTTGAGTTCAGAAGGTTCGAGAACAACATAATTATATACTAGTTATTCCACAGCTACTCAAACTGCCAAAATCGGTAATATGGCTTTCTACTAGATGGCGCTGCAAGTTGACTAATTGATGTTGAATGTCTCAGTTTGAGCAAACATGCAACAATATCCCCCTCTTAAACTTGTTTGTCTGAACAAGCACGTCAATATTTTCGCCATGGTAGCGACGGAGACGATCCACATGGACAACTTTCAGCTTGCCTCTACCTCGCTGGATCCGGTAGACAACATCGTTGATCGTTGCTTCACTATCTTATAGGGTCTTTCTCAATCCTGCTGTAGTTTAGGGGGCATGCCTTTTCGGCGATGAGGGTTGTATAGCCATACCAGATCTCCTTCCTGGAATCCTTTGGTGGTTGCTTTTGTATCGTACCTCGTCTTCATGGGGTCGCTGGATATCCGAATCTTATCTCTAGTTTTCCGATGAATGTCTGAGATCCGCAACATAATCATCTTCATTCGCTGCTTCATCAGTCGGAGATCCAAACATCAATTCACTAGGTAACCGGATGGTTCGACCAAAAAGGATTTCGGATGGAGTATGTCCTGTTGTGTTATGAACTGCGCTTCGATAAGCTAATAGGAATATGGGGATCTGCATGTCCCACTCCCGCTATCAGTCGCCATCAACCTTGGAAAGGTATTAGTTCTATTGAAGCGTTCCACCATTCCGTCCGATTGTGGATGAAGCGGGGTTGTTCGTGTCTTCTTAATCCCTAGTAGCTGGCATACTCCTTGAAAGATTTTCGACTCGAAGTTTCGACCTAGGTCCGAGTGCAATTCCATTGGTATGCCAAATCTGCTTACCCAGTTGTGGACAATCTGCTCTACCACGGTTTTAGCTTTTCGGTTAGGTATAACAAATGCTTCAGGCCATTTAGTGAAGTAGTACATCACTACGAGGATATAGCGGTTTCCACTGTTGGGTTCTGGAAATAGTCCTGCGATGTCAACTGCAATCCTTTCAAAGGGCGCTCCGACGTTGTATTGATGCATCTTGCCTTGCATTTTAACTCTCAGGCCTTTACTGGCTGCGCAAGTGGCGCATTTTCGGCACCAGTTTTCGACATCGTCTCTTGCGTGGATCTAATAAAAGTGTTCTTGCATTTTTTCGAGTATCTTATTTACTCCCAAGTTACCTCCGGACACTCCATCATGCAGTTCCCTAAGCACTTCGTTGACTTTCGATCTGGGCACCACAAGCCGCATCACGACTGATGTTCCATCCGAACTTTCCCATTTTCTTCTCAAAATGCCATCCGGAACATGAAGTGAGTCCCATTGGACTCTTATTGTAGATGTGCTGCCAGTCCGGATTGCCCTCATGTTCCTTCCAGGCGAGAATCGGCTCGATATCCGGATCTTGCTGTTGAGCATTCCGGATCTCCCGTGCACTCCAGCCGCTAATGGGCTCAGCTCTCAACCGTTGGACTGATACTTTATGTTTTTCCTCCTGGCGTACGCAATGTTTACAATCAGCCTTGCAGGGCCGCCGGGAGAGGGCATCTGCATTGGAGTGAAGAGTTCCCTTTCGGTGCTGTATCTCGTAGTCATACATCTGCAGTCGTTCAATCCACCTCGCGAATTGTCTTTCAGGGTTCTTAAACTGAGTAGGCTACGCTAGAATTGAAGCATCACACAGTTGGTGTTTGAGACTCTTGAAACTCGTTTCGCATTCACCTGACCATTTTAATGGTTTTCCCTTTTCCGTCAGTTGATGCAAGCTCTTTGCGATCCTTGCAAAGTCCTTCAGAAACCGTCTGTAGTAAGTTGCAAGTCCCAGGAAGCTTCTCAGTTGGTGTTTGTCTTTGGGAACGGGCCAATTTTTCACCGGAACGACCTTCTCTGGGTCAGTCCTTACTCCCTCGGACGAGATGATGTGCCCCAGATATTTTACCTCAGATCTAAAGAGATCACACTTTTTCGGGTTAAGCTTCAACTGTGCACTTCGTAGTCTCTGGAACACTCCCTTCAAGTTATCTCGATGTTCTTCAAACGTTTTTCCAACCACGATGACATCGTCCAAGTAGACCAAACACGTTTTCCATGTTAGCCCCAACAAAACACGCTCCATTAGACGCTCAAAGGTTGCCGGCGCGTTACACAGTCCAAATGCCATTACTGTGAACTGCCAGAGCCAGTTTCCTGCTGTGAAAGCCGTTTTCTCACGGTCTTCCGGATGGATCTGCACTTGCCAGTAGCCACTCTTCAGATTTAGAGTGGAAAACCATCGGGCTCCGGACAGTGTATCCAGCGTATCGTTAATCCTTGGTAGAGGGTAGCTATCCTTTTTGGTGACATTATTCAGTTGGCGATAGTCTACACAGAACCGAGTGCTGCCATCTTTCTTTTTGACTAGAACAATTGGAGATGCCCATGGGCTTTTAGAGCATTCGATCACTCCTTCCTTCTCCATCGTCGACACCATCACTGCAGCCTCCATCTGCTTAGCCAATGGTAATCGTCTGGGATGGTGACGAATCGGTCTCGCATCTCCAGTATTGGTATCTGGTATTGTACAAGGTGTGTTCGGCCATACTCACAGTCCCGCGAAGCGAATATATCAGCAAACTCGTTGATGAGGTTCCCTGCCATGGCTTGCTGCTCCTGATTCAGATCGCAGGCTGGAATAAAGTTCTTTTCACCTCAGTCATTCCCATTGGTGAACGAGACTTAGCAACACCTTCCTGTGATAGTTTCGTGATGGCAGTAACCGGTACACACTTTAAAACCACCTCACTTTGCTTCAATTTGACGCTTTTGTGTTCCGCATTAAGAACTCGTACGGGGACCATATTGTTCTTCGGCTCGACAAGCATTTTTCCTTCCACGCAGTTTCGGCAGTGGTTGTCTTCTGGCTCAACTAGAAAGAATCGGTGGCCCCAGGATCACCTTCCAGCTTTGTCCAAATCAGTGTCTCTGAAGAAGGTGGACCTCGTCCTTACTAATGACTGTCCTCAGGGATGCTGCGTTCTCGCTCCTGTACACAATGATGCATTCGTCACATCTATCGGCCAATAGGAAAGCGTGGGAGAATGCTAATCCTGCCAAATTTATTGTTAGTATGACCTCTTCATACACTTTCGCTGTCGCTCATGTAGCTGTTTTCAGACAGCAACTGCTGGTGTTGTGCAACCAAGACTTACACACGATGTCCCTCCTTATAATGGAAGCGGTAGCACCGGTCTCGATGGTTGCCACGCACTTATTTTGTCCGATATAGGCTACCACTGTTAGACTCTGATTTCCTAGTTTGGTTTGGGAGACTTGAATTGTGGTCCTGGGGTCGGCGATTCCGGAAACCAACTTCTGCCCCGCGAAGCTGGTCCTTACACGTTTCCCAACTGCTGGTTCTGCAAAGTTATATCGGCAAGATGGATGTTATCCCTGCCAGATGCTTCTTCGTTGCGCCTCCTAGGTCCGCAATGTGGAAAATTGCCTTGGGTGGAGCTCTGCACAGTCTCCGTAGGTGCCCTATTTTGTTGCAGTTCCAGCAGAGCATTTGACCTCTGTTATCTCTGTTCCGGTCTACGATGTCTGTTCTTTGACATGAGCATTCAACGGCTGTCGTTTCCCTTACGCGGTGGAACCCATGATGCCTGATCAGCAGCGTGCACTGTCAAGGCAAATACAAGGGCCTCAGCGGGAGTTTTCTTTCCAGCCATTCTTACGGACATTTGCAGTTGTCTATCTTCAATGGCTTTGATAAACGCCTCCACAGCCATTTCATTGATGAGAACCTCACCAGCATTAGGGTATGCTTGCTGCATATGCTCATCACCGAAGCGCATCTCTATAGCCTTGACCAAGGCGTCGTAGTTGTGTTGCTTCTCTTCTGAAACGGTTTGGAGTAACTCCGCAGCTGTACCTCTTAGTGCGAGTGTTAGCGCAATCGACTTTTCCTCGTTGTCCCAGCTGTTCACCATTGCAGCTGCTTCAAACTGTTTCTTATAAATTGGCCATGATGTTTGACCATCGAAAACAGGAGGCTGCATCTCTTTCCTTCTCGGGCAGTCCACAGAATATTCTCGAGCTTCTGCTTCTTCACTTTCTCGAGCTCTTTAGCCAAATTCTCGAAGTTTGTTTCATGCTTGCAAAACGTCAGATGGATTTCGTCGAATTTGGTTTCAACCTTCTCGAACTTGTGGTCAATTTCTTCGAGTTTTCCTTCGAGAACATTTTTAAAATCTTCCACAGCGCTCTTTTGGGCGCCAACTATGAAATTCGTTTGCTCTTCGAATTTAGAGTCCGTTGATTCCAATTTGGAATCTAGAGAATTCTTCTGTTCATCAAATTAAGAATCCATAGACTCGAATTTAGAATCAATAGAATTTGTCTGTTGTTCTAGGGAATTCTTCTGTTCATCTAACTTAGAGTCCATAGCGCCGAATTTCTGATCGAACTTGGCCAGAAGTAATTCCATCATAACATTCATATCAACGCCTGTACTTACTTGTTCTTCTGCTACGTCGAACAAAACGGACTTGGGGTTTTCTCCTTCGTTTTCAACAGCTTCCTGCAGTCGAAGCACCAGATCACTTTTTCCTCCTTTTTTTTTTTTTACTTTTAAATTCATTTTTATTAATTATTAGCTTATATCAACTTACATACTAGACAAAAATGATTAAATCTAACTTAAAATTAACAGGATACTTATTCTAGATTATTGATCCTTATGCGGACGCCCTAAACTTAACTCTATCTTATAATTATTGCCTTTCGGCCTAAAAACTATTTTACGAACTAATCTTACATATTATGTTTTAATCGAGAAAATTTTTAAGAAAACTCGGCATCTTTATCAAATTTTATATTTTTATATAAAAAAACAAATTACAAACTACCTACTCTACTTACTTAAACTAATTAACATATTCTAACTATAATTAGGATTCTGAGCACTCGTTGCATTACGAAACAAGTGGTCAAAATCCCAATTGCTTTCCGAGCGCCTGGCAGTCGTCAACGTGCACACGCGCCGCCGTGAGCTGACTGATGCCTTACAGAATCAATCACCTCCCGGAAGCACCGCCACAAGTTGGCGAGCCCGGCCCCTCCCAGAACCGCCCTAGCTAACTTAGTCTATTTTACAAACTAAGAGGATGTTACCTAGAGTAACGCACCGTCTTGGGAGGGCATGTTGAACCCTCCACCCTCAAAAAGCCACCAAAATTCGGCAAATTGCTTTTCTGTATCGAATTTATCCCTCTCCGCTATTGCAGTACTAAAACGGAGGAGCTCATGAGCATTGGCGACGTCCTCGCCGCGGATGAGCCGCTTATCTCTCGCACTGCGGTAGCGGTGGTATAATACCGGGATACCATCTCTCGTCTGTACCAGCCCTTTTGCATCAATATGGATAAATGCCTCTGGCGGGATAAAGCCAGACCGGAGCGTACTCTCTATGTACATTTCATTGGGGTAGTAAGCCCCAAATATCAGACTATTGTCGCTGGCCATCGCCCTTGCAACGTGCCTTCGAGTGACCTTAATGAGGAAATTGTCAATCCTATTCAACTGAGCCCCATCGTATAGGACCTTGTTGGAATAGTATTTTATATAGTTGGATTCAGGCGTTCGGAACAACGGGAGACAGGTCCTAAGACATTGTCTCTCCAAAACCCGAATCTTTTCTATATAGCTAGGCGCTATATTAAACCACAATGGACAACCATAAGCGATGATCGGCCTTATAAGGGCCACGTAGCAAATGACCTTCACTCTGGAGTCAAGTTGACTGCTATGAAACAGTCTCCTTGTCAGAGCATAAGCCTTCTTGGCCCCAGCAAGACAAGCAACTATATGTCTATCGAAATATAGATACTGGTCAAGCCAGATACCTAGATATCTAACTGCGCTTCTCACCGCCAATGGCTGCCCGTTCTGTCCAATAATGGCCAATTTTTTCCAGTTTTTTCTGGTATCCCTAGAGGCCCCAGCCAATGGAGTTCTGAACAAGATTGTTTCCGTCTTCTGAAAGTTGATTTTCAACTTCCAGTCGTCGCAATATCGCTTAATTTGATCGAAGTCACGCTGCAAAAGGATATTAATGACCTCGATTTTAGGACCTGATCTGTATGCCACCAAATCGTCGGCATACGCTATAGCATGTCTGAGCGAACCCACCAGATCACTCGTGTAAATGTTAAACAGGATCGGAGAATTGACCGCCCCCTGCTGTAAACCGTTTTTAATTTCAAAGACTCTGCTCGAAGTCACGTTGCCACATTTGACAACGAACTTCTTTCCCATAAGCATATTATAAATTACATATAGCAAAGGTTTGTGCATCCCCCGGCTGGTCAACTTGTAGAAAAGTCCCTCTAACCATACGGTGTCGAAAGCCTTCTCAAAATCAACCAGACAAGCACCCGTGCATTGGTTCTTGCATTTATTCGACTGAATGTCGGAAACCAGTTTCGACGCGGCATGAATAGTGTCATGCCTCGCCCTGAAACCAAACTGGTTGTCCGGAATTATGTTATTGTCCTCGACCCACTTTAACAGGGCTCTATTGACAACTTTTTCGAAGACCTTGCTAATATTCGGAAGCAAGCTAATTGACCGGAGATTGGCAGGGTTCGTCCTATCTTTACCTTTTTTCGGGATAGGGTGTACCACAGCTATCTTCCAATGCGCCGGATAATGTGCATTATTCAGCGCATTGTTAAACAGCGTGGTGAAAATATCTACAGCCTCCAGAGGCAGGTGTCTCAATACGACGTTTGGGACACCATCCATCCCCGCCGACTTTTTATTCTTTAGTGACTCGAAGATGCACAGAAGATCATCCTTCGACACGAACAAGTGCGATGCATCTCGGCCATTGGCGACAACTGCATTAGCATGGTTTTCATCAGTGAATACGGTGAATCCGTTATTCTCAGATCGCCAATTCTCAAGTTCGGCGCGTAGATAGAAGTGACTCACCAGAGCCCTATTCTCAATGTCGTGGTTACGGCGAACGGGATTGTTCACCGTATACACGGCCTCGAAACAAGCGCCCAGCAAATCCACTTTCTCCTGTGGGTCCTCGACCACGAAAAAATCGTCGTTTGAAGCGACACTTTCTGGACTTATTCCAGCAGTCAGTATTGTCTGTCTGTTCTCTGCTGTCTGGGAGATTAGAACACAAGGAATATCATTGTGATCTTTCCTCCTGAACAACTTATTTATCTGTGGGAACATATTCGGACTACAGGTTTTAATAGCCCGAATTTTATTGCCCCAATACAGACTTACAGATTTTCTGTAATTTTCTTTTATCAGCTGTTTCAGGATTCGGATCTCTGACTTCAGCATCCTTACCTCCTGGTCGTCGCGATCAGTAAATTGCCTGTACAGCCGTTTAAGCCTCGAGAGCAGTCTACTTTTCTGTCGGTATAGTGCGTCGATTGTTGGGTTTCTGTACTTTTCTGTCTGGTCGTCGTCGGAACATCCTACCCGAGGAATAGTTCGTTCCATAGTTCGTTTGATGGCGTCGTCCATTTGCAATAAATGCCGATCAATGTCATCATTTGTCATGTTACTGTTTGTCGGTGGGTCGATCCCACTCGAACGTATATCTCGCTTTAACAATCTGGAGAAGCGCGACCACTGTGCCCTCCGATAATTGAATGAACACAATGCTTCGTACTCCTCCAGCAGCGTTTGCTCGTTCGGGATCCGTATTGCGGCGGCGAGTCCGTAGTGGTCACTATCGTACTCAAACGCACGCAAACAGTTCCGCGTGTATTGGTCTATGTTGGTCAGTTGAAGTCTTGCGTCCGTTAAGGCCAAGTCCAGGAAAGCACCGCTTCTTGGGAAAGAAGGGATATCCGTCGCGTACAACTCGAGTTTGTACTCAATCATATTGAGGCGCCACCAGTCGTGAAACTGGTTGCCCCTGGGGTTTGCAGTAACATTTCCTCACTTTTTCCTCCAGCTGTGGAGAGATTCCGCTTTTCTAGTTCAGCTTTTAACTGTGGTATACTGAGCTGTAGTAATTTCAATGTGCGGCCCATTTTTTATTTCCATTTCTTTTTCTTTTTTTTAAACTAATTCACTTCACTTTAATTTCACACTGAATACGTTTTATCACACTTCTGACACCAATGTTACATCCAGGCTAGAATTCGAAAAGATAAAACGTAATTCTATTTAATTAATCTTTATTAGTTCTCTTATTCAATATTGTCTATACTATTTCCCTATACTTTTCACTACTGTCATCTATCGCACTTCGTTATCGCGGTTCACAACTAGAATGTCTTGGGTGCTCCTGCGACACCTATTTATATCTCCTAGTGACACCTCTCAAAATTTCCAGATTCGTTGAGTTCAGAAAGTTCGAAAACAACATAATTATGAACTAGTTATTCCATAGCTTTTTAAACTGCTTTTATATTATATGGTAATATGGCTCTCGACTAGAGATGGCGCTGCAAGTTGACTAATTGATACTGAATGTCACAGTTTGAGCAAACATGCAACAATATTATTCGATTAATTTTCTCATTCACCACTATTTATTGGGAATTTATATAAAAAATTAACTGATTTTTCTTGTAAATAAACCATGCTTTTAACTAAATGTCAATCGTGCAGACGCAAAGCCATGCTTTTATGATGTTAGTTTGTAAACAATTTGTAATACACATATGAAAGGAAAATAATAAATCAAAATGATCTATCTATCTATCTATCAATCTATAAAGCTCAGCAATGAGTCCCAATAAAATGCTATGTTCACTTTTATATCCAGATTTAATTTTAATGTCAAATTTGGAAACAATATGGAATCATACACAATGCTAAACTATAGTTGGCGTTGTTTCTACTCTTTCGTGTAACATCTAATTTCGGTGAAATTAAATTGTTCCTAAACGTATAACGTATATTCAAACAAAAAACTCATTCAAGAAAATCAAGCTGGCTTTCGCATTGGTTATACCACCATAGACAATATCTTTATATTGCAAAACATCGCTGGCACATATATTGAGCAAAAAAAGAAATTGTTTGTTTTTTTCGTTGATTTCAAGGCAGCATTTGACACTATCGATCGAAGAACACTATTTTATAAACTATATAACTCTGGAATAAGTTACAAATTTGGGAAACTGCTAGCAATTGTATGAGGGAAACCAATCGGCAGTATGGAGTGGAACTGAAGCTTCAGAATGGTTCGAAATTAAAATGGGAGTGAGACAAGGATGTGCTTTAAGTCCAAATCTGTTCTCTATTTATATCAACGACCTTATAGACTTTCTTCCAGGAGGCATAGATATGGCCAGGATGTTGATAAAGGGTCTTTTATTCGCAGAATCTTACTGTAAACTTAGAAAAATCGAAAGTACTTTACTTATATTTAAAAAAGGATCTGGATGAATATGCAGAAATGATAAATGGCATTTTAATAGAGTACCCATCGAAGTCGTTAAAACCTATAGATATCTTGGTGTTACATTTACCAGTAATCTAAATATGGAACCCCTCTTGAAAGACAGGCTATTAAAATCAAAAACTGCAATATGTGCTACGTGGAAGAGATGTTTTTCAAATAAACTAATTGATCATAACGTAAAATATAAAGTATTTACTGGAATCGCAGAATCCATTATGATGTATGCAGCCCAATCGTGGGGGTATAGTCAACATGAAACGGTAGAAAAACTCTTAAGATACTACATTAAAAGATGTTTCCGGTTACCAATTTCAACGCCAGATTACATGCTAATAATTGAGAGAGGATTATCACCATTATATGTGAAAACACTAAAGCTTCACGTAGATTACATATTGAAAGTTCTAGAGCTGCCTGAACAAAGACTCTCTAAAAGAATTGCCATGAAAATAATAGATAAAAAAAATTCTTTGGTATAGAAAATTGGAGGATCTTGCGAGCTACTACCGAATAGAATTTAATCTTGTGGAAATCGATGGCAGGTTTTCAAAGGAAACGCTCTACGAACTCATTTCAAAAGTGGATACGCAATACAGAAAAGATTGCATTTATAAGGCTGATTCCTTAGTACATCGTGCGATATATAATCTTTTGAACCATAATTTATGTGAAAAAAATTACTTCAACAAGCTAACAATCAAGAACAGATATCAACAATATTTAAAATGAAAGGAGAGATCATTAGACTAAATTATGTCCCACACCGTTCCGATATACCGATTTACTGCAGTCTTTGCAACCTGTCGGAAAGAGAAGATGTCATGCACTTTATTGGTAGGTTTCCTGTTCTTAAGGAAATTCGAAAAAGATTTTTTTTGCAGCAACGTTCTATCCGGAGTTGAAGTCATAGCACTCCTCAACTGCGAAAGAGATACGAATCTACTTTTTAACTTCTATAAAATAGCCATAACTTATAGAAATCAAATAATAAATGAAAAATTTTAATTTAGAAACAATTGAATATACACAAATTAATCCTACTTATAATTTTTTAATAATTCTTTATCAAGCAAATTAACTACAAATCAAACTATTTATTTGTCGAAAGCATGTAATGTCAATCGGGCAGACGGCAAAACCCATGCTACAAAGATTTATGTATAGAAATATATTGTAACAAAAGAATGAATGAAATAATAAATCAAAACTATCTATCTATGTATCTATCTATCTATATTCACGACGGCAAGTGTTATTTTTATTCCCGTACAATTAAAATAATTTTTACTTTCCAAATCAATTTTCCTTTCTAGTTTTTATCCACTGTGGACGAATGAGTGTGAATGGTTGCGAGTTAGTAAATCTATTAAATTTTCGCACGTTAGCGTAGACATTAAAAATCTTAGGAAGTTTCGACACCCACTTGTTTTTCGGTCATTCCAGACATTCCAAAACTTTATCTTCACCTTTAATGATCACTTTGGTGCTAACCTATTTATCTTCACTTGCGGTTTGTTGTTGTTTAAGGTGTAACATGTTCCTAAGCTGGCTATACAATAACCAATAAGACGCGTCAACTTTTTTTTTTACTGTGTACAAATATTTGCTCTTTGATAAAAACTCAATGGAAATATCTAATATTTGGAGGTACGGATTGCCACCAGAACAAATTAGACTCAATACATCTTTCGCGAGAAAACGTTTTAACAAAAACAAACGGCTGGACCGAAATCAGAACAATTTTCTTCAGATCATATTGAGTAAAATAGGCTTCGGTTAGGACCAAAACGAAGTTGATATAATTTTTAATATGTATATTGGTACCATAAACAAAAAAATTATCACGAAGGAGCTTACGGACGTACATACACACATACGCCGCGCACACATACATCTTCTTAACTTCAAATTTTAAAACAAAATCAAAATTACGATTTTCATTTCCGGACCAATTAAAATAACGTCTCCAATGCTGTAGATTTTTCTTTCCGATCGTATTGAACAAAGTAGCTATAATTGTTTATACGCGAGAAAACGTGATTAAGAAATTTGGCGCGTTCAATTTGCAAGTGAACTCGCCGTTCCCTACTCATTAAATTACTATCACTTGCCAAACTATGGTCACATGAGTTATTTGATCAATGACGAAAGGTAAAATAGTAGGAAGTAGTAGTTGCCTTGCAACTTGAACGCGCCCATTGTTCACGAATGAATGTAGGTACACACACGCATACACACACATTCATCTTCTAAAGAACATTATTGTGAACCCTCAAATGTTGTAAATCACGATTTTCATTTTCGGACCACTTTCAACAACTTACAGAGTAGGTACTGAGCGATTAGGCCATTTTCTTCACCCTAATTATTATCCAAAGCAAGAAAACATATCGAAATTATTAAAGCGGTTTATAAGCAATGGGATGCTTTGAACGTTTCTGAGGCATCGTTGTTTGGAGAAAAACTGAGTAAGCCATTTTCTTATATAGACCAACAACTCTTAATATCAATTTTGTCAAAAATTTGTTCACCTGTTTGGGCAAGAGCCCCGGAGACGGACTTCTTTGTAGTGTAGTACCACACTTCGTACTAAGATACATTAGTACTAAGTAGTACTACTACCCATCACTGACAAACAGAAATTCCTTAAATTACAAATTCGAACATGATACATACACGACTTCACGGATTACAATTCCAGACGCCAATCGTGGCAACGAGAACAACAACTCAAAGTCCACACAAGGGCTTTCCCCAGACCAGACGATAGAATTGTAATCACTATCCACCTACACAAGATTCCCACAAAGGTACAAGCGATGAGATAAGAATTCCGCTTCACCTTGAGCCGCGTTGTGCATGGTGTCAAATTGTACAGCCGGATGGCGAATTTAAATCAATAATTACTGCTGCAACAAGCATTTTTATTTAATAGTATTACTGAATAGATGTAAATAATTAGAATAAGATTTTTGTATAAATAGTTTAAGAAAAGCATAATAAAGTTAATCTTAAACTGGACACAGTGAATGTCTCTTCTTTAATTTTCAGATCGGCTCTTTAGCCACAAGAACACTAAGGCTCTTCAGCCATCAGATTCTACTCGGCTCGGGCTAGCCTTTCAATAAGCCCCATAGATTTGTAGGCGAGGTAGGCTTCAGCAAATACATAAGAGGTATTACATGGCGAGCCTGCCATACAATTAACTTGTATTACATGGCGATCCTGCATCAAACCTAGACTTTTGATAAAGATGAGCTGCTAAAGAAGAGTTAGAGTTAGTAAAACATGAAAACGGGCGGTTAGAAATCTCACACCAAATCCTTCAATTAAAGGAATGGATAATAAGAAGCAACATAAACATAATGATCAATGTTTAAAAGAAAACAAACGAATGTTGATTTGAAAAATATATTACATAATAAAGAAGGGTCGGACAACCTTGTCCACCAATTAGACAAAGATACACATGGGACGATCAATACCCAGAAAGCGCTATAAGACAGGGATAGAAGTGCCGATATTACACCAACCCCAAAGAACTATAACTATAGAACAATATATATATAAAAAAAAGACATGATATAACTATAGAACAATATAAACAGAGACATTCTATAAACAAACAAAATGTAATTTAAAATTCAAAACCAATAATGCGAGGTCAAAACTCGAAAGAGAACATTGTCGTCAACTCGGGCGAATAACTTTTTTTTTTTTTTTTTTTTTTTTGTCGGGATGTGTGAAACTTTCTGCACTGGAGCACTCAGACTCAATACTGGTCCATTGTACTGCCAGGCAGACACACCACATTTTACTGTGGGAATTTACTCGTTTTTCTGAGAAAAACGAGAAGGCGCTTCAATGATAAGGAGCTTAGGTTTACAGCACTCACCATATCCGCACCAAATACCTGCCACCTGATACGAGCAAAAGCAGGACAATCACAGAGGAAATGTTCCGCAGTGTCGTCGCTTTCTCCACAGGCTTCGCAGTTGGTGGTGTCGCTTAGGCCTAGCACCTTAAGGTGCTTGGCAAAAACGTAGTGTCCCGTAAGAACGCCAGTAGTCTGTCTGCAGTCTTTTCTGTTGAGAGACAACAAGAATGCCGCGGATTTCCCACAGACGTCGGGGAGCATTTGCTTAGTCTGTCTGCACCCTGGAGAGTCATGCCATCGGCGATTGTGTTCATAGGAAACCCAACCGTCAATGGAAGCCCTGACCGAAGACGCAGGCAGACAGATCGCTGGTTCAGGTCCTGAGAGGTCCCCCTCTGAGCCTTGTCTAGCAAGTTCATCGGAGATCTCATTTCCCGTGATCCCGTTATGACCCGGGACCCAGACAAGTTTAAGTGAATTCAGCCTTCCGACCGAATTCAGAGATATCTTGCATTCACGTACTATTTTGGAGGTAGTTAAGGGTTTGAGTAGGGCCTTAAGCGCAGCCTGACTGTCGCTACAGACGCAGATACTTCGCCCCCTCCACCTGTTCCTCGTAACATAGTCCATGGCCATTAGGATAGCATAAGTCTCTGTTTGGAAGACTGACGCGTATTTGCCTAACGGAAAGAAAAGTCTAACGTTATCGCTCTCCACGAAGACACCAGCACCAGATCCTTGATCGGTTTTGGAGCCATCCGTAAAGATTCGACTGCATTCCCTTCCAGGTTCAGAGTCCGGCCAGAGCCAGTCCTGGACGCGAGGAAAGTCGACCTCGTATTTACGCTTTAGCCGAAGTTCCGGTGTCATCGCATCAGACGGCATATCCATAAGACAGGAGTCGAAGGACAACCGTTGCGCAAGTTCATCAAAACTCCAGTGCGAGTTATACCAAAAGCCACCTCTTGTAAGACGCGAGATAGCCTTGATTGTACATCCCATGATGTAAACATCAAGGGGCGGAAGGTTCAATAGTGCATCTAGGCCGGAGCCAGGCGTGCTGGGGAAGGCCCCCGTGCAGCCGAGACATACCTGCCTTTGGAGTTTGGCAAAAGCAGCAGTGACGTATTTACGTGAAAGCTTATTCCACCAAACAACCGATGCGTATGCTATAAATGGTCTTATCATAGCCGTATAAATCCATAGGACTCTTTTCGGTGATAAGCCCCATGTCTTGCCGAAAATGCCTTTGCACTGCCAGAAAATAGACAGCGCCTTGGCAGTCTTCAGCTCAACATGTTTGGACCAAAGAAGTTTGCTATCCAGGATGACTCCCAAATACTTTGCTTCATTGGAGAGTTGGATTGTGACGCCTTTTAGCACTGGCTGAGTCAACCCGACCAGCTTCCTCCTTCTCGTGAAGAGAACAACCTCAGTTTTAAGAGGATTGACCGAGAGCCCATTCCTAGTGCACCATTCGTCGATCACGTCAAGGGCCGCCTGCGCCTTGGCGCATACAGTCGCTAGGCATGATCCAACAGAAAGCACGGCAACATCATCCGCGTACGCCTGAGCGTAAATATTAGAACTGTTGAGTGCGTTCAACAGAGAGTCGACCAGCATACACCACAGCAGTGGAGACATGACGCCGCCTTGCGGGCAGCCTCTGTTTACCCCCGCCATAACATAGCGGCCACAGTCCGCATCCGCAACCAACGTTCTATTCATTAGCATTGCTTTAATCCACAACACCAATGGTTCGTCTACTCCGTGTTGTCTGGCGGAGCTGCACATGCTATCAAAAGTCGCATTGTCAAAAGCACCCTCAATATCGATGAAAATGCCCATCGCGTATTCTTTTCTGTCAAGCGCGCCTTCAATTCTACCAACTAGATTTTGGAGCGCAGTCTCGCAGGATTTTCCGCGTTGATAGGCATGTTGCATCGGAGATAGTGGGTGCAATCGCAAAGCACCTTTGCGCACGTGAAGCTCGACCAGCCTTTCCAAGCTTTTCAGCAAGAAAGAAGTCAGACTGATTGGTCTGAAGCTCTTGGCGAGCGAGTAGTCGCTTCTGCCAATTTTTGGTATGAATGCCACTCTAACTGTACGCCAGGGTGTTGGAATGTATGCCAGTGCTAGGACAGCGGTGAAGATTTTCTTCATAGTCGGTAGCAGCTGGTTTGTACATTGTTGCAGCATGGCTGGGTATATTCCGTCCGTACCAGGCGACTTGAAGCCGTCAAAAGACGTAAATGCGTATTTAATGGCCTCGTCCGTCACCACGGCCTTCGCAATATACCAGCTACGCCGAGTTGTTTGTCTTGGCTCACTCATAGTCTCGGTAATCGGGGCTGGTTGTGAACCAATTGTAATCTGGTTACCCGGAAAGTGAGACTCCAGCAGATAACTAAGAGTTTCCGCTTTCGTCTCAGTGAAGGTGCCATCAGGTTTTCTAAGTGAGTCCAATTTGGCTGGTTTGCCCTTTTTCAGAACTTTAACCAGCCTACTAGTTTCACCCAGTGTTTCAATCTTTTCGCAGAAATTCCTATAAGAAGCACTTTTCGATACCCGAATTAGCCTCTTATATTCCTTCTGCTTCGATCGGTAGAGATTCCAGTCTGTCTCTAAATCAGTCTTGAGTGACCTATTTAGAAGCTTTCTAGCTTCTCTACGAATTCTTTGCAGTTCCGAGCTCCACCAGGGAACCGGCGTTCTGCCAGGGGGTTTACTTACAGGACACGTCAGTTCGAAACAGCTAGTAATGGCACTATTCAGGTTTTGAACAGCATCCTCTACCTTTTGTCTCGTCCTGAGTTTGGTTGGAGTTTTGAGAGTTTTTCCCATTTCCTCCCTGAAGCGTATCCAGTTGGTTTTTCTTGGATTCCTCCTCTCCTGCAAAGTGATGGCTTCGCATTCGATTTGGAATTCGATATATCTATGATCTGAGAGGGATGCCTCCGAAGAGACCCTCCAGTTAGTAACCGCCTTAAAGTATCTATTTGATAAAGTTAGGTCGATCACTTCCTGTCTTCTTGACGTCACAAAAGTTGGTTGCGAGCCAACATTGTTGATAGTAAGATCAGATGATAGAATGAAATCCAGGAGATGGTTTCCTCGCATGTTGCATTTGCTGCTGCCCCAAACAGTGTTTTGAGCATTGGCATCACAGCATATAACTAGGCCCATCTTCCTGGTGTCGCAATAGTCTATAAGTTCAGCAATTGCCCTTGGTGGTGGAGGCACTACTGAATCATAGGGGAGATAAGCTGACGCCACGACGAAGGTCGTCCAGTCTCCATTCGTTTCGTAGCTAATGGCTGCAGCAACCAAATCTTGGCCACAAAATTGTCCAAGCTTAGTCGCTGAGAGAAGGTTCGACACAGCAAGACAAGCCCTTGGTCTCTCGGACCGCTCGTCACAGAGTATCGTGGTGCCACGGACACCTCCAAGGCCACAGATGCGATTTTTCCACACCCATGGCTCCTGTATGGATGTTATGTGGGCTTTTGTGCTCAACACGGAAAGCTTCTTACTGATAAGAGCAGTAGCAGCCTTGGAGTGTTGAAGATTGATCTGAGTAAATACAATCATTGGTATAAACTAGGGGTTTTCGTCCGTTACTCGCACTCACTTGAAAATAAAGCGGAATTGAATCCTTCCAAGGTGCAAATAAGGACGCATCCCATACCCGGACCTGATAGTCTCGACAGAACTTTTATCTAAACCAACAACGAGAGTAGATCCTTCCTTATCATCCTTGTTTCTACTCTCCCTGTGGGAATGAACAGTCCAGTCGCTAGTATCAAGCCCAGGATTCTGGGTGTGTAGGCGCGCTAGCACATCCGCCGTCTTCCTAAGTTTCCCTGGGATCCAGCAGATGGCGCGCGTTTTTTTGGGGGGTCTGAAAACCTCGAAAGTTGTGGTTCCCAGAGGGGGAATTTTTGGCACCGTCTTACTAAGCCATTCAAAGGTTTGCTGTGTTGAGCACTTCACCGTAAAGGTTCTGTTCTTCAGTTCACTGCCCTCCATTTGAATGCATTCATTGGATGCTTTTGCCAGCTCCCACAGGTGATCTTCACAGTGTTTGCACTCTGCGTCGGTCATGCTGTTGTCTTCGCCAGCCTTTCTGATGAGTAACACCAGAGAAGAGGTAACGGCTTTCTTGTAAGATACCGTTTTTTTCTTGCTGACAGATGTTCCCGCGACAGCCATTTTCTGCCTACTGCCGCCGCGAGCATTTCTGCTTGCAGCAGCTGTTTCACTCAGGTTTTGGGCGCGGGGACCTCCATCAGCTGGAGGTGTTCTAGTGGAAGGGCACGCAGAAGGTGCGCGCGTAGTTCCACCGACAGGAGTGCTAGAGGCCTTCTTCCTCCGTTTTTTCCTGTTCGAGCCATTGGAAGAGGAGGCAGCGTTGGTTTCAGTCAGCTGGCTGGTTTCGGTTGGGGTAACCTCTGCCGACCTGCATCTCTTTGCCGTCGCCGCCGGGGAAGGGCAGTTCTCAGAGCTTGCGCCTTCAACTGGCGGTGCAGTTTCTTTGCGCCGCACGATAGCCGCCTTTCTCCTTTTCCTCTTTCGCTGGCTCTTAGATGGACGCTGACCAGTGGACGCCGCCTCTGTGGCCCGTTTCACCTGTTCGGTTTCGCAGGCCTCGTCGGCAGCATCACACCTATCGGCTGTCTGTCTAACGAATAACTTAGTAACATAAATTAACTTTGTCCAAGAAAAATTGACGGTACAGAGAAGATAGGATATTTGTCTCTCAGTCTGGTTGCAATGACTTACATAAATCGGTCCCTCTTTAAAGCCATAATTCGCCATAACTCAGAGAGCAATTCTATTAGGATTACCATCTTCCAATTTAAAATAAAAATATTGCGGAACGAAATAAATTCCGTTTATCTTTCTCCTTTTCTGGTAAGATAATAATAGGCGCGTTTTTTTAAGTGTATCTCCAGTAGACCAACAAAATATATAAATTTCGTAACAAAAAAAAAAATCAAAACGAAAAATATATCACTGTAATCCAATTTATTCATTATAAATATTGTAAAACATAAAATACTAATTTCTAATATCACTACTCAACTAATCCGATGAGTAATTAAGTCTTTAGTAAGTCTCTTATTTCAGCCATTTTAAATGACTTATTTTGGCTTGATACAACCCCTTTCACTTGAGCCCAAACCAATTCTATTGGATTAAGGTCAGAGTGATAAGAGGGCAAGCGAAGCACTTTATGTCCCGCATTTTTAGCCATTTCATCCACGACGTATGTTTCATACTTGGCTTTACAACGTTTAACGATTTCAAGCAACTCTGCTTTAACCATATCATCCTCGAAACTTGTCGCATTGGACCTCAACCACTTTTTTATTTCATCTTTTCTCATGGAAGTGGATGGTGCTTTATTTTGTTTTCTGAAATGATAGGAAGCATTGTCCCAAACTATGACGGAGTTGGGCTCCAGGCGTATTAAAATATCTTTAAACCATTTCTCGTACACATCAGCGTTCATGTCGTCGTGGTAGTCTCCGGTTTTTCCCGAAATGAAGCATAAAAGTCCTCCATCGACGAAACCTGTAGACTGCCAATATTGGTTATAATTAATCTCTTTAATTTTCCAGATGGTGATCGCAGTCCTGTTGACAATCCTTCATTAAACGCCTGTCGTGGTGTTATAATAGTTGGGTCTATCCAAATTTTTCCTCGAGTGTGGCCCTCGTTGAGTCAGGTCTCATCAGTAAAATAAATTTTTATTTTCTCTTCTCTATTTTTTTTTTACTTCGCGTAAATATCTTCGTCTCCAACAAATAATGTCACTTCTTTCCAACAACTGATTCTTTCGCTGACGTTTGACGAATTTAAGTCCGAGATCTTTTTGTAATATTGCAAAGTTGATCTGCTTATTTTTGTTATATTTGCATTTTTTTGTAATTCCAATAAAATCTTGTCTAGCGTTGGAAGGTCATTATCCATAAAAAAAAAACTGATGGACTATCCGCCTAATGGCACATTTGTCAAAATCATCGACCTTGCTCTTCATACCGGATTTATTTTTCTTCTTTGGTGGTGAATTGTGGCCTTTGATTGCTTTTTTCCTTAAAAGCCTGTACACAGTTCGTTCCGCAACAGAAAAAATATTAGCTGCATTTTCTACGGCTTCCGATTTACTTTTAAAAAGGCCATAGAATTTTGCAGTTGCATCAACAATTTGTTGTTTCTTTTCTACACTTAGATCCTTTGAAGACTTTGTAGCCATGTTTCTCTTTATTCATATAAACAATAAAGTAAACCAATTGCTTAGATGCACTATCAGCGATTTAGATAACAACCATTGTTTCCACCTTATAAACACAATCAGGCGATTAGAATACAAAATTATATAACCACGACGCAATGTCATATACCTAAACAGATGGTAAAAAAACTGCACTTCTGCAGCTGTACAATACAAATACAATCAAATTAAAACCGAATGGCAACACCCCACATAATAATTCGTTCTCAAAAGCTCCAAAACCGAAAGTTCTTTGACAAAATCCATAGAAAACCCTTAATGATATGCTTCATTGTAGAGATGGTAATACTCTTCTGATGTGCTTCAGTCACACACACTGCTTATTTTGGTGGATGATAATATCAAGCGAATACAAGACGATCATGCTCATTCCCCATTCGGCTGTGTGGGAGACTGGTTGTGGTGGGTTGTATGCGAATTTTAGGAAAATTACAACAACAATTCCTTGGTATGACAGTGGTTTGGTTTTTATTTCAGTGGCAATTCTTGCGTTTGAGTACCGTGAGAGTATCTACACGCACCACTCGTAGAAAAAAAAGGTGTGAGCCACGCTGCACTCACGGTATAGTTGATGTGTAAACATGTAGGCACAGTTGCGCGTTAGCTACCTAATTTGTTATCTAGCTAACGCCATAACTAAGTAACTAACGTAGTTAAATTAGCTGCGCTAAAAATGCAATTGATTTGGTGGTTAGCTATCATAATGGCAACTAATTTTTGCTATTAGCTATTAGTTGCAGGTTGTGTAACTAAAGTCGTTAGGTTGCCAAAGTTAGGCGGATGACAACTAAAAGTTGGTTAGTTTTTAGCTGTAGCTTTTTAGCTGCCTAGGTAATAACTAATAACTGAATCAAAATTTATTGTTTTACTATAATGGTGATAATTTATTGGGATTTGTTATGCATATTGCGTTTAAAATAAAAATTGATTGGATGCCCCATCATGTTATTTTACAAAGAGGTCCTTGGAGCCACAATAATTAAACCCGAAATAGGATATTTTCCCAAAATGTCTTTAGAAACGGCACAGATATTTTACCAAAATGTTTGTTGTTCCTAGCACCCCTCATTTAAATAACATTGAACTCATATATACCGTGTGGATTCTAATGGCATTTTGGAAAAATATCCTTTCTTCGACTTTTAAGGACCTTTTTTGTTGTTGCAAGGACCTCTTAGTCAAATAACATTGAACACAGATATACCGTGTGGATTCTAACGGCATTTTGGAAAATATCCTTTCTTCGACTTTTAAGGACCTTTTTTGTTGTTGCAAGGACCTCTTAGTCAAATAACATTGAACACAGACATACCGTGTGGATTCTAACGGCATTTTGGAAAAATATCCTTTCTTCGAATTTTAAGAACCTTTTTTGTTGTTGCAAGGACCTCTTAGTCAAATAACATTGAACACAGATATACCGTGTGGATTCTATCGGCATTTTGGAAAAATATCCTTTCTTCGACTTTTAAGGACCTTTTTTGTTGTTCCAAGGACCTCTTAGTCAAATAACACTGAACACAGATATACCGTCGGGATTCTAACGGCATTTTGGAAAAATATACTTTCTTCGACTTTTAAGGACCTTTTTTGTTGTTTCAAGAACCTCTTAGTCAAATAGCATTGAACACAGATATACCGTGTGGATTCTAATGGCATTTTGGAAAAATATCCTTTTTTCTACTTTTAAGGACCTTTTTTGTTTTCCAAGAATCTGTTAGTCAAATAACATTGAACACAATATACTGCGCGGTTTTTTAGGAGTTTTTGAAAAAAATGTTTTTTCGGGCTTAAGGACCTTATTTGGTTCTTCAAGGACCACTTGGTAAATAACCTTATTATAAACTTAGTACAAATCGATATTTTTCCTCTTACCTTCAACTGATGTACAACTGTTGCGCCACGGCAACTTGCGAATTAAAAAGGTAAAAGACCAACGTGAAATTTTCATAAAGGGCGGAAGTGAAATGAGAAAACGAACACTTGTACACGTTATAATTGCTTTTATTTACTTGGTATAAATTTAATCTCTTAATCTTATTACTCTATGGTCAACGTTGTCTTCTGGTCTTCAGTGGACTGCGTGCTGCCATGTTGCCTCTGTCTTTATATGTCTTCTGCGCCTTACCACCAGTCCCAGAGATTCCATATGTGTGTGGTGTTGAGAATCTTATACCATGTCACTGCCTTCCATATTTCGTTGATGAGGTATGCGCCGCCGCCAATAGCGCTGACGACAGCGATCATAGCATATAAGCTCGCCATAATGTCTGTGTCTGTTGCATGCCTTCTGTTTGGCCCTCTTTTAAATAATGTCAAGTGGTGAAGAATCAATTATTTAATTGTTTTGATTCCCAATGTGGTGGCAGTGGGTCACGATGCAATTTGAGACATTGTTGTTTCCAATTATGTGACGACAATGGGTCGGCTGCAACTTTGTGTTACTTATTATTATGTCAGATGGCACTGGGTCAGGCTGAAACACAATATTTAGGTTGTCGGCACTTCGTTGTCACGATGTTGTTACAGTTGTGCTGATGGCGAATGTCATCGTATGACGGCGATTTCCTGTGTTTGCTTGGGTCAATTTGGGGCTGGTGATATGGATGATGGCATAATACATTGTGATACATTGTTCATGTTGCGACAAGCAACATATGTTGATATGGATGATGGCATAATACATTGTTCATGTTGCGACAAGCAACATCCTCCCCCGCCCGGCGGCGCGAAGGTGATGATCATGAAAAGAGAAAAGAAAAGGCAAGTGCGTTGGATTGTGTTGGAACATATTTTGTGAAAACTTATGTATGTGTGTATGTTTATAACTAAACCTAATACTCTAAATAGTATAGGAGTAATGTACTGTTTTACGTTTCGATCGGTAGCTTACATACCTTGGCGATTGGTCGGACATAAGTCCCCCTGGCCGTTTTCACTGTGACTACGCGGGTTAATCCGTCCGCTCCAGGTGTTGTGCTGACGATTCGTCCCAATGGCCAGAGAGTTGGAGGTGTTTGATCGTCTTTCATCAATACCAACTTACCGATGTCAAGATTTGTTGAGGGGGTCAGCCACTTAGGTCGTTGCTGCAATCGCGCTAGATATTCTGTTTTCCATATTTTCCAGAAATCTTGCATTATCCTCTGCATTAACTGCCACCGCGTCAATGAGTTTTCCTTAAACTCAGTAAAGTCTTTCTCTGGCATGGTGTTGAGAGGCGATCCGATAAGGAAATGTCCGGGGGTCAAAACGCGCAAGTCCTCACAGTCCTCTGATAATGGACATAATGGCCGTGAATTGAGACACGCTTCAATTTGTGTCAACGTGGTGCATAGTTCTTCAAATATTAATGTATAGTTTCTCATGATCCTATGCAAGTGAAACTTTATTGATTTTACCCCAGCTTCCCACAATCCCCCGAAGTGTGGTGCTGCCGGCGGGTTAAAATGCCAGGTGGTGCCATTCGCAATTAATTGATCTTTAATTTCGTTATTCCATTGTTTGGTCAATTGCTTTAGTTCAGCGGTCATCATGTTCTTGGCTCCTACGAAGTTAGTTCCGCAGTCGCTGTACATATTTGCACAAATTCCTCTTCGTGCTGCAAATCGTTTGAATACTGCCAGGAATGCAGCTGCGCTATAGTCACTCACCAGCTCGATGTGAATGGCCTTTGTGCACAAACAGATGAATATTGAGATGTATGCCTTCAGCACCTTATTACTTCGTCCCTTCCATGCTTTGACCTGGATCGGCCCCGCGAAGTCCACACCGGTGTTGTAAAATGGCCGGGCCATTTGCACGCGTGCACTGGGTAACTGGCCCATCTGTTTCTGCTCAATAGTTGGTTTGTTTCTGAAGCACGTAATACAATGGTGAATGCATTTTATCGCTCCACTTTTCATTCTCAGAATCCAAAATCTCGTTCGAAGATAGGCCATCATTTGCTGTTGCCCTCCGTGCATGGTTCGCATGTGTGCATCCTGGATTAGTAATACAATAAACGGACCTGTTGCGGGTAATATAATTGGATGCCTTTGATCATAAGGTAAACCTGCATTTTCTAGTCGACCCCCTACTCGCAACACTCCATTCTTGTCGATAAAAGGACTTAATCGTTTTAGTGTGCTTTTCTTGTTGAGGGTGTTCTGATTCGTTATCGATCTCACTTCTTCTTCAAAATGTTCCGTTTGCACGATTTTGATGATTCGAATCAGTGCCTCTTCACATTTTTCAACGGTTAGGTTGCCAGAGAGATTGGGGACATTTTTCTTGCAATTGCTAATAAATCGAATGCAGTATGCGGTGACCCTAAGCAAACGGTGAAGCGATGAGATGGATCGCTTGTGCCGTGAATGTGCATGCAGACTGAAAGGAGATTTTGGTTGGCATTGCATTGATTCAGATGGCTCACATACGATGTCTTGTTGCCTTGTTTTAAAAGCGTTCTTTTAGTGCCCAAATCAGTGTCTGTGATTTCTTGTTCGAGGTGTGTTTGAGCATTAAAGGTTTCAAGAAACTCTGGTCCATTCCACCACTGCCGACATTCCATTAGTTGTCTTGGGTAAACTCCCCTGGATGCGATGTCAGCTGGATTTTCCTTGGATTGGACGTACTTCCAATTCTGTACGTTCGTGAGACGTTGAATCTCTGCTATTCGATTTGCGATGAATGTGTCACGCTTATAAGGTGCATGTGTTATCCATGCCAACACAATCTGAGAGTCCGTCCATGTAAACACTTGAAATTGGTCCAACTGAATCGTCTTTTCCACGTGATTCATCAGTTTTGCTAGTAGTAGCGCGCCACATAATTCCAGGCGTGGCAAAGTTTCCCTTTTAACTGGTGCCACCTTGGTTTTTGAGATTATGAGGCTTGTTGTTACTATTCCATATGTCTGTGTGCGCAGATAGATTGCTGCGGCGTAGCCCCTTTCGGAGGCGTCACTGAACCCGTGCAGTTGTACCTCTGACCCCTTGGTTGTGTGGATCCATCGTGGTATCCGTAAATTATCTAACTCTCGAAGTTCCATGTTAAACCTTTCCCATTCTGCCTTAATCTCAGAATCAACCTCCTCATCCCAATCAACTTCCCGTTTCCACAACTCTTGCATGAGCATTTTCGCCTTTATTTTGCACGGCGAGATCCAACCCATGGGATCATATATACGTGCTATATCTGATAAGATTGTGCGTTTAGTACATGATTTGCGTTCAACCCGATTTAATTTAAACGTAAATATATCCCGTGCTGGGTGCCACTGAATCTCTAGTGTTTTAATGCAGTCCTTTTCGTTGAAGGATAGTGGCAACTCTACTTCACGGAATTCAGCGGGAATGGCTTCTAAAACTTCGTTGGAATTGCTAGCCCATTTGCGGAGAGGAAAACCTCCTAACGACATCATTCTCATCAATTCCTCTCTCATGCGGTTGGCTTCAGGAATGGAATCTGCTCCGTGTATGACGTCATCCACATAGAAGTTGTTGTTGACAATGGTTGATGCCAATGGAAAATCTTGCCCCTCATCTGCTGCCAATTGCAATAATGTTCTGATTGCTAAAAATGGTGCCGCCGCAGTGCCGAATGTTACGGTCTTCAGACGAAATGTTTTGACTGCTTCATTTTCTCTCCTCCTCCACAAAATTAATTGGTACATAGCGTCTTTGTCAGCTACACAAATTTGGCGATAAATGTTGGTGATATCAGCCACGAATGCAACTCGATGCTTGCGGAAGCGCAGTATATGATCGATGATGTTATCTTGTTGCTTAGGTCCGGTCAGCAAGTGATCGTTGAGGGATGATCCGTCCGATGTGGGACAGGATGCATCGAAAACAATTCGAATTTTGGTTGTTGTACTTGAGTCCTTCAATACAGCATGATGTGGTAAATAATAGTGTTGACGCGCGTTGGTCAATTGAACCTGCGAAACTTCTTCAATCTGATTTAATTCAAAATATTCTTCTATTCCCTGTTTGTAATTTTGGGCAAAATCTGGATTTGTTTTGAAACGTTTTTCCAATTGCAGGAATCTAGCTAAAGCTGAATTGTACGACATGCCCAGTTCTGGACGACATCCTTCCTTGAACGGCAAGGAGATCTTATACCTTCCGTCTAACAGGCGGTCATGCGTTTCGCAAAAATGAGATTCACATTCTTCTTCCTCACGGGTAAAGACCATTGTTTGTGGTTCCCGTTCAATTTCCCAAAATTTCTGCAGGATTCCTTCCACATTTTCGGTCTGTGTGTAAAAGGAATTCGCAACGCGATTGCCTCCAAAAACTGGGCCAATTAGTACCCATCCAAACACTGTTTGTTGTGCCATGGGCGTACCACATTTTCCTTTGATTAGACCTTGAAGTGCAATGTCGGGGTAAACATCACTTTCTAACAATAAATCTATTTTTCCCGGTTGATTAAACTGGGGGTCAGCTAGTGCAAGTACGGATATTTGTGGCCACTCTGACCTATCCATTCTCTTGCTTACAAGCCATGCTTTCAATTTGGACTATATTAAAACCTGAATGGTAATGCCAACATCCGATTCTATTAACGACTGGACCTTGATCAAGGCGCTCGCCTTCGAACAACAATTCCTTACTCCGCCAATCCCTCCAATCTCGGTTGTTTGTTTTGTCCTTTTTAATTCCAATAACTGAGCTGCGGATTCTGTTATGTACTTATGTACGAGGCTTCGGATCCAAGATCCAGCAAAGCGGGCAGTGTGATTAGTTGACCTGATCGATCAACTGCATTCACCAGCATCGTTGCCAATAGAACTGTTGGTGGCTTCTTCTCCTGTCTTACTGCTGCTTCTTCTGGAACCTCTTCCATCACGTATGCGTTGCAGGTTTGTGATGTCGACGGTTGAGGGTCCCTTTGTTTATTAATTGGTTGGCCATTCCTATTAGGTACTTGGTATGACAGGTTGGCTCCTCTAACATGATTTGCTTGGAGATGCAATAATGTGTGATGCTGACCTTGGCATTCAGCGCACTTGTATTGACTGTTGCAATTATTTCGATCATGCCCTCTTGCCAGGCAATTGAAACATAAATGGTGTTGACGCGTAATTTCTTGCCGTTTCCTTGGATTGGCTGACAGAAATTTGCTGCATCGACGAATAGAGTGGGATCCGTTGCACAGGGCACATGAATAATGATCATTTTCCCGTGTGTGCAAGGAGATTTTCCTTGCGTTTGGTCCATGCCCAATCCCCATGATGAACGGGCACCTCTAAATTTCTCAATGATTGGACGCACTCATTCGTGGTGTCCAATAATGTCTTGATGCCTCTTACATCTTCGTTGTGTAACTTCGGTTGGTTACAAAAGAGTCTCAGTTGACAATTGACTAGCAAGCGTTTGTGCTCGTATCGCGTAGTCAGAATTGTCCAAGCTGATTCATAATTCTTTTCATTGATTGCTAAATACTGCAGCAGACGTGCGGCTTCGTCGCTTACATTTGCCTTTAAATAATGCAATTTCTGTACCTGTTACAGTGAATTATTGTCATGTACAATGCTTCTAAATAAATTGCTGAACTCCGGCCAGCCTTCATAGTTGCCACCAAAACACTTTATTTTGATGGCTGGAAGTTTAAAATCACTGGAAATGGTGGGACTCAGTGTTTCCTTGGACACATTGAGGGCGTCAAGGGCTTCCTTCAATGTAGCCAAATATAAAAAGTAGGCTTCCTTTAATTGTCCGAAAATTTCCCGTTCCAAATAGGAAGCCTTAATGTCAGTTGCCTCAGTGGACGAGACAATGAGCATGTGGTGCCGTTTGGCACTTCCAGCTCCTCCAATCGTGGTTGAATAGCGAACCGTGATTGAGGAGTGGCTTTATTTTCGACATATTTGTCAAATTCACCCTTCACTTCCCTTAAGAAATTTGTGACCGTTTCGCAGGCCGTAGCTATCTTAGTCTTACTCATTTTCCTATTCTACCTGATTTAGAGTTCAAAGATTTTATTCTTAAGTTAAGTATTTAAATTTAATAACTGTCAATATTTTCAAATTAGTTAATCACTTTAATCAATATAATAAGTATCAAGAAGTTCCAACGCACCTGATTTTCCTTTTGATTCCACAGTATCTGCCGATGGTCAAATAGCTGCTTCTTCTTCAGTGGTTGGTATTTGCCGGTGGCCAAATGGCTGCTCGTCGTTCACGTTCCGCACACTAATACGTATTGCCCGTTGTTGGGTCACACTAGCTGTAGTTTAGTTCACAATAGAGGTTGTAGAGTTCACAATAGAGGTAATAGGGACTGTCTTTCCCGAAGTTGGATCACAACACCCCTTTTTCACTTCACGACACGATACAAAGAATATCCTTGACGGAGGATATCCGGCTCGAAGGACCAAATGTTGCGCCACGGCAACTTGCGAATTAAAAAGGTAAAAGACCAACGTGAAATTTTCATAAAGGGCGGAAGTGAAATGAGAAAACGAACACTTGTACACGTTATAATTGCTTTTATTTACTTGGCATAAATTTAATCTCTTAATCTTATTACTCTATGGTCAACGTTGTCTTCTGGTCTTCAGTGGACTGCGTGCTGCTATGTTGCCTCTGTCTTTATATGTCTTCTGCGCCTTACGACCAGTCCCAGAGATTCCATATGTGTGTGGTGTTGAGAATCTTATACCATGTCACTGCCTTCCATATTTCGTTGATGATGTATGCGCCGCCGCCAATAGCGCTGACCACAGCGATCATAGCATATAAGCTCGCCATAATGTCTGTGTCTGTTGCATGCCTTCTGTTTGGCCCTCTTTTAAATAATGTCAAGTGGTGAAGAATCAATTATTTAATTGTTTTGATTCCCAATGTGGTGGCAGTGGGTCACGATGCAATTTGAGACATTGTTGTTTCCAATTATGTGACGACAATGAGTCGGCTGCAACTTTGTGTTACTTATTATTATGTCAGATGGCACTGGGTCAGGCTGAAACACAATATTTAGGTTGTCGGCACTTCGTTGTCACGATGTTGTTACAGTTGTGCTGATGGCGAATGTCATCGTATGACGGCGATTTCCTGTGTTTGCTTGGGTCAATTTGGGGCTGGTGATATGGATGATGGCATAATACATTGTGATACATTGTTCATGTTGCGACAAGCAACATATGGTGATATGGATGATGGCAACATACATTGTGATACATTGTTCATGTTGCGACAAGCAACAACAACAAACTTCAAGCTATACAACCTCAATATTATTCAAAACAAATCTACTTTCACACAACTTTCCGGTGTTTCGTAATTACATAATAATCTCTAAAATTGAACATAATTAAAACTGGAAAATATATAACGAAAAATAAAAAAAAAAAAAAAAACAACGACACGCGGTTGTTCTCAAACGGTCATCCATCTACGTACTAACCGCGCCAAACGTCGTTTAATTGCGGTGATCTGTCGAGCAGCGATTAACTTACGTGGTAATGAAAATTAACGGGAAAATCTGACGATAATGGTGACGCTAGATATTTCCAACTAGTCTCTACCGAGAAAAAATATATTTACACATCATGGAGAGCAAAAATGTTTACACATTAAAAAAGCTCCTCCATAAGGCCTGTACTGAAAATTTTTGTTGGATGAGGTATAGTAGACGTAATAATTATTGTAATAATATTAACAATAAAGTAGTAGTAAGAGATAAATAAAGAATAAATAAATGAAATATAAATTGCAATGTTAGAAAAATGTATGTATATCATCTTGTTTAATATATTATAGATAATGTTAGTAGTCCTAAGATCAATAAAAAATATTATAGATAACTTTAATAAAACTCCAATTTCTTGAATCTAGCACAATTTGTTGCAGATACGATGCAAGACGATGACGAAAAACGAAAATTAGTACAATTCATTCTAGACACAAGATTAGCAGACAAGGTTAGATACAAACTTATTTCGAGACTCCGACCTGTTACTCTAGAACAATTAAAGCAGACATTCAGAGAAATATTTACCCCAAATAAAACTGCTCTGCAGATACAGTCAGAGCTAGTAAAGATCAACCAAGGTCCAAGGACTATAAACAACTACGCAGCAAAGATAGAAAGTCTTATTGCAGACCTTAACGATGTTCAAATAACAGAACAAGGTGAAAACGCAAAAGACATCATCTATAAGCTGAATGACCAACTAGAACCAAATTCATTTAAAAATGGCTTAAACGGCCAAACTAAAACCACTCTATTCGCAGCTAGGCCTAAAACTCTAAACGATGCCATACAATTAGCATCTGAGTTAGAAGTGACAAACGACACTGTACATGTAAGTCACTATAGGATGAATGGCATGAATTTTAGTAGAAATAGAAACAATAGCAGCTTCAGGGATATCTAATCGTGATTTTAGAAATCAAAACGTCAATAACAATAATAGAAACCAGAACAACAGAAACAATAACCGTAAAAGAAACAGCAATGGAAATAATAACCATAGAAATTACAGGAACCCGAATAATCAAAGAAATAATGATAATAGAATGGTTAATCATATGAGTAGTTCGGGAAACGAACAACAAGTCTCCGAAGACCTGAGAGGCTCAGAATACCATGTAGGGAACCAACAATAAGATCAATTTTCCATCTCAATCAGGATCTTACAAACTATATTCTTGCAAGTACTAATGTCACATCCTCAAACAATACTTTTTTAATAGATACAGGTGCTGACATAAGTATATTAAAATTAAATTCTATTAAACCCAATGTCATATATGACAATAAAAATAAGATCAGAATCACTGGTGTAACGAAGTCAGAAACATACTCACTGGGATCAGTTACAGTCCAAATAAAATTTGAATCTGTAACAGTAAAGCAAGATTTCCAGATTGTAGATGAAAACTTTCCGATCACAACAGATGGTATTTTAGGCAGGATTTTTTTAATAAAAACTAGTAGTAAAATTGATTATGACAATTTTACAATATCCATATTAGTCAATAGCAATGAGTTGGTATTGCCACTGATCAGGGCCGGCCCAACCATATGTGCAAGATAAGCAAATGCACAGGGCGCCGAATTCCGCGGCGCATTGCTAGGAGTAAGAAAAATTAATTTTACCTTTCGCGGATACTGCCATTTGCATTTAATGCAAAAAACTTGTTCAATTAAGCCCAAAAAAGCAACATCCATCACAACTGTGATGAATTTTTGCACATTAACTCATACCTATCACTTGAAATATTGCAACTTCAAGGAGAATCTAACTGAAAATAAAAAAAATCACACTAAATAAGTTCATTTCTTACCTACCTACCTAATTTCAAAATATTCCACCCTGTTCGTGTAGGAATATTTCTTGCACACTTACATTTAAAAAAGAATCTAAGTAGGTACACGTACATAGTTCAAAAAACTCAAAACGAAAAAAAGTTCCAACTCGTAGACCTCGTATGTGCAGGTTTTAAATATTGCACATTGGCTTGCAAAATTTTCATAGGAAAATATGTCAAACAAAAAATTCATTACGACACGGAATCGTATGGGTTAGAGCGTGCAGGTTTTTGATTCTGCACACAAGAAGAATCGTAGTTATTTTTGTTGTCTTCCATTCTCGTCATTCATCTAATGTATTTTTTTACTTCTCATGATGGGGATATGATGTGTTGGTGAGAGGGGTGCGGTATATGGTTGGTAAATCATTTGTTGTTTTTAATGGAAGTTTGGGGTAGGTTATGGCATATTGCAAGGAGGCTGTAGCATTCGTCAAAGAAAAGGGTCATTCATTCATAATCGGTATCCAAAATCATATTATGTACATATTGCGATTGCATTATGTTACACAATTAAATCTTCGAATATAAGCAGAATTTTTTCAATTGGTTTTTCACAAACAACTGGTTTGGGAAGTTTGGGCAACTAAATGTAATTGATTTTTTTGATACTTTAATCGACACAATATCTGCATAACTTACATGTTTTGGATGCTGTTTTATGAATACGGATTTTTGCATAAAAGCTGGAGAAATATTTAAACACTGTATAAGAAGATATGCAATCATTTCGACATGTTAAATCGAGTTCTATTGAAGAATGCTCTAAGTTGTTTGCGTTGATGGGTGTGTGGAGTAGGTAGGGAACCGGCACTAGCGGTTGGCCACTCCAACTCCAAAAATTAGTATTATAATAGGTATTCACGGTTGAAATATCCCACCTTCAGAATATTTTTTTTTGTGAGTCGAAGAAGTGTGCAGAGTTTTATTTTTTGTGAGTCAATCAATGATAATATTTTCCTGAGATAGGAAAATATCATCAGTGATTCTGCACACAAGAAGACACAATGTATGGGATTTCTCATATCTCATCTACGAAAAAAGTAACAAATTTCTCTTAGAACGAATAGATTTGTTATGAAAATATAGTATGTACTCTCTTCGACTTATGCATCCGATTCTGATGTCGGGTTTTTATCTCACACTCGCAAACGGTGTGTGCGAGTTTGAAATTCTGCACATAGGAAATTTATGACTTATGTGGGTTTAATTTATTTCTCTTCCATGTTTTTAAAATATAAGAGCGGGAAATTTATTTTGAGTGGTGGTGGTGGGTGGAAGAGATGAGTAGAAAACAACGCAAACAAAATTGCAATGCTTTTGAAAGTCTTGTCTATTGTGAAAAAGGGAAAGCTGCGAGGGAGAACGCATGCTAGCTATGCTATGATATTAATCATTGCTTGCATAGTGGCTTGTTACACCACAAAGTTCATGTTTAGATGTGTTGAATTTTATATTTAGCTCAAGCCATGAAGATCTTGCTCCTAATTAAGTTATTGCTCTTCAAATTCTTAATACAATCCCTGTGACGGTAGCTTCAGGAGAACGTAGTTTTTCCAAACTTAAAATTATTAAAAATTGTCTCAGGTGAACGATGACTCAAGAGAGATTGGTAGGCTTATTTATAACGTCTATAGAAAAAGAACTATTAAAATTTTTAGACTATGATGATCTTATTGCCGAATTTGCCAAAGCTAAGGCCAGAAAAGCAAGTTTCCAAGTTTAAAGGTTTCTCTCTGCACATTTCTTCGCTGCGTTTAATTCATGGTTATACTTTTTTCCTAAAAAAATATCTAAAGTTGCTTAAATGAATTTCTTCATTATTTATTTGTTTTGTTAATACATAGATACATATGTTGTTATAGCATTTTTTTACATTTAGTTATTTTCTATTTATTTATTATTTTAATTTATTTTATTTATTTATTTGTTTTAATTATTAATTTTCTATTAAGACATATAAACATATATGTAAATATACATATTTGTTTTTAATTGAGGATTAGGCCTACCGGGGATACCTAAAAAAAACGCATTGAATACCTCCTGGGTGATGGGGAAACGACTTATAGATGTGTGCAAATTAAAGGACGCTTTCTGTAAATCTTGCACAGGGCGCTTGTTTGGCTAGGGCCGCCCCTGCCACTGATTACTAAAATACCAAGAAACAGAGAGATAACATTGATTAACAATCACTTCATCCTATCTCACTAGATATAGTAGAAGATAGCATTGTTTTAAACCAAGAGGTCCAAAAAGGAGTATTCATATTCCATCCAAGGGAATAACACAAATTGCATTTCTGAACACACTAGATCATGACGTGGTAATAAAACAATTCACACCGGAATTAGTACCACTAAGCAACTATCATGTAGTGAACCTTAAGGCCAATTATGAGAAAAATAAGAAAGATGACCAATATAAAAGACTGCTTAAGGAATTGGACATCGAAATAGCTGATGTGAAAGCTAGAAAATCAATATTGGAAATATGTAAGGAATTCGCAGATTGTTTCAATCTGATAGGTGACTCGTTGATAGTAAATAACTTCTACAAACAGAATATACAGATGACTGACAACAGCCCTGTATACATAAAAAACTATAGACTTCCTCACACGCAGTTGAATGAAATTAATCAACAAGTGGACAAGCTCTTGAAGGATGACATTATAGAACCTTCAGTAAGCCCATTCAATTCACCCTTACCTGTCGTACCCAAGAAAGATGTAGAGGGAGACAAGAAATGGCGACTAGTGGTAGATTTCCGTCAACTAAACAAAAAGATAATGGCTGATAAATTCCCGTTAACAAGGGTAGACGATGTTCTAGACAAGTTAGGACGAGCAAAATATTTCTCCACTTTAGATTTAAGTAGTTCCTTCCATCAAATCGAACTGGACGAACATTCCAGACCAGTAACTGCATTTTCAACGAATCAGGGACATTTTTAGTTCAAAAGACTACCGTTCGGTCTAAAAATTTCGACCAATAGTTTTCAACGCATGCTATCTGTAGCCTTAGCAGGGCTTAACGCAAAAGCATTCCTTTATGTTGATGACATTATTATATTTGGTTGTAGCCTTAATCACCACAACCAAAATCTAGTGAAAACATTACAAAGACTGAGAAAATATAACCTTAAGCTCAATCCTCAAAAACGCAATTGGCTACAGACAGAAGTAACATATCTAGGGCACTTGATAACAAACCAAGGGATAAAGACAGACCCGTTAAATATGAAACTATCAAGAAATACCCATGCCCAACGAATGCAAATGAAGTGAAGCGATTTGTAGCATTCTGCAACTACTATAGAAGATTCATCAAAGATTTTGCAGAAATAGCAAAACCTTTAAATGCACTATCAAAGAAGGTTATAGAGTTCAAATGGACAGATGAGTGTTAGAAAGCTTTCAATACGCTTAAAGAGAAGCTCATAAATCCACCCATTCTGCAATACCCCGACCATGAACAACCTGTTATAGTAACAACAGATGCTTCCAATACTGCACTTGGAGCAGTGTTATCTCAAGGCGAAATAGGAAGAGACCTACCTATTTCATTTGCCAGTAGAAGTCTCAATAAGCATGAGCTCAACAAACCGATAATAGAGAAAGAATTACTCGGTATACATTGGGCCATTAACCATTTCAGACCATACTTATATGGAAAAAGATTCGTAGTAGTAACTGATCACAGACCGTTAATAAGCTTATTTACTCATAAAAATCCATCTTCGAAATTGACAAGGATACGGCTGGATTTATCAGACTACACATTTGATATAAAATATAAACAAGGCTCGATGAACACAAATGCTGACGCTTTTTCACGCATAAAACTAGATTTCGGGATATTTTTGCTTGTTGTGGGGTACACACGTATCGAGAAACTAAGAAACAAGAAAGCCTTACTCAAGTGACAACCAAAAGTTCCAAACATAAACTCAAAATCCCTAGTGATAATACCTACCCAGTTATTAAAAAAAAAAAAAATAAACAAAGATGAATTGTTCATGTGACAAAAAGGTTAAAAGAAGTGATTCTAAAATCGAGTGTTGCGATTGCCATAATATCTTCCATGGAAACTGTGTGAATGTTATGCCCGCAGACATAGAATATATGAAAAAAAAAAACAAAAAATCTTGGCGGTGTTCTCAGTGTACTATTACTCGTAGGCGCTCCATGTCCACAGACAGTATAACCATCTCTATCCCCCTAAATCTGCAAAAGAAAATCAAAACTCAAGTTTAATAACAATGGAATCTATATACAATGAACTAATAGAAATAAAAAGAATTAATCAAAGCTTTATTGCTCAAGTTACCGGGCTCCAAACAGAGAATTCTGAGTTAAAAGCCAAATTATGAGCGAAAACAATTGAAATTATTAATGTGCCAAATGTCAGCAATGCAAATGCAATGCAATCAGCTCTGCAGGTTGTGCGTGATGGTGTTGGTATGCAAATAAATGAAACTGATATAGACTCTTGCTTAATTAAATCTGTAAAAAAAATCCACCAGTAAAAAGAATATGAAAAATAATAAATCGAATCCTGCCACCAATATTTTGGTAGTTAACTTTGTCCGTAAAAAATAATATCATGAAAATCAAAAGCAAAAACAAAACAAAACTGAACACAAAAATCTTCGGTGATCATCATGATGGCTCAGCCATCTACATAAATGACAGCATGACTCCTCTCACGTGAGAGCTTTTTAACGCAACTAAAAGGGTGAAGGTGGAGAAGAATTACAACTTCTTGTGGATGATAAACAACACAATATTTTTGCGTAAGAAGGAGGGAGATGACCCTCGGAGTAAGGTGTTTAGCTGATCTCAGCAAATTGTTAGAATAGATAATTGCATTGAACTTAAATTATGAATAATTCCTACTCTGTTACCTCTTGTTATGCAAAAATATCATCTGAAAAACAAATTAACATATCCACACTTTTAGTTGATCAAAATGTTAGGACCATGAGAAAAAACTTTAATTCATTTCTAGCCCATATTAGTACGTTAAATGTTCAACCTGATTTTATTATTGTCTCGGAAATTTGGCTGTACAACTACGAGCTATCCAATTACAATATTCCGGGGTATGAGCCGTATGGCAATTGCAATAATTCTAATAGTGCAGGTGGTATCGCAGTTTTTGTAAAAAAAATCATTGTGATAAAGTCAAGTTGAGTAGTGCAGACATAACGCAAATTAATTGTACTTTATGTGGCAAAAAATTTTTAATTCTATGTGTATACCGCTTACATGAAAAAACTTGAGTAAAACAATATTTTTAGAACATATGGATGGCATTCTTAAAGGTATAAAAACAAAAAATCTAGTAGTTTTAGGTGACATGAATATAGATATTCTAAAAAGTAGTCCTGATTCGGATAAGTATTTACTTCTTATGTCATCTTATCGGTTGGAGTCAATTTTTAATGAACCCACTCGACCTGAATCTAAAACATGCATAGACCATATTTTCGTTAGGTTTCAAAAAGAAAATTTGCATAGGGCAACTGGTGAAGTACTTCATCTTAAAATCACAGACCACTGCATGGTAAACTTAAACATTGAGCACTTGGATGATAACAAAACTAGAAGAAAAGATCGCATTCCTTTTCCTTTGAGAAAAAGACTTTGAGAAGTTGAAAGAAGATCTCAAATTTGAGTTTTGGACTTCAGTTTTTAAGGAATCTGATCCTTCATCAGCATATGACGTTTTCCTTAAAACTTTTAAAGGGCATATAGAAAATGCCACAACTAGCCGGTCGGAGGTGCTACGGTTGAAAAGATTTAGGCCTTGGATTGGAGTTAGTCTTCTTAAATTGATAAACAAAAGAAATAAATTGCGAAAAAAATGTAAGCAACAACCTCATAACTTAAACCTTCGGCAATCCTTTGCTAAAATGTGCCAAGTTGTGAAAAAAGAAGTGGCGGCAAGTCGAGATAGGTTCTACGTTAATAAATTAGAAAAAATGTAAAAAAAGAGTGGAAAGTTGTGAACTTTATTCTTAATACGCAAGAAACGCAAAAAAAGACTCCTGGAGATAGAGATTAATAATGTTTGTTTTTCGAACCCGGCAGATATTGCAAACAACTTCAACAAATACTTCACTTCCGTTGCCGCACAACTAAAGCCTAACCCGCCCCATCAAAGTGATTGTGAATGTGACTTGTTCTCGGAAGTAATCGAAGATGATTTTCAATGCAATAGTTTTGTATTCGAGCCAATTACCTCGCGCGAAATATATAAAAACATTTTGCATATTGACAACAAAAACTCCAGTACTTCCGATGGTGTCACAAATTGTCTTCTGAAGCGCGTTGGTCTTTATATTGTGGATGTATTGGCTCATATATTTAATATAAGTGTCATCTGTGGTACTTTCCCAAACTCACTGAAAATAGCTGAAGTTATTCCATTATTTAAAAAGGGCAACCGAAAACAAATGAGTCAACCCATATCCTTACTTTCAACGTTTTCAAAGTTGTTTGAAAAGTTAATGAAGAGTCGAATAGTGTCTTTTCTTAACAAAACGATTTTTTTTAATACTGCACAGTTTGGTTTCCGAGAAGGAAGATCTACTGAAGATGCAATACTTAAATTGTGTAGTGAGCTATTCGAAGGCATCAACAACAACAAAAAGACAATGAGTTTATTTATTGATATGACCAAGGATTTCGATATGGTTAATCATAACATTCTGTTGGATAAAATATATAAAGCTGGTTTTAGGGGCTCTGTTCATGATTGGTTTGCAACTTTTCTAAAAGGAAGATATCAACGAGTAAAACTTGAAGGTGTTTTTAGTGAACAGCTAGAAGTTAATATTGGCGTTCCTCAAGGCTCCGTCTTAGGTCCCATTTTGTTTTTAATTTATGTGAACTCCTTATTTCAACAGCACTTTAGCAGTAGAGTCACAGCCTTTGCTGATGATCTGTCTTTCACATACGCCAACAATTCGTTGTTTGAATCAGTAATAAAACTGCAGACTTAAAAATTATAAGGCAGTAGTTTGCAAAACATCAGCTCTTAATAAGTGAAAAAACTAAGCTTATGATCTTTAGTTTAAAGGATTCAGACCTAGTCGACTGTAATGTATATTTTCATTCTACATCATGTGAGTAGTTATTTTTATCTTCTCACACTTGTGGAAAAGTTAACTATATAAAAAAATCTAGATGCACTAAAAAATGCTTTACGATAGAATCAGTTCTTGGTGTCTTAATAGACAAAAATCTATCTTGGAAAGCACATATAGCCGATTTAAAAGGTTATATGATGTCAGCCACCTGAAGTATGTTTATGCTTAAACCACACTGTTCGACAAAGCTTTTGTTGCAGTTTTATTATGGACTTGTGAATTCCAAGCTGCTATATGGTTTATCAAGTTGGGGTGGAACATACTACAGTACTCTTGAACCTCTTATTCTATCGCAAAAGCATATTATATGTATTATTTGTAAAAAAAAATAGACTAACCAATAGTTGGCCACTATTTCATTGCCTTCGTGTTTTGCCTTTAAGACATCTATATGTTTTCAAAGTTTTGAAAGTATTCTTTTTACGAAGCGGTTATAAAGTCAGAAGCTCAGTTGCATATAGTCTAAGAGTTAATACCAGAAATCTTGTTGATGTACCACCCTCAAATAAAACTCACTATACGAATTTTTTCAGTGTGTCAGCACCAAAACTTTTTAATCAATTACCGTACAATATTCGAGTTTTAAAAATGCGTAACCTCTTTCTCAATAAAGTAAAGCAATGGCTTTTTTCAATGGATAGCTTGGAGGTCAATCAATAATTTGCAACATTAATTTAATAAATCAATCTTTTTGTATTACTGTTCATAAAATCATGTACTTAGATCTCATTGCTTAAATTTTTCTAATATTTTATTTCTTTTCTTCTTTCAAATTATGTACGTATACACCACAAAAATTATTTTTTGTGATTTTAAGGGCCTTTCGCCACTAGTCATTTACAAGACTATAGAATGGCTTCCTATTTATTTTTATTTTTGAATATGTTTTATTAGATCTATTATGAATTATTTTTTGTAACCCTCTCAAAAATGAAAATAAAAAAAATAAAATAAGGATACTCAAGGAAATGATACCTACCGAAGAAATAAAAGTCATGACAAGAGCCATGTCTAGAGAAATAAATAAAAATAAAAGCAGCAGAGAGACACCCAAAAGCAATGCTTTAAACGTAGAGCCTGATCAACTTTTCTCATGAGAATGTATCTCATTAGCGGAAATAAAAAACGTGCGTACGCTAAAATTTAAAAAGATGCTCAACAAGAATTTATATAATTATAAATTGCCGAAAATAACTGTCGACAGTATTAATAATACAATTATAGTAGAATTTAGTGATAATCCTAATCTGGACTTAAGTCCGATATTGGAGAAGCCATCTTTCGAAATGTATAAGCAAAATATTGCAAAACTAGCAATTGAAAAAAGTGATGAAATATTTGAGCACGTAACTATGAATAAATTCAAAGAAATATATAATAAAGCTGCAAAAGAAACGAAAAAACATAGGGACGGGCTACAGTCCGCTTGGGCGAACTGTTGGATACCCTATTCTTATTCCTATCCCTCATAAGTGGGCGTGACAAAAGTCTAAGTATGGTTGAATTTTTAAGAACGCTCTACATATTTTGTTATATAACATTTAAAGGATTTTATCAAAAAAAAAAAAAAACGCTCCCTAGCTCAAACTTGGGTGTTTCAATAAAATTGTTTTATTTAATTGTTGGCGTGTCAGTAGACGGATTTAAAAAAAAATTAACACATGAGAATAAAGGGCCCCTAGAGAGTATATATTATAAATTTCAGCTCCCTAGCTGAAACTTTGGATTTTCAAAAATTAATATACCCTTAGAATAGGGTATAAAAAAATTATTTTATTTATTTGTGGGCGTGTCAGTGGGCGCATTTTGAATTTTTTTTATTCCGAGCAGTTTTAGGAGTCATAGATCATATATAAAAAATTTCAGCTTTCTAGCTCAAAATTCGATTTTTTCCAAAATTTGGTTTTTTTGAGTTTGTGGGCGGATTTCAAAAATTCGTAAACTTGATTATTTCGGGACCCTAGAGAGTATATGGTTAAAATTTCAGCTCTCTAGGTCCAGTTTAAAGGCCTAATTTTTGCTGACAGACGGACTGACGGACGGACGGACGGACATGGCTAGATCGACATTACTATCGATGCTGATCATAAATATAGTAACTTTTAGGGGTCTACGGGCAATATTAAGGTATGTTACAAACTATGCGTCAAAATTAATATACCCTTAGAATAGGGTATAAACAAAGGAGGTACAAAACTTGAAATTGTAATTTATCAACAACCGAAAAGAATCTTAGAATGAAAAGAAATGGAAAAGATAATAACAGACTTCCACAATTCACCACTCAGGACTCAGGTGTTAGAAGAACAATATGTAAAATAAAGCAGAGATATATCTGGAAAAATTTGAGCAAAATGGTGAAAGGTATGTCAGTAATTGCGAAGAATGTGCTAAAAACAAGCAAATAAGGAATACTAAAGAAAGATTGGTAATAACAGAAACACCATCTAGTAGTTTTAAAATAGTATCAGCTGACACAGTAGGACCACTTCGACCATCAGGTGAATTTAGATTTATCCTAACCAGTGTTACCATTTTGACCGATTTCCGGTCAAATCTGACCGAAATCTCTTTATTTTGACCGAAGAAAATTTGAAGATTCGGTCAAACGGATTTTTGACCGATTTTTTGACCGAAACGATTATATATGGTTTACCGAGAAATTTATTTTTTAACTGAAAAATAATTACTGCTTTCATAAACTTTACACACAAAAATATTTTTCTTCCTAAAACCTTACCATACTTTACGAACTTACCCACCGTCAGCCTGGATTAGGCAGCCAATTTTAAATGAAATGCAAGTTAATAACTATACATCAGACAAAATCTGTTCTCAGTGGAACAATCTGTTGATCAACGATTGGGATTGGCAGTAAACCGAGTCAACAGAAGCTTTCTGGTGTGAAGTTACAAACTTCAAAGATGCAAGTGGCGAAAATCCCTTCCACGACTTGGCTAATTTTGTAATGTCGGTACTGGTTTTACAGATTTCTAATGCCGAAGTGAAGCGAATTTTCAGCCAACTTAGTCTAATAAAAACTAAGCAACGAAATAAAATGAAATTAAGCTTATTAAATAGTATTTTAGTGATAAGAAATAACTTTGCGCCTAATTTTTGTTGTTACAATAGCCTAATACCTAATGAAAACATACAAAAAATAGGGACCAGTGAAAAATATAGAAATAATGACCGATTCAGAGAGCGATAAAGATGATTTAATTTACATGTAATAACTTTGGATAACTACAATTTTATAGACTAAACCAAATTAAAAGTTCCTTTTATAAGATTGATTTATGATTTAGAAATAATTATTTATTTTCGCTATTTTCTTATTAGATTTAGATGGATAAAATTGTTATATGTTTTATTCGGATCTTTTACATAACACACTTAGAAATAACTCTTCAAATAATTTTTTTTTGTTCTATTTTAAATATAATTTGTTAAATAAGCGATTAAACTTCTTTTTTTTATATTTTATTTTTGGTTATAGTAAATATCGGTTTTTGACCGATTTTTCGGTCTACGAAATCTCTTATACCGACTTTTCGGTCAAAAATTCATGTTTCAACGTTTGACCGAATTTAAATTAAACAAATTCGGTCATTTGGTCAAATTTGACCGGAATCACTTTTTTTCAGTGGCAACACTAATACTAACCCTGCAATGTGAATTAACAAAATATATAAAAGCGATTCCGATGAAAAGCAAAGATGCAAAGACGGTAGCAAAAGCGTTAGTAGAACATTTTATACTTAAGCATGGTAACTTCAAGATTCTGAAAACAGACATGGGGACAGAATTCCTCAACGAAGTAATGAAAAATAACTATGAATAATTTGGAATGAAACACATAACATCAACACCCTACCATCATGAGACGCTAGGCTCAATAGAGCGTAACCATAGTGTCCTAAATGAGTATCTTCTGGCTTTCGCGAAAGAAGATAACTGGCATGATTGAATACCATACTTTGTATTCAGCTATAATACGACACCGCATTCTAGTATAGGTATATCACCCTTTGAAATGATATATGGCAGAATAGCAAGACTACCAGGAAATCCCGATGAAATTGCAATAAACCCAATTTATAACTTAGGGAATTACAGCTTAGAATTGAAATTTAGATTAGGGCAGATGGCCAAGATAGCTAAGGACTTGTTAATAAAAGCTAAGTTAGAACGTAAAAACATAGTAGATAAGAAATCTAATCCTCTAAGAATTAAGTTAGGTGATTTTGTATATTTGAAAGTAGGAAATAAGAAAAAGTTAGATGGACCGTACAAAGGTCCATATGAAGTAGTAGAATTAAAAGGTGTAAATAATAAAAAAAAAGTAAATGAAGAGATAAAGGAAGTACACAACAACCGACTAAAAAAAGTTAAAAAAAAAAAAAATTCTTTTATAAATAAAAAAAAAATAAAAAATTCCCCGAAGAGTAAGGATGTAGTACCACACTTCGTACTAAGATACATTAGTACTAAGTAGTACTACTACCCATCACTGACAGGCAGAAATTCCTTAAACTACAAATTCGAACATGATACTCGTACATACACGACTTCACGGATAACAATTCCAGACGCCAATCGTGGCAACGAGAGCAACAACTCAAAGCCCACAAAAGGGGTTTCCCCAGACCAGACGGTAGAATTGTAATCACTATCCACCTACACAAGACTCCCACAAAGGTACAAGCGATGAGATAAGAATTCCGCTTCACCTTGAGCCGCGTTGTGCATGGTGTCAAATTGTACAGCCGGATGGCGAATTTAAATCAAGAATTACTGCTGCAACAAGCATTTTTATTTAATAGTAGGTATTACTGAATAGATTTTTTTTTTATTGTCTTTCAAAAATAGAATACTTTACAATTTAATTTACCCGCGAAGCTTACTGCTTTTCTGCAGGTGGTTGAAATTCTTGTTTGTACATTGTTTAGAAGTTTTTTTTTAATAGTCTTACTACATGCTTAGATTACGATTTTAATATTCGATTTTAGGTTTTGATTGAAGTTAATTCATGAAGAGATTAATCTATTACAAAATTGTGACTAAGGAAAAATTCTTTAATTTTTTTCTTACGTTTTTTAAAATTTATTATGTGTTTTAGGTAGACTGGTACTCGATTCAGGATTGTTGGTATGGTATAACTGAGTTGTCGTCTTCCGTAGATGTGAAGTTTTCAGGAATTTCCAGAAACCCTCGTGCTCGTCTTCGTGTGTTTAGGTTGTGGCGTATAGGTTGCTGGAAGCGATGGTCATCGTAGTATTCTAGAATCGATGTCATTCTAAAAACACCGTTAACATCTAAGACCTTGAATGTATGGTTATTAGTATTAATTACTTTAATTATTCTATGTTGAAGATTTTTAAGCTTATCTAGATGAGTTTTTGATGCAGTCCCCCATGCTAGTATCCCATATCTCAAACGAGATTCCACCAGTGAATAATATACCTGTTTTTGAACATCTGTTGATGTATATCTCTTAAGATACACCATCGCAAACAAAGCGCTTTTGAGTTGTGACCTGAGTTTGCTTATGTGATCTTGCCATAAGAAGTGGTCATCGATCGTGATCCCCCGATATCTTATCGTCTTTACCGTCTCGATTGATTCACTTCTTAATTGTTGGACAATCAATGTTTTGGGAGTATATTTTAATGGAGGTCATAGGCTGGCGTGGTGAACGAATGTGCATTAACTTAGTTTTGGCAGCATTGACTACCAAGCTGTTGTCGTGGCACCATTTTGTGAGTTTATCGAATTCTTCTTGTATTATATTTGTTGCAGTTTCAAGGCATTTGTGTCTAACGACGATCGCTATGTCATTCGCAAAAGCAAACGCTGTGGCCCGTTTAAAAACGTGAAGAAGCTCATTCGTGAAAAGTATAAACAGCATTGGCCCTAGTTTAGAGCCTTGTGGTACCCCAAAGATAGTTTTCTTTTCCTCGCTAACTTTTGTCTTCCTTCCTGTTAAGTAACTCTCCAACCATTTTCCTAGGTTGCCTCTCAGTCCTATTCTAGCTTAAGCCTGTAGGAGTTTAGTATGGCATATAGTGTCGAAAGCCTTACTAAAATCGACGAACATAACAAGCACGTGATGGTTTTTATTTAAGCTCACATTCACCGTGTTTGTAAACTCCGCCAGCAGTTTCCCTGTATTTTTTCCTTTTTGGAAACCATATTGGTTTGCGTGTAAAATGCTGTGCTTTGCAATAAATTTGTTTAGTCGGCGTACCACAATTTCTTCCAAACATTTTTCTATGACCGGTAGGATTGCAATAGGTCGATAATTTTCGTATTTGTTTTTTATTCCGCTTTTATATATTGGTCTTATCAACGATGTTTTGAGTAGCGTAGGAATGCAACACTGGCTTAGGCTTTGATTTATTATTGTTTTTACAATTGTGGCTACTGATAATGCATTTTGTTTTAGATCGATTGCTCTTACATTGTCTGCTCCTGCACCTTTATCAGTTTTAAGACTAGTTAAAATGTTTAAGATTTCCACCTCACTAGCTCCCTCCGTGTAAATGGACTGCGCAAGATACCGATTTTGGTGATTAAGCGTCCTGTGGTTGCAATTGTGTACAATTTTTGAAGCTTGGCTTGCAAAGTGTACAGCGAATTCTTCGGCTATTGCTTTCTGGTCCATGGTTGCGGGAAAGTTGTTGATAATAACTTCATCTATAGATTTCTTCTTCCTTCCTAGTATCTCGTTTAATAATTTCCATATCTTTTTAGGGTCATTTTTTGCACTGAAGAACTTGCTTTTATAAAATTGACATTTTATGTTTTGAATATTTCTGTTCAACGAATTTCGAAATTGCTTGTATTCTAACTCATAGCTTTTGCTTCTAGGGTTATTTTTCCACTTCCTATATAATATATCTCTCGTTTTGCACAATGGGATAATTTCAGCAGTTTTCCAAGGTTTCTTTTGACGATTGTTTCTATTTCCTGTCACTATAGATTCCGAATAAATGCTATTCATTTGTTCCACAAACGTATTGTAGAGACATTCAACATCATTTTCATAGCACAGTTCCTGCCAATTTGTTAGCTGCATTAGATGGTTAACTTTGTGCTGGCTAATTTTGGCATTTATTTCAGCGTCTAATATACGTTTCGCGGTGTTTGTTGTAGCACACATGGTCGCGAAGTGGTCAGATATATCAGTTTCTATTAAAGCGGATTTGGTATCTTGCTTTGAGATGGTAACAAATATATGATCTATTAAAGTAGACGAACCTGAGCTTACATCAATGCGCGTAGATTGCAGGATTACATTTGATAGACCCTTAGTTGCCATAACTTCAATATACTTCTGAACTTGCGAGTCTGATGAATTTTTTAGATTTATGTTCATATCTCCTAGAACAATTTTTTCCCTTTCGTACTTTATATTTCGGTCTATTTCTTCAATAAATTCGCCTATCTTACGTTTCGGAGGTCTGTATACCACATGAATATGTTTTGTACCCTCTTCATGTTCTATTTTTATATTTAAAATTTCATATGACAGTGTTTCTAAATAACTTCTTTCGTAACGTATGCCATTTTTAATGAATACTGCTATTCCTGCCCCTGTAGTTTCCATTCGATTATATAATTCAGCATTGAATCCATTTATTTCATAAAACGCGTTTTCATCTTCTTTTATGTTTATTTCAACTAAACATATAACATCCACACAACATAAACTATTCTGATTTTCTGCGAAAAAAGTATTCCAGTTTCTTCTAATAGATCTTATGTTAAGACAAATACAGCAAAAATTGATATTATCCATAAAATGGGTGTCGATTCCAGTAAAGCCATGTATTACCCTAAATTCTACGTCAGTTTCACTGTATTGGTTTTGCATCATCATAATGTTTATTTTGTTTTGATCTTCTTGTTCAGTTATTTTATTAATTTTTATGCCGTAATTTTGTTTACATAATGTAAATAATTAGAATAAGATGTTTGTATAAATAGGTTAAGAAAAGCATAATAAAGTTAATCTTAAACTGGACACAGTGAATGTCTCTTCTTTAATTTTCAGATCGGCTCTTTAGCCACAAGAACACTAAGGCTCTTCAGCCATCAGATTTTACTCGGCTTGGGCTAGCCTTTCAATAAGCCCCATAGATTTGTAGGCGAGGTAGGCTTCAGCAAATTAACTTGTATTACAGTAGCTACCAGTAGTTGTTATACCATAAATTGATGTCAACGATTAAACTGTGTAAGATTCAATCTGCACGTACACAATACTTGACACCAATCGAGTCATCATGTAAGGGCCCCATCTCTTAAATCGACCATACAAATTTAGTATTTATAATTGAATTTTCATTGTTTGCAGTGTAGTCTTATTAGACTTATAACTATTAGTTCATCACATGTATATGGTTTTATATTCTTTTTTACCTGATCTTGTGTTCCACAATACAAAAAATATAATTGTGCGGTTAATATAAGGAACCCATACGCCATTAGCACCAATACCGGATAGCTCCAAAGCTCATTAAGAGACTTGCCGAGTTCACAAATTTCATCGTGGAATTGGCAAAATTTTGTCAATTTGCGGTCCATTTTTATATTGTTGCTCAGATCACTTGTTAAAGTTATCATATCATCCATTTTCAGCTTGTTTGGATAGTCGTCTATTTTGAATGAGTTTGCAGATGTTGATATTAAAACTAAAAACGAAATATAAAAAGTCAGAAATGATTTACAAGAATACTGCAAAATACTTACCATCCTTATTATCAGGAAATACTTTATTCTTTTTGTCAGACTGTAAAGATTTTCCTGAACGAATAATCAAAATGCCGCTTGAAGATTTAATCTCGTTAAACTTCGAGTCGTTGTTAGATATACTTGTATTGGCGTGTTGTACTTTATGATGGTCTTCTACTAAATTGTCCAAGCAGTTGTTTAATGCTTGGAATCGTTGTTTTAATCCGTAAAGTAGAGAGACAAACCAAATTTTATCGAATACGCTTAATAATGTCGGAACACAGGACATAATCCATAATATAGAATACCATTTCGAATAATCAACAAGAAAGATATAAGTTGATAGCATAATCGTGGTTTCAGCCGAAATTGTCAGTAAGATCATAACAGAAATTCTCCTTGTGACCAGTCTGTTGTTAACATATATGTTTTCATTGGCAAGTTTTTCATCCAGGCATTTTATTTTATCAAAAAAGTTTCCAATTTTGTCTTGATTTGTTATAGCTGTGAGCTGATCCACTACTAACATGGCTGGTGCAATGTAGTTCAAAAACAATCCAATCACAAATGTCAGCGTACCTGTTTTGAGTTTGAGTTTATTTAATATTTAAGGTAGCAAAAAAAATTATGTAGACTTTGTGCTATAGGTATGTATTTCAGAATTTTCGACAGCAATGAGCATTTCTTTTTAAGTTTCAGCAAAATCAAAAATGTCAGCAAAAAAAATTGTGTTTGTACGCGAGTTAGAAATTATACATCTTTGGCGTGTTATTTATATAAATATGTATGTAGATACTTGTTGAAAATGCATTCCAATAGAAAACATAGGGACGGGCTACAGTCCGCTTGGGCGAACTGTTGGATACCCTATTCTTATTCCTATCCCTCATAAGTGGGCGTGACAAAAGTCTAAGTATGGTTGAATTGTTAAGAACGCTCTACATATTTTGTTATATAACATTTAAAGGATTTTATAAAAAAAAAAAACTAGCTCTCTAGCTCAAACTTGGGTGTTTCAATAAAATTGTTTTATTTAATTGTGGGCGTGTCAGTAGGCGGATTTAAAAAAAATTAACACATGAGAATAAAGGGCCCCTAGAGAGTATATATTATAAATAATATATATATAAAGGGCCCATAGAGAGTATATATTATAAATTTCAGCTCCCTAGCTCAAACTTTGGATTTTCAAAACTAATATACCCTTAGAATAGGGTATAAAAAAATTATTTTATTTATTTGTGGGCGTGTCAGTGGGCGGATTTTGAAAATTTTTTATCCCGAGCAGTTTTAGGAGTCATAGATCATATAGAAAAAATTTCAGCTTTCTACCTCAAAATTCGATTTTTTCCAAAATTTTGTTTTTTTGAGTTTGTGGGCGGATTTCAAAAAATCGTAAACTTGATTATTTCGGGACCCTAGAGAGTATATGGTTAAAATTTCAGCTCTCTATGTCCAGTTTAAAGGCCTAATTTTTGCCGACGGACGGACGGACATGGCTAGATCGACATTACTATCGATGCTGATCATAAATATAGTAACTTTTAGGGGTCTACGGGCAATATTAAGGTATGTTACAAACTATGCGTCAAAATTAATATACCCTTAGAATAGGGTATAAAAATAGGATGACACAGGCTTTGTATATACACTTTATAGTAGTCTCACTCCCTGTATACGACGACTACGCCACCATACGACGTAAGTGAGTCATTAAAAAAAGCTATTATATAAACTAACATATTGTAGAACCGTTTCTACAAAATGATAGTATGCCTTTGAATATCCGTATTCGTAGTTATTTTTGTTGTCTTCCATTCTCCTCATTTATCGAATATATTTTTTTAACTTCTCATGATGGGGATATGATGTGTTGGTGAGTGGTGCGGGATATGGTTGGTAAATTATTTGTTGTTTTTAATGGAAGTTTTTCATAAATGTGTGGTTTGTCGTTTATTTATCGAATTTATTTTTTTTTTACTTCTCATGATGGGGATAATGATGTGTTGTTGAGAGGGGTGCGGTATATGCATGGTATATTAGTTGTTGGTTTTGATGAAAGTTTGGGGTAGGTCTTGGCATATTGCAAGGAGGCCGTAGCATTCATCAGAGAAAAGGGGTATTCATTCATAATCGGTATCAAAAATCATATTGTGTACATATTGCGATTGCACTATGTTGCACAATTAAATTTCCGAATATTATGTAGAATTTTGTTCACTTGGTTTTCCACAAACAACTGATTTCGACAGTTTGGGCAGCTAAATGTAATTGATTACCTAATGTATTCTTTTTGATACTTTAATCGACACAAACTGTGCACAACTAAAGGCTGGAGAAATATTTAAACACTGCATAAGAAGATATGCAATCGTTTCGAGATGTTAAAGCGAATTCTATTGAAGAATGCTCTAAGTTGTTTGGGTTGATGTGTGTATGGAGTAGGTAGGGAACCAAATCTGGACCAAAAAAAAATCAAGCATTTATAGCAAATATGCAAAATTACCTCCATCGCATCATCAACAAAGTTGTGAATACGGCAAAGAAACATGGTGGCGGGCAGATGAAGCTAAAGCAGTGATTAGTGACAAAAAAGTGTCATGCAAAGCTTAGTCAAAGTACTCCACTAATAATGTAGATGAAAAAGGTAACCTAGAATTGGAATACAGACTTTGCAAGAGGCTCGCTCTATATACAAAGACTAAGGTAAATAATGCAAAACATTTAATGTTCCGGCGAAACATTGTTTTCCATCTGAAGATACTTCTGCAAGCTGTTATAGGAATTACCTTGAAGGTTTTTTTTCACTTTAAGAACATCCAGAAAAAATCTATTACAGTATTTAAATAATTAGTCTCCAAAACTGATCCACTTAGCATCGGAACACAACAATTTTCAAAATTTGCCGCTGAGAGAAGGAAATCCGTTCGCCAAAGTTCATCAACAACGCTCAAGGGCTGCTTCTTGTGGATGACGAAAAACTTAATATTGAACAATTTCCTAGGATATATTTTCCGAGAGCCGTTTCTAACACTGAAGAAGTACACGGCATTACTGTCAAAGAAGTTAGGAAGGCGGTCAAAGACTTCAAAAATCGAAAAGCCCAACTCCAATTGTCTTAAGAAGAAAATAAATACAGTCAAACTTCTTTGTAACGAACTTACTTATAACGTAATTCTCGAATTTCATTTTGTTTCCCTTCCCCAATTTTCTTTGATGAAATTTTCTATATAACGAATTTTGTATAAAACTTCTTTATAACGAAGCACTTTTTTGTTCCCTTGAAGGTTCGTTATAAAGAAGTTTGACTGTAAATAATAAAATTTTAATAAAATAAATACTGATCGTATAGGTAGAAACCTAGTAACTATTAACCCTTAAGTGGTGGTGCAGCATGGCGCAATACTGACACAAAGTAACATGTCATTTCTTTATAAATTAGATTGAATATTTCTGAATCAATTACAAAAAAAATGATACAAATCGGAAAATTTTTCGGCAAGATATAGCCAAAATAGTAACAGTCTAAAAAGCGATAAGCTCATAATTTCTTATTTTAGGAAAAAGACTGAAATCAGATTTTATTAAATTTTTCATTTTAAACTTTTCGTCCCTTCCATCATCCCCCTCTCAACATACATGCTACTTGCCGAAGCGACGATGCGATGTTAACCCCCACAGCATTTTGGGCTTCTAGCTCACAAATTTGTTCTTTTGAAATTGTGGGCGGATTTAAAAAAATCTTAAAAATTTATTATTTCGGGCCCCTAGAGAGTATATGGTTTAAATTTCGGCTTTCTAGCTCCAGTGTAAAGGCCTTAATTTTTGCCGATGGGTGGACGGACGGCTGGACGGACATAGTAGATGCACATTATTATCGATGCTGACCACGAATATATTACAAAAAAAAAGCAAAACGACAGGTGACCTGCCTCAATACTAATGTAGGTCATCAATTCACTAATAGATAAATATACCTATCCAACAACTATTTCTTTGAATAACAACACTGATACAACACAAACTGAATATTTCCGAATCAAATACTGAAGAAATGATATAAATCGGTACATTTTTGAGCGAGATACAGCGAAAGTAGCAAAAGTCTAAAAATCCATAAATTCATAATTCCTACCATTTACCACTTATTTATTTTATTGCAGTCCGATAATATTTACATTTACATATATGTGGTTATTTACGAGATATAGAAAATTAAATTCTTTACAACTTCAATATTCTTAATACTAAAATGAATATAATTTAAATGAAAAGAAATAATTTTTAAGGGAAAAGCTACAAGAAAAAACCCTTACATGATACTTAAAAACTAATATTGCACATAAACCCAAATGTGATATAAACAAAATATCTAATTTAAGAGATTAAGGATGAGCTCATTATCAGAACACGAACATCTTCTAAAAAAGTTGTCTTGTAAATTATATAGTACAAATTTAATTTGCCTAACATTAGCCTTATCATGAAGCCTTACTGTTGAAAAATGCCATGGCAAATTGAGCAATAATTTAATATTTTGTTTTGCACTCTTTGAATCTTTTTTAAATGGGTCTCAGCGCAGTCAAACCACACTGGAGCACCATAAGTGAGTATAGGCTAGAAAATAGTTTTGAATAACAGCATTTTATTATGCATGCTAAGACCTGATTTTCGATTTATAAAAGGGTATAAAATTCTTATTACGAGGTTATTTTTGTTTATCGTGTTGGCAATATGTTTCTCAAAAGTCAGTTTCTTGTCAAGTGTTAGACCTAGGTACTTGCAGCTTTCAGACCAAGCGATATCAACAGAGTTTAGCTGTAACATTGTTTGTGGCAAAAAATCTGTTTTTCTTCGACGAGAAAACCAGATTGCCTGTGATTTTTGAGCATTAGCCGTGATTTTCCACTTATGAAAAAAAGTTTGTAAGATATTCAGTGAGCATTGTAGACTTTCGAGAGCGCCTTGAGGCAATACGCTAGACGAAAAAAGGGCTGTGTCATCAGCGAATTCATAATTCCTTATTTGATGGAAAATACCGAAATTAGCTTTTATTCAATTATTCCTTTCAAACGAATCGCCTCTTTCATCATACATTCTACTCACAGACGACAAAGCCAGATTTCTAATTTTTCCATCATATCCCTCTCATCCTACATACTATTTGCCGAAGCGACGCAACAATACAAATCATCAAAAGTATTCGGCTGTTACACAGAAAAATAAATACTTACATAATATCAGAATTATTCGATAAAGAGAGACAGCAAAACCTTCAAACGCCACCACTTTTGCTCCCGCCTCTGTCGAGTTAAACGTTTTCAAATTCGAGACTTTGATGAGACTACTATAGAACTCTATAATATACAAAGACACAGGTGAGAAATATGATTTATAAAACTTCAATTAAGTGAAAATAAGCTTGAATAAGGATATATTTGAAAAATGACCTGTTTTCTGGTTTTAAGGACCTTTTATGGGGTTCCCATACCTTTGAATCCATCCCAGCCACGCAACACATTTAACATCCCAAAACTATATCGTAAGTGTACAACAAATCCGAGTTGACATGACTGAATATCACCGATGTCCTAAAAGGAAGATCAAATAGCCAACGATATGAGCATTCACGTATCGATATCGTTTACACTCAAGCTTTATGAAAATGAACGCTCACTTAACATGGTATGTACTAGTCCTGACAAGAGCATAAATGATGATAAAACAATGCTTTGAGACCTCTGGTATTTCAATGGGAACCTTATCAAGCAGTCTTTTCAGCCATGGGTGAAATGCTATCCTCGCCATTTACAATCTCCAGAAGGATGATTTCCGTTAATACGCCGCTTCCTTAAAGTGAATCTACGGTTACCGGTATATAGCAACTTCAACTTGGACTTCAACTTTGACAACCACGCTGCACGTTTTAGAACCAACGCTTTTTAATGGAACACATTACCACTTCAACCTCAACTTCAACTTCAACGTTAAACTTTAATCCTAAATTCAAAGTTAAACTGCAAATTCCACCAACCTTGAGGCGATGTTTACAGTTTTCCCAACATGCAAATGCTTATATTTTGAGCGAATTTTCTCCCTTGCTTGTATTTTGACATAATTTTCTCTTTTGTTTACAACCATTTTTTGTTTCGCTCTCGAAGTAGCATTTTTCAAAGTGTTTAACTCTACTTTAAATGCTGAAGTTCTCGCTCTTGTCAAAGTCGAAGTTGAAGTGTTGATGTGCTTCTACCATTAAATACAAAAGCAATAGGTGCTGGTTCTAAACGCAGAGCGCAGAGTCGCAAACGATATGTCAACGGACTTGTTACATGCTCCGCTGCTGAACTTTCCAGCCCTGACACTGCGTACTGCGGGTAATCATGTCGAGCACTTGTACCGCTGCCGCCGTGATGATAGTGGCTTCCGAGCCCTGGATCAATTAAAGCTCGCAGAATAGAATACTTCCCCTTAGAAGATATAATATTTCTGAATCAATTACAAAAAAAATGATACAAATCGGAAAATTTTTCGGCAAGATATAGCCAAAATAGTAACAGTCTAAAAAGCGATAAGCTCATAATTTCTTATTTTAGGAAAAAGACTGAAATCAGATTTTATTAAATTTTTCATTTTAAACTTTTCGTCCCTTCCATCATCCCCCTCTCAACATACATGCTACTTGCCGAAGCGACGATGCGATGTTAACCCCCACAGCATTTTGGGCTTCTAGCTCACAAATTTGTTCTTTTGAAATTGTGGGCGGATTTAAAAAATTCTTAAAAATTTATTATTTCGGGCCCCTAGAGAGTATATGGTTTAAATTTCGGCTTTCTAGCTCCAGTGTAAAGGCCTTAATTTTTGCCGATGGGTGGACGGACGGCTGGACGGACATAGTAGATGCACATTATTATCGATGCTGACCACGAATATATTACAAAAAAAAAGCAAAACGACAGGTGACCTGCCTCAATACTAATGTAGGTCATCAATTCACTAATAGATAAATATACCTATCCAACAACTATTTCTTTGAATAACAACACTGATACAACACAAACTGAATATTTCCGAATCAAATACTGAAGAAATGATATAAATCGGTACATTTTTGAGCGAGATACAGCGAAAGTAGCAAAAGTCTAAAAATCCATAAATTCATAATTCCTACCATTTACCACTTATTTATTTTATTGCAGTCCGATAATATTTACATTTACATATATGTGGTTATTTACGAGATATAGAAAATTAAATTCTTTACAACTTCAATATTCTTAATACTAAAATGAATATAATTTAAATGAAAAGAAATAATTTTTAAGGGAAAAGCTACAAGAAAAAACCCTTACATGATACTTAAAAACTAATATTGCACATAAACCCAAATGTGATATAAACAAAATATCTAATTTAAGAGATTAAGGATGAGCTCATTATCAGAACACGAACATCTTCTAAAAAAGTTGTCTTGTAAATTATATAGTACAAATTTAATTTGCCTAACATTAGCCTTATCATGAAGCCTTACTGTTGAAAAATGCCATGGCAAATTGAGCAATAATTTAATATTTTGTTTTGCACTCTTTGAATCTTTTTTAAATGGGTCTCAGCGCAGTCAAACCACACTGGAGCACCATAAGTGAGTATAGGCTAGAAAATAGTTTTGAATAACAGCATTTTATTATGCATGCTAAGACCTGATTTTCGATTTATAAAAGGGTATAAAATTCTTATTACGAGGTTATTTTTGTTTATCGTGTTGGCAATATGTTTCTCAAAAGTCAGTTTCTTGTCAAGTGTTAGACCTAGGTACTTGCAGCTTTCAGACCAAGCGATATCAACAGAGTTTAGCTGTAACATTGTTTGTGGCAAAAAATCTGTTTTTCTTCGACGAGAAAACCAGATTGCCTGTGATTTTTGAGCATTAGCCGTGATTTTCCACTTAAGAAAAAAAGTTTGTAAGATATTCAGTGAGCATTGTAGACTTTCGAGAGCGCCTTGAGGCAATACGCTAGACGAAAAAAGGGCTGTGTCATCAGCGAATTCATAATTCCTTATTTGATGGAAAATACCGAAATTAGCTTTTATTCAATTATTCCTTTCAAACGAATCGCCTCTTTCATCATACATTCTACTCACAGACGACAAAGCCAGATTTCTAATTTTTCCATCATATCCCTCTCATCCTACATACTATTTGCCGAAGCGACGCAACAATACAAATCATCAAAAGTATTCGGCTGTTACACAGAAAAATAAATACATACATAATATCAGAATTATTCGATAAAGAGAGACAGCAAAACCTTCAAACGCCACCACTTTTGCTCCCGCCTCTGTCGAGTTAAACGTTTTCAAATTCGAGACTTTGATGAGACTACTATAGAACTCTATAATATACAAAGACACAGGTGAGAAATATGATTTATAAAACTTCAATTAAGTGAAAATAACCTTGAATAAGGATATATTTGAAAAATGACCTGTTTTCTGGTTTTAAGGACCTTTTATGGGGTTCCCATACCTTTGAATCCATCCCAGCCACGCAACACATTTAACATCCCAAAACTATATCGTAAGTGTACAACAAATCCGAGTTGACATGACTGAATATCACCGATGTCCTAAAAGGAAGATCAAATAGCCAACGATATGAGCATTCACGTATCGATATCGTTTACACTCAAGCTTTATGAAAATGAACGCTCACTTAACATGGTATGTACTAGTCCTGACAAGAGCATAAATGATGATAAAACAATGCTTTGAGACCTCTGGTATTTCAATGGGAACCTTATCAAGCAGTCTTTTCAGCCATGGGTGAAATGCTATCCTCGCCATTTACAATCTCCAGAAGGATGATTTCCGTTAATACGCCGCTTCCTTAAAGTGAATCTACGGTTACCGGTATATAGCAACTTCAACTTGGACTTCAACTTTGACAACCACGCTGCACGTTTTAGAACCAACGCTTTTTAATGGAACACATTACCACTTCAACCTCAACTTCAACTTCAACGTTAAACTTTAATCCTAAATTCAAAGTTAAACTGCAAATTCCACCAACCTTGAGGCGATGTTTACAGTTTTCCCAACATGCAAATGCTTTATTTTGAGCGAATTTTCTCCCTTGCTTGTATTTTGACATAATTTTCTCTTTTGTTTACAACCATTTTTTGTTTCGCTCTCGAAGTAGCATTTTTCAAAGTGTTTGACTCTACTTTAAATGCTGAAGTTCTCGCTCTTGTCAAAGTCGAAGTTGAAGTGTTGATGTGCTTCTACCATTAAATACAAAAGCAATAGGTGCTGGTTCTAAACGCAGAGCGCAGAGTCGCAAACGATATGTCAACGGACTTGTTACATGCTCCGCTGCTGAACTTTCCAGCCCTGACACTGCGTACTGCGGGTAATCATGTCGAGCACTTGTACCGCTGCCGCCGTGATGATAGTGGCTTCCGAGCCCTGGATCAATTAAAGCTCGCAGAATAGAATACTTCCCCTTAGAAGATATCATCTTAACGACAGCTGTGGCTAACAGAAATTGAGAACTAGCACGTTGTTAATTAACAGCGCTAGAAGTTGGGGGATTTGGAGTACCGGGGAGAGACATGACTAGTTGGGCCTATTGAATTATTCGGTTGCTGTAATGCAGGTGTATTTGTACTTTGTGTGAGGTTATAATTTAAATGTGTTGAATTTTTGCAGGGTAAAGGATAAATTGCTCTTTGTGACTGTCAACTTTGAATATTTGTGTTAATTTGAGCAGGAACGGAATGCAAAAGAGACTGGTATTTTTGTTGGCAGTAGTGGCAACTTGAATGACTAACGCAGTGATGAGTCTGACTGTAAGCTAGGCTGTTTCTACATACACCTATCTTTCCGACGACCTAACATCGCTCAACGGGGCTCATTTTCCCGAAACAGTTGCAGCTGTATGGTTATGTTGGCAGCTTGCTTCCCTGCTCCGAATCGTTCCTCCCATAAATGCGGGTGGCAAATTGGCGGTGGTAATGTTTTCACTATGTAATTGGCAGGTCGCGCGTTGGAATCCCGACCAGGGCTATGAATTTAAAAATGAATGAATTCAAAAATAATACAGATCTTCCTGAAGAAATTTAGGCGCAACCCGTGGAGAAAAAAACCTACAAAAGCACCACTACTATCCTATCATCCTATTCTTTCAAAAATATAGTTAGTAGCACCTACAAACAGGGAATGAACCATTTACTAAGGTGCTGCTTGCAGCAACAAAACAAAAAATGCTACAATTACAGAAAAATCCCTTTAGCGTACGCAAATTATATTAAAAATAATTGTTTGGTAGCTTGTGCAACAATTATATCCGACTAGAATATCAAGATTTTTTAGCGAATGCAGACATTCAATGGTTGTATCCAGCATTCGCTTAGGCCCTGACTTCAGATAGTAAAGCTTCTAAATATCCGTCAATCCGGATTTGTTGTGAATCATGAATTCGAATCTGCTTTTAAATGGTCGCCGTTTGTCGTTCAGTCCAGAAAACACAAGGAGCTACATTTCTAAATCGTCATACCGTCGCTTGAATAAAATATTGTGGTTTGTTACATTCGCCTGGTTTTGGTAAAACGCAATCAACGTTTACACATTCTTTTCTCCATAACCATACGGTAGATTAATTTTGAAATAATATGATAATTGCAGAAAACATTGGGCAACGGAAATGTGTTGAAATTCTGTGAATATTGCACTTCAGAAAGCAATAAACTTTAATTTTCCTAAATATGTCATTAGCCGTGTTTCTTTGCACGCGGATATAGGGATGGCATCAGAAAACGACTATCGCCGCTTAAGAATTCGTCAAGAAAAACTTTGCAGCACACATGCACCTATGACATGCACCGTGACACAGCTGTAAGTTGTAGTTAAGAAATTTGTATTGAAAATCCTGAAATTGAAAAATATTTACTTCCGCCAATTAAAATTGATGCCAAGCATATTCTAAAATTATGAAAAACTATTTCACATTAACAGATTTGTTAAATTCAATTACCCTTAAAATGAAGTTTGAAAAATAATAATAATAAAATCACGAATAAAATATTCGGCGGGATGTGTGAGTGGTCGGTGGGTTGTCAAACTTTGACATTTCCTGAAAAATTAATCGAAAGGATTCATCAGAAACGAAGAAAATGGATTTTGGAAGCACTGTTTATCACCGCTAAAAGACTTATCGGCGGTAGCTATCCCCGCTAAAGTTAGCGTATATAGGATAAGTTGTTGTTGTATTTTACATTGAAAATCGTGTGTGTAAAAATCTAATTATTGTGGGTGATTTTAACATTGACCTTCTTTTGACTTCATTCGAATTTCTTTCGGTAATGTCGTCCTTTGGCTTTGATAGTTTACTGACTCATCCAACGCGTGTGGTTCAAGAAACAAGTTCTTGTTTGGATCATATATTTATTAGGTTACATAGAAATAATCCTGCTAATTTTAGAACGGCTATATTTGACCTCAAAATAAGTGACCACTGTTTAACTACCATTCAACTTGACCTCAGAGTCTCCAGATTAAAACAGTGCAATAATAAAAAGTTCACTAAAATTGATTTTCTAGCTCTTAAGTCAGCGCTAATTTTTGAATTTTGGGATGAAGTGTACAGCGCAGAGGATCCATCTATTGCCTTTGATTTGTTTCTTAGTAAACTTCAATTGCACTTATCTCGCGCAAGTATACACATCAATAAAGCCAACAAGTTGAATCCTATTAAGCTGTGGATGACTGGTACTCTGATTACTAAAATCAGAAAGAAAAATCATCTGTTTAAGTGTTTAAAAAAACATCCCAAAAACTTAAGACTGAAAGGGTGTTATGATAAGGTGTGTCGGGAGCTGAAAACAGAAATACCTCTTCAAAGAGATACTTATTTTAGTAATAAGTTAGCTCAAAGTTTAGGTAATTCCAAAAGAGAATGGCAGGTTGTCAACGAAATTTTGAACAAAAACAAACCTAATTCTGATATTGCAGTCACTATAAATAATACGACTCTATCTGAGCCCTTAGAAATTGCCACTGTGTTCAATGACTATTTTCCCAATATTACAAAGGCTATTCGGGAATCCGCAGTAAATATTACTTCTAACTGTCAATGTGATAATTCAAATATTACTGTGTACGACACTTTCCAAAGGCAAAGCTTTTTCTTTGAATTTTTTTCACCAATTGAAGTTCATAAAATTATACAATCCCTAAAAGCGTCTAATTCACTGTCATGCGATCAAATCTCAAGTAATATCTTAAAAAGAATTTCCCTCCTTGTTTCTGATGTTTTATGTCACATTTTCAATTTAAGTATTCAAAAGGGTATTTTTCCGGAAATACTTAAAACAGCTGTTGTAATAATAATAATAAATAAAAGGTGATACCATGTCTTTGAACAATTACCGCCCTATATCCCTGTTATCTGTTTTTTCTAAAGTCTTTGAAAAAGGGGTCAAATCTAGAATGCTGTCTTTCGTAGACAAAACTAATTTCTTTAGTATTTCACAATTTGGCTTTCCAAGTCGCAAATCTACTGAAGATGCCTTGTTGAAGTTGTGTGGTGAAATTTATAATAGTCTAAATGTTTCTGATATCCCTGCTAACTTATTCATTGACATCACTAAAGCATTCGACATGGTAGACCATAACATATTGCTTATAAAACTTTATAACGTGGGTTTCAGAGGTTTTATCCATGACTGGTTCACTTCTTATCTTAATAACCGTAGTCAGAGAGTTAAGATTCAAAATAGTTTAAGTGAGCAAAATCTCATTAACATTGGTGTTCCCCAAGGATCTGTCTTGGGTCCTATTTTGTTTTTAATTTTTGTAAATTCGCTTTTTAATCAACCTCTGAGGGGTAAACTTTTGCTGATGATACTGCCTTGTCGTAGTATGGTAAATGTTATTTTAATTTATATATGGATGTGAACCATGATCTAGATATACTGCGGAGATGGTTTAAACTTCATAAATTGGTCATAAGTGACAAAACGAAGTACATAGTTTTTAACATTAAGGGTAATATCTGTAATGATATGCCTTTACAATACCATTCGCCAAATTGCAATAGATTCCTTTTCATTAACCCTTGTTCACACAATCATAATTCACCCACTTTTGATTCGCATGCCTATTGCACCGCTGAGTGCTTTGTAATCGAACGCGTCGACAGCTTTAAGTACTTAGGTATTGAAAAGAAATGACGTGACGTTTCAACTGTCAAAGTGGAATTGCAAAAATTTTCGAAGCTCCGTATTTTTTTCAAATTAAATTAAAAATCTAAGTAACTTCCGAAGAAAAACCACGTAAAAACACTCATTTAATCACTTTGAACTAACACCGCAAAGTGCTAGTTAAATTTATTCAAGTAAATAAGCTCAAAAACGAAAAAAAAAAGTTTTCTCCGTGTTGCATCGAAATCAAATTGCGGTACAACGATTTGCCGATGAACCGCAAGCGATACTTATTTGAAATTTCTCCTGAACAAAACACTACCAACAAAAAGATTTCTCATCTAAAAGCAGCAAATATGGGAATAGGTGATTTATCAGTTGCTGATCTAAAAACTATCTTAAATGAGAGTCTCGAAGAAAAGCTTAAAGATCTAGTCACAAAAAACGACTTGTTGGTGCTCTCGAACGAGATACTTTCTTTGAAGACACTTAACACCCAACTCAGCAAAAAACTCACTTTAATGACAGAAAGATGCGATTTGCTTGAAACACAATTGGAAATTCTCTCACGGAAATCAAACGACAAGTCTATTGTGGTACACCTTCCTTTAGACACAGAAACCGATGCAATCCAATTAGCTAAACAGACTTGCAAGGGGCTTCTGAAGTTAAATGAAGACGAAGAAATCCAATTTAAGAGCTCCAGACAATTACGCAACAACAACACTGAAAGAGGAACTGTCATCATCGAACTTCCAACAGCGGCGATCACCGATAAACTTATTACCTCCGCGCACACGCTCAAAGGCTTCGGAATAAATATATTTCGCGAGCAATCACTTTTATCAAGGAAAAAAAGAAAAACACTAATAGAAACAAAAAACAAACTGCGGCAGATAAATCCAAACGCCCGAATTTTCGTTAAGGAGACAACAAATTGCAAATCAACAATCAACTTTTTGTTTATCAAATTTCACGAGGTTTAGTTGTCAAATCAGCAGCGGACTTGTCACTCATTAGTGAACTATTTGGTGACAGTTGTTACGATAACTTTGACTGCAGCGATGGAGCGAAGTTAGCAGTGGTTCCAAACTCTTCTTCCGCTTTTGGCCAACCGCAGCGAGCGCCATCTGGAAATCAGAGTTCACACCGTGTTAGGGAAACACAATAGGTAAATTCTGTCGTCTGCCATAACACAATTATTTTTCAAAAATTAAATATATGCTCGTATAATATAACTGGTCTCAAAAGTAAGCTTTTACACTCCGATTTTTTTAAATATTTACACCAATTTGATATTATAATTCTTATAGAAACTTTTATTGAAGAAAAGAATCAAAATGAATTTCTAAAATATTTCAAAGACTTTAAAGTAATGTTTACTCCCGCGATAAGATCTAATTTGCATGGAAGAGCCAGTGGGGGTATTTTATATGGGATTAAAAAATCTTTATGGGGTAATCTTATTAATTTTAAAATTATTGAATCTAAAATTATTTTTCAAATGGTTAGCAACAACCTAAATTATTATATTATTCCTATTTATTTAAATTGCAATGATTGGCTAAGCGACTTCGATGAACTAGTGGAATTTATGAATAACACTTCTCTTGACTATGTGTTAATCGTCGGTGATTTAAATGCTAGAATTGGTGAATATCAAAATTCTTCCGCCAATATTTTACGAGCACGAGTTGCACTGGCCGAGTGTAGATGTTCTAGGGATAAAATTTATAACCGCAACGGGGGGAGTTTAACAGAATTTTTTGAAGTTTTCGGTCTATTTGTTTTGAATGGGTCTTCTATTAGTGATGCATGTGGCGAATTCACTTTTGTTAGCGGGCAGGGACAATCCGTGATTGACTTTGCTGCGATTTCAGGGGACTGGCTGAATATTATCGATGACTTTGAAGTTGCACTAGTCAACTACTCGGCTCATTTTCCAATTGTAATTAAAATTCAGCTAAAGGAGTTAAACCAGCAAGCTACACCTTCCAGTTTTAATAAGCTGAAGTGGTCGGAGAACAATGCAACCCTCTATAGAAGCCTCCTTTCTCGGCACTTACTATCTCTGCCCCACGGTGGCGACGGTGTAGAGGTTAGTGTGTTGGCTTGTGACCCGTGCGGTGCAGGTTCAATCCTCATGGGGAATAACAATATACGCCACCCAATCACATGCCTCTACACCAGAGGATTTCTGCCTGGTAGTACAATGGAACGTTACCGAGTCTGAGTGCTCTGGGATTTGGATTTCCTTTTTATAAAAAAAAACAAAAAAAAATCTCTGCCCCAACAATCCGCAGTCTCGTCTGAAGTGGTATGTGAAAGTATAGAGCGGGTTATAAAGACCGAAGCCCCTTTTGCGTTGAAGAGTACACACACTTTTGTAGCTAAAAATGTATGGTTTGATAAGGATTGCAGAAATCTCCGTAAGCTTTCGTTCGTTTACTTAAAACTGTTTAGAACGACCAATTCTCAATTTTTCAAAAACATCTATCTTCGTGTTAATAATGATTTTAAGAAGCTCAGTTAAGAAAATTACCTATTTAAAAAACGTGGCTAAGAAATTGGAAAACTGCACAAACTCAAAGATATTTTGGGAGACAGTGTGCAATTTTGGTGGGCGCAATCAGGGTATGAAGTTCTCTTTAGAAGCTGAGACGTTAGCAGCTCATTTTAAAACTCTACTCTCAGCTGATGAAGACCTTCATACCTTTGATTACGCGCTTCCTGATACTAGAGTCAACGAGCTGGATTTAGAATTCTCATTGCCCGAATTGGAAGTAACGCTCCAAAAATTGAAAAACAGCAAGGCTCCTGGCCTAGACGGCATACCAGTCGAGTTTTATAAAAACAGCACTATTGATTTTAAAAACTACCTCGTGTCTTTCTATAACAAATTGTACAATGATGGATGTGTCCCTAACAGTTTCAACGAATCTGTAATTTTTGCCATTTTTAAAAAAGGTGATGCCAACGCTGCGGAAAATTATAGAGGTATTTCAATTTTAAATTCAATAAGAAAAACTTTCACTGCAATCCTATATGAAAGGCTCACAAAATGGATTGAGGATAACAGTCTTTTGAGCATCTTTCAAGCCGGTTTCCGCCCAGGTTTTTCAACCATGGATCATATCTTGGCCATTTCAAGCATTGCTCAACAATTTACAGATAGCCCATTATTATTTGCCCTGTTCATAGATGATGTCTGCGAGCTTCTTCCGGGTGGAGTTAATTTTGCTAACATTATAATCAAAGTCCTGTTGTACGCGGACGATCTAGTTATGCTTGCTGATAATCCTTTCACGCTTCAATTGCAAATAAACCGTCTAAGTTTTTTTTGTGTCTTGCGAGTCTTGGGGCTTGCAAATTACTACCCAAAAAACTAAGATTGTTATATTTGAAAAGAGACAATCAAGAAGGCGAGCGAAAGAAAAATGGTCTCTAAACAATACACACATTGAGGTTGTACAGGAGTTTAAATATTTGGGTGTCCTCTTGACCTACAATTTAAGCTATCTAAAGCACTCCAAAGAAAAAAGCAACGAAGCTAAATTGGCTCTTAATATAATGTGGCCAAAGTTTTTTTTCGAACCAAAATGTTGATTTAACGTCCAAGTACAAAGTTTTCAACGCGACAGTAAATGCATGCATGGCTTATGGCGTCCAAGTCTTCGGATACACACACTTCGAAGCTTTTGAAATTGTACAAAGGAATTTTTTTAAGAGGATATTTCGTTTGCCTAACTCAACACCCAACTACGCCATATATGTAGAGTCAGGAATAGTCCCTATATATATACAAAATTTGAAGGCAAGTGCGAACTTCATTACTAGAGTGATGAAAAGAAGTGAAACTTGTCTTCACAAAATCATCTTAAGAAAATTACTTCGAGTGAATGCTTCCCCGTTTAAAAACTGGAACGAACTAGCTTTAGCTTACGAAACAAGTGTAGTACTCACGCTACATACCATCCCGTGTATACTTCATACACTTTTACATACATGCACTTTTCATACCTTTCATTTAACTCACTATTCCTCGTACACGATAACGACATTCCACAATCATGAGCGCCCAAAACGCGGTGACATGGAATTACTCAGATATATGCCGATGAGTGCAATATTTACGACTAGGACAAAGTGTGAATGACATTGCGACATGGGACTACATGTCGACATACAATTACTGATTGGTAAACCTGATTGGGAAATCTATGATTGGGAAATGCGCAAAGCTGGGTTAATGAGCAATATGTGTGTTGGAGGCGTATGAAAATGAACCAAAAATTAACACTTAAATTAGTATAAAAGAGCCGGGAATTTCAGGGATAAGACACAGTCAGTAAGAGACAGATTAACGTTACAATATAAGGGTTGCAGCCTAGCTAAAGACAGCGGGAACTTACATTGAATAAATTAAATAATAATAATAGTTTAACTATATTATCTGGTCGCAGCCAAGCTATAGACAGCGGGCCAATTATAAAAATAAAATAAAAACGTTTAAAAAACCAATCAAAAAAGTCTTTTACTCCGTCCGGGAAATTACTCTTCTCCTCAGTAGAGGAAAGCACGGTAATTTTACGATACAACATTGGTGGCAGCGGTGGGATCCACGTAAGAAAGATCCTAACTACCAAAAACCAAAAAGGAGTCTGCTGTGAACTCGATGCGTTTCTGGGGCTAAACACCAGAAAGTCTAAGCGAAAGTCTAAGTGAAAGTCTAAGTGAAAATAAATTTTTAAAGACCCATAAATATAAGACCTGGCGAACTCCTGAAATACGGACGCGGAGGCAAACCTTGGGCAGTGAAAGTAAAGGAAGCTGAAGAAAAACGTACAATCCCAAACAGACCCGGAAGACATCATCAAGAGGACCAGGCGGCGGTAAAAAAAAAAAGTAAATAGAAAAAAAAAATATTTTTTTTACATACCTATATTATACAAAAATTTTTTCAATACCTACACACGAAACCTATAATATTTTTATATACGAATTTTTGTAATTACATTTGAACCGTCAACCGTCTGTTGCTCACTTCTACGACCATTCTTACGCGACAAAATTTACGTGCAATAGAGCTTTTCAAGGCTCTACCCTTCCACGACCTAGACGAACAAACACAACCCTTTTCCGCTCCAATGGAGACGAGAATTACTCTCAGTGATATCAATAGTATCATCCCCACTTTCGACGGTAACCCCGCCGAACTAAACAAATTTATTGCCTGTGGCAACACCCTGTTCTCATACATAAGGGATGAGGGACAACACACCCTCTTCCTATGCATTGTACGAACGCGGCTTCAAGGTGCCGCATTCGACCTCATACAGCACAGAACCCTGCTAAAATGGGATGACCTAGTTGCAGAACTAGAATCCCAGTTCAAAGAACACAGATCGCGCTCTTCGGCTCAAAACGAACTTCTGGCAGCCAAACAGAAACCCAGGGAGAGCATAAAGGAATTCGGAGATAGACTCTCAGCTCTACTCCTAGCACTAGACTCGGCAACGTATGACAGTACGAACGAAAACGCCGTAAAAGAATTTCTAATCACAGAGAATCAGACGCTGGCCTTACAAACATTCGAGGATGGCATACGGCTGCCAACCTTGAAGGTTTTAGTAAAACCCAGAAATGCCAGCAACCTGAAAATTGCTATTTCTTATGCCCTCGATCAGTCACTCCGACTAAAAAACGATGATCCTGCACCTTCTGTTTCCTCCCCGAGAAATAATTACCCCCGACCCACTTGCCAGACTTGTAATAAGTTAGGGCACACATCTGCAACATGTTTTCAAAATACGAACATCCCAAACTTCGCCCCTAACCCCGTCAAGAGGGAAGCGCACTACAACGTGCAGATGGTGAGGTGTGAGTACTGCAATAAAAGGTATCACACTAGTAACAACTGCAGACTCAGACAAGCCCACCAGAACTCCAACCTTCAAGTTGTGTCACCACACCTTAATCTTCCTAACAACTCTAACAATTTCAATCCATCACTTGGTCACAATTTTCACAATACAAACAACCAACATCCCAATTCCAAAAATAACCAAAATGGTAACCAGGCACCACAATACCAACCTGGTTATTCGAACTAAAATAACCAACGGGGATACCCCGACAGACCTCCTGATCGAAATCCCCGAAATAATAATAATAACAGGTCTAATGGCAACAGGCGACAGGTAAATCTACACCTAGTCCCACCAAATCATGACCCATACAATGAGGGAAACGATTATCGTCGGGAGGAAGAGAACGTCAACACCTCCCGACGCACAGTCCAAGCCGACGTACACCGCGGGGCAAATTAACCATTTCTTACTCTATAAATCTCCCTCTCATTCCCAATAATGACCTCTACATGATACGGATCCCCTTTGAGAATGGAAATCACAGGAATTTAATAATAGATACTGGAGCTGAAATCAGTATCATACAAAGTTCTAAAAATTCCCCCATGTCAACTAAAGACATAATAATATCCACAATGAGTGGACACAAAATGATAAGCTCCAGTATGACTACTGAAACCCTGTTTTTCCAATTCGAAGAAGATTCGATCAAGATGACACACCCATTCCACATTTTGGACAGCGGTGTCTATCAGAACTTTCATGGCATTATAGGGAATGATTTCTTAAAAAAATATGAATGCCTCATCGATTATAAGAATAACTACTTAAAATTCAATCCCTTTGTGCGGAACTCAACCGCCATTATCTACAGTTCAGGGGAGGTATTTAATGAATATCCCCCTCCAAATGAAATCCCTCGACAAATTTTTTCAACGACCTCTGATTTATACAACCGAATTATCCCTACAGAAAAGGTTCTAGAGACCTCACCTTGCGAGGTGTTACCTACGGGTAATGCTGGGAGAAATGGCAATAATGCAGAACGGTGCGACCTAAGGCGGCCAAACACTCACTCAATTGCCGGTAAACTCCAGCCTGCTATCAACGGGTCCGAACGGATTGATTTCCATCATTCTACTACCAACACAAATTGTCAACAGAACACTGGAATAGAAAAGGAATCAGTACAGGAACGATCATCTGAATCCCCATCTCAAAACGGACCAGTAGTTCCACAAAAACACGACCCTAGGCAAGCTGTGAGCAAACCAACTCCCAGTAGGCCTCAAAAGCCTATAGAAAATCTAGACGAGATAATTCTGGTATCATCAGAAGATGTAACAATACAAAATTCAAATACATTAGCTAATACGGCAAACAGTAAGACTAAGAGGGACAGACCCTTAGCAAAACATAAGACCGAAATACTAAATAAAAATAATAATGTCGAACAAGGGAAATCAAATAATTTTATCCTTCTAAAGCAAAGAAGCCAACAAGTAGTCGAAATTCCCTTTAAACTTACTAATTCCCCAGATATAATAATAAAAAAAAAAGAAATAATTCCAGGGGTTTACCTAGGTGAAACATTAGCCAAACCATATAAATCCAAAATTAAAATTCTCTTAATGAATACTTTAGACACAGATAAAAATATAAATATAAGTTCCATTAACTTAGAATGGGACGAGCTAAACAACTTCGAGATAGTCAGAGAGGAGAAGCTTAAAGACCCTGTAAAAAACCGGCTAAACAAATTGGGTTCATTAATCGAATTGGACCATTGTAATGCCGAAGAAAAGGGGTCCATACTCAAAATTTGTCGTGAATACAACGACCTTTTCTTTATTGAAGGTGATCATTTGACTCACACTAATTCTATACGACACAAGGTAATAACTGAAGAAGGTAAGCCGCCTTTATTCACAAAACCATATCGTCTCCCAGAAAGCCAAAGAAAAGAAATCCACAGCCAAATCAGTGAAATGTTGGATGGTGGCATAGTACAACCAAGTTACAGCCCGTGGAACTCACCCTTGCTTTTAGTCCCAAAGAAATCAGCCAAGGATGGTACGAAACGTTGGAGGATAATGGTCGACTTCAGGAAACTAAACGAACTGACCCTTGGGGACGCTTATCCCCTGCCCAATATAACCGACATCTTGGACCAGTTAGGTAAATCAAAGTACTACAGTACTCTCGACCTGGCCAAGGGTTTCCACCAAATTCTGATGGCGGAAGAGGACAAAAGTAAGACAGCGTTCAGTACTCCGTTCGGACATTACGAGTACAATCGTATGCCATTTGGACTCAAGAACGCCCCGGCAACATTCCAACGCCTGATGAACAATGTGCTAATGGGACTACAAGGCATCGAATGCTTCGTGTATGTTGACGACATCGTCATCTATGGATATGATCTTCACGACCATAACAAATGGCTTATCAAGGTTCTCAATCGTCTTCGAGAACACCACCTCAAATTACAACCTGACAAGTGTCACTTTGTCCGTAATTTCCGAAGAAGGAATTCGACCAGATCCCGACAAAATAAAAGCTGTAAAAACCTTCCCGGTACCGAAAAAACCGAAGGACATTAAGTCATTCCTTGGTTTTGCGGGATACTACCGAAAATTTATTCCCAATTTTGCAGATCTGGCTAAACCCCTTACTAAATTATTAAAGAAAAACGTTATCTTTAATTGGGATGCTTTTTGTGACGAATCATTTAGGAAATTAATAGAAAAAATCATCAGACCCCCGATTCTCGCGTATCCTGATTTCAGCCAAGAATTTGTTGTTACTACTGATGCTAGTGACAAAGCATTAGGAGCAGTACTTTCCCAAGGTCCGATAGGAGAAGACAAGCCTATATCCTTTGCTAGCCGAACGCTAAACGACGCAGAAACGCGGTATACAACTTCTGAAAAGGAACTGTTAGCCATTACCTATGCATTAAATCAATTCCGACCGTATATCTTCGGAAGGAAATTTACGATTTGCACTGATCATAATAACTTATTATGGTTAATAGGGCAGAAAAATCCTACCTCAAGACTTTTACGCTGGCGTATTTTGATGGAGGAACACGAGTTCAAAATCATGCATAAGTCGGGCAAAAGGAATGTCATCGCAGACGCGCTTAGTCGAATACGGTTAAGCGTCAATGAGGAAAACCAAGTACTGGTAACTACGAGAAGTCAACAACAGACGCTCAATGCGCAGAATGAAATCAGCAAAGTAGAAACCAACTCGACAGAACCACAACCTGCCCCAAGCCTGAATCTTATCAACAAAACAGATTCAGTATTTCTTAACAACAAAGTTTCTTATAAAATCATACTACTCCCTCTCATAGACTCTCCTGACGAAAATATTTTACAAAAGCAATTTAAACATTTCAAAAAACCTGACATAGGACAAATCCTGACTATGTCACAAACCAGACCCCATTGTTATTTTAAAATAACCACTTTACCTATTCCTTCGAGAAGTACCTCTGATCAAGAAATAATAACAGACTGTCTACAAAATATTCTCAACGACTGTAAAGAGAAAAGGCAAAATTCTATAGCCATTTCCTTGCCACTCAACGGCAACAATAACCACAAAGACATAAAAACATTAATCCAAAAAATATTTTAACAAGAAATTCCGGACTCTATATTAACAGACCAGGGTACAAACTTCCTTAGTACTCTCTTCAAAGAGGTGTGCAAAATACTGAAAACAAGAAAATTACAAACCACACCGTATCATCCTCAAACTAACGGCGCTCTTGAGCGCAGCCACAAGACTTTAACGGAATACTTAAGACACTACGTAAACCAAGACCCGCTTACTTGGGACCCATGGCTACCATATTCCATGTTTGTCTATAACACAACCCCGCACACTAGTACAACATACAGTCCGCACGAACTACTATACGGTTACCCCGCAAGAATACCCAGTTCCCTGAGCAGAACCCCTCAGACTTCGTACAACTACGACAACTACGCTAAAGCTCGACTGCAGCATGGTTACAGAATAGCGAGAGAACAACTACACGACAAAAAAGAGAAGACCAAACTGTACTACGACAAAAACAGTAAAATAAACCGATTTAACGTTGGCGACAAAGTCATAATAAAGAACCAGACAAGACAAAACAAGTTCTCTACCCTATGGGAAGGACCATACGAGGTGATAAAAATTCACTCAGACGAGAACACGGTGGTTCAAATTGGAAAAAAATCAAAATTATTTCACAACAACAATATTCAACACCTACAGGATTAGCATCTCCTTCTAAACAAAACTAAAAATTCTTACAGAATGGAGACCATATTTTACACACCCGATTCAAAATGGACACTGGTCAACACAGTCACCCGAACAGAAATCCGCTTACGCCACGGAACCAGCAGAATTGGCAGAGCTTATCCAAATGACATAGAACTGAATACCCTCTTAGTGTCTCTCAAGCAATCAGCCATATATGTACGATTCGACGACAAAAGAGTACATATAGGGGAGTATAACTACTCATATGGAACCTACGTCAATGGGAGAAGGCTGATCCCTGACACGATAACGGAGCTCCATTTCGGGGACACAATCAGTTTCGGGATACAGGACGAAAACTTCGATTTAGACTTCTGTCCATATTACGTTCTGACGCCCTCTGCCCCCACGACGTTGGAATCCCATGATACGTGCCTTACCACAACAAGTAATACACGACGAGGCATTAAGTGATGGATACGAGTCCACCGATACCGTGGTATGGGACCCACTAGATCATTAGCCTAACAAAAAAAGAAAAAGAAAAAAACCCAATAAATATTTGTAAACATATATACATCCATACAGATTTTTTTTTTGTCATACACATACACACACACAAGAAGCCTTGGTCAACAGGTAGTCATAAAACATGCGTAACCCCTTTTCATATGATGCTACGTATCTTGACGTTAACTCTACTCACGTCAACCATCCAAGGTGGCCTAAGGATCGAACCCATAGACCCAAATCCAGGCATATATTTCGAAGAGATAGGAAACGCAGAACTTTATTACCACGAATGGAAACTCGTGATATACTACGACCTGGAACAACTAACCGAATCTCTAGCTCACGCCACTAAGTATGTCCTAGAGATCAATACTCTATGTCATCAGCTAAGAAATCACACGGACTTCGAGATAGTATGCGACGGAGCCGTCACCGAAATGAACCAGTTAATGACAGACATACAAACAAAATATAAATTGTTAAACCCAAATTTCAGACGCAAAAGAGCGCTACTAAATGTTATAGGCACAATCAGCAAATCCTTATTCGGGACGCTAGACGAAGACGACGCTAGATTTTACGACAAACAGATCGAACTCACCAAAACTAACGAACAACACATGCTATCGCTAATACAAACACAAACGGTACTATTAGAAACAACAAAAAACATTTTCAGTAAATCAGAACAGGCTATCGAGAGACAAATGATTGCAATTAATTCGAAAATCGAGAATACTAGAAACATAGTAAACAGTCTGATAAACAGAACCCAAGACCAAAAGGTATTTCTCGAAATAGAATCCCTAACCTCCCTAGTTACACTAATTATCATACGGTATCAAAACACCCTCAATGACATGCTCGATCTCGTAAGCGATGTTAAACATGGTAAACCCCATCCCCTAATAATAACTCCAGATCAATTAAAATCTGCTTTAACTCAAATTAAACAAGATATCCCCAATGGTATGAGACTTCCGTTCGTAGCCAACGACGAAAACATTTTACACCTGTATCAAATCTGTGATACTAACGTAGCAGTCCGAACAAACAAAATTATATACGAACTCAAAATACCGCTCCCATTGGTAGACAACTTCCGAATTTACAAACTAATACCTCTTCCAACCCGATATAAGAATCAATTCGCATTTATACAACCTTCAGCACCATACTTAATCATAAACTATAGAAAAGATCACTTTTCAAATTTAAACACTAAAGACCTAGCAAACTGTAAATCCCTAAACAACAAATTCCTATGCCCTTTAACGCACCCTTTATTTAATACCGACACTTCCGACCTACAGTGCGAAGCGCAATTATTTTAAAAGTAACACCGTTCCCCTTAACATCTGTGGCATAAAACTATCAAAACCATCCCCAAAATGGATCCAACTTTCTCAACCCAATCAATGGTTATTTTCATCATTAGACAAGTACATAGTCGACATAATATTTGAAGAAACCACAACCACATATACCCTGATAAATACCTTAAAAATCGAGTTACAAGGAAATTGTTATTTAAAATCTAAGGAACTGACTATACAAGCATTTAGTGCAAATTCTACAATCCTCACCAACTCCTACGTACCCCCTTTAAATATCTCACACATCATCTCCAACAACCTGGCAAATCATAAACCCAACATAAAGGTTAGAAAATTCTCAAGCCAAAACGATTTAGAATTAATATCACAAGACATTAATGACCTACAAAATGACGAACACAAACCTCTTAAAACATTGGACGAACACGACATACATCATTATACCTTAATTTACCTAATTTTGCTACCCATCTTTCTATTAATCTCATACAACAAATACAAAACCTACAAGGTCAACAGAAATAAAACCCCTACAGACAAAAACCATACACTGACCATAACAGGAGAACAATCTCCACAGCAAGACAAAAAGACTGACTCACCCGAATTTAGGTTGAGCATTACAACAGACGGTTAGCACAAAAAAAAAAAAGGAAAACATATATACACACATATTTTTTTTATCTAATACTACTACAATGAGTACCACAACGTATATAAAAATATTTCTATATTAGTATTGTAATCAAACTTGTAATAAAATTAAGTCAAAAAAAAAAAAAACATATTAGTATTGTAATCAAACTTGTAATAAAATTAAGTCAAAAAAAAAAAAACATATTAGTATTGTAATCAAACTTGTAATAAAATTAAGTCAAAAAAAAAACATCTTAGTATTGTAATCAAACGTGTAAACATAATCAAAAAAATATATATAGGTTATGACAGCAGCTCACCTAAACAGGGATCGACTGTTCTAAAACAACAAAAGATAACGATGTATTATCTTTCAAACACATGGAAGCAGTAAAACACCCGATGCACCAACAAAAGATAACGATGCCCTTCCAAGCAAGATGATGGACATGGATATTATCTTATCTTATATTTCAAACACATGGAAGCAGTAAAACAACAGATGCACCAACAAAAGAGGATACGAACACCGAACAGAAAACCACGCCTTATTGTATAAATAGTAGTGTTTCGAATATGTAATGTAGATTTTTAAGAAGACAATCAATAAAGAAAGAGTTCTTGCTCTCTAATTTTGAAACGAATTTATTTATCATCAAGATAAAATTGGCGCAGTCGGTAGGATAGCTATCGAAAAATGTACAAGTATACTACATAAAAAATAAAATAGCTATCTAGTGATTCGAACGGAAATCGTCACGCACAAAATAAAGTCTTCCGTGAACACTTTAACGAACTTAAAGTTTAATTCAGTGATAATCTAAATAAGAAACACTTTATAGACCATAAAGTTTAAATTATTCTTATTGTGAATACCCTATCGAACATAGTGTTTAAATTCATAAAAATATATACACTCTAGTGAACCCAGAGTTTAAGTATAAAATCTTTAAATAAAATAAAGAACAAAACCAAGTAGAATTCTTTAAAGCAGATAAAGAAAAACTACAAAGTAAATTAGTTTAATAACCAATGTCAACGTAAATGACTAATGTTATGAAGTTCCATAGAGGAAAAACTAATTAGAGCCCAGTAAATGAACAAATTATTAAATAAAATCAAAAAGAAGAAACTACCACAGCCCGATTCAGACGAAGAAGGAAGCACAACGGACGAAGAAAACGAGCAATTGAGAAACATCAGAAACACACCGATACCAGAAAGTTGTAAGAATAATTTTATTAATTCTAAGAAAAATTATTGTGAAAATAGCGAAAGTAGTTTTGACAAAGTTATTGAAAAAGAAAAAATTAAAATGGCTTTAACATTGACATTAGACCCGCTAAAGTACATCGAGAAACTAAGCACGTTTGACGGTAGAAGAGAAGACCTATATACGTTCATAACTAATGTAGAAGGAATTATTCCAACATTAAATAAATATGACGACCAATCACAATTAATGTGTATAAACATATTAAAATCAAAATTGATAGGCAAAGCAAAAAGATGCGTAGAAATTCACGCACATCTAAATAAATGGATAGAGATAAAAGAATTGTTAGTAAATAATTTTGGAGGATTCAAAAGTAGCTTTCAATTATATGACGACCTTAGACAAATAAGTTACAGAAACAATGTAATGACATTTTATAATGAGATACAGAGAACGTTATGTGAATTAAATCAGAAAACAGTGCAAGAAAATAAACCATTAAGATACCTCATAACAACCAAACTGCATTAAATACTTTTAAAGAAAAATTACCGATTCATATGAGAACAGTATTATTTTCACTAAAACCAGCTAGCTTACAGGCAGCATTATACGAATTAACTCAGGCAGGATTCATAGAAGAAAAAAGGGAAGAAAGACCTCAACCTAAAATACAGAATTATATACCACAAAAACCTTTTCGAAATAATTTTCAACCGATAAATATCAGACCACCAGTCAACCATTACAATAATAATAATCCCAATTACAAAGGTAATAATTACAACCCCAATTATTACAACAGAAGTCAGAATGTAGAACAAATGGAAATAGATCCCACTAGTAGTCAACTTAGAAGAGCGCAACCTCAACAAATAAACCATTCTAATAACGAAAATAATAATGAATTAGAATTAAGAACCGGATTGCCCTTTATCAAATTAGTAAAAAACAAACAAGTTATTCGAATGTTAATAGACACCGGAGCAACGAATAGTTTAATAAATAGAAAAAATGTCCCACAAAACTATTTCATAAAAAGAGAAAACCCTTTAACTATAAAAACTGTAGGAATTCCAGTTATAATAAATGAAGAAATAAAAATACCAAAAGAAAGATTTATTTACAATGTCGTAGAAGATTGTGTATTCCAAATATTAGATTTCAATCCAAATTTCAATGGAATTATAGGAAACAATATATTAATCCCTAACAATAGTAAGATTGATTTTAAAACAAAAACTTTAGAATTAAATAGTGAAATAATCCCTTTATTCTTCAGTATAGACGAAGAAAAAGAATATGAAAAAGAAGTAAATTACTTTAATAATATAGAACCACAAAGTTCCATATTCGACGAATTAGAAAATAACAGGTTAGACCATTTAAATGCCGAAGAGCATACAAAATTAACAAAATTATTAAAAAACAATGAAAAAACATTTTTTCACAAGGGAGATGATCTAAGTTTCACATCTCATGTAAAACATAAAATAGTAACAACAAGTAACGAACCAGTTTTTACCAGAATTTATAGGTATCCAGAAGTTCATAAAAAGGAAGTAGATAAACAGATAGATGAGTTGTTACAACAAAAAATAATAGTAAAAAGTACTAGTCCATATAATGCACCTATATGGATAGTACCTAAAAAAGAAGATAAAACAGGAGAAAAAGAATGGCGGATCGTCATCGATTATAGAAAGTTAAATAATGTAACCAAAGAGGATAAATAATGGTTATTTTCTACCACGCAGAGTTATGAAATAGACGAGATTTGCAAAGATGATTTGACAACATACACCTCCGTGATACAGCTACCATAGAAATAATGGGCAATTGATATATCAAATCCAAAGACCTATTGATACGTTCATACAACGAAATTGACACAATCTCCCACACTGCGTACATACCCCCAATAAATATTTCGTCATATCTGGGTAACATTTCACTTCCGATGATCAGTAAAAACAATCAGATTGCGTTTATAAAATTCTCCAGTCAAGACGGGCTCAAACTAATATCTAAACAGATAAACCAAATTAAATCTGATGAAAATATACCACTTACCCCTTTAACCTCCCATGATATCCATCACTACACAGCAACCTATGCTATACTCATTCTCCTGTTTGCATTCTGCCTGTATCGCTTAACTAAACGCCTTAAAAGAAAGAGTAATGTAGCCGAAAATATTGAACTTCACAGATCCCTAGATCCCCCATCTCCATCTCAACCTCAAATAGAAAACGAACCAATTCCAACTTCAGAACCAAAATTCGTTTTAGCAACCAGCATTTAAAGAATTCCCTTCAATAAAACGCTATGCGTGCAAAGGATAGAACTCCTTTCAATATGGAATATGTGTATAATATATAAAACTAATGAAATCGCATAAGTGTATAAATGCATATCTACAATATAGATATTTTTATTTTTCAACATAATATATAAGTAATTATAACAACTAATGAAATCGCACAAGTGTATAAATTCATATCTACAATATAGATAATTTTATTTTTCAACATAATATATAAGTAATTATAACTTCATTTTAAAGAAAAAAAAAACACAACCTGTTATAACTTGCATAAGCTATATTTTAACTAGACGTAAGCAACCAATATTTCCTTTACATTTTGTACACATATAAGTATTCTAACTAGATGTAAAAAATTTCCTAATTAAATGACTGTTTTTCGATATATATATATACAGGTTATGACAGCAGCTCACCTAAACAGGGATCGACTGTTCTAAAACAACAAAAGATAACGATGTATTATCTTTCAAACACATGGAAGCAGTAAAACACCCGATGCACCAACAAAAGATAACGATGCCTTCCAAGAAAGATGATGGACATGGATATTACCTTATCTTATCTTTCAAACACATGGAAGCAGTAAAACACCCGATGCACCAACAAAAGATAACGATGCCCTTCCAAGAAAGATGATGGACATGGATATTATCTTATCTTATATTTCAAACACATGGAAGCAGTAAAACAACAGATGCACCAATAAAAGAGGATACGAACACCGAACAGAAAACCGCGCCTTATTGTATAAATAGTAGTGTTTCGAATATGTAATGTAGATTTTTAAGAAGACAATCAATAAAGAAAGAGCTCTTGCTCTCTAATTTTGAAACGAATTTATTTATCATCAAGATAAAATTGGCGCAGTCGGTAGGATAGCTATCGAAAAATGTACAAGTATACTACATAAAAAATAAAATAGCTATCTAGTGATTCGAACGGAAATCGTCACGCACAAAATAAAGTCTTCCGTGAACACTTCAACGAACTTAAAGTTTAATTCAGTGAAAATCTAAATAAGAAACACTTTATAGACCATAAAGTTTAAATTATTCTTATTGTGAATACCCTATCGAACATAGTGTTTAAATTCATAAAAATATATACACTCTAGTGAACCCAGAGTTTAAGTATAAAATCTTTAAATAAAATAAAGAACAAAACCAAGTAGAATTCTTTAAAGCAGATAAAGAAAAACTACAAAGTAAATTAGTTTAATAACCAATGTCAACGTAAATGACTAATGTTATGAAGTTCCATAGAGGAAAAACTAATTAGAGCCGAGTAAATGAACAAATTATTAAATAAAATCAAAAAGAAGAAATTACCACAGCCCGATTCAGACGAAGAAGGAAGCACAACGGACGAAGAAAACGAGCAATTGAGAAACATCAGAAACACACCGATACCAGAAAGTTGTAAGAATAATTTTATTAATTCTAAGAAAAATAATTGTGAAAATAGGGAAAGTAGTTTTGACAAAGTTATTGAAAAAGAAAAAATTAAAATGGCTTTAACATTGACATTAGACCCGCTAAAGTACATCGAGAAACTAAGCACGTTTGACGGTAGAAGAGAAGACCTATATACGTTCATAACTAATGTAGAAGGAATTATTCCAACATTAAATAAATATGACGACCAATCACAATTAATGTGTATAAACATATTAAAATCAAAATTGATAGGCAAAGCAAAAAGATGCGTAGAAATTCACGCACATCTAAATAAATGGATAGAGATAAAATAATTGTTAGTAAATAATTTTGGAGGATTCAAAAGTAGCTTTCAATTATATGACGACCTTAGACAAATAAGTTACAGAAACATTGTAATGACATTTTATAATGAGATACTGTTACGACATGTATTTTTTACTGGATAAAATAAAGAAAACCAAAAAGACACAAAGAAACAAAGGCGTCCACAACGTTATAATATGTCTTTTATTCGACCTCTGCCAGTACACTTATTCCGTAAACTCATTACATTCATTATTTATATAAAATACAATAATACATATTTATATTTGTTCATAGTTCAATGTATCAAACTATTCTATTTTGCTATGACCGGGTGTTCCATATTGTGGATCCTATTGAACTCCCAACATTCTCCCCGGCCGTGAACGTAGTTCGCAAACTGCCTTCATTCATCTTCTTGTAGGAGCTCGTAACAACTTCCTTCCTTGTAACAAGTTTCCTGAATGGAAAATGATATTCGTCCACCTCAATGACGATCCTGTTGACGTTGACTACCTTGCCGACCTTCTTAAGTTCCATTTTGAACATGTAAAGAGAGAGACGATTAATATTCTGACATATAATCAAACATATTTGTCCAATGAGATAGACAAGGACAGACAAAAGACGAAATTCAATATAAAAAAATGTAAACATTTATAAATGCATGTGCAAGGTACAATGTGCATCTCCCTTGCACTCGTATTCCACTCTAAGTCCAGTTCAATATAGTTTTATCATAAATATGAATGGCGATCGTGCGGTTTTGTTTGTTTGTAGTTGTAGTATAGTATTGTAATGAATTTAATTTAAAGTGTCAAAGGAATTGTATTTTTTTTTTTTTTTTTGTTTGTTTGTATAATTTATGTGTTCGCTTTGATATAGTGATCGTGAATTTTATAGTGACGGTGATGACGACGATAACGATGATAATGCTGATGATGCTGATGCTGATGATGATGGCTGCTGAATCGCAGGTGATATTTTAAATTCATTAGTTAATTTGGTTTTTTTTTTGCATTTATTACAATCAGCAGTCGAATTATATGTGTGTGTGTATATTCGCGAGTGCAATTAAATATTATGCTCGGCGCATAAGTGCATTTTTATATATATATATATTTTGAATTTTGGTTTGTTTTGGTTTTATTTGTGATAAGGTAGGAATGTGCTGGTTTTGTTCCGTAGTGTTATCGATAATCGATTACAACGATTGTTGTGTTCGATATGGTTTTTGTGGTTTTGTGTTTTGTCGTTAGTCGAATATGCTAGTAATTATTTGTTAAGTGTTAAGTTATGCATGACATGTTTTTGCTACGATGCCTTAGTTATATGATTGTGAAATGGCTATGTTACGAAATCGCGTGTTTTTGATACAACGGCTTTTCCATAGCGTATAGATTGGTTGTGAACGTTTTGTTTGTGTTAGATGTGGACTGTATGTTAATATGTGATATGTCTAGGTTGATATTGTCGTGTAGTGAATGTTTTAATTGTCATTATCCATTTTTTTTTATGATTTCAGATTTTTGTGTGTTTAAATGTATCTATTTATAAAAGTGTGTTGTCCTCGTTGCTTTTGTTGGTTGGTAGGCTATATATTTTTGCGATTGGTCGTTTGAGGAGCCCTGATTTCGTTTTAAGGGTTACGACACGAGTCAATCCGTCCGATCCGGGGTGAGTTTCTTGGATTCTCGCTAGGCTCCAACGAGACGGTGGAAGACGTTCGTCTTTGATAATCACCATATCGCCAATTTTTGGTTCGCCTTCGGTTTTGACCCATTTCGGTCGTTGTTGTAGTCGCGACAGGTATTCGGTGTTGTAGCCGTTTCCAACGGTCCAGATATCCGACCTTCCGCAATGCGCTGTCGCCTTGTGGTATTGTTTGAAGGGTTTCGCCGACCAGAAAGTGTGCTGGCGTGATAACTTCTAACTCATCGACGTTGTGGGAAAGAGGGCATAAGGGCCTTGAATTCAGACACGCTTCTATTTGTGCCAGAAGCGTGGCGAGTTCCTCGTAGGTAAGCCTCTCGTTGCCGACTACTCTTTTCAAGTGGTACTTGACCGACTTCACCCCGGCTTCCCATAGTCCTCCAAAATGAGGAGAAGCGGGGGGAATGAAATGCCATTCGGTACCTTAATTCGCCAATGTGCCAGCGACCTCGTTCCAATCATGCTGCGCATCCCGTAACATCCTTTGTAGTTCGGCGTTAGCTCCGATGAAATTTGTGCCGCAATCACTATATATTTGGGTGCATACTCCACGTCGTGCCGTAAAACGTCGGAAAGCTGCCAAAAACGCTCGAGTTGTTAGGTCAGACACCACCTCGATATGAATCGCCTTCGTCGCTAAACAGATGAAAAGTGCGAAATATCCCTTATATGATTTTCCACCGCGACCTTTCCAAGATTTTAATTCGATCGGCCCTGCATAGTCGACGCCAGTGTGGCTAAATGGTCTGGACATTTGTACCCGTGCTGCTGGTAAACTGCCCATCAGCTGCTGCATTTCCTTGGCCTTCTGTCGAAAACAGTCGTTGCACCTGTGGATGTGGTATTTGACAATCCTCTTAATCTGCCCAATCCAGTATGTCCGTCTGATGTAGGCAACCATTTGCTGAATTCCACCATGGAATGTTTTGCCGTGAGCGTCCCGAACTACCAGACCGGTGAAGTGGTGATTCATTTTTAGCATTATGGGGTGCTGCTCCTCATAAGTTAGGGTGGAATTCTGCAGGCGTCCTCCCACACGCAAGATCCCGTGAGCATCGATGAATGCGTTTAGTGCGCACAACGGTTTTGGTGTTCTGCCCGTTGTTTCCATCTCCAACAGCTCCGTCGGGAACATCTCCTTTTGTGATGCCTTGACTGCGAGGAATGTTGCCGCGGATAAGTCCTGTGGGGTTAGTGGCTCCGATCTCCTCTCATCTTTCGTTCTTCTGCAATTATAGGCGAATCGCAAACACGTAGCTAAAACCCTCGCTACTTTTGAGAGATGAGAAAACCGGTGAACCACCTCACTAACGCTATCGCCGTTTGAGCTGTGAACACAGTGTGCTCTGACTGCACGTCTCTCTACCTCTGTGTCAATGTTTAAGGGCTGTTCAGGAGCCTCAAACTCCCATCGATTATGTAAGAAACGCGGTCCTCTCCACCAAAAGTCCAGTGACTCAAGAGCTCCAGGGAGTACGCCTCGTGATACTAGGTCAGCGGGATTATGGTGCGTTGGTACATGCCTCCATGCATTAATCGTGGTTAGGCGTTGTATTTCGGAGACGCGATTAGCTACAAACGTGTCCCATTTTGCAGGCGGTGAACGTATCCAGGCAAGCGCAATCATGGAATCTGTCCATGCGTAAGTCGTTTGAACATTCATAACTTCGACAGCGTATTGAAGTAAAGTGGCCAAAATTACTGCTCCACAAAGTTCCAAGCGCGGAAGAGACACGGTCCTCTTACAAGGAGCTACTTTGGTCTTTGAGATGACGAGATGAACATGAATATTGTCATCGCTGTCCAAAACTCGAACATAAACCGCTGCACCAAATGCTTTCATCGAGGCGTCGCAAAACCCATGCAATTCCACCGCCTTATTATTCTGCATCGTGTTGATCCACCTTGGAATTTTGATGCGTTCTATCAGTGGCAGTTCTCGGCGAAAAGCTTCCCACTGCTCCTTTAACTGCAAGGGGATGGGATCATCCCAGTTTGAACCGAGGCTCCAAAGTTGTTGCATCATCATCTTGGCAGTGATGATACACGGTGAAATCCAGTCAAGTGGATCAAACAATTTAGCTATCGTAGACAACATTGACCTCTTCGTTATTTCTTTAGTATCCGGTTGAAAATTCTGAAAGGAAAATGAGTCACTTATGGGGTACCACTTAATTCCCAGTGTTTTAACATGGTTCAGTGATCCGAACGGAAGCTCAAAATCGATTTCACGATCTCGCTCCTGAATGTCCTCCACCAACGCTTTCTCGTTACTTGTCCACTTTCTCAAATGAAATCCTGCAGAGGCTAACAATTGACGAGTCTCGTTACGCTTTTGCCTAGCGTCGTCTACAGAATCGGCTCCGCTGATCAAGTCGTCGACGTACATGTCCTCACGAACCACCTTTGCTCCCACTGGAAAATTGTGTTCCTCGTCATCAGCCAACCTTTTCAGGATCCGGATTGCTAAATATGGTGCACTTGCAGTACCAAAAGTGACCGTTGTTATCTTGTAGGCCTTCAGCGGTGCAGATTGTTGTTCCCTCCAGACGATTAGCTGATAGTAGCGATCACAGGGACTCACCAAAATCTGCCGATACATCTTTTCGATGTCTGCTGTGAACGTCACTCGATGAGTCCTCCATCGCAGAATTATGTCCACAATATTGGATTGTAGTTTTGGACCCACGAGTAAACGATCGTTTAAAGATGTCCCATCCGATGTCTTAGCCGCTGCGTCAAACACAACTCTGAGCTTTGTAGTGGTGCTAGTTGCTTTAAAGACTGAATGATGCGGCAAGAAGTAATGATACGGAGTTTTAAGTGTCACATCGTCCACTAGATCCACTTCCTCCATATGCTGTAGTGTCGAATACTCCCGTATACATGCGCTGTAATCATCATGCAATTTCGGATCTGAGACTAATTTTTTTTCCAACAGGGCAAATCGACGAAACGCGCATTCCTTACTGGACCCCATCGCAGGATGACCTTCCTCCCTAAACGGCAGCTTGACTTGATACCGCCCGTTGGATAAACGTTGGGTATGTCGAACAAAATGTTCATCACAAACGACGTCTTCTTCAGGATCCCTGGTTTGGAACGGCTCCTCCTCCATTTCCCAAAATTTTTGCAGCTCGGAACTCAGATCTGTGAACTGCACGAAACTACGTATATACTGCGGATTATCTGCTGGAACTTTGCCAAGAATAACCCATCCTAATCGGGTTTTTTGTGCTATCGGAGCGATGTGGTTTTCGCTGCGCAGGATATCTGGAAGGAGTATTTCGGCGAAAACGTCACTTCCAAACAGTAAGTCTACTGGCGCAGGAACATGGAATTCGGGATCTGCAAGACTCAAACCTGAAAGATGTGACCATTTGTCAGGTACCACCCGTTGGGCCGGAAGAAGCCCAGTCAGCGACTTGAAAACGAACGCCCGAACGACGCTCTCAAATGTCGAATGTCGCGATGCAAACATAATGTCGACATAGTTTTGTGTTATGCCACTGCTGACCATCCCCAACCCAGATACCTCGACAAAGTTACGATGCTTTTTCAATTTCAACAACTGTGCTGCAGACTCTGAGATAAATGTGGCTTCGGATCCGGGATCGATCAGAGCACGCAAATCATGGAAACGTCCATCAGCTGACCTAACCCTCACTACGGCTGTTGCTAATAACACCCTTGCTCCTTGTGAAAGTGAATAAAAAGTGTTCACTTGCCTACTCGTCGATGCTTGCTGGTTGTCCATAGGTTGAAAACCCGATGCATTTACATTTACAGCCCCCTGATGCGATTGCCTGGCTTGTGCATGTTGCATCGTTGTTGTTGGCGCATTGTTACCTTGATTTTTGTTGTTGTTATCATGTACATGTAGAAGGGAATGATGACGCTGCTGACAGAAATAGCAATTCTTTATGCTCGGACATTCTCGCGACACGTGGCTATAGCCGAGACAATTGTCACAAACTCGTGCATTGCGAACTGCCTGTTTTCGTTGAATAGGGTTCATATTAAGAAAACTCTGACATTTCCTCAGCGAATGTTGACCACGTTGACACAGCTTACAGGAAACCACCTCCCTCGTAGAGGCCTTCGCCATAAGAACCCGTGGTGTCTCTACATGCGACCGATTTTTCGTGCTGTTGGTTGCATCACTCCTTATCCAAGGCCTGGAACTCCCCTTCTGGTCCTGCTGGTCAACCACCTCAAGAGTGCGGAAGCGAGTTTCCAAAAATTCGACGAATTGTTTGTAAGTTGGCAGTTCCTTGAGGTTACCCAACTTTTCTTCCCAAAGCTGCTGTGTAGAAGTTGGAAGTTTATGGAGAAGGACGTAAATCAACACCGCATCCCAATGTTCCACGTGTAACCCCAAATTCGCCAACGCGTGGACACACTCTTGAGATGTATCCAGCAACTCCTTCAGTCCGTTCGCTGATTCCTTGAACAATGACGATTGTCCAAAAAGCAACTTAAGCTGGGCATTGACGAGAACCCGTTTATGGTCGTAGCGCGAAGTTAACAGTTCCCACGCCTTCGCATAATTGCCCGCTTCGCAAGATAGATGTTGCAGCAGACGCTCCGCCTCACCCTTCAAACAGGATTTTAAATAATGCATCTTGTCGATGTCATCTAAAGACGCGTTATTGTGAACCATGGACTGAAATAAACCTTGGAAAGACCTCCATGTTGTGTACGAGCCGCTGAATTTTGGAATATCGATTTCGCGAAGCCTAATTTTGTTGTTGGGTACCGTTGGTTCACCTGATGGCCCGCCAGCCGTCGACGATGATGTCTGAGAGCATTTTTCCAACGCTTCCAGTAACTCAGTACGATACTCCAGGTAAATTTCAGTTATTTGCTCATACACTACTACTAATTCTGTCATTTTCAGATCTGCTTCAAGCCTTCCGCCCCCGACGATTGCCTGATGATAATGCCTAGCGACTCGCATGTTCTCTTCCAACATGTCTAGGCGACTTGCAACGTATGGCTGCAGCTTACGTTTCTTGGCGGCATTCTTGAAACTGGTGAAACTATTTACCACCAAGGTTAAAATGCCCTTTTGCAGCATACCGCAGTTGTAATTTGTCTCGGCCATTATTATACTCAGATTATATTATGTATTTTATGTATATATGTATGTAGTTTATGATATTATTTTAATAACGAAAAGTAATAAAAAGCAACACTTACTTGCTTTTGCTGCTAATTGGGATGTTGGCAAATGTTCTTGCAGACTTCGCGGACAAAGAATCCTTAATCCTCTGGACGTTGGACAAAGTTGCTTGATGTTTCCGGCGATTTATGTATTTCACGACGCGTAGAAAAAACGATTTACACACACACAATTTTTATGATTAATATTTGATTAATAGTTGATTTAAGTCTAATGCAACTTTTACAGATAGTCAAATTAATTGCACTCTACAATGCACTTTCTAACCTCTATTGCGAACAAAGGACCAAAATGTTATGTGAATTAAATCAGAAAACAGTGCAAGAAAATAAACCATTAAGAAACCTCATAACAACCAAACTGCATTAAATACTTTTAAAGAAAAATTACCGATTCATATGAGAACAGTATTATTTTCACTAAAACCAGCTAGCTTACAGGCAGCATTATACGAATTAACTCAGGCAGGATTCATAGAAGAAAAAAGGGAAGAAAGACCTCAACCTAAAATACAGAATTATATACCACAAAAACCTTTTCGAAATAATTTTCAACCGATAAATATCAGACCACCAGTCAACCATTACAATAATAATTATCCCAATTACAAAGGTAATAATTACAACCCCAATTATTACAACAGAAGTCAGAATGTAGAACAAATGGAAATAGATCCCACTAGTAGTCAACTTAGAAGAGCGCAACCTCAACAAATAAACCATTCTAATAACGAAAATAATAATGAATTAGAATTAAGAACCGGTTTGCCCTTTATCAAATTAGTAAAAAACAAACAAGTTATTCGAATGTTAATAGACACCGGAGCAACGAATAGTTTAATAAATAGAAAAAATGTCCCACAAAACTATTTCATAAAAAGAGAAAACCCTTTAACTATAAAAACTGTAGGAATTCCAGTTATAATAAATGAAGAAATAAAAATACCAAAAGAAAGATTTATTTACAATGTCGTAGAAGATTGTGTATTCCAAATATTAGATTTCAATCCAAATTTCAATGGAATTATAGGAAACAATATATTAATCCCTAACAATAGTAAGATTGATTTTAAAACAAAAACTTTAGAATTAAATAGTGAAATAATCCCTTTATTCTTCAGTATAGACGAAGAAAAAGAATATGAAAAAGAAGTAAATTACTTTAATAATATAGAACCACAAAGTTCCATATTCGACGAATTAGAAAATAACAGGTTAGACCATTTAAATGCCGAAGAGCATACAAAATTAACAAAATTATTAAAAAACAATGAAAAAACATTTTTTCACAAGGGAGATGATCTAAGTTTCACATCTCATGTAAAACATAAAATAGTAACAACAAGTAACGAACCAGTTTTTACCAGAATTTATAGGTATCCAGAAGTTCATAAAAAGGAAGTAGATAAACAGATAGTTGAGTTGTTACAACAAAAAATAATAGTAAAAAGTACTAGTCCATATAATGTACCTATATGGATAGTACCTAAAAAAGAAGATAAAACAGGAGAAAAAGAATGGCGGATCGTCATCGATTATAGAAAGTTAAATAATGTAACCAAAGAGGATAAATAATGGTTATTTTCTACCACGCAGAGTTATGAAATAGACGAGATTTGCAAAGATGATTTGACAACATACACCCTCCGTGATACAGCTACCATAGAAATAATGGGCAATTGATATATCAAATCCAAAGACCTATTGATACGTTCATACAACGAAATTGACACAATCTCCCACACTGCGTACATACCCCCAATAAATATTTCGTCATATCTGGGTAACATTTCACTTCCGATGATCAGTAAAAACAATCAGATTGCGTTTATAAAATTCTCCAGTCAAGACGGGCTCAAACTAATATCTAAACAGATAAACCAAATTAAATCTGATGAAAATATACCACTTACCCCTTTAACCTCCCATGATATCCATCACTACACACCAACCTATGCTATACTCATTCTCCTGTTTGCATTCTGCCTGTATCGCTTAACTAAACGCCTTAAAAGAAAGAGTAATGTAGCCGAAAATATTGAACTTCACAGATCCCTAGATCCCCCATCTCCATCTCAACCTCAAATAGAAAACGAACCAATTCCAACTTCAGAACCAAAATTCGTTTTAGCAACCAGCATTTAAAGAATTCCCTTCAATAAAACGCTATGCGTGCAAAGGATAGAACTCCTTTCAATATGGAATATGTGTATAATATATAAAACTAATGAAATCGCATAAGTGTATAAATGCATATCTACAATATAGATATTTTTATTTTTCAACATAATATATAAGTAATTATAACAACTAATGAAATCGCACAAGTATATAAATTCATATCTACAATATAGATAATTTTATTTTTCAACATAATATATAAGTAATTATAACTTCATTTTAAAGAAAAAAAACACAACCTGTTGTAACTTGCATAAGCTATATTTTAACTAGACGTAAGCAACCAATATTTCCTTTACATTTTGTACACATATAAGTATTCTAACTAGATGTAAGCAATTAAAAATTTCCTAATTAAATGACTGTTTTTCGATATATATATACAGGTTATGACAGCAGCTCACCTAAACAGGGATCGACTGTTCTAAAACAACAAAAGATAACGATGTATTATCTTTCAAACACATGGAAGCAGTAAAACACCCGATGCACCAACAAAAGATAACGATGCCTTCCAAGAAAGATGATGGACATGGATATTACCTTATCTTATCTTTCAAACACATGGAAGCAGTAAAACACCCGATGCACCAACAAAAGATAACGATGCCCTTCCAAGAAAGATGATGGACATGGATATTATCTTATCTTATATTTCAAACACATGGAAGCAGTAAAACAACAGATGCACCAATAAAAGAGGATACGAACACCGAACAGAAAACCGCGCCTTATTGTATAAATAGTAGTGTTTCGAATATGTAATGTAGATTTTTAAGAAGACAATCAATAAAGAAAGAGCTCTTGCTCTCTAATTTTGAAACGAATTTATTTATCATCAAGATAAAATTGGCGCAGTCGGTAGGATAGCTATCGAAAAATGTACAAGTATACTACATAAAAAATAAAATAGCTATCTAGTGATTCGAACGGAAATCGTCACGCACAAAATAAAGTCTTCCGTGAACACTTCAACGAACTTAAAGTTTAATTCAGTGAAAATCTAAATAAGAAACACTTTATAGACCATAAAGTTTAAATTATTCTTATTGTGAATACCCTATCGAACATAGTGTTTAAATTCATAAAAATATATACACTCTAGTGAACCCAGAGTTTAAGTATAAAATCTTTAAATAAAATAAAGAACAAAACCAAGTAGAATTCTTTAAAGCAGATAAAGAAAAACTACAAAGTAAATTAGTTTAATAACCAATGTCAACGTAAATGACTAATGTTATGAAGTTCCATAGAGGAAAAACTAATTAGAGCCCAGTAAATGAACAAATTATTAAATAAAATCAAAAAGAAGAAATTACCACAGCCCGATTCAGACGAAGAAGGAAGCACAACGGACGAAGAAAACGAGCAATTGAGAAACATCAGAAACACACCGATACCAGAAAGTTGTAAGAATAATTTTATTAATTCTAAGAAAAATTATTGTGAAAATAGCGAAAGTAGTTTTGACAAAGTTATTGAAAAAGAAAAAATTAAAATGGCTTTAACATTGACATTAGACCCGCTAAAGTACATCGAGAAACTAAGCACGTTTGACGGTAGAAGAGAAGACCTATATACGTTCATAACTAATGTAGAAGGAATTATTCCAACATTAAATAAATATGACGACCAATCACAATTAATGTGTATAAACATATTAAAATCAAAATTGATAGGCAAAGCAAAAAGATGCGTAGAAATTCACGCACATCTAAATAAATGGATAGAGATAAAAGAATTGTTAGTAAATAATTTTGGAGGATTCAAAAGTAGCTTTCAATTATATGACGACCTTAGACAAATAAGTTACAGAAACAATGTAATGACATTTTATAACGAGATACAGAGAACGTTATGTGAATTAAATCAGAAAACAGTGCAAGAAAATAAACCATTTGAGATACCTCATAACAACCAAACTGCATTAAATACTTTTAAAGAAAAATTACCGATTCATATGAGAACAGTATTATTTTCACTAAAACCAGCTAGCTTACAGGCAGCATTATACGAATTAACTCAGGCAGGATTCATAGAAGAAAAAAGGGAAGAAAGACCTCAACCTAAAATACAGAATTATATACCACAAAAATCTTATCAAAATAATTCTCAACCAAAAAATCCAGCAAATATCAGACCACCAGTTAATCATTATCATAATAATAATCCCAATAATAACTATAGGAATCCCAATTACAAAGGTAATAATTACAACCCCAATTATTACAACAGAAGTCAGAATGTAGAACAAATGGAAATAGATCCCACCAGTATTCAACTTAGAAGAGTACAACCCCAACAAATAAACCATTCTAATAACGAAAATAATAACGAATTCGAATTAAGAAGAAATCAGAATTTTCGGTATCCAGCCTCGGAACCCCCGGAACCGGATTGCCCTTTATCAAATTAGTAAAAAACAAACAAGTTATTCGAATGTTAATAGACACAGGAGCAACGAATAGTTTAATAAATAGAAAAAATGCCCCACAAAACTATTAAAAACCTTTAACTATAAAAACTGTAGGAATTCCAGTTATAATAAATGAAGAAATAAAAATACCAAAAGAAAGATTTATTTACAATGTCGTAGAAGATTGTGTATTCCAAATATTAGATTTCAATCCAAATTTCAATGGAATTATAGGAAACAATATATTAATCCCTAACAATAGTAAGATTGATTTTAAAACAAAAACTTTAGAATTAAATAGTGAAATAATCCCTTTATTCTTCAGTATAGACGAAGAAAAAGAATATGAAAAAGAAGTAAATTACTTTAATAATATAGAACCACAAAGTTCCATATTCGACGAATTAGAAAATAACAGGTTAGACCATTTAAATGCCGAAGAGCATACAAAATTAACAAAATTATAAAAAAACAATGAAAAAACATTTTTTCACAAGGGAGATGATCTAAGTTTCACATCTCATGTTAAACATAAAATAGTAACAACAAGTAACGAACCAATTTTTACCAGAATTTATAGGTATCCAGAAGTTCATAAAAAGGAAGTAGATAAACAGATAGATGAGTTGTTACAACAAAAAATAATAGTAAAAAGTACTAGTCCATATAATGCACCTTACGTTTCTTGGCGGCATTCTTGAAACTGGTGAAACTATTTACCACCAAGGTTAAAATGCCCTTTTGCAGCATACCGCAGTTGTAATTTGTCTCGGCCATTATTATACTCAGATTATATTATGTATTTTATGTATATATGTATGTAGTTTATGATATTATTTTAATAACGAAAAGTAATAAAAAGCAACACTTACTTGCTTTTGCTGCTAATTGGGATGTTGGCAAATGTTCTTGCAGACTTCGCGGACAAAGAATCCTTAATCCTCTGGACGTTGGACAAAGTTGCTTGATGTTTCCGGCGATTTATGTATTTCACGACGCGTAGAAAAAACGATTTACACACACACAATTTTTATGATTAATATTTGATTAATAGTTGATTTAAGTCTAATGCAACTTTTACAGATAGTCAAATTAATTGCACTCTACAATGCACTTTCTAACCTCTATTGCGAACAAAGGACCAAAATGTTATGTGAATTAAATCAGAAAACAGTGCAAGAAAATAAACCATTAAGATACCTCATAACAACCAAACTGCATTAAATACTTTTAAAGAAAAATTACCGATTCATATGAGAACAGTATTATTTTCACTAAAACCAGCTAGCTTACAGGCAGCATTATACGAATTAACTCAGGCAGGATTCATAGAAGAAAAAAGGGAAGAAAGACCTCAACCTAAAATACAGAATTATATACCACAAAAACCTTTTCGAAATAATTTTCAACCGATAAATATCAGACCACCAGTCAACCATTACAATAATAATAATCCCAATTACAAAGGTAATAATTACAACCCCAATTATTACAACAGAAGTCAGAATGTAGAACAAATGGAAATAGATCCCACTAGTAGTCAACTTAGAAGAGCGCAACCTCAACAAATAAACCATTCTAATAACGAAAATAATAATGAATTAGAATTAAGAACCGGATTGCCCTTTATCAATTTAGTAAAAAACAAACAAGTTATTCGAATGTTAATAGACACCGGAGCAACGAATAGTTTAATAAATAGAAAAAATGTCCCACAAAACTATTTCATAAAAAGAGAAAACCCTTTAACTATAAAAACTGTAGGAATTCCAGTTATAATAAATGAAGAAATAAAAATACCAAAAGAAAGATTTATTTACAATGTCGTAGAAGATTGTGTATTCCAAATATTAGATTTCAATCCAAATTTCAATGGAATTATAGGAAACAATATATTAATCCCTAACAATAGTAAGATTGATTTTAAAACAAAAACTTTAGAATTAAATAGTGAAATAATCCCTTTATTCTTCAGTATAGACGAAGAAAAAGAATATGAAAAAGAAGTAAATTACTTTAATAATATAGAACCACAAAGTTCCATATTCGACGAATTAGAAAATAACAGGTTAGACCATTTAAATGCCGAAGAGCATACAAAATTAACAAAATTATTAAAAAACAATGAAAAAACATTTTTTCACAAGGGAGATGATCTAAGTTTCACATCTCATGTAAAACATAAAATAGTAACAACAAGTAACGAACCAGTTTTTACCAGAATTTATAGGTATCCAGAAGTTCATAAAAAGGAAGTAGATAAACAGATAGATGAGTTGTTACAACAAAAAATAATAGTAAAAAGTACTAGTCCATATAATGCACCTATATGGATAGTACCTAAAAAAGAAGATAAAACAGGAGAAAAAGAATGGCGGATCGTCATCGATTATAGAAAGTTAAATAATGTAACCAAAGAGGATAAATAATGGTTATTTTCTACCACGCAGAGTTATGAAATAGACGAGATTTGCAAAGATGATTTGACAACATACACCCTCCGTGATACAGCTACCATAGAAATAATGGGCAATTGATATATCAAATCCAAAGACCTATTGATACGTTCATACAACGAAATTGACACAATCTCCCACACTGCGTACATACCCCCAATAAATATTTCGTCATATCTGGGTAACATTTCACTTCCGATGATCAGTAAAAACAATCAGATTGCGTTTATAAAATTCTCCAGTCAAGACGGGCTCAAACTAATATCTAAACAGATAAACCAAATTAAATCTGATGAAAATATACCACTTACCCCTTTAACCTCCCATGATATCCATCACTACACACCAACCTATGCTATACTCATTCTCCTGTTTGCATTCTGCCTGTATCGCTTAACTAAACGCCTTAAAAGAAAGAGTAATGTAGCCGAAAATATTGAACTTCACAGATCCCTAGATCCCCCATCTCCATCTCAACCTCAAATAGAAAACGAACCAATTCCAACTTCAGAACCAAAATTCGTTTTAGCAACCAGCATTTAAAGAATTCCCTTCAATAAAACGCTATGCGTGCAAAGGATAGAACTCCTTTCAATATGGAATATGTGTATAATATATAAAACTAATGAAATCGCATAAGTGTATAAATGCATATCTACAATATAGATATTTTTATTTTTCAACATAATATATAAGTAATTATAACAACTAATGAAATCGCACAAGTGTATAAATTCATATCTACAATATAGATAATTTTATTTTTCAACATAATATATAAGTAATTATAACTTCATTTTAAAGAAAAAAAACACAACCTGTTGTAACTTGCATAAGCTATATTTTAACTAGACGTAAGCAACCAATATTTCCTTTACATTTTGTACACATATAAGTATTCTAACTAGATGTAAGCAATTAAAAATTTCCTAATTAAATGACTGTTTTTCGATATATATATACAGGTTATGACAGCAGCTCACCTAAACAGGGATCGACTGTTCTAAAACAACAAAAGATAACGATGTATTATCTTTCAAACACATGGAAGCAGTAAAACACCCGATGCACCAACAAAAGATAACGATGCCTTCCAAGAAAGATGATGGACATGGATATTACCTTATCTTATCTTTCAAACACATGGAAGCAGTAAAACACCCGATGCACCAACAAAAGATAACGATGCCCTTCCAAGAAAGATGATGGACATGGATATTATCTTATCTTATATTTCAAACACATGGAAGCAGTAAAACAACAGATGCACCAATAAAAGAGGATACGAACACCGAACAGAAAACCGCGCCTTATTGTATAAATAGTAGTGTTTCGAATATGTAATGTAGATTTTTAAGAAGACAATCAATAAAGAAAGAGCTCTTGCTCTCTAATTTTGAAACGAATTTATTTATCATCAAGATAAAATTGGCGCAGTCGGTAGGATAGCTATCGAAAAATGTACAAGTATACTACATAAAAAATAAAATAGCTATCTAGTGATTCGAACGGAAATCGTCACGCACAAAATAAAGTCTTCCGTGAACACTTCAACGAACTTAAAGTTTAATTCAGTGAAAATCTAAATAAGAAACACTTTATAGACCATAAAGTTTAAATTATTCTTATTGTGAATACCCTATCGAACATAGTGTTTAAATTCATAAAAATATATACACTCTAGTGAACCCAGAGTTTAAGTATAAAATCTTTAAATAAAATAAAGAACAAAACCAAGTAGAATTCTTTAAAGCAGATAAAGAAAAACTACAAAGTAAATTAGTTTAATAACCAATGTCAACGTAAATGACTAATGTTATGAAGTTCCATAGAGGAAAAACTAATTAGAGCCCAGTAAATGAACAAATTATTAAATAAAATCAAAAAGAAGAAATTACCACAGCCCGATTCAGACGAAGAAGGAAGCACAACGGACGAAGAAAACGAGTAATTGAGAAACATCAGAAACACACCGATACCAGAAAGTTGTAAGAATAATTTTATTAATTCTAAGAAAAATTATTGTGAAAATAGCGAAAGTAGTTTTGACAAAGTTATTGAAAAAGAAAAAATTAAAATGGCTTTAACATTGACATTAGACCCGCTAAAGTACATCGAGAAACTAAGCACGTTTGACGGTAGAAGAGAAGACCTATATACGTTCATAACTAATGTAGAAGGAATTATTCCAACATTAAATAAATATGACGACCAATCACAATTGATGTGTATAAACATATTAAAATCAAAATTGATAGGCAAAGCAAAAAGATGCGTAGAAATTCACGCACATCTAAATAAATGGATAGAGATAAAAGAATTGTTAGTAAATAATTTTGGAGGATTCAAAAGTAGCTTTCAATTATATGACGACCTTAGACAAATAAGTTACAGAAACAATGTAATGACATTTTATAACGAGATACAGAGAACGTTATGTGAATTAAATCAGAAAACAGTGCAAGAAAATAAACCATTTGAGATACCTCATAACAACCAAACTGCATTAAATACTTTTAAAGAAAAATTACCGATTCATATGAGAACAGTATTATTTTCACTAAAACCAGCTAGCTTACAGGCAGCATTATACGAATTAACTCAGGCAGGATTCATAGAAGAAAAAAGGGAAGAAAGACCTCAACCTAAAATACAGAATTATATACCACAAAAATCTTATCAAAATAATTCTCAACCAAAAAATCCAGCAAATATCAGACCACCAGTTAATCATTATCATAATAATAATCCCAATAATAACTATAGGAATCCCAATTACAAAGGTAATAATTACAACCCCAATTATTACAACAGAAGTCAGAATGTAGAACAAATGGAAATAGATCCCACCAGTATTCAACTTAGAAGAGTACAACCCCAACAAATAAACCATTCTAATAACGAAAATAATAACGAATTCGAATTAAGAAGAAATCAGAATTTTCGGTATCCAGCCTCGGAACCCCCGGAACCGGATTGCCCTTTATCAAATTAGTAAAAAACAAACAAGTTATTCGAATGTTAATAGACACAGGAGCAACGAATAGTTTAATAAATAGAAAAAATGCCCCACAAAACTATTAAAAACCTTTAACTATAAAAACTGTAGGAATTCCAGTTATAATAAATGAAGAAATAAAAATACCAAAAGAAAGATTTATTTACAATGTCGTAGAAGATTGTGTATTCCAAATATTAGATTTCAATCCAAATTTCAATGGAATTATAGGAAACAATATATTAATCCCTAACAATAGTAAGATTGATTTTAAAACAAAAACTTTAGAATTAAATAGTGAAATAATCCCTTTATTCTTCAGTATAGACGAAGAAAAAGAATATGAAAAAGAAGTAAATTACTTTAATAATATAGAACCACAAAGTTCCATATTCGACGAATTAGAAAATAACAGGTTAGACCATTTAAATGCCGAAGAGCATACAAAATTAACAAAATTATTAAAAAACAATGAAAAAACATTTTTTCACAAGGGAGATGATCTAAGTTTCACATCTCATGTTAAACATAAAATAGTAACAACAAGTAACGAACCAATTTTTACCAGAATTTATAGGTATCCAGAAGTTCATAAAAAGGAAGTAGATAAACAGATAGATGAGTTGTTACAACAAAAAATAATAGTAAAAAGTACTAGTCCATATAATGCACCTATATGGATAGTACCTAAGAAAGAAGATAAAACAGGAGAAAAAGAATGGCGGATCGTCATCGATTATAGAAAGTTAAATAATGTAACCAAAGAGGATAAATTCCCCATATCAATAATAGAAGATATTCTAGATAAAATGGGAAGAGCAAATTATTTTACTACTTTAGATTTGACAAAGGATTTTACCAGATAGAGGTAGAACCAGAGGATAGAGAGAAAACTGCATTCTCTACTTTATCAGGGCATTATGAATTCGCTAGAATGCCATTCGGTCTCAAAAACGCACCGGCGACATTTCAGCGTATGATGAACGAGGTATTAAAAGAATTTGTAGGACAAACATGTTAAGTATATTTAGATGATATAATAATATTTAGTACATCACTAGAAGAACACCTTTCTTCTCTCGAAAAAATATTAAAGAAACTACAAAGCGTAAATTTGAGAGTATCCCTTAACAAATGCGATTTCTTGAAGAAAAAAAGTGAATTTTTAGGACATATAATAACTCCAGAAGGTATTAAACCAAATCCAGAAAAATTACAATAATAATACAAAAATTCCCTATACCCACAACTATTAAAGAAATACAGTCATTTTTAGGATTAACAGGTTATTACCGCAAATTTATAAATGACTATGCAAAAATTATAAAACCTATGACACTTTGTTTAAAGAAAGATAGCAAAATAAATATAGAAAACAAAGAGTATAAAGACTCATTTGAGAAACTAAAGCTTGCGATGCAAGACACACTCATAAACAAACACCCAAATTTCTCAAAAGAATTTACTTTGACTACAGATGCAAGTAACTTTGCAATAGGAGCCGTGTTAAGTCAAAATCATGGACCATTAGGATTTGCAAGTAGAACTTTAAATAAACATGAATGTAATTATTCAACAATAGAAAACGAATTGATAGCCATAGTATGGGCAACGAAACAGTTTCGTCACTATCTTTATGGTAGAAGATTTAAAATATTAACCGATCATCGACCATTAGCATGGCTGCATAATCTAAAAGAACCTAACAGTAAGTTACAAAGATGGAAGATCAGACTAGAAGAATATGACTTTGATATAAGATACCTAGCAGGAAAAGAAAATAAAGTTGCAGATGCACTTTCAAGAATAAAGATAGATACAATAAATGTATTAGAAAAAGAAGAAGATTTAGTTAGCACCAGACATAGTGTAATCTCAGATAGTTCAAATCTAATATCAATCACAAAGAAACCTACGAATACATAATAAAAGAATGTGATACGAACCTAATAAACTGTATTCATATGACAGAAGATAGATCATTTTTAGAATTCCAAGATTATTGGAAATTACACCATAATAATCAGAAACTTCTTAGGACAAAAGCCTATTTAATTGACATTAAAACTTAAAACCGTAGAAGAAAATAATCATAATGCCATAGATAACTTAAATAAACAAATAAAGATAAACGATCATTTTAATAATCAATTTAAAACCTTAATTGATTTAATGAACCAAGGTATTGAAACAATAAATAAATTAAAAAATAGAAATAAGGATGTTGATAATCTTCGTATAGAAATAGAATTCAGTAACAACATAAGAGAAATTAGAGAAACTTTAGGAAAAATAGAAGAAGTAATACTGACTAGCAGAACAGGAATATTAACACAAAACATAATTACAAGAGAATAATATCACATTTGAAAAATTGAAAGAATTAAAAATCAATTTAGCAACATACAAAGAAAATATTTTAGTAATTGTATTAATTCCACAATATTCCAACCAAAAGTTCAATAAAATATATATTCAAAACTTTCCTATAAATAATAAAATTATAGATTTACAAACTAATAACTTCTTAGAATTAAATAAAATATTATATCATGTAACAAAGGAAATAAAAAATTTACAAATATTAAAAGACGATTGTATAGAAAATATATTAACAAACAAACCAATGAAATGCAAAACAAAAAAATACAAAGAAAAAAATGTAATAATAGAAAGAGAAAAATATTTAATAATTAAGAATCTGGAAAAAACCGAAATACAACAAAATTGTAATAATTTAAACTATATATTAGAAGGAAATTACTTAATAAGAGCAGAGAACTGTAAAATTTCAATGAACAATGTAATTTATAATAGAAAGTATTACAAAGAAGAAAAAATAATACCTGTATTAAACTATAACTTTTCAAATGAATATTTAGGAGACGTAAAGTATGAATCCATTGATAACTTAAAAGAAATAATAGAAATAAAAAATAAAAAGGAAACACGGTATATTTTTAGTTTCTCGGCAACTTTATTAATCATTGCGATCATTGTAATAATAATATTGTACAAAATAAAAAGACAAAATAAAACTATAATAAATCTACCTCCAGTCATGAACGAACTGAAGGAAGACTCTAAGGAGGGAGGGGTTATGACAGCAGCTCACCTAAACAGGGATCGACTGTTCTAAAACAACAAAAGATAACGATGTATTATCTTTCAAACACATGGAAGCAGTAAAACACCCGATGCACCAACAAAAGATAACGATGCCTTCCAAGAAAGATGATGGACATGGATATTACCTTATCTTATCTTTCAAACACATGGAAGCAGTAAAACACCCGATGCACCAACAAAAGATAACGATGCCCTTCCAAGAAAGATAATGGACATGGATATTATCTTATCTTATATTTCAAACACATGGAAGCAGTAAAACAACAGATGCACCAACAAAAGAGGTTACGAACACCGAACAGAAAACCGCGCCTTATTGTATAAATAGTAGTGTTTCGAATATGTAATGTAGATTTTTAAGAAGACAATCAATAAAGAAAGAGCTCTTGCTCTCTAATTTTGAAACGAATTTATTTATCATCAAGATAAAATTTATATACATCCTAATATTGTCACCAAAACATGTAAAAAAAAAAAAAAAAAATCTTAAACAAAGAAAATCTTAGCATTGTAATCAGACTCATACCTTAAAAATGATCTTAGTACTGTAGTCAAACTGGTAATAGAACCTAATCAGAAAAAATATCAGAAAAAAAAAACATTATACTAAACTAGAACTTAATCCTAAAACTAAGCACCTATACTAGCACCTAGGCAAATTTCACAATTTAATTTATAAAAAAAAATAAGTATATTTATACATCTGCAACCATCTGGCAGAAGAGCAATAACACTCTCAATAGATCGTAAGTTTCATTTTTCATAACTGCAGCACAACCTTATTCTTGAAACATTGTAAAATAGTCTTCTTTCCTAGAAATTTCCAAACGGCCTTAACCTTAGCAGAAAATTAACCTCTTCTAGTTTAATTTTCTTTTTCGAAGAGGGGGAGGATGTAGTACTCACGCTACATACCATCCCGTGTATACTTCATACACTTTTACATACATGCACTTTTCATACCTTTCATTTAACTCACTATTCCTCGTACACGATAACGACATTTCACAATCATGAGCGCCCAAAACGCATCAGATGGTATATCCGAAGTAAGTCACCATTCGTTCACTGTCAGCACTTGTCCACCGAATATGCACATTAATATCATATTTCCTATGCACTGACGCCTAAGATATGAGTAATGGCTATGCCATGCCTTACAAGCGCAGTGACGTAGAATAAACAAAAGGGAATTCCATGCACACGCTGAGATTGCATATCTACAACGAATGCCAGCGGTGACATGGAATTACTCAGATATATGCCGATGAGTGCAATATTTACGAATAGGACAAAGTGTGAATGACATTGCGACATGGGACTACATGTCGACATACAATTACTGATTGGTAAACCTGATTGGGAAATCTATGATTGGGAAATGCGCAAAGCTGGGTTAATGAGCAATATGTGTGTTGGAGGGGTATGAAAATGAACCAAAAATGAACACTTAAATTAGTATAAAAGAGCCGGGAATTTCAGGGATAAGACACAGTGAGTAAGAGACAGATTAACGATACAATATAAGGGTTGCAGCCTAGCTAAAGACAGCGGGCCCTTACATTGAATAAATTAAATAATAATAACAGTTTAACTATATTATCTGGTCGCAGCCAAGCTATAGACAGCGGGCCAGTAATATAAAATAAAATAAAAACGTTTAAAAAACCAATCAAAAAAGTCTTTTACTCCGTCCGGGAAATTACTCTTCTCCTCAGTAGAGGAAAGCACGATAATTTTACGATACAACACAAGTTTAAACTTAACAGAAACTAATGTGACCGATTGGCAGGCTCAGTTTTCTGATGTGATTGCTATGGTGGACCACAAAATGTTTCTGGATAACCTTTCCAGAGCATCTTCGTCTACTTCAAGAGCTATTTATAGTCATTTAAACCATGAACTGCCCTCGGAAGTCTCTTACTTTAGTAATGAATTTTCAGCCTCGGTTATAAGTATTATTTTTAGAGCAAGAGTTGAAATTTTAAATTTGAACTTTATACCTCATCGATCTGACTTGCCCCAGCTATGTGATCTATGTAACGGAAGAGCGAATGAAGATATATACCATTTCGTTGCTGCTTGTCCTATTCTACAAGAAATTCGCCGGTTGTATTTTCGGGAAAGTTTTATATCTTTGGACAAACTTTTTGAAATTTTAAATGGAGCAATGGGCTGGCTCAGCCTCTTTAAATATTGCCAACATGCTCTTTCTTACCGTAACAGTTTCACATATTAAACTTAGTCGATTACCCGCTTATTGCAGTTTTGACCAAATTTTATACCTAACTATTTATTGTTTTGTTGCTGATCATACTAAATTTGATAATATCTCTTTTGTGTTTCAAATCACGTTAAAATTGATAATATTGTATAAACAGCTATTTCTAACCACATTGTGTATTATTTTGTGTTACTAATCATGTTAAAATTGATAAAATTGTGTATAAACAGCTAATCAAATTAACCAAATTGTATAATATTTTGTGTTTCAAATCACGTTAAAATTGATATCAGTGTTTTATATAATAATATTTCTTCATATCTTTTGTTAAACATTTTTGCTTTTTATTATTTTTTATTTTTTTTTTAAATCATATTATGAAATGTCATCTCAGGCAGACGGCAGTATTGCCATGTCCTCATTCTTAAGTATACCAATTTGTAAACTTTATGATGGAAAAAATAAAGAATCTATCTAATCTAATCTAATCTACTTAGGTATTACTTTGGATTATAAGCTCAGTTGGTTTGAGCATACTATGTACTTAAAAAAATATCTAAACAATGTTGTTAGACAGTTTTATAATCTCAGCCAATACTGTGATTTGACAATTTTAAAGTTAGTCTATAATGGTCTTCTCAAATCTAAACTTCAGTACGGTATAGCTTGTTGGGGTGGTACATATTATAACAAATTAGAGCCTTTGCTAATAAAACAAAAACACGCTGTTCGTATTATGTGTAAGGTTAACCGTCGTACTTCTAGTTTTGGACTGTTCAAAAGTCTTGGATTTCTTCCATTGAAACATTTATACTTCTATAAAGTTTTAAAAATATTTTTTGAAAAGTCCGGGTACAATTCTCCTAGGGTTTATGAAAACCGTAATTTGCGCGTCAACACTAGTAATCTCGTCAATGTACCTATAATCAATAAATCGCATTTTTCCACCTTCTATAATGTTACTGCACCGCGTTTGTTCAATAAATTACCTTCAAGTCTGAGATGTGAGCGAGTTAAATCCGTATATCTTAAAAATGTAAAATGTTGGCTTTTCTCGTTAAACTACGCTGTAATTGGTGGTTTACTGAATCCCTTCGTATGATTTCTTTCTGTTGTAATTTTTTTTTTTCTCTTTGTTAGTTGAATTTATACTTTTTTTATCGCATCCCCATCGATAAATAAATTTTAATTTTATTAAGTATGTACTGTACATTCGCCTCTTGTTTAAATCTAACAACAGAATGTACCTCACTATTTCAGTTTATAACTTAAATGCTCTACTATCTTGTAAATCTATCTTTTAATTTGTTTTAAACATTTGTATAACTTTAAGTTATTAATGAAATAAAGTAAGTAAAACTAAACTAAACTAAAACTAAACATGCAAATTTCAAATTATCCCTATATCCGCGTGCAAAGAAACACGGCTATTGTCGTATATGACGTTTTGACCAAAACTATTTGTCAGCATACGATAAAATTAAGAAACACACGAAAAAAACAAATCCAAACTGCAACAAATACGACCAATCTAAAGAAAATGGAATTTGAAATGAAGCACATAAAATTGGTCATTAAAAAAATAAAGGAAAACAAACTAATTCATGGTTTTTTTTAATTTCAAAGAAAACCAAGAACTTTATGCGTAAAAATAGTAGAGATATGGATCGAGAAAATTAAAAGGAAATCCAAATCCCAGAGCACTCAGACTTTTGCGCAGGATGACATGGAGCATCGCGGAGATATTTCTCTTAGAGAACCACCACAAAAAATTCCAAAGAAGGAAAGAAGCTTCTTATGCCCTTGGAATCGGGATTACAAATCAAAAGCGATGTGCGTTTCTTGACAAAGGCACATTTGTCCTGGCCACCGCGGTGAAGTATGTAAGACCGACCGTTATATGTACAAGAAACAGGATGTAATGCCAGCCTTGTTACTCTCTCCGCGCCACCTGTAATGAAAGCCTCTGTTGGGTTACTCTCTCCGCGCCACCTATAATACCACGCTAAGGCTGCTCCTACACCATCTAAGACCCTCGCCACTCTCGGTCAACTGTCATAACTCTAGGTGCTCTAAGGACGCCACCTGTAGTATCGAGCACAGTTCACTCCTGCAGGATGGTGCCGTGCTCGGACCGTCACTACTGCAATCAAGGAGAGACAACTCAGCTTCCCACTCACTCACGCATAGCCTTCTCCGCTACCGCTCCGTAGCACCACTGACAGCTAAATGCCCAGTTACACACAAGGATCCCGCTTACAGGCGACTAGGGCTCTGCCAATCCGAGACGCTGAAATGAGTGGGTTTCCGGCCGCTCGAGGCCAGGCATGACCGTCTCCCATATAATATCCAAAATAAACTCCTGCCACACGCTCACGACTGAGAAGGATAGTCGGGGTAACCTTGCGAGCAGCCTCCTGTGTTTCGAAAGTCGGAACAGATCTTCCTTACGGCCCGAAAGTTGCCAAGCCTATGTACACTTCAGTTGAAGCCAAGTTCCTAATTCCCCAAGGATTGAGAATGAGGGGGTGGGGAAGATAAGATGTCGAATATCCCCAGAGCTGGCCTCCGCATCGCACTTAGGTGCGAATACCATGGCCACCACGCCGTTCGCTTCGAGAAGGTTATTGCTCCGACTGCTCCTTCTTCAACTCCCCATTACCCCCTTGCGAAGAGATGGACCCGACCCTGCTTCCCTTCCAATGATGGTGTTATTTCATCGTGACTCGATTAAAAGAAAAAGATAAGAACCGAAGCCACATTGAGTCTTTCCATTCCAACGTTATAAATTCTTTATTGCTACTAATACTATCTCTTAAAACTAGCTAAACCGATTCATACACCGGTTGATAACTTCATAGCTTCCAAATAGAAATACAAAAAGAAATCTGCTTAAGTCTATACGAAAGTACGATTAATTTCGTATAGAAGCTAGAATCACTTATATAATAACTATGCATGCCGTCGCCGATACAGGTATCTATGTATCACATACGTACAGTTATACTGTCGAAATGGTAAAACTACTGCAACTTAACTATCCAATTCGCGATTGCCTATATGATAAGTACGCAATCGTGAATCTGCGCAGAAATCTACCGAAATGTATTTCGACCGATTTGTTCGGAGACCAGAGGAGTCTCAGAAGGAATTACTCCAAAAAGATACTGCAAATTCAGATTACAAGTAAGTATATGCTTAAAATAAATGGACAACACTTAATATTCTTAAGTGCTACGGGTACATACGAAAGGGTTCGAAACTTCTTCGAATCTGTCGAACACACTGGATGACTTTAAGGGTACTCAATGTTTTACAAACGATACGGATTAACGCGGAGGGAAAACATAAACTTTAGTATACATATAAATGTCAGCAAAGGTAAAATATTATACCCTATAACAGTTTATAGTCGCGAGAACACAGCTAGCCTTAGAAATGATGATACCACCGATGCACGTATGTGTACACGTACATCAAAGTCGTTATACTACAAGAACATATCCGTTGTTGGTAAAAGTATCTAGAACATGTGAATCGAATATACAAGTATACTACAGAACCGTAAAAGAATGCTTCGCTTGTGTGTGCGAGCGTAGATACGAGAGAGTAAGAACGCTTCTCAAAGAATACGAATCGAGAAGATAATTTCCCAAAATCAAAGGTTATACAAATATATTTATATAATGTAAGTAGGTAAGTCAATATAGTGCTAAATCAAAATTAATAATAAAAAAACTTACGTGAAGACTCCGCCGATGTGCGCACAAAGACTGCTTCTGATGATCTGCTGGAACTGGGATCAGGTAAAACATTTCTAAAATGCACATAAAGGCTAAATATTTGTATATACCCTTAGGGGAAAGATGCATTGATGTGGGTACGAAGTACGCATAATTATGTAACTTTGCAGCTAACGTGACGTAATGCATAGTCGTAGAAAGTCCTATCGCAGGAAATGCGAGGACGAATGACACTAATATGTGCACTGGGACATGCAATAGGATGAATATCCTGAAGACACTTGATCACTCTGCGTTGCCTATTATTTAATTTACTATAACGAGACGTGAAACCAAAAAGTGGTCCTCAGAAGAAAAAATGAAAATAGTCACAAACCGTGACGTAGAACGTCGTTCACTAGAACGTACACGCGAGCGCGGATATTAAAACACTGGTCAATAGATGTCTTGATGGATCGCGAGTCGCGACACGAAAGCAAAGACCGAATGAATACGACTTAATGTCGATTACCTTAGTATATACCTTAACTTAAAACAATACTTGAACACTCTTTAAATACACAAGAAAGTATAGGTTCTCTTAATATCTTTTTTTTTTGTTATATTTTCTTCCACTGATTACAAGTGGGTGCGGGAAGGGATGTGGGTAAAACGCTGGACGTTCTGAAGAATGCTTTAGCAGCGTTATCGACGATGCTAGTAAAGATGATGATGGTGCTCGGGCGATGGTAGAGATGACTATGATGCTGTTACAGCTGAAAAGCCGCGAACTGCCGATGAGCGGAATTTACCGCGCTTTGTGCCGAAACGCTGCGTGGGAAATTTTGAATTAGAAGTTGTAGGCTAAATAATTAAGGATCGGTTGAAGACCGAAAAAGTTCCGCACGTGGCGGAGCGAATGTATTACCTGCGTGAGCATGCGCTCGATGCGTTTTTCATTGTCTTTTAGATATTCCCTCGACGAATTCACTAATTCTACCACCCTTCGATCCGGGAGTGAGTCTAAGCACTGGGCCGACTGCTGCGACCGTCCGAGGAGGTTTACGCAATCTCGTGTCACGTCTCGGTGATGTAGGCGAGCGTGCACGATGGGACTGTACGTCAGAATTTCGAAGCGTCAGCTTGCAATGAGCGGGGATTCTAATATAGGCCGCGATTGGGTCGTGGTCGGCCGTCGTTGTGGGAGACTCTTCGAGGGATATTTCTTACTCGTCGGTCTCGTGTCTCTCGACGTGGTTCTAAACCGAACTACGATCGTTTGCACTTGTGAGGAGTGAGTGATCACCATGGACTATGCCTCCCGATGCTCTGGGCGAAAGGAATGTTCGAGTTTAGTTTATCTATTCACGTGTCTTATACTGTATTTTGTCTTACCTATCAGTTTTTTCTAGTTGATGTTCTATTTCTTTTGTGTGTGATGTTCTTATAATTTTACTTTTAATTCTTGTCTTTTTTCTTTCACTAATTGTTGTAGAATTTGCTGATTTGCTGGTTCAAATTGGACTATTTCATTTTAATTTTACAGATGGACGCTGTATCACTTTGGCTGGCGAATCTAAAATGGTGGTTTTTGGAGTTCGTCAGTCAAATTAGCCGATGGATTTGTCCTCCCTGTCGCACTTACCTCTCCCCATCGTTGTCTAACTTCTCAGTTAAATATGGAGGAAGGCAACCGCGTTGACATGACCGGATGAACGAGTTCAGATCGGGCATTTGACATGCGAGTTTTCTCATGAGGTGTGTTCGATTGTGAATCCATTCCTTTGGGAATGGAAACAGTGGTTGGTTTGCTGATCTCAGCAGCAGGGTTCGTTACACAACTTGAGGCTTTCACGAGATTAGCGAGAGAAATAATAAAGGCAACTATTACCTGCGCAATCATCTCGTCGCTCTATCGCCTGAACTAGTTATTGGTCGAATCTCTTGCACAGGCTGAACTAGCTGGGCTATTTTGGGGTGACCTGTCGTCTGTACGATTATATGTATACTCATTCGGCCGTTGTCAGTCAACACTGACTCCGGGGTTCCGAATACCATGAAGATATCTTCATGTAGAAATTTAATTACTACTTTAGACGTGGCTTTACGCAACGCTTTTATAAACACAAACTTCGAGAACAGGTCTAAGCAAATGGCGATGTGGGAATTCGCACTTTTGGAGCGCGGGTAGGGTCCTAAAAAGTCAACAAAAAGATGTTGAAATGGTCGTTCGACGTGGAAAGCTTTTCCCATCTTGCCTCGCAAGGTGATGTTAGGGGCTTTAGTGGTTTTGCAGATCTCGCATCCGCTAATGAATTGATGTACCTGAGAAGCCATGTTTGGCCAAAAGAACTGTTTGCACAATCTATCTAGGGTCTTGGATATACCTCCGTGCGAGGCTTTAGCAGGGCAGTGGGCTAGCTTAATCAATGGAAGGGTCAGCTCGCGTGGAACCCAGAGTTTCCAAGGGCTTGCGCTCCGAATAGGGTTACCGGTGCTTCGGCGAGCCTTCTTATACACGTGATCGTTCTTAATCAGGGGGTGTGGCAATTTATCTTGGTTTTGGACAATAGTGTCCATGATCTGTCGGTATGGTCCCGAGGTAAAGCTCGGTTCTGACAGGTCAATGTGCAGAACGCTGTGTTATATTGGGAACCAGGGTTGAGCCACAGGGGCAACTTTGATACAGGTGAGGAGGACGCGGCATGCTTGTGGTTGCTCGGCTCAGCTCGTCGGACGGGGGTAGTTCTTGCCCCCTCACCATATACCACCTGCTCAACAAACGTTTTGTTCATGCCAAAAAAAGGTTGATAAAAGGGGAAAAAAGGAAAAAAGGAAAGAAAGCTACTCTACGTAGACCACCGACGGAGAAAAAAAGATAGAAAAGTGAAAATAAGGAAAAGAAAATGTCCAAATACCCAGGCCGATACCCAAGAGAGAGAAGAGAAGGAGCACCCGAACTAATCTAGCTAACCTAAATTAAAACTAACCTAACTTATTAACGAATTGCTGGACGACAAGGAATCTGAGGACAACACCCTGAAACCACACGCAGTCTCCAAGGAGATAAGAAAGCGGAGCAACTACAGGGCCTCAAAACGATTCCTTAAAAAAATGACTGAGAAAGATCCAACTTCTATCAACGATAGAGACAGGGCCTTGATCAGGAAGCACAAGAGAGCAATAAAGAGCTATGAAAATCCGAGGGCTCACAAACCCAACGAACCGTCAGCTCCCGAACTGCAAAAAGGAAAAACAGAAGTGGTGACAGGCAAATCCAAAGGTGCCCCTAATAAGGCCCATAAGGAACAGTCCAAAACCATCAGACCTGTGGAATCAAAGAACAAGGCACAGGCTTCGAGCAGGGTATCTACCGGCACTAAGGCCGGAACCTCTGGCACCTCTTCGAAGAGGCAACGGTCAGAGGAAGAGAAAAAAGAAAGCCGACCGAAAAGACCCAAGGCTTCAACAAGCCTAGACAGCACTCCAACGAGCCTAATAGCAGCAGTCATTGACGAGCAAGATCCCGATGGGAAGATCACAGCTGAACACTGGCTGCTTGCAGAAAACGTCATCCTCAAGGCTATGATGGTCAATATCCGAAATGGGGGACCAGACTACGAATTTGACGGGGCAGGATGGCACAAGGGCGTGAAGATAGTGGGGTGTGGAGACGGGAATACTCTTGAGTTTCTCTCCAAAACCATCGCCAGCATTGGTGAACTGTGGGAGGGAGCCAAACTCAAGGTCATACCAAGATCCGCAGTTCCACTAAGACAGAAAGCCAAAGTCTGGATACCACCCCCCTTCGATAAAGAAGAGGACGAAAACATCGTGGTACTCCTCGCAGGTCATAATAAAAACATCCGAATCAAGGAGTGGGTAAAGTTATACTCCAGAAGAAGTGGTGACGGCAAAGAGCTCTGCTTTGCGATCAACCAATCTTCTGCAACAAGCATAAGAAAGACCCCAGGCAGCAAACTGAAGTTCGGGCTAGGTGCCGTAAGGGCACGGCTGGAAGGAGATGAAGAGCCAAAGGTTGCAAAAACTGCTAGTGGTGCAAATTAATTTGCTTCACTGTAAAGCAGCAATACACGACCTACTGCTGTTCATATCTGAGGTAAGCGTGGACGTGGCATTAATTCAGGAACCCTGGATTTTTAAAAATAAAATCCAAGGACTGAAATCGCCATACTACCATCTATTCCACACCAAAGAAGAAGGTAAAGTACGTAGCTGTATTCTAGTCAAAAAAACCGTTAGTAATACATTTTTTCTTCATAGGTACAGCAATGGAGACACAGTGGCTGTAAATATTGAAGCTTCAGGAAGGAATCTCATTCTCGCTTCAATTTATATGGCACACGAGGAGGTAAACCCACCATCCGATACAGTCCGGGAACTAGTGGAACACGCTAGCACACGGAACACATCCTTGGTGGTAGGTTGCGATGCGAATGCTCACCACACGCTGTGCGGTAGTTCAGGAATAAATGAAAGAGGTGAGTCGTTGTTTGAATACATTCTTTCCACAAATCTAGTTTTGTGTAACAGGGGAAACCAGCCCACCTTCCAAAACAGAAACAGGGCAGAAATTCTAGACATAACTCTCAAAAGCAACAATGATCATGTTAGGGTAGAAGACTGGAGAGTTTGTCGAGAGAACTCATTCTCAGACCATAGTAGAATACTCTTTACAGTCAATCTACATTATATGGTACAACAAATTTTTAAGAACCCTAGGAAAACAAATTGGGCAGACTATGCGAAAACGGTTAGTGAGTACACACAGCATCCGAAAGAGGACAAGTTTGTCGACACTCACTCAATCGACAACGCAGTCTACTATATTACCAAAAATATGCACAAAGCCTTTGTTAAACATTGTCCCATCTCTCGCAATCGCAAACCCAAAAAGGCAACTTGGTGGACCAGCGAGCTTCAAAAGCGGCGAACATTGGTAAGACAACTGTTTAACAAAGCAAGACAGAGTAAGGCAGATGAAGACTGGACTAAGTATAGGTCCGAACTTAATCTATACACTAAAGAAATAAGGAGAGCAAAACTCGAATCCTCGAAAACGTTCTGCGAATCCATAGAGAGTACAAACGAGGCCGCCAGACTACGTAAAGTATTGTCCAAAGACCCCACGGTCCCAGGCTATATTAAACGTGCTGACGACTCTTGGACAGAGTCTAGCCAAGAAACTCTACAAATATTAATGGATACCCACTTTCCGGAGTCTAGTGAAATCACTGGGTGTGAGATCAACTACACTCCTGTTCCGCCAGACACACAACCGGAAATAGCAATGGAAAGCATTATAACAGAGCACAAAATTGCTTGGGCAGTCAAATCATTCAAGCCCTACAAATCGGCGGGACCAGATAATGTCTGTAGCGATCGCCTTGAAATAATTTCCCATTTCTATGTCTTCAAAGTCACTGTTGACGTGGGTTTTGACGTGCTTTTGATAATTCCACGCACTGATGGTAATGCGTTAAGCCGCTGTGCAGTTTCAACTCAAACTCTACACCACATTCTATCAACCATATTTCGCGCCAAGCCGCGCAGGTATATATTGAATGTAACCCGACTGGGCGGTCTTTTTTACTTGTGGCTAGTGAATGACGAAGGATAGTGCGTGCATCCATCACAGAAAATTATTGGTAAACCGCTTGATTTACATATCAGTAAAGTTCATATAATAACTCATTTGTATTCCCTAGTGTCCGAGAAAATTAAATTAGCCGAAAGTACAGGCATATTGTGATTTAGTCGTCGAGAATTTCCAAGCTAAACGTAAAGCTCGTCAAAAGAGTCTAGATGAATATAATCTAATAAAAAGTTATTTAAAATTGTCATTTCAAACGAAGGTAAGAGTGATATTATTCGTTTCTAAAGTGTGCAAGTGTAACATTCCACCCTCACTCAAAATAGGCGGACTTACGTTGGCTTTTGGACACGTGATTTTGCAACCACTCACTACAATTGGTAAAACCACGAGGCAACGCAGTGTAATTTACATTCCATAAAATTCACTGGTGCCGACCTATCTATCCACCTAACCAAAAAAAAATCAACACGTGTGCCTTTGCATTGATAACCTAACCATAGTGCAGCACGATCTACGAATGCACCACAGTTTCCCAGAAACACCAAGTGCGCAGCACCCACGTGCATAATCGACATAGCAACCTGCATCGCTCAAGATTGCTTAAATTCACTCCCTGAAATCTAATCGCAATCAGTCGAGAAGCACCGCAACCTCTGTTCATCAGCTTAGAAGCGTAGGAACACATCCCAGACATCCCGACATCATCATCAAATACTTACCATTGGTCTCAATTAATTAAAACTTTATATATGTATAAATCAAGAAATATCGTTTATATGAGTTGGTATATTAAGTAGGTATACATTCGTAGATTATAAATGACATCGAGGTAAGAATCGCCAAAAGATTATCTATATTGCTTCAATAACTAATATTATTTTGTCCAAACAAGCCAAACAGTGAACTTCAGGACCGATGTGCGCACAACGGAGTCTGCAGTCATCAACATAAAGAAAAATATAACAACGTCAATCATCAAACATCAAGATTACAAGTAACTAAACACAAGAAACATTGAAAACGTAAGTCGTATGGCCTTTCTGAAACTAAAATCTAATATAAGTTAAATCGAATGATGAAATACATACCTATTAGTAAACGTAAAGTAACTTAATTAAAATAGAAAAACAATTGAGAACCTAATAAACATTGCCTTCTGCAATAAGAAAATAAATTTGTCATCACTACCATCAATTTTACTATGATATCCTACTTACAATATAAATCTGATTTATACCATTTGAATATCTATACACTCAACAAGTGATTTATTGAATTGAAGATTCTTAAAACTATAACTTACTTTAATAATAACATTTATATTCCCTTATATACCATATTACATACCTACATTCTGTTTACCTTTCAACTTATTTCGAGTAAGATACCTAAGCTATACATTGAATTTATCTGAAATTTTTAATTGATGAATTATGACGCCAATTCTATAATTATACTATTCTCTTCTTATCGATCATACGTGCACCACACACTAGAATGAGTGTTTCTCGTAAATTCTCTTAAAATCTCTTTGTGATAAGAAACTTTCAACGATATATATATATATAGCCCAATAAAATTGGATACCTAATGTGTTTTAAAATTAACCATTTGTTTAATATGGATTGATTGAATTCTAACGGCGATAAAGGGGTGATAAGCGTGAGCAACGTTCGATGAGTACCTAAGTGTGAGCAACTGTGTAGTGTCCTATTATAAGGGACTATCATAAATAGTATACAGGCATATTGATAGTCATGGAGTCGTGACTTAGGTCATGCTAGGGCGGGTTAGCCTTCTGGTTGTGTAGTCATTCCCGAGAACAACGATTACCTTCCAACGTGTCACTAACACCTGACACCTATTCTCAATCTTTAAGCTTATCTATCCTTTTCTATTCTTTTTCTTATTTCCGACGATCTTGCCATTCACTAAAAGGATGGCAATCTATTCTATGGCGCGCAGTAAAAATAACACCCACTTAACTAGCCATAGCATCATACAGTCATGTGGATTCGATACCCTTAATATAAAGTGGCACGAATTTATTTTGTAGGTAGGTAAGTGGCAGAAAGATTCCCCCCCTCCGACGAGCTGTCGCCGTGCGACCACCAGCGTGCCACCTCTGCTACCAGGGAAAAACAACACCCAAATTACCCCCTGCTCTACATGTCATACCAGCAATGATACAACAGGCTCTTAGTGTAATACTGCCATGGCTAAAAGTCATTTTCAAAAGCTGTATAAGACTCTGCTACATACCGCAAAGCTGGAAAGAAGTTAAAGTGATATTCATTCCCAAAGCAGGGAGACATATACACTGCACAGCAAAAGATTATAGGCCGATAAGTCTCTCCTCTTTTCTCCTAAAGACACTGGAGAGAATAATCGACTTATACACAAGGGACCTTCTAAACGGAAACAACCTATGCAGCACTCAACACGCCTACCTCAAAGGCAAGTCCGTTGAAACAGCCCTGCACGAAGTTGTGTCAATAATAGAAAAAGGACTACACCACAAAGAATTCACCATGGCTGCATTTTTGGACATTGAGGGAGCTTTCAACAATGTTAAAACAGCGGCCATAAAAACAGCGCTCGAAGACTTGGGAGCGAATAAAGAAATAACGAACTGGGTTTACGAAATGCTCAACAGCAGAGTTATTAACTCAGAGATCGGTGAGAGTTACATAAGGAAAACAGTGACCAGGGGCACCCCACAGGGAGGCGTCTTATCTCCCCTCCTGTGGCTCATAGTGGTCAACAAAATCCTAACGACTCTAAGGGTCAAAAGAACGAAAATAGTAGCATACGCAGACGATATTGTAATTCTAATAAGTGGCAAGTATCTCCCCACTATTAGTGAACTCATGGAATCTGCCCTAAAAGAACTATCCTCGTGGGCAAGACCGAACGGCCTTGGAGTTAATCCAGTCAAAACCGAATGTGTTCTGTTCACTAGGAAAAGAAAAATCGAGAAATTCGATATGCCAAAGCTAAACGGAATTCGTCTGAAACTTTCCCCGGAGGCAAAGTATCTGGGCATCATCCTAGACTCTAAGCTTACTTGGAAACGTAACACAGAAGAAAGAGCAAAAAAAGCACTATGCGCCTTCTACGCATGCAAAAAGACATTTTGGCAAACGTTGGGGTATGTGCCCTTACATAACCCATTGGATGTACACAGCGATCATACGACCCATACTTACATACGGGTCAATTGTATGGTGGAAGGCAACAGAAAGGACTACCTATCTCCATAACCTCTCAAAGGTACAGAGATTAGCATGTATTGGTACAACGGGAGCAATGAGATCAGCACCCCAAGCCGGGCTGGAAGTCATTTTAAACCTACCCCCGCTTGGTGAATATATTCGCAGCATGGCAGCCAAAGGAGCCCTCCGCCTCAAGGAGGCAAACATCTGGAGGCACAGCTCCTATGGACACGGCTCTATAATTCACAACTACTTGGGTATCGATCTATCCAGGAAAACGGACTACTTAATAACCCAAACGAAACTTCGAGAAAAACTACTCCACATACATACCCCAAAGAGAGAACTGGAACACGCACGTCAACGTGCAAGAATTCCACATCTATACGGACGGGTCGAAAATGGATGTGGGGACAGGAGCGGGAGTTTTTTGCGAGCCCCTAGACATAAAGGACTCGTACAGACTTCCCAATGAATGCAGCGTCTTTCAAGCTGAGATTGTCGCCATCGACAAGGCAGCAGAAACTATCTCCGCGAAGAATCTGGATCCTTCCACGATCACAATCTTCGTAGACAGTCAGGCGGCTATCAAAGCACTAGACAGCGAAACTATAAAGTCAAAAACAGTCAGAAACTGCCAAAAATCCCTCAACAAAATAGGCGAACGACACAGGATCACTCTCTGCTGGGTCCCCGGTCATAGCGACATTGTTGGGAATGAAAAGGCAGACGAGCTAGCAAGAATCGGGTCAGAACTTGGCGCAATAGACGCCATTACGTCAATAGACATCCCAATTAGTGCAGCAAAAAGAAACACTGACCAAAAACTGAGGGAACAAATTAACACCACCTGGTCCCAAAGGCACGACTGTGTTATATCTCGCAGTCTATGGCCAAGAATTAACGAAAAAAGAACAAAAAGCATTCTGGAAATGAATAAGCTAGAAATACGTATCTTAACTGGCGTACTGACAGGCCACTGCACCATAGGTGTAATGGCAAGCAGGCTGGGCATCAGCTCACCAGACTACTGCAGGAGCTGTCAAGATATAGAAGAAACCGAGCCCATCAAACACCTGCTCTGCGAATGTCCAAACCTTCAGACATCTCGACTTCGCTATCTGGGCAACAGATTCTTCGAAGACTTAGAGGACGTAGCGCAGGTACCACTGACGGACACTATCAGGTTTGTCAAGAACACAGGTTGGTTCCAATAGGCCAACCGGCAAGATTAACCTAAACTGAGTATGGTAAGTGTTTTATTGTAAATGTAGGTTTACCACATAAAACAATAAGGGATCACAATGGACCAATGGGCCCCCGTGCAAGCAAAGCAGCCATGCTGTGCACTTCCCTTCCAACCTAACCTAACTTAAAATTACAAGCTATGCCCTAAAATGTACCTAAGCTAACTTAAAACTACACTAAAACTATCTTACCCTAACCGCAACTCACTTTTCCTAAATCTCTCTTTGGTACCGGGGTCGTTATGAGCCCGAAACATGCCAGATGTTATTGGCAAGGGTTGGCCAGCACACCCTTGTGTCTTTCGACACAACCTTAGCTATCACTCTGGCCGATGTTGTGAGTGATAGCCCCTCGACGAACCCTCCAGTCACGATTTATGTCAGTATGTACGTAGAGAAAAGTTCGTATGTCGTCGCGTCATGTCGTCAAAGTTTGTATTTTCCTGTTATGTCATTGTCGATCTATAGAAGAACGGACTTCACAGCCGTCCACACACCAAATGCAACGATTTAGCCGCGCATTTTTAAACGCACAAGAAAAAACCAAAATTCAAGGCCATGAAGGCTATTTTCCAATATTTAATTTATATAAAAAAGACTTAAAACTACTGCAAGGAAATTCAAAAAACTTAATCTAAAATTCTGCACTTAAAGCTTAAAACTAAAATTCAAATATATAAAGAAAACTGAAAGTACTCACGATTTTATACGGTCGAACGTAGATGGATGACGGCCAAGACGGCCTATATTCACAATTCACAAAAAAATAATACTCTAGCCTTACTTAAAACTCGAATTAAAAGCAAACTAAATAAAATTAAACTAAAACTAAAACTTATGATTAAAAAAAAAACAATTCATTAAAAAAGCAAAAAAAGGATTTCAAAAAAACCAATTCAAAAAAACTAAATCTTCAAAAAAAATTAAAATTGAAAATTAAACCTAAATTCAGCCAGGGTGTTCAGACTATACGCCACGGCGTTTTAGAGGGGTGGGAAACACTTCTAGGTGCAAGTGGATGTTGTTGCCACAAACAGGGGCGGAGCACTTCGGCGCACTGCACATTATGTTTATTGTAGGTATATGTTTTGTTTGTGTGCAGTCACAGTTTAATGTTTTTCACTTATGTATTTTTATTGGTGTTTTATTGTAAGTTGTCTTTGTTCACTGTTTTGATTATTGTCGTTGTTGTTTTGTATTTGGTTGCGGCTCTGTGGCCGTACAATCCAAAAACCGTTGGAGCTGTTTCGCAGGTTTTCTGTCCCAGCACGGCACAAAAAAAACTCCCAAGGTTAAATAGGGGGCAGAGGTCCGAGCACCAGGCCAAAAGTGGCGGCCCAAATACGACCCAAACCTCTGCAGCGACTTTTTTCCGTATCCCCTGACCTTTTCGCCCTTCAAAATCCACCAGACCAGAGTTCGAATTTGTATCTACATATTAAAATGTTATCGAATAAATATGCTTTCTATTTGCCTTTTTTTTAAATAAACTCACCCAAGATTAATTTGCACAATTATTTCTCGATGTGTATTGGCGTGTTAGGCCACCCATGGCAGACAGGCCGATTGATGAGCGCCAACCAAGAACTGGCAAGGACTTAACGTCCATCCACCCCTAATCCAGAGTGTCATGCGACCCGTGCTTATTGGATGGTTTGCAGCCAGGGGTATCCGGCTGTATTTTAGCGGAGCCTCTCTGATACCGGGCCACCTCAGAGAGTAACCATGGCCTTACCACGCTAATGCGGGGCTCTGGCGTGGTTGACCGTCTTTCCCGCGCTACTCGTGGGAAATGAAACAACCAAACAAAAACAAACAAAACAAAACAAACAAATTGCGGGGACAGACCGCAGACGAAGTCATTGGTCGGATGGAGCAGGACATCCATGACGACCGCCTGGCACATGATAGACCCGGAACAAGTCGAAAGGGAGGCTCTAAACTGGTGCAACCCAGCACCAGTCAAAGAACCATCGTCACCTCACGACAAGCCACGGGGGTGCCAAAAGGCCCGGGAAGAAGCCCGGTAGCACCGACAGGTGCATGCAGTGGGGATAGGAGCCAAATCCTAATCCCCTCCCTGACCGGGGAAGTAATGGTGGAGGGAACAAAGGCAGTGGGAACGAGCATAGCTCAAGTACCAGCCCCTGTACCCCCCGACAACAACACCGGAAGGAAGAGGAATAAGCCAGCCTTACCTCCACCTGGGAAACCAGGCGCGAGGGACGACCCTATGCGAAGGGGACTTAGTGGTGCTGGCACTAAATGGTACCTCAGCTGCCTCAATAAAGGCTTCGGGCCCGAGGAAGAAGTACAGAAGTGGCAAACGGGGAAAAGGGGGAACAGCAACATCACCCCCCCCCCCCCCCCCCACAACAAATAAAGCCAAAAAACAGAAGGTGGATGAAGGTACCGAGGGGGCCACGGGAAACCCTGCAAAAGCAAGCGCCACCGTTTTCGGTCGAAGCTATGCTACGGCGGTGAAAACCTTCCCGGCTAGCAGTAGACGCGAGACAGGTGCGATTGCTGAGCAGGTTGCTGTTCTCCCGGTGAAATATCCGCAGGAGATCCTCAGCAACCCAGACCTCACGGCACTTGAAGACGCCATTGTGTTGGAAATGGCCTTGGGATGGGAGCATAAGCTCAAATTCCAGGGCATACATTTCAAACATGGAATGCTCTTAGTGGACTGCGAGACTCCGCAGACAGCTGAGTGGCTAAAGGCAGTAGCCCCAAAGTTGGGGAAATGGAAGGGGACACGCCTCATGGCTTGCAGTCGGACTGATATACCACGGTCCTACTCCATAACGATATTCCTTCCACGCAGTGCAGAGCAAGAAGCTAAAACCTCCTTGGCACTGCTGGAAGCACAGAATGTGGGACCTAACGTCCAGGCGTGGAAGATTCTCAATTGTCGAAAAGTGGGAACCGGGCAGGTACTGGCTCTTGGCATCGACCGAAAATCCTTCGACGCCATAAAATCCCAAAAAGGATCCCTGAGCTACCGATTCGGCAGGGTTGCGGTGTGCGGACTCAAGAGGTCGGACGAGATCTCTGGGCAAACAGCCCAGCCAGCATCAAATCTGAATTCGCAGAGCGCGCAGTTCGAGGTGGAGTATACTGCTCCTCCGAAGACTAAAGCACCTTCTTCCGTTGTCCAATCGGCGGAGCAGGCTCCTGAGGAGACCGAGGAGTCTATGTCCAGCTCGGATAGCATGATCTCTGAGGGGGAAATGGACAACACGGTCATCGACCTCTTCCAGGAAATCACCCAGGAGGGGGAAGATTCGTTGCTGAAGGAGGACGGGGCAACTGCCCCGCGCGAGCAATAGCTCGATGAACCCCACCAACAGCAAAATCAAACTAGCACAGGTAAACATTCACCATGCTATAGCCGCCTCGGCGACTATATCTAGGATGTTTACCTGCCAAAGCCTAGGGCTAGTACTGATCCAGGAGCCATGGATCCTGAAAGGACAAGTCAAAGGATTGGCGAGCAAGGATGCAAAGGTAATATGGGACACTCGGGCCGAGAAACCGAGAGCTTGCATTCTAATTAACAATAAATATAAATTTATTCTACTTTCAGAATACGCGACACGAGATCTGGTGCCAATTCAGGTACATCTGGATGTTGAAGGATGTCACCGCACCATTGTCATCGTATCGGCGTACTGTGCAGGGGATGAGACGGTTGTATCATCCCAAATGCAGCGACTGGTGGAGCATTGCAACAAGCTCCGCATGTCGCTCCTTATAGGGTGTGATGCAAATGCCCACAACATCATATGGGGGAGCACCGACACCAACACCAGGGGTGAGTACCTACTAGAATTTATTATGAGTTCGTCACTTGATATTATAAACGTGGGAAATACCCCCACTTTTGTAACTACTGTCAGGGAGGAAGTACTAGGCCTCACGCTTGGTAGCCCAAGCGTAAGTAAATTAATTAGTAACTGGAGAGTATCTAGTGAGCCGTCATTGTCTGACCATCGAATAATAGTATTCGACCTGGACAGCACAAGTATCACGAGAAATCCAGTAAGAAACCCACGGAAAATTAATTGGGAAACTTATAGAACTGCTCTAGAGAGCAATCTGGGGCGCCTTAGTCTGAGGAAGGCTCCGGGACACCCCCTAGAGCTAGAGAGCGCATTGGAAGGCATAACAAACGCCATCATCACTGCGTTCGAAGAAAACTGTCCACTAAGTAGAGAACGGGACAGGAAACAGACGCCATGGTGGAGCAATAACTTGTCAAAATTAAGATCCGAGGTGCGGAAGCTTTTCAATAAAGCAAAGCGCAGCGGAGAATGGCAAAGCTACCAAATGGCCCTTACTACATATAATAAGGAAATAAGAAAAGCTAAAAGAAATAGCTTCAGAAAATTCTGTGAGACAATCACCAGCACCCCTACTGCGGCAAGGCTACACAAAGCTCTTGCGAAGTCAGGAGGGGTGCCGATGTCTCTGAGGAAACCAGATGGCGAGTTCACGGAAGATAAGAATCAAAGGGCACTATTGCTACTAGAAACTCACTTTCCTGGCAGCTCGCCTAGTACTGAGCCAGGAATCAATACCACTTCAATCAGACCTCGGAGGGAAGACTGGGAAACAACATCAACCATCTGTTCTGAGGGACGGCTGAAATGGGCAATAAATTCCTTTCAGCCTTTCAAATCTGCCGGAGTGGACGGCATTATACCCGCCCTTCTTCAAGAAGGGCAAAGGGTACTAATACCACACCTGCTAAAGATAACAAGGAGCAGTATTGCCTTGGGCCACATACCAATGCAATGGAGACGAGCAAGGGTTGTGTTTATACCAAAAGCGGGAAAAAAAGACCCACACAGCCAAAATCGTACAGACCCATCAGCCTTACGTCATTTCTTCTGAAGATGACAGAAAAGGCTGTAGACAATTATTTAAGGGAAGATGTTCTGAACACATCCCCCTTACATCATCGTCAGCATGCATACAGAGCGGGCAGATCAACAGAGACCGCCCTATATTAGCTGACGGAGATAATTCGAAGTGCCCTGGAGGCAAAAGAAATAATACTGTGCGCTTTCCTAGACATAGAGGGAGCATTTGACAACACCTCACATGATGCGATCAAACGATCCCTGGATAGGAAAGGAGTTAACAGTGCAGTATCCAACTGGATGTGTGAGCTGCTGAGCACTAGATCAGCAGAGACTCAAACACCATCTGGAACTATCAGAGTAAACACAACGAGAGGATGTCCACAAGGAGGGGTACTATCACCCTTAATGTGGAGCCTAGTTGTAGACGAACTGCTGGAAAAATTAACCAACCATGGCATCAACTGTCAGGCGTACGCCGATGACATTGTATTGATTGCCAGGGGCAAGTTCGAAGAAACCCTTGGAGACATCTTACAAAAGGGGCTTAAAGTAACCAAGGAATGGTGCCATAATGTCGGACTTAACATCAATCCGGCGAAAACAACGATAGTACCATTCAAAAGGAAAAGACGACTTCAAAGACTTAAGGACATAAACCTATCAGGCACGACACTGATACCAGTCAAAGAAGTAAAATATCTAGGACTCCATCTAGATAGTAAACTCCTCTGGCGAAAACATACAGAGGAGATATCCAAGAAGGCCACCCGCGCTCTCATGATATGTAAGAGCCTAGCGGGGAAGGCATGGGGATGCAGCCCAAGCATCCTGCGATGGATGTACACTGCAATCGTGAGACCAATGATCACATACATGGGCACGGGCGAAACGAACCAGTCTAGTCACAACGCGAGAGACACTCGGCAAAGTGCAAAGACTGGCGCGCCTGTGCATTACCGGAGCAATGCGTAGCTGCCCAACAGCAGCCATGGAGGTGCTATTGGAACTGACCCCTCTACACATCATGGTGATGAACGAGGCAGACAAAACAATCCTTAGGATGGCAAAGGAGGGAATTGGGAGAGGGAAATGCATCCGTTCGAAAGAACACGGTGACTTACTCAAAAAACTCCCACTTCTTGGCATACCTAGGGACGACAGCATCAGGAAGTTCAACTTCGAGAAGAATTTCCAGATAAAGCTCAGCAATAAGGAGAACTGGAGCAACGAATCCATAACTTATGGACTGAGCAACCACACAACAAAGTGGTATACGGACGGCTCGAGGACTGAGGAGGGAACTGGTGCTGGAGTGTTTGGGCCGGGAACTAAGCACTACGAATCCATGGGTAAATGTACCAGCATCTTCCAGGCAGAAATATGTGCCATAGACAGGTGCGTTCGAATCAACCTCGAGAAAGACTATAGAAATTGCAACATAGCAATAATGTCTGACAGCCAAGCAGCTATAAAGGCTCTTGACGCCTACGTTATCAAGTCAAAACTCGTGTGGGAATGCCTACAAGGACTGAATAGACTAGGCAAGAATAACAGAATCTCCATCTGCTGGGTGCCTGGCCATGTTGGCATTACGGGCAATGAGGCAGCGGACTCTCTGGCAAGAAGAGGGGCAGAGGAACCCTTCATAGGACCTGAACCATTCTGCGGGATAGGAGAACACACTATACGCGAAGAGTTCAGGAGACTGGAGGAAGAAACAAAGGCCAAAACCTTTCTCAACCTCCAAGGTCTGAGGCAAGCAAGAAACTCTTAGGAAATTACAACCAAAAGAGATTCAAAGTTTGTATCGGCCTTAACAAAAACAACCTAAGAATCCTAACAGGCCTCCTCACGGGGCACTGCAGACTCAAGGAGCACCTGAGGAAAATGGGCATATCGGAGGACGGGCTCTGTAGATTCTGCAGTGAAACCGCCGAAACTCCAGACCATATACTGGAATCCTATGGGGCACTGACCCACAAAAGGATGAAACATTTGGGCAGGCACCAAATAACAGACAAGGACATACAAACCATGGACCCACAGCTCATTCTCAGATTCATCAAAGAAACTGGACTGGACGCTGTGCTCTAAGGAGTGTGACCTGCCAAGGATAAATCAGAGCAATACCTCGACACGCTTCACAAAGAAGTATCTAGAGAGGGCTCTGAACGAGGGCAAGCACCTCTCCGAGGCACAAGCAAGGGGACACAATAGACCAATAGGTCGCAGTGTAATATACCCTAACCAAATATTATTATTATTATTAGGTTTAGGTGGCTGTCGGCAGAAGCCGACACACTTAGACCAATTTAGGTCCATTGTGATACCACGTATAATTATCTACCTCAACTCTGTAGATGGGACTGGCCAACGACACGCGGTTGTTCTCAAACGGTCCCCCATCTACGTACTAACCGTGCCCAACGTCGTTTAATTTCGGTGATCTGACGAGAACCGATTAACTCGACGTGGTATGGTCGTTGGTTGTATTGGCGTGTTACCGAAAGAAACTTTCAAAAATACAATTAACTTTGAGGGCATCGACCGCTCATGAAGATTAACAGTCAACAGCTGTGACGGTGATGACTTTGAAATTTTCTTATTTCGTCGTCTAAAATACCCCTCCTTTTGTTTTGAGTCTCCTGTCCGTTCATCTCTTTTCTTTCTTTCTTTGTCCTCTATTTGTATCCTATTCCCTCCTTTTTTTCACCCATACTTTTCTAATTTCCCTTCTTATTCAGCTAATCCTGGAAGGGAAAAGAAGTACTTCACCTTCCAGTCGTCAAGTCAATCAAATAATAAAAACAAACCTAGTGATCAAAACCATAATCCAAACCTAATCAATAAATAATCAAAAAAAATAAACGTAAAAATAAAACATATACCTACACGATCAGCCGGTACACAAAACGAAATCGGGAATGGGTTGGGATCGGGCCACCAATTTCTCATTGGGGAAATTTAAAAGGGAAAACATAATACAGGTAGACCTCACTTAACACGTACTTCTTACAGCACGGCCTCGTTCTAACACGTCTCACATTTTGCGAAATCGGGAATGGGTTGGGATCGGGCCACCAATTTCTCATTGGGGAAATTTAAAAGGGAAAACATAATACAGGTAGACCTCACTTAACACATACTTCTTACAGCACGGCCTCGTTCTAACACGTCTCACATTTTGCGGCATATTTTTGTTTAACACGAAAAAAGCCTCGCTCTAACACGGTGTGCGAGACACAATGTCTGCTTTGCACAAATGTCACATATTTTTCTGGCCAGTAGATGCGTATCAGCTGTTTTTATAGGAACATACATCTAAAAAGGGACTTCCCCAATTTACATGTAGAAAGCGGATGGTGGTGTGGAAAGCGGTTTCAGGCCAATTTACTCAGTTCCTTTTTTGTGTTGACGAAGCTCGCTCGGTACGTACTTGGTGATGATTTTTTTTTCATCTTTAAAGATAATAAAACTTCGAATAAAACATATTTGGACAAAAATTCGGACGGTTTTCTGAAATCATGGAACGTAACCACTCTTTTTTCACTAGTTTCTTGTATCGTTTAACACGATTTCGTTTAGCACGGCATTTATCAGGAACGTAACCCCCGTGTTAAGTGAGGTCTACCTGTATATACATGAAAGGAAAGAAGGAGAATGGAAGAAAGGAGAAAGCGAAGACAAACTGATAGCAAAAAAATAAAACTGTCAAAACATCAAAGTGGTCGATCAATTGGAGAGGATTGTAAGTATATAATTTTTGTTAGTTCTTTTGATTTTAGTATTAATATTGTAATTATTTCCGGGAGAAGGATCTGGGAATTGGACATGCAACTTGGATCTACTTTTGACTGGAGTTTATCGCCGGAATAAACTATGTTAGGTATGTTATGTGTCTCGATTGAAATTATTTGTTTACATTTTACCAGTCAATTATTGTCTTTTGTTTTCAGGTGTTAGTGGATTGGGAGGCAGGAGTTGGGACTAGGAAGGCATTGAGGATCAATGGACAGCTCCGTAACAGGCTCGAAGAGGCAAACGAACTCGTAAAATAAACGGAATCGGCAATCGTTCGGCTCGACCTGGGATTTATACTGCCAACGTGGGGCAAGGGCCTACTCCCTGAGATGTACAGATGCTAACCGGGCTATTCCTCCGAAAGTGTAACAGTGTGTGGAAAGAAGGTTAAGACTGATAAAAGTAAATAAACTATGTAAATCAATAAATCAAATTGAAGATAGATAAATAACGTATGAAAACAAATAAATAAATAACATAATCGGACGTCTTGGTGTAAGTATGCCATAAAACTATAAATAAAGGAAAGTAAATAGGTCAAAATGATAACAAATAAATACGCTATGAGAATAAATAAATAAATAACATAAAAGGACATCACATCACATGTTCCATGTTTTCCCAAGTATCATAAAATCTATGGGTTTTTCTATAAACTTGTCGAAAACTTTTATTTTTATTATTGTTACGTTCATTCAAAAAAAATATTAAAACGTTATGTTTATTACGCATTTTCTGGAGAAATTTGAACCGAAAGTCAAAAAATTAGCATGGGCAGGAAAAGTGGAACAGGTTAAAAATTGGATATCTTAAGACTGAGTTAAGATATAAAATTTATTTAAATGCAATTACAAAGGCTAATATTTCTTCTAAAAATAGAGGCCTAAACGAAATTTCTATCATTAGTACTAACAGCGCAATTACCGTTAACATGGGTCAGGGTACACCCAAGTAAGCCTTTTCTTAAATCCTCAATAAATGATATAAAAATTAGAGATAGGCCCTTACTGTAGAACAATTTTTTTCTTATTATATACCCATAAATCATGCCCTAAAATATTGCCAACAATTTAAGGGACACCCTGTATAAGTGCTTCTTTCCTACTCTTAATCGAAGAGGGAAAAGAAAAATCGAAAAAAAACTAAATTTATGTGGTTGTGGGTTTTAAATGTAAATGTTCTTATTGCTACTGAAAATCAAACTACTACTTCTATGTTATAACGTCGGGTGGAAGTGGTTATCGGGTCTCTTCGGGGTTATGTGTCCTGGATCGGTAACGAACCAGTACGGGGGTGAAGAGAAGGAACTATTACTCCCTCCTTGGGTTATTAATTCTCATTTCCTTTAATTTAATCTTCTTCAACAGTAGGACTGGGAGATCGTATTGACGCCGTCGCCGTGCTACTTCCGTCACGCGCGTGGAACAAGCTTCAACCCACGTTCTTAATCAGGAGGTCTGGCAATTGATCTTGGTTTTGGACAATGGTGTCCATGATCTGTCGGTATGGTCCCGAGGTAAAGCTCGGATCTGACAGGTCAATGTGCAGAACGTCTGTAACGTCGTTCGCATGGAGTCGCCGGAAAGGAGTGCGTCTATCTCGTGTACGCGGGATAAGGCGTCTGGCACGACGTTGAGGCTTCCTTTTCGGTGCTCAATGTTGAAGGTGTACCCCTGGAGTTCTAGACTCAAGCGCGCTAGTCTTCCTTTGAGTTCTCGTTTGCTCATAAGCCACTGCAGGCTTGCGTGATCGGTGATTACTTTAAAATGATATCCTTCAATGTATGCTCTAAATTTGGCGATTCCTATTATGGCTGCTAAACATTCTCGCTCCGTAACTGTGTAATTCCTCTGCGCTGAGTTAAGTTTATGCGAGTAATAGAATATATAGAATAGAATCACAAACTTGCGCTGATAGTCTGGGTTAACTAACACAGGAACGCTGGACAGCATTTCCTTCATCGCATGGAATGAGGAGATGGCTCGATCGCCGAAATCGAATTTCTTTCCTTTCTTGAGGGTGTCCGAAAGGTCACTTGACAAGGTTGAGAAATCTTTCACGAACCTCTGGTAGAGTTGGGTACGGGGAAGTCTCGAATGGCTTGTACCTTGCAAGGATCGACCTTGAGGACTCCTCCTCCTACAATAAATCCTAAATATTTTAATTCGCGGTAGCAGAACTTCGACTTTTCCAAATTTATGTTTAGGCCGGCGTCTCCTAATTTGCGGCCACTCCGGTCAGAAGTTCGAGGTGCTCCTCGAATGTACTCGTGATAATGAGTAGGTCGTCTAAATATACGAAGACTTTCTGCCTCCATTTTGCCGGTATGACTAGATCCAATAAGCGGCATAATCGCTGAGGCGCGTTACATAACCCGAAGTGCATTACCTTAAATTAGTAAAGCGGCCTTCCGGGTACGGTAAACGCTGTCTTCTCTTTGCTTTTCTCGTCGAGCGGGATCTGCCAGAAGGCATCCTTTAAATCGACGCTGGACATAAAGTATGTGTCTGGTAGTCGAGCTAACAGCCCCTCGATGTTTTGAAGAGGGTACGTTTCCTTCTTCGTGATGCGGTTAAGAGGATCTCCTCTACCGCTGGCATGGGTCATTAGGTGCGTACGTCCTAAGCCTAAATTGGCGAAGGCTGGAAACTGCTTTAGTATCCTTTCGAGAAGCTGGTTTTCCTCGAAAGAGAGGATGTGACTCTGCGATAGGATCTTGGGGATAGAATCTCCCGTCATATCTATACCTACAGCGACGGTACACACCTCTGCAAAGTGAACTACTGAACTATGTCGACTGGGTAAGTTGTGGGGCGCTAGGTCATATTTCTTCCAGAAATCTACTGCCGTCGCCGATACAGGTATCTATGTATCACATACGTACAGTTATACTGTCGAAATGGTAAAACTACTGCAACTTAACTATCCAATTCGCGATTGCCTATATGATAAGTACGCAATCGTGAATCTGCGCAGAAATCTACCGAAATGTATTTCGACCGATTTGTTCGGAGACCAGAGGAGTCTCAGAAGGAATTACTCCAAAAAGATACTGCAAATTCAAATTACAAGTAAGTATATGCTTAAAATAAATGGACAACACTTAATATTCTTAAGTGCTACGGGTACATACGAAAGGGTTCGAAACTTCTTCGAATCTGTCGAACACACTGGATGACTTTAAGGGTACGGGTACTTCGGGTCCCGCCTCAATGTTTTACAAACGATACGGATTAACGCGGAGGGAAAACATAAACTTTAGTATACATATAAATGTCAGCAAAGGTAAAATATTATACCCTATAACAGTTTATAGTCGCGAGAACACAGCTAGCCTTAGAAATGATGATACCACCGATGCACGTATGTGTACACGTACATCAAAGTCGTTATACTACAAGAACATATCCGTTGTTGGTAAAAGTATCTAGAACATGTGAATCGAATATACGAGTATACTACAGAACCGTAAAAGAATGCTTCGCTTGTGTGTGCGAGCGTAGATACGAGAGAGTAAGAACGCTTCTCAAAGAATACGAATCGAGAAGATAATTTCCCAAAATCAAAGGTTATACAAATATATTTATATAATGTAAGTAGGTAAGTCAATATAGTGCTAAATCAAAATTAATAATAAAAAAACTTACGTGAAGACTCCGCCGATGTGCGCACAAAGACTGCTTCTGATGATCTGCTGGAACTGGGATCAGGTAAAACATTTCTAAAATGCACATAAAGGCTAAATATTTGTATATACCCTTAGGGGAAAGATGCATTGATGTGGGTACGAAGTACGCATAATTATGTAACTTTGCAGCTAACGTGCCGTAATGCATAGTCGTAGAAAGTCCTATCGCAGGAAATGCGAGGACGAATGACACTAATATGTGCACTGGGACATGCAATAGGATGAATATCCTGAAGACACTTGATCACTCTGCGTTGCCTATTATTTAATTTACTATAACGAGACGTGAAACCAAAAAGTGGTCCTCAGAAGAAAAAATGAAAATAGTCACAAACCGTGACGTAGAACGTCGTTCACTAGAACGTACACGCGAGCGCGGATATTAAAACACTGGTCAATAGATGTCTTGATGGATCGCGAGTCGCGACACGAAAGCAAAGACCGAATGAATACGACTTAATGTCGATTACCTTAGTATATACCTTAGCTTAAAACAATACTTGAACACTCTTTAAATACACAAGAAAGTATAGGTTCTCTTAATATCTTTTTTTTTGTTATATTTTCTTCCACTGATTACAAGTGGGTGCGGGAAGGGATGTGGGTAAAACGCTGGACGTTCTGAAGAATGCTTTAGCAGCGTTATCGACTAGTAAAGATGATGATGGTGCTCGGGCGATGGTAGAGATGACTATGATGCTGTTACAGCTGAAAAGCCGCGAACTGCCGATGAGCGGAATTTACCGCGCTTTGTGCCGAAACGCTGCGTGGGAAATTTTGAATTAGAAGTTGTAGGCTAAATAATTAAGGGTCGGTTGAAGACCGAAAAAGTTCCGCACGTGGCGGAGCGAATGTATTACCTGCGTGAGCATGCGCTCGATGCGTTTTTCATGGTCTTTTAGATATTCCCTCGACGAATTCACTAATTCTACCACCCTTCGATCCGGGAGTGAGTCTAAGCACTGGGCCGACTGCTGCGACCGTCCGAGGAGGTTTACGCAATCTCGTGTCACGTCTCGGTGATGTAGGCGAGCGTGCACGATGGGACTGTACGTCCGAATTTCGAAGCGTCCGCTTGCACTGAGGGGGATTCTAATATAGGCCGCGATTGGGTCGTGGTCGGCCGTCGTTGTGGGAGACTCTTCGAGGGATATTTCTTACTCGTCGGTCTCGTGTCTCTCGACGTGGTTCTAAACCGAACTACGATCGTTTGCACTTGTGAGGAGTGAGTGATCACCATGGACTATGCCTCCCGATCCTCTGGGCGAAAGGAATGTTCGAGTTTAGTTTATCTATTCACGTGTCTTATACTGTATTTTGTCTTACCTATCAGTTTGTTCTAGTTGATGTTCTATTTCTTTTGTGTGTGATGTTCTTATAATTTTACTTTTAATTCTTGTCTTTTTTCTTTCACTAATTGTTGTAGAATTTGCTGATTTGCTGGTTCAAATTGGACTATTTCATTTTAATTTTACAGATGGACGCTGTATCACTTTGGCTGGCGAATCTAAAATGGTGGTTTTTGGAGTTCGTCAGTCAAATTAGCCGATGGATTTTTCCTCCCTGTCGCACTTACCTCTCCCCATCGTTGTCTAACTTCTCAGTTAAATATGGAGGAAGGCAACCGCGTTGACATGACCGGATGAACGAGTTCAGATCGGGCATTTGACATGCGAATTTTCTCATGAGGTGTGTTCGATTGTGAATCCATTCCTTTGGGAATGGAAACAGTGGTTGGTTTGCTGATCTCAGCAGCAGGGTTCGTTACACAACTTGAGGCTTTCACGAGATTAGCGAGAGAAAGAATTAAGGCAACTATTACCTGCGCAATCATCTCGTCGCTCTATCGCCTGAACTAGTTATTGGTCGAATCTCTTGCACAGGCTGAACTAGCTGGGCTATTTTGGGGTGACCTGTCGTCTGTACGATTATATGTATACTCATTCGGCCGTTGTCAGTCAACACTGACTCCGGGGTTCCGAATACCATGAAGATATCTTCATGTAGAAATTTAATTACTACTTTAGACGTGGCTTTACGCAACGCTTTTATAAACACAAACTTCGAGAACAGGTCTAAGCAAATGTCGATATGGGAATTCGCACTTTTGGGGCGCGGGTAGGGTCCTAAAAAGTCAACAAAAAGATGTTGAAATGGTCGTTCGACGTGGAAAGCTTTTCCCATCTTGCCTCGCAAGGTGATGTTAGGGGCTTTAGTGGTTTTGCAGATCTCGCATCCGCTAATGAATTGATGTACCTGAGAAGCCATGTTTGGCCAAAAGAACTGTTTGCACAATCTATCTAGGGTCTTGGATATACCTCCGTGCGAGGCTTTAGCAGGGCAGTGGGCTAGCTTAATCAATGGAAGGGTCAGCTCGCGTGAAACCCGGAGTTTCCAAGGGCTTGCGCTCCGAATAGGGTTACCGGTGCTTCGGCGAGCCTTCTTATACACGTGATCGTTCTTAATCAGGAGGTGTGGCAATTTATCTTGGTTTTGGACAATAGTGTCCATGATCTGTCGGTATGGTCCCGAGGTAAAGCTCGGATCTGACAGGTCAATGTGCAGAACGCTGTGTTATATTGGGAACCAGGGTTGAGCCACAGGGGCAACTTTGATACAGGTGAGGAGGACGCGGCATGCTTGTGGTTGCTCGGCTCAGCTCGTCGGACGGGGGTAGTTCTTGCCCCCTCACCATATACCACCTGCTCAACAAACGTTTTGTTCATGCCAAAAAAAGGTTGATAAAAGGGGAAAAAAGGAAAAAAGGAAAGAAAGCTACTCTACGTAGACCACCGACGGACAAAAAAAGATAGAAAAGTGAAAATAAGGAAAAGAAAATGTCCAAATACCCAGGCCGATACCCAAGAGAGAGAAGAGAAGGAGCACCCGAACTAATCTAGCTAACCTAAATTAAAACTAACCTAACTTATTAACGAATTGCTGGACGACAAGGAATCTGAGGACAACACCCTGAAACCACACGCAGTCTCCAAGGAGATAAGAAAGCGGAGCAACTACAGGGCCTCAAAACGATTCCTAAAAAAAATGACTGAGAAAGATCCAACCTCTATCAACGATAGAGACAGGGCCTTGATCAGGAAGCACAAGAGAGCAATAAAGAGCTATAAAATCCGAGGGCTCACAAACCCAACGAACCGTCAGCTCCCGAACTGCAAAAAGGAAAAACAGAAGTGGTGACAGGCAAATCCAAAGGTGCCCCTAATAAGGCCCATAAGGAACAGTCCAAAACCATCAGACCTGTGGAATCAAAGAACAAGGCACAGGCTTCGAGCAGGGTCTCTACCGGCACTAAGGCCGGAACCTCTGGCACCTCTTCGAAGAGGCAACGGTCAGAGGAAGAGAAAAAAGAAAGCCGACCGAAAAGACCCAAGGCTTCAACAAGCCTAGACAGCACTCCAACGAGCCTAATAGCAGCAGTCATTGACGAGCAAGATCCCGATGGGAAGATCACAGCTGAACACTGGCTGCTTGCAGAAAACGTCATCCTCAAGGCTATGATGGTCAATATCCGAAATGGGGGACCAGACTACGAATTTGACGGGGCAGGATGGCACAAGGGCGTGAAGATAGTGGGGTGTGGAGACGGGAATACTCTCGAGTTTCTCTCCAAAATCATCGCCAGCATTGGTGAACTGTGGGAGGGAGCCAAACTCAAGGTCATACCAAGATCCGCACTTCCACTAAGACAGAAAGCCAAAGTCTGGATACCACCCCCCTTCGATAAAGAAGAGGACGAAAACATCGTGGTACTCCTCGCAGGTCATAATAAAAATATCCCAATCAAGGAGTGGGTAAAGTTATACTCCAGAAGAAGTGGTGACGGCAAAGAGCTCTGCTTTGCGATCAACCAATCTTCTGCAACAAGCATAAGAAAGACCCCAGGCAGCAAACTGAAGTTCGGGCTAGGTGCCGTAAGGGCACGGCTGGAAGGAGATGAAGAGCCAAAGGTTGCAAAAACTGCTAGTGGTGCAAATTAATTTGCATCACTGTAAAGCAGCAATACACGACCTACTGCTGTTCATGTCTGAGGTAAGCGTGGACGTGGCATTAATTCAGGAACCCTGGATTTTAAAAATAAAATCCAAGGACTGAAATCGCCATACTACCATCTATTCCACACCAAAGAAGAAGGTAAAGTACGTAGCTGTATTCTAGTCAAAAAAACCGTTAGTAATACATTTTTTCTTCATAGGTACAGCAATGGAGACACAGTGGCTGTAAATATTGAAGCTTCAGGAAGGAATCTCATCCTCGCTTCAATTTATATGGCACACGAGGAGGTAAACCCACCATCCGATACAGTCCGGGAACTAGTGGAACACGCTAGCACACGGAACACATCCTTGGTGGTAGGTTGCGATGCGAATGCTCACCACACGCTGTGCGGTAGTTCAGGAATAAATGAAAGAGGTGAGTCGTTGTTTGAATACATTCTTTCCACAAATCTAGTTTTGTGTAACAGGGGAAACCAGCCCACCTTCCAAAACAGAAACAGGGCAGAAATTCTAGACATAACTCTCAAAAGCAACAATGATCATGTTAGGGTAGAAGACTGGAGAGTTTGTCGAGAGAACTCATTCTCAGACCATAGTAGAATACTCTTTACAGTCAATCTACATTATATGGTACAACAAATTTTTAAGAACCCTAGGAAAACAAATTGGGCAGACTATGCGAAAACGGTTAGTGAGTACACACAGCATCCGAAAGAGGACAAGTTTGTCGACACTCACTCAATCGACAACGCAGTCTACTATATTACCAAAAATATGCACAAAGCCTTTGTTAAACATTGTCCCATCTCTCGCAATCGCAAACCCAAAAAGGCAACTTGGTGGACCAGCGAGCTTCAAAAGCGGCGAACATTGGTAAGACAACTGTTTAACAAAGCAAGACAGAGTAAGGCAGATGAAGACTGGACTAAGTATAGGTCCGAACTTAATCTATACACTAAAGAAATAAGGAGAGCAAAACTCGAATCCTCGAAAACGTTCTGCGAATCCATAGAGAGTACAAACGAGGCCGCCAGACTACGTAAAGTATTGTCCAAAGACCCCACGGTCCCAGGCTATATTAAACGTGCTGACGACTCTTGGACAGAGTCTAGCCAAGAAACTCTACAAATATTAATGGATACCCACTTTCCGGAGTCTAGTGAAATCACTGGGTGTGAGATCAACTACACTCCTGTTCCGCCAGACACACAACCGGAAATAGCAATGGAAAGCATTATAACAGAGCACAAAATTGCTTGGGCAGTCAAATCATTCAAGCCCTACAAATCGGCGGGACCAGATAATGTCTGTAGCGATCGCCTTGAAATAATTTCCCATTTCTATGTCTTCAAAGTCACTGTTGACGTGGGTTTTGACGTGCTTTTGATAATTCCACGCACTGATGGTAATGCGTTAAGCCGCTGTGCAGTTTCAACTCAAACTCTACACCACATTCTATCAACCATATTTCGCGCCAAGCCGCGCAGGTATATATTGAATGTAACCCGACTGGGCGGTCTTTTTTACTTGTGGCTAGTGAATGACGAAGGATAGTGCGTGCATCCATCACAGAAAATTATTGGTAAACCGCTTGATTTACATATCAGTAAAGTTCATATAATAACTCATTTGTATTCCCTAGTGTCCGAGAAAATTAAATTAGCCGAAAGTACAGGCATATTGTGATTTAGTCATCGAGAATTTCCAAGCTAAACGTAAAGCTCGTCAAAAGAGTCTAGATGAATATAATCTAATAAAAAGTTATTTAAAATTGTCATTTCAAACGAAGGTAAGAGTGATATTATTCGTTTCTAAAGTGTGCAAGTGTAACATTCCACCCTCACTCAAAATAGGCGGACTTACGTTGGCTTTTGGACACGTGATTTTGCAACCACTCACTACAATTGGTAAAACCACGAGGCAACGCAGTGTAATTTACATTCCATAAAATTCACTGGTGCCGACCTATCTATCCACCTAACCAAAAAAAAATCAACACGTGTGCCTTTGCATTGATAACCTAACCATAGTGCAGCACGATCTACGAATGCACCACAGTTTCCCAGAAACACCAAGTGCGCAGCACCCACGTGCATAATCGACATAGCAACCTGCATCGCTCAAGATTGCTTAAATTCACTCCCTGAAATCTAATCGCAATCAGTCGAGAAGCACCGCAACCTCTGTTCATCAGCTTAGAAGCGTAGGAACACATCCCAGACATCCCGACATCATCATCAAATACTTACCATTGGTCTCAATTAATTAAAACTTTATATATGTATAAATCAAGAAATATCGTTTATATGAGTTGGTATATTAAGTAGGTATACATTCGTAGATTATAAATGACATCGAGGTAAGAATCGCCAAAAGATTATCTATATTGCTTCAATAACTAATATTATTTTGTCCAAACAAGCCAAACAGTGAACTTCAGGACCGATGTGCGCACAACGGAGTCTGCAGTCATCAACATAAAGAAAAATATAACAACGTCAATCATCAAACATCAAGATTACAAGTAACTAAACACAAGAACCTCTTAGCGGGGTCAGTCACCTTGACGTGCGCACCATCACCGCAAACAGATTCGATGGTGCCGGTGCGGAGGCTTACGACGTAAAGAGTCATCGGGCTTGCAAGGGCCAGGCCGTCCGATGAGCGTCAACCAAGAACTGACCAGGACTTCACGTCCGCTCCTACCCCACCCTTACATACCCCATCTGCCCCTCTCCCTTTTTGCTTACCACCCCCACCCCCCCCCCCCCCCCCCCCCTCCTTACTTACAACTTTTCGGCAATGCCCGGGGAGACAACCCCAACAACAAATCCCCAAATTTAAGGTGGAACAGCTAGCGCCGAGAGATGAATGGCTAAGGGGTTCTTAGTCGATAGCAGCGAACTTCGGATACCAGGCGACCTCCGATTTCAAGATAGCCTTCCTGTGGTTATACGGGTAGACCACGGGCGACCTTCCTCTCCCGTTCACTCGTGGGAATCAAAATAGATCCGTTTAATAAAAAACAAATAGAGAATGATGCCTCTACAACTGCATCATCAACTAGGGATGTTTCAGAACACCCTGCTTTACCAACTGGGGATGTTTTAGAACACCCTGGCGTAAATGACGCGACACCTGCCAATCGGGAAGGGTCACAAACCACAGATTCGGAGATGATGAGCTTAGAAGAGAACTTGTCCCTTCTTAGTGAAGATATCTCTGAGTCCAGTACGCTATGCAATGTTAGCATACTCTCGGATGAAGTGCATCCCTTGAATACAGGCGCGCCGGAGACCTCTGGCATAACTGCACAGACTGAGTCTAAGCGCGTCAAATTCACACCATCCGAACAGCGCCGTTTTAAGCGCGCGCTGAAAAAGGGAAAAAACGTAGAGCAGGCCAGAGCACTTGCTCTGTCGACAGAGGTCGACACAGGCTCCGAGGTGAAGCGTACAAGGTCCGAGGACAATACGCCGCCCCAATCCGAAGCGAAACGAGCTCGCACAGGAAATACAGCCGTCGACAAAGTCTCCTATAGAGACATAGCGAGCTTTGTAAGACTGGGTGTAGTACCTGTCGATCTGGATCGCAATCCTCTCAGTAATGAGCAAATGGCTCAGATTCAGGAGAGGATTATGGACATCACCATCGAACAACGTGATGAGGGGACCAAACCAGCCTTCCGCGGTACAACTTTCAAAGCCGGATGGCTAATGATAGTATGTGCGGATGCTACCACTGCAGAGTGGATGAGCACAAACTTCGCGAAGCTCAAAGAGAAATGCGGGATGGAAGTGACGCTTGTGGGGGAAGAACTGTTCCCGAAACCACATATCGTCAGAGCCTTCTTCCCACATAGTACCGGAGTAGCGAATGAAAGAATACTGGCAATTCTAGATGGCCAGAATAAAGAACTCAACACCAGAACGTGGAGAGTTCTGCAAAGATCTGACGACAGAGATGTCGCCCATATGGTCCTTGCTGTAAACGAAAGCACGATGAAGCGACTTGTTGAGCTAAAGGGGATGGTCTCGTTCAGATTTGGACAGATCAAAATAATCCTCAAGAGCGCGGACAAATCGACGAATCAGGCGTCAAGAGAAAACCAACAAAAGGCTACAACACCAGGGGCTAGTATTAGTACTGCCACTGATGCTTCAGAAAAGCCTTCCACAAGCGCCAACAGTAGCGCCACACCACCAGTGGCTGGCATTAGTGCTGCCAAGGGTAACTCAGTTGCTAAAACAACTGTGGTGCTGGATGCTAAAGCAAAGGCTAAGAAAACGGACAGCACAAACGCGCACCGTAACCGCTTTAGGCCAAAACTGGCGGCCGAACAGGCACATATAAGCGGGAAAGATGGACAGAACACCAGAAGTCCAAGGGGGAGACAAAGTGGTCTCTCTCAACAGGGTTACGTACGACGCAGGGGTGATAACAAACCTCATAGAGTGCGTAATCCCGAGTACGTGAAGAAGAAATGACGTCTCTAACTGTGCTGCAGGCAAACCTGCACCGCGCTATGGGTGCATCGGACACCTATAGCCAAAGATGTGCCGAAAGGAACGTCGCTCTTGGTTTAATCCAGGAACCATGGGCAACTACAGGTAAGATCTTTGGTCTTAACAGCAGAAATAGAGAGCTAATTTTTGCCAAAGGTAACTTCAGACCTAGGGCAGCTCTTTCCATTGCGAAAGATATAAAATTCTCTCTCATTCCAGGTTTCAATACTAGGGACTTGGTGGCCGTTTTAATTGAACGCCACAATGGCCATGTGATACACAAGTTTGTATGCGCATCGGCGTATTTTGCTGGGGACATAGAGGAGGTACCACCTACACCAGTACAGGAACTTGTCCAGTACTGCCAAACTCAGCAAGTACATCTTGTTATCGGCTGCGACGCGAATGCACATCACCAGATTTGGGGCAGCCGAGACACAAACAAAAGAGGTGAGTTACTTTTAGATTACCTATATAGTAAAGACCTAGTTATTCTAAATAAGGGTGATAAGCCCACTTTTAGGAACAGTATACGAGAAGAAGTTTTAGACCTTACTCTCTCGTCTCCTTTTATACAAAACATTGTAGAGGACTGGCACGTGTCTGATGAAGCTTCTCTGTCTGATCATATGCATATTATGTTCAGGCTGCGATGCAACACCGAGTGCGCGCCGGTCAAATACAATAATAAATTAACTAACTGGAGAACCTATAGTGAAAATCTGGCAATCAGAACTGATCTGCTACCAGATTCACCACTAACACCGAGTGATGCGGACGCTGCACAATGTCAGCTTAACGACATCATTATCTCATCCTTTAGGAATAGTTGTAAGGTAAAGCGCACCGTGGTAAAAAGAAGCGTACCATGGTGGAATGAAAACCTGGAAACTATCCGCAAGAAGGTGAGAAAACAATTCAATAAATCGAAACGCACCGGCGTATGGGATCAATATCGATCCATTTTAACCAAATACAACCAAGAGTTGCGAAGATCTAAAAGGGCCTCATGGCACGCAAACTGCGAAAAGCTGGAAAAACTCCCAGCAGTAGCGCGGCTCCAGAGAGCGCTTTCAACAGATCCTTCAAACTGCATGGGATTGCTCATCAAACCTGATGGAACAATCACAAGCGACCGGGAAGAAACTCTAATAACCTTGCTGCAAGTTCACTTCCCTGGTTCCCTAACTGTCGATCACACAACTGATCAAACTACTGAGGTTTCATATCCAACTAACCTCAGCAGAAATAATAGTTTATCTGGTAGACTATTTAGTCCAGATAAGGTAAAATGGGCAATAAACTCATTTAAACCATTCAAGGCACCAGGAAATGACGGAATTTTTCCAGCCCTCATTCAAAAGGGTATGGAATTCTTCCTACCTAACATGATTGCCTTATTTAGGTTCAGTTTCAACTGGGGCTACATACCACGCACTTGGCGGGAGGTCAATGTAGTATTTATCCCCAAACCAGGTAACAAACCTAGTGAACTACCTAAATCCTATCGTCCCATAAGCTTGACATCGTTTTTCCTGAAAACAATGGAAAGAATAATTGACGTTCATATCAGAGAATGCGTTGCTTTTAGCATGCCTCTACACCCCTGTCAATATGCGTATCAAAAAGGCAAATCAACGGAAGGCGCCCTGTTAAAACTAACAAATCACATAAACAACGCCTACCGTTGTAAAGAAATTGCACTATGCGCTTTTCTTGACATAGAGGGTGCTTTTGATAACACCGGTTATGATTCAATATCAAACGCTTTAATTCACCGAAAGGTAGACTTTCCCACCACAAACTGGATAAAAGCGATGCTCGAAAGTCGGAAAATCACTGCTTCGTCAGGACAGACTTCAGTATCAGTTTCAGCTATAAAAGGCTGTCCACAAGGAGGAGTTTTATCACCCCTCCTGTGGTCTTTGGTCATAGATGACCTACTTCAAAAATTAAGTAATTTAGGCTACGACATAATAGGGTATGCCGATGACTTGGTCATCATTATTAGGGGCAAAGAATCAAACGTAGTTACTTCACGTATGCAAAACGCCCTTAAGATAGCCATAGACTGGTGCGTCAAGGAAAATCTCTCCATAAACCCCAGTAAAGCTATCATAGTTCCTTTCACAAAAAGAAGAAATCTCAGCTTAGCTCAGATTTCACTAAATGGCACGACCATTGAGTATTCCGACGAAGTCAAATATCTTGGAGTAATTCTGGACAAAAGACTAAACTGGAACTCTCACATCAACAACAAAATCACTAAAGCTAACAGAGCTTTATGGGCCTGTCGACGCACATATGGCAGAACCTGGGGAATCTCTCCAAAGATTGTCCATTGGATCTACACAGTGATGATAAGACCCATTATAACATACGCCTCCATTGTATGGTGGACAAAATCCACACAAAAGGTCGCAAAAGAGAAGCTCAAAAAGGTACAACGGCTTGCGTGCCTTGGTATCTCCGGAGCCATGCGAACCTGCCCAACGGCTGCCATAGAGGCAATAACAGGTATTACACCTCTCCACATATACATTCAAAAAGTGGCGATCCGCAGTGCAATAAGTCAAATACAGTTAAACGAGATAAGTCTTAACGATCATCCGGAACTTAAGACCCTTCTTGGTGAACTGCCAGAACTCAACATGAACTGCGCGGTCACAGACCGCATCCATAAAACACTATGCTTCAATAAGCGGTTCTCCACGGAGATTCCCAAGAGAGAAGCATGGGTTAGTAATAACCCACCTAACAGCCACAACGGCATAAAGTGGTATACGGATGGTTCTAAAATGGAAGCGGGGGTAGGAGCGGGAATTTACGGACCAAACAAACGCTTTACGATACCAATGGGAAAAAGTCCCAGCGTATTTCAAGCAGAGCTCCACGCCATTCAAGAATGCGCTAGCCACATAAATTTATCTGGTATAAAAGGTGCAACCATCCATATATTCACGGATAGTCAAGCAGCTATAAACGCCCTTAGCTCGCATACGATTGACTCCAAATCAGTCATGTACTGCTTCAACACCCTACAGGCACTCGGAACAAGTAACAAGACCAAGCTATGGTGGGTTCCGGGTCATGTCGGGGTGGAAGGTAACGAAAAGGCCGACGAACTGGCCAGAAAAGGTTCGGAAACACCCTTCATAGGTCCCGAACCCTTCTGCTGCACTCCTAGATCAGCAGCAACGGCAGCAATAAAAAGCTGGGAATACAGAAAATGTATCCATCTATGGGAAAGCATCCCAGGTTTAAGACAGACCAAACAAGCCGTTCGGCCTTTCAATAAAAATGCCAGCAAATGCCTAAACCTAAGCAGGCATGATATCAAAAACTTAGTAGGTTACCTTACTGGTCACCATGGTTTAAGATATCATCTACACAAAATGAAAATAGTAGACTCTCCTGAGTGCCGACTCTGTCTTGAAGAGGACGAGTCAGCTGAACACATTTTATGTGAATGTCCGGCCCTAAACGGAATTAGAAAGAAGATCTTTTTCAGGGAACAGATGTGCCCTGAGGACATAAAGAATTCTTCTACTAGTAGAATTGTCCGCTTTACACGGAAAGTGGAAACTCTACTAGTCTAAATTTTTCTGGCCCACACGGCACAAAAGATCTTTTTAGGTCGAAGTGCCCCATATTAAATCGCTTTAGCGAGCCAGAACTTTAAAAAAAAAAAAAAAAAAAAAAAAAAAAAAAAAAAAAAAAAAACACAAGAAACATTGAAAACGTAAGTCTTATGGCCTTTCTGAAACTAAAATCTAATATAAGTTAAATCGAATGATGAAATACATACCTATTAGTAAACGTAAAGTAACTTAATTAAAATAGAAAAACAATTGAGAACCTAATAACCATTGCCTTCTGCAATAAGAAAATAAATTTGTCATCACTACCATCAATTTTACTATGATATCCTACTTACAATATAAATCTGATTTATACCATTTGAATATCTATACACTCAACAAGTGATTTATTGAATTGAAGATTCTTAAAACTATAACTTACTTTAATAATAACATTTATATTCCCTTATATACCATATTACATACCTACATTCTGTTTACCTTTCAACTTATTTCGAGTAAGATACCTAAGCTATACATTGAATTTATCTGAAATTTTTAATTGATGAATTATGACGCCAATTCTATAATTATACTATTCTCTTCTTATCGATCATACGTGCACCACACACTAGAATGAGTGTTTCTCGTAAATTCTCTTAAAATCTCTTTGTGATAAGAAACTTTCAACGATATATATATATATAGCCCAATAAAATTGGATACCTAATGTGTTTTAAAATTAACCATTTGTTTAATATGGATTGATTGAATTCTAACGGCGATAAAGGGGTGATAAGCGTGAGCAACGTTCGATGAGTACCTAAGTGTGAGCAACTGTGTAGTGTCCTATTATAAGGGACTATCATAAATAGTATACAGGCATATTGATAGTCATGGAGTCGTGACTTAGGTCATGCTAGGGCGGGTTAGCCTTCTGGTTGTGTAGTCATTCCCGAGAACAACGATTACCTTCCAACGTGTCACTAACACCTGACACCTATTCTCAATCTTTAAGCTTATCTATCCTTTTCTATTCTTTTTCTTATTTCCGACGATCTTGCCATTCACTAAAAGGATGGCAATCTATTCTATGGCGCGCAGTAAAAATAACACCCACTTAACTAGCCATAGCATCATACAGTCATGTGGATTCGATACCCTTAATATAAAGTGGCACGAATTTATTTTGTAGGTAGGTAAGTGGCAGAAAGATTCCCCCCCTCCGACGAGCTGTCGCCGTGCGACCACCAGCGTGCCACCTCTGCTACCAGGGAAAAACAACACCCAAATTACCCCCTGCTCTACAAAATTGGCGCCCAAGAACGTGGAACAACGAGTGTCAGTCTTGACAAATATACATGCCAGTCAAAAGTATGGAACCTATTTACGTCCTAAAACTTAGGCAACGATAGTCAATGACGACTGTATAACTAGCAGCTTTTATCATCCTTCACCTCGTTGCGATTACGGATGCGTTTGAGTCTGTAATCGGCTGCAAAAATATATAAAACATCAAACACTTGTATCATGTTAATAAAAAGCCTTCAAGTCAGACAATAATTAAGCAGTACTGTAGGAGTCACATTTGATCAGTACATTAGTACATATAATGTAGGTACCCTACGGGAAAGTTATTGAGTCGACAAGGCAGGAAAATAAATAATAATTTTGAAAGGAAGTTAACCTTTAAGTCCTTATGTAGCTAAAGCTCATTGAGTCGAAATTATAAGTTGCGAAAGGTAAATGCCTTCAAAATATTTTCCTATGTTAACACACGTATGTATGCTTATCTAAAATATGCCATAGCTTCGATTTGCCGCATCTTCTTATTTTCTTTTCATTTTTAAATTCTACACTCACACATCATACTCATTAGTTGTTGTAAACAATTATCACCTGTACATCGCCAAATTACATCATCAAAAAAAATTACTTATATCTAAAACAAAATAGAACAATATAAATATACCATTCATTCCTAAACATAAACAAAACCATGGATAAAGACAAAAGCAAAAACAACGGAGCAATTCCAAAACGCACCACAAACAGAGATCCAAACAATTCGGCTATAGGTATGGTCACTAGAGGAAGAAAGGGGAACTCATCTGTTTCACTCTCTTTCAGAAACAGTGAACCTGTACGCCATTCTCCTCAGAGAGATATCACAAACGTATCAAGAAACTTTAATCAGTCAATCGGCGATCACATTTTATTCAATAGAAGTATGAATGAAAGCCTCAGTCGAGTCCGATTATCAAATCTAGCAAGCCCGACAGCGGGGGTTACAATATCAGCTGCAGCATCGAATGCCCTGATTACAACCGCTCCCGTTAATTTCATTACTACAACGACTACAACTAATACTGCTATGTCAGCCGCTCCAATCATGTCAACTTTTCAAAGCACATTAGGATCAGCTGGTCATGAGAAGGCAGATTCTGGTAATCGTTTACTAAGATCTCATTTAGGTGAGAGTGCCGCTCGAACAACAGAGCATGATCAACATCTTTCAAACAGCTACCTTCACACGCACATAAAGAGCGTTGTTGATGCGAGTTTAACTGACTTACAAAACTCTCTTTTTCGGGATCTTCCCAATCTTATCAAACGAAATGTTGAGAGCAGCGTAAGGGAAATTCTGACGCACAATGCCCAACTAAATACGAATGATAATTTTACCCAGAATCAGTCACAGCAAAATACTAGACGTACACCACAATCAGAAAGGTTATCTGTAAATTCAGTCAACTTGTCGGCCAGTTCTCGTTTTACCGGAGGACGTCATAGGGAAACTGTAGATGAAGAGCAGACGTACAACCATTCTAGAAATCCGATCAGACAAATTGCAAGTAATGAAGGTCATCGACCACCCAACCGACGATTTGATTTAGATCGTTGGGGGATAAGGTATGATGATACTGTTAAGGGAATGACGATTGAAGATTTCGTCTTTCGTGTTGAAATCCTCAAAAGCAACTATAATTGCCCTTGGAATGAAATCAGTCGTAACTTCCATCACCTATTAGCTGGATCAGCACAAGACTGGTACTGGCAATATCTCAGAACTAATCCTAGAGGAGATTGGTCAATGTTACGTTCGGCTTTGTTAAAACAGTTTAGGAGCTATGAAAACGATTTGGAAATCCTAAGACAGTTAATGGATAGACGTCAAATGCCGAGCGAGTCGTTCGATGAATTTTATAAATCCATCATTCACTTTAAAAGTCAATTAAGAGAGCCAATGTCAGACCATGATCTTATCAGGATAATTCGTAACAATATTAACTCTAGATTAATGAATTTTATATACCCTATGCAGATAAACTCTATTGAACAGCTTCGAGACGAGTGCAGACGTACCGAAAAGATGCTACAATCTAGGTATGGCTCACAGTCGCGTTTCAATAATGCTAGAGCTGTACATGAAATTCATTACTCTAGTGAAGATACTGAGAACGAAAATATGTCAGAGCCATTTGCTAACATCGCGGCCGTTGAAAAAACTTATCGTCCAAATTTTTCTCATCCCCCAGACAAAGGTATGAGCAGTAATGCAATCTGTTTTAACTGCAAAAAGCCTGGACATATATTTGCTGAATGTCGCTCGCCTGTCTGTCACCTTTTCTGCTATCGTTGTGGTACAGACAATTTCACAGTAATAGATTGTCCTAAATGTAACACACCGAAGGAAAACCTGAAGACGAACGAGAACTTTTCCGGAAGGTCCCGTTCGACTCAGACCAATCCGGAGCAATAAAAACTGATGCGTCTACAAATACCGATCTATTTGATGACAAATCAGCTAAAACAGATACAAGTATGCATTTGGAAATAACGATTCCTAGCACCTCGTCCGAAAGCGACGATAAACTACATAAAATTGCACAATATATGAAACCGTATCATCAAAGATTGGCCGAGTATAATGCTATTCGGAAACGAATTTTCAGCCTTGATGAACTATTATCTAAACATAACAAACCATTCAAATTAATAAAATCCCGAAACAGACACAAAAAAGGAAAGCTTTACCGAAAGCTGATAAATGAATCGCTTGTCGAAGACAATTCAGATACACGACCTTACGCAAATATCTTTATAGAAAACAAAAAATTGAAAGGACTGCTAGACAGTGGGGCATCGATATCATGTTTAGGATGTGGTTGCATGCAGATTGTAAAGCAGCTGAATGTTCCTATAGTTAAATTCGATTGCTCACTGAAGACAGCCGGTGGTAAAAACCAAAATATAATTGGTCGTATAAACGTTCTGGTTGAATACAATGGAATGTCGAAAAAAATGGATTTCTATCTTGTTCCAAGTCTTATACAACCATTATACCTAGGTATCGACTTCTGGTCCAAATTTAAAATCGCTCCGCAAATCATAAGCGAAATGTTTATTCCTTCAAACAATTCTAATTTGCCGGAAGGAGACAGAAAAAAACCAAAACCGCCGATACATGAGCTGACGATTGAACAGGAACGACAACTTCAGAGTGTAATCAATGCTTTTCCATCCTGTACCACCCTTGGGTTGGGCAAAACTACCCTAGAGACACATGTGATTGACACCAGTGATGCTGACCCCGTAAAGCAGCGCCATTATCCGGTGTCACCTGCTATCCAATCTTTAGTTTATGAGGAACTGGATCGCATGCTATCTCTCGGAGTTATCGAAGAAAGTCACAGCGCGTGGAGTTCGCCTATTGTCCTTATCAGGAAACCCGGCAAGAACAGGCTGTGTCTTGACTTCCGCAAAGTGAATTCGTTAACAAAGAGAGATGCATATCCACTACCTCATATCGAGGGTTTGCTAAGCCGTCTAAAGGATACACACTACATTAGTAGTGTGGATCTGAAGGATGCGTTTTGGCAAATCCCTCTGGAAGAGAAGTCGAGGGAAAAGACGGCATTTACTGTGCCAGGTAGGCCACTTTACCAGTTCACCGTCATGCCCTTCGGACTATGTAATGCAGCCCAAAGGATGTGTCGGCTGATGGATAAGGTGGTCCCTGGTACACTTCGAGAATGTGTGTTTGTGTACCTCGACGATCTCCTAATTATCTCACCAGACTTTGACAAACATCTCGTAATATTAAAAGAAGTTGCTAAATGCCTACGACGGGCAAATCTAACAATTAATGTTAGTAAATCATATTTCTGTTTCAAGGAGCTTCGCTATTTGGGGTACATTGTCGGCCAAGGCTACGTTAAACCCGATCCTGATAAGGTAGCAGCGATACAAGATTTCCCCACTCCTGCAACACAGAAACAAGTGCGGAGATTCTTAGGCCTCTGTGGATGGTATCGCAGATTCATCAGGAATTTTGCTTCATTAGCTACACCATTGACCGATACCCTCAAAAAAGCGAAAACATTTTCAATGTCTCCTGAAGCAGTTATATCCTTTGAAGCCCTGAAAACAGCTCTGATTTCAGCACCATTACTAAGCAATCCCGAATTTTGCAAACCGTTTGTCATACAGTGTGACGCGTCTTCGGTCGGAATTGGTGGTGTCTTATACCAATACGACGAAGAGGAAAACGAAAAGCCGATTGCATTCTTCTCAGAGAAGCTTAACGCCTGTCAGAGAAAATACAGCGTTACTGAGCAAGAATGCTACGCAGCAGTTCGAGCAGTGGCGAAGTTTAGGCCCTACATTGAAGGTACTTTATTCACGATTGTGACCGATCACGCCAGCCTGAGATGGCTCATGGGACTCAAGGACCTGAGTGGAAGATTGGCTCGGTGGTCTCTAAAATTACAAGGATTTACCTTTAAGATAGAGCATCGCAAGGGTTCCCAGAATACTGTTCCCGATGTATTGTCTCGCGTACACCTTGATCAAATCTCTCTGAACTGTAATGAACGCCTCATGCTTGATCTAGATTCTCCTGAGTTTAAATCAAAGGATTATCTGGACCTCTTGTCAACTGTGACAAGTAACCAACATAATTTACCAGACCTTACGATTCAGGACCATAAAGTTTACAAACGGATGTATCCAATAGATCGTCACTCTATATCTGTTGAACACCAGTGGAACTTGTGGATACCTTCAAGTCTAACTAATTCAGTCATCCAAAAAGCACACATACCACCTAATTGCTCACATGGAGGTATCAGAAAAACGTTAGACAGGATTCGTCAACATTTTTACTGGCCCAACATAACAACCGAGATCAGGAACTTTATACAAAATTGCGAAAAGTGCAAACAAAATAAAGCACCGAACCAAATTTTAAGACCACCTATGGGGACGAAGCAAGAGATAGATCGGCCCTTTCAAAAGATCTACGTAGATTTTTTGGGACCGTACGTCCGATCGAAAAGCGGCAATCTGTTTCTCTTTGTTGTCCTAGATGAATTTTCAAAATTTGTCTTTCTAAAGGCAATGCGGGTCACAACATCAAAAACCGTGATAGACTTCTTGGAGAAAGAAATCTTCCACAAATTTGGAGTACCAGAAACCGTTCACAGCGATAATGGGAAACAATTTGTGTCGAAGGAATTTGAAAAGTTCCTAAGTAAATATGGGACTTTCCATATCAGAAATGCGTTGTACTCCCCACAAGCCAATTCTTCGGAAAGGGTCAATAGATCCATATTGTCTGCCATAAGGACCTATATCAAAGAGGATCAACGGGAATGGGACACACACTTATCTGAGATTCAACAAGCCCTATGTACTGCCACACACCAATCTACAGGCATGTCCCCTTATTTTGTCGTGTTTGGTCAAAATATGATCACACACGCGAGTCTATATAAGGTTGCGAGAGCACTGAATACCTTGAAAGAGAATGAGATTGACTATCTACCAAATTCAAATCGATTACTCCTAATACGAGAAAAGGTTAAGGAGAACCTAAAGAAAGCTTCATTGCGTAATGAAAAGTCCTATAATCTTAGGTGTTCTACAAGAAAATTTAAACCTGGTGATGAAGTTTATTACCGAAACTTTATCCTTAGTAACGCCTCAAAGAAATTAAGCTCAAAATTATGTCCAAAATTCGTTAAGGGAAGAATCGTAGAACTGATAGGTAGATCAATGTATAAAATTGAGGACAGACAGGGAAAATTAAAAGGTGTATACCATGCTAAGGATATTCGGAAATAGAAGAAAAGTTATGCCTTGGATCAAAATGCATAAACAGGGTCGTGGGTCGATTTTTCTCATGAGAAATTCTTACAAGCCACCTGTTGTTCATGTCTTTCGATATCCCTAGAGTGATCCAAAAGGCATGACGTTGTAGCGATCGCCTTGAAATAATTTCCCATTTCTATGTCTTCAAAGTCACTGTTGACGTGGGTTTTGACGTGCTTTTGATAATTCCACGCACTGATGGTAATGCGTTAAGCCGCTGTGCAGTTTCAACTCAAACTCTACACCACATTCTATCAACCATATTTCGCGCCAAGCCGCGCAGGTATATATTGAATGTAACCCGACTGGGCGGTCTTTTTTACTTGTGGCTAGTGAATGACGAAGGATAGTGCGTGCATCCATCACAGAAAATTATTGGTAAACCGCTTGATTTACATATCAGTAAAGTTCATATAATAACTCATTTGTATTCCCTAGTGTCCGAGAAAATTAAATTAGCCGAAAGTACAGGCATATTGTGATTTAGTCGTCGAGAATTTCCAAGCTAAACGTAAAGCTCGTCAAAAGAGTCTAGATGAATATAATCTAATAAAAAGTTATTTAAAATTGTCATTTCAAACGAAGGTAAGAGTGATATTATTCGTTTCTAAAGTGTGCAAGTGTAACATTCCACCCTCACTCAAAATAGGCGGACTTACGTTGGCTTTTGGACACGTGATTTTGCAACCACTCACTACAATTGGTAAAACCACGAGGCAACGCAGTGTAATTTACATTCCATAAAATTCACTGGTGCCGACCTATCTATCCACCTAACCAAAAAAAAATCAACACGTGTGCCTTTGCATTGATAACCTAACCATAGTGCAGCACGATCTACGAATGCACCACAGTTTCCCAGAAACACCAAGTGCGCAGCACCCACGTGCATAATCGACATAGCAACCTGCATCGCTCAAGATTGCTTAAATTCACTCCCTGAAATCTAATCGCAATCAGTCGAGAAGCACCGCAACCTCTGTTCATCAGCTTAGAAGCGTAGGAACACATCCCAGACATCCCGACATCATCATCAAATACTTACCATTGGTCTCAATTAATTAAAACTTTATATATGTATAAATCTAGAAATATCGTTTATATGAGTTGGTATATTAAGTAGGTATACATTCGTAGATTATAAATGACATCGAGGTAAGAATCGCCAAAAGATTATCTATATTGCTTCAATAACTAATATTATTTTGTCCAAACAAGCCAAACAGTGAACTTCAGGACCGATGTGCGCACAACGGAGTCTGCAGTCATCAACATAAAGAAAAATATAACAACGTCAATCATCAAACATCAAGATTACAAGTAACTAAACACAAGAAACATTGAAAACGTAAGTCTTATGGCCTTTCTGAAACTAAAATCTAATATAAGTTAAATCGAATGATGAAATACATACCTATTAGTAAACGTAAAGTAACTTAATTAAAATAGAAAAACAATTGAGAACCTAATAAACATTGCCTTCTGCAATAAGAAAATAAATTTGTCATCACTACCATCAATTTTACTATGATATCCTACTTACAATATAAATCTGATTTATACCATTTGAATATCTATACACTCAACAAGTGATTTATTGAATTGAAGATTCTTAAAACTATAACTTACTTTAATAATAACATTTATATTCCCTTATATACCATATTACATACCTACATTCTGTTTACCTTTCAACTTATTTCGAGTAAGATACCTAAGCTATACATTGAATTTATCTGAAATTTTTAATTGATGAATTATGACGCCAATTCTATAATTATACTATTCTCTTCTTATCGATCATACGTGCACCACACACTAGAATGAGTGTTTCTCGTAAATTCTCTTAAAATCTCTTTGTGATAAGAAACTTTCAACGATATATATATATATAGCCCAATAAAATTGGATACCTAATGTGTTTTAAAATTAACAATTTGTTTAATATGGATTGATTGAATTCTAACGGCGATAAAGGGGTGATAAGCGTGAGCAACGTTCGATGAGTACCTAAGTGTGAGCAACTGTGTAGTGTCCTATTATAAGGGACTATCATAAATAGTATACAGGCATATTGATAGTCATGGAGTCGTAACTTAGGTCATGCTAGGGCAGGTTAGCCTTCTGGTTGTGTAGTCATTCCCGAGAACAACGATTACCTTCCAACGTGTCACTAACACCTGACACCTATTCTCAATCTTTAAGCTTATCTATCCTTTTCTATTCTTTTTCTTATTTCCGACGATCTTGCCATTCACTAAAAGGATGGCAATCTATTCTATGGCGCGCAGTAAAAATAACACCCACTTAACTAGCCATAGCATCATACAGTCATGTGGATTCGATACCCTTAATATAAAGTGGCACGAATTTATTTTGTAGGTAGGTAAGTGGCAGAAAGATTCCCCCCCTCCGACGAGCTGTCGCCGTGCGACCACCAGCGTGCCACCTCTGCTACCAGGGAAAAACAACACCCAAATTACCCCCTGCTCTACATGTCATACCAGCAATGATACAACAGGCTCTTAGTGTAATACTGCCATGGCTAAAAGTCATTTTCAAAAGCTGTATAAGACTCTGCTACATACCGCAAAGCTGGAAAGAAGTTAAAGTGATATTCATTCCCAAAGCAGGGAGACATATACACTGCACAGCAAAAGATTATAGGCCGATAAGTCTCTCCTCTTTTCTCCTAAAGACACTGGAGAGAATAATCGACTTATACACAAGGGACCTTCTAAACGGAAACAACCTATGCAGCACTCAACACGCCTACCTCAAAGGCAAGTCCGTTGAAACAGCCCTGCACGAAGTTGTGTCAATAATAGAAAAAGGACTACACCACAAAGAATTCACCATGGCTGCATTTTTGGACATTGAGGGAGCTTTCAACAATGTTAAAACAGCGGCCATAAAAACAGCGCTCGAAGACTTGGGAGCGAATAAAGAAATAACGAACTGGGTTTACGAAATGCTCAACAGCAGAGTAATTAACTCAGAGATCGGTGAGAGTTACATAAGGAAAACAGTGACCAGGGGCACCCCACAGGGAGGCGTCTTATCTCCCCTCCTGTGGCTCATAGTGGTCAACAAAATCCTAACGACTCTAAGGGTCAAAAGAACGAAAATAGTAGCATACGCAGACGATATTGTAATTCTAATAAGTGGCAAGTATCTCCCCACTATTAGTGAACTCATGGAATCTGCCCTAAAAGAACTATCCTCGTGGGCAAGACCGAACGGCCTTGGAGTTAATCCAGTCAAAACCGAATGTGTTCTGTTCACTAGGAAAAGAAAAATCGAGAAATTCGATATGCCGAAGCTAAACGGAATTCGTCTGAAACTTTCCCCGGAGGCAAAGTATCTGGGCATCATCCTAGACTCTAAGCTTACTTGGAAACGTAACACAGAAGAAATAGCAAAAAAAGCACTATGCGCCTTCTACGCATGCAAAAAGACCTTTGGAAAACGTTGGGGTATGCGCCCTTACATAACCCATTGGATGTACACAGCGATCATACGACCCATACTTACATACGGGTCAATTGTATGGTGGAAGGCAACAGAAAGGACTACCTATCTCCATAACCTCTCAAAGGTACAGAGATTAGCATGTATTGGTAAAACGGGAGCAATGAGATCAGCACCCCAAGCCGGACTGGAAGTCATTTTAAACCTACCCCCGCTTGGTGAATATATTCGCAGCATGGCAGCCAAAGGAGCCCTCCGCCTCAAGGAGGCAAACATCTGGAGGCACAGCTCCTATGGACACGGCTCTATAATTCACAACTACTTGGGTATCGATCTATCCAGGAAAACGGACTACTTAATTCCCAAACGAAACTTTGAGAAAAACTACTCCACATACATACCCCAAAGAGAGAACTGGAACACGCACGTCAACGTGCAAGAAATCCACATCTATACGGACGGGTCGAAAATGGATGTGGGGACAGGAGCGGGAGTTTTTTGCGAGCCCCTAGACATAAAGGACTCGTACAGACTTCCCAATGAATGCAGCGTCTTTCAAGCTGAGATTGTCGCCATCGACAAGGCAGCAGAAACTATCTCCGCGAAGAATCTGGATCCTTCCACGATCACAATCTTCGTAGACAGTCAGGCGGCTATCAAAGCACTAGACAGCGAAACTATAAAGTCAAAAACAGTCAGAAACTGCCAAAAATCCCTCAACAAAATAGGCGAACGACACAGGATCACTCTCTGCTGGGTCCCCGGTCATAGCGACATTGTTGGGAATGAAAAGGCAGACGAGCTAGCAAGAATCGGGTCAGAACTTGGCGCAATAGACGCCATTACGTCAATAGACATCCCAATTAGTGCAGCAAAAAGAAACACTGACCAAAAACTGAGGGAACAAATTAACACCACCTGGTCCCAAAGGCACGACTGTGTTATATCTCGCAGTCTATGGCCAAGAATTAACGAAAAAAGAACAAAAAGCATTCTGGAAATGAATAAGCTAGAAATACGTATCTTAACTGGCGTACTGACAGGCCACTGCACCATAGGTGTAATGGCAAGCAGGCTGGGCATCAGCTCACCAGACTACTGCAGGAGCTGTCAAGATATAGAAGAAACCGAGCCCATCAAACACCTGCTCTGCGAATGTCCAAACCTTCAGACATCTCGACTTCGCTATCTGGGCAACAGATTCTTCGAAGACTTAGAGGACGTAGCGCAGGTACCACTGACGGACACTATCAGGTTTGTCAAGAACACAGGTTGGTTCCAATAGGCCAACCGGCAAGATTAACCTAAACTGAGTATGGTAAGTGTTTTATTGTAAATGTAGGTTTACCACATAAAACAATAAGGGATCACAATGGACCAATGGGCCCCCGTGCAAGCAAAGCAGCCATGCTGTGCACTTCCCTTCCAACCTAACCTAACTTAAAATTACAAGCTATGCCCTAAAATGTACCTAAGCTAACTTAAAACTACACTAAAACTATCTTACCCTAACCGCAACTCACTTTTCCTAAATCTCTCTTTGGTACCGGGGTCGTTATGAGCCCGAAACATGCCAGATGTTATTGGCAAGGGTTGGCCAGCACACCCTTGTGTCTTTCGACACAACCTTAGCTATCACTCTGGCCGATGTTGTGAGTGATAGCCCCTCGACGAACCCTCCAGTCACGATTTATGTCAGTATGTACGTAGAGAAAAGTTCGTATGTCGTCGCGTCATGTCGTCAAAGTTTGTATTTTCCTGTTATGTCATTGTCGATCTATAGAAGAACGGACTTCACAGCCGTCCACACACCAAATGCAACGATTTAGCCGCGCATTTTTAAACGCACAAGAAAAAACCAAAATTCAAGGCCATGAAGGCTATTTTCCAATATTTAATTTATATAAAAAAGACTTAAAACTACTGCAAGGAAATTCAAAAAACTTAATCTAAAATTCTGCACTTAAAGCTTAAAACTAAAATTCAAATATATAAAGAAAACTGAAAGTACTCACGATTTTATACGGTCGAACGTAGATGGATGACGGCCAAGACGGCCTATATTCACAATTCACAAAAAAATAATACTCTAGCCTTACTTAAAACTCGAATTAAAAGCAAACTAAATAAAATTAAACTAAAACTAAAACTTATGATTAAAAAAAAAACAATTCATTAAAAAAGCAAAAAAAGGATTTCAAAAAAACCAATTCAAAAAAACTAAATCTTCAAAAAAAAATTAAAATTGAAAATTAAACCTAAATTCAGCCAGGGTGTTCAGACTATACGCCACGGCGTTTTAGAGGGGTGGGAAACACTTCTTGGTGCAAGTGGATGTTGTTGCCACAAACAGGGGCGGAGCACTTCGGCGCACTGCACATTATGTTTATTGTAGGTATATGTTTTGTTTGTGTTCAGTCACAGTTTAATGTTTTTCACTTGTGTATTTTTATTGGTGTTTTATTGTAAGTTGTCTTTGTTCACTGTTTTGATTATTGTCGTTGTTGTTTTGTATTTGGTTGCGGCTCTGTGGCCGTACAATCCAAAAACCGTTGGAGCTGTTTCGCAGGTTTTCTGTCCCAGCACGGCACAAAAAAAACTCCCAAGGTTAAATAGGGGGCAGAGGTCCGAGCACCAGGCCAAAAGTGGCGGCCCAAATACGACCCAAACCTCTGCAGCGACTTTTTTCCGTATCCCCTGACCTTTTCGCCCTTCAAAATCCACCAGACCAGAGTTCGAATTTGTATCTACATATTAAAATGTTATCGAATAAATATGCTTTCTATTTGCCTTTTTTTTTAAATAAACTCACCCAAGATTAATTTGCACAATTATTTCTCGCCGTGTATTGGCGTGTTAGGGTTAGGTTTAGGTGCCTCTCGCGATTGTCAGTCACCTTGACGTGTGTACCATCATTGCATTCGATGGTACCGGTGCGGAGGCTTACGGTGTAAAGATTCAACGGGCTATGCTGTCTAAGGGCCACCCATGGCAGACAGGCCGATTGATGAGCGCCAACCAAGAACTGGCAAGGACTTAACGTCCATCCACCCCTAATCCAGAGTGTCATGCGACCCGTGCTTATTGGATGGTTTGCAGCCAGGGGTATCCGGCTGTATTTTAGCGGAGCCTCTCTGATACCGGGCCACCTCAGAGAGTAACCATGGCCTTACCACGCTAATGCGGGGCTCTGGAGTGGTTGACCGTCTTTCCCGCGCTACTTGTGGGAAATGAAACAACCAAACAAAAACAAACAAAACAAAACAAACAAATTGCGGGGACAGACCGCAGACGAAGTCATTGGTCGGATGGAGCAGGACATCCATGACGACCGCCTGGCACATGATAGACCCGGAACAAGTCGAAAGGGAGGCTCTAAACTGGTGCAACCCAGCACCAGTCAAAGAACCATCGTCACCTCACGACAAGCCACGGGGGTGCCAAAAGGCCCGGGAAGAAGCCCGGTAGCACCGACAGGTGCATGCAGTGGGGATAGGAGCCAAATCCTAATCCCGTCCCTGACCGGGGAAGTAATGGTGGAGGGAACTAAGGCAGTGGGAACGAGCATAGCTCAAGTACCAGCCCCTGTACCCCCCGACAACAACACCGGAAGGAAGAGGAATAAGCCAGCCTTACCTCCACCTGGGAAAGCAGGCGCGAGGGACGACCCTATGCGAAGGGGACTTAGTGGTGCTGGCACTAAATGGTACCTCCGCTACCTCAATAAAGGCTTCGGGCCCACGCCATGGTGGAGCAATAACTTGTCAAAATTAAGATCCGAGGTGCGGAAGCTTTTCAATAAAGCAAAGCGCAGCGGAGAATGGCAAAGCTACCAAATGGCCCTTACTACATATAATAAGGAAATAAGAAAAGCTAAAAGAAATAGCTTCAGAAAATTCTGTGAGACAATCACCAGCACCCCTACTGCGGCAAGGCTACACAAAGCTCTTGCGAAGTCAGGAGGGGTGTCGATGTCTCTGAGGAAACCAGATGGCGAGTTCACGGAAGATGAGAATCAAAGGGCACTATTGCTACTAGAAACTCACTTTCCTGGCAGCTCGCCTAGTACTGAGCCAGGAATCAATACCACTTCAATCAGACCTCGGAGGGAAGACTGGGAAACAACATCAACCATCTGTTCTGAGGGACGGCTGAAATGGGCAATAAATTCCTTTCAGCCTTTCAAATCTGCCGGAGTGGACGGCATTATACCCGCCCTTCTTCAAGAAGGGCAAAGGGTACTAATACCACACCTGCTAAAGATAACAAGGAGCAGTATTGCCTTGGGCCACATACCAATGCAATGGAGACGAGCAAGGGTTGTGTTTATACCAAAAGCGGGAAAAAAAGACCCACACAGCCAAAATCGTACAGACCCATCAGCCTTACGTCATTTCTTCTGAAGATGACAGAAAAGGCTGTAGACAATTATTTAAGGGAAGATGTTCTGAACACATCCCCCTTACATCATCGTCAGCATGCATACAGAGCGGGCAGATCAACAGAGACCGCCCTATATTAGCTGACGGAGATAATTCGAAGTGCCCTGGATGCAAAAGAAATAGTACTGTGCGCTTTCCTAGACATAGAGGGAGCATTTGACAACACCTCACATGATGCGATCAAACGATCCCTGGATAGGAAAGGAGTTAACAGTGCAGTATCCAACTGGATGTGTGAGCTGCTGAGCACTAGATCAGCAGAGACTCAAACACCATCTGGAACTATCAGAGTAAACACAACGAGAGGATGTCCACAAGGAGGGGTACTATCACCCTTAATGTGGAGCCTAGTTGTAGACGAACTGCTGGAAAAATTAACCAACCATGGCATCAACTGTCAGGCGTACGCCGATGACATTGTATTGATTGCCAGGGGCAAGTTTGAAGAAACCCTTGGAGACATCATACAAAAGGGGCTTAAAGTAACCAAGGAATGGTGCCATAATGTCGGACTTAACATCAATCCGGCGAAAACAACGATAGTACCATTCAAAAGGAAAAGACAACTTCAAAGACTTAAGGACATAAACCTATCAGGCACGACACTGATACCAGTCAAAGAAGTAAAATATCTAGGACTCCATCTAGATAGTAAACTCCTCTGGCGAAAACATACAGAGGAGATATCCAAGAAGGCCACCCGCGCTCTCATGATATGTAGGAGCCTAGCGGGGAAGGCATGGGGATGCAGCCCAAGCATCCTGCGATGGATGTACACTGCAATCGTGAGACCAATGATCACATACGGAGCGGTAGCATGGGCGAAACGAACCAGTCTAGTCACAACGCGAGAGACACTCGGCAAAGTGCAAAGACTGGCGTGCCTGTGCATTACCGGAGCAATGCGTAGCTGCCCAACAGCAGCCATGGAGGTGCTATTGGAACTGACCCCTCTACACATCATGGTGATGAACGAGGCAGACAAAACAATCCTTAGGATGGCAAAGGAGGGAATTGGGAGAGGGAAATGCATCGGTTCGAAAGAACACGGTGACTTACTCAAAAAACTCCCACTTCTTGGCATACCTAGGGACGACAGCATCAGGAAGTTCAACTTCGAGAAGAATTTCCAGATAAAGCTCAGCAATAAGTAGAACTGGAGCAACGAATCCATAACTTATGGACTGAGCAACCACACAACAAAGTGGTATACGGACGGCTCGAGGACTGAGGAGGGAACTGGTGCTGGAGTGTTTGGGCCGGTAACTAAGCACTACGAATCTATGGGCAAATGTACCAGCATCTTCCAGGCAGAAATATGTGCCATAGACAGGTGCGTTCGAATCAACCTCGAGAAAGACTATAGAAATTGCAACATAGCAATAATGTCTGACAGCCAAGCAGCTATAAAGGCTCTTGACGCCTACGTTATCAAGTCAAAATTCGTGTGGGAATGCCTACAAGGACTGAATAGACTAGGCAAGAATAACAGAATCTCCATCTGCTGGGTGCCTGGCCATGTTGGCATTACGGGCAATGAGGCAGCGGACTCTCTGGCAAGAAGAGGGGCAGAGGAACCCTTCATAGGACCTGAACCATTCTGCAGGATAGGAGAACACACTATACGCGAAGAGTTCAGGAGACTGGAGGAAGAAACAAAGGCCAAAACCTTTCTCAACCTCCAAGGTCTGAGGCAAGCAAAGAAACTCTTAGGAAATTACAACCAAAAGAGATTCAAAGTTTGTATCGGCCTTAACAAAAACAACCTAAGAATCCTAACAGGCCTCCTCACGGGGCACTGCAGATTCAAGGAGCACCTGAGGAAAATGGGCATATCGGAGGACGGGCTCTGTAGATTCTGCAGTGAAACCGCCGAAACTCCAGAATATATACTGGAATCCTATGGGGCACTGACCCACAAAAGGATGAAACATTTGGGCAGGCACCAAATAACAGACAAGGACATACAAACCATGGACCCACAGCTCATTCTCAGATTCATCAAAGAAACTGGACTGGACGCTGTGCTCTAAGGAGTGTGACCTGCCAAGGATAAATCAGAGCAATACCTCGACACGCTTCACAAAGAAGTATCTAGAGAGGGCTCTGAACGAGGGCAAGCACCTCTCCGAGGCACAAGCAAGGGGACACAATAGACCAATAGGTCGCAGTGTAATATACCCTAACCAAATATTATTATTATTATTAGGTTTAGGTGGCTGTCGGCAGAAGCCGACACACTTAGACCAATTTAGGTCCATTGTGATACCACGTATAATTATCTACCTCAACTCTGTAGATGGGACTGGCCAACGACACGCGGTTGTTCTCAAACGGTCCCCCATCTACGTACTAACCGTGCCCAACGTCGTTTAATTTCGGTGATCTGACGAGAACCGATTAACTCGACGTGGTATGGTCGTTGGTTGTATTGGCGTGTTACCGAAAGAAACTTTCAAAAATACAATTAACTTTAAGGGCATCGACCGCTCATGAAGATTAACAGTCAACAGCTGTGACGGTGATGACTTTGAAATTTTCTTATTTCGTCGTCTAAAATACCCCTCCTTTTGTTTTGAGTCTCCTGTCCGTTCATCTCTTTTCTTTCTTTCTTTGTCCTCTATTTGTATCCTATTCCCTCCTTTTTTTCACCCATACTTTTCTAATTTCCCTTCTTATTCAGCTAATCCTGGAAGGGAAAAGAAGTACTTCACCTTCCAGTCGTCAAGTCAATCAAATAATAAAAACAAATCTAGTGATCAAAACCATAATCTAAACCTAATCAATAAATAATCAAAAAAAAATAAACGTAAAAATAAAACATATACCTACACGATCAGCCGGTACACAAAACGAAATCGGGAATGGGTTGGGATCGGGCCACCAATTTCTCATTGGGGAAATTTAAAAGGGAAAACATAATACAGGTAGACCTCACTTAACACGTACTTCTTACAGCACGGCCTCGTTCTAACACGTCTCACATTTTGCGAAATCGGGAATGGGTTGGGATCGGGCCACCAATTTCTCATTGGGGAAATTTAAAAGGGAAAACATAATACAGGTAGACCTCACTTAACACGTACTTCTTACAGCACGGCCTCGTTCTAACACGTCTCACATTTTGCGGCATATTTTTGTTTAACACGAAAAAAGCCTCGCTCTAACACGGTGTGCGAGACACAATGTCTGCTTTGCACAAATGTCACATATTTTTCTGGCCAGTAGATGCGTATCAGCTGTTTTTATAGGAACATACATCTAAAAAGGGACTTCCCCAATTTACATGTAGAAAGCGGATGGTGGTGTGGAAAGCGGATGGTGGTGTGGAAAGCGGTTTCAGGCCAATTTACTCAGTTCCTTTTTTGTGTTGACGAAGCTCGCTCGGTACGTACTTGGTGATGATTTTTTTTTCATCTTTAAAGATAATAAAACTTCGAATAAAACATATTTGGACAAAAATTCGGACGGTTTTCTGAAATCATGGAACGTAATCACTCTTTTTTCACTAGTTTCTTGTATCGTTTAACACGATTTCGTTTAGCACGGCATTTATCAGGAACGTAACCCCCGTGTTAAGTGAGGTCTACCTGTATATACATGAAAGGAAAGAAGGAGAATGGAAGAAAGGAGAAAGCGAAGACAAACTGATAGCAAAAAAATAAAACTGTCAAAACATCAAAGTGGTCGATCAATTGGAGAGGATTGTAAGTATATAATTTTTGTTAGTTCTTTTGATTTTAGTATTAATATTGTAATTATTTCCGGGAGAAGGATCTGGGAATTGGACATGCAACTTGGATCTACTTTTGACTGGAGTTTATCGCCGGAATAAACTATGTTAGGTATGTTATGTGTCTCGATGGAAATTATTTGTTTACATTTTACCAGTCAATTATTGTCTTTTGTTTTCAGGTGTTAGTGGATTGGGAGGCAGGAGTTGGGACTAGGAAGGCATTGAGGATCAATGGACAGCTCCGTAACAGGCTCGAAGAGGCAAACGAACTCGTAAAATAAACGGAATCGGCAATCGTTCGGCTCGACCTGGGATTTATACTGCCAACGTGGGGCAAGGGCCTACTCCCTGAGATGTACAGATGCTAACCGGGCTATTCCTCCGAAAGTGTAACAGTGTGTGGAAAGAAGGTTAAGACTGATAAAAGTAAATAAACTATGTAAATCAATAAATCAAATTGAAGATAGATAAATGACGTATGAAAACAAATAAATAAATAACATAATCGGACGTCTTGGTGTAAGTATGCCATAAAACTATAAATAAAGGAAAGTAAATAGGTCAAAATGATAACAAATAAATACGCTATGAGAATAAATAAATAAATAACATAAAAGGACATCACATCACATGTTCCATGTTTTCCCAAGTATCATAAAATCTATGGGTTTTTCTATAAACTTGTCGAAAACTTTTATTTTTATTATTGTTACGTTCATTCAAAAAAAATATTAAAACGTTATGTTTATTACGCATTTTCTGGAGAAATTTGAACCGAAAGTCAAAAAATTAGCATGGGCAGGAAAAGTGGAACAGGTTAAAAATTGGATATCTTAAGACTGAGTTAAGATATAAAATTTATTTAAATGCAATTACAAAGGCTAATATTTCTTCTAAAAATAGAGGCCTAAACGAAATTTCTATCATTAGTACTAACAGCGCAATTACCGTTAACATGGGTCAGGGTACACCCAAGTAAGCCTTTTCTTAAATCCTCAATAAATGATATAAAAATTAGAGATAGGCCCTTACTGTAGAACAATTTTTTTCTTATTATATACCCATAAATCATGCCCTAAAATATTGCCAACAATTTAAGGGACACCCTGTATAAGTGCTTCTTTCCTACTCTTAATCGAAGAGGGAAAAGAAAAATCGAAAAAAAACTAAATTTATGTGGTTGTGGGTTTTAAATGTAAATGTTCTTATTGCTACTGAAAATCAAACTACTACTTCTATGTTATAACGTCGGGTGGAAGTGGTTATCGGGTCTCTTCGGGGTTATGTGTCCTGGATCGGTAACGAACCAGTACGGGGGTGAAGAGAAGGAACTATTACTCCCTCCTTGGGTTATTAATTCTCATTTCCTTTAATTTAATCTTCTTCAACAGTAGGACTGGGAGATCGTATTGACGCCGTCGCCGTGCTACTTCCGTCACGCGCGTGGAACAAGCTTCAACCCACGTTCTTAATCAGGAGGTCTGGCAATTGATCTTGGTTTTGGACAATGGTGTCCATGATCTGTCGGTATGGTCCCGAGGTAAAGCTCGGATCTGACAGGTCAATGTGCAGAACGTCTGTAACGTCGTTCGCATGGAGTCGCCGGAAAGGAGTGCGTCTATCTCGTGTACGCGGGATAAGGCGTCTGGCACGACGTTGAGGCTTCCTTTTCGGTGCTCAATGTTGAAGGTGTACCCCTGGAGTTCTAGACTCAAGCGCGCTAGTCTTCCTTTGAGTTCTCGTTTGCTCATAAGCCACTGCAGGCTTGCGTGATCGGTGATTACTTTAAAATGATATCCTTCAATGTATGCTCTAAATTTGGCGATTCCTATTATGGCTGCTAAACATTCTCGCTCCGTAACTGTGTAATTCCTCTGCGCTGAGTTAAGTTTATGCGAGTAATAGAATATATAGAATAGAATCACAAACTTGCGCTGATAGTCTGGGTTAACTAACACAGGAACGCTGGACAGCATTTCCTTCATCGCATGGAATGAGGAGATGGCTCGATCGCCGAAATCGAATTTCTTTCCTTTCTTGAGGGTGTCCGAAAGGTCACTTGACAAGGTTGAGAAATCTTTCACGAACCTCTGGTAGAGTTGGGTACGGGGAAGTCTCGAATGGCTTGTACCTTGCAAGGATCGACCTTGAGGACTCCTCCTCCTACAATAAATCCTAAATATTTTAATTCGCGGTAGCAGAACTTCGACTTTTCCAAATTTATGTTTAGGCCGGCGTCTCCTAATTTGCGGCCACTCCGGTCAGAAGTTCGAGGTGCTCCTCGAATGTACTCGTGATAATGAGTAGGTCGTCTAAATATACGAAGACTTTCTGCCTCCATTTTGCCGGTATGACTAGATCCATTAAGCGGCATAATCGCTGAGGCGCGTTACATAACCCGAAGTGCATTACCTTAAATTAGTAAAGCGGCCTTCCGGGTACGGTAAACGCTGTCTTCTCTTTGCTTTTCTCGTCGAGCGGGATCTGCCAGAAGGCATCCTTTAAACGCTGGACATAAAGTATGTGTCTGGTAGTCGAGCTAACAGCCCCTCGATGTTTTGAAGAGGGTAAGTGTCCTTCTTCGTGATGTGGTTAAGAGGATCTCCTCTACCGCTGGCATGGGTCATTAGGTGCGTACGTCCTAAGCCTAAATTGGCGAAGGCTGGAAACTGCTTTAGTATCGTTTCGAGAAGCTGGTTTTCCTCGAAAGAGAGGATGTGACTCTGCGATAGGATCTTGGGGATAGAATCTCCCGTCATATCTATACCTACAGCGATGGTACACAGCTCTGCAGAGTGAACTACTGAACTATGTCGACTGGGTAAGTTGTGGGGCGCTAGGTCATATTTCTTCCAGAAATCTACTCCGAGGATCAATGGTTGTGCGATGGAAGGTACTACGTATAACGTAAGGTATTCCGTCCTGTCCGCGTAAGTTGATTTGGTGCGTAATACACCAACGATCGATTGAGCTCGCCCATCTGCAGTCGTAACTAAGGAAGAAAACTTTTTCCATGGGATGTGGTTTAGCTGAAGTTGTTCCACACCTGCTCCGCCTAATACGCTTATACACGCCCCCGTATCTAGGAGGCCGGACCACGTTTTGTCGAAGAGGGTCACGTCCGCGTAAGGACGTGGGATCGCTTGAGGATATTCTAGTTCTCTATGGCCGGTCTGGAATTTTTCGAACTGCCCTCCCCGGTACGAGGGTAGTTCGGTCTGGAGTTTTCCCGAGATTTTGCTGGTGACAGTTGCTGGTGAATACATTTTCGTATCCGCACCTTAAGCAGAAGGGTCGTTGTGCAGCTTCAGGCACTCAAACATTGTGTGACCTGATTCTCTGCAGATCCAGCAGATCAGCGAAGTGCGATCTCGCTGGCGAAATGCGACGGCATCTACGCCTGCTTCAGCTGAGTTCGAGTCGAGCTCTGCGGACTCCGTGAGCCATTCCGACGAATGGGTTCTCCAGTCGAGAATCTGAGTTTAGGAACGAAACTGCCTTGAGAATCCACAAGAAACGCTCTTTGCTCCTACAGACATAAACGAGCTCCGCTATGTCGGAGGTATTGAATGTCAGCAGATGTTGTCCTATCTGCCTCCTGACATTCCTCTTGAGGATCTCTATCAGATCCCGATTGGCTTTCGGATGCTTCAGCCTGGCGTTAAGCCTCAGGATGCTTCCGTTATACGAATCAAAGGACTCCTGATCGCTTTGGTGCCGGCTCGACATTTGTCGAAAAATATCGAAGTCGGTCTCCAGACTTCTGTACTGTTCTAAAAGAGCCAGTCGTAGTGCTGCCCAAGAGGCGTGGGGATTTCTCTTAATCCATCCCCAAAACCATAACTTGGGTTGCCCACGCACAAGGTGGTGGAAATTAAGGACTACTTCCCCCATGTTGCATTACATGACTCTCGCTGCCGATCTACTTGTAGCAAGAAGTAATCAATCGTCAGTTCCTCGTTATCGAACCACAAGTCCCATTTAGGGATGTTATGATAACGAGGGAATTAGTTTCTAATATATACTCAGGTCGCCTGTCCGAATGGATTGCCGCTACCTGATCAGTATGGGGTAAATGCAGGCAAGAGGAAGTTCGAGGGTCTGCTGTCTCTAATGCGGGCGCTGCTGCGGGCCTAAGCGGTCATGGTCGAATGAGTGCGTTAGGACCTAATACGGCCTCTCGCAACACAACGGTCTAACTCCTCTCTAATAAATCGAATCTCTTCCCCTCGCCTCATACCCACCGTGGCCGAATTGAGCGCTGTCATTTGGGTCGACTCTGGCGGTGTTGGCTGGGTCTGGAGCACATCCTGTGTAGAGTGATGCTCGAGAATCGGAAAGTGTAGGTACAGTAAATGCGATTGGAGGACCCTGATGGTGCTCCTCGCTGTCCCCTGGGGGATGCGTATCGCTGATAGGGAAGGGGCCTAGTCTCTCGGGAAGAGGTGCTGGTTCAGCCATTCCTGTTAATTGAACGTCAGATGATGTTCCCGGGAGATCGCTGTTGTCTGTTGGTTGACTTCCTTGGTCGATGACTTGACCGGGACGGTTGGAATGAACAGGGCGCTTCGACGGGATACTTTCTCGTCCTGAAACTCTCGTCACTCGTCGTGGCTTCCACGAACTGTCGTGCCGTCCGGTATTGGAAGGATGTGACATGGAACGATTTAGTGCTCCACGGAAAACAAAAACAAGAATGATACCCTTGCTAAATCAAGGATGCCTAATCTATTGGGAAAGTCTGGTAACTTGCGAGTTATAATCTGCAAGAATGTAAGTCCGGTGAAATTATTGCCTGATTTAGAAGGGTTTGCAGGTAAACTGCTGAGAGTACCGGTCTTTATTCAGGGTGCCCGTCGCTCTCTCTGACTCGAAAACGGTGAGTTTATTACCTCACAAAGGTTTGCTAAATCTAAGTGTTTAATGCTAAAAGAATCTTAAACTAATGATATGGGTTCAAAGAAAAAAAAATACGAAAAAAGTTTTGAAATATATAAGTGCTTCTTTCCTACTCTTAATCGAAGAGGGAAAAGAAAAATCGAAAAAAATGAATATATGTGGTTGTAGGTTTTAAATGTAAATGTTCTTATTGCTACTGAAAAAAAAACTGCTATGTACTACTATGTTATAACGTCGGGTGGAAGTGGTTATCGGGTCTCTTCGGGGTTATGTGTCCTGGATCGGTAACGAACCAGTACGGGGATGAAGAGAAGGAACTATTACTCCCTCCTTGGGTTGTTAATTCTCATTTCCTTTAATTTAATCTTCTTCAACAGTAGGACTGGGAGATCGTATTGACGCCGTCGCCGTGTTACTTCAGTCACGCGCGGGGAACAAGCTTCAACCCACGCGCCGGCTAGCGCGCGAGTTACGTTGAATCTTTAACCGATTGTCTTTTTAAAAAGAGGCAGTTCATTGCGCTTACCTGGTATCAAGTTCGGCATGTGAAAAATTGCATTATTCTATTTCTAAGAATTCGGCATTTGCATATTTTATTAATTCTTGTCAACTTTACAATTTCCCATGGATGTTGTAAAGTGAGTGGAAACCAATTCTTGGAATTGTTAAAATCGTTAAAATTTAGTAAATAATTTCCGTTTATTTTAATCTTCATTTCGTCACAACTGCTTGATATTTCCATGTTTATTATAATTTTGTAGTAACAATAGCCCTTTTTCTATTTCTATTAGTTGAGTTTTACAATTTTTTATCTTAAAACAATTTTTCGAATAAATACATATGTTAGTTTTTCTTAAATTTTTCAAGTCTATATTTTCTTTGTATGTACATATAACTTATTCCATTTAATTTCACAATTTCTTCGTTTTCTATTATTAATTCGTTGGATTCATTGTGTGTCATTGCAGTTACAAAATATTTAGGGGTCTCATTATTTCTTTTGGTACTTTAATTGTGAATATAATTCTATCATTATTATATTTTGCTGTTCCTATTTTAATTGATCGTAATTTATCGAAGTCTATGTCAAGTTTAATTATCTCAGCTTTATTCAGTATACTACTAGTCATTATTCCTAATCTACTTGATGCAATGTTAGCTTGAATGTGTTCTATATTGTCTTTTATAATTCCTATTTTTATTAAGGTTTCTAAGTATATAAGTTTACTAGATAATCCACTAATTCTACCATCTGTCGCGTTAAATTTATTAAGGATTCGTTCTCTATTTTCCTCTATTGTTTGTTTGAGTATTAGGAATGTTTTGTTGAATTAGTCATTGACTATAAGTTGGTTGTTGTGTTCGGTAATTATGTTGTGATTGTTTTCGTCAGTAGTTTTTAAGTGTTCTTCAATGTTTCGTCTGTCGTCATCGTCCATTGTACCGTATAGCCACTTCATGCCAGTGCCTACAATGTTTATAAGACCTCTTCTGTGTTTGTGAGGGATAATCGTGTGTATTTTATGTTTAAGTAATTCTAATTGTTCTGTTAGTAAGTCTTTTCCGTTTTCAAAATGTGTGTTTGACAGATTTTCTTCTAGGTTTTGTATGATGTTTTGAATTTCAGTCGGATTGATTGTATGTAAAATAATGTCATATGATTTTGTTATTTGGACGTTGCCTAGTTTTATTTCCGAAAATCCACTGATCGTGTTAATTTGTTCTACCATCAATGTCGCTCGAGTCGTCGTTAATATCTGAAGTAGTGTCAATAATATTTGTATCCATTTGACCTGAAAATTTGTAAGGGCATTTTATATTAGAGAGTTCAAGTTTTCGGTATCTTGGCTGTTCTTTGTGTCTAAGAGCTTTGAAATTTTTTATAATCCTGTTGTCCTGGTGTCTTCATAATTTTCCCTATTTTCGTTTCGTTTTGATATTATATTTTCTTTTTTTGTGTAAATATTTTTTCTTATAATTTCCTTATCTATTCTACCTTCTTGAATTTGCAATGGTTTAAATTTGGTTGTAGAGTGAACAGAGTTGTTGTACCATTCTACGCATTTGTACATTTTTTCAAGAGTTGTCAATTGTGAATTTTCTGCTGAAATAATTCTAATTTTTTCTCCTATAGTGCTGTGGAATCTCTCGATGGCTGAGTTTCCAGTATGACTGTTAGCTTTGGTAAATTCGTTGTCAAAAATTATTAAGTTGGGTTAACCTTTGATTGGAAAATATAATCTTAGCTTTTCCCTAATTGAAATGCTGATTCTGTCTTCTAAATGAAGTATTAATGCATGTTTTGAAAATTTATCAATGAATGTGATAAAGTGTTTTTTACTATTAGTGTAAATATCTATGTGTATTGTTTGGTTAATATCTGAAGGTGTGTCAGTGATTTTAAATTTGTCTTTAATGGTACCTTGGTACAAGTGTCGCAGTTATTTATGTATTTTTGAATAAGCTTTTTGAGGTTATTATAGTATATGAGTTTCTTAAGCCCTTCATAGTTTTCAACTATACCTGCGTGTCCGGTTTCATTTCTGTGGTATTTGGCTAATTTTTTGGAAGCTTCATTTTCATTACTCATATCTCTCGCCTGATATGCGCATTTATAAAATTGTATGTTTCTGTTTGCACTGAATAGTTCGATTAGCTTTTGCTGAACCTTATTATAGAACAGAACATGACTGTGAGGTCTGAGTATATTCCTATTTTTCCTCTGTGCTTAATATATCTTCTAAATATATCGTCTAGATTATTTTGGTCAATGTCGTCCGAGTTAACGTAAATTTTTCTTTCGTTATTGATTACCGCAATTTCTCTGGATTTATTATTAGAAAGAATAATTTGGGTATAAAATCTGTTAACGACTGTATCTAGAATTGAAAAATGGTCATTTCTTTCTTCTACTTGTGAGTGTATGGTATTTACTAAACTCGCATTATCGTTTTGTGAAATATTTTCCTCTAAATTTTCTATTGGCGTTTCAATAACATTAATCTCTCCAGTGTCTGTATTTATGCGACTTAAAAAGTCGGCTGCTACATTTTCTTTGCCTTTAATGTAGTCTATATTAATAGTATATTCACCTAGTTTCAACAACCATCTGTGGAGCCTGGGATTTATATCTTTGCCTTTGTGCTTGGCTTGAAGCCATTTGAGGGGTTGGTGATCTGTCATCAGATCGAAAGGTCTACCATAAATGTACGGTCTAAAATAGTTGACCGCCCAAACGATTGCTAAGAGTTCTTTCTCTGTAGCACAGTAGTTTTTTTTCGTGTTCGTTTAGGGATCTACTTGCGTAACATATTGGGTGTCCGTCTTGCGTTAAAACTGCACCTATAGGTAAATCGCTAGCATCCGTGATCAACTTGAATTTCTTTTCGACTGGATATCTTTAGATCTGGATATTTTAGAACTGGTGGATCAGTTAGGATAAACTTAAGTTTTTCAAAAGCGCTCACGTAAAGAGGATCTTTGACATTTATCTTTGCGTTTTTCTTTAAGTAGTATGTTAACGGATGGGCTATTTTTGAATAGTCCTAAATAAACTTCCTGTAATAGCCCGTTATTCCTAAAAAAGATTTTATTTGCTCAGGGGATTTAGGTAGTTTCAATTCTTGAATGGCTGCAATTTTCGACATATTAAATGTCCAAGGAATTCCGTTTCTCGTGCAAAAAATTTACACTTATCGGGTTGAACTTTCAGTTTGTGTTCCCTAAGCTTATTAAAAATTTTGTGGATATTGCTTACGTGTTCGTCCAGGCTTGTACTAAAAATCAGAATGTCGTCAAGATAGACAACGCAAATTTGATTAATACTCGTATATTCCCCTTAGAACGGAGTTTATAAGCCTTTGAAATGTTGCGGGCGCATTCTTGAGTCCGAACGGCATTCGAACGAACTCATAATGGCCTAGGGGAATAGAAAAAGCTGTTTTTTCCGATCAACTTCTTTAACTAGAATTTGATGGAACCCTTTCGCGAGGCCCAGGGTTGTGAAGTATATTGTTTCGATATTAGGATTAGGGAATTTATCGTCAATTGTAATTCATTTAATTTCCTGTAGTCTATGTCTATACGAAATTTTTCCTCCTTGCGGGGTCAGGCACCTTGACGTGTGCACCATCATGGAACGCAAATTCGATGGTGCCGGTGCGGAGGCTTACGGCGTAAAGAGTCATCGGGCTATTCTAGTAAGGGACAGGCCGTCTGATGAGCGTCAACTAAGAACTGGACTCCACGTCCGCCCCCCTTCTCCAATTCTCTGCTTTCTCTTTCTCCCTAATTACCCCCTATCCCCTTCCTCAAATCCCTAAGTCCTACTTCTCCAACAAACCCCTAATCTAAAGGTAGCAAGCGCCGAGAGATGCATGGCTAAGAGGGTGCTTAGTCGTTAGTTTGCAAACTTCGGATACCAGGCGACCTCCGATTTTAAGATAGCCTTCCTGTGGTTAGACGGGTAGACCACGGGCGACCAATATCCCGAATAGTCGTGGGAAACAAAAATTGATCTAAAACCAAAAAACCAAATAGAGAATGATGCCTCTAAGATTGCATCATCAACTAGGGATGTTTTAGAACACCCTGTCGATGACGACACGACATCTGTCAATGGGATAGAGTCTGTAATCATCGACTCTGAAATGGGGGAACCTGAAGAGAACTTGTCTCAACTCAGTGACTCTATTTCAGAATCTAGCACCATATGCAACAGCATATTATCGGATGAAAGACATCCCGATACAGAGGACGTAACTAAGACAGTCGGCAATGTGGCATGGACTGAGTCTGAGTACGTCAGATTCACACCATCGGAGCACCATTGAGCAGGCCGGAATCTATGCGAAACAAACGATGGTCAACAAGGGTACGAGGTGAAGCGAATGCGATCCGAGGATAATACCCCGCCTCAATCCGAAGCGAAGCGAAGTCTCACCGGGAAGACAACCGTCAACAAGTCTCGTATAGCAATATAACGAGCTATGTCAGACTGAGGGTTGTACCAGTGGACAACGATCGTAATCCTCTCTCCAACGAACAAATGGGTTGGATACAAGAGAGGATTATGGACATCACGATTGAAAAACGTGACGAGGAGGTCAAACCAGCATTCCGCGGTACTACTTTCAACGCCGGATGACTTATGATAGTATGTGCGGACGCCATTACTGCAAAGTGGATAGAGCCAATCTTCGCGAAGCTTAAGGAGAAATGCGGGTTAGAGGTGATGCTTGTGGGAGAGGAAAATTCTCCAAAACCACATGTCATCAGAGGGTTCTTCCCGCAGAGTACCGGGGTAGCTAGCGAAAGGATCCTGGCCTTATTAGACGGCCAAAACAGACAACTAAACACGAGAACGTGGAGAGTTCTGCAAAGATCGGATGAGAGAGACATCGCTCATACGGTCTTTGCAATCAATGACAGCTCCATGAGGAGACTTGTGGAGCTAAAGGGGATGGTCTCGTTCCGATTCGGACCGGCCAAACTCATATTAAAAAGTGCTGATAAGATGGCCAAACAGGGCCCAAAAGATCCTCAAAAGCACATCACCAAAGCTTACGGCAGCACCGCAACTGATCCAATTGGGACCAGTACCAGTACTGCCGCGAAGGCAGCAGCTTCCAGCACGGCAACACCAGTGCTAGAAAGAGAAGCCACAAGCGCAAGACCAAGCACAGGCGAAAAGGCCAATAGTGCGCACAGCACCGCCAAAGAAAGCAAACAACGGTTCAGGCCTAAACTAGGTATGGATCGTAAGAAGGCATGGTCGCAAGACGGACACAAAAACAAAAGTCCGAGAGGTAGACAAAGTGGTCTCCCTCAACAGGGTGTCGTACGAAGGAGAGGTGACAATAAGCCTAACTGAGTACGTAACCCTGAATTCGCACGAAAATAATGAAATCCCGTCTAAGCGTGCTGCAGGCTAACCTGCACAGGGCTATGGGTGCCTCGGACACCTTTAGCCAGCGATGTGCCGAAGGGAATGCCGCTATTGGTCTAATCCAGGAACCATGGGCAAACAATGGTAAGATATCTGGATTAAACTGTAAAAATAGAGAGATCATTTTCGCCAAAGGTCCTTTCAGACCACGGGCGGCCATTTCTATTAAGAAAGATATAAAATTTTCTCTCATTCCAGGTTTCACAACTAGGGACCTGGTGGCATTCTAATAGAACGCCACAAAGGCCGACAGCTACGCAAATTTGTGTGCGCATCGGCGTACTTTGCTGGAGACACTGATGTAGTTCCTCCCCTACCAGTACAGGAACTTGTCCGGTACTGTGAGGACCAAAAAGTACACATCATAATCGGCTGCGATGCAAACGCACATAACACGATTTGGGGCAGCCGAGATACAAACAATAGAGGTGAGTCGTTATTAGAATTTTTATATAGCAACAACCTCTTCTTTCTAAACAAGGGAAATAGTCCCTAGACCTTACTATCTCATCTCCTTTTATGAAAGATATCATAGAGGGGTGGCATGTGTCTGGCGAGGCATCTCTGTCGGATTATATGCACATCCTATTGGAGATAAGATGCAATGCCGAACACGCGTCAGTCCGTTATGACAACAGACTGACTAATTGGAGAACTTACCGCGAAAATCTAGCGGTCAGATCTGACACGCTGCCAGAAGTACCATCAACAACAAATGATGCAGATGCTGCGCAATGTCAAATAAATGATATTATTCTTGCCTCATTCAAAAGTAGTTGCAAGGTTAAAAGAACCGTGGTTAAAAGGTGCGTACCATGGTGGAACGATAACCTGAGTCTATTCGAAAGAGAGTGAGAAAGCTTTTTAACAAAGCCAAACGCACCGGCACATGGGAACAATATAAATAAATGCTGACCATATACAACTTAGAGTTGCGCAGATCCAAGCGTCATAGCGTGCAAACTGTGAGAAGATCGAAAAACTTCCAGAGGTGGCACGTCTCCAAAGGGCTCTGTCAAAGGATCAAGCAAAAAGCATGGGATTGTTAATCAAATCAGATGGTTCAATCACACGCGACCGGGAAGAAACGCTGAAAACTTTGCTTCAGGCTCACTTCCCAGGGTCTCACACGATGGTCATTACAGATGGTCATATAGCGAAGGTCTTAATTCCAAGAAACCTGAGCAGAATTAATAGTTTATCAGGATAAGGTTAAATGGGCAATTAACTCATTTAAACCATTCAATGCATCAGGAACAGACGGTATTTTTCCAGCCCTCATTCAAAATGGAATATAATTTTTATTACCATCCATGATTGCCTTATTTAGGTTCAGCTTCAACTGGGGGTATATACCAGTTACCTGGAGGGAGGTAAACGTAGTATTTATACCTAAACCGGGAAACAAGCCGAGGGAATTACCTAAATCATATCGTCCGATAAGCTTGACATCGTTTTTTCTGAAAACAATGGAAAGGATTATTGACATCCACATTAGAGAATGCATATCAAAAAGCATGCCTCTGCACCCTCACCAATAGGCGTACCAAAAGGGCAAATTCACGGAAGGCACTCTGTTAAGACTAACTACAGAAATAAAAAACGCCTACCGTTGCAAAGAGATCGCACTTTGTGCCTTTCTGGACATAGAGGGTGCTTTTGACAACACTGGATATGAATCCATATCAAAAGCTTTGTACCATAGAACTATAGACAAACCAACTATTAAATGGATCAACGCGATGCTGGAAAGTCGCAAAATAACTGCCTCGTCAGGAACGACCTCAGTATCAGTAACAGCCGTGAGGCGCTGCCCACAAGGGGGAGTACTTTCACCACTTTTGTGGTCATTGGTCATCGATGACCTGCTACACAAGTTGAGCAATTTGGGCTACACTACAATTGGGTACGCCGATGATATTGTCATCATAGTCAGGGGCAAAGACTCAAATGGAGTCACAACAAAAATGAAAAATGCTCTAAAGACAGCCATAGACTGTTGCATCAAGGAAAATCTTTCCATAAATCCCAGTAAAGCCGTCATCGTTCCTTTCACTAAAAGGAGGAAATTATACCTAGGCCTAATCACAATAAACGACACGGTCGTAGAGTATTCGGACGAAGTCAAGTGTCTTGGAGTAATCCTAGACAAGTGACTTAAGTGGAACTCTCACATAAATAACAAAATCACTAAAGCTAATAGAGCTTTATTTGCCTGTCGTCGCACAAATGGCAGAACCTGAGGAATCTCTCCAAAGATCATCCACTGGATCTACACAGTGATGATAAGACCCATTATAACATACGCCTCCATAGTATGGTGGACAAAATCCACACAAAAGGTCGCAATAGAGAAGCTCAAAAAGGTACAATGGCTTGCGTGCCTTGGTATCTCCGGAGCCATGCGAACCAGTCCAACAGCTGCCATAGAGGCAATAACAGGAATTACACCTCTCCACATATACATTCAAAAAGTGACGATCCGCAGTGCAATAAGTATAATACAGTTAAACGAGATAAGTCTTAATGATCATCCGGAACTAAAGACCCTTCTCGATGAACTGCCAGAACTTAACATGAACTGCGCGGTCACAGACCGCATTCAAAAAACACTATACTTCAACAAACGGTTCTCCACGGAGATCCCCATGAGAGAAGCATGGGTTAGTAATAACCCACCAAACAGCCACAACGGCATAAAGTGGTATACGGATGGTTCTAAAATGGAAACGGGGGTAGGAGCGGGAATATACGGACCACACAAACGCTTCACGATACCCTTGGGCAAAAGTCCCAGCGTATTTCAAGCAGATTTCCACGTGTTGGTGACGTTTTCCCCAAGACATAATCTGCAAACTAAAATCCCCAAACCCAAAATCCCCAAACAAACCTCCAGCAGCGAAATCTCCAAAGAGAGAATCTCCATGGCAAAAATCTCCAAACAAATATGTTCAAGTAGTGAATAAAATACCCTCGCTTAGGGAAGGGAAAAAAATGATTTATTGCGATGAGGCTATCTCGCGCGTTAAGGGGATTACAGTGGTTGTAGAAAAAAAATGTTTGCATTAATCATAACGTTCTACAGAGTCATCAACGAACACTCGTCATTGTGCGCACAGCGGCTGGGATATGTTCATGTAAGTAAATTAACAAGAGTCACTTTAACAAACTATATTTGTTTCTAAAACCATAACCACTATATTTGCAATGAATATTTTCACATATACGGCGCCTTGGTATGCTCCGTCGCGAAATTCGTTCGTCGTCTTAGATCCTTTAGCAGAGACAGTAGATTCCAGACCCGTCGGTCGAAAGTTTGCAGATAGATATTCCTTCGTCGGAAATTATTTGGTTCAAGGCATAACGATAGGCCTACTCCTGCACCTCACGTATTCCTAGTAGTTTTGTTACGGGTTGTTCGCGGCGACTCAAACAGTGGCGGTTGAAAGTGTTGTCAATAAAAAAAAAAAAATGTTTTTTTTCGTCTTTCACTCGGGCGTCCCGACTGGATCATAAACCATATGACTCGCGCTTAAAACCATCGTCTAGGTGTGGGGTCGTTTCAACCGAATTGATAGTGCGGCCTCCGCCCCTTCGCGTTCGGAACCTTACGTACTTCGTATCCGCTGACCAACGGATCGTCACGTCGTCTTTATATTAATCGTGATCGTCGTCTCCGGTGTTATTTTTGTGGACCGTTTCGTAACATTTAAACTTAAATTAAGTTAATACCGTCTGAGCAAAGAAGCTGAGGCGTTAAAGCGATTTAGTTCTTTCCGGATATCACCCGGGTTTTTTTTTTGTTTTACGATAAGACACACTAGCGTAAGTAGACAGAGAGTAGAGCTTAAACTGTAAGATCTACTGAATTACACCCAAGTCTAAGACGTACTTTTCTTTGGACCAACCTTAGCCTATATCTAACGTGAGAAGTACGTTCATTTATAATTACCGTTTAATACATTCATTTATAATTACCTTTAATACCGGCATTTATAATTTCTTTTAATACATGCGATCATAATGTCCTTTAATACAAGCCATTTATAATTAACGTTTAATACATTCATTTATAATTATCCTTTAATACATTCATTTATAATTACCTTTATGCGATCATAATGTCCTTTAATACAAGCCATTTATAATTAACGTTTAATACATTCATTTATAATAACCGTTTAACACATTCATTTATACTTACTTTTATTACCTGCATTTATTGTGATTACGCGCCATTCGGCGCATATGAACAGGATTAGGTGCCGGCCGAAGGCCTAACAGCTTAGTCCCTCTTCACATTTGGGGTCATTGCGGCGCAATGACCATGGTGTCCACGGGTAAGCGTGGCGGGGTGGGGCAGCACAACGGGGAGAAATACCATCTCTTCACTCCCCTCTCTTGCTGCTTCTGCAAGATCATCGACTCTCGGTCAGCCGGAGTCGAACGCCTTCACTCGAGGATGGAAATGGGAAGGTACACTTCGGGCCGTAGTAGATGGTGGAGGGTGATACGGATATCACCGACCTTTTCTCGGATAGGTTATGCAGCGGCGTGTCATCAGTCCGCGGCATCCGGGAGGAGGGGTTGGATTTTTAGCGGTCTCGCTATATCAAGGCATGTAAAAATATCGTAACCCCAGTTCGCACTCACAGCAAGATCCCGCTCCCGCCGACGAGCTAGCGCGGGGAGATGGTCATGCCTTGGCTGTGAGCGGGCGAACACCCCTCGTCGATCCTTATGTGTCGACGAGCCCAGCAGCTGTAAGCTGGCGCCGAGCGATCCCATACCGCTTCGGCGGGGTGCAACCGTACTCTTGGGGTCAATGAGGATCCAACGAGAATGGAGCGGGCAACGTTATAAACTCAGGGATTAAAAAATTTCGTATTTTTTTTAAAAAATTCTGGCTCGCCAAGGCGATTTATAAGGGGGGGGCACTTCGACCTAAAAAGATCTTTTGTACCGTACGGGCCAGAAAAATTTAATCTAGTAGAATTTCCTCTTTCCGCGTAAAGCGGACAATTTTACCACTAGAAGAATTCTTTATGTCCTCGGGGCTCATTTGTTCCCTGAAAAAGATCTTCTTTCTAATTCCATTAAGGGCTGGACATTCACATAAAATGTGTTCAGCTGGCTCGTCCTCTTCAAGACAGAGTCGGCACTTAGGAGAGTCTGCTATTCTCATTTTGTGTATATGATATCTTAAACCATGGTGACCAGTAAGGTAACCTACTAAGTTTTTGATATCATGCCTGCTTAGGTTTAGACATTTGCTGGCATTTTGATTGAAGGGCCGAATGGCTCGTTTGGTCTGTCTTAGACCTGGGATGCTTTTTCAAAGATGGATACATTTTCTATGTTCCCAGCTTTTATTGCTCCCGTTGCTGCTGATCTAGGAGTGCAGCAGAAAGGTTCGGGGCCTATGAAAGGTATTTCTGAACCTTTTCTGGCCAGTTCGTCGGCCTTTTCGTTACCTTCTACCCCGAAATGACCCGGAACCCATCATAATTTGGTCTTGTTTCTTATTCCGAGTGTTTGTAGGGTATTGAAGCAGTACATGACTGATTTGGAGTCAATCGTATAAGACCTAAGGACGTTTATAGCTGCTTGACTATCCGTGAATATATGGATGGTTGCACCTTTTATGTCAGATAAATTAATGTGGCTTGCGCATTTTTGAATGGCGTGGAGCTCTGCTTGAAATACGCTGGGACTTTTGCCCATGGGTATCGTGAAGCGTTTGTGTAGTCCCTATATTCCCGCTCCTACCCCCGTTTCCATTTTAGAACCATCCGTATACCACTTTATGCCGTTGTGGCTGTTTGGTGGGTTATTACTAACCCATGCTTCTCTCTTGGGGATCTCCGTGGAGAACCGTTTGTTGAAGCATAGTGTTTTTTGAATGCGCTCTGTGACCGCGCAGTTCATGTTAAGTTCTGGCAGTTCATCGAGAAGGGTCTTTAGTTCCGGATGATCATTAAGACTCATCTCGTTTAACTGTATTAGACTTATTGCACTGCGGATCGCCACTTTTTGAATGTATATGTGGAACAATAACTCAGGTCAATATAGGAATCAAAGAAATTTTAACAATTCAGCTGAGAATAGAAACAATCATCCTCACGCTATGAGCGTTGATCACGTAGAAGAAGTAAATTTTCATTCGGTGCCTCCAGACGAGACTTACCGATAATCGAAGTTAACATTGATGAAGAAAAAAATATGTTGTCTAATAGATACAGGATCCTCGACAACATTACTTAATAGGTCGAAACTTCAAAGATACAAAAGAAACCCCTTACAAAATAAACTCTTTTTTAACACTTTGTCAGGACAAAGTTTTAGCGAAAACGAAATTATTACAAAATTACCCAAAGAATTCATTGAAAATGGATTCATAAGTTGGAAACTGACTGACTTTAAAAACTACTTTGACGGAATTATTGGACAAAACATACTGAAGCCACAATTAACCCACACAAATGAGATTGGACACGAAATCGTCACCTCGGTAGACAAACCAGTATTTTCTAAAATGTATGCATTTCCGCAAATTCACGAACAGAAAATCAACAAACAGATTAAAGACATGTTGCAACAGGGAATAATTAAGGAAAGCAACTCTCCTTACAACAGTCCACTCTGGATGGTCCCCAAAAAAATGGACAACTCAGGGATTTAATAATTTCATATTTTTTTTTAAAAAATTCTGGCTCGCCAAGGCGATTTATAAGGGTGGGCACTTCGACCTAAAAAGATCTTTTGTATCGTATGGGCCAGAAAAATTTAATCTAGTAGAATTTCCTCTTTCTGTGTAAAGCGGACAATTTTACCAGTAGAAGAATTCTTTATGTCTTCGGGGCTCATTTTTCCCTGAAAAAGATCTTCTTTCTAATTCCATTAAGGGCTGGACATTCACATAAAATGTGTAGATGATATTTTAAACCATGGTGACCAGTAAGGTAACCTACTAAGTTTTTGATATCATGCCTGCTTAGGTTTAGACATTTGCTGGCATTTTGATTGAAGGGCCGAATGGCTCGTTTGGCCTGTCTTAGACTTGGGATGCTTTCCCAAAGATGTATACATTTTCTATGTTCCCAGCTTTTTATTGCTGCCGTTGCTGCTGATCTAGGAGTGCAGCAGAAAGGTTCGGGACCTATGAAAGGTGTTTCTGAACCTTTTCTGGCCAGTTCGTCGGCCTTTTCGTTACGTTCTACCCCGAAATGACCCGGAACCCACCATTATTTGGTCTTGTTTCTTATTCCAAGTGTTTGTAGGGTATTGAAGCAGTACATGACTGATTTGGAGTCAATCGTATAAGAGATAAGGGCGTTTATAGCTGCTTGACTATCCATGAATATATGGATGGTTGCACCTTTTATGCCAGATAAATTAATGTGGCTGGCGCATTCTTGAATGGCGTGTAGATCGGGAAGATACGAAATCCCAAAAAAAAACACCATTGGATAAAATCTCCAAAAAAAATAATCCATCTTGCCAATATCTCCAAGAGAAAATCTCCATGGAAAAAATCCCCAAAGAAACATTTTTTTTTTCCATTTTTATTTTAGTTCGTCTCCGTCACGAAACTCAAGCCGCCCGATGATGACAAATAAAAAGTTGTGAAAACCAAAAAAACAACAACATAATAAAGCAAATTTCAACAAAAAAATTGAATATCTTTTCTTTCATCAATTTTTTTTGCCAAAATCTCCACGAAATCTCCAAATCCCCAATGTCCAGGTACGTCTACTAACACCGTTTGAATTGCGGCATGTGCATGACATTCTTTTACCGTTATGACATGATAACGATTATGTTTCTGAACAACAAATTATGAATGCACTTTCAGTCTGTCAAGTGTACTCATAGCCGGAAGAGTGTGTTGTGTTTAATAAATATAGTTATTATGGATGAGATTATTGTTTTAAAATCCAATAAAGGAGGAAAAAAGCTATTTATAAATGGATATGGCTAGGCTATCATTTCCATTCAAAAAAGAAAAAAGAAAATTATAGATGGTGTTGTGACAAAAAAAAATCTTAAATAACATTTCGTGCAACCTTAACTAAATCAAGTAATATGTCCAAAACAAATATGTTCAAGTAGTGAATCATGCGATTAAATCGCGCGATTTTAATACCTGCATTTAAAAAGTCTTTTAATACATGCGTTTATAATTTCCGCTAATACATGCGTTTTTAATTACCTTTATTACCTTCGTTCTTCAGAAGTACGGAATCTTATACTGGTGGTTACACATACGCCCCCCTGAATAAAGAAAAACACTTGAAGGTTAATGACATTTAGTATTGGCATCTTGATTTATTCTGGGTACGTAGGGCGGACCATGGAGATCTAAGGCCCCGATTGGGAAGATGCCGAGGGTTCTCACGGGGGATCCGCGATTGTGAATACGCGCCATTCGGCGCATATGAACGGGATTAGGCGCCGGCCGAAGGCCTAACAGCTTAGTCCCCCTTCACATTTGGGGTCATTGCCCATAGTGCGGCGCAATGGCCATGGTGTCCACGGGTAAGCGTGGCGGGGTGGGGCAGCACAACGGGGAGAAATACCATCTCTTCACTCCCCTCTTTTGCTGCTTCTGCAAGATCATCGACTCTCGGTCCGCCGGAGTCGAACGCCTTCACTCGAGGATGGAAATGGGAAGGTACACTTCGGGCCGTAGTAGATGGTGGAGGGTGATACGGATATCACCGACCTTTTCTCCGATAGGTTATGCAGCGGCGTGTCATCAGTCCGCGGCATCCGGGAGGAGGGGTTGGATTTTTAGCGGTCTCGCTATATCAAGGCATGTAAAAATATCGTAACCCCAGTTCGCACTCACAGCAAGATCCCGCTCCCGCCGACGAGCTAGCGCGGGGAGATGGTCATGCCTTGGCTGTGAGCGGGCGAACACCCCTCGTCGATCCTTATGTGTCGCCGAGCCCAGCAGCTGTAAGCTGGCGCCGAGCGATCCCATACCGCTTCGGCGGGGTGCAACCGTACTCTTGGGGTCAATGAGGATCCAACGAGAATGGACCGGCGAGGGGCAACGTTATAAACTCAGGGATTAAAAAATTTCGTATTTTTTTTTTAAATTCTGGCTCGCCAAGGCGATTTATAAGGGGGGGGGGCACTTCGACCTAAAAAGATCTTTTGTACCGTACGGGCCAGAAAACTTTAATCTAGTAGAATTTCATCTTTCCGCGTAAAGTGGACAATTTTACCAGTAGAAGAATTCTTTATGTCCTCGGGGCTCATTTGTTCCCTGAAAAAGATCTTCTTTCTAATTCCATTAAGGGCTGGACATTCACATAAAATGTGTTCAGCTGACTCGTCCTCTTCAAGACAGAGTCGGCACTCAGGAGAGTCTGCTATTCTCATTTTGTGTAAATGATATCTTAAACCATGGTGACCAGTAAGGTAACCTACTAAGTTTTTGATATCATGCCTGCTTAGGTTTAGACATTTGCTGGCATTTTGATTGAAGGGCCGAATGGCTCGTTTGGTCTGTCTTAGACCTGGGATGCTTTTCCAAAGATGGATACATTTTCTATGTTCCCAGCTTTTATTGCTCCCGTTGCTGCTGATCTAGGAGTGCAGCAGAAAGGTTCGGGACCTATGAAAGGTATTTCTGAACCTTTTCTGCCCAGTTCGTCGACCTTTTCGTTACCTTCTACCCCGAAATGACCCGGAACCCATCATAATTTGGTCTTGTTTCTTATTCCGAGTGTTTGTAGGGTATTGAAGCAGTACATGACTGATTTGGAGTCAATCGTATAAGACCTAAGGACGTTTATAGCTGCTTGACTATCCGTGAATATATGGATGGTTGCACCTTTTATGCCAGATAAATTAATGTGGCTTGCGCATTCTTGAATGGCGTGGAGCTCTGCTTGAAATACGCTGGGACTTTTGCCCATGGGTATCGTGAAGCGTTTGTGTGGTCCGTATATTCCCGCTCCTACCCCCGTTTCCATTTTATATATACGTATAGCACTTTATGCCGTTGTTTCTGTTTGGTGGGTTATTACTAACCCATGCTTCTCTCTTGGGGATCTCCGTGGAGAACCGTTTGCTGAAGCATAGTGTTTTTTGAATGCGCTCTGTGACCGCGCAGTTCATGTTAAGTTCTGGCAGTTCATCGAGAAGGGTCTTTAGTTCCGGATGATCTTTAAGACTCATCTCGTTTAACTTTATTAGACTTATTGCACTGCGGATCGCCACTTTTTGAATGTATATGTGGAACAATAACTCAGGTCCATATAGGAATCAAAGAAATTTTAACAATTCAGCTGAGAATAGAAACAATCATCCTGACGCTATGAGCGTTGATCACGTAGAAGAAGTAAATTTTCATTCGGTGCCTCCAGACGAGACTTACCGATAATCGAAGTTAACATTGATGAAGAAAAAAATATGTTGTCTAATAGATACAGGATCCTCGACAACATTACTTAATAGGTCGAAACTTCAAAGATACAAAAGAAACCCCTTACAAAGTAAACTCTTTTTTAACACTTTGTCAGGACAAAGTTTTAGCGAAAACGAAATTATTACAAAATTACCCAAAGAATTCAATGAAAATGGATTCATGAGTTGGAAACTGACTGACTTTAAAAACAACTTTGACGGAATTATTGGACAAAACATACTGAAGCCACAATTAACCCACACAAATGAGGTTGGACACGAAATCGTCACCTCGGTAGACAAACCAGTATTTTCTAAAATTTATGCATTTCCGCAAATTCACGAACAGAAAATCAACAAACAGATTAAAGACATGTTGCAATAGGTAATAATTAAGGAAAGCAACTCTCCTTACAACAGTCCACTCTGGATGGTCCCCAAAAAAATGGACAACTCAGGGATTTAAAAATTTCATATTATTTTTTTTTTTAAATTCTGGCTCGCCAAGGCGATTTATAAGGGTGGGCACTTCGACCTAAAAAGATCTTTTGTATCGTATGGGCCAGAAAAATTTAATCTAGTAGAATTTCCTCTTTCTGTGTAAAGCGGACAATTTTACCAGTAGAAGAATTCTTTATGTCCTCGGGGCTCATTTGTTCCCTGAAACAGATCCTCTTTCTAATTCCATTAAGGGCTGGACATTCACGTAAAATGTGTAGATGATATTTTAAACCATGGTGACCAGTAAGGTAACCTACTAAGTTTTTGATATCATGCCTGCTTAGGTTTAGACATTTGCTGGCATTTTGATTGAAGGGCCGAATGGCTCGTTTGGCCTGTCTTAGACTTGGGATGCTTTCCCAAAGATGGATACATTTTCTATGTTCCCAGCTTTTTATTGCTGCCGTTGCTGCTGATCTAGGAATGCAGAAGAAAGGTTCGGGCCTATGAAAGGTGTTTCTGAACCTTTTCTGGCTAGTTCGTCGGCCTTTTCGTTACCTTCTACCCCGAAATGACCCGGAACCCACCATAATTTGGTCTTGTTTCTTATTCCGAGTGTTTGTAGGGTATTGAAGCAGTAAATGACTGATTTGGAGTCAATCTCTTATACGATTGATTTTTTGATTTTCTCTTGGAGATATTGGCAAGATGGATTATTTTTTTTGGAGATTTTATCCAATGGTGTTTTTTTTTTGGGATTTCGTACGACTCCCGATCTCCACGCCATTCAAGAATGCGCCAGCCACATTAATTTATCTGGCAAAAAAGGTGCAACCATCCATATATTCACGGATAGTCAAGCAGCTATAAACGCCCTTATCTCTTATACGATTGACTCCAAATCAGTCATGTACTGCTTCAATACCCTACAAACACTCGGAATAAGAAACAAGGCCAAATTATGGTGGGTTCCGGGTCATTTCGGGGTAGAAGGTAACGAAAAGGCCGACGAACTGGCCACAACAGGTTCAGAAACACCTTTCATAGGTCCCGAACCTTTCTGCTGCACTCCTAGATCAGCAGCAACGGGAGCAATAAAAAGCTGGGAACATAGAAAATGTACCCATCTTTTGAAAAGCATCCCAGGTCTAAGACAAACCAAACGAGCCATTCGGCCCTTCAATCAAAATGCCAGCAAATGTCTAAACCTAAGCAGGCATGATATCAAAAACTTAGTAGGTTACCTTACTGGTCACCATGGTTTAAGATATCATATACACAAAATGAGAATAGCTGACTCTCCTGAGTGCCGATTCTGTCTTGAAGAGGACGAGTCAGCTGAACACATTTTATGTGAATGTCTAGCCCTTAATGGAATTAGAAAGAAGATCTTTTTCAGGAAACAAATGAGCCCCGAGTACATAAAGAATTCTTCTACTGGTAAAATTGTCCGCTTTACGCGGAAAGAGGAAATTCTACTAGATTAAATTTTTCTGGCCTGTACGGTACAAAAGATCTTTTTAGGTCGAAGTGCCCCCCCCCCCCCCCCTTATAAGTCGCCTTGGCGAGCCAGAATTTAAAAAAAAAATACGAATTTTTTTAATCCCTGAGTTTATAACGTTGCCCCTCGCCGCTCCATTCTCGTTGGATCCTCATTGACCCCAAGAGTACGGTTGCACCCCGCCGAAGCGGTATGGGATCGCTCGGCGCCAGCTTACAGCTGCTGGGCTCGGCGACACATAAGGATCGACGAGGGGTGTTCGCCCGCTCACAGCCAAGGCATGACCATCTCCCCGCGCTAGCTCGTCGGCGGGAGCGGGATCTTGCTGTGAGTGCGAACTGGGGTTACGATATTTTTACATGCCTTGATATAGCGAGACCGCTAAAAATCCAACCCCTCCTCCCGGATGCCGCGGACTGATAACACGCCGCTGCATAACCTATCCGAGAAAAGGTCGGTGATATCCGTATCACCCTCCACCATCTACTACGGCCCGAAGTGTACCTTCCCATTTCCATCCTCGAGTGAAGGCGTTCGACTCCGGCGGACCGAGAGTCGATGATCTTGCAGAAGCAGCAAGAGAGGGGAGTGAAGAGATGGTATTTCTCCCCGTTGTGCTGCCCCACCCCGCCACGCTTACCCGTGGACACCATGGCCATTGCGCCGCACTATGGGCAATGACCCCAAATGTGAAGAGGGACTAAGCTGTTAGGCCTTCGGCCGGCGCCTAATCCCGTTCATATGCGCCAAATGGCGCGTATTCACAATCGCGGATCCCCCGTGAGAACCCTCGGCATCTTCCCAATCGGGGCCTTAGATCTCCATGGTCCGCCCTACGTACCCAGAATAAATCAAGATGCCAATACTAAATGTCATTAACCTTCAAGTGTTTTTCTTTATTCAGGGGGGCGTATGTGTAACCACCAGTATAAGATTCCGTACTTCTGAAGAACGAAGGTAATAAAGGTAATTAAAAACGCATGTATTAGCGGAAATTATAAACGCATGTATTAAAAGACTTTATAAATGCAGGTATTAAAATCGCGCGATTTAATCGCATGATTCACTACTTGAACATATTTGTTTTGGACATATTACTTGATTTAGTTAAAGTTGCACGAAATGTTATTTAAGATTTTTTTTTTTGTCACAACACCATCTATAATTTTCTTTTTTGTTTTTTTGAATGGAAATGATAGCCTAGCCATATCCATTTATAAATAGTTTTTTTCCTCCTTTATTGGATTTTAAAACAATAATCTCATCCATAATAACTATATTTATTAAACACAACACACTCTTCCGGCTATGAATACACTTGACAGACTGAAAGTGCATTCATAATTTGTTGTTCAGAAACATAATCGTTATCATGTCATAACGGTAAAAGAATGTCATGCACATGCTGCAATTCAAACGGTGTTAGTAGACGTACCTGGACATTGGGGATTTGGAGATTTCGTGGAGATTTTGGCAAAAAAAATTGATGAAAGAAAAGATATTCAATTTTTTTGTTGAAATTTGCTTTATTATGGTGTTGTTTTTTGGTTTTCACAACTTTTTATTTGTCATCATCGGGCGGCTTGAGTTTCGTGACGGAGACGAACTAAAATAAAAATGGAAAAAAAAATGTTTCTTTGGGGATGTTTTCCATGGAGATTTTCTCTTGGAGATATTGGCAAGATGGATTATTTTTTTTGCAGATTTTATCCAATGGTGTTTTTTTGGGATTTCGTACGACTCCCGATCTCCACGCCATTCAAGAATGCGCCAGCCACATTAATTTATCTGGCATAAAAGGTGCAACCATCCATATATTCACGGATAGTCAAGCAGCTATAAACGCCCTTAGCTCTTATACGATTGACTCCAAATCAGTCATGTACTGCTTCAATACCCTACAAACACTCGGAATAAGAAACAAGACCAAATTATGGTGGGTTCCGGGTCATTTCGGGGTAGAAGGTAACGAAAAGGCCGACGAACTGGCCAGAAAAGGTTCAGAAACACCTTTCATAGGTCCCGAACCTTTCTGCTGCACAATTAGATCAGCAGCAACGGCAGCAATAAAAAGCTGGGAACATAGAAAATGTATCCATCTTTGGGAAAGCATCCCAAATCTAACACAGGCCAAACGAGCCATTCGGCCCTTCAATCAAAATGCCAGCAAATGTCTAAACCTAAGCAGGCATGATATCAAAAACTTAGTAGGTTACCTTACTGGTCACCATGGTTTAAAATATCATCTACACTTTTTATGTGAATGTCCAGCCCTTAAAGGAATTAGAAAGAAGATCTTTTTCAGGGAACTAATTAGCCCCGAGGACATAAAGAATTCTTCTACTGGTAAAATTGTCCGCTTTACACAGAAAGAGGAAATTCTACTAGATTAAATTCTTCTGGCCCATACGATACAAAAGATCTTTTTAGGTCGAAGTGCCCACCCTTATAAATCGCCTTGGCGAGCCAGAATTTAAAAAAAAAAAAATGAAATTTTTAAATCCCTGAGTTGTCCATTTTTTTGGGGACCATCCAGAGTGGACTATTGTAAGGAGAGTTGCTTTCCTTAATTATTCCCTGTTGCAACATGTCTTTAATCTGTTTGTTGATTTTCTGTTCGTGAATTTGCGGAAATGCATAAATTTTAGAAAATACTGGTTTGTCTACCGAGGTGACGATTTCGTGTCCAACCTCATTTGTGTGGGTTAATTGTGGCTTCAGTATGTTTTGTCTGTTTCAGTCAACAGTATCTGTTTGTCTGTTTTTGTTGTAAGAATGGAAAAAAAAATGTTTCTTTGGGGATTATTTCCATGGAGATTTTCTCTTGGAGATATTGGCAAGATGGATTATTTTTTTTGGAGATTTTATCCAATGGTGTTTATACCCTATTCTAGGGGTATATTAATTTTGACGCATAGTTTGTAACATACCTTAATATTGCCCGTAGACCCCTAAAAGTTACTATATTTATGATCAGCATCGCTAGTAATGTCGATCTAGCCATGTCCGTCCGTCCGTCCGTCCGTCCGTCCGTCGGCAAAAATTAGGCCTTTAAACTGGACCTAGAGAGCTGAAATTTTAACCATATACTCTCTAGGGTCCCGAAATAATCAAGTTTACGAATTTTTGAAATCCGCCCACAGACACGCCCACAAACTCAAAAAAACAAAATTTTGGAAAAAATTGAATTTCGAGCTAGGAAGCTGAAATTTTTTATATATGATCTATGACTCCTAAAACTGCTCGGGATATAAAATTTTCAAAATCCGCCCACTGCCACGCCCACAAAAAAATAAAACAATTTTATTGAAAGACTAAAATTTGAGCTAGGGAGCTGACATTTTTAATATATACTCTCTAGGGGCTCTTTAAGCTCATGTATAAATATTTTCAAAATCCGCCCACTGACACGCCCACAAATAAATAAAACAATTTTTTTGAAAATCCAAAGTTTGAGCTAGGGATCTGAAATTTATAATATATACTCTCTAGGGGCCCTTTAAGCTCATGTATAAATATTTTCAAAATCCGCCCACTGACACGCCCACAAATAAATAAAACAATTTTTTTTGAGCTAGGGAGCTGAAATTTATAATATATACTCTCTAGGGGCCCTTTATGCTCATTTGTTAATTTTTTTTTAAATACGCCTACTGACACGCCCACAATTAAATAAAACAATTTTATTGAAACACCCAAGTTTGAGCTAGGGAGCGTTTTTTTTGATAAAATCCTTTAAATGTTATATAACAAAATATGTAGAGCGTTCTTAACAATTCAACCATACTTAGACTTTTGTCACGCCCACTTATGAGGGATAGGAATAAGAATAGGGTATCCAACAGTTCGCCCAAGCGGACTGTAGCCCGTCCCTATGTTTTTTTTGGGATTTCGTACGACTCCCAATCTAAACGCCATTCAAGAATGCTCCAGTCACATTAATTTATCTGGCATAAAAGGTTCAACCATCCATATATTCACGGATAGTCAAGCAGCTATAAACGCCCTTAGCTCTTATACGATTGACTCCAAATCAGTCATGTACTGCTTCAATACCCTACAAACACTCGGAATAAGAAACAAGACCAAATTATGGTGGGTTCCGGGTCATTTCGGGGTAGAAGGTAACGAAAAGGCCGACGAACTTACCAGAAAAGGTTCAGAAACACCTTTCATAGGTCCCGAACCTTTCTGCTGCACTCCTATATCAGCAGCAACGGCAGCAATAAAAAGCTGGGAACATAGAAAATATATCCATCTTTGGGAAAGCATCCCAAGTCTAAGACAGGCCAAACGAGCCATTCGGCCCTTCAATCAAAATGCCAGCAAATGTCTAAACCTAAGCAGGCATGATATCAAAAACTTAGTAGGTTACCTTACTGGTCACCATGGTTTACAATATCATCTACACATTTTATGTGAATGTCCAGCCCTTAATGGAATTAGAAAGAAGATCTTTTTCAGGGAACAAATGAGCCCCGAGGACATAAAGAATTCTTCTACTGGTAAAATTGTCCGCTTTACACAGAAAGAGGAAATTCTACTAGATTAAATTCTTCTGGCCCATACGATACAAAAGATCTTTTTAGGTCGAAGTGCCCACCCTTATAAATCGCCTTGGCGAGCCAGAATTTAAAAAAAAAAAAATATGAAATTTTTAAATCCCTGAGTTGTCCATTTTTTTGGGGACCATCCAGAGTGGACTGTTGTAAGGAGAGATGCTTTCCTTAATTATTCCCTGTTGCAACATGTCTTTAATCTGTTTGTTGATTTTCTGTTCGTGAATTTGCGGAAATGCATAAATTTTAGAAAATACTGGTTTGTCTACCGAGGTGACGATTTCGTGTCCAACCTCATTTGTGTGGGTTAATTGTGGCTTCAGTGTAAGTCTCGTCTGGAGGCACCGAATGAAAATTTACTCCTTCTACGTGATCAACGCTCATAGCGTCAGGATGATTGTTTCTATTCTCAGCTGAATTGTTAAAATTTCTTTGATTCCTATATTGACCTGAGTTATTGTTCCACATATACATTCAAAAAGTGGCGATCCGCAGTGCAATAAGTCTAATACAGTTAAACGAGATGAGTCTTAATGATCATCCGGAACTAAAGACCCTTCTCGATGAACTGCCAGAACTTAACATGAACTGCGCGGTCACAGAGCGCATTCAAAAAACACTATGCTTCAACAAACGGTTCTCCACGGAGATTCCCAAGAGAGAAGCATGGGTTAGTAATAACCCACCAAACAGCCACAACGGCATAAAGTGGTATACGGATGGTTCTAAAATGGAAACGGGGGTAGGAGCGGGAATATAGGGACCACACAAACGCTTCACGATACCCATGGGCAAAAGTCCCAGCGTATTTCAAGCAGAGCTCCACGCCATTCAAAAATGCGCAAGCCACATTAATTTTTTTGGCATAAAAGGTGCAACCATCCATATATTCACGGGTAGTCAAGCAGCTATAAACGTCGTTAGGTCTTATACGATTGACTCCAAATCAGTCATGTACTGCTTCAATACCCTACAAATACTCGGAATAAGAAACAAGACCAAATTATGATGGGTTCCGGGTCATTTCGGGGTAGAAGGTAACGAAAAGGCCGACGAACTGGCCAGAAAAGGTTCAGAAACACCTTTCATAGGTCCCGAACCTTTCTGCTGCACTCCTAGATCAGCAGCAATGGGAGCAATAAAAAGCTGGGAACATAGAAAATGTATCCATCTTTGGAAAAGCATCCCAGGTCTAAGACAGACCAAACGAGCCATTCGGCCCTTCAATCAAAATGCCAGCAAATGTCTAAACCTAAGCAGGCATGATATCAAAAACTTAGTAGGTTACCTTACTGGTCACCATGGTTTAAAATATCATCTACACATTTTATGTGAATGTCCAGCCCTTAATGGAATTAGAAAGAAGATCTTTTTCAGGGAACAAATGAGCCCCGAGGACATAAAGAATTCTTCTACTGGTAAAATTGTCCGCTTTACACAGAAAGAGGAAATTCTACTAGATTAAATTCTTCTGGCCCATACGATACAAAAGATCTTTTTAGGTCGAAGTGCCCACCCTTTTTAACCGCCTTGGCGAGCCAGAATTTAAAAAAAAAAATATGAAATTTTTAAATCCCTGAGTTGTCCATTTTCTTGGGGACCATCCAGAGTGGACTGTTGTAAGGAGAGTTGCTTTCCTTAATTATTCCCTGTTGCAACATGTCTTTAATCTGTTTGTTGATTTTCTGTTCGTGAATTTGCGGAAATGCATAAATTTTAGAAAATACTGGTTTGTCTACCGAGGTGACGATTTCGTGTCCAACCTCATTTGTGTGGAATAATTGTGGCTTCAGTATGTTTTGTCCAATAATTCCGCCAAAGTTGTTTTTAAAGTCAGTCAGTTTCCAACTCATGAATCCATTTTCATTGAATTCTTTGGGTAATTTTTTAATAATTTCGATTTCGCTAAAACTTTGTCCTGACAAAGTGTTAAAAAAGAGTTTATTTTGTAAGGGGTTTCTTTTGTATCTTTGAAGTTTCGACCTATTAAGTAATGTTGTCGAGGATCCTGTATCTATTAGACAACATATTTTTTTCTTCATCAATGTTAACTTCGATTATCGGTAAGTCTCGTCTGGAGGCACCGAATGAAAATTTACTTCTTCTACGTGATCAACGCTCATAGCGTCAGGATGATTGTTTCTATTCTCAGCTGAATTGTTAAAATTTCTTTGATTCCTATATTGACCTGAGTTATTGTTCCACATATACATTCAAAAAGTGGCGATCCGCAGTGCAATAAGTCTAATACAGTTAAACGAGATGAGTCTTAATGATCATCCGGAACTAAAGACCCTTCTCGATGAACTGCCAGAACTTAACATGAACTGCGCGGTCACGGAGCGCATTCAAAAAACACTATGCTTCAACAAACGGTTCTCCACGGAGATCCCCAAGAGAGAAGCATGGGTTAGTAATAACCCACCAAACAGCCACAACGGCATAAAGTAGTATACGGATGGTTCTAAAATGGAAACTGGGGTAGGAGCGGAAATATACGGACCACGCAAACGCTTCACGATACCCATGGGCAAAAGTCCCAGCGTATTTCAAGCAGAGCTCCACGCCATTCAAAAATGCGCAAACCACATTAATTTATCTGGCATAAAAGGTGCAACCATCCATATATTCACGGATAGTCAAGCAGCTATAAACGTCCTTAGGTCTTATACGATTGACTCCAAATCAGTCATGTGCTGCTTCAATACCCTACAAACACTCGAAATAAGAAACAAGACCAAATTATGATGGGTTCCGGGTCAATTCGGGGTAGAAGGTAACGAAAAGGCCGACGAACTGGCCAGAAAAGGTTCAGAAACACCTTTCATAGGTCCCGAACCTTTCTGCTGCACTCCTAGCTCAGCAGCAACGGGAGCAATAAAAAGCTGGGAACATAGAAAATGTATCCATCTTTGGAAAAGCATCCCAGGTCTAAGACAGACCAAACGAGCCATTCGGCCCTTCAATCAAAATGCCAGCAAATGTCTAAACCTAAGCAGGCATGATATCAAAAACTTAGTAGGTTACCTTACTGGTCACCATGATTTAAGATATCATATACACAAAATGAAAAAAGCAGACTCTCCTGAGTGCCGACTCTGTCTTGAAGAGGACGAGTCAGCTGAACACATTTTATGTGAATGTCCAGCCCTTAATGGAATTAGAAAGAAGATCTTTTTCAGGGAACAAATGAGCCCCGAGGACATAAAGAATTCTTCTACTGGTAAAATTGTCCGCTTTACGCGGAAAGAGGAAATTCTACTAGATTAAATTTTTCTGGCCCGTACGGTACAAAAGATCTTTTTAGGTCGAAGTGCCCCCCCCCCCCCCCCCTTATAAAACGCCTTGGCGAGCCAGAATTTAAAAAAAAAAATACGAATTTTTTTAATCCCTGAGTTTATAACGTTGCCCCTCGCCGCTCCATTCTCGTTGGATCCTCATTGACCCCAAGAGTACGGTTGCACCCCGCCGAAGCGGTATGGGATCGCTCGGCGCCAGCTTACAGCTGCTGGGCTCAGCGACACATAAGGATCGACGAGGGGTGTTCGCCCGCTCACAGCCAAGGCATGACCATCTCCCCGCGCTAGCTCGTCGGCGGGAGCGGGATCTTGCTGTGAGTGCGAACTGGGGTTACGATATTTTTACATGCCTTGATATAGCGAGACCGCTAAAAATCCAACCCCTCCTCCCGGATGCCGCGGACTGATGACACGCCGCTGCATAACCTATCGGAGAAAAGGTCGGTGATATCCGTATCACCCTCCACCATCTACTACGGCCCGAAGTGTACCTTCCCATTTCCATCTTCGAGTGAAGGCGTTCGACTCCGGCGGACCGAGAGTCGATGATCTTGCAGAAGCAGCAAAAGAGGGGAGTGAAGAGATGGTATTTCTCCCCGTTGTGCTGCCCCACCCCGCCACGCTTACCCGTGGACACCATGGCCATTGCGCCGCACTATGGGCAATGACCCCAAATGTGAAGGGGGACTAAGCTGTTAGGCCTTCGGCCGGCGCCTAATCCCGTTCATATGCGCCGAATGGCGCGTATTCACAATCGCGGATCCCCCGTGAGAACCCTCGGCATCTTCCCAATCGGGGCCTTAGATCTCCATGGTCCGCCCTACGTACCCAGAATAAATCAAGATGCCAATACTAAATGTCATTAACCTTCTAGTGTTTTTCTTTATTCAGGGGGGCGTATGTGTAACCACCAGTATAAGATTCCGTACTTCTGAAGAACGAAGGTAATAAAGGTAATTAAAAACGCATGTATTAGCGGAAATTATAAACGCATGTATTAAAAGACTTTATAAATGCAGGTATTAAAAGTAAGTATAAACGAATGTATTAAACGGTAATTAAAAATGAATGTATTAAACGTTAATTATAAATGGCTTGTATTAAAGGACATTATGATCGCATGTATTAAAAGAAATTATAAATGCCGGTATTAAAGGTAGCTATAAATGAATGTATTAAACGGTAATTATAAATGAATGTATTAAACGTTAATTATAAATGGCTTGTATTAAAGGACATTATGATCGCATGTATTAAAAGAAATTATAAATGCCGGTATTAAAGGTAATTATAAATGAATGTATTAAACGGTAATTATAAATGAACGTACTTCTCACGTTAGATATAGGCTAAGGTAGGTCAAAAGAAAAGTACGTCTTAGACTTGGGTGTAATTCAGTAGATCTTACAGTTTAAGCTTATGTCTACTTACGCTAGTGTGTCTTATCGTAAAACAAAAAAAAAAACCGGGTGATATCCGGAAAGAACTAAATCGCTTTAACGCCTCAGCTTCTTTGCTCAGACGGTATTAATTTAATTTAAGTTTAAATGTTACGAAACGGTCCACAAAAATAACACCGGAGACGACGATCACGATTAACATAAAGACGACGTGACGATCCGTTGGTCAGCGGATACGAAGTACGTAAGGTTCCGAACGCGAAGGGGCGGAGGCCGCACTATCAATTCGTTTGAAACGACCCCACACCTAGACGATGGTTTTAAGCGCGAGTCATATGGTTTATGATCCAGTCAGGACGCCCGAATGAAAGACAAAAAAAACATTTTTTTTTTTTTAGGGACAACACTTTCAACCGCCACTGTTTGAGTCGCCGCGAACAACCCGTAACAAAACTACAAGGAATAAGTGAGGTGCAGGAGTAGGCCTATCGTTATGCCTTGAACCAAATAATTTCCGACGAAGGAATATCTATCTGCAAACTTTCGACCGACAGGTCTGGAATCTACTGTCTCTGCTAAAGGATCTAAGACGACGAACGAATTTCGCGACGGAGGATACCAAGGCGCCGTATATGTGAAAATATTCATTGCAAATATAGTGGTTATGGTTTTAGAAACAAATATAGTTTGTTAAAGTGACTCTTGTTAATTTACTTACATGAACATATCCCAGCCGCTGTGCGCACAATGCCGAGTGTTCGTTGATGACTCTGTAGAACGTTATGATTAATGCAAACATTTTGTTTCTATAACCACTGTAATCCCCTTAAACCAGAATCCCGACGGTTCGCGAAGTAATACGCGCGAGATAGCCTCATCGCAATAAATCACTTTTTTCCCTTCCCTAAGCGAGGGTATTTTATTATCTATTCACCCAAAACAGGACCCAGATTGTTTTCCGCAGATTCTTTTCCTTTCTTATCTATTTAATACTTTTATGTAAATTTTTCTACTGGTGTAGTGCTGTGCTACGACCTGCAGGGTTAATTTGCTTGGCGAACGGTACTTAGGACATAGCCTATGGTCCGCTGTATATGCCTATGGTCCGAGCACTAACACTAAATCACGGGGGGGGGGGGGTTGGTGGTTGTGTTTGAACACCACGATTAAAAATACGAATTTAAATATGCTAACAAGCAAAAAAAAATATTAAATTCAAGATAAATCCGCGGGAACACCGCGCCCACCCCCACACTGCACTGCTGCCTGGTACGCCTGCGCTGCTGCTGCTGATGTAGCGGTGGTGTCGCTGCTGCTGATGTAGCGGTGGTGTTGATGCTGTTAAAGCAGTGTTGTTGCTGTTGCAGCGGTGTTGGTGCTGCTGCTGATGTAGCGGTGGTGTCGCGTCAGGACACGTGATCCTGCCTCCTCTATCTCTTCGAATTCCTAAATGTAAATTGGAGATTCTCGTTATCGTTTCAGATACGGTGTAGGTGCACTTACCAATAAAGCTACCGGTGATAGCTTGGTCGTGCGTCATCGCCTTTTTGCCGGACGCACAGAAGTCCGCCCTGGACACGGGCCTCGTTTGAGAGAATATCGCGGTCGCCGTGGCGTACGAGTAGATTAACTCGTTCGTTGGGGGATTTTCGATCGGGTCGACTGGACGGTGTCCTCGCCGATTCCTTTTGTCCCTTGTTGGATATTACTATCCCGGTGTGCTAGTGCCCTGATGGAATGCCGTCGTCCCTTTGAGGGCGATGGCGTCGATCCGTTTGCAGTCGCGGATGTATTTTCGACCGTTTTTTTTTTCTTCTTTATTTTATATAATTTTTTTTTTTTTTATATTACTTTATTCTTTATTCGTCCGCAAGGTTACGATTTCTTTCCTTATTTCAGGAATTTCTACGCACTACCTTGTCTGCACGCGTGACTGGTTGAACGAAAAATGCCGGCGATTTTAATTTCCCTCGAAATGTAGGAATGCGCTTGACTCTGACAGTGCCGCGTGGTCGGATGATGCGTTCAGTTTCGTGGTTTTCGCCTTCCTTATAGATCAGCCGGCGGACATGTTAGCTTGATGGTGGTAATCCAATGGGATTTTTGGGGTTGATTCTATAGCCGGTTCCTAGATGGCCGATGCGTTGGTGAATTGGTCGGAAATGCAAGTACGGGGTTGGTTACAAGTTGTCCATTTTTTTGGGGACAATCCAGAGTGGACTGTTGTAAGGAGAGTTGCTTTCCTTAATTATTTCCTGTTGCAACATGTCTTTAATCTGTTTGTTGATTTCCTGTTCGTGAATTTGCGGAAATCCATACAATTTAGATAATACTGGTTTGTCTACCGAGGTGCCGATTTCGTGTTCAACCTCATTTGTGTGGGTTAATTGTGGCTTCAGTATGTTTTCTCCAATAATTCCGTCAAAGTTGTTTTTAAAGTCAGTCAGTTTCCAACTCATGAATCCATTTTCATTGAATTCTTTGGGTAATTTTGTAATAATTTCGTTTTCGCTAAAACTTTGTCCGGACAAAATGTTAAAAAAGAGTTTATTTTGTAAGGGGTTTCTTTTGTATCTTTGAAGTTTCGACCTATTAAGTAATGTTGTCGAGGATCCTGTATCTATTAGACAACATATTTTTTCTTCATCAATGGTAACTTCGATTATCGGTAAGTCTCGTCTGGAGGCGCCGAATGAAAATTTACTTCTTCTACGTGGTCAACGCTCATAGCGTCAGGATGATTGTTTCTAATCTGAGCTGAATTGTTAAAATTTCTTTGATTCCTACCTGAGTTATTGTTCCTGAATTGCCTACTGTTCGCTGGTCTATTATTATAGTTATTATTATTGTTAGTTGTATTATTATTGTTAGTTGGATTATTATAGTTGTTGTTATTGCTAACACTTGGCCTATTCAGATTTCTGAATCGTTCTTGGTTATAAGTATTTTGCACGTTCATATATCTTGGGTTTTGTGTTTGTTTTGTAAGCAATCCCGATTCCTCTAGTGTGTAATATGTTTCTCTAAGATTTTCAATTGACCTGCTTAGAACTACACTCGCTAAATTAGCATCTAGACCGTTAAGGAAGGTTTTCAAAAACATTTTTTTAATTACTGCTATGAAAAAATCCCACGGGTTTTAATATACATATCAAATTCATATTTACAATTTAATTTGTCTAATATATTTTTTGATTTGTTATAATATTCGCTAACGTTATAATTCCTTAGTGACAGTGCCTGTTGATATAGTGAATAATAGCTTTCTCTTATGACAAAGTTTCGGATGAGTTCATCTCGTATTCGTTCCCACGTTGGATTAAGTCCTAAAGTTCTTATTGCCTGGAGTGCTGGTCCTTGGATTTTGTTGATTATGTGGCCGTTTACAAAGTATCCTTGCAATGGATTACCCACATAGCATGGTATAAATATCTCGACTTCTCTTATAAATGAAGATAAGGAGTAGTCTTCTGTGTTTCCCCAGAATTCTTCAATTTTGGATGATTCCTTTAGGATTTCATCCATTGCTAAGTTTGCTTGTGGTCCTTTGGCGGGGTTTGGGTTTGCCATTTTCACTTAGGATTTACTTTTCTTTTACAAGATCACTTTTAACTTCACTTTAATTATTTTTCTTTTCTTTTGTGAAATAATTTAAATAAACTCACTTTGAAACATAACTTGCATAGACTTTATTTAATTTATTAGTCTTTGCAATGCGTACCGTTTCTTTATTAATTATTAAGATTTCACTTAAGTGATTTTATCTTTTGTTTAATTGTTCGACTTCCACTGTCTTTAGACTTTAGAAGTACCGACTGCGCCAGTTACGTTGAATCTTTAACCGATTGTCTTTTTAAAAAGAAAACAAAACTCACGAATTGGTTTTAATATCTTTATTCGTAGAGGGTTGATTAAAAACTGAACTTAACAATCAAGCTGACCTTGATACAGCGGCAGTTCATTGCGCTTACCTGGTATCAAGTTCGGCATGTGAAAAATTGCATTATTCTATTTCTAAGAATTCGGCATTTGCATATTTTATTAATTCTTGTCAACTTTACAATTTCCCATGGATGTTGCAAAGTGAGTGGAAACCAATTCTTGGAATTGTTTCCACGTCTGGTGCTGTTATGTTGGCGGATGCTGATTCCGACATAACTCGCGCGTCGGTGCCAATCTCACTATGGCTCTCTGATACCCTGTAATACTAGGACGTCCCTACGTAGTCAGGGTTAGAAAGGAGTCCATACATCAGACGAGTTAAGCAAGCCTCGTGCCTACTCCGGCTATGGTACTCCGCCTCCTGTCCGAGGGCACGCGTATGTTCACGCCGATCCAGCATCTACATCAGACGAACGTAAAGAACTACTTCAATCTACGCTCCGGCTAGAGCTGGGATGTCCGTGAAAAGATCGACCCGATCCGCAAAGCGAATGCGCCGCGGGGAATTGTGCACCCACGGTCCACTCGAAGGAGATGCGGATGCATCCTCAACTATTGGAATATACTAAGACTACTGTTATATGGCCCACGCTCGCGAAAGAATTTTCGTATTTCTGTAATGAAAGCCTCTGTTGAGTTACTCTCTCCGCGCCACATGTAATACCACGCTAAGGCTGCTCCTGCACCATCTATGACCCTCACCACTCTCGGTCAACTTTCATCACTCTAGGTGCTCTAAAAACGCCACCTGTAGCATCGAGCAGAGCATGCACCTGAGAGTACAGACAGGAATGCCGAGGATCTAGGAAAAATCCTAGGCAAAGCCCCCGAAAAATCTTGTCCCTTGAAAACGAAGAGTAGAAGAAAATCGACTCCCCCCTGGTGGACAAGAGAACTGTACGATATTAAAAAAGAAACTAGAAAACTTTTTAATGTAGCAAAATGTACAAGAACGGACAATGACTGGGAAACCTACAAGGCCAGTCAAAGAAAATTCAAAACAGAAACGCAACGAGCAAAGCGATCTTCGTGGAAATCCTTCTGCAGCAAAGTAGAAAACACCACAGAATCAGCAAGGCTCAGGAAAATACTTGCTAAAGAACCAGTACCCTTGGGATCTCTCAAGGATCCTATCGGCAACTGGACAGAATCCTGCAAAGAAACGCTTAAGCTCCTCCTTGAGACTCACTTTCCAGGATGCAACGATGAGCACAATAACTTGGAAGTAGAGCACTACACGGAGCATACAGCACCAGCGAAAATTATAACGGAAGAAAAGATAAGATGGGCTATCAACTCCTTCTCTCCATATAAATCTCCGGGTATTGATGGAATCTTTCCTATGATGCTACAAAGATGTGAAGAATACATAATTCCACATCTTAGGAACATATTCCTAAGTAGCCTAAAATGGGGATATGTACCAAAAGTATGGCGAGAAGTTAAAGTGGTTTTCATACCCAAAGCTGGAAAACCCAGTCACACTACCGCTAAAGACTTTAGGCCAATCAGCCTAACCTCTTTTGTTCTAAAAACTTTTGAGAGACTGATTGACATTTACATTCGTAGCAAACTGAGTCCAGAGGTCTTATCCCCAGCTCAGCATGCGTATACGAAAGGTAAAGGTGTAGAGACAGCACTCCATAGTGTAGTCAGCACCATAGAAAAGACATTAAGGGATAAGGAATATACTCTAGCCGCCTTCCTGGACATTGAAGGTGCTTTCAACAACATCCAAGGGGAAGCGGTAGAAAGAGCCCTAGTAAACCTTAACGTGGAGAATACCATTATTAAATGGATAATGTGCATGCTTAAAAGAAGATGCATCAACTCAGAGTTTGGTGGTGAAATAATCAAGATGTCAGCATCTAGAGGAACTCCTCAAGGCGGAGTCCTATCACCCCTTCTATGGGTACTCGTTTTAAACGAGATTCTGATCGTACTTTGACTTAGTGGAGTCAAGGCAGTAGCCTACGCAGACGACTTAGCACTGCTAGCGACAGGAAAATTCCCATCCACTCTAAGCGAACAAATACAAAACGCCTTATCTATGGTTGGTACCTGGACAAAAAACTGCGGACTGGCGGTTAACCCACAGAAAACAGAACTGGTCCTCTTCACCAATAAAAGGATTATACCACAATTTAATAGGCCAACAATTAAAGGTACTCCACTACAAATATCAGAATCCGCGAAGTATCTGGGCGTGATTCTAGATAGAAAATTAAATTGGAGCCTCAACATAAAAGAAAGAGCTAAGAAGGCAATGATAGCCTTATACGCCTGCAGCAGAATTTTCGGCAAAACCTGGGGACCTAGTCCCAAAATTATCATGTGGTTGTATACGGCGGTAGTTAGACCTATACTCACATACGGTAATTTAGTCTGGTGGCAGGGGTTGTGCAAGGCCACCAACCTTAAGACCATGACTAGAGTCCAAAGAACTGCCTGCATTGGTACTACTGGGGCCATGAGAGCCACCCCCACAGCGGGGTTGGAGGTAATTCTCAATCTTAAACCTCTAGACCTTTTTGTACAAGAATCCACAGCAAACAGTGCCTTGCGGCTAAGCCAAACGGAAAACTGGAAACCCAGCACAACAGGACATGCGCGGATTCTAAAGAAATTTACGGGTGATAATGTATGCACAGACTACATTACTCCCAAACTAGACTTTACATGACCATTTACTGTCTCCCTTCCCTGCAGGGAAGAATGGCATGAGAATCAATTACCAGTCCGTGCAACAACGATCCCCATCTACACAGATGGCTCCAAGATGGATACTGGCGTTGGCGCGGGTTTCTATTCCGAAACACTCGGAATATCTGGCTCGATCAGACTCCCCGACTACAGCAGCGTCTTCCAAGCTGAGGTTCTGGCGGTGGCAACAGCCGCTAAACAGGTTGCAATGACGGCAATACCACAAGCTGATATTACCTTCTTCATTGACAGCCAAGCGGCAATAAAATCGATTTCCGCCACAGAAATAAAATCGAAGCTTGTAGGTCGCTGTCGCGAAGAGCTGCGGGCTCTTGGCGCGCAGCACAGTGTAAGACTCTCCTGGGTCCCCGGACAGAGTGGTGTCCCGGGAAATAAAAGAGCCGATGAACTGGCAAGAAAAGGATCCTCCCTTGAATTAAGAGAGGCTGACACAACGGTAAAAACCCCACCCTGTTACCTTAAACAGGTGATTGGTTATAAAACGCTGATGACAGCTAACGAAAGATGGAGCGCCCTTGACTCCTGTGTCGATACCAGGAAAATGTGGCCACTATATGACAAGCGAAAGACCGAGAGAATCCTTCAAATGAACAAAAAGTCTTTGTCCTCTCTCACAGGTGTTATCACCGGACACAACATGCTGGGCTACCATGCAAAGAAATTGAAACTCAGCACAGACGAGCTCTGCATAGGTTGCGGGGACAAGGAGGTGAACGAGGATACCCCTCATTTCCTCTGTCCCTGTCCTGCACTCTGCCACATCAGAAACAATGTCCTTGGCAGATATTTCTTCCAGGACTTAGAAGAACTCTCCGGCAAGTCTGTAAACGACTTGCGCAAGTTCATCAGCGCATCGGGATGGTTTGTAAGCCCGCTAGGTTTTTCATAGGTCCCAAGTAAGGGAATCAACCTCCAGGGTATCACAAAGGGTCTACATAGACCTAAGTGTGACGGGAGCAGGACTCTCTTGCCCCGTCAACCCAGCAACCTAACCTAACCTAACCTAGTTTCGTATAGAAGCCAGAATCACTTATATTTATATAATAGCTATGCATTCCGATACAGGTATCTATGTATCGCATACGTACAGTTATACTGTCCGTCCATGTCCAAATGGTAAAACTACTGCAACTTAACTATCCAATTCGCGATTGCCTATGATAAGTACGCAATCGTGAATCTGTGCAGAAATCTACCGAAATGTATTTCGACCGATTTGTTCGGTGACTAGAGGGGTCTCAGAAGGAATTACTCCAAAAAGATACTGCAAATTCAGATTACAAATAAGTATGCTTAAAATAAATGGACAAAACTTAATATTCTTAAGTGCTACGGGTACAGACGAAAGGGTTCGAAACTTCTTCGAATCTGTCGAACTCACTGGACGTACGGGTACTTCAGGTCCCGCCTTAATGTTTTACAAACGATACGGATTAACACGGAGGGAAAACATAAACTTTAGTATACATATAAATGTCAGCAAAGGTAAAATATTATACCCTATAATAGTTTATAGTCGCGAGAACACAGCTAGCCGTAGAAATAATGATACCACCGATGCACGTATGTGTACATGTACATCAAAGTCGTTTTACCACAAGAACATAGCGTACGTACGAGATAGTAAGAACGCTTCTCAAAGAATACGAATCGAGAAGATAATGCCCCAAAATCAAAGGTTATACAAATGTCAACGGCAACACTGACACCGAATTGACAAATGACAGTTGTTCATTGTGCTCTCGAGAAGATAAGATCGTCACTTTATTCTTCCTAAACATTTTGTGTATTTAAGGCCTTAAACCAATTAAATAATAACTGATTTTCGACCATTCCTTTGACAAGTCAGAAGTGGGATAATCCTGAAAATAAAATAGCCTGAAAATAATTAAAGTACGTATAAAGCAATTCACTTAACGGAAAACAGCAATACGGTGCAACGAGTAGTGAGAACGAGACACAACGATACAGCCAACGAAATAAAAGGAAAGGTGCAACCATAAGCACCTAACAACAACAACGATACATTCAACGACGCTGCAGAGAGTAGCAACGAACGCGATACTAATACAGTCAACGAAATAAAAGGGAAGTTGCAGCCATTGGCACCTAACAACGACAACGATACATTTAACGACGCTGCAGAGAGTAGCAACGAAAACGATACCACTACAGTCATCAGAAGAAGAACGAGAGAGACAACGATAGTTCATCAAACAGAAAAGTTTTTTTATCTTTGTGAAGTGAACAACGACGCATTATCCTTGCAAAACGTAGCGATGATTAAGTTGGATGTTCTAAAAGTAGAACAATTAAATAGGCTTTTACACAATCGCGATTTGCCAACATCGGGTAGTAAGATGCACAAAATTGCGAGATTGTTGGAAGTGCTTGGGGTCGACGAGGTCGTTGCAGAAGACCTGGTCTACGACGGAGAGACGATGGAGCCGTGGCGAATTGAAATGGAGGATCTAAAGCTCATCGTTTCAAGTTTGTCAAAAACGGTGGGTGAAATGACGGTGAATATTAATCGTGTAACACCAACGACTACAGGTACAAGCCCACAAACGCAGTCAAACAGGAGAGCAACGACAACGACTCGGAACGGAGCAGAAACGGCGGATGATATCCCTGAAGACCCAAACGTAGGGACGACATCTTCTACAGAACAAGTACGACAGCCGAACGTATCTCACGATGTAATTGGAGTGTTGCCGGATTTAGATCCATTGAAACGAACTCTTTCTTCAAAGCAATTCATCAGCAAAGTGAAACAATTGCAAAATCTCTACAAGTGGAGCAACGAAATGATTTTGTTCGCAGTCCAACACAAGCTCAAAGGCATTGCAAAGGATTGACTGGATGCCCAACCCGTGTTTCAATCATGGTCGGAGTTTGTCCTTGAATTGACATATGATTTTCCTTGCACAGTAAATATGGCAGATGCCCATCGGGATTTAATGAAACGTAGACGTAAACAAACCGAATCGTTCACGGAGTACTATTATGTAATGCTCACCATCGGGCGGAGAGGTAAGTTGGATGACCTCTCAATAAACTCATACATAATTAACGGATTAAATGATTCTATGCTTACACGAACATTGCTCGCACTCAATTTTGGAACGTGCAACGAGCTGTTAAGTTCACTGGAGAACGTATCTTCGATACCGATGACATCATCTCGATCTGCAAGTACTGTATTAGCAGAAGCAACAGACCGTAACACGGATTCTAGTCGGGTCATGAACGAGCGGAGAAACATAAAGTGTTTCAACTGCAACGAAGTGGGTCATATAGCTGTAAAATGCACTCAACCACAGCGAAAAGCACGCTGTAACAGCTGTAACAAAATAGGTCACGAGACGAAGGATTGCCGTGTGAAGAAATCCACAGTAGCAAAGCTCGATTAAATTCGGCAGGAGAGTGAAATTGTCGCACCCGTCATGAAAAAAGTCGCAATTGCGGGACAAACGTATTACGCTTTTGTCGATACTGGGAGTGATAATTCGCTAATAAGAGAATCCGCCATGCCAAAAAACGTTCCGCGAAGAGAATCTTTAAAGCAACTAAAGGGATTCGGAGGATCAGTTGTCGAATCAACAGAGGCCACTAAAGTCAGCATGGACATGGATAGTAACGATATGGAAGTAAAACTACAGATAGTTTCGGATGAGTTTCTTCCACAAGCAATACTTTTGGGCCGCGATATCTTGTGTCGGAAGAATCAACGAGTGATCTTGGAAGCAGGAGTGTTGCAGGTGCAAACCGGTTCATCCGAGAAATTCAACATTGGTACCCAACTCAACGTAATCCAAAGAAATACCGTAGAGAATCACCTCGCTAACTACACCGATTGTTTTCCTGAGGATGTATCCCGTATAGGATGTTGTAAAACCACGACTATGGAGGTAAATGTAACGACGGATAAACCAATTGTAGGCAAACGATATCAAGTGCCGTTTGCCCAAAGAGAGAAGTTGTCTGAGATTGTTGATAATCTGCTAAAGCATGGGATAGTTCGTTCGAGCATGTCGCCGCACGCAGCCTCCGTTATGTTGGTGGCTAAAGCCAGTTTGTAGTGCGAATGTGCGTGGACTACCGTGCATTAAATGCGGTAACGGTTAAGAAGCAATTTCCCACTCCTGTAGTGGAGGAGCAGATATCTCAATTGGCTGGTAACGAAGTGTTTACTACATTAGACATGACGGCGGGTTATTATCAGATTCCGTTGAAGGAAGAATGTAAGCAGCTCACAGCTTTTCTAACACCAGACGGATTATACGAGCATAATGTTATGCCTTTCGGTTTGGTAAATGCATCGATGTATTTCCAGGAGATGATGGCTCAAATAATAAAGCGTCTTAAACATCGCAAGTGCATAGTGAATTATGTAGACGAGGTTGTTATCGCCACTGGTACGATTGAAGAGGGAATTACGGTCCTGGAAGAATTTTTGGATGCGGTAAGAGAAGCGGGACTGACGCTGAGACCAACGAAGTGTTTCTTTATGGCAACGAGTGTGAATTTTCTAGGGCACGTCATAAGCTCGAAAAGCATATGGCCAGGTGAGAGCAAGGCCAAGTGCATCGAAGATTTCCCAACGCCAATGAACGCTACGGAAGTAAGACGGTTTTTGGGCGTCACGGGTTTTTTCCGAAAGTTTGTGGAGAGCTACAGTCGCATCGCTCAACCGCTAACCAAATTATTAAAAAAGGATACGGTATTCCATTGGCAAAGCGAACAGGAGGACGCGTTTAAAGTGTTGAAACGTGTCATCACCGAGGAACCGGTTCTCACTATGTTCGATGTAAGCAAGAGCCACGAAATACACACGGACGCCAGCTCTGTAGGGTTGTCAGGAATCCTGTTCCAGCGTGAAAGTACACATCTGAAGCCTGTCTCCTACTATAGCAGACAATGCAGTGATGCAGAAAGCAGGTATTCCAGTTTCGAGTTTATTTGCTGGGTGCTCGTTTCCGAGTTATAACGGATTGCAACGCCATCGCAACGACGAAAGTAACCACCCCATTAAGCCCACGTATTGCAAGATGGTGGCTGCGTCTACAAGAGTTCGATTTCGAGTGCATACACCGTTCAGGCGAAAGGATGTTGCATGTCGACGGGATGAGTCGTGTTCCTACACTGCCGCCAAGGGAAATGTCAACAGTGGCGGATAACATTTTAAAAGTATCTTCAGTCGACGACGATTGGATTTCTGCTATGCAGATGCAAGACAACAAGCTTAAAGATATCGTAAGGATTCTTAGAGGTGAGAGTGCAGAGGACTCAGTTGTGGTGAAGCAGACAGAGGCGGACTATATCATGCAAGGAAGCCGCAGGAAGGTAGACGGCCAGAAAAGGTTAGTAATACCACAGCTGGTCAGGTGGCGTATTACGCGAGCATGTCACGACGACACTGGTCATTTCGGCGTGGAGAAGTTATTGGACCGTATCAAAAAGGATTTTTGGTTTCCGCGAATGAGGCGATGCGTTAAATCTTATATCGCAGCGTGTCCTGAATGCTGTTTGAACAAGGTCAAAGGCGGTAAATTGGAAAGTCAACTGCATATGATGGAGGTGCTTCCGATTCCGTTCCGATGTGTTAACATTGATCATCTGGGACCATTCCTGTAGTGTATGCGAGTTGTGCTTGACCATAATTATAATACGTGCTACATGATAAGCCATATGCTAGCTGTCTCGAGCACATGTACAAGCACAGAGAGAAAAGACTCAGTTGTGGTCCAGACTCCGAGAGTGCAGGTTGTGCGTGCGTAGGCGAGCCGGTAAACACGACAAGTGGCGACGAGAAGAAAAAGAACAGAAACAAAGAGCAGACAAGTGTAAGTAACACGTAGTGGTTGATGAAATTAATATATAGAATTGTGTTTATCAAGTGCGGTCACATTTACTTTGTACGTTTAAATATAATTATTGTGTAGATGAAACAGCGAGGTTGAAACTTGCATTAAATTGTGAATATTGTGACCACAAAAATAATATATCGTGGCGTTGGTACAAGGTACCTTCATTAAATTGAAAATAGATTTTGAAAGTATGAACTTAACATAACTTGAACATCTTAATAGCAAATGCTCGTATATACAATAACATATGTAGTGGTACAAAGGTACTTTCATTAAATTGAAAATAGATTTTGCACGTATGAACTTAACTTAACTTGAACATGTTAATAGCAAATGCTCGTATATACAAATACATATTATGTAGTGGCACAAAGGTACCTTCATTAAATTGAAAATAGCTTTTGCATATAAGAGATGGATAAAATATATCAGTCACATTGTAAATGGTATGAAAGTACATAACTTCTTTAAATTGAAAATAAATTCCGCCAAAGGGTGATTGGTTAATAAAATAAATGCTTAATAAAATAAACAAAGTACCTACCCAGGAACAATTTGAAAATAAGGTTTTACTTTCAGATTGGTCCCCCCCGTTCCGAAATAAGAATGACAAGTACACTACCAACATTGGAAAAGTTTTCTTTGAAGGGAGATAATACATCAATAGGCTTGAGATGGGAAAAATGGAAAAGAGGGTTTGATATTTATTTGGAAGTCGCATCCATAGAGAGTCCCTTAAAAAAAAGAGCCACGCTATTACATTTCGGTGGTTTAGAACTCCAAGAAATATTCTATAACCTTCCAGGTGCAAACGCTGATAGCGCCAAAGAGGAAGATGTTTTTCGAATTGCTGTAGAAAAATTAGACCAGTATTTTTCTCCCAAACAAAGTAAGGTATACGAAAGACATGTGTTTAGGCTCCTAAAGCAAGAGGAAAACGAAAAATTTGAAAAATGTCTACTAAGGTTAAGGAACCAAGCAGGAAAATGTGGGTTTCATAATATAGACGACCACCTAATCGACCAAATAATGGAGAAATGTACCTCAGATGAGTTTAGGAAAAAGATATTGACAACTGGAGATAGTATAACACTCGACAAAATATTATCGGAAGCGAATACACAAGAGGCTGTAGATCATCAGTTAGAAGGGTACGGGCAAAAAATTAAGACAGAGGAGATAAATGACATAACTACTAAGGGAAAAGATAGGTTCGCGGGAAAAGCAAAGAAGGATGAAAGATCATGCGGAAGGTGTGGGAATAAGCGACATTCCTCACAGGATGCTAAATGCCCTGCCAGGGACAAAAAGTGTCATAATTGTGGTCGTACGGGACATTTCCGGCAGTACTGCAAATCTCAGTCGGCACAGAAATGAAAATACCAAGATTTTCGAAATTACGGTGGTAGTATGGGTTCAGAGAGATTCAAAAGGAAATCGGAAACCGTCGATTATGTGGAAGATGGAAAACCTGAGTCGAATTACGTTTTCCATATAGACGAGGATGCAACTATATGTAGATTGCTTCATAGGGGGGCTAAGAACCAAAATGTTGGTCGATTCGGGATGCAAATTTAATTTATTAACTGACAAAACCTGGGAGTATTTGAAAAGCAAACGAATCGAAGTGTTTAACCAAATCAGGAAACCGAACAAAATTTTCATGACTTATGGCAGCCATACGCATTAAGACGTTAAAGGATCCTTTGAAGCTAACATTGCGGTTGATGGAAAAAAAAGAACAAGGGACATTTTATGTAATAGCTGGAGGAACAACGAACCTGTTGGGAAAAAACACAGCGATGTCCTTAAATATTTTAAAAATAGGATTTGGCGTAAACCAAGTAACTAGTAATGCTTTTGCAAAGTTTAAAGATGTGTAACTGAATATCCCAATCGACGAGTCAGTAAAACCTGTCTCACAACCATGCAGGAGGATACCAATTCCTTTAGAAGCTCTAGTAGAGGAAAAGCTGAGAGAGTTAATTGAATCGGATATAATCGAAGAGGTACACGAACCATCAAAGTGGGTATCTCCCATCGTTCCAATCTTAAAAAAGAATGGTGAGATACGCCTCTGCGTAGACATGCGACAGGCTAATGCCGCAATTATGCGGGAAAATCATCCGTTGCCCACAATGACCCAAATGTTGCCCAAGTCCCGAAAAGCTTCTGTATTTAGCAAGCTCGATATCAAAAACGCTTTTCACCAAATAGAATTGCATCCTCACTCCAGACACATAACAACATTCATCACAATGAAAGGGTTGTTCCGCTACAAAAGGTTGATGTTCGTAATAAGTTGTGCCCCAGAAATTTTTCAAAAAATTCTTGAAAGATTGTTACTAGGTTGTGAGGGTGTTATAAATTTTATAGATGAAGCAATGATCAAGAACATGACATCAGATTGAAGAAGGTCCTGAATATCTTAAAAGAAAAAGATGTTCTTTTGAATCAAGGGAAATGCATATTTAAAGCCAAAACCATACAGTTTCTGGGTCATGAGCTAAAATCCGACGGCATTAAGCCTTTAGAAAAATATGTTGAGAGCATAATGAAAATTCAGAGTTCCTCAAACACCGGAAGAACTGCAAAGCTTTTTAGGGTTGGTGAATTTCATTGGTAAATGGATTCCAAACTTAGCCACAGTAACTGAGCCTTTAAAAAAAAATTTAAGAAAAAAACTAGCAAAACACACCAACATAAAGAGGTATTGGCTAAAAGAACAAGACAATTCTTTTGCGAATCTAAAAACAACCCTAACAAAAATACAATCGCTAGGATACTATGACGTCCAGGACAGAACACAGGTAGTTGCAGATGCTAGTCCTGTGGGATTGGGCGCTGTGTTAATTCAGTTGAACCATAGGGGTCCTAGAATCATCGCATATGGAAACAGGACATTGACAGAGTGTGAACGAAGATACAGCCAGACCGAAAAAGAAGCTCTTGCACTAGTGTGGGCTGTCGAACATTTTGACATATACCTATATGGAAAAGATTTTGGCCTACTAACCGATTTTCAGCACTAAAAAAAAACCGTTTGCTCGTATCGAAAGGTGGGTCTTGAGGTTGCAGTCGTATAAATTCAAGACCATATATGTACTTGGAAAGAAGAATATTGCGGATCCATTGTCACGCTTGTGTATTTACCAAAATTCGACGCCAATTGGAGAATATACACATGTACATCAGATAGTTGAACATTCACGACCACTTGCCATATCGTTGGAAGACATCAGGATGCATTCCGAAAACGACCCTGATATAGTCGATGTAAGAAAGGGTATTTATAATGATACTTGGGACCAGTCAGTTAAGGGCTAAAAGATTTTCGAAAACGAATTATGCTTTTATAAAAATATACTGCTAAGAGGAAGTAAAATAGTCATCCCTCAAAAGCTAAGGAAAAATGTTTTAGTTGCAGCCCACGAGGGTCACCCAGGCATGATAGCAATGAAAGGACGCCTTAGAGCAAAAGTTTGGTGGCCTCATATAGACAAAGATGTCGAGAATCTTGTCAAAACTTGCAAAGGGTGCACTCTGGTAAGTATGCCAAACCCTCCAGTTCCTTCCAGTTCCAGTTCCAAGGCGAGAACTACCAACAACATCTTGGATTGATATTGCTATGGATCTTTTGGGACCCCTGCCTAGTGGGGGCTATTTATTTGTTGTCGTCGATTACTATAGCCGGTACAAGGAAATACAAATCTGCAAAACTATAACAAGCACACAGATAATCAAAATACTGAAAGAAATTTTCAGCAGATTAGGTTTTCCAGTTTCTATTACTACCGACAACGGAAAGCAATTTGTCAGCGACGAATTTAGATCGTATTGTAAAGAGTGCAATATAATATTATTTAATACGATTCCATACTGGCCGCAACAAAATGGGGAGGTCGAAAGACAGAATCGCGATATTCTTAAACGCCTGAAGATTTGCCACATTGAGAGGAAAGACATAAAAGATAGTCTATGGGAATACCTCATGATGTACAATAGCACACCTCATTCCACAACTGGTAAAACGCCGTCCGAGCTTTTTTTTAAAAGACAAAATAGAGATAAAATTCCTTCAGTAGAGCAAATAGATATGAAAATAACTGATTTGGATGTGCGAGATAGAGACAAAGAACGGAAAGACAAAGGGAAGGAATACGCGGATAAGAAAAGGAAAGCAACTGACAGTGATATTTTTCAAGGGGATAAAGTTTATTTGAAGATTATGGACAAACCGAATAAATTGAGCTCCAACTTCAACCCAACAACTCATACTTTGGAAAGTTCTCAAGGTGGAGATACAATAGTAAGAAACGATAAAACAGGTCAACGATACAGAAGAAATATAGTCCATTTTAAAAAAGTAGAGGGTAAATGGAAAGTTGTGAAAGAAAGAGAGGAGGACGAGGAGCCTGAGTTAGAATGAACTTATAGTTGCATTCTGAATTTTGAATTTTGAGTTTAAGGGCTAACTAATGTTGGCTTATTGGTAACAAAGTCTTTATAAATAGTTTGTAAGAGAATTATCATCTTAATTTAATAATAATAAAATATAGTATCAATAAGAGTTATTTTCTTATTGAAATAAGGAATAGATGTAGTGTATGCAAGTTGTGCTTGACCATAATTATAATACGTAAGTATATGCTACATGATAAACCATATGCTAGCTGTCTCGAGCGCATGTACAAGCACAGAGAGAAAAGACTCAGTTGTGATCCAGACTCCGAGAGTGCAGGTTGTGCGTGCGTAGGCGAGCCGGTAAACACGACAATTCCTAAGTTTGTTCTTTCAGTAAGTACACTATTGTGAAGGCTGTGCGGAACACGAAGACAGCACCTGTAATAACTATGTTGCGTGAAATGATGTCAATATTTGGGCAGCCGATGCGAATTACTTCCGATAGAGGAACGGCTTATACGTCGAAAGAATTTAGCGATTTCATATCAGCACATGGAATTCAGCACATGGAATTCAGCACGTGAAGACAGCTGTTCGAACTCCAAGGGCAAACGGGCAAGCGGAGCGTGCCAATAAGACCTTGCTCAGTGCACTTAAGTGTTCTATCCGAGAAGACAAAGACTGGGACATTCCATTGCCGAATCTACAGTGGAGTTTCAATACGCACCGCAATGCGACGACCAAGTTCTGTCCTGTGGAACTAATTTTTAATTTTAATCTTAGGGATATTAGTCAAAACCAAATTATACAAGCGATTCAAGATGCGCCAATTGACTTAGGTGATGTCGATTTGAAAAGACAGCAGGCTGCTGACAATATGACCGAGGAAAGACGTAAATGCAAGCTGAGGTATGATAAGAAGCATCATTCTCCTCATCGGTACGCGGAAGGTGATCTAGTCGTGCTTGATTATGTTCCTCAAGCAACTGGATCACAAAGGTTCTGGATCGGTATATAGTAGATCTTCCAGATAAGCCGCTGAACCGAAGGCGATATAGCAACGTCATCTCAAGCGATCATATGAAGCCTTGCTGCCGACTCACTCCGGGAATCGACATTGATTTCGATGAAGAAGATGGTTCCCCTGACGCCGAGTCATCCATTGAGGATGAAGGTTCAGGAGAGGCCAGGCTGTCAACGGCAACACTGACACCGAATTGACAAATGACAATTGTTTGTTGTGCTCTCGAGAAGATAAGATCGTCACTTTATTCTTCCTAAACATTTTGTGTATTTAAGGTCTCAAACCAATTAAATATTTTGTAAAACTTTAATAAATAATAAATGCTATTCGTTAAAATAACTGATGTTCGACCATTCCTTTGACATAAATATATTTATATAATGTAAGTATGTAAGTCAATATAGTGTATAAAACATAGTGTATAAAACAACTTACGTGAAGACACCGCCGATGTGCGCACAAAGACCACTTCTGATGATCTGCTGGAACTGTGATCAAGTGAAACATTTCTAAAATTTACATATGCTAAATATGTTTATATACCCTTAGGGGAAAGATGTATTGATGTGGGTACGAAGTAGGCATAATTATGTAACTTTGCAGCTAACGTGCCGTAATGCATAGTCGTAGAAAACGGAAGTCCTATCGCAGGAAATGCGAGGACGAATGACACTAATATGTGCACTGGGACATGCAATAGGATGAATATCCTGAAGACACTTGATCACTCTGCGTTGCCTATTATTTAATTTACTATAACGAGACGTGAAACCAAAAAGGGGTCCTCCGAAGAAAAAATGAACATAGTCACAAACCGTGACGTAGAACGTCGTGACGTAGAACGTACACGCGAGCGCGGAAATTCAAACACTGGTCAATAGATGACTTGATGGATCGCGACACGAAAGCAAAGACTGAATGAATACGACTTAATGTCGATAACTACGTTAGCACCTCGGAAATATACCTAAGCTTAAAACAATACTTGAACACTCTTTAAATACACAATAAAGTATAGGTTCTCTTAATATCTTCTTTTTTTTTTTGTTATATTTTCTTCCACCGATTACAAGCAAGTGCGGGAAGGGATGTGGGTGAAACGCTGGTCGTTCTGACGAATGCTTTGGCAGCGTTCTCTACGATGCTAGTAAAGATGATGATGGTGCTCGGGCGATGGTAGAGATGACTATGATGCTGTTACAGCTGAAAAGCCGCGAACTACCGATGAGCGGAATTTACCGCGCTTTGTGCCGAAACGCTGCGTGGGAAATTTTGAATTAGAACTTGTAGGCTAAATAATTAAGGGTCGGTTGAAGACCGAAAAAGTTCCGCACGTAGCGGAGCGAATGTATTACCATCGTGAGCATGCGCTCGATGCGTTTTTCGTTGTCTTTTAGATATTCCCGCGACGAATTCACTAATTCGACCACCCTTCGATCCGGGAGCGAGTCTAAGCACTGGGCCGACTGCTGCGACCGTCCGAGGAGGTTTACGCAATCTCGTGTCACGTCTCGCTGATGTACGCGAGCGTGCACAGTGAGACCGTACGTCAGAATTCCGAAGCGTCCGCATGCACTGAGCGGGGATTCTTATATAGGCGGCGATTGGGTCGTGGTCGGCCGTCGTTGTGGGAGACTCTTCGAGGGATATATCTTTCTCGTCGGTCTCGTGTCTCTCGACGTAGTTCTATACCGAACTACGATCGTTTGCACTTGTGAGGAGTGAGTGATCACCATGGACTAGCCCTCCCGATGCCCTTGGCGAAAGGAATTTTCGGGGTTAGTTATCTATTCACGTATTATACTGTATTTTGTCTTACCTCGTAGTTTGTTCTAGTTGATGTTCTATTTCTTTTGTGTGTGATGTTCTTATAATTTTACTTTTATTTCTTGTCTTTTTTCTTTCACTAATTGTTGTAGAATTTGCTGATTTGCTGGTGCAAATTGGACTATTTAATTTTAATTTTACAGATGGACGCTGGTTCACTTTGACTGACGAATCTAAAATGGTGGTTTTTGGAGTTCGTCAGTCAAATTAGCCGATGGATTTATCCACCCTGTCGCACTTACCTCTCCCCATCCTTGTTTAACTTCTCAGTTAAATATGGAGGAAGGAAACCGCGTTGACATGACCGGATGAACGAGTTCAGCTCGGGCATTTGACATGTGAATTTTCTCATGAGGTGTGTTCGATTGTGAATCCATTCCTTTGGGAATGGGAACAGTGGTTGGTTTGCTGATCTCAGCAGCAGGGTTCGTTACAAGGACTAAAAATATACCGGTAATATTTAGAAAATCAAAACTTGTTATTTATTGTAATGTTGCCTTACTTCTTTCAGAAACAAGAAAATTTTTACAACAACTGAATTCTAAAAGCTGGCTTTTTCAAGCACCTTATTGACGATCCCGTCATCCGCATTTTTTTGAAATTATTATTGCTCTGAATAACGTTTTTTATGAGTTTTTTTTTAAAAAATATACTTTTTATAAGTGAAATAAATAAATTTCTTGAACATTTTGTTTTAAATGCTTGTTTTTTCGGTGGTGCTCAGGAACCCTATATGTGGTATCGTAATAAAAATGACTTATGCTTTTATGTTTAATTTAAGGGTTTCAAAAGCTTGGATACACTCCGGGTCTTTATATTTATCTTCTTATCTAGGTACTTAATCATTGGGTGAGCTTTAATGGAGTAATCCTTGACGAATTTTCTATAACATTATGTAGCTCCTAGGAACGTTTTTAACTGTCTTTCTGTTTTGGGTAATTGGTGTTCCTGAATTCATTTAATTTTTCCTAAAACGTTACTTTAAGGTTTTTAACATTATCTGAACACCCGAAGAGGAACACAGAAAAGTAATAGGAAAGTGATATTTAGAGAGAAGATTGAAATAACTATTAATTACAATATATAAATAATAAAAGAAAAAACGCTTTGAAATAAATTCGTTAATTTTATTAATATCCTCGGGCCTGTGCTTCCTTCTTCTATTGGCATCTATTTTCACAAATCATTCAGCTCCCCTAACTACTAAATGATGGCAATTCCACACACGTGTCATGTGCGTTACTGCATGCATTTTTGTATGCGTCCCTGCTGCACATGTGTTTCAGCCATTACGCTGTCGTAGACGAAAGATGTCTTTCCATGCAGAAGGGCCGCACTCGATTGAATATGTATTTGAGCTTTTCCGGTGGTTGTTCCGGGATACCAAATAAAACAGCAGCAGCCGCAAGGTCTCTCCGTTCTAATGCATCATGTTGTTTTTGCAATGAGAGGAGCTCTTTTACAGAATGAAATAAAAGAAAACATTGGCGAACTTATATGGTGGGCGACGAGTTTTGCGCGAATATTTCCTAAAAAGTTTATAAAGAAGCCAAAAAAAAAGAGTTCCAGAATTAAGAATGAATATCCAAACACTATTTTCGAATACTAAAAAGTTAACAGTATTTTTGTTTGGAAAAAAATTAAGTATACATACATTTCATACTAATTAATACAAACGAACAACAACAATTAATTACATAATAATAAAATTATTGTACAAACAAAAAATATCATAAATGGCTGCATCCAGAGCTGCACACGCGTTTTTGTCAACATACTTTCTCAGGTTTGTTTCTCTAGAATTTGTTGTTTTTACACTTCATTAGCTTTTATTTACACTTAAATATACACTTCATTAAATTACTGAAACTGTTTCGTTCAATTTGTTTTTCACGTTTAAGAAATATACGGCGTTTCAGAAAGACATAACTTCGCGAGGACGTGTATTGTAAGTATTTTATCAGCTGCTGCACATGCTTCAATTCTCTCAACACACTCGATGACGTAGCGATTGCTTTGTTTAAAGAATCAAAGCGGCTTGACAAGTTTTGTTGGATGATTTAAATTTTGGAGAGAAATTCATTGGGAATAGTGTTTAATTCTTGCAATATGTGTGGTGGGATATGTGGACAAAAATAGTAAGTGAGAGCGGGTAGCACAGACTACCTATACTAGACAGGTATAGGTAGTCTGTGGCGGGTAGATCCGGCGAAACGACGGAACAACGAAAACAAGAAAATTTGATTGAATTTTAATAATACGAGTAATTCGAACACCGCACTAGTGGTGAAATATTTATCTTGATTTTAAAAATTATAGGTTATTCGCACTACTTCGATTTAGGGTAAAATGCTCGAGAACTAGAATGCTTTTGCGGACGAGGTAAAAATACTACCTACTCAAGTCAAAACTCCTTACTGAAATTTAAATTGTATTTTAATAATTAGGTACATAGAAGCTAAACGTGATTGTAAAATCGTTGAGAGATTGTCGGAAAGCAAAATGACCTCCTCTGGAAGACTGTATACTTAATGCTATGGTCTCAAAATCATTTGAAAGGTGAATTGCACATATAACAAAAAAAGCTCCAAAAATAAATGTCAAAATAAAGGAAATTTTAATTCTAGGTTCCTATTCGATTGAGCAACGGCTGTCATTAGATTTCACAATTGAACTTAATAAATTTGAAGATATTTAAAAACGGTTAATAAACTTACTCTGGTTTGCTTTAACCGCTTTATCTTCATCAGTTAACGAGTATATAAGACAATTGTATAGGAGCAATACTATCACCATGTTTATTAGTACAAATACTGTACCCCATTTTGAAGGCTGAAATATTTTGTTGTTACGAAAAGTTTTTAATGATTGTGGATACAATCCACAAACTTTGCAAATAAAAAAAAGGTATTTAAAACAAGAAACAAGCGATTCAGGCTGTTCCATTTCGATAACTAAACCAAACTTATTTGTTGGCAGTGTCGACATTACGTACCTATCATCAATCTACCAGCATTAGCTTATTGAAAAATTAATAATTTACAGGGCATGTTTTTATTTCTGTTCCCCTACTTAGATCAATACATTCTAATAATCAAATGGAAAAAACATTTAATAATATCTTAATGCACACTGGGATTGTTTGATCAAAAATTGTTTAACTGTAACTTATTTCGTAGATAAGGCGACTAACATAACTATTTGAGCCTTATAGTGATATCGTTGCTAGTCCTGTAGTCATGTTTCCGGTGGTGCAGTATCTAGTTAATACGCCGGAAATGCGGTTCCATCAAAGAATTTTGGGATCATTGTTTTACTATGTCGATTGCGGGGCTCATACTACAGATTATGGTACAACCGCTAGTATTAAACCGTTGTTTTTTTTATAATTAGCGTGTAGGTACTAAATGGATTTTTTTTTATTTTGACTATAATTGATACAGTTCCTTATAATATTGCCACATCGCAGGCATTTTTCGTTGCTGCAAGCAACACCCAGACAATGATTCATTGCCTGTTTTTGGGTGCTGCTTACTACTGAAAGAATAGGAGGATAGGAATGAAGTTTTTGGTGCGATAGGGTTTTTTTTCTCCACAGGCCTTAATTGCTTAAGTGAGATTTGAGTTGTGTGTATTTAATTTTACAAAGCATATGGGTCTGGTCGGGATTCGAACACACGACCTGTTAATCACTTTGCGTCTACACTATCATCGCACCATTTTTTGCCCTCTTCCTTTTACCAACTATTTTGGATGTGGTCTAATGGTTGCGCAAGGCCTTTAGAGCTGCGAGACTCTCGCTACAGACGCCATTACTGTGTCCCCTCCACCTAATCCTCACAACGCGGCTCATATCCATTATGATAGCGTAAGTCTCCTTTCGGAAAACTGACGCATGTTTGCCTATCGAAAAATTTAGACTAATGTTGTTCTTTTCCATGAAAACACGAGCACCTTCATTGGTTTTGGAGCCATCCGTAAATATTCGACTGCATTCCTTTTAAGGTTCAAAGTCTGGCCAGCGCCAGTTCTGAACACGAAGAAAGTTGACTTCTTTGCAATAATGCATCTACCCAGGCGTGCTAGGGAACATCATCAAAACGTAATGCCCTATCAAACGCTATTAAACAAGCAGCAATAAAGTATTTACTTAAAAGTTTATTCCCCCTAAACTACCGATGAATATGGAATAAATTCCCTCAATAGGACTCCATTCGGTTATAAGCCCCATGTATTGAAGAAAATGTCATTGCACTGCCAGAAAACCGAAAGCACCTTGGCATTTTCCAACTCTACATGATTTGCGCAAAGAAGTTTCATACCCAGACATTTTTTTAGTAGTTGGTATTTATTTTCTTTCAGCTAAAATATACATTCATAAAACTACCTACTATTGCACAATTTGCTGAGCTATGGTTATTGCTACCTTACTACTGATAATATAAATTAAAACATTTACAGTTTCTTTTATGCAAACAAAAAAATATTTTTTCTTTGTTCAGATTATTCTTAAAACTAAACTAAATACAAACAATTCGAAAGCTTACTTAACATCCAAGCTAGCAACTTTTTTTTCTTTTTTTTACGATTTACCATTAGGAAATTATTTTCATTCCATCTAATATCTACAAACTTACTTATATGTATATACCTACACTTATAACTACAATAGAAAATGTTGGCTCAACGAATGGGGCCCGACGAATTTCATATGGAAAGGTATATTTTTAATTAAATTAAACTACATATTTAATAACTAGCTAACTGTTATTAGGGAGCGAGTTTCACCTTGTAATTTATTGCCGATTTTTCGTAGAACGGAGTTTCTTCGTTGTGGATGATGTCGTCAAATCTCGTACCCGTGATGGCACGAGAACTAATGTTACATTTGGTGCTGGGTTAATTACTGGACTTCTGTGTTTCGGTTGTCTAGAGGCTTTCGGATGAGTCTTCCTGATAGTTCCATCGGTTCTTGTTGAGTGGTACTTCAGAGTTGTCGGATCTTCTTAATTGTCGATGATGATATTGTAAACCAAATATGACAGCCGTAAGTTATCGCTGGTCTGATAATCTGCTTATATGTGAGTAGCTTGATTTTTTTTTTGCTAAGCCCGTTGCGCTCTTTTTGCCCTTTTGAGGATGATGTCATCCTGCTGGTTGAATTTGAATCTTTCGCTGAAGTTGATTCCCAGATATTTCGTTGATGTTCTAATATGAACCACGATGTCATCTGGGAGTTTCAGGTTGATGTTATGGCAGCCGGCTGCAAATGCTCGTCGTCGTTGGGTCGCTCTCACTGGAGTGCGGAAGCAGATTGCGTCCCAACTCTTCACGCAGCTATCTCTCGGAACAAGGAGGTGGCGTAGGTCACTAAGTCGTCGTCGTACAGATACCTTCATTAGTTGGTTGGTCAATAGTGTTGAAAAAAATTCTTCCCAAATTAAAGAAAACACCAACTTTTAACTACGTTATAATATTTATTTATGGCTGACCTAATTCACTCCGAACGCTTTGAGGGTTCGACTACAAGTGCCTTGGTCGATTGATTTGATTTGAAAGGAAAGGTTGAAACTGGGTTTGTGGTGAGTATGGGGAATGGTTATCAATAAATTAGGACAGTGGACATCTTTTATTCTTGTGACAATTTTAATCTTAGGCGCCAACATTCCGGCCACGTTGATGCGCTATGAACCGTCAATCATCTTCATCTAGTAATGGTGCAATCTTCGTAATGGGCCGCCGAAAGCTTCCGGAACTGGTCTTCAATTGAACGACACGAACTTTGCCTTGATTGACTTTTCTTTGATGATTTTCGTCACCCTCGCTAATGCCCATTTGTAGGGGTGCACATTGGCTTCATGTACGACTACCAGGCTTCCCTCTTTGATATTAGGCTACGCCTGAAACCACTTGGCTCTGACCTGAAGACTGTCAACGTACTCCCTCATCCATCTCTTCCAAAAATGCTGCTTGATTGCAGATATGCGTTGCCATCTGTTGAGATAAGAAATTTTATCGTTAAGTAAATTTGGTTCCTGGAATAAATTTTTTGCAGATCCAATGAGGAAATGCCCCGGGGTCAGAGCACTAAAGTCGCCTGGATCCGATGACAATTGAGTTATAGGCCTCGAATTTAGTATGCATTAAACCAACGACCATACCACGTCGAGTTGATCGGTTCTCGTCAGATCACCGTAATTAAACGACGTTGCGCGCGGTTAGTACGTAGTTGCGGGACCGTTTGAGAAAAACCGCGTGTCGTTGGCCAGTCCCATCTACAGAGTTGAGGTAGATAATATACGTGGTATCACAATGGACCTAAATTGGTCTAAGTGTGTCGCCACATAAACCTAACCTAACATAACCTAGTATGCCTTCGATTTCAGCAAGTGCTGTGGATAGTTCCTTAAATGTCAACAATGCGCTGCCCAAAGTTCTATGCAACAGTGTTTTTGCCGCTTTCACTGCAGTTTCCCAGAGTCCTCCGAAGTGTGGCGCTCGAGGGGGTATGAACTTGAAGTCGATCATTTTCTCTGAAGCGAAATTAAAAATGGTGTTTAGAGTTACGGATTTAATAAATTTGTTTCGGAATTCCACTAATTTCGTCCTAGCGCCTACGAAGTTTGTTGCGTTGTCGCAATAAATTTTAGATGGACAACCTCTTCGCCCTATCAAACGCTTAAGCGCTGCTATAAATGCATTGGAAGTTAGGTCGGAAACGACCTCAAAATGCACTGCCTTCGACGAGAAACAGACAAAGACAGCAATGTACGTTTTGTAGGGTTGTTTTCTACGAATCTTCCATGAAATGAGAATTGGTCCACAAAAATCGACTCCGCAAATGGAAAAGGGTCGATTTGGCGTGAGCCTGTCGATGGGTAAGTTGCCCATTATTTGCTCCATCAGCTTCGGCTTATATCTCCTACAATGGAGACAGCTGTTGACAATCTGCCTTACCAATTTCCTTCCGTTGATTATCCAATATCGATCTCGTAAAAAGTTGAGCAGAGCCTGTGGACGTTACAAATATGTGTGTTGTATGCACCGCACACTGGCCAACATCGCCTGATTTAAAATTTCAGCTGACAGCTCCACAGATGTGTGTCGTTTTTTAAACAAGTCTATGCACTTCAAGACGTTTGCTGCTATTCGCATTGTTATTACATATGAACTAGATATGTAGAATACGCCCAACAACGTCTCTTCTACCCTTTCGCATACGAAAATGCTTCTTCTTTTCTTTCGTTCCAATAACGGTTCTTCAACGTTGATTTCAGTTGGATCTGCGTTACGCGGCCAGTTGCTGTATCTTTTCCTCATTAAATCAGGCCCCGCAAACCAAAATGAGTTGTGTAAGTCCTCCACATTACATCCTCTCGAAATCAGATCTGCCGGATTGTGTTCAGATCCTACGTGAGTCCAACAGACACCTGAGCTAAGCGATTGTATATCGCTTACTGTTTGCGACGAAAGTCTCCCAAGAGCTCGGAGAGGCATCTAATCAGCATAAGACGTTAATGGAATCTACCCAAAAATATAGTTGATCGAATTCAACGTCGAACGTTCTTTTCACCTTGTTTCAGAGTTTTGACATCATCTGGGCTCCACATAGCTCTAACCTGGGGAGTGACTGAGTTTGTGCAGGTGCGATCTTGAATTTTCCAGTAATTAAGTCTACCGAAACATTACCGAACCCATCTTCGCACCTAGTATATATGCAGCATTCGTAGGCCTTGGTCGACGCGTCAGAAAATCCATGAATTTGGAGACTCCTACAACCCCCAGGGGATCGAACAATCTACTCGCAGAAGACAAAATGGTGCGCTTTGTGAGCGAAAACGATTCCTTGTACGAATATTGAAAGATATCCTCCTTTGGATTCCACTAAATCCCCAGCGTTTTTGTGGATTCCTGGTTTTCGATGTTTATCTCCACATTGGTTATTTCCATCGAAGAGCACATTGGCGCATTGGAATGCCATTTGTGGAGTTCGAAATGTGCTGATTTTAGGATTGTAGTGACCTCCTGTTGGATCCGTTATAATTCATCGACTGAGCTAGCTCCTGTTAAAAGATCATCAACATAAAAGTCTATTAAAACAATCTTTGGTCCTATGGGAAACTCCTGTTTGTTTCTGAGACCAATCTCCTGAAGGCAACGAGTTGCGAGAAATGGTGCTGATGAAGTACCGTACGTGACGGTGTTCAGCCAGAATGTTTGGATGATTTTCTTTGGATAATCCCTCCAAAGAACCAACTGAAACTTGCGATCCTCCCTATCGAGTTCAATTTGACGATACATCTTTTGAATATCCGCTGTCAAGACGTATCTATGACATTTGAAGCGAAAAACGATAGTGTACATTTCCTCCTGAATTGTAGGTCGTAACATCAAAATGTTGTTCAGCGACAGATTCGAAGTGGTGTGACAGGAAGCATCAAAGACTACTCTAAGCTTCGTGGACGAACTATCAGGTCGGAGAACGCACAGGTGCGGCAGACAATAATGTGGCTGACTAAAATCGAGTTTTGTCACCAAAGCCATATGTCCCAAATCTAAATATTCCTGAATGAATTTTACATATTCACTCTTTAATTCGGGATTTCTATTAAGCCTTCGTTCGAGAAACAAAAACCTTTTCCTGGCTATTTCTAGAGAGCTTCCAAGTTGAACTGGATTATCCCTAAAGGGAAGCTTCACACTAAATTTTCCACTAGAAAGCCTTTACATTTTCTACAAAATGCTGTTCACAAATAAGTTGTTTGGGAGTGCGAATAGTTTTGGTTTCGATTTCCTCCATTCTCCAAAATCTCGCAACCACCCTGTCTAAACTAGCAGAATTGTATTGTGACGACGTCTCCAGGAAGTTGCAAGTCAACTTACGTACCCCATCTGCACAATAACCTCCCGAAACAATCCATCCCAAAACTGTGTTTTGGAGACTAGGTAGATTTGTGCCTAGTTTGATGCGCCCTTTCTGCATAAGATCGAAGAATAAATCGGCTCCCAACAACATGTCGATGGTTTGAGGTTTGTAGAATAGGGGGTCAGCTAAATTGATATCATGGGGAATCTTCCAATCCTTTGTTTGCAAACGATGTTGCGGTTGAAACTCCGTTATGGAGCGCGCGATCCAGAACTCAATGCTTTTTTCGAAGTCCTCAAGCTCCTACCTGATTCCTAACCTTAACAACTATCGTTGCCAAAATTACTTGGGACTCAATATTGTTTTCCATCCCATTGTGTAATGCCGTTATGGGATTGCCTACTTGTTGCAATGTCGATGGTTCATCCGGATTCCTATTCGAATTGTACCTGTGCAACAATATATGATGAGGGTCAGAGCAGACGTCACACCTCTTCGACGAACAGTGACTCACTTCGTGTCCATTCGTTAAGCAATTAGCTAATGCACAATGATAATCGTTTTGCATTTCTAAATCAATCGTACACATTTAAATTTTTAAATTTATTCCAATCGACTATTGCATGATGCGGAGATTTTCACATATAGCACGACGAGTTCGGAACAGGCAAGGACGTATGCGACGGTCTTCGATAAATCTGCTTCGACCTCTGTTCTAATCTCCCACTATCGGCGAAAAGACATTTTGACTCCCTGCTTTCCAAGAATTGACAACGCCTACCAAGAACTGCAGCACAACTAGACCATTTTGGTAATTTGGTATACTCCAGCGATTCATCTCACTTGATTTGAGTTTCAGTGTCCACCTTTGACATCACTAAATAAATTAAAATCGCATTGGAGATGTCTTCGTGGCTGCCTAATGACGTTAGCGAATCGAAAAGGGCTGAAACATTATCCACAAGACCTTTTAGATGCGTTGGTGAAGCAGTTTTCATCTTTGGAAGATCAAAGAGAATTGAAATATACTCCAGAAAAAAAAGGCATTTATTGTCGTATCGCTCTTCAAGTCTTTGAAGCGCTTTCGGATAATTTTAATAACAAAGGCCAACGGATTAGTTGTCTGCCTACGGACGGACCAGCTGATTTCTAAATTCAAACGATGTTCCCTTCCTCACTATATATATGTGTATGTATGTATATAGTGTAGCCGAAATTTGTTTACAATATGTAATTGCGAATCAGCAGCATCAACTCTTTCAAGCAGCAAATGTCTTCTACCTTCTAACTTTAATCTATCCAACAAAAATTGTCAGTACAGGCATTGTATATACACTTTATAGTAGTGCCATCATTGTATATACACTTTATAGTAGTGCCATCATGTCGAATTTTTTGTTTTAGCCGACTAAATGCAGATGGCGTTATGAATTGAGCTAGAATGTTTGTGTCTAAACTTTTGCTGTCATCTTCATTTTAAATACACACTTTGAAAACGAAGAAAGCAAGACCAAATAAACTGGTTTATCTCTCTTTATCGAACCTTTCATAATTGCATTCCCATGTATGTTGTATTTTTTTTCTTTGTAAGAAGGAGCACAGGCATTTTTGTTGTTTAGCAGAACAGGTAGCATGTAGGATTTCCAAGTAAGTTAATTTGTATGGATAATGGATCTCGCATTATCGATTCTCTGGTCATGCCATATGATTTTCATTTGTATGGAAATGTAAGTATGTATTTATTTTTCTGTGTAATTGATGATTTGCAATGTTGCCTTCTCTTAGGCAAGTAGTATGTTTGATGAGAGGGAGATGATGGAAATATAATAAATCTGACTTCTTCGTCTGCGAGTAGAAATGATGGAAGTGCGATTCGTTTGGAGGGAAAAATTGAATAAAATTTGATTTCGGTATTTTTCAGCAAATGAGGTATTATGAGTTTGTCGCATTTTGGACTCTTGACTGTTTCGGCTATATCTTGTCGCAAAAGGTACCGATTTCTATAATTTTTTTTGTAATTGATTTAGAAATATTCGATCTAATTTATAAAGCAATGACATAATTTTTTTTGTCAGTATTGTGCCATACCGCACCACCACTTCTTGTTCAATAGGTACCTATAAGATGAATATTTATATGGATAGTAAGAATTTTCGTTGTTTTGCGTAGAGCTAGATTGCTAAATTGGAGTATTGCACAAGTTTATTTATTTTTAATCAACATGTGAAATTGTTGGTATATATTTTAAAGTCCATGTACCTTTTCAATGAAGCATTGAGGAAGGTCACTTGTTGGTATTTTTTGCTTAATGGAGGTTGCTTGATTGTTTCTCTTTTGCATTAAACGTGTTCTAACATTAGATGTACTTCGAGGCATTAAGAACGTCACTACAAAGATTATACTGGATATTAGAAAGAGTTGAACTGCTTTTTGTATTCATATTGGTCTAATTTCATTCGTGAAAGGATAAGTTGTGCATATGAATATTTTTATAATATATAAATCCTAATTCTTTTATACCTAGTATAGGTAGTCCATTGTCTGGTAGTTATTACACTGGACTATGTTGCGACATGATGGCACCATTGTATATAAACCTTATAGTAGTGCAACCGTGCGTAAACGACGATACGCCCTCAGTGCGCATTCGCCCGCAACAAATCATGATAGTCTAGTTCTACACCATTCTCGTGCTGGGAATATGAGTAGGAAGATGATGCAGGTAGTGGTGGTGGTTGGCAAAGCAGGTTTCGTGTAGATTTATGGTATATTTTTTGTTTGCTTTGATGGAAGGGGTATGTTTTGTTTTCTGGATTTTAACACAATTGGTATGTGTGTGTATGATCGTTGAAGGAGAGTCGCATTTCAGCTACTGTGAGGATTCTCAAATGATTTTCTTTGTAATTCATATTTGCAAGTGAAAAATGGATATGCATATTTAACGGTAGGGGCGATGGTGGATAAAGGAAGGTGGGAGAATTGTCGTCGAGTAGTTGATGGTATATTATTTGTTGGCTTTGATGAATGTTTGGGGTAGGTTATGGCATATTGCAATTAGACCATCACAGTCACCTGCAACTTGTTTTCTTTGTTTTTAATACAATTGGTGTCTGTGTTCACATCGGTGAAGGAGATTCGCATTTCAGCAATGAGGATTCCCAAATGGTTTATAAACCATATTTGCATGTGAAAAAATATTAATTGAGGCAGAGATAAAAAAAGATAAGACAAGTTATAGTGTATTCTCAGCTACATTGCGAACGATCCTTAAGGGTTTCCACTTTAAAAAGCAAATCGTGGATATTTTCGGACCCGTCGAATGCAATTTGCCACTTTTCAATTTTACAAACTGAACTTACTAAAGAAGTTTGTTGACTTATTGGTGGTGCTTGTCTGCGTTGCACAGTGTGACGAACCGCTGATTTAGCTTGATTTAATTTAGAAAATGGCATGCACAAAATTAAACAAAAACCGGTTAAGCCTCCTACGTAATGACTGTGCAATTTTTTTGTTCTTGCTTTGTGCAACAAAAAAAAATCATCTCAAACTCCAAATTGTATATAATTTTTTTTATAAGAGAATTTTTTTTGAAGAGAAAGTGTTTATATCGGTTTTAATTGGTTCCCGTATATTTTATAGCTTTTTTTTATCTTTTCTCAATAAGTTAAAAGTCAATTGATATAAAAGTAAGTTTTTCTTAAATAATTAAAGATTTTGTTTAATAGGTATAAGGGGTAAATGAAAGTAAAATTTATAGATAAAATATGTATGTGTTTTTTGTATTCATTAGACGAAAGCCTTGCATATGCACTGCTAAAATGTGTTTCAACAAAATTTTTTTTTTTTGGATGCCCATGGAAATCACGAAAAAGCAAATTTTTTATGTTTGGATTTCTTAATTTAAAATTAAGCGCTTAGATGCTGTTTCTGCTTTTGTTGTGGCTTACTTTAGCCATGTAATATTTTCTGAGGCTGCAACAAAGTCAATCAAATTAACCTTTAAAACTTTATGTTTAAGATTTGACCAGACATGGGCCAAAAGTGGTCGGCATAGAGAGCGCTTCGAAAATTCAAATTCTCTGTGGCTAAATGAAAATCTAACATTACCACAACATATCTTCTTCATCTAGAGTAGGAAGACCGAAAAAAATCTTATAGATTTGATGACAAGTTGCGGCAGGTAAAAGACCAAGGCAGTAAAGAAAAAGTCAAAGCCAGAAAATAACTAATCCAAGAAAAATTTACAAGAGAAACAGGGTTATTGGTAGATATGCCAACTCAACAGTCTGGCAATCCTAATGACGGGAACAAGGCTAAACGATTTTTTAGAGATGATGAAAAGACTGCCCAAATTAGAGTGATAGATAAAGAAATTATCAAAAAGTTTCATATCATCTTGGGTCTGGGTTCCCAATACATGCAGATGCTTTTGAAAATTATACCTGGTATTTTAATCCAGTAAGTGTGCATAAGGTCTTCTTTCATGGAAAACAAATAATTTCGACTTCTATACTTCCAATCGGAAAACTTTCAGAAGAAGCGCAAGAGGCAAGAAACAAGGAAAATAGAAGGTTTAGGGAACTTCCTACCAGAAAAATATCACGTGTAGATACAAATACTGAACTCTTAAATCGATTGCTTATAACCTCAGATCCAATTCTTAGCAAGTCTAACATACTTTCCGAGAAGAAAGAAAATTGTCATGGAGCATGAATACTTGCAACTTTTATATGTACCAAATAATTAAAAAAATTAAAATAAGCTGGTTTGTATGTATTGTTTTGTCTTGAAATTTGTAGTCATAATGTTAAATAAAATTTGTTATATTCTATTCTGTGAACAATTTCAATTAAAAAATAAAAACAAAAAAAATAATTTTAATTTAATTCCGCTAAATCAGCGATTCGTCACACTGTGCGTTGGGTCGAAAACGAAACGTTATTTAAAAAATGTTCGAAGTCAGAACGAGCGTTCGAAGGTCTCGTAGGATTCACATTGGGAGTATTTAAATTCAAATTGTCCAATCTTCCAACTAAGGTATCTCTAATAGACTGCATTTCACGAATGAAAACTCGTTGGTTTGCCTCGAGTATTCGTTGAAATTCTGACGTAATAGCTCTAATGTCAGTGGCCTCTTCTTGAACAGGTGGAGGATATCATTTAATATCTCGTCGCTCATTATTGTCTTCACTATTGTGGTTACTTGCCTGACCGGATTGCATTGCTGCAGGAGGGTTAGTACCAGCTGTGGTAAAATCATATCCTGGCTTAAGCCTACACTACCCCCAGGTGGAGTACGACTAAGTATTGGCCTGGAATTTCTCAAATTACTCGGTCTTCCTCTAGAACGTGAATGTGGAACTCTATTATCCATAATAGGAAATTTCGGATTTTAAATACAACTTCAAAAACTTTTAACTTTCAATATCTTTTAATAAATCTGTATTAAAAAAAATTAATACCTACATGCATAATTTGGTGTCAGCGCGGTCAGTGCTAAATTCAATATTAAATTTGATAAGATTAGATACAATTTGCTTAAGAGCAAGATATCTATGGTAAACAGACGGACTGTGCAAATCAATGCACCCAATACGAACAACACTGTATATAATTGGCAACTACAGGTAATATAGTAGCAACATAGTTCACTGTTATAACTACCAGACAATGGACTATACTATAAAAGAATTAGGATTTATATATTATAAAAATATTCATATGCACAACTTATCCTTTCACGAATAAAATTAGACCAATATGAATACAAAAAGCAGTTCAACTCTTTCTGATATCCAATAGTCGCAACGCGGATTACAATTAAAACTATGAATATCCTGGGACTATAGTAATGAAATTCATACTGAACTTGAACCGCCAAGAGACACAATAGAACACTCTTCGATTGCTGGAGCTTAGCTAAAAGCTCTAGAGTTAGCCAGCATGATCTTTGTATTGACGTTCTTAATGCCTCGAAGTATATCTAATGTTAGAACATGTTTAATGCATAAGAGAAACAAGCAAGCAACCTCCATTAAGCAAAAAATAACAACAAGTGCCCTTCCTCAATGCTTCATTGAAAAGGTACATGGACTTTAAAATATATACCAACAATTTTACATGTTGATTAAAGATAAATAAACTTGCGCAATACTCCAATTTAGCAATCTAGCTCTACGTAAAACAAGGAAAATTCTTATTATCCATATAAATATTCATCGTATAGGTACCTATTGGCACTTCTTGGTGGTGCGGCATGGCACAATACTGACAAAAAATAAATTATGTCATTGCTTTATAAATTAGACTGAATATTTCTAAATCAATTACAAAAAGAATGATATAAATCGGTACATTTTTCGACAAGATATAGCCAAAATAGCGAGAATCTAAAATGCGATAAATTCATAATTTCTCATTTGAAAGAAAAATACCCAAATCAAATTTTATTAAATTTTTCGTTTCAAACGAATCGCCCCTTCCATCCAGAGAGTCGATAATGCGAAATCCATTAAGCATACAAATAATAACTTACTTGGTTTCCATCATCAACCTCTGCTACTTGCAAAGCATACGTACATGAACATGCTACCTGCGCTGCCTTGCCTACGCCTATGCTCCTTCTTACAATGAAAAAAAAATGCATACACAATGGAATGAAATTCGTTCGGCGGAAAGATTCGAGAGAGACAAACCGGTTTATTTGGTCTTGCTTTCTTCGTTTTCAAAGTGTGTATTTAAAATGAAGATGACAGCAAAAGTTTAGACACAAACATTCTAGCTCAATTCATAACGCCATCTGCATTTAGTCGGCTAAAACAAAAAATTCGACATGATGGCACTACTATAAAGTGTATATACAATGGTTTGATGAGAGGGAGATGATGGAAATATAATAAATCTGACTTCTTCGTCTGCGAGTAGAAATGATGGAAGAGGCGATTCGTTTGAAGGGAAAAATTGAATAAAATTTGATTTCGGTATTTTTCAGCAAATGAGGTATTATGAGTTTGTCGCATTTTGGACTCTGACTGTTTCGGCTATATCTTGTCGCAAAAGGTACCGATTTCTATAATTTTTTTTGTAATTCTAATTTATAAAGCAATGACATAATTTTTTTTGTCATTATTGTGCCATGCCGCACCACCACTTCTTGTTCAATAGGTACCTATAAGATGAATATTTATATGGATAGTAAGAATTTTCGTTGTTTTGCGTAGAGCTAGATTGCTAAATTGGAGTATTGCACAAGTTTATTTATCTTTAATCAACATGTGAAATTGTTGGTATATATTTTAAGGTTAAGCATTGAGGAAGGTCACTTGTTGGTATTTTTTGCTTAATGGAGGTTGCTTGATTGTTCCTCTTTTGCATTCAACGTGTTCTAACATTAGATGTACTTCGAGGCATTAAGAACGTCACTACAAAGATTATACTGGCTAACTTTAGAGCTTTTAGCTAAGCTCCAGCAATTGTAGAGTGTTCTATTGTGTCTCTTGGCGGTTCAAGTTGAGTATGACTTTCATTAGTATAGTCCCAGTATATTCATAGTTTTAATTGTAATCCGCGTTGCGACTATTGGATATTAGAAAGAGTTGAACTGCTTTTTGTATTCATATTGGTCTAATTTCATTCGTGAAAGGATAAGTTGTGCATATGAATATTTTTATAATATATAAATCTTAATTCTTTTATACCTAGTATAGGTAGTCCATTGTCTGGTAGTTATTACACTGGACTATGTTGCTACTATGTTACCTATAGTTGCCAATTATATACAGTCTTGTTCGTATTGTGTTCATTGTTTGCACAGTCCGTCTGTTTACCAAGACAGATATCTTGCTCTTAAGCATATTGTATCTAATCTTATCAAATTTAATATCTGATTTAATATCGAATTTAGCACCGACCGCGCTGACCCCAAATTATGCATGTATTAATTTTTTTTAATACAGATTTATTAAAAGATATTGAAATTTAAAATCTTTTGAAGTTGTATTTAAAATCCGAAATTTCCTATTATGGATAATAGAGTTCCAAATACGCGTTCCAGAGGAAGACCAAGTAATTTGAGAAATTCGTCCACTTTTCAAAATAACTCCCCGTTCAGGAGCAATGGAATCCAGGCCAATTATTAGTCGTACTCCACCTGGGGCTAGTGTAGGCTTAAGCCAGGATCAGATTTCACCACAACTGGTAGATAACCACAATATTGATGATAATAATGAGCGATGAGATATTAACGAACGTTCACCTGTTCAAGAAGAAGCCACAGACTCGAGGCAAACCAACGAGTTTTCATTTGTGAAATGCAGTCTATTAGAGATATCCTAGTTCGAAGATTGGACAATTTGAATTTAAATATTCCCAATGTGAATCCTACGAGACCTTCGAACGCTCGTTCCGACTTCGAACATTTTTTAAATAACGCTTCGTTTTCGACCTAACGCACAGTGTCACGAATCGCTGATTTAGCGGAATTAAATTAAGATTAAATTTTTTGTTTTTTTTTTAATTGAAATTGTTCACAGAATAGAATATAACAAATTTTTTTAACATATGACTACAAATTTCAAGACAAAACAATACATACAAACCAGCTTATTTTAATTTTTTTAATTATTTGCTACATATAAAAGTTGCAAGTATTCATGTTCCATGACGCTTTTCTTTCTTCTCGGAAAGTATCTTAGACTTGCTAAGAATTGGATCTGAGGTTATAAGCAATCGATTTAAGAGTTCAGTATTTGTATCTACACGTGATATTTTTCTGGTAGGAAATTCCCTAAACCTTCTATTTTCCTTTTTTCTTGCGCTTCTTCTGAAAGTTGTCCGATTGGAAGTATACAAGTCGAAATTATTTGTTTTCCATGAAAGAAGACCTTATGCACACTTACTGGCTTAAAATACCAGGCATAATTTTCAAAGGCATCTGCATCTATTGGGAACCCAGACCCAAGAGCTTCTAAGATGATATGAAACTTTTTGATAATTTCTTTAACTATCACTGTAATTTGGGCAGTCTTTTCATCATCTCTAAAAAATCGTCTGGCCTTATTCCCGTCATTAGGATTGCCTGACTGTTGAGTTGGCATATCTACCAATAACCCTGTTTCTCTTGTAAATTTTTCTTGGATTAGTTATTTTCTGGCTTTGACTTTTTCTTTACTGCCTTGGTCTTTTACCTGCCGCAACTTGACATCTAATCTATAAGCTTTTTTCGGTCTTCCTACTCTAGATGAAGAAGGTATTTCATCTAAGATATGTTATGGTAATGTTAGACTTTCATTTAGCCACGGAGAATTTGAATTTTCGAAGCGCTCTCTATGCCGACCACTTTTGGCCCATGTCTCGTCAAATCTTAAACATAAAGTTTTAAAGGTTAATTTGATTGACTTTGTTGCAGCCTCAGAAAATATTACATGGCTAAAGTAACCCACAACAAAAGCAGAAACAGCATCTAAGCGCTTAATTTTAAATTAAGAAATCCAAACATAAAAAATTTGCTTTTTCGTGATTTCCATGGGCATCCTAAAAAACGAAAAATTTTGTTGAAACACATTTTAGCAGTGCATATGCAAGGCTTTAGAACAGACACGGTCTCCAACTTGGACAACACTGAACAACTAGGTATACATTTCGTCCAATGAATACAAAAAACACATATTTTATCTATAAATTTTACTTTCATTTACCCCTTATACCTTTTAAACAAAATCTTTAATTATGTAAGAAAAACTTACTTTTCTATCAATTGAATTTTAACTTATTGAGAAAAGATAAAAAAAAGCTATAAAATATACGCGAACCAATTAAAACCGATATAAACACTTTCTCTTCAAATTGACCTTCTAATAAAAAAAATTATATACAATTTGGAGTTTGAGATGATTTTTTTTTTGTTGCACTAAGCAACAACAAAAAAAATTGCACAGTCATTACGTAGGAGGCTTAACCGGTTTTTGTTTAATTTTGTGCATGTCATTTTCCTTATTAAACCAAGCTAAATCAGCGATTCGTCACACTGTGCAACGCTGACAAGCACCACCAATAAGTCAACAAACTTCTTTAGTAAGTTAAGTTTGTAAAATTGACAAGTGGCAAATTGCATTCGACGGGTCCGAAAATATCCACGATTTTCTTTTTAAAGTGGAAACCCTTAAGGATCGTTCGCAATGTAGCTGGGAATACACTATAACTTGTCTTATCTTTTTTATCTCTGCCTCAATTAATATTTTTTCACATGCAAATATGGTTTATAAACCATTTGGGAATCCTCAGTGCTGAAATGCGAATCTCCTTCACCGATGTGAACATACACACCAATTGTATTAAAAACAAAGAAAACAAGTTACAGGTGACTGTGATGGTCTAATTGCAATATGCCATAACCTACCCCAAACATTCATCAAAGCCAACAAATAATATACCATCAACTGCTCGACGACAATTCTCCAACCTTTCTTTATCCACCATCGCCCCTGCCTTTAAATATGAATATCGATTTTTCACTTGCAAATACGAATTATAAAGAAAATCATTTGAGAATCCTCACATTAGCTGAAATGCGACTCTCCTTCAACGATCATACACACACATACCAATTGTGTTAAAATCCAGAAAACATAACATACCCCTTCCATCAAAGCAAACAAAAAATATACCATAAATCTACACGAAACCTGCTTTGCCAACCACCACCACTACCTGCATCATCCTCCTACTCATATTCCCAGCACGAGAATGGTGTAGAACTAGACTATCATGATTTGTTGCGGGCGAATGCGCACTGGTGGCGTATCGTCGTTTACGCACGGTTGCACTACTATAAGGTTTATATACAATGGTACAGGGAAGATAGGATGCAATGACTTACATAAATCGGTCCCTCTTTAAAGCTCTCACAGGGTTCCCGTAGTGTGTATGATAATTCGCTATAACTCAGAGAGCAATTCTATTAGGGTTCCAATTTAAAATAAAAATATTGCGGAACGAAATAAATTCCGTTTATCTTTTTCCTTTTCTGGTAAGATAATAATAGGCGCGTTTTTTAAGACTATCTCCAGTAGACCAACAAAATATATAAATTTCGTCACACAAAAAAAAAATCAAAACGAAAAATATATCACTGTAATCCAATTTACATTCATTATAAATATTCTAAAACATAAAATACTAATTTCTAATATCACTACTCAACTAATCCGATGAGTAATTACTGCTACTGCTCTCGTTATTTAGGTCTATTATTAACCTTTCAACTGCTTCCTCGGCATAAACGTCCATTTCCCACATATTTGGCTCAACAACCTGTTCAACATGTTGGACACATCGATGCCATTTTTCCTTGTCAACCCTTGCAAGTGCTGTCTTTAGTAAGTCTCTTATTTCAGCCATTTTAAATGACTTGTTTTGGCTGTCCACAAACCCTTTCACTTGAGCCAAACCAATTCCATTGGATTAAGGTCACCGTGATAAGGCGGCAAGCGAAGCACTTTATGTCCCGCATTTTGAGCCATTTCATCCACGACATATGTTTCATACTTGGCTTTGTAACGTTTAACGATTTCAAGCAACCCATTGTATGATTGCATTCCTACCTAACTTGAGAACTTCCTTTTGAGAAATCCCGTATTCATTGGCAAAACAGGCGTCATTCATCGGAAAAACAAAGACATCATACAAACATGAGATGAAAGGATGTATTTATGTTTTTTTTTATTTAAACAATTTGCGACATAAACTCAATCAGCAAGATTTTCTAAAAACATTTCCCAGTCCTTTCCGCTATATGTATATTGTGAAAGGTAGACACAATCAGGCAATTAGAATACAAAATTATACAACCACGACACAATGTCATATACCTAAACAGATGTTAAAAAAAAACTGCAGTTGTGCAGCTGTACAATACTAATACAATCAAATTAAAACCGAATGCCAACACCCCACGTAATAATTCGTTCTCAAAAGCACCAAAACCGAAAGTTCTTTGACCAAATCCATAGAAAAACCCTTAATGATATGCTTCATTGTAGAGATGGTAATACTCTTCTGACGTGCTTCAGTCACACACACTGCTAATTTTGGTGGATGATAATAGCAAGCGAACACAAGACGATCATGCTCATTCCCATTCGGCTGTGTGGGAGACTGGTTGTGGTGGGTTGTATGCGAATTTTAGGAAAATAACAACAACAATTGGTATGACAGTGGTTTGGTTTTTATTTCAGTGGCAATGCTTGAGTTTGAGTGAGGTGAGAGTATCTACAGGCACCACTGGTAGAAAAAAAAGCTCCTCCATAAGGCCTGTACTGACAATTTTTGTTGGATAGAGTATAGCTTCTATACAGCTGAGAAGAATATGGAGCAAAGAACGACGAAAATAAAGCATATGAACGAAGGAAATATGAATATGTATGTGCGTTGCACAAACTACCAATAGCACGACGATGACAGTGCTGATCAGGGTTGTGACTTTACTGCAATTGCAGTAGATCTACTGCTTTTTTCGAAAAATAAATCTACTGCCTTTAAATAAAATATACCGCACTTTTGGTCTTACGAAAAAAAAACATGCATTATGTACAACATGTAATTAACAAAATATTTTTTTAATTCTGTCACTGAATGCAGTCAGTCTCATTCTTCCTGATAAAATCACCCATTAATTATAATGTTCATACGGCTTTCGGCTATCGGCTATATTTTGATGGCAAGTGACCAGAGTATATCCATATAATGAGTAGCGACACTCTCTCTACATATGCATTTTCTACTACTACAAAGCAAAATGCAGAAAAAAACCTACAATATGTGGAAGCAGGTCAAAAGGATGTGTTTTGACGCTTATGGAACGACCGCTGTGAAAAAACGGTACACAGTATATTTTGCCTGCACCACTACATGCGGAATGCTTCGCAAGACGAATGATTGGCAGTTTTTTCATAATCCTTTTTTAAAGGCGTATTGACTTGATCCTCATTGTGTGTATCTTTTCATTTCGTGCAATGCTATACCTGCTTTGCTTTTTTTAAAATGGTTTATGGCTGGTTTTTCTGAATATTTTTTTACTGATTACACCTAATTATGAACCTCTACAATTACCCTTCAGTCAAAAATATGAATATAAATGCTTCCCCTTTGCTTTGATTTTGCTAAAAATAATGCAATCCGGTGTTCGGCCTAGTAACAATAACAATGATTTGAATCATTATTTGCTAGTTTTTATGGCTGTTGGTCACACTGGTTTTGCAATAATGTTTGGAAGGGCGGTGCTTACGTTTTTTCATAATGCATTTTAAAAGGCGTATTGACTTAAATTCGTGTCAGTCGTGCAAAACAAGTGAAGTAAACGTAATACTGTTAGTTCTCAGAGCAAACAAATAAGAGTGTATGTGTTTTTTAAAAGATAAAGCTCAACTGTTTTTTAATGTAAAAATATTCTAAGAACAAATGGGAATCATACTTTAAAGTCTTTGACCTGCGGTCGAGAGGAAAAACGAATTGTCTGAAAAATACCTTCGAGATTTTACGCAACCGTGCAATGCAGCTGAAAAATAATAAACAACTTTCGTCTATGTACACCGCACGTGGAACTGTGTATGTGAAACGTCAAAATAATGCTGCTGCTATGTTAGTTAAATGCATTGGATACTTAGAAGAAATTGCCAGTTCATCTGATGGAGAAGACAAGCAGTGTACCAGTGCTTCCTAAACAATTTTTTTTTCTCTTTTTATCTTTCTAAATTCTTTAAAATTTGTATAAATTGTCTAAACTTCTCTTATTTACTCCTTTTTCTTTCTTTTTTAAAATACTTCTTTTTATCTTTCTCTCTGCTTTTCTCTGTTTTCCTTACTACTCTCTTTTAAGTTCTGTTAATTAGCACTTCTATTAAATCTTGTTGTAATACTTATACATTTTTATTTTTATTTGCTCAGTCATTTATCTTTGTTTTTTCTTACGATGGCAGGTGCTAATGATTCTTTGCGCTCTCTGATCAGAGTTTTAAGCAATCAAATCTCCGGTCTTAGGGTTTGTCATATTAATGCCCAAAGCCTTCTGCCGAAAATTTATGAATTCCGTGATCTGTTTGAAGGCTCTTATGTGGACGTTGTTTGTGTTTCTGAAACATGGCTTGTGGATGGTTTAAGTGATGAGACATGCTCCTTGAGAGGTTATCGTGTTTTTCGTGCAGACAGAAATCGTCAGGGGGATGGGGTGGCATTGTATATCAAGAGAACTATTAAGTTCAAGCCGCGGTGCTCTTCTGGTTTCAGCTTCGGAATTCAATATGTTTTTATTGACTTAATTGGAGACAATGATAAAATCCTTATTGGCGTAATTTATAGGCCTAATAAAAACATTAATTTATCTCCACTTTTTGAACTATTAGAAGAAATTACACTGAAATGTTCCAATATTATATTATGTGGTGATTTTAATAGCAATCTACTGTGTGAAAATGCTCTTACTGATCACATGAGCTCACTTAATTTAAGTGCCGGTAACGTAGTAACTCCTACTCACTTTTTCGATGGTGTGCCGACTCTTGATTTGTTCTTAATCAGCGATACTAATAATGTATTGTTCTATGATCAGCTATCTGCACCAGGTTTCTCAAAGCACGACCTAATTTTTCTTATCTTTAGCTTTGAGTTGACTCATATAGTTTCCACTTACAGCTATCGCGATTTTAAACATTGTGACCATTACTTACTTGAAGAAGATATCAGAAGCATAGCGTGGGAAAATATTTTGTGTATGCCTTCGTCCAGTGAGCAGGTACGGTTTCTTAACGAAAACATATCCTATGTCTTTAATAAACATATAGCTGTTAGATAATCCTCCCTGGTTCACCTACCAAATACACGTCTTAATGACACAACGTGATCGAGCATACAATTCTTGGAAATCCTATCGCCTGCCTGAGCTCAGGCAACAGTATCAATCGCTCCGTAATAAAGTCGTTGCGGAAATTCGCGCTGCGAAGACTCGTATTTTTTCCAGCAAACTTAGTACTTCTTCAATTAATGGTAAACAGCTGTGGAATAACTTACGCAGCCTGGGGCTTGGAAAGGCCAAACATAATCGTATCGAAAATGTTGATGGTAATTTGTTAAAAAGGAAATTTCTTTCCCTACCTCCGCAGCCTTCTCTACATATCGCCGAGACCTCTTCGGCTATGTTAGAACACGAGTCTCATCATCCGAGTTTTGGATTTGTTTCGGTTCGATGCGAGGATGTTGTCGAAAGTATACTTTCGGTAAAGTCTAGCGCCATTGGGCTGGATGAAATGCACCCTACTTTTCTGAAACTGATTCTTCCAGTAGTTCTTCCGTACGTTACTCATTTATTTAATACCATTCTCACAACTGGAGAATTTCCCGACGATTGGAAATTGGCTAAAATGTTGCCAATACCCAAAAATGCTAAGTGCAATGAGTTTAGACCAATTTCCATTTTACCATTCCTTTCGAAAGTTTTCGAACGGATTTTAAAAAAGCAGATGAGCAAATTTCTTACGGCATACAATTTGTTAACCTTAAAGCAGAGTGGCTTCCGTAAAAAACATAGCTGCGTTACTGCTCTGTTGAATGTTATAGAAGATCTCCGGCAATCACTCGACGAGGATATGGTAAGCTTCCTTGTTCTTCTCGATTTTTCAAAGGCATTTGACACTGTGGTACATAGTAAACTTGCAGATAAGCTTCATCGGTCCTACAATTTTTCGCCTGAAGCTGTAAAGCTTATATTATCCTATCTTACAAATAGAATGCAAGCCGTAAAATTAGATGATAGCCTATCAGACTTTCTGCCAACTAGTAATGGTGTCCCACAGGGTTCAATACTAGGTCCTTTATTGTTTTCATTGTATGTTAATGAAATCCCATCTATCGTCAAAAACTGTTCGTCTCATATGTATGCTGATGATGTACAGATGTACTACAGCTGTAATCTGGGTCTCATCGAATATGGTGCTTGTTGCGTGAATGAGGATCTTGAGAAAGTAGCTTATTGGGCTCAACTTAATGGTCTCGCTATAAACCCATCAAAATCTAAGTCCTTGGTTATATCCAAAAGCAAACTCGACCTTTCTTATTTCCCTCGCATTATATTAAATAATGCATATATTGAATATGTCGAATCGGCTAGGAACCTCGGAGTTGTTTTCAACCGTAACCTCACATGGGACTATCACATTTCCGTTTCTGTAGGAAAGGCATATCGAGTGCTACGCACTCTTTGGGTCTCCCAGCGGTATACCCCCTTAAAAACGCGTGCTATGCTTGCGAAATCCTTAATTTTACCGATCTTGGCCTACGACTGTGAAATCTTTTGTAGTTGCAGTTACGTGAATAAAAGAAAGCTCAATGTCGTTTTTAATAGCATTATTCGCTATATTTTTGGGCTCCGTAGATACGATAGAGTGTCGAGGTTTTATCAATATGCCGCTGGAGAGCTACTTTGAGCTTCGAACCTTAACTTTGCTTTCTAATATACTGCTTACTCACCAGCCATCATACCTTTATGAACGATTTACGCGGGCCTCTTCAGTTAGGTTTAACCAATTAATTCAGCCTCGATATGACTCCCTGACATCTGAGCGCCAGTTTTTCATTAACGCTACTCGTCTTTGGAATTCTTTGCCGCGCCACATTAAAAGAATCAGTGATCCTACAAGATTTCAAAAAGAACTTAGACATTATTTTTCAATCTACTCTGTCTTACTTTAATTTTCCTCTTCTTTCTTTGTCAGTCCCCCAATATCCACCCCGTCTATCTTCTATCTCCTTTTTCTCTTTTTTTCTGTTTTCTTTTCTTTTCTTCTCTTTTTGAATTTTTCTGAACTGTTTATCGTAAATATATTTTTTTTCTTTCTTTTTTTTCTCTTCTCTTTTTTTATAATATTAGGTTTAAGCTCTTTTTGTCAAATGTATAGCCTATCACTAGTTCATAAGATATTATATCTTAATGTGTATAGGTATCTCAAAAATAAAAATAAAAAAAAATAAATAAAAAAGAAAGGCCAATGTGAAAAACATTTTTAAACCCGAATCTGACCTTAAAACATTTGATTTCAGTAGCGAAAATGCGTTTTATTATTTTGCAGGCTACATTTAAAAAAAAAAACCTCAAAAACACAAGTGTGGGCTGAAATTAAGTCAGAAACATAGTGTTTCCTCCATACTAACAGATTTCAATGAAACTCTTCTCAACAGTTTTTAGATGCGATAGAGAGCCTGTAGCAACAATTTATTTCTCGTTTTCCAAATCTGCACTTTTGTAATAATTTAGAAATGAAAATGTATAATACGAGTACATATTTAAGAATGAATTTGATTACTTTTGCTGTAAAATCAAAACAAAGAGTTTTTAGAAATTAGAAAAAAAAAAATTAAGGCCCCTATTGCGATTGTCGATTACCAATCGAACGACATTTGTCGATTGTGTCGATTGGATCGACCGATTGGTATTGAGCCTTATTGCGAAGATCAATCAACAGGCAGGCAGGCGGGTGGCTATTGTGCATTAGTAGTGTATTCGTTTACGGAATGGAAGGTCGTGCGTTCGAATCACGGCCAAGTCCATTACTTTATACCGAATACATGAAATCGTAATCTCCCTAAGTACCTTCAATACTGGCTGATGATAATGCATCGGAGCTATCATCGTCTTCGTCACCATCAACGCTATCATCTGGGATGTTCAAAGCTAAAACACCTCGAGTATCCCTCCTGCCCTCTTTCCCACCGTCACCGTCCGACTGCTGGTTTTCATAGAATTTTTGCAACTGTTCCAGCAACTCCTTCACCTCCTTTATGCCCATCTCCGAGGACTTGCTGCTTATAATTGACTTTGAATGTTTAAGAGGCCTCTACCCAAAATGTTCTACAACAATTGGAACGTGAAGCGCCATCTCTCTTTGACTTGCAACCTAGCATCCACTTGCAATCCAATCGCAATCCACTTGCAAAAGTACTTTAGTGGGCCTACCTTTAGTTATGTATGGCATGACGAACAGGTTTCGTAGATTGTAGGTATCGTATGTTGATCGTGTGTGTAGGGTTGTTTTTCGTAAGATATGTGGATATCAATACAATTTTGTTCTTGCTATTTTTTCGTCGTAGAAACAAGAATAAAATGAATGTTGGAGTGAGAAGAAAAAAATTAGGTAGGTATCCGTCAGCTAAGCGATGTTTGATGGTATTGTTTTGAGTTGTGAACAATGCACATTCTGCAATACATTTATACTTCGGGATAGGTCATTTTCAGGCATGTTGCAATTGTATAATATTTTCCATATTTCTATCGCTACGGCTGGATTTTTGCCTTATAATTTTCTTTTTCCTCAAATTGTAGTATGGATAAAAGAAGTTAGTGAATGTTGGGGGGAGGGAATGGAGCGCAAAATATGTTGGTTTCATTGCTTAAGGTTTCGCTCCATACTCCTGGATTTGACATATAAAACATGAATTTGGTATTAGTCAGAGATTTGGCAGATAAAATGGTATAGGTCCTTCCATCCATTCAAAAGAAAAAAAAACTCACTCAAACGTATGACTGAAAGCTTTATTTAATTTATTTTATTTAGGAACTTAATAAGAAAATAATATACATACATAGGTATCTGCTAATGTAGTGTCTGCTACTCTGCTTCACCTAATTAGCTTAGATTATTGTTGGTCTCCTCAAGCATCCTGTGATTGTGGTTTTCGCGCTTCCATTCCCCGAGTAATACGAGGATCCACTGATTCTGGTAAAAAGCAGTTTTCGATCATTTTTGTTTTCCAAAAATCGTGATCGACATCTATTACTTCTATATAAATGTTAAAAGCACTACCACCCCAAATTGCCAATATGCATTTTTCTCGCTTACATATATGCAATTGGCCTTGAATTTGGTAGTAATAGTTGTGTCTTTTATTAAGACCTTTTATGATACCATCATCAGAAACCGTTATGTATTTGATTTTTTGGTTTTTGATAGCATCCGTAGGATCGCATCCAGCTATGCTTGATGGACATTTTATTTCTACCAAGGAATCGTCGTCGATAAGTCCATCTGGAGAAGCACCAAGAAAGTAATACTCCTCATCGAGGAGTAATATGCTTTGCATATTTGTCCGAAATATGAGGCTGCCAACATTTTCTTTCTGATATTTAACCATTTTTCATTCCTGGACTGTCCCAATGTTTGTTTTTATAAAATCTGGCGATTGTTTTGATTTTGCTTTAGTTGCTCTATTAGACAGTTTTTCTCTGCAATGAATTTGTCTTCATCCATGTCTGGTTGGTGGCAACTGGTACCATACCCAACATCTTTGACAACACCTGTCCGGTTTATGCGATACAGTTTGCTCTTACGATAAACCTTTCTCGCATTTCGTCTGTGGGTTTGTAACACGCTTTTCCGGTGTCGCCGAATTTCCATTTGTTTTGCCAGGGAATTTGAGCTATGTCCATATAGATATTTAAACAGTTCAGAGATCTGCCCTTTAGAGTTAAACTTTACAGCTGCTGCAGTACACCTGGCTGAATATCCTTGCCCAAGTGAAAAGTTGATTATTTTTCCTCCTACTAGTTTGACTACAATAGAGTTGTAGTGCTCGGCAAGATTGTTAGTGAATCCAAGATATAGACTCTTGGCGTTCATAATAAGTCTTGTAGGAATCATCACTGTATCATAAAGACCATCTGATTTCATTATGGGAATTAAATTCACGTCATTCTCTTTACATTTTTCTTTTATATAGGGTGGGCATTCGTTGTGATCTCCAAAAACATGATGAATAACATTGCTGATATCTGCTTTAATTAAAGGTATTGCTTCTTCCTCGGATTGGCTTTGCTGTCGTCTGAACTTAATGGCACTCAAAATATCCTTCCGTATTCTTTCAAGTCTTAAATTTAAGGCTCCTTTTGATCCTGTTTTACAACCTCTTGATATGTTCTCTAATTTATTTCTAAAATTTCGCATTAAATGGTTGCAGCATTCAATTTTGGAGATTCTTCTTCCGCCGTAGGGATCGGTTTGAATAATTTTTTTGAAATGAACTGCTGTCTCCTTCTGAAAGCATTGTCATACATCGTAGGCCGTTTTCGGCTACACCGGATTTAAATGCTTGTAGCAGTATTTCTGACTCCATCAGCGTTGAAGGCCCTTTGTGGTTAATATTGCACGCGTGGTCCTGTTGTTGTTCAGTATCACTTCTAGCGCATGTATCACTTCTAGCGCATGTATCACTTCTAGCGCATGTAACGCGGTACTTATTTCTTATTCGTAAAGAAATTACTTTACCGGTATGCAACCCCACCACAACAGCAGCACCTGACAGAGCAGACAATTTTTTCCTATAAGATCGTTTGCTCCAGCAAGCATCTGTCACCACAGTTATAAACGGAATTCCATCTACCGGATCAATATCACCACGCTCTCTGGCGGCCTCAGCCTCTTCGTTAGCAGCCTCCAACATATTTTTTGCTGCCACGCCTTTCCAGATATCCCCAGTTTGTTTTTCAATCTCACTATACATTAAATATAAATTATATTAAATATAAATGATGGGCATGGAATATCTAATATAGATACGATTTCCTCTAACCGTGAGTATCCGCAACCTACACTGGTAATGACCAAAACAGCAGCAGTGTTAACATCCATTGCATCTGGATTTTTCTTATTTAGGAACACTCGACTCTCATAATTGCACATTTCACATCTTAAAATGATCGAACTTGCAAAACCCACTCGGACTTCTTTAACAATTTTTATATTGTTTAAACTGCAACCGAGTGCTGGGCAATGTTGGTCTATTGCTTTCAGCTTATTAAAAAAGTATTGAAGGTCAATTGTCCTTCTTCCTTCTATGAGGGCAACGGAATCGATCGCAGATGTCTCTCTATCCATTATCAGACTTTCTAGACTTTCCGATTCTGATATTAGGCCTTTCAACTCAAAATGTTCATTAGTTTTAAGACCACCTTCACCTTCTGAAACTTTATGTTAACTTCCATTGACAATGTGAGTATTTTCAGGATTTTGTATTGACTTCGTTAAACTAAATAAATAAAAAAAAAACATACAATTGTTGTTTAATTTCGCGGTCAACCAAACAGAAAAAAAAAGAATCCGTCGCTCGTTGTGGCGTGCGCTCTGCTTATCCTAGCAGTCGCCCAGTCAATCTTTGTGATGACTTTCTTCAAATCCGAAGATCCCCGCGCAGGGTGGCTCGCAATGAGCGCTCTGATCTCCACTAATTTCTTTAGGACTGCATCCCTATCTTGCTCGTAGGTGAATGGGTACTCGTACAAACTCATCACCTGAGATCCCCGTCGCTCGAGGGCTCTGGCCGCTCGTAAAGATTTTCGCATGGGGTCTACTTCCCCCGAAGATAAGCCTCTCCATTCGACTTCATAAGTCAGCTCCTCTTTGGACAATCTATTTATGTCCATATCTAACAGCTACTGGCGATCGGAGTCGAATACGGGTGGAACAAAACGAATTACTAAAAAGGTGAGAAAAGAATCGACCTTGTGTTCGAATAGAATCGTATAAAGGGCCTTGTATTTCCCAGATCCGAAAAGAAAACTAATTCCAATGAAGCTACACACTTGAGTGTTATGATACTCAGCGCACTAAAATATAACCAAAACAATTGTATTCCCGGATTCGACTATACGCGAATGCTTAAAATCAAATAACTAAAGGGTTCGCTTTAATTTTCAGAGACGAAAATGGGCACTACGAGTTCAAGAGAAATGATGAAATGCTGCGCAACCCGAAAGAGAGTCAAAGTTTATTGTCGTACTCAAGAACAAAATGAAAAGTACCAATGTCCCAACAGAACCCCTTCAAGGTGTGAAGTCAAAACAGCAGATATGAATTCGACGTATACCAGTTCACTAAATGAAAACACAGTTCCTATCGCTTCCGAAATGATCGTATGGTAACTCTAATAAAATCAATGATATATTCCTAAACGAGAGCAATATGTATGCCTTAAACTAGGCCAGTATTCGGGGTACGAACAAAACCATGTACTATAATGTATGTATATAGGTACGCGATGGCCTACCCGAGAAATTATATGCCGTGTCTGCAAATATATGGGGTACGAAAAACCGATCAAAAATGTGTATAGACGGAGAGTTATGTCGATGTTAATTCTATGACGCAAAATTATTTTCATACACTCTGTAGGCTAAAATTCAACCCGAGACCAAGAATATCTTATATGGGTATGTACATATATAGAAGACAAGATTATTGAGTAAGTACCTAATGATGGATAAAATCTCCAATAGATATAGGCAGATGTATCAATATATGAAAAGAATAAAAAGGCAAATCGCAAAAGTATATAATATATATAAAATATAAATAAAATATCTAATAAGTGTATGGGTATGTTGTATATGGGAGACAGAGTTATTGCTGAACCCCCCCAAAAGATAGGCTCATGTATATAAAAAAAATAAAAAGCAAATCGCAACAACCAATGTGCGTAATAGACGTAAAATATGTTTGTATATATATTTTATGATCGCATATACAAGAAAACAAAAGGAAAAATTTGACCTACTTGTTGATAACCGAGTTACCTCTGGTTATCTCCCTTGCTCTCACTGGTTTCAAGCGCTGAGCTGAACCGCACGAACTGTACCCAAACTGTAAAAATGTTCCTGTCCGCTAGCGGTTGATGTACTGTGTATTTAATAGATGTATGACTCCACTATGTATCTTGAAATTCTAGAAGAAATAAAATCAGGAAAGTAAAAAGCAATTATAACCGAAATGAATGTAATGAGAATGAACACACAAACTTCCCTAAAAACAGCACTATGTATGATTGTCGGCACAATGGATCCCCCACGCTTGTACCGACAATTTCCTACTATATATATTTTTTCTTTATATTAAGCCGCGCGAACACGATAAAACAAAAGGCCCCACGTTGGGCGCCAATTTGTTATTTAATTTCGCGGTCAACCAAACAGAAAAAAAAAAGAATCGGGATAATTCGACTCCCACTAATTTATATAACTATGGAAATACGAAAACAATATGTGTCAAACCGCGATTATAGATAACAAGAATAACCACCAAGAGGCTATTTCCCGGTCACTCAGCCAGGGGTGGGTTCGTTTAGAACGAAATCAAAAAACCTAGAATGTTAGCTTACGCTGTTGAACGATTTTCGACGAGCAAAAAAGAAAAAAAAATGGGCGCCACACAATTTTGTGGAAAATTGTGAAACCTTGGTACATAGCCACTGAAATAAAAAGGTAATTTCCAAAAAAAGGAAGACACACAGGTTTTAAACAACGTTATAAAGCTCCGTTGGAGCTTGGTCACTTTATTACTAGAAGTCAAAAAAAATTAAAGATAGAAAAAAAAATCCGATGGCAAAAATGGTTAAAGTGATTGTGGCCTGAAGGGCAAATAAAGGTGACCGGCGTGACCCGCTATGGCGTCGCCCGGAGTACCAAAATGGTTGAATGGGTCGCGGGTCCCGATCGTTTCACGGGATAAATTCGCGGCAGAATCCTACCAGACTAGTAAACTACAATAATCCTAACACAACCGAATCAAAAAAAAAATGTCTGCACTGACTAATTCACTATACTTAGCTTTGCTCTGGGATCCCACTCCTTAATCCTGTTCTTCTGTAAATCTGTCCGGCTATTTTTCCTCCTTCTGATGTAATTTCCTCTTCCACTTTAATTGTCCCGTCTCTACTTTAATTTTTCCGTTCACTTCCTTTCCCTTCTAACAAAACTCGTTTTTATTTCGTTTTTTTTTTCTTTACTTCAAAACTTCGCTTTTCTTCGTAGATATTAATCTCTTTAGCTACTCTAACTTTCGCAGAAACTCATGTCGCAACAAAACTGACTAACAAGTTCGGTGGTTGACCAAGAAGTGATCTTCCAGAACTTTCATTGTTCCAGTTCGGCCAACTCTCATCTTTCACACACTCGCACACCCATTGGTAGTGGAATCCCACTCATGGCGTGCAATGGACGTCCGCCTATGTGTTGGTGGTTGTCCGCCATATCCCACTACCTTCATTCGTTCCAGCGAGCCAACGGCAGACCACATTCAGCGGCACCGGAGCGTGTTCGCAATGGTGTGCGTGAGTCTGAACGTTACCCCCTCGCTATTATTCCATCCACTCAATCCATTCACTCTTATACCCACGATCCACCACTGGAAAGTCGGGTTATTGAGCTGTTTGACCGACCTGGAACAATCTTCTTATCACATCAGAATATAATCTACGTTTGACATTTCTCGTCTGAGTTCTGCCAAAGTGCAAAGCAGTCAAAACAATGCATATCCCCAAATTATTAAAATTACCCTTAAATCGGTGAAAAAGAAGTGATTGGATCTCTAAAGGGGTGACCCATATCAGGAGGAGAAGAAATTTCAGGACGACGTTGTAATTAAACCCTCCCTGCGCGTGGAGTAGTGCAAAAATCCCCATAGAACCCACAACAAAGCAAAGTGAGTTATCATAAATTTTAGAAAGCCGCGAATTTTACTCTTGTCTGGTGGAATCCTGTTCAGATAGGATGTAAGGGTCTTGCCAATTGCGGGTCATTCCTTACATTCTGTTTCGTTATATACAGGATTACTCCTTTTTATTTATGTTGTACGTTGTTTCAGTTGTGTTGTGTTGTGTTGACCAATCTTGTGTGTGTCTCGCGTTCCTCTTCAGTGTTTGCTAGTGTTGTCACGTCTTCTATGGGAGTGTCTTTTGTCTTGGCCGTCCGCCTACACCCCTCTGCTGCTCCTTCGGTGCTCCTATGACGGAGTAGCAAGGAAGAGCGTCTTCTTCCCCCTCATCGAACCGAACACCCCACCGTATCAGTGGTGGTTCTTGCGCAGATGTAAATGTGTAGGCCGTCCACCCACACTTATCTGCTGCCTCTCCGTGTCGTTGGAGGGCACTCAGGATACGGCCGTGTACTTTGCCGCATTGCCATTTGTCTCGCACGGGTACTGGTGTGCGGACAACGTTGGGCCCATTTCGCATGGCTGGTGCGTTACTGTTGCGTGGGCACTTTTTAACGGCTGACATTGTGCCGTATCGTTGGGGTTTTCGTCCTTCTTTACCCATTTCTGCTTCCTCTTAAGGCCTCTTCCCTTTCAACTCTGGTTTCTGGTTCGTACGTCGGGGTTGGGGTACCTGTGGGGGTGATGGGACCTTGGTTGCCCTCCACTTGCCGATGACCTCGCAGATGCCACCCAATAGAAGAAGGGTACGGGGAGGGAAGAGAAGGACAGAAGGTGAAATTGGTTGCGCGAAAATATTCCGCAACACAATATAAAAAAAATGTTGAAAAAGTAGATTTATCCTATAAAACCCGGACAGTTGATGTTAGCCCACTCAAAGGCAAATTAACTTACTTATTTTGCAATACACGTCTGTTGGCTGCTAGTGTACTTTTTCGCTTTGACTTGTAGCATAACTTTCTTTTTCCCATTTTTTTTCACTAAAGGTTGTTATTTTAAGATCCTTTTCCTTAGTTCTATGTGTCTTTCTTCACTATAAAAAGCACTCGTAACTATGTATATAGTATAGGTCTACACTTCTCACTTTTCAATGGGTTAATAGGTACTGAATGAATAATTTGTTCTTCAAACTATTTTATAAGCGTTATTTCCTTGTCTCTACAGTATCTCTTCACATAACGTTTTATACCTACAGTAGGATTTCCTTGGATTGCAATCCTTTCACTCACATATATTGCACTAACGCAAAGAATTAAACATCGAGCTCCCGTAGTCCCAGGTCAAAAAACCCCGACCAATGTAATTCTGCATACCTACCTCTATAAGGATAGAAAACCTGATATTTTTAGTTCTAGCTTCTAGTGCTTTCAATTATTATATTTTTTTACATACCTGGGTCAAGTCAATACGCCTTTAAAAAAAAGCATTATGAAAAAACCAACCTTTTTCTTAAGTTCTTATTAGGATTTATTTTTACCTGATTTCTCTTATTGTACGCATTTTCTGTACCTAGTAGGAAGTACGTATGCAGTCAAAATGTCCTTATTGATTATTTTATTATAATGGCTAGCTTAATAATAAAGCCAAAGGCAACGTCAACAGCGCAAAAAAATAATAATTGCTCACAAACGGCAACAGCGCAGTGCTACATTATCCCCTTTAGCCTAAACCACCATTCACCAATCTTCCAATCCACCCAGACTCAATAATATTCACGGAGTGAAGAGTACCTATCTATGCACTTTTCAATAATCAACTTTTCTACAACGATTTAGCAATGAAACTTTAGGGTATCTATCTGAAAATCCTGAGTAATATCATGATTTTGTTTTTGTAGTATTGTTTATTAGTTTAAATAATTTTCTGTAAAAAAATTTTAAACTGAAAGTATAAGCTAGATCCACATCTTGAAAAGTGCCTTTATCAACCCCTCACTCATTTTTACTTTTAGTCAGCGAAACAAAAATGCAAAATCACTTCGAATCGCCACAGAAATATATCTGCTTACACGTACCCACATCCACACATGATTTCTTGTATTGAAATCGCACTTTAGACTTCACACCAAACTGGTTTCATTTAGAACACACCTCCGAGAGCAGTAAAATACAAGATAATCACTTTATGGTTGATTGCGTGCTGTTATGATTGGCTGTTCAGACCAGGCCACACAACTACCGCCACCTTCACGGGAAATCGGGAATTATTTCTTGCTAAAGTTGATAAACTAAGCAACGTACAAAATAATTTTTTGAAAAAATATGTAATTTAAACTCGGTATTTTGTGACAAAATATACGTATATAAATATATATTTTTATTGGATCTGTTAGCTGATATGATACTTTGTTGTTCTGAGTAAAAAGTGAAACATACGTGCATCAATATTCACATGAAAAACGTAGTTCAATATTTCAAAATATTGTTTGTTTTTAAACACCTGTATTTTCGAAACCAGTGTAAAATTTCAAGATCTGTTTCGACGATATTGCTGTTTTGGATATTACCTTTTAGCTGAGCTAGTGATCTCAGATGTATAGTACTCTGTCTTATCATGGTTTGGAAAATAGTAAATCGATTTTATGCATATTTTCCCAAACACCTTTGGGAATTCTTTAAATAAAATATAACTGAGATGTTTTTTTAAAAAATTATTCCGATCATTTTCAAGAGGAAATTATGTTCTTTCAAGTGAATTAACTTTCAATTCAGTAGCTCCAGTAATAATTTATCAGTTTGAGAAACAGAATGCCATTTTTTCCACTTTTGCTCGATTTCTGGGTAGAGGCCTCTTAACGGTGCCAAAATCGTCAGACCCTTGATTTTGGCTATTGCACTGGCTCACACAGTCTTGAACCTTTGTCTGTTGAGGTGGCATTTTTACCACTGGAACTTGTGATTGCGGTACTAGTTGTCCTGGTGCAGCGAATTGCTGAGCATACGGATGAATGACATTAGGTCGACTCTCCACTGGCATTGTCGTCATAATATTTTGATGCTGATAAAACATTTTATCGTACTCGGACTTCATGCACAGGTAACGAAAGTGCCGCGAGTTCACTTCCCCATAGTGAGCGATTTTGTTATTCAAATCGGCTTGTACCTTCTAAAGCTTGGCATCGTTACCTCGCAACTGATCCCCAAGTTCGTCGATTTTGGCACTGACATCCCTAAAATGTCGATTCAAAATGTCTGATAACGTTTCCACAACGGCATTTTCGACAGTTTCTTTAATCAACTCAAAAAACTCCTCAGTATCCTCGTCCTTCTCATTATCCTCCGCGAAGTTCATTTGATTCCTATTATCCAAATTAGGCATTGTGAAGAGCTCGGGTTTCTTAGCCTTAGTACCCTTGCCCATAAGCTTTTCCTCATTGATGAAAGTTTTTTCATCCTTCATCTCTGCACCTCCGTTACTTATAGATCCTTTGGATATCTTCCTGCATGTCACAGTATTGTTGCAATGATCTGTCTTATCAGCGGCAACCTTATTGCATCGAGTATTTTTCGAATTTTGATAGAAATGTTCATCAAACCGAGTTGGGGCCAAAGGTGGCGGAGCAACGGCGTACAGCTCTTCAACCGTTTTGCGAGACTTTTGACGAACGATTTCGCTAGGGGAGAACAGTTTAAAGTTTCGCCTCTTTATTGAAACGTAGACACCACCGATGGAGAAAAACCCTACAACTGCACCCAAACACTTTCTCCTATTTCTCTATTCTTTCTAATACCAAGTAGCTTACACTGTGTTCTTAGCATTATAAGGGTACTGTAACAACAGAAAAAAAATCCCTTTAGCGTAAGCAAATTATAAAAAAAAAAAAATTGATAATTGACTATTTTCAATGTGTGCTATTGTGAACGAACGATTCTAAAGAATTTTGTCAATCGCAGTCAATTAAAAAAATGCGATTCACAAAAATACCAAATGAAACGTTCGTTCACAATAGCACACATTGAAAATAGTCAATTATCAATTGTCGATTGATCTTCGCAATAAGACTGATTGTCTAAGCAATCGACTGTGCAATGCTCTATTGTGAAAGGATCACAAAAAAATTAACGTCTAAATGTAAACAACACTTTTGACGATTAACCCTGAAAAAAGTTGTGTCACAAGCTAAAAGAAAAGGATGCACTTGTGTCCAGGTGAGTGGAAATTATTGAGTTGTAATTGTAAAAAATGTTGCCTATTTTTAAATGTCAATCTTTTTAAATCGCCAGAATATTGTGAATATTTATATGCGTAACGCGTCGATCAGGAAATACCAATCGACAGCAATCGTTTGTGAAATGGAAAAATTTCGACTACAATCGACAATCGTCGAACGAAAAAAGTTGTTCATCGATCAAGCAATCGACAACCGCAATCGGGGTCTAAGACTCATATGAATATATATGAATTTTTGTTTTGTTCTGTTTTTGTTATGTTTTAAAGAAAAATTAATGTTTATTTTATTATTTTAAATTATTTATGTGTATATAATATGTTGTCTTACTTATATTTTGAAAATTTAAAAATCTACTGCGAAACAGTTGAATCTACTGCGTTTTTTTTCAAATCTACTGCGGACATTTTTTAAAAAAAGTCCCATCCCTGGTGCTGATGCGGTAGCGGGCTTTTTTTATACCCTATTCTAAGGGTATATTATAATTTTGACGCATAGTTTGTAACATACCTTAATATTGCCCGTAGACCCCTAAAAGTTACTATATTTATGACCAGCATCGATAGTAATGTCGATCTAGCCATGTCCGTCCGTCCGTCCGTCTGCCGGCAAAAGTTAGGTCTTTAAACTGGGCCTAGAGAGCTGAAATTTGAACCATATACTCTCTAGAGGGTATCGAAATAATCAAGTTTGCCCACAAACTCAAAAAAAAAAACAAATTATTCGAAAAAATCGAATTTTTAGCTAGAAAGCTGAAATTTTTTATATATGATCTATGACTCCTAAAACTAATCGGGAGATACAATTTTCAAAATTCGCCCACTGACACGCCCACAATTAAATAAAACAATTTTATTGAAAAACTAAAATTTAAGCTAGGGAGTGAAATTTATAATATATATTATAATATACTCTCTAGGGGCCCTTTAAGCTCATGTGTAAATATTTTCAAAATCCGCCCACTGACACGCCCACAATTTAAAAAAAAAAACTTTTTTTGAAAATCCAAAGTTTGAGCTAGGGAGCGTTTTTTTACAAAAGCTTCGTTTTTTTCGATAAAATCCTCTAAATGTTATATAACAAAATATCTAGAGCGTTCTTAACAATTCAACCATACTTAGACTTTTGTCACTCCCACTTATGAGCGATAGGAATAAGAATAGGGTATCTAACAGTTCGCACAAGCGGACTGTAGCCCGTCCCTATGTTTTTTCTTTGCTATTGCAGAGGAGGCCAATCCAATTCTTCTGGGTGACGAAATTGAACAAAACGAAAGCGAAAGCGAAAACGAAAGCTCTTGTTGGGGAAATAGTTCGAATTGCGGCGAGTTGTAATCAAAGGTAGGTAACGAGCGCAAATTTCCCTATGAAAGTTTCAACCGACGAATGATTAATTAATTCAGTAAATTTTTGGAATATAAGTTGGTGTACGATGCAATCGATGGGATAACATCCACCTTATTACAAGAATCGTAATTCAAATTTTGATTTGGGCATGAATGTAGAATATGTATAATGAACGATACAGACTCAACAATATGCAGTTTTGCTGATCCTGTTGCAGTATTACTCTTCCATGCAGTTTATTTGACCGTTCACGAGTGCGGAACCGTATTCGAACACAAATTTAATAATTTAAATTCTGCGAACTTTGTTCATTTGTTCACTTTACCGAAAAAGTCACTGCCTTTGAATAATAATTCTCAAGTTTCTCCACTTTATCACTTAATGTTTAATGTTAATGTTAATCGATTTGTCCTGTCACGGTCGCCATGAAAAAGATTCTTTCCAAATTAAAGAAAACACCAACTTTTAACTACGTTATAATATTTATTTATTGTCTGAGCTTGTTCGCCCCGAACGCTTTGAGGGTTTCACTACGAGTGCCTTGGTCGATTGATTTGATTTGAAAGGAAAGGTTGAAAGTGGGTGTGTGGTAAGTATGGGGAATGGTTAACAATAAATTAGGACAGTGGACATCTTTTATTCTTATCACAATTTAAATCTTAGGCGCCAACAACTGTAGATGTTTGCCGATTGTCTCTCGTCGCGAACGCACGCGCTTATTTTTTGCCCGTTACGATCAACAGTTGTCTTGACCATACGGTTCGCGAAAAAATAGAAAAAAAAACTAAATCGCGCAGTATCGGTGTCAGTGAAAAAAAGCCACAGTATTGGGTATTACATCGTATACCATCCCACTCCATGGCTGTTGCTTTTGCTTGGCTATTGCAAGTGCCGTATGATTTTTGTGAGTGTACTTATAATGGTTGGGTAGAGAAAGCATCATGCGGATAGCGGATCGTGTGATGCTGATTTTGTTAGTAGACCAAAGCAAATTGCCATACGGGCATAACACCTGCAGTAACTTGTTTTGGAACTCCAACGCGCGTCTTCACTTCACGGCTCTGCTTAGGTTGTTAGCGTCAGAGTTTATGTTTAATTTAAGTTTGTAATATATATTGTGTAGACATTTTGTACTGGATATGAGTAACATTCGTGGGTTGATTAAGAACTCCGATTTAATGAAGTTTAGACTTCCTGGTTAAAACTTAGTGTCATTATTCTTTTCCAATCGCGGTCTCGCCGTCTATATACATAATAACGTAGCCTATCAACTTTAGCCTGAATATGGCCAATGTTCCAATCCAAAATTTAATTTCATTTGGCTAAAATTCCATGTCCGTAGGCAATTAATCCACTAATGTTTTATTTACAGGAAAGTGGCTCAATGGTTAGTGTCTCGGACTACTAATCGAAAGGTCCCCGGTTCAATTGCCGCCGGGGCCAAGTAACATCGTGAGTTTTTTCCACTGCCCCACCTCTTGCGAACGTCTGACAAACACCCAAGAGTATCAATTTTCATGAGAACCTTCTCAAATTTGCTGTTCGGATTCGGCGTAAAATTGCAGGTCCCTTCCACCGCAAAGAAAGTGGTTGGAGAAGCTAGGTTTTAGGCCCTGTAGAGGTACCAATTCCTTTTTTTGTTCATTATACAAATAAAAACGCTTGTTTCACCAGAAAAATTTGCTGTATTTTATTGAATACTTATTTGATTGACAAACTATTTAATTGCATTCCATCGTACTCCAAGGGTTTTAAGTGTGCTGGAATCCTCAAACTTTAGAAAACCTTCGTTTAAAAGATAATCTTTGGGAAGATGTTCTAATAGCTGCATCGTATTGGATGTCCACTTCTTCAAAGTGAAACCAGCGGAATCTAACACGGTAGTGAGTTCGGGTTGGGATCTTTGAGCCGTAGCTAAATCATGGGCTCCAGATAAAACATCATCTACGTAGATTTCTTGTTTGAGGATTCGCGAAGCGAGGGGATGAGTAAGTTGGACATCGTCGGCCAATTGGTGAATCGTTCTAATGGCCAGATATGGCGCACAATTGATACCAAAGGTTACCGTTGTGAGTTCAAAATCGGTAAGTGTATCGTTAGGGGTTTGTCGGAATAAAATTCGCTGAAAAGGTGTTTGGTCCGGGTGGACGAGTATTTGGCGGTACATTTTTTCAACATCATTGTTGAAAACGTACCTGTATAAGTACGTTTTCAACGCCAATTTAAGAGGAGCAATGTAATGTCTGCCTGGAGGGCAGGTCCTGGATAAAGCACATCATTTAAACTATTGCCCGTGGAGGTGGCATGTGATGCATTGAACACAATTCTGACCTTAGTAGTGAGACTATCAGGTTTTATGACGGCATGGTGAGGCAAATAAAACGATTGGATTCCCTGGTGGGAAGCAATTTCTCGTGAAGTGGTAGGTTGCATATGTCCTAGCAGAGCATATTCCGACAGCACACCGTCATATTCGCTTTTTAATTCAGGTTTGGCAAGACCACGCGACTCGTTCCGCAAGAACTGCCGCATAACGTTGTCTCGGGAATTCCCCATTCAAGTCCCCTGTGAAATTCTTCTTCAAAAGGCAGCCGAACTACATATCGCCCACTCGTATTTCGAAACTTAGTCTCCCTATACAAATATTCACAAAATGTTTCGGCTGCTGAAAGCAGGGGTTTCTGAGGTAATTCCTCCAATTTCCAGAAGTTCTGAAGATCTTGGGCAAGGCTGACGTCACTGAAGTGCCATAGTACTGTGGTGACGGCCGATATGTTGTTGGCGGTTGGCGGGGATAGGGGCCCGAGAAGTACCCATCCAAAAACGGTGTTTTGAGCCATGATGGTGCTCATAACGTTAGTTTTGATGCCCTCACGAAGCACGAATGGGTATAAATTTGCTCCGATCAGCACATCGAACTTCGCGCTTCTATTAAAGAAAGGGTCCGCTAATGGGAAGTCAAAGTGAGCTTTGCGACCTGTAGTGTTAATAGGCAGTGAAGGCAATGTCACCTTCTTCAATACAAGTGCGTGACGGGAAGCGAAAAATTTGAATCTGCTTTTGAGATAAGCGTAAAGGAACATAGCTTTGAGGAGGCTGCCGTAGGCGTGGAACTGACTCCGGTAATTTGAGCTTGCACCGACCGAACTGGTAATTTCAAACGCGTTTGAATTTCTTCCGATATAAAGGAAGCTTCGGAGCCCGAGTCCAATAAGGCACGTACCTCAAAATCAGTGTTATGATGACGGATGTGTACCACCGCAGTTGCCAGCAGGGCTTGGGAGCAGGTTTTTGTGAAGTGGGCCTGAGCGACGAACTCAGGAGTGGACTGTATGGTTGAGCTAGATGTAGGCTGTGGGGATGCGACAAGTGGAGCAGAAGTTTGAGTAATTCCCTGGCCTTGGGACACCGGGGGAGCATGCAACAGCGTATGGTGCTTGCCTTTGCACGTAAGGCAAGTGTTTGTACTGGGACACGTACCCACGCTATGGGTGGCTGCTAAGCAATTGTAGCAATACTTATGGTTTCGTACCCAGTCTCGCCGAGTCGCGATATTCATACTTAGAAAAGTAGGACAAAGCCTTAGAACGTGGGAGCCTTTACAAATTCTGCATGCTGGCTGCATCTTGGTATGATGTGCTCGAACACGCGGCATGGTTGGTGTTGGAAGTTTGGGGCCACTGGTGCGATGGCGTTTATCTGCGGGGTGCATTTCCAAAACACTTTCTAAAACCCTGTAGACATTTGAGAGAAATGTGTTCATACAAACCCATGAAGGTATTTCAGTTGGGTCGGATAAAGATTCTTCCCAGAGAGCAAGAGTTCTATCTGGAAGACGGGTGGAACACCAATAGGTGATGAATGCATCCCATTTATCGATGCGTATACCGTACGACTTTAATGCAAGCAAGGCATCGTTGATGTTGCTTTGAAGATCGTTGATTACTTTCGCTGATTCAATTGCAATCGAGGGCTGATTGAGCAGTATTTTCAAATGATTATTTACAGGAATTCTTTTATTCTCATAATGATCACGAAGTGCGTTCCAAGCTAACGTAAAGTCATCATCCGTCAAGGCAAACTTGCTTACCATATTGAAGGCATCACCCTTGGTCTTTGCCCGTAAATGAAATAGCTTTTGAACCGGAGTAATGTTGGAATGATTAATGTATACTGCCGTAAACATATCCCTAAACGAGGGCCAGTCTACGTAGTTGCCATGGAAAATTTCGGTATCACATGGCGGAAGATGTATATTATTGAAAAACAACTCTTTACCAGTATGATTTTCCATTCCAGGGTCTATCTTAGTGGACGGTTTTGAATCCGATTGAAAAGATTTTTTTACGTTCCAAGAGCTCGCCCAAACATTGTAGATATGTTTTGGAAGAGTGCTGGTATTTTGCCTTGACAACTTCAAGAGATTCTTTCAGATTCTTCAAAAGATTTGCTTACGTAAGTCGAATAAGCACGCTTACATTGCTGCCACAAATCAGTGAGTTCAAAATTGTAAGCTTCCAAAAGGGAAAGCGTAAATGAGGACGTGGCTTCTTCTTTAAACGCGGCATGGAATTCAGCCAACGTATCGCTGGCCAAAATTACATCCTCCAACACACTCATGGTAGATCCAAAAAACCGATAGCAATGAGAAAAAAAAGGAAAAAACCGAACAAAATTCCGTAGCGTATAAACTGAAACCGTATCTCAACACCGAAAAAAGAAAAAAAACGGGAAATATCCGTTATCAAGCACTACACTATACCGCGAAACGATGGTTATCTATTTACACTTTAAATTGATGACTGAATTAAAATGAATTTAGTAAATATGATAAGTTATTTTGATATAAATATATATTAAATATTAAATAAGTCAATATGGGTTAAATATCAAAACGTATATGTAAAAATAATTTAATAAATATACTACTTAGTAGATACCTGATGCGTGGATGAGGATACTGACGGTGATGATGAAATCGCTGATGCGCTGCTGAGGATGCTGACGATGATGATGATGAAGTTGTCGATGCACTGGTGAGGATGCTGATGATGATGATGGCACGCTTGCTGATATTCTGGCGCTTTACTGTCGGCGCCCTGGTTCAATTAATGGCGACGTGGATGTCGGCGCATTAATTGTGATAGCGGCGACTATGATTCACTTTTCCTGGCGGAATGTTTGGTGACGACGTGGATGTCGGCGCACTAATTGGAATAGCGCCGACAGTAAGACAACCCCAGGCGTTTAGCACGGCGATATATGTGATCGCGCGGTGAAAAGCTGGCGGATGTTTGGTGACGCCGTGGATGTCGGCGCACTAATTGGAATAGCGGCGACAATAAGACAACCCCAGGCGTTTAGCACGGCGATATGTGTACTCGCGCGGTGAAAAAACTGGCGGATGCTTGGTGGCGACGTGGATGTCGGTGCGCTAATTGGGATAGCGGCGACTATGAGTCAACTGAAAAGGCTGGCGGATGCTTGGTGGCGACGTGGATGTCGATTTAATTGCAGCACTGACGAAATTACCACACGGATTTGCGTAACCAATTTTCTTCGATTTATCCGGCTCGTCTGGACCAAAATGTAGAGGTACTGATTCCTTTTTTTGTTCACCATACAAATAAAAACGCTTGCTTCACCAGAAAAATTAATTGTATTTTATTGAATACTTATTTAATTGACAAACTATTTGAATTTATTGCAAAAAAAAGAAATTAAAAACACGTGCAAAATTACCACCTTGCAATCTGACTCATCTCTGATATATATAATGAATATGAAGAAAGAAGAAAGCTGAACGCAAATACGACAGCTATATATACTATTTTTTTCGATCAAAACGAGCGATGATGTGCGATGCATTTTTCTCCAAAGCCCTCTGTGATCGGTTAGAAGAACCCGGCAAAGGTGGAATAAAGCTATGAACACACGTAAACAGGCCCTCTATGGGCCGTCAATGCCTAATATTTATTTTATTTTTTGTTTTATTTACAGAAGCCCAAATTTTGGCAGACGTTCAACTTATAACGAGTTTCATGCCCTGTCTGATTCCATAACAAGAATTGTGACCCGTCACCCTTCACAATTCAAGTTGGCTTTGACAATGTGGTGAGACAATACCCAAGGGAAGGTACGTCGAGATCTTTGCTGAGGTAAATAACCTGACTCAGCTTTTAAATGAGCCGACACGAATACCGAACATTGGCACTCAAACTGCCAACACGCTGGACTTATTTCTTACCTCTCACCCCGATAAATACGCTTTGAACGTATTATCGCCTCTAGGTTCGTCAGACCATTGTATCATATCAGCTTATTTCTCGTACTTCAACTACAGTGTATAAACTACAGTACAAACTCCTAAAAGAAAGTCAATTTGGAAAAACTTAACAGTTTCTTTAAGAGTTTTAACTGGTTGTGCTTCCTCGACAGCCACGTGGATGCTGCTGCTGATATGGTCACAAACATAATTCACCAGGGCATGAAGTCTTTCATCCCTAACAGGATAAAACTCAAGCTACAATGCGGCTCCAGGTTAAAAGAGGTAAGCCTTCGGTCATTCAAAGCCAACCTATCTAAGCAAAGCCGAAAAAAGTTGAAACGAGCCAGAAATGACTGCAATGCCCATATTGATAGTGTCAAATTCTCCTATGACCAAAAGTTGAGGCAAAAAGTACTACAAAGTGCCATTGGTAGTAACAACTTTTGGCCATTTGTTAAAAACATCAATAATTCGGCCTCATCATCTATCCCGACACTCATTAACAATGACATTCCAGCTGTCAGCTCTATGGATAAGTCTGCTTGCTGCTCACTTTACAGTCAGTTCAACCCTCCCAGATTGTGCTTTGTCTCCCCCTCGAGCGCGTAGAATACTCCATGGGATCAATGCACTTCCGTACTCGTACAGTGGCTAGAGTAATTCAGGATCTCGACGTTCAGAAATCCGCTGGTTCAGATGGTATTTACCTTATCGTTCTGAAGAGCTGTTCTTCCTGGCTGGCAAAACCATTGCGCAAGCTTTTTCATCTATCCTTTTCTTCATGTCTCTTCCCGAGAAGATGGAAAACAGCATTTGTCCATCCTGTCCCCAAAAAAGGCGAATATTCATCTCCCTCCTCCTACCGACCTATGGCAATAACTTCCCTTCTCACCAAGATCATGGAAGCGCTGATAAACCGTCAGCTCATGAAATATCTTGACTTATCTAACCGAAAATTGGAACTACTCTCTTCGCCAAGGTGGTGAAAGTAAGATCGCTGCGCTTGATATTTCAAAGGCATTTGACCGAGTTTGGCACCAAGCTCTCTTGCCGAAAATGCGTGCATTTGTGATCGATGATACCTTTCTTCAATGGATTAAAAATTACCTTCGGACCATTCAATTTTTTTTTTTTTTTTTTTTTTTATAATTTGCGTGCGCTAAAGGGATTTATTTTTTCTGTAGTGACACAGTACCCTTATAATGGTAAAACCACAGCGAAGGCATTTTTAGTTTGTTGCGCAAGTAGCTCCCAGCAATTCATTGCCTATTTTTGGGTGCTACTTACTGAAAGAATAGAAGGATAGGAAAGAAGTTTGGTGCGATGGGATTTTTTTTACTCAACAGGTGGCGCCTAAATTGCTTTAGGGAGATCAGTTTTTGTTGTGTGTATTCAATTTATAGAAATCATGGCCCTGGTCGGGATTCGAACGCACGACCTGCCAATCACTTAGTGAATACACTACCATTGCACCATTGCCACCTGAAGTTGTTGTGGACGGTTTCAAGTCTGCAACTCACCTCGACTTTCTTTCTCATTTTTATAAATGATCTCCTATCTATTATTGTATTGTATTGTATTGTATGTGCAGTGGGGTCATCAGTAGATGACAAGCACTTAGACCTATTGGTCCATTGTACTTCAGCATAGCTGCCCGCTCGCTGGTTATTGGCGATTAGTAAGATTCAGTGAGGGAGAACCTGCCAGTAGCCTTGGCAAAGCGAAGAATATTTGCAAGTTCAATTTCCCCCATCTCATCTTCGTTAACGAATTGTTTGCCTATAGTGGTGAGCCTGGTTCTGGCGAAAGCCGGACATTCACAGATGAAGTGAGATGCCGTTTCATCCGCCTCCATGCAGCACTCACATAGGCCCGAGCTCCTAATGTGAATGGTTTTGAGGTGCTCGTTAAGAGGACTGAAACCGGTGACGAGACCAATCAAGGATCTCAAGTCTTTCCTGTTTAGTCCAAGCAAAAACTTAGCTCTGCTGATTTTTGGACCGTCCACTAGCTTCTTCGAATACCTGCATGAGACCAGGTCATGCCAGTATTCGGAATGTTGTTGGCGTAGAGCCGAATCCATTTCACGTTTGTGGACGGATGAGCAGCATCCTATGGATGGTTGTGGCCCAATGAAGGCTGTTGAAGAGCCCTTCCACCCCTCACTGTTCCATTCCTGCCGTTCAGGAAGGATGACCTGAAATCGGCGCTCAAAGACTTGCTTCATGCACACAGTGTCAAGTGTTCCTCCCCGATGGCCAGGTAGGGTGTCATAGAGAGCTCTGTACCTAGCACCTCTGGCCCCATCGCCGAGATTGTCCTGCCGTCCAAGTACTACACACATGCGGTATAGTGATTTTCTGGCCTCACTTTCAGCAAGGAACTGCAAGGGAGGTAAACAGAGCAACACTTCCATAGCAGCAGTGGGAGTTCCTCTCATCGCACCTGTAATGCATAAGCACGAAAGGTGCTGTAGCTTCGACAGTTGACGTTTGATGATGTGAGCTCTAGCCCACCATACAATCGCACCATACATAAGGTATGGCCTAACAATGCACGTGTAAATCCAATGAACCAGCCTGGGACTAAGTCCCCAGGTTCTGCTGAACATCCTACGGCACTGCCAGAGAATGTTAGTTGCCTTCGAAATCCTAGCAACCAAATGTTCAGAAAAGTTAAGCTTTGGATCTAGAACAATACCCAGATATTTAACCTTGCTTGATAGCTTTAGTTGAGGCCACCTCACTTGAGGTATTGCCCTTCTACTCGTGAACAGCATCATCTCAGTCTTCGCGGGGTTGACTGACAGAGCTTGCTCGCGGCACCAACTCCCAACACTATTGAGCGCTGTTTCCATCCGCTCACAAAGAGTTGGTAAACTCCTGCCGCTGACAATAATGCACACATCGTCAGCGTACCCAATAACAGGGTGACCTTCCCCATCAAGTCTTCTCAACAAGGAGTCGACCAACAGGTTCCACAATGTAGTGGAAAGTACACCGCCCTGCGCAAAGCCTTTGACAGCGCGCACAGTTCTGACACAGCCGCCAACAGCAGCTGTAACTTCTCTGCTCCTAAGCATTTCCAGGATCCATTCCACAGTTGTAGAATCGACGCCCTTCAGTGTTAAGGCAGACTCAATTCTGCAAAAGGTGGGATTGTCAAAGGCACCCTCAATATCCATGAAGACAGCAAGAGCATAGTTCTTGCGGTCGAGCGCCCTACGCATTCTGGCCGTCAGATCCGTTAATGCCGTCTCAGTGGACTTGCCTTTTTGATAGGCGTGTTGGCTATCATAAATACCCAGCGAAGCTGAAATACTCTTAAGCCATACGTCAATCAGTTTTTCAAGGCCCTTTAGCAGAAATGATGAAAGGCTAATAGTCCTGAAGCTTTTGGGAAGATCATAGGCGGCCTTTCCCCGGTTTGGGAATGAAAACCGCCCTAGCTCTTCTCCAGGCTAAAGGAATATGTCGCAGAGCAACGCTAGCTCTGTAGATTCTAGTTAGCAGTGTGAGCAAAATCTCGATACCCTTTTGCAAGAGTATGGGGTATATGCCATCAGGTCCAGGAGCTTTGAAAGGAGAAAAGGACAGGATAATAGCTCTCGCCCTCTCTCTCGTAACAATGCTCGCCGCGACCCGCCACTGCTCAGTGGTAGTTCTGCCTTTGTTTGGCCACACGCAACTATCCACGGCTTTGCAGCCAGGAAAGTGGGTGTCCATTAGCAGTTGAAGTGCTTCCAAATTGGAGTTGGTCGAGGTGCCATCAGGCTTCCGAAGGACGTCAAGCCTGGCTCCCGGATCAGCTGAGAGGACTCTCTGCAATCTCGAAACCGCGCTAACATCCTTCAGTTCTCCGCAGAACCTCTGCCAATATACCTTCTTAGCGCTCTTAATTTGCCTCTTGTACTCCTTCTGCGCATCCGCATGAGAAGACCAATCGGCTGCCAGGTTAGACTTCCTGGTCCTGTTAAACAGCCTCCCCACACTTTTCCTGAGAAGGGATAGCTTAGCGTTCCACCATCGGGTTGGTTTCGCATCGCCAACCTCCTTCTCCGGGCAAGCAGTATGAAAGGCCGTAATAATACCGCTGTGTAGCGTGTCGGTCGCCTTATCCAAGTCATCGCTACTAAGGATCCTGATAGGCAGGGAACTTATCTGACCCCGCAACTCCGTGGAATAGACGTCCCAGTCAGTGCGCCGCACATTCCTGATTTTGCTTCTGATCGGTCGATCTGCACTTAGCTTAAAAATAACATACCGAGGATCAGATGCAGTTTCTTCCCTTGAAACCCTCCAGCTCGAAACGATGCCAGATGCAGCAGCGGTTGCTACTGTCACATCAATAACTTGCCGCCTCAGCCGAGTGACAAAGGTTGGCTCATTACCAGTGTTCAGTATATCGAGCTGGCTGGCAGCAAAGAGGTTTAGTAGGGATTCACCCCTGCTATTTGAGTCAGTACTACCCCAAACGCGATGATGCGCGTTCGCGTCCATACCAACGATCAAATGCTTGTTACCTCGTCGGGCATGCTCGACAAGCCTTACCAGTTCCACCGTTGGAGGTGGGGCCAGTGAGTCAAATGGGAGGTACACTGAGGCTAAAATAATCTCAGTAACTAACCCTCCTCGCTTAAGACACATTTTAATAGCTGTACAGTCTCGAGAACTGAACTCAGGCATAAGACTAGCATCTAAGCCCTTTGCTACAAAGATGCACGTGCGAGTATTAACAATCCCAGGCTTTACAAAAAATGTTCCTGGTACACCAGTGATGCCACTTACCGCCCCCTTATACAGATAAGGTTCCTGTATGAGGCACACCTCTGTATGTAGTTTTCCAAGACGACGACACAATGTAGGTGAAGCCGCCTTGGAATGTTGCAAGTTGATTTGAAGGACCTCCAGTGATGAGCTAGCCATAGAGCTAATTACCACTCGAAGTTCCAGCCTTCTCTCCCCTCTTTTCTGGCCTGAAGAACAGGCGACCAGTGAGGAAAAAAGGCCGGTAAAAGCACTTCCCAAGCATCTTCGCCGAATCGTCATCAACACCAAAAGTATACAGACGGCCATCCTTCATTTTGTTGAAGTGATAGACCCTCCACTTATCGGTGGATAGACCCGGGTTTTGACCCTTGAGAAGATCGATGATTTCCTTAGTCTCCAGATCAGTTTCTGGGACAAGGACCTTCATCTTGGTATATCCCACTAGCTCTGACGGGTGAAGACAGACAAGGTCACTCCCGTCAAGCTTAGGGAAAATCCGAACAAGATCAGCTCTGACCCACGCATTCGTGGCTTCATCACTACAGCAGAGGCCAAAGCCTCCATTAGTCTTGATGATGCGCTCAAACGCCGGGCTATTGCCTTCCTTGACTCGCCTCCTTACAGCGTCCTTCAAGGCCTTGTCCAGAATGCAGATGTTTTCCGCAGTATACTTCCTCAGGTGATCACCCGGGAAAACAACCGAAAATCGCAAACCAGACAGGGCCGAGTCCGTGTAGCTCTTCTTTGGTAGGGGGGGTCCTGCATCATTGCTAGTGCAAGACCTCTTTGTGCCTTTGGATGCTGCACCAGCTACCTTAGGTGACCCCTTAGCCACTCTTGTGTCCGTCACCTTCACAGACTTCTCTGTTTCAGTGACCGTCTCTGAGACATTGGGAGCGGACAGATCAGAGGCAGTAGGCACGGGGCCAACAGGTTTGGGGTCGGCATTTACTGCAACCCTACTCTCCGAGTCCACCATTCCTCCTCGCTTCTTCCTCTTACCACTCTTCCGTTTCTTTCGCTTCCTACAGCCTGATTTCTTGGTGGTTTTAACGCTAACCGATTCGCAGAGCTCATCAGTCGCGGAATCCTCCGAGGAGCAGCCGGAAGGAGCCTTCTCGCATTCCTCAAGAGAGAGCTTCTTCAGCTTTTTCCTGAGTGCCGCCTGCTTCCTGGAAGGGCTGCAGAGGGGAGCATCGCTGGACGTGCTGGACAGGAAATCCCGTGCTCGCTTCGTCAGGTTTTCCGCCCCCGCGTCATTCACAGGAGTAGTAGCGGCGTGATCTTTGGGCAGGGAAGCCCGCTCAGAGGGACTCAAGGACACATTTGTAGCGTCCGAGCTCCTCTTAGCAGTCTCCCCACAGAGTTCGCTCTTACCAGCAGTCGCATCCTTGTGCCGGCCAGGATCGGCCAGTACGCTGGGTGCATCCGCCAGCTTGAGCTCCGAGCTTAGTCTCGTATCAGCGCTTAGCGCCGGAGTAAAACTCGTCTCGTCCTGTCTTGTGGCCTGTTGCGTCATTTTGTTCAGTTCTCGTTGCTTGTTCCGTTTCTTGTTCCGTTTAGTTCGTGATGTCGTGTTTGTCGTGTTTGTCATGTTACTTGTGTAAGCCGATGGCGACTTATCGCCCCCAATAGCTGGAGGCGCCAAGCCCGTGCCGGTAGCCGCGGTCTCTACCGACATTTGAGCGGATATCCCCACTCGAATTTGTTCCTTTTCGCGCGTTCTATTACCTCTAATCCTATCCACTCAGCTTCTCATATTCGTTTCTTGGTTCACGCCCCTCATCTTCGGGTGTGGAACTGGAACGGCAACGTGAGTTAAGCTCATTGAATTCCGATATCGACAGCATAACTCACTGGGGTGTAACTAATAGAGTGGAATTTAATGCTTCCAAAACGCAATGCTGTCTTCTGACATTAAAGCAAAACCCAAACACCATGCCATTGTCCATTAATGGCACTTGCAATTTTGAAATCGAACGACTTTCCATTCTCGGTATGTGTGCTTATGATAACTGTTGTTGGAATAACCACACATTCGATGTCGCCAAGAACGCTGCGTAATGCCTAGGTTTCCTTGAGCGCTGCAAGAAATATTTCACTTCCTCTGATCTGGCTACTATTTATAAGGCGTTTATCAGCCCAAAACTTGATACAATGCGCATATCGGGTCTGGTGCACCAATTACTTATTTGGAGCTACTTGGTAGGATCCAAAAACGCGCGATAAAACTCATTGGTGACTGTAAAATCGCGAGATCGCTTAACACTTTTAGGCATCGTCGCAATGTCTATTGTCTGTCTATATTTTTTCGTTATTTCCACCATAAGTACTGAAACGAAAAAGGCAGTTGCATTCCACCCCTTGAACATTTCCTTACGTGCATCGGCGTCTCTCACTATTTGCTAACCCTTATTTCCGCTGTGTCTTCAATAATGACTTCTCATTCTGTACCTGTACAAAGAAATTTCAAGTTGTAAGGAAATTATTAATAAGAATCACCGTACTGATTGGAATGTCATATTCTATTAGTTTAGAGATCAGTCCTTTAATCCGGACTCTGTCAAAGGCCTTCTCTATGTCCAGCAAGCAGGCTACTTTTGTCTCCTTTTTGTTCAGTCTGCAAAGTTTGGTTACTTGCAATGTTTGGGTGACTCAGGTTCTTCCAGAGCACGATTTGGAGGACCTGTTGTGTTATTGGGAGAGCTTTTCCTGACCTCGTACAGCGTGTTGCTATAGAAACGAGTGGTATGCCTTCGAAGCAGAGGACTGCTCCTTGAAGGCGTCAGTTTTCCAAAATCAGATCCCCAAAAGTATACCAGCGAGTTACTAAATAAAACACTTATAGGTTCTCTGACTTCAGAAAGTGAAAAGCAACTTTAATCAAAATTCTGGGCTCTTATATACTAATTTTCACATATGCTGTCGCAGCAAAAAGTATTCGCTTCGTATCTTGAACCCCAAAATCCATTGATCGATAATCGCCCATTCGGCATTTCCCGCGTGTGGATGACCGCCGTCATTCCACACAGTATTCGATTACAATGTGATTGCTAATGATAATTGTCCATGCGGCTGTATACTTTGTCGCGTGCCATTGCTCAACATAAGCAAGAAGTTTCACACAAAGTGTTTGTTTACTTTGTGTTACCATGGATTGCCCATGCGGCTGTATGCTTTGCTGTGTGCTGTTTTCCAGCATAGGCACGTCGATTCATTCAAAGTATTCGATTACTCGAGTACATACATTTGTATGTTTGATCATTGAACTCGTAATCGGCATGAGACACATTTAGGTTTATTTGTTAGGGTTCGAGTTACGAAGTGAGCAATTAAATGATTTTGAATGTTTTGTGACATTGTTAGATAAGTAATCGCTAGTGCGATCACTTTACAAAATATGTTTTGTGATGTTTAATTGCTGCATACTTTGTTTGATATGTGGCGCTAGTGCGATCCTTCTTATCTATATATCTATGTATTTATCTTATTATGTAAATATTCTTATTCTACATCTTATTATGTTATTAATTGTATGTGGTATAAATCTTATTACATATTCTTATTCTACATCTTATTATTAATTTGACATGTTATAAATTTTATATGGTATATATCTTATTACATATTCTTATTCTACATCTTATTATATTATTAATTTTATGTGGTATAAATCTTATTACATATTCCTATTCTATATCTTATTATTATTTTTATACTACATCTTATTATTAATTTTTATAAAACATTTTATTATTATTTTTATACACCGGAGTTTCTTATATATATTATTTTAAAATTTTTATTTTGATAGATATTTATCTTACATGTACAAACAATTTTTATCTTGATAGGCATTTATTTCACATGTACAAACAAGGGGACTCGTCCTCCTCCCTTTAAATTTTTTTTTTCAAAAATTAAAAGTATATATACTCGTAAATTGCTTCAATACGTATTCGTAAAATTTCTTTAATCGATTTCTATGGACTTTTGTCCTCTTTCCTTCGTACTTTATTTCGCAATTTACTCCCTGTTCCGACAATACTTCGTATGGTCCTATGTAAATTGGATCTAGCTTCTTCCTATTTTCGTTCCTTAACAAGACTTAACTACCTACTGCGAAGCTAGTTGGCTTACTTTTAACTTTCCTATCGTAATAATCTTTTCTAGCATTTTTCTTTTCTATGAGTATGTCTCTAGCATCCCTATGAGAAATTTGTAGTCTTTGCCTTTTTTTTTTTTGTCGGGGTGTGGAGACTCTGCACTGGAGCACTCAGACTCAATACTGGTCCATTGTACTACCAGGCAGACACACCACATTTTACTGTGGGAATTTACTCGTTTTTCTAAGAAAAACGAGAAGGCGCTTCAATGATAAGGAGCTTAGGTTTACAGCACTCACCATATCCGCACCAAATACCTGCCACCTGATACGAGCAAAAGCAGGACAATCACAGAGGAAATGTTCCGCAGTGTCGTCGCTTTTTCCACAGGCTTCGCAGTTGGTGGTGTCGCTTAGGCCTAGCACCTTAAGGTGGTTGGCAAAAGCGTAGTGTCCCGTAAGAACGCCAGTAGTCTATCTGCAGTCTTTTCTGTTGAGAGACAACAAGAATGCCGCGGATTTCCCACAGACGTCGGGGAGCATTTGCTTAGTCTGTCTGCACCCTGGAGAGTCATGCCAACGGCGATTGTGTTCATAGGAAACCCAACCGTCAATGGAAGCCCTGACCGTGGACGCAGGCAGACAGATCGCTGGTTCAGGTCCTGAGAAGTCCCCCTCTGAGCCTTGTCTAGCAAGTTAATCGGAGATCTCATTTCCCGTGATCCCGTTATGACCCGGGACCCAGACAAGTTTAAGTGAATTCAGCCTTCCGACCGAATTCAGAGATATCTTGCATTCACGTACTGTTTTGGTGGTTAAGGGTTAAGGGTTTGAGTAAGGCCTTAAGCGCAGCCTGACTGTCGCTACAGACGCAGATACTTCGCCCCCTCCACCTGTTCCTCGTAACATAGTCCATGGCCATTAGGACAGCATAAGTCTCTGTTTGGAAGACTGACGCATATTTGCCTAACGGAAAGAAAAGTCAAACGTTATCGCTCTCCACGAAGACACCAGCACCAGATCCTTGATCGGTTTTGGAGCCATCCGTAAAGATTCGACTGCATTCCCTTCCAGGTTCAGAGTCCGGCCAGAGCCAGTCCTGGACGCGAGGAAAGTCGATCTCGTAGTTGCGCTTTAGCCGAAGTTCCGGTGTCATCGCATCAGATGGCATATCCATAATACAGGAGTCGAAGGACAACCGTTGCGCAAGTTCATCAAAACTCCAGTGCGAGTTATACCAAAAGCCACCTCTTGTAAGACGTGAGATAACCTTGATTGTACAGCCCATGATGTAAACATCAAGGGGCGGAAGGTTCAATAGTGCATCTAGGCCGGAGCCAGGCGTGCTGGGGAAGGCCCCCGTACAGCCGAGACATACCTGCCCTTGGAGTTTGGCAAAAGCAGCAGTGACGTATTTACGTGAAAGCTTATTCCACCAAACAACCGATGCGTGTGATATAAATGGTCTTATCATAGCCGTATAAATCCATAGGACTCTTTTCGGTGATAAGCCCCATGTCTTACCGAAAATGCCTTTGCACTGCCAGAAAACAGACAGCGCCTTGGCAGTCTTCAGCTCAACATGTTTGGACCAAAGAAGTTTGCTATCCAGGATGACTCCCAGATACTTTGCTTCATTGGAGAGTTGGATTGTGACGCCTTTTAGCACTGCCTGAGTCAACCCGACCAGCTTCCTCCTTCTCGTAAAGAGAACAACCTTAGTTTTAAGAGGATTGACCAAGAGCCCATTCCTAGTGCACCATTCGTCGATCACGTCAAGGGCCGCCTGCGCCTTGGCGCATACAGTCGCTAGGCATGATCCAAAGAAAGCACGGCAACATCATCCGCGTACGCCTGAGCGTAAATATTAGAACTGTTGAGTGCATTCAACAGAGAGTCGACCAGTATACACCACAGCAGTGGAGACAGGGCGCCGCCTTGTGGGCAGCCTCTGTTTACCCCCGCCATAACATAGCGGCCACAATCCACATCCGCAACCAACGTTCTATTCATTAGCATTGATTTAATCCACAACACTAATGGTTCGTCTACTCCGTGTTGTCTGGCGGAACTGCACATGCTATCAAAAGTCGCATTGCCAAAAGCACCCTCAATATCGATGAAAATGCCCATCGCGTATTCTTTTCTGTCAAGCGCGCCCTCAATTCTACCAACTAGATTTTGGAGCGCAGTCTCGCAGGATTTTCCGCGTTGATAGGCATGTTGCATCGGAGGTAGTGGGTGCAATCACAAAGCACCTTTGCGCACGTGAAGCTCGACCAGCCTTTCCAAGCTTTTCAGCAAGAAGGAAGTCAGACTGATTGGTCTGAAGCTCTTGGCGAGCGAGTAGTCACTTCTGCCATTTTTTGGTATAAATGCCACTCTTACTGTACGCCAAGGTGTTGGAATGTATGCCAGTGCTAGGACAGCGGTGAAGATTTTCTTCATAGTCGGTAGCAACTGGTTTGTACACTGTTGCATCATGGCTGGGTATATTCCGTCCGTACCAGGCAACTTGAAGCCGTCAAAAGACGCCAAGGCGTATTTAATGGCCGCGTCCGTCACCACGGCCTTCGCAATATACCAGCTACGCCGAGTTGTTTGTCTTGGCTCACTCATAGTCTCGGTAATAGGGGCTGGTTGTGAACCAATTGTAATCTGGTTTCCCGGAAAGTGAAACTCCAGCAGATAACTAAGAGTTTCCGCCTTCGTCTCAGTGAAGCTGCCATCAAGTTTTCTAAGCGAGTCCAGTTTGGCTGGTTTGCCCTTTTTCAGAACTTTAACCAACCTACTAGTTTCACCCAGTGTTTCAATCTTTTCGTAGAAATTCCTATAAAAAGCACTTTTCGATACCCGAATTAGCCTCTTATATTCCTTCTGCTTCGATCGGTAGAGATTCCAGTCTGTCTCTAAATCAGTCTTGAGTGACCTATTTAGAAGCTTTCTAGCTTTATTTTGTTTTTGAATGAATAACCTTACATTCCTTACCACGTTAAGTGGACGGCTGGAGTTACAGCGCTGTTTCACGGTTAGCCACAACCGATCATCAGACTCCTTCTGTGGTGCTGGTCTGTCTTTTTCCTTCCTTTTATCCCGAAATTCCATTTCTTCCACTGGGATTCGAACCTAGACCAGCGTCTTCTCAGGCAAGTGCTCATGCACTGTGCCATTGAAGCCACGAGTTTATCCAGTTTTTATTTCAATTTTCTTGGACAAACTTTGCTCCTGTAAGTATATTATGTTATTCATTCTGGTTTTTTCTTTCTATGTTTTTCTCTAATTCTATTCCATTTCGACAAGCATAGCTGGACTGAAATGGGTGATAGAGAGGGTGAAAGACTTTTTGACATTGTATTTGTCGAGAATCTTACGATTAATGGTTTTTTATGTGATACCACACAATTTTTCCTGGTTTTAATTTTTGTTTTCCGTCAATTCCTTTATTTTGTTTTTGAATGAATAACCTTACATTCCTTACCACGTTAAGTGGACGGCTGGAGTTACAGCGCTGTTTCACGGTTAGCCACAACCGATCATCAGACTCCTTCTGTGGTGCTGGTCTGTCTTTTTCCTTCATTTTATCCCGAAATTCCATTTCTTCGACTGGGATTCGAACCTTGACCAGCGTCTACTCAGGTTGAACACACACCGGATAAGGCAAAACTTTTTTTTTGTTTCGTGAAACAAGGGAACATTGTTTCTTATGAGAGCGCACACACTTAACACCCGACTTAACCGTTGGCAAGCAAAGCTACACCGACCGATGGAAGGCGATTCCGGCGCATTTGCAGATGTTCTGGAAGCAATGGCAGACAGAGTACTTAAGCCGTTTACAACAGCGGCCGAAATGGTTGAAACCTCAGCCTCAACTCAAGGTAGGAGACTTGGTATTAATCAAGGATGAACGACTTCCCCCAGCAAATTGGAGCCTAGGCCGCGTCCTAAAAACATACCCTGGAGCAGACAACATGGTACGGGTAGTGAAGGTTAGAACCCAACTCGGAGAATTCCGACGACCAATCACCAAAATTATGCCCACTACCAAAGAACCACAACCCACAATAACTAAAAACTCAGTCCACCACTCAACACACATCATACATATTAAATAAAAATAATAATAATAATGAAATTATAAAACAATTAAAACATAAAACAACATTGAACAGTACACCGTACGAAAACTCTAGCACACCACTGTTATCATACTTAACCCAACAAGTACGATGCAGAATCACTCAACACTCACTCACTCATACATTTTTAAATACAGTCCACTCTATCCCTCTTACTCTGAACCCAATACCACACAGAAGAAAACACACATAATTCATTATACACACACCCCATAATAAATCAGATCCACACATCATACCTAAAACGCAATCATCGATTTCCATTCATCGACCCAATACACAACACAAAATAAATCCACACACGCACCCACCGATCGCAATCAATTGCATTTTATTTGCATCATCTCAGTCTTCGCGGGGTTGACTGACAGAGCTTGCTCGCGGCACCAACTCCCAACACTATTGAGCGCTGTTTCCATCCGCTCACAAAGAGTTGGTAAACTCCTGCCGCTGACAATAATGCACACATCGTCAGCGTACCCAATAACAGGGTGACCTTCCCCATCAAGTCTTCTCAACAAGGAGTCGACCAACAGGTTCCACAATGTAGTGGAAAGTACACCGCCCTGCGCAAAGCCTTTGACAGCGCGCACAGTTCTGACACAGCCGCCAACAGCAGCTGTAACTTCTCTGCTCCTAAGCATTTCCAGGATCCATTCCACAGTTGTAGAATCGACGCCCTTCAGTGTTAAGGCAGACTCAATTCTGCAAAAGGTGGGATTGTCAAAGGCACCCTCAATATCCATGAAGACAGCAAGAGCATAGTTTTTGCGGTCGAGCGCCCTACGCATTCTGGCCGTCAGATCCGTTAATGCCGTCTCAGTGGACTTGCCTTTTTGATAGGCGTGTTGGCTATCATAAATACCCAGCGAAGCTGAAATACTCTTAAGCCATACGTCAATCAGTTTTTCAAGGCCCTTTAGCAGAAATGATGAAAGGCTAATAGTCCTGAAGCTTTTGGGAAGATCATAGGCGGCCTTTCCCGGTTTGGGAATGAAAACCGCCCTAGCTCTTCTCCAGGCTAAAGGAATATGTCGCAGAGCAACGCTAGCTCTGTAGATTCTAGTTAGCAGTGTGAGCAAAATCTCGATACCCTTTTGCAAGAGTATGGGGTATATGCCATCAGGTCCAGGAGCTTTGAAAGGAGAAAAGGACAGGACTCTCTCGTAACAATGCTCGCCGCGACCCGCCACTGCTCAGTGGTAGTTCTGCCTTTGTTTGGCCACACGCAACTATCCACGGCTTTGCAGCCAGGAAAGTGGGTGTCCATTAGCAGTTGAAGTGCCTCCTCATTGGAGTTGGTCGAGGTGCCATCAGGCTTCCGAAGGACGTCAAGCCTGGCTCCCGGATCAGCTGAGAGGACTCTCTGCAATCTCGAAACCGCGCTAACATCCTTCAGTTCTCCGCAGAACCTCTGCCAATATACCTTCTTAGCGCTCTTAATTTGCCTCTTGTACTCCTTCTGCGCATCCGCATGAGAAGACCAATCGGCTGCCAGGTTAGACTTCCTGGTCCTGTTAAACAGCCTCCCCACACTTTTCCTGAGAAGGGATAGCTTAGCGTTCCACCATCGGGTTGGTTTCGCATCGCCAACCTCCTTCTCCGGGCAAGCAGTATGAAAGGCCGTAATAATACCGCTGTGTAGCGTGTCGGTCGCCTTATCCAAGTCATCGCTACTAAGGATCCTGATAGGCAGGGAACTTATCTGACCCCGCAACTTCGTGGAATAGACGTCCCAGTCAGTGCGCCGCACATTCCTGATTTTGCTTCTGATCGGTCGATCTGCACTTAGCTTAAAAATAACATACCGATGATCAGATGCAGTTTCTTCACTTGAAACCCTCCAGCTCGAAACGATGCCAGATGCAGCAGCGGTTGCTACTGTCACATCAATAACTTGCCGCCTCAGCCGAGTGACAAAGGTTGGCTCATTACCAGTGTTCAGTATATCGAGCTGGCTGGCAGCAAAGAGGTTTAGTAGGGATTCACCCCTGCTATTTGAGTCAGTACTACCCCAAACGCGATGATGCGCGTTCGCGTCCATACCAACGATCAAATGCTTGTTACCTCGTCGGGCATGCTCGACAAGCCTTACCAGTTCCACCGTTGGAGGTGGGGCCAGTGAGTCAAATGGGAGGTACACTGAGGCTAAAATAATCTCAGTAACCAACCCTCCTCGCTTAAGACACATTTTAATAGCTGTACAGTCTCGAGAACTGAACTCAGGCATAAGACTAGCATCTAAGCCCTTTGCTACAAAGATGCACGTGCGAGTATTAACAATCCCAGGCTTTACAAAAAATGTTCCTGGTACACCAGTGATGCCACTTACCGCCCCCTTATACAGATAAGGTTCCTGTATGAGGCACACCTCTGTATGTAGTTTTCCAAGACGACGACACAATGTAGGTGAAGCCGCCTTGGAATGTTGCAAGTTGATTTGAAGGACCTCTAGTGATGAGCTAGCCATAGAGCTAATTACCACTCGAAGTTCCAGCCTTCTCTCCCCTCTTTTCTGGCCTGAAGAACAGGCGACCAGTGAGGAAAAAATGCCGGTAAAAGCACTTCCCAAGCATCTTCGCCGAATCGTCATCAACACCAAAAGTATACAGACGGCCATCCTTCATTTTGTTGAAGTGATAGGCCCTCCACTTATCGGTGGATAGACCCGGGTTTTGACCCTTGAGAAGATCGATGATTTCCTTAGTCTCCAGATCAGTTTCTGGGACAAGGACCTTCATCTTGGTATATCCCACTAGCTCTGATGGGTGAAGACAGACAAGGTCACTCCCGTCAAGCTTAGGGAAAATCCGAACAAGATCAGCTCTGACCCACGCATTCGTGGCTTCATCACTACAGCAGAGGCCAAAGCCTCCATTAGTCTTGATGATGCGCTCAAACGCCGGGCTATTGCCTTCCTTGACTCGCCTCCTTACAGCGTCCTTCAAGGCCTTGTCCAGAATGCAGATGTTTTCCGCAGTATACTTCCTCAGGTGATCACCCGGGAAAACAACCGAAAATCGCAAACCAGACAGGGCCGAGTCCGTGTAGCTCTTCTTTGGTAGGGGGGGTCCTGCATCATTGCTAGTGCAAGACCTCTTTGTGCCTTTGGATGCTGCACCAGCTACCTTAGGTGACCCCTTAGCCACTCTTGTGTCCGTCACCTTCACAGACTTCTCTGTTTCAGTGACCGTCTCTGAGACATTGGGAGCGGACAGATCAGAGGCAGTAGGCACGGGGCCAACAGGTTTGGGGTCGGCATTTACTGCAACCCTACTCTCCGAGTCCACCATTCCTCCTCGCTTCTTCCTCTTACCACTCTTCCGTTTCTTTCGCTTCCTACAGCCTGATTTCTTGGTGGTTTTAACGCTAACCGATTCGCAGAGCTCATCAGTCGCGGAATCCTCCGAGGAGCAGCCGGAAGGAGCCTTCTCGCATTCCTCAAGAGAGAGCTTCTTCAGCTTTTTCCTGAGTGCCGCCTGCTTCCTGGAAGGGCTGCAGAGGGGAGCATCGCTGGACGTGCTGGACAGGAAATCCCGTGCTCGCTTCGTCAGGTTTTCCGCCCCCGCGTCATTCACAGGAGTAGTAGCGGCGTGATCTTTGGGCAGGGAAGCCCGCTCAGAGGGACTCAAGGACACATTTGTAGCGTCCGAGCTCCTCTTAGCAGTCTCCCCACAGAGTTCGCTCTTACCAGCAGTCGCATCCTTGTGCCGGCCAGGATCGGCCAGTACGCTGGGTGCATCCGCCAGCTTGAGCTCCGAGCTTAGTCTCGTATCAGCGCTTAGCGCCGGAGTAAAACTCGTCTCGTCCTGTCTTGTGGCCTGTTGCGTCATTTTGTTCAGTTCTCGTTGCTTGTTCCGTTTCTTGTTCCGTTTAGTTCGTGATGTCGTGTTTGTCGTGTTTGTCATGTTACTTGTGTAAGCCGATGGCGACTTATCGCCCCCAATAGCTGGAGGCGCCAAGCCCGTGCCGGTAGCCGCGGTCTCTACCGACATTTGAGCGGATATCCCCACTCGAATTTGTTCCTTTTCGCGCGTTCTATTACCTCTAATCCTATCCACTCAGCTTCTCATATTCGTTTCTTGGTTCACGCCCCTCATCTTCGGCAACGTGAGTTAAGCTCATTGAATTCCGATATCGACAGCATAACTCACTGGGGTGTAACTAATAGAGTGGAATTTAATGCTTCCAAAACGCAATGCTGTCTTCTGACATTAAAGCAAAACCCAAACACCATGCCATTGTCCATTAATGGCACTTGCAATTTTGAAATCGAACGACTTTCCATTCTCGGTATGTGTGCTTATGATAACTGTTGTTGGAATAACCACACATTCGATGTCGCCAAGAACGCTGCGTAATGCCTAGGTTTCCTTGAGCGCTGCAAGAAATATTTCACTTCCTCTGATCTGGCTACTATTTATAAGGCGTTTATCAGCCCAAAACTTGATACAATGCGCATATCGGGTCTGGTGCACCAATTACTTATTTGGAGCTACTTGGTAGGATCCAAAAACGCGCGATAAAACTCATTGGTGACTGTAAAATCGCGAGATCGCTTAACTCTCTTAGGCATCGTCGCAATGTCTATTGTCTGTCTATATTTTTTCGTTATTTCCACCATAAGTGCTGAAACGAAAAAGGCAGTTGCATTCCACCCCTTGAACATTTCCTTACGTGCATCGGCGTCTCTCACTATTTGCTAACCCTTATTTCCGCTGTGTCTTCAATAATGACTTCTCATTCTGTACCTGTACAAAGAAATTTCAAGTTGTAAATAAATTATTAATAAGAATCACCGTACTGATTGGAATGTCATATTCTATTAGTTTAGAGATCAGTGTTTAATCCGGACTCTAAATAAAACACTTATAGGTTCTCTGACTTCAGAAAGTGAAAAGCAACTTTAATCAAAATTCTGGGCTCTTATATACTAATTTTCACATATGCTGTCGCAGCAAAAAGTATTCGCTTCGTATCTTGAACCCCAAAATCCATTGATCGATAATCGCCCATTCGGCATTTCCCGCGTGTGGATGACCGCCGTCATTCCACACAGTATTCGATTACAATGTGATTGCTAATGATAATTGTCCATGCGGCTGTATACTTTGTCGCGTGCCATTGCTCAACATAAGCAAGAAGTTTCACACAAAGTGTTTGTTTACTTTGTGTTACCATGGATTGCCCATGCGGCTGTATGCTTTGCTGTGTGCTGTTTTCCAGCATAGGCACGTCGATTCATTCAAAGTATTCGATTACTCGAGTACATACATTTGTATGTTTGATCATTGAACTCGTAATCGGCATGAGACACATTTAGGTTTATTTGTTAGGGTTCGAGTTACGAAGTGAGCAATTAAATGATTTTGAATGTTTTGTGACATTGTTAGATAAGTAATCGCTAGTGCGATCACTTTACAAAATATGTTTTGTGATGTTTAATTGCTGCATACTTTGTTTGATATGTGGCGCTAGTGCGATCCTTCTTATCTATATATCTATGTATTTATCTTATTATGTAAATATTCTTATTCTACATCTTATTATGTTATTAATTGTATGTGGTATAAATCTTATTACATATTCTTATTCTACATCTTATTATTAATTTGACATGTTATAAATTTTATATGGTATATATCTTATTACATATTCTTATTCTACATCTTATTATATTATTAATTTTATGTGGTATAAATCTTATTACATATTCCTATTCTATATCTTATTATTATTTTTATACTACATCTTATTATTAATTTTTATAAAACATTTTATTATTATTTTTATACAACATCTTATTATTATTTTTATACACCGGTGTTTCTTATATATATTATTTTAAAATTTTTATTTTGATAGATATTTATCTTACATGTACAAACAATTTTTATCTTGATAGGCATTTATTTCACATGTACAAACAAGGGGACTCGTCCTCCTCCCTTTAAATTTTTTTTTTTCAAAAATTAAAAGTATATATACTCGTAAATTGCTTCAATACGTATTCGTAAAATTTCTTTAATCGATTTCTATGGACTTTTGTCCTCTTTCCTTCGTACTTTATTTCGCAATTTACTCCCTGTTCTGACAATACTTCGTATGGTCCTATGTAAATTGGATCTAGCTTCTTCCTATTTTCGTTCCTTAACAAGACTTAACTACCTACTGCGAAGCTAGTTGGCTTACTTTTAACTTTCCTATCGTAATAATCTTTTCTAGCATTTTTCTTTTCTATGAGTATGTCTCTAGCATCCCTATGAGAAATTTGTAGTCTTTGCCTTTTTTTTTTTGTCGAGGTGTGGAGACTTTCTGCACTGGAGCACTCAGACTCAATACTGGTCCATTGTACTACCAGGCAGACACACCACATTTTACTGTAGGAATTTACTCGTTTTTCTAAGAAAAACGAGAAGGCGCTTCAATGATAAGGAGCTTAGGTTTACAGCACTCACCATATCCGCACCAAATACCTGCCACCTGATACGAGCAAAAGCAGGACAATCACAGAGGAAATGTTCCGCAGTGTCGTCGCTTTTTCCACAGGCTTCGCAGTTGGTGGTGTCGCTTAGGCCTAGCACCTTAAGGTGGTTGGCAAAAGCGTAGTGTCCCGTAAGAACGCCAGTAGTCTATCTGCAGTCTTTTCTGTTGAGAGACAACAAGAATGCCGCGGATTTCCCACAGACGTCGGGGAGCATTTGCTTAGTCTGTCTGCACCCTGGAGAGTCATGCCAACGGCGATTGTGTTCATAGGAAACCCAACCGTCAATGGAAGCCCTGACCGTGGACGCAGGCAGACAGATCGCTGGTTCAGGTCCTGAGAAGTCCCCCTCTGAGCCTTGTCTAGCAAGTTAATCGGAGATCTCATTTCCCGTGATCCCGTTATGACCCGGGACCCAGACAAGTTTAAGTGAATTCAGCCTTCCGACCGAATTCAGAGATATCTTGCATTCACGTACTGTTTTGGTGGTTAAGGGTTAAGGGTTTGAGTAAGGCCTTAAGCGCAGCCTGACTGTCGCTACAGACGCAGATACTTCGCCCCCTCCACCTGTTCCTCGTAACATAGTCCATGGCCATTAGGATAGCATAAGTCTCTGTTTGGAAGACTGACGCATATTTGCCTAACGGAAAGAAAAGTCAAACGTTATCGCTCTCCACGAAGACACCAGCACCAGATCCTTGATCGGTTTTGGAGCCATCCGTAAAGATTCGACTGCATTCCCTTCCAGGTTCAGAGTCCGGCCAGAGCCAGTCCTGGACGCGAGGAAAGTCGACCTCGTAGTTGCGCTTTAGCCGAAGTTCCGGTGTCATCGCATCAGATGGCATATCCATAATACAGGAGTCGAAGGACAACCGTTGCGCAAGTTCATCAAAACTCCAGTGCGAGTTATACCAAAAGCCACCTCTTGTAAGACGTGAGATAGCCTTGATTGTACAGCCCATGATGTAAACATCAAGGGGCGGAAGGTTCAATAGTGCATCTAGGCCGGAGCCAGGCGTGCTGGGGAAGGCCCCCGTACAGCCGAGACATACCTGCCCTTGGAGTTTGGCAAAAGCAGCAGTGACGTATTTACGTGAAAGCTTATTCCACCAAACAACCGATGCGTATGATATAAATGGTCTTATCATAGCCGTATAAATCCATAGGACTCTTTTCGGTGATAAGCCCCATGTCTTGCCGAAAATGCCTTTGCACTGCCAGAAAACAGACAGCGCCTTGGCAGTCTTCAGCTTAACATGTTTGGACCAAAGAAGTTTGCTATCCAGGATGACTCCCAGATACTTTGCTTCATTGGAGAGTTGGATTGTGACGCCTTTTAGCACTGCCTGAGTCAACCCGACCAGCTTCCTCCTTCTCGTAAAGAGAACAACCTTAGTTTTAAGAGGATTGACCAAGAGCCCATTCCTAGTGCACCATTCGTCGATCACGTCAAGGGCCGCCTGCGCCTTGGCGCATACAGTCGCTAGGCATGATCCAAAGAAAGCACGGCAACATCATCCGCGTACGCCTGAGCGTAAATATTAGAACTGTTGAGTGCATTCAACAGAGAGTCGACCAGTATACACCACAGCAGTGGAGACAGGGCGCCGCCTTGTGGGCAGCCTCTGTTTACCCCCGCCATAACATAGCGGCCACAATCCACATCCGCAACCAACGTTCTATTCATTATCATTGATTTAATCCACAACACTAATGGTTCGTCTACTCCGTGTTGTCTGGCGGAACTGCACATGCTATCAAAAGTCGCATTGCCAAAAGCACCCTCAATATCGATGAAAATGCCCATCGCGTATTCTTTTCTGTCAAGCGCGCCCTCAATTCTACCAACTAGATTTTGGAGCGCAGTCTCGCAGGATTTTCCGCGTTGATAGGCATGTTGCATCGGAGGTAGTGGGTGCAAACACAAAGCACCTTTGCGCACGTGAAGCTCGACCAGCCTTTCCAAGCTTTTCAGCAAGAAGGAAGTCAGACTGATTGGTCTGAAGCTCTTGGCGAGCGAGTAGTCACTTCTGCCATTTTTTGGTATAAATGCCACTCTTACTGTACGCCAAGGTGTTGGAATGTATGCCAGTGCTAGGACAGCGGTGAAGATTTTCTTCATAGTCGGTAGCAACTGGTTTGTACACTGTTGCATCATGGCTGGGTATATTCCGTCCGTACCAGGCGACTTGAAGCCGTCAAAAGACGCCAAGGCGTATTTAATGGCCGCGTCCGTCACCACGGCCTTCGCAATATACCAGCTACGCCGAGTTGTTTGTCTTGGCTCACTCATAGTCTCGGTAATCGGGGCTGGTTGTGAACCAATTGTAATCTGGTTTCCCGGAAAGTGAGACTCCAGCAGATAACTAAGAGTTTCCGCCTTCGTCTCAGTGAAGCTGCCATCAAGTTTTCTAAGCGAGTCCAGTTTGGCTGGTTTGCCCTTTTTCAGAACTTTAACCAACCTACTAGTTTCACCCAGTGTTTCAATCTTTTCGTAGAAATTCCTATAAAAAGCACTTTTCGATACCCGAATTAGCCTCTTATATTCCTTCTGCTTCGATCGGTAGAGATTCCAGTCTGTCTCTAAATCAGTCTTGAGTGACCTATTTAGAAGCTTTCTAGTTTTATTTTGTTTTTGAATGAATAACCTTACATTCCTTACCACGTTAAGTGGACGGCTGGAGTTACAGCGCTGTTTCACGGTTAGCCACAACCGATCATCAGACTCCTTCTGTGGTGCTGGTCTGTCTTTTTCCTTCCTTTTATCCCGAAATTCCATTTCTTCCACTGGGATTCGAACCTAGACCAGCGTCTTCTCAGGCAAGTGCTCATGCACTGTGCCATTGAAGCCACGAGTTTATCCAGTTTTTATTTCAATTTTCTTGGACAAACTTTGCTCCTGTAAGTATATTATGTTATTCATTCTGGTTTTTTCTTTCTATGTTTTTCTCTAATTCTATTCCATTTCGACAAGCATAGCTGGACTGAAATGGGTGATAGAGAGGGTGAAAGACTTTTTGACATTGTATTTGTCGAGAATCTTACGATTAATGGTTTTTTATGTGATACCACACAATTTTTCCTGGTTTTAATTTTTGTTTTCCGTCAATTCCTTTATTTTGTTTTTGAATGAATAACCTTACATTCCTTACCACGTTAAGTGGACGGCTGCAGTTACAGCGCTGTTTCACGGTTAGCCACAACCGATCATCAGACTCCTTCTGTGGTGCTGGTCTGTCTTTTTCCTTCATTTTATCCCGAAATTCCATTTCTTCGACTGGGATTCGAACCTTGACCAGCGTCTACTCAGGTTGAACACACACCGGATAAGGCAAAACTTTTTTTTTGTTTCGTGAAACAAGGGAACATTGTTTCTTATGAGAGCGCACACACTTAACACCCGACTTAACCGTTGGCAAGCAAAGCTACACCGACCGATGGAAGGCGATTCCGGCGCATTTGCAGATGTTCTGGAAGCAATGGCAGACAGAGTACTTAAGCCGTTTACAACAGCGGCCGAAATGGTTGAAACCTCAGCCTCAACTCAAGGTAGGAGACTTGGTATTAATCAAGGATGAACGACTTCCCCCAGCAAATTGGAGCCTAGGCCGCGTCCTAAAAACATACCCTGGAGCAGACAACATGGTACGGGTAGTGAAGGTTAGAACCCAACTCGGAGAATTCCGACGACCAATCACCAAAATTATGCCCACTACCAAAGAACCACAACCCACAATAACTAAAAACTCAGTCCACCACTCAACACACATCATACATATTAAATAAAAATAATAATAATAATGAAATTATAAAACAATTAAAACATAAAACAACATTGAACAGTACACCGTACGAAAACTCTAGCACACCACTGTTATCATACTTAACCCAACAAGTACGATGCAGAATCACTCAACACTCACTCACTCATACATTTTTAAATACAGTCCACTCTATCCCTCTTACTCTGAACCCAATACCACACAGAAGAAAGCACACATAATTCATTATACACACACCCCATAATAAATCAGATCCATACATCATACCTAAAACGCAATCATCGATTTCCATTCATCGACCCAATACACAACACAAAATAAATCCACACACGCACCCACCGATCGCAATCAATTGCATTTCATTTGCAACTAAAACACACACCGCACGCAATCAAAACTTGCAACTCACCCAACGCAAATAGAACTGATTCAATCAATCACACACACCGCACGCATTGATCACCAATACACAAATACACTTAATACCCAATACCCAATACACTCAACACACGAGCAAAACAAAAAAAAAAAAAAAAACCCAAACCAAAATTACCCAACGAATTAAAAATACATAATTATGTATGATTTAATTGAATTTTATTATTTTAATACATTACTCACCTGAATTACACTGCAACACACATAAATCAATATCTAAATTAAATTAAACTTAAACGAAAAAAAAACACTTGTAATGTATAATGAAATATTTAAATGTTAACGTAGGCACTTTAAACATCTTGTAACACTTTCTGTAGCTCCGCGGTACGAGCACCAAAAAGGACGGCCATATTGCATTCGACTCATTGTGACACCTTCTGTGAAAGAGTAAGAAAAAGAAGTCTCTTGACTGACAGCCACCGATAGGGAAAGTAGTGTTTGGGAAAAGAAATAAAAATAAATTGTGAAAAGTGATCTGGTTTTATTTTAGCCATCCAAAGGGAATTTACATCTCAGATGTGGGGTACAGACCCAAAATAAATGTTATAATAGTATTCCCAAAAGATTTTCCCGAAAAAGTATTTTTTTTAATAATAAGTTGAAAATGTCAAGCATGCGATTGTCTCGACAAGCAATGGTGGACGTGCTGGTAGGAGCAAATATTGACTTCCCACCAAGTGCAACAGTTGCGCAATTACGCCCAATATATGAGGAATGCATGGCCATGCGTAGACCTCCCGACGTAAAGGGTGACGCACAAGCCGCCGACCATTCAGCCGCCGAACCAACCGATGAACCAACCGAAGAACAAGCCGCCGAACCAAGCGCCGAACCAGCCGCCGAGCAGTTTATAGAATTCGCCAGACACCAAGAAGAGGACCAGACAGGAGTCGAAGCACGCCAGCTGCAAGCACAAATAAACCTTTTGCGCATGCGACGTGAAATGCTTGCACTACAGCAGCAGATACGGGAGATGGAGAGTTCTCCGCCAGGCGAAAACCACATCTATCGCCGCGCCAACTTTGAGCATATGGAGAGCTCACTCAATCCATTCACGGGGAGGAACAATTGTGATATCCGCAAATGGTTTGTTGAATTGGAGCAGTACACTGCCACACGGGGCTTCACATCGGACGAGATGTGTTTGGGCGTACGCAGACTGTTGAAGGAAACGGAGAAGGACTTTTTGAGCACGTTGGGCGTCGTCAATTACGCCGAACTAAAAAATGCTCTCATCGAAACGTTTGGGCGACAGGTAACCTACCGCGATGTGTACAGGCAGCTAGAGCGACGACGGATCGGGCCAAGCGAATCATGCCTAGAATTTGTAATCGCCATGAAATCGTTGGCTGCGAAGATATCAGTTCCCGAGGCAGAGCTGGTAACGTTTATCATCGATGGTTTGGATGACGACAGTGCCAATATAACACTGATCAATGATGCCCGAACTATCGCCGATCTGCTGTCTAGGCTGGACCGATACCAACAAAAATGAAACCAACAGCTCGAGAAGAAGTCCATCAAGACGCCAATGGCCACGGCCATCAACAAAACAAAGCCAGTCAACGCCAAACCAAAGGAGCTCTCCGAGGTACGCTGCTACAACTGTTCCAAATTCGGCCACTACAAGAGCAGTTGCACCAAGCCGCCGAGACAACCCAATGCTTGCTTCATCTGCAATGAAGTCGGGCATTTCCACAACAACTGTCCAAAGGCAAACCGAAGACATCAAAAGATTGTTGCTGCAGTTACTAGGGCACTGGAAGAGGACCCAAGCAGTGATGAAGATCTGGCTGGCGCTATCAGCGCCATGCAAACGGTAAGTTTTGCTTTCTCTGTTAAACAAGTCAGAAGTGCCGAATTTATCAATTGTTTTTCTCTGTTCGATACCGGTAGTGCAATTAATATCATCACGCGTTCCCTAGTTCCAAGCGACATCAGGATATCCAAAGTGTTGACACCAACGAAGTACACGGGAGTGGGTCAAACCAAAATTCATACGTACGGTACGATTCAAAGTTATATTAAATTCCGAGACAGTATTAAAATAGTATCTCTTTTAGTAGTCCCAGATAACCTGATGATACTGCCGCTGATACTAGGACGTAGTTTTTTAAGAATCTTTAACATTCATTTAAGCCAGATAAGGCCCGTAGATAAAAATAAAATGAATCCGTGTTAAATACAAACTTTAATAATTCAGTTATTAGCACTTCTGGCTTTCGTAAGGAAAAGATAAATAAGATTGGTCGTTGTACTGGTCCGAGGATCTGTCCGTGTGATAAACCCAAAAACGTAAGCAATATAGAGCAGTTAAGTCTGCCGAATGGTGAAAGTGTCCTACAAACCGATGTCCAAATTCCGCCGATGGTGATTGCTCCGTCGCAGGTCCGCTTGGATGAAAGTGTTTCGCCGTATGTCGGCTCAGATGGTAGTGTTTTGTCGCCGGTTCATTTAGATAATAGAGTTTCATTGCTTTTGGAAACTGATATGGGGAAACAGAAGTTCGATTTCAACCCCCGACCGCAATTGACTGATGGTGTTCTTAAAGTAGTTAAAGATAAAAATTATTCGAGCAAGGATGATAATAGTGTTCCGCCGATTTTCGAAATAGACATAGGTGAACAGAAACCAGATGTCGATATCTGCTCACGGTTGACTGGTGATCGAGGCAGTGCTCTTAAAGCAGTTATAGATAAAAATTATTTAAACCCTAATGGTATTGCACGTAGGTATCAGGATTATAGAATGAAGATCTGTTTGACAGATGATACGCCGTTTCATTGCTCCCCAAGGGCACTTTCAGTCCTTGAGCGGAGAGAAGTTTGCAAACGAATTAAAGATCTAATGGAAAGGGGGATCATTCGACAAAGTAAGTCCCCCTATGCATCCGCAGTTGAGCTTACCAAAAAAAAGAACGGTGAACTGCGTATGTGCATCGATTATCGTGCACTGAATAAGAAAACGATTAGGGATAATTTTCCGTTACCACTCATCGAATACTGCATCGAATTTTTAGGAGGTAAACAATGGTTTACGCTACTCGACCTTAAGGACGGTTTTCATCAAGTAGGAATGGATGAAAGCTCCATACAATACACCTCCTTTGTGACACCAAATGGGCAATACGAGTACACGAAAATGCCGTTTGGGTTAAGGAATGCACCCGCTAACTTTCAGCGGTTCCTGCATGGAATATTCCAAGATATGATTGAGACGGGCCAGCTAATTATTTATTTAGATGATATCCTAGTTGCTACAATTAACTTCGAGTCTCACTTAGAAACCATCGCTGAGGTTCTGCGTCGTCTTTATGAGAATGGGTTAGAACTCAAGCTGAACAAGTGTAAGTTCGGTTATGACGAACTGGAATATTTGGGCTATTTCGTGAATGCATCGGGTATTCGACCAACCGATACCCACATTCAAAATATTAAACAGTACCCGATGCCAAGAAATCAGAATGAACTACATCGATGTATTGGAATGTTCTCGTACTTCCGCCGATTTGTACCTTCGTTTTCAAAAATCGCTAAACCCTTACTAGATCTTTTGCGAAAGGAGAGTAGATACGATTTTTCCGCTGAATGTGTTAAGGCCTTCCGAGAATTACGTGACAAACTTGTCACTGCACCGGTGTTGGCAATTTATAGCCCCGAAAGGGAAACCGAGTTGCATTGCGATGCGAGTAGCCAAGGATTTGGATCGGTCCTGATGCAGTGCCAGGATGATAAAAGGTTTCACCCGGTTGCGTATTTCTCAAAGACAGCTACTCCAGCAGAGTCCAGGTACCATAACTTCGATCTGGAAACCCTAGCCATCATCTACTCATTACGACGTTTCCGAGTATATTTGGAGGGCATCCCGATCAAAATCATTACTGATTGCAATTCTCTCACCCTTACATTAGGTAAAAAGCAGGTGAACCCGAGGATCGCCAGGTGGGCACTTGAACTTGAGAATTATGACTATACTATACAGCACCGCAGTGGGGCGTCCATGGGGCATGTAGACGCGCTGAGTCGGTGTCACATAGTCGCTGCACTTACCAGCGATGAGATAGATACCCATATTCAAGTGGCTCAGAGCCGAGATCCAGAGATCATTAGGCTCAGGGACAAGTTAGAAATAGAAACATTGGAACATTATACGTTGCAAGATGGTTTGGTTTTTCGTAAAATTGAAGGAAATCGATTGCTACTCTTTGTGCCGGTGGAAATGCGGGACAACTTAATCAGGATGATACACGAAAAGATTGGTCATTTGGGTATTGATAAATGTTATAGTCAGATCCGGAAAAATTATTGGTTTTCTAACATGAGAAAGGAGATAGAGCAATTCATTAAGAACTGTATCAAGTGCATCATGTACTCAGTGCCTGCTCGGTCTAACGACCATAATATGTACAGTATTCCCAAGAAGCCGATCCCATTTGACACAGTTCATGTGGATCATTTTGGGCCTTTGCCCTCCTTGCTCTCTAAGCGAAAGCATATCCTAGTGGTAATCGACGCATTCACGAAATTTGTGCGATTATATCCAGTAAACTCGACCAGTACCAAGGAGGTATGCGCTTCATTGGACAAGTACTTCAGCTACTACAGCCGTCCTAGGCGCATGGTAACCGACCGCGGTACATGCTTTACTTCACTTGAGTTTGCGAACTACATGCTCCGGAACAATGTGATACATATTAAAGTTGCAGTGGCCTCTCCCCAAGCCAACGGCCAGGTCGAGCGTGTAAACCGGGTAATTAAGGCAATGTTGAGCAAAGTAAGTGAACCAGTCAACCATGCAGATTGGGCCGCGAAGCTGTCGCAGGCAGAATATGCTATTAATAATACTGTTCACAGTTCAGCTAAAGAGTCTCCAAGCAACCTACTATTCGGGGTGGAACAGCGTGGCCCGGTTAGTGATGAGCTTACTGAGTATTTGGAAGATAAGGTTGATCATGGGACAGCCCGTGATCTTAAGGTAATCCGGTCAAATGCGTCGGAAGCCATTAAGAAATCTCAAGAGTATAACGAGAAACACTTTCTTAAACACAGCACACCTGCTAAGACATACACCGTCGGTGACTTTGTAGTTATAAAACATGTTGACACCTCTGTTGGCACTAATAAAAAATTTATTCCAAGATATCGGGGCCCATATGTTATTAGTAAAATATTGCCTAATGATCGGTATGTAGTGAAGGACATCGAAAATTGTCAGTTGACGCAATTGCCATACGACAACATTATTGAGGCTGCGCGAATCAAAAAATGGGTAACACAGACGAGGGGCCCTACAACGACCAATCTCAAGAAAGCAACACCCGACTAGTTTTAAGTCGAAACCCCAGAGTAATGTTTTAATTTTAATTTATTAATATCATGATCGTGGACGATCATATGGTCAGATTGGCCGAGTTGTAATGTATAATGAAATATTTAAATGTTAACGTAGGCACTTTAAACATCTTGTAACACTTTCTGTAGCTCCGCGGTACGAGCACCAAAAAGGACGGCCATATTGCATTCGACTCATTGTGACACCTTCTGTGAAGGAGTAAGAAAAATAAGTCTCTTGACTGACAGCCACCGATAGGGAAAGTAGTGTTTGGGAAAAGAAATAAAAATAAATTGTGAAAAGTGATCTGGTTTTATTTTAGCCATCCAAAGGGAATTTACACACTCAATAATATTTCGCGCACCAGAAATTAAACACAACAACACCAAGCGACGTAAACACCGAAACTACTGGCATCTTCACCGTCATCGCTCAGCAACAACAACAACGAAGCCACTGCAAGCAGAAGGCAAACACAACACATCGGTACGATGCACCGCTCATCGATTCGTTATCAGTCAGCAATCGTCACCATAGTCAACGAAAACAAAAAAAAAAGAAGATCACAGGCGAGAGAACAAGAACGGGATCTCGTGTAGTATTTTTTATCAACGTTGTCTAAATGCAAATCGTTTTCTTTTCTGTTTGCGTTACTGTTTTGTGTGTTTGTATGTAAACAAATATAATAACTTCTTGTCTCTTTTCATGTACTGAAACGTATGGGCATACAATGAGCAATTAATTACTACTAGCATAGATAGGTAGGTAGGTAGGTGTGGCGGTTTGATAAGACAAACCCAATTAGCACTGAGTGCCGTTTTGTTACTACAAACTCACGTAAACCTGGGTATTATCGATTGGTGGGGGAGGCTAAATTCAACCTGCGGAGTTCAGGAAAGTTATCAGTTCATTGATACTTTTATCGGAGACTTCCTCAAGTGTATTGAAGAAGGGGCTTCCCAATGTTCGTAGTCTGGTCCTAGCTAAAGCCGGACAGGTACATAGAAAGTGAATTAGGGTTTCTTTTTCGGTTGTCACTTTGCAACTGCGGCAGTGTGTATTGTATGGGATGCCCAGCTTGGCCGCATGGTCACCTATAGGCCAGTGTCCCGTAAAAATCGCTGTGAGTCTTGCGATGTCTTTTCGGGTTCTACCTAGAAGGTCGGTTGTTTTTGCCTTGTTGTAGTTTGGCCACGTTTTCCTGGATATGACGCATGCAGTCAGCCTGCTCCATCTGAGGTTGGCGTTCTTAAGGTATTCTGCGGTGATATTTGCCTTAACTGCTCCGAGCGGAATGTGGACTAGTTCCGCCAGAGAGCGGTGGAGAGCTGAGCCTTGCCTGGCCAGTTCGTCGGCATGTTCGTTTCCATAAACGTTACTGTGCCCTGGAACCCAGATCAGGGTAACTTTGAACTTATCAAGCAGGGCCAGCTCATTACGGCATTCTAGTACTAACTTAGAGGATATAGTGACCGAAGCGATCGCTTTAATGGCAGCCTGGCTGTCAATAATTATGGCGATTCTTTGCCTCGGTGTTATATTGAAGTGAGGTTTGATCTGGCGACAGGCTTCACGGATAGCCAGTAGCTCCGCCTGGAAGACGCTTGCAGTATCCGGAAGTCTGTACGATTTGGCGATGTTTAAGGATTCCGAAAAAACTCCCGCACCCACGCCGCAGTCCATTTTTGAACCGTCGGTGTAGATTGTTTGATCGAAATCCCTTGTCACTTGTCCATTTTGCCATTCTGATCTGGTAGGGATTTAAACGGCGAAATGTTTTGTGAAAGACATTCTGGGAATGATGTAGTCTGTTGAAGGCGGAACTAGTTTTCTAGGTAGAGAATCTAGAATACTACTGTGGCCGTATGGTTTCGCAGTCCAGCATCCAGACTCTCTGAGCCTGATCGCGCTGTATGCTGTGATGTTTGTTATATGTAGATCAAGAGGTAAAAGATGCAGTAAGACTGTGAGTCCGTCTGACGGTGTTGACCGTAGAGCTCCCGTTGTTCCTATGCATGCCGTTCTTTGTACCTTATTAAGTTTGGTAATATTGTAGTTTTTCTTTAGAGCCGGCCACCATACTATTGACCCATACGTGAGGATTGGTCGTACCACGGCTGTGTACATCCACAGGGTCAATTTTGGTTGCAGGCCCCACTTTTTTCCGAAGGTTCTGCTGCAGGCATAGAAGGCTATACATGCCTTCTTTACCCGTTGTTCTATGTTTATTTTCCAGTTGAGTTTAGGATCTAGGATAACTCCTAAATACCTGGCACTGGTTGAAAGGGGTAGGGGTGTGCCGTTTAGGTGAGGAAGCGTAAAGTCGGGTATGTTGGTTTTGGTGGTGAAGAGCATCAGCACAGTTTTCCCCGGGTTGACTCCCAGACCGCACTTTTTCGCACAAGTGCTAACTTTGCTTAGAGCATTCTCCATGATTTCACTAATCACGGAGGGAAACATTCCTGACACCAATATCACCATATCTTCCGCATACCCGACTACTTTGATTCTCACTCTGTCTAAACTTATGAGGATTTTGTTCATTACTAGGAGCCAGAGTAGAGGTGAGATGACTCCTCCTTGAGGTGTTCCCCTCCTGGCATATTTGGTTATATTGCTATTTCCTAAAGCTGCTTGAATGATTCTAGTGCTGAGCATGGAAACAATCCATTGACTTAGATGGTTTGCTATTCCCAGCTCCCTCAGGGACTCTAGAATTGCTTCAGTGTGTACATTGTTGAAGGCTCCTTCTATGTCTAGGAAGGTAGCCAAGGTGTATTCTTTGTAGTGTAGGGATTTTTCTATCGTACGCACTACCTGGTGAAGAGCTGTTTCTGTAGATCTTCCCTTGAGGTAGGCGTGTTGAGATTTGGAGAGGAGTGAAGCTTCTATTGTCCCTCTCAGGTGGTTGTCTAGGAGACGTTCGAGCGTCTTCAGTACAAAGGAGGTCAAACTAATTGGTCTGAAATCTTTCGCAGTTTCATGACCGCGTCTACCCGCTTTTGGAATGAAAACAACTCGCACTCGTCTCCATGAATAGGGTACATGATTGTAGAGTATACAGTTCCTGTAAATCGATGTGAGCCATGGAATTGCCAGTTCCAGAGATTTCTGGAGCATGATGGGCAGAATGCCGTCCAGGCCAGGCGATTTAAAGGGAGCGAAGCTGTTTATTGCCCAGGAAATTTTTTCCTCGGTAATAATGGATGTTATATTTTCCCAGGCGTCGGGTTGTGTGCGTTGTGAGCTGGATGGCTCTGCACCGTAGTCATTGCATCCGGGAAAATGGGTGTTTATTAATAGTTCTAGGGATTCTGCAGTTGACTCAGCCCATTCTCCGTCCTCCTTTCTCAGAAGAGATGGGTTGGAGTGTTCTTTGGACAATATTTTGCTGAGTCTTGCGGAGTCCTTAAGGGTTTCGATGGATTGGCAGTACTCTATCCACGACTGTGTCTTAGCCGTTCTGATAGAGTTCTTGTAGATTTTAAGGCAATCCCGGTAGGGTTGCCAGTAGTTGCATTTATGGCAGATGTTAAAGGTTTCTCTAGTCAATTTTCTGAGAGCAGAGAGTTCCTTGTTCCACCAAGGGGGAATGATTTTTTGCTATATTTGATCGGAGACGAGACTTTGTACGCTACGTTGAAACCTTTTTCAAAAGTCTCAACCTTTGTGTCGAGTTCTGAAGTGGAGGTAAATTTTTGATTGGGGGTCTTGTGTAACTTGGTCTTAACAACTTGGCTAAACTTTGCCCAATCGGTTCTTTTGGGGTTTCGGAAAGGTTTCGGGATCTCTTCAGCGAGATCTATGTCGAAGAGTATCCAGTTGTGGTCTGAGAAGGATTTTTTACTGGATACCCTCCAATTTTCAACCTTCATAATATTGTTATTATTACACAGAGTAACATCTATAACGTCTTCCCAGCCGTTAAAACTGTCCGTACTCGGAAAGATGAAGGTCGGTGTGTTACCTTTGTTACATATTAGTAGGTTATTTTCAATAATATAATCGAAAAAAAACTCACCGCGTTCGTTTGACTCCGAGCTGCCCCATAGCACATGCCTGGAGTTTGCATCGCAGCCCAGCAGCAGGTTGGTCCTTGTTGTTGTTATGGCGGTTATCATTGCCTGGACTTCTTCCGGCGGTACTTGCCGGTCGTGTGCCATGTAGGCGGATGCGATTAGCAGGTCGCCTCCTGCGTTCTCCATCTTAACAACTGTTAGATCGGTTGAGCTAAAATTTTGGCATAGAAAAACTTTAATATGCTTTTTAGCTAGAATGCAGGTTCTTGGCTTACCATGGTTATTATTGCTGCGGTTATAGTAGAGGATATATCCGGTGTCATTTAGGCCTCTTATATTGCGCCCGTTCACCCAAGGTTCTTGGACAATGCCGATGTCGATGTTTTCCTCTTTGAGGAAAATCATCAGGTTATCTGACGCACAGACTGAGTGCTTCAGATTAATCTGTACGACTTTCAGCATTGATTGGTTTCGGGTGTTTGTTCGGTTAGGGTGGTAGTACGGTTCGCCTCGATCCTCATGTCCTCCAACAGTTTGTTGGCATCGTCGACTTCATCTAAGTCGTCGACCTGACACGGGGACCTGAATATTTTAACTTTGGCATGCCTTATGCCAAAGCGGAGCTTGCAGCCGATCTTTTCAATGTGATCTGCGCTCTCTTCCGTCACCATTATAAGGAAAGATAGGGTGTTGTTGTGAGGTTCCTCAGCCTTGATGACTTTCCAGTCATCCATGGGAACCGCAGGGTTGTGGAGCTTAAGACAGTTGATCATCTCTGGCCAGGATCAGCTTAAGCTTTAAGCCGGTCCATTCGTCACGGATCTTGTGAACGCAGCCGCTTAGGAATTCCTTGGAGAAAGCGTCTTCACACTTGATTACCCTGTAACCTCTTATGACTTCAGCTGAGTCAAAGCAGGGGAGGGGTCCGCCTTGGTTATTTAAGAGGTGGTCCATCACCATCTCGGAAAGTTTATTTTCAATGGCGCCCCAAACGTCGGACACTGTCTTGCCGCTGGTGCAGAGTTCATCCACCAAGGCGACTTGTAGGTCGTCTCTGACAACCTCACTGACTGTACGTGTCATCTGGGGTGCTGAGATTGGGTTGTGGTGCTTGGCGGTAGCCAACTTAGCAACTTTGCTTCTTTGAGGGTCAGACTTGACCTCCTCCTGTGAGCGGTTGCGTTTAGTTGCTTCCGTCTTGCGTGGTGGTGGCTCCCTGCGATTCTTGATGAACTCATCAATAATCTGCTAGTGCTTGGGTTTATCAGCTAGGTCCTGCGGAGTAGCCGTGCCGGCCTCTTCCTTCTTGGTAATGTTATCCAGAATGAAGATGGCCCTCTGGTACGCGCTCTTTCTGCGATTACTAGCTGATTTGTGGGTGTTTGCCGCACGCTTTTGGGCACTAGGTCAAGTGTCCTGCGCAGCGGGTGTAGAGGAGGTAGATGGTTTGTGGGTAGCAGGTGTGCTTTGAGTGGAGCTCCGCTCAGAGTCCCCGCTTCCCACGATTGTCTCCTGACTGGAGGCGAGCAGTTCATCTTCTGATGAAGCGCTAAGGTCTTTGTTTTTTTTTGTTTTTTTTTTCTTTTTTTTCTTTTTTTTCGGTTGGTTTTTGGTTGTTCATTATTTTTTTTTTGGTCCCACGAGTATGTCCGGAAGGGTTGGTCCGTCCCGGCAGAGCCGACTTACCGGGATAAGGCACTTAAATACAACTGGCCTTGCCTGGGCCCTGGAGGGGACCGTAAACGGCCAGTTCTCCTTAGCCACTATCTGACCATGCAGCCCTCGACGCGGGTCGACACCTTGGCTTAAAAGTGGGATTTAGCTAGGGTTTACTCCCTTCCAACACTCTGACCCAGAGTTGGTTTTGGTCCACGATGGGTTTTACAGTGGAATTTTTTGTCATCTTCACTGCTATGACCTCATTACCCCGGATCACGAATCAAAGTGGAACTTACATTGAATCGTACCGGGGCATCCCCTTATCCGCCACCACCCAAGCGACGCGCCTGGTAGAGGACCTACCCCCGCAGGTAGGCCACTGCAAGCAGAAGGCAAACACAACACATCGGTACGATGCACCGCTCATCGATTCGTTATCAGTCAGCAATCGTCACCATAGTCAACGAAAACAAAAAAAAAGAAGATCACAGGCGAGAGAACAAGAACGGGATCTCGTGTAGTATTTTTTATCAACGTTGTCTAAATGCAAATCGTTTTCTTATCTGTTTGCGTTACTGTTTTGTGTGTTTGTATGTAAACAAATATAATAATTTCTTGTCTCTTTTCATGTACTGAAACGTATGGGCATACAATGAGCAATTAATTACTACTAGCATATCAAGCAACATTTCAAAGGGCAGCAAGAGACGGAAGACCAGCAGCAAATGATGACCTTCGCTCATCGGTGGGGGGAGAATGTTGATTACACAACCGATGCAACGTGACGTCACCCTATAAAACGCAGAACGCACTCATCAAGCGAAATTTTCCATTGGGGATATTTTCGACAAACGTCAAATAATGAAACATTGTACATAAACAAAACACATAAAAAGCGAGCTGTTTTCTAATAAACATACATTCAGTTTTTATAACGTTCAGAAAGCGGTGTTTTATTTTCAAGCGGTTTTCACATTTTACAACTTGCAATTACGCACAGTTTTTACTCTTTTTGTTCAAAGCCGAACAGCTATTGTGAAGGAAGGATTCATTTGGTATTTTTGTCAATCGCATTTTTTTAATTGACTGCGATTGACAAAATCCTTTAGAATTCGTTCGTTCACAATAGCACACATTGAAAATAGTCAATTATCAACTGTCAATTGATCTTCGCAATAAGGCTCGCTGTCTCTTCCTATCCACATTCAGATCGTGATTTTACTTTGCTGTTTTGATTCTTAGCTTCAAGCGACATAGCAAAAAGACTGTTGCCATCCAAATTTTGCTGCCGACTATGATATTTGCTCCTGAGCTCCAGTTGATTGTTGATTTATTGTTGGACTATTACCACAGACTGCTACTAATAGATAATGTCCTGATGGAGCGGTTTCAGTGATTAGGAGTAAACAGGAACTTTGCAGAACTAAAGAATAGAAATGATTATTTATTATCAGTCTTTTTCAGAGAAAAAAATACTTACTTTTTTATTGCCATATCGCTTGAAATGCATTGCGTGAAAAGTAGGTCACCAGCTAGCTTGTCTGTGTGAATTATGCTGTGAAAAATTAAATTATATGAAAATAAAGATATCAAAATAAATACTTACGCAATTTGTTTTAATAACATACCTTGTTTATGTAACATACTTCGCCCAATGAGACGGTGAATAGTGATTTTTGGCTCTCCTCTACCAATTCTTGGTTTCATTTTACGGCTAGTAACTCCTTGTTCAAAGACAATGTCCCGGTGGAGGGGTTTCAGTGCTTGAGAGCAAACAGGAACTTTGTAGAACTAATGAATAGAAATGATTATTTACTATTATTTATGATTATTCATTATCAGTCCTTTTCAGATGGAAAATACTTACTTATTACAATCGAACTCATATTAAAGAGCCATTTAGACAAAACTGTTGCGACTGAGTTTCTGCTGCTTAAGAAAGCCTTTGTAATATCCCTGGAATTGCATTGCGTGCATATGTAGGTCATCAGCTAGCTTGTCAAGGTTGGTTTTTAATGTTCCAATGTGCTTGTCCACAGCTGGAGAGGAATGTAGAGGTCGTAACTATTTAAAAGAGAAAAATTAAATTACACGAAAAGAAAGATGTGAAAATAAATACTTACACAAGTTGTTTTACAATGTAGTCCATCATGAGTGCAATAGGTTGACCCTCGGCCGGAGAATGTTCATAGCTATATCCATGGAATCCAATTCGACTGAAAAATAACTGCAGAAATAAATTTTAACCAACAGTTTGTAAACTTTAGAAAGAAGTTTCTTACTTGAATCGTCTTATCGAACCATCGATTACCACCGCACTTCTGAACACACAGCCATGAATAATTAGTAGATAATTTTTTCATTTGCACTTTTAAGCTAGTTATTTTGTGTGTTTGCATATTGTTCCTAAACTATACAACTTAAGAGTGTACAAATATATTATTAATCTTTGGAATAAAAGAATCACAATGTTCTGTCAAATGACACAAAATTAAACTCACCACACAATCTTGTCATATTTGACAATCAGACAGAAGACTTCACTTTTATTGATTCACATGTATTCACCGATAGGAAGTTTTGAGAGAGGATTCCGCTCTCCCATTTGAGGGGCGCAGCGGACGGCGGTAGTGAGAGTTGGCTGTCTAATATAGGTAGTCTGTGGTCCCAGTATTTTTCCTTAGATTTCTCCTGACCGCTGGTGGGGGGTAGCTAATTAAAAGAACTTCGTTTGTGACTGCTGTATAACAAGTGATTTTATTTCTAAAAATATTCAGCTTAAATACTATTATGACCACGGTAATCGTGGGAATAAATTATTAGAGTTAGAAGACGAAATGTCTTATCGGAGCCAGAGGAAATATGACGCTGCATTTTGAGTGCCGCTAGTTTGAGGTGTAGTGAGTGTCCGGTGGGAATAATGTTGATATCTGAGAAATGTGGATCGTCTTTAGGAACTGTGTGCACTGCTATGCTTGAACATTATGGGAGGCAAACGAAATGTGCCGCTGCATTTTAATTGCAGCTGCTTTGAGGTTTAGTGAGTGTACGGTGGAACTATGTCGATATCTGAGAACCGTGGATCGTCTGGAGGAATTGATATGTGTGCAGGGCTATGCTTGAACACATACGTTGTTAGATTATTGGCTACTACTGCGGAAATGTGAAGGGGGATATATTGGTGAAGTTTATTGAATCAACAGTTCATACACTACTTCAAGATGGTATTGATGTCGTTTGAATCGCATGTGATCAAGGAGGTCCAATCAGAAGTGCGTACTATAAATTAGGGGTCACAATTGAGGCCCCCTATATTACAGTAATGGACAGAAAAATCTTTTGCCTCTATGACGCTGTTCATCTAATGAAAAGTGTGCGAAATAATTTATTAGTCGCCAATATTTCAGTTGGCAATGATACTATATTCTGGTGAGTACTTCGAAAATTATTTTATGCTGATAACGGCTTCATTAGATCGACGCATAAGCTAGCAGAAGCACATATCAAGCCCGATAACTTCCAAAAAATGTCAGTAAATTTAGCGACTCAGGTCGCTGTGAAGAAATAGAAAAGCAAAAGATAAAGAAAAAGTAACAGCTTTATCCACAGCAACTTTTTTTCAAACTGAATCAGATGTTTGATAATTTGAAAGGTAATAACAATTTTTCAAGTAATCCTGATAAATGTGTAATAATCCTGATAAATATCAGAAAACCAAATGGGCATCATATCAAACTTACAGAATTCAGTTGGATGGATATCGTCATGGAAAATGGGCAAAAAGATTCGGTGCATTGTTTTAACGGTCTTTGCCAAACGATAAATATAACACTGCAATTGTGGGACTATATAAAAGGGGAACAACGGCAGTACCTAATAACATCTCACTTAAATACTAATTGTCTAGAGAATACTTTATCAATCGTTGGAAATAACAGAGGATCATATGAAAGAAATCCATCTGCATTCCGTATGCATGCATATTTGTTAATAGTATTGTTTTATTTTTATGCGTTTCTTAGAATTATATAAATGAATTTGAACTTTGTATTTATTATTTTATTTATTTTTTAAATACCTACCTATCAATATAAAATTAAAAATTGTACCTTTGTTATATAAAAATATAAGCACAATTATCAGAAATGGTTCTCAGCTTAATTTGCATTTATTTGGCCATGTTTAATTTCAAAATAATAATTTGAAATCAGGTAATCGTACCTAGGTATTTGCTAGGTGCATATTGATTTCCTACACATTTTAATTTTATCTGATCTTGTGTGATTATTAATGGCAGAGTAAAAAGAAATTGCACAATGATGCATGCACCTACATAGGTATGTACTTTATAAACATACATATACATATTACACTATCAGTTCTGTGTCGTGGAGTCCTTACCTATGCACCTACATTACATACTTTGAAAAACAAAATAATATCTAGCTATAATTATTCATATTTGCAATCATATAATAGCTATGTATTTGATTTTTATGATCGAAATGAAGATGAAAACAACATTTTCAAATCGGATACCTAGGTAGCGCAATGGTAGTGCAATCAGAAATAACACTTGTCAAAATATCATTTATGGTGGATTTACACCATCACGCACGCGCATTTTTGCAACAAAACCGAAAAGAGAGATCCGTTTATCCGCAGTCAATGCTAATAAGGTGTAAGAGTGAGATCACTTACTTTAACTTGCTATAACATTATTATGGAGATTTGACAGATCACATGTAAACAAACAAATTTATTTTCATCGGTTTTGTTGTAGTAGAATTAAAAAATAAATAAAAACATGGATCTCGTAAAGGCTGCCGTATTAATAGTGTTTTCCATCTTGAGTAGGTACAATCGGCGATGTGAAGCAGAGAAATGTCAAAAATGTATTATGGCGATTAAAACATATGTGTAATAAAAGATTAAACGAAATAGAAACCCAGGCTGAAATACGTTAAAGTGAACAAAGCCGAAACTTGTTTGTCGTTTGAGTTCTAAACTTCAACTAACTTTATTCAATATAAAATAACATGTATGTATGCGCTAATTTACGTTAACAATGAAAGTATGTATGAAAGCAAATCTACGATATTGATGAAAGCGTCCAGACCTTTCTAATATTTTTTAACATCCTCCGGCCGGCGAAGATGAAGGAATCTCAAGGTTGTATAACAATTGAATAGGTCATCGAGTCATGAAGCCATTGGAGTAGCGTATTTCGCAGGCCCTTATATGGCCATCTCGACCAGGGAAAACGTCCGCAATTTTAGCTAACTTCCAGTTCAGTCTCGGCTTCCCAGTATCTGCAACCAGAACGATATCGTCCCTTTTAAATGTCGTGGTTTCACATACCTTATTGTGATGAAATGACCGCAAAAGATGAAGATACTCCATTCTCCAGCGTTTCCACAATTTGTTAGTGTACTTTTGGCGACGCGTCCATAAAACTCGCATCCCATTCATATCATCGGGTACATCTATGGGTATTGTAGGGCCATACTGAGTTCCAAAGAATTGAGCCGGGGTCAACGGATCGGCATCCAGCAAATCACTGCCCACATAGGTCAACGGACGCGAATTGACCACTCCTTCGGTCTCGATCAAAATAGTCCTCAACTGCTCTGAAGAGAGTTTGGCCTTTCCTATTACCACCTTTAGAACATTTTTAATAGTTCGAATAAGACGCTCCCAAAATCCGCCCCACCAAGGAGCTCTTTCGACTGAAAACTTCCATTTTATACATTTGTGCGCCAAGAAATCTTGAAGTGCTGCATCTGTAAACTCAACGCCCCTTAACTCAAAGGCGGCTCTGCGGAATGTCTTGGCATTATCGGAGTATATGATAGATGGGATCCCTCTCCGTGCAATAAATCGCTTGAGACCTATTAGGCAACTGTCCGTTGATAAACTCGGCAACATCTCGAGATGCACAGCTCGAATGGCGGCACAAGTGATTACCATCATATAAGCCTTACTCCTGCCGTCTGAATCATCAAAGGTGTAAAGGGGACCAGCAAAGTCGACGCCAATGACATCGAATGGCCTAAGTAATCTGAGCCGGTCGAAAGGCAAAGGCCCAAATGGCACTGAGGCTGGTTTCCCGAACAGCTTTCGGCACGTAATACATTTTTTTATTCGCTTCTGGATGCATTGACGGCCTTTAGGAATCCAAAACCTTGTTCTCAGTTGTGACAGCATAATATTCGTCCCGCCATGTAGGGTACTTTGATGATAGTCGTCTATTATAAGGTTCGTTAAGTGGCAGCCTGTTGGTAATATTATTGGATGACGTACATCTGAAACGTCGTCAAGGTACTGGAGACGACCCTTAACCCTCAAAAGCTCGTCGTCATCCAGAAAAGGAAGCAGTTCCGCAATATTGTTTTATTTTTATGCGTTTCTTAGAATTATATAAATGAATTTGAACTTTGTATTTATTATTTTATTTATTTTTTAAATACCTACCTATCAATATAAAATTAAAAATTGTACCTTTGTTATATAAAAATATAAGCACAATTATCAGAAATGGTTCTCAGCTTAATTTGCATTTATTTGGCCATGTTTAATTTCAAAATAATAATTTGAAATCAGGTAATCGTACCTAGGTATTTGCTAGGTGCATATTGATTTCCTACACATTTTAATTTTATCTGATCTTGTGTGATTATTAATGGCAGAGTAAAAAGAAATTGCACAATGATGCATGCACCTACATAGGTATGTACTTTATAAACATACATATACATATTACACTATCAGTTCTGTGTCGTGGAGTCCTTACCTATGCACCTACATTACATACTTTGAAAAACAAAATAATATCTAGCTATAATTATTCATATTTGCAATCATATAATAGCTATGTATTTGATTTTTATGATCGAAATGAAGATGAAAACAACATTTTCAAATCGGATACCTAGGTAGCGCAATGGTAGTGCAATCAGAAATAACACTTGTCAAAATATCATTTATGGTGGATTTACACCATCACGCACGCGCATTTTTGCAACAAAACCGAAAAGAGAGATCCGTTTATCCGCAGTCAATGCTAATAAGGTGTAAGAGTGAGATCACTTACTTTAACTTGCTATAACATTATTATGGAGATTTGACAGATCACATGTAAACAAACAAATTTATTTTCATCGGTTTTGTTGTAGTAGAATTAAAAAATAAATAAAAACATGGATCTCGTAAAGGCTGCCGTATTAATAGTGTTTTCCATCTTGAGTAGGTACAATCGGCGATGTGAAGCAGAGAAATGTCAAAAATGTATTATGGCGATTAAAACATATGTGTAATAAAAGATTAAACGAAATAGAAACCCAGGCTGAAATACGTTAAAGTGAACAAAGCCGAAACTTGTTTGTCGTTTGAGTTCTAAACTTCAACTAACTTTATTCAATATAAAATAACATGTATGTATGCGCTAATTTACGTTAACAATGAAAGTATGTATGAAAGCAAATCTACGATATTGATGAAAGCGTCCAGACCTTTCTAATATTTTTTAACATCCTCCGGCCGGCGAAGATGAAGGAATCTCAAGGTTGTATAACAATTGAATAGGTCATCGAGTCATGAAGCCATTGGAGTAGCGTATTTCGCAGGCCCTTATATGGCCATCTCGACCAGGGAAAACGTCCGCAATTTTAGCTAACTTCCAGTTCAGTCTCGGCTTCCCAGTATCTGCAACCAGAACGATATCGTCCCTTTTAAATGTCGTGGTTTCACATACCTTATTGTGATGAAATGACCGCAAAAGATGAAGATACTCCATTCTCCAGCGTTTCCACAATTTGTTAGTGTACTTTTGGCGACGCGTCCATAAAACTCGCATCCCATTCATATCATCGGGTACATCTATGGGTATTGTAGGGCCATACTGAGTTCCAAAGAATTGAGCCGGGGTCAACGGATCGGCATCCAGCAAATCACTGCCCACATAGGTCAACGGACGCGAATTGACCACTCCTTCGGTCTCGATCAAAATAGTCCTCAACTGCTCTGAAGAGAGTTTGGCCTTTCCTATTACCACCTTTAGAACATTTTTAATAGTTCGAATAAGACGCTCCCAAAATCCGCCCCACCAAGGAGCTCTTTCGACTGAAAACTTCCATTTTATACATTTGTGCGCCAAGAAATCTTGAAGTGCTGCATCTGTAAACTCAACGCCCCTTAACTCAAAGGCGGCTCTGCGGAATGTCTTGGCATTATCGGAGTATATGATAGATGGGATCCCTCTCCGTGCAATAAATCGCTTGAGACCTATTAGGCAACTGTCCGTTGATAAACTCGGCAACATCTCGAGATGCACAGCTCGAATGGCGGCACAAGTGATTACCATCATATAAGCCTTACTCCTGCCGTCTGAATCATCAAAGGTGTAAAGGGGACCAGCAAAGTCGACGCCAATGACATCGAATGGCCTAAGTAATCTGAGCCGGTCGAAAGGCAAAGGCCCAAATGGCACTGAGGCTGGTTTCCCGAACAGCTTTCGGCACGTAATACATTTTTTTATTCGCTTCTGGATGCATTGACGGCCTTTAGGAATCCAAAACCTTGTTCTCAGTTGTGACAGCATAATATTCGTCCCGCCATGTAGGGTACTTTGATGATAGTCGTCTATTATAAGGTTCGTTAAGTGGCAGCCTGTTGGTAATATTATTGGATGACGTACATCTGAAACGTCGTCAAGGTACTGGAGACGACCCTTAACCCTCAAAAGCTCGTCGTCATCCAGAAAAGGAAGCAGTTCCGCAATTTTAGACGTCCTTGGAATGGACTTCCCTTCCTGCAAAGAGCGAATTTCTTTATTAAAATAAATAGACTGAGTATACCTGATCCAGTGAATTTCTGCAGCCGTGACGTCTTCTGCACTTAAGTGCGTAGATGCTGAACCATTCATTTTACGACAGGCATTGACAAAGCGCCGTACGTAGCTCGTAACTCGGAGAAGATGTTTCCACGAACCCACCTCCTCGTAGGGGAGCAGAGGTGATGGTGATATGAGCTCGGCTTCAGCACCGGATTCCACGATCATAGTAGTACTATCCACTTGCCCGGAAAATTGAACTGGAAAGTCTCCGCTCTTCAGCCACGATGGTCCATTTTTCCATAGTGAGGATGATGACAATACCTCACCGCTAACACCTCTTGTTAGAAGATCCGCCGGATTTTCCTTGCCGCTGCAATGACGCCACTCTGAAACCCTTGTTCGTCGATTTATCTCGTTTACCCTGCTTTGCACGTAAGGTTTCCACTTCCGCCTTTCCCCTTGAATCCAATTTAATGTTATTTTTGAGTCGGTCCATAAGTAGAAACCAGAGATCGAAATTTCGAGCGAGGCAATCAAGGCGGCAGTTAACTCCAATTTTGGCAATGTGAGGCCGTTGTCCTTCAATAGAGCGACCCGACTCTTCGCGCAAAGAAATGCGGATGTCCTGTCCCCTGATGAATCGACGCTTGTAAGGTAAGCTACAGCCCCAAATGCCTTGAGACTTGCATCGGCGAAAATGTGAATGTCCTTTGTATCCGATTGACAAAATGTCAAAGCTGCTCGTGGTATTGTCACCTCACTCAGTTGCCACAAGCCCTTGACGCATTGTTCCCATTCAGCTAGCAGATGTCCAGTTAGCGGTTCGTCCCATGACAGTTTTGCTTTCCATATTAACTGGAAAAGCACCTTCACCTTCACAATAACTGGACTAAGCATGCCCAAGGGATCGAAGTCATCCAGAAAAGGAAGCAGATTAGCACCCACCTGCAGCATGTCGTTGAGCGAATGTGAGTCTTTATTGCGAGCGGAAGCATCGAATACTATTCTCATTTTGGTGGTAGTGCTTTCCGCCTTAAACACTGGATGGTGTGGGAGGTAGAATATGCGTTTTTGTTGATAGTCGGTGGTTGATGGAATGGTTTCAGCAAAGCCATCGGACATCATCCTTTGAATAGCTGCATCATACTCTTGAAGAAGGGCTGGATTCTTGGATAGCCGCACCGTCAGAGACATCAGTCGTTTTAATGCGTGTTCTTTGTTGCTGCGGAGGACAGCATCTGGGTTTTTCCATGGCAGAACAGCTTCGTAGCGATTTTCCTTTCAGGTTATACATTGGGCAATTAGATCATCTGCCAGCTGTTGATTTTCCACTACTTCTTGTCGTATGCCGATGTTTTCAAGTGACCAAAATGCTTGACAATCGTTTTCCAACGTCGATAGGCATAGGGCGGCACTGCAATGAGGGGAGGAACTTGAGTTTTTGTTCGAAACAACATTCTTACCGAACGATGGCTTTCCTTGTAATGTCCATCCAAAAATAGTCTCCACTGCTCGCAGCGAAGGTGAAATGCAACGCTGCTTTCCGGTGACGACTGACCAGTACTTGTCAGATCCGATCAGTAGGCTCAGTCCGTCCTCTGTTTCGATTTTCGCATGCTGAATATCAGCCATAAGGAGACTTCGGATCGAAATGCTTGACAAGTCGGGTTGTGGAAGAACGTCGATACAAATATTTGGCACCACTACTGCCTCTATGTCCACACGTTGGCTGCTGTACTGACTTTGGAGTACAATTTGCACTTTGTTAAACAGCTTCGATGGAGTTTGATTCCTGGATCCAAATGGCATCAGCGACAAATTTACTTTTCCAGTGACAGGGATTTTCAGCCTTCTGACAATATCTTCGCGGATGTATGAGCACTGGCTACCACCGGACGACAGTACATCTACGAACCTACAAATGGGTGATAAACAAGTAGAAACAAAAACTCAAGTTCCTCCCCTCATTGCAGTGCCGCTCTATGCCTATCGACGTTGGAAAACGATTGTCAAGCATTTTGGTCACTTGAAAACATCGGCATACGACAAGAAGTAGTGGAAAATCAACAGCTGGCAGATGATCTAATTGCCCAATGTATAACCCGAAAGGAAAATCGCTACGAAGCTGTTCTGCCATGGAAAAACCCAGATGCTGTCCTCCGCAGCAACAAAGAACACGCATTAAAACGACTGATGTCTCTGACGGTGCGGCTATCCAAGAATCCAGCCCTTCTTCAAGAGTATGATGCAGCTATTCAAAGGATGATGTCCGATGGCTTTGCTGAAACCATTCCATAAACCACCGACTATCAACAAAAACGCATATTCTACCTCCCACACCATCCAGTGTTTAAGGCGGAAAGCACTACCACCAAAATGAGAATAGTATTCGATGCTTCCGCTCGCAATAAAGACTCACATTCGCTCAACGACATGCTGCAGGTGGGTGCTAATCTGCTTCCTTTTCTGGATGACTTCGATCCCTTGGGCATGCTTAGTCCAGTTATTGTGAAGGTGAAGGTGCTTTTCCAGTTAATATGGAAAGCAAAACTGTCATGGGACGAACCGCTAACTGGACATCTGCTAGCTGAATGGGAACAATGCGTCAAGGGCTTGTGGCAACTGAGTGAGGTGACAATGAGCAGCTTTGACATTTTGTCAATCGGATACAAAGGACATTCACATTTTCGCCGATGCAAGTCTCAAGGCATTTGGGGCTGTAGCTTACCTTACAAGCGTCGATTCATCAGGGGACAGGACATACGCATTTCTTTGCGTTTGATCGTCGGCATTCTCGGTGGAACGAAAGTAGTCGACGCGAAGGTCCACTGGAAGGCAACGAATAAGTATAGATTTAAGCATGACGTGATACTGGTGTGTTGGAATCTGCAATGCGGTTAAAGTGCGACAACATGATGTGACAGCGTTGTAAAGCGTGCGTAACCCTGAAGTGTCTGTGCGTGTCTGTACTGGACGAAGAGAAACGAGTTGTTGCATATGCTTGTCCACCAAGCGCTCAGGGTCGCCGAATTGTTCGCGCAAAAGGGAGATAGCTGCTTAATACCATGTTCCAGACGCCGTAAATCCTCCAATTACCCTCTTTGCCTTCCCCGTAAGAACGGATTCAAGATAACAAAACTTGTCGGATGATGATAACCCGCTATTTTCATGCACCGCTGTCTTGAATTGTTCCCAAAATGGAAGCCAATCCTGGATGTTACCATCAAAGCCTTTGAGTGGAAGTTTTGGCAATTTGGGGAGACAAACATCGTTACGGTTGGACTGCCGGCTACTATTGGAGTTGTCCAAAACGTGTGATGATGGGGCTTGTTTCCGCCGCACCCTTTGTAGACGTGAACCAATCCGAGCCAACATGTCGACCGCCATGTCCTGATATTCGGCTACCTTCTCCATCTCCTTGTCGACTTCGTCCGCCTTGAAAACATTTTTGCTGCTTACCTCTTTGTTCATGACGGTGAGGCTTTCGTGTGCAGCCGTTAAGCGTTGGAGCAAAATTTGTAGTTCTTCTTCGATGAGGTCCAAATTATCTTCCAAATTGACCTGCGAATCTTTAGACGTAAGGTACTCCATTGCGCTTCTTACAATTTTCGTGACTTGACCACGATATGCTGCCCTAGTTGAAAGCTCCATTGGAATAAATTTTTTTTTGTAACGATTTAGTTTCTGGACACTTTGTTCCCGGGTCTCGGCACCATGTAATAAAAGATTAAACGAAATAGAAACCCAGGCTGAAATACGTTAAAGTGAACAAAGCCGAAACTTGTTTGTCGTTTGAGTTCTAAACTTCAACTAACTTTATTCAATATAAATAAACATGTATGTATGCGCTAATTTACGTTAACAATGAAAGTATGTATGAAAGCAAATCTACGATATTGATGAAAGCGTCCAGACCTTTCTAATATTTTTTAACAATATGATAGCAGCGCCCATTTTGTTTTATAGGAAATCGAAATTTCGTAAACCATCGCTATAAAAATATCAACATGCATAACTTTCCCATAATTCCTACCACGTAAACAAGATGGCCGACCTGAATACGTGTCACGTTTTTTTGCATGTTAGGTAATGCTGTCCCTTTCAGTCACACGGATATTTAGTATTTAGCATCCCTTTAATCTTACATGTTAGGAATGTGTGACCGTGTAAATCCACCATTATCAGTAAACCAGTAGCAAATAAAAAAAATACTCCAATAAAACTCTAACAAAAATTTCAAAAGTAAAAACGAAATAAAAACAATCGAAGCGTAGCGACAGCAACGATAAGTATGAAATATCCTACGTTAAACTGGAGGGATATTTTTGTAGGGATATTATACATTTTCGTTTTTATCCAATCCATTTCACAAACGTGCACAAGCGATTACAGCGACGTATGGACCGCGTAGCGGATGTTTGCTTCGGTGCCGTTTCTATTTGTAGTTAATCAATGACTACAATCATTGAATAACTACAAATAGAAGTGGACACCGCTCATTTTGAAGCGACATGCGGACCTTCATTGCGGCGAAAATTTGTATTAACTTAGTGTATGCATATACCAGCTTTTCTAGATTCGTGCATTAGGTAAAATTAATTTCCCAAAATATTCCCATGTTTATTTTTCTTGTGAATAGGTAGCGATGACAACAATTGCATCGTTTATTTCAGAAACAACATAAGTCAATGAGCATTTACTTTTCAGGAGCAACATAAAATAATATTGATTTGTATCGATTGGATAAGAATCTATCGAAACTTTAGTTTTTATTTATTTTATTATCCATATTAATATTATAAATGCGAAAGTAACTCTGTCTGTCGGGTGGCGACGGTGTAGAGGTTAGTGTGTTGGCTTGTGACCCGTGCGGTGCAGGTTCAATCCCCATGGGGAACAACAACATACGCCAACCAATCACATGCCTCTACACCAAAAGGAGGATTTCTGCCTGGTAGTACAATGGACCGTTACCGAGTCTGAGTGCTCTGGGATTTGGATTTCCTTAAAAAAAAAAGAAAAAAAAAAAAACTCTGTCTGTCTGTCTCGATTTAACGCCAAAACTACTGAACCGATTTAAATGAAATTTGGTACACAAATAGTCTAGAGCCTGAGAATGGACATAGGCTTATATTCTTACCGCGGGAAAATGCTTCATCCGCTGTCCAAAAGCGGTGATCTAAGCTGATATCTAAGAAAAGTTGTAACTCTCGAATGCTTTCTAGCTCCTAGCTTTGGATTGACTCATCCAAATGAAATAGGATTTTTTTTATTATAAGGTTCAATTATGTACAAAGATTTTAAGATATAAATCTTTGTAGGTTATCTTTGTAGGTTATCCTGAAGTTGAACAATAAGCATTAAACTATAAATTTTATACAATTCAAAAAAGTAAAATGTTCGATTGAAGCTAGATCGTTGGATTTTCCCAGCGTTGAGTGAAGGAAAATTTGTGTGTGTGTGCGGCACAAATCTGTTTCTCTACCTGTACCTTTGTGTAATGTGCTTTTTATACCCTATTCTAGGGGTAGGTATATTAATTTTGACGCATAGTTTGTAACATACCTTAATATTGCCCGTAGACCCCTAAAAGTTACTATATTTATGATCAGCATCGATAGTAATGTCGATCTAGCCATGTCCGTCCGTCTGTCCGTCGGCAAAAATTAGGCCTTTAAACTGGACCTAGAGAGCTGAAATTTTAACCATATACTCTCTAGGGTCCCGAAATAATCAAGTTTACGAATTTTTGAAATCCGCCCACAGACACGCCCACAAACTCAAAAAAACAAAATTTTGGAAAAGATCGAATTTTGAGCTAGAAAGCTGAAATTTTTATATATGATCTATGAATCCTAAAACTGCTTGGGATAAAATTTTTTCAAAATCCGCCCACTGACACGCCCACAAATAAATAAAACAATTTTTTTGAAAATCCAAAGTTTGAGCTAGGGAGCTGAAATTTATAATATATACTCTCTATGGGCCCTTTATGCTCATGTGTAAATATTTTCAAAATCCGCCCACTGGCACGCCCACAATTATTATTTTTTTTTTTTTGAAAATTCAAAGTGAGCTAGGGAGCTGAAATTTATAATATATACTCTCTAGGGGCCCTTTATGCGTTTTTTTTTATAAAATCCTTTAAATGTTATATAACAAAATATGTAGAGCGTTCTTAACAATTCAACCATACTTAGACTTTTGTCACGCCCACTTATGAGGGATAGGAATAAGAATAGGGTATCCAACAGTTCGCCCAAGCGGACTGTAGCCGTCCCTATGTTTCTTTTTTTTTGTATGCACCTTTTGCAGTTTGTGTTGTTTTTTTATGGCGCGTGGTCATGAGATTGAGAAAGATAGGGTATGAAATGTAAATTAGATTGAGAGGGAGTCACACTCAGAGTATATCCATTATAATGAGTAGGGATACTCTCGACGTTTTCTTTATCAGTTCTTATCAGCAGGTATTTTGTTTTAAATTTGAGAAGTGGCAGACTGGCGAAGCAAAGCGAGCACGGGGCAGCTAGTATTTCATAATTTGTATTCTTTTGTTGGGCTTGAAACGTGACCTTAGAGTGTGAAGCCACTACATTGCATATATTTTCCAAATTTGTTACTAGTTCAGAACTATATATTTAAACTGATATAGGCTTCTTTTTTAAGACAGTATTAACTTTAATTTTGAACAAAAGACAGGACATTTCATTGAGTGGTTTATTTGTATTCAACTGAGAAAATACATTCCGCAATTAGTTAACTAAGTTTTTAAGTCACATGAACATTGTAAATAACAAATGATCACGATTGGAGGAAAGTACATTCCTCTGGCTGGTACGCATTTGTCGTTTAGAGATATGGTGTTTTTTTTTGTAATCCAGTTTAAACTTTGATTTTTAACAGAACACATGTAATTTTATTAAGCAACCATTTTTTTGTGCTCAATCGAGAGAATACATTCTGCAATTAGTTATTAAGTTCTTAAACACACTTGTTTTGCGAAAACGGTCACCAATATAGCCAATAGCGGTCTCACGTGGTCGAATATGTTGGGTGTATTTTACACAAATGAAAGTGTAATACATGTGATGTATGTTTACTAAAAGTCTACCTCGCCTACAAATCTATGGGGCTTATTGAAAGGTTAGCCCAAGCCTAGTGAAATTGGATGGCTGAAAAGCCTTAGTGTTGTTTTTTCTAAAGAGCCATCCTGAAAATTAAGATGAGACATTCACTGTGTCCACTTTAAGATTAAATTTATTGCGTCTTTCTTAACCTATTTATACAAAATTCTTATTCTAATTATTTACACCTATTCACTAATACTATAAAATAAAATGCTTGTTGCAGCAGTAATTCTTAAAAAAATAAGTGTTTCAAATTTGCCATCCGTCTGCACAATTTGACACCACGCACAACGCGGCTCAAGGTGAAGCGGAACCATAATCTCATCGCTTGCACCTTCGTTTGAAAATTGTGTGGATGGATAGTAATTACAATTCCATCGTCTGTGGCTGGGGGAAGCCCTTGTGTGAACTTTGAGTTGTTGTTCTAGTTGCCACGATTGGCGTCTGGAATTGTAATCCATGTAGTATTGAATATAATTATAGAGTTCTTCGATCCGGATGGTAGTTATATAATTACAGATGTAGTATATGAAGTTGATGCACTAGCATCGAAGATAGTTCCGGTATTGCAAAGTAAGAATGTTTGCGTCATAGTTTTTCTCTTAATATGTGTCTTAGTTTGTGTATCCATCATATTACATAAATAGGTGATGTTAATATTATCTGTCATGGCGACACCGAATTCAATGAAGATTCCCATGCTTGCGAGTATGACGATTTTGAAGGGGAGAATTTAACAATATCAGAGACAGTTCCAACTATGAAAGATATGGCAACACATTATTTTTCGGGATATATTTTTCATGCCATTTTAAAGAAAACCCATTGTAGAACATGCAAATTATTTATGTGCAAAGAGGGTCAAAATGAGTTCCCTACAAAAGCCGAGGGTCTTATTGAAGCTCGTCAATATGAGGATACTATTAATGATGGTTTAGTCATTCCTACTACACATTTTGTCGAGTTAATTGAATGAATTATAAAGTGTTTTGAGGAACGTTTTGAAACTCTATGCTTCGAACAAAATGTCCTCAATACTCTTTTAAACTTTTGTAGGAACCTATTTGAGCTTCCATGTTCCGATTAATGGTTTTTTATGTGATACCACACGATTTTCCTGGTTTTAATTTTAATAGAATTTTAATAGAATTAGAGAAAACATAGAAAGAAAAAAACAGAATGAATAACATAATATACTTACAGGAGCAAAGTTTGTCAAAGAAAATTTAAATAAAAACTGGATAAACTCGTGGCTTCAATGGCACAGTGCATGAGTGCTCGCCTGAGAAGACGCTGGTCTAGGTTCGAATCCCAGTGGAAGAAATGGAATTTCGGGATAAAATGAAGGAAAAAGACAGACCAGCACCACAGAAGCAGTCTGATGATCGATTGTGGCTAACCGCGAAACAGCGCTGTAACTTCAGCCGTCCACTTAACGTGGTAAGGAATGTAAGGTTATTCATTCAAAAACAAAATAAAGGAATTGAAGGAAAACAAAAATTAAAACCAGGAAAAATTGTGTGGTATCACATAAAAAACCATTAATCGTAAGCTTTCTAGCTTCTCTACGAATTCTTTGCAGTTCCGAGCTCCACCAGGGAACTGTCGTTCTGCCAGCGGGTTTACTTACTGGGCACGTCAGTTCGAAACAGCTAGTAATGGCACTATTCAGGTTTTGAACATCATCCCCTACCTTTTGTCTCGTCCTGAGTTTGGTTGGAGTTTTGAGAGTTTTTTCCCATTTCCTCCCTGAAGCGTATCCAGTTGGTTTTTCTTGGATTCCTCCTCTCCTGCAAAGTTATGGCTTCGCATTCATTTTGGAATTCGATATATCTATGATCTGAGAGGGATGCCTCCGAAGAGACCCTCCAGTTGGTAATCGCCTTAAAGTATCTATTTGATAAAGTCAGGTCGATCACCTCCTGTCTTCTTGACGTCACAAAAGTTGGTTGCGAGCCAACATTGTTGATAGTAAGATCAGATGATAGAATGAAATTCAGGAGATGGTTTCCTCGCATGTTGCATTTGCTACTGCCCCAAACAGTGTTTTGAGCGTTGGCATCGCAGCATATAACTAGGCCCATCTTCCTGGTGTCGCAATAGTCTATGAGTTCAGCAATTGCCCTTGGTGGTGGAAGCACTACTGAATCATAGGGGAGATAAGCTGACGCCACGACGAAGGTCGTCCAATCTCCATTCGTTTCGTAGCTAATGGCTGCAGCAACCAAATCTTGGCCACAAAATTGTCCAAGCTTAGTCACTGAGAGAAGGTTCGACACAGCAAGACACAGCCCTTGGTCTCTCGGACCGCTCGTCACAGAGTATCGTGGTGCCACGGACACCTCCAAGGCCACAGATGCGATTTTTCCACACCCATGGCTCCTGTATGGATGTTATGTGGGCTTTTGTGTTCAACACGGAAAGCTTCTTACTGATGAGAGCAGTAGCAGCCTTGGAATGTTGAAGGTTGATCTGAGTAAATACAATCATTGGTATAAACTAGGGGTTTTCGTCCGTTACTCGCACTCACTTGGAAATAAAGCGGAATTGAATCCTTCCAAGGTGCAAAAAGGACGCATCCCATACCCGGACCTGATAGTCTAGACAGAACTTTTATCTAAACCAACAACGAGAGTAGTTCCTTCCTTATCATTTCTACTCTCCCTGTGGGAATGAACAGTCCAGTCGCTAGTATCAAGCCCAGGATTCTGGGTAGCACATCCGCCGTCTTCCTAAGTTTCCCTGGGATCCAGCAGTTGGCGCGTTTTTTTTTTGGGGGGTCAAAAGTTGCGGTTCCCAGAGGGGGAATTTTCGGCACCGTCTTACTAAGCCATTCAAAGGTTTGCTGTGTTGAGCACTTCACCGTAAAGGTTCTGTTCTTTAGCTCACTGTCCTCCATTTGAATGCATTCAGTGGATGCGTTTGCCAGCTCCCACAGGTGATCTTAACAGTGTTTGCACTCTGCGTCGGTCATGCTGTTGTCTTCGCCAGCCTTCCTGATGAGTAACACCAGAGAAGAGGTAACGGCTTTCTTATAAGATACCGACTTTTTCCGACAGCCAATTTCTGCCTACTGCCGTCGCGAGCATTTCTGCTTGCAGCAACTGTTTCACTCAGGTTTTGCGCGCGGGGACTTCTATCAGCTGGAATTGTTCTAGTGGAAGGGCACGCAGAAGGTGCGCGCGCAGTTCCACCGACAGGAGTGCTTGAGGCCTTCTTCCTCCATTTTTTCCTGTTCGAGCCATTGGAAGAGGAGGCAGCGTTGGTTTCAGTCAGCTGGCTGGTTTCGATTGGGGTAACCTCTGCCGACCTGCATCTCTTTGCCGTCGCCGCAGGGGAAGGGCAGTTCTCAACGCTTGCGCCTTCAACTGGCGGTGCAGTTTCTTTGCGCCGCACGATAGCGGCCTTTCTCCTTTTCCTCTTTCGCTTATTAGTCTTTGCCTTAATTCCATTAATATTTTTTTTTTTTTTTTTTTTTTTTTTTATTCTGGCTCGCCAAGGCGATTTATAAGGGGGGGGGGGGGGGGGGGGGGGGGGGGGGGGGGCAACTTCGACCTCAAAGATCTTTTCTACCGTCAGAAAAGTTTAAACAAGTAGAATTTCCACTTTCCGTGTAAAGCGGACAATTTTACCAGTAGAAGAATTCTTTATGTCCTCGGGGCTCATTTGCTCCCTGAGAAAGATCTTCTTTCTAATTCCATTAAGGGCTGGACATTCACATAGTGTTCAGCTGACTCGTCCTCTTCAAGACAGAATGGGATGCTTTCCCAAAGATGGATACATTTTCTATGTTCCCAGCTTTTTATTGCTGCCGTTGCTGCTGATATAGGAGTGCAGAGGAAAGGTTCGGGACATATGAATGGTGTTTCTGAACCTTTTCTGGCCAGTTCGTCGGCCTTTTCGTCACCTTCTACCCCGACGTGACCCGCAACCCACCATAATTCGGTCTTGTTTCTTATACCGAGTGTTTGTAGGGTATTGAAGCAGTACATGACTGATTTGGAGTCAATGGTATAAGAGCTAAGGGCGTTTATAGCTGCTTGACTATCCGTGAATATATGGATGGTTGCACCTTTTATGCCAGATAAATTAATGTGGCTGGCGCATTCTTGAATGGCGTGGAGCTCTGCTTGAAATACGCTGGGACTTTTGCCCATGGGTATCGTGAAGTCCGATATTCCCGCTCCTACCCCATTTTAGAACCATCCGTATACCACTTTATGCCGTTGTGGCTGTTTGGTGGGTTATTACTAACCCATGCTTCTCTCTTGGGTATCTCCCTGGAGAACCGTTTGTTGAAGCATAGTGTTTTTTGAATGCGGTCTGTGACCGCGCAGTTCATTTTAAGTTCTGGCAGTTCATCGAGAAGGGTCTTTAGTTCCGGATGATCATTAAGACTTATCTCGTTTAACTGTATTAGACTTATTGCACTGCGTATATGTGGAGAGGTGTAATTCCTGTTATTGCCTCTATGGCAGCTGTTGGACAGGTTCGTTGTACCTTTTTGAGCTTCTCTATTGCGACCTTTTGTGTGGATTTTGTCCACCGTACTATGGAGGCGTATGTTATAATGGGTCTTATCATCACTGTGTAGATCCAGAGGACGATCTTTGGAGAGATTCCCCAGGTTCTGCCATATGTGCGACGACAGGCCCATAAAGCTCTATTAGCTTTAGTGATTTTGTTATTTATGTGAGAGCTCCAGTTAATTCTCTTGTCTAGGATTACTCCAAGATACTTGACTTCGTCGGAATACTCTACGACCGTGTCGTTTATTGTGATTTGGCCTAGGTATAATTTCCTATTTTTAGTGAAAGGAACGATGACGGCTTTACTGGGATTTATGGAAAGATTTTCCTTGATGCAACAGTCTATGGCTGTCTTTAGAGCATTTTTCATTTTTGATGTGACTCCAATTTGAGTCTTTGCCCCTGACTATGATGACAATATCATCGGCGTACCCAATTGTAGTGTAGCCCAAATTGCTCAAGTTGTGTAGCAGGTCATCGATGACCAATGACCACAAAAGTGGTGAAAGTACTACCCCTTGTGGGCAGCCCCTCACTGCTGTTACTGATACTGAGGTCGTTCCTGACGAGGCAGTTATTTTGCGACTTTCCAGCATCACGTTGATCCATTTAATAGTAGGTCTGTCTATGGTTCTATGGTACAAAGCATTTGATATGGATTCATATCCAGTGTTGTCAAAAGCACCCTCTATGTCCAGAAAGGCACAAAGTGCGATCTCTTTGCAACGGTAGGCGTTTTTATACCCTATTCTAGGGGTATATTAATTTTGACGCATAGTTTGTAACATACCCTAATATTGCCCGTAGACCCCTAAAAGTTACTATATTTATGATCAGCATCGATAGTAATGTCGATCTAGCCATGTCCGTCCGTCCGTCCGTCCGTCCGTCCGTCGGCAAAAATTAGGCCTTTAAACTGGACCTAGAGAGCTGAAATTTGAACCATATACTCTCTAGGGTTACGAAATAATCAAGTTTACGAATTTTTGAAATCCGCCCACAGACACGCCCACAAACTCAAAAAAACAAAATTTTGGAAAAAATCGAATTTTGAGCTAGGAAGCTGAAATTTTTTATATATGATCTATGACTCCTAAAACTGCTCGGGATATAAAATTTTCAAAATCCGCCCACTGCCACGCCCACAAAAAAATAAAACAATTTTATTGAAAAACCAAAATTTGAGCTAGGGAGCTGAAATTTTTAATATATACTCTCTAGGGGCCCTTTAAGCTCATGTATAAATATTTTCAAAATCCGCCCACTGACACGCCCACAAATAAATAAAACAATTTTTTTGAAAATCCAAAGTTTGAGCTAGGGAGCTGAAATTTATAATATATACTCTCTAGGGGCCCTTTAAGCTCATGTATAAATATTTTCAAAATCCGCCCACTGACACGCCCACAAATAAATAAAACAATTTTTTTGAAAATCCAAAGTTTGAGCTAGGGAGCTGAAATTTATAATATATACTCTCTAGGGGCCCTTTATGCTCATGTGTTAATTTTTTTTTAAATCCGCCTACTGACACGCCCACAATTAAATAAAACAATTTTATTGAAACACCCAAGTTTGAGCTAGGGAGCGTTTTTTTGATAAAATCCTTTAAATGTTATATAACAAAATATGTAGAGCGTTCTTAACAATTTAACCATACTTAGACTTTTGTCACGCCCACTTATGAGGGATAGGAATAAGAATAGGGTATCCAACAGTTCACCCAAGCGGACTGTAGCCCGTCCCTATGTTTTATCTCTGTAGTTAGTCTTAACCTTCCGTGGATTTGCCCTTTTGGTACGCATATTGGTGAGGGTGCAGAGGCATGCGTTTTGATATGCAGTCTCTAATGTGGATGTCAATAATCCTTTCCATTGTTTTCAGAAAAAAGCGATGTCAAGCTTATCGGCCGATATGATTTAGGTAATTCGCTCGGCTTGTTTCCCGGTTTAGGTATGAATACTACGTTTACCTCCCTCCAAGATTCGTTAAAGGGAAGATGGACGCATAGACTTATACCAGTGATTGATGTATGGATCAAAAGGGAACATGGTGAAACAAACCTCCATCTGACCCAGTTCTTGACTGGTCATGGCTGTTACAGAGAATATCTCTTCAAACGCGGACATGAAACCAGCCCAAATTGCCCGCATTGCGAAAATGTTTCTGAAAACGCGGAACACGTGTTTTTCCATTGCCAACGGTACGAAACCGAGAGGATCTCCCTGCGGGACCAATTCGGCGAGTGGCCCACGCCCGATAATGTGGTAAACTATATGCTTCGGAATGACGAAAACTGGACCGCTGTAAGTAACGTGGCGGTGCGTATACTCAGCGATCTTAGACGTTTAGAACGCCAACGGAAATCTAATAGTCCCAACAATAGAGCAACAAGCTAAGTCTTCCGACCCCCGCGAAGTAATGTCTCACGGCGGTTCCGCGGGGGAAACGAATCGGCCTGTTCGGGAAGGGAGGTGGTTTTAGCCGGTAGGAATCCGGCACTACCAATGGACGTCGGACCATTGGTGCCTCATGCAAGGTTTCCACCTTCCATCGCTAAAAAAAAAAAAAAAAAAAAAAGGTAAGTGGTATATACCCCCAGTTGAAGCTGAACCTAAATAAGGCAATCATGGATGGTAATAAAAATTATATTCCATTTTAAATGAGGGCTGGAAAAATATCGTCTGATCCTGATGCCTTGAATGGTTTAAATGAGTTAATTGCCCATTTAGCCTTATCCGGAGTAAAAAGTGTTCCGGATAAACTATTAATTCTGCTGAGGTTTCTTAGAATTGAGATCTCCGCTATATGGTCATCTGTAATGACCATCGTGTGAGACCCTGGGAAGTGAGCCTTAAGCAAAGTTTTCAGCGTTTCTTCCCGGTCGCGTGTGATGGAACCATCTGATTTGATTAACAATCCCATGCTCTTTGCTTGATCCTTTTACAGATCCCTTTGGAGGCGTGCCACCTCTGGAAGTTTTTCGATCTTCTCACAGTTTGCACGCTATGAGGCTCTTTTGGATCTGCGCAACTCAGTTGTATATGGTCAGCATGGATTTATATTGTTCCCATGTGCCGGTGCGTTTGGCTTTGTTAAAAAGCTTTTTTACTCTCTTTCGAATAGACTCAAGGTTATCGTTCCACCATGGTACGCACCTTTTAACCACGGTTCTTTTAACCTTGCAACTATTTTTGAATGCGGTAAGAACAATATCATTTATTTGACATTGCGCAGCATCTGCATCATTTGTTGTTGATGGTGCTTCTGGCAGCATGTCAGATCTGACCGCAAGATTTTCGCGGTAAGTTCTCCAATTAGTCAGTCTGTTGTCATAACGGACTGTTGCGTGTTCGGCATTGCATCTTATCTCGAATCGGATGTGCATATGATCCGATAGAGATGCCTCGCCAGACACATGCCATCCCTCTATAATATCCTTCATAAAAGGAGATGAGATAGTAAGTTCTAAAACTTCCTCTCTTATGGAATTTCTAAACGTAGGACTATTTCCCTTGTTTAGAAAGACGAGCTTATTGCTATATAAATATTCTAATAACGACTCACCTCTGTTGTTTGTATCTCGGTTGCCCCAGATGGTGTTATGTGCGTTTGCGTCGCAGCCGATTAGGATATGTACTTTCTGGTCCTCACAGTACCGGACAAGTTCCTGTACTGGTAAGGGAGGTACTACATCCGTGTCTCCAGCAAAGTACGCCGATGCGCATACAAATTTATGCAGCTCTCGGCATTTGTGGCGCTCTATTAGGACCGCCACCAGGACCCTAGTTTTGAAACCTGGAATTAAAGAAAATTTTATATCTTTCTTAATAGTGATAGCCGCCCTTGGTCTGAAAGGACCTTTGGCGAAAATTAGCTCTCTGTGTTTACAATTTAATCCGGATATCTTACCATTGGTTGCATATGGTTCCTGGATTAGTCCAATAGCAATGTTCCCTTCGGCACATCGCTGGCTAAAGGTGTCCGAGGCACCCATAGCCCTGTGCAGGTTGACCTGCAAAACGTTGAGACGGGTGGTCATCATTTGCGTCTGTATTCAGGGTTTCGTACTCTGTTGGGCTCGTTGTCACCTCTCCTACGTACGATACCCTGTTGAGGAAGACCACTTTGTCTGCCTCTAGGACTTTTGTTTTTATGTCCTTCTTGTGCTTCCATTACATAGTCTTCATAGTTGTATCTTGGTTTCACTTGTTTTGTCAGATTCGAAGGTAACGTACATTGTCGTCCGAATACCAATTCGAATGGGGTATACCCTGTTTCCGCATGTACTGCGGTGTTATAGCAGAACACATACTATGGTAACCAAGTGCACCAGTCAGTATGTTTTTCGGATACGTAGCCTCTTAGGTATGCTCTGAGAACTTTATGGGAGTTTTCTAATGCTCCTGTACTCTCGTGATGATATGCCGTGGACTGGATTTGTTCTATTCTCAGCAGTTTGCACATATCCTTAAAAATTTTGTTAATAAACTCTGTTTCTTGGTCGGATGCTATCGTTTTAGGAACTCCGTATTTAAGGATAAAGCATTCTACTAGCCGTTTACCGATTCATCTAAAGGACCTACTAAGTCTAGAAATATCTTATCGAAACTTGATTCTGCCATTGTTGTTATCTACATGGGCTGCTTTTAGGCGAAATATATTTGTTTTTCTGGCAACTTGGGCAATGCTTCACAAACGTGACCACATCGTTCTGCATTCCTGTCCAGAAATATTTTCTTTTAATGTTCTTAAGCATGCGGTTTATTCCTGCATGTCCACTTGTGGGTAATAAGTGATAATCATTGAGCAACATTTTCTTCTTCTGAGGAGCGGTTATTTCAATACAATTATTTATGAGGTGCAGCTTTACATTACTTTCTTAGAATAAGTCTCCTAAGATTTTCTGTAACTCGTGAATTTTATATTCTCGACGGCCGTCTGCGAGTTTTTTAATCTCTTGTTTAGTAATATATAATTTATTTATGTCTGCTGGTCCCCAGATTCTGTGCACGTCCCTCAGCAACATTTTGCCAAATGATGCTGATCAGGCTGTAGTGCTTTCCTTGGACCTCCTTAGGAGTACACAATTTTTCTCTGGGATATACCCCAAAACTTTGTTTGGGCCCAGGATTATATTAGTACCTCTTACTGGGTACTCATCGTTTTCGAAACTATTAATTATTTTCAACTCATTACTTTATGCCCGTATTCTGGAGGTTTGATCAATTCCGTGATAATGTGGTTATTCTTTTCTTCTTCCATGATCTGATTTTTCTTCTTCTCTTCTGTGTCCTGTACATGGTTTTCTTGTAAAGTATCTTTTGCTTTCGATTGTGACCTTGTGATGACACAAATCCAGAGTTGTTTAAGTTTATTGGAATCCCAGTTGATGCGACTTAAGGCATCACCTGTGCAGTTATCCCTTCCGGGTGTGTAGTGTTTTCAATACAAAAGTTGTATTCCTCCAGTAGTAGTCGGAATTTGGTTAGTCTACTTGAGGGTTCTTTAAGAGAAAAGAGATATACTAGTGGTCTATGGTCTGTTAGAATTTTAAATTTTCTGCCAAAAAGGTAGGGTCGATAGTGTTTTACTGCCCATACTATAGCAAGCAACTCCTTTTCTATAGTGCTATAATTTTTCTCGGCATTATTCAGAGTTTTGCTCGCATAAGCAATGGGTTGGTCATCGAAATTTGAGAGTACGGCCCCCAAGGCAAATCCCGAGGCGTCTGTCCGTAGAATGAATTCCTTCTCAAAATTCGGAAATTGTAAAACTTGAGGACTAGTGAGGATTGCTTTTAAAAGTTGAAATGACTTCTCACAGTCTTGGTTAAAATCGAACTGTACATTTTTCCTAAGTAATCTATTAAGAGGAATGGCTATTGTAGCGAAGTTAGGTATAAATTTTCGGTAGTAGTTTGCGAAAGCTACGAACCTTCTAACTTCGTCAGCATTGGTAGGCCTGGGGTAATTATTCATAACAGCTGATTTTGTTGGATCGGGGTGAATTCCTTTGTCGGAAATAATGCATCCTACAATAAGTGAGAGAACCTATCAGAATGGAACTTTGACCCAATTTACATAGGGTGAATTTACAGAGGGTAACTTTTACTTTTCTTTGTTTAATATTTGCATCGTACCTATATATATTGTTATATATATTTTTGTGTTTTTTTTCTTGACTTAAGTAAACTAAATTATTACATTTAATACCATTTAATTTTTTTCTTTAATATAGAAAATGTTTTTTTTTTTTTTTTTTCTTAATAAATAAGAATATGTAGTATGAATGTGCAGTCATCCTTAGTTGCTAAGTATTTATCATGACTTAAAATTGGGTAAACAAATGAATGCCAATTATTTTTATCATTACTTTTAATTAAACGGCAATTTTTGAAAACTATTTATAAGTTGGTAGTAGGTGCATGTTGCAAAAGGCATACTTAATTAAACATAAAAAAACTATTGAGAATTAAATACATATTTCGGACTACAACAAAAGAGATTATTTAAAAATTATAAAAAAAATATTTCTAAAAATTGTTTATTGCAGCTGAGCTGCTAACTGCCGGTGGTGATCTTCCAAAATGTTCATTTGAGCTTCTAGCTCCCCTTTGTCCCGCGTCCATAGCAGCCATAACTGGAAAGGGAGATTTTGGTCCACTCCCCTTTGGTGGCAGTGCCCGACAATACTGGCAAATAAGTTGATGTCCATCACTGCCATCAGCCGTTGAACTAGGCCGGTCCGAGATTCGACCTGAGCCAAACGAAAAGCATACGTTTCCTGCTTCGAATGCATATTGTTTTGTGTGGGTAGTATGCTGATGAATGGGAGTGTTGGGTTTGCTTTCCAATGGATCACCTTCAAGTACAAGACAACCAACACGGGGAGGTTCTTTAAAGTATTTTCTACTTTTAAATTTGGTTTTTATTGCTGCTGTGAAATTTTGTACATCCTTTGTTGATGTAGTTGATATACAAAGCGTATGCATTATGATTTTCAGCATTTCGTCCAAAAAAAAAATGAAACACTTTAGGTTGATGCTTAGTGGTTTCTGAAGCTATCTGTGCAAAGCCCAAAATCAAACCATGCTTTGAGGTTTGTACTGGAGTCAACCAAGAATATATGGTACTATCTTGATTGGTATCTTGAGAATTTTTAGATATTCCTGCTTGCCCCTGCTCCTTCCTGGTCACTCCAGTGGTCTGCGCTGTTCGGAGGGCCTGTTTAACTAGTGGTGGTTATTGCCCTCCTCCTGGCAGGATCGCCATGCAAAGTTTGGTTACTTGCAATGTTTGAGTGACTCAGGTTCTTCCAGAGCACGATTGGGAGGACCTGTTGTGTTATTGGGAGAGCTTTTCCTGACCTCGTACAGCGTGTTGCTATAGAAACGAGTGGTACGCCTTCGAAGCAGAGGACTGCTCCTTGAAGGCGTCAGTTTTCCAAAAGCAGATCCCCAAAAGTATCCCAGCGAGTTGCTAAATAAAACACTTATAGGTTCTCTGACTTCAGAAAGTGAAAAGCAACTTTATTAAAAATTCTGGGCTCTTATATACTAATTTTCACATATGCTGTCGCAGCAAAAAGTATTCGATTACAATGTGATTGCTAAGGTTTATTTGTTAGGGTTCGAGTTACGAAGTGAGCAATTAAATGATTTTGAATGTTTTATGACATTGTTGGATAAGAAATCGCTAGTGCGATCACTTTACAAAACATGTTTTGTGATGTTTAATTGCTGCATACTTTGTTTGATATGTAGCGCTAGTGCGATCCCTTCACAGGTCCCATGGTTACGTTGCTATGAAGCTTTGGTAGGGGCACAGTTGCGCGTTAGCTACCTAATTTGTTATCTAGCTAACGCCATAACTAAATAACTAACGTCGTTAAATTAGCTGCGCTACAAATGCAATCGATTTGGTGGTTAGCTATCATAATGACAACTAATTTCAGCTATTAGCTATTAGTTGCAGGTTGTGTAACTAAGCTCGTTAGGTTGGCAAAGTTAGTTGCGGATGACAGCTAAAAGTTGGTTAGCTTTTTAGCTGTAGCTTTTTAGCTGTCTAGGTAATAACTAAATCAAAATTTATTGTTTTGCTATAATGGTGATGATTTATTGGGATTTATTATGCATATTGCGTTTTAAATAAAAATTGATTGAATGTCCTTTTATTTTACATCAGGTTATTTTACAAAGAGGTCCTTGGAGCCACAATAAAGGTGCTTTAAACGCAAAAAAGGATATTTTCCCAAAATGTCTTTACGAACGGCACGGTATATATGAGTTCAATGTTATTTGAATAAGGGTTCCTAGGAACAACAAACATTTTGGAAAAACATCCTTTTTTCGACTTTGAAGGACCTTTTTGTTGTTCCAAAGACCCCTTAGTCAAATGACATTGAACACAGATATACCGTGTGGATTCAAATGATATTTTGGAAAAATATCCTTTTTTCAAGTTTTAAGGACCTCTTTTGTTGTTGCAAGGACCTCTTAGTCAAATAACATTGAACACAGATATACCGTGTGGATTCAAATGATATTTTGGGAAAATATCCTTTTTTCAAGTTTTAAGGACCTTTTTTGTTGTTGCAAGGACCTCTTTGTCAAAAAACATTGAACACAGATATACCGTGTGGGCTCAAATGATATTTTGGAATAATATCCCTTTTTCGATTTTCAAGGACCTTTTTTGTTTTTTGCAAGGACCTCTTAGTCAAATAATATTGAACACAGATATAAGGCGCGGTTTTCTTGGAGTTTTTGAAAAAAAAAATCGGGTTTAAGGACCTTATTTAGTGTTCCAAGGACCTCTTGGTAAATAACCCTATGGCAACTAAAAGTGATATTCTTCAATCGGCCATCGGTTACCTCTTACCTTCAACTGATGTACAACAAACTTCAAGCTATACAACCTCAATTATTCAAAACTTATCGAAGACAAATCTACTTCCACACTATTTCCCCGTTTTTCGTAAGGACATAATAATCTCTAAAATTAAACATAATTAAAACTAGAAAATGTATAACGAAATAAAAGAATCGCTCCTGTTCCTGTAAGCCTTTTCGGGTTAAATTGTATGAAAAAAATTATTAGTTGTGTTTAATCGATAGCTAAAAAGCTAAAACTAAAGTTAATTATTGTTAGTTACACTCTGGCAACTAATTTTTCACAACTAAACACGCTTAGTTACACTTCGCAACTAATAACTAATTTAGGTTCAAAATTTTTGGCAACTACAACTAAAATTATGGTTTAGTTATGTACGTTCAAAGAAACTACAGCTAATTTAGTTGTAGCTTTTTAGTTATTAGTTAAACTAACTTTTGTGCAACTCTGGGTAGGGGATGTATCGTTGAGTGTCTAGCTCTGAATCCAATTTGATACGTCGGAATAATGCCTCCCTTCTCACACAAGTGGTTGATCTTTAGAGCATCAATGACTAGAGAATTTTGCTGACGCAACAGTGGAGAGCTATTGGTCTGAATCCATTGACATTTGTTCTGTCTATTTTCTTGCGCAATGTACAAATTGTTCTTACTTTCCAGGATTTCAGAAAATAGCTGTTGTTAATGCAGTTTAAAAGCGTCGCCTTTTTCAATTGCTGTGGAGGCTGTATCCCATCCGTGTTCAATGGTTTCAGGAATTGACCTCGATTTCTCAACCAGCGATTTGATTTTCTTGGAGGCGTCAGGGTTTGGTTTATGTCTTCCAGCTCGATGAAACATGCCGTTGGTGCATTCGGTTGGTAATGCACAGTTCGTTTTCAGCAGCCGTTGTATGTGCGCATATATCAATTGGATGATCTGAGGTAGGTGGCCATATCTGTCTTTGGTGATTCGGGTTGTCCTCTTTGATGACTCCGTCAATCTCGTTATTGCTGAGGTTTTTGTCTATTGCTGGCAGCATCATCTTTGCTTCGATGTCTAAGTGGTATTGGTAGGTGATGCATAATATGTTGTGGTTCATAGTTAAATCCTGCAAGATGTTTCCTCTTGGCGCCTGGCAGTGTTTGTGGTCGAAATAACCAGCAAAAATTTCACCTAAGACAACAAAATAACAACGGCTGTTATTTCCATGCGGTCAGTCCTGGTATTTGTGTCTTTCCCGCTCTTATGGATGTTTCTGCAAGTGATCGCTGTCCCACTTCGTTGACTTGTTTTATCTTCTCGCTGTGTTTTGTATCCATCCGGTTTGTAGCTGTTATTTGGGTCCAATCTTGTTTTCTATAAGAGACGAACGTCAGGTTTCTAAGACTAAATAAATAAGCTTGAGGAACTTCGTTTGGGTATGGAATTGATAGAATTTACATTATATGCCTTAGTGTCTTAAATTATTGGCATGATTTGTGTCTATAGTAGTATTTTATAGGTACATAATTATAATTATAGTTGTTTTTAATGTAAATGTCCTTACTAACACCTGCACTAAATGATGGGCCTATGAAAGCACTTTTTGTGCCGGCAAATATCTGATCGTCATAGTTGATTGCTTAAAGCACTCCACGTCGCAGAGCTGATAGTGCAAGACCGGGTAGATTCTTTATGTTTTGATTAGTAGAGATTCTAGTCTTCCTTTACATCAGTCTTCATTCTTGAGTTACCTATTTAAAAAATTTGCTAACTTTTTTTCCTACACTTTGCAGTTCCGAGCTCCACCACGGAACTAGTGTTCTGCAAGGGTTTTTCTTTACTGGGAACGTCAATTCGAAACAGTTGCGAATGTCACTATTTAGCTTTCTCGACCTTTTGTTTCGTTCTGGGTTTACTTGGAGTTTCGAGAGATTTCCCTAACTTCTCCCTGCAGCGTATCCAGTTGTTTTTCGTCTGATTCCACCTCTCCTGAAAAGTTAAGGTGTCACATCAAGACGGACACCTCCGAGGAGAGCCTCCACTTACTAACCACCATAAAATATTTATAAGATAAGGCTAAGTCGATCGGCTCCTGTTTTTTTTTTGGCGTCACAAAAATTGGCTATGAATCAACTTTGTTGATGCTAAGATCAGATAGTATGAACTCCAGGACAAACTCCCCGTCGCACATTGGAGTGCCTTCCGGTCCGCCCAAGAGCTCACACTTGGGTACAAAAATGGGTTCATGACCTTCTATGGAATAGACACCGTGGTCCTTAAGATCCATGAGAAGGACGAGAGAGTACTTGCAGGAATGGTTTCCTCACTAAATTGTCATGGCTTGGAGGCTATGCCTACGGTGACCATCCGTCCTTTATTTAAAAGGACAGTCTTTTTTTTTCCCGCTGATCTGTATTTGTTTCCTTTTAATGAAGGACGGGAAGTAGCACCGAAAAGCATGCAATTAAATATAACATTGCTAGGTGCTGCTTGCTGTTCACAAATGCTTGCGCAGTGTTCATAGCACAATAAGGGTACTGTTGCATTTACGGAAAACACCCTTTAGCGTAGTAAAATTATAAAAAAAACACTTCCACAAAGAGGAGAATATGATGCTATCCCTAAAAATGTTGACAGAACGAGTCCAAGAAGATCTGGAGCTGAACGTCAACATTATATCCCTCAACAGGATTCGAACCAAATCGAACTTTTGCGATTAAAGTATTTGAGGAAAATCCAGTAGTATAAATCAAAAGGATATGACATCATTTATTTGGACGGAAGCTATATTCACAGCTCACATATAAGACCAAGGGCATGGGCTGATGGCAGCAGCAGTGCATTGAAGGCGCCAATTTCAACAGACGCTGATAATGACGCATGCAGTTTGTAAAAAAGTTTAATGAAAAACTCTTTACTTTTATTCAAATCTGGTAAGATAAAGGGGCACTATTACGATAACATCATTATTGAAAATATCTGCAAATGGATGCATGAAGTTTTGAATACGATTACACGGTCATTTTTTCGAGCCATTTAAATGGAGCTGTGACGTCAGGTAAAAATGTCGCATTAGAGCGACATTTAAGCTACGATTAGTCTTTGGTCATTTGCGAAAAAATGGCGATCACACGGTAATGACTAGTATTGTCATTTTTGTCCCAAAATCAAATGACGCACACTGCGAGTCATTTAAAATTTTCCGTTGGGATGTCATTAAATAAAGAGCGAAAAAATGACGATCACACGGTAATGACTTGCCTCATTAAAATGACAAATGACACCTTTCCTATTATTTCGATTTCGTAATGACCAATGAGAAAATTATAGCTTCTCTCATTTAGTGTTTTTCTCTCATCTGAACAAAAGATATCAAAAACAACTTTTGCGATGATGGTGGAAATTGCGGAGACGTCGTATTTAGTGCTGGAAAGAAGTGAAGACGGCCTTGATTACGAGCCAACGCCGTGCTTGAGCCGTCGCGAGAGGAGTGGATTTTGCGCTGGATTAGGTACTGCTCGAATTGCGCGAAGAAGAACCTGAACTATATCGCAATGTCCTTCGATTATTTGTTGCGGTTGGTGAAGCCACGCATCGAAAAACAGAACACAAATAGGAGAGAGCGTTTCAGTGGAAGCACGACTGCTAATAACGTTCAACACAATTATACCGTGCGGTTTCTAATAACATTTTGGAAAAATATCCTTTTTCCAAGATTAAAGGACCTTTTTTGCTGTTGCAAGGACCTCTCAGTAAAATAACATATACATACATAAAATAGGAACTTGCAAGAATCCAATATTATGGAAGACTTAAAGCAGTCGAACGACTTAAAATCAGTCAAAAGATTTAAAGCATTCAAAAGCCTTAAAATCAGTCAAAAGACTTAAAAGCAGTCAGCGCGTTTTCGTGTCCTTCGACAGCCAATCAACCTGGATGCCGAAAAAACAAAGAAAGTGGTGCTGGCGTGCACGTCGCTCCATAATTTTTTAATCACCACTGATAAAGTAATGTAAATGTGGATATTTTACATCACCTGCATCGATTGCAACTTGAACGGACTTTGTCTTGCGCAGTTTCGTCACGAAAGCATTGAAATTGCTGCGCATGCGCACTTCTTTCTGGCTTCGGTTAAATCAGCTGCGTCGATGGCCAGCTTTAGTACAACAATTGCCCGAGAATCGGTGTTGACATGTTGAAGTTTGTATTCTGGAACTGAGCTATCCGCCACAATCAAACGCAATTCTTCTTCGTCGCTCCACGAATAGCCAATTTTCCTATCCCTATTTACTCCCGTTTTCTGCGTTTTTCGTAATTTGCTCGACTTGTTGTACTTTGGGTATTCAAACTCACACGATAATTAACAGAATAGTTCATATTGTCGGCACTTGACGGCAACGGGTCGCATTCCATTTTACCAATAGTAATTTGTACCGAAATAGCAGCCAGACACATGCAACAAACACCAAATGAAAGCGCAGATATCATATTAAATGCTGTGTCATTTATCATTCGCGTAGAAAAATGAAACGGCATGAAATTCGTGCCATGTCATTTTTTTGAGGGTGTCATTTAAATGACGCAATAGATAAAAAGTGTAGTCATTTGTCCTAGGCGTCATTAAAGAGCGATCACAGGGTCATTTTTCGAGTCATTTTAATCGCACAAAATTCATGTAATTTTCTAAGTCATTTAAATGACGCCTAAAATGTCGCCCCAAAAATGATTATCACACGGAACGACATTAAAATGACGGCTTTGTGACGTAATTTTTACGTCAGTGCGTCATTTGAATGACTCAAAAAAATTACCTTGTAATCGGGCCTTAAGCAATCGAATAAGCAATGCTCTATTGTGAAGGGCTCGCTAAGAATTAACATCTAAAAGTAAGCAACACTTTTAAGAACTATAACTGGAAAAGGTTGTGTTATAAGATAAGAATAATGTATGCAATTTTATGAGTTGAAATTGTTAAAACTTTGAGATGGTAATCATGTTGAATCACTAATATATTGTGAAAATGTATATACATCGCTCTTCGTTCAGAAAATTACAATCAAAAGCAAACTGAAATAGAAAAATTTCGACCACAATCGACAATCACAATACGAAATATCGATCAATAAATCGACATCCGCAATAGGGGCCATTACTGCTCTCAACTTCAAAGTGGTAGAGACCAATCATAATTCTTATAAGCGCTCATAAATCTGTTGGGGAATATGGTTTAGGAAGCTGTTTGTTGAAGATGGGTAGGTGAATACCGGCATTAGTGTTGTTTTTTTCTACAGCTAAATAATTGTAGCATTGAATAACTACAAATAGAAACGGCACCGAAGCAAACATCCGCTACGCGGTTCATACGTCGCTGTGATCGCTTGTGCGGGTTTGTGAAATGGATTGGATAAAAATAAAAAAGTATAATATCCCAAAAAAAATATGCCTCAAGGAATGCCGGATGGGTAATTTTTTGTTATTAACCAGTTTAAGGTAGGATATTTCATGCTTATCGTTGCTGTCGTTACGCTTCGATTGTTTTTATTTCCTTTTTACTTTTGGAATTTTTGTTAGATTTGAAAATGTTGTTTTCATGTTCATTGCGATTATAAAAATCAAATACATATGCATATGTAGCTGTCATAATGATTGCAGATATGAATAATTATAGCTAGATATTATTTTGTTTTTCAAAGTATGTAATGTAGGTGCATAGGTAAGGTATGATATGTATGAGCTGAGAACCTTTTCTGATAATTGTGCTTTTATTTTTATATAATAAAGGTACAATTTTTAATTTTATTTCGATAGGTAGGTATTTAAAAAATAAATAAAATTATAGATACAAAGATCAAATTCATTGATATAATTCGAAGAAACGCATAAAAATAAAACACTATTAACAAATATGTATGCACAGTTCTAATAGGTAACACTGTTATATATGATTAAGTATTTATATTAAATTTTTTTAGTTTTCTTTTCGTACATTTTGCCTTAGAGTTAATTACATTTATTTTCGCACATAAAAGACCCGCATGATGTGCTTGATCAATTCTTGATTTTGCTCTTGAATGTAACATGGAATTTTGTTTTGAATGAATAACCTTACATTCCTTACCACGTTAAGTGGACGGCTGGAGTTACAGCGCTGTTTCACGGTTAGCCACAACCGATCATCAGACTCCTTCTGTGGTGCTGGTCTGTCTTTTTCCTTCATTTTATCCCGAAATTCCATTTCTTCCACTGGGATTCGAACCTAGACCAGCGTCTTCTCAGGCGAGCACTCATGCACTGTGCCATTGAAGCCACGAGTTTATCCAGTTTTTATTTCAATTTTCTTTGACAAACTTTGCTCCTGTAAGTATATTATGTTATTCATTCTGTTTTTTTCTTTCTATGTTTTCTCTAATTCTATTAAAATTCTATTAAAATTAAAACCAGGAAAAATCGTGTGGTATCACATAAAAAACCATTAATCGGAACATGGAAGCTCAAATAGGTTCCTACAAAAGTTTAAAAGAGTATTGAGGACATTTTGTTCGAAGCATAGAGTTTCAAAACGTTCCTCAAAACACTTTATAATTCATTCAATTAACTCGACAAAATGTGTAGTAGGAATGACTAAACCATCATTGTCAGTATCCTCATATTGACGAGCTTCAATAAGACCCTCGGCTTTTGTAGGGGACTCATTTTGACCCTCTTTGCACATAAATAATTTGCATGTTCTACAATGGGTTTTCTTTAAAATGGCATGAGAAATATATCCCGAAAAATAATGTGTTGCCATATCTTTCATAGTTGGAACTGTCTCTGATTATGTTAAATTCTCCCCATCAAAATCGTCATACTCGCAAGCATGGGAATCTTCATTGAATTCGGTGTCGCCATGACAGATAATATTAACATCACCTATTTATGTAATATGATGGATACACAAACTAAGACACATATTAAGACAAAAACTATGACGCAAACATTCTTACTTTGCAATACCGGAACTATCTTCGATGCTAGTGCATCATCTTCATATACTACATCTGTAATTATATAACTACCATCCGGATCGAAGAACTCTATAATTATATTCAATACTACATAGATTACAATTCCAGACGCCAATCGTGGCAACTAGAACAACAACTCAAAGTTCACACAAGGGCTTCCCCCAGCCACAGACGATGGAATTGTAATTACTATCCATCCACACAGCGATGAGATTATGGTTCCGCTTCACCTTGAGCCGCGTTGTGCGTGGTGTCAAATTGTGCAGACGGATGGCAAATTTGAAACACTTATTTTTTTAAGAATTACTGCTGCAACAAGCATTTTATTTTATAGTATTAGTGAATAGGTGTAAATAATTAGAATAAGAATTTTGTATAAATAGGTTAAGAAAGACGCAATAAATTTAATCTTAAAGTGGACACACTGAATGTCTCATCTTAATTTTCAGGATGGCTCTTTAGAAAAAACCACACTAAGGCTTTTCAGCCATCCAATTTCACTAGGCTTGGGCTAACCTTTCAATAAGCCCCATAGATTTGTAGGCGAGGTAGACTTTTAGTAAACATACATCACATGTATTACACTTTCATTTGTGTAAAATACACCCAACATATTCGACCACGTGAGACCGCTATTGGCTATATTGGTGACCGTTTTCGCAAAACAAGTGTGTTTAAGAACTTAATAACTAATTGCAGAATGTATTCTCTCGATTGAGCACAAAAAAATGGTTGCTTAATAAAATTACATGTGTTCTGTTAAAAATCAAAGTTTAAACTGGATTACAAAAAAAAAACACCATATCTCTAAACGACAAATGCGTACCAGCCAGAGGAATGTACTTTCCTCCAATCGTGATCATTTGTTATTTACAATGGTCAAGTGACTTAAAAACTTAGTTAACTAATTGCGGAATGTATTTTCTCAGTTGAATACAAATAAACCACTCAATGAAATGTCCTGTCTTTTGTTCAAAATTAAAGTTAATACTGTCTTAAAAAAGAAGCCTATATCAGTTTAAATATATAGTTCTGTACTAGTAACAAATTTGGAAAATATATGCAATGTAGTGGCTTCACACTCTAAGGTCATGTTTCAAGCCCAGCAAAAGAATACAAATTATGAAATACTAGCTGTCCCGTGCTCGCTTTGCTTCGCCAGTCTGCCACTTCTCAAATTTAAAACAAAATACCTGCTGATAAGAACTGATAAAGAAAACGTCGAGAGTATCCCTACTCATTATAATGGATATACTCTGAGTGTGACTCCCTCTCAATCTAATTTACATTTCATACCCTATCTTTCTCAATCTCATGGCCACGCTGTTGCGTTACAAAACGCTACAAAAGTGTTGTTTCTTCCCAACCAATCCACTTCCATACCCGATTCACTTTTTCGCCCCGGTCTTTCCATTTTTCTGTCGTTCCTACTGGGAGATTGGTTAACTGGCCGCCTCTGATTGATTCCGATCAAGGTCACTCGTTTCCATGAGTTCTGGGGGCCGACAAAAGCAGGTATCGTGCCCAACGGACGGTTGGTGTTGCGACAACGATGGGTGGGGGAGGACGATCCCTTGGCACACCCCAACGCGAACAGAAAGGGTAATCAGAAAGATCCATCACGATACCCCAACGAATCGGCGAAGGGTGTGGGTAGATATCCCTTAAAGAAGCACCCCAACGAACATAGCTAAACCCATTAGGGCAGTTGGCCCACAGGTTAAAAGGCGGTGGCGGGCGGCCTTAATATCCTCCCTATACAAACCGCAAACGAGCAGTGGCAGGTAGCCAAATTGACACATAAAACTATTAACAGAACGCAAAACTGAAGAACAAACACCGAATAATACATCGAAACGAAGACATCAATGGCCAAGGCCCAACGAATACAAACATTGTAAGAAATGGCACGCTATCCAGGTTCCCCCTCCCCCAAATCTTCTCGAGAGTCCACCGGGTTATAATAGTTTCGCGGAGAGTAATTTTGAGCTTCCTTCCTCGCAAACACTTCACAGGTTTTCCAATTTGGGACATCAGCTGGTATAGTCCCAAAACAAGAATCTAACTTCACTCGGTTCTTCGCCTTTTCTTTTCTCTTCTTTTTTAGTTAATTAGCTTTTTCTTTCGTTTGGACATTTTCGCGTTCTAATTACTTCCTCGATTCTCACACTAAGTGTCTTGTCTAATTGTTTAAGTGTTTGTGAACTCGTCCCATTAGGATCTTTTGGGGAGTTGTGTGAATGCGTCCATCGAATCGTTCGGCCTGAGAAACCTCCTCAGAGTTTGGGCGAATTCAAACACGGATGAGTGAGTGAGACGGAGACGGTGGCACACTACAGTAGAGTGACTGAGTGATCGCTAAAATAAGCCGTAGTGGATTCCGTCATTGCTGAATGTGGGGGTATGAGTGAGAGAGAGAATGGTCCATGAACGGACAAAAGAATCCTCGAAATGGACAAGCCGGGACTTCTTGGTTGACCATCAGAGGTTTTAGGCAGTTTTTTCCCGTGTTGAGAATCGAGCGAGGTTTTAGTGGTAAATTTAAATTAAAAAGTAGTCTAGTTTAGACTTTGTTTTTTGAGCTTTTTTTGAGATTTGGTGGAAGACCGAAAAGAAAAGCAGAAGACGAGCGAAGAGGATAAGTGGCAGGACAGGCAGCGATATCCTGTATTTCACGACAGGAGTGTTAGAGGAAAAGGCTTTACAGATAAGTAGAGTGTCTTATTATCGTGGTCTTTTAAGTAGTGCGTTTGTGTTTGTGCCCTTGAAACCCGGTAGGCTTCCGTTCCGGAACTTTCCCAAAAATTACGGGACGCGCGACCCCTTCAATTTGTCTTTGTGTCCATTCGGGAAATAGCGATAGCGGGCCATTTCTAACGGCGATCTTCCTTTGTTCCGCAAGTTAAAGTAAATTTCAATAAATCGACCGTTGCTCCCCAGAGCTATATAACGATTTGAAATTCTTCTTGTTTTATTTCACCACCATCATATCTTATTTTCAGTATTTCACCGTCGGCAATTTCTATCAAAGGTTTCACAATTCCTTTTCCAAAAAGATTGTGTGGCGCCCATTTTGCCCCTTTTCCACTATTCAATTCGTCTGCGAACCCACCCCAGCTGAGTGACCGAGGCGGTAGCATACAACCAGCTACCCGTTGCACTTTAACAATATTGCATCGGCGAATCTAATTTGACATTTCTCATTGATCGACTTTTAACCATCGGCGCAGCGGCGGCTGTAATTTGTCCGCGTTTAATTTATCTTTTTTTCGCATTTAAATTCGTTTATCCCACCCCAAATAAAAGTGCAACAATTGACGCCCGAACGTGGGGCTTCCATTTTGATAAAACATCATCCTTTTTATTCGTTTAATAAGATCTTTAATCGATCAACGAAAAGAAAAGTTGTTTGCGCTGCTTTCCCCATATTATTGGTGTATATACATACATATGTATGTGCAGTGATCGTGGGGTTGATTCGGGAAGTTTTGTGTTTAAAAAAAAAGTTCCTTTTACTTTTCTTTGTTTTCTTTTCATAGGTTTATTAACAACTCGGGACATATCCACATACAATATTGTGCTAAGGCATTATCTACCATTCAACATACAACTAAACACACATAGGTTGAAGTAAAACCTGGAAGTCGGCGAATTAAAATCGGCAAGTTTGTTGTTTACCTTGTTCTTAGCGTTACCATTTAGTTGATTGATTTCATTTAATATATGTACATAGTTCATGTTTGGATTGCATTTTAACATACATAATATAGTTTTAACTTCATCATATACATATATTACATACCTACCTCATTATATTCGTTGCGGTATTATTCATACGGGCCTTATTTCTTTCGCTGTGCGGCATTATTTTTTGTCTTCTTTTTCCCCCTATTTTTTTAAATTTCAAGACGTAAAATAAGGGTTACCAAATTTCGTTTTGGCTTATTGTTTTGCGCGATTTTTTTTTGAGTGGACCTACCAATGTGGATTTCTGTTGAGAATGATTTATAGATTTAACTGCAAGGAGTGTTAAATGTCTTCAGATAGTACATATACATTGTTTGTCGTATATACATAATATAGTACATACCTACACATATATTTGAGCTTTTGTCTGTAACTTGTTTAGCGGATTTTATTTTTTTCTTATTATTGAAATTTTTCTTTGCCGTATAATTGGGTCTTGTGTTTAAGGTTGCCATCATTTTTTATTTTATTTGAAATTCTTTTCCATTGAAATTATTTCATTGGATTTTGAGTTTTTATATTGTTTCTTTGGGGAAACTCAATATTAAAAAGGAGTGATTTTTTTTTCTTTTTAAATTTAATTCATCCCTAAATCACCGTTTAGCGGCTTATAAATTGCTTCAGTCATCGGATTGCACATTTCTTCCGTTCATTTTATTTATTCAGTAGTTTTGTTATCACCTAAAGATGGAAATAAACAGATTAGCTCAGGACGAGCTCTATTATGAAGTCGATATCCGTGGACTTTCGCGTGGTAATGTGGACTCCATGAGACGAGCGCTAAGGGCCACGAGATTGCTTGAGCGTCGTGGTTCCGTGGGCACACAGAGTGAATATCCGTTCAATTTCGAACAGGACTGTGATGCCATCGAAAGGAAGATAGCCGAAGTCGAGATTCTCTTAAGAGAGCCTCCAACAAACCCGAAATCTGGTGAATACCTCAAAATTGTCACCAAAATAGAGTGGGCTTTAGCGCGGTTGGACCGGGCCGTCGCAGAAGAACCGGAAGATGTTTCCGAAAAGGGGAAACTTCGCAATCGGTTAATAATGCTTTTAGGTATCCTAACCGATTGCGAAGGTGAAGACAATCATTTTACCGAAGAGCCCGAGGAAAAATCGACCACTTCGGGGACGGGGAGGAAAGATCCTAATAGCCCTCTCCAAACATCTGAACGATGTGCGGAGAGGATTGAGAAATGGGATGTGAAGTTCACAGGAGAGCGTTGTGGAACGTCAGTGAATTCGTTCCTGGAAAGGGTGGAAGAACTTCGTCAAGCCAGGGGGGTGACGGAAGCCCATTTGTTTAGGTCGGCTGTTGATTTGTTCGTCGGGAAGGCTCTTCTATGGTTTAGGGTGGTTAGGGTCTCGATGTCGACGTGGCAAGATTTGGTTAGGGAACTTAAAGAAGAATTTCTTCCCCCTAACTACGACGATCTCCTGTTGGACGAGATCAGACGCCGTACGCAGGGCAAGGAGGAATCCATCGGCGTATACGTGGCGACGATGGCAAACATGTTTTGGAGGTTATCTGAACCTTTTTCGGAAAGGCGTCAGCTGGCGATTCTTCAAAGGAATCTGGCCCCGTTCTACCAAACACAGCTTGGATTGGCCGATCCCAAGTCGGTCAACGATTTGGTTGTGTTGGGTAGACGGTTGGAGACGGTCAGGGCTAATGTCGAAACATTTGCTCCCCCTCCTAGTAATCGTAGTAGGAACCTGTTGGAGCCGGACTTGGCATATGTTACTGTTCAGGAAGAGCCCATGGTTGCTATCGTTTGGCGGAACGAGCAACCCGATAGGACCATTCGCTGTTTTAATTGTAATGGGGAAGGCCATTACGCCAGCCGTTGTTCTGCTCCTAGGCGTTGTATTGGCTGTGGGAGAGCAGGGGTCTCCCGCAGGGATTGTCGCACGTGTTCGGGAAACGGGCAACGCACTCTCGGGTCAGTAGGACGAGAGCGCCGTTGAAGTCCGTTGGGTTTCCTACTGGTAACCCACCGGCTCATCGTAGGGAAATTGACCAGATAGGTTTTACACTCGAGGCAAACAGTAGTGATAGGCGTCCGTATGTTAGGGTTAGCATTTATGGGGTTAACTTGTTAGGGCTTTTAGATTCCGGAGCTTCGCGATCGATCATCTGTAGGGATGGTTGGCAGATTTTAAAAGATTTAGGAATAGGGCTAGTTAAAGGCAACATAGATAGGGTTTCATTAGCGGATGGTGCAGGTGTAGCTGTAGAGGGTGTAGTTTCGTTGCCAATATTAGTGCAGGGAAAAGTTGTTTTGTTGGAGTGTCTCGTCATACCGATTCTTCCACATGTCCTGATTCTAGGAGCCGATTTTTGGGCTCTGTCGGGAATCGTCCCGGATTTGAGAACTGGGCAGTGGCACTTTTCGAGCCAAAGTTCGTTGGCTCCTATCTCCAACATTCAAGACTTATCCGAGTTGGACGAGACACAAAGACAAAGGTTAGGGAATTTTGTCGATAGAGTTTTCAAAGATATGCCTGTAGGTCTTGGTTGCACCCATCTAGTGGAACACAAGATTAAGACCAATGCTGAGCCGATAAAACAGCGGTATTATCCAGTTTCTCCAGCGGTCCAGGTACATATCGATAAGGAGTTAGGAGAAATGATTAGGGACGGTATCGTTGAGAAATCGAATAGCCCTTGGGCTTCTCCCATAGTCATGATTAGAAAAAAGGATAATTCTTATAGGTTTTGCGTAGATTATGGGAAGCTTAACAAAGTTACTGAAAGGGATGCTTATCCTATCCCTTACATATCGGCGACTTTAGATAAGCTTAGGGATGCGAAGTTTCTTTCCTCCTTGGATATTAAGTCCGCTTATTGGCAAATCCCTGTTGAGGAAAGTTCGCGGCCTTTTACGGCTTTTACTGTTCCTAATAGAGGACTTTTTCAGTTTAAGAGAATGCCGTTCGGGTTACACAATGCGCCAGCTACCTGGCAGCGCTTTATTGACACGGTGCTTGGGGCCGATTTGGAACCACACGTGTTTGTGTATCTTGATGACATCATCATAGTAACCAACTCCTTCGAACAGCATTTAGAGATTTTAGAAGAAGTTTTTAAACGTTTATGTCGTGCAGGTTTAAAGGTTAGCGAGGAAAACTGCAACTTTTGCAGACCCTCTTTGAAATTTTTAGGTTATATAGTTGATCGCAATGGCTTACATGTAGACCCCGAGAAGGTGGAGAGCATGGTGAACATCCCTGCGCCCAAGAACGTCAAAGAGGTTCGGAGTTTTATCGGAACGGTTTCCCGGTATAGGAGATTTGTGCCAAACTTTGCTGTTTTGGTTAAACCGTTATCCGATTTACTTCAAAAGAACAAGAAGTTTTGTTGGACGGAAGCTTGCGAGGAAAGTTTCAGGAAGGTTAAGGAATGTTTGGTAGCCGCACCCATCCTGACCTGTCCAGATTTTACGAGGCCTTTCGTGGTTTAGACCGATGCCTCGGATTTCGGGATTGGGGCTGTCCTTAGTCAGACGTTTGAGGAGGGCGAGAAGGTGATATGCTATTTGAGTAGGTCGCTCAACCGATGCTAAAAGAACTACTCAACCACAGAGAAGGAGTGTTTAGCTGTGTTATGGGCCATAGAGAAGTTGCGACCATACCTCGAAGGTGTACGATTTAAGGTCATTACAGACCATTACTCGTTGGTATGGTTGAGCAAGTTGAAGGATCCAGCAGGTAGGCTGGCAAGATGGGCAGTACGGTTACAGCAATTCGACTTTGAGATTATTCATCGGAAAGGGAAGGAACATGTTGTGCCAGATATGCTTTCGAGAAGCGTACCGGTAGTTGCCGGGATTTTAGAGCACAGTGACCCTTGGATAAGGAAAATGATCGAGAAGGTCGAAGCAAAACCATTAGACTTTCCTTCGTGGCGTGTAGAGCAGGGACTTTTATATAAATTTGTTAGGGCGAGTCATGTTGTAGTGCAGGATTATAGCTCCGAATGGAAAATGGTAGTAGGGAAGAATGATAGGGCCAATATTTTAAATCAATGTCATGACAATCCGCTTTCAGGGCACATGGGGGTTAAAAAAAACATTCAGTAGGGTAGCAGAAAGATATTACTGGCCGAAGATGCGGTCAGATATCACTAGGTATGTTAGGAATTGTAAAGTTTGCCAAAGTGTAAAACCGGTCAACGAAAAGCCGGCTGGGTTGATGACGGAGAGGAAAGGGGTAACCGATCCGTGGGAGATGATCTGTATAGATCTTGTTGGTCCACTTCCAAAATCAAGTAGAGGTTATGTCTACATCCTGACTGTTGTTGACTATTTCACCAAATTCCCTCTTTTGTTTCCCTTGAGGTCAGCGACGACCAAATCCGTATGTAGGGAGTTGGAGGATAACGTCTTTTTATTGTGTGGGGTCCCTAGGTTCGTTATCTGTGATAACGGCCCACAATTTAAGAGCAAGGAGCTGAAGAGTCATTGCGAAGGGTACGGGTCTTCGATTAGGTTCACCGCGCATTATCACCCTCAGGCGAATCCGGCGGAACGGATAAACCAAATCATCAAGACCACACTCCGGGCTTATGTTTCCGAAAATCATAGGCAATGGGATCAGCAATTAGCCAAAGTGGCGTGTAGCATCCACACAGCACAACATGAAGTTTTAGGGGTATCGCCGTATTACGCCAATTTCGGTCGAGGAATGGTGACTTTCGGACAAACGTCCTTAACCGCTATTCCGTGTGCTAGGGATCGTAATACAGGCGACACAGCCAGTAGCTTCAGGGAGCTTAGGCTAGAGATAGGGAAAAAGCTAGCAGTGGCAACCAAGAAGGCATCGAATTCGTACAACCTTAGGAGAAGGGATGTACAATACCTTCCAAATGAATTGGTTTGGAGAAGGAACTTCATTTTGTCGGATGCGGCAAAATACTACGCGGCTAAACTAGCGCCGAAATACATAGGTCCATTTCGAATAAGTAAAAAGGTATTACCGTGGACATATGCCTTAGAGGACGAAGATGGTAAGGATCGAGGGACGTCGAACGTCAAAGACCTCAAGCCATATTGTGACGACCCCGAAGATGATCAGCGTGTGAGTCGCGTAACAGGACGGTTACGCTAATAGGAACTGAGAGCTTTATGCTCTGTGATGTTCATTACCTCTCGCCAGGGGCGATCGAGAAGTCGATGTTTCTTGTCAACATTGTGTTGTCTGATACCCTTTTACTTCGGCCTTTCTGTCGAAAAGTCAACTTCTCCTCTTCAGGAGGTAAGGGTGGAGTTTGTTGCGTTACAAAACGCTACAAAAGTGTTGTTTCTTCCCAACCAATCCACTTCCATACCCGATTCACTTTTTCGCCCCGGTCTTTCCATTTTTCTGTCGTTCCTACTGGGAGATTGGTTAACTGGCCGCCTCTGATTGATTCCGATCAAGGTCGCTCGTTTCCATGAGTTCTGGGGGCCGACAAAAGCAGGTATCGTGCCCAACGGACGGTTGGTGTTGCGACAACGATGGGTGGGGGAGGACGATCCCTTGGCACACCCCAACGCGAACAGAAAGGGTAATTAGAAAGATCCATCACGATACCCCAACGAATCGGCGAATGGTGTGGGTAGATATCCCTTAAAGAAGCACCCCAACGAACATAGCTAAACCCATTAGGGCAGTTGGCCCACAGGTTAAAAGGCGGTGGCGGACGGCCTTAATATCCTCCCTATACAAATCGCAAACGAGCAGTGGCAGGTAGCCAAATTGACACATAAAACTATTAACAGAACGCAAAACTGAAGAACAAACACCGAATAATACATCGAAACGAAGACATCAATGGCCAAGGCCCAACGAATACAAACATTGTAAGAAATGGCACGCTATCCGGGTTCCCCCTCCCCCAAATCTTCTCGAGAGTCCACCGGGTTATAATAGTTTCGCGGAGAGTAATGTTGAGCTTCCTTCTTCTCAAACACTTCACAGGTTTTCCAATTTGGGACATCAGCTGGTATAGTCCCAAAACAAGAATCTAACTTCACTCGGTTCTTCGCCTTTTATTTTCTCTTCTTTTTTAGTTAATTAGCTTTTTCTTTCGTTTGGACATTTTCGCGTTCTAATTACTTCCTCGATTCTCACACTAAGTGTCTTGTCTAATTGTTTAAGTGTTTGTGAACTCGTCCCATTAGGATCTTTTGGGGAGTTGTGTGAATGCGGCCATCGAATCGTTCGGCCTGAGAAACCTCCTCAGAGTTTGGGCGAATTCAAACACGGATGAGTGAGTGAGACGGAGACGGTGGCACACTACAGTAGAGTGACTGAGTGATCGCTAAAATAAGCCGTAGTGGATTCCGTCATTGCTGAATGTGGGGGTATGAGTGAGAGAGAGAATGGTCCATGAACGGACAAAAGAATCCTCGAAATGGACAAGCCGGGACTTCTTGGTTGACCATCAGAGGTTTTAGGCAGTTTTTTCCCGTGTTGAGAATCGAGCGAGGTTTTAGTGGTAAATTTAAATTAAAAAGTAGTCTAGTTTAGATTTTGTTCTTTGAGCTTTTTTTGAGATTTGGTGGAAGACCGAAAAGAAAAGCAGAAGACGAGCGAAGAGGATTAGTGGCAGGACAGGCAGCGATATCCTGTATTTCACGACAGGAGTGTTAGAGGAAAAGGATTTACAGATAAGTAGAGTGTCTTATTATCGTGGTCTTTTAAGTAGTGCGTTTGTGTTTGTGCCCTTGAAACCCGGTAGGCTTCCGTTCCGGAACTTTCCCAAAAATTACGGGACGCGCGACCCCTTCAATTTGTCTTTGTGTCCATTCGGGAAATAGCGATAGCGGGCCATTTCTAACGGCGATCTTCCTTTGTTCCGCAATTAAAGTAAATTTCAATAAATCGACCGTTGCTCCCCAGAGCTATATAACGATTTGAAATTCTTCTTGTTCTATTTCACCACCATCATATCTTATTTTCAGTATTTCACCGTCGGCAATTTCTATCAAAGGTTTCACAATTCCTTTTCCAAAAAGATTGTGTGGCGCCCATTTTGCCCCTTTTCCACTATTCAATTCGTCTGCGAACCCACCCCAGCTGAGTGACCGAGGCGGTAGCATACAACCAGCTACCCGTTGCACTTTCCCAATATTGCATCGGCGAATCTAATTTGACATTTCTCATTGATCGACATTTAACCATCGGCGCAGCGGCGGCTGTAATTTGTCCGCGCTTAATTTATCTTTTTTTCGCATTTAAATTCGTTTATCCCACCCCAAATAAAAGTGCAACAACGCGCCATAAAAAACAACACAAACTGCAAAAGGTGCATAAAAAAAAAGAAACATAGGGACGGCTACAGTCCGCTTGGGCGAACTGTTGGATACCCTATTCTTATTCCTATCCCTCATAAGTGGGCGTGACAAAAGTCTAAGTATGGTTGAATTGTTAAGAACGCTCTACATATTTTGTTATATAACATTTAAAGGATTTTATAAAAAAAATGCTCCCTAGCTCAAACTTGGGTGTTTCAATAAAATTGTTTTATTTAATTGTGGGCGTGTCAGTGGGCGGATTTAAACAAAATTAACACATGAGCATAAAGGGCCCCTAGAGAGTATATATTATAAATTTCAGCTCCCTAGCTCACTTTGAATTTTCAAAAAAAAAAAAAAAATAATTGTGGGCGTGCCGTGGGCGGATTTTGAAAATATTTACACATGAGCATAAAGGGCCCATAGAGAGTATATATTATAAATTTCAGCTCCCTAGCTCAAACTTTGGATTTTCAAAAAAATTGTTTTATTTATTTTTGGGCGTGTCAGTGGGCGGATTTTGAAAAAAATTTATCCGGAGCAGTTTTAGGATTCATAGATCATATATAAAAATTTCAGCTTAATAGCTCAAAATTCGATTTTTTCCAAAATTTTGTTTTTTTGAGTTTGTGGGCGTGTCTGTGGGCGGATTTCAAAAATTCGTAAACTTGATTATTTCGGGACCCTAGAGAGTATATGGTTAAAATTTCAGCTCTCTAGGTCGAGTTTAAAGGCCTAATTTTTGCCGACGGACGGACGGACATGGCTAGATCGACATTACTATCGATGCTGATCATAAATATAGTAACTTTTAGGGGTCTACGGGCAATATTAAGGTATGTTACAAACTATGCTTCAAAATTAATATACCCCTAGAATAGGGTATAAAAAGCACATTACACAAAGGTACAGGTAGAGAAACAGATTTGTGCCGCACACACACACAAATTTTCCTTCACTCAACGCTGGGAAAATCCAACGATCTAGCTCCAATCGAACATTTTCCTTTTTTGAATTGTATAAAATTTATAGTTTAATGCTTATTGTTCAACTTCAGGATAACCTACAAAGATAACCTACAAAGATTTATATCTTAAAATCTTTGTACATAATTGAACCTTATATTAAAAAAAATCCTATTTCATTTGGAAGAGTCATTCCAAAGCTAGGAGCTAGAAAGCATTCGAGAGTTACAACTTTTCTTAGATATCAGCTTAGATCACCGCTTTTGGACAGCGGGTGAAGCATTTTCCCGCGGTAAGAATATAAGCCTATGTCCATTCTCAGGCTCTAGACTATTTGTGTACCAAATTTCATTTAAATCGGTTCAGTAGTTTTGGCGTTAAATCGAGACAGACAGACAGACAGACAGACAGACAGACAGAGTTTGTTTTTGTTGTTTTTTTTTTAAGGAAATCCAAATCCCAGAGCACTCAGACTCGGTAACGGTCCATTGTACTACCAGGCAGAAATCCTCCTTTTGGTGTAGAGGCATGTGATTGGTTGGCGTATGTTGTTGTTCCCCATGGGGATTGAACCTGCACCGCACGGGTCACAAGCCAACACACTAACCTCTACACCGTCGCCACCCGACAGACAGAGTTACTTTCGCATTTATAATATTAATATGGATAATAAAAGAAATAAAAACTAAAGTTTCGATAGATTCTTATCCAATCGATACAAATCAATATTATTTTATGTTGCTCCTGAAAAGTTAATGCTCATTGACTTATGTTGTTTCTGAAATAAACGATGCAATTGTTGTCATCGCTACCTATTCACAAGAAAAATAAACATGGGAATATTTTGGGAAATTAATTTTACCTAATGCACGAATCTAGAAAAGCTGGTATATGCATACACTAAGTTAATACAAATTTTCGCCGCAATGAAGGTCCGCATGTCGCTTCAAAATGAGCGGTGTCCACTTCTATTTGTAGTTATTCAATGATTGTAGTCATTAATTAACTACAAATAGAAACGGCACCGAAGCAAACATCCGCTACGCGGTCCATACGTCGCTGTAATCGCTTGTGCACGTTTGTGAAATGGATTGGATAAAAACGAAAATGTATAATATCCCTACAAAAATATCCCTCCAGTTTAACGTAGGATATTTCATACTTATCGTTGCTGTCGCTACGCTTCGATTGTTTTTATTTCGTTTTTACTTTTGAAATTTTTGTTAGAGTTTTATTGGAGTATTTTTTTTATTTGCTACTGGTTTTACTGATAATGGTGGATTTACACGGTCACACATTCCTAACATGTAAGATTAAAGGGATGCTAAATACTAAATATCCGTGTGACTGAAAGGGACAGCATTACCTAACATGCAAAAAAACGTGACACGTATTCAGGTCGGCCATCTTGTTTACGTGGTAGGAATTATGGGAAAGTTATGCATGTTGATATTTTTATAGCGATGGTTTACGAAATTTCGATTTCCTATAAAACAAAATGGGCGCTGCTATCATATTGTTAAAAAATATTAGAAAGGTCTGGACGCTTTCATCAATATCGTAGATTTGCTTTCATACATACTTTCATTGTTAACGTAAATTAGCGCATACATACATGTTATTTTATATTGAATAAAGTTAGTTGAAGTTTAGAACTCAAACGACAAACAAGTTTCGGCTTTGTTCACTTTAACGTATTTCAGCCTGGGTTTCTATTTCGTTTAATCTTTTATTACATGGTGCCGAGACCCGGGAACAAAGTGTCCAGAAACTAAATCGTTACAAAAAAAAATTTATTCCAATGGAGCTTTCAACTAGGGCAGCATATCGTGGTCAAGTCACGAAAATTGTAAGAAGCGCAATGGAGTACCTTACGTCTAAAGATTCGCAGGTCAATTTGGAAGATAATTTGGACCTCATCGAAGAAGAACTACAAATTTTGCTCCAACGCTTAACGGCTGCACACGAAAGCCTCACCGTCATGAACAAAGAGGTAAGCAGCAAAAATGTTTTCAAGGCGGACGAAGTCGACAAGGAGATGGAGAAGGTAGCCGAATATCAGGACATGGCGGTCGACATGTTGGCTCGGATTGGTTCACGTCTACAAAGGGTGCGGCGGAAACAAGCCCCATCATCACACGTTTTGGACAACTCCAATAGTAGCCGGCAGTCCAACCGTAACGATGTTTGTCTCCCCAAATTGCCAAAACTTCCACTCAAAGGCTTTGATGGTAACATCCAGGATTGGCTTCCATTTTGGGAACAATTCAAGACAGCGGTGCATGAAAATAGCGGGTTATCATCATCCGACAAGTTTTGTTATCTTGAATCCGTTCTTACGGGGAAGGCAAAGAGGGTAATTGGAGGATTTACGGCGTCTGGAACATGGTATTAAGCAGCTATCTCCCTTTTGCGCGAACAATTCGGCGACCCTGAGCGCTTGGTGGACAAGCATATGCAACAACTCGTTTCTCTTCGTCCAGTACAGACACGCACAGACACTTCAGGGTTACGCACGCTTTACAACGCTGTCACATCATGTTGTCGCACTTTAACCGCATTGCAGATTCCAACACACCAGTATCACGTCATGCTTAAATCTATACTTATTCGTTGCCTTCCAGTGGACCTTCGCGTCGACTACTTTCGTTCCACCGAGAATGCCGACGATCAAACGCAAAGAAATGCGTATGTCCTGTCCCCTGATGAATCGACGCTTGTAAGGTAAGCTACAGCCCCAAATGCCTTGAGACTTGCATCGGCGAAAATGTGAATGTCCTTTGTATCCGATTGACAAAATGTCAAAGCTGCTCATTGTCACCTCACTCAGTTGCCACAAGCCCTTGACGCATTGTTCCCATTCAGCTAGCAGATGTCCAGTTAGCGGTTCGTCCCATGACAGTTTTGCTTTCCATATTAACTGGAAAAGCACCTTCACCTTCACAATAACTGGACTAAGCATGCCCAAGGGATCGAAGTCATCCAGAAAAGGAAGCAGATTAGCACCCACCTGCAGCATGTCGTTGAGCGAATGTGAGTCTTTATTGCGAGCGGAAGCATCGAATACTATTCTCATTTTGGTGGTAGTGCTTTCCGCCTTAAACACTGGATGGTGTGGGAGGTAGAATATGCGTTTTTGTTGATAGTCGGTGGTTGATGGAATGGTTTCAGCAAAGCCATCGGACATCATCCTTTGAATAGCTGCATCATACTCTTGAAGAAGGGCTGGATTCTTGGATAGCCGCACCGTCAGAGACATCAGTCGTTTTAATGCGTGTTCTTTGTTGCTGCGGAGGACAGCATCTGGGTTTTTCCATGGCAGAACAGCTTCGTAGCGATTTTCCTTTCGGGTTATACATTGGGCAATTAGATCATCTGCCAGCTGTTGATTTTCCACTACTTCTTGTCGTATGCCGATGTTTTCAAGTGACCAAAATGCTTGACAATCGTTTTCCAACGTCGATAGGCATAGAGCGGCACTGCAATGAGGGGAGGAACTTGACTTATGTTGTTTCTGAAATAAACGATGCAATTGTTGTCATCGCTACCTATTCACAAGAAAAATAAACATGGGAATATTTTGGGAAATTAATTTTACCTAATGCACGAATCTAGAAAAGCTGGTATATGCATACACTAAGTTAATACAAATTTTCGCCGCAATGAAGGTCCGCATGTCGCTTCAAAATGAGCGGTGTCCACTTCTATTTGTAGTTATTCAATGGTTGTAGTCATTGAATAACTACAAATAGAAACGGCACCGAAGCAAACATCCGCTACGCGGTCCATACGTCGCTGTAATCGCTTGTGCGCGTTTGTGAAATGGATTGGATAAAAACGAAAATGTATAATATCCCTACAAAAATATCATTCCAGTTTAACGTAGGATATTTCATACTTATCGTTGCTGTCGCTACGCTTCGATTGTTTTTATTTCGTTTTTACTTTTGGAATTTTTGTTAGAGTTTTATTGGAGTGTTTTTTTTATTTGCTACTGGTTTTACTGATAAATGATATTTTGACAAGTGTTATTTCTGATTGCACTACCATTGCGCTACCTAGGTATCCGATTTGAAAATGTTGTTTTCATCTTCATTTCGATCATAAAAATCAAATACATAGCTATTATATGATTGCAAATATGAATAATTATAGCTAGATATTATTTTGTTTTTCAAAGTATGTAATGTAGGTGCATAGGTAAGGGCTCCACGACACAGAACTGATAGTGTAATATGTATATGTATGTTTATAAAGTACATACCTATGTAGGTGCATGCATCATTGTGCAATTTCTTTTTAGTCTGCCATTAATAATCACACAAGATCAGATAAAATTAAAATGTGTAGGAAATCAATATGCACCTAGCACATACCTAGGTACGACTACCTGATTTCAAATTATTATTTTGAAATTAAACATGGCCAAATAAATGCAAATTAAGCTGAGAACCATTTCTGATAATTGTGCTTATATTTTTATATAACAAAGGTACAATTTTTAATTTTATTTTGATAGGTAGGTATTTAAAAAATAAATTAAATAATAAATACAAAGTTCAAATTCATTTATATAATTCTAAGAAACGCATAAAAATAAAACAATACTATTAACAAATATGCATGTATGCGGAATGCAGATGGATTTCTTTCATATGATCCTCTGTTATTTCCAACGATTGATAAAGTATTCTCTAGACAATTAGTATTTAAGTGGGATGTTATTAGGTACTGCTGTTGTTCCCCTTTTATATAGTTCCACAATTGCAGTGTTACATTTATCGTTTGGCAAAGACCGTTAAAACAATACACCAGACCTTTTTGCCCATTTTCCATGACGATATCCATCCAACTGAATTCTGTAAGTTTGATATGATGCCCATTTGGTTTTCTGATATTTATCAGGATTATTACACATTTATCAGGATTACTTGAAAAATTGTTATTACCTTTCAAATTATCAAACATCTGATTCAGTTTGAAAAAGAAGTTGCTGTGGATAAAGCTGTTACTTTTTCTTTATCTTTTTCTTTTCTATTTCTTCACAGCGACCTGAGTCGCTAAATTTACTGCATTTTTTTTGGAAGTTATCGGGCTTGATATGTGCTTCTGCGAGCTTATGCGTCGATCTAATGAAGCCGTTATCAGCATAAAATAATTTTCGAAGTACTCACTAGAATATAGTATCATTGCCAACTGAAATATTGGCGACTAATAAATTATTTCGCACACTTTTCATTAGATGAACAGCGTCATAGAGGCAAAAGATTTTTCTGTCCATTACTGTAATATAGGGGGCCTCAATTGTGACCCCTAATTTATAGTACGCACTTCTGATTGGACCTCCTTGATCACATGCGATTCAAACGACATCAATACCATCTTGAAGTAGTGTATGAACTGTTGATTCAATAAACTTCGCCAATATATCCCCCTTCACATTTCCGCAGTAGTAGCCAAGAATCTAACAACGTATGTGTTCAAGCATAGCCCTGCACACATATCAATTCCTCCAGACGATCCACGGTTCTCAGATATCGACATAGTTCCACCGTACACTCACTAAACCTCAAAGCAGCTGCAATTAAAATGCAGCGGCACATTTCGTTTGCCTCCCATAATGTTCAAGCATAGCAGTGCACACAGTTCCTAAAGACGATCCACATTTCTCAGATATCAACATTATTCCCACCGGACACTCACTACACCTCAAACTAGCGGCACTCAAAATGCAGCGTCATATTTCCTCTGGCTCCGATAAGACATTTCGTCTTCTAACTCTAATAATTTATTCCCACGATTACCGTGGTCATAATAGTATTTAAGCTGAATATTTTTAGAAATAAAATCGCTTGTTATACAGCAGTCACAAACGAAGTTCTTTTAATTAGCTACCCCCCACCAGCGGTCAGGAGCAATCTAAAGAAGAATACTGGGACCACAGACTACCTATATTAGACAGCCAACTCTCACTACCGCCGTCCGCTGCGCCCCTCAAATGGGAGAGCGGAATCCTCTCTCAAAACTTCCTATCGGTGAATACATGTGAATCAATAAAAGTGAAGTCTTCTGTCTGATTGTCAAATATGACAAGATTGTGTGGTGAGTTTAATTTTGTGTCATTTGACAGAACATTGTGATTCTTTTATTCCAAAGATTAATAATATATTTGTACACTCTTAATTTGTATAGTTTAGGAACAATATGCAAATACACAAAATAACTAGCTTAAAAGTGCAAATGAAAAAATTATCTACTAATTATTCATGGCTGTGAGTTCAGAAGTGCGGTGGTAATCGATGGTTCGATAAGACGATTCAAGTAAGAAACTTCTTTCTAAAGTTTACAAACTGTTGATTAAAATTTATTTCTGCAGTTATTTTTCAGTCGAATTGGATTCCATGGATATAGCTATGAACATTCTCCGGCCGAGGGTCAACCTATTGCACTCATGATGGACTACATTGTAAAACAACTTGTGTAAGTATTTATTTTCACATCTTTCTTTTCGTGTAATTTAATTTTTCTCTTTTAAATAGTTACGACCTCTACACTCCTCTCCAGCTGTGGACAAGCACATTGGAACATTAAAAACCAACCTTGACAAGCTAGCTGATGACCTACATATGCACGCAATGCAATTCCAGGGATATTACAAAGGCTTTCTTAAGCAGCAGAAACTCAGTCGCAACAGTTTTGTCTAAATGGCTCTTTAATATGAGTTCGATTGTAATAAGTAAGTATTTTCCATCTGAAAAGGACTGATAATGAATAATCATAAATAATAGTAAATAATCATTTCTATTCATTAGTTCTACAAAGTTCCTGTTTGCTCTCAAGCACTGAAACCCCTCCACCGGGACATTGTCTTTGAACAAGGAGTTACTAGCCGTAAAATGAAACCAAGAATTGGTATAGGAGAGCCAAAAATCACTATTCACCGTCTCATTGGGCGAAGTATGTTACATAAACAAAGTATGTTATTAAAACAAATTGCGTAAGTATTTATTTTGATATCTTTATTTTCATATAATTTAATTTTCCACAGCATAATTCACACAGACAAGCTAGCTGGTGACCTACTTTTCACGCAATGCATTTCAAGCGATATGGCAATAAAAAAGTAAGTATTTTTTTCTCTGAAAAAGACTGATAATAAATAATCATTTCTATTCTTTAGTTCTGCAAAGTTCCTGTTTACTCCTAATCACTGAAACCGCTCCATCAGGACATTATCTATTAGTAGCAGTCTGTGGTAATAGTCCAACAATAAATCAACAATCAACTGGAGCTCAGGAGCAAATATCGTAGTCGGCAGCAAAATTTGGATGGCAACAGTCTTTTTGCTATGTCGCTTGAAGCTAATAATCAAAACAGCAAAGTAAAATCACGATCTGAATGTGGATAGGAAGAGACAGCGAGCCTTATTGCGAAGATCAATTGACAGTTGATAATTGACTATTTTCAATGTGTGCTATTGTGAACGAACGAATTCTAAAGGATTTTGTCAATCGCAGTCAATTAAAAAAATGCGATTGACAAAAATACCAAATGAATCGTTCGTTCACAATAGCTGTTCGGCTTTGAACAAAAAGAGTAAAAACTGTGCGTAATTGCAAGTTGTAAAATGTGAAAACCGCTTGAAAATAAAACACCGCTTTCTGAACGTTATAAAAACTGAATGTATGTTTATTAGAAAACAGCTCGCTTTTTATGTGTTTTGTTTATGTACAATGTTTCATTATTTGACGTTTGTCGAAAATATCCCCAATAGGAAATTTCGCTTGATGAGTGCGTTCTGCGTTTTATAGGGTGACGTCACGTTGCATCGGTTGTGTAATCAACATTCTCCCCCCACCGATGAGCGAAGGTCATCATTTGCTGCTGGTCTTCCGTCTCTTGCTGCCCTTTGAAATGTTGCTGCCCATGTCTTGATATGCTAGTAGTAATTAATTGCTCATTGTATGCCCATACGTTTCAGTACATGAAAAGAGACAAGAAATTATTATATTTGTTTACATACAAACACACAAAACAGTAACGCAAACAGAAAAGAAAACGATTTGCATTTAGACAACGTTGATAAAAAGTACTACACGAGATCCCGTTCTTGTTCTCTCGCCTGTGATCTTCTTTTTTTTGTTTTCGTTGACTATGGTGACGATTGCTGACTGATAACGAATCGATGAGCGGTGCATCGTACCGATGTGTTGTGTTTGCCTTCTGCTTGCAGTGGCCTACCTGCGGGGGTAGGTCCTCTACCAGGCGCGTCCCTTGGGTGGCGGATAAGGGGATGTCCCGGTACGATTCAATGTAAGTTCCACTTTGATTTGTGATCCGGGGTAATGAGGTCATAGCAGTGAAGATGACAAAAAATTCCACTGTAAAACCCATCGTGGACCAAAATCAACTCTGGGTCAGAGTGTTGGAAGGGAGTAAACCCTAGCTAAATCCCACTTTTAAGCCAAGGTGTCGACCCGTGCCGAGGGCTGCATGGTCAGATAGTGGCCAAAGAGAACTGGCCGTTTACGGTCCCCTCCGGCGCCCAGGCAAGGCCGGTTGTATTTAAGTGCCTTATCCCGGTAAGTCGGCTCTGCCGGGACGGACCAACCCTTCCGGACATACTCGTGGGACCAAAAAAAAAATAATGAACAACCAAAAAACAACCGAAAAAAAAGAAAAAAAAACAAAAAAAAACAAAGACCTTAGCACTTCATCAGAAGATGAACTGCTCTCCTCCAGTCAGGAGACAATCGTGGGAAGCGGGGACTCTGAGCGGAGCTCCACTCAAAGCACACCTGCTACCCACAAACCATCTACCTCCTCTACACCCGCTGCGCAGGACACTCGACCTAGTGCCCAAAAGCGTTCGGCAAACACCCACAAATCAGCTAGTAATCGCAGAAAGAGCGCGTACCAGAGGGCCATCTTCATTCTGGGTAAGATTACCAAGAAGGAAGAGGCCGGCACGGCTACTCCGCAGGACCTAGCTGATAAACCCAAGCACCAGCAGATTATTGATGAGTTCATCAGGAATCGCAAGGAGCCACCACCACGCAAGACGGAAGCAACTAAACGCAACCGCTCACAGGAGGAGGTCAAGTCTGACCCTCAAAAAAGCAAAGTTGCTAAGTTGGCTACCGCCAAGCACCACAACCCAATCTCAGCACCCCAGATGACACGTACAGTCAGTGAGGTTGTCAGAGACGACCTACAAGTCGCCTTGGTGGATGAACTCTGCACCAGCGGCAAGACAGTGGCCGACGTTTGGGGCGCCATTGAAAATAAACTTTCCGAGATGGTGATGGACCACCTCTTAAATAACCAAGGCGGACCCCTCCCCTGCTTTGACTCAGCTGAAGTCATAAGAGGTTACAGGGTAATCAAGTGTGAAGACGCTTTCTCCAAGGAATTCCTAAGCGGCTGCGTTCACAAGATCCGTGACGACTGGACCGGCTTAAAGCTTAAGCTGATCCTGGCCAGAGATGATCAACTGTCTTAAGCTCCACAACCCTGCGGTTCCCATGGATGACTGGAAAGTCATCAAGGCTGAGGAACCTCACAACAACACCCTATCTTTCCTTATAATGGTGACGGAAGAGAGCGCAGATCACATTGAAAAGATCGGCTGCAAGCTCCGCTTTGGCATAAGGCATGCCAAAGTTAAAATATTCAGGTCCCCGTGTCAGGTCGACGACTTAGATGAAGTCGACGATGCCAATAAACTGTTGGAGGACATGAGGATCGAGGCGAACCGTACTACCACCCTAACCGAACAAACACCCGAAACCAATCAATGCTGAAAGTCGTACAGATTAATCTGAAGCACTCAGTCTGTGCGTCAGATAACCTGATGATTTTCCTCAAAGAGGAAAACATCGACATCGGCATTGTCCAAGAACCTTGGGTAAACGGGCGCAATATAAGAGGCCTAAATGACACCGGCTATATCCTCTACTATAACCGCAGCAATAATAACCATGGTAAGCCAAGAACCTGCATTCTAGCTAAAAAGCATATTAAAGTTTTTCTATGCCAACATTTTAGCTCAACCGATCTAACAGTTGTTAAGATGGAGAACGCAGGAGGCGACCTGCTAATCGCATCCGCCTACATAGCACACGACCGGCAAGTACCGCCGGAAGAAGTCCAGGCAATGATAACCGCCATAACAACAACAAGGACCAACCTGCTGCTGGGCTGCGATGCAAACTCCAGGCATGTGCTATGGGGCAGCTCGGAGTCAAACGAACGCGGTGAGTTTTTTTTCGATTATATTATTGAAAATAACCTACTAATATGTAACAAAGGTAACACACCGACCTTCATCTTTCCGAGTACGGACAGTTTTAACGGCTGGGAAGACGTTATAGATGTTACTCTGTGTAATAATAACAATATTATGAAGGTTGAAAATTGGAGGGTATCCAGTAAAAAATCCTTCTCAGACCACAACTGGATACTCTTCGACATAGATCTCGCTGAAGAGATCCCGAAACCTTTCCGAAACCCCAAAAGAACCGATTGGGCAAAGTTTAACCAAGTTGTTAAGACAAAGTTACACAAGACCCCCAATCAAAAATTTACCTCCACTTCAGAACTCGACACAAAGGTTGAGACTTTTGAAAAAGGTTTCAACGTAGCGTACAAAGTCTCGTGTCCGATCAAATATAGCAAAAAATCATTCCCCCTTGGTGGAACAAGGAACTCTCTGCTCTCAGAAAATTGACTAGAGAAACCTTTAACATCTGCCATAAATGCAACTACTGGCAACCCTACCGGGATTGCCTTAAAATCTACAAGAACTCTATCAGAACGGCTAAGACACAGTCGTGGATAGAGTACTGCCAATCCATCAAAACCCTCAAGGACTCCGCAAGACTCAGCAAAATATTGTCCAAAGAACACTCCAACCCATCTCTTCTGAGAAAGGAGGACGGAGAATGGGCTGAGTCAACTGCAGAATCCCTAGAACTATTAATAAACACCCATTTCCCCGGATGCAATGACTACGGTGCCGAGCCATCCAGCTCACAACGCACACAACCCGACGCCTGGGAAAATATAACATCCATTATTACCGAGGAAAAAATTTCCTGGGCAATAAACAGCTTCGCTCCCTTTAAATCGCCTGGCCTGGACGGCATTCTGCCCATCATGCTCCAGAAATCTCTGGAACTGGCAATTCCATGGCTCACATCGATTTACAGGAACTGTATACTCTACAATCATGTACCCTATTCATGGAGACGAGTGCGAGTTGTTTTCATTCCAAAAGCGGGTAGACGCGGTCATGAAACTGCGAAAGATTTCAGACCAATTAGTTTGACCTCCTTCGTACTGAAGACGCTCGAACGTCTCCTAGACAACCACCTGAGAGGGACAATAGAAGCTTCACTCCTCTCCAAATCTCAACACGCCTACCTCAAGGGAAGATCTACAGAAACAGCTCTTCACGAGGTAGTGCGTACGATAGAAAAATCCCTACACTACAAAGAATACACCTTGGCTACCTTCCTAGACATAGAAGGAGCCTTCAACAATGTACACACTGAAGCAATTCTAGAGTCCCTGAGGGAGCTGAGAATAGCAAACCATCTAAGTCAATGGATTGTTTCCATGCTCAGCACTAGAATCATTCAAGCAGCTTTAGGAAATAGCAATATAACCAAATATGCCAGGAGGGGAACACCTCAAGGAGGAGTCATCTCACCCCTACTCTGGCTCCTAATAATGAACAAAATCCTCATAAGTTTAGACAGAGTGGGAATCAAAGTAGTCGGGTATGCGGACGATATGGTGATATTGGTGTCAGGAATGTTTCCCTCCGTGATTAGTGAAATCATGGACAATGCTCTAAGCAAAGTTAGCACTTGTGCAAAAAAGTGCGGTCTGGGAGTCAACCCGGGGAAAACTGTGCTGATGCTCTTCACCACCAAAACCAACATACCTGACTTTACGCTTCCTCACCTAAACAGCACACCCCTACCCCTTTCAACCAGTGCCAGGTATTTAGGAGTTATCCTAGATCCTAAACTCAAATGGAAAATAAACATAGAACAACGGGTAAAGAAGGCATGTATAGCCTTCTATGCCTGCAGCAGAACCTGCGGAAAAAAGTGGGGCCTGCAACCAAAATTGACCCTGTGGATGTACACAGCCGTGGTACGACCAATCCTCACGTATGGGTCAATAGTATGGTGGCCGGCTCTAAAGAAAAACTACAATATTACCAAACTTAATAAGGTACAAAGAACGGCATGCATAGGAACAACGGGAGCTCTACGGTCAACACCGTCAGACGGACTCACAGTCTTACTGCATCTTTTACCTCTTGATCTACATATAACAAACATCACAGCAATGGACAAGTGACAAGGGATTTCGATCAAACAATCTACACCGACGGTTCAAAAATGGACTGCGGCGTGGGTGCGGGAGTTTTTTCGGAATCCTTAAACATCGCCAAATCGGACAGACTTCCGGATACTGCAAGCGTCTTCCAGGCGGAGCTACTGGCTATCCGTGAAGCCTGTCGCCACATCAAACCTCACTCCAATATAACACCGAGGCAAAGGATCGCCATAATTATTGACAGCCAGGCTGCCATTAAAGCGATCGCTTCGGTCACTATATCCTCTAAGTTAGTACTAGAATGCCGTAATGAGCTGGCACTGCTTGATAAGTTCAAAGTTACCCTGATCTGGGTTCCAGGGCACAGTAACGTTTATGGAAACGAACATGCCGACGAACTGGCCAGGCAAGGCTCAGCTCTCCACCGCTCTCTGGCGGAACTAGTCCACATTCCGCTCGGAGCAGTTAAGGCAAATATCACCGCAGAATACCTTAAGAAAGCCAACCTCAGATGGAGCAGGCTGACTGCATGCGTCATATCCAGGAAAACGTAGCCAAACTACAACAAGGCAAAAACAACCGACCTTCTAGGTAGAACCCGAAAAGACATCGCAAGACTGACAGCGATCTTTACGGGACACTGGCCTATAGGTGACCATGCGGCCAAGCTGGGCATCCCATACAATACACACTGGCGCAGTTGCAAAGTGACAACTGAAAAAGAAACCCTAATTCACTTTCTATGTACCTGTCCGGCTTTAGCTAGGACCAGACTACGAACATTGGGAAGCCCCTTCTTCAATACACTTGAGGAAGTCTCCGATAAAAGTATCAAGGAACTGATAACTTTCCTGAACTCCGCAGGTTGGATTTAGCCTCCCCCACCAATCGATAATACCCAGGTTTACGTGAGTTTGTGGTAACAAAACGGCACTCAGTGCTAATTGGGTTTGTCTTATCACACCGCCACACCTACCTACCTACCTACCTATGTTAGTAGTAATTAATTGCTCATTGTATGCCCATACGTTTCAGGACATGAAAAGAGACAAGAAATTATTATATTTGTTTACATACAAACACACAAAACAGTAACGCAAACAGAAAAGAAAACGATTTGCATTTAGACAACGTTGATAAAAAATACTACACGAGATCCCGTTCTTGTTCTCTCGCCTGTGATCTTCTTTTTTTTTGTTTTCGTTGACTATGGTGACGATTCTGCTTCTGCTTGCAGTGGCTTCGTTGTTGTTGTTGCTGAGCGATGACGATGAAGATGCCAGTAGTTTCGGTGTTTACGTCGCTTGGTGTTGTTGTGTTTAATTTCTGGTGCGCGAAATATTATCGAGTGTTTTTTTTTTGTTTAAGTTTAATTTAATTTAGATATTGATTTATGTGTGTTGCAGTGTAATTCAGGTGAGTAATGTATTAAAATAATAAAATTTAATTAAATCATACATAATTATGTATTTTGAATTCGTTGGGTAATTTTGTTTTGGGGTTTTTTTTTTTTTTTTTTTTGTTTTGCTCGTGTGTTGAGTGGATTGGGTATTGGGTATTAAGTGTATTTGTGTATTGGTGATCAATGCGTGCGGTGTGTGTGATTGATTGAATCAGTTCTATTTGCGTTGGGTGAGTTGCAAGTTTTGATTGCGTGCGGTGTGTGTGTGTGTGTGTGAGTTGCAAATGAAATGCAATTGATTGCGATCGATGGGTGCGTGTGTGGATTTATTTTGTGTTGTGTATGGGATCGATGAATGGAAATCGATGATTGCGTTTTAGGTATGATGTGTGGATCTGATTTATTATGGGGTGTGTGTATAATGAATTATGTGTGTTTTCTTCTGTGCGGTATTGGGTTCAGAGTAAGAGGGATAGAGTGGACTGTATTTGAAAATGTATGAGTGAGTGAGTGTTGAGTGATTCTGCATCGTACTTGTTGGGTTAAGTATGATAACAGTGGTGTGCTAGAGTTTTCGTACGGTGTACTGTTCAATGTTGTTTTATGTTTTAATTGTTTTATAATTTCATTATTATTATTATTTTTATTTAATATGTATGATGTGTGTTGAGTGGTGGACTGAGTTTTTAGTTATTGTGGGTTGTGGTTCTTTGGTAGTGGGCATAATTTTGGTGATTGGTCGTCGGAATTCTCCGAGTTGGGTTCTAACCTTCACTACCCGTACCATGTTGTATGCTCCAGGGTATGTTTTTAGGATGCGGCCTAGGCTCCAATTTGCTGGGGAAAGGCGTTCATCCTTGATTAATACCAAGTCTCCTACCTTGAGTTGAGGCTGAGGTTTCAACCATTTCGGCCGCTGTTGTAAACGGCTTAAGTACTCTGTCCGCCATTGCTTCCAGAACATCTGCAAATGCGCCTGAATCGCTTCCATCGGTCGGTGTAGCTTTGCTTGCCAACGGTTAAGTCGGGTTCAGGAACCGTGAACAGGGTTTCTCCTATCAGGAAGTGTGCGGGTGTCAATGCGTTGAAGTCCTCTGGATCTTCTGTTAGGGGACAAAGAGGCCTCGAATTAAGACACGCTTCGATTTGTGTTAGAAGCGTGGCGAGCTCCTCATAAGTTAGTATCCCATTACCAACAATTCTCTTAAGGTGGAACTTGACACTCTTCACCCCAGCTTTCCACAAAACTCCAAAGTGGTGAGAAGCGGGGGAATGAAATTCCACTTTGTTCCCTGTGTTGCTAGGACGTTTGCAATTGCCTCCCAGTCCTGACTTGCGTCTTTCATCAGGCGTCGTAGTTCTGCTTCTGCTCCTACGAAGTTGGTCCCGCAGTCGCTGTATATTTGGGCACAAACTCCACGCCGTGCCGCAAATCGTCGAAACGCTGCCAGAAACGCTTGGGTGGTTAAGTCGCTGACTGCCTCGAGGTGTATGGCTTTAGTGGACAGACAGATAAATATGGCTAGGTACCCCTTGTGACACTTAGATCCGCGTCCTTTCCAGGCACGTATGTTTATAGGCCCTGCATAATCGATGCCAGTGTTTGTGAACGGCCTTGAAACAGTGACTCCGGCAGCTCTCCCATTAGCTGTTGTGCGGTTTTGCTTCGAAACCTGTAGCAGGTAGTACAGCTGTTAACGTGCTTTTTTACCGTCCTTGTCAGTTGGAAGATCCAGTATTTCTGTCTTAAGTGTGCCATCATTAGTTGAATACCTCCGTGTAAGGTGTTAATGTGTGATTCGCGAATGATTAATTTTGTAAACGTGTGTTTTGAGTCCAATATGATTGGGTGTTGCTGGTTATAAGGTATGTTGGCATGCCTGAGTCTTCCGCCCACTCGAATGACACCGTTGCCGTCTACAAATGTGCTTAGGAATCCCATACCTCTTGCCTTGGATGTTTTTCCATCGGGAAACATCTCCCATTGTGAGATTCGAATCAACGTCCTAGTCGCTTCATCGAGCTCCGTCGGCGTAAGAGGGTTGCTGTTCCGCTTGCTGTTGTCGTTTTTCAGACTTCGTATGTAGCGGCAAAATTTGGGATAGTGTAGTCGGAAGTTTTTGATAAACCTATGACAGTTAGCTACCGTCCTTACCAGTTTTTGGAACCTGGAAGCCCTACCTATCAATTTAGCAAATGGGTGTTCTGTTATTTCCAATCGGTGAACTCGTGTACTTTTTTGGCCTTCCTCTGTTGAATAGTCCGCTGGTTGGTTTGGAATCTCGAAATTCCAGTACGAGTGAAGAAAAGATGGCCCGTTCCACCATAAGCGTTCGGGTATCAGCGCCGAGGGCAGTACTCATCTGGACGCTAAATCTGCAGGATTCTGCTCGGGTGGGATATGTTTCCAAATAGATGGCAGTATCAGCCGTTGAATCTCTCCGACTCGGTTTCCCACGAACGTTTCCCATCGTGATTGTGGGGACTTGATCCAACAAAGCGTAATTGTGGAATCTGTCCATGCGTGCATGTTCTTCTCCGTCAGATTGAGAACCTTGGCGACGTGGTTAAGAAGTTTCGCTAGAATCACTGCTCCGCATAACTCCAAGCGTGGAATGCTCACTCACCCTAGTCTTTGAAAGCAGCAGACTCATGTGGACTCTACCTTCTTCATCCAGAACGCGAATGTAGACCGCAGCTCCAAACGCCTTTTCGGACGCATCGCAAAAACCATGCAGTTCCACGTTGTTGTATTTTTCTCCAGCATGTACCCATCGAGGTAAACGAATATGGTTCACAGCTTCGAGGTCTTGAAAAATGTGTTCCAATCATTTAGGATGTCTTCGTTGATTGACTCGTCCCAAGCCATCTTTTTAACCCATAGCAATTGCAGGAAGCACTTTGCAGGGGGTAGGTTTTGCATCAAGTCATCTGTGTTAGACGCCCACTTACGTAAATAAAGTCCCGCTGCTTCAAGTATTGTTTTGATCTCCTTAATTTTACTTTCAGCTTCACGTATTGTATCAGCTCCAAAGATAAGGTCGTCTACGTACATCTCCGGGCCTCTTCTGCTAACCAATTGAGAGTGCGGATAGCTAAATAAGGAGCAGACGCTGTCCCAAATGTAACCGTTTTAAGCCGATATGTTTTCAGAACTTCGGATGGATCTTTACGCCAGAGTATAAGTTGGTAAAAGGAGTCTCTCTCATTCACCCAGATTTTCCGGTACATTTTTTCGATGTCGGCTGTAAATGTGTACCTGTACAGCCTCCACCTCAGGAAGACATCGACGATGTTATTTTGGAGAGTTGGTCCTACCATTAGCGTATCGTTGAGTGACTTTCCATCCGAAGTCTTAAACGAAGCGTCGAAAACTACTCTCAGCTTGGTTGATGAGCTACTCTCCTTAATGACCGCGTGATGTGGCAGGAAATAGTGCCGTGAGTTCTCCACAGCTTGCACGTTCTCAACTTCGCTCATGTGACCCAAACGTAAGTAGTCTTCCATACACGTAGAGTAATCCTTTTTAAGTTGTTTGTTTTTGAGTAGCCGTTCTTCTAACTGCTTGTATCTCCGCAGAGCACCTTCTCTTGAGCGTCCAAGCACTGGATGAACATTTCCTTTGAAGGGAAGGGCGACTTCACATCGTCCATCTGACAAGCGCTTGACATTTTTTAAGAAATGCTCTTCACACGCTATATTTTCTGGAGTATCTGCACTCTGAAAAGGCGCTTCCTCTAACTCCCAGAATGTTTGCATGTCTAGATTGAGGGTGCAAGTTTGATGGAAGCTCTGTATGGGTTGAGACGAAAAGGGTGCACGTCCAAAGAGAATCCACCCGAGTTTGGTCTTTTGTGCCAAGGGCAAGTTGGCATTTTTGGGTCTGACCAATTCTGGCAAAAGTATGTCAGCTAACACGTCGCTGCCCAACAACAAATCAACCTTGGCTGGCTTAAAAAAGGATGGGTCGGCTAAGCACAAGCCATCGAGGTGCCTCCAATCGGCAACTGGGAGGCTCCGGGCCGGGATATGCCCAGACAGCGACTTAAACACACGAGCCTGTGTGGAGATTTCGAAGGCTGAGTGGTGAGAACCGATCGTGATGTCAACGACCTTCTTACATGTGCCGCTGCTGACCAAACCTAACCCAGAGACCTCGACATAAGTTGATTTTTGCCTCGAGTGCAAAAGCTGAAATGCTGATTCGGTTATAAAGGAAGCCTCAGAACCTGAATCCAGCAATGCTCGTAGTGAAACAATGTTTCCTGACGATCCGCTCACCTTCACTATAGCTGTGGCCAACATAACCTGGGTCGACGCATGTGGCACAGAGTGGTATGTGTTGATGGACTTGCTGCAACAAGGTGTTTCTCCATCCGATGGTTGGGTATTTGGACCATCCCGCTGAATCGTTGAAGAATGTTCAAGATTATGGGGATTAAAGCTTGGTGCAAGGGTATTTATCGCTGAGGTGCGAAAGTTTTTGTTATGCGAATGATGATCCACGTGTGAAGCGTTATGTGACGAATTGTGCAACAGTGAATGGAGTAATGACATCGATGGGTACTTTGGCAATTATCAGAAAAATGACTGTAAGCAAAACAATTTCTACACAAACATAGTCTACCAATGCTTTGACAGCGCTCATGGACACTCATTTTGAGAAATCGACTACACTTTCGAATAGAATGTGCACCCCTATTGCACAGCTTGCAAGTATATTTGGATGGACTGGCCTGCGAGTGAAAATTATTACGCTGGATTGGCTTCTTCGGTGGTTCTGATGTTGCCTTAGCTTGCTGGTAACTCACTGCTTCCAGAGTACGAAACCTTGCTTCCAAAAACTGCTTGAATTCAGCAAACGTGGGTAGTTCCTTGGTTTTGTCCTTGGAACCCAGCTTCTCTTCCCAAAGCTGTTGTGGGCAGTTTCTGAAGCAGCACGTATACAAATATGGCATTCCAGTGCTCAACCGGAACCTTTAAGCTATTCAGGCTGTGAACAATTTCAGTATATCCAACAACTCTTTAATCGAATCAGACCGTTCTTGGGTTATGCACGGCTGATTAAAAAAACATTTCAATTCCGTATTGACCAAAAAGCGTTGGTGATCGTACCTGTCTTGCAAAATTGTCCACGCCGTGGAATAATGGCCGTTAGTGGCTTCTCCTGACACACTAGTTTTCAAATAGTGTAATTTTTGAATTTCAGACAGAGACGTGTTATGATGTACCAGAGATGTGAATAAATCTCTAAAACCTCGCCAAGTCTCATAACTACCAGAGAAAACGGGAACCGGAATATTTTGCAGACGGACATCTGCATTGTGAGAATCTACTGTGGTGTTTAAATTGGTTTCGGTGATATCGCCCTTGGTTTCCTTTAGCTTCACCTTGTCCACTGCATCGAGAAGATCAGCTCTGTACTCGAAATACAATTCGCGAATTTGTTCGAAAACCGCTTCTACTTCCGAACATTTATCCTCCTCGCCATCTGAATACTTCATACACACTTTCCGCTGACTCCATCGTTTTTTTCCAGCATTAACAAACGACCTGACAAATAATTTGCCGTCCTAGTAGTGGATCCTCTTTTGCCGAAATTCAAAACGTCTTTCTCTAGCTGTGTAATTACCCTACTTAGCTTATTTGGCTTCATAATTACGATTTTACTTTATTTGCAGACACAAAAGAAATATAGTACAAGAAGTTCTGTACTTACTTGCAACTTTGTCCGGAGAATCACCGTCTCAAAGTCCAGATCACCACAGTTACCGATCAGATCGGGTTAATATTCCAGATGGCATGCAATTCGCAACAAAATTGATGAAATAAATCAAAATCCAGCTAAAGTTGTTGTAGTTGGCAATAAAATCCAATCGAGCACACAAAATTCACACCCCGAAATCGAATAAAAATGTCTATGTATAAAATTGAGTCTTGCAATTTACGCATAAATAGCGTGGGATAATACAATCCGGTTCGAGGTGACCAAAAATGTTCGACTTTGAACAAAAAGAGTAAAAACTGTGCATGATTGCAAGTTGTAAAATGTAAAAACCGCTTGAAAATAAAACACCGCTTTCTGAACGTTATAAAAACTGAATATGTGTTTATTATAAAACAGCTCGCTTTTTATGTGTTTTGTTTATGTACATTGTACAATGTTTCATTATTTGACGTTTGTCGAAAATATCCCCAATGGGAAATTTCGCTTGATGAGTGCGTTGTGCGTTTTATAGGGTGACGTCACGTTGCATCGGTTGTGTAATCAACAATAGCACACATTGAAAATAGTCAATTATCAATTGTCGATTGATCTTCGCAATAAGGCTCAGCATGACGAAATGATGATGATTATGGAATGTGAGCCTGTGAAGAGTGTTAAAACAGCATTAGTTGATACAATTTGTATCGTGGATGAATCAAATATGCCTAAAGTGGTTCACAAAGAAAATCTTAAAATTCTGGCTAAAATGAAAGAGGAAGAAATTCTAGCAGTGTGGGAAAAATTATTAAAGTCTATAGGTAAGTGATCTAAACCCATGCACTGATCAATTTATTGTAGATATGAGTTGCTGTTAGATCCAGGATTGCTGGAATTCCTCGCTAGGAAACGGAAACAAAAATCATCACAGAAACAACCGCAGCGTATAGTTCCTTTTCAATTAAAGAACAACTATGACGCAGATGACACGCAATTACCTGACGGTAATCCAGCGTCGGAATTGTTAAAGCAAAGTATAGATGAGGAATGGATTCACTTTGATGTAGTTGAAACAGACAAATTGGAATGGATGCGGGATATTCCTCAACAAATTGCAAAACTCAAAGCTGGCAATTCGTATGAAGCCAGATTTGATTGCATCCATATTCCGAAGACTAGCACGGTAAAATTAGATTGATATTGTTTCCTTTAGTCTGAGCTTTTACTGCTATTGGTGGAATTCTAATCATTTACAATCAAGGATTCTACGACAGTGTTCTTGAACTGCCAAGCAAAGATTTTCTTTCTCTTGCGTTTTGGTTTTGATGAAAACACTTCCGTAATTCTAGAAGTTGTGTCTAAAGCGTTGGCATTTATATTCTACAATGAAACAGATGAGGTAATCCAGCGTGCGATGTATAGTAAAAATAAGTTTTTTAATTGTATATTTCTTTGTAGACCCTCTTGGATTTTATCTAGCCTAAACTTGAAGTTAATGCAGTAATTATATTAAATACCTGTTTTTTTTAGAAACTAAATATATTATGTTCAATTAAATTGATTATTTTTATTATTCCTGTTGAAACAACAATATTAAAACTATCAACTTATCATTGTGAATTATACTAATAACTTACTACACATAAAGCTAATAAGTAAGAACTTTTTTCTTTCTCACTCACTTCCTTCTAACCTTTAATATTATCTTCCATTCTGTTGAATAAAGAACTCTTTTGTACATTTGACTGATCTGTTTTTTCCTCTGGAATCCTCACGTTTATTAAGAGGTTATGGGCCCAGATCTAATATAATAAAAGGTTATTTTGGAATAAAGTATTATTTTTATAAAAAATGACATCATTGTCGGGAAAAATTCCATTATTTAATGGGAACAATTTTTGCACTTGGAAGCACCAAATGGAGGCAATTCTCCTTAAAAATCGATTGCTGAAATATGTCAAGGGAGATGAGCCCAAGCCAGAAGATCCAGCACAATTGGAAGAATGGATAAATAAGAACCTGGATGCCAGAAGTGAGATCATCATCTCAATGAATCCGGAGCAGGTATCACTTGTGCAGGGAATACAATCATCGAAAGGAGTCTGGGAGTTCTTGGAGAAAACGTATAACCGTAAGGGAACAAGAACTAAATTGGAAGAATTTCGTAAGTTGCTTAATTTTAAAATGCATGAAAGCCAAAATATGGAACAGCACCTAATAAATTTTAATTTGATTGTAACGCGGTTGCGCGAAATGGACGCCAAATTGGATGACGACCTGCTCGTGGTTATGCTACTGGATAGTCTGCCAGAGTCTTTTAAATATTTGCAAGCAGCATTTGACGCATCGAATGAATCTCCCACAATGGAAGTCCTACGAGCCCGTTTATTGGAAGCAAGTGATAAAAAGAAGGGTGTTGACGAGGTAGGAGACGAAGTTTTCAAAGTAAGATTTCACTCAAATTTCCACCCAAAGAAGTTTGAAAACAGGAAACAAACAGGTACGTCACGTTTTCAATTTAATTGTCATCGATGTGGTCTGAAGGGACATAAAAAAAGAGACTGCCACGTTGAGTTGAATAGAGTGAGAGACAGATCAAACTTTGCGAAGACTAGTTTAAGTGAAGAATAGAGTACAGAGGAAATTGGTTTCATTGCATTAGAATTAAACAAAAATGATGCAACAATAAAAGAAGTCTCGCAAAATGTTAAAGAAGAGTTTACTGAACGTTTTTATTGGTATGTAGATAGTGGCGCTACATCCCATATGTGCTGTTTGGAAGATTTTTTTGTTAGTATAGATAGAAAGTACACTGGAATAGTTCAAGTTGCAAACAATAAATTTGCGAACATTAAGGGGATTGGAACAGTTAAATTGAATATACTAGTATGTGGAAAGCCTAAAGCTATTTGTCTTTATGATACACTTTTTATACCTGACCTTAGAAGTAACCTTGTATCAGCAAGTAAAGCCACAGATAATGGTTGTAAAGTCATCATAGAAGGAGAGCGTGCGCTGATAGTTAAAAATGATATAGTTCTGCTTGACGCTAAGAAATACAAAAGCTTGTACTTGGTAAATATGTTCAGTCCTAAAGAAAATACAAAGATTTGCAGAGTAGCAGAAACTAAATATGATAATTCGTTAGAAATTTGGCACCGTCGATACGGACATCTTAATATGGCATCTCTTCGAAGGCTGAAAGATAAGGATATGGTCCAAGGTCTTCCAAGATTTAATTCTTTCGTATCCAGTTGCGTAACTTGCCTTAGGGGAAAGCAAACTCGGCTCCCATTTCCAATTAAAAATGAAAAATCTACCAAAATGCTATTAGAGCTAGTTCACACTGATCTTTGGGGTCCATTCAAAACAGAATCTTTGCGAAAATGCATATATTTCGCTACATTTATTGACGACTGGTCAAGGAAGATTTTTGTTTATTTTTTGCAAAGGAAGAGTGATTATCTGGATGTATTTAAAATTTTTAAAAGTCAAGTAGAAAATGAAACGAACAAAAGGATTAAAGTTTTGCGAATCGTCTCTTTAATCCTTCGCTTGGTAGCTGATACGCTATTAGTGACGCCGAGTCTTCTATCGCACACGAAAACTAATCACAAATTTACGAACAATCGAGCAAAACTTGGCTCGGATTGGTCTGACTTTACTATTCACCGATTTAATTCACGTAGTTTAATCGAAAATTAGTTTGCATTCCCGGCTATATATATATATATATATATATATATATCTTTAAAGGATACCAGAATAAGTCGCGGAATTATTTGGACAGAATTTTATCACGGTGAGCCTACTGCTCCAGACGAACTATCTAACATCTAAATCCCTTGAGGACAAGGTAAATAAGAGCAAAACGCTAGCACTAAGGGCCTCTACCAAAAGTGGTTGAGGTGTAATACGAAATATCTAATTTACGAGATATGAATATGAATATATAAGTATGTAATTGACACTATAGTTCTACACTACTCGACGTGGCTGGTGCGGGATGATGTTCTGGATGATGCTCGGGTCGCTTGTGACTTCCGAGAGAAGTTACTTGATGAGCTGCTGGAGTGAGTCGCTTGTGACTCCACTGATGCTGAGCAGGATGGGGTTTTTCCGCTGCCGAGGAATTATACTGGGGTTGCGCCAGTACGTCAACTCGCTGACGCGGTTGGTGTGGCTGTAAAGAGGCCTTGGTGGCTGTATAGTGGCCTTGGTGGCTGCACGTTGTCTGACGTTGATTATATGAAGGGCCCGCGAATATATGTTGGTGATGACTGGACTGGACTGGACCTGTGAAGGGGCCGCGAAACTTGCCTCGGTGCCGGTTGTGTAACAGGTGATGAAGTTGTGGATTCCGTCTCGGACTCATTCGTCCTCCTCCGCATGCGCAATTTCCTTAGCGCTGATGAACGGGTTGAATAACCACGTTCCTGCTGGTCCTATGGGTATACCGAACGTCGAGAGGGTTAATTTAATCCTCGAAATAGTGAGCACTGCCAGTAGGATGTCCACATAGGATCCTGACTGGGACTTACCTGGGTGAATTTCTGTCGCCGCGTGGTCCGAAGGCGGTTTTCTCCTTCGTCCACTGGTTTTGCTGCTGGAATTTGCGGTCTCTCCGCCGTGTGGGTGCACGGTTGGGAGGATGCTTAGAGAATACTCGCTCTGGGGCGAGGTGTTATCTGCTGCTGCTGCGTGGTCGAGCTGACGTATGAAAAATTGTCATTAAAGCTCGTGAATTTTTCACTTGTATTTCATTAAGGACTTACCCACGGTTGCGTTGCTGAGGAGGGCGAATGAGCCCGAGTCGAGCTCTTCCTCCAGCTCCTGTTGGGAGTGGATTTAATCCTGGTTCCGTGGGGTATTTCGTCCACGATTTACTAATGCAATCCAAATACGTATATCCCCGGGACTGTTGGATATCTCCGCTGGTAGTGGAGTTCCACGTCTTTAAGTCCCTCCTGGGATGCGAATGATGGACAAGGATTACACTTTAAGTGAATCCCTTGTCTGGTTGGCTGGTCTGGATGAGAAAACTTCCTATTTGTCTGCTGGCCGGTCGTGAAAAGGAATGGTCGTCGCCTGGGATTGGTGAGCTGACGTGCAACGAGGAATTTTCGTTGACATTTCACAAAATGGCTGGTGGTGGCGTTCAGCCTCGAATTTCGGCAATTGTTCGTTGATTTACGGGTATGTTCGCCTAAGGGCGTCGTCTACACCGTGAAACAGTGAATTTTGCTGTGATGATTGCTGAGCCAATATATTTCTTCTCAACTGGTGGCAGTGGATCGTTACACACCTTAAAGTTTCCGAGCCTTGCACAAGAAACTGCAAGGAACACGTTGCGCTGCCTACGAATTATCCTGGAATGCTGTGACGCTTCCTAGTCTCATGCACAGGCTGAGTTATCCGGGCAAGCGTTAGCTTACTTCGTCTTCTACTGTGAACTCGTCGTTTCTTCTCTTTCTCTTTAATGTGTTGTTTCCGATTGGTGACTTTATGTTATTATCTGTCATCTTTCTTAATGCCAAGCGGTTTGCGGTCTCTTCCGATGGAAGGTGAGGATCTGAGATCGTCGATGCATGTAGTCGTTGCTCATCGACGTATGTCTTTGGAGTGCGTGATTCCCAAGTCGTGTCCTTGATCGTCTTCCAGTTGGTATAAGTTACCGATGACTTTGACGACTCTCGCCTTTACGAATCTTCGGCAGAATTTTGCATTTATCCCCTTTGGGAAATTACTTAAAACTTGGTTCCGTTTGTACACAGTATCTCCGACCTTGTATTTGACCGGGTTACACCGAAGATTGTACCTCTTCTCGTACTTCGCATGGGCTTTTTCTAGGGCTTCCTTGACGTGCGCGTGAAGAATATTCATTTTGCATGCCTTGGGGATTATCTCCAGTTCCGAATTGTTCAGCCCTTCGAGTTGACGAAGCAACTGGTAGTCGCTTCCGTGCTCCATCATACGTTGGCCGAAGAGAGCCTCGTGGGGTGACATTCCGGTGGCTGAGTGGACTGACGTCCTAAGAGCTCGGCCTATGGGGTGTATTTGTGTGTCCCAGGTCGAATGGTCCGACCCAATATACGCTCGAATTGCGCTTAGGATGGTGCGGTTTACTCGCTCGCTCGCGTTAGCTTGGGGCGAGTACGCCGCGGTTCTCAGGTGCTTGATGCCGAGTGCGGTGGTGAAGGCACCAAAGTCTTTGCTCACAAATTGCTTGCCGTTGTCCGAGAGCAGGGTTTCGGGGACTCCGAAAAGAGAAACTACCTCGTCACGGAGGAACTGGATGGCTGCTTCGGACGTCGCTTTGCGGATGGCCTTGATGATGGCAAATTTCGAGAACTGGTCGAGTGCGATGATGATATGCGTATTACCCCGCTTGGATCGCGGGTATGGCCCTAAAAGATCGGTATATACGTGTTGGAACGGTCGGTCCACCACGAAGGCTTTCCCCATCTCTCCTCGTAGGGAGGTGTTGGGTGCTTTGGTCGTCTTACAGATTTCGCAGTCTCCTACGTACTCTTTAACTTGCGCGGCCATGTTTGGCCAATAGACTTGCGCCCGTAATCTATACAGTGTCTTAGCTACGCCCCCATGGGAGGCTTCCGGTGGACGGTGAGCCAGTTGGATCAGGTGGTGTGTTAGCGCGGCTGGAATCCAGAGCTTCCACGGCTGCTCGTCGCGAATGGGATTGCTTGTGCTGGTTTGGATCTTCTTGTACACAAAATTGTTTGTGACCCGAAGATCCGGTAGCTGGTGTTTATTATCCTCGACGCTGACGACGATCTGACGGTATTGGTCCGAGATGAAACTAGGGTCCGACAGGTCTACGTGCAGCACGTCGGTGAGCCCGCTCGGTATCAAGTCCCCGGTTCGTAGTGCCTCCACTTCGTGAACACGTGATAACGCATCCGGCACGACGTGCAAACTCCCTTTCCGGTGCTCGACATCGAACGTGTAGCCTTGGAGCTCCAAACTCCATCGCGCTAATCTGCCTTTTAGTTCCTTTCTGGTCATGAGCCATTGAAGACTGGCATGGTCCGTGATGACCTTGAAATGGTAGCCTTCTATGTAGGGTCGAAACTTCGCAATCCCCAGGATTGCTGCTAAGCATTCTCTTTCCGTCACTGTATAGTTACGTTGGGCGGAATTCAATTTATGTGAGTAATAATATATTGGTCGCTCGATTTCATTGTCGTCCCTCTGGCTCAGTACGGCTCCAATTCCTGTGGAACTGGCGTCGCACGAAATGATGAACTGACGTTGGAAATCGGGGTTGGTCAGAACGGGTGCGCTTGACAACATTTCTTTAATGGCCTGGAAGGCAGTGATGGCTTCCTTTCCGAAAGTGAATTTAAGGCCTTTCTTCAATGAATCGGATAGATTTCCCGACAGGGTGGAAAAGTTCGGGACAAACCGGCGGTACCACCAGGCCATTCCCAGTAAGCGGCGAACTTGTCGTGGCGTCTGGGGAATGGGGAAATCGCGTATGGCTTGTACTTTACAAGGATCAACTTTTAACACTCCGTTGCCTACGATGAAACCTAGATATTTCAGTTCCCGATAGCAGAATTTGGATTTCTCCAGATTTATTGTGAGACCTGCTTCAGCTAGCTTACGTGCGACTCCGGACAGCATTGAGAGGTGTTCTTGGAAGGTGCTAGAGATAATGAGGAGATCGTCTAGGTAGACGAAGACTTTGTGCCTCCATTCCGCGGGAATGACCTGGTCCATTAAGCGACACAAGCGCTGTGGCGCATTGCACAGCCCGAAGGGCATGACCTTGAAATGATAGAGAGGTCTTCCAGGAACAGTGAACGCGTCTCGTCGAGGCGCTGATTCTCCTCGGGGGAAAGAATGTGAGCCTCCGATAATATTTCGGCTCGGGGAATAGAGTCCCCGGTCATATCGATTCCGACCGCGATGGTGTTTACCTTGAAGGGGGTCGAGGTCGAAGACGGTATAATGTTAGGGGCTAAGCCGAACTTCTTCCAGAAGTCTACCCCTAGTATAAGTTCTTGGGAAATGGATGGGACCACGTACAGTGTAATGTTCTCCGTCTGGTCATTAAAGGTTACCTGGGTGGAAATAATTCCCACAATGCCTTGGGAACGACCATCCGCAGTGATTACGGTTGAGGCGAAGGGTTTCCACGAAATGTGGTGACTTTTCAAATAATCCACTCCCGCTCCGCCAATGACACTGATGCAGGCGCCCGTGTCTAGGAGACCCGACCAGGATCGGTTGATAAAGGTCACGACCGCGTAGGGTCGCGGGTCTCCGTCCGTTCGTGGCGAAACCTGCAGCGTCGTTGCTGCGATAGCGGCACGGTACTGTCTTCCTTGCAGGAATCGCTTCCTGACTTTGCGTATGCGGGATGATGGCGTAGGCTTCCCGAAAATTCGTTCTCTTATGGTTTGATATTCCGACCATCTTTGGTCGAAGTCTTTATAGTGACGATTTGGTATCTTCGAGACGCTGGTACCTGCGGCGAGAGCCTGGGTGGTAGCTGTCTCGGGTTCCGGTTTTCGTTTTTGATTTTCTTTTGCCGTCGAATCCACGGTTGGATCGTCTGGGCGTTTAAGGATAGTGGTGTTACCTTGTAGGTCTGGGTCTAATTTTCTAGGGCCGGTCTGAAGTTTCTCGAACTGCCCTCCCCGGTACGAGGGTAGTTCTTCCTTGAGTTTTCCTGACATCTTGGACAATTGGGAGTGAAAACGTTCTCCTTCCCGCAACGGAAACAAAACGGGTTCTGTGGTAGCTTGAGGCACTCATACATGGAATGTCCTGCCTCTCGACAGATCCAACAGATTAAGGGTCTGCGTTCTCGCTGAAGAAATCCGACGGCCTCTACGCTGAGTTCGGCTGCCGTGGGTTCGATGGGCCCTTCTTCGCTGAGCTCGCTAACATGTTCCCGGTAGGGGGTTCCTGCCGTGAACTTGGACTTGTTCGCGTGGTTGCTGTGAGGCTCCGCTAGAAAGCGCTCGATGCTGCGACAGACGTACACTAACTCGGCGATATCCGACGTGTTAAATGTAAGTAAGTGTTGCCCTATCTGGCGATTTACATTTCGCTTTAGAATCTCGATTAGATCTCGATTGGCCTTGGGGTACTTAAGCTTTGCGTTGAGCCTTAGCACGCTCCCGTAATAGGAGTCAAATGATTCTTGTTCGCCTTGGTGGAGTGCGGACATTTGTCGAAAAATATCGAAATCAGTTTCGAGACTGCGGTATTGCTCGAGGAGAGCTAATCGTAACGCTTCCCACGACGCCTGAGTGTTCTTCTTTATCCACCCCCAAAACCACAGTTTTGGCTGTCCTTTCACCAGATGGTGGAAGTTTAGGACAACGTCTGCCCATGATGCATTACATGATTCCCGTTGCCGGTTAACTTGTAAAAGGAAATCGTCAATGGACAGGTCTTCATTGCTGAATTGCAAATCCCATTTGGGAATATTATGATATCTAGGAAATGAGCTCGCTTGAGATGGTAATTGCGACGGTGCTTGCCGTTCGTCGTTCGGACGCGGAGACGACTCATTCAAGTTGATGTTGCTTAGTTGCGCCAGAAAATTATCAACGTTGTCGCTTCTCGCCATATGTACTGGGTACACATGGGGGTTCTGGACAGGAGCTCCTCTCGGAGGCGGACTCGAGCCTAAAATATACTCCGGCCGGCTACTACTTTGCGCGGCCGCTGACTGCATTGGTTGGTTGGGATGCTGAGATGTCGGGCCATGGGTTCCTGCAGCTTCTCGCGCGTGCGCGTTACCTAGGCCTGTAGGACCTTGGCGAAGAAGTGGGTTCTGTCCCAGGACTGCTTCTCGCAATATGATCGCCATGTCTTGCCGCATTACAGCTCGATTGCGATCTAACTCTTCTCTAATATGGCGTAACTCTTCGGTGCGCCTTAATCCGACTGTAGCCGTTACTACTTGCTGAATGTACTGCTCGAATTGAGCGCTGTCATTCGCCTCGCCCACGCCTGAACCGTCTGGTTCTAGTGCACTTAACGCTTCGGGAGGTCGTGAGACTTCCTGCTCCGGATGAGCTGCTGATGGGTTCTCGCTCGGATCTAAAGGTTCGTCGCTTATGGGAAAAGGTCCCAGTCTCTCGGGTAGAGGTACTGGCTCCGGCTCTCTGGCTTGCCGAAAGGTTTGGAAAGTCTGGTTATCCCGGGTATCCGTGGATACTCCCGGGTTGTCAGAATTGTCGGGCATACAAGACCCCTGCTCGCTGAGCTGTCCCGATGGAGTTGGGATAACTGCGCGGCTGTACGGTGCTCCGTCTCGTCCTTTGCTTCTAAGGGCACGGCGCGGTACCTTCCACGAGGTGTCAAACCGACCTGTGTTGGACGGGTTAGACATCTGCCTGGGTGTCTCGTAAACTTAACAATCTGAACGATAGGATTGTATGCTCACTTCGGGTTACGAATATATTCGAAACCGAAGTGAACCAAAAGGGTCACACAAAGAAAAATAATTGTCTCAAAATTAAATGTTCTTAGTGGATTAATGTACTACGATAGTTTCGTGGAGCTGTGGTCCTTAGTAATAGTGACCGCAACTCCAAATTACTATGGGGTTGTGTATAAATCACAGAAAGAAATATATTCGAATTCAAATTCGATCCGAAATCGAATGCTTAAACTTAACTTACTGCTTAAACTTAAAGGATATGAATCTATCTACAAGAGCCTACTATAAACTTAATGAGATAGAAAGATAAACTGAAAGTCTTATGAGTATTAATTATACCTAATATGCCTTAGACCTATGAGTATGATCTAGGGAAGAAAAATTTAGAGGTTAATAAAGGGTTCTTAGATTAACGTGCTTCCTACTATAGGTTGCTTTTAATATCTAATACTTATTCTACTATTACTTTTGGGTCTCTGCTCTGGGTTAGGGATGATCGAATCTCGTTGGGTTTGTCCTGGGGTCTAATAAAGTCCCCAGTGAGTGAGTGAGAGGATACCTCGGTATCTCCTGTTCTACTGGTCTGCTTCTCTTGCTCTCTTTACTGTTATAATGTTTAAGTATAATAGTTTGGCGTCGAGGTGTCTCGGGACTATAACACCGTGCGGCTGCTGACACACGCGGGGATTAATGTCAACCCACGCGCCGGACTCGCTCGCGCGCTAAAGTTCCGCTACCTCCATCTTGTAATGATCCTTGAGCGAATGGCCTAACCTATTGCTCTGGGACCGAGTGGCGTCCACGCACACAAAGCTCTAGACGAAAATTACATGCCCAGGCCGGACTATGGATCTCCCACTCCTCTTTGAGGGTTGCACGATAGTTCTGACACTCCTTCCATACCCGCAGCTAACGAACGCGGAGAAAAACTTCGATCCACGCTTAGGACTGGGATGGAGTTGTGTCGAGAAGATGGGCTTGCTTCGCAGAGCGAAACAGGCATCGCGCCACTGGCTCTACTACCAGCGTTCTTCTCAAAGGAAGATGTCTTACCTACTGATATTACTTAAACTAAACTTGAAAGCCCCATACCGAAAAATAAATTTTTCGAGGGAAAAATTAAAAATACTTCTCAAGGCCTTTGATCTGGCCTTTCGTTACTTGTCTTCGGGCCCCACGTTGGGCGCCATCTGTAACGTTATGCCATCATCAATCAGCAGGATCTGTAACGTATGAGCATTATATTGGTGCAGTATAGTCGTCGGTAACTTCGCGCCCCCCTCATTCCATTTGGATGAGCGCCATCTGTAACCGAACCTGCAACCGTTGCCAACTGAAACAGAATTGTGCATTACAGTGCCACTTATACCAGTAGCACTACATGCTCCTCCTCCCTCCATTGCATCGTAATGCCATGTCTGTGAAGAGGGGTGTGCGGCCACTCACAGCCAGGCATGGGTACCGCCCCGCGCTAGCTCGCCGGCGGGCGTGAATCCTTGTCTGTGAGCCCGTACTGGGGTTACCACTAGTTTTACATGCCTTCAGAAAATTATAATTGCTCGCAATCCTGGAAAACCAAGATCCAAAGGAAAGGAGCACTCCTTCTCCGCACGCAATGGACCGATGTCCCACCATTGCCAACCGTTGGCAGAGAGAGGGTGAGCGAAAGGGATATTGCTTCCGTCTTCGCTAGGGTGGCCCGAAGGGTAACTTGGCCAGTAGGTCCTTGAGAAGAGAGAGAGAGAGACTCGCCTATCCGGGGATCCGGAAGAGACGAGAGCGTGGTGATACCGAGAGAGAGAGAGAGGGGAGGAGATGGTGGAATATCTCCCCTGTGCTGACCCGCCCCGCCATGTTTACACATGGATACCATGGCCACCGCGCCGCACTGTTGGCGATGACCCCTAACCTGAAGTGGGAGATAGGCCTTTCAAGCCTCTATCGAGGCCTATAACCCCTGGGTTGACATACCCTTCCACTCACCTTCCGTTGCGAGATCCGATCTACTCCCATGATGCCGATTTACCCGGCCATAACTTGACCGACAGACCTGAACGTGAAAGTAATAACACGACGAGATATGAATTTCATATTCCTTAACGCCCTAAGCGTATCGTGATTTATTCAAGTATTCAAATAGAAAAATATCATTCTAAAAATAATTGCATTGAAAAACTAACAAAAGGTTCGAAGAGAAAAAAAAGGAAATGAAATTACCAAGGTCGGTGTAATTTAATGTTAACTTATAAGTAGCTTAAATGTATCTTAAAAGTAACGGGTAATTATCTTACTCGTGTCCTATTCGTATCTAAAAATTTATCTAGGAAAAAGATAAATGAATGTTCAGAACTGATGGTTCTGCCTCGGCTGACCAAGGTGGACTACACTCGAGACGACAAAAACAAAGCGAACTAACCGGGGAACTGTGCTTCCCGTGTAGGTATGACCGATCTGGTCCGAAGGCGTGTCCTCCTTCCGTTAGCTATTATGAACTAGTCTCACACTAACCAAAAACAAAAAAAAAGACGAAGGAATATCCGTGCAGGATGAATGTACAATCACGGTGGATCTAGGACTTGCACTAAACACACGCTGAAGACCGAGTCCTCGAAGAGAATCCTCGCGCGGATGCACTAGGAGTGACTGTTGATGACGGTGCGTCGTGGTGGTACCCTCATGTAATAACCCTTGGGTGCGTATGCCCCACTACCGTGGATTGAAAACGAAAGAAAAAAAACAAAAAAAAAGAAAACTAAACACTAACACTTAAGACACTCAGAACATGTACAGCGATTCTAAGCTTTATCTAACGCTGGTATGCCGATGCTAGATGAAGAGGCTCCTGGCCGATGGGTACTCGGATGTACAAAGAGTCGCGATCGAAATTCAAATATCTGTGCCCGAGAATGCACTATCACGTTATATGTATAGATATGTATATAAGTATATGTATATGGGTATATAGTTAATGTAATATAGTAAAAGTAATTGTTATCAGAATTCAAAGTACTTACGGTGGAAAACTTCCAGCGATGTGCGCACACTGCCGACGTTCCTGTTGAAAAAGTTTACACACTACTCGAATACCCTATATATATATATATCTGACCCTAGATGAACTTCAAGAATTTCGCCTCTCAACTATGCGCGAGATAGGAGGCTTCATAAGACGCGTGTTAATCCAGGAGAAATGAGGCGAATCGTCTCTTTAATCCTTCGCTTGGTAGCTGATACGCTATTAGTGACGCCGAGTCTTCTATCGCACACGAAAACTAATCACAAATTTACGAACAATCGAGCAAAACTTGGCTCGGATTGGTCTGACTTTACTATTCACCGATTTAATTCACGTAGTTTAATCGAAAATTAGTTTGCATTCCCGGCTATATATATATATATATATATATATATATCTCTTTAAAGGATACCAGAATAAGTCGCGGAATTATTTGGACAGAATTTTATCACGGTGAGCCTACTGCTCCAGACGAACTATCTAACATCTAAATCCCTTGAGGACAAGGTAAATAAGAGCAAAACGCTAGCACTAAGGGCCTCTACCAAAAGTGGTTGAGGTGTAATACGAAATATCTAATTTACGAGATATGAATATGAATATATAAGTATGTAATTGACACTATAGTTCTACACTACTCGACGTGGCTGGTGCGGGATGATGTTCTGGATGATGCTCGGGTCGCTTGTGACTTCCGAGAGAAGTTACTTGATGAGCTGCTGGAGTGAGTCGCTTGTGACTCCACTGATGCTGAGCAGGATGGGGTTTTTCCGCTGCCGAGGAATTATACTGGGGTTGCGCCAGTACGTCAACTCGCTGACGCGGTTGGTGTGGCTGTAAAGAGGCCTTGGTGGCTGTATAGTGGCCTTGGTGGCTGCACGTTGTCTGACGTTGATTATATGAAGGGCCCGCGAATATATGTTGGTGATGACTAGACTGGACTGGACCTGTGAAGGGGCCGCGAAACTTGCCTCGGTGCCGGTTGTGTAACAGGTGATGAAGTTGTGGATTCCGTCTCGGACTCATTCGTCCTCCTCCGCATGCGCAATTTCCTTAGCGCTGATGAACGGGTTGAATAACCACGTTCCTGCTGGTCCTATGGGTATACCGAACGTCGAGAGGGTTAATTTAATCCTCGAAATAGTGAGCACTGCCAGTAGGATGTCCACATAGGATCCTGACTGGGCCTTACCTGGGTGAATTTCTGTCGCCGCGTGGTCCGAAGGCGGTTTTCTCCTTCGTCCACTGGTTTTGCTGCTGGAATTTGCGGTCTCTCCGCCGTGTGGGTGCACGGTTGGGAGGATGCTTAGAGAATACTCGCTCTGGGGCGAGGTGTTATCTGCTGCTGCTGCGTGGTCGAGCTGACGTATGAAAAATTGTCATTAAAGCTCGTGAATTTTTCACTTGTATTTCATTAAGGACTTACCCACGGTTGCGTTGCTGAGGAGGGCGAATGAGCCCGAGTCGAGCTCTTCCTCCAGCTCCTGTTGGGAGTGGATTTAATCCTGGTTCCGTGGGGTATTTCGTCCACGATTTACTAATGCAATCCAAATACGTATATCCCCGGGACTGTTGGATATCTCCGCTGGTAGTGGAGTTCCACGTCTTTAAGTCCCTCCTGGGATGCGAATGATGGACAAGGATTACACTTTAAGTGAATCCCTTGTCTGGTTGGCTGGTCTGGATGAGAAAACTTCCTATTTGTCTGCTGGCCGGTCGTGAAAAGGAATGGTCGTCGCCTGGGATTGGTGAGCTGACGTGCAACGAGGAATTTTCGTTGACATTTCACAAAATGGCTGGTGGTGGCGTTCAGCCTCGAATTTCGGCAATTGTTCGTTGATTTACGGGTATGTTCGCCTAAGGGCGTCGTCTACACCGTGAAACAGTGAATTTTGCTGTGATGATTGCTGAGCCAGTATATTTCTTCTCAACTGGTGGCAGTGGATCGTTACAATTTATAGTGTTGGTGTAACGAAAAGATTAGTAATGACAAACTTATTTCAGATGTTCGGACACATAAAACTCATTTCGTACGAATTACTGAAAATAATAATTTTGTTAGTAAGTATTCAGGCTTTAGTATTGACCGTGGTGAGTGGAGAGTTTTATCATTACTAGTAACAACAATTTTTTTAACCATGTAGGAGCAGCCAGTACAAACTTTTATATATATTCGACCTATATACGACAAACGATCCTACTTGCTACTGATTTAGGGTGTACATAGCGGACAAAATTAAACTATTTTCGTTTATGCTGTGATTTATATTTAAGTTTTTTAATTTTTATTTCTCTAAAAAAAGGATTATGAATGATTTAAAACATTATTATGTACAATTTATACTATATTTTACACTTATTACTAATTCACCACGGAACGAAGAAGTTTGCAGGTACTTTATTAAAATTCTACAAATCCACCTCGAAACGAGTGGGTTTGTTAACACAGCGCATTTTCCATCATTTTGAGAGAGGATTTTGTCCCCACTAAATATCCTATCTGTATGCAAGCTTCCCATTTGATTTGCATGCAAACACTAATACAGATAAGCGTTTATCGGGGTTTTTCAGCTGTTTTCAGCTTGTAGGCAAATCGAAAAAAAATTCCTCTCAGTTGGCTGTCTAATATAGGTAGGCTGTGCTCCAGACTCAACAGTATGTATATATGTATGTAATTAATCTGTTTAATTTAGTTAAGTTCCGCCACACAAAACTTTGTGAACATATATCAGGCAAAAATATTGTCAATGTTCATTGATATGTGTGGTGGCTATTTTTCATCAATGTTACTTGACAAAAAAACGTAAAAATATCGCACCTACCTGTTTCCAAGAAGTATTTAATGCTCGAAGCATAAAAAGGAGTGTATGATTTGCAAATGATCGTCTTCTGCCGAACGCACCCAAATCCACAAATCCGTATAGGTACTATGTCGTCTTTCGAATTGTATTCAAGTTCCACTTTGATACTCATTTCATCAAAAATTAAAACACACTTTTCATCATGGTCAGGCATGTCTTTTAACTTGATTTTGAGCATTTGTAGTATGTTATAGGAAATACCGGATTGTACGTAATGAAGGCAATACAAATCAATCTTTCATTAGAAAAAGACGAAGACTTGTAATGGAATTTTAGAAAAAGATCCATTTTATCCAAGTTCCATTTAGATTTATTTTTGTGAAATATAGTTGGCTTTTTACAAAAGTCCCAACATTCTTACTTTTCTCAACCAACATTTTGTCAACTAAGTTCATATCAGACGCTTTGCTCAGTTCATTTGGAGGAATATATTTCTTTGTTGGGGACTCAAGCAAAGCGCCTATTAATGTGTTATTGTTTTTACTATTTGGATCCTCAGATTCCATATATAAATAATTCGAACAACCTGCAGGCGTTGGAAACTGTGCTTCACACATTTCATTGTCTTTTCATATACACTCAATATATTTATATAAGATTTGTCTGTGACACTTTTCTTTAGTACCAACTCTTCACTAATTGTTTCGGACTTTGCACTTTGTGAAGAACACGTTTGCAATCACTTTTATTTTGTACCCCAAGTGTGTCACCCTCAAATATGAAATTTTCTTTTTCCTTAAATGATTTTGTTGGAATTGCACACATTGAAAGTCGTGATATAGTAGGTACCACGATTTAAAAATTTTCTATCAAAGTGATCAGCACAAATAAATATTTTCTCATTTGAGATGAGCTTAGGCGAGTAACTATTTCCCGAATTAAGTAGCCATATATCTCGGCGATTGTCGTTTGGCAATTAAAATCTTGAAACGCCGTAGCTTTTTTTGTTCTTGCACTCCACGTAATCACAGAACACCATTTTTTAAATAATTAACGCGTAGCACTGTGTATCGCAAGTGTTTTTGCAAAATTTTCATTTTTATATAGTTATTCATCTTATCGAGAAAAACTGCACATGTCAGACCCCTCAAAGTACGAAAACTGAGAGTACTATTTCAGTGTTTTGAAGAGAAACAACATAAGTCATGGACTTATGCTGTTTCTGCACTAATTTTTTTTACTTTGTACACATAACGCTGCAAAATCTTCAAATCCCACGACCTGTACAGGAAACGTTCTACTTAAGACAACTAACTGTGAGCGTATTTTGTATACACGATTTTCGGGACAACACCGAAACTTTTTTTGTTTACCATGAAGGGATCGCTGGAAAGGGTCCAAATGAAGTCTGCTCTTTTTTAAATCAATTTTTTGAAAGTAAAATGAAGGACGTCCTGGTCAAAATAAAAATCGCACAATGATAAGGCTTTTGACATCTTTAGTATCCTTAAAAAAGTTCAAGAATATCAAACAGTATTTTCCTATACGATACCATGTGATAGAGACTTCGCAGTCTTAAAACGTAAAATTAAAAAAGGGATAGAATTTACACGGCGATGAGTAGGATATAAAAGATGGCGAATTAAGGGGTTACTTAGGCGAGTAGAGTAACCATGGTAGGTAGGGTAGAGGCAAAAGTTCTCGCACGTCAACATCACCTCGACGTAAAAGACTGGCATGGTTTTTTTTGTTGCATGGACCAAGGGTCAAGTCCCTCTCGCGATTGTCAGTCACCTTGACGTGTGTACCATCATTGCATTCGATGGTACCGGTGCGGAGGCTTACGGTGCAAAGATTCAACGGGCTATGCTGTCTAAGGGCCACCCATGGCAGACAGGCCGATTGATGAGCGCCAACCAAGAACTGGCAAGGACTTAACGTCCATCCACCCCTAATCCAGAGTGTCATGCGACCCGTGTTTATTGGATGGTTTGCAGCCAGGGGTATCCGGTTGTATTTTAGCGGAGCCTCTCTGATACCGGGCCACCTCAGAGAGTAACCATGGCCTTACCACGCTAATGCGGGGCTCTGGCGTGGTTGACCGTCTTTCCCGCGCTACTCGTGGGAAATGAAACAACCAAACAGAAACAAACAAAACAAAACAAACAAATTGCGGGGACAGACCGCAGACGAAGTCATTGGTCGGATGGAGCAGGACATCCATGACGACCGCCTGGCACATGATAGACCCGGAACAAGTCGAAAGGGAGGCTCTAAACTGGTGCAACCAGTCAAAGAACCATCGTCACGTCACGACAAGCCACGGGGGTGCCAAAAGGCCCGGGAAGAAGCCCGGTAGCACCGACAGGTGCATGCAGTGGGGATAGGAGCCAAATCCTAATCCCCTCCCTGACCGGGGAAGTAATGGTGGATGGAACTAAGGCAGTGGGAACGAGCATAGCTCAAGTACCAGCCCCTGTACCCCCCGACAACAACACCGGAAGGAAGAGGAATAAGCCAGCCTTACCTTCACCTGGGAAACCAGGCGCGAGGGACGACCCTATGCGAAGGGGACTTAGTGGTGCTGGCACTAAATGGTACCTCCGCTACCTCAATAAAGGCTTCGGGCCCGAGGAAGCCAAAAGGAGGGCCGAGGAGCATCGGGCCAAGCCCGAAAGTACAGAAGTGGCGACGGGGAAAAGAGGGAACAGCAACATCACCCCCCCCCCCCCCCCACAACAAATAAAGCCAAAAAACAGAAGGTGGATGAAGGTACCGAGGGGGCCACGGGAAAGCCTGCAAAAGCGAGCGCCACCGTGGTCGGTCGAAGCTATGCTACGGCGGTGAAAAACTTCCCGGCTAGCAGTAGACGCGAGACAGGTGCGATTGCTGAGCAGGTTGCTGTTCTCCCGGTGAAATATCCGCAGGAGATCCTCAGCAACCCAGACCTCACGGCACTTGAAGACGCCATTGTGTTGGAAATGGCCTTGGGATGGGACCATAAGCTCAAATTCCAGGGCATACATTTCAAACATGGAATGCTCTTAGTGGACTGCGAGACTCCGCAGACAGCTGAGTGGCTAAAGGCAGTAGCCCCAAAGTTGGGGAAATGGAAGGCGACACGCCTCATGGCTTGCAGTGGGACTGATATATCACGGTCCTACGCCATAACGATATTCCGTCCACGCAGTGCAGAGCAAGAAGCTAAAACCTCCTTGGTACTGCTGGAAGCACAGAATGTGGGACTTAACGTCCAGGCGTGGAAGATTCTCAATTGTCGAAAAGAGGGAACCTGGCAGGTACTGGCTCTTGGCATCGACCGAGAATCCTTCGACGCCATAAAATCCCAAAAAGGATCCCTGAGCTACCGATTCGGCAGGGTTGCGGTGTGCGGACTCAAGAGGTCGGACGAGATCTCTGGGCAAACAGCCCAGCCAGCATCAAATCTGAATTCGCAGAGCGCGTAGCCCGAGGTAGAGCATACTGCTCCTCCGAAGACTAAAGCACCTTCTTCCGTTGTCCAATCGGCGGAGCAGGCTCCTGAGGAGACCGAGGAGTCTATGTCCAGCTCGGAGAGCATGATCTCTGAGGGGGAAATGGACAACACGGTCATCGACCTCTTCCAAGAAATCACCAAGGAGGAGGAAGATTCGTTGCTGAAGGAGGACGGGGCAACTGCCCCGCGCGAGCAATAGCTCGATGAACCCCACCAACAACAAAATCAAACTAGCACAGGTAAACATTCACCATGCTATAGCCGCCTCGGCGACTATATCTAGGATGTTTACCTGCCAAAGCCTAGGGCTAGTACTGATCCAGGAGCCATGGATCCTGAAAGGACAAGTCAAAGGATTGGCGAGCAAGGATGCAAAGGTAATATGGGACACTCGGGCCGAGAAACCGAGAGCTTGCATTCTAATAAACAATAAATATAAATTTATTCTACTTTCAGAATACGCGACACGAGATCTGGTGCCAATTCAGGTACATCTGGATGTTGAAGGATGTCACCGCACCATTGTCATCGTATCGGCGTACTGTGCAGGGGATGAGCCGGTTGTATCATCCCAAATGCAGCGACTGGTGGAGCATTGCAACAAGCTCCGCATGTCGCTCCTTATAGGGTGTGATGCAAATGCCCACAACATCATATGGGGGAGCACCGACACCAACACCAGGGGTGAGTACCTACTAGATTTTATTATGAGTTCGTCACTTGATATTATAAACGTGGGAAATACCCCCACTTTTGTAACTACTGTCAGGGAGGAAGTACTAGACCTCACGCTTGGTAGCCCAAGCGTAAGTAAATTAATTAGTAACTGGAGAGTATCTAGTGAGCCGTCATTGTCTGACCATCGAATAATAGTATTCGACCTGGACAGCACAAGTATCACGAGAAATCCAGTAAGAAACCCAAGGAAAACCAATTGGGAAACTTATAGAACTGCTCTAGAAAGCAATCTGGGGCGCCTTAGTCTGAGGAAGGCTCCGGGACACCCCCTAGAGCTAGAGAGCGCAGTGGAAGGCATAACAAACGCCATCATCACTGCGTTCGAAGAAAACTGTCCTCTAAGTAGAGAACGGGACAGGAAACAGACGCCATGGTGGAGCAATAACTTGTCAAAATTAAGATCCGAGGTGCGGAAGCTTTTCAATAAAGCAAAGCGCAGCGGAGAATGGCAAAGCTACCAAATGGCCCTTACTACATATAATAAGGAAATAATAAAAGCTAAAAGAAATAGCTTCAGAAAATTCTGTGAGACAATCACCAGCACCCCTACTGCGGCAAGGCTACACAAAGCTCTTGCGAAGTCAGGAGGGGTGCCGATGTCTCTGAGGAAACCAGATGGCGAGTTCACGGAAGATGAGGATCAAAGGGCACTATTGCTACTAGAAACTCACTTTCCTGGCAGCTCGCCTAGTACTGAGCCAGGAATCAGTACCACTTCAATCAGACCTCGGAGGGAAGACTGGGAAACAACATCAACCATCTGTTCTGAGGGACGGCTGAAATGGGCAATAAATTCCTTTCAGCCTTTCAAATCTGCCGGAGTGGACGGCATTATAACCGCCCTTCTTCAAGAAGGGCAAAGGGTACTAATACCACACCTGCTAAAGATCACAAGGAGCAGTATTGCCTTGGGCCACATACCAATGCAATGGAGACGAGCAAGGGTTGTGTTTATACCAAAAGCGGGGAAAAAAGACCCCACACAGCCAAAATCGTACAGACCCATCAGCCTTACGTCATTTCTTCTGAAGATGACAGAAAAGGCTGTAGATAATTATTTAAGGGAAGATGTTCTGAACACATCCCCCTTACATCATCGTCAGCATGCATACAGAGCGGGCAGATCAACAGAGACCGCCCTATATCAGCTGACGGAGATAATTCGAAGTGCCCTGGAGGCAAAAGAAATAGTACTGTGCGCTTTCCTAGACATAGAGGGAGCATTTGACAACACCTCACATGATGCGATCAAACGATCCCTGGATAGGAAAGGAGTTAACAGTACAGTATCCAACTGGATGTGTGAGCTGCTGAGCACTAGATCAGCAGAGACTCAAACACCATCTGGAACCATCAGAGTAAACACAACGAGAGGATGTCCACAAGGAGGGGTACTATCACCCTTAATGTGGAGCCTAGTTGTAGACGATCTGCTGGAAAAATTAACCAACCATGGTATCAACTGTCAGGCGTACGCCGATGACATTGTATTGATTGCCAGGGGCAAGTTCGAAGAAACCCTTGGAGACATCATACAAAAGGGGCTTAAAGTAACCAAGGAATGGTGCCATAATGTCGGACTTAACATCAATCCGGCGAAAACAACGATAGTACCATTCACAAGGAAAAGACAACTTCAAAGACTTAAGGACATAAACCTATCAGGCACGACACTGATACCAGTCAAAGAAGTAAAATATCTAGGACTCCATCTAGATAGTAAACTCCTCTGGCGAAAACATACAGAGGAGATATCCAAGAAGGCCACCCGCGCTCTCATGATATGTAGGAGCCTAGCGGGGAAGTCATGGGGATGCAGCCCAAGCATCCAGCGATGGATGTACACTGCAATCGTGAGACCAATGATCACATACGGAGCGGTAGCATGGGCGAAACGAACCAGTCTAGTCACAACGCGAGAGACACTCAGCAAAGTGCAAAGACTGGCGGGCCTGTGCATTACCGGAGCAATGCGTAGCTGCCCAACAGCAGCCATGGAGGTGCTATTGGAACTGACCCCTCTACACATCATGGTGATGAACGAGGCAGATAAAACAATCCTTAGGATGGCAAAGGAGGGAATTGGGAGAGGGAAATGCATCGGTTCGGAAGAACACGGTGACTTACTCAAAAAACTCCCACTTCTTGGCATATCTAGGGACGACAGCATCAGGAAGTTCAACTTCGAGAAGAATTTCCAGATAAAGCTCAGCAATAAGGAGAACTGGAGCAACGAATCCATAACTTATGGACTGAGCAACCACACAACAGAGTGGTATACGAACGGCTCGATGACTGAGGAGGGAACTGGTGCTGGAGTGTTTGGGCCGGGAACTAAGCACTACGAATCCATGGGCAAATGTACCAGCATCTTCCAGGCAGAAATATGTGCCATAGACAGGTGCGTTCGAATCAACCTCGAGAAAAACTATAGAAATTGCAACATAGCAATAATGTCTGATAGCCAAGCAGCTATAAAGGCTCTTGACACCTACGTTATCAAGTCAAAACTCGTGTGGGAATGCCTACAAGGACTGAATAGACTGGGCAAGAATAACAGAATCTCCATCTGCTGGGTGCCTGGCCATGTTGGCATTACGGGCAATGAGGCAGCCGACTCTCTGGCAAGAAGAGGGGCAGAGGAACCCTTCATAGGACCTGAACCATTCTGCGGGATAGGAGAACTCAACCTCCAAGGTCTGAGGCAAGCAAAGAAACTCTTAGGAAATTACAACCAAAAGAGATTCAAAGTCTGTATCGGCCTTAACAAAAACAACCTAAGAATCCTAACAGGCCTCCTCACGGGGCACTGCAGACTCAAGGAGCACCTGAGGAAAATGGGCATATCGGAGGACGGGCTCTGTAGATTCTGCAGTGACACCGCCGAAACTCCAGACCATATACTGGAATCCTGTGGGGCACTGACCCACAAAAGGATGAAACATTTGGGCAGGCACCAAATAACAGACAAGGACATACAAACCATGGACCCACAGCTCATTCTCAGATTCATCAAAGAAACTGGACTGGACGCTGTGCTCTAAGGAGTGTGACCTGCCAAGGATAAATCAGAGCAATACCTCGACACGCTTCACAAAGAAGTATCTAGAGAGGGCTCTGAACGAGGGCAAGCACCTCTCCGAGGCATAAGCAAGGGGACACAATAGACCAATAGGTCGCAGTGTAATATACCCTAACCAAATATTATTATTATTATTATTATTAAGGGTCAAGTCCCACACCCACCGACGAGCTAAGGAAGGGAACTTGCATGCCAGGAACGACCTGAAGTAAAGCACGGTCTCAGCAACGAAATGGCGCCCATTGCGTGAAGGCTTCACTATTGTAGAATAGTGGAAGTAACATTTTTATAAAGAACCAATTCATTTGTTTAGTTTTTTTTGATTTTTTTAAATATTCATAATTTTAACATTAAATTTACATAAACCATAAGTCCCAATGACTGGGGTTACAATCCTAGTATTGCGTTGCAATGGTTGATTCAATCCAAAGGTACACTATGCTATCCCGAAGTCCGAGTCTGGTAGTTGTTGGTTCAAACAATGACATCCAAGTCCGGACTGGATGGCAATAGTCGCATATATGTATATTATATTTGATGTGAAGAGACACGGAAGATTATGCTGGATAGTCTTCCTCTTAAACTTTCCATCAACATCATTCACACGTTTTTGAGTCGGACGCGATCAACTGGTTCGGTTGTAACCGTCCTGAAACATAATTACAGGTTTTAGTTTTTATAGAGTAGTTAATATTATAACAAAGTTTTACCCGTTTCATATTAATTTGTCATTTTTGTATTTTTTTTTTCCTTTCAATTTTCAAAGCGGTTCGCAGAACTTCGCCATCTTTTGCATCCGAATGTATCGTTCCTTCTCCGCGAACAGTCCTCATCCTAAGCAGATTTTTATGAAAGATAATTCTCTGAATAGGTATCTAGTTCACCCGGAACTGAATATACACATATATAATTTTAATTCGTTTCTTTTGCTGACTTTTTATATAAATTTTCAAATATTAATTGGTTTAATTTTCAATTATATAGATTTAGCCATTATTTTAAATAACAACCGTTACATTCATTATTTTACGTAGATATTATTTCATAACACTGCTCATCGTCTGTTCTATTTTTGTTCGTTTCTTTGTTCATCTGAGATTTTGTTTGCATGAGCATGAGTAAAACCCCTAACCGTCCTCATACGCGATCGGTAACTATCGCAACAAATGCGAACAATAGTACGAGTATTTTAGAGGCTGATTTTGAAGTGTTTCAGCGTTCAATCAATAGTGTTAACTTAGACGACACGCAAGACTATATGTCTAGTAACGCCGAAGCAACAATCGCAGGTGAAAATCGCATTGCTCCTAATATCCCCAATGCCGGTGAAATTTCCCGACTATCAGAACCCAACACCTTCGCGGGGGTCAGTCACCTTGACGTGTGTACCATCATTGCATTCGATGGTTACGGCGCAGGTTCAATAGGCTATGCTGTCTAAGGGCCACCCATGGCAGACAGGCTGCTGACAAGCGTCAACCAAGTACTGACCCGGACTCTACGTCCCCTCTCCTCTTTTTCTTTTCAAGGCGCAAGTTAAGAACGTGTACGTGCTACTATGTGACCTCCACAGGACAAAACGTCCTTCCCCTTTCCCCTCCTTTACCACCTGGGCTGGACTAAGGTGTAATACGACCCGTGCCGAGAGTCAACCTGGCTGGGGGCCCAGTCATCAAATAGCTCAGTCGCCCACGGAGTATCCGGATACCTGGCGCCCTCCGGATTAACTAGCCTTATCTGCACAATGCGGATCTCTGTGCAGATGGACCTCTTTTCTCCGCTACTCATGGGATCTATCATGAATAAAAACAAAACAAAACAAACAAAAACAAAAAAATTTACGGCCGGTTCTCCTTCTATACCGGACGGTAGCACGGCGACCTTGCTGTCTACCGGCAATGCTCACCTGGCACCAATTAGTGCCGGGACTGTGGATACACATGGTCCCTCCACTAGTGGTTGCGAGCTTAATAAATCCCTCTCCGACAGGGAGAGGACTGTGACTCATGGTCCCCCCTCTGCCGGCCCTAACATGACAACAACGTCTGCTGTCAACGCTTCTAAGCTGACTGTAGGACGGCCTGTGGCTACTCATGGTCCTCCTGCAAAAGTCGGCAAAAGCGTTGACAATAAAAAACCTGATGGTGATGGGACTGTGAATCATGGTCCCCTCCCTTCCAACACCAAGCGTCCCCGTATCAACAGATCCAAGGCTTCTTACAAGCAACGACGCAATGCCATCCGGATCCAGCAGATGTGTGGCACCATCGCGGAGAAGGATAGGACGCCTGCACAAATAGCCAAACTAGATTGGGCGCAGCAGATCCTTAAGTCCTGTGACCCGTCGATAAAACGCCAGAGGTCAGTGGAAGGAACCAGCTCGGTTTCCAAGAGGCAGAGAGTGCACAACACCGGCATCTCTCCCAGTTTCAGGTCTTTCAGCGACATCTTGAAGGACAAGATTGTGGTCGCAGTCATCGATCGCAACGACATTGACGGGTCCATCAACCAGGAGAAGTGGGTTATGATTAAGAGAGCGCTTTCGCGCTCCTTCTCCACCTTCATAAGGAATCATCCCGGACCTCTTCCGCTTACGCATGAAGGCGGGTGGCATCAAGGTCACATCAAACTGGTCGCGTGTGATGACCAAAGATCGGCCGATCTCTACAAGCTTGCAATAAGCAGGCTTGGAGAGGTGTGGCCTGGCGCAAAGCTCGAGGTTGTTGCGAGGGAAGACATCCCCTGCCGACCAAGATCTCGCATCTGGATCACTGCGGATCCATCCACCCCTGAGGGCATCCTGGAAGTCCTGCAATTGAGTAACCCTTCACTTCCGACCCACAACTGGAAGGTTGCCAAACTGGAAGAGCTGAAGGGCGATTACAGATGTGTCGTGGTTGTAATCAACCAAGAAACCTTGGCTCCTCTGGCCAAGAACGACTACATGATTAGATTCGCATGGGACGATGTCAAAATGCGGGTCTATAAAAAGGACGAAATGGATGCGGGTAAACTACCCCCTCCTCCTCCTCCTCCCTCTGACTCTATGATCGCAGTCTCTGATCCTGGAGCTTCAATCTCCTTCCCCTCGCTGGAGGATGATGAACCCTCTTTGCCCAAAAAATCACCATCCACTTCCGACGTCCTGTCAGATATGGAGACTGATTATCTAGACAAGGTTCTTCTGAGTGAAGACGAGCTTCTCAGCTCATCCTCGGAATTGGAAGGCCTGAACAACACCGTGGTGGAGGTATCTCTGCCTGATTGTAGCGAAAATGCCGCAGTTAGTACAGATTAACCTCCAACACTCCATTAAGGCTTCGGCCGCACTCATTCTTCGTCTAGCCAAAGGCGCGGAAGACATCGTCTTGATCCAAGAACCCTGGATTGTACACAACCAGATTCGAGGACTCAGGACTCCCGGATACTACCCACTGTATGTGACTGATAAAGGTAAACCCAGATCGTGCATACTAGTGAAAAGTAATATTAATGCTTATTTACTCCCTAATTTCAGCGATCGAGATATGACTGTGGCAAGACTGGAGACTGCAGGCAGATCATTCTGGTTGGCATCAGCTTATCTCGCCCACGATCACGTGGGGCCTCTCCCTGGTGATAACCTAGAGAGGCTGGTCGATGAAGCAAGGAGGCAGAAAGCTGAACTCATAATCGGTTGTGATGCTAACGCTCATCACACCGTATGGGGCAGCTCAGATATTAACAACAGAGGTGAGTCACTTTTTGAATATCTTTTAAGTACTAACCTCATTGTCTGTAACCTAGGTAATGAACCCACATTCATTACCAAAAACCGACAAGAAGTCCTTGATATTACTCTTGTCTCCGATACCATCAACGACATGATAACGGGGTGGAAAGTATCGGCTGATCATTCGTTCTTTTATCATCGATATCTTTTATTCAACCTTAACGTTGATCCTCCATGCCAACCTTCCTTCCGCAATCCTCGGAAAACCAACGGGCCATTATACAGAGAAACTCTATACAAACGTGTTAACTCTGAACTCTTAAGTCCCCCCTGTAACTCCAACGAGCTCGACAATAAAGTCGATGAGCTTACTCTGGCCCTTAACGAAGCAATGTCTGCATCGTGTCCCCTCGTACAACCTAGGGGGAAAAAGAAGCCTCAGTGGTGGTCCACTGAGCTGGGACCACTTAGAAAGGAGTGCAGGAGACTCTTCAATCTTGCTAAAACCTCAAAAGCTATAAACGATTGGGACTCCTACAAGGAATACCTCAAATTATACAAAAAAGAATTAAGGAAAGCCAAAAGAACGTCATGGAGACTCTTCTGTGGAAAAATAGAAGAATCCTCTGAGGCATCTAGGCTAAGAAAAATCCTTGCTTCAAATCCTACTATGCCTAGCTGCCTTAAGAAGGCAGACGGCTCTTGGACGACATCTAGCGAAGAATCGCTCAATCTGCTACTTGATACTCACTTTCCAGCTAGCTCTAATATTACCGGCAATTATAGCCTTAACAGGTCACATGCACAGGTAACTTACCCTCACGGTCTGATAACTAGGGACAAGCTGACTTGGGCGCTACAAAGCTTCAAACCCTTCAAGTCTGCAGGACCAGACGGCATAATACCTGCCGAACTACAAATGTCAGCGGATATCATCCTGCCTGTGCTGGAGATGATCATGATAAGCTGTCTAAATCTGGTACATATCCCCCGGGCTTGGAGAGAAGTAAAAGTGGTTTTTATACCCAAGGCTGGCAAATATTCCCATGTCAGTCCAAAGGACCTCAGACCTATTAGTCTATCTTCATTCCTCCTCAAAACGCTGGAGCGATTGATTGATATCCACCTCCGTATGCACATAAACCCGCATTCCTTAGTACGCACAATCGAATACTCCCTCCATCACAAGGAGTATACCATGGTTGCTTTCCTTGACATAGAAGGCGCCTTTAACAACGTTAACACATCTGCAATCGCAAACGCACTGGCAGAACTGAATGTGGATAGCTCGCTTGGTGAATTGATCAATCTACTGCTAAATAGTCGGATTATCAATTCAAAACTGGGCGTTACATCTGCTAGGAGGTCTGTCAGTCGACGGACGCCGCAAGGCGGTGTTCTTTCTCCCCTTCTCTGGAACTTGGTGGTGAACAAACTACTGATAAACCTGGAAGGGGAGGGCTGCAGAGTGATTGCCTATGCGGATGATGTTGCTATTGCCGTCTCTGGGAAACACCTCAACACCATAAAGGAACTCCTGCAAAACGCTCTTAACAAGCTAACGAGATGGGCTAATCGGTGCGGACTGGGCGTTAACCCCCACAAAACCGAGCTTGTCCTCTTTTCCAGGAAATATAAAATCCCATATATTGACCCTCCCTCTATTAGCGGTACAAGCTTAACTTTCTCTGACGAAGCAAAATTTTTGGGTCTAATCTTCGATAGGAAGTTAAGCTGGAAACCCAATATACAAGAAAGAGTCAAGAAAGCTACAGTAGCACTTTTCTCTTGTAAAAAAGCCATTGGCAACAAGTGGGGTTTACAACCCCGCATTACGCACTGGCTATATACATCGGTGGTAAGACCAATTCTTACTTACGGGGTGGTTGTCTGGTGGACTGCTCTAGAAAAAGCTATTAACCGCGACAAGCTGGGCAAAGTCCAGCGTTCAGCGTGTCTATGCATAAGCGGAGCACTCCGAACTACTCCCTCCGCTGCTCTGGACATTCTGCTACACCTGATACCCCTTGATATATTTAGCATGCAAACAGCGGCATGTTCCGCTGTCCGCTTAAAAGCTACCTCGCAGTGGACAAATAACAATATTGGCCACTCCATTATTCTAGACTACTTTAAGTCTCTACCCAGAAACATAGACTACACCATACCCCGTTTGCAGTTCGGAAAAAACTTCCAAATCACCATTCCTTCCAGATCATTCTGGGATGATGATGCATTTGCGAATGATAAATCGATCCACTTTTACACCGATGGATCAAAAACTAGCGATGGGGTAGGTGGTGGAGTCTTCTCAGAAAAGCTAAATCTTAGCCTCTCTTTCCGTCTTCCTGATTACTGTAGCGTGTTCCAGGCGGAAATTTTGGCGATAAAAGAAGCCCTGACGTGGCTGAAGAGGAATGTGATATCCTCAAAGGATATCCGTATCTTCTCGGATAGTCAGGCCGCGATTAAGTCCCTGGACTCAGTCTCTTCAAATTCCATCATAGCCCAAGACTGCCGATCATCTCTTTCGGAGATGGCAGAGCAGTTCAATATTCACCTCTGTTGGGTGCCGGGGCATAGGGACATTCCAGGTAACTGCAGGGCTGATGATCTCGCCAAAAAAGGAACCACATTACCTCCTTTACCTGATAAAGGTTCCCTAGGTATACCAATCGCTACTTGTAAACTCTTGTTTAAGCTATCCGCAATCGAGAGAACCAACCTTAGGTGGACGAGTAGCAATACATGTCTAGCGACTAAGCGGATCTGGCCAAAGCTGGATCTGCGACGCTCTAAGTGTCTAATCTCATTAAACCGACTGCATATTAGCTCCACTATAGGTGTTATCACAGGTCACTGCTTAATAGGCAGCCACGCATCTAGACTCGGTGTGTGCTCAAATGACTTCTGCAGAAGCTGTATGGACGAGGAGGAGGAGACTGTACTTCACCTTCTCTGCACGTGTCCTGCGCTCTCCCATAGAAGAAATCTCCATCTAGGGGACTTCTTGTTCAATGACACAAGCGACTTAGCCATCACTGGCGCTAGAAGTCTTTCGCGCTTCATAAGAAGCTCCTATTGGTTCAACGAGCAGTGAGGGTAATCCCCAGATCTGTGTGGTACCACAATGGACCTATCATTGGTCTAAGTGTGTTGGCTTTGGCTGACAGCCACGTCTACCTAACCTAACCTAAGAACCCAACAACATCATGGATGTTGATACATTGGCAGATCGTATTGACCAGTCGCTAAGGAGGAACCAAATCCGCTTCTTCACTCAAATGGAAATCTTCCTGAGTAATGTTCTGGCAAAGATGGACAATATGAATAATCCCACAGTCTTACAAAATGCTAACAACAACGCGTCTACGAGCAACCCTCACAATCAAATGCCAAAGACAAATCCGAGCTCGTCCAGTTCGAACTCAAGGCAGAGTGTTCATTTGGAAGGATCAGGAACTCAATGCGGTTCCACTGCTTCTGAAAAATGTCGACTGGACAGGTGGAACATAAAGTATGATGGTACGGATAACATCGTTGACTTTCTCTTCAAGGCTGCTAGGCTGCAAGCATCGTCATCGTATAGTGATGAACAAATCACTGCTAACTTTCATTCGCTATTAAGTGGGAAGGTAAATGAATGGTTTTGGTCCTTCTTCCGTGAAAACCCTGACGCAAAGATTGGAGATATCAAGAATGCCATGAGGAGGGAGTTTGGCCGAAAAGAAAATGATGTGGAAGTATAATATATGCGTTTGTTGACTCGTGGACAAGGATTCAAGGAATCCTTTGATGACTTCTATAGCTCTGTTATATGTCTGAACGACCGTCTTAATGAGCCGTTCGATGCGAAAAAACTGATAGAGGTCATCAGAAATAATTCTAAGGACAAGTTGGGAGAAGTGTTGCTAGCTGCTAATATAACAGACCTGGAACAGCTTATAAACAAGGGCAGGGAAGCTGAACGCTTCTTGTGGAGGCGTATGTTTTCGCAAAAGACTGTTCATGAAATCCATTTGGATGAAGAAGCTGATGAAGAGGTCGAAGAAGTTTCAGAAATATGTCGATCTCGAAATCGAGGGGTAGCTGCGCCACTAATGTCTTGGAATTGTGACCAACAGGGACATACGTTCTATCAGTGTCCCTCCCACGAAAGAAAACCACACCGGAATGTGCAAAACATCGTGGAAACTGCCAGGGGAACGACATGCGAGACGGGGAGAGTTGTTTCCAAAGGAACTACCCCGAGCAGCAGAACAATTAACAGAAATGAACATCGCAATGAGTAAGGTCGAGTAGAAGTCAAATAATAAGGCTCCCATTGCTATATTGCAACGCGAAAAGCAAGATGTTTTGTTCTGTGATATTGGTCACCCTGTCAACACATTTGCGCTAAGGTCACTTCACGAAAGAAAACAAAATTATTACAAGCTGCGTTCTCAAATCATGGGTAATAAAAATTATACAAACATATTAGGAAGTGTAGGGAAAGGTACGAGTATCTTAAGCGGAAAACCTTTCAAAAACAACACATGGAACTTAGTCAACTTGCCTGAAGGAAAAACAGTAATTGGAAATAAATGGGTCTTCAAATTAAAAACTAATGCAGATTTCGGGATTCAACTCTATAAGGCTAGACTTGTGGCACAGGCATTTTCGCAGATATATGGTACGGATTATGATGAAGTCTTCGCTCCAGTAGTATTACAAACCACTTTCAGGACAGTGTTGTCAATAGCTGCAGCACGTATATTTTTAGTTCATCACTTTGATGCAAAAACTGCATTTTGGAATGCAAGTTTGAAAGAGACTATATATATGAAGCAGCCTCCAGGTTACGTTAGCGGAAATGAGTATAAGGTATGTTTGCTTAATAAAAGTATATATGGTTTAAATAAAATCATGGAATAATAATAATAATATTGGTAATTGGGTGTGCTACACTGCGACCTATTGGTCTATTGTGTCCCCTGCTTGTACCTCGGAGAGGTTCGTGACCTCTTTCAGAGCCCTCTCTATATACTTATTTTGTGAAGCGTATCGAGGAATTGCTCTGATTTTTCCTTGGCAGGTCGCACTCCTTAGAGCACAGCGTCCAGTCCAGTTTCTTTGATGAATCTGAGAATGAGCTGTGGGTCCATGGTTTGTATGTCCTTGTCTGTTATTTGGTGCCTGCCCAAATATTTCATACTTTTGTGAGCCAGAGCCCCACAGGATTCCAGTATGTGGTCTAGAGTTTCGGCGGTTTCACTGCAGAATCTGCAGAGCCCGTCCTCCGATATGCCCATTTTCCTCAGGTGCTCCTTGAGTCTGCAGTGCCCCGTGAGGAGGCCTGTTAGGATTCTTAGGTTGTTTTTGTTAAGGCCGATACAAGCTTTGAATCTCTTTAGGTTGTAATTTCCTAAGATTTTCTTTGCTTGCCTCAGACCTTGGAGGTTGAGAAAGGCTTTTGCCCTTGTTTCTTCCTCCAGTCTCCTGAACTCTTCGCGTATAGTGTGTTCTCCTATCCCGCAGAACGGTTCAGGATTCCTCTGTTCCTTTTCTTGCCAGAGAGTCCGCTGCCTCATTGCCTGTAATGCCAACATGGCCAGGTACCCAGCAGATGGACATTTTGTTATTCTTGGCTAGTCTGTTCAGTCCGTGTAGGAATTCCCACACGAGTTTTGACTTGATAACTTAGGCGTCAAGAGCCTTTATGGCTGCTTGGCTGTCAGACATTATTGCTATGTTGCAATTCCTGTAGTTTTTCTCGAGGTTGATTCGAACGTACCCGTCTATGGCACATATTTCTGCCTGGAAGATGCTGGTACATTTGCCCATGGATTCGTAGTGCTTAGTTCCTGGCCCAAACACTCCTGCACCAGTTCCCTCCTCGGTCCTCGAGCCGTCCGTGTACCACTTTGTTGTGTGGTTGCTCAGTCCATAAGTTGTGGATTCATTGCTCCAGTTCTCTTTATTGCTGTGCTTTATCTGGAAATTCTTCTCGAAGTTGAATTTCCTGATGCTATCGTCCCTAGGTATGCCAAGAAGTGGGAGTTTTTTGAGTAAGTCACCGTGTTCTTTCGAACCGATGCATTTCCCTCTCCCAATTCCCTCCTTTGCCATCCTAAGGATTGTTTTGTCTGCCTCGTTCATCACCATGATGTGTAGAGAGGTCAATTCCAATAACACCTCCATGGCTGCGGTTGGGCAGCTACGCATTGCTCCGGTAATGCACAGGAACGCCAGTCTTTGCACTTTGCCGAGTGTCTCTCGCGTTGTGATTAGACTGGTTCGTTTCGCCCATGCTACCGCTCCGTATGTGATCATTGGTCTCACGATTGCAGTGTACATCCATTGCAGGATGTTTGGGCTGCATTCCCATGCCTTCCCCGCTAGGCTCCTACATATCATGAGAGCGCGGGTGGCCTTCTTGGATATCTCCTCTGTATGTTTTCGCCAGAGGAGTTTACTATCTATATGGAGTCCTAGATGTTTTACTTCTTTGACTGGTATCAGTGTCGTGCCTGATAGGCTAATGTCCTTAAGTCTTTGAAGTTGTCTTTTCCTTGTGAATGGTACTATCGTTGTTTTCGCCGGATTGATGTTAAGTCCGACAGTATTGCACCATTACCGGGTTACTTTAAGCCCCCTTTGTATAATGTCCCCAAGGGTCATGCCATTCATATGAGCTTGTATTGGTGTGGTGGCGTTTGCAACTGCTGCCTATAAAAGGACGTGTCGCGCCAGAAGCGGGGATTTTATTTTTTTATTTGGAATTGTCATTGGAAAAAGAAGGTGGTCGGTTGGAGTGAGCGCTTAAAATTTTATTTCTACTCGTGTGAACGTATGGCGAAGTGCCAAGTGCCGCGCATATAATACAACCAGAAACACAAAAGAAAATGCAAGAATAAGCTAGTTTTTGTGATTAATTCTCGCGATTTCCAAAAGGAAATTAAATAACGTAACGCAAAAGTTCTTTTCTTTACTTCAAAAAGTGGTACAATAAAACCTGACATGAAGGTACGATTTGCGTTCATCGCAACTAGAAGTGCAAATAAAATTACGCACAAGCCCATGAATCACAAAGCCACAATATAAAAAAAAAACGAGAAACAAAAAATCACTACAGCGATACTGCACACACGCATAACCCCACTAGAACATCCGTTCAGTACTCAAAGGAGCACCTTTACAGCCCACGCAACCACCAGCAAATCCAATATCAATCCGCGTGCATGGTGTTATTACCAACGAAATACCAACAACGGCAACCAAACGCATCCCGAGCCGTACAATCCAACAGAAACTCGAGCCGAGTAAATAAAGAAAAAAAAACGATCAGCAGATTCAACGAACCCCCTGTACCAGACAGCACGGGAAAATCGCTGCATCCACCTGTAAAATTCATCTAAATCCTCAGCCGCAATCAACAACTACCACATATTTCACCTTCGCGACAACAACTTTACGAACTCATCTTCCACGATCGTCCGCAATTCATTGCTATCACCTGTACACCATTCTCTACACATCGATATCATCAGCCTAATAGTAAATCCATTCAAAAAGCTAAATAGATTTGTTCTTTTTATATTTCATTAAATAGAGTATGTATTGTGAAAGTTCGTTCAAATTTCGTTTTTTCCTCCCTGATAGCAATTTTAATTAGGTAATCACACAAAGAAATATACAGAAAGTACAAACGTACATATTAATATCGAAAGGATGCTGTGCACACCATCTGGACGACGATAGCGATAATAACATTTAAAAATCGACAAAGATCGAAACCGGGGTGAGTTTTTATATTACCATTTTGAACGAACTCTATTAAAGTACTCGTAGCTTGATTGTTTTGTAATGTTAGCGTAATTCATTATTAATATTTTGAGGAAATAAGTAAAAGTTATTGAGAGAGCCTAAGTTTCGTGAATTAATAATAAAGTAAATAATGATAAATTGATTTCCATATTGGAATTAAAAAAAAAAAATTAACGTAACCATAGATTTTGTGAGAACCTTTTTGTTGATTAAGATTTTGCCTAGAACTATACTTTAAATAATGATAACAAAAATTATATAATTTGTGGCCTATTGTGATCTATCGTGTTGCCGCTTATAAATATATATGGATACATAAAAAAACAAAAGAAAACTCGATCGCAAATATATAAACTTTTAAATAACCTTTTTGCCAACAATTAAAATTAGAACAATAGTGATGATTGATTTAGATACTTAAGGTGATACTGTATGAATTTTTGCAATTAATATTTATACCCCAACCTTTCAATTATCTTCATTTTTAGTATATTAGGTTGCATACTTTTGGGTTTTATTACATTTTTTTTTGAAAGTAGCTTTAAGTAAAGATTTATTTCGGTACATACTCGTACATACCTAGATTACATACCTATTTATTAAGAGAGATTTAATAAACGTTTGGATTTATTGGAACTCGTGTTAAAGAAACACTTTCGTATTTTGATTTTAAGGTTCATTTTCGCTCAAGATGTTTTGTTGTGGGTTGTTCCAAAGCGGACATAATTAATTTTGTTATGGGTTGTTAAGTTTTTAGAAGGAGGATGTGTGAGACCAGCGGACAGATATACCAAGAAAAAGCTGACGATAAGGGCGGAATGACGTCATCGACTACTGAAATTAGAACTACAGTGTGATCGACAAGGTTGATGGCAGTATGGTCAGTTAAGCTCTAGGTTCAGTTTCTGGATTCGAGTGATATCATTTTAGGGGCTGTCGCAATAGAGCGGCGTGGCAGCCATGGTTGCTAAGTTTACATTTAGCTAGGGGTGGGCAAGCTCATGGAGAGAGACTCCACCTAACTCTCCTCCTCATTACCGCTATGGATACAATTACTGGGTTGTTAATCAGGCAAAACTCGGGCCTCACAACTATTTCGGATGAGTTTATTGGTTACGGTTGCGGTTGTAGCATATCTTTCATTTCGCAAATTTCAGGCATATAAAACTAATGTGACCCCAGTCCAGGACTTGCGACAAGATCCCATACCCAACGATGAGCTACCGGGTGGAAGATTATGCCTGAGTCGCAAGAGGCCTGGACACCCCTCCCTCTAGTCTGCCCGGACTGGCCCAAAGGTCCTGTGACTTTAGCTCATATGGGTGGAGGAAGTGTTAGTGGGAGGGTCGCGCTCGGACACACGCTTAATTGGGAAATTCTTGACCATCAGCGGTCTTAGTCTTTGCCAGCATGAGTGATAGTGCCGGGAGAGATCTAGTCGCTTCCCAGTGGACTATTAGTTAGCCATCAATTCTCTCCTGATGGCAGTGCTCGGGGCTAGTTCGTTACAGGTGGCGCCCAACGTGGGGCTCGAAGTTTTACCATTATGATTAACACTCAGTTAACAATCTGTTAAATTTGTGACGGTACTTACAATACGTAAGTTCCTTCTTCACTAATAATAATAATTTCGGCATTTGAGTTTCTCACGTGTCCGATAAGTGAGTTGAAAACTGTTCCTCACGGTCATTAGTTGCAGAGTTGGAAACCGAATCTCGAGTAATTTACAAACCAATATCTTTTGTTGTTCGTTTTCTTTTAGTTGCATGTCCGGTAGAAGGGTTGAAATTTTACCTCATCTACGTCCGATGCATACGCCTAAAAGTTCACGGAGGTTGCTTATATTTTAGTTCAAGTAACTCGTGTCCGGTGAATAGATGGAAGCTATTCTCCATTCAATTTCGTTGCATGGGTTCTTGACGTAAGTTCGTGCATCTGGTTATAAATAGTTTGAGTGGTTATGTTAAGTCCGGTAAGTGGGTTGAACTAAGTCCCCACTTACGTCTGTTGCTTCATGAGTCTCTTACTATGTTAAAACATAACGCAGATGTAATAGCAACATAAATCAAGTTCTAAGCTTCATCGTACTGAACTTTGGAAGTAATGTATATGCAGAGATTTTGTTTTTTTTTAATTTATAGCGGTTTTCTGAGATTTTACTTTTATATCCTCGAGTATCCTGTCCTTAGTCTATTCTAACACATCCTGTAGCGTACTCTGATTGATGCAGTACAACCATCACTCCGTACCGCTACTGCAATTATGAAGAGAGCTTTATATATAAATTAATACATCCCTTACCCCATACACCTTTGCTCTCTTACTCTTTCTCCACGGTCTAGCTCAGTCTGCGTGGGTGATTAGGCGGGTGGGATAAAGGGTACTTGTCACTGACGTCAACAATTCATAATCCTCATCTCACCTTTAGACCAACGAAATGGATTACGATATCAGATTGATGTTTTGATCAAACGAATTGATCGTACACCTTGGGTTATGACGACTGACTGGTTCGGTATGCATGAAAATTAATTCGACCTTTTATTGGTTTAGAACATGATTTATTAGATTTTAAATTCAATTATTAATACTTGACATTCCCTTCATTAGGATAAATAAAAAAAAAGGAAAATCTTAATAAGTATGCTACTATGTTCTAATATTAATGCTCGGAAGTTAGGTGAAACAATTAATGAAATATTTTATAATCTTTCTTGAGAATTACCTGTTGTTACCGCTGGTCGTGACATGTCAGGAACAGGATGCTTGATGACTGTGTATTGTCGGAAAAATCGTTTATTTGTTAATAAAGTAATTCAAGTTTCACCACACTCAAAACACACTTCTTTAATATTTACTTTACTTTTTTTTTTGTTTCTCTTTTTTTTTTTTGATTTGTTGATATTTAGCTTAGGGATTTTAGGCAATATTTTTTTTTGTATTAAGTTAAAGGGTAGGTACATATATGAATATGTGCACTTTTTCTTTCAATAAATTAAGGAAATTTAACTCATGCAATCACTTCATGTGGGTGCGGATAAGACACTTTCGCGGAGATTCCTTAACACTTAAAGGGACAAGGAGCATGGCAGTTCTTCTGCAGAGACTTTTCGGGGCAGATGAACTCGGTTTATTGGTGGATTCCGGTGTGGTTGTTGGTTCGGCACTGACTCGCGGTTGGAGAGATATGCGAGCCGATGTGGTGTTTTCAGCATATGCCAACGGTAGTGCTAGAACGCATGGACTGGCGATGTTGCACTGACTTTCGCGGTTGGACTGATGTGCGAGCCGATGTGGTGGCTTCAGCATTCATCAATCGTAGTGCTTAAGTGCGTGGCCTGGAGATGTTGCACTGACTCTCGCGGTTGGACCGATGTGCGAGCCGATGTGGTGGCTTCAGCATTCATTCACTTAAGCGCGTGGCCTGGCGATTGACCGGAGAGTCCTTCCAACACGTTACAAATCTCCGCGGATGGATTATCAGCGCACTCGCCGAAGCTGACGCTGTCCAACAACGGCCCCTCAATCAGGTCTCAAACTTCAGCGCTTTGTCGCTCCTCACCGAGTAAATTAGGGTTAGTCTTACCAGCGAAATAAACTAAATAGTTAAGATTAAATACATTTTCCAACGCAAGACAACTATCAATGTATACCTTAGAAAAAGATGAATTTAAGGCTTGTAGATATTAGTAAGCCAGTTTCTTAACTTCTAAGATTCCTTAGGATTACTTGATCTGATCTAATTTCTCCAACGTCAACGAGGTAAAAGAAGGAATTTGTTTGACGGAAACCGAATCTACGAAACTTGAGGTTTAGGGAGCTCGTAAGTTTTACGATATCAAACTGACATCTGCCCTTCAATACTTGCATCAATAGGCTCGAACGCCATTACCGACTTGTTCGTTACGTTCGAAATAGATAATGCTAAGATCCGTGCTACAAAACAAGCAGATCGTATAAGGATATACCATTACTTAGACCGATATGATTGAAATGCATCGATACTATCTTATATCACGCGGGGCAGACCCACACCCTGCATATCTCATGCTTTCGCTAGCCGGGCTTATATCAGATAGTAATATCCTTGCCATGAACTCTACCAATCACCTTTCCGCGCATGTCTGCTAAGACATACAAACTATTGCCGATCTTCTGTAAAACCTTGCATTTTGAAAATGTAGGTGCCAGTTTGGCACTAAAACCTTTTGCGGCATTGCTTTGATAAAAGTTTCTTTTGTATACTATTTGACCTGGTTTGTATTCTATAGCGCGGGTCCGCAGATTGTACGCATTCGCGTGTTTCTTTTGGGCTGCTTTTAAACATTCATAGGCTCTTTCACGAATCAATTGCAGAAGGTCTGGTCGCTCAATCACCTCTGGTGACTCACCAGATAATCCATGAAACTCCCTTAACCACTCATATGTACCCCCATGGGTAACCATATGGAATCCCATCAGCATATAATAGGGACTACAATGCGTTGACTCATGGACCACATTTCGAAAGGCACATGCTATTGATCCCAAGTTCTTATCCCAATCTCGTTGTTCATTTTCAATGTACATCCTCACCGCGGTAAAGATGGTTTTGTTTGCACGTTCAGAAGCATTGGCCTGTGGGGAATAAAATGCTGTGAGATTTTGTGTGATACCTTTCCCCGCTAAAAACACGCTTTGAATTCCCTTGAGGTGAACTGTGCAGCATTATCACTTAAAATCTTTTCCGGTACCCCGAATAGATTGAAAACATTTTCAACAAGCGTACTGATAGCGAGTTTGGAAGTGGCAGCTCTTAAGGGTTTCACTACAATGTACTTCGAGAAGTTATCTAAAACAACAAAAGCTTGGGTATTGCCATTTTTCGATCTAGGAAACGGCCCCACAAAGTCAACATGCAACTCCTGCCAAGGTCTTAATGGAGGACTTCTCGGATACGAAATTGGTTTCAAAATTGTGTTCGGCATCTTTGAAATTTTGCATATCTCGCATGAGTTTACGAAGCTCACGACGTCAGCAGTCATTTTCGGCCAATAATATAGCCTCCTTAATTTTTCCAATAGCTTGTTTATGCCGGGGTGTGCAGATGTAGGGGGACAGTGCGCGCTTTCTATAAGCGAATTTCTAAAATCCTTTGGGACATACAGGCGCCAGTACTCATTTTCGGGATTGCAAAAACCAGTTCGAAACTTCGTTCTTTTGTACAATCTATTCTTTATGATCTTTAAGTCGGGAAACGTATCAGGTTTGTCCAACACCATCTTTAAGATGCCAAGATACTCCTCATCCTTACAAGATTCAAGATCCAATTTGTCTCCATATGCAACTTCTTCCACCTCTGCTCTAGACAAGGCGTCAGCCACTATATTCTCTTTGCCTTTACGATGAATGATATCGAAGTCAAAAGGTTGAAGTTTGAACGACCATCTAGCCAAACGACCTTGCAAGTCCTTTTGCGTCATCAACCACTTCAGGCTCATGTGATCTGTGATGATGGAAAACCGAGTGCCCTCTATGTACGGCCGGAACTTTTGAACACTGAGCAAAGCTGCCAAGCATTCCAGTTCGGTAACGCTATAGTTTCTTTGAGCAGCATTAAGTTTCTTGGACATAAAGGCCACCGGTTTCTCATTATCGTTATCATCGATCTGCACTAGCGCGCCTCCCACGCCTGTAGCTGATGCGTCACACTGGATTTGGAAGGGCTTGCCAAAATCGGGAGGAGATAACACCGGAGCCGAGGTTAGCATTTCCTTAAGCCTCGCAAATGCGTCCAGCGCTTCGTTAGACCAATCTTTGGTAAAGTTTTTCCCTGTAAGATTTGTCAACGGAGCTGCCACTCCTGCAAAGTTTGGGATCATTCTCATGTACCACTGACACATACCCAAAAATCTCCTAAGTTGTTTCAGTGTTTTTGGTCGAGGAAAGTTGCTTATAGCTCTGATTTTCTCCGGATTTGCTTTAAGGCCGTCTTCCCCAACAATATACCCAAGGTACGAGATCTCTTTCTGACAAAATTTGGATTTTTCCACGTTTATAGTCAAGTTTGCGGCCTTCAATTGATTTGCTACCTTATTCAACAAGGACATGTGTTCTTCAAATGTATCGGATATGATCAATAAATCATCTACATAAGTAAACACATCCTCGTGCAGTTCATAGGGTATTACTTTATCGATAAGTCGGCACATCGTTTGGGTAGCATTTTTTAAACCAAAAGGCATGACTTTGAAATGGAAGAGCCCTCTACCAGGGACAGGGAAAGCGGTTTTTTCTTTAGCAGAAGGGGTCAGAGGTATCTGCCAGAAGCTATCCTTCAAATCTAAGGCAGAAATAAACCTTGCTCTCTTCAACCTAGCTAAAATTCCACCTATAATGGGAAGCGGGTACGCGTCCTTTACAGTATGCTCGTTCAATTTCCTTGCATCAAGACATAATCTACTTTTCCCATTAGATTTCCTGACGATGACTACCGGAGAAGACCATGAGCTTTCGCTCTTTTCAATTATGTCAAGTTCGAGCATACGTTGTATCTCCTCATCCATCAGTTTCTGCATTGCAGGTGATATCGGCCAGTGTCTCTGCTTGATTGACCTCGTACCTCCCACGTCAATATCATGCATCATCAATGTCGTTCTGCCCAACCCAAGTGTATTGAAAGATGGTATGTTATTCACCGTTTCTGCTAGAATTCTTTTTTGTTCAGTTGACAGTTCATGGGCTTTTAAATCTTCATTTACAGTATTGAGTTCGCATACCGAAGCGGGAACTAAGCCAAATGCGTTCCAAAAGTCAATGCCGAGTGTGCAAAGTCTTTTCAAAGATGGCGAGATAAAGAATTTAATTGTCTCCATCTTTGAGTTGAAAACGATATCCAAAAAGACATACCCAATGATAGATTGGGAAGCACCATCTGCAGTGTTGAGGTTACTACTAAGTTTGCTGAAAGGTATGCCAATATCTTTCAACAATTCAACCCCACCATTCCCCAGCACTGAGATAGTTGCTCCACTATCTAAAAGACCAACCAGTTCTTTATTTCCTAACCTAAATTTAGCGAGTGGTCGTGTATCTGTTGAGACTTCTACGCAGGCCCCCTTGATGGACCTAAGGTTTTCTTTCTTATATCTAAAATAATTAATTGATCTTGAACTCCGCCTATCTTTTATTCCGTCTGAGTCTGCTGCGAACTTGTTGGGCTCGACCTGGACAGAATTTGAGTCACGTGCTGCACGTGTTGTTGTGGGGGAAAATTCTTTTCCGGATGTCGATAGCCTCCCTTCCTGACATCCGTCTTGAAGTTTAACCGATTGCAACGCACACAGTTAGGTTTAGTGGTGTTTTTTGCACCGCAAGAATAACAAAAGGATTGCATTTTTTGAGTTGGACAATTGACAAAGTTGTGCCCCATCTCGTCACAATTCCAGCAAATACTAAACTCATTTTCCTCAATTGCATGCTCAAGATGAAAAGCTTGACTAATTGTTTCTTCCCCATTTACCTTGTCCCTGCTATTTGCATGCGAATGCTGCAATTCATGAACAAGTCTTCTGCGGTTTACCAATTGCTCGTCCAAACTTTCTCCTATATCCAAAAGCCCTTTCTCTATTTCCATACACATATTTCTCAGCTGCTCAACGGTTACCGGATGAGCTAACATCAACTGTTTGCGTAGTGCAGGGTGCATGTTATTCTTTAATAAGGATAGCTTATCTGCTTCGGAATACGGAAAGCGTAATAGTGAGTCCAAAGACTCAATAGCTAATTTGAACTCTCCAAAAGATTCTCGAGGTTTTTGTTTTCTGGCTTCCAATTGCCTACGAATTTCGTGATCCGTGGTGATTGTTTGGAATTCTGATATCAATGCCCTTCGAAAATGAGCCCAAGTTGGATTTCTGTTTCGAGTAACAAATATCCAAAACCACGTTATAGCGGATCCCGTCAACAAATGGTGCATTGACAAACAAAGCCTATCAAAATGAATGTCCTGGCTTCTTGCCAGAATTTCGATTCTAAATACAAATTGCTCAACGCTAAGTGGTAAGGAATTACCATCAAATCTGACTTTCCAGTTGGCAATGTTCGCTAATTTTCTGAAATCAAATGAAACATTTTCTTCTTGGGTGTTACCAACGACAGAGTGTTCGAAATCGCCCGTAAAATCTTGATCATGATTGTCAAAATTATAGCCACGGCTATTTATTTGTTCTAATCTTCCATACAGAGGATGGATAGACTCAAACCTAGGGAATTGCGGTCTTCTATAACGATTGTGAACCGGAGTTTGTTGTCGTTGCCCTGGTATTTGTGAATAGCCAACGTTAACAAATTGTTGTGTCTGAGTACGTTTTTGACCATTCCCATAAGATCTCCCTACTTCCATACGACTGAATTGATGCGGTAAATCCCATTGAGTCTTGTCCGAAAAATCTACTGGAATGTTTTCTGGTTTACTTTTGTTTACTTTTGGGATGGCCCCAGTATGTCCCGATTTTTTTTTCTGCTTGCCCTGACTGCCCAGACTTTTGTCTAACAGCGAATTGTCAACGACCTTGGTTTGAGCCTCAGTTTCTAGATTCACATTTACAATGCACGGTCCTTCAGCTGAATCCACTGGCGTTGCTGGACCCGCTCCAAAATCGATGTTCAATTCATCCAACATCTGAGTGACTCTTTCTTTAAGACTCGAGATAGTGTCGTTAAGCTCTGGTGAGCGTTTTGCTAATAAATCAAGTCTGGCAATAATGTGAAGACCCTTAGCTACCCCCCGTATTCGAGCTTGTTCATTCACAGATTTTAAAGCCTCTGTATACACTACTTCTAAGTGATCGACCTTGTTTCTGCATATTTCCAGTTCAACCCCGGGAGTATTTACAGAGATGTAGTCTATAACCTGATTTCCACGGGTCTCTTCCGCATGCAATCTAGCTAAACTCCTAGCCAAATTACGTACACTGCCAACCAAAGGTAGACCCCTGATTTGGCACTCATGCCGAATTTCATCGCTTTCCAATAACCCGAATTCCATCTTATATGGAGCACCAACCGACGTAACAATGCGTAAATTTGTGTTTTGGGCTGTACACCAAATATGGGCACTTTCAAAAAAAAGTTTATCCAAATAAAATAAAAGAAAAAGTTCTTCAAAAAAAAAATTTACATATGCATACACATTTAATGTTTATGAAAATATTATGAACCACAAAATCAAAATCTTCTATGCCAAATAACTATCAATCTATCATGTAAACAAGTCGAATCAAATTTCAGCAACACCGAACCAATCAGTCTTTAATTTTAAATAATCGTATACATTTCAATTCTAAATATCTTAAAGCGAGAAGTGAGACTGTTTAGAAAATCGCGAATTATGCTTTATTAATTCAGGACACCAACAATATAATATTCTTGTCTGATTTCTAACTGAAAAACACAAGGTAAAGGAATTAGAGAAGAATAGTGTGATTCTTCGTCTAACATCTAACTTCCACGCCAAAGCACTAATGTTCAGGATTGCTCAAAACGTAAACACATTTTTATCACATCTAACCGAACATGGGATTCTCTTTAATAACTGCATCGTCAAAAACTCTTCCTTCTTACATTTTTTTTTTTGTTTGTACTGCTTTTTAGTTAAGAGAACTAAAAAAACCCATACGACTTGGGCGCCAAAATTACTGTAGCGTACTCTGATTGATGCAGTACAACCATCACTCCGTACCGCTACTGCAATTATGAAGAGAGCTTTATATATAAATTAATACATCCCTTACCCCATACACCTTTGCTCTCTTACTCTTTCTCCACGATCTAGCTCAGTCTGCGTGGGTGATTAGGCGGGTGGGATAAAGGGTACTTGTCACTGACGTCAACAATTCATAATCCTCATCTCACCTTTAGACCAACGAAATGGATTACGATATCAGATTGATGTTTTGATCAAACGAATTGATCGTACACCTTGGGTTATGACGACTGACTGGTTCGGTATGCATGAAAATTAATTCGACCTTTTATTGGTTTAGAACATGATTTATTAGATTTTAAATTCAATTATTAATACTTGACATTCCCTTCATTAGGATAAATAAAAAAAAAGGAAAATCTTAATAAGTATGCTACTATGTTCTAATATTAATGCTCGGAAGTTAGGTGAAACAATTAATGAAATATTTTATAATCTTTCTTGAGAATTACCTGTTGTTACCGCTGGTCGTGACATGTCAGGAACAGGATGCTTGATGACTGTGTATTGTCGGAAAAATCGTTTATTTGTTAATAAAGTAATTCAAGTTTCACCACACTCAAAACACACTTCTTTAATATTTACTTTACTTTTTTTTTTGTTTCTCTTTTTTTTTTTTGATTTGTTGATATTTAGCTTAGGGATTTTAGGCAATGTTTTTTTTTGTATTAAGTTAAAGGGTAGGTACATATATGAATATGTGCACTTTTTCTTTCAATAAATTAAGGAAATTTAACTCATGCAATCACTTCATGTGGGTGCGGATAAGACACTTTCGCGGAGATTCCTTAACACTTAAAGGGACAAGGAGCATGGCAGTTCTTCTGCAGAGACTTTTCGGGGCAGATGAACTCGGTTTATTGGTGGATTCCGGTGTGGTTGTTGGTTCGGCACTGACTCGCGGTTGGAGAGATGTGCGAGCCGATGTGGTGTTTTCAGCATATGCCAACGGTAGTGCTAGAACGCATGGACTGGCGATGTTGCACTGACTTTCGCGGTTGGACTGATGTGCGAGCCGATGTGGTGGCTTCAGCATTCATCAATCGTAGTGCTTAAGTGCGTGGCCTGGAGATGTTGCACTGACTCTCGCGGTTGGACCGATGTGCGAGCCGATGTGGTGGCTTCAGCATTCATTCACTTAAGCGCGTGGCCTGGCGATTGACCGGAGAGCCCTTCCAACACGTTACAAATCTCCGCGGATGGATTATCAGCGCACTCGCCGAAGCTGACGCTGTCCGACAACGGCCCCTCAATCAGGTCTCAAACTTCAGCGCTTTGTCGCTCCTCACCGAGTAAATTAGGGTTAGTCTTACCAGCGAAATAAACTAAATAGTTAAGATTAAATACATTTTCCAACGCAAGACAACTATCAATGTAAACCTTAGAAAAAGATGAATTTAAGGCTTGTAGATATTAGTAAGCCAGTTTCTTAACTTCTAAGATTCCTTAGGATTACTTGATCTGATCTAATTTCTCCAACGTCAACGAGGTAAAAGAAGGAATTTGTTTGACGGAAACCGAATCTACGAAACTTGAGGTTTAGGGAGCTCGTAAGTTTTACGATATCAAACTGACATCTGCCCTTCAATACTTGCATCAATAGGCTCGAACGCCATTACCGACTTGTTCGTTACGTTCGAAATAGATAATGCTAGGTTAGGTTAGGTTAGGTTGCTGGGTTGACGGGGCAAGAGAGTCCTGCTCCCGTCACACTTAGGTCTATGTAGACCCTTTGTGATACCCTGGAGGTTGATTCCCTTACTTGGGACCTATGAAAAACCTAGCGGGCTTACAAACCATCCCGATTCGCTGATGAACTTACGCAAGTCGTTTACAGACTTGCCGGAGAGTTCTTCTAAGTCCTGGAAGAAATATCTGCCAAGGACATTGTTTCTTATGTGACAGAGTGCAGGGCAGTGACAGAGGAAATGAGGGGTATCCTCGTTCACCTCCTCGTCCCCGCAACCTCTGCAGAGCTCGTCTGTGCTGAGTTTCAATTTCTTTGCATGGTAGCCCAGCATGTTGTGTCCGGTGATAACACCTGTGAGAGAGGACAAAGACTTTTTGTTCATTTGAAGGATTCTCTCGGTCTTTCGCTTGTCATATAGTGGCCACATTTTCCTGGTATTGACACAGGAGTCAAGGGCACTCCATCTTTCGTTAGCTGTCATCAGCGTTTTATCACCGATCACCTGTTTAAGGTAACAGGGTGGGGTTTTTACCGTTGTGTCAGCCTCTCTTAATTCAAGGGAGGATCCTTTTCTTGCCAATTCATCGGCTCTTTCATTTCCCGGGACACCACTGTGTCCGGGGACCCAGCAGAGTCTTACACGGTGCTGCGCGCCAAGAGCCCGCAGCTCTTCGCGACAGCGACCTACAAGCTTCGATTTTATTTCTGTGGCGGAAATCGATTTTATTGCCGCTTGGCTGTCAATGAAGAAGGTAATATCAGCATGTGGTATTGCCGTCATTGCAACCTGTTTAGCGGCTGTTGCCACCGCCAGAACCTCAGCTTGGAAGACGCTGCTGTAGTCGGGGAGTCTGATCGAGCCAGATATTCCGAGTGTTTCGGAATAGAAACCCGCGCCAACGCCAGTATCCATCTTGGAGCCATCTGTGTAGATGGGGATCGTTGTTGCACGGACTGGTGTTTGATTCTCATGCCATTCTTCCCTGCAGGGAAGGGAGACAGTAAATGGTCTTGTAAAGTCTAGTTTGGGAGTAATGTAGTCTGTGCATACATTATCACCCGTAAATTTCTTTAGAATCCGCGCATGTCCTGTTGTACTGGGTTTCCAGTTTTCCGTTTGGCTTAGCCGCAAGGCACTGTTTGCTGCGGATTCTTGTACAAAAAGGTCTAGAGGTTTAAGATTGAGAATTACCTCCAACCCCGCTGTGGGGGTGGTTCTCATGGCCCCAGTAGTACCAATGCAGGCAGTTCTTTGGACTCTAGTCATGGTCTTAAGGTTGGTGGCCTTGCACAACCCCTGCCACCAGACTAAATTACCGTATGTGAGTATGGGTCTAACTACAGCCGTATACAACCACATGATAATTTTGGGACTAGGTCCCCAGGTTTTGCCGAAAATTCTGCTGCAGGCGTATAAGGCTATCATTGCCTTTTTAGCTCTTTCTTTTATGTTGAGGCTCCAATTTAATTTTCTATCTAGAATCACGCCCAGATACTTCGCGGATTCTGATATTTGTAGTGGAGTACCTTCAATTGTTGGCCTATTAAATTGTGGTAATATCCTTTTATTGGTGAAGAGGACCAGTTCTGTTTTCTGTGGGTTAACCGCCAGTCCGCAGTTTTTTGTCCAGGTACCAACCATAGATAAGGCGTTTTGTATTTGCTCGCTTAGAGTGGATGGGAATTTCCCTGTCGCTAGCAGTGCTAAGTCGTCTGCGTAGGCTACTGCCTTGACTCCACTAAGTCTAAGTACGATCAGAATCTCGTTTAAAACGAGTACCCATAGAAGGGGTGATAGGACTCCGCCTTGAGGAGTTCCTCTAGATGCTGACATCTTGATTATTTCACCACCAAACTCTGAGTTGATGCATCTTCTTTTAAGCATGCACATTATCCATTTAATAATGGTATTCTCCACATTAAGGTTTACTAGGGCTCTTTCTACCGCTTCCCCTTGGACGTTGTTGAAAGCACCTTCAATGTCCAGGAAGGCGGCTAGAGTATATTCCTTATCCCTTAATGTTTTTTCTATGGTGCTGACTACACTATGGAGTGCTGTATCTACACCTTTACCTTTCGTATACGCATGCTGAGCTGGGGATAAGACCTCTGGACTCAGTTTGCTACGAATATAAATGTCAATCAGTCTCTCAAAAGTTTTTAGAACAAAAGAGGTTAGGCTGATTGGCCTAAAGTCTTTAGCGGTAGTGTGACTGGGTTTTCCAGCTTTGGGTATGAAAACCACTTTGACTTCTCGCCATACTTTTGGTACATATCCCCATTTTAGGCTACTTAGGAATATGTTCCTAAGATGTGGAATTATGTATTCTTCACATCTTTGTAGCATCATAGGAAAGATGCCATCAATACCCGGAGATTTATATGGAGAGAAGGAGTTGATAGCCCATCTTATCTTCTCTTCCGTTATAATTTCCGCTGGTGCTGTATGCTCCGTGTAGTGCTCTTCTTCCAAGTTATTGTGCTCATTGTTGCATCCTGGAAAGTGAGTCTCAAGGAGGAGCTTAAGCGTTTCGTTGCAGGATTCTGTCCAGTTGCCGATAGGGTCCTTGAGAGATCCCAAGGGTACTGGTTCTTTAGCAAGTATTTTCCTGAGCCTAGCTGATTCTGTGGTGTTTTCTACTTTGCTGCAGAAGGATTTCCACGAAGATCGCTTTGCTCGTTGCGTTTCTGTTTTGAATTTTCTTTGACTGGCCTTGTAGGTTTCCCAGTCATTGTCCGTTCTTGTACGTTTTGCTACATTGAAAAGTTTTCTAGTTTCTTTTTTAATGTCGTACAGTTCTCTTGTCCACCAGGGGGGAGTCGATTTTCTTCTACTCTTCGTTTTCAAGGGACAAGATTTTTAGATAATGCTAAGATCCGTGCTACAATCCTCCACACATAATGATATATTAGTTTTCTTAATTTTGATTAGTTTAACATAACAATTTTTGCAGTCGTTAGTGAGATTCTTTGATACTCGTGGTTTTTTTTGGTATTTTAAGCGTAGGTTATCCTATTATCTATATATTTACACATATTTTTCTTTAAATCATTAGTTTAAGTAGTATCTTAAGTTTTCCTTAAAATTATTAGTTTTTTTGATATACTGGTCGTCATGTCTGAACCAGGCTCAAGTCAGCCAAGTACTTTACCAGGAAGATATCCTATTCGTAGTAGAAAGCGTAACGTTAATAGTGAAGTAGAAGAGAGAGCAAAACAACAAGTCAATATGTCAGAAGGCTTGGGAAAGGTAACTGTCCAAGATATCAGTCCAGGAGAATCACCTCCACCTCCGTTGGTACAGCCGGCTAACAACACTAGCCAACGTACTCCGGAAAGATTGGATGTTGGTAGCGAAGGTGTTCAATTTGAACAGTATGTTCAAGATGTGGTATCCGCTACGGTTGGTATCAATCGTACGGATGAACTTCGTTTTATACGGGAAGAGTTAGAAAGGAACAGAATAGCCCTTCAACAAGAAGTTACGACCCTAGTGAGAGCAGCCTTAGGGAATAGCACACCCACACTTCCACCGGTTGTGGCCCATAACAATCGGGATGAAGAACATATACCCTCTTCGATTAATCCCCAAAGTCATTATGACGTAAACAGACGTCCGGCATTTGTTTCCAGACCTGTTTTCAGACCACCGGCACCACAGCCAAATATACCTGCTGCACATAATCCAGTCGTCTATCCAGTGCATATGCCCCAAAGTAGCAATGTTGACAATTTCTTGAGGCAATTTAGTCATATGAACGTTAGTGATCCTACTCAACGTCCGGAAACTACGCATGCAGCATCACCTTCGTATTCGTTAGACCGATCCCACAATTACCATAAGTGGGGTATCAAATTCGACAACAGCAAAATGTCAGTCGACGACTTCCTATTTCGCCTAGGAAGACTCAAGGAAGCGAATAATGTATCATGGATTGATGTTGTCAATAACTTTCATCATTTTGTTTCCGGTCAAGTCGAAACGTGGTTCTGGATGTACCTGAAAAGTAATCCATCAGTTAACTGGTCCACTCTTCGTCTTGCCCTCATAGAGCAATATCGAAGCCTGGAGTCGGACTTCGAGCTTTCTCGAAGAATGTCCGATAGACGTCAAGGTGCGTACGAGCCATTCGACCAATTCTTTGGAGACCTATTACAGCTGAATTCGAAACTGCGTGTCCCCAAATCGAATCGGGAGCTCATTGAAATTATTAAACAGAATGTCAAACGGAAAGTGGGTGAACATCTTATTACTTTCAATACCCACAGTATTCCCGAAATGGTCCATGTGTGTCGCACCATTGAAAAGTTCATAAATGAAAACGATATACAAAGGCCAAGATTTCAGCAAGCCCATTCTTCTCGTCGAAATGTCAGCGAACTTTCAGATTCAATTGATGTAGGTCATTGTCCTTCGCAGTCTCAAGTTGAAGCTGTTAATTTTCGACAAAGAACAACTAGCTCCCTGAGGTGCTGGAACTGCAAGGAGCAGGGACACACCTTCTTTGATTGTCCTACCCCACAGCGAGCACTATTTTGCTTTAAATGTGGCCGCGAGAATACACCAACGCCCCATTGTCCTAATTGCTCGGGAAACGCCCCGCAGAGCAATCCTCCGACCGGGGAGAATTGTTCAAGGAGCCCTGGCCCGGCGAATCAGTAAACATAGTAAACAAATCCCAAAACATCACTATATTAAAACGTCCTAAAGAGTCTTCTACTCCGGATAACGTGGTAAAGGATTCACAAGAGAAAGACGCTACTATTCCAAGAAAGTCATTTCATCAGCGAGTTAAGGAGTACTATCAAGCGAAGATCAGAATTTGCAATGGTCCAGTTGTGCCTTTGAAAATACAACAGCTAAGAAAACGTTTCGAGGGAAAAAGAAAGTTGTATCAAGCAATTGCTGCGACTACCCTACAATCCTCACTGGACGATCCCCGCCCATACGCTAACGTCAATATTTTCGGGAGGGCATGGCTGGGACTGTTAGATAGTGGAGCGTGTATTAGTTGTCTAGGTGCCGGTGGTACAGAATTCCTTAACAAAAATAACATCCCCTTCAAAACCTTTTCATCTAAGGTCACTACAGCTGATGGTAGGGAACAAAACATTGTCGGGGTAATCAAGGCCAAAATTAACTATAAAAAGCAAGACCAAGAAATTAATCTATATGTCGTTCCTTCACTGACCCAAGAATTGTATCTTGGGATTGATTTTTGGAAGAAGTTCCATATAGCTCCCAGTCTCATTGCCGAAATATCTGGTGAAGCTCGTAACTTAGAAAGTATTTCCATAGGACGACAGATATCGGGCGAAGTAGCAACGTGTAACAACGTACTTTCATTAGCCCATGAGTTGACAGACAAGGAGTCCAGGGAATTAGATAATGCAGTCAGTCTGTTTCCTTCCTTTGCCAGCGTTGGTTTGGGAAAGACACAGCTGGAGGAGCACACCATTGATACCGGGGATGCAGAGCCAATAAAACAGCGTCATTATCCCGTATCTCCGGCGGTGCAAACTCTTCTTTATGCGGAACTGGACCGTATGCTTGCGTTGGACGTGATCGAGGAAAGTTCAAGTTCATGGAGTTCCCCAGTTGTTCTGGTAAGAAAATCTGAGAAGAACCGTATGTGCTTGGATGTCCGAAAACTTAACCAGGTCACCAAAAAGGATGCATACCCACTACCGCATATAGAGGGGCTGCTAGGACGCCTTTCAGATACATTCTTCATTTCAAGTGTGGATCTGAAAGACGCCTTTTGGCAGATACTGCTGGAGCAAAGGTCGAGGGAGAAGACGGCTTTTACCGTCCCCGGTAGACCGTTGTATCAGTTTAAGGTGATGCCGTTTGGCCTCTGCAACGCACCTCAGCGCCTTTGCAGACTGATGGACAAGGTCATCCCTCATGAATTGAGGCAACAAATTTTTGTCTACCTGGATGACTTGCTGATTTTCTCGCGGACTTTTGAAGAACACATTAAACTTCTCAATCTTGTTGCTTCCAAAATTAAGGCGGCAGGATTAACCATCAATGTGAAAAAATCTAAATTTTGTTATAGGGAACTCAAGTATCTGGGATACATAGTAGGTAATGGTACGTTGAAAGTAGATCCCGGGAAGGTGGCCGCCATTAAAGATTTTCCGATACCTAGCAGCGCACGACAAGTCAGACGTTTCTTAGGAATGGCGGGCTGGTATCGGAGGTTTGTTCCGAATTTTTCATCTCTTGCGTCGCATCTCTCCGATACCTTGAGGAAGGGCAGTAAGTTCAAATTTTGTGAGAAGGCGGTGGAATCGTTTAACTCGATTAAAGATATTTTGACGTGTGCACCAGTCCTAGTCAATCCGAATTTCGACAAGCAATTCATAATACTTTGTGATGCCTCGGCAACTGGTATTGGAGCAGTATTATGTCAGAAAGATGAATCGGGGGTAGAACGGCCAATATTTTATTACTCTCATAAATTGAACGATGCCCAAAGGAATTACTCGGTTACCGAGAGAGAATGCCTGGCTGCTGTCATGGGTATTTCCAAATTTAGACCATATATCGAAGGCTACCAATTTAAAGTTATTACAGATCACGCAAGCTTAAAGTGGCTAATGAGCTTGAAAGATCTTAAGGGAAGGTTAGCGCGTTGGAGCCTAGAGTTACAGGGATATACGTTCGAAATCGAGCACCGGAAAGGTAGCTTGAATGTTGTGCCAGACGCTTTATCACGCGCCTTTGAAGTTGATGCAATACAATCCGGTGTTTCGAGATCGAAGGAATCCACAGACATCTTGCACATTGACCTTGCAGATTCTGCGTTTCGGTCCAAAGAATATAGCCAGTTGATAGAAAATATCGAACGGAATAAAGACCAGCTTCCAGATCTTCGTATTTCAGATGGTTATATCTATAAGAAGGTAAAACCTAGTTCTGGTAATCCGCTGCAAGAGGATTTGACCTGGAAACTGTGGGTGCCTCAAGCGCTAACAGATAACCTGATTTTGCTGGCTCATTGTCCACCTATGGCCTCACACGGTGGCATAGCAAAAACCCTATACAGACTGAGACAACAATTTTATTGGCCAAACATGAGTTCGCAAGTGAAACAGTACTTAGTAAAATGTGAGGTGTGCAAAACCACCAAAGCACCCAACAACATATTACGAGCACCAATGGGTAAAGCCTTCACGGTAGATAGACCCTTTCAGCATATTTACGTTGACTTTTTGGGACCCTATCCACGCTCCAAATCAGGTAATTCAATCATAATAGTAGCCCTAGACCAACTCACGAAATTTGTATTTATTAAACCACTTCGGAAAGCCACTGCCGAATCAGCACTGAAATTTCTTCGCGATGACGTATTTCTAAAATTCGGAGTACCCGAAAATATTCTGACCGACAACGGCAAACAGTTCCTAAGCAAGGAGTTTCAAAACCTTATGAAGTCGTTTGGAATAAATCATGTAAGAACGGCAATATACTCTCCGCAAGCTAACGCAAGCGAGCGCGTAAATCGCTCAATATTGTCAGCGATTCGATCTTACATTGATGCAGATCAATCCAATTGGGACTCAAACCTGCCACAAATAGCCTGCGCTCTCATAACCGCAGTCCATTCGACCACGGGAATGTTGCCATATGAAGCTGTTTTCGGGCAACGAATGATTGAGCATGCGAGCGATTACAAACTGTTGAGGGCCTTAGGCGGCTTAAATAACTCCGAGCTCGATCTGTTGCCAAAAGCAGCAAAAATGAATATTTTACACACCTACATCAAGAATTCTCTCGAGAAAGCCCATAATACATATGAGAGAGTGTATAATACACGCAGCGCAATGATAAAATACAAGAAAGGTGACGTAGTATACCGGCGCAACTTTGTCTTGAGTGATGCCTCGAAAGCAAGAAATTCGAAGCTTTGCCCAAAGTTCAATAAAGCTAAAATCAGCAAAGTTATCGGGAACAATCTTTACGAGTTAGTTGATGGATCCGGCAAAAGCCTAGGCATAACCCATACAAAAGATATCCGCCGCTAAGCTATAATCTATTAAGGTAATATTCTTATCATATGCAATTACGTAGACGTATCTTAAGGATTACGTATTTATATTTTCATTTTCATTCCTAATCGTAATTGTCCGAGCTCAGTCTGAGCATGAGACTCTGATCGTATTCTCAGGTGTGGGTCGAGTTGACAATGGTTAACAGTAGGTTTCTTTCCATTTTCATTTTATAAGACAGATCTTATAAAAAGAAAAAGTTTTGTGGGAAACGCATTATAGGTATGTCGTTATAATTCAAATATTCAAAAGTTTGAGGGCGATAGCATCGACCGTTTTTATCCGGTTCGGACATCAGATGCCTATTTTATTTTTGATGGAGATGAACATGTAATGAATTGTGGACGATGGTGAAGTTTAGGAAGCTGGAAAGTGTCGTATAAAATGGTTGGGAGATTGAATGCAATGCGCGGAGTAAGATAACGATCAAATGCGACTCGGAGTAAAATACGAGCTTCGACTAAAGAAGTAAGTACACGTAACACGATAATTGACAAAAGAAGAGAAAAAAAAGAAAGACTTCAACCAGGCTCGAACCAGCATTTATGTTTGTTAGTGAGATAATAAAAGATCGACGAATTTGACCATTGAGCCAAACTGTGTGTTGATGAAGAATGGCTTAAGTTGGGTCTGTTAGCGGCTCATATAGAAAGACAAAAAAAAAAAGAAATTGTAAACAATAATCATGCTAGTATTTTTTTCACACACGCTGACATATTTTTCAAATATGGACGATTTCCTGCGAGCTGGATGTCATAAAGTTTAATCACGAAAATTCTACCTTGATTACACCTATTTTCAAAAAATTCCAATTTGAATATTAAGCCAAAACAATAATTTTCTGATTAATAATAAAAGATTTCGCAAGAACGCGGAGGTAAACGATCGACCGTCATGCCATTCATATGAGCTTGTATTGGTGTGGTGGTGTTTGCAACTGCTGCCTATAAAAGGACGTGTCGCGCCAGAAGCGGGGATTTTATTTTTTTATTTGGAATTGTCATTGGAAAAAGAAGGTGGTCGGTTGGAGTGAGCGCTTAAAAGTTTATTTCTACTCGTGTGAACGTATGGCGAAGTGCCAAGTGCCGCGCATATAATACAACCAGAAACCCAGAAGAAAATGCAAGAAAAAGCTAGTTTTTGTGATTAATTCTCGCGATTTCCAAAAGGAAATTAAATAACGTAACGCAAAAGTTCTTTTCTTACTTCAAAAAGTGGTACAATAAAACCTCACATGAAGGTACGATTTGCGTTCATCGCAACTAGAAGTGCAAATAAAATTACGCACAAGCCCATGAATCACAAAGCCACAATATAAAAAAAAAACGAGAAACAAAAAATCAATACAGCGATACTGCACACACGCATAACCCCACTAGAACATCCGTTCAGTACTCAAAGGAGCACCTTTACAGCCCACGCAACCACCAGCAAATCCAATATCAATCCGCGTGCATGGTGTTATTACCAACGAAATACCAACAACCGCAACCAAACGCATCCCGAGCCGTACAATCCAACAGAAACTCGAGCCGAGTAAATAAAGAAAAAAAAAACGATCAGCAGATTCAACGAACCCCCTGTACCAGACAGCACGGGAAAATCGCTGCATCCACCTGTAAAATTCATCTAAATCCTCAGCCGCAATCAACAACCACCACATATTTCACCTTCGCAACAACAACTTTACGAACTCATCTTCCACGATCGTCCGCAATTCATTGCTATCACCTGTACACCATTCTCTACACATCGATATCATCAGCCTAATAGTAAATCCATTCAAAAAGCTAAATAGATTTGTTCTTTTTATATTTCATTAAATAGAGTATGTATTGTGAAAGTTCGTTCAAATTTCGTTTTTTCCTCCCTGATAGCAATTTTAATTAGGTAATCACACAAAGAAATATACACAAAGTACAAACGTACATATTAATATCGAAAGGATGCTGTGCACACCATCTGGACGACGATAGCGATAACAACATTAAAAATCGACAAAGATCGAAACCGGGGTAAGTGAGTTTTTATATTACCATTTTGAACGAACTCTATTAAAGTACTCGTAGCTTGATTGTTTTGTAATGTTAGCGTAATTCATTATTAATATTTTGAGGAAATAAGTAAAAGTTATTGAGAGAGCCTAAGTTTCGTGAATTAATAATAAAGTAAATAATGATAAATTGATTTCCATATTGGAATTAAAAAAAAAAAATTAACGTAACCATAGATTTTGTGAGAACCTTTTTGTTGATTAAGATTTTGCCTAGAACTATACTTTAAATAATGATAACAAAAATTATATAATTTGTGGGCTATTGTGATCTATCGTGTTGCCGCTTATAAATATATATGGATACATAAAAAAACAAAAGAAAACTCGATCGCAAATATATAAACTTTTAAATAACCTTTTTGCCAACAATTAAAATTAGGACAATAGTGATGATTGATTTAGATACATAAGGTGATACTGTATGAATTTTTGCAATTAATATTTATACCCCAACCTTTCAATTATCTTCATTTTTAGTATATTAGGTTGCATACTTTTGGGTTTTATTACATTTTTTTTTGAAAGTAGCTTTAAGTAAAGATTTATTTCGGTACATACTCGTACATACCTAGATTACATACCTATTTATTAAGAGAGATTTAATAAACGTTTGGATTTATTGGAACTCGTGTTAAAGAAACACTTTCGTATTTTGATTTTAAGGTTCATTTTCGCTCAAGATGTTTTGTTGTGGGTTGTTCCAAAGCGGACATAATTAATTTTGTTATGGGTTGTTAAGTTTTTAGAAGGAGGATGTGTGAGACCAGCGGACAGATATACCAAGAAAAAGCTGACGATAAGGGCGGAATGACGTCATCGACTACTGAAATTAGAACTACAGTGTGATCGACAAGGTTGATGGCAGTATGGTCAGTTAAGCTCTAGGTTCAGTTTCTGGATTCGAGTGATATCATTTTAGGGGCTGTCGCAATAGAGCGGCATGGCAGCCATGGTTGCTAAGTTTACATTTAGCTAGGGGTGGGCAAGCTCATGGAGAGAGACTCCACCTAACTCTCCTCCTCATTACCGCTATGGATACAATTACTGGGTTGTTAATCAGGCAAAACTCGGGCCTCACAACTATTTCGGATGAGTTTATTGGTTACGGTTGCGGTTGTAGCATATCTTTCATTTCGCAAATTTCAGGCATATAAAACTAATGTGACCCCAGTCCAGGACTTGCGACAAGATCCCATACCCAACGATGAGCTACCGGGTGGAAGATTATGCCTGAGTCGCAAGAGGCCTGGACACCCCTCCCTCTAGTCTGCCCGGACTGGCCCAAAGGTCCTGTGACTTTAGCTCATATGGGTGGAGGAAGTGTTAGTGGGAGGGTCGCGCTCGGACACGTGCTTAATTGGGAAATTCTTGACCATCAGCGGTCTAAGTCTTTGCCAGCATGAGTGATAGTGCCGGGAGAGATCTAGTCGCTTCCCAGTGGACTATTAGTTAGCCATCAATTCTCTCCTGATGGCACTGTTCGGGGCTAGTTCGTTACAAGGTTGGTTAATTTTTCTAGCAGTTCGTCTACAACTAGGCTCCACATTAAGGGTGATAGTACCCCTCCCTGTGGACATCCTATTGTTGTGTTCACTCTGATGGTTCCAGATGGTGTTTGAGTCTCTGCTGATCTAGTGATCAGCAGCTCACACATCCATTTGGATACTGTACTGTTAACTCCTTTCCTATCCAGGTGTCGTTTAATCGCCTCATGTGAGGTGTTGTCAAATACTCCCTCTTCTTTTGCTTCCAAAGCACTTTGAATTATCTCCGTCAACTGATATAGGGCGGTCTCTGTTGATCTGCCCGCTCTGTATACATGCTGACGATGATGTAAGGGGGATGTGTTCAGTACATCTTCCCTTAAATATTTGTCCACAACCTTTTCTGTCATCTTCAAAAGAAATGACGTAAGGCTGATGGGCCTGTACGATTTTGGCTGTGTAGGGTCTTTTCCCTCTGCTTTTGGTATAAACACAACCCTTGCTCGTCTCCATTGCATTGGTATGTAGCCCAAGGCAATACTGCTCCTTGTGATCTTTAGCAGGTGTGATATTAATACCCCTTGCCCTTCTTGTAGTAGGGCGGGTATAATGCCGTCCACTCCGGCAGATTTAAAAGGCTGAAAGGAATTTATTGCCCATTTCAGTCGTCCCTCAGAACAGATGGTTGATGTTCTTTCCCAGTCATCTCTCCGAGGTCTGATTGAAGTGGTACTGATTCCTAGCTCAGTACTAGGCGTGCTGCCAGGAAAGTGAGTTTCTAGTAGCAATAGTGTCCTTTGATTCTCGTCTTCCGTGAACTCGTCATCTGGTTTCCTCAGAGACATCGGTACTCCTCCTGACTTCGCAAGAGCTTTATGTAGCCTTGCCGCAGTAGGAGTGCTGGTGATTGTCTCACAGAATTTCCTGAAGCTATTTCTTTTAGCTTTTCTAATTTCCTTATTATTCCCTTGCGCTTTGCTTTGTTGAATAGCTTTGTTACGTACTCAAATACCGTGCTTCCTCGGTTAAGAGGGAAGAGTATAGTACGGAGAGTGAAATAAAACCACGTTCGTTAAGAGTAATAATAGCAATAGTAGGCCCGCCGTCCACTGTGTTGCTGCGACCTTTATTGTGTAGGTGTTTATTTAGTACTACGTTTTCTTAAGTTTAGTTTGATTTGGTTTATAGACTAAAAAGGCCCGCCGTCCACTGCGTTGCTGCGACCTGTGTTAGTTTTAGATTTACTTTCTACTCTGCCTTTTCCTACCCACAATCATCCTCTTTTATACTAAGCAGTGGCATGACCTTTCTCCCGTCTTCCCCTTCCACGCACCATTCTCTTCCTGCATTTATCTGCCTGTAAATTGCTTACGTGCTATTTTAGGCAATTACCTAATTGTTTCCTCATTTATTCCACTTAAAAATTGCCGAATGACAACTTGGGTGTCATTGGCCATGTGCCGGTATCGGATATCACCCATTCAAGAAACAATAATAATTTATTACTGTATTTCCCAATAGCACAACGTATTACTCACCGGACTAATGCGACCAGTGCAGTTTTCGCCATATGTTGTGTTTCCGCTGGTCGACCGGGGTTGAAGTACGTGTGTATTGGGTGGGTACGATACTTCAATGCTACGGCAGCATGTGTGAACATAAAAAATGAGGAAACTAAAGCAGATGCCCAAATATAGCCGCAGCCGGGTAATTGGGATAGAGAGATGGTGTTTTGGTTGAAGAAGACAAGAGAAGGTTGCCGTGTGGGTGTTTTGGATATGGTTGTGCAGATCACAACATCCCACCTCCCTTGGAAAAAGAAAATTCTCACCTGAAGGGTAAGAATTTTCGCAAGTAGGTATGAATGTGAGGAGGAAAGCTTTTCTTTCGTTAATATACATCTAGTTCAATTTTGTTTAATGATTTTGTCTTATTCTAGTTAACATGTATATATGTAAATTTTATCTTGATGATAAATAAATTCGTTTCAAAATTAGAGAGCAAGAGCTCTTTCTTTATTGATTGTCTTCTTAAAAATCTACATTACACATTCGAAACACTACTATTTATACAATAAGGCGCGGTTTTCTGTTCGGTGTTCGTATCCTCTTTTGTTGGTGCATCTGTTGTTTTACTGCTTCCATGTGTTTGAAATATAAGATAAGATAATATCCATGTCCATCATCTTTCTTGGAATGGCATCGTTATCTTTTGTTGGTGCATCGGGTGTTTTACTGCTTCCATGTGTTTGAAAGATAAGATAAGGTAATATCCATGTCCATCATCTTTCTTGGAAGGCATCGTTATCTTTTGTTGGTGCATCGGGTGTTTTACTGCTTCCATGTGTTTGAAAGATAATACATCGTTATCTTTTGTTGTTTTAGAACAGTCGATCCCTGTTTAGGTGAGCTGCTGTCATAACCCCTCCCTCCTTAGAGTCTTCCTTCAGTTCGTTCATGACTGGAGGTAGATTTATTATAGTTTTATTTTGTCTTTTTATTTTGTACAATATTATTATTACAATGATCGCAATGATTAATAAAGTTGCCGAGAAACTAAAAATATACCGTGTTTCCTTTTTATTTTTTATTTCTATTATTTCTTTTAAGTTATCAATGGATTCATACTTTACTTCTCCTAAATATTCATTTGAAAAGTTATAGTTTAATACAGGTATTATTTTTTCTTCTTTGTAATACTTTCTATTATACATTACATTGTTCATTGAAATTTTACAGTTCTCTGCTCTTATTAAGTAATTTCCTTCTAATATATAGTTTAAATTATTACAATTTTGTTGTATTTCGGTTTTTTCCAGATTCTTAATTATTAAATATTTTTCTCTTTCTATTATTACATTTTTTTCTTTGTATTTTTTTGTTTTGCATTTCATTGGTTTGTTTGTTAATATATTTTCTATACAATCGTCTTTTAATATTTGTAAATTTTTTATTTCCTTTGTTACATGATATAATATTTTATTTAATTCTAAGAAGTTATTAGTTTGTAAATCTATAATTTTATTATTTATAGGAAAGTTTTGAATATATATTTTATTGAACTTTTGGTTGGAATATTGTGGAATTAATACAATTACTAAAATATTTTCTTTGTATGTTGCTAAATTGATTTTTAATTCTTTCAATTTTTCAAATGTGATATTATTCTCTTTAATTTCTTGGCTTGTAATTATGTTTTGTGTTAATACTCCTGTTCTGCTAGTCAGTATTACGTCTTCTATTTTTCCTAAAGTTTCTCTAATTTCTCTTATGTTGTTACTGAATTCTATTTCTATACGAAGATTATCAACATCATTATTTCTATTTTTTAATTTATTTATTGTTTCAATACCTTGGTTCATTAAATCACTTAAGGTTTTAAATTGATTATTAAAATTATCGTTTATCTTTATTTGTTTATTTAAGTTATCTATGGCATTATGATTATTTTCTTCTACGGTTTTAAGTTTTAATGTCAATTAAATAGGCTTTTGTCCTAAGAAGTTTCTGATTATTATGGTGTAATTTCCAATAATCTTGGAATTCTAAAAATGATCTATCTTCTGTCATATGAATACAGTTTATTAGGTTCGTATCACATTCTTATATTATCTTTGCCGAAGTTCTTCCTCCTTATTTTTATTCTTCTTTTTCCTGGGAATGGGAAAGTTATCTCTTCTATGTTATTTTCTCCTTTTTCTAATATTATTTGTCTTTTGAATGTGTTCAAGGGTTTCTCTTTGATTGATATTAGATTGGAATTATCTGAGATTACACTATGTCTGGTGCTAACTAAATCTTCTTCTTTTTCTAATGCATTTATTGTATCTATCTTTATTCTTGAAAGTGCATCTGCAACTTTATTTTCTTTTCCTGCTAGGTATCTTATATCAAAGTCATATTCTTCTAGTCTGATCTTCCATCTTTGTAACTTACTATTAGGTTCTTTTAGATTATGCAGCCATGCTAATGGTCGATGATCGGTTAATATTTTAAATCTTCTACCATAAAGATAGTGACGAAACTGTTTCGTTGCCCATACTATGGCTATCAATTCTTTTTCTATTGTTGAATAATTACATTCATGTTTATTTAAAGTTCTACTTGCAAATCCTAATGGTCCATGATTTTGACTTAACACGGCTCCTATTGCAAAGTTACTTGCATCTGTAGTCAAAGTAAATTCTTTTGAGAAATTTGGGTGTTTGTTTATGAGTGTGTCTTGCATCGCAAGCTTTAGTTTCTCAAATGAGTCTTTATACTCTTTGTTTTCTATATTTATTTTGCTATCTTTCTTTAAACAAAGTGTCATAGGTTTTATAATTTTTGCATAGTCATTTATAAATTTGCGGTAATAACCTGTTAATCCTAAAAATGACTGTATTTCTTTAATAGTTGTGGGTATAGGGAATTTTTGTATTATTATTGTAATTTTTCTGGATTTGGTTTAATACCTTCTGGAGTTATTATATGTCCTAAAAATTCACTTTCTTTCTTCAAGAAATCGCATTTGTTAAGGGATACTCTCAAATTTACGCTTTGTAGTTTCTTTAATATTTTTTCGAGAGAAGAAAGGTGTTCTTCTAGTGATGTACTAAATATTATTATATCATCTAAATATACTTAACATGTTTGTCCTACAAATTCTTTTAATACCTCGTTCATCATACGCTGAAATGTCGCCGGTGCGTTTTTGAGACCGAATGGCATTCTAGCGAATTCATAATGCCCTGATAAAGTAGAGAATGCAGTTTTCTCTCTATCCTCTGGTTCTACCTCTATCTGGTAAAATCCTTTGTCAAATCTAAAGTAGTAAAATAATTTGCTCTTCCCATTTTATCTAGAATATCTTCTATTATTGGTATGGGGAATTTATCCTCTTTGGTTACATTATTTAACTTTCTATAATCGATGACGATCCGCCATTCTTTTTCTCCTGTTTTATCTTCTTTTTTAGGTACTATCCATATAGGTGCATTATATGGACTAGTACTTTTTACTATTATTTTTTGTTGTAACAACTCATCTATCTGTTTATCTACTTCCTTTTTATGAACTTCTGGATACCTATAAATTCTGGTAAAAACTGGTTCGTTACTTGTTGTTACTATTTTATGTTTTACATGAGATGTGAAACTTAGATCATCTCCCTTGTGAAAAAATGTTTTTTCATTGTTTTTTAATAATTTTGTTAATTTTGTATGCTCTTCGGCATTTAAATGGTCTAACCTGTTATTTTCTAATTCGTCGAATATGGAACTTTGTGGTTCTATATTATTAAAGTAATTTACTTCTTTTTCATATTCTTTTTCTTCGTCTATACTGAAGAATAAAGGGATTATTTCACTATTTAATTCTAAAGTTTTTGTTTTAAAATCAATCTTACTATTGTTAGGGATTAATATATTGTTTCCTATAATTCCATTGAAATTTGGATTGAAATCTAATATTTGGAATACACAATCTTCTACGACATTGTAAATAAATCTTTCTTTTGGTATTTTTATTTCTTCATTTATTATAACTGGAATTCCTACAGTTTTTATAGTTAAAGGTTTTTCTCTTTTTATGAAATAGTTTTGTGGGGCATTTTTTCTATTTATTAAACTATTCGTTGCCCCTGTGTCTATTAACATTCGAATAACTTGTTTGTTTTTTACTAATTTGATAAAGGGCAATCCGGTTCCGGGGGTTCCGAGGCTGGATACCGAAAATTCTGATTTCTTCTTAATTCGAATTCGTTATTATTTTCGTTATTAGAATGGTTTATTTGTTGGGGTTGTACTCTTCTAAGTTGAATACTGGTGGGATCTATTTCCATTTGTTCTACATTCTGACTTCTGTTGTAATAATTGGGGTTGTAATTATTACCTTTGTAATTGGGATTCCTATAGTTATTATTGGGATTATTATTATGATAATGATTAACTGGTGGTCTGATATTTGCTGGATTTTTTGGTTGAGAATTATTTTGATAAGATTTTTGTGGTATATAATTCTGTATTTTAGGTTGAGGTCTTTCTTCCCTTTTTTCTTCTATGAATCCTGCCTGAGTTAATTCGTATAATGCTGCCTGTAAGCTAGCTGGTTTTAGTGAAAATAATACTGTTCTCATATGAATCGGTAATTTTTCTTTAAAAGTATTTAATGCAGCTTGGTTGTTATGAGGTATCTCAAATGGTTTATTTTCTTGCACTGTTTTCTGATTTAATTCACATAACGTTCTCTGTATCTCGTTATAAAATGTCATTACATTGTTTCTGTAACTTATTTGTATAAGGTCGTCATATAATTGAAAGCTACTTTTGAATCCTCCAAAATTATTTACTAACAATTCTTTTATCTCTATCCATTTATTTAGATGTGCGTGAATTTCTACGCATCTTTTTGCTTTGCCTATCAATTTTGATTTTAATATGTTTATACACATCAATTGTGATTGGTCGTCATATTTATTTAATGTTGGAATAATTCCTTCTACATTAGTTATGAACGTATATAGGTCTTCTCTTCTACCGTCAAACGTGCTTAGTTTCTCGATGTACTTTAGCGGGTCTAATGTCAATGTTAAAGCCATTTTAATTTTTTCTTTTTCAATAACTTTGTCAAAACTACTTTCGCTATTTTCACAATTATTTTTCTTAGAATTAATAAAATTATTCTTACAACTTTCTGGTATCGGTGTGTTTCTGATGTTTCTCAATTGCTCGTTTTCTTCGTCCGTTGTGCTTCCTTCTTCGTCTGAATCGGGCTGTGGTAGTTTCTTCTTTTTGATTTTATTTAATAATTTGTTCATTTACTTGGCTCTAATTAGTTTTTCCTCTATGGAACTTCATAACATTAGTCATTTACGTTGACATTGGTTATTAAACTAATTTACTTTGTAGTTTTTCTTTATCTGCTTTAAAGAATTCTACTTGGTTTTGTTCTTTATTTTATTTAAAGATTTTATACGTAAACTCTGGGTTCACTAGAGTGTATATATTTTTATGAATTTAAACACTATGTTCGATAGGGTATTCACAATAAGAATAATTTAAACTTTATGGTCTATAAAGTGTTTCTTATTTAGATTTTCACTGAATTAAACTTTAAGTTCGTTGAAGTGTTCACGGAAGACTTTATTTTGTGCGTGACGATTTCCGTTCGAATCACTAGATAGCTATTTTATTTTTTATGTAGTATACTTGTACATTTTTCGATTGCTATCCTACCGACTGCGCCAATTTTATCTTGATGATAAATAAATTCGTTTCAAAATTAGAGAGCAAGAGCTCTTTCTTTATTGATTGTCTTCTTAAAAATCTACATTACATATTCGAAACACTACTATCTATACAATAAGGCGCGGTTTTCTGTTCGGTGTTCGTATTCTCTTTTATTGGTGCATCTGTTGTTTTACTGCTTCCATGTGTTTGAAATATAAGATAAGATAATATCCATGTCCATCATCTTTCTTGGAAGGGCATCGTTATCTTTTGTTGGTGCATCGGGTGTTTTACTGCTTCCATGTGTTTGAAAGATAAGGTAAGGTAATATCCATGTCCATCATCTTTCTTGGAAGGCATCGTTATCTTTTGTTGGTGCATCGGGTGTTTTACTACTTCCATGTGTTTGAAAGATAATACATCGTTATCTTTTGTTGTTTTAGAACAGTCGATCCCTGTTTAGGTGAGCTGCTGTCATAACCTGTATATATATATCGAAAAACAGTCATTTAATTAGGAAATTTTTAATTGCTTACATCTAGTTAGAATACTTATATGTGTACAAAATGTAAAGGAAATATTGGTTGCTTACGTCTAGTTAAAATATAGCTTATGCAAGTTATAACAGGTTGTGTTTTTTTTTCTTTAAAATGAAGTTATAATTACTTATATATTATGTTGAAAAATAAAATTATCTATATTGTAGATATGAATTTATACACTTGTGCGATTTCATTAGTTGTTATAATTACTTATATATTATGTTGAAAAATAAAAATATCTATATTGTAGATATGCATTTATACACTTATGCGATTTCATTAGTTTTATATATTATACACATATTCCATATTGAAAGGAGTTCTATCCTTTGCACGCATAGCGTTTTATTGAAGGGAATTCTTTAAATGCTGGTTGCTAAAACGAATTTTGGTTCTGAAGTTGGAATTGGTTCGTTTTCTATTTGAGGTTGAGATGGAGATGGGGGATCTAGGGATCTGTGAAGTTCAATATTTTCGGCTATATTACTCTTTCTTTTAAGGCGTTTAGTTAAGCGATACAGGCAGAATGCAAACAGGAGAATGAGTATAGCATAAGTTGCTGTGTAGTGATGGATATCATGGGAGGTTAAAGGGGTAAGTGGTATATTTTCATCAGATTTAATTTGGTTTATCTATTTAGATATTAGTTTGAGCCCGTCTTGACTGGAGAATTTTATAAACGCAATCTGATTGTTTTTACTGATCATCGGAAGTGAAATGTTACCCAGATATGACGAAATATTTATTGGGGGTATGTACGCAGTGTGGGAGATTGTGTCAATTTCGTTGTATGTAGGTCTTTGGATTTGATATATCAATTGCCCATTATTTCTATGGTAGCTGTATCACGGAGGGTGTATGTTGTCAAATCATCTTTGCAAATCTCGTCTATTTCATAACTCTGCGTGGTAGAAAATAACCATTTGTTATGGGATGATAACTGCAACCAAATGGTTGAAAGGTTTGCCTCTTTAATCTCACAAGAGGGTGGTAGAGATTTTGATTTCCTTGGTAATTCTATTTCGCAAGTTGCAAGTTCTGAATTGGAGTTAAAAAGGGGATGCGTCATTGGACATAAAAAGACTTTTTCCTGATGTTTACAATGTGTCAAATCCTCGGAATTTGGACTGCTATAATATTCTTTGTTGTAGTCTAGCAGCAGGTAATCGGCTGAAGGTTGTATAAACACAAAATGGTTATTGTAGTTTGTTGGCAGAGGAATAATCTTATAGATGTGAAAATTTTCCAAATGTGGGAGTGGTATTCTAAATTCGTATATAACCTTTTGCTGGCGTATGGTCGCACTGATTGAGCTAATCTTGTAAAGGCTTAGAATGTCCTTAGTAACTAAGGATGAAATCCTTGTTCCGCTAGGGAGGTCTTGTTTTATTTTAGATAATATTGACTTGAGCTGAAGGGGAGTTACTATAGTTGGGTGCGGTTTGCCATGATGAGCATTGCTTATTAAATCGATTATTTCATCTATCGTGTTCTGGTGACGCATAAGCAATAGCGTGATTAAGGTTGTTAGGGATTCAATTTCGGACATTACCTGTTGCTCTTGGTTAGCATTGCTTATTTGATTTGCAAGTTCCGTGATTGCCTCGAACTTGGAGCTAAAAGCTTGGATTTGTTTCTCCATAGCAAATTCCGCATTATTGAAGACATTGGAGGTAGTTTCGAGAAGTATAGTCTGTTTCCTTACTAGCGTTAATAAATGTTTTTTGTTAGCCTCTAATTTCTGGATTTGCGTGTCATAATATTCAGCATCCTCCTGACTAAGAGTCCCGAACAGAGTTTTGCTTAACATTCCTACAGCATTTAATTAGGCTCGCTTTTCCCTACCGTTGTCGTCCCCCGTGATAAGACCGTGTTTCTGCGTTATTCCCAACAGAAGGTGGTTAAGCTCACTAGCCGCGTTATTACATAGGGTATCACAACTTACTTTACCCTGTAGTTGCCTGCATAGTTGGTTTATCTCTGCAACGTAGAGTCGGGCACTGTTCAGGGCTTCCGTAAATCTCCCGATGTCGTGGTAGACTATTAACTTCCACTCATTGTAGTATAGCTCAGCTTTCCCCCACTGCTCAAAGTATATACCAGGGTTGTCCCTGATGGGAGCTATCTGAAGGATTCCTAGGGTTATGGCGCCTATATTTAGCCACAGAAAAATTATCGGTTCCATTGTCTGGGAAAGAAAATCCAAGTATGTATAACTGAACTCTCCCTGTTTTGTATTCGGATGTAGAGAGTGTGTGCGTGTGTGTCAGTGTTAAAGAATCGAAGAGCTTCTCCTTTTTTTTTTTTTTTTTTTATATATATATTTGTTTTTTTGGTTTTTTTTTATTATATATTATATATTATATTTCATATCCTCTGAAGGAGACCAGGACAAAGGATAACGTGCGTGTTGACCTGGTAGGGCCGTGTCCATTCTTGTAGCACGCTGGTGGAAGGGTATTGTCTTCGCCGCCTAACAACGTAAACCGGACACCGGGTTAGGCCAAAGTCCTCTTTGTCGATCCTAAAACCTACTATGTCCCCGAAGTGGACCTCCGTGGGCTCCCGGTGGCCTATTCTTGTCTCGTTGATGTATGTGCCGGTGGAATATTCGCAATCCTTGATTGTGATTCCCCTGTCATTTTGGTCAATTTCTATGATGGCGTGAATACGCGAAACGAGTCCGGTAGGTATGGTTACTCTGTTCGGATAGCCGTTGCCAATCTTCGTAAATCCTTTTCGTAGAGGAATTTCTACGTTAGATACCATGTTATACAATAACCAATATGAGTCGGGTACATAGTCAATAGACTCCATTCTGGTTTACAGAAAACGAGACAAAGAGAAATGGAAGTAAAACCATTAGTATACATGAACAATGGTGTTCTATATACATATAGCATGTATCGGTGATGTTGGTGTGGGGTGTGTATATGGTACGTATTTGGTGTTGAGCTAGTCAACGAATAACTTTAAGTTGTTGTTGTGTACAATCCTTAGTTTGTTCCCTATTTTGATCTCGGTGTTTTCATCGGATATTATTCTGAATACCTCGTGTGGACCTTCCCATAATGAGGACAGTTTGTTTTTTCGGGTGTGGTTTTTTATAAACACCTTGTCCCCAACATTAAAACTCTTTCTTACTGCGCCTTTGTCATAGTACGATTTAGATGTTTCTTTCTTATCATGCAATATGTCTTTAGCAGCCTGATAACCGTGCTGTAAGCGGACTTTTAACTCATTAGCGTAATTGTCGTAATTGTATGAAGTTTGAGGACTTCTGCTAATGGAACTGGGTATCCGTGCAGGAAAACCATAAAGTAGCTCAAATGGACTATACGTAGTACTACTATGAGGTGTAGTGTTATAGACAAACATTAAATATGGTAACCAGTTGTCCCATGAGAGTTGGTCATTGTTTACATAATGCCTTAGATACTCTGCGAGTGTTTTATGGCTACGTTCCAAAGCTCCGTTTGTTTGCGGGTGGTATGGAGTTGTCTGTATCTTTTTGATCTTTAAAAGCTTACATATCTCCTTGAAGAGATTACTCAAAAAGTTGGTACCTTGATCTGTCAACACTGCTTCGGGAAGTCCGAAACGACAAATGATTTTCTCTACAAAACAACGTGCTACAGTCGAGCCTTCTGCGTTTTGCAAGGGGAGAACTTCCGTAAATTTAGTTAGGTCGTCCTGGAAAGTAAGAATGTATTTATTTCCTTCATAACTAGTTGGAAGTGGGCCAACAATATCCAAAGCTATTCGATCGAAAGGATTTTTACTCGTTGTGTGATCTTCATTGGAATTCGGGGATTTTGTCTTAGTTTGTGCCTTTGGCAAGACTCACATTTCCTTATGAATTCCTTTGTATCTTTCACCAGAGTGGGCCAATAGTACCTAGTTTTGAGACGCTTAATAGTACGGGATATCCCTTGATGACCTCTAAGAGGGGAGACATGGTAGTCACGCAAAATTTTATCGATCTCTTGTGGATCTTTGAGCCTGATTCGACTGTCGGAGTATAGAAAAATCTTGATTCCTGTTTGGGAGAACACTTGTATTATGGCAAGTTTAAGGTTGCGAAATGTTGGTTCTTCTGAGGGGATAGAGATATCAATCTGTTGTATTTTTTGGTTCACGCAGTAGCCGCGGATTTTAATTAGATTTATTTCCAAGGCTGGTTTGTCGCTCATGTGTAAGGGTAAAGCGGTAATGACGTATGTGATAGATTTAGCTGTATTGGGGTAAATTTTTAATTCGCTTTGAGATGGGCGAGTATAATGGGAAATATTTTTAAATAATTTTTCTTCTTCGCACTCGTCGTGAGGTAAAATAAAAATCTGAATAGGAGAGCAGTCATTAGCAAGAGTAATTGGCTTGCAAGTCTCAATAATATTAGTAAGTAAGTAAGTAAGTAAGAAATTCATTTATTTAATATTTTCTTATTACATAAGTTACAAGATAGAATGAATTTTAAAGCTATGGCTTAGCCGTCAGCTTGGTTAGCAAAATGCTTATACATGTACCCACATTTGTTACTTTAACAATATAGTTATTTTTTTAATAAACTTAATCAATCATAATACTCTGTTATTAATAGCGACCTGTATTTGTAGATGGATTTAATATAATAAAATAACTTTTTCCAATCACACTCGTTCAGAATTTGTATTGTCTCCTGCATGGTAAGGAATTTTTTTCCGAAGTAAGCTAGTCTCTGTGGTTTGTAGATTGGACAAACACTAATAATGTGAAAGCAGTCTTCTTTCGCTTTTAAGTTGCAAATATTACAAAACTGGTTGAAGCTTCCATTATATGGGCTGCCATTTAAACCAATCAACTCACACCTTGTTTTGAAAATAAGAGATATTTCACTATAGTTGAGTGAGTCATTGAAATAGTTCTTATCCTTTAGATTGAAGTTCAGGTGAGAATACAATACTCTGCTATCTGATTCACGAGCTTTCTCTATAAATCGCACACGAATAGCATCCTCATTTTTATTTATTATTCGATAAAGTTGGTTCTTTAAGTTGTCCAGGTTGTTTAGATCGAATGAAATAGTTTCTCCACACGCGTTTCCAATTCTTAACCATCTTAACGCCCACCAGTCCTTGTTTCTTAATTCATAAGATAGCATTTTTTTGGTTATTCGGGAGTCTGGATACGAACCTATTTTAATGATGTAATCCGCTTGCGATTTGAGAGTGCTTGTAAAAAGCATTGGAAGACCCGTTTCCAAATAGATTGTGTAGTTCGGCGATTTCATTGGTAAGTTGAATAATTTTTTCAAGAAGTTCCTGTGGAATTTCTCGATTACTTCGTACTCGTCTGATCCCCAAACTTGAGAGGCGTAACAAAGAGTTGATTTAACAACTGAATCAAATATTCTGTATTTCGTTGAGAGGAGAATCCGCTTGTTTGCAAAAACATTTTTCCATGATAGATTCACTAAGCTTTGGGAAGACTTGGCTTTATCCGTTAGATGTTTACCAAATTCTAGGGTTGGGTTCAGTTTCACTCCTAAATATTTGAGTTCCTTCACAATCTCTAATCGGCTTCCATTATAAAACCATCTATTTCCACTTTGCACTCGTGGTGAACGGGAAAATACCATAATTTTAGATTTTTCGGTGTTGATGGTTAGTCCCCATTTTTTGCAGTAACTGGCTAGACGATTTATCATCAATTGAAGATTTTCAGGAGATTCAGAGAGTAGAACAAGATCATCGGCATATAACAAGACATTGACCACGGTATTAGCAATTCGTACTCCACCAGGCAAATCTTTTTCTATGTCGTTTATAAATAGAGAAAACAATAAGGCACTAAGAGGACATCCTTGCTTTACACCAGTCTGTGTTTTAAACCATTCTGAGAAATCCTTTCCATCCCAGACTGCTGCACTTGTTTCGGCATACATTTTTTTAATGGTCTTAAGAAATTTTGTAGAGATACCCAACTGAGACAGTTTATAGAAGAGTGCACTTCGGCTAACAAGATCAAAAGCTGCCTTGAAATCTACAAAAAAGCTATACATTTTCTTGTTTCTGGCTTGAAAGGCTCTTATAATCGCAGATAATGTGAATATTTGGTCAACGGTTGAAAAGTTTTTTCTGAATCCAGCTTGACGCTCTGTCAGAATATTTTTTTCATCTACCCATTTTTCTAATCGTCCTACAAGTATTAGTATATAGGTGGAGGTTCCAAACTGTCATCTTCTACTACTAGTATTTCGTCCAAGTTTTGATCTTTTGCTTTGCTTCTAGTAGTGGCCAATACTTTATGTTCCATAACTTGCGTGTTATCCGGGATGCGGCTCAGTGCGTCTGCATTTGCGTTGCATCTGCCCGGCTTGTACACGATTTCATACTCGTATTCTTCTAGCGAAATACGCCATCGCGCTAGCCTAGAAGTCGGATCCTTGAGATTCAACAACCATTGAAGTGGCCTGTGATCAGTAAGGATAGTGAACTTTCTACCATAAACAGCAAAGATTATTGCTAGTAATTCCTTCTCTGTCGTCATGTACCTTGTTTCTGCCATATTTAAGGTACGACTCACGTAGTATATGGGCTTATCCTTGCCTACTTCCCCTTGTGATAACACAGCTCCTATTGCGAAATCACTTGCATCAGTAGTTATCAGAAATGGCTCTTCAAAGTTTGGGTATATTAATATCGGTGCAGAAATCAATTTCAGCTTTAGTGAAACAAAAGCTTCTTCGCACAAAGCATTCCACTTGAAATCTACATTCTTTTTTAATGGAGTGTTTAAAGGTTTGGCTATTACAGCAAATTGGGGAATGAATCGTCGATAATACCCTACAAATCCTAAGAATGCTTTTATGTCTTTAGTTCTTTTTGGCCTAGGATAGGTTTTAACTACTTCTTTTTTATCCGGGTTTGGCTTAATTCCTTGATCGCTGATTACGTGCCCCAAATACATTAGTTCGCGCTTAATAAAATGGCATTTGTCTGGCTGGAGTTTTAATTTATTGGCCCTTAGTCTGGTCAGAACAGTACGTAATTTTCCGTTATGTTCTTCCAGAGTAGGTCCGTAAACTACGATATCATCCACAAATATAAAACATTCTATACCAATAAGTCCCATCAGAACATTGTTCATGGTTCGTTGAAAAGTAGCGGGTGAATTTTTTATATCCATAGGCATTCGGTTGTATTCCCAGTGACCCATGGGAGTGCTGAATGCGGTCTTTTCCCGATCTTCTTCGTGAACTAAAATTTGATGAAAACCATTCGCTAGATCTAGCGTACTAAAATATTTGGATTTTCCTAATTGGTCTAAAATGTCTGTAATGTTTGGGAGTGGAAATGCGTCGCCAATTGTTGCATCGTTTAAACGCCGGTAGTCTACAACTACTCGCCATTTTTTATTACCGTGGCCATCGGGTTTCTTGGGAACAAGCAAAAGAGGAGAATTCCATGAACTGAAGCTGGGTCTGATAATGTCGTTGTCCAGCATTTCGTTTACCTGTCTATTAATTTCTGCCCTACTGATTTCTGGCAGTCTATAAGGTTTAACATATATTGGAGGTTTACCTGTTTCGGTAATAATCCGATGCGTGGCTGCATCAGTGCAGGTAAGCTTATCTCCAGGTAAATAAAATAAATCATTAAATTCACGACATATCTGGATTATGGTACACCTCTCTTCTTCATTGCAATGCTTTATGTCCACGAGTTTTTCTAGATTAGCTAACCTTTGATACACCGGATCGTTTTCCGGATCGGTTGAAAGAAAATCAAATTCATTTAAATTATCCCATGCAAAATTTATATTTCGTACATCAAGCTGTACAGGGACTTCGTTAATATTGAGGAATAGGACTTTCGCAAAACTATTGCTAGACTGAGCTATGGAAGAGGCCAAAAAGACCCCAGGAGAGACCTGTTTCTTCCGAATGACGACGTTATTTGCACATTTGAAAGCAACTTCAGTGAATAAAGCACTACGAGCAGGTATTTCAACAAAATTTTTTCTGGATTCCATATTTGTTTTCTTCACCGGTTCTATCCCAATATGTTCTGGATTAGGAAGATTGACTTCCCCAGATTTTATATTACAAGACGGCTTAGAAGAGATGCTAATGATTGAATCATCTGGTTGGATTGACCCGTTCTGTTCGTTAACGTAGTTATGTTCTGCCTTAGTCTTTCCCTCGTTTGTTTTTTTATAAATTTTACTTTGCTTAATTTGTTTTATAATTTGGTTTCTATGTTGCTTAGGCTTATTTTCTGCTGAGGCACTTCTCACCTCAGTCTTACGCGTTGCTGGATTTATTCTTGTCTCAGGCTTATTTTCTACCAAGTTATTCTCAAAATTATTAGGGAGCTTGGTTTTACGGTTTACTAAGTCTTCTTTTAGGTAGTTATCTTCATTATTTGTGTTAAGACAAACAGCAGGATTGTTAGAGGAAGGATCTGCACTAGTGGATCGGAGTTCACATGCTACTTCATCACGGATAAGGCTCTTCGCCCCGTTTTTAGAACTATATGTATTCCGTCCATGCGTATCCCCATTTACCTTAGGCAAATGCTCCCTGTCTGCTGCATTTGTGTCTTTATATCAAGGAATTTCTAGCGATTGTTCCTTATAATTTAGTGTACATTTGAACCTATTTAAAAAATCGTTCCCTATTATTCCGTCATATGGGAGGTTTATATTACTGTTAAGAAGAAAAAATGGATGAGTTAAGATCATCGAGTGATCTGGGGTTATGAAATTTAAATCTCCGGGTACTACACCTAGGATTTTCAGAGAGTCCCCCGCTATAGTTGTTATGGTATAGGGGCCGTCATCTTCATTCTGATTTTACGGGCGAGAATTTTTCAGAAGACTTATGTCGGCTCCTGTATCGATTAGAAACGTTGTGTATTGCTTATTCGAAGGACTAAATTTGAGGCGTATCGTTGGCTGATTGAATTCATGACAAAACGACACGATAAATTTTAAATTTAGTGCTCGGTTTGGTGAACTTCGGCATGGGTCACCATTCGGGAGGCATTGCCGGACGTCTCCTCCCGAATGACATCGTTTCATGACTCTTGTGCCTGAAAATTCGAATACCGGACACCGCGGCTTTCGTGTTGCCTTTGGGAGTTTTCGGGAGACCCTGAGTTTCTGTTGGGACCGGGGTTGGTGTTGCGACCAGGGCCCCTAAATGGATTTTGTACTGGAGGGAAATTTGGTCGCGACTCATTCCTAAATAACCGTAACCTGCAATGGCTGTCGGTGTGGCTAGGTTTGCCGCAATAGGTGCAAGTGAGGAACTGTACTTCCCTTTTTATAGGCGGCCTGCTGTGGAAGTTTGGGAGCTGCCTGTTCTGGAAGCAGGTTTCGCTCGTGTGGCCTGGCCTACCGCAAGTTTGGCGGGACATTCGTATTCTCTGGTTTGAGTGCCTATTTTGGGAATGATTGCTTTGTCGATGGGAGCTGTTGTGGTTATCTATTCGAGCAGCATGACTTTCAGCATGCGCTATGGCTTGTTTAAGGCTCGCGCCTCCATGGGCTTTGGCTATAAGCTTGAGCTGGTCGTTTCTCAGACCATCCTCGAATATTTGGATCCCCAATTTGTTATTTTCATCGACTAGGAATGTTCGCACTGCCTCATCTTCGCTGATCGCGTAGGTGGCGGCGTTTAGGTTATTTAACGCGGCACATACACGCTCACCGAATTCCTTAACCGATTCTTTGAGGTGTCGTCTCACGGCTAGCAATTCATTGTGCGAAGAGGAGCGAGATCTACCTTGTACTCTGACTCGAGTTTTCGTCGTAAGTCTTCCCATGTGGGAAGAGTATTAAACTGGGTTAACTCAAAGGCAGGACCCTGTAGCCCAGTTTTGACGATGCCTAAGAAATTTGGCTTGTCAGTCTCTTTTACAGATTTAAACAGAATATCCCCACAGGAGATAAACCTTCCCAACTCTGATGGTTTCCCATCGAACACAGGCATGATGTTGAAAACATCAGCTATTCCCACTTTCATGTCCATGACTTCTGGATTCGGTGAGTTGTCTTCCCAGGGAGAAAAAGGGTAAAACTTCAAATAAATCGCCAACAGCTTTGGCTCGCTTATTTGCCTCTCGGGTGATCTGCAAACGCCTAATTGTTAGGCGAGCAACTCAACTAATATAGCCGAAAAAAGAAAGAGAGAATTCGCGTTGAAGGAAAAAAAAATAATAATAAAAGATAATTTTTAATGGGCAACCAAGGGACGCGAAAGAATATGTGTATATGTGTATAAAAATGAAAATTTAAAAAAAATACATATGTAACTTAAGCAAATAGTATCACTAAAAATACCTTATACAATATCGCCTCTCGATTTAGCTGTATCTGCTGCTGCTGTTGGTGCTGCTTCTGATGTTATTTCTTGAGTTGAAGTTGTTCAGATGCCAGGCGGGCTCCTTGCCCTAAAGATGTAAGTTACAACCTGGTCTTTTCACTGCCCAAGGTTGGCCAAATACCTACGCTCTAAAGCTGGCAAGGACTTGTATTTTTGGGACTTCTAACACTTTTAACACTGTTAACCCATTGATGCGCACTTCAACACTGTACTCCTCTGGTTTCTAGCTCCAGAGACGCCTCAAGATCTTTGTCTTGTGTATCGGAGGGCAATTATTGGAACTGGTAGGAGATCACTAATGGGATCCCACCGCTGCCACCAATTGTTACGTACTCAAATACCGTGCTTCCTCGGTTAAGGGGGAAGAGTATAGTACGGAGAGTGAAATAAAACCACGTTCGTTAAGAGTAATAATAGCAATAGTAGGCCCGCCGTCCACTGCGTTGCTGCGACCTTTATTGTGTATGTGTTTATTTAGTACTACGTTTTCTTAAGTTTAGTTTGATTTGGTTTATAGACTAAAAGGCCCGCCGTCCACTGCGTTGCTGCGACCTGTGTTAGTTTTAGATTTACTTTCTACTCTGCCTTTTCCTACCCACAATCATCCTCTTTTATACTAAGCAGTGGCATGACCTTTCTCCCGTCTTCCCCTTCCACGCACCATTCTCTTCCTGCGTTTATCTGCCTGTAAATTGCTTACGTGCTATTTTAGGCAATTACCTAATTGTTTCCTCATTTATTCCACTTAAAAATTGCCGAATGACAACTTGGGTGTCATTGGCCATGTGCCGGTATCGGATATCACCCATTCAAGAAACAATAATAATTTATTACTGTATTTCCCAATAGCACAACGTATTACTCACCGGACTAATACGACCAGTGCAGTTTTCGCCATATGTTGGGTTTCCGCTGGTCGACCGGGGTTGAAGTACGTGTGTATTGGGTGGGTACGATACTTCAATGCTACGGCAGCATGTGTGAACATAAAAAATGAGGAAACCAAAGCAGATGCCCAAATATAGCCGCAGCCAGGTAATTGGGATAGAGAGATGGTGTTTTGGTTGAAGAAGACAAGAGAAGGTTGCCGTGTGGGTGTTTTGGATATGGTTGTGCAGATCACAACAGCTTCCGCACCTCGGATCTCAGTTTTGACAAGTTATTGCTCAACCATGGCGTCTGTTTCCTGTCCCTTTCTCTACTAAGGGGACAGTTTTCTTCGAACGCAGTGATGATGGCGCTCTCTAGCTCTAGGGGGTGGCCCGGAGCCTTCCTCAAAACAAGGCGCCCCAGACTACTCTCTAGAGCATTTCTATAAGTCTCTCAGTTGGTTTTCCTTGGGTTCCTTACTGGATTTCTCGTGATACTTGTGCTGTCCAGGTCGAACACTATTATTCGATGGTCAGACAATGACGGCTCACTAGATACTCTCCAGTTGCTAATTAGTTTACTTACGCTTGGGCTACCAAGCGTGAGGTCGAGTACTTCCTCCCTGACCCTAGTTACAAAAGTGGGGGTATTTCCCACATTTATGACATCAAGTGACGAACTCATAATAAATTCTAGTAGGTACTCACCCCTAATGTTGGTGTCGGTGCTCCCACATATGGTGTTGTGGGCATTCGCATCGCACCCTATAAGGAGCGGCATGCGGAGCTTGTTGGAATGCTCCACCAATCGCTGCATCTGGGATGATATAACTGGCTCATCCCCTGCACAGTACGCCGATATGATGATAATGGTGCGGTGACATCACTTAACATCTAGATGTACCTGAATCGGCACCAGATCTCGTGTCGCGTATTCTGAAAGTAAAATAAATTTATATTTATTGTTTATTAGAATGCAAGCTCTCGGTTTCTCGGCCCGAGTGTCCCATATTACCTTTGCATTCTTGCTAGCCAATCCTTTGACTTGTCCTTTCAGGATCCATGGCTCCTGGATAAGTACTAGCCCTAGGCTTTGCCAGGTAAACATCCTAGATATAGTCGCCGAGGTGGCTATAGCGTGATGAATGTTTACCTGTGCTAGTGTAATTTTTGTATTGAGGGGATTCATCGAGCTATTGCTCGCGCGGGGATATTGCCCCGTCCTCCGTCAGCAGCGAATCTTCCTCCTCCTGGGTGACGTCCTGGAAAAGGTCGATGACAGTGTTGTCCATTTCCCCCTCCGAGATCATGCTCTCAGAGACGGACATAGACTCCTCGGCCTATTCGGGATCCCGCCGATTCGACAGTGGAAGAAGGTATTATAATCTTCGGAGGAGCGGTATGCTCTACCTCGGATTGCGCGCTCTGCGAGTTCAGATTCGATTTTGACTGGGCTGTATGCCCAGAGATCTCGTCCGACCTCTTGAGTCTGCACACCGCAACCCTGCCGAATCGGCAGCTCAGGGATCATTTCTGGGACTTTGTGGCGTGGAAGGATTCTCTGTCGATGCCAAGAGCCAGTACCTGCCCGGTTCCCTCTTTCCGACAGTTGAGGACCTTCCACGCCTTGACGTTAAGTCCCGTGTTCTGTGCTTCCAGCAGTGCCAAGGAGGTTTTCACTTCCTGTTCTGCACTGCGCGGAAGAAAGATCGCGATGGAGTAGGACCGTGGTATATTTGTGACACTGAATGCCATGAGGCATGTCCCCTTCCATTTCCTCAGCTTTGGGGCAACTACCTTTAGCCACTCAGCTGTCTGCGGAGTCTCGCAGTCAACCAGTAGCATTCCATGCCTGAAATGTATGCTCTGGAATTTGAGCTTATGCTCCCATCCCAAGGCCATTTCCACCACAATGGCATCTTCCACCGGGAGAACAGCAACCTGCTCAGCAATCGCACCTGCGTCGTGTCTACCGCTAGCCGGGAAGGTTTTCAACGCCGTAGCATAGCTTCGACCAACCACGGTAGCATTCACTTTCGCAGGCTCTCGGTACCTTCGTCTACCTTCTGTTTTTTGGCTTTGTTCGTGGTGGGTGGGGTGATGTTGTTGTTCCCCCTTTTTCCCGCCGCCACTTCTGTGCTTTCTTGGCCCGATGTTCCTCAGCCCTCCTTTTTGCTTCCTCAGGCCCGAAGGCTTTTTTGAGGTAGCGGAGGTACCACTTGGTGCCAGCACCACTAAGTCCCCTACGCAGAGTGTCGTCCCTAGCACCTGGTTTCCCTGGTGGAGGTAAGGCTGGCTTGTCTCTCTTCCTTCCGCTATTTTTCCCGGGCGGTTCAGGGGCTGGTACTTGAGCTGTGCTCGTTCCCACTGCCCTAGTTCCCTCTACCGTTGATTTCCTGGACAGGGAGGGGATAAGGATTTGACTCCCATCCCCACTGCATGGTGAGAGGGAAGTATAGGAAGGAAGGAGCGGACGTGAAGTCCTGGCCAGTTCTTGGTTGGCGCTCATCAAACGGACTGTCTGCCATGGGTCGCCCTTAGACAGCACAGCCCGTATGAATCTTTGCACCGTAAGCCTCCGCACCGGTACCATCGAATGCAATGATGGTACACACGTCAATGTGACTGACCTTCGCGAGAGGAACAAATCATGGAATGTGGCACTAAATGGCGCACTTACAAAGGGTGGTTTTGTTCAAAGTTTTAATGATCCATGTTTATATTCAAAGAAGTTCAACAACAATTTCTGTTACGTCATTATTTACGTTGATGACATAGTGGTTGCAGGTCCTACAGTTGGTGTGATCAAAGAAACTGAACAATTGCTGGCATTACATTTTGAAATTAAAGACCTGGGGCCAATCAAACACTACTTAGGGATGGAAGTGACACAAGACGATAATGGTAACTATGAATTGTGCCAAGAGGCTTACACAATGAAGACTGTTGTTGATTTTGGACTTAAGGATGCAAAACCAGCAATAACTCCAATGGAGGTTAATTATGGTCGAACGAGCGCATCGCCAAATTTGGAAAATAACATTAAGTATAGACAATTAATTGGATGCTTGTTGTATCTATAAGTGCATACAAGACCTGACACCTCTGCTAGTGTTAGTATTTTGGCTCAAAAGGTATCAGCAACGACAAATGAAGATTGGATTCAACTTAAACGAGTTGTTAAGTATTTGAAAGGGACATCCAAGATGAAGTTAAAGTTGAGTAATCTAAACCAACAGAAGTCATTATCACCATTGTTTGGTTATGCAGATGCAGCGTGGGCAGATGATAAAATCGAGAGGAAGTCAAACAGTTGGCGAATATTCTTTCCAAATGGAGGAACCATCAGTTGGTCCTGTCATAAGCAAAATTTGGTAGCGGCCTCATCGTGTGAAGCAGAGTACATCTCATTAGCATAAGCAGCAAAAGAGGCGAAGTGGTTGCGACAGTTACTGGAAGATTTACATGTTACTATTGATCAGCCAACAACAATTTTTGAGGATAACCAAAGCTTTTTAAAGATAGTGAGTGACGATAAGTTCTCGTTCAAGACCAAGCACATGGATATTAAATACAAGTTGGTTAAGGATCTGTTCCGGAAGGGTATTATTCAATGTGAGTATTGCCCAACAGAAGAAATGATTGCGGATTTGCTGACGAAACCTTTATCAACGGTGAAGCATCATTATCTTCGAAAAAGATGCAATGTTGATTGATGTGTGATCGAGGAGGAGTGTTGAATGTGCACTTTAGCACTCACACTGGTTTCCTCGAGGTGGTAGCATCAATACAAAGGAGAATATATGTATTCTCAGTTATCTATCTTTTATGTTCATTGTTCATTATTCATTGTTCTAACTTCTTGTATCAATTGTTTCGTCTTCGACAAAACCTTTTTTTTTTCTTTTGTAACTTTAAATAATATTGAGACGACAACACTTATCGAGGTTGCAGAAAATGACGAGGCAGCGCTCGCATCGTTTTAGAGACGTCACGAGAGATGTCATTTTGACGCTCTGACGTTTCGATCTAAAAGAAAGGGATTTGGGTTTTGGCAACAGCCGAAGAAACGCGTGGTTAAGCAGGAAATTGAATAAAATATTGTTTTGCTAATTTGAATTTTACTTTGTCTTTTGTTTTACCAGCGCCGACAATAATCGGCGCCTCATTTGGCGCTGCGGACAGGATCACCTATAGCAGTCCTAAATTGCTTTTCAGAAAGAGGATTGCTTCGAATTAAAAGGATTATTTACGACAGAGTACTCAGCTTTTGGTCATAACCGGCAACTACACGTGCTTGTGTAAAATCATCCGGTAGACGGAGATTCGGGAACAATCGACAAAATTCTACGGTCTGGCAAACAATATCAGCGGTCACAGGACGATAGCTTCAGGATAGAGCTAGACGATATCACTGCCAGCACACACATCGATATGAACACGGAGGCTAGAAACGGCCCCACGTTGACGGGCTCAACGGCGAACGGCTGCAGTGGTCGGCCACTATTAGCGAAATTTTCTGGACACAAAACTGTTATTAGAGCTGACCTTTGGTGTAATCTCTTTGAGGTAGTAACGCGAAACAAATCCGATGAAGAGCGTATCTTCGAACTCATGGCCTATCTGGTGGACGATGCGCTTAACTGGTTTGCTTCAGACGTAGCACCCCACATGTCTATTCTCACTTGGGCAGCAGTATGTGCATCCCTTATTGCACGGTTCGGCCCAGCTGTTGCAAACCCTTTAGTCGAGGCTCAACATCGCTTTCTTAAAACGTCAGAAACTGTAACATCTTACTACGAAGACAAAATGCGCCTTCTGCGAAACGATCAGTTAGTTGCAAACTAGCAGAGGCTGATGTCGTCGCTCAGTTAACCGAAGGTATGCCCCAACGCTATCGTGGATTTCTGTTGTGTGCCAAGCCGCCAACAGCAGTCGATTGGCTTGCAATTGCACTTCAACTGGAGGCCACAGTCGGAAGACAGTCAATACCTCAGCCGAAGCCACAACCGATCCTACAAAAGCAACGAGAGATCGTACTTAATACTCAAGCGTACGTCAGACAACGGCATAAACAAAAACCCCCAACTCCATGTCGTCATTGTGCGCAAGTAGGTGAAACACAGTGGCATTGGAATCGAGAATGTCCACGAAGGCGACAACAGTCAGATCGACAACAAATGACGGATAACGATCAACCTGCGACAACACTTAGTACAGAGGCTCCAAATAACGACATCAACTCGTTGCAGGAAAACTTCCAGGGCGGCCGCCGTTAATAGATATAGCGGTGCGGATCAATAATCTACCAACACGTGCAATAATCGATTCCGGCAGTACCATCGACGTCATCAGCTCGTCACTTGCCAAAAATCTACATTTAAAGCCACATCCGCACACAGCTATTTCCATAACGCACGTTAACGGCAACACACAAAGCGACGGCCGCCTCACACTGCATCTTACAATCGGCTCTACAACTCGAAGAGTCACAGCACATATTTTGGAACATCCACCACATGACTTCATCATCGGCCTCAGTACAGGTAAGCTGTTTGGTCTTAAACTCGATTTTTCTCGCAATCTAGTTTACAGCACGGATCCCATCAGTAAGCGTCCACATATATGTCTCACCGCATCGGCGCTTACTCCCATCGATTCACGAATTCAATTCACGACGTTGGATGAATCCCAGGCGTTTCGCATATCATCCGGTTGCTACCTCAGCAACAGCCTATTGCTCAGCGTCCATACCGCCATTCAGATGAAGAATCTAAAGAAATTAGACGTCTGGTAACGCATCTCCTTCAAAAGGGATTCATCAGAAGGCCCACCTCACCATGGGCTTCGCCAGTCACGCTCGCTCCAAAGAAGGACGGGACACGTGGACTATGCATTGACTATCGTCGAATCAATGCCGTCACCATAGACGAAAGGGAACCTATCCCCCGCATTCAAGATGTCGTCGATCAACTGTCAACTTCACGTGTCAACCCTTGATATGGCATGGGGTTATTGGCACATCGCACTGGATGACGAATCAATTGAAAAGACATCTTTCGTAACGTCAGATGGACAATTCGAGTGGACTGTTCTACCGTTCGGACTCAAGAACGCGCCCCGTACGTTTCAGCGAATTGTTCGCCATGTTCTCGGTGACTTAATCAACAATGGCGTTATCCCATATCTAGACGATATCATTGTCTATAGTAACGATGTCAACGAGCATGCTAAACTTCTTCGGGAAATTTTCGGATGTCTCACCACAGCCAACGTCAGACTTAGACGCGAAAAATGTCACTTTGCCCAAGCTGAGGTGGAGTTCCTAGGCCATGTCATCTTTAACGGAACGGTTCGACCATCGCCGACAAAACTCATAGCAGTCAAGGAATACGAAACTCCCTCTGATGTCAAATCACTCCAGCGGTTTCTCGGCTTAGCAAATTATTACCGACGACGCATCAAGAACTTCAGCACCATAGCCGAGCCACTCACCCGGCTGACAAGGAAGGACACGAAATTCGAAAGGGCCTCGCAACAACAGCAAGCGTTCGATGCAATCAAAAAGTCTCTTACAACAACACCTGTAATTGCTATTTTTCGAAGCGACCGACCAGTCTTTCTATTTACAGATGCTAGCACCATAGGCATTGTAGCAATTCTTATGCAACCTGGAGATGATGGACAGAAGCGGGTAGTAGCATACCATTCACGACGTCTTAATACACATGAGCAGCGATACCATGCAACAGAGCTGGAATGTCTGGCAGTCGTCGACGCAATGGAACGATTTCATGTGTACGTTCATGGTCGCCATGTAGACATCTATTCGGATCATTCTGCGCTACAGTGGCTCTTCCAAATAAAAAACCCATCAAATCGACGTTTCAGATGGTCAGTACGGCTTTCAGTCTACTCGTATACTATACACCACAGACCTGGAAAACAAAACGCGGCTGCAGCTGCATTATCTCGCCAACCAATAGCATTGCTTATCCATACGGCTTCGCTCAAGCGTGCTCAGGAGAGAAGTCCTTCGAATGACCCTACAGTGAAAAAGGATGGGTGCGGATTTGAAGTTCATCGACATCGAGGGGTAACACAGTCCGTCGCTCCACGTGAACTCCAGCTGAAAATTCTACAACACTATCACGACGAGTATGGTCATCCGGGAATTGCAACAACTAAACAACTCATTTGTGGACACTACTGGTGGAAAACAGTGACTAACGATGTGCGCGATTATGTACAAAGCTGCGCAACTTGCCAACTAGTCAAGCCAAGCAACCGTCTAGCTATGGGCTCGCTACAACCAATACCAACTCCGGAGGTACCTAACAAGGTCTGGGCGATTGATACCATAGTAATCGGTTCGTCATCTTCAGACACCGAGAAAAAATATATCCAGCTTGTAATTGACCATCATTCAAGGTACATTTGGGCTAAGGCGACACAGCGGAATACGACCAATGTATTAATTCAAGTGATCAGAAATATTTGCACCGAGGTTCCAACACCAGAAGTACTTATCAGTGACAGGGGACCAAACTTGACTTCAAAACGTTTTCGTCAGTTTCTCCGTGCGTCATCGATCAGACACCAAACAACGTCACCCTACCATCCACAAGCAAATGGTTTGGATTACGTTTAGCAGCCGTCAGCTCGCCAACAAGAAGATGGACAAATCTGCTACCAGAAGTGGTTTCGAATTACAACCGCACACCACACAGTGCAACTGGGTTCTCACCACAATTTCTGCATTTTGGAATTTCTTCAGACGCCGCTAAAGATAACACCTCTCCAGTGGAAGCTCGATCTGAAGCTATACGACGCTCAGACACAACGAAGGCGTTACGTAAAGGGCGACATGACTGAGTTCATCAATCATCAGACTTTAAGGTTGGCGACCTCGTTGTGCGAAAGATTGCAGACAACCACCCGTCGCGTCATAAGCTATCGCCAACTAATACTGGGCCGTATGTCATACTTCGTTCACTTGGACCTGAAACATTTCGCATTGGATTCATTGCAGGCAATCAAATCACCAGCGTTTCCCCTGCTCATTCGGCCATGAGCCGAAAACTTTTTAACGTCGGGGGAGTGAGACGACAACACTTATCGAGGTTGCAGAAAATGACGAGGCAGCGCTCGCATCGTTTTAGAGACGTCACGAGAGATGTCATTTTGACGCTCTGACGTTTCGATATAAAAGAAATGGATTTGGGTTTTGGCAACAGCCGAAGAAACGCGTGGTTAAGCAGGAAATTGAATAAAATATTGTTTTGCTAATTTGAATTTTACTTTGTCTTTTGTTTTACCAGCGCCGACAATAATCGGCGCCTCAATATAATAAAACTTATCATCCAAGTTGTTTGTATCTTTCCTGGACATAAAAATCCGACACATATATATATAAATATTGTTATGGTCACCTGGGAAAGATTAAATGAAAACACATTTACGCGAAAAATTATCTCTTGCTGTCACTCTGTGTTTTATTTTTAATTGTCACCTTACCTGTCACGCAGCTAGTAAAAATGTCCACTGGGTTGGTCCGGTGGCTTGTGTCCTGGGTACTTATTTGCGTTTTCAGTTTTGCTATAATACCAGAGGCACAAACCTAAAACGTATAAAAATTGTGAACTCACCATTCACCAAAGATTAGTGGACCACCAAGTAAATAAAAAGAATCATACGATATGTATGTACGATTTGGGACTCGGCACTGCGAAACGGATTGGTGGGTGAGAATAAATTTGAAAACCATCCGAGACACATCGAGGTGTGAATCGTCAAAGCACGGTAGAGCAAACAGTGGGGTGCAGTATCTTTATAAAATCCTTAAAACAAGGTACTTTGAAAAAGTCTTGTGTGTCTGTTGCTAAAATTTTTTGTTGAAAATCAGCGCGTAGTGAGGTGAATGAAAAAAAACCGTTTTTTTTTTTGAGCCCTGTATATTTTTTTTTGTGCGATTTGCTTGTACATGCCTAGTTGTGGTTTGGGAAATTAACGCTTTTTTTAATTAATTAGGCAAATCACCACATATAAAGTCTGCAAGGCGATCGCCGACCCAGTACCAAAAATGAATTAGGAGTCGGGATCGCCCTTTAATTTTGGTTAAAGAAAGAAAAGAAACAAGTAGTATCCCGAATTTGTCCGCCAAGCGAGAGGGTAATATAGATATATATATGTATGAGCATATGATTAAGAGGCGAATATTCATCGAATCCAACAACAGATGTAGACGGCCCCAAACGATTTAAATAAAAGACGTTGGTATTGTCTCACTAGCAGAAGATATAAGATAACCCTTGTTTTTTTGATATACTCACATACATTAGGTTAGGTTAGGTTGGAAGGGAAGTGCACAGCAGGGCTGCTGTGCTTGCACGGGGGCCCATTGTTCCATTGTGATCCCTTATTGTTTTATGTGGTAAACCTACATTTACGATAAAACACTTACCATACTCAGTTTAGGTTGATATTGCCGGTTGGCCTATTGGAACCAATCTGTGTTCTTGACAAACCTGATAGTGTCCGTCAGTGGTACCTGCGCTACGTCCTCTAATTCTTCGAAGAATCTGTTGCCCAGATAGCGAAGTCGAGATGTCTGAAGGTTTGGACATTCGCAGAGCAGGTGTTTGATGGTCTCGGTTTCTTCTATATCTTGACAGCTCCTGCAGTAGTCTGGTGAGATGATGCCCAGCCTTCTTGCCATTACACCTATGGTGCAGTGGCCTGTCAGTACGCCAGTTAAGATGCGTATTTCTTACTTATTCATTTCCAGAATGCATTTTGTTCTCTTTTCGTCAATTCTTGGCCATAGACTGCGAGATATAACACAGTCGTGCCTTTGGGACCAGGTAGTGTTAATTTGTTCCCTCAGTTTTTGGTCAATGTTTCTTTTTGTTGCACTAATTGGGATGTCTATTGACGTAATGGCGTCTATTGCGTCAAGTTCTGACCCGATTCTCGCTAGCTCGTCTGCCTTTTCATTCCAAACAGTGTCGCTATGACCGGGGACCCAGCAGAGAGTGATCCTGTGTCGTTCGCCTATTTTGTTGAGGCATTTTTGGCAGTTTCTGACTGTTTTTGACTTTATAGTTTCGCTGTCTAGTGCTTTAATAGCCGCCTGACTGTCTACGAAGATTGTGATCGTGGAAGGATCCAGATTCTTCGCGGAGATAGTTTCTGTTGCCTTGTCGATGGCGACAAACTCAGCTTGAAAGACGCTGCATTCATTGGGAAGTCTGTACGAGTCCTTTATATCTAGGGGCTCGCAAAAGACTCCCGCTCCTGTACCCACATCCATTTTCGACTCATCCGTATAGATATGGATTTCTTGCACGCTGACGTGCGTGTTCCAGTTCTCTCTTTGGGGTATGTATGTGGAGTAGTTTTTCTCAAAGTTTCGTTTGGGGATTAAGTAGTCCGTTTTCCTGGATAGATCGATACCCAAGTAATTGTGAATTATAGAGCCGTGTCCATAGGAGCTGTGCCTCCAGATGTTTGCCTCCTTGGGGCGGAGGGCTCCTTTGGCTGCCATGCTGCGAATATATTCACCAAGCGGTGGTAGGTTTAAAATGACTTCGAGCCCGGCTTGGGGTGTTGATCTCATTGCTCCCGTTGTACCAATACATGCCAATCTCTGTACCTTTGAGAGGTTATGGAGATAGGTAGTCCTTTCTGTTGCCTTCCACCATACAATTGACCCGTATGTAAGTATGGGTCGTATAATCGCTGTGTACATCCAATGGTTTATGTAAGGGCGCATACCCCAAAGTTTGCCAAAGGTCTTCTTGCATGCGTAGAAGGCGCATAGTGCCTTTTTTGCTCTTTCTTCTGTGTTACGTTTCCACGTAAGCTTAGAGTCTAGGATGATGCCCAGATACTTTGCCTCCGGGGAAAGTTTCAGACGAATTCCGTTTAGCTTCGGCATATCGAATTTCTCGATTTTTCTTTTCCTAGTGAACAGAACACATTCGGTTTTGACTGGATTAACTCCAAGGCCGTTCGGTCTTGCCCACGAGGATAGTTCTTTTAGGGCAGATTCCATGAGTTCACTAATAGTGGGGAGATACTTGCCACTTATTAGAATTACAATATCGTCTGCGTATGCTACTATTTTCGTTCTTTTGACCTTTAGAGTCGTTAGGATTTTGTTGACCACTATGAGCCACAGGAAGGGAGATATGACGCCTCAATGTGTGGTTCGCCAGGTCACTGTTTTCCTTATGTAACTCTCACCGATCTCTGAGTTATTAATTACTCTGCATAAGAAAGACCCCAGGCAGCAAACTGAAGTTCGGGCTAGGTGCCGTAAGGGCACGGCTGGAAGAAGATGAAGAGCCAAAGGTTGCAAAAGCTGCTAGTGGTGCAAATTAATTTGCATCACTGTAAAGCAGCAACACACGACTTATTGCTGTTCATGTCTGAGGTAAGCGTGGACGTGGCATTAATTCAGGAACCCTGGATTTTTAAAAATAAAATCCAAGGACTGAAATCGCCATACTAACATCTATTCCACACCAAAGAAGAAGGTAAAGTACTTAGCTGTATTCTAGTCAAAAAAACCGTTAGTAATACATTTTTTCTTCATAGGTACAGCAATGGAGACACAGTGGCTGTAAATATTGAAGCTTCAGGAAGGAATCTCATCCTCGCTTTAATTTATATGGCACACGAGGAGGTAAACCCACCATCCGATACAGTCCGGGAACTAGTGGAACACGCTAGCACACGGAACACATCCTTGGTGGTAGGTTGCGATGCGAATGCTCACCACACGCTGTGGGGTAGTTCAGGAATAAATGAAAGAGGTGAGTCGTTGTTTGAATACATTCTTTCCACAAATCTAGTTTTGTGTAACAGGGGACACCAGCCCACCTTCCAAAACAGAAACAGGGCAGAAATTCTAGACATAACTCTCAAAAGCAACAATGATCATGTTAGGGTAGAAGACTGGAGATTTTGCCGAGAGAACTCATTCTCAGACCATAGTAGAATACTCTTTACAGTCAATCTACATTATATGGTACAACAAATTTTTAGGAACCCTAGGAAAACAAATTGGGCAGACTATGCGAAAACGGTTAGTGAGTACACACAGCATCCGAAAGAGGACAAGTTTGTCGACACTCACTCAATCGACAACGCAGTCTACTATATTACTAATAATATGCACAAAGCCTTTGTTAGACATTGTCCCATCTCTCGCAATCGCAAACCCAAAAAGGCAACTTGGTGGACCAGCGAGCTTCAAAAGCGGCGAACATTGGTAAGACAACTGTTTAACAAAGCAAGACAGAGTAAGGCAGATGAAGACTGGACTAAGTATAGGTCCGAACTTAATCTATACACTAAAGAAATAAGGAGAGCAAAACTCGAATCCTGGAACACGTTCTGCGAATCCATAGAGAGTACAAACTAGGCCGCCAGACTACGTAAAGTATTGTCCAAAGACCCCACGATCCCAGGCTATATTAAACGTGCTGACGACTCTTGGACAGAGTCTAGCCAAGAAACTCTACAAATATTAATGGATACCCACTTTCCGGAGTCTAGTGAAATCACTGGGTGTGAGATCAACTACACTCCTGTTCCGCCAGACACACAACCGGAAATAGCAATGGAAAGCATTATAACAGAGCACAAAATTGCTTGGGCAGTCAAATCGTTCAAGCCCTACAAATCGGCGGGACCAGATAATGTCATACCAGCAATGATACAACAGGCTCTTAGTGTAATACTGCCATGGCTAAAAGTCATTTTCAAAAGCTGTATAAGACTCTGCTACATACCGCAAAGCTGGAAAGAAGTTAAAGTGATATTCATTCCCAAAGCAGGGAGACATATACACTGCACAGCAAAAGATTATAGGCCGATAAGTCTCTCCTCTTTTCTCCTAAAGACACTGGAGAGAATAATCGACTTATACACAAGGGACCTTCTAAACGAAAACAACCTATGCAGCACTCAACACGCGTAACTCAAAGGCAAGTCCGTTGAAACAGCCCTGCACGAAGTTGTGTCAATAATAGAAAAAGGACTACACCACAAAGAATTTACCATGGCTGCATTTTTGGACATTGAGGGAGCTTTCAACAATGTTAAAACAGCGGCCATAAAAACAGCGCTCGAAGACTTAGGAGCGAATAAAGAAATAACGAACTGGGTTTACGAAATGCTCAACAGCAGAGTAATTAACTCAGAGATCGGTGAGAGTTACATAAGGAAAACAGTGACCAGGGGCACCCCACAGGGCGGTGTCTTATCTCCCCTCCTGTGGCTCATAGTGGTCAACAAAATCCTAACGACTCTAAAGGTCAAAAGAACGAAAATAGTAGCATACGCAGACGATATTGTAATTCTAATAAGCGGCAAGTATCTCCCCACTATTAGTGAACTCATGGAATCTGCTCTAAAAGAACTATCCTCGTGGGCAAGACCGAACGGCCTTGGAGTTAATCCAGTCAAAACCGAATGTGTTCTGTTCACTAGGAAAAGAAAAATCGAGAAATTCGATATGCCGAAGCTAAACGGAATTCGTCTGAAACTTTCCCCGGAGGCAAAGTATCTAGGCATCATCCTAGACTCTAAGCTTACTTGGAAACGTAACACAGAAGAAAGAGCAAAAAAAGCACTATGCGCCTTCTACGCATGCAAAAAGACCTTTGGCAAACGGTGGGGTATGCGCCCTTACATAACCCATTGGATGTACACAGCGATCATACGACCCATACTTACATACGGGTCAATTGTATGGTGGAAGGCAACAGAAAGGACTACCTATCTCCATAACCTCTCAAAGGTACAGAGATTAGCATGTATTGGTACAACGGGAGCAATGAGATCAACACCCCAAGCCGGGCTGGAAGTCATTTTAAACCTACCCCCGCCTCAAGGATGCAAACATCTGGAGGCACAGCTCCTATGGACACGGCTCTATAATTCACAACTACTTGGGTATCGATCTATCCAGGAAAACGGACTACTTAATTCCCAAACGAAACTTTGAGAAAAACTACTCCACATACATACCCCAAAGAGAGAACTGGAACACGCACGTCAACGTGCAAGAAATCCACATCTATACGGACGGGTCGAAAATGGATGTGGGGACAGGAGCGGGAGTTTTTTGCGAGCCCCTAGACATAAAGGACTCGTACAGACTTCCCAATGAATGCAGCGTCTTTCAAGCTGAGATTGTCGCCATTGACAAGGCAGCAGAAACTATCTCCGCGAAGAATCTGGATCCTTCCACGATCACAATCTTCGTAGACAGTCAGGCGGCTACCAAAGCACTAGACAGCGAAACTATAAAGTCAAAAACAGTCAGAAACTGCCAAAAATCCCTCAACAAAATAGGCGAACGACACAGGATCACTCTCTGCTGGGTCCCCGGTCATAGCGACATTGTTGGGAATGAAAAGGCAGACGAGCTAGCAAGAATCGGGTCAGAACTTGACGCAATAGACGCCATTACGTCAATAGACATCCCAATTAGTGCAGCAAAAAGAAACATTGACCAAAAACTGAGGGAACAAATTAACACCACCTGGTCCCAAAGGCACGACTGTGTTATATCTCGCAGTCTATGGCCAAGAATTAACGAAAAAAGAACAAAAAGCATTCTGGAAATGAATAAGCTAGAAATACGTATCTTAACTGGCGTACTGACAGGCCACTACACCATAGGTGTAATGGAAGCAGGCTGGGCATCAGCTCACCAGACTACTGCAGGAGCTGTCAAGATATAGAAGAAACCGAGACCATCAAACACCTGCTCTGCGAATGTCCAAACCTTCAGACATCTCGACTTCGCTATCTGGGCAACAGATTCTTCGAAGAATTAGAGGACGTAGCGCAGGTACCACTGACGGACACTATCAGGTTTGTCAATAACACAGGTTGGTTCCAATAGGCCAACCGGCAAGATTAACCTAAACTGAGTATGGTAAGTGTTTTATTGTAAATGTAGGTTTACCACATAAGACAATAAGGGATCACAATGGACCAATGGGCCCCCGTGCAAGCACAGCAGCCCTGCTGTGCACTTCCCTTCCAACCTAACCTAACCTAATTACTCTGCTGTTGAGCATTTCGTAAATCCAGTTCGTTATGTCTTTATTCGCTCCCAAGTCTTCGAGCGCTGTTTTTATGGCCGCGGTTTTAACATTGTTGAAAGCTCCCTCAATGTCCAAAAATGCAGCCATGGTGAATTCTTTGTGGTGTAATCCCTTTTCTATTATTGACACAACTTCGTGCAGGGCTGTTTCAACGGACTTGCCTTTGAGGTACGCGTGTTGAGTGCTGCATAGGTTGTTTTCGTTTAGAAGGTCCCTTGTGTATAAGTCGATTATTCTCTCCAGTGTCTTTAGGAGAAAAGAGGAGAGACTTATCGACCTTTAATCTTTTGCTGTGCAGTGTATATGTCTCCCTGCTTTGGGAATGAATATCACTTTAACTTCTTTCCAGCTTTGCGGTATGTAGCAGAGTCTTATACAGCTTTTGAAAATGACTTTTACCCATGGCAGTATTACACTAAGAGCCTGTTGTATCATTGCTGGTATGACATTATCTGCCGATTTGTAGGGCTTGAATGATTTGACTGCCCAAGCAATTTTGTGCTCTGTTATAATGCTTTCCATTGCTATTTCCGTTTGTGTGCCTGGCGGAACCGGAGTGTAGTTGTTCTCACACCCAGTGATTTCACTAGACTCCGGAAAGTGGGTATCCATTAATATTTGTAGAGTTCCTTGGCTAGACTCTGTCCAAGAGTCGTCAGCACGTTTAATATAGCCTGGGACCGTGGGGTCTTTGGATAATACCTCACGTAGTCTGGCGGCCTCGTTTGTACTCTCTATGGATTCGCAGAACGTATTCCAGGATTCGAGTTTTGCTCTCCTTATTTCTTTAGTGTATAGATTAAGTTCGGACCTATACTTAGTCCAGTCTTCATCTGCCTTTTTTTTTAAAAAAAGGAAATCCAAATCCCAGAGCACTCAGACTCTGTAACGGTCCATTGTACTACCAGGCAGAAATCCTCCTTTTGGTGTAGAGGCATGTGATTGGGTGGCGTATGTTGTTGTTCCACATGGGGATTGAACCTGCACCGCTCGGGTCACAAGCCAACACACTAACCTCTACACCGTCGCCACCCTTTCATCTGCCTTACTCTGTCTTGCTTTGTTAAGCAAGTTGCCTTTTTGGGTTTGCGATTGCGAGAGATGGGACAGTGTTTAACAAAGGCTTTGGCATATTTTTGGTAATATAGTAGACTGCGTTGTCGATTGAGTGAGTGTCGACAAACTTGTCCTCTTTTGGATGCTGTGTGTACTCACTAACCGTTTTCGCATAGTCTGCCCAATTTGTTTTCCTAGGGTTCCTAAAAATTGGTTGTGCCATATATTGTAGATTGACTGTAAAGAGTATTCTACTATAGTCTGAGAATGAGTTCTCTCGACAAACTCTCCAGTCTTCTACCCTAACATGATCAGTGTTGCTTTTGAGAGTTATGTCTAGAATTTCTGCCCTGTTTCTGTTTTGGAAAGTGGGCTGGTTTCCCCTGTTACACAAAACTAGATTTGTGGAGATAATGTATTCAAACAACGACTCACCTCTTTCATTTATTCCTGAATACCCCACAGCGTGTGGTGAGCATTCGAATCGCAACCTACCACCAAGGATGTGTTCCGTGTGTTAGCGTGTTTCACTAGTTCCCGGAATGTATCGGATAGTGGGTTTACCTCCTCGTGTGCCATATAAATTGAAGCGAGGATAAGGTTCCTTCCAGGAGCTTCAATTTTTACAGCCACTGTGTCTCCATTGCTGTACCTGTGAAGAAAAAATGTATTACTAATGGTTTTTTTTGACTAGAATACAGCTTCGTACTTTACCTTCTTCTTTGGTGTTGAACAGATGGTAGTATGGCGATTTCAGTCCTTGGATTTTATTTTTAAAAATCCAGGGTTCCTGAATTAATGCCACGTCCACGCTTACCTCAGACATGAACAGCAGTAAGTCGTGTGTTGCTGCTTTACAGTGATGCAAATTAATATGCACCACTAGCAGCTTTTGCAACCTTTGGCTCTTCATCTTCTTCCAGCCGTGCCGTTATGGCACCTAGCCCGAACTTCAGTTTGCTGCCTGGGGTCTGCCTTATACTTGCTGCAGAAGATTGGTTGGTCGTAAAGCAGAGCTCCTTGCCGTCACTACTTCTTCTGGAGTATATCTTCACCCACTCCTTGATTGGGATGTTTTTGTTCTGCCCTGCGAGGAGGACCACGATGTTTTCGTCCTCTTCTTTATCGAAGGGGGTGATATCCAGACTTTGGCTTTCTGTCTTAGTGGTAGTGCGGATCTTGGTATGACCTTGAGTTTGGCTCCCTCCCACAGTTCGCCAATGCTGGCGATTGTTTTGGAGAGAAACTTAAGGGTATGCCCGTCTCCACAAGCCACTATCTTCACGCCCTTGTGCCATCCGGCCCCGTCAAATTCGTAGTCTGGTCCCCCATTTCGGATGTTGACCATCATAGCCTTGAGGATGACGTTTTCCGCTAGCAGCCAGTGTTCAGCTGTGATCTTACCATCGGGATCGTGCTCGTCAATGACTGCTGCTATTAGGCTCGTCGGAGTGCTGTCTAGGCTTGTTGAAGCCTTGGGTCTTTTCGGTCGGCTTTCTTTTTTCTCTTCCTCTGATCGTTGCCTCTTCGAAGAGGTGCCAGAGGTTCCGGCCTTAGTGCCTGTAGAGACCCTGCTTGAAGCCTGTTCCTTGTTCTTTAAATCCACGGGTCTGACGGTTTTAGACTGTTCCTTGTAAGCCTTATTACTGGCCCCTTTGGATTTTTCTATCACCACTACCGTTTTTCCTTCTTGCAGTTCGGGAGCTGACGGTTCATTGGGTTTGTGAGCCCTCAGATTTTCATAGCTCTTTATTGCCCTCTTGTGCTTCCTGATCAAGGCCCTGTCTCTATCATTGATGGAGGTTGGGTCTTTTTCAGTCATTTTCTTTAGGAATCGTTTTGAGGCCCTGTAGTTGCTCCGCTTTCTTGTCTCCTTGGAGACTGAGTGTGGTTTCAGGGTGTTGTCCTCAGATTCCTTGTCGTTCAGCAATTCGTCCTCAGTCTCAGATCCTATGTTGGCGGTGTTGAATGAGGATTGGGACCCCTCCTCAGCGCTCTCAATATTAAGACTTTTGAAAATGGGGAGGGTTGTGGTAAGTAGGTCCGAATCGCTGGTTGTGGGTTGGTCGTTGCGTTTGTCCTGTGTTTGTTGGCTAGGTTCGTCTTGTCTGGTAAGTCTTGGTCGGTTAGGTCATCCATTTCATTCATTTGCTATGTCGTCTTTGTATGGCATGTTTTATTGAATTAAAATTTGGTTCCCACGAGTAGGTCGGAAATAAAAGTCCATCCCGGCAGAGCCGATATACCGGGATAAGGCAACAGGGGTACGACAGACCTTGCCCGGGCGTCTGAAGGAGCTCGCTATCGACTGATTTGGCCCTCAGCCTTACATTCTTCGGCACGGATTTATGTACTATGTATGCTCGCACGACCACTGAAATTATGCACCTTCTATCCTATGGTAAGGAAGCATCGGCTGGGTATTGAACTATTGATAAGTAAAGGAATACCACAGTGATGCCCCCTGACCTTGGCTGATCACCGTCTTGACATCGCGCAAGACCATTGTAGTGACCATTACCAGCTGGCACCCACGGGGAGGGTTTGGAGGAGGATTTTGCCGACATACATTAAGTTTTGCTCTACTGTTTTTTTTTGTAGTGATTTAGTTTTTTTTGTAGTTCTAAGTATTTATAATTCACATAACTAGCACGTAAGTTAGTTGTAGTCGAGTCATTTTCTTAAAACCATATTTTTTTGTAAGAATCGAGTTTTATCCGTCGTCCCTTTTCCGTTTTTTTTTTGTTTCCGCGTCGGCTAATGAGAGGTAAGCCCCCACCACCTAAAGTGAGCTCTCTTTTTGTAGGTACGTTTTTTTTCTGTTAGCGTCTAGTTGCATGGTGAATACCTACATGCGTTCGGGTAGGACGGTTAAATCAAAGATTCACCAGTAGTATTTGTATCCTTTTTTATAGTAAATTTAATTTGCCTTATTGTCTATTTGTCAAATTAGGATTATATATATATATAGAGATAAAAGTATATAATAATGGATTTCATGGTTTATTTTCCTTCGTCTGGCACATAATCGCCTGATGGGTATGCAAGTTAATTTTTCGGGGGTGCGGTAAGGTATGCTCCGGTCCTTTCGGCGATAATAAAAAAATGGACTATTCAACAACAGCTGCTCAACGTTGGGGAAATCCAATAACTGGCCACTGGATTTCCAGGTTGGGAGGGTAATGGCTACGCTGAAACTTCACCAGCAGCGCCCTTCAGTGTGGTGGACGTATGTCCGATTTTAATAAAAAGTAAGTAACTTTTGGCACGATATTTGTTTTTGTCATAGGTTAAGTTAAGAGTGTTGCGCAAGAACCACCCCATCCGGAGAGCAGAGCCATGCCTCGCAAGCATGCCACGCTTCTCGCACTTGACATTCCATCTCCTTCGATTTCCGTTTCCTTCCTAAAGTCCCTTCCACATCACTTCTTCCTTTCATTGATCTGCTCCTAACGCCCTCCATAATCCCAAAAAAAGACCTATTACAAATGGCGCCCAACGTATTTCGTGTGCCCAAGCCTATCGTATTAGTCCACAATTGTTCTTACTGTCAACATTAAAACCCCGTAAGTCTTCGAGTGGATAGCTCCTCAGAATGCCACCTCGAATCGCGACGAGAGCTTTTGATGTTGACAGCGACAACAATTGGTATTTTTTTTTGTCCAGATACACATACAAAAATAGGTACTTGTACATTCATCAATTGAAAGTTCAAATCATTAAGTTATTACTGTCGTTCAATTGGTTAATGACAGCATCATTAATAATATTTAGATACTATTTTAATTTTAATTTAATTTTGGTGGGGGCATACACCCCCATTTATTCAGCTTAATACAAGCTTTAGGTCTTAAAAACTAATTACACTAAGACTTACAGCTAGGGCTTAAAAACTAATACTTAAAACTAATTAGGTGGACGGTGAGGGGTGGAGGAGGGTAGATTTGAGGGAGGAAGTGCAGTGATTAAAATCAAAGAGGAGGTGGTTAGAATTGACCTTCTGCAACATACGGGATATCGGCTCGTTCAAGCCATACGACGTGCGGCGTTTGGGAAGATAGAAAAGAGGAGGGGATCTTAAATTCCGAGGGTTAGTGTTAAAGGCAATGCAGTTCAAAAGATAGGAACAATCAACGGAGCCAGTGAGAAGACGATGTATAAACAGAATGTCAGCCACATCTCTTCTTTTTTCAAGGGTCTGAAGGTTTATTAAATTAAGGCGTTCGTGATATGGTGGAAGGATAAGGTGATTATTCCACGGGAGCCCACGAAGAGAAAAACGGAGAAATCGACGTTGAATGCTTTCGATTCTTGTAATGTGGACCCGGTAGTATGGTGCCCACACTTGGCTAGCGTACTCTAGGAGAGGGCGGACGTAGGTAATGTAAAGGGATTTTGTCACGTAGGGATTGGCAAATTCTTTAGACCACCGTTTGACGAAACCAAGGGCTGAGTTAGCTTTATTGATTATCTCGTCAATATGTGACCGAAAGTTAAGCTCTCTGTCACACAGAACACCTAGGTCGCGAATGGTTAGAACGGTAACAATGGGTTGATTGTTCAAAAAGTAACATCTGGGGGGGAGACTGAATCCGTTTACGTGAAAAAGTAAGAAATTCACATTTAGCAATATTCAGCTCCATAAAGTTTTTTTGACACCAGACCGAAAAACTATTGAGGTCTTGTTGAAGAAAATCAGAGTCGTGTGGAGAAGAAATGATTTTGAAGAATTTAGCGTCATCGGCATAGAGGGAGATGGAGGAGAACTTAATGACGTTGTCAATATCATTAGCCAGAATAAAAATCAAAGGTCCAAGGTGGCTACCTTGGGGAACACCAGAGGTGTTAACATATAATTATTTTCTGTAGATACATTATTACTATATATTAACATTAGTTTTGGTACAAACATTTTTTTTGCACATATTGGTTTTCGTCGAACCGTCGATCCAGTAAAGTAATTGATGATGAGTTTATCCGAAAATAAACTATCTGAAAAGAAAAAAATATTTAAAAACTCAGTAGATCCAAAGTTGTAGACGAGAGAAGAGTTGCAACGCGCTCAGTAACAAATTCTTCCATTCTTCACCACCTATTGCTATGACACGTGTTCCACCGCCCACTATTTTGAATCCAAGCGACTGTCCTCTCCCGAGCTCATCGTCGACGGCGGGTCCGCGGGTCCGACAATATCGAATCTGTCTTTTACGAGTGTATTGCCGTCAAATGTAACGACTAATGTTACTAAACAAACGCACATGATGGCAAATACAAGGAAGTCACTTTCAGATGTATATCTGTCAGACGTGGGTGTTCCACAATGCGCGTCTAGTTCAGATCCATCGCGTCCACCTTCGTCTTTTGCCGCGAATAGCTCTTTCTCTTCCATTCAAGCACCTTCGTACAGCAGTTTAAGCGAAATGGGCGCTGCATCCCTTCAAGCCCAGAGCGATAGTAAGCATACGGTCATCAGTGTGCCACTAAACGTCGATCGTCCAGCTAGTGACAATCAATCGGTAGGAGTTGATGCCGGAACTATGGCCGAACTAAAAGCCTATATTAATTTGGCTTTGGTAAATGGGTTCTCTTCCTATAGTACGGCACTTCAAAGAGACATTTCTAAAGATCTGCAAAAGGAGTTAAAAGATAGGTTGATGGAATTTATGAAGGACATCAATCTACTTACCAAACCACAACCCACAATACAAGAGACATTGTGGCCACCAACAGCTGCTTCTAGCAATACATCCAGGTCGGTTGCAAGTTAAAACCAAATGTCCCAACATCGTACAGATTCTCAGCCATTTGTGCCTACCAGGGGTGTAAACCTGCAACAAGGGAATGCACATAACTACCAAATAAGTAGGGAAAATACAAATACTTACCAGCAACAACCAACTTTCCATTATTCTGGGGAGCAAGTTCCATTGGGAAATTACAATCATCATCATCGTAACGCCAACCAAGCAGCAGAGAGAGCACCTACAAAAGTAGATAAGTGGGGGCTTAATTTTGAAGGTAAACCAGACAAGCTCAGCGTTGAAGATTTTGTTTTTCATCTCGAGACTCTTCGAGGTCAATATGGCTGTCAGTTCGCAGAAATTCTTCGATATTTCCATTTATTGTTGTCTGGAGCAGCTTATGAGTGGTACTGGCAATACCAGCGCAGTAATTATCGTCCAGACTGGCCAACCTTACGTGATGCTTTATTCAGACAGTTCCGAAACTCAAAATCGGACTTTGAAACAATCCGAGAGTTGATGGACCGTAGGCAAGGTGCATGGGAGTCTACAGACGACTATTTCAGCGCCATCGCGAGAATGAAGTCTCAGCTACAAACCGCGATACCGGAAATAGAAATGGTTCGCATAATGAAGAGGAACCTGAAAGATAGTATCAGTAGATTGGTTTTTCCAATGACGACCTTTACGGTTGATCAGTTGAGACAGGCGTGCAAGGACGCTGAAAGCGTGTTTCCTAGCAGGGATGGTCCGCGTAACCAACGCCAAGGTCCACCAATGAAGTACCTAGCACATGAAGTGGCTCTGGAAAACGACGACGGAAACTTCGACTATAATGAAAATCTAGGTGCAGTTCATTTACAAAGAAACAGTCCACAGCCGATAAGACCGAGAATTGATTCCAGATCATATATTTGTTGGAACTGCCGGCATCAAGGGCACTCGTTTATTGATTGCCCAGAGAGTGTGCGTAACATATTTTGTTACCGGTGCGGTCAAGCGAGAGTGATCACCCCTAAATGTTTGCGATGCAGTCCGGAAAACATGATCAGGAACGCTAGTCTATCGGGGGGTTCGCGTTCGACACAAACTCAGACTCAAACGTACCAAAGCCACCATAGCAGACAAACCGGCACCCAATAAGATTACAATTCTAGCGAGAGATAACGTAGATGTAGGAACAAATACTAGTAATAGGTTAGTTTTAAGGCCCTTGCATATAAGATTAAGGGAATATAATACCGCGAGGAATAGAATTTTTGGTCAGACCTTAACATCGAAAACATCGAATAGGATTATTAAAGCTAGAGATAGATTTAGATCTAGAAAAATTATAAGGAGATATATAGCCTCAACAAACAATAAATACGAGCATTGATCCGAGACCATATGCTAAAATTAAAATAGCAGACAAATAAATACTTATTATTATATAGATTGCCTTAGCTTCCTTAATTGCGCAGAAGTCCCATTCAGCTCAGCCTTTCGCTCCAAAGTGAAAACAGCTGATGGAAAAAGTCAGGATATAGTCGGTGTAGTAAATACGGAAGTCGAGTACAGAAGTCAAAAACACTTAATAACTTTTTATTTAGTACCCAGTCTTGATCTAGAACTGTATCTCGGTATTGATTTTTGGAAGGCTTTCCATCTCGCCCCAGACGTAGTAAGCTCCTTAAGCATCTCGAATATAGAGCAGAGCAGTAACACTCATGAGCTATCACTAGAACAAGAGTAGAGAGAAGACTACGTTTGCGGTGCCGGGGAGGCCTTTGTACCAATTTACGGTAATGCACTTTGGGTTGTGCAATGTAGCTCAAAGGATGTGCCGTGTAATGGACTAAGTCATCCCCTCCCGCTTAAGGTATCGCGTATTCGTGTATCTAGACGATCTTCTCATAATAGCTCCAGATTTTGAGACTCACATATCCTTATTAGAAGAATTCGCGCTGTGTCTACGGAAAGCTAACCTGACAATAAATCTGTCGAAGTCTAAGTTTTGCTGTACAGAGCTCAAATATCTAGGTTTAGTTGTTGGCGGAGGACTTTTGAAGACCGATCCAGCGAAAGTAGAAGCCATAGAGAATTTTCCGCCACCTAAGAGTCCAAGACAGGTGCGACGGTTTCTTGGCCTTGCTGGATGGTACCGACGATTCATCCAAAACTTCGCAAGCCTAACAGCACCAATAACGGATACCTTAAAGAAGAGCAAAACTAAATTTAGCATGACCGAAGAGGCAACAGCAGCATTCAAAAGTCTAAAAGATGCTCTAGTCAGTACACCGGTTCTGACGCATCCAGACTTCAAAAGGCGTTTTTACGTTCAATGTGACGCTTCCGATTCTGGAATTGGCGCCGTGCTGTTTCAAAGAAATGATAAGGAAGAAGAATTTCCAATTGCCTACTTCTCCCAGAAACTCAATTCGTGCCAGAAAAATTACAGTGTCACTGAAAAGGATTGTCTAGCAGCAGTGATGGCCATTCAAAAGTTCCGTCCGTACGTGGAAGGAATGGACTTTACGGTTATCACAGACTACTCAAGCCTGAAATGGTTAATGAGCCTCAAAGACCTCAGTGGTAGACTGGCTAGATGGAGCCTCAAGCTGCAAGGATTCTCTTTCGTGATAGAACACCGAAAAGGTACACTCAACGTTGTTCCAGACACCTTGTCACGAATGCATATTGAGAGCTTGGACCTAGAAAATATTGCACCACTAGTTAACTTAGACTCCAATGAGTTCCAATCCGATGAGTACCTACCTAAGTCTAATCGAAACCATTGAAGAAAATAAACACCCATGTTCTGCATTTCGATCGAAATCGAATTTAATTCACTTTTCAATTTCACTCGAAATGAAATTTGGTGTTACGCATTTCGATTGTTTTAGATTTTTTCGAATTCACTTTCGAACTGTCAAAATCCTAAACAAACACAGATGTTTGCTTTTAAATCAACATGGATGCAATAGATAGATAGATAGATGTTTTATTTCGTATATAAAAGTTTTTACGTTGTTACGTATGTTTTTGTTATTGCACATTTTACAGAGATTTGATAATACATTTTATCTTTCTACTGAAACATTATTTTCAATTTGGATAAAGATTACTTACACGAAAAATGGGATTAATTTGAAGGAAAATACGAAAAAAAACCTTCAATATAAAAAAAAAACAAAGATTTATGTATATGAATAGTGCTTATTAGATAGTTATCTTACGACAAAAAAATATAGCAAATAAATAAATAAATAATGCGTAAATAAATAAAAATAATTAATAAATAAATAAATAAATAATGCATAAATAAATAAAAATAATTAATAAATAAATAAATAAATAAATAAATAAATAGGTAAATAGATAAATAAATTAAAAAAAAGATAAACAAATAAATAGATAGTTAATAAATAGGTAAATAAATAAATAAATAAACAATTAATTAAATAAATAAATAAATAAGTGAATATATTATAAAAAGGAATGACCGAAGGCTTCCAATTAATATTTTTGCCATTGAGCTGAAGCTTGGGAAGAAAACAAGACTTTCTTTTACGAGTAAAAGAGATAGCTTGCGTTTTCCTTCATTTTCATTTAGTTTGATTTTCCATTTGTGATAATATTTTACTAATATTTCAAATCCATTTTGAAGATTCCTCTCAATATTCGCGAATTCATGAGATGAAAATAATGCGGTCTCATCTGCAAAGATGGCTATATCACAGTGCGGTAACTTTGGAATATCGTGTGTATAAATGTTATACAGTATTGGGGCAAGTACTGATCCTTGTGGAACACCTGATTGACCATTTATCAATTCTGAAACACTGCTATTGACATGGACTTTGAAACAGCGATTGGACAAGAAGCTTTGGACTATTTTACAAATATATGGAGGAAAGTTTAGACTTATCATTTTGTAAATCAGGCCCTGGTGCCAAACTGAATCAAATGCCTTCTCAATGTCTAATAAGACCATACCGGCAGATTTCCCTTGGGATCGATTTCTTTTAATACAGTTTGATATTCTCAGTGCCTGATGGGAAGTACTGTGATGACGCCTAAACCCAAATTGTTCGTTCGGGTAAATTTTCTTAAGATCAATGAATTTCAAGATTTGTTCTTTCAGTACTTTTTCATATATTTTGCTTAGATTGCTTAGAAGGCTGATTGGTCTATAACTTTCCGGCCTTTCTGAAGTCTTACCAGCTTTTAATATTGGTACCACCTTGGCTTATTTCCAAATGTCGGGAAAGTATTGCATTTTTAGACATGCATTTACATTAAGTGTAACGATTTTTAAGCCAGTCCGAGGTAATTGTTTGAGGTAAATGCTTCTTAACATATCAAGACCTCCTGTTTTCCTTGCATTTAGATTGTTAATTGTAAATTCTATATCTTCTTCCGTTACAAACGCAATGGAAGAAGAATGACTTGCTTCTTCCGCTACAAAAGTTTGGATGGTGTCGCTCACGTGGGTGCAATAGTTTTAGCAATTTTCAATGAAAAAATGCTGGATTCGCACTTAAACCATTCGTGATAACTCCCTACAGATTTGCTGCAATTGACAATATTCATTTCGATGGAAATGCAGAACACACAATTTCACTTTCACCTTGCAAATTCACAAAAAGTGGAATGCAGAACATGGGCCAAAGAAAAGCTACCCGACCTTAAGGTGGAAGAACATTTTGTGTATAAACGTTCTTTGTCAGCTCCGGATGATTTTCTGAATGAACACCAGTGGAAACAATGGATCCCACCGGGGCTAACAAATGAAATAATTACGCGTGTGCATGAACCACCGCAGACAGCTCACGGCGGGATCGCCAAAACACTAAGTCGTGTCCGTCAATTCTGCTACTGGCCCAATATGACGGGACAAATTAAGAATTTGGTTGGTCAATGTGAAGTATGTAAAAAGTGTAAAGCGTCTAACCAAATTCTACGTCCTGAAATATCTTCTACATATTGTTCTGGTCGTCCATTCCAAAAATTGTATATAGATTTTCTTGGTCCGTACCCTAGATCAAAAGCAGGAAATGCATAAATTTTTGTCGTCCTTGACCACTTATCCAAGTATGTGTTACTTAAAGCACTGAAAAAAGCCACTGCAGCTAATGTGATCAGGTTTCTGCAAAATGAGGTGTTCTACATGTTCGGAGTACCACAAGTAATCCACTCCGATAATGGCCGACAGTTTCTATCAAACGAATTTCAGACTCTATTAAGTAAAAACGGCATTGGACATTTCAGAACAGCTAACTATTTGCCACAATCAAACGCCTCAGAAAGAGTCAATAGGGCACTATTGGCAGCGATACGGTCTTATGTAAAGAGTGACCAACGTGATTGGGATGCTCACCTTAGCGAGATTGCATGTGCGTTGAGGGGATCGACCCATACGGCGACTGGTGTGACACCATATTTCGCCCTATTCGGAACAAATACGATGACCCACGGAAGCTGTTATGACCTAGCAAGTAGACTCGATGCCCTAAACGAGGGTGAATTAACATTTATCCCTCGACACCTAAGACTACAATGCATGCGTGATAAAATTAAATCAAACATCATACAAGCGCAAGAAAAAAGCTCAAAGACGTATAATATCCGCGCACGTAAAGTCCACTTCATGCCTGGTCAAGAAGTATATAGACGAAATTTTGTCTTAAGTGATAGCACCAAGTACCTGACCTCCAAGCTATGTCCCAAATTTGTTAAATGTCGTGTGAAAAATTCAGTAGGCAAAAATATTTATGAACTTGAAAACCTAAAAGGCAAATCACTGGGTATATTCCATGCAAAGGACGTAAAGCAATAGCATAAAATACACCTTAAGTGCAATGAAAGGGCCGATGTATATTTTTTTTGCATTCTATTTATTGTTGAAACTCTTGGTGCTCGGTTTTTTTATATTCATTCGATGGGTTATTTAAGTAGAAACGTACAAACTTAAATTTTTGATAGCGTCTGTCTTCTGAAAGTTAGCATAAATTTTTTGGAAAATGTGAAATGGTGCATGGTGCACTATGGTATGTACTGAATGCACCAACCGTGTGTGCAGAATGCACCAGGGGGGTGCGTATTGCACCACGGATTTTAATAATTAAAAACACATAATTTCAAATAATATATCGAGTTTTATTGGAACAAAAATAACATATACGAGTAGGATAACTAAAACACAATAAATAGAAAAATTGAAGTTTAATTAACATTAAGAAAATTAAGAGAAAATTAACAAAAATAAATTATTACCTAAAAAAAAAAATATCATAGAAAAAAATAACAAAAACAAGTTGTTCGAACATAAAAATGCTTTAAAATAAATAGAATTAACGAATATTTAAATTGCCGATTGCTGGCAAATTTGTACGATGATTGCTGCCGTTTAGTTAGCCCCAACACATCAGGATCTTTCAAGACGTATCTTATATCATCCTCTTTAACCACTGTTGGGAAGAATTTTGTTAAACCGTCAGACCAATAAAACGCGATGAAGTCAAATTTATTTTTGTATTAAAATTCAACGTTTTACTTTTTATCTGAGTGAGGGTTACAAAATTAGTTTATCCTTTGCTTGTTTTTCGTATTTATTACCAATTATTTGCGGAGTGGTCCAGTCGATGGTGAGGTTAAATCCAGAAAAGAAAGTTTCTTCGCGTTTGACATTGACATTAGCTATTGGTAAAATGGCGATGGTTTGGCATTGAAAAATGCCGATTGTATTTCCGCTGCTGTTAAGCGGAGAGGAACATGGGCAACACCCCCTCCTGGTATGTCCACTCGTGGGCCTACCTCTATGTCCTTTCGGACGTCCAAAACGGCTAGCTTAACAGCAGGCCTTTCATATATACCTGACTTAGTTGAAACAGTAGCACTTCTTACTTGTCCATCCTTAGAAAGCTTCGTTTCGATAACTCGTCCTTTAAGCCAGCAATTACGAGGATTTCCAGGATCCACGATCAAAACGATGTCGTCCTTCTCTATGGGCTTGACTGGTGCAAACCACTTGGTGCGTCGAGTTATTTTTGGCAGGTACTCGTTGACCCAACGTCGCCAAAACTGTTGAGCGTAATTTTGAGAGGCTAACCAATTTCTCCGGGGCACCTCCTTCTCGTTGTCATACGCAGTCCACGGCTTGGAACCATTTGCTGAGCCCAAAAGAAAATGGTTGGGTATAAGGGCTTCTTCATTTTCAGTGTCGATTGGGATATATATAAGAGGTCGAGAGTTCACGATATTTTCAACCTCAAGAGGTATGCTTCTCAGCAATTCGTCCGATGGATTCCGGTTGGGAGTAATTTGGCTTAGCACGGTTTTAACAGAACGCACAAGGCGCTCCCAACTTCCACCCATATGAGGTGATCCTGGTGGGATAAAGGTCCATTTGGTGTTGGTTGACGTGAACGTTCGTATAAGCTCGTCGTTGTCGATGTTTTGATATGCGCGCTTCAATTCTGCATCAGTTCCTCTGAAATTCGTCCCATTATCACTGAAGAGTTCGATGGGAGTCCCTCGTCGTGCAATAAAGTTGCGGATAGCAATTATGCAAGCTACGGTGGTCAGCGAATGAGCAACCTCGATATGAATTGCTCGAGTTGTGAGGCATGTGAGCAAAACTCCATATCTCTTCTTGTTCCTCCTCAAATTAACGACGATCAGAGGCCCAAAATATTCCACGCCTGTGAACGAAAATGGGCGAGAGAATGCTGCCATCCTGGCAGGCGGAAGTTGAGTCATCATGGGAGGGTGCGGTTGTGCTGCAGCGTTTTTACAGGTCTGACAGTTTCTACGAACTTTAGAAAGCACAGCTCTCAATCTAGCGATGTAAAATTTCTGGCGCAGCTCATTTACAACGGTCTCGTGATTTGCGTGATGGTAACGCAAATGATATTCTTCCACTATAAGGTTGGTTATACAGTGTTGTGTCGGAAGAATGATTGCACATCTCACATCCACGAACAATTCAGAATACTTACGAATTCTGCTGCTACTACGCAGGACTCCGTCGTCATCTAGATAAGAAGATAAGGAAACTATTGAGCTTGATTTGCTAATTTTACCTTTCGTGGATAAGCAGGCAATCTCTTCGGAAAATGCATCGTATTGGTCCTGCCTGAAGAGAATCTTTTCTGCATGCTGCAACTCCTCACTTGTCAGTGGTCCGATTCTTCTCTTTTCTTGTTTACGGATCATCTTCCAATTAAAGGCACACCGAAGTACTCGTCCAGCAGAGCGCAAGAGCCGCAGCCAGTGAGAGAAACGCTCCGGTTGAAACAAGTGTCTATCTTCAGAGCCGTGTACTCCAACGAACTGCGCCTTCAATTCTTCTTCAGTGCTAGACTTTGTGGATTCCTCTTTTGGCCAGCATTTCGGAGGTGATACCAGAAAAGCAGGTCCTTTAAACCAAGGGCTCGATGTTCCGAGGTTTGGTTATTTACCCCACTTGGTCACCTCATCGGCCACATTTAGCTTGGTAGGAACCCACCTCCATTCGTCGATTTTGGTGATATCGAATATTTCGCTCACTCGAAATGCGATAAATTGTCGGTATCGACGATGACCAGACCTAAGCCAACTCAGGACAGTCCTGGAGTCTGACCAAAAGTACCGCCTTTTGAACGCGATTGAGTGAGACTCCAACATCTTGTTGGCAAAACGAGCTCCAAGCACAGCAGCTTGCAACTCCAGTCTGGGAATTGAAAGGCTCTTCAGCGGAGCGACTTTGGTCCTTGCCCCAATTAGTGTGCATTCAACGAAGTTAGATGAAATCATCCTGGCATATGCTACAGCAGCTAAGCCATTCTCGCTGGCGTCGACAATCATGTGATGCTCAAAATCTGGATAAGAAACAAATTTTGTTGAGACATAGCATCTAGGAACACGTACCTCCTCAATCTGTGGTAAAAATCTTATCCAATGAAGCCATTTGTTATGCTCGACTCCGCTACGCCAGACTTCTTGGAGAAGTATCTTTCCGTACATAAGAAAGTTCGTCAGCAGTCCCAGCGAATCAAAAACTTTCATCAGGATCCGCAGTACCTCGCGTTTGGTTGGGGCTTTTGCACCATGGAAAATCTCTGCATACGACGAGTTGCTTGTGATTTTGAATGTGAGATGGTCCGCATTTGTACACCACCACATCCCGAGAACTTTCTCAGGTGAAAGCTCCGTGTTAGTGTTGAGGTTAACTTCTGCCAGAGAACTGGATTGAAAAGTTTCACCGATTGCCTTGGAATTGGAGATCCAATTTCGAATGTGGAACCCCCCCTGTTGGTGAATAAATGTTATTTCTTTTTCAAGTCTTACCGCCTCTGCTTCGGATTTCACACTATCCATTAGGTCGTCGACGTAGTGGTTTTCACGAATCGACTTAACAGCTCTGGGGTATTGACCCTCGAAATCTTCTGCATTTTTATTTTTGATGAATTGCGCCGAACAGGGGGAGCACGTAGCGCCGAATGTCATGACCAGCATAATGTACTGCTCCACTGCGTTGTTGTCCCGATTGAACCACAGGAAACGTTGGTAATTCTGATCTTCCTTCCTTATCCAAATTCGGTGAAACATTTCTTGAATATCGGCACATATCGCGTAACGCCTTTCACGAAATTTGAGGATGACGGACATTCAGGGTGTCAGTAAATCAGGGCCCTTAAGAAGCTCCACCGACCTTAGCCGCCGCATCCCATACCAGTCTTAACTTACCAGGTTTGTTCGGATTTAGAACTTTAAATACTGGTAAGTACCATGAATATGACCGGTTTTCGGCAGCCTTTTTTGGTGTAAGCTTTCTGGCATACCCTTTGGTAACGTAGCTTTGTGAAGTTCCTCTGCTAGCTGAAGATCGCGGCTCATCCTTTGTTGAATGCAAGATAAGCGTCTCTTTGCCATCAAGTAGCTGTCGGGGAGTTGAACTTGTTCATACTTCCACAGCAGTCCTGTCTCGAAACGGCCATCCTTACGTTTAGAATAGTTATGTAGTTGCTCCAGTGCTCGCTGATCATCGGCAGACTGCAAGATCTTGGAATCTGAAGCACCAAATTTCTCATTGCATAAGAACTCCTTCATAAGTACTTCCAACTGGTATTCGCTTTCCCGGCGGCATTCGCATACGTGGAAGTTGATGTGAGCATCTGAATTCGTTGGAACTGGTTAGGTTCCACGACGGGGGTAACAGCCGTATATTGTCCATCCTAAGCGAGTCTTGGCTGCCACAGGTTCTTCCGTATTTCCTTTCTTGCACTTAAGAGTGAGTCCTAGTTTCCAGTTGTTAAGCCCAATGAGAAGACGAGGTACTGCGTTGGAATAGAAATCGATAATCAGGTGTCTTAGATGCCGATACTGCCCTTGCAGCTTGACTGCGTCCAACGATTGCAGTGGCAACTGGAGACTTTTTACTGTATGGACGTTAGAAAGTGGAAACTTCTTACCTTTGCCACCTGTGACTGAAATGCTGAAGCTCATCACCTTGGAGTCATCCTCGTATCTGCGTGTGTTGGCAGTCCATTTGATGCAGAGGGGATCAGGAGTCCCTTTAATGTTTAGTTGAGCAGCAACATCCTCGTCCATAAGAGTCAACGATGAACCCTCATCCAAAAACTCGTAAGTTTTAACTTGGACTTTGTTGCCATGTAGAATGACCGGAATTATGCGGTACATTACCGCAGTCGAGGTTTGAATGTGTGCGTTGCTAGTCTGCGCTATTATTAGCGAAACAAAGTCAGTGACATTTTGTAATTTACCTGCTTTGATTGCGTCATTGTGGAGAAGTTGATGGTGCTTAAAGGTGCAGTTATTTTTGCTGCACGGGGTAGCTGACCAGCAACGGTAGCCATTGTGTCTTCTTAGGCAACATCGACATAGCTTGCATTCTCGGACGACTTTCCATTTGGATGTTATACTTAGGTCACTGAACTTTACACAGCTCTCAATGGAGGCACAGCTTCCACCACAAACCAAACACTTACGATTCTTAACTTCTGGTGAACTGGAACTAGTTGTTGCTTTTGTAGCCTCCAAATGCGCATGCAGAAAACCTTTCTCTTTCTTCCCTTTGTACACCAGCTTTGTGTCCAAAAGTTGTTGTTAACGTTTTCGGTGCCACTGGTATGATGGAGTTGGCAGCTTCTGCAATTCGATACATCCAAACGCTAAACTCTGAAAGAGTGCAGATAGGAAGCGTTTGCATGTAAATTGCCCAATTGAGCTGAATGGGAACTGGCAGCTTCGCGAATAACTCTTGAAGCAGTGATGAGTTATTGAGGTGGGATGAAAGGCCAGTGGCTTCCAGGGCGGCACAATGGTTCTGGACTGAAACGGCAAACTGTACGAGGGTATCCAACTTATCAACTTTGGGTGACGGTGTTGATTGTATCTTCAGCGTGAGAGAATTCAAGATCTTATCCGGCTTTCCAAACAACATCTCCAGCACGGCCAGTATACGTGGCACACAGTTTGGGTTGTTTATTAAACTTTGCACAGCATCAAAGGCCTTATCTTTGAGCACCTTCTGAAGTCGAAGAAGGTTTTCCTCATCGGTGAAGCCACAAAGTCTCGTTGTCCTATTATAGTTGGCTATAAACGATGGCCACTCCTCTGGATTACCACTGAAGCTACGTAGATCTTTCAAAATAGAATGACGCGCAGCAATTTGGCTGCTTGTCACTCTTCTCGTACATGTCTGTGGTTCAACGAAAGAAGACGCGATCGGCTGGTGTTGGTGTACGTTTGATGGTGTACGCTGGATATTGAATGCTGTCTCTGGATGATGATGACGTGAAGACGTTCGCTGCTGCATGTTGGCTGTTTCTTCGTGGAAACGATGAAGTTCCAGGTGGTAAAACCGATGAGGTCACAAGTATTTGTTGAGGAGTGGTTATTGGTTGGTTTGACAATTGAAATGGTCGATGTTGTTTTGGCCCGCGTGGATTCACGTTTGCACCCAGCCATGTGTAGCCCACATTTGGGCCATGGCCTTTAGGATTCGACGACTCGCCAATTGGCTTGTGTTCACCTTCAATGATCACTTGCGAAGCAGGCATGCCCTCTAGCCAATCCTGAACTTTGCTGTTGGTATCTGTGGAAATATCGTCACCCACGTCGGTACCAGGATCATCCTCGGCAATTTCACTTAAAATTTTGTACTTACGATTGAGAAACTCCTTTTCTAATGCTTTCTCCTCTTTTAATTTACTTAACTCCATATTTAATCACCTAACAGAAGAAGCACTTTGCGTTGACTTAGAACTCCTTCGTTTTGAGGTTATGGATACCGCATGTGCTATTGATGACTGATTCATATTCAACGTTGAATGCCTAGCCTCATTGACAGCTGAATGACACAAATTACCTTTGAGTCCTGCATACGCGTTCGGTGTCGGATTTGGGATAGCGTTAAGATGCTCCGACAATATTGAACCACCTACCAGAGCAGGTTGCTGCAAGACGGCTGTTGGTGGATCATTCGAAATGGACGATTGAATGACATTTTTATGTCCCAATGGCATTGGAGCCTCAACGTTGTTTGGTGTTTGTTCTTCGAATGCTGGGAATGCATGTGGTTTTGAATGCCGTGTACCAATATGCTGGCCTTTGATTGGAGGAACTTCGATGAAGACTGACGTGCGTTTAGATGCACCGCTCGCCACAGATGATTGTAGCTCCAAATCTATTCCTCTCGATGACTGATCAGCTCTCGCATTCGACAGCGACGGTTGTGCCGGCATCGCAGTTAACTGGCTAACAGTGGCAGATGTTTGCGTTGACTTTACTGGCTCAGCGAATGCGTGAGCCGTCGATGGCTGGGTTACACCCGAGCGCGCCGCGGATATTGGAGCGCTACCACCGCACGCAAAAGTTGCTTTTTTTATGTCGTAGAAGAGAGGTTCCATAATGTGGGTGTGGATTGCCCTTTTGGCAGTTGATGAGCACCTACACAGGCTTCACATGCGAAATCCTGGTTTGTTACGAAGCTGCCGACTCCAGCACACATGAAGTGAAACCAGTTTTTACATATGTCACACGCCACCATATTGTCTTCTGAATCAGGTTCGCTGCATAGTCGGCAATTATATTCCTGTATAGGATGATACAATTGGGCGTATTTGTTGGCCAAAGCGTCAAATAATTTTGTAAAATTGTTGGGAAGAATTTTGTTAAACCGTCAGACCAATAAAACGCGATAAAGTCAAATTTATTTTTGTATTAAAATTCAACGTTTTATTTTTTATCTGAATGAGGGTTACAAAATTAGTTTATCCTTTGCTTGTTTTTCGTATTTATTACCAATTATTTGCGGAGTGGTCCAGTCGATGGTGAGGTTAAATCCAGAAAAGAAAGTTTCTTCGCGTTTGACATTAACATTAGCTAATGGTAAAATGGCGATGGTTTCGCATTGAAAAATGCAGATTGTATTTCCGCTGGTGTTAAGCGGAGAGGAACATGGGCAACAACCACTTCTTTTTGATTTGAGCCGCAAAAATGAAACGAACCAGTCATTACAGCTGTTGTTGAAGGATTTTAAATAGGTTGTCAAAAAACATTTCAACTGAATATTTGTTGAATGATGTCGCTCGTGCTAAGCTGCATGCTTCAGGTTTTTTTAACGCCAATTCTGGGTGCCTTCCCCGGAAGCCCCGAAGCCAATCTAGTCCAGCAATTGAATTAGTTTTCCAGCTGGCTGGTACCTATATTTTGCATCTGATTAATGGATGCTAGTTGAAAAGCTAACTTGCGGCATTCGGTTGCTGTGATTCCATAAAAAAATTTGGCGCAATAAGTAATATAGGATTTTAGAGATTCCTCCTGCCGGTCAGAAAAAAAACTTTCGTATATTTTGCAATCAATGATTTTGTTGAAGCTGGACAACTCTTACATTTTTATACCCTATTCTAAGGGTATATTAATTTTGACGCATAGTTTGTAACATACCTTAATATTGCCCGTAGACCCCTAAAAGTTACTATATTTATGATCAGCATCGATAGTAATGTCGATCTAGCCATGTCCGTCCGTCCGTCCGTCCGTCCGTCCGTCCGTCCGTCTGTAGCCAAAAATTGGGCCTTTAAACTGGACCTAGATAGCTGAAATTTTAACCATATACTCTCTAGGGTCCCGAAATAATCAAGTTTTGTATTTCCGCTGCTGTTAAGCGGAGAGGAACATGGGCAACACCCCCTCCTGGTATGTCCACTCGTGGGCCTACCTCTATGTCCTTTCGGACGTCCAAAACGGCTAGCTTAACAGCAGGCCTTTCATATATACCTGACTTAGTTGAAACAGTAGCACTTCTTACTTGTCCATCCTTAGAAAGCTTCGTTTCGATAACTCGTCCTTTAAGCCAGCAATTACGAGGATTTCCAGGATCCACGATCAAAACGATGTCGTCCTTCTCTATGGGCTTGACTGGTGCAAACCACTTGGTGCGTCGAGTTATTTTTGGCAGGTACTCGTTGACCCAACGTCGCCAAAACTGTTGAGCGTAATTTTGAGAGGCTAACCAATTTCTCCGGGGCACCTCCTTCTCGTTGTCATACACAGTCCACGGCTTGGAACCATTTGCTGAGCCCAAAAGAAAATGGTTGGGTATAAGGGCTTCTTCATTTTCAGTGTCGATTGGGATATATATAAGAGGTCGAGAGTTCACGATATTTTCAACCTCAAGAGGTATGCTTCTCAGCAATTCGTCCGATGGATTCCGGTTGGGAGTAATTTGGCTTAGCACGGTTTTAACAGAACGCACAAGGCGCTCCCAACTTCCACCCATATGAGGTGATCCTGGTGGGATAAAGGTCCATTTGGTGTTGGTTGACGTGAACGTTCGTATAAGCTCGTCGTTGTCGATGTTTTGATATGCGCGCTTCAATTCTGCATCAGTTCCTCTGAAATTCGTCCCATTATCACTGAAGAGTTCGATGGGAGTCCCTCGTCGTGCAATAAAGTTGCGGATAGCAATTATGCAAGCTACGGTGGTCAGCGAATGAGCAACCTCGATATGAATTGCTCGAGTTGTGAGGCATGTGAGCAAAACTCCATATCTCTTCTTGTTCCTCCTCAAATTAACGACGATCAGAGGCCCAAAATATTCCACGCCTGTGAACGAAAATGGGCGAGAGAATGCTGCCATCCTGGCAGGCGGAAGTTGAGTCATCATGGGAGGGTGCGGTTGTGCTGCAGCGTTTTTACAGGTCTGACAGTTTCTACGAACTTTAGAAAGCACAGCTCTCAATCTAGCGATGTAAAATTTCTGGCGCAGCTCATTTACAACGGTCTCGTGATTTGCGTGATGGTAACGCAAATGATATTCTTCCACTATAAGGTTGGTTATACAGTGTTGTGTCGGAAGAATGATTGCACATCTCACATCCACGAACAATTCAGAATACTTACGAATTCTGCTGCTACTACGCAGGACTCCGTCGTCATCTAGATAAGAAGATAAGGAAACTATTGAGCTTGATTTGCTAATTTTACCTTTCGTGGATAAGCAGGCAATCTCTTCGGAAAATGCATCGTATTGGTCCTGCCTGAAGAGAATCTTTTCTGCATGCTGCAACTCCTCACTTGTCAGTGGTCCGATTCTTCTCTTTTCTTGTTTACGGATCATCTTCCAATTAAAGGCACACCGAAGTACTCGTCCAGCAGAGCGCAAGAGCCGCAGCCAGTGAGAGAAACGCTCCGGTTGAAACAAGTGTCTATCTTCAGAGCCGTGTACTCCAACGAACTGCGCCTTCAATTCTTCTTCAGTGCTAGACTTTGTGGATTCCTCTTTTGGCCAGCATTTCGGAGGTGATACCAGAAAAGCAGGTCCTTTAAACCAAGGGCTCGATGTTCCGAGGTTTGGTTATTTACCCCACTTGGTCACCTCATCGGCCACATTTAGCTTGGTAGGAACCCACCTCCATTCGTCGATTTTGGTGATATCGAATATTTCGCTCACTCGAAATGCGATAAATTGTCGGTATCGACGATGACCAGACCTAAGCCAACTCAGGACAGTCCTGGAGTCTGACCAAAAGTACCGCCTTTTGAACGCGATTGAGTGAGACTCCAACATCTTGTTGGCAAAACGAGCTCCAAGCACAGCAGCTTGCAACTCCAGTCTGGGAATTGAAAGGCTCTTCAGCGGAGCGACTTTGGTCCTTGCCCCAATTAGTGTGCATTCAACGAAGTTAGATGAAATCATCCTGGCATATGCTACAGCAGCTAAGCCATTCTCGCTGGCGTCGACAATCATGTGATGCTCAAAATCTGGATAAGAAACAAATTTTGTTGAGACATAGCATCTAGGAACACGTACCTCCTCAATCTGTGGTAAAAATCTTATCCAATGAAGCCATTTGTTATGCTCGACTCCGCTACGCCAGACTTCTTGGAGAAGTATCTTTCCGTACATAAGAAAGTTCGTCAGCAGTCCCAGCGAATCAAAAACTTTCATCAGGATCCGCAGTACCTCGCGTTTGGTTGGGGCTTTTGCACCATGGAAAATCTCTGCATACGACGAGTTGCTTGTGATTTTGAATGTGAGATGGTCCGCATTTGTACACCACCACATCCCGAGAACTTTCTCAGGTGAAAGCTCCGTGTTAGTGTTGAGGTTAACTTCTGCCAGAGAACTGGATTGAAAAGTTTCACCGATTGCCTTGGAATTGGAGATCCAATTTCGAATGTGGAACCCCCCCTGTTGGTGAATAAATGTTATTTCTTTTTCAAGTCTTACCGCCTCTGCTTCGGATTTCACACTATCCATTAGGTCGTCGACGTAGTGGTTTTCACGAATCGACTTAACAGCTCTGGGGTATTGACCCTCGAAATCTTCTGCATTTTTATTTTTGATGAATTGCGCCGAACAGGGGGAGCACGTAGCGCCGAATGTCATGACCAGCATAATGTACTGCTCCACTGCGTTGTTGTCCCGATTGAACCACAGGAAACGTTGGTAATTCTGATCTTCCTTCCTTATCCAAATTCGGTGAAACATTTCTTGAATATCGGCACATATCGCGTAACGCCTTTCACGAAATTTGAGGATGACGGACATTCAGGATGTCAGTAAATCAGGGCCCTTAAGAAGCTCCACCGACCTTAGCCGCCGCATCCCATACCAGTCTTAACTTACCAGGTTTGTTCGGATTTAGAACTTTAAATACTGGTAAGTACCATGAATATGACCGGTTTTCGGCAGCCTCTTTTGGTGTAAGCTTTCTGGCATACCCTTTGGTAACGTAGCTTTGTGAAGTTCCTCTGCTAGCTGAAGATCGCGGCTCATCCTTTGTTGAATGCAAGATAAGCGTCTCTTTGCCATCAAGTAGCTGTCGGGGAGTTGAACTTGTTCATACTTCCACAGCAGTCCTGTCTCGAAACGGCCATCCTTACGTTTAGAATAGTTATGTAGTTGCTCCAGTGCTCGCTGATCATCGGCAGACTGCAAGATCTTGGAATCTGAAGCACCAAATTTCTCATTGCATAAGAACTCCTTCATAAGTACTTCCAACTGGTATTCGCTTTCCCGGCGACATTCGCATACGTGGAAGTTGATGTGAGCATCTGAATTCGTTGGAACTGGTTAGGTTCCACGACGGGGGTAACAGCCGTATATTGTCCATCCTAAGCGAGTCTTGGCTGCCACAGGTTCTTCCGTATTTCCTTTCTTGCACTTAAGAGTGAGTCCTAGTTTCCAGTTGTTAAGCCCAATGAGAAGACGAGGTACTGCGTTGGAATAGAAATCGATAGGCAGGTGTCTTAGATGCCGATACTGCCCTTGCAGCTTGACTGCGTCCAACGATTGCAGTGGCAACTGGAGACTTTTTACTGTATGGACGTTAGAAAGTGGAAACTTCTTACCTTTGCCACCTGTGACTGAAATGCTGAAGCTCATCACCTTGGAGTCATCCTCGTATCTGCGTGTGTTGGCAGTCCATTTGATGCAGAGGGGATCAGGAGTCCCTTTAATGTTTAGTTGAGCAGCAACATCCTCGTCCATAAGAGTCAACGATGAACCCTCATCCAAAAACTCGTAAGTTTTAACTTGGACTTTGTTGCCATGTAGAATGACCCGAATTATGCGGTACATTACCGCAGTCGAGGTTTGAATGTGTGCGTTGCTAGTCTGCGCTATTATTAGCGAAACAAAGTCAGTGACATTTTGTAATTTACCTGCTTTGATTGCGTCATTGTGGAGAAGTTGATGGTGCTTAAAGGTGCAGTTATTTTTGCTGCACGGGGTAGCTGACCAGCAACGGTAGCCATTGTGTCTTCTTAGGCAACATCGACATAGCTTGCATTCTCGGACGACTTTCCATTTGGATGTTATACTTAGGTCACTGAACTTTACACAGCTCTCAATGGAGGCACAGCTTCCACCACAAACCAAACACTTACGATTCTTAACTTCTGGTGAACTGGAACTAGTTGTTGCTTTTGTAGCCTCCAAATGCGCATGCAGAAAACCTTTCTCTTTCTTCCCTTTGTACACCAGCTTTGTGTCCAAAAGTTGTTGTTAACGTTTTCGGTGCCACTGGTATGATGGAGTTGGCAGCTTCTGCAATTCGATACATCCAAACGCTAAACTCTGAAAGAGTGCAGATAGGAAGCGTTTGCATGTAAATTGCCCAATTGAGCTGAATGGGAACTGGCAGCTTCGCGAATAACTCTTGAAGCAGTGATGAGTTATTGAGGTGGGATGAAAGGCCAGTGGCTTCCAGGGCGGCACAATGGTTCTGGACTGAAACGGCAAACTGTACGAGGGTATCCAACTTATCAACTTTGGGTGACGGTGTTGATTGTATCTTCAGCGTGAGAGAATTCAAGATCTTATCCGGCTTTCCAAACAACATCTCCAGCACGGCCAGTATACGTGGCACACAGTTTGGGTTGTTTATTAAACTTTGCACAGCATCAAAGGCCTTATCTTTGAGCACCTTCTGAAGTCGAAGAAGGTTTTCCTCATCGGTGAAGCCACAAAGTCTCGTTGTCCTATTATAGTTGGCTATAAACGATGGCCACTCCTCTGGATTACCACTGAAGCTACGTAGATCTTTCAAAATAGAATGACGCGCAGCAATTTGGCTGCTTGTCACTCTTCTCGTACATGTCTGTGGTTCAACGAAAGAAGACGCGATCGGCTGGTGTTGGTGTACGTTTGATGGTGTACGCTGGATATTGAATGCTGTCTCTGGATGATGATGACGTGAAGACGTTCGCTGCTGCATGTTGGCTGTTTCTTCGTGGAAACGATGAAGTTCCAGGTGGTAAAACCGATGAGGTCACAAGTATTTGTTGAGGAGTGGTTATTGGTTGGTTTGACAATTGAAATGGTCGATGTTGTTTTGGCCCGCGTGGATTCACGTTTGCACCCAGCCATGTGTAGCCCACATTTGGGCCATGGCCTTTAGGATTCGACGACTCGCCAATTGGCTTGTGTTCACCTTCAATGATCACTTGCGAAGCAGGCATGCCCTCTAGCCAATCCTGAACTTTGCTGTTGGTATCTGTGGAAATATCGTCACCCACGTCGGTACCAGGATCATCCTCGGCAATTTCACTTAAAATTTTGTACTTACGATTGAGAAACTCCTTTTCTAATGCTTTCTCCTCTTTTAATTTACTTAACTCCATATTTAATCACCTAACAGAAGAAGCACTTTGCGTTGACTTAGAACTCCTTCGTTTTGAGGTTATGGATACCGCATGTGCTATTGATGACTGATTCATATTCAACGTTGAATGCCTAGCCTCATTGACAGCTGAATGACACAAATTACCTTTGAGTCCTGCATACGCGTTCGGTGTCGGATTTGGGATAGCGTTAAGATGCTCCGACAATATTGAACCACCTACCAGAGCAGGTTGCTGCAAGACGGCTGTTGGTGGATCATTCGAAATGGACGATTGAATGACATTTTTATGTCCCAATGGCATTGGAGCCTCAACGTTGTTTGGTGTTTGTTCTTCGAATGCTGGGAATGCATGTGGTTTTGAATGCCGTGTACCAATATGCTGGCCTTTGATTGGAGGAACTTCGATGAAGACTGACGTGCGTTTAGATGCACCGCTCGGCACAGATGATTGTAGCTCCAAATCTATTCCTCTCGATGACTGATCAGCTCTCGCATTCGACAGCGACGGTTGTGCCGGCATCGCAGTTAACTGGCTAACAGTGGCAGATGTTTGCGTTGACTTTACTGGCTCAGCGAATGCGTGAGCCGTCGATGGCTGGGTTACACCCGAGCGCGCCGCGGATATTGGAGCGCTACCACCGCACGCAAAAGTTGCTTTTTTTATGTCGTAGAAGAGAGGTTCCATAATGTGGGTGTGGATTGCCCTTTTGGCAGTTGATGAGCACCTACACAGGCTTCACATGCGAAATCCTGGTTTGTTACGAAGCTGCCGACTCCAGCACACATGAAGTGAAACCAGTTTTTACATATGTCACACGCCACCATATTGTCTTCTGAATCAGGTTCGCTGCATAGTCGGCAATTATATTCCTGTATAGGATGATACAATTGGGCGTATTTGTTGGCCAAAGCGTCAAATAATTTTGTAAAATTGTTGGGAAGAATTTTGTTAAACCGTCAGACCAATAAAACGCGATAAAGTCAAATTTATTTTTGTATTAAAATTCAACGTTTTATTTTTTATCTGAATGAGGGTTACAAAATTAGTTTATCCTTTGCTTGTTTTTCGTATTTATTACCAATTATTTGCGGAGTGGTCCAGTCGATGGTGAGGTTAAATCCAGAAAAGAAAGTTTCTTCGCGTTTGACATTAACATTAGCTAATGGTAAAATGGCGATGGTTTCGCATTGAAAAATGCAGATTGTATTTCCGCTGGTGTTAAGCGGAGAGGAACATGGGCAACAACCACTTCTTTTTGATTTGAGCCGCAAAAATGAAACGAACCAGTCATTACAGCTGTTGTTGAAGGATTTTAAATAGGTTGTCAAAAAACATTTCAACTGAATATTTGTTGAATGATGTCGCTCGTGCTAAGCTGCATGCTTCAGGTTTTTTTAACGCCAATTCTGGGTGCCTTCCCCGGAAGCCCCGAAGCCAATCTAGTCCAGCAATTGAATTAGTTTTCCAGCTGGCTGGTACCTATATTTTGCATCTGATTAATGGATGCTAGTTGAAAAGCTAACTTGCGGCATTCGGTTGCTGTGATTCCATAAAAAAATTTGGCGCAATAAGTAATATAGGATTTTAGAGATTCCTCCTGCCGGTCAGAAAAAAAACTTTCGTATATTTTGCAGTCAATGATTTTGTTGAAGCTGGACAACTCTTACATTTCTATACCCTATTCTAAGGGTATATTAATTTTGACGCATAGTTTGTAACATACCTTAATATTGCCCGTAGACCCCTAAAAGTTACTATATTTATGATCAGCATCGATAGTAATGTCGATCTAGCCATGTCCGTCCGTCCGTCCGTCCGTCCGTCCGTCCGTCCGTCTGTAGCCAAAAATTGGGCCTTTAAACTGGACCTAGATAGCTGAAATTTTAACCATATACTCTCTAGGGTCCCGAAATAATCAAGTTTACGAATTTTTGAAATCCGCCCACAGACACGCCCACAAACTCAAAAAAACAAAATTTTGGAAAAAATCGAATTTTGAGCTAGAAAGCTGAAATTTTGTATATATGATCTATGACTCCTAAAACTGCTCGGGATAAAAAATTTTCAAAATCCGCCCACTGACACGCCCACAAATAAATAAAACAATTTTTTATACCCTATTCTAAGGGTATATTAATTTTTGAAAATCCAAAGTTTGAGCTAGGGAGCTGAAGTTTATAATATATACTCTCTATGGGCCCTTTATGCTCATGTGTAAATATTTTTAAAATCCGCCCAGTGACAAGCCCACAATTTTTTTTTTTTTTTTGAAAATTCAAAGTTTGAGCTAGGGAACTGAAATTTATAATATATACTCTCTAGGGGCCCTTTATTCTCATGTGTTATTTTTTTTTTAAATCCGCCTACTGACACGCCCACAATTAAATAAAACAATTTTATTGAAACACCTAAGTTTGAGCTAGGGAGCGTTTTTTTATGATAAAATCCTTTAAATGTTATATAACAAAATATGTAGAGCGTTCTTAACAATTCAACCATACTTAGACTTTTGTCACGCCCACTTATGAGGGATAGGAATAAGAATAGGGTATCCAACAGTTCGCCCAAGCGGACTGTAGCCCGTCCCTATGTTTTGTAATATCTTCGAACAGTATGGTACGACAGACCAACTTCTTTTGCAGCTCCTCGGAGAGACATTCCGCCATCGATTTTTGTGAGTGCTGGTCTCATCTGGTCTTTCGTATGAAAGCCTTTTTTGCGTAGTAACACTGATTTTTGCGGCATCCTAAAAAAAAGTTTGCTCTTAAAAAAATTTATTCTTCGCAAAATCGCTAAGGTGGACAATGCACCATGGTGCATTTAGCACTATGCTTATGTGGAGCATTGTGCACCAACATGTACTTTTTGATAAAAATTTGAATATTGAGAAAAAACACAAGAAAACTATTGACTTCTTATTTAAAATATAAACGAAATGTCCCAATTAAGCGATTTAATAATTTTAAGTTCGATTTACAAGCAAATATTAAAAAAGTAAACTCACCTCGATTTCTTTGGTTTTCACTTGAATTTCACAAACCACTTTGCACACTTGCGCCAACAAGCACGGACACGACCAGACTGAATCCTAACGCAGTTGCTTAATGTAACGGGTACATATAAATGAGGTAAACACCAACACACTGGTGCATTTATAACCACCTCACCCTACTCTGTTGTTTTTTAATTTATTGGATGTCTATCTAATATTTATTGGTTATTATAATCTATATCAATTATTATTATATATTATATTTATTATCAGTCATCTGGTCCTACCACAGCTAGACTACTTATTGTAATATATAATCGTATCTATTGTTATTAAGGTAACCCATATTTTGCAACATTTACCTGCCACAAGATTCACTTATCGTACCCACTACGAATTATATACATAAGATAAGTATGCATATTTTAATTACTACACTTACCGAAATGGCAAACTGTCGCATCAGTCCTCCACAGGCCGCTTTAACCTTGTGGTTGTGTCTGCATCCCAGGGCATTTCCATACATGCGCTGCGCCACACAGCAAATCAGAGTCCAAGACGCAAAGAAATTCACCTGCAACAAAGGAATCATGGTCACTCAGTTGTTCAAGGGGATTGATTATTATAAGCGAAGAATAAATTAAGAGGCTACCATGCAAATTTTGCCTTGGTAGTTTTGACATCGCTAAATAATCTTAGGTGCGGTAGATGCATATAGCTATACACATTGCCTTTTCTGTGCGATTTTTTTAGGAGTATTAAGCTACTCCGATGAACCATTAAGGGGTTATGTGACATCTGTGCGTTGCTGTGGAAAATGTGGGGATGAGGAAGTGGTAGCACGATCCTAGAAAGAAACTAAATATAAAATGTTCTCTTATGAACACAAAAAAAAACAAATCTGTGGAATAGTTGGTTGTTATGAATTGGACACAACCGTAGGTATATGTTTGATACCACATCAGTACACTTACCATTAGATGCCCGGCTAAGTTTGTGGGTTTCTTCCCCACCAAGTTAGATGCGTGGTACTCGACTCTGGCCCGGCTTAGTGAGTGGGTTCTTCCCCACCTGCATGTGATCTCCCACCGCCCATAATGTCTGTGGACCTCCATCATATGCGGAAGTTTGTTATGGTCACCTGGGAAAGATTAAATGAAAACACATTTACGCGAAAACTTATCTCTTGCTGTCACTCTGTGTTTTATTTTTAATTGTCACCTTACCTGTCACGCAGCTAGTAAAAATGTCCAGTGGGTTGGTCCGCTGGCTTGTGTCCTGGGTACTTATTTGCGTTTTCAGTTTTGCTATAATACCAGAGGCACAAACCTAAAACGTATAACAATTGTGAACTCACCATTCACCAAAGATTAGCGGACCACCAAGTAAATAAAAAGAATCATACGATATGTATGTACGATTTGGGACTCGGCACTGCGAAACGGATTGGTGGGTGTGTTGAGAGTTCAATAGGATCCACAATATGGAACACCCGGTCATAGCAAAATAGAATAGTTTGATACATTGAACTATGAACAAATATAAATATGTATTATTGTATTTTATATAAATAATGAATGTAATGAGTTTACGGAATAAGTGTACTGGCAGAGGGCGAATAAAAGGCATATTATAACGTTGTGGACGCCTTTGTTTCTTTGTGTCTTTTTGGTTTTCTTTATTTTATCCAGTAAAAAATACATGTCGTAACATTTTGGTCCTTCGTAGCCTTAGTAAATTGTTTAGTCTTTTTCGCGTGTAATTAAGTGTTTAATGGTTATTTGTATAAACAGAAAAAACTTTAAAAAAAAAAATTTGTTCGCAATAGAGGTTAGAAAGTGCATTGTAGAGTGCAATTAATTTGACTATCTGTAAAAGTTGCATTAGACTTAAATCAACTATTAATCAAATATTAATCATAAAAATTGTGTGTGTGTAAATCGTTTTTTCTACGCGTCGTGAAATACATAAATCGCCGGAAACATCAAGCAACTTTGTCCAACGTCCAGAGAATTAAGGATTCTTTGTCCGCGAAGTCTGCAAGAATATTTGCCAACATCCCAATTAGCAGCAAAAGCAAGTAAGTGTTGCTTTTTATCTTTTCGTTATTAAAATAATATCATAAACTACATACATATATACATAAAATACATAATATAATCTGAGTATAATAATGGCCGAGACAAATTACAACTGCGGTATGCTGCAAAAGGGCATTTTAACTTTGGTGGTAAATAGTTTCACCAGTTTCAAGAATGCCGCCAAGAAACGTAAGCTGCAGCCATACGTTGCAAGTCGCCTTGACATGTTGGAAGAGAACATGCGAGTCGCTAGGCATTATCATCAGGCAATCGTCGGGGGCGGAAGGCTTGAAGCAGATCTGAAAATGACAGAATTAGTAGTAGTGTATGAGCAAATAACTGAAATTTACCTGGAGTATCGTACTGAGTTACTGGAAGCGTTGGAAAAATGCTCTCAGACATCATCGTCGACGGCTGGCGGACCATCAGGTGAACCAACGGTACCCAACAACAAAATTAGGCTTCGCGAAATCGATATTCCAAAATTCAGCGGCTCGTACACAACATGGAGGTCTTTCCAAGGTTTATTTCAGTCCATGGTTCACAATAACGCGTCTTTAGATGACATCGACAAGATGCATTATTTAAAATCCTGTTTGAAGGGTGAGGCGGAGCGTCTGCTGCAACATCTATCTTGCGAAGCGGGCAATTATGCGAAGGCGTGGGAACTGTTAATTTCGCGCTACGACCATAAACGGGTTCTCGTCAATGCCCAGCTTAAGTTGCTTTTTGGACAATCGTCATTGTTCAAGGAATCAGCGAACGGACTGAAGGAGTTGCTGGATACATCTCAAGAGTGTGTCCACGCGTTGGCGAATTTGGGGTTACACGTGGAACATTGGGATGCGGTGTTGATTTACGTCCTTCTCCATAAACTTCCAACTTCTACACAGCAGCTTTGGGAAGAAAAGTTGGGTAACCTCAAGGAACTGCCAACTTACAAACAATTCGTCGAATTTTTGGAAACTCGCTTCCGCACTCTTGAGGTGGTTGACCAGCAGGACCAGAAGGGGAGTTCCAGGCCTTGGATAAGGAGTGATGCAACCAACAGCACGAAAAATCGGTCGCATGCAAAGACACCACGGGTTCTTATGGCGAAGGCCTCTACGAGGGAGGTGGTTTCCTGTAAGCTGTGTCAACGTGGTCAACATTCGCTGAGGAAATGTCAGAGTTTTCTTAATATGAACCCTATTCAACGAAAACAGGCAGTTCGCAATGCACGAGTTTGTGACAATTGTCTCGGCTATGGCCACATGTCGCGAGAATGTCCGAGCATAAAGAATTGCTATTTCTGTCAGCAGCGTCATCATTCCCTTCTACATGTACATGATAACAACAACAACAATCAAGGTAACAATGCGCCAACAACAACGATGCAACATGCACAAGCCAGGCAATCGCATCAGGGGGCTGTAAATGTAAATGCATCGGGTTTTCAACCTATGGACAACCAGCAAGCATCGACGAGTAGGCAAGTGAACACTTTTTATTCACTTTCACAACGAGCAAGGGTGTTATTAGCAACAGCCGTAGTGAGGGTTAGGTCAGCTGATGGACGTTTCCATGATTTGCGTGCTCTGATCGATCCCGGATCCGAAGTCACATTTATCTCAGAGTCTGCAGCACAGTTGTTGAAATTGAAAAAGCATCGTACCTTTGTCGAGGTATCTGGGTTGGGGATGGTCAGCAGTGGCATAACACAAAACTATGTCGACATTATGTTTGCATCGCGACATTCGACATTTGAGAGCGTCGTTCGGGCGTTCGTTTTCAAGTCGCTGACTGGGCTTCTTCCGGCCCAACGGGTGGTACCTGACAAATGGTCACATCTTTCAGGTTTGAGTCTTGCAGATCCCGAATTCCATGTTCCTGCGCCAGTAGACTTACTGTTTGGAAGTGACGTTTTCGCCGAAATACTCCTTCCAGATATCCTGCGCAGCGAAAACCACATCGCTCCGATAGCACAAAAAACCCGATTAGGATGGGTTATTCTTGGCAAAGTTCCAGCAGATAATCCGCAGCATATACGTAGTTTCGTGCAGTTCACAGATCTGAGTTCCGAGCTGCAAAAATTTTGGGAAATGGAGGAGGATCCGTTCCAAACCAGGGATCCTGAAGAAGACGTCGTTTGTGATGAACATTTTGTTCGACATACCCAACGTTTATCCAACGGGCGGTATCAAGTCAAGCTGCCGTTTAGGGAGGAAGGTCATCCTGCGATGGGGTCCAGTAAGGAATGCGCGTTTCGTCGATTTGCCCTGTTGGAAAAAAAATTAGTCTCAGATCCGAAATTGCATGATGATTACAGCGCATGTATACGGGAGTATTCGACACTACAGCATATGGAGGAAGTGGATCTAGTGGACGATGTGACACTTAAAACTCCGTATCATTACTTCTTGCCGCATCATGCAGTCTTTAAAGCAACTAGTACCACTACAAAGCTCAGAGTTGTGTTTGACGCAGCGGCTAAGACATCGGATGGGACATCTTTAAACGATCGTTTACTCGTGGGTCCAAAACTACAATCCAATATTGTGGACATAATTCTGCGATGGAGGACTCATCGAGTGACGTTCACAGCAGACATCGAAAATATGTATCGGCAGATTTTGGTGAGTCCCTGTGATCGCTACTATCAGCTAATCGTCTGGAGGGAACAACAATCTGCACCGCTGAAGGCCTACAAGCTAAAAACGGTCACTTTTGGTACTGCAAGTGCACCATATTTAGCAATCCGGATCCTGAAAAGGTTGGCTGATGACGAAGAACACAATTTTCCCGTGGGAGCAAAGGTGGTTCGTGAGGACATGTACGTCGACGACTTGATCAGCGGAGCCGATTCTGTAGACGACGCTAGGCAAAAGCGTAACGAGACTCGTCAATTGTTAGCCTCTGCAGGATTTCATTTGAGAAAGTGGACAAGTAACGAGAAAGCGTTGGTGGAGGACATTCAGGAGCGAGATCGTGAAATCGATTTTGAGCTTCCGTTCGGATCACTGAACCATGTTAAAACACTGGGAATTAAGTGGTACCCCATAAGTGACTCATTTTCCTTTCAGAATTTTCAACCGGATACTAAAGAAATAACGAAGCTAAATTGTTTGATCCACTTGGCTGGATTTCACCGTGTATCATCACTGCCAAAATGATGATGCAACAACTTTGGAGCCTCGGTTCAAACTGGGATGATCCCATCCCCTTGCAGTTAAAGGAGCAGTGGGAAGCTTTTCGCCGAGAACTGCCACTGATAGAACGCATCAAAATTCCAAGGTGGATCAACACGATGCAGAATAATAAGGCGGTGGAGTTGCATGGGTTTTGCGACGCCTCGATGAAAGCATTTGGTGCAGCGGTTTATGTTCGATTTTTGGACAGCGATGACAATATTCATGTTCATCTCGTCATCTTAAAGACCAAAGTAGCTCCTTGTAAGAGGACCGTGTCTCTTCCGCGCTTGGAACTTTGTGGAGCAGTAATTTTGGCCACTTTACTTCAATACGCTGTCGAAGTTATGAATGTTCAAACGACTTACGCATGGACAGATTCCATGATTGCGCTTGCCTGGATACGTTCACCGCCTGCAAAATGGGACACGTTTGTAGCTAATCGCGTCTCCGAAATACAACGCCTAACCACGATTAATGCATGGAGGCATGTACCAACGCACCATAATCCCGCTGACCTAGCATCACGAGGCGTACTCCCTGGAGCTCTTGAGTCACTGGACTTTTGGTAGAGAGGACCGCGTTTCTTACATAATCGATGGGAGTTTGAGGCTCCTGAACAGCCCTTAAACATTGACACAGAGGTAGAGAGACGTGCAGTCAGAGCACACTGTGTTCACAGCTCAAACGGCGATAGCGTTAGTGAGGTGGTTCACCGGTTTTCTCATCTCTCAAAAGTAGCGAGGGTTTTAGCTACGTGTTTGCGATTCGCCTATAATTGCAGAAGAACGAAAGATGAGAGGAGATCGGAGCCACTAACCCCACAGGACTTATCCGCGGCAACATTCCTCGCAGTCAAGGCATCACAAAAGGAGATGTTCCCGACGGAGCTGTTGGAGATGGAAACAACGGGCAGAACACCAAAACCCTTGTGCGCACTAACCGCATTCATCGATGCTCACGGGATCTTGCGTGTGGGAGGACGCCTGCAGAATTCCACCCTAACTTATGAGGAGCAGCACCCCATAATGCTAAAAATGAATCACCACTTCACCGGTCTGGTAGTTCGGGACGCTCACGGCAAAACATTCCATGGTGGAATTCAGCAAATGGTTGCCTACATCAGACGGACATACTGGATTGGGCAGATTAAGAGGATTGTCAAATACCACATCCACAGGTGCAACGACTGTTTTCGACAGAAGGCCAAGGAAATGCAGCAGCTGATGGGCAGTTTACCAGCAGTACGGGTACAAATGTCCAGACCATTTAGCCACACTGGCGTCGACTATGCAGGGCCGATCGAATTAAAATCTTGGAAAGGTCGCGGTGGAAAATCATATAAGGGATATTTCGCACTTTTCATCTGTTTAGCGACGAAGGCGATTCATATCGAGGTGGTGTCTGACCTAACAACTCGAGCGTTTTTGGCAGCTTTCCGACGCTTTACGGCACGACGTGGAGTATGCACCCAAATATATAGTGATTGCGGCACAAATTTCATCGGAGCTAACGCCGAACTACAAAGGATGTTACGGGATGCGCAGCATGATTGGAACGAGGTCGCTGGCATTGGAATGGCATTTCATTCCCCCGGCTTCTCCTCATTTTGGAGGACTATGGGAAGCCGGGGTGAAGTCGGTCAAGTACCACTTGAAAAGAGTAGTCGGCAACGAGAGGCTTACCTACGAGGAACTCGCCACGCTTCTGGCACAAATAGAAGCGTGTCTGAATTCAAGGCCCTTATGCCCTATTTCCGACAACGTCGATGACTTAGAAGTTATCACGCCAGCACACTTTCTGGTCGGCGAACCCCTTCAAACAATACCACAAGGCGACAGCGCTTTGCGGAAGGCGAGATATCTGGACCGTTGGAAACGGCTACAATTATTCCTTGATACGTTTTGGCGCAAATGGAACACCGAATACCTGTCGCGACTCCAACAACGACCGAAATGGGTCAAAACCGAAGGCGAACCAAAAATCGGCGATTTGGTGATTATCAAAGACGAACGTCTTCCACCGTCTCGTTGGAGCCTAGCGAGAATCCAAGAAACTCACCCCGGATCGGACGGATTGACTCGTGTCGTAACCCTTAAAACGAAATCAGGGCTCCTCAAACGACCAATCGCAAAAATATGTAGCCTACCAACCAACAAAAGCCACGAGGACAACACACTTCTATAAATAGATACATTCAAACACACAAAAAACTGAAATCATACATACAAAAAAAAAATGGATAATGACAATTAAAACATTCACTACACGACAATATCAAGCTAGACATATCACATATTAACATACAGTCCACATCTAACACAAACAAAACGTTCACAACCAATCTATACGCTATGGAAAAGCCGTCGTATCAAAAACACGCGATTTCGTAACATAGCCATTTCACAATCATATAACTAAGGCATCGTAGCAAAAACATGTCATGCATAACTTAACACTTAACAAATAATTACTAGCATATTCGACTAACGACAAAACACAAAACCACAAAAACCATATCGAACACAACAATCGTTGTAATCGATTATCGATAACACTACGGAACAAAACCAGCACAGTCCTACCTTATCACAAATAAAAACCAAAACAAACCAAAGTTTAAAATATATATATATATATATAAATGCACTTATGCGCCGAGCATATTATTTAATTGCACTCGCGAATATACACACACACATATAATTCGACTGCTGATTGTAATAAATGCAAAAAAAACCAAATTAACTAATGAATTTAAAATATCACCTGCGATTCAGCAGCCATCATCATCAGCATCAGCATCATCAGCATTATCATCGTTATCGTCGTCATCACCGTCACTATAAAATTCACGATCACTATATCAAACCGAACACATAAAACAAACAAACAAACAAAAAAAAAAAACTACACTTCCGTTGACACTTTAAATTAAATTCATTACAATACTATACTATAACTACAAACAAACAAAACCGCACGATCGCCATTCATATTTATGATAAAACTATATTGAACTGGACTTAGAGTGGAATACGAGTGCAAGGGAGATGCACATTGTACCTTGCACATGCATTTATAAATGTTTACATTTTTTATATTGAATTTCGTCTTTTGTCTGTCCTTGTCTATCTCATTGGACAAATATGTTTGATTATATGTCAGAATATTAATCGTCTCTCTCTTTACATGTTCAAAATGGAACTTAAGAAGGTCGGCAAGGTAGTCAACGTCAACAGGATCGTCATTGAGGTGGACGAATATTATTTTCCATTCAGGAAACTTGTTACAAGGAAGGGAGTTGTTACAAGCTCCTACAAGAAGATAAATGAAGGCAGTTTGCGAACTACGTTCACGGCCGGGGAGAATGTTGAGAGTTCAATAGGATCCACAATATGGAACACCCGGTCATAGCAAAATAGAATAGTTTGATACATTGAACTATGAACAAATATAAATATGTATTATTGTATTTTATATAAATAATGAATGTAATGAGCTTACGGAATAAGTGTACTGGCAGAGGGCGAATAAAAGACATATTATAACGTTGTGGACGCCTTTGTTTCTTTGTGTCTTTTTGGTTTTCTTTATTTTATCCAGTAAAAAATACATGTCGTAACAGGGTGAGAATAAATTTGAAAGCCATCCGAGACACATCGAGGTGTGAATCGTCAAAGCACGGTAGTGCAAACAGTGGGGTGCAGTATCTTTATAAAATCCTTAAAACAAGGTACTTTGAAAAAGTCTTGTGTGTCTGTTGCTAAAATTTTTTGTTGAAAATCAGCGCGTAGTGAGGTGAGTAGAAAAAAATAGTTTTTTTTTTGTGCCCTGTATATTTTTTTTTGTGCGATTTGCTTGTACATGCCTAGTTGTGGTTTGGGAAATTAACGCGTTTTTTAAATAATTAGGCAAATCACCACATATAAAGTCTGCAAGGCGATCGCCGACCCAGTACCAAAAATGAATTAGGAGTCGGGATCGCCCTTTAATTTTGGTTAAAGAAAGAAAAGAACCAAGCTGTATCCCGAATTTGTCCGCCAAGCGAGAGGGTAATATAGATATATATATGTATGAGCATATGATTAAGAGGCGGATATTCATCGAATCCAACAACAGATGTAGACGGCCCCAAACGATTTAAATAAAAGACGTTGGTATTGTCTCACTAGCAGAAGATATAAGATAACCTTTGTTTTTTGATATACTTACATACATTAAGTTTTGATCTGCTGTTTTTTTTGTAGTTCTAAGTATTTATTATTCACATAACTAGCACGTAAGTTAGTTGTAGTCGAGTCATTTTCTTAAAACCATATTTTTTTGTAAGAATCGAGTTTTACCCGTCGTCCCTTTTCCGTTTTTTTTGTTTCCGCGTCAGCTAATGAGAGGTAAGCCCACTCCCTAAAGGGAGCTCTCTTTTTGTAGGTACGTTTTTTTTCCGTTAGCGTCTAGTTGCATGGTGAATACCTACATGCGTTCGGGTAGGGCGGTTAAATCGAAGATTTACCAGTAGTATTTGTATCCTTTTTTATAGTAAATTTAATTTGCCTTATTGTCTATTTGTCAAATTAAGGATTATAAATATATATATATATATATATAGATAAAAGTATATAATAATGGATTTCATGGTTTATTTTCCTTCGTCTGGCACATAATCGCCTGATGGGTATGTAAGTTAATTTATCGGGGGTGTGGTAAGGTATGCTCCGGTCCTTTCGGCGATAATAAAAAAATGGACTGATCAATAACAACTGGGGAAATCCAATATCTGGCCAGAGGATTTGCAGGTTGGGAGGGTAATGGCTACGCTGCATCTTCACCAGCAGCGCCCTTCAGTGTGGTGGACGTCCGTCTGATTTTGCTAAAAAGTAAGTACCTTTTGACATGATATTTGTTTTTGTCATAGGTTTAGTTAAGAGTGTTGCGCAAGAACCACCCCATGCGGCGATCAGAGCCGTGCCTCGCAAGCATGCCACACTCCTCGCACTTGACATTCCATCTCCTTCGATTTCCGTTTCCTTCCTTAAGTCCCATACACATCACTTCTTCCTTTCATTGATCTGCTCCTAACGCCCTCCATAATCCCAAAAAAATACCTATTACGATATAGTGAGAGAAAACAGCCCTGGGCATAGTTAAAATCCTGTATAAACTCGTGCTGATACAGAGTCGCGTTTGTTCATAAATACATATATATATATATCAACCACACATTTAATTTAGTTTAGTTTCGTGTTCAGTTAACGTTAAGTTCGTGGTAATTCTTTTTTGTAAATTTAATTGTAAATTTGATTTCTTTGTCGTGCCAAAATATTTTTTTTTATTCGAGTCATTTAGTTTTAAGATCAAAATGAATAAATTTCTAGATTTTATATGAGAAGTAAAAGTAAAATGATGAGTTTGGTATGAAGCGGGGCATTTAAGGATGAGGGTGGATTTAAAAGGAAGGGCGGCGATGAGTAGGATATAAAAGATGGCGAATTAAGGGGTTACTTAGGCGAGTAGAGTAACCATGGTAGGAAGGGTAGAGGCAAAAGTTCTCGAACGTCAACATCACCTCGACGTAAAAGACTGGCATGGTTTTTTGTTGCATAGACCAAGGGTCAAGTCCCACACCCACCGACGAGCTAAGGAAGTGAACTTACATGCCAGCAACGACCTGAAGTAAAGCACGGTCTCAGCAACAGAACCGATTAACTCGACGTGGTATGGTCGTTGGTTGTAGATCACCAAACTTTGATAGGCGGGTCAATAAGTCCGTGACTTTTTGAATTTCTGACCTCTTTACTGAAACGGCAACACTGATCCTGTCAACAGGCATCTGTCAGTTGACTCCTGTCAAAATTTAAACTTGCTGCGTCAGTTAGTTTGTGTTTGACAGCTATTTTTATCAAACTACTCACTAATTTGAGGAGAAAATGGAAAAAAGTGAATTTCGTGTGCTTATTAAGCATTATTTCTTGCGAAAAAAAACCATTACCGAGACCAAGGCTAAGCTTGAAAAATACTATGGGGACTCTGCACCATCGATTTCAATGGTAAAAAAGTGGTTTACTGAATTTCGTTGTGGCCGTACAAGCACTGAAGATGCCGAACGTCCTGGACGCCCAGTTGAGGTTTCTACACCCAAAACAATCGAAAAAATTCACGATATGGTGTTGGCCGACCGAAGATTGAAAGTGCGAGAGATTGTGGAAGCCGTAGGGATCTCGCATGGCTCAGTGGTTTCAATTTTGAATGATCACTTAGGCATGAGAAAGCTTTCCGCAAGATGGGTGCCGCGTTTGCTCACAGTCGACCACAAACGCAATCGTGTAACAACTTCACAGGAAGGTTTGGCGTTGTTTAATCGCAATATGGAGGAGTTTTTGCCCCGTTTTGTAACCGTGGACGAAACATGGATCCATCACAACACACCAGAGACCAAACAACAGTCAAAACAGTGGGTTTCTAAGGGTGAATCGGCGCCAAAGAAGGCCAAGGTGGGTTTGTCAGCCAATAAAGTTATGGCGACTGTTTTTTGGGATGCACGCGGTATAATCCAAATTGACTACCTTCAAAAGGGAAGAACAATCAATGGGGAATATTATGCCAACTTATTGAACCGATTCAATGACGATTTGAAAAAAACCGACCTCATTTGTCCAAGAAAAAAGTTCTTTTCCACCAAGACAATGCAAGGGTGCACACATGTGCAGTTGCCATGGCAAAAAACCATGAATTGTGCTATGAATTGCTCCCTCATCCACCCTATTCTCCAGATTTGGCTCCGAGCGACTACTTCTTGTTCCCAAACCTGAAGAAATGGCTTGGTGGAAAAAGATTTGACTCCAATGATGAAGTCATCTCGCAAATAAAGGCCAATTTTGAGGACCTCGACAAATCATTTTTTTTGGAAGGGATAAAAAAATTGGAGAAGCGTTGGACAAAGTTTATAGAGCTCAAGGGAAACTACGTTGAAAAATAAAAAAAAAAAATTATCAAAAAATCTGTGTTTTATTCCAAAAGTCACGGACTTATTGACCCGCCCTCGTAGTTCTAGAAGGACTGTAGGACAACACTTTTACTTTTTTTTTCTTTAAAAAAAAACGCTTTTTGAGTTGCTTGATATTCTCGAGGCTCGTGAAGATGAAATACCCCAAAATGGATTGGATGTGACAGTCTTACCTTCTACTAATGCAAATAAGAAATTGACGGGCGAAGACTCAGGGGCTAATGATATTCCGATCATACATAATGTGCCAAAAACTTAATGGGCGCGTTCAATTTACAAGGCAACTACTAGTCCCTACTATTTTACCTTTTCTCATTGATGAAATAACTCACATGACCATCGTTTAGCAAGTGATAGAAATTTAATTAGTAGGGAACTTGTAGTTGCCTTGCAAATTGAACGCGCCAAATTACACTCGGAAGTTGTCTTCAACATCACCAATCAGGACAACAAAGAAATACTAGAAATAGATACGTCTTCAAATAAAGACGCTTGCTGCAGTCAATACATCAAACATTCCCATCTCGAACGTCCCTATTTTGTTTTCACTACCTGTTGCTCTTCCGCCTTTCGTGAATTAAAAATATGCGAAAAATTTCGTAACTTTATTTCTAACTAAATTTCTGGATCGATGTATTAGAAAGTAATAGATTTATATTAAGAAAGAATAAAAGGTTGTGTTCTAAACGAATTGAAGAAAGCTTGGTACCTCATTAGCGAAAGGTTTCTTGATGGACTGAACCATCATTGTTTTCCTTATCGGTGATAAGCTGAGTGTATCACGATTTGGGCTTATTGGAGGGAAGTACGTACTTTTTGGTTTCAGTTCCTGATTTTGATTTAGATTCGAGAACGAGATCATGAAGGCTTGCTAAGCGTTGCTATTTGGTGTATATGACGATGTTTGGGGACGCCAGCGAGCGGTACCCTTTTAAGACTTGAGTACCGGCCAAGGTGAACTTAGTGGCGAATATCAAGGTAAGGTGACATATTGGCAATGAACGCATAGACATGCTTAGTTATGAAGTTATGCAGGTGTGGTTACCCCAAGGGGCAAACAACAGCTCTAGTTACCTCCCTCCCTCCCTCGAAAATTATCGGATAGCTAACTCGTTGATTTTTATGAAGACATTTCGTGCCTCTTATTTTTATAGTACTCCTAGGAATCCCATTTTCCTTAAGGCATGAAATGCGTAGCAATCGTCTAAATCACCCTGGCACCATCAATTTTGTTTTCGAAGGCAGCACTCTACGATAAACAGATACACAGAATTACGAATAAAATCGTAGGAGCATTAGAAAAAAGGATGATCTGTTCGGTTGTATTCTTGAATGTGGAGCAAGCTTTTGATAAAGTATGGCACGAAGGACTTATCCATAAACTGAGGTATATGTTACAAAATCAGTATGATTCCATTCTTAAATCCTATCTAGATGAAAGAAATTTCATAATAAAACAACAGATTCAAAACTATGAGAAATAAAGGAAAGGGTACCACACGGTAGCGTACTGAGCCCAATATTATACTTATTATATACTAGTGATATTGCGGATATAGAAAACCATACTATGGCAACATTTGCAAATGACACTGCAATACTACCAGTAGGAAAAACCAATAAAGAATTCACAGAAAAACAAATATGAATAACCAAGATCTGTAAATATAGTAAAAGGTGGAGAATCAAAGTAAATGAGTTCAAGTTAGTTTATGTTGACTTTGCTAATAAAAAGATTGAACATACCTATCATTATAAACCAAAAAATGTTTAAATACGTTTATACGGCAAAATATGTAAAGCTGCGATGGAAAGACTTAGATATCAAACTTAGAAAAATGCACTGGCTGATAGGAAGAAACTTTGCAGTATCAATTGAAAATAAAATGCTTTTATAAAATCAACTTCATAAAGACAAATCGAGACATAACACATAGGCTCCGAAATATAGTAAATGCTTCTTGGTACATAAGCAACACGGACATTCATCGAGGCTAAAAAGCAAAAAGTCTATATTCAAAAATTTGAAAACATGCAAAAAATCACAAAGAAGATAATATAAACTTAGATGCAAGAATACTTCTGAATGACGTAAGTCAATTACGAAGCCTTAAAAATGAAACACCTCGATTTGTCCTAACTTAAAGCAGTAAAATAACAAGAAACATAGGGACGGGATATAGTCCGCTGGGCGAACTGTTGGATACCCTATTCTTATTCCTATCACTCATAAGTCGGCGTGACAATAGTCTAAGTATGGTTGAATTGTTAAGAACGCTCTACATATTTTGTTATACAACATTTAAAGGATTTTATCGAAAAAAACGAAGCTTTTGTAAAAAAAAACGCTGCCTAGCTCAAACTTTGGTTTTTCAATAAAATTGTTTTATTTAATTGTGCGCGTGTCAGTAGGCGGATTTAAAACAAAATAACACATCAGCATAAAGGGCCCCTAGAGAGTATATATTAAAAATTTCAGCTCCCTAGCTCAAACTTTGGATTTTCAAAAAAAGTTTTTTTTTAAATTGTGGGCGTGCCAGTAGGCGGATTTTGAAAATATTTACACATGAGCTTAAAGGGTCCCTAGAGAGTATATATTATAAATTTCAGTTCCCTAGCTCAAATTTTGGTTTTTCAATAAAATTGTTTTTTTAATTGTGGGCGTGTCAGTGCGCGGATTTTGAAAACTTTATCTCCCGAGCAGTTTTAGGCGTCGTAGATCATATATAAAAAATTTCAGCTTCCTAGCTCAAAATTCGATTTTTTCGAAAAATTTCAGGGATCGTGAACCAAATTCCCTCCGGAATATTTCCCATTTTTCAAAAATAGGTATCGGCATGAATTTCGAAAAAAAGGGAAAAAATTCCCTTCGGAATAAATTGGTATCGTAGACAAAAATTCCCCCCGGAATTTCGCGAAATTCCCTCCAGAATATTTCCTTCGCAAGTATGCTTGTGGAAATTCAAAAATCTAAGCATTTTGAATGTGGATAAGTAGTCGGTTGCTTTTAAGTTTGTATTTTAAATCAAAAAAAGTGAAATAAGAGTTGCATTGGTTTGTTGTGGCTCAAATAAAAAGAAACTTTAGCTTTAGAAAAGAAGAAGAATTTTGTCTTTATGTTTCTTCAAGTTTTATTTCGATAATTTTATTTAAAAATAAACATATAGGTCTAACTCAACTAATCAAAGACAATTGGAGATGATGGTACATTTATGTGATGGAAGCCGCGACGATAATAATTTAATGTCTAATGAAGCTCCATTAAAATATTTTTTAACTCAAGCATTAGCTTCTTCAATTATTGCCAATGGCCTCACTACGAATAATAGCAAAGAATAAATTTTAGAAGTTTCCAAGGAAGGAATTGAGCAGCGTAGGACCTCCAATGTCACTTATTTATGTCACTTCACTAAATCGAACGCGAGCATAATAAAATAATTAATAACATTAACACAATTTTCTATTAAAAAACATAAATTACCAAAATCTTCTCAAATATGAGCTTAAGTTATAATTGAATTAATGGCGATTGACAACTGTCAACGCCTTCTAACATAACTTCGAAAATTCCGGGGGAAATAAATTCCGATGGAGATTCACGATACTAGGAATAATTTCCAAGGAACAAAAAATGTTCGGGGGGAATTTTTTTCCCCCGGAATTGCCGATAGCCCTGTTTGTTTTTTTGAGTTGGCGTGTCTGTGGGCGGATTTCAAAAATTCGTAAACTTGATTATTTCGGGACCTTAGAGAGTATATGGTTAAAATTTCAGCTCTCTAGGCCCAGTTTAAAGGCCTAATTTTTGCCGACAGACGGACGGACGGACGGACATGGCTAGATCGACATTACTATCGATGCTGATCATAAATATAGTAACTCTTAGGGGTCTACGGGCAATATTAAGGTATGTTACAAACTATGCGTCAAAATTAGTATACCCTTAGAATAGGGTATAAAAATTAACATACGTAATAAAGGAGCATATCCGAAACAAAGAGACACCACTAGGTGAAACTCATTGACAAAATTAAATGTCAGGAAAATACTGCTATAAGTCCAAGTGACTAGATCGCAATTATGTGGTAGACTGTTTTAGTCGGTAAAAATCCGGGATGCGGATTTTTTTTTATTTTTTATTTATTTTTCCTTCCTCTAAAAACGAAAAAAATCTTAAGCCCCGGGAGCTGTTATATGATACCGTAAAAGGCACTCGGAGAATGAACATCACTGCCGAAGCAGCTCAAGGATCGATCTTGGGGCCTGCTCTCGGGAACGTCTCCTATAATAAAAAACAAAAAATAAAAAACAAAAAACAATCAATTGGTATTCCAAGAATTATGCGCCAAGATGACGAAACTTCTTCAGACCTATTAACAATTTGCAATATGTTTGCTAAGCACTTCCAATCGGTCTACACTTCCTCTGGATCTTCTTCTTTTAACGATAGTTCACTGTCAAGTAATTCATTAAATCTTGGCAAATTCGAATTTTCGTCTTCTGAAGTGGAATTAGCACTTTCTTTTTTAAAGACTGATACAAATCCTGGTGTTGATGGAATTCCGCCAATTATTCTTCGTAACTGTTCTTACGCGTTTGCTGTACCCCTCTGTTTAGTATTTAATCAATCCATTGAAAATGGGGACTTTCTCAAGGTCTGGAAAAATTCTTTAATTACACCAATTTTTAAATCTGGCTCCAGACATGATATCTCAAATTATCGCCCAATCTGCAAAATTCCAAGTATACCCAAGCTCTTCGAAAAATTAGTGTCTGATAAACTTGCACCTATCCTCAAGAATTACATCTCTCCATTCCAGCATGGTTTTGTGGCTGGTAGATCAACTTCAACTAATCTCTCAATATTCTGTAATCACGTTTTAAACGGTTTGGAGAAAGGTTTTCAGTTTGATGTCATATATACTGACTTTTCCAAGGCCTTTGATCGTGTAAATCACGCCATCTTACTGCAGAAACTGGCAAGATTCGGATTTCATTCCAATCTGTTGAAGTGGGTTAGCTCATATCTTACGGAGCGTATTCAGTTTGTATGCTTAAACGACATTCGGTCAACACCGGTTCAAGTTACTTCAGGTGTACCTCAAGGTAGTCATCTTGGCCCCTTACTCTTCCTGTTATTTATTAACGATATTCCGGAAATGTTTCAGAATTCTCAATGTTTGATGTTTGCCGATGATTTGAAAATTTTTCGTCAAATAACATCGGTGTTAGATTGCAGACTTTTACAAGATGATCTTGATAGACTCTCGAATTGGTGCCATAACAATGACCTGCACTTAAATGTATCTAAATGTCAGAGCCTTACTTTTTGTCGTAATCTGTCCCCAATTCCTGTCTCGTATACGATTGGTGATGTTCCGTTATCCATTATACGATCAAAAAAAGATCTTGGGATTATGTTTGATCAAAAACTGAATTTTATTGAACATATTGAGTTTCTAGCTGCTAAAGCCAACTCAATGCTAGGATTTATATTGAGAAATTCAAAGGAATTTCAGGATCCTTATAGTCTCAAATGCCTCTTTTTTGCATTTGTTAGATCTCACCTCGAGTACTGCAGCATTGTCTGGAATCCATTTTATGAAGTTCATTCCATCAGAATTGAGAGGATCCAAAAGTGTTTGACTAGAGTTGCAGTAAGACGGCTTCGTTGGAATATTGAAATGCCTTCCTATGATACTAGGTGTAAACTACTGGGAATTTTACCTCTATCGACTCGTAGGAAATACTTATCTATAATGTTTGTGAGGGATTTAATTACCTGTCATATCGATTGCCCCTTTCTGGTATCTCAAATTGGTTTTTATGCTCCGTCAAGAGCACTCAGATATCGTCATGTATTTTATGTACCCTTTCATAGGGCTAACTATGGTTATAATGAACCTATATCTAGATGTCTACGAGAGGCTAATAATTACTGTGATTTATTAGAATTTCATCTTAGTAGGTATTCATTTAAAAGCTGTTTAATATTAGCATTAAGCAACTCTGGTGGTAGTTAATAGGTATTTATTTTTGTATTATGTAATCTAAAGAGAACAGTGAATGTTTACTCATTTGATGAATAAATAAATAAATAAATAAATAAATAAATAAATATACCTTCCTGGTAGAGTATGCATCGCCGTTGTAATTACGGCTAAGGAGGCTGATTGTGGCAAGAGCGATGGGACTCGGAAAGCACAGGACGATGGACGGAAGGCTGGTCAAAAATCTGGCCGAGTGGAACGCACGTAATCACGGTGAAGTAAACTTCTACATCACCGGGTAATGTTATTTTAACGCTTTCCTCCATACAATCGCCAAAACAGAGAGCCCAACCTTCCAGTAAATGGATTCTCCAGTGGAGGACACGAACCAAACTTACTTAGCCTGCATTAGGCGGGGAGTGCTGCGACGGGATCTGAGAGCATCGGCCTTATCACTCCGACGA